>CADWAE010000462.1:7359174-9812232 GCA_902982915.1 Phalloptychus januarius
ACTTGGATAGCATCACAAACTTACTGTGGAAAAGCAGTTCGGTGTTGGTTATTCCTAATAAACACTTGTAAATATTGTGCACTTATAGTTTTTATGTATTTGGAGGTAGGTTAATGCAGGTCAATATCACAAAGGAAAGTGCTGGGTAGAAGAAACGGCTCAGCCAATTGAAGCCTGTATGGAAGAAAACCCCGAATTGCCTCCAATTTAGAATTTTCATAATGTAAATAAAATCGGAATATCTCAACCCCTCTAGAGTATATTACAAAACCTGTACTTGGTGTAACATACTCTAGTCCTAATTTGAGAAACTTCATTCAGAGATTTTGAATCGGACCATCTAAGTTGGTCCAGATGCCAAATAAGGACAATCCTGTGACTCAGCTGAACTCGGCAATGTGTTTTAAAACTGTAGAGAAAAATATCAGGCTGAAACTGGTACAAATTTTAAAATCGGAAATTTGTAGCAACTCTAAAAATAGATTATTTTACATTTGTAAAAAATTAAACAAACTGAAGGTAAATTATGTCTTAACGGATAACACGATGGAAGAGTTTTTGTTGAAGTAGCAGCAGTTATGAGTTTGTCCTCTCTGGAGGACAAACTCATAACTCAGCTTCTATGAGTTTTGTTGCTCATAGAAGCTGCTTTTTTGTTTCAGCCTCCATTCTTGCATAGGTGGGGTTATTTCTAGGCTATCAGGATGTTACTGTTCCTAATTTCAATTTGGTCTCTCAGGGTATTTCATAGTGATGTACCATTTTCACACCTTGCTGATCACATTTAGTAAGTGGATTTAATAAGGCAAGTAAGTAGTTGAAGGGTTTGGGAAAACTGGTGTTTATACCATAGAAATGCACATATTTGTGTTTCAATCAGCTTGGGCTGCTCTGTGTACGAAATGAATGTAGCAGCACAGAGCAAGATGTATACGAACAGACTAAGGCATGCTGCCCCGAAGCAGAGGATTTAAGTTTTCCAATTGCATTCATGCCCATAAATCATATGTGAGAGATGTCACTTCTTCCTTTTGGTTTAGTTTTTCTCTCTTGTTGGTTGAGTAGACTGAGTGTAACCAGACAGCATCAAGGTTTGCTGGCAGGCAGACCAGAGTTTCCTTGTTTGGTTCTCAACAAAGTTGCATTCAGGAATCAAGCTGCTCACGGTGGCATGTTGGATTTACTGTTTTTGTCTGATTTCTGATTTGTTCGACGTTTGGACAGTTATTCACTCTGGTTCTGAATGTTCAATTGGAGGGATTTTCTTTTCACACTCGGTCTAGGCTGTGTGGCTTAAAAACATTTTTGAAATTTTTTTTTTTAATCCAAAATTTTATTTAAAAAGTTTTTTCTCCTACTTTCTCGCCTCCTCCAACAAAACAACAAAAGAGACAATTTTCTGAGTCAGGAGCATATCCCTGACTCAGACTATCCTGTGCTGCTTTCAACCTATATTACCAGACAACGATTGAAAGAGGAGTGCTGGCCAACAACTGGAAAGGTTGTTGCCAACAACTGGCAGTAGCATGTCTAAGACATGCTACTAACTGACCCTACTGACCTGGGTGATGTCTCTACTGCCCAAAAACGGAGCTGCTGGCACAACATGACTGTCATGATTGAGATTAATCAGCAGTCTTCAGTCAGGCCTCTTCAAATTTGCTGCTCGACTCCCTGCTACCAGAGATCTTTCTTGCTCACGATAATGATGATGATGCGAGTAACAACAATTAAGTTCTCTTTGAGATAAGTATTTTTTAAATTGAATTTAGATTAGATTTCATGCATAAAGTGGAGTGCACTATCTGAGGAAGCAAACTCTGGTCCAGCTTAAAAACAGCAAATAATCTCTCTTGTGAAAACTCTTAAAGATGTAAAGAAGGTGATGGTGGACATATCCCAGTGGTGTACCTGCCGTGTAGACGGAGGTTTTTCCCTGTGCTAGTAGGTGACGGCAATGTTGGCTGCTGTGGTGATGTGTCCTGTGATCCTTGATTATATTTTGCAATAAGAAGTGGGAGTAATCCATTATCGAGGGGGAATCATTTTTGACTTTATATATGCCCTCAGTTCAGGTTTATAATTAGGATAATAGCTGTTCAAGCAAAAGTCCATATTTTGTTGTGGCTGGATCGGTGAGCTGCTGCTTGACGGAAGACTGCAGTCAAAGATGTTGAGGATATTTTGACTTTTTGTGCATTGATTATTCTTTTGATGTGCATTTGTAGACCTGGCTGATCAGCACAATAACAATAAAAAAAATGGAACTGTAAATATTTTGATTACATCAACATAATCGTTATTATAGTATGCCATTTAAAAAACATTATTTCCTCAAAATTTGCATCAATATTTTGGCTTAGAAGAAGAGATTTAAAGCACACACTATTTTACACTCATGGGAAAATGTTCAGGCTTCTCTTGCTGTTTATAAAGTCTTTTTTATTTTCACTAGTTTAACAGTTTGAGCTGGTTTGTTTCTTAATCTACTGGAAAGTCTGCAGTATAATTTTATGTTATTGCTTTTATGGATAGTTGTTTATAAGTAAATTATTTGGATTTTTAAAACTATTCTTGTTTTATATTTCTTTGTGGGAAGTTATTGAATATCTCCAAACAACATCTCTCCACATTGGAAGGTTCATTCTGTGTTGAATGGATTTAGGGTTAAACATTTTGCTTGGTAGAAAGAATGGTTGCGTTTTTTCAGAAACTTTTACAATAGAAAAACTCACAAAGGGTAAAAGTTCTCAGCCTGGTAGAATGGGAACATCTGGTGAGAGTGGAAAATCCTGGGGAGGTTCAGCAATCACATTTTAATAGTCCTTATCTTCTAAACCAGGGATCCAAGATTTTTTTGTTTTGTTTTCTGAAAACTGATGCCAATGGGCAACGTTGAGTTGATCTCAAAATACACTCCCACTCAGTTTGACTTGCCCAAAACCATGCAGTTAGTGCACTAAGAACCTGTGGAAGCTGTCTCATATGTGCTTGGCTCTGGAAAGGACTTTCACTGCCAGACACGTCTCCAAATGTCTTGTTGTTGATACGATTTGAGAGAAGTAGGTGGGCGAGGAGGTCTATTGTTTCTGTGTCTGTCAGACTGTGCACAGCACCCTGGTGTGCATTTTCTCCTTTTTTCCCCTCCTGCGGTAGCAAACTTAACAAAGGACCCAGGAGGGAGTCTGTCAGTTGCAGAGTAATCAAATGTCAGCTTAAGGTCCAGACCCATTAAGGAATCTTGGCTCCGGAAATGTTATCATATTGAAAGCTTAAGAGAAAAAAGTTCAGATGAAAACATAAATGTCTTGGAAGATAACCGTCTGTGGAGTAATTTCATGGTATAGCAGAATGGATGAGTGAGCAGGTATTAACCACATTCTGGGATTAAAAGTACAATACAGCTGTGTGGCGTTAATCAGTGACTTGAGTGTTGTCTCCACTTTGCTTGTGATGTCAGTCTTAAGATTTTAGTTTTCATGTCCTGCTTTTAGCACAGAGTTAACCAAATTTACAAAACATTCTCTTTGTAACTAATTACTGATTCACAAGCACGTAAAATAAAACAGGACAGTTAGGAACAAAGTTCAGAGTACTATTCGATATGAAACACAGGACTCTGGAAAAGTTCTGTTTATTACAATACTATTGAGACCTGATGGCCATAAACCCCAAAGTATCTGCTGCAGGAGTTTGTCCAAAGAGCTGTCCTGTTTATAAGATAGTGTTTAACTTTAAATTTATAAACCAGACATCAATTAAAATTGGTGTCTTGCCTGGAAAAACTTGAGGCTGATTGAACCCCTCAAGTTGCTTTGATAATGAGACTACAGGCTTGTTGCTAAAGCTGCTGTTTGCTCTTTTATATTCCTAAGCCTCAGCTTTGGCTTGCTCCAGTTTTGAGCTTCAGGTATTTCATAAAAAAAATTTGACGAAAGGTGTTCTCAGCTGAGGCGACAGCTGCGAGTAGAAATGTCCCTTTTGCCATTTTATGTAGGTCAAATTACTGAAAGCAGAGGTATGAGTGCTCACTCCTTTTCATGCGTTTTCCAAATAATTAGTTTTCCACTTACAGAAATGGGCAGGTGTGCTCAGTTGCTTGCATATTCTAGATCAGGTGTGTTGAACACCAGCTCTTGTGGGCCGTCTTCCGTCCCATCCCTGTTGTCGTCAGTTACACCCTCGAGTTTAATGTATAATTGCCTCATCATTCAGTAAAGTACTCCAGAATCCTGTTGTTGCACTAAATATTTGATTTAGGTGTGCTGAAGTCGAACTACATGTAAGTTGCAGGATATTGGCCTTGAGGACTAGAGCTTTGCACTTCTGTGCAACAGCATCTAAATAATTGTACTCTGGAATCTGTTAGAAAGATGTGTGGCTTCGAAGCCTTCTGGTCAGAAAAGTGACTTATTTCTGGTTGCAAAGTAAAAATGTTCTGTTTTTGTCAACCTTCCTAGTCCATCAGTTGCTGGAATTTCAGATAAAGCAAAAAATATTGTGGACACTGAAATTTTCCCATTTGATATTTAAAAAGTCGATCCCTTAGTTCTTGGCATGCAGGGTAATAGTTGATGGGTTAAAAACAGAAACTGGAGAATATCATTGCTGTTGGAGTAATTTCAGATTTAAGGGTGCACAGTAGCCCATCAGTGTGTGCAATATTCATAGTGCAATGTGCTGTTTGGAGTACAATAATTGTTTATTAATGTATTCAAAGATTTATGAACCTTCATTCTCATGGTAGCAGGAACAAGTGACATTTCCCAAAATGCAAAAGGTTACAGAGTGATGGATGCACAGATGGGGAATGGAGGAAAGAAGAATTTTCATGATTATTTCAGTATTTGTAAATAGTGTCACCATTGCAAGATTTTTTTAAATATTGGGCAGCTCTAGTTCGTGAAAGTGGGTGCTGATTTATTGTGTAGTTTGCAATGAGCAGAATACATTCAAATGTTTCTTTGTCTTGGATTGTAACTTGAAACCTTTTGGTTTTAGAGCATATTTGAGATTCCTACCATGAATTTTTCAAGCAGATCATTTAAAAATTGACTTCTGACCTGAATCACTGTATAATCTGACAAAGGTAACACTGTTCTCTGCAACTTACCTCAGTCTGTTGGCTTCTGTAAAATGGCATTCGATCTTTTTCCACAATTGCATTCGCCCATAATTCATAAAGGTCATTGTATCCACGTCATGTTGAAATGTCAGTCTTTGTAATGGCTCCTTTTTTTTTTTTTTTCTTACCCAGTTTTTGCACTTTGAGTCTGAAATGTTTTATTTTTGTGTTTTGCAGGGCAGAGCCTAGGCTATGGATTTGTCAATTATGTGGATCCTAAAGATGCAGAAAAGGCCATCAATACCTTAAACGGCTTGAGACTTCAGACTAAAACCATCAAGGTAAGTTATCAAGGTATAAAAGAACTCCTCCGTATGTGCTGCCCAGATCTACCTCTGCTGAGTTGAGCTGAGGCATTATAATGCTGGAGCAATGTGGGGCGGTAAGGGAGCCTATTGTTAATCTGGGCACAGACGGCTTTGCTTGGGCCTCAAGTAGAGCAGAACTGTTTCTATGGTTGCATGTGAACTAGCTCTGCTTTATGCCTTTACAGGGAGGCAGCTGCCATTAGCATTCATCATACAACATGGCACGCTCCATGTAGTTCTATTGGAATGTGGACAGCAGAGTTAGCTTGTTCTTTAGTGCTTTATATTTAACTTTTTTTTTTTTCCTCTGAAGTAGATCTTTTCAGCGGCTTTTGCTTACAAAAACTGTAAGCTGCATGGTTTCCTGTTCAGTGTTAAAAAATTGGTATCGATGTGGCATGTTGTAAACCATATTGCTTTGTTTTCACAAGCGGAGCAGGCACATTTCTTCATGTCGGTGCCTCAGTTAATCTCCCAGTTTGTGCCCCTGAAAGTAGGACATGGTAACGTTTCTTTACCTCGTGTCTAAAATTCTCTCGCTGCACCGTCAGATGTGCAAATAAACCGTAGTCTGCTGAAAGAGTACCCTTTCTGCACATTTGCATCAAATAAAGTGTGAAGGTGAGGTTGATGGAGGCAGAGGTGAGATGACAGTGTCTTCTGGATCCAGTCATGAACCTGCAGCTTTTACACTTTTTGCATGCCGGTGCAGATTTTCAGGTTTGCTCATCAAATGGTTTGACTCTGTTCTCCTACCATAAAAGGAGGCATTTTACACTATTACTGCATTAAAACGGAACGGAGAATAGCTGCACCACTCTGATAATCAAATCTGTACAGTCTAACATTCATAAAATGTAAAATAAACGGCAGCATTTGAACTGGATACGTTCCTCGCCTCTCATTGGTTTAATGTCTGCTTGCCTGAAAAATGAGCTAGAGAACTGAAGAGAAATGAATTGGACTACTGAGGGGTGTAATGACATATTGATTGGCGAGGCATTTTTGCTTGTCTGTTTGTGGATAAATGTGTTTTGTGATGCATTATTTTATCTAAGTCCCGACTTTGGAAAGGAATGGATGACATTGGCCATAAAGAGCCGGCACATTAAAAGGTCATTTTAAAAGCTGCCCAGATGGGTGTGGTGCTGCCATTATTGCTGTTGGATGTTAAAAATGTATTTTCTTTCTTACAATGATGCTTAATGCTGTTAATTTAACATCGTTTGATTTGATCATTGCTCAGTTGAAGTGCCCAAAATGTTTACTCTCAATTCAAAGGTGAATTTCTAGTGATTCACTAAGCAGTTGAACTGATGACTATATTGTTTGGTGTAGTTCTTTCTAAACAAAGAACATGTAAAATGCTAGTGTTCAAAATTTTAATTCACCTTCCTCAAACTCTGCAGTGTAATGAAGGAATTTTAAATAAGGCTTTGTTTTAAAACTGTACAACGGTTTTCAACTGAGTTTTGCATTTGTTAAAATCTCATTGAGTTGAAAATGGGTTTAATAACATTCTTAGTAGGCTAAAATATTTAGGAGATTATGAACCTAAACTGATGTAAAAGTTACAGTCGTCTCTCTGCTTCTACTGATGGATAATATGGCCTAGGTAAATGCTACCAAGTATTGTTTGCATTGAAGGTGTTCCCTTCCACAACTTAATGTCAAAGGTGACAAGCAACCTACCCAGTCGGTAGGCAGTCTGAAATGAGTTAATCACCAGGTGCTGTTGTGATGTTTACCTTGTGGTGTTCATGAAAGCTTTCCTTCTGCAGGTTTCCTATGCGCGCCCAAGCTCCGCTTCCATCAGAGATGCAAATTTGTACGTCAGTGGCTTACCAAAGACCATGACACAGAAAGAACTTGAACAGCTCTTCTCTCAGTACGGACGAATTATTACCTCGCGTATCCTGGTGGACCAGGTGACCGGTGAGTAGAACAGGACTAGCTCCCCCTGCGTTTCTTAAGGTTCACATTTTTTCCTTTCGGCTTCTCCCTTTGGGAATACTGAACAAAAAGACACCGCCTGAGCTGAGAAATGCATCAGAGGTGCTGGTGTGAGACTCTTCCCCAAAATGCAATTTTCCACTAGAGCTGTTCATAAATATGCATCGACAGAATATGAAAGTGGCAGCTGTAAAGTAGCAGGAGTCAGTGCTTTAAATTTTCTTTCTACTTCAGCCTCTTTCTTCACATTTGCCTTTAAATTTTTGGATGCCATTCTCCAAGGTCTAAATAAGTAGTATTTAGACTACTTATGATGTTTCTCAGACATCATTTAAAAGCAGAATCCTTACAAAAAAACAAAAGGGATTTGCTCGTATTTTTGTTTCTTTTTTGTTTATTTTCTCTCTCCCAGTAGATGGGTGCAGAATCCTTTTAGCATTCATATTGGGCAACTTTATTTTTCAAAGAAATTACACATTCCAGGGCTGTTCACATGTTCGCATATGGCACAACCTGCAATGGAGAACTCAAACTTATAGTGCCTGCTCTTAAAATTTTAAGCAGGCACCAATTCCTTTACATTCACACAAATTCAACAAGACAGTTTCTCGGGTGCTCCCTTCACATTAATCTTTTTTATACAACATTGGGGTACTTTTTCATTTAGATAAAACTGTTTGTCAATTTATAATGTGAAAACTGAATCAAAAGCCTTTAGAAAAACCTGCAGATGTTTCCAAAAGGTATTTTTAAACAAATGAACAATAATTGCAACAATTTCATTATGGAGAAATAAACGCTGAAAAGATGATAAAAGTTGAAAAATCCCAACAGTGACGCAAGAAAGCTGTGCAATGTGTTTTAGGGAAAAATAAACAAGAGCACACCATTTTCACTTAAATACTGACAGAATCAAAGGTCGGCTACTTGAATGATTTTGCAAATGTTGGATAGAGGATTGAGTCAACAGTGAACCCTAACTTATTTCTGTTGGTATTCATAGATCTTTCCGAGACCCTAACTCCAATATATTTACAGAAAATTCACTTAGTTGTAGATTTTTATTTCTTATTGTTTTTTTTTTTTATCTTTATCTTTAATTCTGATGCAGCTTGGGAAGCTGAAATAACCAAGGTACAGTGAGGCTTGTCAAGCTATTGGCTGCCCTTTGCAGAGCCTCTTATCCGGTAGTGACATTTATTTTTCTTAGTACTGATTGACCTGAGCTTCAAGGTCAGTAGTTTTTGATATTCCGCAGTAGCATTAAAATGGCTTCAACTGTGTATTAATGTACATTAAGATATAGTTATTTGGGCTATTAAAATGTGTTGCTGGGCTGGGTCTCAAGTATTTGTGGATTTCAGCTATTCAAAGGCAGCCTGTGGTCACGTAACCTGCAAATACTAGAGTCCACTGTACATGGACTAAGTAAATAATCTGACAGTGGAACAAAGACATTTTAATTTTTTTAGCTATCCAAGCAATCGTGTAAAATTTGTAGCTTTAAATGTCCTTTAGCTTAAGGGTCGTAGAAGTCTCTGCTTAGCAGTAAAGCAAAATGATCATGAATGATTTAAAGATGTAACGGAAACAAAAGGAACCATAAAAGAGATAAATGATGTATAACTTTTTCTCTTGTCAAAGGTTTTTACATGAGTGTTTTTCTCTCCTTAGGTGTTTCCAGGGGGGTCGGCTTCATCCGTTTTGATCGGCGAGTTGAGGCTGAAGAGGCAATCAAGGGTCTGAACTGTCAGAAGCCACCTGGTGCAACCGAACCCATTACAGTCAAGTTTGCAAACAACCCGAGCCAGAAGACCAGTCAGGCGCTGCTGTCTCAGCTGTATCAGTCTCCCAATCGAAGGTACCCAGGACCCCTCGCACAGCAGGCACAACGTTTCAGGTAAAAGGGACGCATCTAAACAGAACTAAATCTGGTCAGAGACAACCTGAACGAATGATTAGATTACATTCACCACCATATCCCCCCCCCCCTCATTTTTTATTTTATTTTTTTCAAATTTAGGAAATTATGAATCCTGGGTCGAAGTGTTAATTTAAAAACATTTTCAGCCCACTCACCACACTGTTCTCTAAAGAGTTTCTTGTAACATGCTGCTAAAGCCCTTTTTAAAAGCTCTGTGTAAACTGAATGTCTCCTGTTGACTAAGCTGTGTAGGTTGATTATTGAAAAATAAGTACAGTCAGCAGGTTATTAAAGGTCATAATAGTCCTGGGATTCCCTTGAGTGGAACAACTAACTTTAATCATCGTATCGTAACCATTTTTCGTCTGTCATCTGTTCAAAATGCATCATTTTCAGCAAAACTTTCCACTTACTGAAATGTTTGTTCTGTTTTCCTCAAGGTTGGACAATTTGCTGAACATGGCCTATGGAGTCAAAAGGTAATCAGATTTTCTTTTGAAATCTGTTTTAATTGATCCTCAGGGATCACTGACCTATGGGAGGGCTTATTTTGTTGCGTAGGTAGTTGATTCTTCACAAGGTCGACCCGATTCAATAAGGGATCACTGACAGAATGCATGAACAGATACTGAGTGTAATTTATTCACAGAATTCAATATGAGTGAATATTAATATTTAAAGGTTGTGAGTAAGACTAAAAGGTTGATTTGTGGAGTGAGAAGAGAAGATAGAGGCTCTAATAGTACAATCAAGGGGACCCTGAATTGAAGTCTCTAAAAATTACCTGCTGCCCAGTAAAACTAGCCAACTATCTTTTAGTACATCTGTAAACTGTTCAAAGGGTTTTGAGTAAATTCTGTTGACTATACATGAATGTATCTAACAATTTCACACTGTGAAGGTGTCATTCCTGCTGAATAACATAGACGTTAAAATCTTGACAGTAGCTCATGTACTGCTATCGATGTGAGGGCGTCTATTGTGAGCATTAGAGGCAGGAGGACTCTTCTTAAAAACTGC
Organism: Phalloptychus januarius; assembly: GCA_902982915.1. Taxonomy (NCBI): domain Eukaryota; kingdom Metazoa; phylum Chordata; class Actinopteri; order Cyprinodontiformes; family Poeciliidae; genus Phalloptychus; species Phalloptychus januarius. The sequence continues at coordinate 7,369,505 of CADWAE010000462.1, forward strand.
CCTTAAAAGCTATTTGAAATGGGTGTCATCTTGATACCAGTGACATAAAGAAGTGACTTGTTTTACTAAACTGCACATAGTAACTGCTTTTAATCATATTATTGAATTATTTTACATTTATTGACATAAAATAAAACTGGTTGACAGCAATACTAGTGTTTTTTGTTGGTTTTTTTACAAATTTAATTAATAAATAAAAAAAAGAAAATCTGAAACGATGCGATGAGTACTTCCCCCCTCACAATTTTTACAAGAATCATATTTGGCCTCGTGCGTAAGGTCTTTGTTGGCAAACTTTGCACGAAAAATGTGTATAAAACTGCATGTGGCTGCACACAGCTCCTTCATACACACAAATTTGCGTGACATAGTGCTGCTGCTGCATGGACCGCCCTGTTCCAACCATGAATACGTATGCAAATTAATATAAATACTCAGAAGCTATTGCAATACACATGACTAATATCAATAGAAAATATGTCGGAGTGGTTCACAGAATACACGCAGTGCATCTGATTATCTGGGAGCAGTTTCTAGTTTTGCCACAATATAAAAGAAAATGAGACAAACAGCTTAAGAAAAAAATTGTGGATAAAAGGAAAAGTTTTTGGTTTTTTTGGCTTAAATGTCCAAAATACTGGCAATTATCTAAAGACTGGTTAGAAATGCTTATATCATGATGCATTTTTGCACTTTGTGTTCAAATAACCATGGCAACAGATCCAACAAAAAGTTTAAGTTCAGTTTTCAGTCAATTTGTGATATCTTTTGTGGAAAATGGTTCCAAAAATTGTTGTCGTCCTACAATTGTTACAAAGACAGCATTTTAAAATCTTACTTTTTAAAAAAAAATGAACTGCAGTTCTGACTTGCGTAATATCTTCAGTCAGTTCATACACTAAAACTGAATTAATATTTTTTGATGGATGATGGATAAATGTTTAAAAATCCCATACCTTTGACCTAAATGAAGGTTTTATTTATTTTTTTAAATCTGTTGTATCAGATTGTTTTCATTACACCATTGCTTAGTATTTGCTTTATATATTGTTCTCACATGTACTTCATCCTAAGATGCATATTTATTGACAAATAAAAGGCATTCTGCGATTGGTGTGAAGTCACTGGGAGGTTGATGTTTGTATGGATAAACATCCATTAGAATCTGCACAGTTGAAGTTTTCCCTGGAGTGCTCATTCAAACCCAGGCATGCAGAACCGTGACACATGAAGGTCACTTGTTTGGATTACTGCGTTTACATCACAAAGACCTACATTTTACAATCATCCCTGCTATTGCACAAAATTGCGTACCTATATTTTAAGCTTCACGTTTCCTACCTTGATCTATTATGGACAGCCTTGCTCTGTTAAAACTTGGTTGCATCAGACACCTTTCAGGATTTGCCAGAGTGTTGGTGTTGTTTCCTCAAGTGTGATTGAAGTCCAGCTTTCTGAAAGCTCAAAGGGCCATCAGCAGCAACAATACACTTGTGATTTCATGTCTGCCTCGCTCCTCTGCGTACGTCTTCGTTGCCAAATCTATCTGTGGGTCCTTGATGCTGGGAGCACACCTGTCACAGTGGATGCTCCCTGAGAGGCCAACTGGAGCAGCTAATCCTGTGTGACACCTGCTGCAATAATTCATAGGCTTTCCAAGCACTCTGAATTTTGTTGCCCAAAACCACACTCACTAATGGCCAGGGCTTTTTTATGCCACTTTATTTTGCTCTGAGGAAAAACTTAAACTGTAATGGGATATGGATTTTCAGTTATACTGTGCCTTTGATTTCAAGGGAATTTTTTTTAGGAATCATAGTTTGAAAAGCAGCTGTTTTTTAACAAGTGTGGAAAGATGTATTTTCTGGCTGACATGTGAGATTAAGCATCGACTCGTCTATTCAGGTTCAACCTGAAGAGCCTTGAGCAAAAAGGTCAGTTTGAGGGTGTTGCAGTGTTGAGCAAAAAATCCAATAAAAAGTAAAAAAAAAATCATCACAACTAATTGAAATTCAAAGAACAAATGAAACTTGTTTTGTTGTTGCTTCTAGATGAAAAGGCTTGTCTTTGGCTATCAAATTGCATATCTTGTCCATGAAAATAATTCCACTGGAAGCATGGATTGTAGCTTTCTATGGAGATAGATGTGCTTATGAAATTTTACGAAGATTAAAATTGGCTGCTGATGTTGCAGTATCACTAGTCTTATGCCAGCAAGTCATGAAGAGGTTGCAAGGAGTTCCTGACCATGGTCAGAGTTGCCTTCCTAGAAGGGCTCTAAAACTGAGGATATGGACACGCCAGTGACCTTCTCTGCGCCCCTAATTGTCCTCTGCATGGCCCTTTGAGCTTTGCTTTTACAGATTGAGTTGCAAAGCTGAGATGCAGTATGAAATGGTTAAAAAAGTAATGAAATGTTCATTTAACTCTTTGCCTCTGAAGGATAAAGCATCATAGTTTAATGCTCACACCATTAGTTTACTTTAAAGGTGAAACTGCATGGTATATCTAATTTCATAATTTTATTTGTGAGGACTTCTTTGCAAATACAAAGGGCTTGGTTGAATTTTTAATTTTTCTTTGGTAGAATATGCTGGCATAGTATTGATGATGATTACTGACATGGTTTTTGTGGAACATCTGCATCTTAAGGACTTGGTCCAGCAACAACCACCGTTGGTGGGGAACTGTTTTTATAGTTAATGTAGATACTAGTTAATGTATATCCAATAATCTCCTATAGCCCAGCTGTTGAAAATGCAAAATTATTCCAGCTTCACTAAATGTCCGTCATTTCAACAAAGAATCACTGTTGAATGTTTACCGGGAGTAGAGATCCCTACAGAGCAGATCCCTAAAATCAAACCTCTTGATCCATTATAAATCATGTTATACTTGAGCTAAAAAAACAGGTCCACAATTTTGACTGTCTGGATCCTCTTAAGAGGTAAAAGGTGTTTCTGTAACTAAGTAAAGAGTTTTTAAAGGTAAATGAAAAGTCTAGGATGAGATTCCAACAGGACTTTAATGTTCTCTTGGTTTTGGAAGATTGTTTCCATTTTATGATTCACAGTCTAATGCACTGTCTCCTATAGCAGAGACGGCGCATTTTCATTGAAGTGAATGGTAAAAGCACTGAACTCAAGATGATGGATGGATGGGGCTGAACCCTGTAGACAATTGTCAGATTTGATTAAAAACTGATCTTTGTTTAAACAGGCTGTTCTGTTCTCATTCTGGTTTTGCCTTGAACCATGTTTGGGATTTTTCTTTTTTGTTGTTTTTTTCAGCCGGTTCTCCCCTATGGCCATTGACGGGGTGACCAGTCTGGCTGGCATCAACATCCCAGGGCACGCGGGGACCGGCTGGTGCATCTTCGTCTACAACCTGGCTCCAGATGCGGACGAAAGCATCCTGTGGCAGATGTTCGGGCCTTTCGGCGCCGTCACAAATGTCAAGGTCATCCGCGACTTCAACACAAACAAGTGCAAAGGATTTGGTTTTGTCACCATGACTAATTACGACGAGGCGGCCGTGGCCATTGCCAGCTTGAACGGATACCGCCTCGGGGACAGAGTTCTGCAAGTCTCGTTCAAAACCAACAAAACACACAAAGCCTAAAAAAACCCCACTGAGATTGTTTCTAGAAAACTCACCAAGGAAAAAGAAAATGGAAGCATATTGACCGTAACTTTCTACATTAGTAAAACATCTTTGTAATCCATATTTAGAGTCCAACAATGTTTTTGTTTTTCCTCATTGCGACGCTTTGAATATTTTAATTAGTTTAAAGCAGAAAAAAACCCCAGCAGGATTTTAAACCTGACATTGAATCTCGCTGTCTTCACAGATGGATCGCCTATAAGGTTACTACAGTTTTCTTGATTTTTCTTGCACATTACTTTTGATACCGTTAGTCTCGTAAGGTTATGTGTTGTGATTTTTCTTTGTGTCCTGATTTGCCATCGGTGCGTTACGCTTTGAGTGGTTAGCAAGTACTTATTTTGAGCTGTTTCTGTTAGTTTATTGTACTGAGTTGGTAATTGGTTGGCTGCATAATGTTGCTTCTTGTAAACCTAATGGATAAAAAGACAAAAAAAATTCTTAAAGCAGTACCTTGCCAAAGAGCTAAGAACCTCTTTGATGTGGGTTTACAAAAAAAGCATCTATTTTTATAAAAGAAAAATTTGGAGAAACTTTTTACTGGACCTGGAACAAAATATTTTGACTTGGATACTTTGAGAAATATCTTCATATGACACCTTGTGAGCTTTTGAACTTTAAATGGAAAGTTTGCAGTGGTTGATGTTTCTGGAGAGATTTATGATGTAAAAGATACCTTTTGAGATCTTTGTATTACCTTTAGATTACAGAATCGGCACCTGTGCTGGTTTCATTTGTAAATCATCTTGTGGGTCCTCCTTCATCCCGGTCGTCTGCTCGACTACAAACTCGCTTTTCTGATTTTTAGATTTGGAAACTGACAAAAATAAAGATAAAGATTTATTTGCTTAAAAAAAGTGCATGCAAAATTACAGTAAGGAGAGATCTTAAAAGGCTCTGGGGGATTAAAATCAGTTCTTCCTCTAAGATTTCCTTCAGATGAAGCTCATGGTGTTTTTGTGGTGTACCTACGGTATCATTAGACGGATTTTTGTCTTAATATCGACCATTAGGGGTTTTTACATACTTTGTATGAAAGATTGTGGATAAGCTGATGATGGCAGCCGCATTTAAAAAGAAAGTCCGAAGAATCAAACGGATAACTTCTGAGCTTTGAGCTTTGTAAATAAGTCTTTTTCTTTTTTTTATGTTGTATTAAGCAGACCTTTTTTTGGTTCTAGGTTAGACTTTGTTGGAAAGTGTGATTATACCTTCTTTTTTTTTTTTCAAGCGTATGTAAGAAATTGTTTTTGAAGCCTTTAATTTCCCTGAGGTTAAAAGATTTTATTTGTCGTCCTATGGACTAGCATTTCAGTGCATCAAATATGTTGGTTGTTTGGTCTGTAGATAGTCTTGCTTTGTTGAAAAAAGTATTAAAGTATAGACATTTTGTTTTTTTTTAATATATATAAACATTATAGATATATATTTATGTGGTAAAGAATGGATATAAACCACAGTTTGGAAATACTTTGATTTCTTTCATACTCATATATATGTAATGCATATAACCTGTCTTTAAAATCGTAAAAAGGTGTATATTGCTTTATAATGTTTGGGGAAGGACAGCGAAGCAGTTGCATTAACATCGACAAAAACCATTTAAAAAAAAAAAAAAAAAAAAAAAGAAATTGGCTGCTAAATTTCCTTAAACAAGATCATCATGACCAAACGTCTAGATGCACTGATTACTGCACCTGCATCCTGCTTGGTGTTTCAGCCGGTTACTAGTCATGCTTCCCCTCTCAAACGAGCAGTGTGCTATGCATTATAGAGTTCTTTGCAACTGCTTTTTTTTCTTTATCTATTTCCTCCTTTTGTTGTTACTTGTAAAAGTTAAACTTTAAGTCAAGATGAGTTGTGATACTTGCTGCTGTGGGGGGAGACGGGGAGCACATTTTTCACGCCCGACTTGCCTCCGTTAATCTTTTTCATTTAGAAACCTTTTAATGATGGTTTGGTCTTTGCGAGTTTTGCTGGTGGTCCGGCGTGAAAAACCGCTCCCTCCAACCCTGTCTATCTCACTACTTAATGGGATTATTTATTTGAAGTTGTATAGTCGAACTTGGTTTACAGCATTTTTGGAGCAGAATATCTTTTGACTATTTAAGAGGATGTACATGTTCTTTACTTTGTGTTTGGATACTTTGGATTTTTTCAATGTTCAGTACATCAATAAATAAGTTTGAAGGGCAAAGCATTGCTTGATCATTTTTCTTTTGCAGCCAAAAATTTTATTTTATTCTTTAGATGGCAATTGGTGACTTCCATTCCACTTGATGCCTGCGATAAATCCAGGATTCTTATAAAGGCTCTGTTTGGGTTTTTTAAGCAATAATCAACTGGTACGGTCAGTCACTGAGGTTGATAGGACTGGCCATCGATGAACTGATGCTCCTGGAGTTGGAAATGGGATACAATATGTTGGTGGCGAGTCATTCAACCTCCATATGTTGCCTAAAGTTTTGGTTCATTTCTCCAAATAATGAGCTTGATGGTTTCAAAATGTTGTCTGAAATTTTCTCATAACCTTACCTTCCACAACACTTCAAGCAGAGAGGGATTCCTTCACTACTTTAAACAATTTTTTTGTCTTGTTTTTGTGTAAGCTTTACATGTAAGGCCTCTTTACAGTCTGCAACTTTATAATGAACTCTGGTACTTCTACAACTGGAAAATACTGGCAGTTTTACATAGAATTGTTTTGACATCTCTTCACTGTAGAAGCTGATTCATGTCTTCCAGCTGGATAGACTTGAGCTTTTGTGTCCTTGGAGTTGTTCCTAAACATGCGACAAAGTTTCTCTTCATCAGAGTGACAGTTTCCATCTTCTGCCAGAAACGGGAAAGGTGGTGATGAATCTTTCAAACCTTTCAGTGCCTAAAAGTTATTTGAACTGATGATTTTGTAGTTTGGAAATGGCTCCAAAATCTGCAGTTCAACTCTCGCACTTTTCCAAAACTGCATTTCCAGAGTTTAGCCGATCACACAAGACATTATGGTGGCTATAATTACTGGGCTGGTGACGGGACAGTGCTCAACTTTTTCCTAAGCAACCATCACGGATAGTTGGACCTCAGGTCAGGCTACAATGAAAGGAACTGCAGAAAGGTTGAAGGTAAAAGCCCTGGAAAAATCAATACGCTGCATTTCATTAAAGAGCTCACTTGCAGCTTATGGTTCCTGAAGATGAAATGGATTTTAAGACGAGCTTCCCCACTCATGCCAGGAACAGTTTTACTGAAGTTTTACACTGAGCTGCTCAACTCTTTCTGTATTTAACCTTCACTTTTGAATCTGAAAAAATAGATTCTTTAAAAATGTCTGCAGATTTAAAGTCTGTAAGTGCTAGTATTGAAAGTGAAGGGCTGCTGGTTTAGTTTGTGATGATTTTGAAGATGCGAGTATATGAATGATGGCATATTTTCTCTTATCTACACCCAGAACCCTTCTTAGATCGGCAGATGTTTGAGCTGTATAAAATGATTACACTGCTGGTTAAAGTAAATTAGCCTTACCAGTCGATAGCTGTCACTGAATAGCTGCTGTTAGCGGATCTTTTTAAGTATTGATGTGAAATACTGTTTACGCTTCAGCAGGGCTAAATTAATTCAAATGTTCTAACAAGTTCTTGTAAAGTAGTGCCTTACTCTGACTTCTCAAAGAAACATTTGTTTGAGTTTTGACTTAACAGGGCAAAGCAAATGTCTTCCAGATCCAACTGTTCCAACAAAATGTTTCCAAACTACAGAAATATTTCAAAGACAAAATAATACTTTTTATAACTAGGGGTCCTGAAAATTAGCCGAATAAAAAAAGCCAATGAGTCATTTAAAAATCCACTTTTCTGTCTATATTAGGATTCCTGCCTCACTAAAATGAAATGGTACAACCTTAAAATAATAGTAGGGTTTAGAAAAGTATTTTTAAAAATATACTTATTTACATGGACACAAATTCACTAGGAATAGAATGATAAAATACCCTATGCGTTTTCCTCATGCTGTAATGCTAGAGCTACCATGTTTCACATTATAGTGCTTTACATTTATTCTTTGGGGAAATTTGCATCTCTGGTTTTGGTTGATCTAGCTGAGAATTTAGTTTTCTGTGCTATACATCACTATACATTTTAAATCAGCTTAAATTTTTTTTATATACAAACATTTTTTTTCTAGAATAATGTGCACAGCTGCCAAACAGCTGTAGATTTTAAAGTCCCAGGAGAGCTTCTCAAACCTCAGCTCTTTGGTTATGGATGGATATTATCTTTCACTCAATACAAAGTAAATTTGAATTCATAAAGCTTTAACAGCTTAAAAGCTTTAATCGGTTTATATAAACAGGGAATGGTTTTCTTACTTGTATAATGAATGCATAAAGAACAAGGGTTTGATAAGTCTTAATAATCCTTTCATTCTGTTTTCAAAATGGCAAACAACCACATATTTACACTGGATGTACACTTTTTTTCTTAGAGTAAAAATCAGAAAATTGTGATGTACTTTTATAGGCTACATCACTGATTCAATACTTTCTAGAAACACCAAGTCTTTTTAGTCCAAACCTTTTCATTTCCAGTGCTGTCGGTTGTCCTGATAGGAGGCGAATGTCTTTCAATCTGAAGTCTTCCTCAGACTGTAACAGGTTTTCTTTCAGGATTATCTCCCTTTGCCTGCTGAAGATGTTCAATCAGTTCACCACCATGTTTCACCTTGGGCTTAATGTTTTTTCCACCATGCATAAAGTTGTGTATGTCGGCCAGAAAGTCCAGGAGTCCATCTTTTCTACTTGATTTTTGACAAATACCACTGGAACATCTTATGCCTTTCCTTCAACAATGGCTTTCCTCTTCCATAAAGGACAAAATTATGAAAAAAACTGTAAGCGGTATTCTTGCAGAACGCTGTCGCCCACAGCTTCTAATTTCTTTACACCCAACCCTGAGGATAATTCTTCTGGGAAGAAATATATAGCTGTTTTGTGATGGCTTGTTACCTCCTGGTTGGATTTATGAAGCTATAAAAAAACCCCTTGTCCTGTTTGTCCTTTATGTAAAGCTGTAAAGTAATGCAGCTTTGACCTGCAGCTCCCACATGGCTCCTTACATGAAGATTTGAGCCCAGGCTGTGTGTCCTCGATACGTTTTCTGGGTCTGCCCTTCTGCTGAAACCCAGCGTAGTGTAACGTGATGGGACTGGGGATAAATAAAAGATGTTTGTCCAGAGCTGCCGATGTCAGCAGAGTCGTGCATAAACACATCTGCATACGGTCTGTCTGCTGTGATTTATAACCCAAAGTGGGTTCTGCTGGGCTCATTTATTATCCGCACCTCGCTCTTGTGCAGATTCTTCAGCATTATAAAGATCTTTATCATCCTCGGGGTTTTCCTCTGTGTGCTGTGAGTTTATATGCACTGGCAGATGAAAAAACTGGTTTTTAATTGTGGATTATAATACATTTAGGATAAACATTAGCTTGACACACATTCAAATATGCTTGCAATGTTTGTTTTACAGCTATACGTCTCTAATAAAATCCCACTGTTACTCCAGCTGCCACCAAGAGGTGGAGGCGTGCTCCTCCACCTCTTGAATTTACTGCTGTTTTGGATTGATGACCCCAGGTGGTTGCACTCCTCCACTTTCAATACTTCTGCTTTTTGCAGTTTCTTTATGTCTTGCTTCTATTGAGTTGAATTCCTCTTCTCTTTAGAGGACATTTCCACCTGGCACATTTTCACAACAGCTAACAATGCTGTATGCAAACATGAAAGCCAATGGGGACTCCAGCCTGACCTCATCTAATTACCCGTCCAGCACCGTGTTTCTGTAAAATAGCACATATTTTCGGCAGCAAATTATTTTTCCCACTTGTGATCTTCACCAAATCTTAGATGGGTGATGAATTTCCTTTGAGCAATGGCTCTCCCTCCACTGTTGCACAGTGTTATTCATAAACATCATATCAAAGTGCTAGTTATTCATATTTATCCCTGAAGTCTATAAAGGAAGCAAGCAGAATCCACAGTGCTATCAAACCAAAAGGAAGCCTAAATGCATAGCTTAGTTATGCGCACTTTCTGCAGGGGCAGCCCTGCAGAAGTTATCACTCTGTGTGTAAAGAATCTTTTTGTCTGAGTTTCACGTTTTGAACTGAATTCAAATATTCAGATTTATCAGTTTCCTGTGCCATGCTCTGTCTGTGCCTTCTCCTCCATTACAAACATTAGAAAACTTAGTTTTGCTTTGACCCACATGGTGGGGAGGCCTTTGTTTTATTCCTTTGTCCTCCGCTGATTTACTGCTATTCACCCTTTATACTTCGTCCCCAGAAGAAACCCTCTTGAAGTTGTTAAATGAAAAGGCCTCGAAGCTGATTGAGGTGGAGTGGATGAGTACTGATGCTTCACGTGGTTTTAATGGCCCTGGTGTCACAGATAAATACAAGCATGTGAGGTTGCTTCATTAAGCACGTCCAAGCCTTTAGGAAGGGCTTCTCATATGGCATCAGTCTGTTATATAAGAGGATAAGTGATGATCAGTGGTGCTTGTTCTCTGCTTAAATTCAAATCAATCAACTTTAAAGTTTAAAATGTTCAATTATATATATATATATATATATATATATATATATATATATATATATATATATATATATAATCTAAAGCATAGATTATGCTTTGATCTATGCTTTAGATCAAAGCATAATGAAGTCTTAAAAACATATACCGTATTTTTCAAACTATGACCCGCTACTTTTTTCCCACGCTTTGAACCATGCGGCTTATGGCCCGGTGCGGCTTTTCTGTGGATTTTTCTTCCACCACCAGGGGGCTCTCTAGCAGGAAGTGAATGATTGGAAGTCAAAATTGTAAATCAAAGAAGAAAGCGCTAACTTTCATTTAGCACATGCTAGCAGCAAGCACAACGGAGAAATGTTTTCAGATTCATAGCCCCTCATCATGGAAACAATACGAAGAAGTTTATATGATGCAGCTTTTAAGTTGAAGGCTATTGATCTGGCAGTACAGATTGGCTTATATATGTACGTTTCCAGTTTATTTAAAAAACTTTGTGGTTGCGGCTTATAGTGAGGTGCGCTGTATAGTCCGGAAAATACGGTAAATACCTCTTGAGCACTTTTGCATGTTATAACCACAAACTTAAAAGTGTTGTATTGAGTTTACTTGTAATAGACGAACAAAAAGCAGTGCATCATGAAAAAAATGGCAAACTATTATTGTTTTTAGATCCCTCTACTGTGAAACCTTTCTATATAAAAAATGCTGTCCCAGCTATGCAATTAAACTTACAGGCAGGGTAAGAAAAGCATTATGCAGAGAAGCAGCCAAGAGGCAGGCAACTCTCATAGGTGAATAAAAGGACGACTGTTTCTCTATGGGTAGTCGTATTATAGTCGAAAGGTTGTTAGTTCGATTCCAGCCACATGACGATGTGCTCCTGTTCAAGGCACTTACCCCTACACTGCCTATCAATCTGCGTATCGGTGTATAAATGTGTGAGCTTGACTCTAGTGTAAAGTGCTTTGAGTGGTCAAAATGATTGCGTTATATAAGCGTTATATAAGTTCTGTCCATTTAAAAGTGGAATGTTTCCTACCAGTCATCAAGCATAGATTTACGTATACCAATCCTTCCCTACTTGTAATGTTGACAATTATGGTTTACTGGTAATAAACCCCCAAAATTCAGTATTTTAGAAAATTAGAACACTGTGAAAAATGTTAATGGAACTCATGGGACCTAATCAGCTAATTAACTCAACTCACCTGCTAAGGTTTCCTGAACTCACTCCGAGTCAGTCAGCTACACAATCATGGGGAAGACTTGACTGATGTCCAGAAGACTGTCATGGACGCCCTTCAAAAGGAGCAAAAGCCACTGGTTGTCAATATGCTTGTTGTATTCAAGCATCATATGAACAGAATATTGAGTGTAAGGGATAGGACAAGGTGCACCAGCAACAGGGAGAACTGCAGCCTTACGAGGATTGTGAAGTGAAATCCATTTCAGAAGAGCCGCCACACAGAGACGAATGCAAGGCCTGGATTCCAAATATCCCATTCCCCGTTTCAAGCCAAAATGGAGTCCAAGCGGCTTATCTATTCATTTCTGAAAACTTTGAAAAATGCACATCCTTTTCCTTCCACTACGCCATTCTGCATTACTTAGTGTTAGTCTGTCACATTAAATCTGAATAAAATGCACTGAAGTTGCTGGTGTTAATATGGAAAAGCTCCCGGGGTGTGAATATTTTCGTACACGTTGAAGGCTAAAACGAATGGGAGCTCATTTTCAGTCTCTGCCTGTGACTGACAAGCCGAGTAGCTTACGCAGTGGAACACACAATGCTGAATGCTTCTCTTTTGCATCATATTTCCATGTGTCTGACATCAAAGACGCGCGTCCTTGTTCAGCTGTCTTCCTATTTCTCGCTGTCCATGGTCAAACATGTTCGGTGATTGGATTTAAGTCCTTACACCACAAACGGTTGGAGCTCGGATTCCTCCAGCCCCCGTCAGATCAGCTCTGGCTTCCATCATCTGTACCCTCACCACTCTTAACAGATTACTCTCGCCATGAGGCCTTGGCATCTCCGCTCCGTAATGAGGCGGCAAAGAAAAAAGGGGTGCAGATTAGAATAACAGGCCTAACTAATCCGGAACAGCCCGATGAGGCGCCACGTTTGGGAAAACCGTGTCATTTCTCATTCCGCGGGCGCCGTGGCAAAATCTCGCCTCTCACTCTATGCTTCTCAACCACCATCCCTCCTGCCCCACCACGTCACCACCCCACGCAAAACAGGCCTCAAGAATAGTGGCTGTGGCAATCTGCCGGAACGAGGACGACAATCGTCAAACCGTTTCTGTCTTAGTCGCAGCCCTTCCCCAACATGCAGAGGAGAGCAGAAAGAGAAATCTGGGCTTCTGATTTCTAGCCATCAGCTCTAAACAAACCACGGAGGACGAATGAAGCCCTCTCTGGATGAGGCACGTTCTGACATGGATGGTTATTGACAGGAACTGTTTCTCAGTGATGAGTAAACAAGGATTTCAGACAGCAGTGTTTAGGAATGGGCTCATGCTGCAGCTTGAGACTTTGGGTTCCCCTGTTGGACGAAAGAGATCGGCTCATTAGATCCTAGTGGTCCAATTAGGCTTTGCAATTCATGAGAATTTCATAAGAGCAGCTCATTTAAAGCAAGGAAAGAGGGAATGTTTACCACTATAATCCACTCTGTAAGCATCTTAAATGAGCTCCAGCTCCGAGCAGACAGTTGCTCTTCCACTTCTTGTTTCTGGTTGTGTTTTTTTTTACTTTCCTTCGTGTGGCAGAATTTTTACCTCTAGATGGAACAACAAACTTTGTTTACTCCCAGTGGTTTTCTGAAGTAGTTTCCAAGTTAAAATGACTTTTTCATTACTGAATCGTGGAGCTTTTCAGCGCAGTTCTGCTTGGGGATCACAATTCAGCATTAGTTTTCAGAGATTTCTAAGGCTTCCTTGAACATTTACCTGATTTTTGGCGCCAGAGACGGAAACAACTAACAAAACTGGAGGTATTTCAATCAATCACAACCAGTTGCATTACTCCTATTTCCAAATAATAGATATTTTCCTAATTTTTTTTAATCATTTTTGAAACTTACATCCTGCATTTCTGGCCCCTCATCAGAGTTAAACGATTCTACAGAAAACATCTTCAAACTTCTCCCAAAGCAAACAACCTTGTGGTGTTAGCAGCGGCTTTTGATATTTGCAACAAGGCCCTTGGTATTGTGCTGGGGAAGTGCAATATTTGCATGTCTTCTACAACTTTGATGTTTTCTATTGCTTATTTCCATGTCAAGTCAATGGCTAAACATGCAGGTGGGCTAATGGCATAGAAACTGATTCCTGATTTGATCATTTGAAGACAATGCAGTCAACATTTGCATTCCAGTTCATCTTGAAAATTCAAACATCTCGCTTCTAATTTCTACTTATAAAGTAGCATTTGAAGATTTTATACGATAGCATTTACTGCGTTCAGCTCCCTATGAGGGTCACACCATATATGAAATATGTAAGAGGTACATAATCACATTTCTGTAGGTGACTCCTGGTTATGCTAGTGCACATAGTTTGGAAAGAGTTTAGTTGATCAGAAATAATTAGAATTAAACCACGACTCTCAGCCTGATCATTTTGAGGTATTTTTTCTCCTTTGAAATTATTTAATGAACTTATTTCTGTGAAAATATTGATGTAAAGTTTACCTCAGTGCAGCTATTTACTGTATAAACTAATAAACTGCAGAGTTTTCAGTATACCAACATGTCGTTAGGATTCCCAAGAGAACCTCGTCTTACCAGTTACCTTAAAAAAAAAAAAGTAATGTCAGGGAGTGTTGCACAGTTGGGATTATCTGCTGTAATTAGTCCCTGAAACTCATCTCTGCTCTGCACTTGAGTGAAATCCCCAGAAAATCTCGTCGGGTAGAGAGTCCCGCTGGAGTTGTGAAGCAGCTGCAGCTCCATTCTACAACACTGCCAGTTTTCCCTCACGGAGCGGCTGTAAGTTCGGACCTCTTCCCGACACTTTCGCAACTTCTCGAGGCAACGGTGGAGCTTCTTCTGTAGCAGATAATTGTCATGTTTACTGTTTTGGTTTCATTTTCTGCTTTGCCTTGTTGTTGCTCGACTGATTTCCCCAAAGCAAGCAGAGCTGCAGTCTCCAAAATGAGGACGGGCCTGGAAGCAGACTCTCCTGGCAGACTGAAACGTCCCACTGAGTGTGTTGATGAGGCCCTGATGAAAGCTCAGCATGCCTGTTTGTGTGCTGCACATCTGGATCATTATGGTGTGTCGACACATGCATGCGGGATGACTTTTGTACGTCCACTCGATATCCACCCGTTGGAATAATGACGTTTGACTCGACTGACTTTGGGTGTGCCTCTGTGAGGTCTATTTTAACCACTGAGGAAGCCACATTCAAGGGAAGAACAAAATAGAAAAAAAAGCCTCAGATCATAGTTTATAGATGAAGCAGAGCTGAGTGTTTCTGTGCTTGGCCTTTAGTATAAGGAGCTGCCGTGTGCACCACTGGTGGAGTGACTCATCCTCTATTTCTTGTCTGCTGTTCTTTATCTCATCTTAGATCCTCAACACTGTAGGGTCCCCAGCTTTGCCAAGCCCCACTATAATTTTAATTAAGCGTAAACCAACAAAATGAGGGTAGAGACACACATGTGATCAATCACTGTTCGTGTTCAGCTGCATTTAGCTCTTATTACATCTGACTACAAAGCATAGCCTTGGAGCAACTGGAAGTAATTGAGAGATATTATCTGTAGGTTGCGTTATTTAGCAAAAATAATACCAAAACTGTGTTCTTCTGAGTGTGGTAATGGGCCACAGTTTTTCTAAAATAACAGTTTTGGTGCTTTGCCTGACTTTTTAGAACCAGTTTTAAGTAAAGCAGGTCCAGTTCAGTCTAAATAAATGTTTTTTAGCCTCTAAAAATATTGCAAAATTACCTATTTTATTGAAAGAGTGGTGCATTCAGACAAGCATTCTGCTCGGGCATCATGCTGTCAGCTTAGCTATCAGTTTAAACCTTTTATCAATAATATTCACCCGTGTTTTTTTTTTTTTTGCTTTGGTTATGTTAATGTCTTGACACTCAAGTTGCCCAATTTGCCTAAGAAATCAGTGAAAGTCCTCGGTCAGCAATGCTTCTTCACACTATCCTCAGTAGAGGATTTAGTGATTTCTGCATCGCTTTGTGCTTTTAATGCTTTACCGTTGATACTCTGAATCGAAACGAGTAAGCAGTTCTAAAAAAAACAACACTAAATATATCTGGTGACCCATCTACTGGAAGGTAATATATGGTACGGGAGTCTCCGTGGACCGTGGGCTGCATTTGTATCTCCACACCTTGAGTTACCTCAGCACTTCAGAAGAAGCGCTTCTGATATTTCCGGCTACAGTAGCACAGACACACACACACCCACGCAGCTTTGTACCTCATTACAGCCCCTCAGAGGAGGACAGTGATTTGCATAGCTGCTTGTTGAACCTTGTTGGCATTGACAGAGATTTGCACCCATTTCAAACCTGCCACATATGAAGGTAGACAAAGTTGTTTATTGCAGCTCCAGGGCTGAGCAATGGGCCCAATGATGCTGTGCACATTGAAAAAGGCTGCACTCTGTTCTGAGCAGCAGTCACAAATCATAGGTATCAGAGAAGTAATTGAGGTGGGAAAAAAAAGTTGGTGACAGTTTGATTATGACAAGAGTGCATTTAGATATTAAACCAAGAAAGGGTCTGTTTGAACCCACATGCTCCAGCCTGCGGTCCCTCAGCATGAGGAGGAGCAGGGGCCTCGCTACTGAGACTGCAGTGCCGTAAATTTCGAGTTGTTTACGGATTCTGCCATCTTGGTGCGCTCCAGGAGGGAAACTTGGAGCCGGGCCTATTACTGGCAGCTTGATGGGAGTGCAGTGAGGCGAGTTAATTAATACAACATCCCTGGACCCATAAACTAAGCTGCAAAGCCAACCCAGGATGGGAGACGAGAAAGACAGAAAGAAAGGGGACAGTAAGAAAGGACAAATTACAAGATGGATTTATCACAGTGGAAGGAGAGAAGCTGCACATCTGCTGACAAAACGGAATGAGATCTCTGAGAGCCCCAGATACTTCTGAATTAGCTGTTTTAAAGATGCAAGCAAACCACAGCAGATTTGATTCGATAAAGCAATCAAGAGTTTTAAATGACAAAACACTTTGCCAAAAAAGGCAAGCTAGACCCAGCTCATCAAATTTCATCACTCATGTCTGATGCGATCTGCATCAGCATTCCCTTTACCTGCGTCTTCATTACAAATGCACAAAAAACCTTTCACAATTTTGCAATTACAGTTTTTCCATTAAATAAGACAAGCAATTAAAATCATCCTTGAATAAGCTTGTTCATGTAATAAGTCAATATAAATTATTAGCACTCATCATCAGGCATCAGAGGGAGACGTCCATCCCTAGTACTTTTGGGAAATTGTAGTCAGGAATCTTTACAGAAGAGCTATAGACTGAACACTTTTTGAATGACAAACTCAACCAGTCAAACTTAGCCAGTCGTGCTTTGTCCAATGAGTGCATTGCCTACAGACATGTGCAAAAGGAGATGCGAAAAAAAGTGTTTTTTGGTGTTTGGAAACACCAAAAAAAGTGTTTCCAATTTTTTTGGTGTTTTGAAAAATACATCAATTTTGATAGGGTAAAAAAAAAAAAAACTCATCCTACTATGAAAGCTTTTTATTGAAAAAAGTTGGTTTTTTTCCCCCAAAATCAGTGTGTTTCCATTAAGCAAATTTATTTTTGTAATTCCAATTTTACGGCCAATCGAAACACAGCTACTGTCTACCAAAAACACCTTTACATGTGTTTGTATGCCTATGTATGGAAATAGAATAATTATCCATCCAAGAACATTGGGTTTTACTCCATAGAAAGATGCATTGAAAGCACTGGGTAAAGATAAGGCTTGCCTCGCTTTTCACTTTAGCTGGATGGAGGCTCCAGTCGTACTATACATGATGAGAGCAAAAGTTTTGAAGCTTGAGATGTTTTATAACCAAACCCTGCTTTGAACTTCTCCACTTTACCTCTGACTAGTCTGCTGTGTTCCTTTGTCTGCTCTGATCTTTAAAAACAATGGTTTATTTGCCTCTTCACAGGGTGAATTTGGATAAAAGAACAAGATTTAGTCAACAGTCAGGTGTTGCCAGCCAGAGAATCGCTGCTGTTGATTCCTCAGAACTTCTTCCTAGTAAGAAAAGTTGTCAGAGTCCCTTGAAACCAGAAGAACTTGCCTGGAGAAGGACAAACTACAGGGAAGGCTCTAACACTTTATCTATCCTTTTACTTTTGCAGAAAGATGCAAGATTCGAACAAAGTGAGACCAGAGTTGCCAAGCAAATCCTGTGTTTTCGCTCCCCAGCTGAATCTGGAAGCTCAGCTTTTATATTGTATTGCGTGACAATATCTTCAGCCTATGGAATGAATGGAAACTAGAATAAAGCACCTTGTTAACAGAGGCTTGAACAATAGTTTTCATTCTAAATGACGGAGCTCAGTCATTGTGCGTACATTTATCACGTTTGCGAATCAGCCCGGTGATGGCAGCCGAAGCGCCGCAAATAGCTCGCCTGGGAGTGGACACAAAGGAGGAGAAGGTCTATAAATACCCTGAATAAACCCGGCTCATCAGGAAGTGAGTGGAAAGCATGAGTTGCGTTGATATTGGTGACAGGTGGCTGAATCCCATTTTAAGTGCTTTCGCCAGCTTTTCCTTTTGCTCGCTGTTTAGAATTTGCCCGATAATTACCATATTAAAATGGATGTAGGAGTCTGTGCGGTTGTGCTGGGTGAAGATAAGGCTGCGAGAGTGCGGCTGGTGGAGCAAACCCGAGGCCTATCAGTCAGTTCTGAATTGCTTTATAATTACTGAGATCCACAGACATAATTTCTTTCTAAAAATAATGCAAACTTTCATTTCCCCTCTCCTGTGCTAATTCCGTGTTTCGGGGAGTAACTTAACCTCTTCCTGTATTAGTCGACGTGGTGCCATGTTAAGCACTCTGTAGCCTACTTTCTGCACAGTGTGTGCTGTTGCCTCCCTGTTTTGGGATTGGAGAAGAATCCAGATTGTGACACATTGAGGTTGTATGATTCTGACACACTGACAGGATTAAAACTTTAAAAAAAAAATTTGTTTTATTTAGCTTGTTTAAGATTCATGTTGATGTACATCTCATGAGCTCGGCCTTTTATTGAGACAGACAGGACAAACAACCATGCACACACACACTCACACCTAGGGAGAATTTAGAGAGGCTAATTAACCTGACAGTCATGTTTTTTTGGCTATGGGAGGAAGCCGGAGTACCCAGAGAGAACCCACGCATGCATAGGGAGAACATGCAAACTTCATGCAGAAAGACCTGGGCTGGGAATCGAACCCAGAACCTTCTTGCTGCAAGGCAACAGCTCTACCAGCTGCGCCACTGGGCAGCCCCTATTCAAAAAACAAACCATGAAAATTATGTTTGAATATCTACTGAATCAAAATTATTCACGCGTGTCCAGATGCACCCCCACTAATCCATTCATCCATTATGCGAACACACATATCCTAAAAGGGTCACCAGGGGGCTGGTGCCTGTCTCCAGTTATCTACCCCCCCACTTGCAGAGAAAATGTTCACCCTTAGGTAGATCAACTCTTGGAAAAAGCTCCTTTACTGCACATTGATGTGGCGCCGAGGAAACAGTTGAAGGTATTCTGTGAAGCATATCATTCGAACAAGAAAATACCACTACTGTACCTGAAGGTCGAGGTGAAAACTGATCAATACACGGTCAAAAATGCATAAATTACATCACACATAATCTTGTTAAAGAGATATCTGTAGGCACATAAATATGAATTAAATCTCTCTACTGCAGCTGGACTAACATTTGTCTCATTGATTTGGCTTTTCTGTTTTAATAAATTAAATAATAGTTTGAAAAAGTGCTTATTGTATGATTTTTGTTATCTTTGTTTAATATTTTAGATGTCTAAAACATTTAAGTCTGACCAAAAAAAAGAAAGACAGACAGAAAAAAAAATCAGTAAGCAGACAGATATATATATATTTCCACTGCCTCCACTGTAAGCTGCCAGGATACAGTATCAATAATATAAATCTATGATCCACAGGTTGGGCAACTAAAACTGAGGCGACTGTAACCCACAAAAGAATCTCTGTAGGAAAGCAAAGGACAGGAAAGAACAAGCATTTGGTCGAGACGGTTGCAGGAAACCGGCTGGTTCTTCTCTGATGAAATATTGATGCCGCTGACTTTGATTCTGCGATAGGTACTCTTGATCCAGATCTGTCACGGCATCCGAGACTCCCCACCACCACCACCACCTTCTTATTCTTCCTCAGGTAGCATTACTGGCCTTCGGAAAACTGCTCCCCACCCTCCACCAGCTTTGATCAAACGTGTAGACTTTGAAGACCTTATAGAGATCAATGGTGTGTTTGTGTGTGTGCATACAGGCAGGCGGATGCTGTGGGCCTGGAACTCGATAAGCAGCTGGACGGGGTTTCGCTGTTAGTCAGTTGTTGACTTTTATTTATCACGACTGCTGCTGCTGTAATTGATGACTGAATCAACAGACGCTGCAACAGCCAGCGCTGACTTCTCTTCTTTTTCTCTTTTTTTTTCCAGCGAAGCAGCAGTCGTATCTCTTTTCCCCTCGCAGCACTCATCTGAAATTTAAATCCAATACTTTGAAAGGAGGGTAAAAAACTAGCTTTATTATTTAAAGAGACCAGTTTCATTAACAAAAACCCAGGGCATTGTTCAGGCAATAAATCCTGAGGCTGCAACATCAGCGCGCTCACATCTCTGGTTCGCCCTTTTATAGACTTTCCCAACACATCTCTGCATGCTTCTCTGCCTCTTTTATTCTCTTAAAAGACTAATGTGCTCTTTTTCTCTCTCTCTCTGTGTATGTCTGTGTGTGGAGTGGAAAGTATCCAGTATAGTGCTGTATTCCTGAGTAATGGAGCAGAGAACCATCTGTCTGACTGGCCAGCCATCCGACTCTATCCCAAGATCCTATCAGTGTGTCTCACCTGCTAATGAGAAGCTAGCAGGTCTTGTGCTGCTTGCAGCCCTGAAAATGGATGACTTCCCTGCACTGTGGAGGAGGCTGAGCACACATGGCTCCTCCTCAATCGTCTTTCTCGTCAGCTCAATCAGTTAACTAATTAAAATCAACAGAATCAAAAATGGCACGCGCCACAATAGTTCAGATGATTTGACTTTAGTTGAACTTTCTTCTATTATAGCTGACCAAGAATTTTAATGCAGTGATGTGTCTAATATTTCTTTATTTAAAACATTTAAAATGCCATTTTCCATCTCTGAACAAATTGTAGTGTTTGGTTTAGTCAGTGAGTCACTAAAGCAAATACGGTAGAAAGGGATATGATATGAAATGGTAAGATATTGGCCGGGCCCAAACAGAAGGCAGTTTGAGCTTTGTTAAAAAATGGCTGTAATCGAATAAGTATAAGGAGTCTGCTACACAAAACCAGAGCAATAACTATTATCAGGCTGATAACCAATAATTACTTAAAAATCTCCGCGCTCATTAAGCAGCTCCTGTAGAGAGGCTGAGCTCAATATAGCCCTCCAGAACCCCCTCCCCTCACCCACCAAGATCCTGCTGCTCTCCCTCTCGTTATATCCCACTTTTCCTCCTCTTCTCTCTGATTTTCATTCCTGCTTCCTTTTTAATCACTTTCCGTCCCCTCACTCGGTCGTGCTCTGCTCCGTCCCTTTCCTCCCGCTCGCCCATCCTCCCATCTTTTCATGGGCGATAGCAGTCATTTTTCATCCGTCCTGCGACGCCCTGTTTATTTATGTACAGGCCACGCTGGGCTCTTCCTCCCCCCGACTCCATCTCCTCCGCTCCTTCTCCCCGGTCTTTCTCTCCCCGGAAGATTAACCATACTCTCTCCATCTCTTCTCATCTATCATCCTAATGGGGGCTACAAGAGTGAAAAAACAACAATTTGCAGAGGGTGAAGCAGCCACAGAAGGGCATGGCGAGTGTCTGGAATGCCACCTCGGATCAATTTCCACTTTGTCCTCGGTTTAATTTACGCGCCCGTTTTCATCCTGTCAGATGTAGCAATCTTCTTTCACCTTGCATGCATGGAAAGTAGAAAATGTTTTGCATTGGATTCATGGCGACATTAGAGATGCCAACACAGAGCTGTTCTCCTACCCTAAGTGAATGCAGAGCCATCTCGCTGGAAATAATCTCCAGGAACGTTCCCTGACTAATTTACACCATCTATCTGGTGAATTACGAAGAAGGATGTGGAAAAAAAAGGTATTTTCACAGACCAGTGATGTCTGACAAACTGCAAATTGGACATTTCACATGGAATATTTTACAAATATTTTGGGTAGTGACTATTCATTCTTCTGTGTTTTACCTTAATTTCTCAGATATCCTCATTGCTATTGCAAACCGGAGCATGAGACAGCCTGTGTGCACAAGTGAAACTAATCTGAACAAACAACACAAGAAGCAGAAAATCATGCAGCTCGCTGGATAGGTCAACATTAGACTGAATCACTTATTTTTTTGGATTCTGCTGAAAACAACAAGCTATTGTTGGAGAATTATCCTGTTTCTGATTAAGATTTCAGTAAAATTTTATTTCACCTCCTACCCCTGGCATGGTGTAGATGAAGTTGGACTTCCACACGGCCTCGGACAAAACCATCCATCCTGACTTTGTTTCTAGTATACTGATTTAGTTTCTAATTGAACTAATTAATCCTAATTTAATTCAATTAGACTAAACTGAACTGCCTGTACCTGGATTAAACCACTTGCCGAGTGCTCTTTCAATTGTTGGTACACGTTTCACTGTGGATAATAAAACCGTCTGACCAGCCTTATCCAGTGTCTTCATGAGGTGTTTGGCTTTTGCTTTGGGGTGAAGCTGCAGATTTTGAACTAAAATATGTTAATCTCTGTGATCCATCATGTGTATACTTGGTGTAGATGAATGCAGCACTTTCAAACGTCTGGAAATTGTTCCCAAGAGTGAACCAGACATGTGCAGTTCCACAGTTCTCTTCCTGATATCTTAGCAGATTTTTTTTTTTTTTACTTTTGTGTCAATCAAGAAAACGGTGTGTTCCCGTTGCGTTCTTAAAACACATGTTCTTATTTTATGGTAGTACCGTTTTTCTTTTCTAGAGTTCGCTGTGATTTTTCAGATTTTCTGCCACAACTTGTCAGTGACTCTTGCATCTTTCATATTGCATTAAATGTCCTTGACTGCCCGCACACTATTTTGAAAATTTTTGCTCTCTCTAAAATTGTAGTAAAGGAAAGACCCCCATGTACTCGCTGGCTTCCATGGCCCTGATCGCCCTCTCCACCAGCCTCCTTCGCTGTCAGAAGCCAACTGCGGGAGGCTCCTGCGAACCACATGCTATCACAGCTCGGCCTTCCAGCCTCCAACCGGGGCACGCTTACACTCATCCACTCCACAGGGGAAGTGTTGAGCCTCGTTCGCCGACATGTCAGCACAAACACAGAAACACCCTTTACCAGACTGGCAGCGCTGCCTCGAACCCCTCCTCTCTTTTCACAGTTTCGCATTTCTCTCTCTTTGCCTGCTCCTCCCATCACTGTTTTCTCCTCAGTCTCTCTCCTCCTCTCAAAGAGCAGTTTTCCCTCGAGCGTCGTTGCGCACTGCCGTCTTTGTTGGTGTTTACTTGTCTGAGTGTCTTTCTAATCCTCCCCCATCTTTCTGTCAATATTAGTCTTTGTTCATCTGTATCTAGGATTTTTTTTCTCCCCCGCCCCCAACACAATATCTGTGTGCTGAATAAAGTCAAATGTGACGCATATGATGCTGAAGTATACACACTGCTGGTTTAAGCTCAATCCAAATTCAGGTTTCAACTATTTGGTCTGATTAAGATTATTAAAAATCCCATTTTTGAAAGGTTTTCAGCAGAGTTGATGACTCCGTTTGCTTCGCTTTCTAGACAACCTTTTTTTTTAATTCCCACGTTATTATAGCTAATGCAACCAATGAATCTGGCTATATTACATTTAATTTAACCATAACTGGGCAGAAATAAACCCTGTGTCAATGTAATTAACTGGCATGCATGCAATAATTTTAATGTAACCAAATGAGACTGTTAGTAAGAGACATTAATTGGACTAAGTTTTACTGCATGCAAATCAGATTAACTGGACTGAATGGGATTCTGTTTTTAGAATAATTTTTGACTGCATTTGGATTTCAAGTTGATTTCAAGTAATTGGATTGAATTGAACTGCATGTTGTGAGAAATAATTAGACTAAACTGCAACCGGATTGAATCATACGAGAGTCGTGAAAATAAATGACACAGATATTTTAAGGGTTTTAATGTGTAAGTGATTTGCTCTTTTCTAGATTCTGTAGTTACACAAGCTCACCCAACAGGCTCCACACTCTTGTGTTAAGAAAGAGAGCCAAAATGGGGTGTTGCAGTGGCAGAGGGGTGAAGCACAACCCACATTAGGAGGCCTTATCCTTGACATGGCCTCCTAATGTGTAGCAGGTTCAGATCCCAGCCTGGTGATCTTTGACTCTCATTACATACTTTCCTGTCTGAGCACTTTCAAATAAAGACCTTTAATTAAAAAAAGTTAAGCCAAAATATCACTTAAAATGGTGCCCTAATATTGTCAGCAATACAGCATGGGTTTTTGTGGTTTGTTACGCTGTCTTG
The DNA here is from genome assembly GCA_902982915.1 of Phalloptychus januarius. NCBI lineage: Eukaryota > Metazoa > Chordata > Actinopteri > Cyprinodontiformes > Poeciliidae > Phalloptychus > Phalloptychus januarius. The sequence continues at coordinate 7,393,561 of CADWAE010000462.1, forward strand.
TCTGTTTCTACTGTAAAAGCGTCCCATAAAACTGAGTCATAGGACAAAGGTACAGTACGGTTTTGGGGGAGCTACTGGTGTCACACAACAACACAGCGCATTGACAGAAAAATGTCACTGCTTATGACAACAATGTTCATCGTCGCGCTGCTTTGACACGATGCTAAGGATTTGTGTTTAACCCAGTCAGAGTCCAACTGGCATGGAAATGCTCTCCTGTAGCTAAAATAGCTTTTTAGTTTTTTACCAAACTGGCTCCTTCTGCACTGCTAAATGGAAATGAGACAAAACTAGCAATACTTATTTATCGTGTTAAACTGCATTGCACCGAGGTATTTTCAGCTTTTTTCTTAAGTGTATTTCTTTAGAATATTTTAGAAAAAAAATCCACAAAGTTGTTGATCTTTGTAGAGAGCGTTGTGAAACACATAGCCTCTTATTTGTGTTTCAATCAAATTTATTGTCCCTCATTTGATGGCTGATTTAATGATGGTGAATGTTATGTTATTACATAACATGGTGAGAACTAAAGCATATAATGTCCATGGGGCATCCTCGACTATTCGGTCAAGACAAAAACATAAACAATTTTGCTTTCAACTTTGGTGACAGAACTTTCATTGACAGCAGTAGGATTGAAAATGTACAACTTTTAGAAACATAGTGCTGTTTAGAAAAATTAACCGTTAAATGTTTTGGGACTGAAGCATATCCATTGTGACTAATTGGAATAAAGTGGAGACAAGAGGAAGTCAGATGAGTCTGTGTCTTGCCGACTCAGCGCCGAGCTTTCTCTAGACTTCCCGTCCCCCAGCCCTACGGCCACAACTAGCCTCCCTTTAAAAGGAGCTGGCTCATAAAACAATCTCCAAAAGAGCGAAACTGGCGCTGGGCTGTGGTGGGCGTCAGTCAACCAGTCAGTCAGGCGAAAGCCCTGCTGTCTCGCACTCTAGAGGACAGGTACCTTGAACTAGTTTCTCCAAAGCTCACTGAGATTTAATGCAATCGAAAGCCTCTGGGCCCTTTTAGCAATTTGGAGTCAACACACAAATACACCCACGCTCAACTGGAACGACTTTCCATCCCTGCCCCTTCATGTGCTAATGTGCTGAATGGAGGTGTGTAAGAATCTGCTCGGGAGCGTGTGTGTTTGGTTTCCCTGCTGATAGCTTCCCACCGCTCCCTCCTCCTTTTTTTTTCCCTTTTGATCCAGAGCCGCACATCACTGGGATTTAAAAAAAAAACACACACACACTGGAGAATCACACAGGGTTAATGTGGGTTTTTAATAACTGTCCATCTAAAACTAATTTTTCCACCCACGCTGTGTGTGGGGTGAAGCACAGAACTCATTTAGCACATGATGATCAGTCGGTAAAGTGAGGAGCTGTTAATGCCCTGCAGACTGTCGAATCGGTTTCTTTGTGGGTTTTAAGCAAACTCAAAAGTTCTTTAGAGGAAACAGCCACATGTCATTATGTGGCAGAGATAGTGGTGGTCTGGTAGATTAGGAGGATTTCCAGCTGAATTGTTAGAACATGATTGTGGACTGGAAATAGTATAGTATAGTAGTGCATATTCAAAATGCTTTAAAAATAAAAATCTGAATCTTAGATAGAAACTGAAAACCTGCCAGTGTTGGGCAAAAACACTCAAACTCAATCAGAGTGGATGTGGAAGCATCAACTTTGATATTCGACTAAACAAGGATTAGCTTAGTTATGAACTTTGATTGGGACAATTAAATAGGGGTATGTTTTGAATGTAAGCAGAAGCAATGGTCCACTACCTCTGTGGGTTCCCAATCTAACCCTGTCCCAACCTAATTTCAACCCTAATTCTAAGATGGCTCCACGTTGGTGACAAAAAGATGTAAAGTAACTTCAGAATTTTAAAATACATTGATGAACATGGAAACATGTTAGAACTCCACACCACATATTAAAGGACCTATGAGTTTCATATGAGGTGCAATGCTTGAAAACATGCGTTCATTACAAAAACATTGTAAAGTTTTAAAGTCTGGCCCAAAATGTACAGCAGTGTTTTCATGTTCTCATCTGCTTTTTAGCTGAAATGCTGCTTTGTAGAGAGATTAAAACATGTTTTTTCCCAGTTATTTAGCTACTTTTTTTATTTATCCAGGGTTCATTTCAAAACTGTAAATCTATTGTAAATACTACCTTTTATTCATAATTATAATTGAAAAGATTTTGCATCATTTCCACAGTTTGTTCCGCTTTACATCTGAACTCTCATCACTTCACCATCTTTTGCATTTTCTGCATAACTCGATATCAGTTTTGAAAGCTTCGAGAGCAATGTGGTAAATCCAATTTGGCCAGCTCCCTGAACAAAGCAGGCCATTATTATTCTGGAAAATCGAAGGTGAAGGCAAATGGTTAGGCTCGCCATCAAACAGAGCATGTGGATGAGAGCTGGGGCCAGATAAATAAAAAGCAGCAGTTCCTGAGCTACAGGGCCTCGGGCTATTGCATTGCTAGCAGGCAAACAGCCACCCAGCTGCCCCAGCGGGCCAGGAATATATCAGGCAGACTATTGGAAACCTGACAGCTGATTTAGCTCCCCCTTAATGAGCAGAGGCCTCTGCTGCAGAAAACCCTACAATCTGTTACATAACGTCACAGACAGCAGGCCGGGGAAGAGGCAGACTGCTTAGCCTGCAAGGATGTTGGAAAATCAATAGCTGTTAAATTCAGCATAGAATAAGAACTGAAGGTCTACAAATATTGCAGGAGACTTTAAAGACTGCATATTAACGTAGCACGAGTGTGCAGGAAGCTGCAACACCTCATTGCTTTAATTTTCCAACTAAACTGAAGATTTTTCTTATCTTTTAAAATGGTCTTGAGAAATAGTTTTCCTGATTTTTTTTGAAGGTCTTTTAAAGTTCATCTTTGGACTTTGTATAGGTACCTTATCATAACATCCAACACTACGGAGGCCCTAAGGGGACATGGAGAAAAAAAAAAAGAAAAAAGAAATCCCGACTTATTTTTCTCGAGATCCTGCGAAATAAAAAAAAAAGTCGGGATCTCGAGAAAAAAAAAGTCAGGATCTCGGGATCTCCAGAAAGTTTCTCAAGATCTCCAGAAGGTAAGTCAGGATCTCATTTATTAATTTTTTTCTCCATGTCCCCTTAGGGACTCCGTCCAACACAGTGTAGTGAGAAAAGTTAATGGACAAAAAAAATGGATGAAATAAATTAAAAGTTGTGTCTTTACACAAACCTAAATCTTAGCATTAGCTCACCTAAAACCAAGATTTTTCTATCCCAAGCTTTAGCATTGTGTCCTTATTTAATCCCCCTCAAAACAAGGGGGATTAGTTATTTATTTGAAACATAAAAAGGAGTACATGGCGAAAATATACTCAAATGCCCTGAACAATAAGGCTTAGATACCAGATTATTCACAATTTATTCACTACTGGTGACCGATTCTCTTCCATTCATCCAATATGTGGATGCAGAGGCCAAAGGTCGATTTGGGAAACCCAGAAGTCAACATGTCCAACTCCCGCTTTGCACCATAACGCGCTCAGTTCTTTGAGGAATGCTTCCCACAAGGAGAGTGGTTACACGAACCTTTGAGCATTTTTGTAGCAACATCATGTGAACTCATGAGGTCCACATGAGTTCACATGTGAGATGGTTCACATGTTGGACGAGTTGGCCTGTCTCACAGGTTTTGCTCTAACTTATGCCAAAGGTGTTTTGTTGGATTGGAGTCAGGACTATGAGCTGACCAGTCAGGTTCTTCCACATCAGGTTTTGCCAAGGTGTTTATGAACCTTATACATACAGTCTCATGTAACGTTCCCAGAAAACTTACATTTTCAGGTAAACAACTCAAATCTCCATGTGAGATTATTTTCAGTTGGATGGCAAAAAAAGATGAAATTGTTTAGAAATAAAATTTTAATACAGAAATTATGTGCAACGTAATCACTTTCTATAATGTTCAAATATTCCATCTCCTAAGTGTAAGTGGAAAGTACTGCAACACTTTAACGTCTGATGGACATACTGAGAAGTTTTCCTGAATACTTTCTGACCTTCCCTGCTGGCTCTCAGCCTTCAAGCCGTTTAAAATGTAAATATGTAAAAGTCACAGAGGCTCAAATTTACATATTTGATCCTCTGGAGACGAAAAATGTATGTTTACTGCTAAATAAACCAGATTCATTAGCTCTCGACACAGAGAGTTACATTAAATTAATGTTGAATTAAAGAGTTTCTTTTATTTTTAATATTTAGAGATCTGACTAAATGCCTGGCGCCTCATTAATTTTAAGGGCACGGCTGCTCTGGATGTTTGGTGACCACTGCTGTCACATCTAACAGGAGTTGTCAGAAAAAAAATTAAAAATCATTTATCGGACTCTTAAAAAAAAACCAAGACGAGGATTTTTGTAACAGAATTACACAAACCAAAGTTGGAGTTAAAATGATCCACCAGCCGCCTGTCCAGACATGTAACATTTACAATCCAGCCATCCCAGCTGATTCAACATAAACTTTGGCATTAATACTTTAAAAGTGACTGAAAATCCTACAAATTTCAGTCGGGGGGGAAAAGAAAAACTGAACAGTTGCCATTAACAGTCTGTCTGCTGATTATCACTCTTTTCTTTGCTTTTGGTCTGTTTGGTGATTTTTAAATATAACTATTTATTTATATATGTATGACAATATATAAATATATTAAATAAAGGCTATAATAAAGCGAACTCTACAATCGAGAAGAATGACAAAGCCACCATCGAAACTAGCTTTTATATTCGTAACAATAGTACGAATATAGTAATCTAACTGGCCTGACTTTATGAAGTCACTTATTGTAATATTGCTCTGTTTTGTAATGAAACCAAGCTTTCTCAGAAATGTGTCAGTAAACGCTACATGGAAGCACAGAATGGATATAAAATAGTAAAGTAACAGTCTATGCAGACCACAGAAAGTGTTCATGGAACATCATTACAAAAAAAATACTTTCTGACCTCAGTCAAACTTGCTTGGAAGTATATACGTTCTGACAACACAGATGTCAGAGGGGACCCTCAGGACCCCGGCCTGTCACTGTGGGCAAGCCAACAAGGGCAGGGGTCCAAGTTATTCCAGGCTAAGGCGGCAAAGGGAAGGGGAGGTCACAGTTCACTGTGGACGCCCCTCTGCTTCAGCACCGGCTGACAGGCCACTGGAGTCTCAAAGTCCATGATGTACTGGCATTTGCTGGGTTCCTTCACCGATCGCAGGGCTGTCTCCGTTCCGCATGTCAGAGTGACCTAGAAAAGCACAGAGGAGGAGAATCTGAGGTGAAGTGGGGACGAGAGCTGCTGTTCCTCGAGTCGGGAGCCTTTTAACGGTTTTAACGCACAAAGTGAGCCGACTGAAGACACTCGGCCGCCTGCTTCTGCCATTCTGCTAGGAAAAGGTGGAAACAAATAAGACTTCCAGGGCATTTCACATATCCACACTGCATCTTTGCAATTCCAGTGCTTGCAACCAACATGAGTGCATCTTCCAGCTGTCTCTGTACTTTGGAGACACTGTGGGATAATGGAATATCACTGCTATCTTCCCACAAGCAAACGGATCTGGAAATGACGTGATTGCAGTCGCCAGGGGTCTAACGGTTTCACCTGTTTCACAAGACAGCAAAGAATGACTTATATTATTTTCCAGTTTGTTTAGGGAGCCCTCATCTCATCCTGAATCTTCAGCAGACAGTTCCCTTTGTTTAACAACAATCATTTGAGACAAGAACCAGACAGATGTTGCCTTGCTGGTGGTTCAGTTTTGTTCACTTCTTGGATAAAAACAAACTTTTTTTCCTTCATGTCACCTAGTATCTAGTTCAACAGAAATGTTAAATGTTTTTGTAATGCCTGGTTAAACAAAATGCTTTCTTGTGTGCATAATTTATAAGGTCTGACTCAGACATACGAAACAACATTCAAATTAAGTTTTTTTTGGTAAAACCTCCATTTCAGTCCCACTGTTTGCTTTACTTGTCATAAACAGTTGAACATAAAAACAAAACAAAAACATTAGTTTGACTAAAAAACAAACATCTGTGAGCTGCTTAGCTGTCACTGTGATTCATAAGGCAAGGCAAGGCAACTTTATTTATATAGCACCTTTCAGCCAAAGACAATTCAAAGTGCTTGAAGGATTTATATTTATTAGAGCATTGAACACTCTGAATCATGATGATGATTTCGGTCCATACTGAAATCATCATAACTTGTCAGAATTACTGATCTTGAGATTATTCCTGATTTATTGCACAAATATGTTTCTTTATCAAATTTAGGTTTTTCTCCTTATAATTTTCTGAATGTAATGTTTTGAAAAGCAGATATTTTTGACTAAGAAGTGTCTTAATATTGATTTAGACAGTGCAGTAGTAAAATATATTAATACAGTGAGCAAAAAAGTGAATTTATCCCTTTTTAATAATTGTCATGATTTCTCAGAGATAAAGGAGAATAAAAGGTTTCTCTCTGTTTTATAGTCACTGGTCAACTAAACTAAATCCTTCATCTTTTATATTGTGAATTTACTGTTTTTTATTGATCAAATTTGTACGTTAGAATTTCAAATGGCAAAGAAAAGCAACCAGCTTTTAATCATCTTTTTTTTGACACAAGAATGTATCTATGTCATTTCGGCTATAATAAGCGTCAAGAACAAACGCACGGCGCTCCGATTCATGACACAGTGAGAGCAGCTGGTTACCAATCTGCAGTTGTAGTCAGTGCTCGCGTGGTGCAGCCCTGGCCTGAGAATTTAATTAATAAATTAACCAGTTGATTTCCCTCCTTCCCCACAGACCTGGTAAGATTAACTGCACAGTGCTTGAATTTGGATTACCCCAAGTAAAACAATACATCACTGGTCCCCACTTAGGTACAGAAAAGAAAGTGTTATTTCATCCGAGTGAGAGAGAGGGAGTACCATCCAAGGCTAACTTTCGACATTTCAGATATAATGAGCGTCAAGTTCTGACGAGTCTTCATCTATGCTGCCTGCGCACGGTTAGGGGGTCGTATCAAAGGAATTCAATTTAGTCTTTGCAAAGGGGCCCCTGGATGGTTAGAGTACATACATTTACAAACGACGTTCATCGGGATCTGATCTGAAGAGGGGGCAGGGGAGAAAAAGAAGCAGAGACTATTAAATGTGCTACATATTTAATTGAGAAAATTCTGGCAAAAAAAAAGGAAAACATGTAAATGGGTATAGTAAAAGCGACGGTAAGAGTGTTTGTGGGAAAAATGAAGAAGATGTACAGGGATGCAAATGGAGGACCGCTGATCATTAAAAAATATGTTTGGCGACAAATAGGAGGCAAAATGGTTCATTTTTATCATTCGGCATTAGAAAAAACGATGAGGCCAGGCAAGAAGCCATGAAAATGTTAACCTTTCAAATGTTAAATGAAGAGCTAATTGTTGGATTTTCAGCAAGACGCTTGTAGAAAGCAGAGGAATCTCCTAGCTGCCCTTTATCAATGAAGTTCATGCCATTGTTTAGTTTTCCCTCAGTTTATGACCCATTTGCATTAATTCAAGCGTGTTCATGCTTAAAGGGGATTTAGCCTTGCAACATTTATTACTGAACTTTTTTTCACTTTTTTCACTTTTTTCAATATCATTGATCGCGATGACATTAACACCATAACTTGTTATGCTGTTGCGGAACATCTACATGTTTAAAGGCCTCCCTTTAAACAAAAAATAAATGAATAAAAAAAATCTATATGTACACTATCATTTCTGAAAAACACAATGAACAGTCAGAGCAGATGAAGCTTTTATGGGTGGCGGAAATTTGCAATAATCATAATTTAAGTAGAAAATGTCATTCCACCACAAAATTTTAGCAGGGAAAATTGGAATCAGATCAGGAAAAAATAGACTTTCTTCAAACAGAAGATGACAAAAAATGTACAGATCGTGTAGAAGTAATGCAGCACATAAAGTTTGATTGTGTGGACCAGGACTGAGAGTGTGTGTTGATCTTTACTTACAGAGGTAGTGCGAGATCCTCCTTGCCAGCACGGTTCTCCGTTCTCATACACCATCTGGCTGTAGTGGTTCTTTGCTGGTCCTGCCCACATTCCCCACAACCTGCAGCAAAAAGTGACAGAAAACAGACAGAAAAAAGAAAAACAAACTATTGGGGCATCTTTTCTGACTTTTACTGTGGTCTTTAAAGAACATTTGAGTCAAAGTGAGAGAATCTTTTTTTAAACATCACTCAGTTGGCACATGGAAAAACACTTTTCTTTCAGCTAAAATAATAATAATAATAATAATAAAAACTGGCAAGATGGCGAGTTTGGCAGTGCCCTCGTTTGGCACTGCTACTCAAACGTCCTCTCTTGCTCAACAATAGAGAGAAAATATTAATTACCATTTTGTCCGAGCTAGAACGGCGTGCAACAACACACAGGAGGAACATGTCGATACCAGTCCCAGATGAGTGTGTCTGCCCATCTCTAGCTAATTATGTTCTCACCAAATATTTCAAGGGAAAAACGGAAACCAAACCAGGGTGCCAGTGAAAGCCGTCCAACGTTGCGTCGACATATGCACTTTCATTATGTTTTCTGACTTTCTCTGATCTGCTGCTAAGCCTCAATATCTTAATTAAGATAACAATTGCAGCCGGCTCAGTTGATTTAGTTTTGGTAAGGCACTTTATTTTTTTTTGTGTACTAATCACAATTTCAACTATAGCGGCTACTTTTTTATCTGAAATGGCAGAGCATAAGGAATGAGATCAATCTTCGTCTGCCTCTCTTGCAGACCTTCATGCGACCTTGCCGTGCCAAAGACCTTCATTAATGGGCGGCTTTTTCCAGCCGCCCATTAATCATTGGGATAAGGAACTATAAGAAAATATTAGAAGAACTTTAGTGTTCATAAGTGCCGTCCACACTGTTGCCAGTTCTTTCACAAAGATGCAGCAGCTGATCTACGAACCTCCACTGACCCTTCCGTGAGGGAATAAGGCAGCAAAATCCGCTCTGTTTTTTTAGGGATTTTAATATTAGGAATGGCAATTTGCAAACTATCATGACTTAACTTGTTTATTGATGGTCATTAAAACATTTTCCAGACTGAATAAAAATGCACACCACACTCATCTGAAGCTGCACTTTTAAAAAATGTAAAAAGCACAAAAATATGTATATATATTTTTTTTCCTTTTGCTTTGATATTACGTACAATCTCAGTAAAATACTGTAAAGCTCATAGCTTATTCTAATGTGATTGCATTTGCATGGCTCTGTGTACCATTGACTTACTGTGAGTATTTTGCTGAAGTTGATATTTGACATGATCAGATTTTATTGAGTTATATCTAGGGAGATTTCAGAAATATCATTTGCTATGATATTTCTGAAATATAATAGCAGAAATATTCCAGAAATATATTGGTGAATCCAAACATGATGTCCTCTTCTAGAAAAAAGCCCCAACAAAAAAACACTGCTTTGCTTTTACAGCTGCCTTTGGGTTTCTCAACGTACCTGTAGTGCTCTTCACGATGCGCAAAGCTTATTTAAAAAGCCCAAGCGGGTCGGTCAGAGGTGAATTGCTCACACGAGTGGACGGCGGCGGGGTCCAAGTGCCTCGCCTTTTCTTCCCTTTCAGCCTGTCTGATTGGGTTTTAGCACCCTGTTAGCACCGGGATGCTTTTAAATGGATTTCTGTCAAGGTGAGTGGAGAAAGCTCCGGCGCTCCAGCTTTTCAGACTGGTTGTCTGGCGATCTCTTGTGCGTCATTTTCGTGCCTCCTCATCCAACGGTTCCTGAGCTTCGCCGCCGTTACCCTTCCTCCATTCGCCTAGGCTCTCGCTCTGCCGGCCCTTGTGTGCCCCAGGAGGAAGCGCAGACACTGTCAATTAAGAGCTGAGTTATCGCTGGGATGTGGCCAACACACCGGTCTTTTGGACTCATGAGATGGAAGTTATTGATAGATCATTCCCTGTAATAATACCTACCTAGGCTTGGTATTGGCAGGCCATTTTGTAAAGTCAGGCTGCAGTTGTTTTTTTTCCCTACTAGTTATTAACACCATCAACAGAAGAATACATGGGGTCTTATTGCTTAATTGGATAAGATTAGAGTGCCTATCATCACTATGTGAGTCTGACCTGCTGTCAGACCATGTAACCCCCCCACCACGGCTTTGCACAATGGACCCCCTGGCTTCAGTGACAACTTCATTTTCTCGTCCAATTTGTCACAGTTTGGCTCTAAGCTGCATCCCTGACACAAGTCATGCTTGCCTGCACTTGTAGCAGCAGGATCAGATTCCTTAACTCATCCGGTCTACCGTCTGAATGTTCTCATTTGCACCCATGTCTGCAGGGACTCATCCACCCAACCCCATCCGGTCACCCCACTTAATACCAAACATCTCCATCGGAATGACTGGCAAGGACAACATTTTGTCGACGCTCCATAAAACGACCTCAGTTTCAAAAAGATGACCAATGTCGCTGAGGAATCAATCTCTTCACCATGTTTCAGCTAATATTCTAACACCTGGCAGTTCATTTTGCGTTTATAGAAGACATTTGATCAGAGAGATAAAAGGAATGGAGAAAGAGAGAGAAAAACGAAAGATGAAAAGTAGGACAAACACAAACTAGACAAGAGGTTGGAAAAATTGTTTGGAAATGTAAATTATTTTGAATTTTTATAGACTGGGTAGGGAAAACTTGCTTTAGTCCATCCACAATGTGAAAAAAGAAGCAGGCTATAAAATGCAGGCTTTCTTTTTAACAATTAACTGATGCCGAACATTAAAGAAACTCACTGTTTGCTTTTACAGCAAACACAGAGAATCTTATTTACAGACATCTGGATGGAGATTCATTCTGTTATTTGCCCTTCTTTAATGGCATGAAATGCACCATCCATTAAAGTTAAACCTATAATAGGAATCACATCCAACCAGCTAAACCTATTATCCATACATTGAGTAAAAACAGGGCCACTGGGGACCTCCGATGTGTCTAACTGCACACATTAAGCAGCCAATCTCATTTAGTTTTCCTCCGAGTTACTAAGGTGGGATTTCGATTGACAAAAGCAGATGGAGTTTTGATTAAATCACATTAAATTTGTTGTATCTGCAGTTTTACCTCCAGGGTTAAATTAATAAATGATGGAATATGTGAATCTTGATGAATACTGTTTGTAAGTCAAAGGTCTCATTTATTTTTTTTTTGTTTTTAATGTCTAAACACTGATTTAGAACTAAAAAAATGAAATAGTCTAATCCTGATGAAGGGTAATTACCATTAAAAAAGCTGATTAGCTCCTCTTCTTCTAATAATAGCTTGAGCTGATTTAAGCTTCTCTCGCTTCCTTTAAAACGCCATGGTGACCACCAATTCTGTTTTAAACTTCATCGTTGCGCTAATCCGAATGCCTTGAGTGATAAGTCCTGAAGATCCACTGCTAATCTCGCTCAACGCTGAAAGGAGAGCTGCCCCCCTGTGCTACAGCCACAAATCAACCTTTCAGAAGCAATTATCATTTGGACAACCCCGCTCTGGTGTTAAAACACCCTGAAGATGCTGAGGAGGGAGGAGGCAGGTGCGGGGGGGCAAACTGGGGCAAAATTTCTGCTTGTGTTGATGTTTGTGGGGTTTTTAGTCTCCGGGTGAGAAAAAGACGAGGAGCAGAACTCGAAGAAGAAGCAAACATAATGGTGGCCTCAAATGAACCCAGCATAAATCTGCTCATTTGCCTTCAGTAATGTCTGGTATGTTTGTTAAGCTGGTGCAAACTCACTGAAGCTTGTTTCTTCAGACAGAGAAAAGCACCGCCGTTATATACGCTTGGGTGAATATGTATTGCCTTAAATGAAAGGAATTATACAGTTTGATTTAAGTATTATAATTTGCATTGTTTTAAAGTTCACAATTGTGCCAAAACACAAGAAAACCACTTAAAAAGAGACATTTTTAAAGTGCTGGAGTTGAATACGCCTACCCTTAACAATTACAGTGCCAAGACCAGTCTGAAGCATCGATACAATGCAGGGGGGATCCATGCTTTTATGTCATGCCAAACTTTGACAATTTGAATGTTGCAGCTGAAATCAGACTTTTTTCGAATCCGTTATGGAGTAATTGCTGCAAGACTGTGTGAACTGTAGCCACGGTTTTCTTAGCAGGCTAGTATTTGTTGTTCTGTATGCTTTCGGCTTCAAGGGTTGACTTCAGAGTGTGTACAGTGAAGGTATTCTGCATACATTGGTTGTAATGAGCTACTGAATCATTTCTATTATCACAAACAAGTCCGCCCGTTCTCCTCTGACCTTTGAGATCAACAGGGCATTTCCAGCCACCCGACTGCCGCTAATTGGATATTTTCTCTTCCTTGGTGTGTGAAAATCCCAGTAGATCAGCAGTTTCTGTAATAGTCAGACTTCTGACATCAACAACCATGACACATCCAAAGTCCCTTTTCTTCCTCATCCTGACACTCAGTTAGAACTTCAGCAAGGCCCCTTAATGACCTCCAGGTACTTAAGTGTAGTGAGTTGATGCTGTATGATTCACTGAGTCGCGTGAGACTGTCTGGCCCATGTTGCCCATAACAAAGAAGACTGGTGAACACATCCAATATTTACTTGGATATGCAAAAAACAGAAACTGACTGAATAAAGTATACTCAGACAACTGTTCTCTTGTAGAAGCACCTGAAAGATAATGTAAGCCTTCTTTAGGCTGTGTAAAGTCTGAGCTCTTTCATTTCACCTTCCATAGCATCCACTCATTAGCCAGCGCTGCCATAAATTAGGCCTCACAGCTATGCTTTTCACTGCTCTAACAAGGGGTCTGGTGCAGCAGGTTAGTCTGCTCACTAGGCTGCTAATGTGCTAATCATTTACAACATGAGACATGGCAATGTTCTGGAAGGTAGAGAGAGTCATTTTAGAGCTGCTGCATGATTTCGACGAGCCAGAAAACGCCCGTTCGCGTAGCCCAGCGGCGCTGAGGACGGCTAACCTCTGCCACTCTCGTCGGGTCACCAATCAGAGAGTGGCGCTCTGAGATGAACCCAGGCAATGTCATTACTGTGCCAGGCGCCGATGCTGCTCTCGCCCTCCTCCCGCCCACTGTGCCCAGCACCTTCCTGAATAATTCATACGCGCAGGAACACGTGAAGGGCACATGCAGCCAGGGCTTTTTCTTTTCAGCTTCACAAACCAAACACTGCATTTATGGTTGCCATTTCTCTACCTTTACACTTTTCTGAATAGTAGAGTAGGGAACTGTACAAAGGCGTCCAAATAAATTTACTGTACTTGCAGTAGGTCTGCCAGTTATATGTTCGGAAAACAGGTTAAAGGTTTTGTTTTCACAACAACCTCTCAAGTATTTCTCTCATGTACATCACCCCGACCCTCACGGTTGCTATAAAAACATTGGTGGCACATTTTCTTTCACTTTCAAGGCCAAAGCAATTTCATCTGGTGGTAAAAAAAAGGGAGAGGGGGAAAATAAAAAAGCTAAGGATGTACATTTCATCAACACCTCCTGACAGACATTGAGCAGGGCCTGAAGTCGACCCCAAAAATCAGCATCCTGCTAACAGTTCACTTGTGCCTCATTAAAGACCGAGCTGTTGCCATGAAAACCCAGCAGAAAGGCCGTCAGGGGTTCACAGTGTCAGCTCCCCCTCCTCTCTTCTCCCTGCCACTCCAACACACGCGAGAGTCATTACCAATCTGGCTTGATTACCAGATATTGTGTGGGCCATCAGGAAAGAGGGCCATATATCATAAACACATTAGGGACCGGAAACTCTGAATATAGGCCGAACATTTCCCCGCAACCGTGGATGAATGGAAAGGCTTCTGCCTGCATCGCGGCGCGCTCCTCCTCTAAAGCACTGGGCACTAAGAGGCTGCCATGTTTTCAGGTAAAGAGGGCCCCTCTCTCCGCTAATGGCACTCCAGCGAATGACCTTGACAGCTTGAAAATGAGCACATTAAGTAGAGCACTTAAATGTGCAATTATGCACTTGTTCCAGTCGAGGTGTCACTGCTCCGTAGGTTAAGATGAGGGTGGGAAAAAAAAGTTAAAAATATAAAATAAATCATGTTTTTCAAATAGCTATCAAAACAATTATGGGACTGGTGTGAAATAAACAGGAATGTCACTGCAATCGCTTAGATAGATTAGTTGTTAAGTTGTTTTTTAAAAAAGTAAACATATAGGAGATATATACAGAGTTAGGCTAATGCTATACATCCTGTATCTTGTTTGGATTGAATAATACAAACCATCTCACTGGGACATATTAGCCAGCAAGTGAACAAAATGTCCACATAGTCGATGTTTCAACAGGAATAAAAATAGTCAAGCATAAGATTCTGGGGCCAAATTGTTATGGCAAGATGATCGCATCAAATTATCTTCAAATATAAGGAATATATAGATATGAGAAATTTGCCAAACTCCTTCTGTTGCTTTCTTCCCACTTTGTCCTTCTGTCTATATGTCTACTCTGCAATTTACTGCTAACTGAAATAAGAATACTCAAGAAGAGAGAAATGTTTCTGTTACTGATGGAATGATTATTTTAAACTGAGCTAGAATACATAGAGACGCATTACTTTCATAAATCTCAAACGATTAACTTTAATATACAGAAATGTACAGAGTGCTGGATGCTCAAAGAGAACCCTCCCCCCCATCTATCTCTATGTAAATATCTGCAAATCCACTGTCTAACACATAGGCATATAGAACATATTTAAAGAACTATGAATCATTTATCATCTGCTACCTAGAGCCTGTTGCTCCTACACTGTGGCTTATTATTCATCAAGTGCAGTTGTCAGATGCATTAGAAAGACTTGATAGGAGCAGAAACAAATACTTTTAGCTGTTAAAATATGTAAAATATCGTTAGACAAATACCATGATTGGACTTTTAGTCCATAACTGCAACTCCAAGCCAAGCTATTTTGCCACAAGCTCTTTAAGTGTCATTCATTGATTCAGCCTGAGTCAAAGTGAGTTTTTTTTGTTTTTGTTGCGCTCATTTGTAACCTGTTTGTGTTCGATCAGTTTTACAGTTATAATCTTACAGCTCCCCAGTGACTGCAGTAAAATGGCCGCCAATAGAGATAATTAGCTGCCGTACTTATCTCCTGTTTATATAGTTCATGTGCAGCTGCTGCAGAAAACTGCTAGCACACAGTAATTAATCTGAAAACAAGACAGAATCTGAAATCTTTTCCGTCAGAATCCCATTCCTGCGCCGCTCTTTTAAAAAAAGATGTCAGGCTTTCGAGCCATCCTCACGAGAAATAGACTCTTATTGATCAAAAGAGCATATTTCCATATTACCATGGTCACAGAGTGGAGTCTCTGCTTTCATGCCAATAAATTTGCTCAGCTGGATCATTCAAACTAAATCCCCTCGAGGGACTTCGACAGCCTGGAGGCATTCACATCCATGTACCTCTTTCTCTCCGCACCTGGGAGTTTTCTCTCACAATCAGAGGATCTTCCACACAGAGGACAAAAAAAAGTGACAAAATAAAACACAGCTATGCCAATGTGGTTGGGTTTTAAAGTGAGGCGGTGGTGAATGCGACAGCAAAAAAAAAAACATCTTTACGTGCAGCAGATTTGCAAACAACAGACAGATGTCAGCCACAAAGCACTTCCCTATTTGTATTTTCATGGTGGCCAGCACATCCCACTCTCTCTGGGGTTGCTCTGCGCTGTCATTTCAGCTGCCGAGCTCCTTCGTAGTGGGCACACACAGCCATTCGCTGTGGTTTCAATGTTGCTAGGCTACCTCACCGCTCCACTGTTTTCTGTTTGAAAATCTACTGTTCAATAAGGCAGTTCAAGGGAGACCTGTGGGTTTGAATACTGAGTGATGTGAACCTACAGGAGTCACTTGTAGCACTCATGGACTTGTTTCTTTTTCAAGATTCTTGTCTTTATTTCTTCCTTGATTTGATTACATAATTTCATTACCTACCTCGTCAACATGTACATTTCTTCAATTTCAATATTAAAAAATTTCTGTATAAACCTTGCCTATTAGTAAATGTTCTCTTCCAAGATTTTCACATGTTCATATCTGTTTTTTAGACTTTTTAGATTACACTGAAATGCAACAAATGATGTTTCTCAAAGTTTATCTCTTGAAGTGCTACTTGGCGATATGACTGAGCTATTTATGTGGGTATCAGATATGCAAGTGAGTACTTTCAGCTTGAAACCCTAAATAAATGTTTATAACTCCCGTGAAAGGAACTAGTGCTTTAGTGCAAAGTGGTAAAGGTCCTAAGTTGATCTCAGTTTAAGGAAGAAAATATAGTTCATCCAGTTAGTGCTGGTTGTACAAGCTAAGTGGTTTGTGATAATCTGTTTTTCTGTTTTAAACACTACTGCTATTTATAACAAGTTTGAAAATCATAATAATCAGCTGTGGGGGTTAAGCTGAATTAGCATTCGTTAACATGCTAGCAAGCATTACGGTCTATTTTGGACAATGAAGTGAACAATCTCTGAATACTAATTTTCACGAACCACAGGACGTTACAGTTGAACAAACACCACTAAAATCGGCTGACTCACTGGAAAGTGGAATATATAATAATGGAGTGGGTGAAACAAACACAGCTTATATTGGATATATTCACGCATGGAGAATATACTACCTTCAAATTCATCTTCTGCTGTCACTTATGCTGTGCACTACAGGGAGTGGAAGGAATATTAAGGATTAAACCAAATTTAGCTCATTCAGAAAGAAAACACCAATTCATAAATATATTCTTGTAGTGGTATATTCACATTTTACCCTGGTAAAGTAGTTAAAATGTGATTTAATGTCAGAATATTATAAAGTACAGATGACAAAAGAATCTAAAATATTTCAGTAGAAATTCAAGCAACAGGCAGGGGGTCACACCATAAAAAAACAAGCAAAAGCAGAGCTGACTGTAGAGAAGGCTCTCTACAGATGACAAACATGACAGAAAAAAAGTCTTAATATGGGAATGTTGCTGCCTAACGGTCAAAATGCTGCAAGAGGTGACAAGCTGAATTGAATAAACAGATAGATATATTTGCTTATTGCTTAAATGAATTGCTATTCCATCATTCGTTACATGATGGAATAGGAATGAAAAAATGGGTAATAACTCTCTGTTTCATACTTAATGCAAAAAGTGAGATTCAAAATACATCGTAAACAAATGAACTTCCAAAAAATTTCCCCCAAAAAACATTACAAGATTTTGTGAGGCACAAAATATATATGGTTGTAAAATGTAAACAATGCTCAGCGTTATAAAATATGGATAATACCCCCTGGCATGCATTCAGCTTTGGATTTTGGGCTTATCCAAAGCTTGAACTGTCAAACACGCTGATTGCAAGGGTGAAGGGTGAACAAGCAAGCTGCTTGCCAGGACCCGCACAATTTCAGTATTTCAGTTTTTTTGTTCTCCTTGTGTGCTCCCAATAATCACAAGTGTAAAGCAGTTTGACCCCTCCACAATAAAAGGTCAGGCTTCTTGAACTTTGCTGGGCAACACAAGTCGACCCTCCTCCCACCCCAACTGCATGGCTACTACCTGATTTCCCCCGAGTCCCAAAACAAAAACTCATTTGATGACCCCTCACTGATCCCATCCTCCTCCACAGCTAGATTCAAATCATCTCTTTGTCCTCCAAATTTAATATATTTATGCTGCTTTCTTGTGTGTTTTGTTTCCGCAGGAAACACGTCACTTATACATTGAATTTATATTCTTTTATTATCTTACTGATCAAACAAAAGACATGAAGAGAAATTATTTTGTGTTTTTAGAACAATTTCTGGCTATTTCTATGTGCCTTATCTTTGGCTAAGTTCGAAAGGATCTTCATTAATATTTCAAATACTATTCTGGTGGTGGTGAAAGGTTGTTATATACAGATACACAGTTAGCATACTCAATGTTTTGTTGGGGTTTTTTTTGCTGTAGTTGTCGGGGTTGTTTACAGGAAATGGGCTGAACGGTAATTGCAGGATGTTGACAACATTCTTCCAGGATAACCTGTGTTTTCAAACTTTAATGTGTAAAAGACTAAGCAGTGAAATAAACCTGCCTTTATTTCACTAACAAATAAGGAATTAAAAGTGAAAGTAAAATCCGTGTTTGCTTCTAACTTGAAAGAACGAGTGATGTTTTGTTATTGTGGGTAATATTCTACTTCTTATTAGTGGCTGGCGTTAAACTTTTCATTTGTCTTTAGCTTTGCTTTCTTAAAAACGGTGGTGCAATACCTGTAATTTAAGATATTTTTAAAATGTACATTTATTTTTGAACTAAAGGACCAATATTTGTCACAAACAATGCTCAACAATGCTCAACAATGCATTCAGTGCTTATGGAGTCCTGTAGGAATGTGGCAAATGTTATACACCCAATGATTTAAATCAGGACATTACAATTTAAATGATTGTCATCACCATTATTAGAAAAACATGTCAAGAAAGGTGACTCTTTGGGAAGAAGAGCTATTGCTTTCAAATGATCTCACCCCATTGAAGCATTAGCCAGTTGTGTGTTAATCTGTCTTTTCAGGTGGACTATTGCCGGTTGTGTACATTTACCAACTTATTTCACCAAGTGTGACTTGTTGTTTTTTAGGGAGGAGGCTGGCGGGTAGAGGGGGGATCATGAAGACGGACGACGCTGTCACACTGGGATGGTGTTTGTCGCAATGCAAGCATTTTCCTCCGCTCTATTATCATTACTATTGCTGATGTTATTGTTACAACAGCCATCTCAGGAAGTTGTTGAGCTGCTGAGGCCAAAAGGCAGAGAAGTGAAAATGGGAGAATTGAGAAATTGGAATTCAAGAAGCGGAGTGTGCGTTGTATAATATCTGCATTTACAGATAATTGGGAGCATGGAGTATGACTGCCGTGCATTCAGAATAAGTTTTTCTTTTTTTTTACTGCCACACATGTGGCCACATTAAAAGAACAAACAGCAGCAAAACAGAGTGTTCCCAGTTGGTTTGTCATTAAGAACATTTGTATAGTTAATGGATTAATGTCAAACATGCTGCAAAACCAAGAATGAAGAAGGGCTTAGGGAACAATTTTCACTTCATAAACTGCAACCACAACGAGCTGTAATCAAATGCAAAGCATCAAATCCAATTTTGTCCAAATGGTTTAAGCATGTGTTAGTAATGGCATAAAAACAATGGTTAGCGTCGAGGTTTCACATGTTACCGCTGTCGCTCCTCTCCTCCGTTTCATTCGGCTATCCTTTAGGACGCTGGAGCAGGTGTGATAAATGCTACCGTTTAAATCAAAGCCCTCCACTCGCTTCCCCTCAGCCCTCTGGGGAGAAACAGGATACCTCCATGCAGATTGCTATCAGGAGGCCCAGCCATCTCCTGCAAGTTCTGACTGATGGTCTGTCTGGATAAAAAATGAACTTTATACCCACCATTCTGGTTGTGATTCATGTGTCTCCTCTGCCATCCGCACAGACCTTCACTACTGTACATGCTCTCTGAAAACTGCACATTTTATCATGTACATGTCTAGAAAATACCAAAGTGTTTGCACTCACTAGCTTACATTCACAAATTTTCCAAAGGCTGAGCTAAACATAATATGAAAGGCAGTTTAAGTCTCCTTGTCAGATTCAGCACTAATTAAACATACAACTTCACCTGAATGAATTAAAATGTAATCGAAAAGTATGTTTCAGTAATTTCATTTAACATTTATTTATTACATAATTCCATTGCACACAAAACTATAACAGGATCTCAGTTCTGTTAGTTTTGTTTAATATGTCTTATTGGTAATGAAAACACAAAATTCACAAACTAGAGAAGTTGAATCTTACATAAAACTAATAAAAAGGATTTAAATTTACATACACAATCATGATGAAGATTGTCAACTTGACAGCTGGTAAGCTAGTGAATAAGAAGATAAGAAACAAAATCATACAGATAAAAACTCATGGACTAAGCTTACTTATGGAAAGCTTAATGAAAGAAAACAGAGTAGAAGAAAAATGCCAAGCAACAGGGATAATTCCAGTCTTTAAATAAAAATGATGCAAATCTCATCCTATAGTTTGATGGAGATTCACAGGGTGTGGAGTGCTGTTTTGAGACAGACCCAGAACATGGACCAAAACTGCTGCCTTTCTCTGTTAAGGGACTCCATAATCAGAGATACCAGGGTTTATTTAGTCTGGTTAAGGAGTAAATGACTGGGCAGCCACAAAGCAGTCCAAAGTCTTCTGTTAGAAATAAAGGTACCAGACTCTGGAGGAAGAACGCAGAAGCAGAGATCTAAATTGCCTAATGTTAGTGAATGATAATTTGGGGAGCCATGTCATCAGCTGGTGCTGGTCTAGTGTTTTTTTTTCCAAGTCTACAATCAGAGCAATCACCTACAAGATTATCTTACAGTGCTTTAGAAATCTTTCTACTGACAAGCTTTATGGAGATGTACACTAGACAGAGACAAACCATATAGAAAAACTAAAGAGAATTATCAAGAAAAGGACGATAGACAAGACTCATTAGGTGAGCTGAGGGTTTTTCTACATCTTGGGGTCTACTGAAACAGTCTGGACTTCCTCAACACCTCAGCAAAGCAGTGATTCATGCAAGAAGAGCCTCAATCCTGTATTGAGTGCATATACTGTGATGTTCATGGACATACTTCTCAGTAGGTAGATATTTCTAGAATCCACATATTCTAATGGTCTGATGTAATATTCTAATAGGTCATACTTATCAAAATTAGCAGACTATATACCTGTTACATGTAATTACTGAAGTACAAAAACTTTTGATGATATTAAGTTAAGATGCACCTGTGGCATGGAAAACATATAAGAATATCTTTGAAATCTTTGGATCTGTGTCATTATTGGCAGAGATTTTGTTCCAACTTCAAAGATGTGTTCAACCAACGTTCCTGTTTGGTCCCGTCAGCCCCTCCATACCATCATGAGTGACAGGCAGACAGAGCGTTGGGGTCACATTACTCAGAGTTAGCATTCTGTTCCTCTTCTTTCCTGCACCAACAACATGGTGAAGCATTGCACTTTGCGCTCCAAACGGGAGAAGGTAGTGTGGGAGGCGGTGGTGCAAAAATGTAAAACACAGCCCCGGCTTTGGACTCCAATTAATTTGCCATTTGAGAATGGAAAAAAAGAGAAAAATATATATTTATATATTTGCCGAGGAGGATAATTGCAAATAAATTAGCCTGTAACATCTCACTTTAGCTGCTTAGTCAAGACAAGTCACGCCTGATTCAAAAGAAGGCAACATATTTTGACAATGTCACGAAGCCTATGTGGGGTTTTGGATCTTTGCGATTTCTCCCTTTGCAAAACAAGTCAAGGGTGTTGAGTTATCATGTTTAGTTGTTGTCCTTTGAGACATGTTACAGTGAATCAGTGAATAAAGCCTTTTCAGTAGCGCATCCTACATCAGTGGGATTGAATTCCAGGAACTGCACACTATTAAAAATTCAGAGAGCTAAGGCCAATGAGGGACTTTCGGAGAACAACCTATTATTAAAAACAAAAGCTGTGCTTTTTGTTTTTTGGACTAGAGAATTGTTTCACAGAAACTAGATAAGCGGCGTAACAATGCATTTGTTAATGCAACACTCTGGAGCTCTATGACAGCACCATGACAGCCATAGTTCAAAAGATAAAGAAATGGAGAAACCTGAAAAGTAGATGGAAAATACAAAACAATATTTGTCAAAGAATGTTAATCCTGAGGATGTCAATACATCAGACTACAACTGCAGTGTAATGTTAAAAATCAGCCAGAGTGTGGATGATCTTGGAGAGGTATGATGAGAAGAGCATCCTGGCCGTTTTCAGCTTTCATAGTGAGATGGTGGCTGGGTTTCCCTGTGGCGGCCCACAGCAGCTGCATTGTCTGGTCAATGGAGCATGGAGCATTTTAGAAGAACATCACCACCTTATTAGCGCCAACTGTAGGACATACCTGCCAGCCTTTTGTGAGGCTGGCAGGTATGTAAATTGTGTCCTGCCACTGAGCAAGCTTCAACCAATAGAATTTTGCCAAACACCTAAAATCCACAATCTCTAAATCAATAGATTTGTCACCATTAACAGGGCCCTTGTGTGTAATTGGTACGTGCTCAGTTGTCATACAATTAAGCAGAAACACACACACCTCCAAATTGCGCATAGGCTGCAACAGGTGGAAGGAAGATGTGATGTGAATGAAGTAAATGCACTCTACGATTGATGTAAAGTGCATCAGACTGTCTAAGAGCAGCTACTATGTAGTAGCTCACCACCATCAAAGTGTAAATGTGGATGGGTGACTGAATGTAACGTAAAGCACTTTGGAATCCTCTGGACTCAATAAGTTTCCATTTATCACCAAGATATTGGTATCATGTTCTGTGCTGGGCTACAATTACTCACACAGATTCCACCATTGAGGAAACTGTTATGGTGGTAGAACTATGATAGGATGACTGAGAACAACATCCGGAAGAAGAAAATCAGGATTGTATTAGAACAAAGAATCGTGATTGCCTCGATGCTGAAATTAGGTTTGCTGTCATCCACTGTGTGAACAGTTGTTGAGTTTCTGAGGACTTTGGGGATGCCTTATCTTGCTGTGATGGAGGCCTAACATACTGTGCTGGAAATTAAAACTGTAAAGTAAGATTCCCTAGACATAAGAACTAGAAAGTATTTTCTGACATCCAACGCTGATGTCTCCTATAGCATTTATGACACACATCAAACCCCAGCAGTTGATGGAAGCATTTCCAAGGTTACAGTCAATCACTAGCATGTTGTGATGAAACTGAAACCCTTGGAGGCAGAAAAAAAACACAACCCCAGCAGTATATGAAGCCAGACCCATTTTTTCTGGATCAAGAGGTATTAAAACTATAAAACACATCTGTTAGAGGCTGATTAAAGGGCACAAGAATCAAACAGTGACTGAATGAGGTGGGAAAAAGAAATCAAACAAATATTGATCTAAGGCTAGCTTCCACATAAGTAAAGTGATGGGATTTGTTTCAAGTTCATTCAAGAAAAGGACACTTATCATTTTATTTACCTAAGAGTGAACATGCTCTGCAGCAGATTTTAAATGTCAGAGCAGAACACATGCACAAAGTTCAGCAAGTCACTTTGGAAAGAATGTTTTTAAATCAAGTTCCTCCATGATAGATTTACTATTTCCCCCCTTTGGCTGACACATTCTGGCAGGTCATCGATTGAGATATTTCACTCTGGAAACCAAATAGACAGAGATTGAGGTACTTACCCTAATGAGACCTCTGTTCCTGCTGTGCTCTTTTGTGAGACCATATTGAATGGGCACAGGGTATACATATACCTGCAGAGGAAATAGAAAGAAAATGTGTCTACTAAATTAAATGGTACAGATGGTCTTACTTTTATGTCAGATAACTTTTCTTTTCACTCAGAATTCGCTTGGCTGATTTCCTCTATTCTGAGACTTTGATGAAAATAAAATTTGCTGGCATTTGCGGATATTACTGGCAGATTGTAGCCCACCACAGATGTTCAGCATGAGTAGAAATGCCAGCTAATATGCATCATAATACAAGAACACAGTTTTCTCTCTGCTGGACTTGGATGCACATCTGATTATCATCAGAAATGCTTAGAATAAATATTAAAGCCCTCCTATCAAGGAATATGTTTGAGTATTAATAATGCATTAAACGCACACGCAGTAGTTTCAAACCCAAACAGAATTATTATCAAACTCTAATCTCCACTATCTTTGCTCAGTTTGAAAGTCTCCAGCAAATTTTTGACTTGTCTTTCCTGCAAAAACAGTCAGGAAACAGATTGTCTAGCAGAGTCCCCTCTGAGACGGAGCTTTAACTCCCATCTCCGGCAGAACTTTGAACACGTTCCGGAGGACGTGGGGGACATTGAGTCTGAGTGGACAATGTTCCGTACTTCCATTGTGGAGGTGGCTTATCAGAGCTGTGGCCGCAAGGTTGTAGGTGCCTGTCGCAGCACCCGTTGGTGGACACCTTCGGTGAGGGTTGCTGTCAGGCTGAAGAAGGAGTCCTACCGGGATTTTTTGGCCTGTGTGACTCCAGAAGCAGCTGATGGGTACCAGCAGGCTAAGCGGCATGCGGCTTGGGTGATTGCTGAGGCAAAAACTCGGGCATGGGAGGAATTTGGAGAGGCCATGGAGAAAGACTTCCGCACGGCTTCGGGGCAATTCTGATACACCATCCGGCATCTCAGGAGGGAGACGCAGTACAGCACCAGCACTTTTTAGACTGGAGTGGTGGTCCCCCTGTTCAAAAAGGAGGACCGGAGAGTGTGCTCCAATTACAGCAGGGTCACACTCTTAAGCTTCTATTCAGGTGTCCTGGAGAGGAGGGTCAGTTGGATAGTCGAACCTCTGATTCAGGAAGAGTGGTGTGGTTTCTTTCCTGGTCATGGGAGTTGTGGACTCGGAGAAGGCGTTCGCCCATGTCCCTGGGGAGTCCTGTGGGGGTCCTCCGGGAATATGGGGTACTGGGTCCTTTGATACGGGCTGTCAGGTACGACCGGTGTCAGAGTCTAGTCCGCATTGCCAGCAGTACGTCAGGCTCGCTTCTGGTGAGCCCGATGTACTGCTCCACCAGGGCTCCCCTTTGTCACCGATCCTGTTCATTACTTTCATGGACAGAATTTCTAGGCGCAGCCAGGATGTTGAGGGGATCCGTTTTGATGGTTTTAGGATTGCGTCTCTGCTTTTTGCGGATGATGTGGTCCTGTTGGCTTCATCAGGCTAAGCGGAAGAAAATAGATAGATGGAACTCCAATCAGAACAAGCCGAACTAAGCAAGACCTTAAACTGCTATGGTAAAGGCCCATCACACATACAAATCAAGTACTGGTGCTAAACTTTTGCTGGTCACAAGTGAAAAATCAAAAAGCTCCTGGCTGAATGATGTCCCAATCTGTATGTATGTAATGTCCATTTCTTTAACAGCCTGCAAATGATGACTAAATCGCTGGCATTGGTTGGATAATCTTTGACTGAACAGTGCGGGTACATTCTGTGCTTCTCTTGGCTGACGTCTCTGGAGTTATCTCAACTCCTCCAAATGAGCAACTCAGTCAGAGAGAAACCTCTGGAAGTTTACACAAAACTTTCAGTAAGTTTAAGGAGTGCTTTGCTAAATATTGGGCTGTTACATACACATAGCATAATGCATTATTCACAAAATACAAACACACACACACACATCTGCATCACAACCTTGACTCTTAAGTTGACACAGGTGAGCACAGTGAGAGTTTACATCTATTCTCCTAAATATCTGGCACCAGTTATTATGAGTCAGCTTTGACAACTGAGGCAGAATTAAGACACTAAACTTCAGTTCATTGTCTATCAGCAGACAACAGAAAAAGCTTCAACAAGTCACACAACTGTTTAGTCCCACAAACACAGAAGGTCAAATTAATAAAAATGCTAAAAAATGCACTCTGTAGCCCGCTGCTAAATGCTAAGTTGAAGGACTGAATCAGAATATAATCATAATAACATAAAGATTTTTTTTACTTACTGCTGCTAAAATTCAATATTGTCAGGTTTTCTGATGCTCTTATTTTTTCCACAGCATGTAAACAGGATTTTTTATTTTTTCAATGGCTAACCAGTGAGACAAAAAAAAAAAAAAGAGCGGCATGGAGCTACCAATTATCCCACCACCCACAGTTCTTCCACTTGGGCAAAGACAAATCTAGAGGAGTTAACACTTTGCTGAAGCCATCACTAATGTATTTGGTGCTGAGAGTTGAAGCA
This sequence comes from Phalloptychus januarius, assembly GCA_902982915.1. NCBI lineage: Eukaryota > Metazoa > Chordata > Actinopteri > Cyprinodontiformes > Poeciliidae > Phalloptychus > Phalloptychus januarius. The sequence goes on from CADWAE010000462.1 coordinate 7,419,488, forward strand.
CGATCGCTCAATCCAGAAGCAAACTGATCAAAGGCCTTGATGGAGAAGCTGACAGGGTGAAAGGCAGGTGGGCTTTTTTTTATTGACACTTGAACCATTATACGGACTTTCGTTAAAGAACAACAAGATGCCAGAGCTGCTGAAATGAGGGAACGAGAAAGAGAGAGTATGAGGGAGGAAGGTAAAGCACATAAATATATACAGGTTTGGAAGTGTGAGTGGGATCAGCAGGATTACCTTACCTACAGCTCATGTTATTATCCATGTGTATATATTGTTCTTTGGCTTCATTATTTTTGTTATATCCCCTGTTTGTCCTGCTCAAATTCTGTAAGTTTTCTCATTATTTCAATTAAAAGATTCATACAATGATCCTACCAAGCTCTGGTCTGCTCTTTTGTTCCTACTTTAAAATCATCAAACACAACACTGACAGATTAACACAGCTACCAAAACATTACTGAAATGATCCAGTAATTAACGTTAGTTAATCTCATGCAAATGTTCTTTCTGCACTGATTAAGATTCACTCACCTCTACATGGAGGACGCTTAAAACTGACAGCTTGACTTGTTTTCTGCTTAGTTTGGTTAATAGCAGATCGGAAATGCCATCAACATAGAGTTTCAATAACTCACAGCATCCTATTTTCACTTGATATTTGCTTTACTGTTCTGCACCTATGTCACTTGATTCATTAAGTTTATAAAGCAGGTGGTTCAGCAACAATAAACATCCTCATTTGAGCCCTAAAACATATGGTGCCTTGAGATCATGGGGAGCACCATATTAATAGCTTTAATATTAATATTAAAGAGCTATTAATATTAATATTAATAGCTCCCAGAAGGGAGAACCCCTATAAAACTCCTTTTCAATCTTTCTGTTACGCTCACTCCTACCCTTAAGGAAAGAGACCCATTCCTGTCTACTTCTAATGACAAGCCTTCAATGCACAAAAAGAGAGCATCTTTGTGAGGGGATGCAACGAAATCTGACCTAGGATCCTCAAATGCTTGACTCCATGAGGGGAGGGGAGCTAATAAAAACATAAGTTTTGCGAGAATGTAACGGGGGGGGGAGAAAAAGTAAGAAGATATAAGAAATGTCGATGTGAACATCTAGACCGAGCTGTCCGCTGGTGAGACGGACCCTTCTGCCATCTGTGTTAGATAAAAGGCACGTAGGAAAAAGGTCAACATGCACATTTACACAAACTGTCCCCAGCTATCCTTAGCAGAAAGCAAAGCACGGCACAAAGGGGGTAAATATCAGCAAAGATGGACGGCTGGGTGACAAAGGCTTTGAGGAGAATAGACTGACAGCAGTGGGAAAAAAAAATGAGTGAGGAGCAGCAAGGAGAACAAAGACAGAGGGAAGGGCGAGACTGAAGGATAAAAAGACATAAAAGTGCGCAAAAGGGAGTGGGAGGGAATCCGAGTGTGCTGCCGGCGTATGAATCACCAACTGCAAAGACTGAAAATATGACAGATGATTATATGCAACAAGAGGGACACTGGGTGGAGGATACAAAGGATATTAAAGACAGAAAGGCGAGGGGATGAAACGCAGTGGGTCACTTATTAAATCTTTGGTAATAATCAGGAGTGTCAGATCAGAAACGACAACAGTGATCTTTCCATTCAAGTGCTGAACTCCACGTTGCGTCTCCTTCCATCCCCCAATGTTTGATTTGTCGCTGTTTGACAATGCAGCTCTGACACTTGCCATAATAGGTTGCAACCATTGTGTCAATCTTTGGTAGGTGTGTTCGGGCTGACAGTACACAGCCAGAGAATAAATATCTTAGATGCAACCTCTGAGGCCCTCGGGCAGTATTTCATACCTCAGTGAGTTGGACAGCCAGCTGAAGTCCCCTACAGAACTGCTGACCAAAGTAAAACTGGTTTTATGTCTCAGTTCTTACAGGTTTAATTAAACAGAGTAAACATATAAAAAGACAAACGTTTATCTAAGACTTTACATTTATAGGAACTTCTTAAAGTCTTAAAGACGACGAGATCCTGTGGGTATAAATTTAAGTTTAAATCAAGAGCACAGATAAAAAAAACACATTTTGCTTTCACTTCACTGCACTTAAAATCAGCACAGCTGCCAGTACAACAATATATAGTAGTGATAAAACCCAAAATTAAATAAATTTAATGTCACACAATGACAATCTGAGTTGATGTTGTAAACACACTTCTTGATGTGTGTTTGTAAAATGGATCTTCTGTTAAAGTTTACTATTAACCCTCCTTCCACACTTTGCTGCTTAATGCTTAGTGATTGTATTGATGCCCCCTTTGTGGTTTTATTGTTTCATAAAATATAATCTTATTACTCCAATTGTATCATTAAATAACGTTCTGTTCAAGAGTAAATTTTATGCGGGAAATAAAAGACATTAAATCCAAATCTATTCAATAAAAGGTTCTTGGCTAGTTAACAAAAACCAAGAATGTCAATCTGAAAGTGAGAAGCTGCCTCTGAGTGGTCACAATCACTTAAAGAAAACCTTGAAACAAACTTTCCAATTGTCAAATCATTGTGTAACTCCAGCCAAAATAACTGCAAAGGCATTCTGCTTATAAAGCGGATATTTAGTCAAATCAGTTTTTATCGCCATAAAGCAATCCACTTATTGCACGTTGAGCTTGAATAAACATTACATACTACATTAGCGAAAGTATTAGGTCACTTGGCTTTATACACACACACAAACTTTAATGACAGTCCATACTTTAATTTAATATGGTGTTTACATCCTTTGCAGCTATAGTGGCTTCAATTTATCTAGGAAAACTTTTAATGGGAGTTTTTAACCATACTTCAATTCGGTCAAAATCTGACATTGGCTGAGAAGGCCTGGTTTGCAGTCTCTGGTCTAATTTATCCCCAACGCCGAGGTCAGTCTAGACCAGTCAAGTTCTATCACATCAAACATGCTCACCTGTATAGTCCATGTTTTGTGCACAAGTGCGTTTTCATGTCGGAAGAGGAGGAACTGTTCCCACAGAATAAGGAGAACAAAATTCTTCAAAACACACTTACTGAGCCATTAAGAGTTCCCCTCACTGGACTTCAGGACCTGATTCCTTCTCCTAAAAACAAGATCCACCTCATGATCCCCCTCTGGACAAAATGTTACACTTGGCTCAGTGCAGTCAGGCAAGTGCAGATCCTCTGACTGCCAAACCATGACTTGTCCGTTGGATTTACTGCTTCAGAGGCCGGATTTTTCACTCAGGAAAACACGTCATCACTTTTATAATGTCAAGTGGTGACATGTTCTCGGGAGATGACTAATAATTAAGTAGCTAGGAAATTTTATGACTGGACTTATTGCACAGGTGGCATCCTATCATGGTAGCAGGTAGGAGATTCGCTGACATACTCTACATCCATGACTGATTGACTTTACATATCCATGGATAGGGTTAATGATTTGAAGATGAAGAAACAAGAAATAAATGCTTATATATGTTTAAATATATGATATGAGCTCCTTTTCCATCAACACTTGTTTTTTTTTTTGCAGAAAATGTAGGTCTTCTTTTCCAAAACTGACAGGAAAATGATTTCTCCAATTTTAAGATTGTGAGTATATACTGACATCTGGTCATTTTTGACTTGGTAAGTCTTTCAGCACTTTGAACAGGATCCAAACTCCATCAGCCTCTTTAGGCTGGAGCAGGTATAGCTAATTGCCTTATATTAGATAAGCGACAATTGACACCGCCACATATTCCAAAAGCTTTACAGAAGGTGTGAACAAATTTGCACTCATCTGCACGTCTATTAACAACTAAATTCTTGCTCACATATTGTTTCCAGGAGCAAATCATTTGTAACCCAATCAAATTAATGGTTAAATTAAATGGTTTAAAAGTCAAAGCTAAAATGAAAAGTTCTTAACATTTATCTTTAACATGAAAAAAAGGGTTGTTCCACTGAAATAATTAAAAAAAACCCATTAAAAAGGGATGATGATGCAGACGTTTACAGTCACTAAAAGCCTTGAGCCTCACAGTTTTGTCACAATCTTGTTCCTGGATTTTACCAGGGCTATGAAAGGGATGAAAAAAAACAACTTTCTGTATGTAGTCTTTCTCCATGTTAGAGAAAGGAGAAAAACAGCAATTAATCTAGGTGATGCTGAAAACATCAACAATGGCTTCAGGTGACTGCTCAGTCACGTACCACAGGTCAAAGGTGAGGTGGCAGCAGAAAATTATGCAATTAATTGTTTATCAGTAAAAATTTGGTGAAATCAACATTTTATTTAGCTAGCTTGAACAACCTCCAATTATACATAAAGTAAACCGCAAAGTGACATGTATTTACATGGTAATAATGAAGTGGCAAAAATAAAAGGAGAAGTTGAGTTTTTAAGAGCTTTCTTAACGTAGAAAGGGAAATATTTATGCTAGTATCACTTGGTGGCTCATACCAACCTCAAGGAAATACAACAGCATGAAATCTGCTCCCAGCGTTAAAGTTCTTTAAAATGACAATTAAAAGCTGTTTTTGCAACTTTGTAAATGCCATAAAAAGCCTGAATTTAATGTCTTTGCTTAGGCTGAATTTGGACAGCATGTATGGCTAAAAATGTCCAATTTGAAGTATGCTATCCAGTCTAAAGATAAACAATGATTGTCCAGCTTTAAAACAAACAAACATGTAAAAGCTGCTTATGTCCAATATATTATATTTGGTCGTACTGCCTCTTCTTCAAGTGGGAGCCTGTTTACTGTTTAAATAGGTGCTTAGATTCAAAGCGATGAGACTAGAAGATGTCAACAACACCAGGCTTCCACTGTTGTTTACTTCCCTGCTCCTGCTTAACATTTTGATTCTAACAAAACATGAATAGAAAAAGGCCAGTGTTAGAGCTGCATCCACTGTTTATCATATAAAACAATAAGCTGCGTATGGTTTTCATATATACAACTCCAGAAGAAATGGAGAGCCCACTGCATTGAAAACCTCACGGTTATTCCAACAAATATTGATTCCTGAACTCTTCCTGAGTTAAAACATTAGTATTGTTGGGTCTAAATGAATATGAACTTGTTTTCTTTGCATTATTTGATGGCTGAAAGCACTGCATCTTTTTGGTTACTTTGACTATTTCTCATTTTCTGCAAATAACTACTAAATTTTCCTTACTCCCTTTTCCCTTACTGGGGTCAGGAGGTGCTGGTGCTTATCCCCAGCTATCGTTTCGGGCGAGAGGCGGGGTACACCCTGGACAGGTCGCTAGTCTGTCGCAGGGCAACACAGAGACAGACAGGACAAACAACCATGCACACACACACTCACACCTAGGGAGAATTTGGAGAGGCCAATTAGCCTGACAGTCGTGTTTTTGGACTGTGGGAGGAAGCCGGAGTACCCGGAGAGAACCCACGCATGCACAGGGAGAACATGCAAACTCCATGCAGAAAGACCGGGGCCGGGAATCGAACCCAGAACCTTCTTGCTGCAACGCAACAGCTCTACCAGCTGTGCAGCCCCATAAATACTAAATTTTTCTCTTAATGTATTCCCTCCCTCTCTCTTTCTCTCATGAATATATATATATATATATATATATATATGTTTATTTTTTCTGCCAGATTTTAACCTACAGAATGAAGTAAATTTAGAGTTCTTATTTATATACAATTTATTTTTTTATACAGGAACCTAAAAAAAAGAAAAACTGTGAAGGACTTTTTTTTTTACTCTGCCAATGAAACCTACAAGGAAGAAGGTGTGGAGCAACTTATCTCAAAATAATCATTTCACTTTTGCTCCTCAAAGGTGTAAAAATGGTTCTTAATGTTAAAATGTGTTGGGAAATCTAACTCAACATAACTTGAGGTGATAATTAGAATTCCCACATTAAAAGTGAAAATAAGAACTGAGCCAAAGATGAGATGCTTCGACAAGAGCAACTGAGAAACCTCCATTGTCACGAGACAACAGCTCTTTCAAATAAAAGTTTTCATCTTGAACAAGGAGGACTAACAGACATAGGTTTTAGTCTTTCTTGTACCCCCCCGAGGATTATGATGACATCAATGTATACAAATAAAAACATATGGAGATTTTCCAAAATGTCGAACTACTGATTACATAAATTGACCAAAGCTGAATTTCCTGAAGCCATATTCTGCTTTTCACAACTGTTACCTTATTTTATATTGTCATTTGGAACGATTCACAATAATTTTGCTAGATGTTATGTTAGTTTATAGTTCTATACTTTGTTGTTAAAATAAAAACAATGTAAGATTTTTTTTTTAATCATTGATAATATTTCCTTTTTACCACAGAGATGGCCAACATAACTTTCTTAAAACATAACACCAATAGTTTTCTGCACAACGACATCAACAAAACATCTCTTTAGCTGATGAAACTGATGTGTTTGGTAAAATTGACTTTCCCCCACCAGGAGTCGTTTACGATTATGGGTTGCGATTACAGGCAGACTAGAATCACCACAGAATGCTTTAAAATCCCTGGGTAGGGTTACGATTTGGGAAGTGTCCAAGCTCCTGCTTTCAGACAGCTTTTTCCTTCTACCTTTAACTCTCCCCCCTAAGGACTTGTCTTTACTCTGGGGACTCACTCTCTCTGGTGATCTAAGTAGCTACTGGGCACCAATGCCTGAGTTTGGTTTCCATCATCATCAGCCGTCCGCAACCTACAGCGCAGTTGAAGGTTTCTGTTTGGCTTCTTTCCTGAACCCTTGTTAAATATTTCTTTGCTTCACATCAGTAGTTTAACTATTGTGAGCTACAAACATGAACACAACTGAAAAGCAAAAGTTGGAAAATAAAATAAATTTTTAAAATTGCCATACATATTCTTCAAAGGTTATGCCATATGAGTAAAGTTTAAAGCACACCACTCATTGCATGCTTCTTCCTAATGTGGTGTCAAACAGCCAATTTACATATTTTCGTACAAACTGGTTTTACCAAATAATAGCATGCAGGAGGAAAATATTTTTTTATTGGTTTAAGTCAAAGATAAAGACTGTCACTGAAAAATCTTCAATTCAAAGCTCCACATCTGCTGCGACTGCGTCTCACCCGTTTGTAAATGTGTGTTGATTGATTATGTGTGTAATGCCTCTGTTTCAGTTAACAAGATTCCCTCTGTACAGTCTGTGTTGTTCTTAATGTTACTGCAACTACTTTGTTTTTACCCAATATTGTGGCTGCAGATCAGATAGTTTGGACTTTTGGGAAGGTTCTGATTTTAGGATGGACAATAAGAAAACTCATGCATGTTGAATGTTGCAGCTTTTCTGTACCAATCACATATTACCGAGTCTTGTCAGTACTAACACTTCTATCTGATCTTTTTGTCCCCTATAAGAGTTTTGATTTCAGTAATGGCACATACAACTGATGGGGATGTGTGGGGAATTGTCCAAGAATTAGTGCACATTGACCAATGAGAAAAAGTTGGCAGAATAAAGGGAGAAACCAAACAGTTTCAAGACATCTTTAAATCCCTTAGCAGACTTGCAGGATGCTACCCAGCACACAAAACTAAATGTTTAAACAGAGTAAACTTACTTTAAAATGCGGCATGTCACATTTTCTAATCATATGCAACAAACATAACTCTGTGATTTTAGCCTTTTTAACTGGAATACATGTAGGGGTGTCCTAATTAATTTCTCATAAAAACTATCAGCCTTTGAAAATGTGTTTTATAGTAATTTTTAACAGGTCTTTACCTCAGTCTTGAAACTTTAAATTTACTATTGTAAGAATCAATATTAGTTGTGCAAATGTCAAAATATGCATAGAAGTTTTACAAGAACAATGTAAAGGATGTTCTAACTTTTCACTTGACTGCACCCTGAACACTACTTGTTGCCATAGAGTAGAAGAAAAGGTGGTTTATTTTCATTTCCTGTTACTGTGACATTTATCTGTTAAAAAAGTAATCTCAAACATTTGAGATTTGATTCATTTCTTTTTTGTTTCACTCTACCTGTAGTGACTTAAACTCCAAGGTTGGTATCAAACATTCAACATTATAGTTGTGTTGCCACATCCCAAAATATATGTACTTTTAAACTGACTGGATGAGTGAAACAAAAGATAATTATTAGAATTAGAATGAGCTCCAACATAAAACGACAGTTCAGAAGGTTGGACATACCCTGATGACAACTCGTCTTATATTTGAGGAGAACTGTGTTTTCTACAGCTCCATTTTTATCGACTGACATTTTAAATGTGAGCTGTTTTCAACTGCAGCACTTAGTCTTGTTTTCAGTTTTTTTCCGTGTTGAACATCTCACTAACACATCTACCTTTCTCTGAGGCTGAGGGGTTCAGATGTGCCTCCTCTCCTCTAAATATCACCATCAATTATCTGTGTTTTGGTGAGCTGGATCAGGGAGAGAAGTCCATTAAAATAATTTGCTCCATTTCTCTCCCAAACTATTGTCGCTATGTCCAAATTCATGTTAACTGGGTCAAATGCACGAAGGTTAAAGGCTCGGGGGAACAAGGTTTGTAGATCAGAACCATTACAGCCAATTAACTTGTTGTTGCTTTCAACATTTGAACATTGATTCAGGCCTGGACACGTTTCACAGAATGACTGAACAATTTTCACATTTTTCAGTCTGGGCATTATTTACAGTGATAATAACATCTAATTCAAATGCTAATTATGTCTTTATGTATCGAAACAAATATGCTCATTTGCAAATTTGCAATCAAAGATTGTGTAATTAAAGTGGCTTTTTGTTCTACACAAAAAGAATTGCAATAAGCACAACAGGGTTCAAAATTAATTCAAATTCAAGAATTTTTAAACTGCGAATAAATCTTCCAAGCTTGACATAACTGGTTCAAAGATGCTGGATTGCAATGTAATATACAGTACGCATGATGGGACTGATGGTAAAGGAGAAATGCCATCATATGTTGAAGATGGAGAGATTTTATTTCTAAGAAACCACTTTGCATATTTTTAAGCATCACCTGAAAAAAATATATTAAGAAGACAATAGCACTTTCGCTGGAGTTCTTAGAGTTGCTGAATTGGATCACATTAAACTTGATTAGATAAAATAAACTCGGTTAATCTCTCTGGGAGGTCTAGGTTGCCACAGCAGGAGCCACAAATGAGAAGCAGCATGAAAATAAATATGAGATAAACATCGTTTTGTAGACAGATGATAATTTTCATACACCGAGGCATTTTGTTCTCTTTCTCCTCTGGGAAAAAGACAACAAAGACTTTTTACCTTGATTGATTTTTACCTGAAGCTCAATTCTTAAATTCTTTTCATGATCTTACTGTCAAGTTTTTCAAATAATGTTGCAGTTCAAATGTACTTTATTCAGTTAATGTGTAACTGGCAATAACTAAAATTAGGAAAAAATAGCACATGTTGTAATAGGAAGTCTTTAAAGAAATTTGCTAAAGAGTATATATACATAGCAATTTTCAATAAATTAATTATAGAAAGGTTTAGTTATTTCAGTAACTAAATTCTTTACGTAAAGTGTATTATTTAGACACACATATACAAGTAAATATGACGATGTTCTGCTTACAGATAAGGAATACATTCCTTTGCATAATTTTACCATCTGAAACTAAATGTAGTGTGATTGCTGGAACAATGGGCTGAGAATGATTAACCAACAAGGTTGCAGATGTTAGAGAGCAGAAGGCAGACTGAGGAAGAGACATGACACAGAAGAGCAAAGAGGGAATACTAACAAGGGAGCTTGGAAAACAAATATAGTCATGAGAAAATCTATCTAAAAACGCAGAATAAAGAATAAAGATCAAAATAACTAAGAATGACTGAATCAAACCCAGAAAGAAAACACAAAGCAACTCAAGAACTTGACACTTTTTGAATGTAAACACTAACTTACATAATCTTTTTGGTGAATTTTTACCTTATTTAGTCACCAGCAAAATTAATTGTTTTTGCCACCAAAAGAAAAAGGTGGAATGTTGAAAGGATTAAAGTATTAAATGACTAAATAGCATACAACAATCTAAAAATAAGACATACTAGTAGTCTTTTTTTTCTTTCCCCTTGTTTCTATTGGTGACTTTATGATCAATAATTTCTAATAAAAGTATTTAATTGCAGCCCATCAGGCCTGATGGAGAAATTTCTTCAAGACAAATCCCAACTTACCACTGCTGACCTTGCAATGAGATACCAGCAAAACAAGAACAGATAAACTAATGCAGCGAATCTGTAGCCCAGATGTGCCTTTATGGCCACAGAATCCAACCTGATGCTGACCACTCGCTCGGTTTGTGGTCAAAGTCAACTCACGAGACTGAGAATACCACTGAGGAAGCTTTTCTGTTATATTTTGTCGAGTTTTAGAAGAGAAAGATATTTTACAAAAGGTATGTGGTGTGAAACAGAGAGCATTTCAGCAACCTGCCTCCTGGGCAAAGGCATTCATCAATGTGATGCGACATTGAAACTGTGCTACAGCTCTTGCTGAGTCATACTTTACCTTCAGTGTGTTACTATTTTAGAGTTCAACCAGCACAATTGAGTTGTTCAAATACACGCAACAGCTTTAAATAGACTCCCATAAAACTCAAACCTAACTTTTACAGGCTTTTAAGTCAGAAAGTTGTATTGGTATTTTGTATGTTAAGTGTATTAGAAAATGTGTCCTTAAATACACATTTAAGGACACAGGAACTAAATGACTTTTAGTTCATTTTGTGAACCAAAAGTCATTTTAATTCACAAAATGACTTCTCATCCCAGAGTATTTAGAACTGACAATTTATTGGTTTGAATAAATGAAGTTTGAAGAAACAAACTGGCAATTAAATGTATTCTTCTCCCAAAACGAAGTGATGCATAGGAGAGCCTAGCACTACCGTCTCATTCTGGTCACCAGCTTGGTCACACGCTGCTGATGGCCTCTCATTCGTCCCATGCATATCAACTCATCCACACCCTGAAACCGAAGCTGTCGTTTGGCGAAGACGGCACCTGCTCTTTCTCAGGTATTCTCTGCTATTCACAGAAGAAATGACGGCGCTGCAGATCGAAACCAGGCAAGTTCTTTTAGCTCTATTTCAAATTATCTAGATTACCGTAACAAAGATCATTTTAAGATCCGCTTAGACTTCCTTGTAGTTTTGATCAAAAAGTGTTAAGGTAAATATAACTGGAAGGTGCCACAATTCTAAGCCCAATTAGTTCATCAACTGTGGAAAATCTTAGAAATTATAAAAACTTGAGTGCATGGGAAGAGTCAAGGTTTGGCAACTCCACTAGTGATGACAGTAAGATTTTGTCAAGCACAAGTTAACTGACTCACAGTTCTACAGGGTTACAGCTAAAGTTTTCACTCCATTAGATGCCCACCCCCGCTGCAGACTGGGCTGAATCTCATGTGGGTTCAGCTGGCTACAGGAAGTGAACAGCATCCTGACAGACAAAAGCTGGACTGAATCACAATTGCGAGAGGGAGGCAGTGATTCAGCAGGAAAATATGCTGTCTGTGCTCCTCAGCAGGGTTTCTGGGAAACATTAAGAGGACCGCTGTTTCCAAACCCGATTACCGCCTCTTCTTTCAGCTTTGTTTTTGTTCCCAGAACAAAGGGAGACATCATTACTCAATATCTCCAAAACATCCCTCTAAGTTACCCGCTAACTTAATTTTCTTATTTCTTTTAAAGGGAAGGCAGTGCAGTTCATTTGCATCCCTTTTGTGATGTAAAACAAAACAGTCTGAATTATGTAGTTAAAGCAGCATTATGTAGTACAACTATGATCTCCGACAGCATGGCACATTTTTAAAGCAAACTTTCCGTCATGTCTGCTTTTGAAAACTGATTAAAGGTATAGATAACACAAGGAGGTCCTCCTCTGAGGAAACAACCTGTATTATTATTAGCTGCATCAGAACCAATTATTTGAACAACATTCTAACTGTGGTTAAGCAAAACACCTGTATGTCCCTTTAACGGGTGTCAAAGAACTGACTGCATTTGTAAATATAAACTGAACTTCATTTTTCCTGTCAGGTTAAACAAAGGTTAAATGGGATGGAAAATAAAACAACTTTAATTTGTGTACATAAATTTATCAGGAACAGTTTTCAGACCTTGCTCTACCCCTTGGTATTGTGTTTCATCTCTCTATTAGCACAAACATTTTTAAATATTCCATCCTTGACGAACAGTACTTGCAATGCCTTCGGTAAGATACTAGAGTAGTGAAGAAAATGCTTTGTTGGGCCTGTATCTGTGGTCAAAATAAAATTAAACAAAATGAAAGAAAGCAAGAGGTGCAGGAGGATACTGAGATGAAAGTATGTCTGCTGCTTGCTTTTACCCTTGGGAACACACAAAGCCTTGAAAGAAAGTGTTACATTAAGCAATAAATATTCCTTCTTTGTTTATATTTAGCCAGACATATACGTTTAAAAATGCCAAAGCGTCATTTGCACACCTGCCAAACAGGGGCTATGCTGTCATTTTCGAAGTGGGAGGATGATTGAAAAGCCAGAAAATTTACTATGGTCTTCACACATGTAAGTAAAGGTAAATTACAGGCTGAAGGAAATTAATTAGCAGCATTTTGACAGTGTGAAAGTGCAATTGCCGTTAGGTAAAAAGGTCCTGGGTTAAAAACCTGGCCTGGTTTCTTTTTACATGCTGCATCGGCTCAGTACGGAGCATCGGGAGCTTTTCCGTATAAAGAAACACACATGAAATTCTGACCAATCACACAGGAGTTTCACATGGAAAAGGTGGTAAAAAGTTATCCAGGAGTTTGTGGCAAGGAGTGGATGACAAGAGGTTGAAAATAAAATGATGTGAAAAGAAGTACGACCCAAATTGTATTCCCATGCCTTTCAATATAAACTAAGCCTCTAAAACTAAAAACATAAACTTTATGTTTGGCTCGTTTAACTTTTATTTCTTTCATTTAATTGGTGTTAACAAACAACCAAAAGCTATTTACAGAGAATAACCGTACCGTCCCAGCTGCTTTTCAGTATTGGTGGTTTACTACTACAGAATCTTCTCAGTAGATCTACAGTATATGGCTTCGTATTTCCAGGTTTCTCCGAGTGAACACATTAAGGACTCATGCGCCTATTTGAGAGCAGTCCCTCCCGGCTGTGTCTGGAAGAACCCGGTGCTCTTAAGGCCATGTGATGTTCTGCAGACAGTTGGAAGTGTCACTTGTGCTCCGTTATCCTTCTCTCTTTTCTGTCGAAGCTGAGTCGCACTGGCAGGCGTGACTCACAGAAGTGCTGTACTTTCTTATGACATGAGAGCAGAGGCTGAGTCAATCTGACCTGACAGTCTTGCATAAATCACAGCCCTTTCGATTTAAGTTGCTTTGAGGAGTGTCAACAGATCCACAGGAGGAATATTAGACTCCACTGTAGGTGGGGGAACTCTGAGTACTCATTATGGGGTGGACTCCCTTCACGCTGTGCCAGACTGTGTTGCCTGAATTGTCCCTTTCATTTTCAATTCCCTGGCAGAAACTTGAGTTTTTAAGTCCTAACTCGTGATAAAGGATCATCACCACTCTGAAGAGCAAAATGAAATTATTTTACTTTTTTCTGAGGAGGTGAAATTTAAACCCTTAAATATGCTTAGAGTATAAAACAAAAGGCAGTTGAAGCCTGGAGAAAGGTGCTTAGAAGTAAGTAATAAAGGCTATTAAATAATGCACCAAAACATAGTTGACTTTGAGCATATTTTCATTTTGTTTATGGTCTTCTGAGGAACTGATAAGAAAGCAATGTGGAAAATGCCACTACGCTGCAGCTAGCGTCGGGCCCTGCTGTTAACCATCTCATTTAAAATGCTCAACAACACATGACTCTTTCTTTCTCTCCTTTCTCGCTCTTTTTAAAAAAGTTACAATATTTTAAACCCTAACAAATAATATAATGTCTAAGACCCAGCTGGAAGAAATTACATGGAAAAAGATACAGGAACAGCTCATGAACCCCTGGACGTTTTTCACCTTATTTCACAACACAAACTCAAACTTCAGTGTACTTTATTGGGATTTCATGTGTTATATTAACAAAAAATACTGCATAGTTATGAAGTGGAGAGATCAAAAATGATTTTCACAGATTTATAAGAATCAACAAAGTGTGATGTAAATTGTTTTTTCTTCTTTTTTTTTCTTTACTGTAATTGCCCTTAATAAATACTCAATCCATCAGTCGGCAAGAGAACATTTAAGGTACATGCAACCTACAAAGACACAGCAATCCACATAAACTGAAAGGCCAGGGACTTTTGATGTCAATTTTATTTATGCACCACTTTATAGCAACAAAGGCTGCACAAAAGTGCTTGACAGCAAGCAATATAGATGGCAAAGAGTAGATAACGAACTATTGGAAGTCTATAAAATACATAAAAACAGAAGTTCAAGAACCAAATTGGCTTATTCATATTAACTAGGGTTAAAAGCCAGTGACTAAAAGTGGCTCTTGAAGAGTAAATAAATGATGCTCTGAACAGATCTTGTCGACAGGCAGGTTGTTCCAGAAGATAACATGGAGCTAACACCTTTGCTTTCTACTATGGAGCTGGGACCAGCAAGGAGAATTTGGTTATTTCCTTCTAGGGTTCTTGATGGAGTGTGGTAAAATGTGATGGAAATAGGATGATGCCAGACCACGAACGGGCCTAAAACACTAGCAGCAAAAGCTTGAAATGAATCCTGTATTGGGCAGGAAGCCAATGAGACCATTAATGAAAGAATTGATCAGAAAAGCAACCAGCAGGCCCCTGGTAACACTGGAGGAGCTGCAGAGATTCACAGTATAAGCATCAGAATCTGCTGATGGGACAAGTAACAGTAAGATACCCATCAAATCAAGTCTTTATGAAAGAGTGAAAAAAAAATAATAATAATAATTAAATACTAAATTCTTGATAAGCCTTATTTACACTCTTCTAAGATGTTATAGAAGTAAAGTCAAGTTTTAGTCTCAAGTTGAATCAACTGATTCGAGACCAAAAATATAACTTTCTTATTTTTGTGCAAAATGCTGCCTCTAAAAAAAGAAAAGTGCAAATGGATCTGAAAAACTTCTAAACTTCTAAAGAAGTTCATCTATCAGCAGGACAACAATCCTAAACATACAGCCAGAGCAGCACTGGAATCATTTTGATCACATGTTGGAATAGCCTAGTCCAACTTCAGATTTACATCGAATTGAGAATGTGTCAGCAGAGGCTCACTGAGTTTGAACTGCTTTTCAATAAAAAATTGCAATGCATAAATTTTCTTTCCATGTCACAGCTATACGGTACTTTTGTACATAAAGAAAACATTGATGGTTGTGGTTGAACAATGACAAACGTGAAAACATTCACCATAATAATAATGCACTGTAATTAGCAATAAGAAAAATACAATAATCACATTTGATCACCAAAAAAATTATCAAAGAAACTTGTCCTATTTGACTACTCTGCTTCTCTCTGGTACCGAAGGAAGAGCTACAAAGCTTTGGGTTTGAGTGTCTGTCAGTGTCATTTCTTCTTAAGATCACAACTCAAGGCAAACAGCAAGGACACAGGGGAGACATGAGGAGAACTGGTGCATTGCTGAGAGTGTGCTGCTAGGTCAAGAAACCTTCCATAAACTTGATATTGGTGTTTATTGTGCCTTATATAAAGGCAGAAAAAAATCACATTGCATCTGATACCAGCAGGCCAGTGGAAAGGAGAAGTGGGAAGAGGACAGTGGCATGTTTCTCTTAATCGCATGACCAAAACTAAGGCAACGCAAGTAGACAATACAACACTGACTGAACATTAAACTCAAAATCCATCACTGCTTTATTAATGTTCCAAAATATTTTAAGGCACGACTCGATTTTTTTTTACCGGAACCTCAACAAAAACTCAGGTTAGCTGACTTGTATGATTCTCCAGGTTCGGACCAAATTTTCCAATCTTAGATTCCTTGATTCCTTGAAGTTGTGACCAAAGCCATTCAGTGTTGTCCACGCTTTCTGGTAAGCTTCATAGTGTCAAACTGGCATTATAAACATCACGGCCACGTTAGAGATTTTCTGACATTTAAAACTTTGATAGAGTCTACTACTCCAGGACGCCATCGTTTCCCAGTATCTGATAGTCCAGACTGACTGTATGAATCAAATAGGAAAAAGGAGCTGGCTTTTACCAGGCTAGCTTAAAGATGGAACCCAAAAGAAACACACACTGGATGGATGGATGGATGTGTCATATAACCATTGTTTGCTTCGCACTACCTACAAAGGAAACATTTTCGGTCCTTATCTTTGCTCTTGGGAATACAGCCAATCAGCGTCAAGGGAAATAAATGTTGCTCCTGAACCAGGTGCTTTGAAAACGCCAGCTAATAGTATGTCAAATAGCATTGTGCTTAGGTATTTCAGCTTCCCAAAATGCAATTATTTTACAAATATTTCAGCTACAGATTATACATCTTATCGTATTAAAAAAGGGCTAGAAGAAGAGTTGTATTATTTATCATTAAATAGATCTATGCTGACTTCAAACAAAAGAAAAGGGTTCTTCATCAGCTGAAAGAGTAATCCCTGTTGTACATTCCAAGTAGAGGATGATTCCCAATTTTAATAAATGTGTGCTATTCCCACCTCTCCTTTTTCCCAGTAGAAAACACATGGTTAAATGTACATTTATTTACTGTTATGTTTTTACAGCTAATTTGGCAGAAACAGCCACTCGCTTGAACGTGCAAAACATGCATACAGATTTTATGCTCATAGGTAAGAACTGCACCCTTGCTTTTCAGATTAAATGTCTAAAATGACAAACTGAGCAAACGAATCACTTTGGCGTATCGGTGCACGGGGAAACCACAGATGCCTGGAACATGTATTTGCTGTGCAGACAGTATAGTGCAGATCTCAGATAATTTTCTTTTTAAACTGCAACCACCCACAGGCTTCTAAAACTCCAGCTGGCAAGCAATCCTGAGGAGAACAGATTCTACCCCAGCAGGGGCCACAGGGATGCAGCGGGAGAGAGTAAAAGAAGCTCATTCTGTTGATTAAATTTAGTTGATTTAGCTGCTTGTCTTCTCCAGGGTGACTTGGAGCTTGGAGATTATCGACCTTTAAATGGGGAGGTCTTTATTGAGATGATTCCCTTTTGTTACAGATGGCTTTTTATTTCTTACAGCTGCACAAAATAAGATAGCTTTCAGCCTCTGGTTGTCATGCTGATTCTCTGATACCTCTTTCAAACCCGCTCACATCTCAGTCCAGTGAGCTGCATGCCAACTTGCAAAGAGGATGAGGTCCAAGCCAGACTTCTTTGGGAGGGACCCAAGAGTCATCAGCATTATCATAAATAAGAAGATTTAAATATGTAAAAATAAAAAAATAAAAATGAATAAGAAGAAACCATCAATGGAAAATTTGCAAATGTTTCCATTCTGGAATAAATGACAGTAACTACCTGTCATTGCAATTCATCATCTTTGCCAAGCCAAAAGATTGATGCTTCAATTCTGTTTTTTGAATGTCACTTTGTAAAAAGTTACTATCTTATCATCTTATCAACATCTTATCAACAACAAAGATTGATTGCAACTGGTACCAAATATGTCCAAGTGGGTCAAAAGCAAAAGGAAAACTCTACCGACCCACAAATACAACCTGTAAGTAAGGTGCACTTTATCTAATGGTTTTATTTTATTACTCATAAACACACTGATTCTCTGAATTCATAGAGAGGTCCATCTTACTTTCATATTTTCAAATAAATCTGAGGCATGTCCACTGTAGACACAGGCCTTTTGTCTCTTCTGTCCACTTCAGGCACACTACTGGTCAGCTGGCTGAAAGAAAAGTACTACTATTTCCTGTGCTTACAATCACACACCAAATTCAGGTAATGAAAAACCTAAACCATACTTTGTGCAGAAACTAAATAAGTCCATTTTATATAATTCTTAGAGTAATGTTATTTTAAAGCAGTAAATAACAACATGAGCCTCTGTTAAGTAGCCAATTGCAGAGGGTCTACTAAAGCAGGTCAGTCTGAATACAAATAGTTCCAGCAATGATCTATAAAGAAGTTGTAGCTGTTTAACTGGACATGTGACAAATAAAGCATTTTAAATATTGAAGATACTCAGAATTGTTGAGCTGAAATTTGTAATAGTTTAATGCCTTTTGATGATTTCTATTCTTAAAACATAGTCATCAAATCAGTTTCAAGAGACTTCTCCCAATATGTTTATCTTAGTCATAATTGCTTTGTGAGGTTATAACACAGAAACCTTACCTTTTTTTTTTCTTGTAAAGGGCCTTGAGGCAACTTTTGTTGTCAATTGGCAGCATATAAACAAGCTGAATTGAACTGAAGCATATTTTATATGCAACATCTTATTCAGAAATATTGTCAGTACTGAAGTCACAGATAAAAACCCCTAGAGACAAAAGACAGTCTGTACTTACTCGTACACTTTCAGCTTGTAGCACTGGCCGTTCAGAAACAAATACTCCCAATCTGTCCCATAGTCTATTTCCAGCTTCTTCTGTAGATCACTGTGAAAACAAAATCACAAAGTGCATCACTTTTTCCCTTTACTTGCATTTCAACTATGAATTAATATTTTCAAACACATTTAAGCAGGGCTGTTTAAGGAAGTAATGCATATGGGAGATATGTTTAACAATAAGTCCAAGCCCAATTTGTGAAATACCTTTAGTAGCAAAAATGAACAGCACAACAAAGAATGTTTAAAGGTTGCTTTAAAAACTGTTGGGTGCCTTAGAAATGTGCTGGTGGAGAGGCTTTATTTCTTACGTAGTGTTTGATGAGGTAGCCCCTTAAAATCCCATTCCTATGCATTGTCTTCTATTATTTGAACTGGTGAAGACCGCTCTTCTTCACTAATGACAGATAAGGCAAGTGAGCCGTATCTCTAACAGTGCATAAGCCCCCATTTAAATATTCATAACACGTACATGTGAACGGGGTTAACAAATGTCTAAGGAAGGTGATTCTGGATAAGGTAAGGTAATGTTGGGGGATGACTCAGGGTCAAAGAAGCAATGGAGGTTGCGTAACCCTATGTGCATGTGATACGCAATAAGGGCACAGGTCATGACATTCATGCACTGAGTCATTTTATGAGTAAATTTCCCTTCACAGCATAAGAGAGAGAAAGAGAGAAAGAGGGAAAGACAGAGCGAGTACTTTGAATTCACAGTCATGGTGAAAAGAGAACATCTGTAATTAGTTTGAAAGTTTAATGTGACGGGACATTGTAGAAATGATATGGGATTTATCAGGGAGTAAAAAAAAAAAAAGATCTAACCATCTTTATTTATTAACAAATATGAACCAGGAAAGGAAAGATTGTGTGAAAAACTAAATACGCCTTCGCTACTTTAACAAGACTTAAAAACTAAAAGCTAAATTAACTGACATTTTTCAGGTGCTGAAAACTGCAGCAGAGAGGGAGTTTAGGCAGGATGCTGCCTGAAGCACAAAGCTGTGTATTAACACCATGTCAAGATGGAAAGACTTCAGCAATGACTTGGAGAATCAACCAGTGTCAGAGTTTCTGCACAGTGATGTGAGAGATTAGCATCATGTTAATATCAAGTTATTGCTAAACTGGGTCTGAGTAGAGTGTGCACAGCATTTCAAACTTTACTTTATTGGGTGTGACAGAATATAATTTGTTGGGTGTTTTGTATATTGATATTCGAGTTAAAAAAACTGACTTTTGTATAAGATGTTTGTTATTTTAATACCAGTGCTATTACAATTAATACACAGTACGTGAACATAGCAGATAGTCTGAACATGAGAGATGAGAGCAAAGTGGACCAACAGTATGCATCAGGTTATTATTTCCTCTTTTGCCGCACATAGGCCTTTGTTTATTGTGGAAACATCTTGACCTTTTGGTAATTGCCATTACTGTACTTGGCACTCTCTTCTTTAATGGTAATGAACCGTTTGTAAGCCCAAAGGTCCTCAGAAATGACTTAACCAGCCATTGCTGTTGGACTAAGAGCTCTGTGGAAACATCTCACAGTGGGAATATAACAGGAATAAACCTCCGAATGTCTGCATGTTTTATGTTGCTTTGAAAGGGAACCAGGTTTTGCTGCCTTTCTGTTGCATAACTGTGCTATAGTGGATTGCTTGCAGTCTTAAAAAAAACATGGGAAATTATCTCTTTACCATTCTACTACAGTAGAAAACAAGCACCAGCTGAAATACAAATGAGGGTTTTTAAAATAATCAGTTTGATGCAGCTGCTTTCAAAATTTGAAGGGTGAATTTAAGACTGTTGCAAAAAAAAAAAAAAACTACCTGTAACTTTTTCCAAAGTTGTGATCACATGACAGTGAACTGTTGTTGTGGGACAAATCCACTCCAACCGTTAAAGCTGCTTGTTGTGGTGGAAGAAAAAAGAAAACCAGTATAAATAATTAAAAGCTAACAGGGGATAACTTCCAGAGTTTCTCCAACTGCAATTCTGAGTAGTTCTACTAGTCACAGGTCAGTGTTGACCAAGAACCTCCACATGTCTGCTAGACAGCTGAAGATGGAGGTGGATTTTGTTGTTCAACATCACAGCAATTTAAAGCATTGATCAAACTTAGCAAAAGAATGACTTCATGACAGGGAAATCAAAGTTTCACAAAGGCCTAAGGAGAGTTAAGAACTTAATCTGGCAGGAAATTTGAAGGGTCACTTGAAGAAGGCTCTTGACAAGAGATGTCCTCAAAATGTAACATATTTGGGAAAAGTTCTGCAAAGTAGAGTGGGTAAAATCTGGCAAGTCAAGAAGTGGCATGCTAGTCGAATTTGACTGGATGCTTAAGCTGAATCAAAAGGTGCTTCAACAAACACTTATAAAAGCTGCTTATTGCAGCATTTCTATTGTTTTCTCCCTCTAAGACATGTGTTTTGGTAAAAGTATAAAGTGCAGGTCAAATTAAAGGTGAAAAAGATAATCGTGGTTTAATTTTTTTAACCAGGTTTTGTGACACTTTTTAGTTCCTCCAGTGATATTGGAACTGGAGATCAAATGTTTTCAGCTTAAAAAGAAAACTTAAAATTAAAAGATTACTGAGTTTTCAAAGCTAATTTGAGCCATAATCGTCTTTAAATGTGCCACTAAGAATCCGTGATAACTGAATCAGAGGCTGCCGAAAATAAGTTAAGAAAAGGCCTACCCCGCAGAGCACAGTGGGCAACAAATAGAGTTTGTTTTTCTTCATTAAAATTAGCCTCAGGTATCACACAGTACAAATTCATTACTGTGCAGCTTTTCCACACTCCTATAGAACAAAAGGATGGAGTCTATTTTAAGTCCTGGGTGGTTGTCTTTCCAATTTGCTTACACTAGCTAAGTGAGAAGTAAATGCATCATCCACGCAAACTGCAAAGTGTTCAATATTCAGCCGTAACTATGTGACAACAGAAGCTAAACTCCCCCTCTAATTCTTTATTTTCCCTTACCTTATTTCCATGTTGACTGTCTCGTAGGCTTCCTCCACCTTCTTCAAGTCGGTAGCCTCCCACTCTGCAGCTAGACAAAACAAAAGGTCAGACAAATTAACAATGCGGAGTTGTTGCGACTGGGCGCCGTGCGTGTTGCCAAACAGCGCTCTCCAAATATAGGGCGGTACTTTTAAGGACTGCGAGAGGCTGCACATAAACATGAGCGTGCTATTTTCAGGTGTGTTAAGTGCATAATGGTGAGCTTATTAGCCTCTTCACACTGAAAAGTGTGCTAACTGAGACTGTGAGAGAAAAAATGAAGTCGGAGGGAGGAGGGAGAGCTGCAGCAATTACTGCATGTTTATCACTTTTATCTCCATCATTCTCATATGCACATTATCTTGTGTTCATTTAAAATATGCTTATCTAAGGCAAGGAAAACACTGTGAGGGGCCTCAGTGGGATTCAGTAGCTTATCCAAGGACATGAGTGGGGATGCTGAGAATAGAAACATTTGAAGCAAACATAAAATACAAATGCAACCACTGAAGAGGAACCTGTAACCTTCAAAATAATCTAAAGATTATTTTGAAAATCTTTTTGTCCCATATGGAAACATTAGTATTCATACACATATCTGTAAAATCAACAAATGTCTTTCAAAACCTGTTTTAAATGGACAAAATCCAGTCAGAAGAAAAGCATGCTGATGACATGTTATTACCAACACATGTAACTAGGAAATCAATGAGACGTAGACATTAATTTTGGATTATTTGATTTGAAATGTGACGATCTCCTGTCTGATTGGGGTGTAAACATAACGTGACAGGACATTTCAGCAAGTCTCTCCTCAAAAAAGTAAAAAAAAAAAACATGCGTTTAAAGTAAGGTTGTGTTCACCTCCCTAAGTCAGGATGTAACAAATTGGCTTGAACTTGCTGATATCTACAGTCAAAGCAACAATTTAAAAGTTCACATTTCACAACAGTTCACAACAACTGGAACCAGGGCAAACGGAGGAAAACTCAAGCTCAAAGCAGAGACGGATGGGAAGGTCTCCAAAGCTCACTTTTATGGTGCGTTCACACCAAGTGTGTTTTGCGCCTCTGGTTTACATTCAAAGTCTATGTCGAGGGCCCGTTGTGGTGCATTTCGAGCATCTAGCACAGTGTGATCTGAAGCATTTGGAGGGTTTGACGCGTCCAACGCGTCAGACAAACAGGCCAGCAACGGAAAACAATGGCTAGAGTGATTTTGACGAATCTTACGGGCCCTTGACTCGCCTTCAGATAGACTTTCAATGTAAACCAGACTTTTAAAACATGTTTGGTGTGAACGCACCATCAAGCGTCTGCATTCAAAGTGCACAAGCATCGAACTTGAAGAATGGTCCGATGCATTTTTGAAGCGCGTAACGCTTTTGGTGTGAAGGCACCATTAGAGAACTGCAGGAATCAATCAGATTTTGGGTTAACCAAGTCCTCATAACAACCATTAGATTCTGGCTTTGTGCCAACCGACTTTGTGAGACACCAGAAAAACACTTTGTCTCCTACCACCTGCTGAACTCTACAGGGAATTTGACTGAAATTGAGCGCTTTGGTTACATGATGAAAGATTCAGCTACAAACATTTTGGTTAGGCATGATGTGAATATTGCACCCGCTGTAATAAATTATTTTATTACCGAGATAGATTCTTTTTAAAATTAAATTTAAATTTATGGCCTCTGCAAGTAAACAGAATATCAGTAGGTCTTTCAGGAGGATAATGTCCCCCAAACATATGGCTAAACAGTAAAGCAACCATTCGCCATGGGGTTCACAGTCCTTGGATAAATCAGATCAAAATCCTGTGAAGAGAACTGAAACGAAGATGAAATTAGTCCAGGATTTTGGAGAGAAATCTGGAGAGACTTCAGCAAGAAGAATGGTCAAAGATCCATCTGGCTGTGTGACGATGAAAAATTATAGGAGATTGGGTGCTTGGTTGTATTAAGTATTAAAAGCAGGAAGCCTTGTCATTGCACTTTTTTTTTGTACATCATGTGTTAAATATTGGAAAATAAAAGTGACTTGGGCAGCTTAAAGGCCAAGGAGCAATGTCACCTGACACACTATTGGCTGACATTTGGAGAGAAGCCAATCCAGAATGTAAAGGTAGTTTCCATGCTGCCGATTGGCTTTACCGCCAAGAGTAGACGCAGAAGTCTGTGGTAGGTTCTGTGATAGTGTAAATTGTGGTTCCATTATACGTATAAATGCACAGCAAAGTACACAGTATATAAACTATAACTATAAAAAGTGGCAGAAATAAGTGTTTTTTTTAGAAGGGATCTCAAATAGTTGTAGTTTTCAGCTAATTGCAGATGGTTGTTGTTTGGGGTCCACTGCATCCTGTTGCAATACAAGATAAATTCATCTCAAGCCTTTTTGTACATCTTTAATATCAGAGCTGAAAGCATAATTAAATCCTGCTATAGTTTTCTTACCTCATAGTCAGAGTTGGATTGGATTAATTAATAACAAAAGTCAGTCGTTTATTTCTCTCCAATTTGTTTCATAAGCATATTGTGACTTGGTGTGTAGGAACACCAGCACAGCAACATTTCTAGTATAATTAAATAGACAATGTTTCAGTCCCTGCTGAATTCCTGGCTTTTATTTTTTTTTAAAATGCTCACTAAATCCACAAATGTACACATTGGCTGACAGCCTCTGCGAAAACATTGTGAACAACCTGTCAAAGCAAATAATACCTGAAGAGGTAAACAATGTGAAATAATGGAATATACATTAACCTCCTAAGATAGGAAGCAATGAGACAATGCTAGCAGGTGACAGCCCTATAACTCATGATGCGAACATAATTGCACTCCTTTTTCATTAAAAGCAGGATCTGATTACCTGACAGTAAAAGCATGCAGAACATTTGCGCCTGAGACATGCCAGCCCTTAAATGCGAACAAAAAAGGCCTGAAAGGCAAAGAAAGGTGGCTGAAAATAGAAGTGAGGACAGGCTTAAAAGACTCCAATTTAACCGCCTGGTGCTGTTGGACATGTGGATTTAGTGGGGCTTCTGAAAGCGGACAGGTTCGCTGCTGACGTCGGAGGAACTCTCACCGGGGCCTGGTGCTGTGGCAACAGATAAGAATCTGCGCGTGGCAAAGAAACCAAGTGGGAAGCTGTGACAGCACTGGCCTGAATACCAATTAGCATGTTCCTTCTATTGTATGACTCCCCAAATACTTTTTCTTCTTCTTTTTTACAAAACCTGATACAGATGTGAAGTGCTTTAAGATCATGGACGATTTTAAAGCACCAAATGGGGACAGGATATTCTTCTTAGTCACCTTTAAGGCACTTAAAATCACTACTTACATTCCCTTCAGTGTCTCTCTTGACTTTGTTTCATTCTCACAGCTATTGCTCAGCAATGACAAAATTCCTATGTGGGTGACATTTGAACTGCTGCTGCAGCCATTTTCTCTCTACATAACCCAAAGCCTCTGTTTCTTCAAGCAATGGCTTATAGTATCAGACCAAGGACAACATTATAACCACAGGTATGATGTGACGTTAAAACCCACTTTATCTGAGCACTGATGAGAAGGTTTTATCGACACTCTATTCATGTGGAGAATTCAGGACAAATGTTTTCACAGTAAAACTAAGCTGACCAGTGGATATTTTTCTCTCCTATACAGCACTTTACCAGAAGCTATCAGGAGAGCTGTTAAATCACAGAAGCTGTGTATAAAAATAGAAGAGGATGAACATGCTGTGGAGTGTACGCCGTCCCTCCCAACCCCCCGAATATCTCCTGTGTATACGTACCTTGAGCCAGAGACCGAAGATACTGTGTTTACATGCGAGTGGATCGATAGGCGAGACGATTTCTCAGCAGCTCTAAGAAAAGAAGCCTGAGAGAGCCGGTGATACGCGCCGCCACGGCCATGCTCGATGCTGCACAGCCGATGCAGCGAGGCCACCCTTGATTCCCCATGCTTCACGCAAGCAAAACATCTAGAGAGGATGCCGACCGGCGGGCGCATGTAGGAGGGTGGTTTGTTGTCTGTTATTTAAAAGTCTGCTCTTTAAAATAATGGCAGAGAACTCAAAGCTTCCACGTCTGTTCCAGTCCACTTTTAAACACTTTCACTCTGCACTATGTTGCAATACCCACTTTCTCTCTTGACTCCAACGTTCTCCTTGGATTCAATATTTTCAGCATGAGCTCCTAACAGCCTCGCTGGCACCCTCACCTCACTTTCTCAAACTCCATTTTCTCAGCATCTCTCTTCAACTCAAGAGCTTGCTCTGACAGCTAAGTCAGAGAATTACTATACCCTAATGTATAAAAGACGCACCAAATTGAAAAAAAATATATATATACATATATATATATACTGTATATTTATTTTTTTTTCACCAAACTAGTTCTAATTGCACAATCAAAGCACAGAGTGCCTTTTAATCAGAGGGTAGAGCCAGAAATAAGGATAAAACGATCAAAATGGTGCCAATGCCTTGTGGGGATCGACATTCCTACAAGTGATACTAAGACAATAATCTGATTAAAAGCCTGACAGACTGAAAGTATTGATGCACTGCTTCCTCAATAGTTTTGATGCACTGAAAAAAAAAATACTGAAAACGGGAAAAAAAAACTATTTTTAGAGTAATATATTTGCTTGTGAGATATAGATTGGTATGGATTTATACCAAAAAGATCTGCATTATGTTTTATTACTATAAAATATAATGCAAAACTTTTACTGCAATCGCAATAAATACCAGAATATACTGTGATAAAATTTTAAGTCTGAAATCAGTGCCATGTTTACGCCAACGGGCTTAAGATGGCTTTTAATTTGTGTAATTTAAGAGAAAAACAATGACAACATTTACCTTTACAATGTTTAAAAACTCAGATTTGAGGTGGAACAACACAACGTAATTGTGTTAGAGAATTTCCTCAGAAAGACCAGCTCTGTCCTGGTTTGCTCCCTTGACCCAGTTCAGACGCTGGGAAGGAGAATTACTCTGGATAAAATAACATCACTGTTGCACAATGTCTCTCACCCCATGAATGAAGATGCTGCAGAACAGGAGAGCTCCTTTAGTGACAGACTGTTGCATCCTTGGTGCAAAAAAGAGCCTTATTGTGTTTATCATTTTGAATAATATTCCTGCTGTTATTTGCATATCTCTATTGAATGAACTTATTTTTAATTTTGTTTATTAATTCTTATTTTTGTGTAAATCTACATTCTTCAACTTGCCTGTCACTTTGCATTGGTACGTCTGAATTTCCCCACCAAAGAACAAAGCATATTTGCCTCCTATTTATCTTAATAATGTTTTAAATCTCTTAGCTGTCACTCATCATGTGGTTAATATGTCTGCAATGTAAAAAAAAAAATAGTATCTAATTTTAGTAAAATATGAGTAAAATACCAGCAATTATAGTTGCCAGAATTTTACCATAAATATTGTAAAATATTAAAGCTCCTGGTATTTTATGTAAATTAGAGAGTTGTTTTTTTACAGTGTGTGAACTGCAATTATTATTATTATTATTATTATTATTATTTTATATGCTAATTCAGCCAAATTTATAAAACTTTTCAGCAGCTCTGTTTAGAAACCCATTTTCCAGCATCACCAGCTGCATGTTTATAAATCCAGCAAGTAAAATTCCTGTTTGCTGTTCCATTTATAAGTAATTTTTTTTCCAGCTGCTATTTATAAATTTTGCCTGAAACAGTGAGTAGAATTCCTCAGTCCAGCTCCATTTATAAATATTGCCAGGTGTTCTAATGTCACCAGATGCTGCTCATGAATTCTTCTTGAAACAGTGCACATGGCTTCTGTTTACAGATTTGTTAATTAACTATCAGGACTTTCAATATCACTGGCTGCCATTTATGCATTTCCATGAATAAATACAATACAATTTGGAAATACTAGTCAGCGATTTAAAGTGTTCACAATCAATGACTGCTTCTTAAAACAACATTTATAAACCAGATTAGAAAAATTAGAGCAGATGTGGACCAATTAGGGTTTTTTAATGTTTGCCAGCTTCATACAGGGTCACAATGCAATACCATTCTTCAGAAAAAAACAGAAATTAATGCAATTCTAAATATAGCAGAGGGAGGACCAAATGTGAACTGGCAGAAATGTCTAAGATGATGTAATAATAGGGACCAGGTGGCTCTCTGACTGTGGAAAACAAAACCAGTTCTTCTCTTTTTTTCTCCAAAGGATGAGTTAAGACCTGGCTCCAGCTCTGGTTTTGCTTTCAAGCTGCTTTATAAAACCTAATAGGTAGTGCTAGCCTGGCTCATCCCAGTACAAAAAGCCATTTCACTGGTTTGAAAAGCTGCCTTTTTTCCTCTGAAAGTGGCATAATTTTGTTATTCCATGTAAAGTGTTTAAACGCCGAACAGGCAAAATCCATGGTTAATTAATACTAAAGAGTCACCAGACGTAGAATGAGTTCCAGAATAAAGCCATAAGCCAAACATTTTATCAGACAAGTCGGTGCTACATTTTCCTTTTCTTACATTCTTCTCCTCTTCTGTCCAAATCACACAAATGATTCTGAAAGTGAAGCGCAGGCTTCGGGGAGTTGAGGAGAGGTCAATCTCGCCCTCCGCATAATCGTTGTGTTGGAGTGTCTGATTGTATTAGGGTTGAGTGAATAACTGTAGCTGGCAGAAATAGCATCATGTTTTGAACTATCAGTGCAATTCATACCCTTGTGACTGACTCAGTTTCTATTCATTCTCCCACGCTCTCCTGAAACTCTTTTTTTCTTTTTTTTTTCCAAAGTGTTTGAAGGACAAATGCGGCGCAGCAGCGAGGGTGTACTGGAATTAAGAATGAATGCGTTGACTGGCCAACTATCATTACAGGAGTTGATAAAAGCAGGCGCTGCAGAACGTGGGCTTCACTGACAAAATAAAGCATTTTTTGTTTTACCTGTAATGTTTTAATGTATTGTAGGAAAATAAAGAAAAAAATAATATTATCTGTTGAACTTTCTGTAAGCAGAGGTGTGTTTATTGACAGTTTGAGGACAATGCTAACTCTAACTTTGGCTTTATGAGATGAGAGGCTACGTTGGCTGTTGCAGTTTTCTGACTTTGGGAGCGAAACAGAAAATTAAAACACACATGCTGATGTTTTTATTTTGTGTTTTCTGTAGCATGACACACAGAAACAAACAATAGATTTAACTGTTATGTAGTATGATATACACTTATTTTAGCTTTTAAAGCTGAAAATTTCAATATTAGGTGGATTATTTGTTGTATTTCCATTAATCCCTAAATAAAAACAAATAATTATTTTAAGTTGTAATAAAATAAATAAATGCTGCAAAAGAGCTAAGGAAATCCATGATATTCCCTGTGGTTTGTGTTTGTTGCAATTTGTAGTGTAGTTTCTTTAGTGTTACCATAACACTAAACAGCACAAGGTTTTGGCATATCTCCAACAAAACAAAGTGCAAAATAATAGAAACATGTTTTCTGGAACAAAAGTCTCTCATGGTGATGGAAAAATTAAGTTTTGATTTCCCTCAAAAACATTTCTCATACTTGGTGGTGAAAAATATTTTCCTCCAATACAAATTTAAAAAAAAAAAATCTGAGTTGTCCATGTAGAACTCAAAAATGTTTAATTGTGTTCCTTTTTTTTGTCCAGTTTGTTTATATTTTTACTACGACAAATGTATTAATTATGTTTGAATATGTTTTATGTCCATATATAAATTCAACAAGGCACACCATTAGATTTTTGTAATAATTTAGAGGTTGGGTTGGAGTACTTACATTGCCACCGTGATATGTAATCACCAACATTTAAGAAGGGTGGGGGGCTCAGTGAAAAGAATAAACACTGTCTGGAATGACTCTGCTCTGCAGCAACTGGGTGCTGCTTATATGAATATGTATGATGTAACAAACGCCTAGGAGCTGACCTACTTCTGTGTCTCCTCTGCTCATGACTTGGTCCCCTTCCGGGGTAACTCTGTCATCTTGCAACACACTGTAATAGCAGGAAGCAAGCCGCTCTCATGTACAAATCAACATGCTCCAGCTTGACGGTTTTGCAAGTGATAATCACTGTCTGTCCAGGGAAGAGCCCAGAGGTGGTCCAGCAGCCAGAGGATTCCTCAGGACTTTAGGATTCTGTCATGTTTAGCATTTGTGTTTACCTTTTGTTGTCAAAAGTAAATGTTAACTTGAGCAGTTGCGTGATATGAAACGAGGAAATGCTAGAGGTAAAGCAAACGTTTGATAGACAGGTGCACATGGAAAAAAACAACAACAGAGTACTCTTCACAAATCTGGGGCTGCACACTGGAGAGCTGTGGAAGGCAACATCTCATAAAGTATCTTTATCTGGGATCATTTTTGGTATGGTGCCAAACCCTGTAAGCTTCACGAGTGGGAATAAGAGAAAAACGAATCTATTTCAGAAAACACAGAGAGACAGAAAGCTGGCAGCTCCTCAAATCACACTTCCAACATTTGATAAAGTAAAAATGGGCTAATTTAGTTTATTGTGCATCCCTCAAGTAATTACAATCCAATACATTCTTCCTGTGGCTATTAAAACATGAGTCTGAGGGTAGGAGGTGCACACTGTTTTGCAAAATAATTTTTCCACATATTGGCTTCTATTTCATTGGGATTTTATGTAGCATATCAACACAAAGTAGTGCATTGACTCAGGAAGATGGAATGCATATGCATGTCATTCTCAGATTTCAGTTTCTAATATATTTTGAAAATCAGGCCCCCATTTTCTTCCACTTCACAGTCCTCCGGTGTTTTGTATTGAGCATTAACGTTAGTGGTTATTATGTAACAAGGAAAGTTTTATATCTTTAAAACCTTTCCAAGTTGAAGGGGTACAAAACACTCTGCAACTCAGTGGAGGAAGAGGAAAATGCACAAGTAGCTATAAATGTTCCTGCAACTCCTAAGCAAAATAAATACCAGCACTCTTTTCCCCCAATGCTCTTGAGTCGACTCTCTCTTTGCTCCTTCTGTCGATCCAGCACTCCAGGTAAGCACAATTTCATCTCAAGGTCGCCCCGTATCAGGGTCAGAGGTGTCGCTAAGCGCCACGTTAATGGCAAACCTCTCATGTTTAACATTTCACATCTAATTTGGAAAGTGCTGAACAGAGACTTTAATTAACACGCGAAAGTCTGAAGAATACCAGACCACAAATACCTATGTTAGCATCGACTTTCTCAGAGTGCTGGAATTCACCAGTCAACCTGATTAGTGACAAGTTAAAGCAAAATACTTTTATATTTGGTGCTTCTGAACATGATGTATTTGCTAAAGTAGAAATGTTTTAATATTGCGAATAAGCCTGATGGACAGAAGGTCACAAGTTTAACCTCTCTATAATTGGCTCCACATTCAGTTCCAGTCTGAAATTATCTCTACGTCTTTTTCTTCTGTTTACCATTTTTACCCTCGTATCTTTAGAAGCAGCTTTTAAATTAGATCAAAGTGAACCCTGCTTCACAGTACCCATATGTTCAAAGCTAATTTATTTAATATGCTTGCAGCAGGATTCAACAAATAAAACGATATAAATAACATTGAAAAATGGATATCCTGGTGCTTCAGGTTCCAAGTGCTGACCATAAGAAAATTCTTAATTTCATGCGATTATGGCACGTTTTATTGTCACAACTGTTTCACATAGCTGAAATGATAAATGTTTTTATTACAACATTCCACCCTGCATGTTTCCCCCTGGCGGCTGGGAATGGATGATAAGGGAGGTTTGCAAAAAACTCCAGATCATGGATACAATGCAGCCTTTTCCAGGCAACCTCCACCATACCGAGCAACTTTGGGAAACAAGAATGTCTAGAAAACAGCTTTTTGGATTATAAAATTTATTTTTCAATATTTTGATCTTTCAATTTTTTGACTCTTGCTCCATTTCTTATTTTTCTTTATTTTAGCTCCATTTACAATCTGGTTGTGACCCAGCAGCAGGTTGGACCCTTCCCCTCATCAAGATAACCCAAGGTCATCCCCTCATTCCCATGTTAAGGATTTTAGTTTAAGAGTAACAATACATTAGGTTACCTTTAAAATGAATCACACAAGGTAACATCTAGACCCCAGAGTAAAATCGAACTTCAATAGAATCAGTGAGGTTGTGTGTTAATGTTTTGTCTCAAGCTTTACTTTTAATTCTATTTCTTTTTGTATTTAAACTTAGTCAGAAATCATATCAGGTAGAGAGAGATTGTTGCAAAGCCATGAAACAGAAGCAGCAGGTTCCTGAAAAAAGAGGAAGTAAATTTCCAGCCCGCAGATTTATAAAAATAGTTGAGACCATTCCTTATGTCAATGCATGGAAGTTTTAAAGAATGACGTTAACTGGGTATTTTAAAAACTGTTGGTTTGAAAGGGAATAAAGTGTAACTTGCTGGCTCAGTGTACCCAGTATGAATTCTCAAATTTCATTAAATTGAGTTCAGTTGATTCATATTGCATCAAATTAAATGTCAATTCTAGTTATAAAACAACAGAGCCAATTCATTTCCAAATAAAATAGTTATTGGGGGAAAAAAGGAGCAAAAACATAAGGCTGCACAGTTTTTATCCATTTCAAAATAAGGGCATGAATTTAAGTAGTTGATAACCAAAACTTTTCCAAAATGAGTGAAAGCTCTAAAAATAAATTGCAGTAATGGATAAGTTAATATGTGCTCACCACTAACACTCCTCTTTGATAAAAATGTTATCAATCTAAAGAAACCCAGCCAACTGCATCAAGTTGATCAAGCAAAAACGCAATGCACTGTCAAAGGGCGGCATAGCTGTGGAAATGGGTAAACTGGGACTTTGAGGTGAAGCAGCTGTTGCATGTCTTAAACCAGACAATATGATTGATTGTCTACCATTCCATTGATATGATCAAAGAGCTCTTTTTTTAGCCAAGCATGAAAATTACATATGAAGCGAACTTGACATGAAAGAAAAGCAGGAGAACCACTGAACATGTCTTGTTACAAAGCCCCCTGAAAGATTTCTTTTTCCACAGTTCAATGAACAGCCCTTTCGGTTGGTTTAACTAAGTTAATATGGCCCTCTGGAAGCAAAAACACGCTCACCCCGGGTTTAAAGTTTCACCAGGTTCTACTCTTGAAATAACATTGAAGTGTTGCATTCAGGAAGCTGGAGCACCGAGGAAGCAAAAGAACTCAGGTGCTCCAGGCTTGATTAGACCACACAGGAGGGGACGGAGCAAGAACCCGGTCAACTGAAACTGCTGCGCTCTGCTGGAGCCCCTGGTCACGCTCACCCCACTGCAGAAAACAGAGTCAAAGTACTGAACAGAGGAAGAGAGAAAATATTGTCTTAAGAATTTAGATGGTGGGTCCAGAATGGCTGTTTCTAATCTGCAGCAGTGACTGACTCCGCCTGCTGTAAGTGGCTGATGGGCAGCTACTGGAGCGCTAACTGGCGGCGTAAGCACGGTGGATGACACAAGCTCTGCTACAAACAGATGAGGTAGCACAAAGGGTAAAGAGACGAAAAGACAGCGCAGTCAGCTGTAGCTCAACGGGCAGCGGCTGAAACAGGAGCATTGATGGCAGGACCGTGGACACGACCAGTTTGCTCCATCTAAGTCAGCACCACAGAGAGAGCTTGCTGAGCAGGCATCAAGGAGAACTGAGTGCACAAACAGGATGGGCCGGGTGCATTGCTCAGTGAGCAGCAACTGCTCTGACAAAATAACGACACTGTCGCCTCAGATTCTTGCATTGCTGTTGCAGATCTTGAGCTGAAGGCGCAAAGAGGCTTCACATGCCCTGCAACCTAAAGGGTTCATCACAGAAAAGTCAGTAGAACTAGACAGTCCTCATTGTGTCCTCTCTGTTTCATTCTGAGCAATGCTATGCTAATGTCTCTCCAAACAGGCCTTTACAGGATGTCCCAGACACATCAGCAAAATAGAGGGCAAGGGAGACAAAGACAAACAAGCACAGCTGCATTCACACTCAGACATGCTGACACTACTGTGCACAGAGATAACAGAAGAAGCTTGCGAGTGTGAGCTGGGTAAGCTGTAGAGCAGTGAGTCAGAGGGAATGAAGTGTGTTTGTGTGAAGGTTTAATGTCGAATTTAAGAGAGGACGGGAGAGACTGTAGAACAAACCAGAAAAATCAATCAATAAATCAATAAGACTATCTTTATGGAACTCTTTGTATTTAGCTTAAGTCAAAGAAAGATTAAATAAGTTTTATAAAGCTTCAGAAATGAAAGAAGTGATAACAGACATGGACCCAGTACAAAGAACCTTGATATACATATTTTTCAAACCTGATAAAATTGCAGTCACACTGAAAGTAATACTTGTTCAATGAGATACCAGAGAAAGTGCTTGAGGACAGAAAAATGCAGTGCTGTCCTTCCTACAAATGTTTGCAGAGTAAAAAGGGAAACTACTATTTTTCCTTGATTAAAAGAAAAAGAAACATAGCTTTTGGGAATATTTAAGATGCATAAAACACAGCGAGGTATGGTGTGGAAATAAGGAGGCACCACTTCTATTAGGGCAATGCATTTATAAACTATAGCTGCTAAGTTATGTGTGGCATGTATAAGCAGCCATTTGCTAGTTGGTTACAACAGCTGACAGCCTGACTAATAATGTCCGGAAACATTTGGGTTGGAGCATGAAGAGTTGGAAGCAAACAGTGTATCTTGGCCTTAATTAACAAACTATTTTAGGCATGTACTCTTAATATCACACCTTAAGGTGCAGAGCAGCAGGACCTATAACATTGTACCAGTTTTTGGCATCAAAATGATGACAACATTATATTCTATATTTTTCTCCTCTATTGTTAAGCAACACCAATCTATAATATCTACAAGAAGAAAGCCACTTAGAAATATTTTGATTTTGATCTGGAGTCACAATCTGTCAGCGTCAACTGCCCCAAAATAAATGGGTAAAGAGAACAACAAAGTTTTCAGATAAACATTTACAACTGAATCAAACTGCACAAGACATTACCTTTTTTATGAATCATAAATTTGGAAATTATGGAATTTAGGAAGATTAATTTCCATAATCCCCCTATAGAAGACAGGCAGATCGTCTTTATAATTTCTATCTAACTTGATAGAAATGATACAATTCTTTGATATGACGTTTATTGGAAACTAGAAACATTTCAATAAAATCTGCAGTGGCAGGAATCACAGTTCAATCTGAGGAAAGTAACATTTAGGCCAGAGAGGGCGCTGCTGAGCAGCAGTAAACTCCACACACCCTCAGGTTTCAAATGTAGGGGGTTGGGTGGAGATGTGCAGGGTGGACTGACCCTCGGTCTCCCCACAGGCAACAACTCCTTTGCGAAAACGGCTTGTGTGTGTGTGCTTTTGTCTATACGTGTGTATGCATGCGTGTATCGTTCTGACATATCTCTCCACACTGCAGCCTAATCAAGGGGAAAGAGGAAGAGGGAAGAACGACAAGTGTGAGTCAAGTCGTCACGCAACGGCTGGCGATACACTCTGGGATAGCTCTCACCGGCCCTGGAGCGCAGCCTTTTATAGCAGCAAGCTCAGATCTGACACACTCTCAAAGCGCACAAAACGAAAGGATGACAGCACTTTACCAACATTTTGACCAACAGAACAGCAGCACATGTTGCAGTCGAATCCGTCACCTCAACATTTGTTTTTATTACAAATATCCTTCTCATAGTTGGTGATAGTAATTAGTTGTAAATTACAAATGTGATGGATTTCAGCATATCTTCATTTCTCAAAGGTGTTTATATATATATTTTTTTTTTCTGACACAGACCCATCTGTCTCATTTACTTTTACAACCATTCGTAATCCCCAATGAGGTGAGTGTGTTACCTTCCTATCACCTGGCAGCGTCTCGGTGACGATCAAAAGCTTCCTGTATGTGCATGCATCTATGTGTGTGTGTCTGTCATTCAGGGAGAAGTGTGGACAAAACAAATGGTGAAACCAACACCAAACCCTCTTGTGCCAGTTAATTATTTGCAGTGCTCCAGATGCTGTCGGAGGCTGAACACCGCTGCGCCGGACTTCGCTGAGGGCGTCGGCTTTGTGAAAGCTCGCTGGCCCTTTAAATAATACTACAACTAAACGCGAGGAACGGGGCAACACTGATACATCAGACAGAGCCTGATGGCAATTATTTAGATGTCCGCTTGCTAATTATAATCGAGCATGACAGGTGCCCAAAACAATTTGTGAGCAAACTGCCTGTGAGCTTCTGCGTGTGGCTGTCTGCTTTTGGATACAGATAAAGATAGCCCGGCCCATGTCTTGTCAAGCAATCATGGTTTTCTGTTTCTGCCTGGCTCTGCTACTGTCTCTGATGACAATACCGTTAGTGAGATGGTCTTACAATGGCTGCTTCACCATTTGCCTAATGCCAAATATTATAGAGCCAGGAGGTATGGAAAGCAGGAAAACAGTGATTGATATTAAGTGCTCCTTATTTTGTCACATTACAATCACAAACTATGGATGTTCTTAAATTTTCTGCAATAGACCAGCAGAAGTTGTGAATAATGGCAATAAAGTGGCAATTAAATGATAGATGGGGTGTTTTCACTCACAAATAAACTAAGATTTGTCTTATGTATTCACCACCTTGAGTCACTGTGTTTTGGTCCAATTATATCTAAGTACTTATTGGTGTATCTCCACTAGTTTTGCACATCTAGACAATGGATATTTTGCCAATTTTCTTTTGCAAAGATTTTTATTGAGTATTTTTAACAACAACAGTAAAATAAAGCTTGATAAGCAGGATCCAAAGCCAGTCCGTTTTTATTACTTCCCATGGTTTAACACATCTAAATCAAACGATGGTTCGTTAGCAGACCTCTGCAAAACTTAAACAAAGGTTGGCACATTTAAATCAGCTATAGTAGAGCAGGAACACATCTAAAACTGTTTGGTCAGTGATGGGTCATATGCAGAGATTAGCCCCTATTTTTTTCCTTTTCGCTGCTCAGCTCTCACTCTCAGTGGCTCTATCCTGCTCATGGCAAAGCATTGTTTTAATTAGCAACATGATGGCCTTGTAGCCAATTATATGTGTTAATATGGAACCATACAATTATGTAAAAACAGAGAGGAGGACGGACACATCCGCCAGGTGGAGAACCTGTCTTCAGTCAATAGACAGCAGTGAGGAGAAGAGTGTACTGAGGAAATTGTTTGGTTACTGAATTTGGTTCTTTTTAGCAGATTTGTTTGCAGTGTTTTGTTCATTTGTGTTTGCCGGCAAATTTAACTAAACAAAGTGTTTTATATGCCCAAAAGTTCAATCTTGGGCTTCTTTACTAACACTTCCACTTGAGTTGTGGATCTCTGCAGATTCTCCAGAGTTATCATGGGCCTCTTGCCTCACCAGTCGGTTTAGGTGGATGGCCACAGCTTGGCAGGTTTGGAACTGCGCCAAAAAAGAAGACTCTTATTCCTGAAACTAGTCTTGCATAATTCTGAAGACTCTCGCTTTAAAATTTATTTTTAAACAAGTACTGCATAAGATTATCAAATATTCATAACCATTTTGATTATATTAAACCACAGACTCTGTTCTAATGCGAGAGGAACCCTTGGGTGTTCCTGAGCCAGTCATGTGATATAATCAGTGTGAACCTGGTCCATCCTGAGGCCTCCCCCATCTGGGGCATATCCAAATGACTGTGTCCTAAACAGAAACCCAAAATGCCCAATTAGGCTTGAGACACCTACTCTACACCACCAGGGGCAGTAGCTCATTTTCCACCATAACTTTGTCACATATCTTTCTCAGGCTAATGACCATGGCATCAGAGATAAAGTTGCAAATCTTCATCTGGGTTTCTTAAGTGAACTATTGTTTGTATGCACTTGATAAGAGGAACATAAAAATATCTGCAGAAAGTTGTACCAAAATTTTAAGCATCCTGTGTGGTATAAACACTTGCGTGTTAAGATTATGAGATTAAGTAATAACAAATGGTAGCCACAACACAGTCCACTGCACCTTTAAACATTACAAGAACCAAAGTTGCTTGATTAGGAATCAAACAGTTCTTTGTAAAGTAGATAAAAGTACTCTTGAGCCTTATATGTGTTGTGTTTGCTTATTTGTTGACTCATTAGTATCTGTGAATGTGCTTATTAATTGGTCAAGAGCTTTGTTATGTTCTAAGTGAGGGTGTTGTAATTCTAAGTCTTAAAACCTTTGATTCAAAGAGGTTTATTTCTGCCACATTCGCACTGTTTAATATGCATAAATACTGTGTGGTACATGAAACCTTTAAGCCTTCCATTTTAAGGCAAAAAGAAATCCAGATTCCTCCCTTAGGGTTGAGCAGGTGGAAGACTCATCAGATTGTAGATAGAATATCCAATCACTAAACTCAAGGTAGTTACAGATGAATAATGAATATGAATTGAATCCCCTTTACTTCACCGTACACAGGTGAGTGGGAGACGGAGTCAAATACATTGATAGGACAGGGTGACTGTGCAATGTTTATATACACTTAAGACAGAGCTGCATTACAGTCTGCCACTTTGACTGCTTCACCTCTTTGCTGCTTTACTCGTATGTGTGTGTGTGCATGGTGAACAAATGTGTGTACACAGAGATGTGTGACACAGAGATACACACATTTCTGTGTCTCAGAGCGAGGCATATTGACATCCTTTACTGTGACCCTCTGACTTCTGACAACTCCAATCAGCGAGATGAGTGGGAGGCAAAGGGAGGCGGTGTAAGTCTGTAGAAAACTGCTATGATGAGGGTGTGTGTCTCCATGAGTGGACTCATGTGTATGAGTGAGAAGAGAGGGAGACTTTTGCATGCTAATTAGTGCTATCTTGGGGAAAAAAGTTAATAAAAGGAGACAAGAAGGCTCATGTTTTATGGATGCTGCCATTGTCCTATTGCAGTTGTGGAATTCCAAGCAATACAATCCCTAATTGTTTAGTTAAATATCAGCTATAACATTAGGATACTGAAATACTGCAATATACAACATATTAGCTGGAATTACATGGGACTAACAGCCTCTATCTTCAGTAAACATTCTTTAAATAGCCATGTTGCAACCAAATGAATAGCTGTTCGTGTAACATCATGCAACATGTCACCTCTGATTATGTTGGCAATTATCTATTAGCACTATCGTCTGCACTGGGTTTGGTGAGAGTCATGTGCAAAGCAGTGTGACCAAATCATTTTTCATCATCAAGGTCCAGATTTAGATTGGTTCATCAGCTCCTGCTTGATGCCAGGCGCCAGTGTAAATGAGAGACAGAGAAGCCGTTGCACTTTTGCTTGAACAAAATCCCACATGTTTTTTCCTCAGCTCTCAAGAGAAGAGCAAATCCCACCATTGAATGCGCAGACGTATGTGGGATTTCTAACACACAACCCAAATAGAAAAGGGAGAGGAAGAAAAAGAAGCTGTCACTATCATTCCCTCTCAGAAAGCCAGGCCACCTGGAAATGAAGGCTATGTGTTTGAAGACATGGCTGCATAGGTGTAAAGTTATTAACCTGTTGTATTAAATCTAATAGTAGTTAATCTTAGAAGGAAACTATATGTAAATGTGACATGATCATCCACTGAACCATAGTTATGTTTTAGTCCCCTTTGCAGTCTGTGGTACAAGTAGGATATGGTTTACAGTTAATAGTACCAAAAGACTTCCTGTTTGAAACCATTGTCAGCTTGCAGATTTTGAAATATCAAATAACAAAAGGAGGTTATTTGTGGAAACTAAGGACATTTTTCCCATTGGAATACACTCTATTAGTTGAGTTTAAAGGTATGGTGTGAATTAAGTTTTGTTTATGGTTGGAGTCACTAATAATATACTGATTAGGGAACCAGCTACCTAATCAGTATATTATTATACCGATAACATACTGATAAGCAGAAAAAGACAATGGATGGATGTGCAAAACATGTAGTCATTTAGCTTTCCTCGCAGCTGCAGACTGTATTGTTTAATCCTTGGCTCATGTCAGTCAACAGGAATTAATACATCACATTTAAAATTGCAGTGTGAAGAGGGAAAAAAAACATGTATATGTCTAACGACCAACCTAACAATGGAAAAAAGTGCATCTTAGAGTCTGGAAAATAAGGTATATATTCTATTTTCTAATTATTTATTTTCCAGGTTCGACCTTGCACATAGGTTTGAATCTGATGACTGCATTTAAAGTAGTAAAAAAAACTTACCAGTGCCATAATATTACTATGACATTAATATTGATATCTTATAATTTTAAAAATATATGTCCAAACAGAGAACACAGAATGGTGAGATACAAAGAAAAAAACACTGCATGTCATCTTTAAAGTTAGTGGTAGACTAGTTTAGCCTGAGGAGAATCGAGTCACTGAAACGGAGCAGCAATCAATCTTGAATGCAAGGTTAATACAGGGCAGCAGTTTACACTCATACAAACTGACTAATAATCTTTTTAAATTTTTGAAAATATGATGTTCATCTAACTGAACAGAACTACCTTATTTAATGAAATCTGCTTTCCAGAATAAATTGGTGCGTGTATATAAATAAAAAAAAAGCACTTTATAGTGTATTATGAAAAATATGCGCTATGGAAACAAAAAAACACTCAAAATTGACAGTTTTTGCCTGGGGTTTCTCAGTTCAAATCAAACCCTTCACTCTGTTTTATGTTCTCATATTTCTCATACAAGGTACAGCAAAAAAGAAAAAAAATAGGACCCAGTAAGTTTGCTGAGCACACAAAAGTCAGGTAGCCAATCTGAGTAAAGACTGAAAGGGCAAAAGAAGGGTGAAAGTGATTGATGCCTAATCTGGGGCTCCGTTTCATAAGGCAGTAACTGCACTTTCATTTCTGTGAGAAGTGCGTTAGCCTCAGAGAGCCCTGTAAAATCCAAGAGATGATAAAGTAGATGTATGCTGTACTTGCAGTCCTCTCTCTCTCTCTGCAGGTAGACCTGCTTCGAATTTCAATGGCTGGAATAAAACCGTGCTCCAATCCAGAGGTTGAATACACTGTACGTCTCATGACATATCTGCCAATAATAGCCACTGTTTACAACTAAACATGAATTTTATTTATTTCTGCCAGCGGTCAGAGGCTTCCACACAATCTTTCAAAGATATATAAAGGTGTCACATTAGAAATTCCCCGGTCTATTATTACGTCTGCTGTAATGAAACATCCCACACAAGCACTGCCAAAGCGCTCAGATTGGGAAGAGGCCTAAGGCCCCACCTTACATCAATTACACCGTAGTAATAGCATCGTTGTGTTATTTAGTACATAAAGTAGAATCCAAACTTTTTTGACAACAAATTTTAAAATGCACGTTACATACATAGTTTTCAACTAATCCTGCAAAACCACAAACTAAAAGTAAGGTGAGCAAAATCCTGTGTAGAACATAAGGCTAAGGAGAGTCAAAGCAGGATGAATATCAGGTTTGTTATTAGAAAGAAATCAATGGATTTTCAAAATAAAAATTCTTCTTGTTTGAATGTTATAATAAATTTCACAGTTTCTGGCATATTTAGCAAAATAGATTTATTTTTGCTGGTGCGGGAAACATTAAAGCCATGTTTTCAAAATGATTTAGATCAATTACCTCTTTTACACATTTGTGATTGCCTTATTTAATCGTTCATTCACCAAATAGGCATTAATAAGCACTGGAAATCAACTTCACTTTTGGCAGTCCAGCCAACAAGTGTCAAGAAAAATTGATAGCATATCTGGATTAACTGCTTTGCAAACGCCACTCAACAGCCTTCAGCAATTCAGACAATAATCATGTGATTTGAGACTTTTAATTTTACTAATTTAAGACTTGAAATTGCCTTTTATAAACCTTAGACTTCACTTGGACTTCAGTTGAAAAACTTGGACTTGCTTCCCAAAACCTAAGACTTGGCTGGAGCCCACCCTTGACTTTGAGTTGCACTTGAAGTCAACTTGAATGCCCGGTGGACATGAGAGAAGCCACTGCTATACTACGACTATTACACCATCATAGACAACAATGAACCACAGTCATTACAAAAAATATTTAAAATTCTTTTTCAGTTCTAAAAAGCCACAAACAACAGATTGCTGATGTTTGTTTTTCCTCTGCTACATCATCGACACCAAGCCGCAATCATTTCCCGCTGATATATTTGCAGAATCATATTTTAAAATATAATACCAGAGTGTGTCAGCATCCCTATGGCACAAGTGCAAACAGCCATGGCAGGATGTGAAAATAATAAAGCAGCTCAGCGTATTGGAGAACACCGAGCCCCTCCACACTCTCAGCTCTCCGAGACAACAGCAGAAACAACACAGATACGATTGACTTGCCTAATCCAATTACATTAAGA
The DNA here is from genome assembly GCA_902982915.1 of Phalloptychus januarius. Classification (NCBI taxonomy): domain Eukaryota; kingdom Metazoa; phylum Chordata; class Actinopteri; order Cyprinodontiformes; family Poeciliidae; genus Phalloptychus; species Phalloptychus januarius. Next base: position 7,461,475 of record CADWAE010000462.1, read on the forward strand.
AACCGTTGTTCATTTAAGAAGTACATTAAGCTGCAATTTGAGGAATATTTTCTGATTAGCAGACAGCAACAAACAGACTAATTGTTGTGCCTGGTGATTTGAGCTGCATAATATTATCCATGCACTGTCAATCATGCTCGACTCCTGGATGCAGGAGGGGGGCACCGACGCTGTCAATCGACAAACACCAACATACAAATCAGATGGAAACACATCTTTCCAAGTGTACTGTGCCCAGAATGTCCATATCAATGTATGGAGCGCGCTTACATTTGTTTATGCACAGTTGTATTTAACAGTCTTGACATTTACCGAAATTGATTTTTTTCACAGCCATGCATTTGTTTGCACATACCACGATGACTCTGTAATCCCATTTTAATTAGAAAGATGTAGCAAGCATGCTAAGCTCACATGCTCTATATTCCCTGCAGCGATGCCACGCTGGCGAGGAATCAATCACCAAGGCGCTGGTTGCCAGGGCAACAAAAAGGGGGCTTCTTCACTGCTGTCTAAGTGGTAAATGATTGCCAGTACAACTCATCGGCGGATGTGAAGAGGTTTTATCTCTCCGTCTGCCTCCTCCCCTCGTCGCCATATCCTGAGAGTTAATTAAAAGCAGATGACATGAAATACATTTAAATCGGAGCAGGGAATGAAACATACAGCACAAATTGAATTGCATTGCCGGGGGAGACGGGGGGGGGGGCATTGAGGATGGGCGAATAGGTGTGAGGGGGGGGGGGGGAACCGCGGGGGAGGCAACAGTAGTGAAAAATGAACATGCGGTGTGAGAGCGGTGTGAAATGAAGATAAACATACAGGTGCCTGAAGAGACTAGTGAACGGAGGAAAAGAAGGGAGTTGTGGAAGGGATCTGGCATATCTGAAATTTTAACTCAAACTCTCATTAGCCAAACTCTTGACCCAGGAACTGACTCCTGTTTCACCTTCAACACTCCGGAGGTTTTCCTTCAGACTCGAAAACTCAAGTGAGACTGCAGTAATGGGGAGGGAACAGTCAGTGAACAGTTGATGGGTTATTTTAAACCTAAAATGGTAACTCCATGTACAATTCAAACCTGCCATTTACATATACCATATAAAAAGACATAACCTTTGGTTCTCACTGTCAGACAATAAATCAGACTAAGGGTTGTACTGTTTATAGGTCGGCTAGGATTACTAAAATTCCAGAATAATGAGGGAGATGGGTTTTCTAGATAATGTTGCTACTTTCCACAAACGTAGACATTTATAGACACCAAGATTTCTGTGTTTTCACCAAATGGTAAAGCTTTGTAGCCACATTTTAAGGTAATTCATAAAATCGGACCTAAATTGGGGCATATATAGATATGGATGTATCTTAAGGCAAAACCTTAAACACAATGCTACCAAATCACTAATGTCTCTTTAAAATTACAAGAGACATTAGCAAAAGAATTGTGGACCTCCAGTGTTCTGGTTCAGCTTTGGGTATAATTTGCAGCTACCTGAAAAGTGCCATGTTTAGCTTTAAAAACAATAATAGAAAGATCCTGAGCTGTTGGAACCTGCTATCGCTAACATTAGCACGTTACGTTTAATCATTGTTATTTTCTAACTTGTTGAAAATGCTCATACTCAGTAATTACCCACATGTCCTAACATATAGTTATTGTTAGCATCTGTCAACTGAGACTAGTTAAAATCTGTATAGTTATAAACATTTAGAAAAAAACCTTTTTTTAATTATCACATAAGGATGAGATAGTCATATAAAATAACATAGAGAAGTACTTCAAACAATACAGCATGTAGAAGAAATAAATCCATCATCTTCATTCTGATAATTAGCAAGCAGACTATTTATGGCCAATTATATTTCAGATTTTAATGAAAGAGCTACAGCTTTAGTTTCCACTTTTAACTATGCCAATAAAAACAAGATGAGACATGTATAAATAACTTGGACTCCTAATATTTGCATTTTTTCTGATCATAGAACCCATGTAACGGTGGTTAAAAACAACCTGATGCATTACTGATGTTAATAACAAGTATAATGCAACACGAAATAAAGCTAATGGTTATTGACATATAATAATTAAGCATTTTAATGACAATTGGTACATTGGATTAGTCATTAAATAAATGTCTACCCCACTGACAACTCTATAATAACCGAAGTCTGATAAATTCTGCATAAATAAAACTATTTCTGCATAAATAATTTTAGGTTCCAAATAATAGTTTAAAACCAATTTCTTTTCAGCTTACTAAAACCAGATCAAACATAATTCAAAAAGTGTTTTCACATATTTTGAATAAATAAATACATAAATACATTGAATCAAACTCAATAAAAATTTAATTTCTGTCTCATTTAAACCTTTTTCATATTTATACTTGAGAAATACACTTTTCTTTTACTAAATAATTAGTCATGAAACAATTTTTTACTTTGGAAAATTTTACATTTTTCCAAAGTAACAAAAAGATACCAAAAAATGCCTCCAAGTAAATGCACTCTTTACCACTTGCAACTTTTAAGCCTTTTTGAAAGAAAAATGCTTCGATGTTGCAATGCAAGCTTAAAGAGCTTCACAGAAAGGTTATACATCCAGATTGTTAGCATTGAGATCAACAATTATAATCAAGAGCCAATCAGTTGTCTATACAGAAAGCCATTATATGAAGAGTAATCTCTTGAATGAGCTTGATTTTTGGATTACAGTAGCTGCAAGACATTTCTGTCAAACCTTTTAAGGCTAAGACTAAACACTGCCAAAAGTCTAAGTCTCTGTTGTCTACAAAGCAGCCTTTCCAACTACTTGTATTGAGCCAGATCAAATCTTTCCACCAGCCTCTTTGTAACGCTCAGCACACATTGCATTGGCCCATGAATCAAATGGCAAGCACACCAGCAAGCTCAGGTTTGTCCATCTGGCAGCAGACATTGCCTCCTTATCCATCGGGATCATTCCTTCCTCCTCTTCTGCCTCCCACTACTGTCTTTCCAATTAAAAGTTACACATCAGCCTCAAGTCTGAGCCAGACTTCCAGATGGTTGGAATGACATAGCAAGCTTTTCTCCTCTTGCGTTGTCAGTGGAGAAATCCCTTACCTGCGTCTTTTTCTTTTTTTGTTTAAATCTGCTGTGCAGCTAGGCGTTTGGAGCTGCTTTGGGAATTGAGACGAGACCGTCTTCTCAGCTAAATTTCCAAACTTTACTCCGTACCTTTCAGAGACAAAACTAAAATGGATCAAGAACTTCTGCAAGTTCCAAAATGTTCATACAGAGTAATGCTATCTTCTTAGTTCAATATTTGATTTGACCTCTGCTGAAAAGACTGCATCGCCCCCCCAGATCTTGTTTTTGTTTGTAGAATGGTAAAAATGTAAATTATTTTTCAATCTTTTCTCAAGTTTCCAAATTAAACTCCTGAATACTTTCATAAATAACTGGCTTGGATATTAAGCTATTTTAAAAGTACTTACATTAAGTGCTAGTTCATTTTCTATTTAGCTCCAAGGCATTAGGTTATTTTGAAGTTTTCAGTAACAAAAGATTACAAAGAGAGGTGTCAGCTTTTATTTTGCTATCAAAGTGCCCTATGTGTTATCTAACTTTCTTGAGGCAAATAAGTATAATAACTCTTCTAAAGCTTTCTATAAAGAAAGATTAGACAATTATTTTGTGGAAAAATTGCCATTACAGCCATTGAAACTAGCATCTTTTGCTAGATATAGCTGTAAAAGTTACCACATTCCAATGTGAGAGACAAAAATAATTAAAATGCTGGCAATCACCTTTCTCTATGGGTTGCTTTACTTTGGCTCTTTAGTTCTTTGAAAGTGTTATTCCAGTGAAGTCTGACGGGCATTTCTAATGAGAAGCTATCTTGCCAACGGGCCAGTTTTGCAAAGCAAAATGAGGCTTTATAATTATTTCGTCCAAGGATTTCTTGAACTGGTCCACAGTTGCTAATGCCAGAATATGGTCAAGATGGATATTACTGTGGTCGAATAAATAAAAGTAGGGCTGTGTAAATAGCTGAGAAGGCTTCATAAATGAGAAAAATAAGAAGCCCCTAATTTCCTCCCCAACAACTCAACAGGAAATTTAATCTCAAAATCAATGTAACCAGTTTCTCCCTGTGACATTAACTTTTAGCAGATATTACAATAAGGTTACAACAGATTAAGATTGCTCCAGTCTTCAGAGCTGTAAGAGCTATACAAACCAAAATGTCCATTGCATATACAGTTACCACTGTTGGCAACTGAGCTGCTAGCAGTGGTATGTTAAATAGCTTGGACCACTGCTGGCCTGGAATGGGTATGACTGGGATACAGCTTTGGAATGAAACCTCCAGGTCCACTACTTTGTTCATTTGCTGATAACCAATCCACATCAGTGCATACAGGTCATATAAAATGGATTAAAAACAACTGCTTAAATTTTCTTCAAAAAATGTTGACACCAGGGAAGGTTTTGTGAATATTTAAAATGGTCAGAAAACTCTCAAATTGCATCAGTGACAATAGTGACAAAAGACACCATTCAAATCTGACAGTTGTTGTGGTTTAATTTTATTCTGGTACTAGTTGGATATGAAGTTGAGATTTTTATACAATATTTTGCAGAGGTCTATGGTATATTGTCTCCATTGATTGCACACCCTGAGCTGATCACCAGTCCATCAAAGGACCAACAGAGAAACAGGAAACAATGCAAAGAAATGGAACTGTGCCTAACATCACTATAGAATCAAATATGTTTAATAAATCATGTATGTTTTTGGACTATACCAGAAAATCAGGGTGAATTATTCTTTACACTACCATTAGCACTGATGACAATCCTAAGAAAATCCTCTTCTTAACCAAGAACACTGCAAATACAGACATAATTCAATTCTTAAAGAGACATTAATCAACACTAACATAGCTGACACAAACAAAACAGACAATGTGGCATTCCACTTACTGATCACAAGTGTGTTTTTTTTCTGGTTCAAGACAAACTATAATAGATCTGCCATTTGCCTGCTGAAGGTCAATCTTGACTAGTGCGCATTCAATGAACAGAAAATTGACGAAACATGTGGTTCAACACGAGTCCACAGGTCAGTTTTGCCCTTGGGCCTCTGTTGGGGTTAATATGGCTGTGGCAGTTCTTGTAAATACCACATCATCATCAGTGACTGGAACTGCCTCAGTGGCAGTGGACGAATTTTACCCCAACCTTTACCGTTGAGTCCCTATGGCCAAAAGTTAATTTCAGTGCTGAGAGCAAGATTATTTTTGCTCCAAGGCTTATTTCAATGTATACTAGGACACAAGATTTATATGCATTTCTTCATTAAAATCAAAAGTGCAGTGAAAAATCTACTAATTCCAACATTCAAGTAGATTGTTACTAGGCATGGGCTACTGGTAACCAGGTATCACAGGGTTTCTGAAAGTCAACATGGACCAATGAAAATCAAGCAATCATGGTAGAGTTTGTGCTAAATAATTACAAAAAAACTATCTCTGTAAACATTGGACCCCAAACTGATGCCCCTGTGAGTTCTTGCTGGCCATGTTTTATTGAGATAGGCCGCTAATGAACAAAAACAAAATTATATTTTTGTTTTTGTAGCTATATATCTATGAGCCTGAGCTAAAAGATGAAATAATAGTATACTTTTTATATTGTTAGGGTGTACTGCTGTTTGCAAATTCCAAAGATTTAATTAATGGTGCAGGAAAGCTGGAGGTAACACATCCCAAAACTCTGCATATCTTCAGTCATTCTGTCAATAAGCCAGCATAAGCTGGCTAAATATGAAGGACATAGCATCTAGAAAATAAGCAAGAAATTGCCCGACACACCTCATTTCTTCAATTTAAAGAAAACCAATAAAATGAGTTAGCGCTGGGCGCCTTTGTGTCTACACTGTAGGTCGGCGTCTCTGGCAGCCTCTCTTTCTCTTTCAGTCTCTGAATCAGCAGGTCCCTTCGGTAAACAAGGCAGAGTGATTGTTGGATTTGCATATTCCTGAATAAATTATATTGCATTTGTGCGATAAGCACCACACTCCTGTTTAGTAGCTTTTCCACCTCCTTTTTATTGCCTCCAATTTCTCTCTTCCTCTCTCTCTCTCTGTGCACCATTCACGCACACTGCCATGAATTAACCCTGAACACGAGGGACCACGAAGAGAAACATGCTGCTCAAAATTCATGCTTTCTGCAGTCGGAAAGAAACATGCCATTGGCTCTCAGTGGGGTGAATACCTCCAAATACATGGACGGTTAATCAGGCTTGATAACGATGCAAACACAAGTCTGCCGCCAAGGACAAGGATGCTGACCACTCTCAGTGGTGAGGAGACAGGGATAGATACCTTGAGCCGAGAGGAGGTGGAGATTAAAGACATCAGAGCTTCAGAGACACAACATGTAGATGACAAAGAAAAATGGCAAGATAAGAGGAAGAGGAAAGTGTGGCCCACTGAGGTCATTCAGTCTCAGACAGCTTCAGGAACATGTGTGTATATTACTGTGCCCAGTGGAGCCAGGGGGTGAGATTCTCGACATGAAAATATCCACAAAGTGTAACCCATTTTTAATCAAGGGATCGCTGTGCTAAGAAAGCCCGAAAATGAATTTCCAATGTTAAAACCACGAGAAGGACGTCAACTCAGCTGATGACTGCTTTTTTGTTGTTGTTCTCTCTTTGACTTTCCCTCTGTTTCTTGGGAGATTTGGGCTGGTGGTATTTTGGCTGTGAAAAGGAAACCGTCGGACGGCGGGGGCATGAATATTCCAAATGACTAATGTTGCACATGCTTATTTTTGACATATCTGGTTTCCTCGGGGAAATAAAACACTTCTAATGCAGGGGGACCATCTGTTATCTGTTGCTGGTGTTTCAGAGCAGCCAGATTCACCGCGTGCATACACGCCCAAAAATACACACAGATACATATGTAGCGCCACAAGCAGACAGATCGACACATTTCCACTCAGCGGGGAGGCATACGTACACATCGAGCGGCACGCAGATGTACTAACGCTCCCATCCGCTGGGAGCTTGCACAACAGACAGGATCTAAACTCTTATACAAACTGAACACTCCTTTTTTTTTATTCAGAATGTTTGTCAAATATGCTGTAAATCTTGGGCTATAGGTGACAGGGAATGCACTCACTTTTTATGTTCACTATAAATACCTGGCTCTGTCTCCTGGCAGCAGATGGAGCAGGATAAAGTGCTGGTGGTGTGAAAGGGAGAATAAACTGGCTGTATGAAAACAAAACACAATACACAGGAAACAGCTCTCTGCATCACATCCATATCAAGAGAACCCTCCTTTCGATTTACTTCAAACTGAGGCTGCAGGAAAATGTGCGGGAGGTATAAAGAAACGCCACTTTCATGAATTGATAACCTGTTTTATTCACCAAGCTTCCAGGTATACAAAAATACTACTGTTTGTGTGATTAAATATTTTTGAAAGCTAAATCCAAAGCAGAGCTTGAATATTTTTCACCAATGGGTAATCTCTTATATATACGTTAGCCATTTTCCAGGTGAAATGTCTTAAACTACACAGCAAGACTGAGCATACTTTGACAATGTCTGGATCAAATTGCCTATAGTCATATTGTCATATTGACTATATATTGAAATATAGTCAATATATTGACTATATTGACATATTGACATATATTCAATATGTCATATTGAATATGACATATTGACATATTCAATATGTCAATAGTCATATTGAATATGTCAATATGACTATTGACATATTCTTCAATAGTCATTGAAGAATATGACTATTCTTCAATCCTGCTTTGGACATACCTACTCCTTAATTGATCATATTATTCCTCTAGGATAAAGACAGTGTAAAATGGAGTGATATCATACTGTATCTCATCAAAGAGACTCTTCCATTGCCACAATTTCACATTGAAACTTGCACCATTTTTTATAATTTTTTGTATAAGTACAGCAGCTACCAAATAGTTTTTTTCCCCCAAGAATTCATTTCTTGTATTGCCACAAAAACTGCCCCAACGTGAATCTGCAATCAAGCCTGATTGGACGCAAAATAGAAAACTGTAATTTCTTTATAGCGAGTGTAGTTCTCACTTCTTTTTAAAAAGAAGGGAGCCATCTTTATCATCGATACATATGTTTAGGAATGATACGTCAGGATGTAGCGAGAGGACTGTTTTTATTAGTTATTATTTAGGTCGGACTCGACTGCATTAGCAGGGTTTTTACCTCAAAACTAAGGTAATCCAAATTCAATACACACCTTATGAAACTTTAATTAGAACGGCTGTGCCAAATGTTTTTATGAATGCATAATTTACAAGGTCTATGCACTTTGGGTTACACTTCTCTAATCTCAAAGTTTTGACTGTTTATGCAATAAAATATTTTGTCAAAAGCTGTGGGAAGGCCACAGACTTATGGAGATTTTGTAATAAAAAGCTGTAGCTGGTTGAGGTTAGAACACCAACATGGTTGTATATTTTCACTGAGAAACATTTCTTCTGTGTATTTTGGACTCCCCCTCTGTGTTTCCATCACCTTGCTTTCTGATTTGTCACATTCAGGCTGTGTACTTAGGGAACACCACACACATTGCAATATCAGGCCAAGACAACCCAAGACGTTGAATATCCTTGATTTTAGCTTGGAGCGTTCCCAACATACTTCTGTGTGGAAAAGATCACTCTTAACACACCACACTGCAGAAATATCTCTTAAGATTATCTTTAGAACCAATCCAATAATTTTGGAATCCTTATGATTGTTGGAAAGAGAAAATCGGAACAAAAATCTTAGAATGTGAACAAGGTATTAGTGTTTTTGGTTTTTTTTGCTGTTGAATCATGAACACTGACATTACCTGAGGCATACCCGCCTGCTGGTTTGACTTCTTGCAAACATCTACATGCATCATCAACGAGCTCTTGCAGTAATTTTGGTAGGCCAGCAAATCCTGGGAAGGTTCATCACAGTTCCACGTTTGTAAATAATGGCTCTCATAGTAACTCTTTTTACAAATGTAGATGTCAATGATTCTTTAGTTTAGATGCCAACCAGGCATGTCTTATGACATCAACTAAAAATCTAGGTGTAAATTCATGATTTAAACAAAATAGCATTTTGTATATAAGCTAGATTTCTTTGAAAAATTACATGCAACCAAATAACTAAAACGGAAAAGTTCATAGCACTATAGACTGCACACAAAATAACTTAATGTTGAACAAAATATGCCTGATTTCTTAACATTTCAATCCACATAAAAATGGTACAGTTATGCCAATATGAAGCACTTTAGAAATGAGTACCCATCCTTCACAAGTCTGAAAAAAGGCATAGAAAAATCCATATAATTAATATTTCAAGACTTTTTGAAAACAACACTCACCTTGTGTGGTAAATGAATTTATGATCGATTGCTATATTTTAACCAAAGGATGAGTTGCAGTTGCTTGATTGTTATCAACTGTAATAACAGGCAGAACTGTATTTGTAATAGTAGGAAAATGCTATGGCATTGTACTGTCAGAGGATCTTTGATAAAAATAAAGAAAGACACTCTACAATAGGGATCAAAGAAAATGCAGGCGTGTGCGGGGGTGTGTGTGTGTGTGTGTGCAAAGACAGTGGTGAGGTTTAATAACTTACCTCTGTCAGCTGCCTTTAAGTGAGGATCTTCACTCATGAGACCACCTGGGGCACTGTGGGCGTCTTTGATCTGTGAGCACAATGGAGGCAGAGAGGGTGAGAAAGCAAGGTCAAAGATCTGTACACTTAGCAGACCTTGGATATCACCTGCGTTATTGCATAAAGCGACATGGAAACCAGCACATCTTGTGTTTGTGAGAGACAGACGGTAAGAGAGATTTTCATTTTTTATTTTCAAAGATCCTTTCAGCTCAAGTCCACGACTCTAATATGCACCTCCCAGCAGACGCTGACGACACTTGATGTTTCGCAGTACAAGGCATCTCTCGCTGTGCTCCAGGAGCCTCTCTCAGGAGCCTTTCGAAAGACAGTTTAATGATGAAAGACAACATGCTTGGATGCTTGTGTTCTGTTTTTAGGGCACAGGGGAAATCCAGGCAAAGCCAAAACAATTTCAGCTCTTTAATTTCCCTTTAAAAGACGCCACCATTTATTTTAAAAGTCACACTCTGATTCCATGGCTTGTGGAAGTTGTTAGCACCGATAATCACCTCCTGGAGTAAATATTGACTACTAAGCTGCAGCTTAGCAGTAAAGAATACACTTGATAAAAAGAAAGATGTTTATCTGCAGCCAGTTTTTTTCTCTTAGATTATAAGATGCTTAATTCTCTTCATAGGTCCTCCTTTTTGATGCTCACAGGAACAAAAGAGAAAAAAAGCTTTCTATAGGAGACGTAGCGGTGAGGACATCTCAACATGAAAAGAGCCCTACATATGGGAAAGAAGAAATGTGGGTTTGATTTGATAAGCTGTCACATGCCGCATGCTGTCATCTTCTCCTCTATGGAAAAACAAGACTGTAAACTCAACTGTGCAAGTGAGAGGTGTTGCCAAATGCAATGTGACTCACTGCTTCTGAAGGGAACAAAAACCTGCTTAAGATCACTTTGACTTTTCATGTGGTGTTTGCAGTTTGGATTCTCTTTCTGACAGACCGGACTGAAGGCAGAGGCAACCGCCGAAGGAAAAAGAGCATCAGTTCTGACATGCGTTCTAAAGCAATTGGGTGAAATTATTCTTCTGAAAGCTTACATTAAAAGCTTTCATGGTTATTTTGTGGAAACAAGACTACAGTATCTTCCAAAGATGCTCAAATCCATCTGACTTTTTTCTATGTTGTCACATTACAATCACACAATTCAACGTGCTTTCTTGTGTTTATGTAAAACTGCAACAAATATTGCAAATCTAGTAGATTAAATTTTTGCCAGTTGCTTGCAAAATACTTCAACCTCAGTGACATTGGCTGGGAAGCATCTGTGAGAACCACTTTTCGAGTTTTTATACAAATCATTTAGATCAGGACTTTGACTGGGCCATTCTAACACATAAGTGTCTTAAGTAAGTTGCGGCTTCTGGCAGGACTTACCCTGTATTTATATCAAATAATTTTCCAATCAGCTCTCCACAGCATGTTGCTGCCTGCTGATCATGTGATAATGACAGATTGTCAGGATAGTTTTCTAACTCATATAGAATGACAAAAAGTCCAATGTTGAATTTCCCACAGTACATTCTCCCACGTCTTGGATGGTTTGCATTTTAGTAGCACTTCGCTGAAGTCAGAAGCCTTCAAAACGATTAACACTACATTTAATCATTCACATGCTGGAGGCTTTTTGCACATTTTTACTTGAAAAACACATACTGTTACTTTTGAGATCTTTAAGTTGGTGGATTGAGACGGAAAAATGCAATCTATACTTCATTTACTTTTAAATGTTTTTCAGTTCAATTATGCATTCCCTCAGAAAAATAATGCTATGTCCAGTGAACACGTTTTAGCAGAAGTAATATTGCATATATTATAAAGGACAGTCAAAGAGCAAACTTAAATATGTCAAAAACACTTATCGAGTAAGGACCCGAGTAGTATTTACAAGAAAAGGTGTGTACAGTCCATTTTTTTGTTGTACAGACATGCATAAATATATACATGCATGTACGTGCACACTGTGCTAGTGCAAATATGCTTATTTGTTTCCAGCTAAGTTAGCTGACATCCCTGGCTGTGAGATTTTCATTGTGTTCAGCAGACGGATTGCCTGGAGACTGAAACTGTCTCAGTGTAGCGCCGACCTGAGGCTAAAAGCCTAAATAACCTGTTACCAGGATGTGTCGGGTCGACAGATATATTAGCTGACCTTTCAATGGCCCTGGACGTATGCAGGACATGAACAGAGGCGATGTCAGTCCTGATGATCCTCTCTGTGTAGTGGTAAATAGTTGTGATGTGTTGAAGGGGGTTGCAAGTAGCTGTATTGTACTGGAGGAGCTTGATGGTAACCATGATGTACTGCAGGCTTGTGTGTCAGAGACGGGTTATAGTAATCTGGTGCTGATTGAGCTGGTGTGCAATCTGGTCCTGATGCTGCGTTTGGGTGCTGCCTCTGCAGATAAGAGGGCTGCTGCATAGACTCTTTAATAGAAGATACTTCAGCTTTCAGATCTTTAAGCAGGGTCATGTTAGCTTTCATCTCCTGCAGTTCTGAAAGAATATCTGTTTGACTCTGTTTACTGTGACTCGACTGGCCTATTTTATCCTTCTTCTGAATGGTGGTGTGGTCAGACTGAGCAGAGTGAACACTCACAGATCGTTGTGGTGCATTCATTTTCTTCTTGTCCTGTCTCTCACTTTCATAGGCACATGCAATATTTAGTTTTTCAAATAAAAGTTCATCAGAAACACCAGCTTGCTCTAGGGATGGCTGAAGATCACGTTTTATGTTATCGTTCAGCAACCCGGTCATAACTGTATGAAGAAACATGTTCTGCACCAGCACTGGATCATAACGTAAACCAGACTCTGACTCTTGTGATGCAAACAGAATCTTCTGTCTTAGGTCTAGAGTGCGGATGAGAAAACTCTGAGGAGTCTCTTTGACGCTCTGTGCTTCTGATGACAACTGTTTATATAATTCTGTTGCACTCTTTTCCTGATAATGACAGCGCAGGATTCTTCTCAGGGTGGGAAGTGTAAGGTCATTTTTTCCCTCTAGGTAGCTCCGTAACTGCATCCCTGGGACAATGGCCCTGATGACAGCATCAACAATCTCAGTCTCTGGAAAACCTTTGAGGAGACCATGCTCAATTTGTCGTGCGAGACTGGAAAATGTGAGGCGATCCTTTTGTCCTGGGTCTCCAATTTGACCAGATATTTTGAATTCTTTGTGCCATACAGCAGGGGTCTGGCGTAGAGCTGAAGCTGAAATTCCAAGGCTGGACATGGCAGCCTGGACTTTATGTTCGTCCTCCTCATGAGTATGTTTTATTTGAGGTGGTAAATGAGACTGAGAAGGTCTGGTTTCTGTTGATGTACTGCCCAACATCTTATTGTGTTCATTTTGCTGTTCATGTCGTGTAACTTTAAGTTCCTTTTCTTGGATGTCTGTAGCCTCAGCTTGGAGCTCAGTTATCTTATCTTTAAGGCAGAGAAGCTCTGACATTCCCAAATCCTCTAACATCTGGAACTCTTCACTCTGTAGATGATTACTAATCATTAAGATGAGCGATGTTCTGCTCTTTCCTGTCACATGTTCAAATTTTGACCCAGCAATGGTGAGAAAATCACACAGTTCTTTTAGGCTTTCTACAGGCAGTGTGCACAAAAGTCCTATTATCTCCAGCTGTAGTGCCTCTACCTCAGTTGACTCCATCTTCTCTGCCGTACCTGATCAGTGTTCTGTTGTAGCAGTAATTTGTTTGCTAAACCTTGTTTGTAGCACTCCTGGTACCTTAGGTTCATCTCAGATTACTTTTGCCCTTGGTAGTAGAAACTCAGACTGCCACCCAGTTGTCCAGTAGATGTTGTCTGCCTGGGTAAGTAAGTTAAAGGGGAGCTGAATGAGAGCTGGAGACGTCTGGTCCTAGCAGAAGTCGAACTTCGCCTCACTCAATCCCAGCGGTGCCTCCAAAATGTTACGCCCCTGTGAAGGGGAATAATGAAACTCTGTGGATACAATGTTTCAACCTTCGTCTCCACTTTTATAATTATATTTCAAACATTACACACAGTATAACAAACACACAGGATGCAGCTAGTTAAAAAGCTAAAGCGAGTGTTGTAGCTAAGGCACACCGGCTATAACAACGGCTACAACCCTTGCCCAAAATAACGGCTATAACGGCTAACACAACCGTTCCCTGTGGACTAAACAAACATAATAAACTTAAAACACGGCTATAACGGCTACCACAAATGCTCCCTGTCGACTAAACAAACATAATAAACTTAAAACACATCTTCAAAGTAACACTTTATAAATAAAAACGCTACCTGTGAAGGGGAATAATGAAACTCTGTGGATACAATGTTTCAACCTTCGTCTCCACTTTTATAATTATATTTCAAACATTACACACAGTATAACAAACACACAGGATGCAGCTAGTTAAAAAGCTAAAGCGAGTGTTGTAGCTAAGGCACACCGGCTATAACAACGGCTACAACCCTTGCCCAAAATAACGGCTATAACGGCTAACACAACCGTTCCCTGTGGACTAAACAAACATAATAAACTTAAAACACGGCTATAACGGCTACCACAAATGCTCCCTGTCGACTAAACAAACATAATAAACTGCATTCACTGTTTCAGGTGTGGCAACAGTGAACACTTCTCAGCTGGCTGCAGAATGCGGAGATCAGGCCAATTCAGAGGGAGTGCTTTAAACGAGCAAGGGTTACCCCAGCGGGGCAGGGAGTGACCATGTCATCAGCAGTGCCCCAACTCTGTGCACACTGTGAAGGAAGTGGGTTAGAGGTGAGACTGAGACAATGTTCATCTTGTAAAAGTGTGCTGTACTGTTCTGAGGGATGTCAACATGAACACTGGGCTGTACATAAAAATCAATGTTCTAGAGCTTCTTGTAGCACAGTCCGAGCCACACCACGAAAGAAAAAGCAACTTAGATTTGCCCCACTAGTTGGAAATAAATATCTGATTGACTGCTATATCCAAGGTCAGCAAATTAGAGCGTTATGGGACTCTGGCTCGCAAGTGACTGTAGTAAGTGAACAATGGAAAGCAGAACACCTGCCATTTGTGACTTTGAAAGACATTTCTGAGATTGTTGAAAACAATGATACTTTGAATCTGATTGCAGCCAACGGCCAAGACATGCCGTATTTGGGATGGATAGAAGTCACATTCAAACTAGCTGCAGATGGAGTTCCAACAACAGAAGTTATTGTCCCCACACTAGTAATTAAAGGCAACAGTCTTGCTCGCCTATTATTGGCTCAAATGTCATTGGCCTTATAGTGGACACTGAGCTACAGCAAAGTAAAGACACCCACAAACAGCAGTTAATCAAAGCTGTCCAAGCAGCTTTTTGACTTTGAAATGGATGATGCTGAAGTGTTTGTGGCCAGAGTTGCTGCTGAACAGCAATTTCTGGAGTATAACGTCAAAACCACCAGAGGACAAGTACATGTTCCAAAACACACATCAGTAAAGGTAGAGTGCCGTGTTATAACACCCCCTTTACAGGATGAGACAACTCTGATCTTCGAACCTAGTGTCAACCCGCAGTGGTCAGAAGGTCTAGAGTTCACTGACACCCTTATAAAACTGAAAAAAGGTACAAAATCATTCATGATTGTGGATGTGCAAAACCCCACAGATCATGACATAGTACTCTCTGGGAGGACTGTTATTGGAACAGTACAGCCAGTTCAAGCAGTTTACCCGCCAACAATCTTTGAACAGTCCTTCTCCTCATCCCCATTAACAGTAGCTAAGGTGGAGGTGAGGAAACAACAAACCTCTGATTGTGACTGGGACCCCCCAGTTGATTTGGACCATCTCAGTCCCCCTGAAAGAGATCTGGTTAAACAGATGCTAAGAGAGGAAGCAGGCTCCTTTTCCTGTTCCGATGATGATATTGGGTGCATCGAGAACCTGAGACTGTCCATCTCATTGAAAGACACAGAACCTGTGGCTAAAACTTACCTCTGTTCCAAAACCATTATACCAAGAAATGAAAAGCTATCTACATGATCTGATCACACAAGGTTGGGTGCAAATCAAATTCCCCTATTCTTCCCGGTGGTGTGTGTTAGAAAAAGATGGAAGCTTACGCCTTTGTATCGATTACGTGAGTTAAACCATAAGACTGTACCAGACCGCCAGCCCATTCCCAGGGTACAGGACATTATGGATGGCCTGGGAGGCAACTCATGGTTTTCGCTGTTAGATCAAGGTAAAGCTTACCATCAGGGGTTCATGGCGGAACACAGTCAGCCCTCACGGCCTTTGTGACCCCCTGGGGTTTATATGAATGGATTCGTATACCCTTTGGTTTAATGAACGCACCAGCTGCCTTTCAGCGGTGCATGGAAGAATGTCTCGAGGGGATAGAGATGAAATTTGCATTCCATACCTTGATACATCCTTGTCTTCAGCAGTCATTTGAAAGCCGTCAGAACTGTGCTTAGACGATTGAGAGTGCATGGCATAAAGTTGAAGCCATCCAAATGTGAAATGTTTCGGCATGAGGTTCGCTATCTTGGGCGGTCATTTCATCAGAGGGCAGTAAAATCGACCCTGCTGATACCATGGCTGTCAGGGCCCTGAAAGACAAGCGACCAGCCACTGTGGGAGAATTAAGAGCCATTATGGGCCTCCTCAGTTATTATCGTCAGTATATTCGAGACTTTTCTCAAATTGCTGCCTCTTTATGATCTCATGAGAGCTCCTGCAGATTCAAAACAAAGTGACAGACATGTTACCAGACAGAGACAGAATAAAAGAAAACTGGGACCCCTCCAACTTTCCCATTGTGTGGACAGAAAACACCAACACTTGCTTGAGGAACTGTTAGACCACCTGGTGGAACCACCGATCCTCGCCTTTCCTGATTTTAGTAAACCCTTTATATTACACACAGATGCTTCCAATCTGGGTCTGGGGGCAGTTTATATCAGGAACAGGAAGGAAAATGCGTGTAATAGCATATGCCTCGCGAACACTCACCAAATCTGAAAAAATTACCATTTTCACTCTGGAAAATTGGAGTTCCTTGCCTTAAAATGGGTTGTCTGTGAAAATTTAGAGACTATTTGATTGGCTCGTCATGCACTGTATATACAGACAACAATCCCTCACTTATGTCTTGTCTACAGGAAACTGAATGCGACCGGGTGTCGGTGGGTGGCTGAATTAGCAGATAAACTCAACGCACCTCCTGTATCGACCAGGGAAAGAAAACATTGATGCCGACTGTCTGTCAAGGCCTGTCTGTCAAGGCTGCCAGTGGATATTAACACTATGATGGAACACTGTACTGAGGAAATGTCATCCCGCTCCATTCAAGCAGTTGTACAGTCAGTTGAGGACCCAAGTTCCCATGCAGTGTGGTCCATGGCACTCTCTGCTCAGTGCAAAGAAATCAGCAGTTCACACCAAACGCCTCTTTCACTAGAAGAGATTTGTCGAGCCCAGAAGGAAGATACAAATATTGGCCCAGTGATTCAATATTGTCAGTTAAAAAAGAAACCTGACAGAAAACAGCTAAAATCATTCAGCACACAGAGTAAAAGACTATTACATGAATGGGAAAAACTAACTTTGGATGATGACGGCATCCTGCGTCGAAAGACAGCCAAACGGATACAACTTGTTTTGCCTGAAAAGTACAAAGCAATCGTTATGAAGGAACTACATGATGACATGGGACATCAAGGGTTGATCGAACCACTTCATTGGTGAGAGAACGTTTCTTTGGCCGTACATGCAACATGACATTCAGCACTATGTGGCTCAAAGCTGTGCATGCATAAAACAAAAGAAACCAAGCCGAGAGACTAGGGCACCTCTAACTAATATTGTTACAACTCAGCCTTTTGAGTTGGTTTCTCTCGATTTTCTGCATGTTGACAAGTCATCTGGTGGATATGAGTACATATTGGTCATAATTGATCATTTCTCAAGATTTGCGCAGGCTTACGCTACAACATCTAAGTCAGCAAAGACTGTGGCTGATAAACTTTTAATGACTATGCCTTAAGATTTGGATTCCCCGACGTATCCATCACGATCAAGGTGGTGAATTTGAAAACCAGCTCATGTCACAACTAAAAGAACCTCTGGAGTTTTGGGCTCGCGGACAACACCATACCATCCTGAAGGCAACGGCCAAGTTGAACGTTTCAACCGCACACTCATACAAATGTTGAGGACCCTTGCAGAAAAGAGAAATCCAACTGGAAAGACTCACTGAACAGATTGGTTTTGCATACAATTGCACAAAATGTGAAGTCACTGGTTTTCTCCCTTCTTCCTTCTGTTTGGAAGGACTCCAAGACTGCCGATTGATGTACTCTTCCGCTTGACACCAGAAACGGGTACACCTGATCACAGAGTGTACATGCGAAAATGGCAAGAAGGGATGCAACAAGCTTATGACATAACAAGGAAAAATGCAAGAAAATCAGCTGAAAGAGGCAAAAGGAACCATGATCGCAAAGTAAAGAGCTCAGAGTTGGAACCTGGAGACCGTGTCCTGGTTAGAAACTTGACCCCAAGGGGTGGGACTGGTAAACTTCGCAGCCATTGGGAGGACATCATCCACAAGGTTGTGCGTCGAGTAAATAAGGATGCTCCTGTATATGAGGTGGTACCTGAACAAGGAAAGGGGAGAGATAGTAGGATACTACACCGCAACCTTTTGCTCCCCTGTGACCACCTGCCTCTGGAAGTTCCCCTAAAAGTTGCCAGATCACGAAGAAAAAGTTCAAGACAGACAAGTGACGGTGAACATGACAGTCAACAAAAAGACGACAGTGATGAGGACTCAGAGGATGAATGGTTTTACTACCCATGTCCTGAGCCACACCAACATACAGATCCCACTGCTGAGGAGCACACCGAGATGTCGGCAGACCCTGAACCCACAGCAGCGAGGAGAGGAACAAGACCACAAGATGAACAAGAGACAATGTTACACCCGGAGAAAGATCAAGTAATGCCCGATCTGCAAGTGGAAGAGGGAGCACCTGAACAACTGGAAAATTGTGGAGACAGCCCTGTACTGTCACCCATATCACCTCCTCCATGTCAGAACCACAGTGAAGATGAGCAAGTACAAGATAGGCCTAGAAGAGAACGGCGACCACCACAGCGACTCACCTATGGTGAACTTGGTTATCCATCTTGTTACAGTTTGGAACTTCCAGCAAGGTCTACATACTGGCTTGACCCAATGCACTATTGTGGACCTCTTCAAGCAAGGTCTGTGTGGCCAGAGCCAGTCCAGATGTCCACATACCATCCTATGTTTGTGTATGGCTGATTTACCTTTTATGGACTTGGTATCAGCACTTAAAGACTTTGATTAGGCCAAGTACCTGTATTGGGACTAAATAGATTTGTGTTTATGGACTGTTTGTCATGTTACTTCCTTAAGAATTGAATGTCGAGGACGACATTTCTGTTGAAGGGGAGTGTGTAGTGGTTATAAAACTAAGCTGCAGTGATTGGAAGATCTAGTGATCTGCGATCGATTGTTTTGGGCTTTCAAGTTCAGTACTGCAGATCGATATAATAAAGAGTTGCCTAAGTTTAATTGATCTTAAAATGTATTTTCTTTAATGTTAATTGTCCGGTTCTGTTTGTGTATAATTCTCAGAGTTCAACCTCCTTAGATATTAAGTTTTGAGAATTTGTTTATCGTTCATGCATCGATTGGTTTTGTCTGAGTGGGTGAAGGGGAACGCAGTGTTTCTGCTCTCCATTATAAAAGTGGAGACAAGGTTGAAACATTGTATCCACAGAGTTTCATTATTCCCCTTCACAGGTAGCGTTTTTATTTATAAAGTGTTACTTTGAAGATGTGTTTTAAGTTTATTATGTTTGTTTAGTCGACAGGGAGCATTTGTGGTAGCCGTTATAGCCGTGTTTTAAGTTTATTATGTTTGTTTAGTCCACAGGGAACGGTTGTGTTAGCCGTTATAGCCGTTGTTTTGGGCAAGGGTTGTAGCCGTTGTTATAGCCGGTGTGCCTTAGCTACAACACTCGCTTTAGCTTTTTAACTAGCTGCATCCTGTGTGTTTGTTATACTGTGTGTAATGTTTGAAATATAATTATAAAAGTGGAGACGAAGGTTGAAACATTGTATCCACAGAGTTTCATTATTCCCCTTCACAGGGGCGTAACATCTGCAGACCTAATTGTTTGTTGCAGTTTGGAGCTGTCCTGACTTGTGGCTGAGTCAAACCACAGGACAGATTGTATGATGGCAAGTTTACAAGATAAACAGTTGTTTGCTTAACAGGATCTGCATGTGTATTCACACTTGCACCAAAGGGCTGAAATCATGACCTCTGGATGTAAAACGGACCAAATGTGTCGGGTGTGAATACACCCTAAGTTTCTGCAGGATGCAGGTTCTATTGAAGTCTCCATTGTCTTTAGCAGATTTAGCTTCAAGTGATTCTGACTGCATCAGCGGCCCAGGCGATTTAGCTCCTGTTTGGATGCAGATTCTTTACTGTCCTAATTCTGACCAATTGGAGTGGTGTCATCTCCAAACTTCAGGAGTTTCACAAACGCCCTCTAGTAGAAAACTTTTGCATGTTGTGTTGAATTACAGACATAGATTCACTAGGGAAAAAACAAAAAAAAACACTTTAAAACCTGTTCTTATTCCACCTACATTTTCATGTCCTGTCTTTGTTCTCGTTTGTGTTTGTTCAGGAGAGAAACTGGCAGCGTAAAGCCACGAAGAAGCCAAACACAGCGCTCTCAGAAATCAGCCAACACAAGTAAAAAGAGGCTTGCTCTTGAAAAACCGCCTGCCTTTGAAGGATCTTTATTCACCGTTCCCCAGCTGCACGAGAGTGAGTGAGTGCTTAGACATACAATGGACACACCGTGGGTATTTGTCCAACGAGAGCCGGGCCCCACAAATGAAAAGAGGGACACGCAAACCCAGGAAGTGGCTAATTAATTGACAAGCAGAATTTTCTGAATTTGTAATGATCAAACAGACTTCATTTTGTTCCCCCACCACCATCGTTGCCAACCCATCCTCCCAGGCGACTTTCTTTAGAGACTAATCTTATAAATACAGCCCTAATCAAAATAAATGACTAAAACCTCTAAGGGAGTTGAGGGCTATACACAGTTACATCAGAGGAACTGATGCAATTTAAACAGCTGCCTGTGAGCCACCAATTCAGGGTTCAAAATCACAGTGAATACTTATGTAATACTTCCAGCCCCGTTTTTGTTGTTGTTGCTCAGTTTGGCAGACCTACATTCACGACAGCCAAGTAGGAGAGACACAGCTTCCTCTCTGTGAGTATTTTGCTGAATTCCCACAGCAGTGTGCTCAGCCTGTCACATTTTACAGACTTTCTTCCAGTTTTAATGTGTCTATTCTATTCTTATGTCTGAGCGTACGTTTCTCATATGTCCTCTGCAGATTTGGACATCTGTAAAGTTAACCAAGCAGTGATGTGATAAAAGAAATGCGTTTCCTTGAAATGTCTTCTGTTTCTGCTTTTTTTTGTTACAATTATGTTTCACAGCAGTGGACAAATTTATATATACCCAAAAACCTCATCGCTCATGTTTGCCTACTTCTTTTTTTGCATGGTATGAACTCAGTTGAAAACTGCTTTTTATACTTATTCAGGTCACCCAACATTAAAACGTGTGTGATCTGAAACATTTCAGTTCACCAACATAGGAAATACTGGAAGAAATCTCCACAGGCAAATTTATAGCTTTATTTTTTTTTATTCCTCCCGTCTCGAAATACATCGGTTTTTGATTTTTCAAAACTCTACAGGAAGAAACATTCTGATTTACAGCAAGTTTCAGAGAATAAATGTGGTGAAATATACTTACAATCTGTCCCGTGTTTGGTGGATATGTTTCAGCCACAAAACTCCAGACAACAGATTGCAGACTGTGCAGCCATAACTCTGAGCAGCAGATTTAAAGGAAAGCCGTTACAGATGTTTAACTCACAGACTTGAGCTGTGCTGATGTCAAAATTTAGTTTTCACGTTTAAGCCGAGTTCTTTATGGAGCTGCATTTATTATGCAGAAGAACAGAAATTTATGGCAACAAAGACAGAGGTATAATATCTGCAGAACACAGAAAATCTCTTTTGCCTCGTGACACTGCTGCTAATACAAACGGAAGCAGACTGTGACATTTTTGGAGGCCTCTGCTAAGGTTCAGCTCTTGGACAGGAGGGCAGAGTAGAAGGCAAGCGCTGATTCAGTCTCTGGAGTTCAAGATTTTGGGAAAAATCCATTCCAGCAAAATGAGTTAGTGGAGAGAGGTCCTTAGGAGCTTTTCAAAATGCGACAAGTAGATTTTTGTGACAGGCAAATCACAAGCAAATTCAGCCTGAAGAAAAATACATTTTCTTATTCTAAACCCCAAAGACTTCTGATCCGACGTTAGTAGAAATGATCACCTTCTTCGAAAGCAGGAGGTTCTATATGCAACAATTTAAGTTGCATTTTAAATCAAAATATCAGTTCAACATTAGCTAAGCAAGTTATACTATATATAATTAGCTAAAATTTTATTTTAGCCTCATCTACCATAAAGAATGTTTTTGACGATAACCCCAGATGATAATAGAAAAGTTGTGATATAACAGCAGCTGCATGATCAACTGCAAGCTGGCCGACTTGTTGCTTGCGATTCCAAGCTGCAAGTCTTGCTCATGTCATAGAGCATGTAGATAAAAGTTACCCTTAGCAGGAAAAGATAATGCATATCATATCTGCAGAAAATCTGAAGGCATATTATGAAAAGTGTAAGGAGCTGCACAGTGTAGAACAGAACCTTCACCATCGTTTTCCATTACAATTCAGTACCAGCTCAAAGTGGGTTGGGTTGCCTTAGCAGGGTGACTCCAAAGTCAGAAATATAATACAATCTTCATGCGACAAAAACACAACGTAAGACACTGAAAATGTCTGCACCTCGTTTTCATGTGTTGCCATTTTCCTGAAAGCTCAAAAAATGTGCATTGCATTTGTATTTTCATGTAATGTTTTGAAAACGTTCTAAGTGCCACAATTCAATACACAGTCCAGTTTAACAATACTTTCAAAGTACATATATCACACAATAAAAAAAAATAGTGTTAAGGCGACTAATTTAAGTCAGAACAGTCTCTTGTATGGCCCCCAAATATTAGTATGAAAACTCAATATTAGAAGTTGCTTCATTTGGGCTTTTTGACAAATAACAGAACCAACGACATGTGATTAATCATGCAGACAAACAGCCTGATGTCAACTGGATGCCTTGAGCAACAACAAGAAAAAAAATATCTTGGAGTTTTTATTTGTTCTGTTCAACTTGGCCATGTTTGAGATCAGATCAAGGCAGCACAGACGGTGTGTGGTAGTACCAGTGTGCATATGCGTGCCTGAGAGACGGCGTGTGTCCTCTGCAAGAGGTAAAATAATGACAGGCGAGAATGGATGGCTGGTGACGCTGTGACGAGGAAAGCGCCACATATTGTTGGCCTCAGGCTCAGCTGCAAGAAAATTCTCCTCTCTCTCTCACCCCCCACACCGTTTTTCTTGGTTCGCTCCCCTGCTTTCCCACCATCCCCGTCCTACCCCTGCCACCCTGCATCTGCGACACTGTTCGAACAGAGGACAAAGATGCCCCGAGTAGTTTTCCTCTTCCAATCCCATACATGGCTGCTGGCACTTTCCTCTTCTGCATCTCGAACTCGCAGCAAGAGCAGTGACAGAGTGAAGCATGGTGATTTTAAGGAGTCAGTCTTTTGATTAATTTTAAATGCTCTTAAAACAAAATCCCTTTTTCAAAGAGCGAAATTGTTCCCATCTTTTACTACATGATATCAGGCTTCGTTTATACAGCAGTTAAAATTCTGTTTGATATTGAGGGAACAAAAGTGGTAAATACAGCTGAACATTTGGTATTGTTAACCAACGCATTACATCTCTTAGAAGGATAAAAGTCTCACCTCAAAAGACCCAAGTCGACCTAAAAGAGCAACTTTTTACACCCAAAGACTGAACATTTTGACCAATCTTTTTTGCAAACATTACCATCAAGTTTCAGGTATTCAGGTCACAAAACGTTGATTGGATTTAGCTCTCGACTTTGACTGGGCCATGCATATGCGTTCATCTAAACCATTGTCACTCTGGCACTTTGCTGTGGAGTAAACACAGCAAGGTAACAGGGACAGAGCTGTTACAGTTCTGTACTTGTTACAGAGCTTCACTGTAACAAGTACAGCGAAGCCCTGTACCTGTTACTGATCCAACCAACGGATCCAGGAAGCGTCTCTCAAAAACACAAAAACCTTTGAAAAAAAAAAAAAGTCTACGTTTTGTTTTCTTATGCAAAAACTAAACACTTTGCACTTCTGGGCTCTCTAGCCATTGCATTTGCTGAGGACGATGAGTTCCTGGTTGCCTCATGTTTTAATCTTTTGAAATATGAAGTTGTGTATTTTTTGCTCAAGTTTTGTTTATTTTTTTGGATGTTTTCACTGTTTTGCATCTAAAACATTTGATGATCTTGTAATATGTTAGGATTTTCAAGAGTGGTCAAAAACATTTTAAACAAGTTTAAAAAGTGTTTGATAATTTACTTTGAATGCCTTTTGTTAGGCTGTTGGAGGAAAAACTGCATTTAACTATTCTATTTCCTTTTTTTATAAAACAAAAACAGAAAAAGTTTACTACCGTCATAGTTCAAATAAGCGCAAGAGTCAATTAAGGTTTTTTAATGAGAGAAAGCCGCCTCATTTCCCTGCATTCAGGCATGAAAAGTGGATGGCTATGGGCGGTGAGAAAATCAGCAGCTTGTGTGACGCTGTCACACTTTTGGGTCATGCCAGTTGGCGTCCTCAATGTGCAACAGCGGTGCGATCCAGACACAGCAGTGACAAGAAAGTAAGAGAACAGAAGGGGAGAACGTGGCAGCCAAGGACTACCGGCTTTAACATCAAACGAATGTTGTCACAACAGAGCCACCCTTTTAGCTGCGACACCATTCATCTGCTCGTCACACAGAGCACGAGGCGAGGCAGAAAAGTCAGGCAAGCACAATGTTTATTAAATGAAAGAGCACGCAGCATTGCAGCAGCGATGGCGGTGAAGTGCCGTGTTGTCAAGCGTTCATAAAAATGCACAAAAAAAAAAAAAAATCATGGAAAGACTGTTTTTTCAACTCTCCATGAAATTGAATGTTGGGGTAGGAAATGAAGTGTAGCTTCTAATCACAGCAGAGACGATCACCAAAGCATGTGCTTGAGAAATGTTACATATGGAGACTGAGGCAGTAACACTGACGGAAACAACAAAAGTAATTATTTAGAGGTCTCGTTTTATGATGTGTGAGTTTACAGCATATCTCTGTCACGGGTAGCTGGGAGAAGACAATTGTTAAAGCCGTCATTAGGTTCAAAGTATTAAAATAAAAATTATTTGTTCAGTGTTGTAGTAATGAATGCTACGCTTTTTATTTTCAGTCAGTATTTGCTTTCTTTTTTTAAGTTAGCATCCCCACAAAAATGTCTGCTTTGTTTTGACTGCAAAACAAAGCAGACTGTCTTTTTTTTTTGTCTAAAAAAGAAACACACTTCTTTTTTTTTAATAATGAGAAAGACATGTTTTTAAGATGTTACCTTAAACCACATCCACAAGTGTGCCTCTATTTGTTTTGTGATTTAACCTGCCGGAAAACTAGAAAAGTAATATCCTGCATTGCTTAAGTTACCTTAGCTCATATAAACTTTTGAATTGAAAGAAACATTAAAACCTCTATAAAAATTAAGCAAACAAAAAATATCTTGATATCACTACATAAACTAAAATGGGAAAAACTTAGTTTGATTTAAAAATCTGTTGTGACTTTTTGATATTTCAACTCTATATTGTAAAAAAAAAGAAAAGAAAACGGACCGAGTACTGAACCCTGTGGTATTATATACTTTACACTGGTATACAAGGAAGATTTAGCTTTAAATGAACAAGTTGCAATCTGTAAGACAAATATGATCTAAACCAGCCAGGCCTTGTTTCCTGGTCGTTCAAGCCTCTGCAAAAGAACACTCTATTTCAGTATACAACAGTAAGGCAAGAACATTATGCCATTATTAGCAAAATAAGAATCAATTATAACTCTGTTATACTGCCAAAAGAAACAAACATGCATTAAGCTTCAGTGTGATCCTCAAAGTGAATAAATAGTTTTATTTGGTGCCATAAATGCTGCAGTCTGTGGACCAAAAAACAGATTTCCACCCATATGCTGGCATTTTAACTAACAGTATCAGATGGATGGGCAGAAGTTCTGTGGTCACACTAAAATTTAAAGCAGCAGCTAAGTGAACAGCAGCCAGACTAAACCAGGCTAAGAGACTGTGACAGAAGGGGAAAAAAAAGAGTAGGACTGTCATGAAGACAAACCAAAACGAAAGGTTATCTCCAAGCAGACGCTACAACGAGGGGGCCTGTCAGTCGTCATCGCGTGCCACTCTCTTCGCTCGACTCGGTGAAACCGAGGCAATGTTCCCCATAAAATATTCACCAAAGTTGTTTTTACTTAAAAAGGAGTGGCGAGAGGGTGGGGGGAGAAAATGTGCTGTGATAGATATTTGGAATGTCCCACAAATGCTGTGGTTGTCAGGATTGCTTAAGGCCACTGTGAGGGTGAGACAGCAAAACAGCAGGGGGTCCATTAAATGTTCACACAAATGCACTATGAACAGTGCATCAGTCTCCACTGCCAAAAGCTCCCGCACAGTCCCAAATAGATGCTTCTAATTCTAGTCCACCCTCAGGAAAATTCAAAGCTTTTACTTTTAATGACTCTTGCTTTTCTAAAATATAGCTGCTGATATTTTGGTAGGAGACACTTTACATAAATTTAGGAAGCTGAGTGAGGCCTATAGAGGGTGAGGATTATCATGCCTGCAGGATAAAGCCTGTAGGCAGCTGACTTAAGGGTTGATCTACCTGCCAATAAGGTTGTTGTCCAGGTCGTTCAATACTGATACTAACCATAATGCTTGATACTTCGTGCTATTTTTGATACTTACACAACATGATTAGAAGAAGGCACAAGGTTCTGTCAAGATAAAAGGAAACTATATGATTAATTATAATATAAAATTTTAACTTTCTTAACTAGTGTTAAATAAATAAGTAGGGACGAATTAAGCCCTCATTTAGGAGGATATTCAGAAGGATATGGAATTTTCACTTCCATGTTCTGCAAAACTGTAGACAAGATAATTAGTATAACTGTTAACATCCTTTATGGAGGTGTGTACTTTTTATTTCATTATTATATTTTATTAGAACTCTACCTTTAACACTATGAATTTCCATTTGTCCGTCAATTTGCTATTGATAAAAAATAAATATTACAACTGAGGGACAAATAAAGGCTTGTTCTATACTAAAATAAACTGCGTTTCTAAACAAACATCCACCTGGCGCCTCAAAAACATATCTTGGGCAAATAAGAATAGGTCAGTTTACATTGATTCTGATGCAATAACTTATCATGTTAGTGTCAGCTTAATCAAAAGATTGATTATTTTTATAACTAGCCTTGCAAACAACACAACTGCCAAAATCAGCAACTGGCTTATATTCACTCTTATATGAAAGTAGCTACAAATGGACTTTTTTTGGCTTGATCTCTATTTTTCAAATAATGACAACATGGAGCCTGTTCCTGGTAGTTCCTGGTAAAGACATGTTCTTTTTTTTTTTGCCATTATATTATATGTGCTCTTAAGTAGCAACATTCCCAAAGCCTTTAAATGTCTAATTCAATATCTTAAACTTTGTAGCTGGTAACAAAACACACAAATCCAAACCACAGCAAAAAGAAGCACAGATAGTGGAAAACAGAACCTCCTTGATCAAGAGGTTTGACTGAGCAGCACAAATCCCTATATCTTTCAGTTTTTAATACCTGTAACTGAGGTCAGCCAAAACCAAGCAATTTCTCTGACCAAGTGGAAGAGAGTCGGCTTTTCTCTAACTAGGAAGAAGTGAAATAAATAATTAGTTCCTAATTAAGACATTGGACGATTAATTTATTTTCCTTCCTCACAGACAGCTCTGTCTCAACCTTCTTCTCCCGTTGCCAGGATGTGCATTGTGTATAGAAGCGGAGTGGTAAGAAAACACGCCATTAGCTGCTGTAGCTACTGTGTCAGGTTTCAACCCAACACAATAACACCCAGTCCCTTTGTATCAGCGAGAAAAGGTCAGATCCGTCACTGGTCTCGAAGCAGTGTGGCCTGCAACACGCTCTGATCTGCAGTTTTGATTTTTGACATCTTGAGGAAATAAAGGACGGGTCCCACTCACCGCTAAATAGGAAATGTGACTGGAAGACGTCGACTGCAGCTGAGATGCTTGATTACTCACTGAATGAAGAGAGCGAGACATAGAAAAATGCCTCATTGTGAGTTCACAACCTCTTGACAAACAAGTGTCTCTCTGATGATTGAGTGTCATCGGCAGTTTCCAATAACAAAATACTTACGGGGTCATTTGTAGCTGTTCTGCATAAAAAGCTGACGACTGACTTCCTCACGTCAGCATAAAGAACTGCTGTAATCAAGTCATTTTGTTTTTATGCACTCACCGGACAGTTTACGAGTGCTGGGTTAGAAGCATTTTCCCCTCAGAGTTGCATCTGTTACTCATGGAACAGATGCAACAACAATATTCCTGGAAGGTTTTGGTCCTTGTTGAAATGTAATTATAATCCATTAGCTGTGGAGACCTTTACAGCAGAGTCAGTTGAACATTGTCGTGCAAAAGAAACTATTTCAAGGTTTCTTGAGGTTTACAGTGTTGTCTATGAATCTGCTTGCTATGACCACAAGGGAATGGACAAGGTTGGTAATAAAACTCAAGCTAGGCCATAGCATTTAAATGATAATCAGAAGTTACTAAAGGACAGAAAGTGGGCCAAAATATCCCCCACATGATGACACCACCAGCAGCCCATACAAGGGAGAATTAAAATATGTCTTCATGCCAAATTCTTGTTTCCAGAATTGTCTGTACAAGCAAGTCTTTCCATTCTGTGTGGATTTTTGGAAACCGACAGTACAGATATCTGTGGTCTTCTGCTTCAAGGAGATAATACTCCGCACGCATTGTTTGTAATGAGTTGTTATTCAAGATACTGTTGCCTTTCCATCATCTCAAACCACTAAACTTATTCTTAACTGACGTCAACAACAGTGACGCCAACACTGGACATTTTTTGTTTTTCAGACTGTTTTCTGCAAACAAGAGATATGGATCTGCATTACAGTATATGAGCAGCTTCTGAAATACATGGACCAGCATGTCTGGAACCAAAAGCCATGCAACCTGATAAGCCACTTAAATCGTCTTAATACCTCATTCTGAAGCTTAGATTGAACTTCACCAACTCGTCTTTGCCACATCTACGTATACATGATAGATTGATTTTCTATTTGAGTTAACAAGCAATTTAACAGGTAGACATAGCAAAGTAACCAATGAGTGTTTTTTAAGAGAAGTACAGCTGAGCGCTGATTAAAGAACCAAACTTATTGTAGCTTGTAAATAACATTGTGAGCTGTCTTTGTAGTCTGAAGAATAAACGTAATCCTTAAAGCACTTTTGTGCTCCACAACCATGGGCCTAAAACAACATTTTAATCTCAAGACTTTTTGGTTTTTCATGAAGATTACTCAAAGTTGAAGTTGGTGAATTCATTTTCTTCACAAAACTTGAAAATCAATGCATTGCATATTTGGTTGACTTTTTTTTCCATTGCCTCCAACTTTGCCTCTTTGTTTCACAAACATGTTTCAGTGTGCTGAATATGACCCATTTTTCCTCATCCAGTTTTTTAAATGGGGAAAGACAGCAGGACATGGAGGTCAAGTCAGGCAGATAAATGCTGATTTTCATAAGATGTAAGTTTATTTTTCATTTGCCATTGTGAAATATGGCAAATGACTCCATCATTAGAACTTAATGCTGGAGTGGTTCCCTCAGTGATAAAAAGATAACTAAATAAAGTCTCAATCAGTCCTTACGGTGTAGGAAATCGATGCGAGGGCAGAGACGAGATGACTACAAGAAAATAGTTGCTGGT
This sequence comes from Phalloptychus januarius, assembly GCA_902982915.1. Lineage (NCBI taxonomy): Eukaryota > Metazoa > Chordata > Actinopteri > Cyprinodontiformes > Poeciliidae > Phalloptychus > Phalloptychus januarius. Next base: position 7,491,363 of record CADWAE010000462.1, read on the forward strand.
CTAAACTTGCCCATAGCTAAAGTCAGAGTAAGAATTAAATAGTCCAAAACATCTACAACCGTGACAAACAAGGCTGGACAAGGATGTATGTTTAGATTCCCACCAGATAGTTGGGAGGATGTAAGGAACATAAAAAGTCTTCAGAAATGTCCAAATTCTATGTAGGAGAACTCCGGTCATTGGTTCAGTCAGAGATACTGCAGTACAAAAAAACTTTCAGCCTTTTACTTTTTTTTTTCCAAAGGACTACTTATAAATGTGTAGGACATGACATGCATACACATTTATAATTTAAAAATTTAAATTAAACTCTATATAGTTTTAAATGCATTTTTCTGCCAGATTGTTTTAACTGAAAAACTTATTTTTAAAAAAAGCACATTGTATTGCATTTTAGCAGAATAGGAAATGTTTCTCTCAACTTCTTGCAGGATAGCATATTCCACAACTCAAGAGTCCAATCGAAAATTGCCACTGTTAGGTTTGTTTCTATGTATATTTAAAACACTAATAGAAGCAATGGAGCATATAAATGATTTTTTATTACGTGCTTCCTAGACCAAATGTTAGAGCTCCTAGCAATAGCTGTAGAAATAAAATAATTTTATCTCTGCTCCAAGATTTTTTTAATAGTGTGTTTTTATTAAAAGATGGGGTGCTGGAGTTTTTCCTTACGATTCATATTCTGTGAAGCAGCACAGAGATAAGCCTGGCATATGGTGAAATCTAATCTGATCCCCAATGTTTCTTTTTTCTTTTTGTCTATGGAAATGACTAGCTACTTATCATCAGACTCAGTTATTTGTGCAGATTCTCGTTGTGGCTTAGTGAAGGGACTCAATCACTGCTGCCCAGCGATAGGCCTCACTTTCGCCTTGTTCCCGTCTCATCTTTTTATCTGAAGGAGCGGAAATGAAAGGATGGTATCTCTGTTCGGGAGATGGAGAGAAACGAGGAGCGGTTTTTTTCAGGCTTTGGCTGTTGAGTATATATATATTTATATGAAAAAAAAAAACATTGTTAATAATTTTGTGTTCAGAAAGAAACGCTAGTGCTTTAGTAAGTGAGAACAGCTGAAACAAAGCGAAGCAAAATACTGCAATTTAAGTTGTGACATCTAGACGAGTAATGAAGCTTTTAAACATTTGACACAAACAGGGAGTAGTTTGAGTCGTGTTGTACAAACAAACACTTTTTCTGAGTTGCTGAATTTCGACAGTGAATTCTCTGAAACAACACTTCTTATACGTTCACTGTGCACATTTACAGCTTTTCTCATGCTGTTTTAATTGAATTTTTAAATAACTTCAAGTCAATGTACGATCCCTGTCAAGATTAACTCATGCATTCATAAAGATACACTGAAATACTAAGCTTTCGTAAACTCTAGGATCAGTGGAATGTTACAGACATTATGATTCACTTATATTTCCATTTAAAGGCTGTTCTTATTTTAGCATGGAGCCAGTTGAAAATTGACAACAAATATATTTTTTCCTGAATATTTTAAGTTGTTAACCTCAGAAGGCATTCAGTTTCTTAAAAAGGATCAAAGCACTATTTGTTCTTTTTTTTCAGCTGCTCATTTATGACGATTGTGCTGTTGCAATTTGCAAAGACATGTACAGGGCAATCTGCAATTTCCTTTACATTGGGTACTTTAATTATTTGAAAAGAAATCCTGATAGCAGAACATTTTGTAAAGGCATCTGTCTTTAAAAACTCATTTAAAAAGCATCAGTAAAACCTGGGAATACCTTTATTCCCCGTTGAGTAAAGGTGGAAATTTTTTTCTTGAGCGTTTGCTTCTCCGATAGAAGATTAATTAATTAATGTGGACCAGTAACAAATTAATAAATTTGAATAAAATTAACATTTTTGACCATTTGCAAATTGTCATAATGTTCAATATAATTGCAAAAGAGCTACACGTTTGTATAATTCAACAAAGAGCCAATCAAATGAAAACAATGGAAATAGGAAAACAATGAAACATTGAGATAAAAATGTTTGATCTTACCTTGTAGCCATCGCCTCGTATTAAGACGTCCCAGAGTGTGTTTTGAAACTTGCTCAGATCCATTTGGTGGCCTCCACCCAGCAAAGTCTGGTAGTAAAAGTATAAAAAATGTGTATAAATAAAGAAAAACAGCTGTTAAATCATCTGAATACAACTATTGATAGAAAAGAATGGTTTTAACCTCACCTACTGCAGTAATTTACAGTCAGTGTATGTGGTTTAAAGTCAGTGCCCTGCAAAACTATCCATTCCTCATGAAATTTTTCATCATTTCTCTCTTTACATACAAGTTTCAATGCAATATATTGGGATTATTGGGGGACAGTTCAAAGAAGAAGGATGCAATTTAAATATAATGTTAAATGATGCAATCGCCTTTGTTATTTGTTGAATATACGTGACGTATTTGTTTATTGACTTATTAAACAGACGTACAGTATGCCTATTTAGTAAATCATAAAACAAATGACAAAAATGTTTCAATCAAGCTGTGATTTTGTAAACTAATGATAAAGAATGCCGTGTAAATACAAATCCATTTAAAAATCTAAATGTCTGCAATATTAAGTTCTTTTTTTCTTCGGAACATAGAAAACTGGAAACAAGTATGGAAAACCAAACAATTTCAAACCCTCAGTTTTATTGTTTCCATACCTATCCAGACCTAAAATAAATCATAAAAGGACATCCCAGACTTACCAAGACAACTTAGTAAACCTGTTTATAGTAGCTTTGACTGGGCCTCTTCTGATGTATGCTTAAGCTTTCATCTAAACTGGTTAATCTTTAGGGTCCTTGCACAGACATTAATATAGGGGTATTTTGTGCAGACTACCTGCAAAGGTATGAATTTATAAAAAACAAATACATTGCATAACTGATAATGCTTCAGTTAATATCAATTCTGCTCAACCTTCTCAAATGTCCTCATCTTTACATGTACCTTTACAAACCCAAGGTGAACTTTAAACCTATAGAAAGTAAACTATTAATCCAGAAGAGTGTTTCTACAGTAATAGTCAGCATCTTTTAATTCACCAGAGGACATGCATATCATTCTTTCCGCCTCGACACTAACGGTTTTCTGCAGGGGAAGAGAACTGACAAGCAAATTAATCTGCAGCCTTTAGCCAGCTGAAATAGAAGTCACTCAGGCAGTGTGTATCAGTAGATGCCCATCAGTGTCAGGATGGTGAGGAAGGCCATAAATAAGAGAAAAACATTTTTAAGAAAATGTAACACTGCTGTACACTGAGCGGGGGAAGGATGTCAGCAGTTGGATGGAAACCGGAACAGTTTTCAGAGTTTATTCATTGGAAACAGTGACACCTGGAAGCCATTCCGGGAGCTATACATCACAGCAGGCACTGACCTTTAGATACCACGCACAATTAGGCTAAGCTAATAAACACAACTGTGGATTTGGACATGTAGACTCGAAGGCAGGTCCACTGAATCATCACAAACTTAAATGGCATCAAGTTCCTGTGCGCCTCTCAGTCAAAGACAAACTGAAATTGGATGTTAAAGAAAAAACGCTGAGCTGAACAGAACAGGAGTGTCGCTTGAAGCTACTGTTCACTTTCTGGAGGATTCGGTAGTGAATTCTTAAAAACAGCCCATTCGTCCCTTTCGACATTATCTTTATTGAGGTTGTACAAAGACGGCTTGGTTTCACATCCTCACAACATATGGGTCTGTATCATAGATGCTCACAAGTCATTCTTTCCCTGTCCAAGTCAATTTTAAAGCCAGATTCTGCTGAAACTAAGCCACAGTCAGAAATACTAATTATTCCATGCCTCAATTGACAGGCAAAACATAGTAGTCTCCTGAATGCAGTATTTTTGAAGTGCATTAGCAAAATCTGAAAAGTGCAGCTCAGACAAGAAAACCCAGGAATGAACACGAAATGGAAAGTTTTTTCCAAGGAGAATGGGAGTATTTAACAAATAAGTTCTATAAGTGCCTCATCACAATAGAATGCAAACTAAAGTTGTTTGATAATAAATCTTTTTGACCACTAAAAATGACAGAAAGAACGTTTTTTGTGTGCGTCATCATTTGTATTTGATGACAAAAATACAATTTTCCTCTGGAAAATACGAATTTCCAGAGGAAGAAAACCTGAGAGCACAATTGTACCTGATGATATATTAACTTGCATATTGGGTAGGTAAAACAGATAAATGGAACTGTAGATATGATGGAGGTTGCTACTCCCTCAATGCAGATTAAATCAGTAAAAAAAACAACTTTGTTCTTGCTGCTGTAAAAAAGATAAATAAAAGCAGACATTTTTACTAACTTTGATATTAACGCCTGAAACCTAACACTAAAAAATGTGTTTTTACAGAGATTTTTAAACTTGTTTTAAGCACTTTTGACATGTTGTTTTTATATTCTTATCTATTATTGATGTTAAGGGTATCACATGTCATATCACATGTCTATTACATTTAAATTTCTTTGCACTATGTTTGCCGTTTTGAAATTGATGTGCCAAGCTGCAGAACAAATTTACCTGCGAGTATAAATAAAACAACCTGAACCTGGGGCGATGGGGGGAGAGATATCAACAGGAAATTAAATTTTGGACTAAATGTGTTTTTCTCCTTTAGAAGAAGCACAAAAACTCTATTTACTTTGATTTGTTCTGATGTGCTACCGTTAACATTACTTTTAATAAATCTCACCATTTAAATTATTTAATTAGTCTCACTGCCTTGACAGTTTTTTTTTTTCCCTTGGCATCAGGCAGATTGAAATCTTCTTTTAGACCATAACTAAACTGTTCACAATACTTACTGAGCAGGTTTTTGAAATAAATCGTTATTTCCTCTGTCTGTTGGGTTCCAAACAAAAATATCTGACAATATTTCCAGCAGGTGGTGATAATGTTAACACAACTTAGTTCAAAATTGAAAAGAAGATCTTGATCGTGACTAAAGCAGTGCTCAGCTAAAGATTCTTGCAAAATAATTATTGTTCAATAATTGAAAAAGCATTTTACCAGGAGTTGTTTGCAGATTTCGGAAACTTAAATTTGAGACCTTCTAAATTTTTTTTAACAAAGAAAACTTTTATTTTTATCAATTTAGTTATCAAAGGAAATTCAGGTTTATTAAATAAAAATGATTAAATTATCTCAGTATTAAACAGCCATCTTTCTAATCCAAGTTATCTTCCCAACACAACACTTATATATGTTTGCATAAAACTTAGCCCTTCATATGTCTGAGCTCATCCTCTTTAGCACTGATCTCAATTTCAAGTTCAAAAGTTTGGAGTTTGTACAAATGAGAGAGTAAACTGGGCCTTAGATGATGTGGAAAAAAAATTACGACATCAATTTAGAGACTGGAAGAGGACAGGAAGGAACTAGAGTGAATGTGGCTTTTACTTTTCCACTTTTCTCTCCTCTTAGCCTCTCCTGAATCCTCTTTTAAACAATTTGCTCCTAAAGTTCAGTCGCCCTGCTTTTTTTTTTTCCTTCTTCTTCAAAATAACTCTAAAATTTGATGTGATTAAGTGTTATTTTATTCAAACTTTTAGACATGGCTACAGCTCCTATTCCACCTTCTTTCATATTGTGGGTATCTGTATGCATTAGTAATTTTGTTAAATTAAGTTTTAATTGAGTTTTAATCTTTTTTTTTTTTTTTTTTTTTTACAGTGACAGTCTGCAAATGTGTTTCTTCTAGTTGTCAAGCCTTGCCTTAACACCCTTAGCTCTAAAAACAAATATTTGACAGGAGTTAATTTCAAGAATTTATACTATCTAGTTTGCACGTTAGCATCCTGTGCGTTTTTTGAAGCTACAATTTGGAGAACTATAGATATTATATTCCCCTACTAAAATTCAAATATAATAAAATCAGTAAACAAACTATACTGAATAAATTTCACTGCCTAAAATAAGTGCTTGTAATGACTCACCTTGGTCTATAAACTGCATCTTTGGTGCAGTTTGAATAGATGTAACTCAACGTGTGAAAACAGTTCTGAGGAATGAGCTTGACACTTTATAGTGTCAAACTAACACAGAAGCAGTTTAAACATTATGCAAAGATACTGTCTTACAGGAGACAAAAGATCAAATAACATGGTTACATATTGAGAGATATGATATTTGATAGATCCAGATAGTTCCAGAGGCACAGCTGCACAAATATCACTTATATCTACCTGGCATGAGAATATTGGGTTTCCAGTCTGTTATGAAATGTATCACCTTGCAAATATGTGGAAACAGCACAAACAAAGAGATGAGACATCTATTACCATGAGCCCACACAAGTGAAAATATTATGTCTCCCACACAGTATTGGTATAAGAGCACAGACTGCAGAGGAGAAGCACACTTACTCTAATTCCCCTGTCTCAGGAATTAAAGCCAGTCTGAAAGTCCCTTATGCTGTGTTCTTTTTAATCACCAAATGGGGTTCACACAGTCAGAGATTTTGGCACTAGTTGGTGAAATCTATTTTTGTGATAACAATCTGAAAAAATAGGTGATCTTTATGTGGTTGTTTAGTGTGAAGAGCTCACCAACAGCCAGTGTAGGCTACTGACAGTGAACTACAGCGCACTTTAAGGAGAAGCAAGAGATTTCTGGAAAGACTGGGTGTTGTGCTTGCTGCTGTGCTGACTGCTGCTTTTAATTGTCGGTCTTTCTGTCAATGTTGTCTATTTGTCCTCCTCTCTCTACTTTATTGTCTGAAAAACTGGTCTTTATTTTTTGATTATATCAACATGGGACTTTTTTGGCACAGAGGGACAATGATTGACGCAGACATTTGAGGTCTCATTCCAAAATGGCCAGGCAGCCGGTAAGTGCAGAAAAAAACAAAAAAACAATGACAGTTCACAAAGTGGCCTTTGTTTTTTTTCCCCCATATTCAGATACATGGAAAAAGCATTAATGAATATGCCAGCAAAGATAGTGAAACGAAACCAGTTTGCTAGCATTTTTCAGAAATGAACCAAATAATAGGCCTTTTGGCACTGAAGGACCCGGCTAGTGCTGTCTCTGGTTAGGTTTGCATCAAGTATCGAAAGTGGGAAGGGATCATAATATCAAAAATGTGCAAATCTGTATATAGCTTCTCTTACTTTGCGACACAACAATGGACAATATTGAGCTTGTGTTACTGTTCGTCATCATCATCATATAATTAATTCAATTCCGCCTGCAGCTGGTCAACAGACGGCAGAATGCCAAACGAAAGGTACAGATTATTAGGCGATCTGGTAGTAAGTCAGGAGAAAGACGACACGGAATGCTAAGCAAATGCATCACTGATCAATGAACCAATCAACGACAGACTTCTAATTGGGCTGGGCGATCTCAATGGAACCACAACTTCATGGGTTCCACAGAGTGGGGTTGAATCGGACAATAAGGGTGAACACAAAGATGTCAGGCTGACCTAAGCTGTACAACAAAGCCTAATGAGAGGAGCGGACCCTATTAATCACCTGATTTCACTTCAATTATTACCAAACATACAATAAATGAGTGTATGGTTTATGCTCAAATTTGGAAGCAAATTTAGGTCCTCAATTCACCTATTTTCTTTAGAATATCTGTTCTAACTAGCATTTTAGACATTTAACCAACTAAGTTTATTAAGATTTACATTAACAGACATTCTAGACACTAAAAAGAACTAATAAAATAGCAGGGAATCAGTATGATTGGTTACTGGATACTACTCAAAATGTTCTGGTCTGAAGAAGCCTAAACGTGTTCTGACCTTCACCTATGTCTCACCTATGAGATTTGGATCATGGCAGATAGAACAAGATCTCATATTCAAGATGCTGCAATGAGTTTTTTCCCCAGAGTGGCTGGACTCAGGCTTAGAGATAAGGTGAGGAGCTCCATCATCTGAAGGGAGATTTAAGCAGAGCAGCTGGTTCCTCTCATCAAAAGGAGTTCGTTGAGGTGCCTGGATGTCTTACTTTGGAGGGTTTGCGGGCATTTTCTACCAAGAGTGCAGCGAAAAGTTTTAAAGAATGTTTCTTAAACTAAAAAAGAATAATAAAAAAAGCAGCAAAAAGGACAAAATCATTTCAATTTATCTCATGATAAAATTAAAATACTGATATTTAGATTCGTATTCCAGCAAATTTCTCCATAATTTTCCTCAACAAATTTACGTCTAATGAGCATCAGATGAACCTCAGGGGTTCTAATGAACCCCTGAGGTTCTTCATGAACATGAGATGTTCCTGTTTCAACTCTTTACAATTGAAAAAGAAACAGGCCCACAGCATCACATAGCTCCGATCATATATATTTTTTTTAGCTTTTATTAACTTCATTTTTGAGCCAAATAAAATAAGACCAGACAACTCCTCAAAACTTACTAATGCATTAGAGATTTTTACAAGCAAAATCATTATGTACAGTAATTATTACTGAAGTGTCCTTTGAATGAGCTAATGGTGATAAGCCACATAATCATCTTGCAATGTGCTGATTAGGCCACCTAAGGCAAAGTAATTATGTAAAGGCTAATCAAACTTAATACTCTGAAAGCTTTTTGGACATTTTCACTTAATCTGATGCAGAATAAGTGAGGTTGACAGTTTATTCCTGCAACTTTCTTTGCGTATTAAAGCTGCTGTGTGCGTGTTTCCAGGGCATGCGAGATAATTAGTTTGTCCACGTAAAAGACAACCGTTACTGAGACTCGACTTCAAAATATAAAATTGTAAATGTAACATTGTATTTGTATATGCAGAGGCAAAATACATCTTACTGGACTCTTGTAGAAAGTTATTGTGGTAGATAAGGAGATTAGGAATGCACCCAAATGAAATTCTTACAATCTGCTAACATTAGTAAGGTCGAGCAATTTTGTGGAATCAGGGTATTTCCAATCTACAAAAGGAAATACAAGTATCCCCAATGCTGCTAAAAATGCATAGATTATTAGATCACCTTGACATTTGACAATTTCTACCACAGCATTATCATAACAATGGTACCATGACTTTTACAACCTTGGAATATACTGAGGCCTATAACCCATTCATCAAAGATGATGACTTAAAAAAAATGCAAACACTGTAGATAATGTAGGATATTCAATAATAACAGACTCTACCTGGATATTTCTAATTAAGACCCAAATAAAACAATAACAATCAGTTATTGTGCTAAGGTTTGCGTCCCTGTGTGTTCTCCAACTGCTCCAAAACCTTACTGAAATCTTTACAATGGAGACCCCAAGGATCTAGGACAAAGAAAATATCCTGTGTGTGAATTAACCCATACCTCTGGTATAGCTGTACTCCTCAAATTATACTGAGCTACAATAATATTGGTTTTCACTTAAGTTATGCATAGCTTCAGATGATATAGTCCCCATCCTGCCAGCTCATGACTACCTATTTAAACTTTAAGGATGGAGTACAGAAGAGCCATAAATCAAGGTGGCACCAAAGGGTGATGGCATTTACTTAATGGTACTAAACCGTCATCATCAGCCCAAATAAGAACAAAAATAGCCCAGCAGCATTTTAAGCAAAGCTCACTTTTAGTGATGCCTAAAAAAGGTGGCGTGGTAAGACACTTTTATCAGACTAATGCACACTATTTCTTCTCCAAAGATAAAAAGCAAGAAGACAGACCGATGGATCGATTTACAGCCTGTCATCTGTCTATATTTTCCTCAGTATTAGAGCCTGGGGAACATTTCATAAAGGCCATAGGGTCGGCTTATCATGGAACTAAATGCCAATGTAATTATTAGTGTCTGGAGATAGTGGAAAGGGAAGCACATCCTGCGGCAGAACACCATATTTAATTAATAAATGTCACTCTGCAAAGGGAGTGAGGGGTGTGCATGAGTAAAAAATAAATAAATGAAACAGTGAGGGAGCAAATGGGAGTGACAACAAAACTGGTCCTGTGCACAATTACAAATCAGTAGAAATTCACTTTGGAGCACATTTATAGCCAAGATGTACAAAAGGCCTTTAAATAAATCTTTTTTTTAAAATTGCAGTAGTATAATCTCACACTGATTAAAATTGAAAAATCCCAACCTTTTGAGTGCATTTATTCAATAGGGGAAAAAATCTTTTTAAAAAATAATTTCTTCTAAAAAAAATCCCTAGAGCAAAATTCCTTCAAAATGAATGTAGCTGAAGCTTTTCTACAATCTGTAAAAAATTGTAATTGGTAAAACCATGACTTTCCATTATTTCTGTGGGATATAAATATGAAATGACACAGAGGTTAGTTTCTTTTAGCCCCTGCCCACTAGCAGGAACCATTTTTATTTTGACTCCACATATTGGGAGCAGAATGATCAGCACACGGAAAAGCTCTGTTAGAGAACAATAGCAGACTGACATCTTCAGGACACCAATTCTCCACAACAACTATTAAATCCTATCTGCAGCATGCCAACCAGCAGCCTCAGAGTGTTGGCATAAAAAAAGCTTTTTAGACCTGCTATCACAAATGTAAACATGTAGAGTTTGAATATTGACATATTCCACTGCAACTTTAACTGGAAATGTGTTCTCTGGGCAGATGAGTGAACAAACACAACAGGTCTGCCATGAAACAAGCATGATAAACACGTGGGGGAAAATATGCCCACTGATAGGTACAGTGGAAGATCTATGATGCTGTGGGTACTGGATCTGTCAGCATTTGGAAGAAACTTTTTGAGAGGAAGCTCTCGAAATATATAGAACTGGTGACTTTCAGCAGACCAGATGGAAAGTGACATGGCTCATAGAGGGGGTTAGCTGCAGAGGTCTCTTGGCCAGAGCCTTGAGCAGTAAAGGCACTAGGGGAGAGGAGAGCAGTACCAGCAAATCAGCACAAAGGGCCTCAAGATGGGTCAACAGCGAAGAACTGTTGAGTCTTGGTAGCTATCTGGACACAAATCAATAATGGCTGAGTCACTTGGATTATTAGGGCAGGATTAGGGTTGAAAGACCCAAACCACTGAATGATTACGGAAACATGATGATGACGTGACAGCGGATGTTTTTACACGGTAAGTAAGGATTCTTGGCCTGTTTATTCAATTCCAACAAACAAAACAGGCAGATGTATTAGCGGGGAAAAAATATGACAGTGACAGCAAATGAATAAAAGTGTTTTTGTGATAGATTTAGACAACGTATGGAAGCTGAAAAATGTTTGAGAAAAGTTGTCTAAGTTTATGATAGCGAAGAAAGTTTACTAAGGCAAATGAGCCCTCCATTTAAATCTATTCTGATAAAACAAACACCTTCAATCTCAAACCTCCCACTTTGATGGCAGCCACCATCATTCACCATGAAGTACCTTCTGCTCTGGAGAAAGAACTGCATGGACAGCACTTTCCTCACCACAGTCTTCTTGAAAATCTCTAAGCAGTTCTAGAAGATGCAGATAAAAGACGTTCAACTTTTATTCTCCAAGGGAAAAGTTTTCCAATTAAGGAATCTTCTTCCTCCTCTTGGTGCTGCATGTATTGTATGATTGACAGCTTCATTAATTAGCCAGCTAGACTTTAAAGAATGATGGAAGAATGGCTATGAGCTGTGTGAGGAATATTACAGGAGCAGAATGCAATTAAGCTTAATTTCTATCGTTAAAAGGAAACATAAAGAGAATTTGTATGCGCCCCACATTCCAGCCTGGTTTAAAAACCAACTAAGTTTCAAAAACATGAACTGATACACGGCTATGCTAATTTATTTAGCAGGATTTTCCCCAATAGTTGAACTATGTAATATTTCTGTATTTAAAAAATGTATTCCACGAATGCCAAATTTAGCACCATGAATATGTTCCTATTCTTAAGCTTTACTGTCTGTGGGAAACATGAAGTCCATCAGATCCACCATCTTATTATGACTCTTTTGCTCTAGTCAGAGACCCCAGCTTATTTGGCTGAGCATGATTGATTGTAATAAGAGTGTCCACTATTTATTGTGCTATTTAAAGAAGTGGTTTGTCATTTTTTTGCTGTTGGTTGAAAAGCTTGGGCTCAAATTTTGTCATGTGACGTACAAACAGAGTCATACTCAACAGTCGACCATGATTCTCTGCAAGCTGTCCACCATCCTCAATACATTACAGAATCTTTACCTCCACTGACAACTGAAACAAAAACAACTCTAGTCCCGTGAACAGCAAAATCAAGCACCCCTTTTTTGTCAAGTAAAAGAAACCATTGTGAATGTGAGCAAAGCCAGACTTGAACAAAAAAGGAACAAACTACATAAACTACCAATTTGATTCTGTATTTTCATCGTGCAGCTTGGATATGTTGATCTGAAGCCATTGGTTTGTCATAAATCCTTAATTCACTGTATTCATATAAAAAAACCTTTTCTAAACTTTTAATGAAGCCTATATTCTTCAGATTTTCTTCTGCATTCATTAGCAGCTGGTAAATTAAACTTGAAAACTAGGCTTTGAAAATCTAATTTTACTTCCAGGATACAATAAATGCACTAAACTAGCTGAAATAGAGAAGTGCAGAGTCAGGAATCTCTTGTTCAGCATAATGCGAGTCTGGTCTCACTTTTGGGAAGGTCGGAGAGTTCAGGTCTCCTGTCTCTTTGCTTTTCTTAATGTCAGGGAGTTTGCACGCACCGAGGAACTTGTCACACAGGACGCAAGCTCCCATGATGCCCCAGAGTTTCTTTTTCGCTCCGTGGTCTCCTCAATCACAACCTTCCTTAACTTGAAGTGCTACTTGAGAAGCAGGCACACCTGAGACCATCTCGCCTCACTGTCATTGGATCAGCTGCTGACTCCAACACCGTATCCTTTGTCTTTTGTTCTCTGCCCACATAATAACTTTGAACTGCCTGAAGAACAGGAAAAAAAAAAAAAAAAAGGAGTTGAGGCGGTAATGGAAAAAAAAATAGATCAAGGTCTTGGAAAGCTGCAAAACAGGGTAAAAAAAGAAGTCTTTAAATGTTTCTTATGCAACAATTTCTTTCCCTCTTTCAAAGACGACACTCCTCGGCACACTGAAGTGGGTATTCTTGTTTGGAAACAAAGGCAGGCTTGCTTCTGAGGCAACTGCTAAGCGATTGCAAAGCAGATGCTTTTTTCTCTCGCCAATCAATTTAACACCTACACCTCCTCTCTCCTCCTTCATGCTGGCTCTGGCTCATCAATTTTAAATGGCACAAGGCAGTCTTGAATTGTTCTTTTGACTCACTCAGAATACAGGAAACATCTCCTCAGTTACAACAACCCTACCAAGACTTAATCACTAATAGCTTAGGTCAGCACAGACAGAGAGCGCTTTTACTTTTTTGTAAAATTTATATCTGGAAAAGTCTGTTTAAGCTTTCTTTAGAAAATACTTTGTGGAGCCAAATCTAATTATAACTACAGCTACAAGTCTTAACAATATGTCTTGGCCAGCTGTAGTCACCTGTAAAGAGACATTTGCAACCTTTGTCCTTTACAGAATAACTCAAGCTCAATCTGTTTGGATAGAGAGAATCTGTGAACATCAATTTTGAAGTAATGCTAGACTTTGACTGGGCCATTCTAATACAACAGTTTTATACTTATCTCTGGTTATATATTTAGGGTTATTGTCTTGAACTTTTTCAGGTCCATCCATACTTCCAAATCCTCCCAAATTCCTTCTTCTGAGCTAAACATACGCATGCCCACAACTCGATGCTGTTATCACGTTTTAAATTGAAATGTGTCCTTCGTGAGAAGGAGTTTTAGATTTTTGCCACTGAAAGCCGGGTATCGATTCTTGAATGAAGATGTGCTATACTCTTTCCATTTTCAGCTGATGGTTTGAAAAGCAATCTGAGAAATGTTTATAGCTGGGGATATTGCTTTACAACAAAACCCTGCTTTAAATTGGTCTTTATGAAGCTGTTTATTCACTCGTGTTCTCCAACACCACTCCGATGTCCTACTCCTTTTATGTTCTCCAGCTCATTGTAAGACATCCCAAAGCCTTTCCCCAGACCAGAGGGTTGAATTGTTCTTACTTGGCTTCCCCAAAGTAGGAAATGATTGGAAAACACACAAAGAGAAGAAGCATCTCAATCAGAGATTACATAATTTATACATTAAGCAATACACAGTAAGCCCAACAGAGAATAAACCTTCATAGAGGCAAATAATGTGGTGAACAAAGACATCTGCAATGACGTACACAACTGACATGTTTCACACAATCAGATGCCTGAACCACCTCAACTGGTTCCCTATAGACTCAATTTATTTAATGGACCCACTGGATTTTGTGTGAGGAGTAACAAGGGCCTTTTCATCTCTAATTGATATTTCTGCAGGTTGCTGTGTGCCCCCCCAAAAGTACCTGGTTCCAAGCAACTCTTGATGTTTTGGTTGGATCTTTAGGTACTTTGCAATTGGCAATCTGTTACATGTGGGAGTGGCTTTTTTCACAGAACTAAATTCAAAATTCCTAAATGTTTTTTTTTTAGAACTTTTGACAAATGTGCTCCACAATTTTTAGATACTGAGATGTGTGGCTGTTGCACAACAAAATTGTAACAAAAGTTCAAGAGGTATGAATATTACAGGAGAAAACTCCTAGGTGTCTAAATCATAGCAAGTCTGAGTTATATTTCTGAGAGTTGGTAAAAACAGTATGTGGATTTGGGAATTTTTTTTTCCATTATAAATCTTGTGCTCAACAGAACTCAGGAGGGGAAAAAAAAGCCATCTGTGTCTGACTCTTATCCCTGGCTTTCTCCAGAGCCTGGATGAGCCTGAGCCAGCAAATGTCAGTCGGATAAAGACCAAGCCTGACAGACAGACACTGGGAGTTTTGTCATTCCGTGTGTCATCCCTTTGCCAGCAAGCCCCAATCTTTGCCGGTCTCAGAAGCCCTCAGATGCGGGAGAGAAACGTTCTGAGGGAGAACGTCAGGTTGTGTAACTCCTCTAAGCCCCACGTAAGGCTGAAACGCTGAGGACATGCACTGTTTCTGCACCCTGATGGCCTCAGAGAGTTTTCATTATTGTCTTATGATGGAGGTCGCCATAGAAACAACAAACACGTCAACAAACCCGTCACAAACAAGCTAAAGCACTTCGATGAGATGTTCTTTCAGAGGCAAGAGGTCTGTCCAGTGTCGGATGTTATTTAATCCGACTTGATATTTAGAAAAACGGCTAAATCAAGCAGATTATCTGGAAACAACTGTAGGTAAGCGCAACAAAACATAACATGCTTTATACCGAAAACATTGACTGTGATCATGATGAATTAGTGTAATTTTCTAATGTGTTTTTCCACAATAAAGTAAATGTACAGTCATTAAAAAAATCATATTATCCAGTTATCTGAACCTCTGTATTCACATCTCATAATTCAAAGTTAAAAGGAGCGAGAAGCAGAGAAGAATAAGCATACAGTTCGCCATATTTAATTTATATTTGCACAAAGTTGCATAATATTTAATATATCTTACTATTCAATATCACTAGAGAAAGTGAAGAACAGCTTATTGCTTTATATTTACACAGTTTTCTGAACAAAAGATTGTATTTTGTGTTATTTAACAAATGTTATACATTTGATCTAATAAAAATGTTCCATATCATAGAAGTCTCAAGTACATATACACATTTCTTTTTTCTAAGGAGGTTTAGGCATGAATTTACAATTTAAAATAGAAGTCCACTTGACAATGTACTGCTTCGCAGGGCCTCTCTTGTATTTATGACGAAAATACAAGGCAGTTTTTTGTCATATACTTTGTGCAAACAATTAGAGTGGTACATCTTATTTTATATTCTTACAGCAACTGCGGCTGAGGAACAAAAGCTTCTTTGCTGGACAAGAAGCTTCAGCAAACGTCAAGGCTAAGTAACCTACAAAATGGTGACGCTTAAACCTTTAACCTGCATCTGCTTTTGGTCAAATTGGATAAGGAAACGTTGGTAAACTGGTGACAAAATTTGATAGAATGTAGGGAATTTTAAAATGAAAAGCTATTGCACCCAGTTATGCTAACAATGCTAATCACTAATAGATTTTACATTGTTTTACAAAAATTATGTTCGGAAGTACAAATTCCATCAATACAAACATTAAGTGGAATGAAAACTATAATCAATACTTTGATTAAACATACATTATGTTCTGCACAAACATAATCAGTCACCTTTTATGAGCCCATACAACTTATGACTTTTCACTCAAATGTTTCAGATCTTTAAAGGACCAAACAAAACAGCTAGAACAAGAACTATGTGAATATCTGCACTGTTGAGCAACAAATTTCTGTAAACAATGTTCCCAAGCTCCAAAATGGCTTTGAAAGACTTCCTGCTGTTGTACAATGAACAAAAACAGAACAAAGCAGCCAAAAGGAATTCAAGAAATGCTGCAAACACAAGACACATAAGGAGAATTAAATATCAGAGAAAGATGACAACAAATTTATGCTTTCAAATGGATCCACGTCAATGTGATGATATCCTAATTGTCAAATATACTGTTGAAAGCACCAGGAACTCTTTACTGTCTATTTGATGCTTCCTGTAATTTCAAAATTTTATCCAAATAACTTGCTAAATTCTTTACAATTCAAAATATAGAAAACAAGTATCTTAGAAGCCCTAGATAGATGATACAAAAACTGAATGTTTTTGGCCAAAACAAACACTTTGTGTGGCGCAAAACCAACATCATTCTAAACATAACATCTCCATATTTAAAAGGGGTAAATAGCAAGATGCTATATGGGTGCATAGCTTCATCTCAGACAACTTCCCTGTCCATGCTGATGGGAAGTTGATGGGAAGCTGGATGGAAAAAAAATATTAAATTAAGGAGACCAATCAAAATCCAGACCTAAATCCAACTGAGAATCTGTGGCAAGGGTTGAAACGAACAAGAGGATAATTCAACTAACTTGTTTCCCTAGATGTTAGAAAGGAGGCATTTAAAACAGTGTTTATGTCAATAAAGTAAAACATCACCAATCAATACACTCGTGTAGGATGAGCTGGTACAGACTGTCCCAGTGGACTGAAATGTCCCTATGTGGCTTACCACTCAGTGTGTACCATGTTCTCTGGAGCTGCAGTTACCCAGCTGCAACATCAATAGTATTTGTCAAGTGGTTAGAGCTGATAAGGACACAGATGATTGCCTTGGGGTTGCTTAAAGCCTGGTTTGTCAGTGTAACTTGGAAGCTAGAACTGTCAGTAATTGAGCTAAAGTGCTTCATATCCCCTTCACCTGACTGCTTGTATCATTCCATATTATATTTCTCATGCTTTCTGGGATTAAAATCAGGGCAATTTAATTATTGGACAGTAAGACAGGCAGAAAAGTCCTTGATCTCTGTCAAGACTTGCCAGAGCAGCCTCCCCATTTTGCTGTTTCCCTTTCTTGCCTTTGACCTCCCACAGGTTCCATTAACTGCAGCACCCAAGCAAACTCAAGCACATCCAATCTTGTGACAGTTACATAACAAAAGATGAGGCAGGGAAGATTAGAGAAGGGTGAGGCGAGAGATCGAGAAGTGTTAGGGTTTGCTCAGCCTACAAAAACAAAAACAACTCCTTCACCGTTATCGTCCGGATCACTGGGTGCAGCCTCTCCTCTGAAGTTTCCTCGCCTTCCTCCCGTCTTACAAGAACATGACATACAACTGTTTTTTTTTCCTAGCAAGAAACTTCTCTTCACCTCTGTTCTAAAAAAAACACAACTCCGCCACAGGTTTCTACCTGTCATTTCAAATTATACGAGTCGAAAGCACTCCAGTCGGAAAGGGGAAAATGTGACGTGGGGTGGCAGGTGATAAAGTTAGGGTGATGGCCTGCCCCCTTTTAACTTCCATCCTTCCAGGTACATCTTCAAAAGCCAACTAGAAATTGTTTTAACTTAACTGAAATCTTTAAAGAAAATCAGTTTTTGACACTTCTCTGTTTTTCTCATTGGAGTGCTACAACCTCCAAACATTTAGAGCTATTCCACAAACAAGACAGTGATACATACATAAGGCATTCCACATCAAAACAGGTAAGTAGAACTGAAATTTGGAGCAAGGCTTCAGGTCCAGATGGTATCAGCCTCAGAGTCCTTAGAGCCTGTGCAGACCAGCTCTGTGGGATTCTGCAACTCCTCTTTACGCTAGCCTGACTTAGGAGAATGACCCAGTGCTATGAAAAACATCCCAATTATACCCATCAGTTCTCAAAGATTATAGACATGTTGCCATGACATCTGAGGATCTCCTGTAGTTTGCTTGTTGCTGTGGAGTTAGAGTTGAAGATGCCATCATACACCTGGTTCATGAAACCCACTGTCATCTGGACAAAGCAATCAGCACTGTGATGATCATGCTCTGTGATTCCTCCAGTGCATATAACACAACCCAGCCTGCTTTGCTTTGACAGCAACTCCAAAAAACACAGGTGGATGCCTTAGCAACTGCCTGGATCAATGACTATCTGACAAACAGATCACAGATTATAAGACTGTGTACCTAACCAGGTAGTCAGCAGCAAAGGCGCACAACAGGGGACTGTATTCTCACCATTCCTTTTCACTATCCAGTACAAAACAAGCTGTATTATTGATTTCAAGATAAATAGGATTATATCAAACACTATTTCCATCATGAGGGAATAAGAGGTGGTTGAAGAGTTTAAATAAGGCAGTGTTCACCTGGACAACAGACTGTACTTGAGATGCTAGAGTGAACAGTGAACAATTTCTATTAACAACAGTGACAGAAATTATGGCAACACTTTATCTGAAGAGTGTGGCATTAGGTGTATCATGAACATTAAGGACATTCCAAATGGTCATCACTGTTGTCATTAAGTGCCACTGGGTTTTATTACATCTATTTCCCAAACAATGTCAGCCTTAACATTAAGATAAATCTAATATGACTGCAAGACGTGTTTTAGTTCAAGCATCAACATTGAGGCATTCACAATGTTTACTTTTTTTTCAGGCTATTTTTCACCCAGCCAGACTTCGTCATAATTGGACCAGTAGCCTACATATAAAATCCTATCCATCCTATTGTTAGACATCAGACGGAGTGTAAGGAAGACTTTTTGTTCCACTAACTACTCGAATAGGCCGAGGAGCAATGGTAAATGGCTGATCTAGCTCAGCAATGAGTCTAAGGAAAGCCTGATAAATGTTTGGGCGAGCCTGAATTTTTTTCTCACAGGAATCAGCTCTATATGCAACTGGAGGCTCGTATGGATTCGCTTTGTTAAAAACAGGTGCAGACTATTTTTTTTTGGCAAAGCAATGTAATAATCTTTCAAGTTACTGTAAGTGAGAAAAGAGAAGACTCAAACTCGCATATACCCAATACAGCCAGAAATAAAATAAAAAAAACAACACTGTTAAACAGTAATCATATACAGGCCCAGGAATCTCCTGAGAGCCCACATTTAATCTTAGTATCACTGCAGGCTTATGAAACCAGCCATCCAACCAGCTGTATAAAAACAGTCTCATAAATATATCTCGCAAGCGAAGGAGAATTTCTCCTAACAAGAGAGATGTTTCTGTTTTTGTGAGTGTGTGTGAAGCAGAAAAGCAGCACCAGAGGCCCAGCCCGTGACAAAACAAAGAGATTAAATGACCTGTGAATGTGACTTTCCATTTTCTATTACGGTAGCTTGAGCTTAACTTAGAAGGCTGCTGCCCCCCTCTGGTGGCTAATGAGACATCAACATGAACTGTGCACAACAACACCTGCTTTCATTTTCGTGTGTCTGCTCAGGTACTTTCAGTTGATTGAAATCAGAAACAGAGCTAACAAGCTACCTGGAAATGGCGATAAAACGATAACAGTAAAGCAATAAGATTCAATATGCATCGCCTGCTCCCTGCCTCACATTTATAAAGGCAAACCTTCCTGTCTGTGGTTCAGATAAAATCTAGGAGAATGTGCTCTTTTGACACACATTGCCAAAATAACAGAATGCAAACATGTCAGGGCCCCCTCTGAGGTGAGATTTCAGCTCAAGCAAGAGCCAAATGTCAACCAGTTCAGACAGATGGTCCACAGATCTGGTCAGCAGAGGCCGACCTTGGTCAACAGTGACGAGGAGTGGGGGGGCAACGCGGTTTTTGTTTTTGTGCAGAACGCTTGATGTTGACGGGAGCATCAGGAGAGCGTCGTTGCCAAGGTGGGAAGGTAAAATCATGTCAGGCTTGTTTGTGTGGCAGGTGCTCTGGGACTCTGTGGGTTGCTGTCGAGCTGTCGCTGTGACAGAGGAATGTCAAGAGTGGATAAACAGCTTAAAGAGGGCTTTTGATATCAGATAAGAAGAACAGAATGCGCTGCCTATTTTTGTTATCCATATTTTGGTTTTCACATAGTTTTTGACCTTCCACAGAATAAAGTATTTTCATGAACTTTAACAGATTTTCCCCTGCAATCTTCCTACATCTATTCAATTGGAAAATTGCATACATTTCCAAAAAATTTTCAGGGTTCTTGGTTTTTTCTTCGGACAGCATATCATCAATTCCTCGCAAATATCCATCCATCCATCCATCCCAGACTTCCCTTTCCCCAGCCACTTGGGCCAGCTCTTCCGGGGGAATCCCGAGGCGTTCCCAGGCCAGCCGAGAAACATAGTCCCTCCAGCATGTCCTGGGTCTTCCCCGGGGTCTCCTCCCGGTGGGACGTGCCCAGAACACCTCACCAGGGAGGCGTCCAGGAGGCATCCTGACCAGATGCCCGAGCCACCTCAACTATCTCCTCTCGACGCGGAGGAGCTCTACTCTGAGTCCCTCCCAGATGTCCGAGCTTCTCACCCTATCTCTAAGGGAGAGCCCAGCCACCCTGCGGAGAAAACCCATTTCAGCCGCTTGTATCCGGGACCTCGTTCTTTCGGTCATGACCCAAAGCTCATGACCATAGATGAGGGTAGGAACGTAGATCGACCGGTAAATCAAGAGCTTCGCTTTTTGGCTCAGCTCTCTCTTCACCACGACGGACCGGTACAGCGCCTGCTTCACTGCAGACTTACTTCACTTCAGATATAGAAGGTAAACAAACACCTCATTTCCATAGAGCAGTACGGTTTGGTGTGATTTTGTCTGTTTCCATGGTAAAAGCAGTCCATATAGCCATATAAATGACTCCTAATGCACCATTCCTGGATCCACTTCTATTCTAAGTTCACTGGATAATGGAGTTACAATCCTCACACAACACAGTCCACTGACTGAGGGACAGAAAACCGTCACAGATTGCGACAATCATATTACTACAATATGATGACATATTGTGTAATGCAAGAACACATTCTCAAAGATCAATAAACTTTAAATTCTAATGAACATATAACATGGGAACTTGAAGACATTTTGAATATCCAAAATGAGCAAAGAAACGGAAACAAATTAAATGAATTACAAACTCTGTAAACAAAATGGTTCTTCACAAAAAGGGCTACATGTACCAGACTGAAGTCTCATCATCCGGTTTTTGGTAGAAAGAGAGAGAAGAGAAAAACAATGAATCATGCAAATAAAACTTGTTGAGCTTATTTTAATTTTTCATGTGATTAATTGATTTATTGCTTATTGTGACAGGCGTAGAGTGGGGTAAATTGACTCATAGTCAGCACAAAATGTTCCAGAACATTTGGCTCTATTTTTACCCAAAAAGGTTGTGTACAAATACCCCAAAAACAAAAGCATGAAATGGAGGAGAGGCAAAACAACCACCTCCCCTTTAAGCTGTATAGCCTTTGCTTTTATCTAAGCAATATCATAGTTGATAAAAGCCTGAAGTACAGTGTAGTTCTTAAAAATGCAAACAAAGACAGTCAGGTATGAAATTATCTAAACTCAACAAGTACAAAATGGCAAAGGGTTCAAAATAATTACCATCCTTTGCTGAAAAGACCATAGTTAACATCTAAAACTAGCAGTATTTTCTTAGGTTGCTCCTACTCTTGTGCTTAAAAGGAAACACATCAACCATGCAAAAAAATGTTGCAGAGGCCAGGATGGGATCAAAAAAACTTCTTTACGTTACAATTTGCCAAACATAGCCAATATGGGTATATAGGTTGTTTTTGTATGTTTGAAATGCCTGGCTGCAACACCAATCCCCCCCTTGTGAGACAATAAAGATACTCAACAAATACTACCAATTTTGCATGATAAATCCAGTAAATCGTTGTGAAATTATTCAAACACCTGGCAGGTTCAGATTTTAAATTATTTCCATTAACCAAGAATTTGCTTTCTGATTGAAAATAAAACATGTTCAAATGAAATCCTTGAAAAAAAACGAGATTATTTCTTGGGGGAAAATAAAAGAGATAAATACATGATTAAAAAAAATAAGTTATTTAAATGTCATGTTGAAAACGACTTCTCGGTAATGAAAGGAATCATCTTTTTGTTTTCATTAGAGCAATAAGACCAGTCTTACAATTGCCGATCAGCTTTCTGCAATGACTTTGCGAGGATGTCCAACCTCAATCACCTCCACAAATCAGACTGAAGTTTGGACTCTTTAGTAAAACTGAACAGTTACCTAAATCTGACAATAATTTGCCATCAGTAATTTGGGGCTTCACTTTAGAGTAGGAAAAATACAAAAGAAACATCAACTCCACATTTGGTTGTAAAATAAAATGAGTGCAGTTTAAAAAAGTCATTTTTACGAGCAGTTTGAAATTCAGCTTTATTGTCAATTTGTTTATGCACTATTCCCTCACAGCTAAAATAAAACTCCACTATGATAATTTCTACCTTTAAGCGATTCTGATGTATAATTTAGCACCTAAAATATAGCCTCCATTTTTACATTTTGAAGCACGACAAATGTCTTTACCTAGACTGTTAGCTGTTGCAGAGAAATCCCTTCCGTACACCTGCAGGATTTTTTTTTGTTCTGCATACTGGCAAAAAGTGAAATTCCCTTAACTCCTCTCTTATCTCATCACCATTAAATAGTGCATGAACACCACAGTTGGCTTTCTTTTTTAAACAGAGGATCACTCTGGTTCTCCAGTTCAAACGAAAAACATGCAATATTCTCAGACTGTTTCTAGTAGAATGAGGAGAGGGCTTTAAAGGTATGTGAGCAGGTAGAAAGATGGATAAGTGATATATGCCTCGGCACAAAACGCGTATAGGCTGAGAGAAAGCAATTTCCTGCTCTCAGAGACGTTGCTGCGGATCGAGTTGAGTCACACATCGACGGTTCTATGAAGGTATTGTCCCATTAATAAAGGAGAAATAAAGAAGCTCTAAAAGTTCAGCCCGTGCAAAACTTTAACTTTCATTACTAAAATTACATCTCTCCTTCCCTTTCTTTCGCTGTTCGGCTTTTCTGCCATTTATTGTCTGAACTACAGTAACCCTACCTTAGCAGGGGTTTCTACAGTAATGAAAGGCTATAACATAATGTTGGAACACAGAGAGAGAGCCGATTCAAAATACCCTTTTTCCCTTCTGAGCGTCGAGCTTGCCTTTGATCATCAAATTGTTCTCCCGAAAATCCTTCCTGAATTATCTGGGCCACTGAAGTGGAAAGTGAATTTTCTGGGGAGGCCAAAGCTTCTTATAGGGGAAAGGGAAAAGAAGCAGAAAAACTAATAAAAAAGATGTGAAAATGAAACAAATTGAATCAGAGAACAAAAAAAGACGAAGAATATGATCACCACTTGTAAAAAAAAAAAAAAAAAAAAAAAGGACAAACTGTATTTTAAAAGTGAGCAGACAGGTAAAACCTCTATCCATGTTTGTTCACCAAATGCTGTTTTTAACAGACTTTGGGTCAATTCTACCCTTCAACAATTTCTAAACCTGAGTTATTCTGTTGTTTCCCCATTTCCATTTCTTGTGAACAAACCAGTTCACAGGATAGAAACCAGATATTTAGGATTTAGTCATTTAGGATAACTAAAATTTCTTGTTTGCTAAATGTTAGAATAATTAGATATTTTTTATTATCTTTAACTTTAGAAGTTCACCGACTTTTCATTAGTGTTGGACTGAATTATCTGTTAAAATGTATAACATGGTTCAAAGATTTTGGGTTTCCTTCCAAAAGTTTCACACAGCAATGTCATATTGTAATTGGTTTCCTAACTCACAGAGGTTGTCTTGCACTTGAAATTGCCTCAGGTCATTGTTTATGCTTTTTGTGAATTGAATTTACATCTGTTTGGTAAATATATTGAAATAAAAGTATTTTCATTTTAAAGAAAAATATATCTTAATAGGCCAATATCAGAAATCACTAGTTAATTTAATCAAATGTAAATAAATGAATCTCCATCAGTGCCAGCTCTTGCTTATATAATATCGTCATTGAAATAAGTAAGGCCTTGCAGACTCAAGTGCTGTATGCTTAAAGTGAAGCCTACATGAAAAACCTTGAAGAAAACTGTGGTATTGAACTTTAAAAATAGCTCACCAGTGCTTCATCCTCGGAGAGAACCCTTGTCTCATCATGGACAAGCACCACTTTAGCCTTGACTTCGTCCAACGATATACTGAGGGATTTAAAAATGCATCAGATTAGTATTCCATTGAACAGTTTGGTTGATTTCATTAATATGTGTTGAACATTCCTAGGTACTGGACAGTTATACTGAAAAAAGGATTCCACTTAAAAATATCAACCTTGTTTTAATCTAGAGATTTAAAACAGAAACAAACACACTATTTTACAAAAAGAAGATTAGTCCTCACTTTTGAACTGCAAAACCAGAGTTGGCAATTAATTAAGGACAGATTAACACATAAAAATTTCTTAAAGTTCAATTAACCTATTTAGAGCTAATATTGAGAATGTTGCACATTGCTCATACCTTTGTCCTGATTTCAAAATACAAAGCACTACAGTGTAAAGTTACACACACACACCCAAATATGTGGCAACTCTTTTTCCCATGACACTAAACTCTTGTCATTAACCATTTTTCCATGCTTGTGTCTTCCTTCCAGAGGTTGCAGCCAAACTGCCCCCTCTGAGCTCAGATAATGACTGCATAGCCAGAATCAATCCCCAGAGCGCGTCAACTAAGGCAGGCAAACATACAAAGTGAATAGTCTGCTCAGCCTACAGAAGATCAATGCTCAGGGTGAGTGCTGGAGAGAAACAATGCCTTTCACCATTGTGAGAACGGCACACAGGCTGCAGAACAACAGCTCTGTAAATCCTGTGTGAAGTAAATTGGCTTTGGCTGCAATCACGCAGGGCATTTGCACGTATATATAGACCGCTGCAGTATAAAAGCAGGTGTTTTGTGATGTGCACCCCTTTTGGAGGCTTCTCTATGAAAGTCAGTAATGAATATTATGGAGCTCGCAGATGCAGGCAGTGATAAATCCATGCAGAGGGGGAGAGGATAAAAAGCACATCCTGTTCGTGGGCCTTTGGGAGGCTCCATCATGGTTCATTTCCTGAAGCAGTTGGTAGACTCTATTTATAGGCCAGCATACTAGTACCAGTTAATCCTGCACTGGGCTGCCAACTGCCTGCCAGCTGGCACAGTGGGTTGTTCCTGCGTGTGCTGCATGGAAAGGTTTTGGGATGAAACTATTGTGAGGCCTACATTCGTGACCAACGAGTCTTTACCCCTCATTTAGGGATTTTACATCTCAAAGTTGGTTTTGAGACTAAAATTTCAAGAGTTCTCAGTCATATTAGGTCAGTTTAAAAAGATAAACATAAAGAAAGGAGAGACGGTTCAATGAATAAACTGACAGAATCATGGATGTACAAATGGAAAGAGGGATGGACATAACCTTTAGATGATGGGTTAGGGCAAAGTTTTGATAACTTTTAATTACTTTTTTTTTAGGAAAGTCAGGCAGTACAGACATGTCAATGGTTATCGGCGACAGTGAAAGTGGAAAAGACGTTTGAGTGTACCTACGATCCCTGGGGCAATGACTCAAGGACAGTTACTTTCTATTCATGACGTTTTCACAAATCCGACTTTATAACTTGTGAATTATCTTTTTAGGAAGTTTTCACATAGGCCATTTAAAACAACCTCATCACGATTTGAATGAAATATTTATTCAGTGTTAATTTATATCAAAATGCATTATTGATTCTAATGAGGATGTTTTGCAGAAATGTCTTAATGCGATTTAAAATGTGTTCAAAACTTTATGAAAATCAATGGCTGCGGTCTTTGTCATGAGGCAATTATTGGTGAGTAAATGGACACGAAAATGAGATTAGTTCACAGTATAAATGAGAGAATAATTATCTGTGAATCTGCATTAAACATAATTAGCAATTCCAATGAAGCAGATTAAGAATTGAGGAACGTTTAGTTAAGTGTCATCGGGGACAAAGCCAGACAAATAACTTTTTTTTTGTGCAACATAAAAAGCATGCAGCACGCATGCTAATCAAGGAAGCAAATTGCCTGGCAACTGCAAGCATTATGTATAATTTGTGACATTGCATTTATCAGAGAAGAAACTAAATGAGGCTTTGAGTGTACTTTGACACTTTGAGTTGGAGAGACGTACCAGACCTGAGCAGCATTGCAGTGGATAAAAACACAATCTCTGCCTTATTCAGATCAACATCAGTACATGTAGTGCATAATGATGGCTAGTTCACAAAGTCCACCAACTGACAGCTTAGTAATGTGTTTGCTTAAGCACAACTCAGAGAGAGACTCAAGAATTCAGACAGAGGGAGATTGAGTGGATAAAGAGGTTCTGAGCTGTGAACGGAGGCCAGAGAGGCAGAATAACAGACAACTGCAAGAATGCACAAACGGACATATTTTTCTTACATAGGAAAATGCTGCATGAGGAGATTGTTTTTGCATTCATATGTTTTATAGCACACTTGGTTTACTATTCCAAGTCTTTCTGTTGGCTTAAGCATTATTATTATTTTATTTTTACATGCATGTTCTGGTAAAGTGTGGAATATGAGGATCTGTAAAGACCCTCAAACCGAGCAGAGGACTGCCAACGTACATTTTAAGAGGGCATTTGAGTTGTTTTAGGTCAGCAATGGGTTTGGTCTTGGTTTGGCCTTGGTACTCTCATATGGATACCATTTTTGCCCAGTCTCTTTCTTGCTGTGAAATCATGAGCACTGATTGTAACTGAATAGAGTGAGGCCTGCAATGTTTTATTTGTTGCTTCTAGTTCTTCTGTGACCCTTCTGGATGAGTGATTAATGCACTTTTAGTATAATTTTGGTCGGCCAGCCACTCTTAGGAAGTTTCTCACTGGTGTTCTAATGTAAGAAAGCCCTATATATGGAGATGTGACAGTTTCTAGACTAATCCTTCACAATAACCTTGCTTCTCATTAATTCTTAAATGTATTTAGGTTGCATTGCTTTTTGAGATCGTTTAGCTAACTTTATATTGTCACATAGGGTCATCCATTTAGGGGACTTATTATGTGACTCTATAGGTCAGATGGTAAGTAAGGCTGTTAAATTTACTCTACTAAAACATGAGGTCAAACACATTTAATTAATAATTTAACGAGGTGTGCACAGTTTTCAGAAAAAAAACAACAAAACAAAACATTCTTTTGCAAGTCATGTCATAAAGATGCAAGTTCCTCCATAGGAAAAAACAGTTTTCTTATTGCTTGAACAGCAAAAACTATCCCAACTGAATTATAGTAAAACATAAAAATTGACTTGTATGAAACAGGTTTCTGTTCAGGTAATTAATAGGATACATTATCCGCATACTGTCCATTTTATTTAATCAATACAAAAAGTAGGATGCGTAAGATACAGAGAGTTTAAAACGATAAAGATTTAATAGAAGATTATAGTGCCTCAGAGATGGTTGGTGGATGATAGGCTTGGCAAAGAGCAGTGGCCCTGCATCAAATTTGTTTTCAGGCTTTAAAAACCTTTGGACTCTCTTTGATTAGCATATAACTCACCTGCCATCTTTATTGCTGTCCAGTAGTTGGAAAAGGTGAGATACGGTGCTATTCTGATGCCTAAAACCTGCAAAGGAAAATTATATATTAGAAGCTTTACACAGCGGGCAGCTGATAATAATATTTAAGAAGCAACTTTTCATTATTTCTAACCACCAATTGCTGATTGCTGATCAGTCCTAATAAAAACCTTGAAGCGTGAACATAAAAGGAAAAAAAGAAAAAAGAAGTGAACTAAAAAGTATGAGCAGCAAGGGTAGAGAGAAGAGAAAAAAAAATCAGGCAATGAGTCAGTCATGCTGTGCAGGAACATTTGCTTTCCCCGTAGGAAAAAAAAAAGCGCGTCAGAGTCCAGAATGCAATCAGGAGGCTTTGTGCTGCAACGGCTGCTATGACAGTGATTTCCCTCTTCTGCTCCGTTCACATTCACAGGCAAATGAAAAGGAGAAGCAAAAAGAAACTTCCTGAACCCTCTTATCTGCAAAGCATGTGACCCCAGCCGATTCAGTTTTGTGAATCGCACTCACTGGAGAGGAAGGCGAGGAGGAAGTTTTCTGGCGTTTGGTGCTGAGCATCTCCAGAATCATTTACAGAACAGAAAAGGTAAAAGGGGCAAACTGATTGCCCCCTACGTCTGGGGAAACGCACTTTACATAATGCTAATTGCACATCCGCAGCAATTACCTTTCGGTACTAATTACGGAAAAGCTAATTGTGAAATTAGCATTTCTTTTCCTCACCGTGTACGGAGCAAAGAGCTTATGCAGTGTGTGCAAAAATAAAAAATAAAAATCTAACAAAAAATTTAAGAGTTACAACAAGTTTTATGAATCTTGCTCTGGCAAAACTAACATGGATGAGGCAACTTACAGTTTTTTGAGTGAGTCAGAAAAACTAGTCCATCCATTTGTTACAAACAGGATTAGTTTATTTTTTTAATCAAAAAATAGTCAGTTCATTAAAAATGAGACAGCAAGAAATCATGTTTCTCCGGTTGTATCTTAGCTGCTCCCGGCTGAATCTAAAAAACTGTTTCCTTTCTTCCCAATTGATCAAATACAACTTCAAGATCTTTCAGTTAACAGCCTCTTCGCTTCAATTTCACTCATAAAAAATTACATCTGGCCCAGTATTACTGTGGTTAACAGTGTCATTTTCCTGGGGGGGCATCTGCTGAGCCGTTGCTGCCAGGAACTACATGTTCTCTCTTTAAAGATCAGTGGTGTCCAAACTTCTGCCAAGATTACTAAGTTGAAAGTAACCAGGAGCCATGTTTGGATATATTTACAGTTAAAAGCACAAATCATCTTAGTGCGAGTTATTTTATTTTATCTGGTCAGAAGTAAATTAAACATGAAATATTTCAATAAAGCAAAGTATAAAAGAACAAAATATTTTAAATCCAAAAAAGAGTCTCACACTCATACAACAATAAAAAAAAAGGTGTAGAGTTTTAGGGTCGATTTTATTTTCTATTTTGTTGGGCTACAAAATATTTGTAGTCATATATTTTTAGAAAACCAGTGCTGAATTAATGCAAAGCTGTGTCCTATTCTGGTTTTCAGTAAAATGCGGCAGGGTGATTGTCGTCCTTCATCCCATCTCTTCCCTGGATCAAACTTCAGTAGAAAAATATTATTGTCACTAATTATATGCAGCATTCTGATTTCATCTACTAGATTGCACTAAGGGATAAAAAGTTTCTACTTAACTTTTTTTCTTTTAGAAGAGAAATAAACATCACCGTGTTACAACAAGGATCAGATTTATAATTCAACTGATGTAATTATATATTTCTGTCCGTATGATTTCCTGATAACATTTATTGTAAACCAGTGAACCAATTCCCAGTTTTTGTCTGGTGTAGACGCTCCTTCTTCTTTGTAAGGTCATATTCAGCTAATAGTTAGATTGTGTTTGGTTATCGTGAAAGTATCTCTATAGTTACGCTCCTAATAGCCTGGCCTGCTGGAGGACATTTGGGCCATTTGTCCTTACTGCTCTTCTTTTTCCAATTATTCTCCATTTAAGCATTATCTCCAGTTGTTGCTGCAAAAAAACTTTGTTATCTCTTAGGTTTTTTATCTCCACAGAACCTCCACTGGGCCCAGCGTTTCTGTATTAAGCTGGGTCAACTTCATGGAAAAGGGCATCAGTTGAGCTATGCTGCCATCAGCTATGTTAACCTCTTATTTTTTTATCCCAAAGATTTTACTACTAGCTCAGTGCTTATCAGCTTAGTTGTGTTTCTCTTCTGGACAAAAACAACTTACTTCTGACAACAACAAGTGTTACTGCTGGTATTAAGTCTGCACAATAGGATTGGACATGTCTGCTTTATAATCAATTTGTATCTGGATTAACTGCCAGTGAACATCATGACCATAAAACACTGATGTCATATAATTTGAATCACCACTCAGTCTCCAATCATCTGGACTTCTTTACAGAGAACTTCTTACGTAAAGCAACATATGCTCAGCTGATTTTGATTCAAGCTTAATGTACTTTAGAGTAAATTTTAGGGTTATTTTTAAATTAATTGGATTCTGCCTAAATGCATACAAATTGGACCTGTTTGCCAAGTGCTCCAGATGACATTTGTTGTCATTTTGCTTGATAACAATTAACCTAGCTAAAATGAGTTGAAAAATCTAAAAAGAACATTTTAAAAGATGCAAGATTTTGCAGAACATCTTGACCTGAAACAATAGGGCTCTTCAGTTTCTGCAACTCTATTCTTGAGTCTACTCAACAACAGGTAAAGGGGAAAAACTGCACTTGATAATATTATCCCTCAATACATACAGCATCTGCAAGATTAGTGGCCCGTTCTTTATTTCAATTGCTCTCCATTTGCAACCCAACGCTCGATATTTTCAACCCGTGCTCCGGTCGCCACCTCGTAAAAAATGATAGCGCAGAGAAGGGAGCAAGATGGTCTCATTCCTCTCTTAACTGCAAAGTTGTGGCTATGAAAACAACTATAAGGAGGATAGATGAAGAAGTGGGGGAGAAGAGTGCAGAGGAAAACAAAAATGATGGAGAAGAATCTGGTGGAGGAGGGGGCAGGTGAAAGGTAAGAGGATGATAGGGGAGAAAAGAGGAAAATAAAGAAGAGTTGGAGAGTGGTGTGGGGGGGAAAGAGGAGGAGAAGGTTGAAGACATTGGGATCCTTAGGCCAATGGCACATATAGGAGACTATGTTTACTAATGGATACCATCAGTCATCCACCCATGTTGCCCTGGTGATATCGGAGCACTCTCGTAAAATAAGAGAGACACATCGAGAACAGAGAAAATGGAACATATCAGCGGGAGTCTGCAGATCTATGGCTAGCCTACAGACAATGTTATCCACTCAGAGCTTTTTTTTTGTCGTTGTAGGCTCTGCACTCCCAGGCAAAGAAAACACACATTTTGCTGTCTTTTATACACTAGAAGCAGTATTTGCGAGAGGAAAATTACCTCTTTCTATGGAAAAAAGGCAAAGAAATGGAAACAGATCAAAAGGCTGCATGTTCTGTGCTGAGCTTTTTACTTTACTGAAAACAGGAGACGACATAAACAAGAAGAAGCCTGAAAATGAGTTTTTCAACTTAAATGTCATGTCTAGCATTGAGGGGCTTACCGCAGGAGGATGACTCAGGCCGTCCATCTTATTCAGAAAACACAGTGGGGAAAATAAGACTGTTACAAACAAACAGCCACGCAATTTTAAATTTCTTAAACAGTTTTTCATGATTGTGTTTAAACTTTGTGTTGCCTAGCAGACCATTTCCTACATGACTGCAGAACAACAAGAACAAAACAAAGCGAGTCGTAAAACTGTTTAAGCCACAGGACGTTTGGAAAGCTTGTCACCAGAAGACAATGACAGCCAGTATGAACAGAAAATATTTAATGTTATGTTCTGTAAGATAATGTGCTAATATGAGTATATTTAAAATGCTGTTTTCTAATCAGAAAATGGAGGATGTTGTGGGTGGGTGGATGGACGGATGCTTACATTGGCGTAATGTTGGTTCACTTTACTTTGCAGAACTGCTTTAATGCAGCGAAACTGGATGAGCAGCAATGTCTGGTTAAGGTCACACCACAACATCTCCGGTTAGGACACTCCAAAACTATTTTTTTTATTTTTTGCTTGTTTGATTTTTTGTTTTTCTTAGCCAACCGTTTTCGGTCGGTGTCAAATGAATAGCCAAAACATGCTTGACCTTAAGGTCAGCAACTGACGTCTACTTCTGAATTTTCTGCTGGAGTGCAGAATTTGAGGTTCTGTCGATTAAGGCAAATTGTTTATAGCAAAGCAGCCTAAGGAACTGGTGGTAGGATGTTCTTTTTCAGCTTTACTGTAGAGAATCCTTGTCAGTCAAAAAAAGTTGGTGATCTTCAAGATACTTTTGGCAAATGCAAGATTTGCCTTTCAGATTTGTCGTCTTTGGACAGCAGCAGTTTTGGAATAGAAACTCTAAAATAAATGCCCTTTGTCACTCTCCTTCTTTCTACCAAATGATGAACACTGATCTTAACTGACTCCAGCTCCTTTGGTTCTCATCTGTTCTTCAATTTGTTTAACGTTGAACGTGTTGCTTTTCCAGATGTTCTAGCCGTCTTTATATTGACAGAGAGGTTTTATGCAAGTCCTTTTTTATACTACAGATCTATCAATAATCCAGCCTGGCTATTAAAACTGAAATCAGCTTTTCAAAAAAATGTGACTGACCCAATTTTACTTTTGATTGAGCAAAAACAAGAAATCCGTAAGATGGCAAATAAATAAAATGTGTTCATTTACAAACGCACGTGAGATGAAACTTAAGTTCCATAAATACGACAATTTAAAAAGAGTAATGAAACATGGCAAATACATGAATGTTTGCAGGCTATAAATGCCTGACCTGCGTGCAATGAAAAAGGTTAGATTGCTGTTCTGTCAGCTCAAATACCCCCAGCTCTCCATTGTTCTATTTTTTCCAATGTACCGCACACATCACGCTGCAAGAAACTAATTTTCTTCGAGGGTACAAATAACCTGGTCCTTTCAAACATCTCAATAACTGCACATGAAGCC
This sequence comes from Phalloptychus januarius, assembly GCA_902982915.1. NCBI lineage: Eukaryota > Metazoa > Chordata > Actinopteri > Cyprinodontiformes > Poeciliidae > Phalloptychus > Phalloptychus januarius. The sequence continues at coordinate 7,524,354 of CADWAE010000462.1, forward strand.
CTGGAGAGAAGTCTGATCGACAGCAGCGGTGAAACCACAGAGTGTTTAGCTCTACTTGCACTCTCAGCTGCTTGTTCGTCTGGCTTTTCATTCCCATTTTGACGCAAGCTATTACAGTCATAAAGAGGGAGACAACACGTTCACGGAACAATCCGTGTTCTGACATTGCTGTACAGAACCGAAGGTGTACTTGTAGGCAACTGTTTTGTATGGGCTGTATAGAAAGTGCAGTGTGACAAAAAGACAAATGAGATATAGAGTAGGGCTTTTTTGCAACTTTGCAAGATAGAAAGAGTTTCGTGGAGCTCTACGAGTGATCCAATATAATTAAAACTTGCAATAACTTTCTTCTCTTTACAGTAATAAAGCTACTCTTAAATGTTGCCTTGTGCTATGGCGATGCATATTTTCTTCTTAGTTGGCTCCCGAAAGATGCTCAGGGACCTGTATTTTTTGAAATTACATAAAAAAACAACATCATGAGTATTGTAAATTTAAAAGTTTCCTTTATCTTATTTATCTAAGAAAGTGTGCATCATAGCATAGGCAGTAAAGAGATTTTGTTTAACTACAGGCAGAACGATACTAACAGATTAAAGGTTAGAGTAATATGCACAATTTAATCTTGAGGGGAATAAATGCTTTCAATGGCTAAAACTTGCTCTTCTCTTCCTACCAGCTGTTAACATTAATGTCTGATTCGGAGTAGCGTTTGCTCTTTGCGTCGGTCTACGTTCTAATTGAAATGTAGCGTTAAAGGCAAAAACCTGTTGCCCTCGTAGTTACTAAACTGTTTATGAGCAGATGATTTATATTTGGGATATAACAAAACATTTCACTCACATAAAGATATGACACACAGTTTTGCATTCTCAACAACAGGATGATCTCTTGTAGCATTACTGGGAAAACTTTGATTTGTTTTATATATAGAGCAAATGCCTCATTTCTGGTTAGCAGGACGGCATATAAAACTGACCAACCTGGTGCTTATGCAACCGTCAACCTTGTAAATATAAATAAGACTGAGGATATGGGCAAAATATGCAGCACTCTGACTGACAGTGCCTATATTAGCTTATATAACACCAGAACCAAAAATAGCACCAAAAATTGAGTTAAAGGAGATCTGGACTGGAAAAGCATCGGCGTCTGCAGATATTTCATTCAGATTTTGGAATCTTGACAATAAATGAATAAAAATAAACTGGAGCACTTCTACTAGAAACACATTTGACATTAGAAATCTCCGTTAATCCTCCAGACGGATGGGCAACTCGAACAAGACAAGCCATCTCGTGCGCAGAAATTAAAACTGATGCTTGTTACACCCTGAAGATGAGCAGTAATGAAAGTAAAGGATGACAGACTCAGGAACGATGTGTTAGGGGAAGATGGAGGGGCGGTCTGTCATGGTCAGGAAAGGTCAGCTAGCACAGTGGGAAGCATGATGGATGTGTGCTGCCCAAAGGAATCGACAATATAATGAGCCTGCTTTGCACTCAAAACTTCTTTAGATGAGAAAATAAGCTGCCAATAGAGCATGACAGAGACTTCCAATCTAGTCCATTTTTCCCTGAAGGTTTTCTGACATAATGAAATGAAAACAGAAGGATACAGGATTGTTCTCCAATTTATGTTAAAAAGTCCATGCTCTAACTGGTACAAGTATGAGTCGTATGTATTTCTGTCTCTGAGATCTAAAGATTGGAGGCTGAATGCATCCTCTGCCCACATTTAATGAGTGTAAATCTTTCATTTCATGAGATGATAGAACCCAGTTCCTCTCCTCACAACTTTCTGTACCAACACATGCACAAGTCAGAGCGTCGCTTAAATGCCAAGCCAGCTTGTGCTTGCAGCGATAAGGGATTTTTCCTATGACTCATACGCAACGTCTCTCTGAAGGTTTGAGGTACGTAGAAAGGAGAGCAGAGGGAATACAGTTTGCAGCTGCTCAGCAATCTTTCTCCAAGTCAATTAATTTCCACTGCAGAGGAATCTGCACTTAACCTTTCCATTTTTCCCCCCTCTGATGTTGAACAACCTGAGTCGAGCTGCTCTGCCTATTTACTGTTGCTCCAGTAAGGCTGAGCAGACATGAAATGGAAGCTGCCCTGTAGCCAAAACGACACCCGCCTGTGTAAACTGGAACAACTCTGCGAAATGAGCAAACGTCTTGAAGTGGGTCCTAAATATAGATGGAGCCTTACCTTTATCCCCAGCTTTCAAAGCCTTTAATGTTTGCTCTTTGAGTCGGTCAGCTTCATGTTTCCTCCTTCTGTGCTCCTCTAATTTGATCTGCAGATCTTCAGCAGCCCGCTGAAGCTCTCTAAGCTGCGCCTGCAGAGAGACAACAGGGCAAACATGATTACACCAAACCTTCATTGTTATAATTTAAGCGCTTTGTGATTTCTGCATTCTTGTGCCAGAACAGTAAGGCTCCTCGCCAACATGAACAGCCCTTTAGTCATACCATATTTTGGGTCAACAGCATAAAACTGGAGCAGGCAGAGCCATGTATGCTGCATACAAGCCTGAAACTTTTCTAATGATGTAGGCATATGGATAATGGCCATTTTCCTTGTTCTTTTCCACTCATCCTGTGCTCCTTCTGGTGCATTTATCAGAACAGGAGATTGATTCACAGCCGATATACTCAGACCACAGAGCTAATTTTTCAGACTGAATGAGGTTGTTCAAAATGGGATCCCTTATAAGCTGTTTACGACACACACACATATTGCACCTACATGGAATCCATACATTCGCCAGTATTTTAAGTCATTTCCGTGTTCTAGAAAACAGTTCAATCAAACCTCAAAGATACTTATTTCTCCCTAAATTTGTGGCACATATGGGTTTGCTTTAGTCCTTTGTCTTAAAGTCTGAATGTCAAAAAAACATTGGTATGGCAATGAATACAACTTCACTCTTTAAAGTGCGTTGGTCCTTTTACTTTTTCACATTTTGCATTGCTAGCGCCGCAAACCTCAGAGTATTTCATTGTGATTTAATGTAACAGGCCACCAAAGTAGTGAATTAGTGTGAAGTTCAAACTTGCCCCTCCTGAGTCAAAACTGAACCATAACGGCATCAAAAGGTGGTTAAACAAAGTCTTTTGAGTTTTTTGCCTAACATGTTTACACGTGTAGAGACAGATTTTTTTTCTTTTTTATAAAAGAATTAGATTGCATGTTTGATAACATAAATTTTCCTTTTAGATTCAACTTCCCATCTACTCCGAGTTGCTTCCTTGTCCAAAATGTACATCCAAATTTCAAAGTATTGGAGAGCAAGATGTCTGGTTTGGGCACCTCAAAATTTAAAATTGTCTTTTTGCAGATGAAGTGGCTCTAAAAGGCATCCTGCTCACTCTTAGTCCAGGGTCAGTGGCTATTTCAAGTTGAGGAGTCTAGGCATTTTGACATCTTGCTTGTGAGTGAGTGAGGGTCAAAGTAAGAGATGAATGGGGCTTTGATAACCACCTGGCAAAAGATATAAAGCTAAGAAAACGAAAATAAGTTTAACCTAAACGCTTTGGTTTGTACTCTAAAAAATATTGATTATTTTCAACTTTCAAAAGTCAAAGTCAGTCAATTAAGTCAGTGCAAAAGTTATGCTAGAACCTCTTTTCTCCTCTGACTAGTTTGCATTTATATCTACATCCACCTCCTAACCGCGAAGTCTGTTTAATTGCCACAAACATATTCAACGGTGGCTGTTTTTGCATCATAGACTCATTAAATCAGCTCCATCAGACTGACAGCTGATAACACCCAAGCAAAACCTATCATCACACTCTGTAACGGAGCAATTTGCATCAAAGAGGACCAGCTTCCTTTGTGCAAATGCGTGTCCATGAATGTGTTAGTGTGTCACTCTGCCTTCCATTCTCTCCTCAGAGACGCTGGTGATGTACTGATGGATTCTGGGGGTTTCAGCCAGGGATGACTACCTTTCTAGGCCACGCCGCTTGCTTGGATACCTTCAGTCTGCAGCAGTGATTTATGGGCTCTATTACCAGAGCACGAGAAGATTTCTACTTGTGAGGAAAACGACTAAAATGTTAGAAACCCCTAGAAAAAAAATTTATAAATTAAAAAAAAAAGCAAATTCTATTAAAAGTCAGATCCAAAAGCTTTGCACAACAAGTTATCTTATTGAAAAACTAAACATCTGCACACGTATTTCATGCTTGAAGATGTTCAGTTTGGAATGTACAAATGCAATCAAAAACTTACTATACAAACATGTCAGCGTGTATTTATTTATAGCTTTCGTACAAATATTGAATAATTTTGTAAAATGCTTCGATAGCAGAAGATTTGTCTTTAAGCCTCCAGCCCACAGCAGCAGTTCATATTTGAGTCATTGTATAAGGTTTCCAACACCACGGCCTTCCGCTCACCCTGCCATGTCAAGAGAGTCGATGATCACAAAGTGTGGAAATGCTGGAAGCACTGGGTGACACTTTGGCCCCGATCTGCCATTCAGCTGGCAGAAAAAAGGGAACATTCAGGGGCTGGGATGGGGTGAGACCATAAAGCATGCATGTTGGGAAGAAATAAAAACAAAACAAAGAACTTCAGCTGACAAATAAAAAAAAATCCAAGATTGTGACTGGTTAATGTGGCAGGGAAAAGCTTCAAATCACCTTTGTTGAGCAAGTCTTTTTTCCCCCTCAATGTTTCATTACAAGCAAAAGAGATTTCTGAAATGCTCTTCAAAAAAAAAAAACAGTTCGATGAAGTGCTTAAAAATGCCTTGAAACTAGGTGATTTCTAAACAGCAAATTTTAATGCAAAAGGATCAAGGGCAACCCTGACAAAGTCAGAGAGCTGTAAAATGTGCCGCAGTGACGACGAGTCCTTCAGTGTCCAAAGAACGTTTTCTAAAGTGGCTGGGACTGAATGCCGGCCAACGCTTTGTACTGTTAATTTCAACAGTTATGTAAAAAAAGGAGAAAGGAAAAAAATAGAAAAAGAAAATTCAACCTCAAACTGTAGCAGACAATTTTACATTTACACTCAGACAACCGAAAATCGATAAAAAAACGATAATCCTAAATGGCAATGATGCATTGATTACTGGTGCACCTCAATAAATAAAATAACGATGTCACTCTATAGTTAAAAAATGTGAAACTTACATAGATTTATTAGACACAGAGATATTTCAAGTGCTAAGTTCTGTTAATTTTGATGATTATTGCTCTCAGCAAATAAAACCTAAAAATTACATCAGACCAAATATTTTTTGAACAGATTTTTCAGCTGAAAAGGATGACAGTAGGTATACTCAGTCATTGATTTGTGATTCTTTTGCTTGAATCACTGTGTTGTTGCAGTGTGGCATGAAAGCGGTCAGCTTGTGCCTCTGCTGAGACACAGGAAGCCCAGGTTTCTTTAAGAGCTGCCTTAATCATGTCTGCATGATTGACTGTTGTGCTTTTGGCCATATTATTAACAACACTTTATAGATCCTCTATGGGATTTAGGCCACTTGAGTTTTCTGCCCAATCAAGCACATCTATGCAATTGTTTTTAAACAAAGTCTTTGTATTCCTGGTAGTTTGGGCAGATCCTCAGTCCTGCTGGACAAACGTTTAACCTCATCTTTGGCCTCGCTGTTCTTGATTCAGTCTCTGGAACCATGATATACAAACTAAATACAAAATTTTACTTGCAGTTGACAAGAGAAATTTTTAGCAATGAGCAACAATCCAGCCTCATCTCCTCTTAGCTCAAGAAAAGTGATTCTGATATCATCACTCCTTGAAGCAAGGAGATGATCAAGGTGGCTATCGATATTTGACATTTTTGTGCAAAAACAACAAAAATATATACATCCAACCATACATTTTTTCTTAAAATATCACTAATGATAAAATTATGAATAGGCAAATTTGTTATGTTGCTGTTTTTTCACACCTGTGCATTAGCTGTTTTATTGTAGAATCATGAGTTCTTGGAGACAAAGTGGAGAAAACCGCAATGGAGCGTGCATAGTTTCACCGAATAGTCCATAATAAGAAGAGGCCATGATCTATAACACGCACAAGACAATGACAAAAAACAAAACAAAAACAGTATTCAAGTAAGAAAGAATAACTTCGAGAAGAAAAAAAAGAAAAGTAAGGTTTGTGTTATCAACTGGCTCTGACTGTACAACAGGCGTATGTAGCAGCAGGTGCTGTGAACATGCATACTAAAACAGCACCGCAGAGCACAAGCTGCTCACTCCGAAGAGAAATCCTCCGAATCCAGCACATCTGAGACAAAATTAACCTCGACGTCCCTTGTTCCTCGAGCGTGTTAGCCAGCTAGCTAGGTGATAATGGTGCAGTTGCAATGTGGCAACGCATGCTAGTGAGGGGAAAAGTTAATTCGATGTGCAGAGAATAACAACAAACAGAATCTTCACAAGGATGCAGCAAATTAAGAGCAGACTGCACATTTTTTACCAGTTTAGACGACACTGTTTTCTTGCCCCCTTTGTCATTGTATTGCTACTATGAAAATGTGCACAAAGTTACTGGTTTCAAATTAAGATGCTAAAATTAGGGGGGAAATGCAAATTTTGTCCTCATTACATTATGTTTTTAACTTACAATGCTCTGGGGAAGATATCTGATATTTTTCTCAGGTTGATTTTAAACTTCATTTGCATCTCTCTCATTGGCTAAATTAAGCATTATCATTAAATTTGATACATTTTCTCCATTTGCAATTCAAGTACCTTAACATATCAAAATTCACCTATAAGAATTCAATGACCAATTTCAACTCTCCCATTTTTGCAAAGATCTGACATGGCAGTACCAATTTAGATTTCTGTTTATATACGATCATGTAGGAAGATATAAGAACAGCATGCCAATATTTTCTTCTAGCTTTCCTATATATGCAGTCATTACGGATCTAGAAAAGCACCATCCTCTCCCCGAGATCCAACACAACAAACCAGGGCTTTACTATTTCAAAACAAAGAAATTATTATCTGAATTACAAGTTAACATTTAAAGTTAACCCTTAGAATGCTATAATAGTAATTAGTCTGGCTAGCATTGTAAAAACAAATTAGTCTATCTGTATGCTTTAGAGAATGCATTTACCAGGACTTATCTTAACTCAGAGATTTATAAAAGATTGCCAACATTGCCAAATACAGGATGTTCTTCAACAAAAAATAAAGAACAGAAAGGGCAAAATATCCCTTTCACTTGTTATCTGCTAAAAGTTTTGCTCTCTCTCGCTCTCTAACACTTGCATGAACCAAAGAGATTTCATAGAGTACAGGGCTTTCTCTATTTAACTACCTAATGTACTTAAAAGTCGACTTTAAGTATTATCCATTCTTAAAAGCACCAAAGATTGGTGCTGCTACCGCAACCCAATAGCTCTTGATCGTGGCAGATTTAAAGCTATATTTTAATATTAGTAAAATGTTTCTTTTGGTTAGAAGTAATATTAACATTAGGAAATATGTGAAGGTAATTAAACATTAGTGAACTGGCAAGGAGTCTTCCCAGCATACAGATATGGAGTTCAGCATTAAAAATAAATGGTCAAGATATCACTGGAAACAGGAAAAATGTTGTTCAACAATTTTAAATATGTCATTTATTAAAAAATAAATAAGTAAACAAAACCTACTGACACTCAAAGATACGTTTTTAGTATCTTGTAAGAGGAGCCCATCTCCGACAAAAACTTTGAATGAACAAAAATGTTAATCTAAGTCTGTCAGGGTATGAAGAATTCAGAGAGAGGAAAACAACTGGATTTTCAAGTTTCACATTAGCAAGTCCATCTGAAAATGGTCCAATTTTGGTAACATCTTTATGCACAACATTCAAAACAAACTGTAACAAAAAGGAAACATGCGAGTTGCAATTATTGTTGCAATATCAATGTTTGCAATATCGCACTCGCAAAAGAAAGCTTGGAGGCAGTTTTTGATCAGATATATTTTTTTAAAAAGCACGCTTTCAAACGCTCCAAGCCAAATGCATATTCAGCCGGTTAGAGAGACTGTGTGCTTTTGATGCTCACATTAAATGTGTATTTTTATCAGTTCAGATGCTGAAACTCAAAAAATGGTGGGATCTTTTACCACAACTAATTTATTTTCTTTATTACTTTATCAAATTACCTGTTTTTCCCTCCAGAGCAGCACCCCCTCCTCAATCAGCTGCTGCTTCAGTCTCAAACCCTCATCCAAGGTCTTCATCTGACCCTCCACGTACGCCCGCTCTTTCTGTCCCAGATTCCTGGAGGAAAAGAGAGGAGACGCAAAGAACCATCATTATTGAGGAAAACCTCAGCCACCCCGGCTTCGGTCAGGCAAGATGCTGCAATCCAATTTTTTAAAAGGGCCTGCGGAGCAGTAGAAATCCAAATGGGGTGGGGTTAAAAAAAAAAGCAGAGGAGTAAATAAGATTCTCTGTGGTGGAGTTAAATCATTTTAGAAGTCTGGCATAGAGAATGTGAGCGGGGGACCTTGTGAAAACATAATGAGATCGACTGCTTCCATGTGGTACTTTTTTTTTAGGGTGGCAGAAAATAAATGAAACAAATAGAGGACTGTCAACAAAAGAAGTGGGTTAGTGTGCGTTTACACAGCAGCTTACATTCCTGCATCTCACAGTGGTCAGACATGACACAAAGCACAGTGCAGATAACATGCAACTAAACACATACTTCCTGATTGTGACAAAGGATATCTAGGTTTTATGTGAGTCAAACTGCAGAAATAAATCTAAAATAAATAAAACATTTGAGTCAAGCTGGGCTTTAAAATCCATTAATTCCACGTATATCAATCACAAGAGCAAGTCTGAAACAACACGCTTTTACTTATCATAGAGATACAATGCCCCCTGGTGGCACAATGATTAGGTTACTATTGCTGTTCAGGTGTGGTTGTAAGCTCCTCACGCAGTTCCTGTGATAAAATCCTCCTATTAAAAGAATTTCATTGCTCTAATAAAAAAAAAGAAAGAAATTCCTCCAGATGTCCTGTTCCAATTAATTCAAAATCCCCTTTACCATCTGATTTACTTTGGAGGAAAAAAAAAAGTAAATCATTTTACAGGTACTGAATCTCAGTTTGGATCCAACTTACCAGCAAGTGTTCTGGCAGCGAGTGTGGCTGTTGTATTCATCTGAAGCGTCGCAGCAATCTGCCGAGAGATGCAGGAGGACCCGTCCAAACCAAATAAAAACAAAAAACAAACACAAAACAGAACAGCAGCACAGAGTGTGAACAGAATGTCACTGCTCTAAGTTATGGGATCACAATCATCTCCTAAATGAGGAAACATGAGGGAAGATAGCAGAATACCACACTAGATTATACCAAAGGACAATTAGAAACACTTCCAATGTTTTAAAGGTTTCTCTTACTGAACATTATGAGAAGTCAACATTTACAGCTTCCTCATAGCATCTCTATTTTGTTCTTCTAGGCTAGTTAGTAACCTCAACATGAGCAGCACTTACGATTTCATAATAAATACCACCATAGCAATATTTTTTTTCAAAACAACAAAGAAAATTAACAAAGGGGTCTCAGAAACTTTTCGTTGATCATGATTTTAAAATCCAATATGGCTCAATTGCAGTAAAGACAAACAGGTTTGTTTGTACTTCTGATCCTTTTTATGTCATTAAATCATTACACAGTTCCACATGACCTTGCTGAGCATTTTGCTTCAGTGTTTCAGCAAAGAAATACATCTGGAGTCTGGAATTTCAGAGCATCTAATGCTACCTGAACGCAGCACCGTGTATTTAAACACCTTCAGTATCACTGTCCGGGCAAATTCTGTTCCTCAGCTGCAAAAATGTATGCACATGAAATTAGATACTGTGTAAATTGTGTCTTTATCCATCTATGTTTTCAACTGCCTGCTCGTTTTGCATTTGGGGACTAACTGAGCCTCTGACTTTTCATTTTTAGAGATGAAGATTGAGTCTTTGTGCCTACATCATATCTCTGTCTGATTCACAGAGGGTCTCTTGACATCAACCACTGATAATATCCACTGCATGGTGTGTAGCAAATGCTCTGATCTGGCTTTTGCTCAGATGTTTCACCAGTAAAGCGGGCACAGTGTGAAATTTCACATTTATCCAGAACCCCCATCTGTGGCCAGCAGAATGAGAAGTTTTAAGACCTTAAAAAAAAACCGACAACCCATCTGAACTACAAATCGGATGAGAAAAAGTGGAGATGTGCATGGTTTTTAAGTGTGTATGGTGAGACAAATGGGAGGAGAATAAGAGACAAGTGGAACATTTTGTTCTTTTGATAGTTGCATGTGGTCTAATTCTGCTTCTACGTCTATATATGTGCTCCATGAGATTAACTAGAACAGAGAGTTACTGAGGAACAAAAGCAGAAAGGAAAGGTGGCGTAAGAAAAAAACATCCATTGCGGTAAAGTGTGGCATTCAGGTTTTCAGCAGGAATAAAGAACAGTTTTGAAGGGAGAAAAAAAAAACTAGAATTAACAGGATTAAAGAACTCCATGGTTACATTTTGCTTCCTTAATAGTAAACAAGATACAGCTGTTTGTCCAAGTCAGCAGAACGCACAGAGGAAAAACAAACTGAATTTCCACAGAGTTAAGAGATTTTCATTTTTAAGATTTAAGCGTCTATTTCCCCAGAGAACGCTTAATTCAATGCTTATCTAAACATACATTCAACTACAGTCAAAACCAGGAGCCTACATAAAGTGAATAAAAAAGGCGTTCATATTTTTTTCTCCATCTGAAGCCAGACTAAAACTTCTCTTATTTTAGGTCAGTTATAATTATGAAAATTATTTGTACTTGCTAAATTTCACAATAATGAGAGAAAGAATATTTCAGAGATTTATTTATTAATGTCTTCAAAATCACACGTCACATGTTTCATAAGTATTTGGTAGAATTGCTTTTGAATTGTATAACTTGGATCAAACGTTTTGGATTTCCTTTCATAAGCTTCTCACAATGTTTTGCTGGAGCTCTGAACAATCCCACAGTATGATGCTGCCACCGCCATGCTTCACAGTTGGGATGGTGTTTCCAGGGTTACTAGTGTCCCTCTTTTTCCTCCAAACATTCTGACCAAACAGTCCCATCTTAGTTTCATCAGACCAGAGGACATGTTTCCAAAAGGAAAGGTTTTTGACCCTGTATTTGCAAAACTGCAATCTGGCTTTTTTTTTGCATTTCATTTAATGGCTTCATCTTCACTGAGTGGCATTTCAACCTGTCAGTACAGGATATGTGTCACTGTGTTCCCAGCATCAGCCATCAGCATCAAGTCTTTGGCTTTTATGTATGATGATTGGACATTCTCATCATGTCCATGTTGCATATATTATGCAACTTTTTGAACATATCGATTCACCGTCTTCAAAGAGGAAATTGTTCCCAGGGATGAACTAGACTTGTACAGCTCCAATATTTTCTTGTTGATGTCTTGGCTGATTTCTTTTGACTTTCTAACTGTGTGAAAAAAGAAAGCAGTGTTTCTATGGCGTAGCCTTAAAATAGATTGACAGATTGCCTCTATTTGACTCAAACGTGTCCATACACCGATCAGAAATTTCCAAAGCTATGACCTCATTATATTGGGTTTTCCTCACTGCTTAAAGAGATAGAAATCATTCTGTATGTAAACTTTTGATTTTGAAAAAAGAAAAAAAAATCATAGAATCAATTAGAGAGGATTTTGATTAGAGTATTTTTCATTTTTCACCAGTCAAACTCAGCATAAATTTAAAGCTTACCGCAGATGCCGTCATTGACTCTAGATGATGGGATGTAGTGTGGCCTGAAACCCAGGTTGGTGCAGTAGAATCGACCACGAGGACACGCTGAGGTGCCTGAATAGAGCCAGATTAAAAAGAAATCAAAGGAAATGAATAAGAATTTTCAAAAAGTAGCTGCTTTAATTAAACTAGTTCATTGGAGGTTTTAAACATTCCAAAATTAAATTCAGCTTTTGTTGCAGAACATATAGCTTTGGTTTGAGTGCACATATTCAGTAGATTTATGCCTAGGAACAAGAATAGGAGTGGAAGATGGCTGATTTATGTCTGGTAAAGGAAAAATTAAGTCATGTTTCTTGAATGCTTTTTGATCTTATAAAGTACAATTTAAAAAAAAAAACAACAAAAAAGTGACATTTATTTTTAATAAAAGGGACATTTTTACACAATTTTAAATTATTTCAGAACATTCTTAATATTTTTTACTCAAAAAAAGTACTGAAACTGAAGGTTGTAGTTTTTCTATATTTATGTGTGATATTGCTTCTGCCACAAAAGATTGCCGGTAATTTATTTTTAAAGGCCCTATAAACATTTTTATCAAAAGTGACAAGTATGTGTCAGTTGCATGACAGACAAGTGTTTTTTTGTGGGCTTATGGGTTTCTGTTTCTTTTCTCCTCCAGTTTATGTCTATCATTGATTTACATTTTTATCTGGAATTCAACAGAGACAACAGTCTGTAACTGTATGTACCAGTTTTAAATGGTGAAGCTTATTTCTGTGGGGGAAAAAAAACAAAAACATTGACCTATGCTCCTACTTTGGATGCAAATTATGAACTAATTCCAACCTTGTTTTGAATATGAAAACTATTCTTGAGAAAATGGACACAGTTATATCTTATCTAAGCAGAGATAGTTTTTACTGGACTGTATCTGATGTAAAACTCCACCAGGCTTTATGTTATAGGCACACTCAACATGAGCTCAGTTTGGCATCATTAACCTCCTACTTGTGCTGCTCCCTCTGTGTGTAGCAGTGAAAGAGGGTTATTATAGCACTTACACTGATGCTGCCAATGGCAGTTTATTAATTACCTTTTCGGTAGACAACATACCCCAATTACAGGAAACTTTTTAAATTAAGCATTAAACTGTTTTATTTTATTCTTAAATTTACAAATGTTTAAACGTATTGCAGCAATAATATTTCAGCTCATCAAACATTAGACATTTTCATGGGATTTAGTCCATTATACATTCTCAATAAAAGACACATTTGGAGAACCAGAGAAAACTTTTTTTGGTAGATTTTTTATTTTATTTTTTTTATTGAGTGAACTGCCAGCGTTAAATGAATCCAACCATTTTAATAAAATGTGCAGTTTTGAAAGTGAGTAGGGGAAATCCTTAAAAGTTTGACATTATGGGAGCTAAAGAGAGCAGATAGAGCAAAACTAACAATGGCCCTAAAACTGAACCCAGTGGAAAACCAAACTGGAAAGTTGATTTAATCAAGAAGATCTAGTATATAACCACTGGCCAGTGCCTTAACAGCACAAGTACATGCGTCATATTGCGAGTGGCAAGCTTGCCTTGGAAACAAATACAATTATGCTTGTAATCACAATAAAATAAATACTAGAGTTCACATCTAATTAATTATTTCATAAATTATTTTATCATACATTAAGCTATATTCATTTTAGTACTAATGGTAGTGATCATTACAAAAAATATCTGTATATCAAAATATGACAACCCTCATGAAACACAGTTTAATTACATTCGAGCTTAGATATAAGAACTAAAATGTATATAGTTAGGCTATTTTGTCAACAAAATAAAAATTTAATAATCAGTCATTTAAGTCCTAACCTCTTTTAGTATAAAAATTACTGGGCTCTAGGACAACTAACAGAAGTGCAACCTTCATGACGATCTCATTATGATTAATTGTGTCTCCTTTAAACTTCATACCGACTAAACAACCAAACCAGTTAAAGATAATAACCATCTGAACTAAATAGAATATCACAAAACAGCTTTAATGTTGCTGTTCAAAAGAGCTGAACACTTTATTTCTAAACACAGGAACAAAAACATAATATTGCTCAAAGTCATGCCTAGAGCTGACGGCTACACAGTCCTGAAATCTGAATGATGACTCCTTCATTATCAGTCCATGCTTACCTGGTTCATCAGACCCATCTGCGCAGTCGCAGTAGTCGTCGTTCACCTGCTCGAAAGGAATCATTTTGGACCCATCTATGCACAGAAATGACTTCCTCTCTCTGTAGAACCTTTTATCTGTTAAATCAAGTGAAAACATGACCATGAGCTACAGAGAAAAGCACATAAAGACAAAATAAGAGTCATTTTTATGACATTTATGTAAGCAAATGGTTGTGATTCTATGAAATCTACATGTTTGTTCCTCCTTCTGCAACCTTTACATCTAAATGCCATACAGATCTATACAGCCGTTCATATTCAGATCAGCTGTACATGAACGAGTTGTGACTCTGAATTAAGACTTGTTGATGACATAAATACGATGTCAGCGATTTGGCTTTAGCTAAAACGGTGAACTCACAGGACGAAGATATTCCTCGGATTTTCCGCGACTCCACAAACGCAGCCCAGAGAAAAGCTGCGGTGATAATATGGAAACGCATCTCAGAGGACAACAATGAGCACTGCCCGCTGTCGGCCAAGTCTCATTAAAGTCCCGCTCAAGGATATTTCAAACTCAGGATGCAGGACCAGCGTTTAGACCGTCCATGTTCCAGCTTCCTGAAACATTCCACAACGTGACACTTCCCAAGCTTTCTATTGGTCCGAGGCTGAGGGTTGGACCAATCACGAGTTAGAAGCCTAGCACGCAGGAGATACTGGAGAAACATTTGTTTGTGTTTAATGTTTGAAAATATGTTAGACTCCGTATGCTAGCAACATACTGCAAAATAGGTAGTAATAATAATAATAATAATAATTTAAATTGCAATTTGCAATTTTATAAGTTAACACTGAAACGTAAATATTATTTTATTAATTATTTTATTTTTTTTACACATACGTTTCATTGAGCAGCTAAAAGACCTTCATAAAATGTCAGCTGAGTGTTTCACTATGCATGCTGGTTGTTTTTCAATTCTTATTAACTAATCAAAAATACAAATGTAGGTTACTGTTTTTAGAAAACGAGATTATTTAGGGTTTGTTAGAGAACTATCAGCATCATGAAGACTAATACAGTCGACAGATAAGGGAGGATGTTGTAGAGATGCTTAGATCAGTTTTCAGTCAGAAATCAATAGGCTAAGCTTTGGAAATCTCATAAAACCTTATTCCAGAAAGGAAATAACCTTAAATATTAAACGAGAACTACAGTGGAAGGGTAAGATATCCATATATTTTTATGTGTCAGTGAACGCCCCATGTTACAGTACATCCAACTGAGAATATGTGGGAATACTTTCAGTGTATGATCATAGATGGTCCCCATCAAATTTGACAAAGATTTTGCTATATTGGCAAAGCAACTCAGCATTCACCAAAATGCTTGCAGCTGTAATTGCTGTGAAATCTGGTTGTACTGCAGCAGAATGCAAATGCATGCCATACATTTCTGGGTTTTATTGATGTAAAAAGTAAATATTACAATTTTCCTTGTGCTTGACAATAATGTAATACTGTGTGTGATATGAAAAGATCAGTGAAAGTTTAAAGGATATGAGCATTATTGCAAGAAACACGTTACATACAAGCTTTAGTTAGTCATCTAGACAGATGGATAGATTCAGAAACGTATAAAACAAAATCCCTTTATTACAATGAAACAATTTCATACAAACTTTACACAACTGCAAGCAAATATTTAACTCAATTGTACAATTTCACTTACATTGTTCAGCAGGAAAACAGAAGCTGGACAAAAATCATCTATCGTGTGATATTATTTTAGTTTATTATTTATCATTGTTCAGTTGTGTGTAGTACTTCACAGGGAATCCTTATTCTGAATGTAAGAAAAGTCTCTGATCATTCCTGGAAAAGAAGGTGAGTCCAATGGTGGACGCAGGGCCAACAGTGGCATCAGTCCTGATGTCACGTACGGGGACATGAATCCACCCAGACCACCAGTGGCAGAGGAGTAGGCCAGACGCAGGGGGCTCACACCAAGGTGAGGACTAAGCCCATAGATGCTGTCCCCGCCTGGAGCTGGGTGGATGTGGAGAGGGGAGAAAGCAGACTTGGTCCCAGATGAACCAAGAGATCCCGGCAGTCCGGCTGCAGGCTTGAACACAGAGCTCTGCAGACGAGACGGAGACGAACTGCCAGTGTCAGTTTTTTTCTCCTTAGCGTTCAGGACCAACTCGATGGATTTCACAATATCCCCTTTACATGTTCTCACCATGGACTCCAGGGCATCCCGCTTCTTATGGGGGAAGATCTTGGCCATGATGTCAGCAGGGTCACGGTCCAGATTTGGGAAGTCTTTGGGTTTCTCTGACTCGCTGCCGGACTCTGGATCAGAGGATGAAAGCGACATCTGTGGACTCTGAGTGTTATCTGAGAGCTGATCAGATGGCGGTGATGGGCTTCCACTATCACTTGTGAGTGAAGAGTTGTTGTCCTTGTTGGGAGACAGATCCTTTCTGTCATTTGGAGAGGGCACCCGCGCATTCACGGGCGTGAAGAGTGGCTGACCCAGAAATCCACTGCAGATGCTGTATTTGTTCAATTTGTCATCTGAAACACAGAGGAAAAAAAGAGGAGTTTAATAAGTGAAGTGTACTTTGGCCTTGGATTTAGGACAGTTTCACAAATGCACTAACTGTATTCAAAACTAAATAAGACCTGTTTATTTTAAAGTTATTATAACAGTCACATTTCAATTCTTATTTAATGCCTCCTCTTGCTCTTATCTAAGTTCAGAGCAGATCTCATGCGCCCTGCCTGCATAGGTAGCTACTTTAACTATGAACGAAAAATATAGTTTTAGAGTTCCTCTCTGACTCACTCACCTCTGCACCCAAATAATAATTGTGATAGTGTGCCATTCTGTCCATTTGCGCAAAATTCTTAATCCAATATTTATGCAACTTTTACACATTGTTTGGTAAATTAATGCTATGATAATAACCAAAAAATTTACAATCTGTGTAATAAGAAGTTATAACTAATAACAATACCTTAAGCTTATGCTTAATAATTCAGAATATCAGTGTAAAACTCACCCTCTTTATGGCTCTGAGCGCCAAAAACATCAAAACATGGAGCTGGTGGCGTGTTGCCGCTGGCCGCTGGCACTCCGCGCCCTAACGCTGGCCCCTGATTGATCCCCGCCTGCCCTCCGATGCCTGGGCCAGGGTACATAAGTCGAATCTCCCGCGCTTCGTTCTCCTCCTGCGCCTGCTGCCTCCTGAGTGCCACCTGCGCCGCCATCACCCGCTGCCGCTCCGCAATCAGGGTGCACTTGGCGCACACGCAGTCTCTCCAGCGACAGAAGCGCTTGTGGCCCTTCAGCGCCGAGACTACGCCGTGGTTCCTACACCGGGCGCACTTCGGGGTCCTCGGGTAGCCCCTCTCCAGCGCAGGGTTGCAGGCACGGAGAAAAAGAGGTGGGTGACGCAGCAGGGAAGGGGCCATCGGCAGGCCCCCAAGCGGCCCGGCGGGATGTCCGGCCATAGAGAGCGGTCTGATCCGGCTCTCCATCCAAAATTAAAGACTTGAACTTCTCCAAAACGGATGAGCAGTTGGTAGAAGGCCTTTCTGTGGGACTGAATACTCTATTGTGCGCTGGCACTCTGAGACAGCGCTCCTTAAGAGTCCCTTCACCAGGTGGTTTGACATGAAACCCAACACCCTCGTCACACCCCTTTCCGCTCAAGACTCCTAATACCCTATCATGTGGATCTGCGTCCGTGATTAGTGAGGGGCTAATCTGATGCAACTGAACCATTCATGCAGACCTGCCATGAAAAGATGTAAGTTTTTTTTAAATATTCAAAAATGTCCTAAGCTGAAAAAAGGTTGATTTGCATTGGAGTTTTGCTTATGATGGCTACATTCTATATGCCAGTGTGTTACAATTCAAGTGTAAAATAAATGAAAGAGGGAGGAAAAAAACATGTTGCCTGAGGTTACATTCATTCTGTTTCCTTAGTTTTCACTATTTGGATTTTTTAACACAATAGCTCCAACAGCCTCAAAAGCAGCATGTAATTATCGACCTGGTTATTCTGTTGAACAAATTAGTTTGACAAAAGAGCCATCTGCCAAACAAACAGCCAGTGTGATTCAGGGGATACCTAATCACACCTTGTCACTTTTCTTCCACTGCTCTGCATTCAGAGCAGGATCCAGATCCAGTTACACACGCAGGACTGACTCACTGTTATTGCATGTAAAAGACTTGAATGACGAACACAGTCATTGCTAAGGAAAACCAAAAGAAAAACTGCCACAGCAGTTTCTGTAAATGTTTTGCAGTCTTTCATTTTGCTGTAATTTTAACTAGTTTTTTTTTCTTTTTTTTTAGATTTACATGAAAATATATTTTTAGTTGGTGAGAGAACTATACAAAGAAATAACTTGTATGACTTTAAAAATATTGTTGTGCAACTTTTAATTTATTATCAATTTTCTATTATCCACACATAGCCATAATTATACGGGCCAAATTATATAAGACCACACAACTTTTTATTATGGATAAGTTCCCTGCCCTTTACCAAAACGCACATCCACACCCTGTTGTTTTATAATCATTAGAAAAATTTGGCATAATTCTGTTTGGATATTTGGCAACTCCTCCTTACAGAATAGGTATTTTATTTAAGGGGTTTAATTAAATAGGTTGGTTTGTATCTGAGCCATTTCAACAATATTGAGGTCAGGGCCTCATCAGATCAGAGGTTTTCATGTTTGCTTGCTTCATCTATTCTAAAACAAGTTTCAAATGTGTTTGATAACATTGTGTTGTCCCTGTAGTTTTGACTTCATTGTGTTGTTAGAACATCCAGTAGTGAAACTGTTTTATCTGAATCTGTTAAAATGTACAGGAGCAGTCCAGAAACAGTCAAAGTTCAAATCTGTTATAAACTGGAAACTATCAGAGTACCAAATCCACAGCTGGATGGTTGAATTCCATCCTGCTTGAGTTAAAGACAATTTACAGAGAATTTAAACTTATGTGCTCACTTCTTGTTCTCGAGAGGCATTGAAATTGTATGTTTATATATATTCATTCCAGCTTAAAAATAAATTATAGTTCAAATATGATGAGTGGATATAAATCTCTGACATCTTTTTCAGTAGCTTTGTGGGTTTTTCCAAGCAGTTCTGATACCCATCAGTAATTTTATTTGAAATGCTCCACTTATTCAGTCAGCCAGTCTGAGTCTTTAGTGCAACCAGACACAAGAATGTAAAATAAAATGTTATAATGATGCTATCTTAAGTTGCCTCTTAATCATCTTGAATGAGACATAAAGGCTTCTCTTGGCCTCCCTGTAGTTTTGACTTCATATTCCTTGTGAATAATGGATGTGAATTAAAAAAGACGTTAAAGGAAGCACAGACTCTCTTTGTGGTGTTTTGCAGAGATAATGATTCCCTGAGGGGCATCTTTGAGGAAAGATCTGCTCCAGAAGACGCAAAGGGGAAATTTTATTTCCTGTAAGCTGTTGCTGCTCCGTTGGTCTTGTAGGTGTGTCTGATGAGAGCCACTGCCTGGTTCTGAAGCCCAAGATCGTGAGAAAATAACCGTACATTTTTCAACTCTTCTTGACACAGTAATCTCTACCGTTATTCTCTTATGACTGATAGCTCTTATCAGACAAATCGATCCTCTGCTACCTATGTGAGGAAAAGCTACACACACAGCAATGCATGCACAAACATAATACATTTTTTTAAAAATTCCCTGGCACTAATTCTTTAAAGGACAAAAATAAATAAATTATTCAGATGATGATTTATACAGAGCTCGTTTTTTGAGAGCTCTGTATAGCTTTTTTCAGCAAGATGTTCTCCTACGCCCTAATGGATAGGGGCTGGTGCAGCCTCACTGAAGCTGTAAGAACAGGAAGATAATCTAAAATTCATCTATCACCCAGAGTGCACAGTCCTATAAACACAAATAAATGCCAGTGATGCAGATGCTCTTTGGACGCACATGCTCTTTTTATCATTTCATCTCCTGTGAAGGGGAATTTGATGTTTAGATTTGTGGCTGGCAAGTTTATCCAGACTCTATAAGCTGATTCCACCTGGCTTTATTTAACAGAACATTGTAGTGGTTACAGCCAATTTTGAGTCAGTGACTCAAAGAAGATATCTAGTAAATATTGAGTCTTTTTGATTTGAAAGGACTGTTGTCTATAAATAAGTGACCCGAGTAAATAAATGGCTTTTCATCAAGTAGAAAACCCACCAAAACTGCTCAAAGAGTGCATCAATGACTCATCCAGGAGGCCAACAAAAAAACTGAAAAAAACCCATCAAAACCTGCAGTTCTGACTTCCTTCAGTTAAAGTCAGTGTTCATAGTTCAACAACAAGAAAGAGTCTGGATCACCAGGACCAGTGGCCAGGACCACTGCTGACCAAATGAACATAAAAAAATATCAAACATTTGGAGTAAATCAAAACAACAACAAAAGCTTTCTCAACATTTTAGGAATATATTCAGTGGAAGTCTTTGGCATAGCACTACAATTAAGCATCATTAAGAACCACATCATTAAGAAAAATAAAACCACAGATAAAGTACAAAAGATCTTCCTGTCCTTGTCTACAGAGACAAAAACTATTCACAGAGCTAGATTATCAAAAAACACTGGGCAAACCGTCATTGTCATCTTGAGTTATTTTTTGCCATTAAGACAAACTGGACATGTGGTGATGATGATGAAAAACAGCTTTGGGTATATTCTTCAGAGGCATTGATGCTTGAAAACGACAAAATTGAGAAAGGAGTAATGCCATAGATCCAAATTCTTACCCAGAGATTTCAATCACAGTCAGTAATATTATTTCTTTTTACATTTAGAGAAACTTTTATTACATTAGGAATTGTGACGAATGTTGATTTGCATGAATAGAGTGTTGTATTAACAGCTTACACCTTTTCTAAATGATGGGAAGTCTTGGATAGCATTCCGGGAAGATTCGCTGGTCTATTCTGAGTCCCTGAACAATGGCTAGTGGACAGACTTTTTGACGGTTGTTATAATCAAAGTAAAGCATTATATGAACATTTTTAAATGGGAATTTGGTACAATAGATGTCCCTTACATGTTAGATGCATATTACTCTGCATGGAATCTATTTCTTCTGTGGTTTGATGATGTTCTTATCAGATTGTTACAACTTATAAACACAGAAATTATTTTAAGAGACTTATCTTCCAACACAGAACTGTTTTCTGATTGAGGCTTTCGTCTGTCGGGATACATATAGAGTTGCCCCACCCTACAACTCCAGATACCCCTATTGGTTGTATGAATGGCTGCATTTGAATTGGCAAACTTGTTGGAAAAAGCTTGAGTCCGGTTTCAGTTTTGCACAGATTATCTAGTGTTAGTCAGAATTTTTCAGCCTCATCTCAAAACAAGAGTGGAAAGATCAGAAGCGATAAGTTAGGGCAGATATGGCTAGACAGTGTCTTAATTGTGTTCATAACAGATCTGTTCATGTCAGATGCGATGTTTCATCACAGCCCTGTGCCTCCCAGGACAGGCTTCATCACAGCAGCTTCTTATCTGAAGGGAAGGTGGCTGCTAATCTAGAAACAAATCTCACAAAACCTGATTATGTGTCCCTCTGACAGGAGAATGGA
This sequence comes from Phalloptychus januarius, assembly GCA_902982915.1. Lineage (NCBI taxonomy): Eukaryota > Metazoa > Chordata > Actinopteri > Cyprinodontiformes > Poeciliidae > Phalloptychus > Phalloptychus januarius. The sequence goes on from CADWAE010000462.1 coordinate 7,545,975, forward strand.
GGAGGGGGAATGGAGAGGCAAGAGGGTAAGGCAGAAAGAAAGGGAAATCAACCTAAAATTGCAACTTGCCATCTGAACAGAATTTTTTTTGTTATCTTACAAGGAATAAATTGTTTAATTTTTACTCAATAAAGAGACCTGAATTTGACAGTGGCCTGTGTGGATTCTAAGCTTTCTCACCTTTGTTAGACAAACTGCAGCTCTCAGGTTACCACAAATTCCCCTCTCTCAGTATGCAAAGGGTCTCGACCTTTTATGTGTTTGCTCTCTCATCTGTCACTTCACACCCTTGTTGTTTAAGTGCCACACAGTAGCCTCCACTTCACAGCCAACAACTTTGTGGCCACCAAGGATGGCCCGGGCTCTTTCAACCGTTTGGTGTATTTGAAAATGGTAATTTTCTTCTTACACCAATGCAACATTTTCTATTTAGCTCTTTACATCAACAACACTTTGTTGTGTTAAGATTTATGCACCGGGTGACATGAGTCGCCTCAAAGGAATTCAGTAAAGAAAACTTTGCTTTTAGAGACGCTTTTTAAGACTGTTCCCCATGCCTTTTTTTATTGGTTTGTGCCAGGGGATGTTGACTGGTGTTTTTGGACTTTATATATCTCTGTTTATATTGCCTGGGGCATAAATTACAAAGTTATGCCATTGCATCCTTGCAGAGACACTGTGACACATTTTTCTCCAGAGATAAGACCAAAGCATGCTTCAAGGTGCAAAAAAAAAAAAATGTTCACTTATATATGCAGGATTTCTTCTAAATAAAAATATCTGAGCAAAAGGAAGTAAAGTATATTATCAGTATGTTTTTTTTAATCCAAAGGGGTTTTTTTATATATTATTTTACCCATTGAATAATTTACAAAAACTGATTTTAAATTCAAAAAGACAAAACAAGATGAGAATATTTCTTGGTAAATCAAATGGACTGAGGATTATGGTGTGAAATAGTGGCAGATTGTTCCTTCAATGCTGCTCCTAATAAAAATGCATCTAATGGCTTTGAGGTCAAAATCCTAATCAAAGAGTTAGGAAGTACAGAATATTACAGCTTTATTTTTATTAGTTTACTTGCTTTTATGTTTCTCTGTTACCAGTTAATAAGAACTATAATTGGTGAACAAACAGCATCATGAAGATCAAGGGATGCAGCGGACAAGTCAGGTATGAAGCTCTGGATAAGTTTAAGGCAGATTTAGGCTATTAAAGGATATCGCACAGAGCACTGTTCAATGGAAAGAGTGTGGAACTATAAATCTACCAAGACATGGCTGTCAACCTAAACTAGAGATCCACAGCTTAGGTCTTGTCTTTAGTCATGCAGTTTATAAATCTGGCGTTGATGGAAACAACCAAAACCCATTTAGAAGATAAGGCAAATACTGTCTACAGAATTAGGTCAGATGAGAATGAAGTGAGCCTTTAGCTCGTCTGAGTGACACAGGCAAACTGTGGTTTTGAAAAAAAAAATATATCAATGCACATTGCTCTGAGCACCCTATTCCATCTAATGAAACATAGTTGTAGCAGTATGATGTTGGGATTTTTTTAAAAAAGGGACAAGGAAGCTTGTTAAAGTTCATATGAACATAGGTGGAGCTAAACATTTGGATGAAAACAAATGTTTGGAAAACCTGGATAAAAACAATTGAAAAGAATAAAAAAGATAAATAAAAAATTCAACCTCGAGATTTAAAAGACTTAAAAAGGCTTGCAGCTGTAATTGCAGGAAAAAGGTGGTGCTACAATGTCATCAATTCGCAAAGAAATGCCAGTTTATGACATGTCATAATGAAATCAAAAGCTATTGAGCTAAAAAACAAATTTAATTAAAATAAAAACATTTATACTAATTTTATACTAATTATACTAATGCTTCTAAAGAGGCCCAATTTTGAAGACAAAAGCAGAGAAATCAGAAAAAGAGTTGTTGAATAAACATTACAATGGGAACAATCCATCACACTTATAAAAACAAACAATTAATAACATGAGGATGTGCTTAAGTACAGATAATCAAAGTAGTTGCATGTTTGCTTGCACACACACCTGTGCAATCAAACAGAGTACAATACATTTCTTCCTTTCTCTCGAAGTTTGTGGACCACTATCTCCCATCTTCAGCTCCCCTATTGAAATATCTTCATTTACTCTGACTCTCCTGCTGTCACACCTTTATTGGTGGTCTGAAACTGGTAGGTATCCATCAGGGCCCCTCACTTAGCCCAGCAATGCTTCAGTGGCCGTGAACAATGGTGGGCTAAAGACAGTCAAGTTTGCTTGTATTTGGATGTGTGTGGGCGAGGGTGGGTAGGTGGGTTGAGTGTGCACCCATGTCTGTTTTTAATCATGCATATTACATCTGCATCAACAAGGTGCATGTACAGTATTAGGAAATGCAGGCTCACTTTTACATAGGGGTTAGCTGTGGAAATGCTTATATATGCTTCTAAATGTTTTATGCCCTAATGAGTTCACTTTGTAAGGCGTTGGGGGAAGATTAGGGCTTTGAAAGGCTGTGGATGGATGCCGGTGAATGCAACCTTCTCTATCTAAACTGGTTAAGGCTGAACGCAGAAAGTTCCTTGTTCTGAGTTTACTCTGGATACGCTCTCTATTTTCTTTCAGTGAAGCTTCTTCTCTCAATGATACACTTACAAGGGGAGCTTTGCAGCTTAACAATGCATAACTCAGTGGCAGAGGAGCACAACCCTCTGTCAAGGATTTAAAGCTTCGGGTTACTAAATACACCTTTCCTCATGAAAACGTGACACTCAACTGGAGTTTGCGTCAATGAGGAAGTTAACATAGGTATATGTGAGAAAGGACTTTCACCCATGGCTTCAGAATGAGAAATATGCACCTTAAAACCCATTTTATGCATTCCTTTCAGTCACTCTATAATTACAGTAGCAAAGTAATTTTTCCAGTGCTTTCTTGTCCCTAAACTAATGGAATATGGGATTTAGAATAATTCCCAATTAGACCCCTAGGGTTTTGTTTACTCAGTCTTAAGTGCAAGGATTTGCTGTCACCATAATGGGATGGTTTGTAATTGTTTATCGTTTGCAAAAGAGATTTTATTTTCAGTTCTGAAAGTCTCGTAGCATACTTGAGAACACATTAGGACAGTGTTTCTCAATTATTTTCTGTCATGCCCCCCACGGCTCATATTTTTTTTTCATGTCTCCCCCAGTGCCCTTCCCTCCAAAGAATTGAAATACTGTTGCAAATTTGTTCATATTTAATAATTTATCTGTACAAACAACTGGCTCCAGCATTGTATGACCTTATTATCAAAACCCCTGTTTTATTGTCTCAAAATAATTTCCAAAATAATTTTATTAAGTGAATCAGTAACGTTTAATCAAGACTAGTCAGTTTGAAAGAGAAATTGATTCAACGCGATGTGGATTTTTAGACTTAATAAAGTAAAACATTTTACAACTGTAAGCTTCTTCAGTTTAGTTTTTCATAAGGTATACAGTTTTTAACAGTTATTGTGGAAAAATTTGCAGCAATATTGTTCCAGCTTGTCAGATGAGAGGAAATGAAAAGTGCATAACATTTTACATTAACAATAAAAAGGTAGGTTTCGTCTATTTCCAGGGAATTTTCTGCGAGCTGCAGTTGCTTATGATGGAGTATAAGGCCTAGTCTCTGAGTTTTTTATTTGTGTTTTAAATACGAGTAAAGTTGGTCGAGAATAAAGTTGTAATTTTATGATAACTTTTCACCATACTCCGCTAAATTGCGCAATACTGAGGATCTTGTAAGGTTATGGTTGGTACTGGTTTAACAAATGAGTACATACTAAATGTTTTAGCACATCAGAAGCAAATTTTCAGCCCCAGGACAATATGACTTGTTTCTCGTAGTGGTATGTGGTATATTCTTGCTTGAAAATAAAAATCTCTCAGCCTGTTAGCCATAAAACTCTGTCATACTTGCTTTACTGACCTCTGCTGCCGTTTTTCCTTCCACTGTCAAACTTCTCCATCTCTCCTGTATGACGGTAGATATATTTCAAAACATCCGGGTTTGTATCCTTCCCTCCGTATTATTTCTCTTCTTCTGCTCTGTTTACCACAGGGCTGTGTAGCTACTTCTACTGGCTTAAAGGCAGCCTGTTGATTAGTTTGAACACTGCTGCCACCTAGTGACTGGAGGCTTGTTTATCAGTTAAGCATGAATAAAGACAATTTTAAAGTCCTGCAGTACTTCTCCTCTTGAGAAGTACTGCATTAGGAAGATTCATAGGACACAAAAGTTGAGATATGCTCACTAGAAAAGTTAATAAATTAATAATGCCATAATTATAGTATATTGCATATCTTAGTTTGAAATGTGAAATAGTTCACTGACCTGTGTCTCTCATACAAAACAAGTTTTAAGTGTTTTCTGAGGGTTTAAAAAGTGACCAAGCACCATTACAAATCACAGTCAGATTGGTCAAATATAGGATTTAAGATAATTTGGGGGGGAAATATATATATCCTGTTTAAACAATTGTTTTAATCTTCTGTGCAACATATACAATTAGACTTAAAAACAAATAAAAAAAAATCAAACTTGCATAAACTGGTTGCATATGTGTTCACAGCCATAATTCTAGTGGCTTTTGTCTTAATTTCTTCATCTATCCTTCTTTGTCAGGAGTCAGCATGCTACACCTTGTCATGGGAATATTTATTCCACTCTTCCTTGCAAAGGCTCACCTGTCAAGCTGTGGAAACATCTTTTGTCCATGGCCCACCTCAGGTGTGCTTGAATTCAAGTCGATGGAGAAAAACCAAGCTCCATTCTTACTTTCACAGTAAGACATTTTCATCAGACAGTTGAAAATGTCTGATTAAAATTGACTGGCATTTAGAGGCGTTCATATTTGAATTTTTTTATGACAAAAAAAGCACACCCAGCTCTCCAGTTTATCACAGAGTCAGCAAAGGAACGTAGAGCCATTAAATGTAAATAAGTATAAAAGTATCACAAGGCACTTTACAGTATGGTATAAAAATACATACAGCAGAGGTGTAAGATGTTAAAAACAAAAAAAAAAAGAATCATTGAAAAGTTAAGAGATGTGTTTGTAATTTAACCAAAAAAACTGCAGAGTTACAAATCAATGCACATGATATTTAAGTAAATATGCATTTTAAACTCCTAACATAATTTTTGGGCAGTTAGGCAAAATTGGATTATTCTGAGTAAACTTAGTCATTAACAGGGGAGAATATGCTAGATCCATAAGACGGAAATATATTTTCTATGATTCAGTACAACAACAAAGGTATTGGAGACATATTTAGACACATTGAATATTAGTTTCCCAAAGGAAACATTGTTGGCTGATTGCGGCAGCCAGTCTACACCACGGGAGTACCAGGTCACACGGAAACAATCTTCCAGATCATAGTAACTACTAAAGACATGTTGGAAACTGCTGACAACAAAATGAAAAAAGTAAGAAAAAACCGGAGGTGAAGCAAAGAGAAAGCCGAGTTTGCTATCAGATAAATGGAGAGCACAAGAAGAGACATCAGTGTTGTACATCTTTGGCAGGGTGTTATGGGAAAATACTTCAGCCCTTCAGTAACAGACAATAACAGCTTGGAAATTGTTAAACATTGTCGCAGATAGAGAGCGGTATCTGAAAGTCAAATCAGATGTGAGCTGCTGCTAAGATTAAAGGCAGCACGAAGCGATCAGCGAGTTAAGGGCCAATCAGAGGTTAGACTATGTGAATGCTGTGCCCAAAATGTTGAATACTTACTTAAATCTCATTTAAATCCATCTGCTAACCCATGAGGCTTTTGAGGATCTAACTGGAATATAGAAACACTGATTTAAAAAAAGAACACATTTTCCAAAGAGGCAGCAGAACCAGACTTGCTTTCAACCCATATACCCACCGAGCCAGTTCTGCTATCTTTGCCTCCCTCATGCCTGCACTTTTGCGGTTCACACAAACTCCACTTGTCACAAAGGAAACAACTGAGACATCATGAATGTTTAAGCGATAAACAGGAAGATCACAGCAGTTTTTTTTAAGTTTTTTATCAGTTATTTATTTTTTTCTCTGTGTACATGTTTCGCAGTATTTCATGACCTCATTTGGCATTCGGTCAAGCAGAGGTGCAGGAAGGCACGTTTACTGGGATTCAAACTGTCACAGTCAGCGAGAGACAAGAAGTGATCCATGAGAATTTCCACTTTGTTGTCAATTAACTGACTTGCAACCGAAACTTGATGTAATTGTTTTCCAGTTTTGTTTACTGCAGATATAACTTTTCTAGGTATAAAACATATAAACTCTTGGGTGGAGTGTGCCCTCCACTGGCAGGGGCTAAAGTTCTCAACTCCAGGGGCCTCATGTATTTGATTTGATTATTATTTGTTTCAAAGAAAAACAACTAATTTGGGAAGAAACTGCAGTGCATGTGTACAAAGATTATGAAAGAAATTACATTTATAGATGAAAAAGAAACAATAATTGAGAGAAATGCAGTAAGAAAGGCGCAAATACTAATGAAGATGAGGAGGTGGCAGAGGAACCAGAAGAGCTAATCAGAGGTAAGTAGAGGCAGTTGAGAAGAGAGGAAAATCAGGAGATCTGGAGCAGGTGGGAAGCTTACTATACTAGTAAGCTGGGAAAAGAGAAAGAAACAAAGCTGAGAAAGGTAAACCATAGCAACAGGTATTTTTCCTTTGGTTCAAACATAAAGAGTAAACAAATGAAAACTAATCTAAAAAAACTCAAATCTAAATGTACAAATGAAAAAGCAGAAAGAAAATGGCACAGAGGAATAAACTTAAACCAGATCTATCAAAATCAGGAACATAAATAAAACTAAAAGTCCCAACCACTACAGATCATGACAAAAAGAGTCACAGTCCATTTCTTAAAGACCTAGCAAGTTAATCTGGATGTCCAAATGAACTATTTTCTGTTAACAAAATGGAGAAAACATGGAAGACTGGTGAACTTTTCATCTCATTCAGGAGAACACAAAAAACCCTAGAACAACGTCTAAAACACAGCGGCGAAGAAAACATCGCTGCAATGAACACTTCACATGATAACTAAAATGTTAGCATGTAATGTATTAATAATTACCTTCAGATTTTCAGGAGATGGCATCGTAAGTCCTTCCAGATTGATGCACAGCAACAATTGACAATCTAAAGTAATTGCTTATGTCTGTGTAAATACAGTTTTATATTTTGCAGAAATCTGCACTTGCTTTCATTTGGTCACCGTGATGATGATCAATAAATCAAGTACATTTGACAGTATTAAAAGTCAAACAAAAATGAATCATGTAAACATAAGGCAAAAATAAAACAAGAGTCAAATTTCCAGTTTTGATTAATTTTTGAAGTATTTGAAGCAGAACTTACAGCAACATGCTTATAAATGGTTTTGCACCTGGTTATGGTTCAAAACCACTGAGGGAACTGCAGCCAATGAAGTACAGAGACAGAAGACCAGATAACAATACGCACTGCAGTCTATTCAACACTATAGACTCCAAAATGCTGGCTGCACAGAGATTAATGCACGATAACAGGGGAAAAAATACAAAATATAGTGCTGACCACAGGTGTGAACAAAGCACCTTATTCAAAAATATTTTCAAACAGGGGAGCTGCGCAGAGCTTTAGAAAACTTTTTGAAGATCCAATTTGCTCCCATCCACAAAACGGAAGATAAATGGGATCTTTTATCAGTTCAGATGCGTAATTGTACAACTGAAGTCCCAACATCAATGTGAGATTCAGAGTCTAGGAGCTGCGACCACAACTTCACAGGCTTAAAAGAAATTATCAGATGAAAAACACACTGAATTGCAAAAACAGCTTATCGTTTCTATCATTCACATTTTGGTTAAGATCTTCCTCTGGAAGCTCCAGATCGTGTGAGAAAGTCTTCCAGCTTTATGTGAAGGCACAATGCTGTTTATGCTCTAAGGAAGCTTTGAAAAATAAATCTCTTCTAATAACACAAGAAGCACTGAAGTCAGTCATTTATTTAGTCTGACTCAATATAGAGAGTTTTAATAGACATCTTTATGGTAAATATGAAAATGCTGTCTGTTTCGATTAAGACAAGATAAGATTCTTCTAATTGGCTTTATGGATGTTTTTTTTTCTCCATTACCATTATGAAAATAAACAGAACATTAAAATTGTGCTTGGAATGTACTCATAAACTGCATATAGAAAATTTTAATTTCCTCTATAGTCAATCAATCTTTATATCTGGGGTGACAGTCAGTAGTAGATTATTCTATGACCTGAGAATCAGAAACTACGACTTTCATCTCAATTGATCTCCTTTGATACATTTTGAGTGGACTTGATATTTCACTAAATTCATTCCATTTCTCCATTCCATTTCATGTGATAATGCACAAAGCCTTTGCCTCCTTACAGATTTCTTTTGGTTTTCATTTTAGCTCGATTCAGAACATATTAACCTGCTGCATAGCATAATTGTGCATAAAGTCATAAAATGAAAGGCAGACGTTCTTCTGTAGGATCTAAGATTCATGTCTACATAAAATAAATGTATCTCTTGTTGGGTCTGAAACAGCAAAGAAACCCCAGACCTTCACACTTCCACCACCATGTTTGAGTATATTTATGACGTTCACTTTCTGCAATACTAGCTTTAAACCAAAAAGAAAAGGACAAACTCTTTCCACTTTTGTCCTATCATTCCTTACAGTATTTCACCAAAACAAATAGGAGATTTCATCTTTTTTCAAATATGAGATGGGCTTTTGTGTTCTATTCGGTCAACTCTGGTTTTCACCTTTGAACTCTATGCTTGATTGCAGTTCTTTGCACATTCTGTCCCGTTACTGAATCTTGAACATTGGCCTTAATTGTGAGTTTGGCCTTTAGTGCTGTTGATATTGTCCTGGGTTCTTTTGTGACTTCTTGTACTAATATTGGGAGCCTTATTTTCACTGCTCACATACACAGGTGATTTGTTTTTGATTCAATGAGTGAACAAGAAGCATGTTTCCTAATCTGGGACATTCAAAGGAAGAAGACAAAGAACATCTCAAAGGGCGACTGATGTCACCCTCCACCATCAGAGCCACACACTGAAACAAAAACACTGCATTTATCTGCTTCCCATCCTGCCCGCCCCCATCCTTTAATAACACACTCTTTGAGCAGTGGTGGTCCATTTTACCCAGGAAAATTAATTTTAATGTAATTTATATAGTAATTTCGTGATTTCTAATCTTGTCTTTTGAGAAATTATGTTTTTTGTTGGTCAAGTGGAAATAATTTTAGTTTTGAATCTTTTTCTTTTAATACAAAGTGATGTGACAAAAACAACTGAGGCTGTTTATTTTAATTTGTGTTACTGGATTTATTTCCAAATCTAAAATAATAAATATGTCTCCCTTTTCCATGAGGATCCACTTTGATCTTCTCTGACACGGAGGCCATACAAGAAGTCTATCCCTTGATGGGAGAGTTGTTCTTGTAGCAGTTGAAACATCTCATTTCAAGCAGAGCATTGTAAAATCAGGTTCTGGACCTTGTTCTGATAGGATCGATTTTGTTTCCTACAGCCAGCCTGGAGTTTCAACCTCCTACCCCAACAATGGAGACACGTTGTAAGGGGAAACAACTCCTCTCTCAATAACAGCATGGCACTTCCTCAACCAGCAACGAGATGAAAGGCTTAAACCATGAAAACAGTGATTCCTCAGGCCTCTGAAACCCGGCTGCCCCTCCGGCAAAGAATGGCGATGGGCCGCCCAGCTACAACAAAAGCTTGACATGGAAAAAAACCCATAAAAGAATCTGTTTGTTAGAAGATGCCAACCGAGAAAATCACAGGGGGATTTTCAGGTAATTGTACATAACTGTTGTGGAAAACAGTTAAATTCGTCATTTTAACTTCTAAATTCATAGTGATACCTTTCATCTGAGCGACAAGCACTTTCACCCAACAAAACGCCTGCTGTGCCTGAATCAGCCCTGGGTCTTAGATTCACTGACACATGGATGACAGGCACTATGCCTTGTAAAGGGATTCACACTTATTCACACCAACTCGCATTTCATCACGCCATAATCACAAATTTCAATGTATGTTACTGACGTTTGATATGAAAAACGAACAAACTTGTGCAAAATTAAGGTTAAAACAGTGAGGTAAGTTCATCAAGAAGGCCAGCTCTATGACAGGACGCCTCTTTGATAAAATGCAGGACGGGGGAGAAAATAAAGTAAAGTAACATGCAAAGGGGAAACACAACAACCGTAATAAACCACTATTTGATGCTCTGTGTAGGTATTTTATAAAGAATCACACAAATGTAAGTATTTTTCCATTCTGTCTGGCAAACCTTCCTCAGAAGTATCTATGTGATCTATGGATACAGACTAGACAGTGAGAAAATACTAGATGAAGTAATACATCGATATTACTGTCCAAAAACATGCCAACAAACGTCTGACCCATCATCAGACAGAGGATATAACACTAACAGCTAGATAGGCACTAACTAATGAAAATATACAAATAATTAAATACGGTAATCCAAGGAATTGCAATGATTTGTGTAGGCCATTTTTAATTTTTTTTTTTACAGAATAAAACAAACATCGGCTTAAAGGAAAAGGATTCTCCAACATGTAATGTTCTTACAATAAAAATTCCCTAAAACTCAGCTCTGAAATGCATCCAATTATCAGATTTTGCGATGCACATTAGGGTTTTTTTAAATGGTTTGCGGTGATGTGTAGAAGCCAGAATGCAGCACATTCCACGATTTAAGTAGAGTTGACAGAGTCATGTGATAACAACAATAATACCATGCTTGTCTCAGTTAGAGATCCCAGTTTTCTTTAAGAGATGTATCCATTTATTTGGAAACCTTGGAGGTAAAATCTCTTACAAAAATAAAAAAATATATATTTAATTTTTACTCATATCTTTTCATTTAAAATATGTGAGGGTTTAGATTTTATAGCTATCCAGCAGCTTTATCAGTAGCGTCACAGTTAGTGAAATGGAGATTGCTAGACAGCAGCTGTTGCATGTCGAGTGATTGTATTGTGAAAACATCTGAGTCTCTGAGGTTCAACCTGAGGAACTTAGACAAAAGCTCACTGAAAAGTGTCAGTCAGGAGAAAGAAGAAAAAAGATTTCAAACTCACTGCACATAACATGGAGCTTATAGTTAAATCCATGATCAGCGGAAAAAGTATGGCACTTTATTAAAAGTGTCTAGATCTGTTCATCTTCAGAAACTGGTCAGTCAACCAGTCTCACCAGCCTCACCGGTTCTCTGAACAAAAGAGAAGCAAAAAAAAGGCTCAAATGAAATTTCACCTGGAATTACCCAAAGACAAACAGGTAACACTTACAGGCAAGTTTACTGGTCTGACAAGAGAAACTTATTATTATTTTTTGCCATCAGACTGATCACCAGATATATGCCATCTGGTATGGTGCACCAACACCATACACCACCCAAAAAGCTTGTAAAGGTTAGGGTCTTATTTAGCACTCTAGTTTATGTACTTGGGCTGTCCAGTGGCGCAGCTGGTAGAGCTGTTGCCTTGCAACAAGAAGGTTCTGGGTTTGATTCCCAGCCCCGGTCTTTCTGCATGGAGTTTGCATGTTCTCCCTGTGCATGCGTGGGTTCTCTCTGGGTACTCCGGCTTCCTCCCACAGTTCAAAAACATGACTGTCAGGTTAATTGGCTTCTCTAAATTGTCCCTAGGTGTGAGTGTGTGTGTGCATGGTTGTTTGTCCTGTCTGTCTCTGTGTTGCCCTGCGACAGACTGGTGACCTGTCCAGGGTGACCCCGCCTCTCGCCCGAAACGATAGCTGGAGATAGGCACCAGCAACCCTCCCGACCCCAGTAAGGGACAAGGGTGTAGGAAAATGGATGGATGGATGGTTTATGTGCTTGTTAAAATTCAAGGCTGAGTCTGTTTCGATTCCCTGGCGTTTTGCTTGGTCTGTCGTCTTTAGGCCCCAAATCAGTCCAGCTGAGTCCATGATTTATGGACCACAAATAACTGACTTGTGTCTTTTGTGTCTTAAGCTGGGGGACATTTTGATACATTCGGATGTATATCTGAGTAATTAATCAGAAATATGAAGTTGTATGTCATCAGCATACATACCGGAAAAATAAATCAGAAAACCACAGTGCTACCAAATCTTGCTCAGTTTGTCAGAGAAATACAACTTGAGAAGAGATTTATTCTCTGGCAAGAAAACATCTGGCATACATAAAAAATAATGCTTCAAAAACAGCAAGATGAATGTTTTGATGTTGTCAAATCAACTGGGCTCAAAGTTTATTTGTTTATGCTGATCCCCAAACAAACCTAAGACTTTGAGCTGTTTCTTAAAGAAAAATGGAGAATATTTACCCCTTTATATTTTTTAGCTAATTCATTTTATTTTGTAAAAATCAGTCTTTACATTGACATTTAACATATATTAAATATGATTTTATTTTCAAAACAACTAAAGAGAGAAACATCCCATAGAGATGACAATACTTTTTAAAGGGCGACCTTTAATCAATGTGCATTTATCAGTTCAAAACCTAAATATGTGTGGGCGCAGGATGTTGTATATTCTGACGAATAAATTATACCGAACACAGTTGAACTATAATTGTCATCCATCTCAATACTTGCAGTGTCATAGCTTGGCAGGAAGTGCACCAATGATTTATAGATTCCTATAGGGAGAACCGCTCCACAGACCCAATCTCATGAATAATTTACAGCTGTGGGAAAAAGAATGAAGAGAGAACAAACTTTATATGAGTTAATGTGTAAGTACGCTCATCAGCCTAAGTTTTTGTGTTGGTGTGTGAACAAAAGCGCATCAATTTTTGTGTCAGAATAGGGCGAATCACTCATCTTCACTGTTTCCCTCCTTGCCTCCTCACAGCAGAACAAATTAATGCAGCCTTAGACAACCTGGATAAAAGTCATGCAAAAAAAACCAAAAAATGTTTATCCTTAGGCAGATTTTATTTTCCACTCACTTTTCTTCATGCCTGTATTCTTTCCACTTGGTGGTTTTCTTTGCTACGCCCTCTGTGATTTAATGACCATTCCTTACACTGGTTCAAGCAACTATTCAGGAGCTCTATTTTCTAGTTGAATGACCCAGAAAAACGTTTGTAATCCTCACTTTTTTCCCCCTTGTGCTCAGCGAATGGTCAGTATTGTTTGGACCTGAGGAGTCCTGCCCAGTTGTGTGTATCTCCTGCTGTGCATTTAAAGAGGTGGGAGGAGCAGGATTTAAACAGGTGGAAAGAAACCTCTGGAGCAGGACAGGCCAGATCTGCAAGAACCGATCTGGTTTCCTGTCAGTCAAACCGAGGACACAAAGATCCCCTTCTGAAAAATGTCTTACATTTTATTTCATGAAGCGTGCTTTTATGGAAATCTAAAAAATAGATACTTAAAAACCAATGAACAGAATGTCAATAAAGGACAGCAAACTAAAATTGGGAAAATACAGGACAAAAAAAGTGTCAGGATTTAGAGTAATATGTAGAATCTGGAAAATATTTGTTCAAGAAACTGCAAAAAAGCAACAATGACCTGAAACAGAAACCATTATTTGGTGCTAAAATCCTATTTTAATCCATTTGAGTTTTTTTTAATTCAACAAAATTAATGCTGCTGTATATGTGATAAACAGCAGCACGCTGTCTATGTGATAACAGCTTAATTAAAGATTTATACTAGAAATCTTTAACTGCTTTAAAACTCCCAATAACTTTGCTATGTTACTAGCAAAGTTATGTTATTAACTTTTCTATCAGAAGATGCAAAACTTGGTTATTATTTGACCTTATAAACTTTTTTCACCCCAATGATTTTTAGCTCAGACCTAAACTAATTTACACGTGTTGTTTCAAAGAAAATGGTTTAATTTTTTCATTGTTTCAAACATGCCAACCAAGCCTGATTTTCAATGTCTTTGTTATGGCTAAATTTAGAAAGAACATATTGACTGACAAAGATCACATTTTCAACATATGCATAAATTTATCTTCATAGAGTACATGTCCAATGTCTGAAGGGGCACATAGAGAAGAGAAACTAGCTATTGCTAATTAACAGTTCATTTTGAATCAGTTACTGATCAAATTCCATTTTTTGGATAGTGGGAAGGAAACAATTGGGATATCCAGAGAAAATCATATTCAGGGTCCAGAAATGCTGAGCTACATCAGTAACCACCACATCCAGATATCCAGAAATAGGATTTTAGCCCATTCATAATGGTAGTGGTTAAGTTCATACGAAACTAAATTATTATTAACTAATTTATAGATATCAGAACACTAAGCAATCACTCTACAAAGCATTCGGGAACTTTGATGACTTTGTCACCTTAGAGAATCTTCTTCCCATCATGTTGGAAAAAATGAGCAAGGCCTTGGGCAACAGCAGTGACTCCATCAGGCTTCACTGCAACTGGCTTCAGATAAGGACCACCACCCACATTTGTGTGCAGGTAATTATTTGGTTTTCTGCAAGCAGGTGCTGATGGAAGCAGGGGCGATCAAACTCCTGCATATCCGCAGATTCATATCAGGGGCATGGAAACACACAAACACCAGGCCCTCGACAGAAGCCCCCATGATTTTTGCCATCCATGCATTTATTACACACTGCATGTCAAATTAAAGCCAAAGGGCTGAAAATACTTTTCTCAGTGACTTTTACCAGCATAAGATTCAAGTTGTATTTTTAAAACGGGAAATGGAAACAAGAGAAAAGTTAGATATTTACAAGGGTTCATGGTGGATCATGTTTAACCAGTATTATCGCAATATTATAATATAAAATGCAGTTCATCGCTGTTTCTAAAATGGGTCAAATAAAACGTTAGAGTCAAACCATGTAAAACATATCACAGGGTAATAATAGCTCGTGTTTTGACATTTTTTCTCTTTTCAAACTCAAATTTCAGCAATCAACACATCCTGAATACCATGCCCTAAAGAACATCTGAAAACTATTATGCATTTACAATTAAACCCCTTTACTCTGGTTCCCTCGAAACAGAATTCAGTGTAGCAATTTCTCTTTGGAAGTCCTCTAATTAGTGAATAAAGTTCACGTGTGTGAATAATTTTAGGATAAATGTGGGTGTTTTCAACCAGTAGTGGACAAAAAGCATCATGAAGACTAAACGAATAGGAAAGTCCAGGAATAAAGTTGAAAAATTTTTGAGGAAAGAGGCCTGGATGAAGACGAGTGCTTCCTGAAAATAAAGAACGTTATGGTCAACCCAGAGCAGCCTCCTCACGAGACTGCAGTGCAACAACAGACTGTCTTCAGCCAGGGACTTCTTCACATCTGCTGAAAAACACACTGCTACAGCAAATTGTGCCAACCACAGCCTTCAACTTCTTACGACTGATGTTCAAGATGCTACATTTAATTTTTCTAAGGAATTTATAAAGTTTTCATCTAATCTAATTAATCTGATTTGAAATTATTCTGCTTTCTTTTGAGTCCAACCAGGAAGCCATTTTTAAAATCACAGTTGGTCAACCCAAGTAATAGGCGCCAAGATGTGAGTTGATGCGGCCATGCTGGTAGTCAACTTAATCCTTGATATGTCTTAGGATTCCCATTATCTTTTAGTTTTCTTTAACCCTGATATACATTGAGCACAATAGTTTCATTTGATGGTATTTACGCAAAATGGAAAAGTACTCTACTCTACACAGCTGCTTTTGTTGCCAACTAGATTTAAAGCAACAATAATTATTAATATGCTTATGCTTTGAATTTAAATACACATTCATCCAAACTTAGCTGAATGCAAACTTGGAACTTGAAGCAATCCGTGACTAGTCCAACAATTTGTTAATCCGGTAAATCTGGCGTTCTGGCTTGTTGGCAGGAATACGTACATACGTGAAGAAATCCATCCCCGCCTGAATCATCTCTAATCTCCTTTCTAGCTGCTGCTTCATTTGTATGGAGGTTTGAAATAATTGGTGATAAGGAACATTTTCACTCTGTGAATCAGATAGTCGAGGTGATTTGCTCCACTGCATCGTGCTGCACGGTGTTCACTTATGAGACATTCTCATCAGATCTCTCTCCCCTCCAGAAGTCCAATGTTGGGGGCCATGGAGCTGTGGGAGATGAGACATTTACTTGAATGATCTAAAGAGCCATCCTAAAAATAAATGGAAAGAAAAAGTTTCTTAGGATTTTTTACCAAAACAACACTTTCAGTTATTGCAACTCTGCTAATGTAACAAAGTGTGCAAAAAATATGAAATATGAAAGCCGTGAAAGAAAAAAACATTTATTTGACTCAGAGTATCTTTGTGTATTTATTGGTGTTTGAAAATGACTGCAGCAGGGCAGCGGGCCTCCATCTTGTCTGCAGTCGTTAATTAGATCTAATCAACACTGCAGGGAAAAGTTACTGTCAAGAGTAATTAGCCAAAATGGAGCTTGTGTAATGGGAAACAAATGAACAACAACAGATAACCGTAGAAGTATGACTCCTTCGGTCTCAGCAGGAGAGTTTCAGAGCAGCACTTTTCAGAGTTAGAGCTCCACTTCTTCACTGGCTTCTGAAATATAAATCTTACATTTATAGTTAGCCGTGTTTTTGTTTAGGATATCGGTCGCATTCGCTGGTTGGATAATTTCCCATGAAAGCACCATGCAGGTTTCCCCTTCAGCTCAAAGTCACCAGAGGTCATGAGAAATGTTGACTTAATCCTTTCCTCATCCTCACACTACTTCTAAGAGTCAGAACAAGAAGCAAAAAGGGAAAAAGGGAACCTTTGTTTCTCCCACAGCAGTGTGAACAAAAGAGGTTGGGATTGGGAAAAAGCATACAAGCACCACCTGCAATTAAGAGCTTAAAGTTTGTTCTGCCAGAACAAAAGAAAACCCTCAGTGATTGAAGAGAGCAGAGGAAACATTAAGATTAGGTGGGAAGTAGTACAAGAGGTATATATATATACAGAGATACATAGATAAACATATAAAAAAGACCTTGTGAGAAGGACGATATTTGTCACAGAATATTACTTACACAATATCGGAGAATAGTCACCTTACACCTCATGAGTAATTGTGCAGGATTTGCTAACTAGTGGCTGCTGATGACAGTTAGGAACTTAAATGTCATGAGTTGGAGTGGAGCACCAAAGTCTCACACTATGAACAAACCTGTTTGTTTGTTCGTATGGTGAATCAAGCTAATAATACATGCACACCTGCTGTGAAGGAGTTGGTGTGACTAATGCGAAGCTCAAAACCTTTGACTGAAAATAGAAATGTTAAAGGAAAAATGTTTTTTCTGCCTCGTTATTTGAAGAATTGTTTTAATTCAGCCAGATTGGAGAGCAAGAAACAACGCCGTCTAGACTTTGACTAGGCCCCTCAAAACTATATATTTTTTGGCATTTAGGTGTAGACCTGGTGATGGGCTTTAAACTATTGTCTCACTTCATAACTCCAGTGAGCTTGAGCTTGTCGTCAAGCACACTGGAGTTATGAACCATAAATCAAACACAGCATAAATGGTGGCATATTTGTCAGAAAAACTGAATTATGGGTTGGGCAGTAGAGTTCAGTGTCCAGTCCCAAAGAACATGCTGTTGACTCTTGGTGCAATTTGTTAAATTGGATGATTGAAATTTATTTTTGGTATTTTGGCTATTTGACTAATCTTTCATTTGATCAGCCTAAGTGGTGCCTAGAGGAGCTATACAGGCACAATGGCTTGGCATTTTCTCCTCATCCTGGTCACACTCTGCTGTGGGACAGCAATCAATTTCCCCAACCAGCATTCGCCTCAGAGATTTGATAACAATATTTGTGCTCTCAAATTTTGTGATGGAAAAATAATCCCTCAATTACCTTACAGTCAAGAGATTAAGCATTTTTAAGATTGTGCAGTCTCCCAAACATCAAGGCTTTAAGTCTGGTCTCAGTTGCAGTCGCAATCCACTTCCCGCATATAGAAATGGTCCCAGACCTCTATAAGAGGCTTAAATGTGAGTGTCTAAACAAGCCATGTTGCAACTCTGTCATCCTGTTCTTTCAGTGCAGGCGAAGGCCTTCCGGAGGTGTATCTGGAGGCCCAAACTCATGGGGTGGCACCGCTTGGCACCTGGATCATTTGCAAACCCACAGCGGGGCCATGCTGGTATCCCTAGATGCTGGGGCCTCCTGCAGTGGGTGGTGGCAGCGGAGGTATCAGCAGAAGTTGTAGGATGTAGGCCAAGCCAGGCATGTAATCCTTCCCTCAAGAGCAGCAATGCATTCAGGAAAAATAAATAGTAGAAGGTCGAACCTCTGAAAGGAGGAGATAGGGGAGAAGCTATGAAGAAAAGTAGCTTCTTTGTTGCACCTACTTTCCACTACTGTGGTATATTTCTACCACAGTGTAAATTAGTGTGGTTTATGTTGTGGAGTTGTATGGGCTTAACATGATGTAAAGGAAAAACCTGCTTTTTCAATGTGGGCTTGCACAGATCACTTCATTTGAGTGAATGCAAGGTAAGCTCCATTTCTATTTGTGATGATGCATTAACACTGCTCTCATTTGTTCTCTCACACCAGCCTCTTGCAAAGTTCTTCGGGTCACATTTTCCTAATTTGGATGAATTATCCTATTTCCCCACAACACTGTTTCTCTTTCAGCATAATGTCCTGGCTGTTTGTCAGCGCCGTGTCATGGGTCGGCTCTCTTCACCGTTCACGCTCGCTCTTGTCTCTGTGACTGAATGCTCGCTTTCTCTACTGTCTGAGCCTCATTTGAAATGCAAATATTGCCTCACCCCTGAGCCCCAATAATATTGACTTTCACTCACTCTCAAGGCACACTGGGATATATTTAGCCGTGAATTGTTTTCTGTTTGTGTTTCTTAGAGTAAGTGCTTACTGTCTGTGGGGATTTTGTTTGACTGCAGGTGAGTTTTCTGAGGCCTCAAACACCGTGCTATTCTCTGCTGCATGAGCAAATGTGAAAAATGTTCACAAAATCTGATTTAAATTTAAGATTTACTGTTTTGTTTTAATCAATAGCTAAGTTGTCCTTTTCAAAACTTGACATAAGTACATATGAACGCTATTATTGCAGGTAAATGCTGAAAATGATTTAATTTTAAATTGCTCTCTAAAGATTTTTAATGTGCAAGTGTTTGGAATTTGCCTCTTACATAATAATTCTGGATAAGATTTATCCAGAATGATCCACTTGAGTGCATAAAATGCACTCAAGTTTCATGGTCAGGAAGTTCATTTAAATGAACTCAGCTCATTTGCATGGACCAATTTACGATCACAACTTAAGGCATTTTAGCAAAACAAAACAAGAAAGAAAAGAACAAATCAATGTAATCCAGTCATTCAGACAGACATGAGGCCTTGTACACACATACCGGTACCAGTTCATTCTTTCTATCCAAAGAAACCTAGCAGATTGTATCAAGTTATTGACTTGCAGCAGCAAGGATGCAAAGCACCTGCATTGTTTGTCCACAAGGTGGAGCAATGCATCTAAGGTTTCTGTCCCAATAGAGCGAATTACAGGCGTTTGAATTACAGTTTGTTTGCAGGAATCCAGTGAAAATTCGGGACAGACAGAGACAGTAAGGGAAAATGGTTAAGTGTCTTTCTGTGCAGTGTGTGTACAAGTATCTTGTTTCATCTGTATTTCTAGTTGTCGTTTTTTTTAATTAGCGTTCATGCTAATAAAAAACTGTCATCAGTTCATTATTAACGAAAGTATAAAGTTATTGCGCAAGTTCTGTTGTTAGATTCCAGGGGTTTATATGCCTGTACACTCACACTGTGCTTTGTGTAAAAATAAAATAAAGACATCTCCACCAGTAAAACTGTTTAGTTTTCAAACTTAAATCAAACAATTTAACTGTTCCAACTTTACTGATTATCCATCAGTCCTCCTTCTTTTTGCCAGAGCATCTTGTGTTACAGCGCCCCCTGTTGCTTTTTTTTTTTTTTAGGAATTACTGCATTTTAAGAACTGTGTGCTTATTTATCTTTGAGTGGTGGAAAATTTCAACATACCAAATTGCAGAAAATAGACATGTTTTATGTGCACCATCTTTAATTCAAAATCCTCATGATCTAAGTATGAACCACATCTTTATAAGTTTTGAACAATAAATATATTTTATTTCAAAGTTGCTCATTCATATATGCTTATATTTTATTGCTAATATAAATAAACCCCAGCTCTTTAACAGCATCTTTAAATATTATGCATAAATAAATATGGGGTGATTTTATCAGGATTTTTCTTTGTGATGTAATATTTTTAGTTATATTTTGAGTTCTGTCTCACAACAATATAAAAGGGAGTCTGGCTGGATTTTGTGCTCTGTATGCTTGGTGACTAGGGAAAATATTCACGCCTCTTAGATTTTCATGTAGTTTTGTTACATTGCAATGTATTGTATGTGAAATATTAACCCAACACAGAACATAACTGTAAGCGGAAGGAAAATCACAAATGGAAATCATAAAAAAAAGCGTGACACACACGTGGAGGGAGTCTCTGAAAAAGCGGTTTTGAAGTTTAGTCAAAGTCCAACTTTAGGTCTAAACTTTGACTGGGCCATTATAATGCATACATTTGCTTTGATCTATACCATTTCATCGCAGCTTTGATCATATATTTATGTTCGCTGTCCTGCTGAAAGATTAACATCCGACCCGCTTTCCAGTCTTATGCTCCCTTTAACCAGTTGTGTTCCAGGATTGTCCTGTATTTGGCTTCAACTACATTCCCATGAACTATGACCCACTTCAGTGTCTGAGCTGAAGAATAGCTTCCCCATAGCATGATGCTGTTGCCCACCATGTTTCATGGTTGAATAGTGATTTGCAGTGTTAGTTTTCCTCCACACACAGAGTTTAGTATACAGGCCAACACATTTATATCTATCTTTCTCTGGCCAGAGCAACTCCAGCCTGCTTTCCATCTCCCAAACTTTGGACAGACAAACAGGAATCCTCATGGCCTTCTTTCAACAATATCTTTCTTCTTTTTCTCTTCCATGAAAGCTGTATTTGTAAAGTGCTTGATAAAGGATAAAATGAACAATGAAAGAATGGAGAAATGTTTCTTTTTAGAGAGAAAAGGACATCATTCTGTTGTTGCAGTCTATTTTGGGGATATCTTGCAGCTTTTTGCAGTCACACATTCTGTGCATTTTCTTTTCTTGTGGTATTTTTTTAAAAAGATAGTTAACATATTTTTATATCTTTCTCCCTGACCTGCCTGCTGTGTTCCTTAATCTTCATAATGCTGTTTGCTCACTAACAACGCCTCTGTGGCCTTTGCAGAACAGCTGGATTTATAAAGAGATTAAATTGCACACAGACTGACTCAATTTACTAACAAGGTGACTAGTTTCATTTCTTTTGTGTTATTGCAAAGGAAGCTGAATGCAAGTGAAAATCAGATTTTTATTTGCAAACCTTGAAAACCACACGTAACTTTCACATCATAATTTTGCTGGTCGGTCAAATAAAATCCCATTAAAATATAGTTGTGTTATTTAAAAAAAAGTTAAGAAACACCAAGTAGACTTTTAATCTCTTACAGAGATTTAGGTTTGAGGTTTAGTTTTTTAATGGGATGTTAACTGAGATATGACGCAAGAATTATTAATCAATATATATGTATATATTTTAATCAATGTAATTGGTGACTGTTTTATCAGCATCAAAGTGTGCCTCTGTGCCTTTGTGAGGCACATAGAGGAATGCTCTGGTAACATGCTGATAAGAAACGTCTTGGTGAAAGTGGTATTGGAACTGAAAACAGGTGTGGGTTTTCCATCAATAAAACTTTTATTGCATATCAACCAACTTCATTATGCACCATTGAGAACCAACTGTATTATGGCACCTGCATACACTGATTAACTTAATCAAACTCAAAGTACATGCTGTCTTACTGAAAGCAGTAAAAGGGATTATGAAGAGGAGACCGAACTATACTAAGACGTTGCCTTGTTATCTTTTAGCTTTTAGACTTAGATCAATTACAAATTATCCTGTTTTTTATTGCCAGTTGTTACATAACCATTAGCATGTTAGCTTATTGTAGCTTGATTGCGTTTGAGATACTGTAGTTTATAGTTTTGGATAAAGCTGAAGGCGGTAGCTTATATACTCTTTTGAGAATTATGTGATATTTTTCCTTCCTTTCTGACATTAAATCAGGAATCATTAAATATTTTTGGATTCCCAATAAAACATGTTTATTTACTATGAGTCAAGTGACTGGCAGCACATAGAAACAGGTTGGGTAGGGGTAGCATTGTATTGCTAAGTGTATTTTTTGCTCTGTGCTTCGTGCAGCCTGAGAAAGAGTTCAGGAGCCACATTGAAAGAACTTCTTATTATTGAAGCTGCATGGCAGGAAGAGCTAGAACTTTTGAAACTGCAACCATTTAAAACCTGTACAAAGAGGCTAACACTAAGGAATAGCTGGCTCTCATAAAGAACGCCAGTCAAGCTTTTTAGCATTTCTCAGTTCTAACAGTCTCTTCACATTTAGCTTTATGGCTCAAATTGTTTTAAATGTAAATATAATCTCCCTTTTTGTAGGTGTGAACATTGAAATCAGCCTTTTTTGTCCATAATCCAACATTCTGGCTCTTGAGGCTACAGCTTTTCCTCTCAGGAATGCAGATACAATATAGGGCCCCATTGTCCTGAGACGTGAGCGGAATGACAATATCATTAGGGACAATACGGGTAATGTTGCTGCTTTTTCTGGCATGCTTAATCTCATTTAACTGAATATCTAATGGCCCTTCCTCCATGAAAAGCATAATAGAAAAAAATGGCACTATGTGTACCATGTTTGCCGGTTGTTTATCAGGCTCCTTAAGATTATTTATTCTCTCAGATAATCATATTTGACTCTTGTGGTACTAATTCAGTCATACATTTTGGAGACTGCCAATATATTTCTTTGTGAATAAATATGCCAAAGTTTATTTTTACTGTGGTTCTTTGAAAAAACAACAAAGGTTACATGTTATTTTGAATAAAACTGAGTAAATATGAATGTGGCAATATAAAGATTAAAACCTTGTGAATGACATAACAGAAGATTGCAAAGATTTTTAACATTTAGATTGGAGCCCCATATATTCTTGGAATATTTTAGATAATGCAACAATTCTGTAGTTTACTACAAGACATATATGGTCCCAGAAAGACTAAATTTACTTCTTTGGCCTACATGCAAAATGCTTTTTAATGGCGGAAATACCTTGAGCAACAATACGCTCTTGACATTTTGTTGGAAGCCTTATCAACATTTTAACTATACAGCCAAAGATCCAGTAGAAATGTTATATCAGAGCACATTTATGTGATATTACCAGATCCTCACCACGACAAGATCAAACTGCGATAAACAATTAAGTTTAGGACAATGTGGGATGATCTTCCCTCACTCCTGTACTTGAACAAGCCTATGGTTAGAAAGAAGGAAGCTAAAACCAGTGCAAACCCCACACATCCTGGACACTGTTTTGACTTTTACCTTCAAAAATTTGGAAACTATATGGCACTATGGAGTACTACATGCATTTCTTACTATCTGTTCAAAGCAATGAACAACTTAAACCAGGGAAGTCAGTTAGTTCCCTGGTAGTAGCTGATTACTTTATGGTAAGCTGATTCTGATATTCTGCACATTTTCATGCTTTCCATGTGGAAAGTTGAAGTGATATCCTGAAGTAACTCCAGACGGTTTATTATAAGTGACTGAATGTTTAAAGTGAAAACAGGCATCAGTGTTTAAAGTCCAAACAAGTTAACATGGAGAGGAAGGAACCCAGACTAGTTACTCTGTCTAGTGTCAACGTTGTTTGCTAACAGCTTTCCGTCTCCAAACAGCCAAACTCGGATACCTCTCACTATCTTACAATCTAATTAATCTAAATAAATAGAAACTGTCCAGCATCATGCACTATATAATGTTGTTTTTGTGCTCACTACAAAAATAGAGAATCTCAGGCTGTCACTATCAATCAGTCATTTTCATGCACGGCACAAACTCACCGGACAAAGAAAAGCCTGAGTGAGGGACAGAGAGGGACTCAGCTGAGTGACTGCCACTGGCAGCCAAACAAACAGCTCGTGCTTTTGTCTTTTTTCCCCTCCCGCAGAACAGTGTAACAGTGTTCAGCTGTGCCAGATTCCCAGAAGGGAGGGGCCCTGTGCTCATTTATGAGCCCTTCCTCGAGGTCGCACAGCAATCACCCTCCATTTGAATGGCCACATCAGCAGACAGATAATCAGTGAGATAAAGGACAGCGTCCTCCATGCCAGCTCGGTGAGGGTGAGAGTGGAGGGTGGGGGCTGACAGCGACATGGGGATGGGGTGGGTATAAATGAGGGCCAGTGGGCATTCTCAGTCACACGGTTGTCCCCGGTGCTTTGTAACCAGCAGAGAAGCTTGCAGCCATGGCTTTCAATGGAACCTGGAAGGTTGACCGCAATGAGAACTACGACAAGTTCATGGAGCAGCTGGGTGAGTCGGTCCCTGCAGCCACTTTAGGTTCCATAACTGCTCTGCTTATTTTTTTAATGATGTGACCTGTGTGAGGGTTAAAAAGATACGATCCAGGCTCAACAGGTTTACGACTTGACTTATTTTGAATTTAAAAACATGCATTCTGAACATCCTCCAGGTGTCAATGTGGTGAAACGCAAGCTGGGTGAGCACGACAACCTGAAGCTCGTTATCGAGCAAACTGGGGACAAGTTTCACATCAAAGAGTCCAGCACCTTCCGCACCAAAGAGATCGACTTCACCCTGGGCGTTCAGTTCGACTACTCCATGGCTGATGGAACCGACCTCTCAGTGAGTGCCAACGAATGGCTTGAATGCAACAAAACCAGGAGGAAAATAATAATAATAAAAAAAACACAACATAGTTAAAATCCCTAGAGTGGTTTAAAATTAATCTCTTTCTGTTTTCTTAAATTTTTTTTCTCTTTTACTAGGGCACATGGGTGCTAGAGGGTGATACGCTGAAAGGGACTTTCAACAGGAAAGATAACAACAAGGTCCTGACCACCACAAGATCTCTGGTGGGAGGAGAGCTTGTGCAGGTCAGTGCCACTGCATTTGCAATTTATTTTCCCCAAGAAAACTGGATTTTATTTCATACATAAAGTAAAATAGATCTCTATATTTCATGCTTGCACAAGGCCCACCACAGGGGCATCAATAGTGAAGCGAGAATATTTGTAAATTTGCTGCCATCTCATAGCTAAACAGTGCTATATGCATAATATCTTTTGTCAAGATGTATTAGGATGAGGGTCATTTAAAGGCTTTTCATTTTATCAAGAATCAGCATACTCTTAAATTAGATGCACCGCTTTCTGGAAACTGAAAAAGTTACATTTAAGAATTGCTGCAGAAACATTTGTTTAAAATATTGAATAAATGGTATCTTTGAAGGTTGCCACAGCCAATCAGTCTTATCCTCTTTTTCTTGAGAAAGAAACCTTGAAGTGTTGTGGATAAGGCACGCGCGTCATTTCAAACCACTAAGTCTGAAAAAAAACGTTATCATCTGCTCATTGCATGATCGGCTTGTGTATAAAACAGTTTTATACAACAGTTTTTATGCAGCTGTTGTATCAAATACATTTCATGACTGCAGTTTTTGACATGCAATATCTCCATTCACCTGAACTTTTTCTCTATCATCTGCAGAGTTACAGCTATGAAGGCGTGGATGCAAAGAGGATTTTCAAGAAGCAGTAACCAGGATCCAGCTGTTTATACATATACTTTTATAAAGCTCACGCAACTGTTTTTTTCTTCTTAACAGTGGAAAACAACCAACTCTAAAGTGTATTCTCAATTCATTTATTTTATCTACCTGAAAATGTTTTTATATATATATATATACAAATGCCTTTGGGGATGAATCATTGTAATGGTGCTGTACTGCCAATACTTGAGTGAAACAATAAACTGAAAGGTGTTGCCCCTTGATTGACAACTGATGACCTTGACCGACACATTTTGGACTCTGTGTCCAGTTCTCAGGCCTGGTCAGGAAGTCTAAATAAAGGGAACTAAAAGAGCTGATGCAACTGCAAAGTGTCCCGTTTTTTATTCTCAATGCCAATTATTGTGAATAACATCCAGCTGAACTCAGAAGGAAACATAACTAGGACTTCAAACAGTGCCAGTTTGAAGTCTTAGAAGAAACAGTGCAAGATTTATGGTTTTTAATGGCCTAAATAAAGCAACCTAAGCTGGATGTACTGGTTTCATTTGACAACAAAGATGTTCAATAAAACTTTACACATGCCACCTTTTTCCATAAACACTGAGAAATGTTCGTGGGTTTTTAAAAATAAAGCTGGCGATGAACTCTGGTGACTCTTGACATCATCTAGATAAAAGGAAGATAAAAAAAAAAACAGAGGACGGTTATGAAACCATTGTGTTTACATATAACATGAATCTGTTGAGTTATGTTTCATACAGCTTAACCCACATACTGTTCAACACCTTGAAAAACCAGAAAATTAATCTGCCATTAGATTTAAGGAAAACAATTTGCTGTAATGTTTACTCGCCGTGTTGCAATGTTTGCCTTTTTAGCTCTTTGTTTTACATTTGAGGTAATCTGTGTGGATTGCATCACAGGGGAGTGACCTAAGCTTGCAAATCCCATGCCAATTATGACAGCGGGCTGTTATTATTACTAAGCATAAAGATCACATCTTCATAATTACATTTTTATGAGCATCTCCGTGTTTTTATCTTTATGATGGGGCGGATAGAGGAACTAATATTGCATTATTACTGCACTCCAGAGTCTGATTTGAGGTGACTCACCCACCGTGTAGAATGACTGTGGTGTGATGTTGTTGAGTTATCATGTGTTTGCCTGCAAGGAAAAAAGCGCTCTTTTAAAACTGAGGGCTTTTTATCACATGAAGTGGTGATACATGAAACAATGCTGCTCATTCTGTGGATAGAAAAGAAAAACTGTCATGTTTTCTTTTGGTCATGAGAAAGCAAAAATAAAGTGACTCAATATGCAATAAGCACTGCTGACCACAAGAGGGCGGTATGTGCGCATTTCATATCAGATTTGCGATTCAGGCACAAAATAAAGCGTCACGGTGAAAGCATTCAGTGACACACTTAAGCCTCTCCGAGGTCTTTTCAGATTAGTTTAGGTGGCTAAATAATCAGATTAAAAAGAGCGTAACTAGCTTAATAATTTTTCTGACATCTATTTTGACTTGACTTTTCACGCAGGCCGTGTGTGCCAACAGTGCGCAGATTGGTCAACATTAGCAGGAATTTGAGCACGGATCTTTTGCGCCATGATGTTGTTACAAGAAGGGCAGGTTCTTGATGTTTTTTCTCTGGTTTTGAAAAACCTCAAGGCTCCATACCGAGCATGCTAAAAGGATCTGCAGAACTTACAAAGAAGAGATTTGAGAACAATGAGTTCTGACTCTTCCCAGAAATCTGTAGTTTGTCAATAAGCCTTTAAAAATGCTTTAAATATTTAAACAGTTCTTCACAACAGCTTAGAACAAGATGGAACACAAACAAATTGATAAATAAATGAAAAGGTTAAAACCAAAGAAATCACAAAATGTACTTCTCATTCAAAATGTCCGATAATGGGAGTTATCTGTGGGGCCAGTTTTGCATGAATCAGCCTGTGGTCCAAGTGGACTTACAGCTTTCTGCTTGTCTGCATCACTGGCTTTGGTGTCTCTCCTCCCTTTAATACTGCATCAAGGGTTCTGCCTTCATCTTAACATAACATTGCTTTACTTAAAATACTTTCTGTTGCCCTTGTGCAGCTTGATGAGAAACTGGATTTTTGGTTTGCATGGGCTTTAATGAGCTTACATTTTCAAGTTCGATAACTGAAATTGTATTTTTCATTTACATTCCAATTTATTAACATCATCATCCAAATACATCTAACAACTGACAGGCAGTAATGGTACGATCATCCCTACACACAGCATCGATCCATCACAGCTCGCACCCTGAGTGCCAACATCAATCATGGCGGGTGAGTCTGCCACATGTTGAGCTGACCGGGCAGAGGGAGTGATCAATTATAGGAGGCACTTCAACATAGTCTGTGAAATTTCCTTGCTAAAAAATTCAGACTTAGTTAGTCTAAATGTTTCAGAAGCTGAGCAGTTCTATAAGTTTTTTGTTATCGCGGTAATTAATGAGTCACCATTGCTAGTGTTGCACATTGTAATTCCCTAAGATAACCAATGAGGGGCGCTGCTGGACTCCTGAATTTCCATTGAAAAGGTTCTCTGGGTATATGATGTCATTCTGAGTCAAGCTATCATGTGACACACACCATGTTTACACAGACACACACACGCATACACACGCCCACAGCATGCTTACTGGATATCAGTGTAGATTATTAATAAAACATCTTTGTGTAATTATCTGGAATCTGGTGAAGCAGACAGAAGAAGCATGCAATCTGTGGGGAAAGGGAAAGTCGTGGGAGACTTTAGTGTTTTGATTGCTGAGGAACTGAGGGCCCTTAGGCCCACCGCAGGGAGCTGGAAGCTGCGGCTGAGTGCGGAGCAGGAGGCAAACACCAGACGGTGGACGGAGGAAAAGACACCCAGAACAAGGCGTAGATTTAGAGGGCAACCTTTATCTCCTTCACTCATCTTCAGTTTGTTTAAGAAGCGCCAAGAAACCGTCAGTGTCGGAGTGAGAGTCAGAGGTTTGGAGTGAGGTAGTGTTTCTCGGTTGCCCGCAGCACATTTTGACCAATCAATGTTCAGATAAGGACTGTAACTTGTTACAGCGAGAACTGCTAGTTGAAGCATGCAGATAAAACCAACAAGCAAAGAAAACAAGGGTGCAAACAAAACAAAACAAAAGTTTTAAAACAAAACTATTATCTGTGTAGAAGAAGTTATTTTATCTTGCAGAGCGGCAGAAAGCTAGTTGTTCTATACTAAATATGAAAAATAAACTAAATATCCAGTATGCTTTAGTGTTTCTTCTAGTCTACTAGATTTTAAGGAGCCCTCACAGATGCAATCCAAAACTGAAATTTTCTCATGTTTTGTTGATTTTGATGTATGCTTGACATCACTGTGATGCTGAAAATGAAATGTTGAATCCGACTGGTATTTGGCGCTTATGATTTCATGCATTTTGAGAAGAAGTCTAGTGCTACCAAAAGAAACTAGCAGTATGCTATTCACTTTTTTTTTATTCTTTATTTAAATTTAGTCATTTGAAACAAGGACAGTATATAATTATATCCAAATTCTAAATATTTGCGAACAATCCAGATTTTAGAGAAAAGCTCATTTTCACCTGCCTGCAGCTTGGCAGGTGCATGTTAATACACATATTGCAGGTAAGGGGTGTTTATACAGGCCAAGTCCAAAACCTCAGACTCATTTTGTGCCCCTCAAACCATTTCCAAACTGTTTCTCAGTTTCAGGAATGGTGAGTTGTCCTACTGTAAGAGGCCACAGTGATCAGAGAGACAGAGTGAAGCTTGGTTGTCAGATGACCATCCAAATGAGTTGTGGGACACAAGGTCACTCAGCAGAGCACTGCCCAAAGTTTCACGCTCCCTCAGCTGACTTGCCCTCACTCCTCATGTCACTTGTTCCTGAGGCAAGTAGTGCATACACATTCCCATATGACAGTCAGTACAGGAATCCTGATTAGTGACAACTTTCAACCAGCATTAACAACTTCATGAATTTGAGCTGTATTAGCTTATTCTTTGGATGTGACTCCATGGGTCAAAACTCTTCAATTAGCCAAGAAGAGTTGGAAAATTTTCTTAGCCAACTCTAAGAGAATTAGAGTTGGCTAAGCTCCTTTGACCTCTTTGACTTGAACCCAGAACTTTCTGTCAGAGCTGCAATTTTAAAGATGCTATGACCCTCTTAACAGTTTTGGCTCTTGGCAAACTTAAGACATTAATATGGCTAAGTTCATTTCTTCACTGTTAAAACCCTGCGCCTCCTCATTCATGTGTCAGATTGAACCAGTCAGTGTGACAGTTGTTTTTCTTTTTGCTGTTCAACAGGTGACACAAGTGATTTGTGACTAGCATGAACAAATTGCGACATACATCCATCCATTTTGTCCCTAGGGGGGTCTGGGTATCTCCAGCAAACGCTTCAGGTGAGAGGGGGGATACACCATGCACACACACATTCAGGAAGAATATAGAGAGAC
This sequence comes from Phalloptychus januarius, assembly GCA_902982915.1. Classification (NCBI taxonomy): domain Eukaryota; kingdom Metazoa; phylum Chordata; class Actinopteri; order Cyprinodontiformes; family Poeciliidae; genus Phalloptychus; species Phalloptychus januarius. The sequence goes on from CADWAE010000462.1 coordinate 7,576,303, forward strand.
CAATTAACCTACAGTCATGTTTTAGGACTGTGGAAGTAAGCCGGAGTACCCGGAGAGAACCCACGCATGCACAGGGAGAACATACAAACTCCATGCAGAAAGACCCAAGGCAGGGAATCGAACCCAGGACCTTCTTGTTGCAAGGCAACAGTTCTATCAACTGTGCCACTGTGCAGGCCCCAAATTGCAACATATGGTTTATATATATTCTTTTGTAGAGATCCAATCTTTATCAGTAAATACGGGTACAGGAAATACACAAACAAACCAGACAGCAATTTTGATCAACAAGTGCTGCGTACGTGTCTTCTTGGTATGTGTCTTTTGTTTAACACTCCTCTGTTGGAAGATAGACACTTTAAAGGCATCGCAAACAAGTCTTTAATGAACTCCTGAAATGGGAGTAATGTCACTCTAATATGTTGCAAGTTGGGTTTAATGTTTACATGCATCCGCATGAATATTCCTCCCTGTTCACAAGACACTTTTATTCACCACTTTTCTTCTCTGTGACAACGTGTGAACGCCCTCAGATGTGTGCTAGTGTGTGCGCCATGTGAGAAGCTGCTATATGCTGCCTGACAGATGAGACCTGAGACAGTATGGAGGGAAAGTAAATTGGCTTTGGCCTCTGTCTCAGGTGTAGCCAGCTCCTGGGTTTGCCAGGCTATTCTTATAGAGGGCAGGAAGAGGTCTCCAGCTCCCCTGGTACAAAAACCACTTTATAGTTTCCCACATCATGTTTTGATGGCCCCCAAGGATTGGAGGGTGGGGGTGTTATCCAATGACAAGTGTGAAAGAGTGAAAATGGAAATGGCACCATGTGCAGGTGGATTTCTAAATGGGCAAACGGTGTCCTCTTAATTTTCTCTAGCAGGCCTTCTTCTCTTTTGTGTTCATTTATTTCTGTTTGTGGTCTGGACAGTAAAATCTTTTACTGGATCACATCAGATATATTAAATCAATAGTTTTACAAATTTGTAGTCAGGGTTTTTGTGAGTGATTTATACGTAATGGTGTTTTATTGGAGGGAAGTTGGGAATAAACCGGACACCCAAAGTTGGGCACGTATTGTTGTACCATGTTAGATAAACATGTTCCCATTATCTCTAATGCCCACTGAAGAAATATCAGCAACATGCAAGAGTAAAAAAACTTCTTTCAAGGAACTTTTGTTTAAATATTATCTAAACAGACCAAAAAATATGCATAAACACTAAACTTTTTTCAGTTTTCACTGTTTAATAAAACGACAAGCTTTTGTCGTTTTATTAAAATGTATCACATATTGCTTTGAATTTGGAGTGATTCATCCAGCTGTGAGATTTTTATCCCTTCATTTACTTAATAATTTTTTAAGTGTGCGACATTTTGCCCTTTTAGTCTTATTTTTTTAATGGAGAACCTTTCCATTACTACGCTATAATGTGCTATTGTTATGCTTTTTAGTAGAAAAAAAAGCCTAAGTGAGGAGCCACAGATAACATAAGAGGCACATTATGTTGTGCCTTTTATGAAATACATCTAATGTGTTCTTTTTTTATTCACCGCATGAACAAAAACCAAATCGGAATATTCAAAACTTTGTCCACCCTTGTTTGATTTTAGTTCATTTTGTGATGTCATTAATAAATAATCAAATCAAAATAAGTTCTCTTGTTGTTTTGAGTGTTTTTTTTTTTTTTTTTGTACAATCCTGAAGGGGAAATCCACCTTTCGGAGCCCATGTCGGACTACATTTGTTAGGGGGGAAATAAAAATATCTTAAAGTGAAAACATTCAACTATATCCTCTATTTGAACAAAGAGTCTGGTCGTTCTTTATTACCTAATTTTCTGTTAAATAAATATTAGTCATGACACCAGCTTTAATGTCAATCTTTAATGGCAGATGGACCGAAATGTCTTCATTTAACATATTCATAAAAACGGCTCCATTTGATCACCTTTTCTTTTTTTTTATGTGTTTCAAACCAACAAATTTCTGCAGCTCACTGAGGTCAAATTCCTTCTCACAGTGGCTAAAGTACATAAATATCAACAGCACTGTAAGCATTAAGAAAAAGAACAAACATGCCGTGAGCATGCACAACACACAGTTACACACACCGAACCAAGCAAAGAAATATCTTTCATTAACAGAGGGATCGTCTCATCAACCTCCAGGAAATGTATGTACCATAAGGCTGGAAAAACATGAAAAGATGTATTTGTTCTCCGACTTTCACAGTGAATTATAGGAGTATTCACATATCAAACACAGACTGTTCCAATCCGACAGCTACAAACCAACAGAAGCCCTAGAAAAATTATCAAATGATTATACAATTGAACTTACAATAATACTTACATTGAATCATACAATAGGTATCTTCTATGATCTTTAAAAAAAAATAAAATAAAAACTCACACACACACCTTTTTTTTATAAATACTTGTTCTAACAAATTTGGCTCCACACTTGGTTTAAAATTGTAAAAGGAAGAAAAAAAAAGGTCTTCATGTAATCAGGTGATATGGTCCACTGTTATATGATGCATATTATTATTCCACATGAAGCAACACTGGGAAATGTACATGACTCAACTCGTCCTAGATGGTTTTACATCTGGATTTAAAGATTACAGGGAGCATTGTTTACTTACAGCATTTCAGTGTTTTTTTCCTTTTTCTTTAGCGCCACATCAGTTTATGTGACTTTATCAGAAAAGTACAAGAATCGAATACAAGCGCTTGCTTTTAGTATAAATGGGACGAGGATCATAATTTTGTTATCAAAAATGTCACAGAAACATGATCAGTTCATGATATGTTGCACAGCAGATGTTATTGCAGAAAGACACCAGATTAGAAATTATTTTCTCCCTCCTCCTCTTGATCATTAATATGCAAACACAAACTCAACAAAAGCAAGTTGAATCACTCAGGCTTCCTAAAAATAGACAAAAGAGACAAATCGCTTAAAGTGAAAATTCTTTCAGATGCTGAAGGATTCTTTGGAGTGACACCAAGAGGGACATGCAGCAAAAATAATCTTACTTCATAGGAAATATCAGACCGAGGACTACAAAGCAGTCAGACATTGAATTCTAAATAGCACACCAGTGTAAAAAAAAAAAAAAAAGCCTTTGGTCTTTTTGTTTCTCAGTACTTATCTGTTGTCCTCTTGCTACAAAATGAAGGAGCAGATTTCTAATAATAGTGGAGTTGAGCTTGCCAGTCGTCGTCTCTGGGGTCACTTTTTTACTTTCACCGGCGATGGCTTTAATCCTGTCGATGCCTCCACTAGCACATCTGATTATGACAGCCTACAGGGCAAAAAAAAGGGACTTCTGATTTTACTTGGCTCAATAAAATAAAAAATAAAAAGAGCAAAACAAAATCCACAGATTTGTGTAGAAAAGACAAGGAGGCAAACTGATATGACTGCTTTGGTATGGAAGGACAACTTGTAATTTTATAAATGGCACAAAACAAAAAAAGGCAAAAATCAAGGTATGACAATTTCTCATACACAACATGAACCGATCAAAACATTTCAACATTGTCTTGATTACAAAAATACTTTTTTGTTCTTCTTTAAAATATCTAAAAATGTACAGCATTGTTGTTTTTTAATTTTCCATTTGAATTTTTTTGCAAAGTCATGCTTCGACATGTATTTATTATAATAACATTGATATGAATGATATACAGAATAGTAATAATTCTAGTATTATAACAACATTACTCGATAGCACTTTGGCCACACTTCCATGGATCCTCCCCCTGTGGTCTTTCCGCACTCGACGCCATCGGAGAACATGGACCGTTTCCATCGCACAAGTTAGAGGAGGTGTAGCCAAAGCGCTGCCTCTAAAGCTCGAGTATGTAACAGTATAAAAAAATCTAATAGAGTTGCAAAGACTTCGGAAAGAGGGTTGGGACGGGTGCTTGATGTGCGATGGAGGCTGGGGTCTAGTATGTCCTGAAGCCCATAAGGCTGCTGCTGCCTGAGGGAGAAAAATAAAACGGAAGAAAGAGAAGATCAGACTGTACAGGATTCTGCACATTGCAGCTTAAACACTAATGAAAACACAAGGGGACCATGCAGAGCTGAATGACACACACAGATTCTAAAAAAAAACATGAAATCTCGTACAAAAGCAGACACTGTAATAAAGTCACATGCTCTCAAGTCCCATCTTTGATTCCCCCTCAACCTCTAATACTCATCTTTGTATCTGCAAAACCACACAAACTTTCATCTGAAAAATAATTACAGTGTAAAGATAGAAATATCTCTTTAAAATCCAGGCGGTGATTTGGAGAAAGTACTCACACCCCTTGAATCGCCATCCTGCTCCAAATGCAGCCTTCAAATTATTTTATTTGGATTTTATGTGATAACCCAAGATAGCTTAGACTACATGTCTACATGTCTAAGCTATCTTAGACATGCAGATAGCTTGTCTGCATGCTATCTTGTCTGTGAACATAATTTTTTTCAGTCTTGCCACAATTTCTCAATGGCATTTAGGTCTAAACTTTGACTAGGCCTTTCTGCTATATGTAAATCATTCCATAGTGGCTCTGCCTATATGTTTAGGATGGTCCTGCTGGAAGGTGAAGCTCCACCACAGGCTCAAGGCTTCTGTATATTCTAACAGATTTTCTTCCAGGATTGTCCTGTCTTTGCCTCCTTCCATTTCTCTTCCCATGAAGTATAATCCACTTCCATGTCTCTGCTGAAAATGAGCTTCTCCACAGCATGAAGATGTTACGCTCATGTCTCCCTGTGGGCACAGTGCGCTTTTTTCTGCCACAAGCTTTTTATTTCTGTGTAGACATCCTGAAACACAACACACTTTCTTCTAACTATGACTGCATCTAGTTCTGAGCCATTTTTAAAAAAAATTGTTTTATACACAAAATAAAAAAGCTGCTCAGATGAAAGCTGACACAGTGTTAAAAATGTCTTAGTGGTTAGGTTTGAGCCAGCAGATGTATGCGGAGGTGTGTCACTTTTTATCTTTTTCACACACACATACACAAAAAATCTTACACAGTGTGACAGAGCAGACACAAACTGCTTTGCTGGACACTTTGGCGGGTAGGTGGGATCTACACCTTGCTGCCTAGCTGTCCTCCCCTGTTGGAATCAGCGGAGGAAAAAACTCACCGACGGTGCGCTGCTGCAGGATCTGGAAGCAGATCATTCCTCCTAATTTCTAAAAAGGAAAAGAGGCAAACAGCAACGCCCGTCACAGCCGGCCGCCATCACACATCAGGAACCTAAGGATGCAAAGCAAACCCAACATGTCCAATTAGTCACCTGAGAATGAGACATACAGGATGCAGATGTTTGAGACACACAAAGAAATCAGAAGGAGATTTTTAACTTGACTGATGACCAGCTGGTAGAAAATTCTATGAATATTTAATCCCCTGCCGTTACCATGGTGCACCTACAAAAAAGGCTCTTTTGTGAAGAAGTCATTACTGCAGGAAGTATGCTGAGTACTTTCACCACCAGTAAAGAGTTTAAATAGAATTAATAGGAGGACAATATATTAAAAATAACATTTATTTTCAACAAAAATGTGGAGACATGACTGTGATTCACTGAGGCTCCAGGAGAGCAAGAGAGAGTAAGACTTTCAGCAAATAACAGGAAGGTTCTCCTCTGTTTTTTCCTGTTGTGATAACGCTGATTTGAAAATGCTGGCAAACTCAGAAATAAGTCAGAGTTGAAGAAAAGTCTGGGAACAAAGAGGCTGTTTGGTCATACTTTAAACCCCTTGTACCACTTATGATACTTTGGTCTGACTAAATAGATATTCTTGATTAAAAACTGTATAAGTAAGACTCAAAAGGGACTAAATGTATCAGAACTTTGTTTGATATGCAAAGTTGATAGATAGACCAAAGGGATTTGGTTTTCTCAACATCCTGGATACACTCAACTGTTTTCCCAGAAAATGAAATCTCTCCTCTGATTACTAAACTGATGTTGACTTTTAATGTCACTGGACCCTCCTTTTGTTTTCCTACAAATCTTTCAAGCCCAAACTTGAACTGTGACACACAGGATGTCTCAAGTACTTATGTCAAGCGTCTCCCCGACTATCTGTACCTTCGACAACATCCCACCACCAGCGGATCGTAAAGAAAGGTCAGACTTCCTCGCCAGATGTAATGCTAAAAATAGACCTCTCTCTGAGACGGTGGTAACTTGAGTTCAGAGGAATTTTTGGGCAACTCTCTGGAACAATAAACAACTAGAAAGTCATTTGTAGTCTTATGAGAAAGAAAGAGACTGGAAGACCGACATAGACAGAGAGAATGCAGACTTGGAACAATCCTTCCTGAGAACAATGTTTTTTGTTTTAAGGGAGTAAGGATGCTTGAACTAACTGATGCCCCATTGCGCGTTCAATCAGGGATGAGGGAATCGATGTGTTATACAGCCGCTTGGCTAACCTGACGGGGCGCTTGCTTCCACATCACCCTATTTGTTCTGGCTGAGACGCCAAGGTTAAAGACTGGGTTGATCATTGAACATGTCTGCACAGATTAAGGACAGGTTTAGTAAATTTTAGGCTTAATATGTTACATCCAATATCTTGGTGCTGCTGCATAATGTGAGATAGGTAAACAAGCGGTGTTTGAGAAAGAAGGGGTGTGATTGGGTTTCTCATGAATGCATGGGCTGTGTTCTTGCTTGTTATCACCGATTGTTGATTGTGTGCTGTGACTAAAAGGAACAGAGGACTTGTTAGATCATCTAATAAGAGCAAAATTCCAACAAGTAACTGATTTCAACCATGGTAATGGAAACAATCGTCTTCATTCTTTTGTTAAATATGGCACAGTTTTAGATTCATGTCAAAAACAGCATTCAAGCATAAAGTTTTGGTAGCTGGGCCACACAGAAGTCTGTTAACACTATGTCAAAAAATATCAGCAAATGAACAGATTGTGAACAGAAATATTCAAAAAATGTCTGAACAAACATGGCTTACAAGGGTTACCTAGAAGAAACACTTTTCTATCAAAAAAAGTGGGATTCTGGAAGATATACTTAATACTTTTCCTCACTCTCCTTCTTTCTCCTACTGCTCTCCAGTTGAGCATTATTTGCAGTTATTAATGCCATTAGTCTTATGTTCTCATTTTGTCATTTCACAGATGTTTCTGTTTAGCAGAAACATCTGGCTTGGAGGGGGGACTCAGCTGAGCTATTGCTGACAGTAACATTATTTACATGTTCTATCGATAACACACACTGCCACCTTCCTCTCACCTTGTCTCTGTCCTAGATAAAGCAACTGAAGGGGATATTGCTATTTTTCACCCAATTGATTTATTTGCTATAAAACCACTAAAGGAGCAACAAACCTAACTTTTTCATTTTTTTTAACATAGGAAATTCTTCTGGATCAGTGTTTCTGTGCTTTTTTTGTTGGTCTGCTCTGTTTCCTCAAACACAAACTTTGTTGCGGCAGTTGCCTCATACTGAGCCTGGTTCTGCTGGAGGTTTCTTTCTGTTACAAGGGAGATTTCCTTTCCCAAAGAAAAACCGTCTGTCCTGAGCTGTGTTTACATCCCAATGATAGCTGCTGGGGAGGTGGGTGGTGGTAAATGCAGCTGCTGACATGCAGCTCCTGAGACCTGATGCAGCTACAGTGTATGCCTCTGTGTGTTTGTGTAACTGTATGTCAGCAGGGGATGGAGGAATAAAGTCCCACTTCCTTATTAGAAAGGGCCCCAGCTGGCCCAAAGCTCTCCTTCAATTGGAGTTAGTCCAACATCGCACAGGAACCACTGGTTTTGTCAGGCTATTGGCCAAAAATCTCCTCAGGGCAGGCACCCAGACAACACACACACACACATATATATCTCTCTCACAGGGTCACAGACAAGCCTGCATGATAGGGTTTCGCACTCCCCCCCAGCATGTCTTGTCAGATGGAAAATACGGATTACCTTTCCCTGCAGTTCACCACGCATTAACGTCCACTGTTAGGTTGTCTTTGGAGCGAGCTCTTTGCCAGAGCATGAATGTCAAATACAATTCAGCTTCATGAGCTTTCAGATGAATGAAGCGACTGAGTTTCCAGGGGGGTATTACAACACAAAGCTAAAAACTTAATCAGCTTCGAAAAGTCAGTGGCTTTCTGTTTGAACTTGCAAGCGGCAGTAAATGTACTTCTCAGAAAGGCTCTTCCCTCTGGAGGCCAGGTGATTAGGACAGCTCACGGTTAAAGATCCCACACACCGGTGCGGTTCCAGCTGCCTGCGTTCTCTGTCTGTGAGTCGCCCCCCCGTTAGTGAGACGCCAAGACAACCGCTGACCCACAACAAACCTCTCCAGACTGCTGACTTCTAGGAAAGCGTCACCTTCCTTTCTGAAATACTAACATTCAACATTTGCAATTAATTACAGGCTTTTGCTTTTCCAAGACTACTCCCACAACATTACACAGCAGTACAACAAACAACACAGTGCATTGCATAAGTATTTACGCCACTTGAGCATTTTCACATTTTGTGACTTTTTAACCACTGATTTTAATGTGTTGTATTAGGAAATTATGCAAAAGGTAGTTCATCTGTGCAAAGTGGAAGGAAAATAAAACATGGTTTATAGCTAAATATTTTGGACGGAATATAGCGCGGTTTATCCTCCTGTCAAGCCGGACACAAAAACAACGAATTGTTTGCAAAGCTGCAACATATCAGGGACAAACCGAGCAGGAAGGTTAACTAAACATCGTGCTCTCTGGAGGGAAAAACATAAAACTCATTCAGCTTCAGAATAACAACATGACGACCATGGATGTATTAATTACACATGTTGTTTACTATGTGTGTAAAATAATTCACAAACCATCTCGTTCCACAGTCATCATTCCAGCCTTTATCCATTTTTTTGGAATTACCCAAACAAAATGTTCGGTCTGGGTAAATTTAAAATTTAAACAGTGAAGTGAAGGAAAATTTTTTTTTATGAATCTCCATTAAAAAAACACACATATCTGCAATTTTCGTCTTCGCTTTGATACAATTGTAGTGAAAAAAAGCTAGTTTTTTCCCAGGGAATTTTCTCTACACTTTTTTCTTTAGTGGAAAGAAGTTTCAAAGATCTGACGTCTCTGGGGTTTAAAGAAAAAAAAACATTTTCTACTGCTACTTTGGGACAACGGCTTTGTGTTGCAAAGGACATAATTGTTGTTTCCCCCTAACTGAGGAGTTTTGGGCACCTTTTTTAAGAATGTGTCAAAAGCCTTAGAAGAATTTCATCTAAGATTATATTTAAATTCAAATTGGGGAAGCCAAGCAATCATGCCACTAAACATTAAAGTTAGGCAATTGCATAACTACTGCATAGAAACTGCGGCAATCCTAAACTTTAACATGTCAGAGTGTGTGAAAAATAAAATGTTTAAAACAACTGTAATGGTTGATGAAGGTCAAAGTTCACATATACTTCACAAACAGTGAGAAGAATGGTAAGGGAGGGCAAACAATCTTAAAAACTCATAATTACAGAACTCAAGAAAGGAAAAGTATCTTAGGATTACAAAATCTTCAGGATCCTTAGACACTGTAGTGTGGGGGATTTTAGAATTATGTGTTTTAGTCATATCACAATAAATGAACTTTATGCTAACAAACATTCCAGGTACATTTGGTATGAAACATATTGTAAAAAGTGTGAAAAAGCTCCTTGTACCCGCAATTAAGAAGGGTGGAGGATCTGTGGTGTCATTCGCTTGTTTCTCTTTCAAAGATTTTGGTAACTACTAGGACATTTTTAATTAAAAAAAAAAGATTTATTTGCCAGAAAACTAAGAAATCACACATTTAAATGCTGTATGTATATATACCATGGGGCCACTAGAATGATGTAGATCTAAAACCTTAATAAAAATCCAGCAGCACAAACAAAAGACAAATAAAATAAATTCTTATCTCATAATTTGAATACGTGTTTCTCCTCCATGCTGCACAGACGGGGTTGCTGCCCGGTGAATGTTTCTGCAGCGAATGTTTGTAATTACCACAATAATCTTGCCTGGATTTACTGACTCTCCATTGCTCTCCTCTGCGGGCCAGATGCAGGGAAGTTGATTCACTGACGGGGTTAATATCCACTGGGGCAGAGTGACTGGTCAAACGACTTCCTCTCGGTTTGATAGGAGTAATTATTTCCTCCAAGCCCCTCCCTTTTCCTCTCCCTGCCCTCAATGGAGATTAAATCCAAAACATCACGAAAGCTTTTATTCTTTAGGCAACATCTTTAAAGCTTTTAGAAATAAACAGATAATGAAAAAAGGGTAAGAAGGAGACAAGGGAGACTAGCACCAATCAACAGCTTGATGAATGTTAGCCTCCTTACTCCTGCCACCTCCCATCGACTCCCTAAGGGGGGACCGAGGCGAACATGTCTCTTCCTGTCTCGAGACACTGGAGGGAGGTGACAGAGAGACTGGCGCCGTGTGCGTACACACATATACACAAACTATCTGGGGGGATTTGCAATGTTTTGCTTTCTGGTTTCTTGTTTTTTTTTTGGTTTTTTTTCTCCTTTTCCTGCAAACGCAGGAAAAGGAGAGTGCAGATGCAGATGCAGCCGATGCAGATGATTTATCTAAGTACTTGTTGGAAATGCTCCTAGTACCATGCACCGATCCACTAAACTAATTTGGATGTAATTTACTTTAAATAGAGCCCCACAATAAACGTTTTTAATAAAGACTCGTAAAAATGGAGCTTCCAGCTGCTCCCAAGTACCAAAGCACTTGACGGAGCGTACGCAGCGTTTATGACCATTCTGATCGCGTCCTCCGTCTCTCTATATCGGCTCAGTCCCTTTTATAATTCTCCAAAGAGTAGTTTGTTAGAATCAGAAACGCCAACGTGAGGTTCTAAATTAAAAAATGTATTTCATCCTGACAGGGTTTGATAAAGTGACGAATAAGTCCTAATATCTGCTGTTTGGTCGCAACAGAATTCAGTGTTTATTATGGTTATTGAAGCCATATTGTGGGCATGGTAATCTTTCCCTCACACAGAGGTGAAATAAATCTTAAATGCCGTTACACTGGGCATGCCAATGTTGCAACAACATCTGCTGCTAGCAAAATACACGATACATATAGCATTGATAAATAACCAGTGGACTATGCATAAATGTCCTTTGTATGCTGTAGTCAAATCAAAAACAACAGAAAGGAAATAAGCTAGTCGAACAGATTCACATTAATAAAGGGGAAATACATATTCAAACCATCCCCTGTGAATACCTGGGGTCCACTGTATATGAATATTTTTCCTTGAGAAATGGGATGCACTCTTGTCTTTTCCATTTTGAAGAGAAGCTAAGAAAAAGGCGTCACGTCACATGCATACCCGGGTAGACAAGACAAAGTCTGTCTGTAGAACTGCATGTGAAGTTATATTTTGTGTTTTAACTATTAAAATAGGAAGGTGGGGTTATTCAAGACATGTGGAAAATACAGGAAGTGTTTGTCACAGGAAGGACACAACCAGAGCTTGTATTAAATTCCTGCAGCAGTGTTTGTATTGACTTCTCCCTGACTAGTTTCCATCCCAACTCTTCATTCTGTTTGGAGAAAATGTTCTTTTGAAGCATCACTTTTCACCAATTTTCTTCACTTTGTAGTCCCTGTTTTCACAGGGTTGTGGTACATCCATTCTCAGGACTGATACCTTTGCCCAATGACATCTTCTTGATCCTGCGTAACCGCTCTGTTCATCAGATTTAAGTTATATCAATAAGTTTTAAGTTATATCAAAAGGGAGAATTTCTTTTGACCTTGTTATTATGTTATTCATTTACTGGAACAATACCTCTGCTATTTCAGTATAAAGTTAAATAACAAGTGGTTGACTTCATAAATCTTTTAAGTTCTATTATTTTTAAAGCTTTACATTAACTGGCTCTTCTTTAATTTTTTAGCTATTTTAAAAATTGTCACTGAAAATTTCTTTTGAAATATTGTGATATAATTTTGACTCCATTTTGCCTATTTCATTGAAACACCTTTCTGACACTGAGAATAGCTTTGAGGCTTCTTTACTCAGTAAACACTTACACACTGAAGAGTGTTGTTGTCAGCCCAACCTGGTGTTGTTAAGAGATTATATTTTTCTGTTTCGAAACAGGCCGACAATGGTCAGGGTCAATCAAGCTGAAAATCATCCAATCCTCATCCAGCCGATGTGCATCTGTGATAAGAATACTTCAAGATTCCCAAGGAACTAATCCAAACAGAGAGAAGAAAGCCAGGACCACCACCTTGATAATTCAACATTTCCCACAGATTCCTTCTTAGTCATTAACTTTTTTCAAATCTACCAAACACAGACTGAAGTTGGAAATTCCCCGTTCTGTTTGATCATCAACTCTGGAGAGGAAAAAGTGGAGGAGGAACAAAAGACTTAATGCTTGATATTTTCACCAAGAGGAGCTTGGTGAGAATTACAAAAGGTGTAAAACGCGATTCTGAAAGTGTTCAGTCTCACTCAAGCAGAGCACTTGAGTAAAGGTACTGAGTGCCTTTCACAACCAGGCTGCAGTTCTGTTCCCAATCAAAGCAGAGTCTATTAGCATTTTAGTCATATTTGCTGATCCCTTTTCAGTCTGTTTAATCAAACCATCAGCACTGACACTCATTGCAAATTCTGTTTGACTCGCTGCTTTTGATGCCCGAGATCAACCACAAAATCAATGAGAAGAGTCGACCCTGTGCAACCATGTGACCTGAGCGAGAGAGAGGCAATGAGGGGGTGTGTGTGCATGTGTGTGTGCGTTTGAGTGAAAATAATGGAGTTCCCCTTCAGATTGCATCTTTCATCTCTGATGATGATGCGTGAGGAGCGGCTGAGGTTTGATTGACCCACCGGGCGATAAACTCCCATGTTCTCTGCTGGCGACTCGCATGTTTGTGTTTGAAGTCAACCACCAGATATGAGACCAATTAGCCGGTTAGTTTTGGGAGTTGGCAGGATGGACATTTTTCATATGAGGTCTAAGTGCAAAAATACAGGAAAAAAACAACAACAACGGAGTTGTAGTAACATTCTGAGAAATTCCTCATGTCTGTTTAGGAATGAATGTTTCACCACCTGTTTAAACAAAGTGTCATAACATTTACTGTAAGAGCTCGTTACAATGTACATTTCTTCATCGCATCAGGGTCAGGCGGGGTCAGACAACGTGTGTGAATGCTGCTACTTACACATACTTCAGCAGAACTGCCTGGACTTCCATCCCTGAGGAGTTCCATCTGCAGGTGGGAGCCAACGAATCTAAACACACACAAACTCACATTAACACAAGTCCTGAAATTAACTTTATCAGACACCAATTGTTAATGTATGAAAAGCTTCCAACCGTTTGTCATAAAGTAATTTTACAATTTAATATGTACGCATTTCTGTGAGAACGTTTTCGATTTCATTTGTAATGGGTACCTGGTAATGTGTGTAAAAGTAATTTTGACAAATCAATTGGTTGTAAAGCTGAGTTCAATTTCACCAGCCACGCCTAATTCTGATTGCTTAAACAGAACCTGTCTGACAGCATGAAGTAGGATAAACTATCTTAGCAAAACACCTAAAGAAATCCATGAACAAATTAGGAGTAAGGCATTAAGATTTATTAGTCTGGAATAAAAACATAGATAAGAGGTTGGGACTCCAGCAAATCACAGGCAGAGCCAGGATCCATAAATATAGAAAATATGACAGAGAGATAAACCTTCAGAGAAGTGGCTGGTAGACGAAAACTTACTTCAAGAGAACCTCAACAACTCTTCAAGGAGGTTAAAGAATAACCCAGAACCACATCTAAAACTATTTGTTTCAGCTGAGGCCAGTGTTCAAGATTTAATTATAAGAAAGAAAAAATGGGGAAAAACTGACTGAAGGGGAAAATATTCTAAGAGTAACACGACAAAAAGTGGAGCTTTTTGAAGCTCTTATCTGACAAAGGAGAGTTGATTTCAGCAAGCCAGCCTCTGCATAGAGGCAGAGAGTCTGTTGCTGCAGATGCCGTCAGGGGAGGCACGCCTAGTTATTAGGTTTAAGGGGCAATTATCTTTTCACCTACTGCAAGGCCATGCTGCTTTACATGGCATCTTTCTGTTAATAAATGAGAAAATACTCTAAAAAACTGTTTTGTACTCATATTATTTCCTTATATTAAAACTTGTTTAATGATATGAAACATTTAAATGTGACAGAAAAAAAAGCCCAAAAAAAAAAAAAATAAATACTTTTTTTTGTAACTTGACGATACACACCCACCGTGTGATTCATTGTTCTGCTTTTGTGCTTAGTTACTTTTGCTCCAGCTAGGTTTGCTGACTTCATCCGGTCTAAAAACACCTCTTAGCATCCAATAACCCTGATGACATCAGCTGATTAGCTGTGGAGCCAGGAAGGTGAGCTCACGTTAACATGATTTATATTTGATTCTTCTGCCCAGTGTGTGTGTGAGCCTGCCCTTTTCTGGCTTTATATCAGCTCCTAACCCTGGTCAGAGGAAGCTCTAACAAGCCTATCACTGACCACAACCCCCTACTGAAATCACAGATCCAGATTCTCTTTGTGTCAGCATGTGTGCACATCCACGGCACACATATGGAAAAATGCCAGCTAGGCAGATTCAGCGTGGGCTCATTTTAAATTCTGACTTCATCTGAGCTGCAGCGAGTGTCTTTCTCAAGGTGGGCAGGGCGTTATGCCTAAAAGACACAAGTGTCCGCATTATGAATGGAAATGTATTCTATATGCCCTCTTTAGCAGATTTGAACAACACTGCATGGCCCAATTAAACCATTTCAAGCAATACTTCAAATGCTAAGAGATCAGATCAAGCCTGCAGACCATTCTGACACTGGGGTTGTATTAGTGGGTCAACCTGAACCTAACAGGATTCATGAGAAGAATTTCAAAAGATCAATATTAAAGCTCTCATGTGAGCTCACAGTTTGAGCTGAGTGGATTTCAAGACCTTGATGAACTGGACCAAACAGGGTTTAATTAAAGAGGGAGATTAAGGTAAAAAATAATGATGCAAACATAAAATAAATCAGATTTTTGGATTTTTCACAAGAATCATATGTACTTTCTACAGTCAGATATGTGGCTTTTTAAACCTTTTAAAACATTTCCTAATTAAAGATTTATTTTTATTTTATATATGTGTCTGAATAATAAAAAAAACTTAGGCTTTTCATTGCAGTTGAGTTTAAGCATCTTTTGATTATTTTTGCAAAACAATCTGCAAATATGCCCTGATAAGAGCTTTTAAATCTTCTCCATTTTATATATTTTTTTAAATGTTGAAATTATAATGTTTAAATCATAGTTAAATCAATACCTGAAAGTTCAAAAGGTCTAATTTTCTAAAGGAAGTCTAAAAATGAGCTCTTCATGTTCTACATCTCTAAAAAAAATGAAATTACTTGTCTACCAAACTCAAATTCAGTTGAATTAAATTGTTGTTCTTGTGGAAAGACAAAAGATGACATAATGTAACAAAATGAACTGTGACTCATAAAATAAGTCCCAAGATCTGATTGGTTAACCTAGTGTAAGCGAGGACCAATCACATCGTCTATAGCTGTGTTAGCCACGCCCACTGACTCTGACAATCAAAGCTCACAGATAAAAATAAATCCAACGCTATGAAATAATTAAATAAATACTTTGCAAAATTTAATGATTGATTATGTCCATTTAAATTATTTGAATTCTTTAAATAAATAATTTATTTTATTCATCTACTAATTTATTTGTTTTTTTTTCCAATTTTATTTAGATGACAAGACATAAATACTGGAGTGTGGCATATTTGGCCATCTCTGGGGATGCAGTCTTACTGTTCTTGAAAACCCTCTTGAATACAAAAATATCGATTTAAATGTTGATGAAGATTTTAGACATATTAAAATATCCATTATTCTTGGGGATGCATGGATCCCACTAAGAAAAATATAAAATTTTTCTCCCCCCAAAAATAAGGTAATATTTCTCCAAAGCTTCTATTTACAAAATGACTAAGTGAAGAGCATGTGTGAAGAGGAACAGCGAGTGTTTTTCGGGCTCAGCGGTAGGTGAGGGAGCAGTGGTGGTGGTGATGATGGTGACAGGAAACGTTTGGGATTTCCAGATTACCTGAGCGTGGAGCGAGGAGGGGTAGGTGAAAGCGGGTGGAAGGGCCGGCGACAGCTCTGCCGGGTACAGCGGGTATGATGCCCACACATCTGGGCTGCTGGGATATAGAGCAGGCACTGTGAGCTCATCTGTGGAAAGAAGAGGAGGAGTGGGGTGAGGAAAGTGGTAACGTGGATGGGTGGGTGGATAGAGAGACAGAGTGGAGGTGGTGGTGATGGTGGTGATAGTGGAGGTGCGCTCTAGGGGGAGTTTTCAGTTTGTGAAGTCGATTCCTCTTATTTCATTACCTTAAACACTCAATGAGTCCAAACAACATACATTTGTCCCAGTAATGTTTAGTGAAAACGTAACAACTTAAAACATGAACTGCAAGCCTGTAAAGCTTTGGATTCCTCCTTGTGTTGGAGTGGCTGGCATTGGCCTGTGTACACACAGTGCTGTTTGAATAAGAAATGACTAGCTGTAGGAAATGCATAATGAAACAAAGTGTGATCAATCAGAGCCCAGGTCTAAAGCTTGCTCTACATTGCTGCCTTTTATATAAGCCTCCACAATCAAAAGTCAGATCTAGGAACGATGATCCATGCAACTCAACTGTGCTCCAGCTACAACTTAAAAAAACATCCAAGTCTGGTTATTATTTTCCTGCCTTTAGCCAACCCCAATATTGGGGGGGTCTGCCATATATTTATATTTTCCTATGGGGAATGGCATGTGCTCTTGTCTTTCCCTTTTTGAAGAGAGGCAAAGACAAAAGTACAAAATCCCCAGTGAAACAAATGATGTTTCACTGGGGATTTTTGTTTACCCCAGTGGAACAAAAATCCAAACAGGTCCATGAAACTGTGACTTACCTAAAAAGGCACGCAGCCATATAAACAATTCTTCAGCTAAATACATTTTAAAGAACATTGTAGCTGTGCCTCTGTGGTGCCAGTACTTATGTGAATATTTTTTTCTTAATGTGTTTCCTGCTCCCTCCCATTGAACAAACACACATAAATTAAAGGTTGATTTTGCTTCTAAAGATTTTCCGTCTGAGTTGGTGCTATTTAATACAAAACTATATATATATATTAAGGCTTTTTAGATTTCTTTACCAAAGTTATTACATAATAAACTAGCATTTGTAATTATTTTCTGGATTCAAGTGTACCTTTAGCGAAATTATAGTTAGGATTAACTTGATTAGTTGAAGCAACCGATCTAACAAATGTCATTTAAGCTAGCAAAATTGACGGTTATCAGCAAATACAATAGTTTAGCCTGTTTGAACAGAAAGACCTGTTATTCTACAAATTACTAAGGTCTGCAGGGGTAAATCAGGCACCTTTTAGACTCTAAATTGGATACATATGAGAACAAGAAGCTTTACAGGCGGGGCAGCAGTAGCTGGCAGAAATTGCAAATGAGAGGAAACCACCTCAGACATAATTTACTCGTAAAGCTGAGTGCAAGGTGACTGAAAAAAGGTGCACAAGTGAGGAAACAGTGTTGTGCGGTGTACAGGGAGTGGACACGTAAAAACGTAAAAATCAGGCAACGTGGGGTAACTCATTGGAGAACCATCAGACAAACATAATTTTAAGGAGCATTTATCTGTACTTCTCTGTCAAAGAATGATCAGGAAAAAAATGGCTGATTAAAACAACTCTTATCAGGAAGTGTATGAAATTTCTCTCCTGGTGATTACGTCATGGTTTCATTAATCGTTTCCGTCCATTTTCCTCTGAGGCAACCAGTAACACCCCCTTCTCTGGCAAAGAAAAGATCCAAGATAAGAGCGGTTTGGTCATTCAGGAAGAATGCACTATTACAGATGGCCTATGTTTAACTATCAATGAATAATTTCTGCAAAACTCTTTAACCTCTCGGAAAAATGTTTAACCGACTGGGAACTGCATGGGCACATTCCAAACACACCTGGTACTTTCAGGTCCGACAGTTAACAATGAACATGCACAGTTAATAAGTAATTAATCTATGAGAGTATCAATCTTTTACCAGGTCAGCTAAAATAAGCAGGTTTTCAGTAAACATTTAACAATAAGGGATTTTTTTTGTTACATTTTTATTAAAACACAACCAAACCAAATGTTCTGTTGGAGAAAGAAAAAACAGGCACGGCACTTTATATACTTTTTGTCAAACAGAGCACATAAATATGTCTGATAAAAAAAAAGTACTAAAGGGAAACAGCTGCCCAGTCGAGCTCAGCCAAAGGAAGCAGCAGCATAAAGTAAGACATACTCAAGGACAGGCAGATGAGTGATCGGAGCACTTACATGGATCTCTGCTAATGAACTGAGGGCCGGGGCTCTGCTGGGACGGAGGGGGGTTGGGCGTGCCCACCAGCTTGTTTTTAGCCATCTTAGTGTTGGCCTTGGCGAACTCCAGCCGCAGAGTTTGGGGAATCTCTGGATCGAAACGGACACCCTGAGATCAACCGGAAAGATGTGTTAGGGACAATATTACTTTAATAACACAGTAGAAAGGATCATTGATCTATAAAATACATTTCTTTCAGTATTTTGACAAAGCTTTAAAACAAAAAAAATCAGTCAATCAAGTGAATTTGTGTAGCACATTTCAAGAACATGCCAAGTTTTTTTAGTTTTTATGTGAAAACATTAAAAAAAAATCAAAATCAGCAATATACATCAAATATGTTGGTCAATGTTTAAAAGCAACTCTAAAAATAGGTTGCATATTTAATTTGTGAGTTGGAAAATGTTTAAGACTGACTGTAAGGCATTATCCATTCTAGTATATCATTAGACATTACCTATTGATGTATGGTTTAAAGCTACGAAGGCGAGACATTACACCATCGGTTTCGAAAGTGGCAAAAATTAGCATCAAACTGGCTTTGTGAGCTGTCAGTCTGCTGTGCATAAGGGCTGAAAACGAGACATTATCCCCAAGCCAAGGTGTCAAAATGGCTTTCCTGTTGGAGTCTGTCTAACAAAGCATTATCCAGTTGCAATCAGGAAAAGGATAGTGCATACACCCCTTTAAAATGCCTGTTTTCAATGTATGAATAAAATAAATCCATGGTAAATAATTTCTAGTCTTTTTTCCAAATGACAAGTGAAATGTACCACTTACATTTCAAATAAAAAGAAAACAAAATGTAGCAATAACCTGGCTACACAAGTGAGCACACCCTGAAGATAATACTTTGGTGAATCACCTTTACAGAATGAGTTTTCTTAAGAGTCCATCAGCATCCCTCATCTTGTCTAGACAATATTTGACGGCTCTAACTTGTAAGAGCTCTACAAACCTACCAGATTGTGAGGACATCTTTCTTTTTCTGTAAGGCTCAACTCAATGTTTTGAGAAACTAGACACAGAAATGAAAAGGAAAATTTTAGAAAATCTAACTTGTCATTGAAAACTAGTCAAAAAGTTTCTCCAAGCGCAGTGGGTCCAATGGCAGACGAGGGTTTTCTTGCAAAAAACGTAAAAGTCTATGTGAGTTAGCTTGCAAATGTGAACTTCCACCATGTTTCAGTTGTTTTGCAAGTGCCAACAGGCTGTTTACAAAGTTCTCGAACACCTTTTTGTTTCCCTTGAAGCTTGCTCACAGCAACTTTGTTGAGAGATTTGGGCTCACCACATAATGATTCCTAATGATGTTAAGAGCAGGATTACTTTGCTTTCCCAACCACCCTTCAAAACAGGGTGCTTAAATTATTTTGTTTGGCACTCAGGTTGTTATGTGATTATTGGGGAGGAGATTACAAGACAAAAAAACTTTGCTGACTAGTATTTAGTACAGTAATAAATCAGAACAATACAGACAGAAACAGAAAAAAAATTGCAAATTATAATGTGTTGTTTACACATTTGCCAGACTCTGGTTCCTGGAACTGTCACAATCTACTGTTTTGTAATGCTTTAAAAAATTTCACAAGAAAATACACAGCTTAAAATATGTCTCTTTTGATAAATCACTGGTATTTCTCTGATTACCTTGCATTTATTCAATTTTTTTATTATTATATGGGATTCTCTGTTGAACTGCTTTTAGTTGTTTTTAGCTCCACAGAAGCTCCTCTTGGCCTTCTTGGGTGAACTCATTGCCAAAGCTACAGCTGTTATTAAATTAGTTTTTCTTTTTAATAGAAAGTTCTGGTGGTTCAGTGATTCTGTGTCTCATTCCCAGACTAATTCAGTGATAGAGTTACTATAAGTAATGCTGTGTTCTCTTTATTTTTCTCTTCCTCAGAAGGCAGCCCTGAACCAAAGCCTCTGTTTATTTTGTAGCTCATCCCTTAACTCTTAACCTCTGACCTCTTACAGCTGTTGGTGATAACCTGGATTCTAACAAAGGGTTTTTTTCTGTTAAAAATGGATTAATTTCACTTTACTGTCACCATATACTTGACCATAATGCACAGATTGCTGCAAACTTATTGATTGCTGAACTACATTTGAATGAATTTGATTGGTCCAAAATGTGTTTGGACCTAATTGGAGTCTATGTTATTGGATATAACTTTAACTTGTTGGTCCTGTAAATTGCTTTGAGATCAGGTTTGTTCTAAAGTATAATTAGATATGCAAACGTATGTAAATTAACTTAAAATGCAGCTTGGAATGTGATGTCTGATGCTCACTGTGGATTATTGAGAAATTTAGAATCCAAGCTTGATGGCACAATACTGGCTAACACATGGTGTCTTTTAAAAGTCGGGCAGATAAGCCACAAGAACCTCAATATGCTTCCTACTGAACCCTGGAACTGTAATTTAATATCACAACATCAAATGCCTCATTTGTCATGACACAGTCAGTGCTAAAGCTTAAAAGGAGCCACAAGTTTTGGCAAATGCTTGACATGCCACTGCTAAAGCCCTTCTGACATACCACTGCTCATGACAAATCAAATATGACCACATGACCAGTTGGCCAAATCATTTCCCCTCACAGTTACTTTTGCTTGAGAAAACACTAGGAATGTGCCACAATCCAAGATCCTCCTCATCCAAATCACAGCGGATACGCCTTTACTTTGCTTGCAAGCAACCAAATGGGATGAAATCTTAGACGACCACAGTAAATGTCATCAAATTAACCATATTTATTTGCCCGCATAAGACGCAGAGAAGCAGCAAAGGTCAAATCAGCTGTGGAGAAAAGCAGTCGAGGTGCGAAGTTCTCTGCAGCAAAAGAGCAAGGAATTGCCGGGGATGGGCTTCTCATCTCGTCCCTGCAGGCTTGGGCAAAGCTGAGCTGCTACAAGCAAGTGAAGGCTCTTCTCATGAAAGAGGGAGGAATTAACTGGGATTGCCTTGGCTCAGGGCGGCTCGCAGCTTCTACCGGTAGTAGCTGCAAAGGTGTAATAAGCTGCAAAGTTATAATGAGGGGCCCCAGCTCTCCAGTGTTTGAACTGGGCTGTGTATCCACCATGAAGAGCTTCTGAGCTTCTTCTTCTCCACCACCATCTTTGCTTAATGCTAATGCTTTTGTAATTTAGAGGAAATATAACATCGCTCCTGATAGGAAACAAATCCCTCACTTTCTCTGGAGGTTTCTCACTCTTCCGCATATCTAAATATGCAGATAGATGTTTTCAAAAAAAAGAAAACTTATCTCCATATGTCCTCTAGGGAACAAAACTCTGCCTCCGAAAAAATAAAACAATTCTTATTCCCACTTAGAGATTCAACAGAAACGTTGTGAGTGCTGCTGGCTCTTAATAAGATGATAATTTTTCTCCTTTCTTCCTTTCTGCTCCGTCTTTGATACACGCCAACATTTCTAACATCTGAGAGACAGCACACTCTGCTGTCACAGTCCCACTTCAGTTACGGAGATAAAAGTGATCTTTTTCCGTCACGAAGAAATCAACAAATCTACTAAATATATAAATAACAATAGGAAAGTAAAGGTTGTGAAAGCTGGAGTT
The DNA here is from genome assembly GCA_902982915.1 of Phalloptychus januarius. Classification (NCBI taxonomy): domain Eukaryota; kingdom Metazoa; phylum Chordata; class Actinopteri; order Cyprinodontiformes; family Poeciliidae; genus Phalloptychus; species Phalloptychus januarius. Next base: position 7,598,413 of record CADWAE010000462.1, read on the forward strand.
CATTACTGCCTCGTGTTTTTTTTTTTTACAAAGCTGGATAAAAACTCTGTGAATATGGGCTCTGGTGTTTTTTTTTTATATTTGAGCCTGCCTCACCAAGGCTTCTCCTGAGCTACAGCCTGAAATAAGGGAGATTAAAATTAAACCCTAGATCAATATCCTCTATTTATACACACAAGAAGACTTAATTTTCTCCAAAACTTGCAACATTCACAGGCTGAGCTCAAAGAGGCAGCTTTATTTCCATAAACAGAAAACCTTCAGATGTTCCACAGTAGGAATATATCATAATGTGAATGTATCTTTATCACCATATATGGTGCGAAATATCAGTGTTGTAAGGAACTGTTAGGACTGCTATATTTTTTTTTATGAAGCTTTTCTTCAGGTGCAGACACAGAATTTTGTGGCCAATTACCAATCTTCAATTTTTGCAAAGTTTTTTGAGCCCACACCAGCTTTAGTCGATTCTGGTTTCTTTTTAAGTACTATAATGTAAGAAGGCAATGAAACAAGGCTTTAAATGGAGTCACATCACTCATTAATGTCCTCACGAGTGTTATTGTCAGTGATTCTTTCTTATAGTGTGCACCGTGCATTCAACAATCAGGAAAAAGTTTGGACTTTTGAGTTTCTGACCCGCTGATCATCAGTCACAGCCAGGAAGGATGAAAATCAGCCAATTTCAATTTCTTACCTGCGACTTAGTAAATTTTTATTTCTTTTGCTATGTACCTACAACAGTGCTGAATAAATTATTTAAAAGTGGTGGGGCTTCCTCAGTGCTGTCAGCTAGTTCTGGTCATTATTAAAAAAATAAATTAATTAAAAAGCTATTTTTCTGTATGAAAATACTAAGAGAAATTGGAGCATCTTAATGAGATTAATAGAAATGCACCTCTTTATGTTAGAATTTTTTTTTCAAACTCCCCTAACCTTAAAATTCCTTAATCTACAAATATTGTTTCAGCTTATATTTGACCCATCTCAGTGCTAACTTAAGTACCATCAGTAGCAAATGGCTAGCTGCTAAACATTAGCTGTTGAGGTTAGCAGCTAATGGTTAACCATTTCAACTTGCCCACAAAATGATTTATTCTGTTCTGTCACATTTTCTTCCTTCTTCAAAAATAGTAAATAAGTTCACCGAGTTCAAAGTGTTGAAGGTTTCCTCAATGTTTTGGAACATGGTGCTATCAGCTGGTCAAGGCTACGTTACCAACGTAGCAGGACAACAGCATGTTGTACTATGTTGTTGATGGTACAACATTACCATCAACAACCATCTCTGCTTTTCTTTGTATCCTGTAGAAAAGGATTCACAATCTGAAATGTTGATATAAATATCATCAGGTCAACTTATGCTTATCAATTTCAGTTTTGTACGCATGTGAAAAAAGCAAATGCTAACCTTAGCATTGCTACTGGCTAACACATAGCTGCTCACAATATTTTCAAGGTTCTTACCAGTAACTTATCTTTTGTGGTTGTAACAAAATACCCAAAATGTTTACAAATAATACATTTGAAAGTGGAGGAGTCCACTTCAATGTTTTTGTAACTGTGTATTATCGGCCAGTGGACAGGAAATGATTAGCTGTCAACATGACAAAGCAAGACACAAACTACTTCCTTTTGCAAATGAAAAGAGTCTAAAACAAAAATACAGTATGTCTTGTGCTCAGTTTTATTACTGAGACTATTAACATTATTATAAACTTGCGTCACATGTTTTAGCAACTGGATATATTTTGTCCAGACAGACATCATTGAGATGCAAAATATTACAGCACAACATCTCAGTTTTTTTGACTTAGCCATCATATACTTGCTCCAGATTTTTTTTGCATTTGAAGGGTCATGAAAGAATGTGTGTACTTCCCCTCAATTAAATCCATTTGAGCTGCAAAAAAGAAAGGAGAAAGAAAGAAGAAACATGCTTTGCGCTGAGCCGGTGCTCGAGCGGTGAGGGCATGGCACTTACGTTCAAGGCATTCTTAGCAGCCTCTGCCTCTGATCGGCTGTCAAAGCTGACAAACCCCACTGGCTGGGGAGAGAAAGAAGACAGAACAAAAAGAAAGAAACATTGTTTAGGGCAGAAATCTGAGTCTGCATTTCTGTCTGAATGACAAAAACATGTTCTTTTTTTATACACTTTTTCATTTCTTATCAGAGTCAACTCCTTCCTTCTCCGTCTCTTTCTCTCTTGCCCTGTTTATGAAACTGTGGCGACATGAGGAGAGATAGAGAAGAAGGGGGAGTAAAAAATGCTGTTTAGTTTGCACACAGAGAGAGTTCAACGTTCAGGCTCTCCTTTGCCCAAATACGGGCAATGTGAGGAGCGAGAAAGTGCATGTAAGAGTTGCTGTAAAAGACCCTGACAAGGGAGGGAGAAGAAGCTAAAAAGAGATGGAGATGAGAGGAAAGAAAAGAAGACAAATGAGAACAGAGCTTAGAGGTGAGAGGTGAAAATAGAAGAAAGTGAGGCCAAAGCTTTTAAAAGCTCCTCTCCTCAAGCGGGCCGGCTTCGTGACATTTGTTTTAGAGTCTTAACTTCAGAGACCTGTCGCAATGATGGGAGGGGCACAAAGGGAAGAAAGCAAAAGGAGAGCCAGACTATGCAGGTGTGAATCCAAAAAAAGGGTTTGTTGTTCCATGTTTGTGTGGATAGAAAGCCTCCAAACACATTGCTCCCTTGGGTTCACACCGCTGTCTGTGATCTGGAAAAGCCGTCGAGGGTTATGGGAATTTGGAATAAGTGGAGCGAGAAGCGGGAGGAAGAGGAGGGGGGAGAAGAGGAGAAAAAGACGAAACACGCACATAAAAGAAAGGACTTAGTAAAGACGTCAGGAGGAGGAAGCGTAGCAGGAATATAAATAGAAAGAGTCTGAGGTCTGGCTGCTGTTGCTATATATGGAGATGGCTGCGAGTTCTCCGGCTGCTGGAGAGAGAGGGCCGATCGATTGATTTATATCGCCATCGTCATTGCCATTAGCAAGGAGAAGCAAAACAAAGCAGGGGCACTCCTGGACAGTACTTTGTGACTCCTGACTGAACGTGCGCATTAGCTGACATTTGTCTTGTTGAGGATGGCATTTATGGAGGGGGGGAGAAGGTAAGCGATGCCCCTTTTCAGTCAGTTCAAGGGCTAGTTTGGAGACAAGCACTTCAGCAAAGGTCCTTTTTTTGTGTCAAAACTTCCCAAAAATGAACTATTAACTCTCAGTTTAGATTTTAAAGTCCCAGACATTTTCTTTAAAACATCTGCCTACTGTAAATACAGTAAAATGGGAATTCTCAGAGGCTTTTTACTGTTAGCTGACTCTTTGCAATGCAGCCGCAGCCATGACATCTGTAAGTGGTGGTGAGTGGAGATGGTTAAGACTTTTAAAGCACTTGTATTAGTGCAGTTGCAAGGGCCATTTAGTAACTGTTATTTGCACCATGTTTTTACATGATGGCTGGTTTATAAAGGAAACCACAAGGCAAACAGGGTTTTGTTTACTCCAGCACTATGATCTTAAATTTCAGGGTTACTGTAAAGGAAAGCGGCAAAAAAATTATTTAGAAATAGTGTTCAAATATCTTGCAGCTTGACTCATTTGTTCAGGTTTGTCTAACACCTCTATCCTTATATTTTGCTTCTCAAAAGGCCTGATTTTATTTTAATACTTGCAATTGCTCTTTCAAAATATTTATTTGGAACTTGATTCAAATTTGAATACTGTCAGAGTATGTTAGGATTTGTTGTCAAGCCTCTTAAAGACAAATGTGGCCTTGTGAACAACATCTCACAACAACAAATATTTCAGTTTGTTATGGTCCACATCTCTGTAGGACTGCTGTCAACAAGAACCTCTAGTGGTTAGTACTGGTACTTAGTGGCACCAGTTTGATGTTAGTCTGTGTTTATTGAAGTAAACACAAGGTTAATTAACAGCCAAAAGGAGGAGCTTTCCAAGCCCATTTGTCTTTGCTTCAGGCAGAAACGACTTAACAGAAAAGAGCAGCGGAGATTACTTAAAAGTACAAACTACAGCCGACATCGGTGAACCATTATCTCCCCATAATGTGTGGAACAAGGATCTGAGAATGAAATCAAACCCAAATTAAATGTGTTCCAGACAGTTGGGAGTCAGAAAATCAGTGGAATATGCCAAGTCCTGTGATAAGTGAGAAGCTAATTACTGGCTACCGACGGTGTTTTATTGTATTTTATGTATAAATTATTAAAGAAAAAAGCTCATGAGCAAACTACGGAGTACTGCGCTTGCAAAAGATTTTCCTGTTTATTAGTGCAACTATTACTATAAACTTAGCACAAAAAACTGTTTAATTTTCCAATTTGGAAACTTCCGGAAATATCTGTAGAATACACAGGAAAATAGCATTTTATTGTCTTTTTCTGATTTGTTGGCACTTTGTCACATACAGGCTGTCACAAAGAAAAATGTTCCAGTTTTGTTAGTTGAGTCTTTAAAAGACAGAATCCTAAACTTGACAGAGTGACCATCGGCACGGTGACTGTTAGAGAACTAGCAGCAAGAAACTTGATTGAATGAAGGATGGTGCATCTCCTGTATCATGACTCCTGATTTTTTATTCTATTTCCAAAATCAGTTTCCTCTTTTCATTCATTTTTCTTATGTACTTTCAGGACCCACGAGACAGCTTAATATACGAGAAAGCGAAGTCAAAACATAAATTCAGAAAGCATGAAACTGTTAATCAAGACCACCTTATAACATTACAAGAGCATCAGGCTGCTTGAAAGCAAAATATACAGGGAATAATGCTTGTTTAAAACTTTTGCATAGCTGAGTTAATGCAAAAAGTAAACAAGTATTACATTTGTGCAGGTTGTAAAGAGTAAAAGACTATTTGCTACAGACAAAAGAAAAAAAACACAAACATATTGAAACCTAGGATACTGTGCAAAAGTTCAAGATGAAACAGCTTAAAAAAACTAAAATATTAGTTTATGTTGTGAAAACAGACTAAAGTGTGAAAGCACTAATAAACTGTGTCCTGTCCTCCACTACTGCTGAATCTTTTGAACATCTTTCACATCCTGAAACTACTAGTAACATTAAGAAATGTGTAATTGCAGTGTATGTGCCAAATAAGCCCAAGGTTTGAGCAGAGCATGTCTTAGCAGGAGACAGTGTGACATAAAAATATAAGTTGCTCGTCTCGGATACCTGCCAGACTAGCTAATTTTCAGTCCTGTTCCTCTGGAGAAAAATCTCTGACCTCATGTTAAAATGCTCTTTTTGACACCCTCCACCCCTATGAGCAGTATCAATCTGCCAAAGGCAACTGGGTGAAACGTGTTTCCCCCTCCCATCAGGAAACCTCTTTTACACGTTAAAAAGATACTTCCCGACAAAACAGAGGGGTTATCCTTTCCTGTCAGCAAGCCGATCCCACCAAGATGGGATCAGCTTGCTGAGTTACAAGCTTCTGACAGATGGGATGTTTTGTTAGGCAGCCGCAGGAATTCATGCAGTGGATTCTTTGGATGAGAAGACATGAAACATACCTGCTTAGAAGTGAGCTTTATCAAGGATCCTTCGTAACCCTGAAAAAAACAAAACAGAAATATGATGTAGGGAAAGAGTGCCTTACAACAGTATTCATACCCTTATGTAAATGTACCTTTAATGTATTTTATTCTTGTTTTATGTAGTAAATCAAAACAAAAGACTGTTAGAGGGTCAAAAAATGCTTTCAAAAATCTGAAAAGTGTGCATTTGTATTTAGCATTCTTAACTCAGATGCCCCTAAATACAAATATATGCCTTTATAAGCTGCCTACTTAGCAAATAGAGTCCATCTTTGTGGAAATTGATCTCAATATAATGCCAGCTGGCCTCAGACGTTTTTAGAGGATATTAGTTGATAAACATATAATACACCATTCTGAAAGTGGAGTAAGAATATATCAGGGTCAGGTTATTTCCCAAGCCTGCTTACTGGCAATGGACAAATGAACTGCCAGGCCAGGCAAGGAAAGCATTAATGAGATAAGGAGATACCCTGGAGGAGCTGCAGAGCTGCACAATTCAGCTCTAAACCATAAACACATATGTGGGCTTAATAGAAGAGTACCAAGAAGATGGTGGGGGGAAAATCCACATGAAATTCCATTTAAAGTTTGTCCAAAAACATAAAGTGGAAAACAACATCTGGTCAAATAAAACCATAGTTTAACCTTTTGGCCATCAGGCAAAGGAAGCTGGTCAGAGTCGATGCAAAGGTCAATTTTAGATAAAATTAAAACTGTGTTGGAGGTTTCCCTTAAAGCACACAACAACCCCAAACCAGGTCCAGATCACAATCCAACTGAGAAACTTGAAAACTGCTCTTCCCAGATGGCCTGAGCCCAATGTAACTGAGCTGAAAATATTTGGCAAAGAAAAATGTCCGTCTCTAGATGTGAAAGTAGAGGAGCATCCCAAAAGATTTGCAGTTGTTAGTACAATAAAATCTCTCTCTCTCTACATATATATATATATATATATATATATATATGTGTGTGTGTGTGTGTGTGTGTGTGTGTGTGTGTGTATGTGCCACAATAAAGGACATCGAAGATTGTGCTTACAGCATAACAAAACATTGAAAAGTTTAAGTGATGTGATTACCTCTGAGAGGCACAGGCATTTTATAACGTTTGCTTTACATGGTAAGGTCTGGAGCTCTTAGAAAAAGACCATATGGATTGGATTGTTGTGTCTTATCTAATTATTCAAGGCTTCCAGCTCTTAACACTCATGATGTAAACCTTTTTACTTAGGGCACATACCAAAAGCATTGTCTAATAGAGGGATTACATGGATTTCAATTATTCAATCACTTGAGCAGCACTGCTCTTGAACCATTAGGGTGCATTATTCTCGGGCGACGGGCCAAAAAGCCAGCAACATCCAGGTTCGTTCAACTGGATTAGAAATCCCTGCCAGCGCAAGAAAGCGGAGCTTCTGAGGCGAAGCAAACAGCTTTGTTTTTGGATTGCAGGCGTTGAGCCACTTTTTCCATGATGAACACGCGATCGAGATGTGATTGAAGCCTGGCTTCAGGAGCACAGACACTTGAACCTCGAGGGAGAGTTTCCATTGCCGTTTATTTCATCACCATTAATGGAGGTCTCATTGACTGCTGGAAAAAAGGAAAGCAGCTAAGAATAGCTGCTGCAGCCCATCGGTTTAAAACATACAAACATACCTTAAATGGTCTGAAGAGGAGATAGAGCTCCCGTGGTTTGATATCCAGCGGTAGCCCACTGACGAATAGTGTTCGGACCTGAAGAGGACAAGAGAGAGGGATTATGTATTTTTCAGTAACCTCTGTGGTTATAAATAGCCTCAATGGCTCTCTGACGGTGACATAGGAGATCATGAGGAACAGGACAATGAAGTTAAACAGTTACACTCAAACATAGAGATACATTACTGCTCTGCAAACGCACTCCTTTCTGCACCATTGTGCTCCCCTGTAATCTGCAAATGGCCAATCCCCCTTGGCAGTTTTATCCTCTGGTTTACATTTGAACTTTTCAACTTGCAGCATGGGTTGGAATTTCTTGAGAATTATAACGTACTGTATATGTTGGGTACGTTGGCTGGGAGGAAAACCCAAACTGAGAGTGAGAGAAGGGGCATAAGTGCAGCGGACAAACTCATGATGACTTCGATCAGGCATTTAGGTGTAGAAGATGTCGTGTTATGAAAGCCGATGAGGAGAATATACATGAAGGCTTATTTAAATAAGGTTTAATTAAAAAGAAGAAACACTTTACATAATGCTTTCAGGCTCTCCTGCATCAAATTTTCAGAAAAACAGTTCATAACTTCTGTGATGGAAAACTTCAAAGATGGAAAATTAAGCAAAAAAAATATTAATAAGTTGAACTAATCAGATTTGAGAGTTTGGACTCCTTGAAACATCTGTCTGAAGACAAACATAAGAGAGGGCACAGAATAATGGGCTCTGACTGGGTGGCTGTGTCTTTACTTTCTTACATTATATGTACAAAATGCAAAACTTCCGACTTTTTTCGCTGTATATACATCAAATCTATGTCTCTAAACTTTTACCTGATCTTTGTTACACCTTAAAACAAAATGCCTTGAAGAACATGATGATGTGTTTATAGACTGAAAAATTTGAAAATGTTTACATATGATGAATTTAAAGAACAGAAAATTATAAATATTCATCATTTGTCAGAGCTGGTCAATTGGAAAATGTCAGAAAATGTCAAATTGGCCAATTGACTAGTTTGTCAACGTGACAACAGAGCAAGAAACTCCACTCTTCTACTGCAAAAGACATCCGGTCTTGCTGTGTCTGTTTAAATGAATAGAAAATGTTTATTAAAGAAGGCATTTCTTTTTTTTTAATTGGTCGGAATCACAAGATTCCACCTTTATCAGAAATTTAAGGAGGAAGAGTGCCAAGAAGATGGTGGGGGATTGCAGGAATCCCCCATCATTTAAAACACAAAGTATTTGTTTAGACCACAAAGACAATGTCCAACACTCACATATGGGCTATTAAATGTAGAACTGCAAAATTAAATGGAATATTTTAAAGCAAATTAAATTAGAAACAATCTTAAATATATGTTAACAGACATAAAAGCTGTATTAATTCTTTCAAAAGCAAAAAAAGTTAAAGTGGACACAGAATAATTTGCAGAACAACATTCCTTTTGTTCCAATCATTTAATGAGGAATTTCTAATTTTGCTCTTTATTCTCTCATCAAAGTCAGTATGCAACTCTTTTATTTTTCCAGCCCAGTCAATCATACAATGGAAAACCAAGCCTCCTTGTCTAAAAGAGGCTGGTGTGAACAACAGCAGCAGCAACAGCTCTGTCCACACATTCAGACCCATTAGATCCGAGCCGGGGTTTGGTAAACACACACATAGCAGCACTATGGAGCACAGGTGCCGAGGAGTCATTTCATGCTGCTGAGAGCAGATCTAGTTACAGATTTGTAGGCAGCGTAACAGAAAATTCTTTAGTTACATGCGTCTGTGAATCTGTCTGTGCTTAATAAAGGGTCAGGCCAGGACAGAGCTGTTGTCACATACCCAAACATTGAATGTACCATTCACTGAAGCAACAGCTTCAAATCTCCATCAAAAGATTCAAAATGTAAGAAAAAAGTAGTCGTATCCAGTCGTATTTTGCATATATAATACATACAAATATATTAAAAAAAAATCTTAAATATGCAATTTAGCTATAGTTTAATTATAAAGCTCCACCTTAATCTCAATAAGGCTTTCAGAAAATTTGAGTTTTGTACACAAAGAAGATTGAAAACTCCCGGATTCATTAGATTTAAAACTCAGGGGACAAAAGGAGCTGCTGAACTACTACACCTCATTTCCAAATGTAACCTGATCCACACCCCCAAAGCCAGAGGCTGATCAACACATAAACAAACGCAGCTTAGCAACTGGGGGAGCAAAAACCTGGTCAGCGTCACCAAGCTCATTCAAACATAAAGTAGAAAAAAAAACATTCCCCTGTGGTAACTCTCTCATCACAGTGGTGAGCTGAAACCTGCATTGTCCTCAGTTCACCTCGTCTCAGGCAGATATGCTTAAATCATGCTCTCCTTACATTAAAAAGTCATCAGAATAAAATCAGTCAGGCTCAATGCTAATACAAAAATAAGTGCAAAAGTTACACCTTTTAGATGGTGTTGTAAGATCCAGCTATGAGTCACCTTTACTTTTCCATCCATCCATTTATTGTTCTACTGGTCTGAGATCAGGTCAGTGGCATAACATGTCAGGTTAGGGCAACGCAATATTAAAAAAACATGCAACAATATTGGTGGATGTTGCGATAAAAGTGACTGGCAACATTTGTTTGCTGAAAAAGTTGCTTCTTATGGCCTCTGCTGTTTTGGCCTTGAAGGAACTTGTAGTTCCTGAATGACTTGAACACCTTAGCACCTCTTAAAACCTTTCAATCCTGCATCAAATGACTGGTGTCAGCAAATATACAGGCACAGAAAACCTGAAAGCTTAATACATCAGAAGTCTTTATAGGATAGCATGAGTATAACAAGTTGATATTGGTGAGTTAATTAGTCGAGCGTCTGCGTAGGTTACTGGTTTACGAGGGTTCTTTGAGCAGCAGTGCATAGCAACAAGTGGAGGAGGAGCAGCATTTAGATACTTTCTGCTCCACGTAGCAAGAGAAAACTCCTGTAACTTTCTGTATCTTTTTGATGAAAACAGGTTGCACTGCAGGAACAGCATGATTGTTCTTGAAATACCTTGATACCAGTAACCAGCGCATTGTTATTGGAAACTTACAACAATAAAAATAAAGCTACACAGATTTTTGTCATTGCCAAATTTTAGCAACAATTATGCCTGTTGAAGCAAAAAAAAGACCCATAAATAGATAAAAAAAAAACTTATCACACAGTTTCCATAAGACTAAATTAGTGTAGCTGTCTTAAAGACAAAGATCATAATTGTCCCTTTAACAGGAATTTGGCATGTAGTATAATAAAACCTTATCTATCCAGTGATCTATCTCTAATTGAATGTCTTATCTTTAGTCAGACATTTGAAAACTAGACAAGTTAAGACACACAACAAGGAGTACTCCACAGTCTTGGAACAATAGGACATTCTTGGCTGCTCCGGACCTCATTCCTGAGACTTCCTGACGTCAGCTATTGTGATATATGATCTTTTCTTTCCCTGTCCGGTGTGGAGCTGACTGCACACGTTGGTGGTAGAATGTGGCAACAGCTTCTCAAAGCATACATCTGCTGTTGATTACCCCGAGTGTACTATACCGCTAGCAGAGTTGTAAAGGGGACTGCCATCATTGTGAAATTTCATAATCCATTAAACCAAAGTCAAGGTCAGACTAGAGGCCAAGCAGTTATAAAAAAAACACAAAGTCAAACCTTCTGCTACTGTTTTACTGGTTTCCTCATGGGTCACATACCTACATTAGCATAGTGCTGAGGAAATGGGCCCAAGCCTTTGAATCGTTGACCATTTATGGCGTGCTCACACATGCACAGAGTAACGCGCAGGCAGGCTTCGATCAGAAACAGCAGCCTTTACCTTCAATAAGCCAGCTGAGTGCTTCGCAGCCAGCGTACCAGTGCAGTTCCTTGGCAACGCCTCAGTGGAGCAAGGCAGAGTGCGTAGCCCCGGGGCCAAAAACATCACATCCTATTAAGGCCACTTCTGCAGCAAGTCCTGGGGGGATCCATGCACCTCTAATCAGAGATCCCTGACTCCACAAGCACCGGATGAGGTCATCACCTTATTGGCTCTCCATCTATGCACCTTCCAGATTTTCTGGTGCCACCCTATTTGGTTAGATCTAGAAAGGGTGCTGTTAAATCAACACACACATGAAAGGCAATCAGGAGGAAAAAGTCTAATTATCGAAACTTTACTCAAATTTGGATGTAGCAACTAAAATATTTTTCTCCATTTCTAAGTGTTTTCATTACAATCTCCAATTAAAGTTTTGTGCTAAAAAATTAGCCAGTTACATGTCCGTCAAGTTTATGGCATTAAGCCATCTAGAAGTGGTAAAGAAGACTTGTAGACATTCAAACCAAGATTTGGGATGATGAAGAAACTGGATTTAAAAGAATCTGAATGCAACAATTTGGATGTCAATGTTTCAGAAATTCCAGAAACTGGGATAGACAATGTTCCAAAAAAAGAGAAAATATGCAGGGAGCAGCAGTTGTGTGGGTGAAAATGCTTTGCTAAAATTACAGATCACATGAGAACAGGCTACTAGACTGGTCCAAGAAGATAGAAAGGCAACAGTAGTTCAAATAACCCCTGGTTGAAGCAAAGATATCATCAGTATGTTGTCTATGAACACGTTGAACCTTGAAGAAAGTGGACTGCAGCCAGAGTAGACAAAACTGAGGCCAACTACCATGAGCTGAAAACAGGAAACTGAGGCTGAAGTTCACACAAGAGGACCAAAAAAGATTAAAACAACATCGCCTTGTCCAGCGAGCCTAAATTTCAGATGCAACATTCAGAAGATAGGATCAGAGTTCAATGTATACAACATAAAAGCCTGGATCCAGTAGTTTAGGCTGGAGGAGGCTTTGTAAATGATTTTTTTTTGCCACACTCTGCAACCTTTAGTACCAATTAAGTTTTTTTAAATGCCACACCATAAAGCAATAAAAATTTTAACGGCATTTAGAACAACTTAACTTTCCACTTATTGATAGCTAAAGTGTCGAGAAGCCAAGAAAATCCTTCAAAACTTGAATTCAGGTCAAGGTTTTTCAGCTTCATTTGGTCATTTGGTGAGCCAACATGAAGAAGATTCATTTCGATAATCAAACAACAGAAGTTATTAATGTGTCATTTCTATTCAGCTTGCATTGCAGGTTTTGTTGAATCTGCTACCCCTCCTGTGTGAAAAGCCTCGTTATAGTCTGCTGCACAGTGCAACTCCCCCATATATTTGGTTTGACTGCGATGGATTGCTATTTTGACCGTTCTGTCCGTCGGTAATGAGTGACACGACCTTGTTGCAATGTGAGAGGATTGCGACACATTTCTGTCTCCGTCCTTGAATGAAGGTGTGAAACAAACAAATTAATAAAACTGGCGTTTCCTTCAAACTAAATGGCTTTGGACATAGCTTTTACCCCAAAAAGTAGACATTTTTTAATAAGAAAAACATTTATTCTTTCTGAATTTATATATTTACATTTGATTGCCTATGTACTTTACAGCAAAGTTTAACTGAAGTAAAATTACTTGGTCCCATGGCCAAACATGACCAATAAAGCTGATTATGAGATAGTATGGGCAGGTTTCAGTTTTCATAGTTATTATTTGTTTTATGTGGTTCTTGTAGTTCAGGCAAGTTTTCATAAGACCTTAGCATTACTTTTTTTGTTGTTTCTGTTGTAAAATCAGAAGTTTGTGGCTAAATTGGTAATTACAATTTTGCTAAGCATTGCCAAATTTCTCTGAATTTTTAAGTTAAAAAATACAATCAAGATCATTCAAAAGTGGTTAATAAGCCACGATTTATATTTGGATCAGAAGAGAGGTCACATGTTTGTCAGAGGAGTGGCATACAAGCAGGATTTAACTAATATTTCTAAACAAGTCCAAAATATATGTGTTTAAATGTTAGGCTCTTTAGCATCTTGTGTTCCCAAGAGTGGATAGCATTTAAAATGGTAAACATCAAACTTATTGTGAATTCTTACACAATAGGTTTTATCATGACTATTAGATTTCACAAAGATCCACAACATTTGAATCATGCTCTTATACATTCAGCCTTTCTGATTCTGTAAGTTTCAGCTCATGTTAAAGGTTCTTCTTTCAGTAACGACTTTCACACTGAAGAGCATTTTTATCAGCACAATCATGCGGTATTTAGCAATAGTGTATCCAATGATTTTAGAAATATCTCTCTTTTTTTTATTATTTTCAGCCTGCCAGACAAGGGTCAGGGCTGAAAGTCAGCGGATTGTAGTCACTAGTCAATCTGTAGGTTGAATTTTCCCGGAACCATTTCCTTTGTTAACGAAGTCTCCAACAAACTGACAGCTTGCTCCTGTTAGGATTTTCCTGCAGAGCAATTTGCTGAAGTCTAGCATGTTCACCAACTTTTAATTTGATCCATTCGTAAGTTAGGTCACAACATATTACAGTCCAGCTCCAGTTATTAGTGAGCAGTTTAATAAACCTAGTGCTTTCAGAGTTGTTAAATTTAATGACTTGTGTTGGATGAACTAATCTGTGCACAGTGCAGAGCAAACAAATAGACAGAGATATATAGACAGAAATCTGCAGCAGCTAATACACTCTGTTTCACTGTGAACATCATTACTCACTGTATGATAGAAAACCCTAAGTCGTTAGACGAAGAAAATAAATAACATTGGAAGTCATGCGTGCAAAAACAGGCAATAATACTCTCTGAATTAATGCCATGAATTAAGGTAATTAGTCAATATTTATCACAGTTCTTTGCAATATTTATATTGCATGCAACAATACTGTGATGCCTATAAATTTAAATATCAGGTGCAGTTCTAATAGACAGCACTGATTTTAAGAAGACTGTTAGATGTGTCTCTGGGCATCACCTATCCAAATATCACACTGACTTATGTTATAAATAATAAAACAGACAAAATCCATTAAACTTTCAGATACCTTGCTATCAAAGGCTTCCCAGCTGCATCATGCTACCCGTCTCCCTCTGTCACTGCTCAGTGTAGGCATCACTCTTCATCATCCTCATAGCTTTGTTTCTTCATCTTCCACGTCAAAGGGCATGAGGAGTGAGCGACTGCAGGCCCGAGAGGTGTCAAACAACCATAAATGGATGAGCCTGTCTGTCTGCTAATGATCAGGGTTCGTCGGGTCAAGTTTCCAATTCTGGGTCAGAGGTCGCAGGTTAGACTCAGGGTTGTTTTTGTAGGGTAAAAGGTTAACTGTGAGACTGAGTGCACTCCAGGCGTCACGCCTGAACTCAGAGGGGAGAATGTCTTCTGTTTTTTCCGTCTCTCTCCAAGTCCTTCAAGTGGTTTTGACGAACAATTACGACTCAGTGAGACTCTGTAAATGTTCCAACAGGTTGACCTTTAAAAGACATTTAAAACAAATGACCTAGTAGGCTTGCACTCTGCTCTTCTTTCACTCGATTCTTTCTGCCTCCACAAGAATTTTTCTTGTTTATAATCTGACCTAGAAACAAAAAATCTGTTCTCTGAATTTCAACAAAACAGCTTCTTGGCATCATGTGAGAGGGGAAACAAGCATTAATTATTTTATTTTTTTTTTCACGGATTTTCAGCCCCACATCGGTTTGACTCCTTGATTATCAGCTTAAGAGCTCATCAAATTTACTCTGCAGCGACATGATCTCTTCTTCCTCTTTGACATCTAATGTGTCTCCTCGAATGGACTTAAAATTCCTAAGGGCTCATTAATTTGAACAAATCTTCGCTTCAGCGTTCATCATCCTCTCCTTTTGTTGCTGGTCGACCAAGTGAACACCTGAAATCACTCGTTGTGTTGTGGATGGATGAGCTGAGGGTAAGCGAGGACAAAAAAAAAAAAAGAACACAAAAAAACAACCAGATCCTGAGTCATCGGCAACAAAGTGGGTGAAAACAAGTCACCATTTGTCAAATCTTTATCATCATCCATCACAGTCTGTTAACCAGAGCTGTTAGTTTCTGACTTAGGCATGTTACGCTGTTTTTGATTCACTGTCGATACCAGACGTTTCTTTGTGTTTTGATTTATATTTATTTGCAGAAATCGCAAAAGATCCTTTAATTATAATTGATATATTTGTAATTTTTATCATTCACTATATGCCATAATACTGCTAAAATAAACATTAAAATTGAGCCTTTTAATAGAATAAAAAAATAGGGCTCGAGAACACAGCCACACGCAAAAAGCTAAAATATTTGAGTACTTCGCAACCTCTCAAAAAACGTTCTATTTTAATAGTCAAAATGCATAATATACCTTAACATGCATAAAAACACAGAGTGGAAGCCCATTTGGCACTCGCGCAAGAAACTAATAAAAAAAACTGATCAATGCTGAAAAATGCTTGAATTACTACATACCAGATCTAGAAACATAACATATATCATCCGTCTGTCTTTGATGCTCTTCAAAATGGTAAAGACAAGGAAACATGCAATACAAGTAAGTCGGATTCAAAGCCAAAAATGTTCACAAGAAAAAACTTCAAAAGAGCAAGATGACACAAATGCAATAAGAAGGCTCAAGCACTTTAAGGCTTATTACTAGTATTTGCCAATAACTCTTGAGGTGCTGGAGCTAATGTAGGCGTTAGTTGTACTTCAAATTGAATACGCTGGTAAGATCATATGATCAGAAAAAGAGGCGGGAGAGTCGTCAGTCATCGGTACACCATTTCCTTCCGGCTGGAGTCCCTACTCAACTTCCACAAGCCAAAACCAGCCCCTGATCTCAGACATCTTTCACCCTACAGCCTGATAAAGGATAAGGGCTACGTCCACCGGGACATAAATAGGGGCAAGCAGGATGGAAACGACGGGAGTAGATAGCTCGGCAAATTATACACGGTGCCAGGGTGGAGCGAGGGAACAAGATAAAGGCAGAGAGAAAAAGGGAGGGACAAAGGAAAGACGGGAGGGAAGGAAACAGAGGGCAAGAGAGATAAAAGCAGCAGCAGAGGATGGATGAATGGAGGGAAGAAATTAGATGAAATAGCGAGTCTGAGAAAGAGTAATGAACATAAAAAGGACCTCAATAGCAGGTGTGAAGACTGAGAGCATACACTCCATGCTGTGAGGCGGATAATTATAGCTCGTGAGTGAGTAATATTTAGTAAAGCTGACAGTATGACAAAGGACGGTAAAATGTCTCACACATCTAGGGAAAAAGTTCGCACTTCCTCCATCACAGAGCAGTTTTATCATATCATTAACTACCAAACAAACGGAGATCTGACAGCCCAGGTCTTTTAGGGGAAGCAGCACCAAATATATATATAAATATATATTAATCTCAGAAGAAAAAGTGGGAGACAAGTAACCATACTATAAATATATATGTATTTTTTTTTATTCTCACATCTGTCCTGACGACTCTCTGCTTTCTTGTTGTCTTTTCAAATATCCTCTTGTCGCACTGCTGACAAATGGCTAAGATAAAATGACAATTCCCCTCAGGCTTTTATAAATAAACTCCATCCTCTCAGACTGTCAGACAGAGCAAGGTTTTATGGTTTCTGTATGGCAGTAAAGGCGGCTTCTTGACGTCTATATTGCCCTCACGTCACTCAGGGTGTTATTCTACTTATTTATTTTTGTAATATTGTGCTTTTGTGTCTTCTTTGAATTGTCACAGGCTCGGTCTACTGTAGATCTTTTGTCCGGTCAGATTCTCTATCCGTTCGCACCCCATCATGCCAACCCCTCCCTCAGGTAACGTTTCATGTCACAGAGAGTTAGCGTATCACCGTGCCCTTTTCATAGATACATGCACACGCACACGGATCACACGCATCCCCAACGCCACCGCGCTGCCGATGGAGCTTCTCCAGCTGCGAGACTCCTCCCGCCCCACAACCTAAGAACAAAAAAAAAAAGGTCACGCTCGCTGCCCACATGACCTGCTATTTTGAAGAGGATACCTGAAGCAGGCCAAGCACAACTCAATTACACCCCGAGGGGAGAGACCCACCAGGTTTGCTGAACTCGTTCGTGCAATATCCTCAGTAACTATGAGAACGTTCAACAAGTGTTACGGAAGTTCAGGGACCTGACTTAGCAGGACTTTTACATCCGTGATCTTTTCTGTCCAGAAACTGAAGCTTGGCACATCAACCCGGTTATCGGGTTTCAACTTAAGCAGATATAAGACAGAGAGAGGCGAAGCGACAACAAGCAGGTGAAAGGTCAAGCCGGCAGTTGGCTGGCAGAGATCAGATGCACTTCATATACTTCATTTGCCTTTTCCATCCTTCTCTGTTTCTCCTCTGAGTGTCAGAATAAAGTGAAAGAGGCCAAAAAGAAGCCATAATATCTTTTTCGTTCCAACGTAGCATCCAGAATTCAAAGATGTTTAATAAAATCCAGTCAAACTCCTTAAATAAGCCAATCAGTTTGTCTCTGGCTGATATTGATTTCCAGGTTTTCTTTTTAAGTAAATTCTCTTTTTATTTTTTAAGTATATAGTTTCTCATGCAAACTAAACTTTTTTGAAATATGTAAAGCCACCGCTACCATAAAAAGAACATACTGTAGGTTCTTTGATATAGGGAGAGTTAGAAGTGAACCAGCAGAAAATGAAGGAATTACAAGATTATCACCATTAATCTTTCATCAAAGCATATGAACCTAACTTTTATCTAATTTTAATAAACTCAAAACAGAGCAGAGTTCAGCAAGCTGTTAACTGATGTATTATTTGATGAAAAAAGCTTTTACCAACATAAATTATATATTTTTACCTGCTTATTTGGGAAAAACTCGCATAAATAAAAGTCTTGTGTTACCTTTGCTAATTAGTAAGGTGTCAATTAAAGAAAAACACCCACAAAAATAATGTAAAAAATTGCTACTAATTAAATATGACTTATATATCAAGGTACACTAAAGTTTAAAAACATTACACCTTCAAAACTGAAATAAATAAATAAATAAATAAAGAAGAAATTTGACTGACTCTAAAAGCACTTCAAAGTAGAAAAAGTTTCCTTCCACTGTATAAGATGTTAACAAATTGCTGTCCCTCCCCCACATGCTTCTGCTACCTGGCAGTAAATCGGTATTGGTAATAAGCTAAAGACATGTATTAAATCGATTTTTTTTTTTAAACTACACCAGGTAAACCACAAGCTTCTTAACATCACCACTGAGTTAAACAGTCTGACTAGTTAAGCTAAAATGAGCCTGTTGTTATTCCAACTCTCTATTAAGAGAAAACAACAAAAAAGGGATAACATCCTAAAAAACACTCAATAAAGTAGCTATGACTAGAACTGCACCGATTTCCAGTTTTGC
The DNA here is from genome assembly GCA_902982915.1 of Phalloptychus januarius. Lineage (NCBI taxonomy): Eukaryota > Metazoa > Chordata > Actinopteri > Cyprinodontiformes > Poeciliidae > Phalloptychus > Phalloptychus januarius. The sequence continues at coordinate 7,616,997 of CADWAE010000462.1, forward strand.
TTGAAATATGATCAGCTAAATTTTTTTCCATGAACTACAGTAAGACAAATAAATCTGCTGTAAGTCCTTAAAAGGACTTACAGCGTTTAGATAGAGGAAACTGGTTGGTTCCAACATCTTGCCCATGGATTGGGGCATTATAACTAGAATGTTACATTTTTTTAAACTGAATTCAGTAGGTCTGTTTTCTGTTTTAAATAAACACAAAGGTTTACACTGTTGTTGGAAGGTTTTGCATTAATAAGAAACTAGGGTATCTTTATTTCAGATACCAATTTTACCATTGGAGTATCATACAGCCATCAGTCCCAGTATTTAATATTATCTATGAATAGGTTTTTTGGCTACCAAATGAATGATCTCTCCACTTTACTTATTTCATTTTCTCTCCTTGCTCTTTGTCTTTAAATGTCACCTTTCTGTTAACATTAAAGTGTGATGAAGTCTCAGTGTGCATAAATCTCGCATGCCACATCTTTCTATCAAACCCTTGTCATATCAGATTAATACACCTGGGTTGGACTCCTTTAGGGTCCAACCCAGATGTCTTGTCCAAAAAAGGTCTGGAAACCGGCCGCGGTCGAAACGTATCTCTGACAGGTGAAGTTGTCACCTCAACTTCATCAGCAGTCGAGTGCTGCTAAATGTGAAAGCATCCAGAACACCTGATAATCACTCTTATCGCAGCAGCTCTCCAGATTAAATGCTGCAGGGGCCGAACCCCCCAACACCCACACGCCTCCTCCTGCATACCTCGCCAGCAGCCAGACCATGTTTGGTGAGCGCCGGTGCACGCAAGATAAATGTTAAGCATCGTCGACGGCGTGCGAGGTTGAGCAATGGAGCCGAGCTCACAGCAGTGCTTTGCTGGTGCAAATCAGTGATCCATTGAGGCGCAGGCGGTGCGAGAGCGGGGAGGGAGGGCGTGATGTTGTTCAGCATGTGAGAGTCACACCAGCCAGGCTGTTGAACTTTGCCTCTCATAAGGTTACAGTTTATAGTTGGATTCAAGGAAAGGGAAATTTAAGAAATGATGCAGAGAAAGCCCAACTCACATTACTCTTTGCCTTGCTGTACAAACATCCACATCTGTCTGCACACTTGTGAACAAGTGGAAAAAGCAACGACCCAAACCTCTTTCCTCCCCCCGCAGCTCAAACAACACAAATTAAGGCAAAGACAAAGTGGGGCTGTCCAACCTTATGTTAATTCGTCCAAGTGAATGTAAGTCTCGGCCAGTCTGGATGAGATCCAAACATTTCTACAACATTAGATTCCTCTGGCCATTACTCTCCCCGTCTCTGTGTCTGCCTTTCACACAGACAGTTCTCGTCTGGTGGTGCAGCCCGTCGACAGCACGGAATTTCAATTTCGAAAGAGTCCAGATATTTATCAAACAGATGGGAAGTGGCGGAAAAAAACAAATATTTTCATCAGAAATATTGTAATAATGACTCTCTGTTACTCAGTTGAGAATATTTTACTTCATATCAGAAAGTTAGAAGGTCAAGGTCATAAAATCTGATAGTATGTGGTCAAAATTTTAATTACAACTGCAAAAATCTGCTAAATTCACTTTACAAGAGCAGCTACAAATCATTACTAATGTTTCAGCTCTAAGTCAAAGCAATGAGATGCTAAAATTAGTGCAGGAAGGAATCAAATATAGGTTTTAAAGGTCATGTTTAGAGCCAAAATGCACACAATTCTGATGAAATTTAGCTTTTTATCACTCTTGTTTTAATTTTATTTTCTAGAAACAAAAAACCGTCCACTTAGTCTATTAAAGTTGGAGATAGACGAATTGACTGGTTGACAAGTTAATCTGGTCTATTTCCTTTACGCTAGATACTCCTCACCCTCAATCTACCTGCTGGAGATCGGAACTGGCTGATATTTCTTGATCTGCTCCGATTTTCATCTTTTTTTGTTACCTCATTCTTCAAAGGCACTTAGATTACAACTCCCACGAATTTTGGTTGAAAAATGCATCAACAAACAGCAAATACTTTAACGCACTTCTTCACGTCGACCACAAACCAAACTAAGTTTAATGTTATAGGCTTTGATGTACAAATGGGAAATTCTTGTTGCTCCTTCACTTTCTTTTAATTCAACATTATGACCTCAATCAAGGAAACTGCAGCACATTTTTATCGTTATACTGTTTTTATACGTTACAATAAATAAAATCTAGATAAGTCAAAATCTAAATTTGGTATTGGTCCGAAAAAGTCTGATCGCTGCATCTTTATACAAAACTGACTATAAGATATGTACATCTCTATGTTACTATAAGTTTCTCAATGGGCTTTGATTGGCGAAGCTTTTCTATCACAGCAGTGATGTTTTTTTTCCAGTGCAAGAACAACAAACAACCAAAAAAAATTTGATCTGAATTGTATGCCAAATTTAGACAAGGATATCACAAAACCTTTATTCTTGTCTATTACAACTACACATGTACCCTTTGTAAAAAAAGAAAAAAAGTACCCCCTTATACACAGTGGCTGCACATAAGTATGTTCTCTCATGTGTGGTTTTCTATTAAGATTCAGATAGTTATAAACCTGAAACCAGATCATTTGGCCACAGGCACTGATGATCATAAAAAGCAGAATATATTGTAATACCCAAACATTATATTATATAAAAGAGTTCAAACTGAAAGAGCTTTCAAAAAATAAATAGCAATAAAAATGGGCTGATTAAAAAAATTGGTAGATGTCCAATTAGATGGACGAACTCTCAACATATTCAGGATCAAAGTGCCATTGACTCAAGGCAATAAGCTGTTGGCTTAAAAACACACATTTGTTTGATATATTTGAATTTGACTGTATTCAGGATAGAATTGAACTATGTAGATGGATTGCACTGGAAGGAATTTCATTGATTACAATTGAATTTGGAGCAACTTAGACAATCAGCCGCGTATTGACCTGCTTGTCTGGTAAAGTGCTGTGACATCTGTTGTAAACTGTCACTATATAAATAAACTAAACTGAATTGAGTGTGTTTTGAATTAAAGAATGGCTGTGATTCACCTTGCAGTGATAGAACCGCGCTCCAGAAGATGATCTGTCAAACAATCCAATTCATGAGGTCAGAAAGACTCAGACTGAACTTCTTGATTTCTTATCCTTTTACCTCATCCGAGAAGTGCTACATAAGTTCCCTGCATCTATAGAAACCCCTCTGAGCTCGTGACCAAATATGGCATTACATCAGTCCGGCCATGCTTGGCTATTCAGTTACAAAGTGACGAGCCTTAATCAGATTTACTCCAAGGGAAATATCTAGCATTATCTGATACACTTTTCTTGCAAGCTCGAAAATAACAATCTCTGTCCTTTGAACGGAGACACATCTGTACCAAAGCAAAGACATTCACAACAAACCTAATCAGAGATATTGTTGAACTAGATTGTGCAGTGTTTACAGAAACTGGACCACCATCTTATCTTTATTAGAAAATATTATCTCACATTTTTTCCTAACGAACGGTTCTGTTGTGCTTAGATGGAGGAGGTAACTGTAATGCAACAAAGAGTTATTGCCTGCATGTTGCAGCAGCACTTGTTTGAACTTCAATGACTCCTCTGTGCTTCTCTGAGCTCTCATTCACTTTGGCTCAGAATCTCTTTCATAGTTGTGTTTAGAGCTCCAAACTTCCTGTTTGGCTATTTGTTTCCCCCCTTCTGTTATTGTTAGTATTAATACTATAGCAAACTGTTTACATGAACATTGTCCCAGTTTTCTAAGGGTAAAAATGTGAGTAATTTGTTGAAAACAAATATATGAAATAAACACACCTCTAAAATGCTATTGAGTTAACATTAAACCTAAAAACCTAAAACCACCAGCAACAAGAGGCTTAAAATTGGTCCATTTTTTTGCATTTTGCAACCATACCAGGAGGCGCTGCTTCATGTCAAAACAAATATAGATTAAGAAACACATCTGAAATCAACATACCTAAAGTTTTGATGATTTAAGACTAAAATATTTAATAAGCATTTAATTTTCATCTCATTGTTTCATCTCATTGTTAGCCTAATTACTAAATGCAGGAAGTGAGATTACAAGATTATGTGTAAATGGGACAGGCAATTAGATATTCTCACTAGAAACTAACAAACTAATTTGTTTTTATTTTAAAATACTTTTGTGGTCAAAAACAAAAGTATTTTCTTTTTGTCGTCAATATAGAGTAAAATAAAAATACCTGAGTTGAAAACTCATCATTACTATATATGGACGTGTGACGTCATGAACTGAAGCAAAACCTTTACAAGGGCAGGTTGAGGTGCGAACAGATCAGAATATGAAAAACTGCGCCTTTCACTTTTTCTCTAGTCATTTCTTGACTTCATCCTTGTATTTGTGAAAATAAAGTCCAACCAAGTTTAAATTTCTACTTTAACCCCAAACAATCAGTTGTTTGTCTGTGTTTTCTTATAAAGAACAGAAGAATAACGAGGAAAACGACTCGCATCAGGAGGTCTGGTGAAACTTTTACGAGACAGAGAAACTCCCGAGTAAAGTGAAGCAGTTCAGGTTTTCGGACAATCGGGCTAAAAAAGCTCGAACCGGATTATTAAGCGTCAAATAGCAGCAGCTGCTGAGCCCCAGGTACGCTGGCATACATACCTCCTCTTCGTGGTTGGTGAATTCACTCTGCTCGTTTTCCTTCTCTATTTTGTTGTTATTCATTCTGAGTCGGACTCTTTGTTGTTTCTCCTCACTCGGAAGGTCGTCTTCTTTTCTTGTTTCGCTTTGCTCGTCTTCTTCCTCCACAAATTAAATTAAAAAGCACCCTCCGACTGGACCCGAGCCTTTAGTTCTTCCCTTCAGTTCGGAGACATTAATGATTTGTCTTGTTTTATATTTAATAAAAGGAGTCAATAAAGGGGGTGAGCTGCGCGCGGCGTGTGTGTCTGAGCTCTCGGATATTCCCTCAGCATTCCCTGGAAAGCTGCTCCGCAGGGCTCCTCTTGTTGCTGTTTCCCCCTAAAATGAAATACAGTTTAATGTTGAGCGAAGCGCGCCGCAGGCAAACTTCTCTCCCCATCCCACCGTCCGTCCCTCCGTGCGGAAGGAGGCGAGGGAGGACGAGAGGGAGGGGTTTCTGGGTGGGGTAGAGGGCTGGAGGATGCGCCGCAGCGGCGTTTATGGAGATTTATCCACCGCTGTAAGAGCTGCAGCAGGAGGGAGAGAAACAAAATCTGCATCCATCACCTTTTGGACCAGCTGGATGTTATTTTAGTGACTGAAACATTCCTGAAATATTCTCCTAAGGCGCTGGCTTATGTTTTTTTTTTTTCATCCGACTGCCTGTACAAGTTGTTGAGTCGAGGGGGTCTGGACAAAAGGGGGCAACTAATTCTTGCTTCTGTTGTCTCCCTGCGAATGTTGCGAACTTCTTTTGAACTTGAGGTTTTCTTTCTTGTTACAGCCACAAAACAAACTTCAATGGTTTTTACTGCAAAGGTTATAAAGTAGTGCAACACTGTGCACAACTCTGAAAGAGTTAAATTAACACCAATTTCAATAAAGACCAAGTGAGACTAGGAAGAAAGTGGCAACATGTGCAAATAAAAATATGAAAAAAAACCCATCATAATTCAATACTTTATACAACTACCATCGTAGAACTTTGAATCTTTTGTGATACATGCTTCAGCCATCTAGAAGCTGAAATGTTGACCATGACCATCTCGATTTGATAGGTATGGTCTTTAACTGGGCACATAATGTTCTTTGATCGAAACCAGTTATGTCAAACTCATTTTCATTTCAGGCTGCAACAATATTATATATGTTTAAAAAGGGCCGGTTGTGATAGAATGTATTATTAAACTCACCTATTGAGAAACAATAAAAAAATATAGCATATTAAGTAAAATATATCCTTTCAAATTGATGGAATTCAGTACTATATCAATAGAAACTGATTTGATTTGACTCATAAAATAATATTGAAGTCTCAAAGTTCGACTGAAGTAATTATGGTGGCCTGGATTTTGCCCAAGGTTCTTGGGTTTGACACGTGAGCTAAACATGTCAAACTCTGTTGTAGCTCTGGGTGTGTGTTCTTCACAAACACTCAACATATTAAGCTTCTCATATAAAAAGGAGAAGATCAAACTAATTTATGATCTCCTCTTGTTACTTTCGAAACTTTACCCCCTCTCTGATTTCCTATATCTTCTTCCTTTTGTTTACGAATAAGGAAAGTACAGACCAATCAACATTTGGTGTTTACTTTCATTTTTTTCAAGCGTCTGGCATGCTGAGGTGAGTGAATATTCATCACTGGAGACATCGTAGTGTTGTGCTAGATTTAGTAATGTTATTATCGGGTCATTGCTGCCGTATCTAAGATACAGTTATGTGTCAAGTGGTTAGCTGTGTCACCTGTGTGGTACGCATGTCACATGTGAGCAGTAGCGATCAAGACAGAAATTTGATTTATTTTAAATCAGTAGCAGCCTGATATATCTGCTGATCAAAATAGGAAAGTAGAGTATCAGAGTTCTTGTAAGATGATGTCAGAGCCTCATAGCATCATGACAAATACGAATACAATGGGATGACAGGAATGTTAAAGATAATGTTACATTAACCAGATTTACTTTAGCTTTTTGTGGTTCTAATTCTTCATTGTTTTTGTACTGTAGGTGTGACTTTCTCAAGAAAGGTAATCAAACTTTCTGCAAACTCTGCATCCGCCTGTTTAAAGAGTGACTTATTTTTTACCACACCTAAGTGTGGTGGTTGTCTAACCTTTAACTAGGCTGCATGACAGAGTTCATCATAAATATGGCATCATGAGACAAGTTTTCAGCCAGTAGCACATGTGCTACCTCAGCGTCTTTGAAATGCAGCATTCAGCATAATCCATCATCTGTAACGAAGAAAACATCAGTAGACACAAATAACTATCAACCTAATTGTTTAATGCATTTCATGTGTGTTCATCGTCTCAAATTCTTAAATGGTGTCTCGTTTCTTGCAAGGCATCACTAATCGCCTCCATTTCTTTTGAAAGGTACTGTACTGCAGGTTGGTCATGCAAGCAAGATCTAGAGACCTGCGTGGTGTTTAGATTGGTACTTGTAGTAATCCCACCATGTGAGCTCACCTAAGTCTGTTTGATTTATAATTTCTGAGTGCAGAACCAGCCAGGCCCCTGGAGCCGTGGAAGTGATGTCTCAACCCGCGGCAGATATGAGAAAACACTGTAAAGTTTACAGGCGTGCCTGTTATTGTCTACACAGCAAAAGGCACAAACAAAACAGCCTTTAACAGCAGCCATCAGGTGACAAGGCACCTTCAAACACTCCCCAATATCAAAACATTTATTTTGAGCAGCTGCCTCGCTCTGTATTCTGCAAGTTAAAGTTCGAGAGCTGACAGTAGTTCTTGACTATACGTTTAGGTGACATTTATTACACGGGACAGACGCTCGCTTCGTTTGACAGCCGGCACTGAAAAAAAGAAAAAAAAAAGTCAGGGGTTTCTTTTTTTGTTTTTTGCTGCACTTGCACCTCAAAAGGAACAAGGAAGGAGGAAAAAGTAGTCGCCGTAGATCAGTCTTGAATATTCCTCCTCTTTGCTCCTCCCCAATCATGTCTATATCAATTACACCTCATCTGAAGAATGCACAATGAAGAAGGGACATGGCAGAGTCTTTTTATGCTGATGAGAGGCAGTTGGGGATGATGGGAAGGAGGGAGGCTGTCGGAGTTTTCGAAGCAGATAAAAATGGAAATCTTCCCCCGTTTGCCGTTCACCACCGCGCTATCAAAGCTTCCTGCTGGAGTCTGGGGAGCAACATGGGGGAGGAGAGGTGAAAGAGGGTATGGGGGGGAGGAGAGCGTGGGGGCGATGTCCCAGCTGTGTTTGACAGGCCTCAGAGCAGAGCTGTGTGGTCTGATGCTCAGAGAGAGAGGGTGGTCTCCCCCAAAACCCCTTAAAAACACATACACACACGGAGAAAGGGGGCAGAGAAAGAGGAGCAGCTCGAAGAGAGTTTGGTCACGGTGTCCTGGGTAACATGTCAGCAAGCTTTGACGAGGCCCAGCCTTACATGAAGATATCTGTGTATTATCTGCAGTAGCTGAGCAGAGCGCAGTGTCAGTCAGGGCGCTTTCTTTTTTTAGACATGACAGGGAAACAAAGGAAACCATGCATATTTTCAAAATACTTATAGTATCGCTACAGAGTTTCAACCTAATTAAATTACACTGTGGTTTTAAGGAATCAAACCTTCTTCAAATCTTTAAAAGAACCAAATACTGCAGTTTTATTTGCTTTCTCTCTCTCTCTCTATATATATATATATATAAAACTATGCATTAGTTTACTCCAATTCAGAGCTAATGACTGAGGTCATAAAATCTTCTTATAGCAAAGTTTTACGTTATGCAGACCTCAGCCGAAAGACGAAATTGACCTGGCAACCCGAGCTCAAAAAACAAACAAAAAAAACTGTTAGATTTGCTAACTGTTGTGCTCATTGAGCAGATGCACTACTATTAGCTACCTAAAATATGACAAGAATGTATTTCTCTGCAACACTTTTGCTAGCACAAGTTGCACAGTACTGTATGTACAACCAATTTCATGAGGTACAAGTGGTCAGAAATGCACATCAGTAGTAAAACAGGAAAATATCAACGATTTAAGGTGTGTGGAAGTCCTGCTGGATTTGGAGGTTAGGGTTGGAGACAAATGTCTTACTTTCCAAAAGGCCAGTTAGAAATACATGAACAATTTTGTCTGTCAGACTCTACAGATCAAGATGCCTATTGCTTTTTTACACGTATTGGAGTGTCTGTCAGTATAATTTAGTTTCAGGGCCCCATTTTTTAAGCTGTAAATAAATTGTTCAACAACGACTAAGATATGGAAGATTGAGACACAAATCACATTCTCCAATACTATGATACGAGTCACTGACTCACAGCCAAAAGGCCAGCTTGATATGAGCACAGAAACAAGAATCTATCATGACACATTGTCAATGTATTGACCTGCGGTGGATCCCTGAGGTTGGACGCCTGCTGTTTTTAAAGTTCACTCAGTTGGCAGTCAGATGACTCAAAAATATCTGGTCTAGGCGTTATTTCTTCTTTGTTACATGCCCAAGAAGCTTGATGCTGTTCTTTAAAGAACTAGCCACATCATTTATGATCATAGAGGAAAAAAAACTCACGTTGGAGTGGGAAACTTGTCCATCCAGAGGTCAGCTGTAAAACAGGCAGGTCTGGCTGAGAACATGACAGCAGCTCAGCTTTTGGCAGAGGAACACTCCTTACCCTTTAGAAGAAATGTGTGGTGAGTGTCTCTCATTGGTTTTTGAGCCAGGCCATTCCATTCCTTTGATTTACTAAAATTCAGTGTTCCTCTCTTTATGCCGTAGTGCCCTTTGATCTTCCCTTAAGATCACTAATGAGCGATTTATGGCCAGCTTCACCTGCTCTAATTGGCCTTGGGAAGTTTGGTATTTCAGAGGGGAGTTTTCACAGCCAAATCTTTGTATGACAAAAAAGTAATGACAAGCATTTGTTTAAAAATTTTAGGTTGTACACCTCTATGTCTTTTCGTAGATGTTTACATCCAATATAGCAAGCCAGTGGATGCTTTTCAGGGCATTTTTAAGATCTTCATTTCACCCTCTTTTTTACCTACAAATATGCTAATCTGCTAATTCAGCCTTTCTTTAACATTCTTGTTCAGATTGTCCAATCTAGTGTATACAATATGGAAATGAGCCCCACTGACAACCCCAGTAAGCTTTGTAGACATGCAAACCTGCGATACTGTTGAAACACAGGGAAAATAAAAGATGCCCAGTCTGCACTTTTGCTATGACAGGAATAAAAGATGACAAGAGAAAAGGAGAAAAGAAAGAGAAATGTAGATATCTTGAGGATTCAGACAGCTAAACCCTCCCTGCACCACTGTTTAAGGCTCACTGTGCTAAATAAACATTTTTTTGAGAAGTCCCTAACCTACTAGATCCAAATTTGGACTACACTGTGTTGTAAGAGTTTAAATTAAAGGACTTAATGGAGTTTACATGCATGCATTCTCTTCAGGTACACCCAGCCTTCCGAACACAGTCAAAGCACGTGCATGTTAGGTTAATTTGCCACGCAAATTGCCCTAAGGCGAAAGCGTGTGCATGTCCACCTGTCCAGCATCGGGTGAACACTGAGTTTCTCCCACTGACCTTGGGAGATGACAAACAACTATGAATCGATAGAACCAAATTTCATGAGTACAGTTGCATCTCATTGAAAGATACATATCCAAACTCATGGTGCAGATATTGATATTCAAACTTTAGGGGATCTGTACATCTGTGCTAATTTTTACTGCCTTTAATTAACCAAGATATTTCAGGGCGGATCAAAGTGATTTAAAATCCCCAGGCCATGCAACTGGTCTGGCTTAAAACGCGGGTTTTAAAAAAATTCACTGCAGCAAACTAGATGCTCTAATGTAGCTAAAATATCCTCTTGTTATGAAGTTGCTATGAAGCAACATTTCTGTTAATGCTCTGTTCACTGCCATTCCCGTCAGAAGAAGATCAGGTTTCTGCCAGGAAATTATTCCTTAAGAACAAGTCGCCACCCAGATCTCTAGGTCCTCTTGTTCAGGAGATTTTTACCAGCTAGAAACAAAGATTTAATTGTAATGCCTAGAGATGTTAGTTGCAGAAGGCTAAAAAGAAATCTGTTGTTTTCGGTAAACCCTAATGCGTAATATAGCATCACAAATTCTACATGAATTAATCCTTGATGACACAAATTTGATTGACACCGAGTTAAAGTCATATAAAATTACAGTGCATATCCAGATGCACTGGATATGCACAGAAACACAGAGCCACAGAACTTTCGTTGTTCAGAAACACAAATAAGAGGCAACAGTTGAGCTGTCATTAGATTACACACTAAGATTTTATAGTCCAGTGAGCAGTGAGGGTTAATCGGTGGCCAAAGGCATTGTTAAGCATGACTCCGAGGCTTAAATTCCCAAAACGTTGACACATAAACCTATGCAAAGCAATATAATCTTCTTTTTGACTGCCTGTGAGTGGTGTTAAAAAGTCTGGAAGCAGGTCAAAGGGAGGATATGTAAAGTTATATGTTCTTCCGTGTTGCACAGAGAAGTTAAAAGGTTTTATTGTTTAACCTTTTAACAATAAAAGGTTAAAGTAAAACCAGCTCCCTAGAGCCTTTGTCCTTCTCAGCACCTTTAATGTGCACTGAATAATTTGCATTTGAAAGAACATGTTTGCTTTTGGCGGCTTAGTTTAGAAACACAGAAATGTTATATTAACTTTCACTTGCAGCATCATAAATGTTCTATTGCTATTTTTCATCAGCTTTTGCATATATTTTTTTCTGAATTTATTATTTTATGGTATTATATCACATTATAATCATGTGACTTTAAATTCATCATAGTGGACATCAATTACAAGTCTTTGAATCTTCTGATGGCAGAAGATTATTAAACGCCCAAATGTTTTTTTTTTTGTTGTTTTTTAAGCAAGTGCTTCATCAGTTTAATTAGTTTCACTTATTTTATTAGTTATTTACAAGTATATAAAATATTTAAAAAATGTGTTCTTTTTATGGATGCAACACTGTTTGTTATATTCATTTGCAAATTGTTATTTGTGTGTGTCACTAATATTAACCTAATTCTATATTTATTTTTGCAATTTTAGCCATCTTGAAATGACTGGCACTAACTTGCAGGAATGGCTTCCAATATAAAATGTAAAATATATATAAGTATCCAAGGAAAATGTATACATTGTAATAAAAGTACAAAAATTATAAAATTATACTTTGATCTGAGCATGTTTAGAAATAATATAATCAAAGATATGTTGACAGTAACAAAGAGAATAATTAATTTGTATATCACTTTCTGAACCCCTACATTTCCTTGATAATTAAGTGAAAATCTAAAATAAAAATATCCCCTAATTATTGGTTTCGGTGAGAGATTGCCATTATTTCTTGATATTACCTAATTAGCACCTGTTATAGAATGTAGTTATGGGATATGTCAAATTCTTTCGTATAGTTTTCACAAATGTTTGCAGCTTTTGAATTAACATGGATATTAAAAAGTGGCATTGCTCAGATTACACCGTGTCTAATTTTACAACAGGATTTCAAGTGAAGTCTGCAAATGTGAAATCGATAGTGGACTTGCAGAATAAATCTAGGAATCATTCTCTGTGGGAAATCTGCAGAGGTTTTACCTTCAAAGTAGTCAGATAACTTTAGTTACATCTTTTCCTGTAGAGCCATGCTGACTAAAAAGGTATAATATCCAGTGGTTTCTGGGTTCCTGTTGCCATGTGATTAATTATTTCTGTGGGACTGCAATGGAAATCACTGTGGCCTATAGGTCACATTTCAGTTTTAAAAGGTGGAGTGGACCTGGATGTAAAGGTCAGCTGTCAGAAAGCCTTTATCCTCCCAAAGCAACTGGTGGCCCTGTGAGCAGGACGGGCTGCAGAGGAGAGCAAGCTGCTCAAAGCACCGTAATGGTGCAACAAAGACAGGAGGAAACTGTTTCTATGGTGAAACATTGTGGTTAAAATGCTAAAAGCTCCAGGCATATCATATCACCGACGGAGGTGCTGAAACCCATTGAACTTCTTATCCATTTTGTGATAATGTAACCACAAACGTCCATGTATTCCATTTAGATTTTATGTTGGACACCAACACAGACCTGAAGTAGAAGAAAAGCAATGAACATTTCTTCTCAAATAATGATGTACAAAAAAAATCATGGTGGACCCCCTTCACTCTAGTACCTCTAAATAAAACTAATTGCTGTCGACTGCCTTGAGAAGTCATGTGATGAGTAAATCAACCCCAGATGTGAATAATTTAATGTCATTTTAAATGCAGCTTTGTTCTGTGAAGGACTCTTTTGAGAAAAAAAACAAAAAAAAAAACATCATGAAGACAAAGGAACATGGCTGACATGTTAGCGATAAGATGTTGGAAGCAAGATTATGCTATAAGACAACATCGCAGGACAGGCAATGTAGCCCAACTTGATTGGAATAAATCGTAGAACAGGAAAAATCAGGAACAAAACCTACATACTATAAACATATACCCACAGCTAAAAATGAACAGGTTTAAATCACAGCATACGAGTTACAATGGCCTAATCCAGGGGTGGGCCTAATCTCCAGGCCTCGAGAGCCGGTGTCCTGCAACTCTTAGATGTCTCCCTGGTCCAACACACTTCAATCAAAAAGCTGATTCACTTCCTAAATGCAGTCAGGTTCTCCAGAGTCCTGCTAAAAACTCTTTATTTCATTCAGGTCTGTTGAAGTAGAGACTCCTCTAAAAGTTGCAAGACACCAGCTCTCAAGGCTTGGCCTAGTCAAAGTCCAGACCTAAGTCTAGTTAAGATTGTGGCGAGAAATGAAGACATCTTTACAGATGCTTTCAGTTCAACCTGGCTGAGGATTTATTGATTAAGGAGGCTGAACGGAAATGCTTCAGTCTTCAGATTTCCTTTCTTCCATTTTCCTTCCACTGTGCACTTATGCACAACTTTATGTAGGTCTGTATGTTGGCTACAGCCAACATACAGACATGCCTCTACTTAGAAAAATGCTCAAGAGAGCTGAGCTCATTTGCAAGGCACTGTATCTCTGTTTGTAAAAGGAAAATATTGATGTTATAAATCCTGACTGGCGTAATATTTGTCTGACCACATTCTGAGTGGTAAGTTCATGGAAAGAAAAGCAACAACAACCCTCACCTGGATGTAGAGGCGGACTGCCTCTACAAACCTGTTGGAAGTCACTAATTCAGTTTGATAACAATATAGCAATGCGGAGAAAGTAGGGTATAAATAGCTCCTTCCAAATTTAGAGCAGCTTCTGAACTTCCTCTCAGATTCCTGGCTTGGGTTGGTATCCTCTCAGACATTTTGCCAGTGTGGATTAAAAGGCCACACAAGCACCCCATGACGCCCTTATCACTCTGCACATCCATGCAACTGTGTGCAGCATCTGTCTTTCTTGTCATGCTAAAGTAAACTGAGGCTTTAGCAACAAGCTGCCCCCCCCCCCCCACATCCCCTCACCTCCCTTCCATATTAAAATGATGAGGAGCCTAGATGTGGCCCCGGCTGCACTCCTCCGCAGAAATAATTAGTTCCCGGTTGGTGCACACTCCTCGTGGGACTCCACGGTGACATGTCCAAATGAGTACTGGCAGAGAGCGACACCAGCTGTGGGTCTCCAACAGGGGGGGACTGCTGTACTGTGGAGCGCTCTGCTCACTGAGCACGACACGATGCCCCTTAAAACCTTTGTTTTTCTTGAGCCCCTGAAAACTCTAACATCTGAACCTTTCCTGTCAGGTGTTGCAGACGGTGACACGCTGCTTTCCTTCAAGCATCCATCCTCATCCAAATGGGTGAGTGTGTGGTACAAATGGGAGCACCACCCTAGGGAGCTTAACTCAAAAATGCAAGTCACAACCACACCCGTGTCAATTATATATATATATATATATATATAAATAAAAAAAAGCCGTGCAGAACTCCCAGTGGTACCCACAGCACCAATTTGGAGGGGGGCAAATTGCCATCAGAGCCACAAAAGGGGGCATCACTGTTGCACAGTAAATGCTCTTGATCAAATATACAGCAGCTCTTTGTGTCAGCTACAGAAACTATTTTTGGATGAGAACTAGAGAAAGGAATCTTTTTTTAGCTAAAAAAAAAAAAAAAACTTCTATATTTAGGGGCATTAAAAATACCCAGATATTCAGTTTGATATGATGTATCACCAGATGAAGCAAAAGATCTTAAAAAGCAGAAAGGATAAAGACTTGCTCAACAGTACCATCTTGTGGTGATGAAGCATAGGGCGTGCAAGATGTGTAATCTCACATTGAATATTTATTGGGATGTTTTTCATTTGTTCAACTTTCTTTGGAACGTTATTACTTCAAATGCAAATACTTTCAAAAATTAAAGAAAGAATCTAAACATTAATCCAAAAGTAAAAGAGCAGAGGTGTGCTTTGGTTATTTTATGGTGATAGAAGCAAAGCAAACACACTTAGATGAAAGAAAGTGCATAAAGTGTGAAATTAAAGTGTCTCTGTGTTTTCAGATCTTACTAACGATCCTGATTGACTGCAGCTGCTAGATTCTCTGTGATTTCTATTGAAGCCGTTCTCAAGTCAGTTCCTTAAAGGCGTGCCGCTTCCTTTCACTGTTTTCTTCAAGTGGTGATAGTTGGGAAGGATCTTCATGAGGAAGTCGAGCTGCAGGGTCTGTGGCTGTAAAATGAAACGATTACTATTTTCAGAGCTTAAACACAAAGTCAACAAAGCGTTCCTCTGGCTGAGTTGAAGAGGTACAGACCTGCGGCTTTTCACTCTGCACACGCCTGATGCAGTTTGAGCTGTAAACTACTGTGTTCTCGGGCACGACTTCGCACGTGTTCACCTGGCAGCATGCACCGATGATGCAGCCGCTGGTCAGTATCACGTTTTTCCCGACATCAGCTGTGATTAAACAACAAAAAAATGGAAAAAGCTTCTCCAAAAAAGCAACAGAAAGTAAGATCATTTGTCTAGTACATTTATTAGAATTAAAATTTTGCTGCACTGGCTAATTAAACATGTGGAACTGTGTCTTGAAATCTTTTTTATAGTGTTTTAAAGCAGAAAGGTAGAGTGTCAGGTTTTTACAGGATTTATTGCCTATGTCTCTTCAGGACATAATTTTCAGATGATCTTTATCTGCCACGTGTGATTTATTTAGGACGTTCATGATCTTGGAAACAAGTATAAAGAACAAAGGGAGCAGCTTAAAACTTAAAGTAGCAGAATTTAGGCACATATATTTTTACCTTCCTACACAAATGTCATGTCTATTCATGTATTGTATCAAATATTTGATAGTAAATTATATTTTTCTCTGTATCTGTCAGTTTTTTTGTTTTGTTTTACACCATCACATTCCAGACGCAACTCGCATATCTATTATTGAGCAACTTTTGTAGCTGCTAAGCTACAAACTCAAATTTGGAATGGCCTAAAAAGTTCAATCTTGGACAATTGACCTTCTTCTCTATGTTTGCTGTATCTCCTACAAGGCATGGACCAAACAGCACATTTCTTTTCTTGCCCTTCTTCTTGTCACTCTTGCAAAAAGGCCACATTTTATTTACTGTTGCCAAATAGAAGAGGCTGTAAATGCATCCACACTTTTCAGATTTAATTTTTTTTTTTCACTTTTTCTTCCGCTTCACAACACTGCAGTGCTTTGTGTTGGTCTGTCACCTGAAACACAGTGACGTTTGTGATCCTACAGTGACAAAATATGAAGAGGTTTAAAGGGATGTGAATCCTTTTCAAAGCACTGTATGAGTTTTAGCTATGATTGACTTGCAGGCCTTGACAAAACAATATGAATGCAATACTCACCCTTTGACTCAATCACATTGTTATCTCCAATTTTCAAAGCTTGGGATACTGAGACGGAGTGAAGGCTTTTAAACAGGATACATAAACAAATGGACACTTTCAACAGTTTTGGCTCTCTGGAGACCTCTGGTGGACTATTTCTGTATTGCAGCAGCTGAAAAGGCTTTCGAGGTTTATTTACATTAATTAAAAACTATAACATTACAGGCACTGTAAAGGATACCGCACCCCACTTCAAACACATTATTAGTCCCAATGGTCATCGTTTTAGGCTCAACTCCCTCCGAGTCTGGCATTATATTCTCAGGATAACTACAGACACAACACAGGTTAAAACCCTTGGACGAATTAAAGATTAACATTTAAAACAGATTCGCACATACACCTACCTACCTGTTAATGATAAGAGCCTGCTCCTCTATTAGATTACCCTCCCCAATTACAATGGGCCCTGCCTCGGCTATGATCCGAGCTTTTGGGTGGACGACTGTTCTAGCACCTGAGAGAGCAAAAAACACATTTTGGTACAACTGTGATGATTGTACTACAGACGAAGCAGATATGCGTCAAAATAAAAAAGGCTCACCAATGGTGACATCTCCTCTTATTTCACTCTCAACGCACACAACAGCTCCAGCTGCTATTTTAACACTAAAACGCAGATCATACAAGAAAAAAAAAAAATCCAATAAGTAATCTATGTGGTCTGTAAACACAGTTGTAAGGAGAAATGCATCACAGTTACATCATTATAATAAAGGTTCTGGAAATCATTTATGAATTTATATGATTTAATGTTTTATTTTTTTCCAAACAGAAATTATCACCAAATTAGTCACTATAAACAAGCACATATGGGTAGATAAAATCAGTTCAGATAAATACCTTTTAAGTGGAATCATTTGCTTTGAGTCTGACATCCTTGCAACAGCGAACTGGCTGGTCGACAGTTGATTATTAATCCTTCAAAAGTCGAGCACCGAACTATAAAGATTGCTAGAAGGGTCGATGCTGCCCTCTATCGTCCTACTAACGTTACTACAAGATAATTTTCATCAGGATACCATGACTACTACTTTAATTAGCTAAATGGCCCAGCAATATTCAATAAAATATCTGTCCACTGCTTGGTGAATATGGTAGACCATTTGCATGTGTTTATTTCATGTTTTATTTATTTTGAGTCATTCCACCAACTTTCCTTTTAATTTAAGAACATCCTATACATTTTTAAAGCCAAATATTGTAAACTAAGCAAGTCGTTCAGGGCGTGTAAGTGTAAAACAAAAGCTCAATCTATTAAGATATCTTTACTTTTGTTTAATTCTCCCAGTTGAGTGTGGCAGAGCTTCCTGCAGGGTGCGACATTTCCCAAAAAATGGGGAATGGGGGGGATAAAAAAGTCTAATTTATAAATAATCACTTTTAGAATATTTAAGAAAATGCGCAATCAGCATTATTCGCTATATAAATACACTTTTTATTGTGACTTTTTTGGTGTGTAGATTTGTGCGCGCGTGTGCTTACGTGTTTTCAACCCGCGGCCGCTGGAAGTGAGCCACGATGATGCTTTGATGAAGCGAAACACATTTCACTGTGGTAATCCGGATATGACCTCAGCGGGGACCTTCACAATAAAATCGAGTAAAATTTTATGATCGGATGAGACAAAGATTCACAAGAACACCAATTGTCAAGCATGATGGTGGTAGCATTATGATTTGTGTGTGTCTGGCTGTCCGTTGTGCTGGTCCATTGCACAAAGTGGAAGGAATAACAAGAAAAAAATTCTATTTTGGATTTCTTCAACTTGACCTGAAATAAACAGTTGGATGATTAAAACGTGAGCATGCATCAAAAGGCCTTTCATCAAAAGTGTGTTTAGTTCTAAGGAAGCAGAGACAAGGTTTTGGAAGGGCCTTCTTAGAAGTCAGATTCATGCAAAGAAAACCAAAAAAATTAAAGTAACTCTAATATAAATCACGCTATAAAATGATCAAATATTAAGACAGAACTATGGAAGAAGCTTGATGATGGCTGCAAAAAGAAGTTGAGATACAACATTCTGACAAACAATTAACCAATTATTATTGGGAAAATCTGTATATACTTGAGCTTGGATGTATGCATTTTAACACTGCAGAATAAATTCAACATTATGCATCAAGTTGTCATAAAAAAAATTGATGTTTGCTCTACAACCATTCTTCTAAATAAATCATTGAAAGGCAAAATTCACAACCAGGAATGTTGGAATGTATCTGAACATTTTCCCTGAGCTAAAAAAAAAAGGTATTACATTATTTTCATGGTTCAGTATTCATGTTCTTGAAATATATTCATGGGTGTAAATCACACAAAAGGTATTTTAAAGACATTGTAAGCATTTCTTTTGTAGAAGTACAGCAATAAGTGTAAAATTAGGTACATTTGTAGTTTTTATAGAGTTAAATGTAGCTCACCGTAGATGATTATTTTGAAATCCCGTAGAGGAAACGCTGTGCGTGATTACGTCACACTTACTGGCGGCTGAGTTTTAAAGAGGAGCGAATGACTGGAAAGTGGATAACGGAGGTGATCACCTGAATCTGCACACCTGCAGCTCGTTAAACACTGAAAGCCATTAACGAGGCACCTTTAGTTGACGGCTAACATGTAGTTCAGAATGAAAACAGCTCTCACTATAAAACAACGGAGCTTTCCTCAGCTGTTTGGAAGCGAGGCGGGACTGAAATCTCGTTTGTAACAACTTTGTGGAAATATGTAACAACCGGATGAGGACGGAAAATGGAGCAGTCGGCAACCCTCAATATAGAGAACCTCAAGGTAAGCTGTTTGCGATGAAAAGGTCTCCTAGTATTTTTATTTAAATGTGTGTGTGGGTTTCTTTATTGGGAAAAAAATGTTATAAAGATTTTTTATTTTTTTGCTAAATCTTAAGATAAGTCACAATTTTCACTTGAATACATTTTATTTATAACACGCACCTATCTATTTCATTTATTTACACATAATTACAAAGTTACTACTTTAGTATAAATTTTCAAATTATATGCAAATTAATTTTCATTTCTAAATAGCAGTATACTTCTTTTCCCTTTTTTATATCTTCTTTAAGTTACAAACTACAGTTTTTCACTAGTCTTTTGCAACAGGTGCACCTTCTGTTTCAGTATGGCCATGACATTTTTTATTTTTAATCTGATTAAAGATGAATAGCAATTGTCTGCTTCTCTTCCCTCCAGGCAGGAATAAAATTAATAGTAATCAAGGCGCCTGGCCAAACATTTCAGGGAGCCTACCTGGATTTCCTCACATATCTCTCTCTTGCAGCACACCCCATAGTGTATGCACTCCCCTCTTCAAGAATCGCAGTAATGTGACAGCCTATGAATATTCCGCCTGCATGCTTTCTCATTATCATTCCACTCTAGTGAGGGGAGGCAGTAACCTCTGGGTACAGTATGTGCATCCCATCCTCCATGCTGCTGCAGTGCAAAGAAAAAGAAGAAAAGGGAGGGAAAATAAGAAAAGAGATATCTTGCGTGTAAAATCCACACAGCAGAGTCTCTGTTTGACTGAGCTCTCAGTTCCAGCTAGCACACACACGCACACACACCGAGAGCGCTGGGCTTACTGGTTCACGTTTATCAGTCAGGAAATCACCCCAGATAAAAAAGCAGCTCAGAGCTGATCCAACACTTTGCCTACAAGTCTGCAAGTTTCTCTCCCGTCATGTTTTATGAACCATGCAGCTTGTTAGACTCTAGGAAGATGATTTAAGAAAGCAAAAAAGTTAGTTAATATTCTCATCTTAAAAAAAAAAAAAAAAAAAAAAGAAAAAGACTTTCTTGCATTACTTTCCTTGACAATGCAGCGTTCAGTATTACACATCCATTGTGAATTTGGCCAATAAATGCAAATGACGCCTGTGCGTGCTGTCCAAAAGTGGCCCTGCCGGCCTCCCTGAGGATTTCCAAGGGGATTAGTGAGCAGTAGGAGTTTACTGTGGGGAAGTGTTTGTCTGTTTACATCAGCAGTTTGTCTCTCCTCCCCTATGCAATCATCACTCTAGAGGGAACTGTCAGTGCTGTAAGTGTCTGAGACTTAACAGCTCTTGACTTTAATACACAGAGGTGCACAGAAAAGACTTTTTTGTGTGTGTGTGTGCGCGCAGACTTATTCTTAAAAGCCAGAAGTATTGTTCTGTCTGGATGGAAAAACCTTTCTGATGTTCAGTCTTGTTGGTTCCAGGCCTTCTGCTGCGACCTTTTTGTTGTGCTGGACTTATTGGACATCATTCATCTCTGCTGGTCTGACTTGCTTTGAGTCAAAAGAAGTGCGCAGCCGGCCATCTTTCTGTCCCTCTATCCATCAATCAGCCATCCACCCAGAAAGGGCACTGCCTGCCAAACGATGAAGCCATTGTGACAAACTTCAGTGATTGTCGCGCCAGCAGAGATGAAGGAGCCTGAGAGAAAAAGGAAAGGGGGGGGGGAATAAGAAAAATTGGATTTCGCATGTAAGATGGATGAGTATTGACTGTGGTAACCTCTCCAAGCATGCTGGTCACACAGACCAATGTAACTGGCTCTTCCAGTTGCAATCAGGTCTCTTTGATTAGTTTGTCAAAAAATTTTAAAAAGCAAACTGAATTTCTAAACAAGCAGCTTCTTTTTTGGCACATCTTGAGGATGATTGTCCGTTTGTTGTGCATAATCATTCGTGCACTTCAAATGTTTTCTTACCTCCAGCTGAGGCTGCCTTGTGGGAGTCCAGCGGCGCTACTGCATGAGAGTGAGCAGGCCGTTCTGCTGATTAACATCATCAAACATTAATAATGTCCTAATTTCCTTTCATTATTTGGCTTCTTGGCTGTATTCTGCTGCCTCTGCAGTATGTCATCGCTTGATCAAAGCAGCATGCGGACCATCATCCTCGACAATAATTGGCGAAGAAGAGGTGCACTGGCAGCGTGACGGGACTGCTGGGTAATTGCTGTCTCGTTGTTGGCTTTAGCTCGCTGCAGGTGCAAGTTTTTATTGTCAAAACTCTTGAAAATCTTTCCCTGAAGCAAAATGGGAATGCTCAATCATGAATAGGATTAATGAGGCAGAGTTTTCTAAGATTGGATTGTGCAGCAAGTCCATGTGGATGTTTTCAGAGCATCACCTACAGAGATCTTATGGCTTATTCCACCTCAAAGTAGCATGCTGCTGTGTAGGTGGTTGGTTTCTAATAATAGAAAGCGTGTGTAAGAAGAACTGTGGATGGTAAATCATCCGTGTGGATTCTGACCAATCTGTTCATGATGGTGTGCATATTTTGGGGAGCTGCAGAGTTATTTCAGTAATTACATCATACAAAAGCTATTGCAACTGTTTAAACAATAGCAAACTTGCAAGTTTTCAGATGTGAAGATGGTGTTACCATATTAATAATGGGTGCTTTAAAATAGTGTTTTATGGATGAATGACTTATTTCTATAATACTGCTTTATTTTTTTTTTCTTGTTTGAGATCAAGGTTTTGGTCTTCTCTGTTAATGTCACCAGTTATTAGAATAAAAATATTCTTTAGTGTCCCACAGTGGGGAGATTCCGATGTAACGGCAGCATTGAGGCATGAAGGTTCACACAAATGTACTAAAAAAAAAAAAAGTACAAAGGGTGTCTGTATTTCTCCCTGGCTCTGCCCTGACTACAAATAAATCTTTAACCTTTCTTGTTTTGATACAGAAGACTTGCATAAACTTAAAGCATAATTTATCAGTATGTTCCAAGCGCTTGTTGCAAAAAATGCTATATTAACAGCCATTCTCCTCATGGACTGATAAAGTCACAAAAGATTTATTGCTGAGATAAATTGACAATTTTAAATGTTGATTTTTAGATACTTTATTGAAGTGGTGATTGACTTTACATAAGATTTCATAAAGAGTATGTGTATTCCTCCAGATATTTGTATCATAGCTGCTAACTTAAAGTGCCCATCTGTTGTTGAGCCAAACTTTAACTGGACCAGCTTGCTTGCACTGCATTTTCTTCACATGCAAAGTATAATATAATTAGCTGTCTAGCATATTACACTTCAAATGTAAGAGAAACTTTAATGCTTTAAATATGGTGGGCTTGTCAACCATAATCTAGATGCCATTTGGGTAGAAAACCGTTCTTTCACTTGCTGGATCTCATTCAGCCCTCTCCAGTGTAATACACTGCAATGTCTGACATAATGAAGTAACTGATGGCTTTTCTTGACTCAATTATCTGTTATGAACTAAAGTTTTGGAGGCAGATTGATGTATACATTAAAAGTCTGGGTAAGAAATCACAGACTCTACTTGCACTGAGTATGGTGGGTTGTCAAAATTTGCAAGTGATTGAGTTTCCCCTGGCAACAGCAGAGTGAGGAAATCTAAGCAGCTGGTCAGTTGACTAAAATATTGTTTTTTTTTATTTGAAATATGCATCAGATCCACATTAAACATGTTGTAAATTACTTTTAAGCTTGAAAATAGTCTGTAGATGTGTTGCTATCAGAGAATTGTAGCTGCAAAAAATGACTTTTGTGATGCTAAACCTTGCAACTTTGTGTTGGTGCCTCTGATAATACTCCTGCCCCTTCGCTGTAACACTGGTTAAATTGGAATCACTGACATTTCTAGGCCAGTGATGTGGATCATTTGTACTTGCTGCCAAGTCGCAACGTCGATTTGTGAGACATCTGCCACCACTTCCAAATGTGACCGAAAGTGTTCATCCATAGAAACAGCCTCTTAGAGAGTGAATGAAGCCTGTGTGTGTGTATATATATATCTTGCATTGCGCGTATATGCATTCAACCTTTTGTGTGGCATCAAAATTAAATCAAATACAATTAAATGCATTTTAGAAGTTGCCTTTGTGTTTAAACCGAGTCTGTTTGTAATTTAATCTTCTAGAAAGATGCAGCTGGTCTGAAGGCCTCAGGTTTGTTGGAGAATGTTGGTGAACAGACAGCATCACAAAGAGTAAGGGGGGGAAAAAGTTGTAGAGGAATTTAAATTTGGATTAATTTATAAAGCAATACTAGAAACTTGGAACATGTCATAGCATTAGTTTGTCCAAAAGGAAAAGGGCTGCTAAACTAACAGGCCAAGTAAGGAAAACCTTTACCTGAATCAGTCATGAAGCCCATCAGAATTGTTGGACCAAAATTATCCAGCTAGGAATAAGATAGAATATTGCCAGGTCCTTTGCCAATGTGGAAATTCAAATTTGTACCAAGAAAACAGACAGAAGAAACGTTTGTACATTAAACTTGTTTCAAAGCCGATAGCAAAGTTGTGCTTAGTTTGACCTCTTGGTGAACTCCTGCAATAAAGCCTGTATGAGGCAGTATGTATTAATACATCTTGCTGAAAACTACAGACTTTGCACATTTGGTGTGCACAAGTCGGTCAAAACCTCTTACTGCATCAAATTCCACAATAAATGTACCCAAGGGGATACCCAATACATATTTATGCTGTATCGCAGTTCTCATGCAGGTAGGCTGTCCAAGTACACTCAGTGCTTCAAGTTTGAGTAACAGTGTTGTGTGGCATCCTTAAAATGTTAACCTCTACATTGCATTCTGCTGATCACCTTATTTCTTCAGACACTAGAAAGTAATTTTCCTGCAGAATCATGCTGTGGCAGCAGCTCTTTCTTTTGCAATACATTGCACTCATTACCCCTTAAAGTTCATTGTGGTTTCAGGTTTATGACAGTCTTCTGAATCTGAAGGGTGTAATATTTGTGGTTAAATTTCAACCTCCTATTTTGTGCTGGGTAAGCTGATTATTCTATGCTGGCTCTTTGTTTATAGATCTTAAAGCTTCTGGAAATGTATATAAGAAATAAAATTTCCGCCACACTAACTGAACCTCGTGTCCCAGAGACGGTGCTAAGTATATTTTTGCCTTTCCCTTTTTATTACTTCTATAATGAAACGCACTTGTTTCATTATAGAGTCAGTCAGAATAGTGAAGAATCTTACACTTGTCAAAATGCTTGAAAATGCATCTGTTTCTATGAAGTGATGGGCAGCCCAAGGGCTGTTTGCCTATTTCTGGCATCCACCTTTAACCACTACACCACGCACTGCCTGCACAGTTCTTTCCAAAATCAGCATCTCTGTGTTTCTGGTTTTATAATGACTAAAATTCATCAACTGCTCTCCCCCACAAGAAATATTGATTTGTTGCAACTATACTTCCAGAGGCTGCTGTTCTGTTTGTTCTCACTTCTGAAACAGATGTTTTGTTGCATCCAAGCCTCACATGGACTGATGGGACCACAGCAAATAAAACATTAACTCTCGATTCTTAAAGAATCCCTGTTAGATTCTTGTGATTTAGATTTACTTTGGGGAAAAAAAAAAAAAAAATTGACGGCTTGCTGAGTTAGAGCAGCAACTAATGACTGCCTGACAGAAAAAATATCTACTATTTAATGATACCAGCCATTAGTGTCTTATGCTAATGACATGCTGAGTATGTGGGAAAAAAAGCATGTGGGTCGTGACTTTGAAATTATGCATGAATTACATGTCCAAGGTACCTTGGGGGGGAAGGCTGTGCACAGGTGTGTCAATTATAGATGTGTGTGTGTCACCAATCAAAAGATTTTACACCAGTATGATAGATTAATCGCAGCTCCTGTGGGTGTATGAGTAGCATTCAGTTGCTGCTGGACATTCTGCCCTGACTTTAAAATGCTGCTTCTTTCTCTTAGCTCTTAGTGAAAAGAGTTAAAAAGGGGCCAATTTTCATCCTTTCAACAGCTGTGTGGAAGAGTTCAGAGCTCAACCAACCTTGCACCCTGTGATTAGGATTTTCACACAGTCAGCCTACGGTCACAATCTGCTAGAGAACAACTGTTCGTCTCTGCCTGAAAAGGCTCATTCTGATTGACATCGGTTTCTATGATCTCAAAGCTTAGCCTTATTGTAGCTTTTTTTTTTTTCTGTGGCCTGCAGGCATTTACAGTTTTTCATTGTTCAGTATGAATTGTTTTGATTGATGTAGACTTAAGGGGAAACATGGCAAATCTTTGGGATAAGCACATGCTGGGATGCTATTCTGATACAACAGTATCACCGTATTTTAACAGAAATGTACATAATGACTTTGTTGAATGTTTGCAAATTACTTGGAAAAGAGTGACGATTTCGGCAGAAGCCAGTAAACTGAACCGGGTGAAGTTAATGTATGTTGGATTTGGAAATGTTGGCAGCTTCTTGGTTAGAATGTCTGTATTTTCCAGGTACATAATGTTGTTTTATAGCACAAAAAAAGTTATTTATAAAATTGCTGAATATATCAAACTTAAAAGAAGCCAACTTCACAATTTGATACCTGAAATGGGCTTCTGTATCTTTAAGAAGCTTCTGATGTATTTGACACTCCATCGCCGTCACAACAATGCTTGTCATTATGCCATTTCAAGAACCGAGAACAATAGACTAGAAGTAGCTCATATGATTAGCTCAGCAGACTCTCGGTTCCTCTGTGAGGCAGGAGCTTGGCTGGAGGCTGCAATGTTTAATTGAGGCAACACGTGTTAACATTAGATGATATTGATTGTTTAAACTGCCAGCTCCTAAATCACTTAGTCTAGGAATCCTCAAATTTCCCTTTGAATGTCTTGCTAGGGACAAAACCAAAAGTTTGTGTCCAAAATGCGTGAATCAAATGAATGAATCACATCCTCAGAATGCAGTCATGTTCTGTAGAGTCCTGCTAATGACCTTGTTATTTGACACGAGTATGTTGAAGCAGAAACATCTAAAAGGACACTGTCTCTCAAGGAATCCTGATTTAGTCTCCAGTAAAACCCTCAAATGGTGTAATGTCGCAGTAGCTCTAATATAAATGACTAAATACTTGCAGCAGAGAGGGTAAATTTTTGCAGAAGCAGTTTCATTGTAGTTTTTAAAGAGAAACCTGTATGAAAAGCTCATTATTTGCTGCCTGCAGTTCTTTTAGCCAGCTGAAAAGCAGTGTCCAACAAAGAGTGGGGGAGGGACGATGCTGTCCTTCTCTAGTACTTCCTCTAGCATTGCATTAGGAGGACTTTAAATTGTATGAACAGTATTGAAGGAAATTTAAAAACATTTTGAAAACTTATTTTGAAACTTTTTAGATTTTTGTGTTGTCGGAAACTGGCCATTTATTTGTTGTGAACCTTCTGATGTGATGCCTGTCTTAGAGCAATCTCCCACCTGTACTCATTCCCAGGGGTAACCATCAGCTTCACAAAGCCAGCTTACCGCTCTACCACTGAAAGACTTTCCCATGAGACATTGATTGGCAGGAACTTTCTAAACATTTCAACATGAGCGGAGAAGTAAACAAGTGAGCTGCAGGAAGCTGTCATTCAGAGTAACGTGTTTGCTATTTAAGCACTGAGACGTTAAAATGTCAACAAGCAATTAGCAGAGAAAACAAAGCTGTGACAGGTTATTAAATCCATTCAAATAACCTCTTTTATGGTGGACAAACTTAATACAAAGGTCAGACTTTTATGAGCAGAACTTGTACTAATTATGCTTAATATGTAGTTTGATTGCAAAATAAAAATAAATCAAAATATGGATTTATTCCCTACAGTCTGCATGTAATCAATAATTTTGACAAATGATGCAGCTTTTTTTTTTTAAATGGCTCTCCTTTATACCAACTGATTTGTTTCACTTCTAGGTGCCAATCCAATATGATTACCAGGAAAATAAAAACATTTCTCATTCTGTGGTTTGTTACAGGGCAAAAACCCATTTAATGAAATTTCAGGCTACAGCAGCCTCCAGCTAACAATCAGGCCTCACTTTTTTTGTGTTTTTTATTTTTTATGATGCGTCACCACTTAAAAAATAACAGTCATTCCTCAGTGTGGAGTCAATTTGGTGGTGCTTGATGGTAATGACCACTTGCAACATGTGATTGCCTTTGCAAGGAGTGACCATGTACTTGACAGCCACCTAACAAAAGGCTATTCTGCGTGTTTCTTTTCTAGATTACCCAGGAGCAGTTTATCCTGGCCTCGCAGTCCCTGCACCTCCAGCGTCCGAGCTGTGAAGCCATATATCCAGTGGGGCTGTACGGCTGGAGAAAAAGATGCCTCTATTTCTTCCTGCTGCTGCTCCTGGTCACCATGATAGTAAACCTGGCCCTCACTGTCTGGATTATTAAGGTCATGAATTTTTCAACGGTGAGTTTAGCATGTCCTTCAGAGAAAAGTTTTTGCAGTGGTGCTGTGGTTGGGTAATTTTCTTTTTTGCAAAAAAAGAGAATTTCAAACATTTCTCTCAGATGGCATTGAATTTCTTTTTATGTAGGAGTTCTGTTAAGGTTTTCAGTTGTCAGGATTTTACTTTTCTTTGTTGGAGCTAACAACTAGTCAAAGCAGAGGCAAATGCAAGTGGAAAATGTCATGGCGGTTAATGTGAATGCTATTTTAACTACGGTCATGGGGTGGAAATGGATGTTTTGTACCAGCTTCTGAAAATTGGTTAGACCACAATTTTTCAATCCCTTGTGATATTTGTATTGGTTGCAAAAAAACATGCAAGTAAAAAACTGTTTAAATAAACGTCTTAAGGTTAGCTGTTCTCTTAAAAGAACTACGGTCTATAAAGTCCACACTCTGCCATGCAAATGTTTTTCTTCTTTTCATTTGTCCTCATGAGCAAACTTTCCACAATTCATACCAGTGGATTATTTTTTTTAGTAGCTTTGCTTTTCTCAAAGGACATTTGTGTTTCTTAGCAATAAATATTACAAAATAGGAAAGCCAGTTTATTGCCCCTTAAACTGTGTGACATTTGGAGAGAAGCATTTTTTGTTTGTGCACCAAAGGTCAGTATGTGGGTTGTGTTCATGAAAAAGCTACATAATGGTCTCAACAGCTTATTTTATTATCTATGACTCTATAACTTAATTTAACTAGATGACTGAAGTTTAAGTTGCAGATATGTCTTGCTTTCTTCAATTAAGTATCTTAATTAATGGGGGCCACTGTAGTTTGTTGTAACACCACTCTTCAGGAGTGCAGTTGCCACAGGTTGCAGAATCTCATGCCTCATATAGATTGACTACAATGATGAGGATCTTTTGTTTGTTGCATCACACTGACTCAACCTCAAGTTATGCGACAATAGTGAAGAGGAGAAAGCTTTCATAAAGGACATTCAACTCTGCTGCTCAACCAATAAATGCCTTTTTCTTCCACATGTGGCACCATATTACAGGAAATAAACAAGCTTTCTTGCAGTGGGAGACTTCCTAAGAAGCAAATCTACTACTGTAATTACTGTGAAAAATTCAACATAGTTATCAATATAAAGCTCTTTTATCTAAAAATACGTATTAGAGTGATATTTAGAGGTGAATCTGAGTACTAGTCATAGTCATTTGGACAGTTTAAAAACATAATTGAGAAAGACCAGCACTCCAACTTAAAATAAATTGAGTTGAACTGTTGCATGTAATTAAATTACATTTGTCAAACTTAACATGTCAACTTGATAGACTTAATGTGTTGACTTGTACAAACTTGATTTGATTACTTATAACAAATTAACTAAATTTTTAGTGGATCACCTGTTTTGTTTTTTCAGTAAACTGACACTTGTTGAATTAAGCTTTTTACATGCTGTGCTCAAGAGTTTGAGTGTTTAACACTAGCTCTCGTAAACGGTCACATTGGTCATTTTATTCTAAAATGTTATTTCTAAGAAGGATTTTTTTTTTTTCCATTACATATAAACACTGTTAAAGGCAAACACAAATTACACTTTGTACCAAATATATCAATAAATAAATTCAGTTTCTTTCCTCACTTTAACCTCACAAAGACCTGGTGGGGAAGCTGCATTTTTAAAAGCCCATTGAAAAGGTTTCTAAACATTACGTACCATGTTTTGGGTTTTGCCCAATCTTCATTTTATAAAGAATTGAACACTTGGCAGCTGGACCTGCTGACATGGAGTCTTTTAATCTGAGACAAAACCAGCAGCTCCTCTGGGCTCCAGTGACATTTCCAGGGACAATGCATACTATTAACCATTTTGTCAACAATGGCAGCAGTTTCCTTTCCTGACTTTTCCTGACTAATGCTTCTGCCTCTGCTATTTCCATCAATCTGCTCCATGAGTAAAATACCATAAAATACCAATGTCATAAATGTAGAAATTAAAAAAATCTTTATTTTAGTTGTTGTAGCGTTTCAGGAGCCCGTGTTTCATTCTGGCCTTTTGTCTTTATGAACTGAGAATCAAAATGATCCGTAAGGACATTAAGGTGAGATAAATGTACTCTGACCCAGATTGAGTCAGAACTTCATTAGGAACAGGAATTTATTAATTTGGGGTATTTCATAATGTATTAAGAATAAAATGTGTCTTTCCAATCTTGTAACAGATTCATTGGCAATGATCACAAAAGCTTGACTGCAGTTGGTGCTTCTCGCACGGCCAGCGACTAGATTTAGGGGGCAATTACTTTTCAACATGTTAACATATTGCCTTGAATGTTTTTCACTCAACAACAAAAAATTAAAAACTCCTGTTTGTTTGTTTTCTCTGGTTATTTTTGGCATTATATAAAAGATTTAGATTTAAAAAATGTTTGAAGGGGTAAATTATTTTCTGAAGCACTGCTACACTTTTGACATGTTTGAGCTGGAGAAAATCCACAATATTTTATTATTATTGATTGATGTTTGTTGTACAATCTTACTCTAAAAATCCTCAAAACATTCAAATATTTAAAGAAAACCCCAAAACTAAAATCTGTGTGATACCAAAAGCTTGTGAATTTGTAACCAGGCATGAATTCAAATGGATCTTTACTATCACTTCTTTTCTTCAGTCTAAATGAATTGGGAACGGTCTCTTAATGTTTTTTTTGTGTAATCAAAAACATTCAGCTTCACTCCTATTTGTTCAAGTCTACAATGTCCATTTCAGTGTGGCAGATCTGACAATTTAAAGATTGATTTCTTTTTTTTTTTTTTCCTCTTGTAACGCCTCTCTGAGCAGTGTCCTATTTTCACTCCCATGCTGCCTATGCAGCATTCACATCCACTGCTTCACCTCCCCTTCTCCAGTGACTTTAGCATCTGTCTGCTGACATACAAAGACCCAAACCCTCCTCCTGCACTCCTTTGATTTCTGTTCTGCTGTCTGTCCTCACTCCCTGCTCTCATATATGATAAAACTCTCCCTGCTGTTGCTCTGCTTCTATATTCTTCTGTCTCTATCCATTTCTGCTGACAGCTCTATATACCCTTTCAGCACATCCCTCAGGGCCAATCTCGTCATACACAACCTCACAAAAGCCGTCCTCTCGCAACACTTTGCTTATTGTGCTGGGGCTGGATGTAATTTTGTCCAATTTCAGCTGAATTATCTGTGACCAAAATAATTTCCTGAATCGATGTGATGTAAAACTAACATTTATCTTCTGCTATTTTTGCAGCTTTATGTTCCTTTTGACTGGATGTTTATTTAAAAAAAAAAAAAGCAGCATGGAGCCAATTTATTTGTAAACCTTTCAGCTGAACGGGGAAAAGTCTGCCTCATCTGTCAAAATAAGCTGAACAGCTGGGTTGCTGAAAATTTACAACTTTTATGGATGGGTTTTGTGTATACAGTGGTGTGGAAAAAGTGTCTGCCCCCTTTATTTCCTATTTTTTGCATGTTTGTCACACTTCAGTGTTTCAGAACATCAAGCCAAATCAACATAAACAAAAACGAAATGCAGTTTTTAGATAGTGTTTGCTATTAAGGGAGGAAAATAATCCAAACTTATTTGTGTAAAAGAGTGATGTTAAAACATGTGACTTGTCCCTTCCTCTAGTTGCCTTCAGGCCTGATTACTGCTACACCTGTTCTCAGGCATGACATCCTTTAAATAGGACCTGTCTGATAAAAGTGAAATACTCTAAAAGCTTGGCATCATGCTGATATCCAAACAAATCCAGGAACAGATGTGAAAGAAAGTAATTGAAGTCCATCAGTCTGGAAATCTTTAACAAGAGACTGGACAAAAATGGCCTGCATGGCAGAGTTCCAGGATGAAAACCATTGCAGAGGCAAAAGAACATTAAGGCTCGTCTCAATGTTCCCAGAACACTTCTTGACGATCCCCATATGTTTAAGAAAACAGACTTTGGACTGACGAGACAAAAGTTAAACTCTGGAAAATGTGTCCCATTACATCTGATGAAAAAGTAACACGGCTTATTAGTTCAGGACCTGGAAGTCTTGCTGTGATAAATAGAACCATGATTTCTGTTCTCTAATAAAAATCCTGAAGGAGAATGTCCAGCTGTCTGTCCAATACCTCAAGCTGAAATGAACTTGTGTTCTTGTGTTTTTTTCTCTCTTCATAAATGCCTTGTGTTTGTTTACTTGTGTTGTCTTTGATTTTTACATTGTATTGATTTTCTGAAACATAAACCAGGATGGGGGGGAAATGCTGTACACAATTTTTTCTGCAATGCTAGCATCAGGTTGTTGCATGTATGAAGAGTTTGAATTTTATCTGAAAATGTGAGTGAAGCTGAAATAAGTCTAATGAGAGCTGTTAAATTAGGCCTCAAAATAAAACATTGCTGTTCATTGCTGAGTTTGTTTTAACTGAGAACACTCAGAGCCTTAATGAGCTCTGCTCACTAGAAAACCAGACTGTGAGAATATCTGTAGACTGTGACCTTTTGCTTGTGAATTTAAATTGGCGAATTTGAGCAGAACTGAAGAAACTTTATATCATTTAAGGACATGATAAATGCCCACTATGGTGGTTTTAAATATTCTAAAGTCTTATTGGGACAAGACCTGGAAACCTCTTGAACATGGAGACTCCTGCTGGTGTCTCTTTCCCAGGATTAAAAAACGATTTATTTGACAGGACTTTTTGGATTGACCAACTTTCACACTGCTAATTAAGTCCTCTCAATCAGACGGCGGCTATCGAGCAGTGAGAGGAAAGTTTGCAGTCTGAATGCTGCTGTGGCAACTTTCTGGTTATTGTCTTCTTTTGCCTAACAAGGAGTTCTGCTGCTCTCCGTTTCCTCATCATCCTCTCCCACTTTTCCAGAGTCTAACTTTAATAAGTGCATTAAAACAGACTGTCCTGTCATAGTAGCACTGAAAAATCTGATGGACATTTCTGAAGGCATTCTTCTGCTGTAACAAGTGGGGCATCTTCCATCATACACTATGATAGGAGTGACATGTTCAGGTCCTGCAGGAGTTTTGAAATCGTGTAGGGTTTAAGAAAGAGACATGGAGATTTATTTGAAGTATTTTGCAGCCATAATTAATCAGTTCAAACAACTGTACTTAGGTTTGTATTTGATCGTGTCGCCAATCTGCCAAGTTCTGGAAGAAGACTCCAGTTTGTTACCCTCAAATGAAAGAAAATTGGTTGACATATTTGAGGCTGAACCAGCTAAAAACATGACTGTTCCTCCTTACAGTACAACAATTTTTACATTGGCTACACCGAGAAGGTGCAACAAGAAAGGAGTTTCTGCCCAAAAATGAACATTTTCAACCTCAACTACCTGATCTTTCTTAGTTTAAAATGATGGTCAGATTTAAGCTATGCCTCATGTCCCCCCCTTCAAAACTCTTAAAAACTACTCATGCTAAACACTTATATGTCTATGGATTAATGTTATCTCTACTATTCTGCCAACAATAAAATAAACATGAAAATGTTTGCATTGAGCTTTAAAAATGTGAAAATGTCTAACTCAGTTTGTTCTCAATCATAATTCAGCTTATAATTCAGTTGCTTTCTACCAAGCTATAATTGTTTGAACCATAAAACAATTATGGTGCAATCAGCCCATCAGTGCTGCTGTTTGTTGTGTTTCAGGACGGAATGGGAAACCTGCAGCTGAATCAGGACGGCCTCAACCTGGAGGGAGTCGGCGAGTTTCAGAAGCCTCTGTATGTGAGCGAGATCCAGTCTAGAAGGGTAAGTAGCTGTCATTGCTCACCAACGTGAAGATCCCTTTAATCGTTTCTCTGAAGCGAACATGAAAAGGCTTTTCCCGACGCAGAAGACGGGCATTGATCGTTTGGTGTTTTAGAGTGGATGAATTTCAATCAATTCATGATCAGCAAAGGCAAATCAAGTAGCCCTTTGAAGTTAGCTTATGTTGGAGACGTTCTCCTTACCTTTGTCCACTCGCGTCCTTCCGTCCTCTTGCAGTTGCCCCTCCTTCCATCACCAGGACTCTATAGGAACTATAGGATGGGGGACATGAAGCTGCTTACTGGATTTCCAATCAAGCCCCTGTAGTAAATCCTTTTGCTTCCAGTTACTACTCCCCATTTTTTCTTCTTTGATGCTTAGTAAAAATATCCAGCTCAGTTTCCACATAAAAGTTGATCCATATTTCCTGCTCCCACGCAAATCAGACTCTCTGTTGGATCATCCTCCTTTTCAGTGATTAGACATGGCGCTGCAAGCAATTTCAAGCTCTGGGAGCCGGGGCTTCCCTGCTAATTTGAATTTTAGGAACGTCTATTGGGGAAGTTGCTCAGTCGTGGGTCCAATTTTCCACAGCAGCGTTAGAAATGAGTTAGATTATGCCAGTTTGAGTCAAATGACTTGCTCGTTTATATTTTTAGTAACGGATGAGAGCGCACCCTTAACCTCGCCTTTAGAGGGCAGTCCCAGTGGTCTCCTGCTGTTGCAGAACAACCTGCAGGCATTTCTACTGTCTTGTTTTACAAACAATGCTCTGAGTTGCCCTTATCTTCCACCAGCAGGTATTTGCACAAGAAACTCGGGTCAGTCACTGAAGAGATCAATTCCCTGATTTGTTTTACTGTAGTAATCATCCTCGAAATAGAAAACCAATAGCAAAAACAGCAGGGAACATAGCTGTGCAGTGTAAAATGCCAAGCTGCAGCCTCCAGAGTTTTGAGCGATCAAAGTTCTGCTGCAGTAAAATATCCCCAGATCATGACTTTTCCTCCTTCACGCTTAAATTTGCATGAGCCTTTTTTTTTTTTTTTCTTTTCTTAGAAAGCTGTTGTTTGACTTGCAGCAAAATACACTATATCCTCTGTTCTGGTAGGTTTTTGTTTTTTTTTGGGTGAGAATAAATGTGGAGTTCTCCTAATTGTTTCCGAACATAAAATGTTTTAATTACCATTTATTTTTTTAACTGTCCTCTCACAACACTTTTTAAGATATTATGTTGTCTAACATTTTAACGGTTTAGTTTACTTACATTTTTAAGTATTTCTATAACTGAAATACAAAATCCATGTGTTAGGAAAAACTCAGGCTTTCAGAGAAGACATCTGTTCCGGTTTTGTTTCTCTTCATGTTGGTGCACTACTTGGTAATGTAAGCGGAAGAGGTTTTTATAACTTTTAAATTAAGTTAAGCACCAGAGAACAAATTAAACTTTACGATTTGAAATATTAAGATCTTTTAATAACCAAAGTAAACCAAGGAACAATTCTTGAAGCTACCGAACTAATAAAATAAAATGTTACTATTTAGATTTTTATTGCCAGGTTTTCCTGAAACATTTGAGAGCAAGGAGAAAAGGAGACAAGTCTTAGTTGACTAGATTTGGTTGCCAATCTCAGAGCAAGTAGTTTTCCCTACGTTTCAATCTAGCAATGTTTATGCAGAAGGATTTCACAAAGAAAATTAGATTTCAAGAGCTTTTATGATGGAGTGCCCTGCAAAGGTATTAACACTTGAGGTTTTTCACATTACAGCCACAAACTTTAATGAATTTTATTAGGATTTTATGTGACAGAACAAAACAACTTGGAGAAAACCTCAAAAACTGTCTTTAAAGAATATGAAAAACTAGAGTGAAGTTGCATTTTGAAAATCTCTGTATGATTGTGCACCACTTTGTGTTGGTCTATCATGTAAAACCCCAAAGAAATACATCAATGTTTGTGATTAGGATGTGACAAAATATAAAATACTTCTTTGAAAAACCCTATTCTGCAGACCGTGGTGAAAATGTTACGTTTGATTTCGTGTTCATTGCTATTCTAGTTTTAATTAACAGGTGTATAAATTTCAGTCATAGCACAATAATGTATGCTAAATTGAATGTCTAAAGTTTTAACTTTTAATTGAGTTACACCTTATAAGCCCTTGTAGTTGAGGCTAAAGGCAAAAAAAGAATGTTCTGTACTTATTAAGTATTTGGTGCCATGTTACAATTAAATACTTCTGCTTGAATTTCTCCAGGCAGGAGATTTTTATGTTTTTTTTTTTGTTTTTTTTTTTTTTTTTACTTTCATTAGGAAGGCAGGTGCAGAGATCCAGGCACTTTATTTAATATTTTAACTTTGCAGTTTTATTCACTATGCACATATGAAATATTTCTGTTCTTAGGTTTTGTGTTTATTGCCTGAAATAAAAACATATTTTAATATTCATCCCTTTTCCCAACAGACTTGCAATTTAAAATGCAGATGAGTTTATAAATAACAACTTCATTTTATTAAAAGCAGATTATTCCTTTGAAAAATGGTCAAATGAGGCAAAACTTTGCCCAAATAGTTAATCAAGTTTCTGATGTTCAAGTTGCTGGTTCTTATTATTGACTATAGAGAGTCTGACTGATCTGTGAATAGCTGCAGGTGCCCTGTAAAGGTATTAACCTTTTCTACTTCAGTCATTCTCGCCTTGCTCGCTTGATAGCTGTCAGAGAAGATGGTGAGCTGGATTCCTAATTTTCCTCCTGGAAAAGACAGTTTAAAATACAGGCTTGTTAAAGTCTCCAAGCTGAAAAGCCTTCATTCTGGAATCAGTTTGAGCTGGATAAGTTTCACTGCAAGGGAGAGTTTTATATTGGGCTGCAGAGAAAGTGAGCGACATAAGTATTGAACACATCAATGCTCGTCTCGGTTTGGATCATTTTAATGGGGTCATTGACATAAAATTCCCATCAAATGTCAGCCAAAACCAAAGTTATCCACACTTGCAAAGAAATCAAAGCAACCTACTCAAAAAATGAAGAACCAGCTTATTTAATAAAAACTAATGGCCGACATGAAGACTTGTCATTACAAATGGAACAGAGTGGTGCTATTGGGAATGGCAGAGGTTAGCGCTTCATTTCTAAAATTCTTGATGTTCCAATGAGTAGTTTTGGAAATTCACATGTAAAAGGAAGAAAATTTCATTATAAAATAGCTGCGGCTTAGTGCCACTTAGATTTTTGACAGGATTCAGAAGAATAATCAAACGAGCTGTAAAAGAGTGAGAACGCACTCGGAGCACAAAAAAGACCTAGAAATGGCAGGTGAAGTTGGAAACTATAAATAATGCACTCTACTGCTATGGCCTTTCTACAAAATCACTGTGCAGGTCTCCACTGCTGAAGATAAAACATGTTTAGTTAGTAGATTTGGATAAACTATAGAAATACTGGGTGAATGTCGTCTGGTCTAGGAGCTGGAATCAATGGCAAACGTAATCCTAACAGTTTGCAGGGTGAAACATCATGTTGTGGGCTGTGTTACACCATATGGTACTGGCAGACATGGAGAAATGTACTGGGACATTCTTTATACGAATCGGAGTGACAATAAATCCCAAAGACATCACTTTCATCATGTAACATGGCTGGAAAAGCCAGGTCAGCCATCTGACTTGTATCCACCTAAACAAAATCTATGGAAAGGATTTAATATAAAATTGCAGAGAAATTGCCTTCAAAACCTTGCAGAGTCAAAGACGGTTTGTGTGGAAAAACGAGTCAGAATTAAACAGAATTTAACTATTTTCTTCATAAATGAGAAGTTTTGATGTTATCATCTCAAAAATGCTTTTTCTGCACTTCTGTTATGAATTTTATTTCAATTACCTCATAAGAAACATGTAAACTGTTGAAAGGTTGAATATTTATTTTACCCACTGTGTTTGCAAACCTATCAAGCATCCTGGATACAAAAATGATTTAACTGAAGAAATTAAAATGTAAACAATCCTTGTAAGAAAATAGGAAATGTTTTTGTTTTGACAGAAAATAATTAAAATACAAATTAATTTCTGCACAAATTAATGCTGCTAAATCCTGAGTGGCAATCTTTCTCCCCTTTGAATCTCTGCATTTAATTTAATGCTCACTGTCTGAATTAACAGCATCGCATGCAACTGATTTTCTTTTGAACTCGCTTCTTGAAGTGGCGTGCCACACTTCTACTTTTGGCTGAGATGTTGTTATTTATATGCGGAGAAGCATCCTTTGCTCAAGTCCAATTCAGCACCTACGCTCTCCCCATTTATGTGCTTTCTCTTTGATCCCAAGTTGACCTTCTGGAACATAAATGGTGACTGAAGATCCTTTTATGTGATTTTAAAGTTTGGAAGAGCAAGAACCTCTCCAACAAATCCCCTGAGGAATACATTTAGGGCCTATAAACTCTTGAAAGGAGCACCATAAATCAAAAATGCTAATTTCTTTGTGATGCTGCACTCCCTTGGTAAAGTTGTTTGTATTGAATCTTATTTATTTTTCATTTTTAAAGAAGCAAGCAGATTATAAACATGAACCAAACGACCTCTGCAAAGTTTTATGCAGCACAAAGCTGAGGTAATAACACACTTTAGGCAATAATTAGCACCCTTAGGACACCATTAGATGATCCTTTAAGGCTGCCATATAACATCAGCATTTGCTAAACTTTTTCCTCACATAGCATCAGGTAGTAATATTTGTAAATCTGTGGATGAAGAGGTGAATTTGGTCAAATCATAAGGATGTCTGTGTTTTAAAATCCCTCCACGTTTCCTCTAAAGTCAGAATAACTCTTATGTCAGAAAGCTGAGCAGAGTTTCAAATACGCAAACATATTTTCTTTATGCTAATTTACGCCATAGGTCAGTGCATTTCCTTTTGTTCTTATCTTGCAGTTACAATATGTAAAATTTTAGTCCAAATATTATTTATGGAAATAAAGAAAAAACTCCTTAAAGAATAGAGAAGCATAAGAAGAAATATTCTCCAATAAGAACTTCAAAACGATGAGTAAATTCAACACATCTTTGTAAGTCTGTGCTTAAAAATCACATTAAATAAATATAGGTTTTATTCTAACTATCTTACTGAATGAATGTATTGATATTAATTAATTTGGACTGTCACAATAAGCAATACATCAATTAATTGCATGGTAAATTAAAATACTCATTTACATGTTTACTTGCTCCCTTTCACAATAAAAGCAAATAAGTGGACTGAATTTAAAACTTGATTTCTTCAGTCTTTTCTAAACCTTACCTGCTGCACTACTTAAGAAAAATGCCTCCATCAAATTGAAAGTATAGGCTTTGGAACTGTATGAGTTTATTCAATATCTGAAAATGATAATTTCCTCATCACCACTTGTTTTATCCACTGGTTGGAATCCATCAGTGTGAGAAGCCTTGAATAAAATCTGAAACAAGTGCTGCTTATCTAATTTAAGCTGTATGCTGTGAAAAATATTTTTGCACACTTGCTGAGGAGTTTCCAACCGATTTGTTTTTGCAGCCTTCAGCTTTTATATTTTCTCTTTGCAACCATGGTTTATATATCCTGTTGCAATAGATTCTCTGTCTAGTCTCTGTGGTGAAATAGTAACTTTTTTATGATAATGTGACAGGTTTTTGTGTTACTGTTTGCTTTGCTGCCTGCAGATGCTTGAAAATCGATAGAATAACCTTCACATGTCTGGAAACTAGGGTAAAATTAGTCGATGAGCGTTCAGAACTGTACGTTTTTGTTTTGTTTTTTCTTTTTACATAAATCAATTTTTGTCTTGACAATATCATCAAATCTCAATGGTGTCAAAGATCTTTTCAGACAACAGAGAAGTGTATTCAGTGTTGCTGAGTTAATACAGCATCTCTTGAATGATTAACAAAAGAGCAGACTGCAATGATATTTCTAATTATTGCACATTTAACATGCACAAATATGGTTGCATTCAGTTTCACTAACATGAATACTAAGTCAAAATATAATCATTTATTTGCAAACTGGCGATCCATAAAAGTGGCTGAAAAAGGACAATTTTGCAAAACAAAATCTCACAACCTGAAATTATTCCCTGCACTGTGAGCTCCTTTTTTCAGAAATGTCTGGGATAAAATAGCTGCCTGGACTCGGAGGCTGATCAGTATTCACACAGTGACGCAGAAATGTGCCATCATTCAAATGTCAAAAAGCCAGAAAATTACTAAATACAAAGCTGCCAGAAAGCAGCACAGGTCTGCAGCTTAAGTGTCTTTAAATAAATAAAGGAGGCGCCTAAACTTGTCACATCTTTGGCTCCCCCATCAACTTCTTTTGTCCTGGAACCTCAAAATCTAAGAAGGTTTGAGATGTTTTTATCGTACACTTCAAATGACTTTAACCGTTCGTTTTATAACGCTTTATTACTTTAATTGCTACTTTTACTTCCAATAGCTCAAAACGCTGTTTTTAATGCTGTTAATGTATATTAACAGCATTAATGTGCTTTAAAATAAATACATTCTGTTTGTGTCTCCATTTTATACCCATCCAGGACAGTTTGTTGGTCTTGCGTTCAGAAAAGAATGTGACACTGAATGCCAGAAACCATCAAGGCCAGTTGACTGGTCAGCTTACAGTGGGTAAGTTTCCAGTTTCACTTAATTATTACCTGACTGAATATTAACATGGTCACATTCAATAAATTAGAATTAACATTGAAATGTTCATGTATTTCAGTAACTCAATTCACCAACTGAAACCCATTGTTGATAAATTTTTTGTTGTTTGTGATTTTTCTTGCAGCGAATGAAAACACAATGTTAAACTTCTTAGATTAAAATGTTGCAGCAAATTCAAAACTGATTTTTAATCCAGAAATATGGTTTTAAGAGTATGAATTATTCCTGTTGAAAGGTAATTTTTTTTTTTAATAAGAGATAAATGGTCACATAATTTTGTGACCATTTCTTAAGTCCAATTTTTTTTGTAAAGCTTTAAATACAGCTAAAAGAACAGGATTATGGTGTTGACATTTTTAGTTTGTATCTTATATTGATGATTAGCTTGGTTTGTGTCTAGTTCTACAAAAACATTTTTCCCAGAAAATGTACATCTTTACCTTAACTTTGAGATTTAAGAAAAGGTAGCAAACACGTTGAAATTCACTATGTTGTACGACAGTTTGAAAGCTGAAAACAGGCCAGCTTTACTCTTTTAGTTTGGAGGAACCTCCGATATGCGTCTACATGTTGTAGAAAATTAGTTTCCTTTTCAAAGACCTTCTTGGAGATCGGTGCTTCTTCTGCCTTTAGTTTTAAACACCTCATTGATAATGAAAGAGCTGACTTATTGGCTGAGTAAATGCTTCCTCACCAAA
This sequence comes from Phalloptychus januarius, assembly GCA_902982915.1. Taxonomy (NCBI): domain Eukaryota; kingdom Metazoa; phylum Chordata; class Actinopteri; order Cyprinodontiformes; family Poeciliidae; genus Phalloptychus; species Phalloptychus januarius. Next base: position 7,657,920 of record CADWAE010000462.1, read on the forward strand.
TATTGTGTTCTGCATGATCTGAAAGTGCTTAATAATTATGTTTTCACTGATTAAAAGAACTGATTCGCTGTTTCAGATTGAGGTTAAACAGTTTTCTTGGTGTCTTTTTGATCAACATTTATTCAGAAGTCTCCCTTTTAGTTTTGTTGCATTATTCTCTCTTTTATTTATTTATTTTTAACAAATAATAAGCCACTTATTGAAAGGGCAGTAGATTCATCTTACCATTAAGTTCAACCATCAGTCAACCTAAATGACCAAATTACCAATTACAGTGACTAATGGCTGCTGGAGAACAAATGACCTGCTTCTTAACATTAATAGCTATTGATCTTTGTCAACATAAGTAGGACGTTGATGCTAATTTGATAAGACTGTTGATATGACACATTGTGGTCAAGCTTGACCTTTCCTTAAAAATCAGAACCATTTTTTATTTTCTCTTTGAAGGCCAGTAGATGGTACAAAAATGTAGCCATTAGAAATGCATTCATCCACATCTGGAAGAATGTACAACTCTGGAGAACAAGGTGATATGAGCAGAGTCATTTACTGATTTGTGTGATCATTATATAGTCTGCTGCCTTCTGTGCGGCTGCTGTGAGATGTTTACATACTTATTATGAACAGTAACTATAGATACAGCCTCAAATATAAGCATTTGTCCACTAATTTATTTGATTAAAATGTTGCTTAGTGAGTTGTACCTCAGTTACAGAGTTTTTCAAGCTTTTGAATTTATTTTGACTACATATTTCAGAATTTTTCTTGGGCAAAATCCAACTCAGTGATTGCTTTGCCAGTTTTGATTGAATTTTTTGGACCATTGTCTTTCTGGATCAGGTTTAAAAAGTTTAGAAAATAGTTTTATTTAATTAATGAAAAATTAATTGTTCAAACAACAAACTTTACTGTTAAAGTACAATCGGCACATAACAATAAAATTGTAGTTTTAAAAATAATTGCAGAAGTGTTGATTTTTCTGTGTGCAGGTCCTGAAGGTGTGGAGGCTCAGTGCCAGAGGCTGGAGGTGCGAAGCAGAGATGGTGGCAGACTCCTGTTCTCTGCAGATGAGGAAGAAATCACAATGACAACAGAAAAGTTCACTGTCACAGGTAAACTTTGCAGCGGTCTCACCTGAATTTCAAACAATAAGCACTTATATCAGCACCTTTTAATTAAAAAAGAACATATTTAGATTCTGTCAATAGAAATCAGATGTTTTGGACTTCATTCACAGCTCTAACACAACAGGAATATGGAACAGAGATCCTATTGTAGTTGCCTCCAAGTTTATGTTCTATATTCAAGTCAACATAATAAAATCCAAAGACAGTAGTCTAAAAAATGTAGTCAGTTTTTGGTATCTTTTGAACTTTTACCGTGGTAAAGCTAAGCTCTGCAAAAGCAGTCAAATTTTATGAATTTTATCGGCAGGTTCTGAAGGTGCCGTGTTTGGACACTCGGTGGAAACTCCGCTGATCCAGGCGTTGATGTCTGAGGATCTGAGGTGAGTTTATGTTTGGTGTCATTAAAGCTTAATGTCATCTGTTAATATCCTGTTAAATTAAAATTAAGATTCTTAAATATCAAAGATTAATGCTCTGTGGCATTTCAAAGTCGATGGCCGGGCTCTGAAGGAAGAAAAAAAAGTCTGTGACGGGAACCATTAGTCACCACTATCATTATCTCAAGCACCATATTGTAGACTCGGGCATCCACTGGTTATTACAACAACTGGATTTGACCACTATATTAATTTCACAACCGAAGGGCGAGCTAATTTATTAGTTTTTCTCTATAGCAGACAGGAATTGATTAAAGCAGTGAGAAAACATTGAGAACGTGTGAAAGGTTGAGCTATGTGCCGCGCTCCTCGTCTCCCCTTGTGCATGTGATCCCCACTGAACTCTGCCTGAGGCTGCAAGCCCCTCGTCGCTCCATTAACGAGCTATCAGGAGTGCAGTTTGTTGTCTACCTTACTGGTCCGGAGAGGAGAGCTGGGATCAAAGTTGACAGAAAAAGCACTGTTCTGGCAGCTAATTCCTCCGGAGTGAGAGGAATACTGATGGTTTTCATTTTCAAGCCATACACGCATCCACACACGGAGAGAGAGAGAGAGAGAGAGAGATGGGCTCAGCTCGGGGTGACCATCTGCAAAGTGATCGCAGTCTCAATGAGGGGCAGTAAAACGGGAGACGGCCTACACAAGAAGAGGGGAAACACAACTCTCTTTTTTTTTTTTTTTTTTTTTTTCCATCACAAACATTCATAACTCTGTTTAGTTACTTGAAAAATAACTAAAATATTTTCCAAGAATGTAAAAATATACTTGAAGGTGAAAACTACTGTCTTTTTCTAATAATGAATCACTGAAAGCACTTTCGAATTCGACTAGTCGTACTATTATTCTGCTTTTCTTTGAATTAAATGTGTTTCATATAGACACATTTTCCTTTACGGAAGCATTCGAAAAGCAGGGCGAGTCAAACTGGGTATTAAAGGCTATTAATGACATGAATTTAAGTCTAACGAGGCTTTTGTGCACTCGCCAATTCATTCAGTAATTGGACTGGGCACAAAAGCTGAACAGAATAATTACCAAACTGCTCTCATTACTTGGGGTATAATAGATTTTTTTTAGAATCAGTAAAAACTGAGTATCAAACCAAAGTATTAAATATCTACAAAAAATCACTAGGAAGATGTAAATTAATTTGCATGAATGCACAATGCAAAGCCAACATGCTGTGCAAGTTACTGGAGTTTTAATGCTATGTAAACAAATGTATGATAAACTTAATTTAATAAAACCCAGGTTAGGAGTTTTTGTTATCTGGACACATTTCAATGTTTCTCGGAGATGAATCCATTCACACCTTAGTAATTCGTCACTGGTTCCCTTCACCCGGCATGAGAACGTCCAGATGATTTTAAATGACCAAACAAACACATCTTTATGGTGACTGGCAGTAAGCACCAGCAGATGCCATGGGCCCCCAAGTCATCACTGACACTGAAAGCTAGAAAAATTATCTCAGTCACTTGGATTCTCTGCCTCATTACTTTTCCTCCAGACTCTGGGAAATACAAAATTTACTTTGATATGAAAAGAAGTTGTTAATCCACTGAGCAGTGTCATGTGATGGCGTTATGACTCTCCCTTAAACTTCTGAATGCATTTTGCTTCACAACCCTCTCAAGGTTGGATTTATTCCAGTTTCTTTGTCTGCATGTTTTCCTTCCACTCAATTTCCCATGAAAGTATTTGGAGACAGCATTCTGTGAACAGCTAGGGTCTTTAGCAATGACCTTTTGTGACTTTGTGAATATGATGACCTCTCATATTATTTACAATTTCTCTGTGATATAAATATTGTGCATACAAATACTGCAGCAATAAATTGTGGAGCCATATTATCTGCTGGATAAGTTTTTAAACAACTATTTTTACTACTCCTCCTGCTGCTTGATGTCATTTTACTGAGTGGCAGAGTAACAATATTTTTCTGTAGCTGTTTAAAGCATGAAGTCAAGCAGAGCAGCACCTCCCCAGCCTGTCAATGTGCACTGCCAGTCAGCTGACTCAAAAAAGCCTACCATAGCGTTACCCAACTCAGCTGGATGACTTTTTTTTTTTTTTTTTGCAATAAACAAGCTAGAGATGCAAAGAAATTTAAATGGTGTAAATATTGTTAGCATAATACATATTTTAGCAACAATAGGAATAAGCTTCTCTGTTTTTAATTACTGTACTTATGCAGGCTTTTCATTCAGTTAGAGTCTCTTGCCGCCCTGCTGACTCTCTAGTCACTAACAAAGCAAACAGTGATTTAAGCTGTGCTCATTTAGACCAGCTGCTGTTTCCTAGAATAACTTGGCCCTCGGACTGAGCTGTCCTCAAGTTGCAGAAAGTCTGCAGTCCCTCATCCTAATGACAGCAAAGCAAGGCATAAATCATAAACTGGAATAGGCTTTAGATTGATTACACCTGTACCTCTAATTCGTCAGCATGACAACATCACACAGAACAACTCTTTAAAAGTAAAGAAAAATTCAAATACACACACCAACTCCAAATGTTCTTTGCCACTATTTTTCAGTTTTCTCCTGCTGATGTAAGACTTTAAACTGTAAGCTCTGAAGGGTTTGAAAATGCAATGTGCAGATTTGGTTCCGGCACATTGCAGATTCTAGGCCTTTCTCTGCTTAAAAGGACGACACGACTAGATGTTCATTTGAATCTAATACCATCTGTGTTAGCTCACATCCTTGTCATCATACTCCTCATCTTTAAAAGAAAGATCAATCTGTTTGGGATGCATTTTATTTTCCTGCCAGCCAATGGTAATCGAGGAGAGGATAGAGCAAAGGCTAAATCAAAGAAGCTCACCTGAGATCTTCCATCTCTTTGAAGCACCTGCTCACCCCCTCAGCAGTGAATGTGTGAACACTGGCTCTCAGCCCCGTCTCTATTTGTTGCCATCTTAATAACTTTGGCAATCCGGCTGACATTTAATTATGTAGCTCAAAATGTTTTAAAGTTGCTGTACAAATGTTATTTTCAGTGTTTTCTTCAACCATCTCTTGCAGCTGCACCCTATAAGAGTATAGATGACAGGTGGGATAAAACAAGGAATATGTGAGATGCAAGAGGTTTAGAAAAAATTGAATCTGAAAGGATTAAAACTTTTAGGTCAGAAAGAGAGGTTGACTGAGTTATTAAACATTCAGCAGTTGCACAAAACAGGCTTTTATTGTAAATAAAGTTTTCATTTATGAAATCAAGGTAATGCAGCTGCACTATATGTCAAGAGGTTTTGTTTCAGTCTGAAAACGCACTTTGCTACCAGTTAATGTCTCCATTTCCAAGATTGCAAGTTTGTGTTGTACAAATTGAACTGTGCCGTGAATATGACGATGCCAAGGACACTGCAGACGGCACCATATAGCTGTGATGTTTTTGCGTCTGTTTAAATAGTAATCCAAACAGCTCTGTCACTATTTTACATTACAATGAAGCAAAGCAGAGATGAACAATATATCGGTATTGGCCAATATTTGTCTTTTTTTAATCTGTCCCATAAGTAAAAATGGGCTTAGGTTTTCATATTGGTGGATCGCTAATATGAATCATAAAATAAACCGTTTTGTATCTAAACTAAATTAACTGCTGCAATGCAGTGTGTTTTTCCTGTGATTTGAAGCTGGAACAAAAAACATTTAAATGTGCAGCACAATGGAAATCAAATGGATGTGTTTCTTTAGATTATGAAATTAAAAGTACTTTAAACAAGTTTGCAAAACAGCATTTCTGTATGTCAACGGATTCAATTGAATTTTTTATTGGTACAGTTGGTTTTGTTTACATCAGCAGTTGGTCTGCAATTATTTTTGCAATTATTATAATCTGAAATCCTCAATAGTGAAAATGCAAAATAAAACTGTTGTGACAGCTGTCTATCACAGGTTTGACACTGTCTACTACTACGTACTTCACACAGCCCCGGTTATAAATTGCGATGAAATGAAAACTGCTTGGTCCACAATAATAGGTCTGTTCCTTCCAATATATCACTTTACTGCAGCAATTCTCCTCCATCGAGGGTGAAAATACACTTTGCAGCTCTTTGATTGATCCAAGCAGTTTTCAGGACGTTGTTGCTGTTTCCACGTGAGTTTGACAAGTTCATTACAAAGATAAAGATGACAACAAGGGCTGCAACATTTGTTCACACTGCTCTCCTACTGTTTTGGAATGGTTTAACTTCTGGCTACTGGCTGTAAGAAAGAGATCTATGTCGTTTTAAATACATGTGTATTTTGGCTATGAAATAAAGTTTGTATTTATCAGAAGATTAAATATTAGTAGCACATCTTGGTTGCTGCCATACTTGTTATCTGTCAGCAGGGGTAATCATTAGAGTGAGATCATTGGTACTGAAATGTCTGATCTTTATGTTTGCTCTGAAGATGCGCTGAACGGTCGGAGTCATTTTATAGTTTCTGCTCCATCTTTGTGCAGAGTTGACTTTTATCTCTTTTGCAAGGCTAAAGTTATCATCTACTAGTAGCTGTGCTGCCGTTAAATGCACATGAGGAGTTGGATAATGTGTCTTCGATATTAAATTTGTAGGCTTGATAATGATGCTGAAGATTACTGAAGGACTGAAATGATAGAAATTCTAATCTCTCTATTACCAATCACCGTGTGAGATTTAATGCATCCTGTCATCGCTTGATTTGCTTGACGTCCTACTTTTATAGACGACTGACGAAATAATTGTTCCTAAAAGATAATAAAGATTCAGATGAGACTCTGTACTTCAAACTAAGTTGAAGAGATCTTTCCTGTGCTGAATAAAAAGTCATGGTTAAATTATATTTTGGGACTCAAATTCTCAGAAAATGAAACTTTTTACCAAGTTGTGCAAATTGTTGCAAAAGAAATATTTAATCGTGTGAAGGCTAGTACTTGATAGTGGCAAGGTATGCCATTTTGGTATTAACCTTCCTGCTTTGTTGAATGGCGTTACAAGAGAAGCAATGTTCCTACTGTAGATATGGTAGCGAAGGTGTGACTGTGCCTTCAGGTTCAAGGGCTGCAAGTAGCCAGCATAAATGACGCTGATTATAATCCATTGACTTCCACACAAATGTTACATCATTTACTGAGGATAATCATGTCAATTATCTTTTCAATTAAAATCCATTGTAGACTTTTCTTTTTTTATTTTAACAAAATGTTCTGCAAGCAAGTAGCTCACGTTTCCCCTCAGCACCTTGGCCAAAGGAAATCAGATCCTTCAGTTCTTCAGATTTTGATTTCATGATGATTTATGGTTTTTGCTACTATCTACTGGCAGGATTTGTTTGTATAAGACAGGAATAGTATTCCAGCAAGAAGAGTAAGACACTGAGATTTATCATTTAAATCTGAAGCATTTGCTCTGCCAATAACCGGATCACTACCCTGAGTTTATCCGCCGTTGTATTTTGGAAAAGAAAGACATGCAGAGACTGGGTTTTTGTAAACTCACACTTGTTAAAGATATCACTGACTTCACCTTACAGTTGACCAGAAGGCGCTCAAAGGCTCAGAGTCTAGGGGTGAACAAGTGTTTTGTCTTTACATGGACAGCTTTGCAAAGAGCCAATTTCAATCTGAATTTTATTCATTTCCCTTTTCTTTACTCAAAACTGTGGAAAAATGGCACGTAGATTATCATGCAGTCTGACACGAAAAGATGGATTCCTAGAAAGCTGAAGGATGATGTCTCATTCTTTGCATCGGGGCTTTACAGGCTTTTATTACTTAGTTTTAGACGAGACTTCCAAGTAATTTTCATTTGCAGCTTTAGTTTTTTAGGGTGGGGTGAGGAGCTATGTTTTCCTTCTCTTAAAAGAAAAACATAGTTGTTTTAAAACATTTTTTATGACTGTCTCTGCAACTCCCTGTTTTCATTTTTATCAACCATAATCATCAGCACAAATTTTATTTTTTTCCCCTTTCACAATGTTTGCTGACCTTTTTGTTGATGTAAAGGTCAACTTGAATGCAGGTTGTTTAGGTTTCTTGGATAATGGGAGAATCTGTCATAAACAGTCTTTCTGACTTAAAATGCCCCATAAGTCATCCTTTATAAGGACTTTTTATATCTAAGTTTTGTAGAAGGAGCCAGAAGCTCTGGCTGTATATAATGAGCTCTTCTGTATGAAGGTAATTTATGCTTTCTTTCAGGTAACCAATGGCCTCATCAGTCAGCCTAATGATCTGAGAGGTATAAGGCATTGTAACATTTCAAAACAAAATAGCTGTCCTACTCTTCTGCAAAGGCACATAATGGAAAATTAAAGTCACCGGCTCCTTAGCTTAAGAAACCAATATTTGCAGAGCTGTGGTGGCTAGAAAATATGTAACCTGTATTCTTCTGCCAATTTTCTCAAGCTGGTGTGTAATTGAGACTCTTATAATAAAAATAAAAAAAAAAAACTTGATAAACCTCTATTTCAGAATAACATGCAGTTCCTTAGTAACGGAGTAATGGGATTTTGCAGCAAACTGTGAAGACGATTTTCCTATAAATACATATATTTATATGTATTTATATTTATTGCTCATCCCACCCCGGAGGTGGGATGAGCAATTTAGATACAGTGGCGAAAACAAATAATTGATTCTCCGCTGATATTCCCAGAATGGAGAGGTCTCTAATTTTCATTATAGGAACACATACAACACAGTTGTATTTTATTGCAGCTGAGTCCTTGTACTTGTGCTGTAAGAGCAGCTCGTCATGTTGCATTATGTGCAGCTTCTTGTCTCCTGGAACCACAAGCATAAAAAAGCAGCATTTTAAGAGCAAAAATTTCCAACATTTTCAAAGTACCTTTTTTGTGAAAGGCAAATTTTACCCTGTGACACCTGGAAGGGCTATTTCTCTCCAGAGAAAACCGTGTTGCTGATTTAGATCACACATTCTGGCGTTTCAGGTCCTCGACAGTCACCGGTAAGTAACGCATAGAGAGCATTATATCACTGTGATTAAAAATGAAAACATCTCGTACTGCGTCATCTACACCCCAGGGTTTTGTTTTCTATCCCTGCCAAGCTACTGTGTCTGGGTGTTAAAGCTACAAGAGTAATTTATTTAATGCATAGATCTGCTTCGTCACTGTGGGCTGAAAGCTTCTGCTTGGGAGCGTACAGCTTTGCACAGGACAGTAGTTATAGCCTTTACTAGATTAAACCAATCGAGTGCTGTTTAATCCTTACTACTCAGCTCTATCCTTGTTTATTTGTATTTTGTACATTTGATGCAAGAGGTAATGTGTGCAAATTTACTCTGGGAGAGGTGTAAATTATAGTGGAGCATGACTGGCTGTATGGCAGGGTGCCTTCAGGTTCAGTTTGGCATTTTCAGCATCACAAAGCTGTCTCACCTGGATCGATCGCCATGGTAACTATGCTGGAAGCCCACTTTGTGGCAGTTCAGTTTCCAGGTCAGAGATGCACATAAGGTGACTTTTTTTATTTGTATTTTGTCGTTAAGAAACAAAGTAAATACTAAATATTGTGGAAATAATGATTCTGTTCATATAATACATAAAAATATGATCTCAAGTGAAAAAGGCGAATCTTGTCCTTTGTTTCCAACTCTCACTGGAAACGATTAAAATATACTGATCTATAAGAATATACTGATCTGAATTTAATCTTGGAAGGTCCTACAAAATAATTATAAATGTATAAATACTGTTTATTTCCTGGATGTTTAGATTCTATGTAGTACAAATGAGTTAAAATGTCTGAACATAATTTTCTTGCAAGACATAACTACACCTTAAAAGCTTACATACCACTAATGCCATTAATAATGAGGGTTAAAATGACTTCATTTAGCATATGCATTGTAACTCATGATCAGGTATTGATGCATTTAAATGATCTCTCTAAACCTGTCTGGTTTTATCGGGCAGCATTAAGGTGAAATGTGACCTCAGGGCACCATAATCACACATGGTGATGTGGAGAGACTTGGACGGCTATAAAGCAGAGACATTTGAAAAAAAAAAACTTCATTTATTTAATGCTTTGTGCTGGACTGTGTTTGAAACAAGCACTCTTGGAAATTGAACACTTTGTCTTCTGGAAGAGTTGGCCCATGTGTGTGTGGAGGCAGCGAGTGATGATTGAACTGCTTTGAATGGAGTGAAAATGTCTCACACACACGCATCACACACCACTAATTTCTAAGGGCGCAGCTCAGTGCAGAGTGTTGTAAATGAGTCTTTTAATGACTCCGCTGTCCAGGCCATGGATCATCGCTGGAGTCTTATTGAAATGTGACTCACTCAAACATTATTTTGGCTCCCAAAGAAAGGAAAAAAGAGAGAGACAGAAAAACATGGACATGCTGCAGGGAAGAGGAGATTCGTTTATTTTAAATCTTTCCTCAAATCTCTATGGCCTTTATTTAAAAAAAAAAAAAAAAAACATAATATTCCAAAATGTGGGACACATTAAGCAGCTGCAGAGATTCAAATAAATTCAACAGGGCTGCTTAAAGCATCCCATTTAAAATGTATTGAAAAGAGATTTAAGCAAGATGTGGGGGAAGAAAATCAATTTGCAACAGTTATGAGTTATGAAAACAGATATTCACATCGATTGACGCTCACACTTATCTGTCTGTGAGTAAACAAACGGCCCATGGAGGAAGATGCAAATTACGTTAGCCTCAGTGATGCTGAAAGTCAAAAATCAGCTGCTGGGTCTGTGTGCCTCACAGTGGAGGCCTGGTTTGGTTTAGTGATGAGCTGTGACACTTTTACATGAACAGCAGCTGCATCCTACAAAAATATAGGACAATTTAAAGTATCCAACAACTTGTCACTTTTTTTTTTTGCTCAAATTTATTAACATTTCTCTGCCTTGTATTAAAGTTGCCTGAGCTCAACCGCTAATAAAACATGAATTTACACAGTGATGTGTGAACATGGAAGAGAATTAGAAGTTTAGTCTCGATTTATTGAATCACAGAGATCAATTGATTGAGTTTAGCAACTTAACATCTGGTTGAAACTATCCTTTTAGGTTGGAGTCGCCAACAAGAACCCTGACCATGGAGGCTCCGAGGGGGGTGGAAGTGAGCGCAGCCACCGGGACGCTGAAGATCAGCAGCAGAAAGGATCTGCAGCTGGAAGCCACAGAGGGAGAGGTGAGGGCACCTCAAGTTACAATCCTCTTTGGTTTTCCGTTTTATTTGGATCTTCTTTCTCTGTGGTTAGCATGTTGGGTGCAGATCGTCTAATGCTCATCCCGAAATCTAATGTATGGATAAATACAGAAATAAATGAATCAGAATCAGCTTTATTTGCAAAGTTTGACCACTCAAAGAATTTGAATTTAAATATAATTGCTTAGATTTGGTGGAACATAAAGATTTCCTTAAGGTTTGTCATAGAAAACTTTAAATCTAATTCAGTAAAATTATAATCTTATCCTATAATAAGTGGGAATTATAATAACATTTCCATTTATTATAATAAAAGCTTAATTTGTCTGTCCATCCTTATTCAGCCGTTTCTGTCCATTTTTGTGGCCCTTATTTGACCCTCATGCGTCCATCAAATCATTCATCCGTCTGTCCATCCAAACAGCTTTCCTTGTAGCCTGGTGTGTAAAGCTTCCACATACGAGGCCTGACTCCTCCAAAGAATATGAAAGTTAGTTTTTACTGTTTTGTTTCATTAGTGGGGCTCAAATACAGAGTCACTTCAAAAGTGCTTGTGCCTCCAGGTGGATTGTTGGGATTTGCAGATCCACAGTGATGGGCAAGTGCCTAGGCTTAACTTTTAAGTTTCTTCTGTGGTTGTTTTGGTCATTCTTAAGCTGATCGTTGCATCTGGTACAGAAACCGAAGTCAGATCTTTTCTGTACTCTTTAAAAAGCCAACCTGCAAAGAGAAAACTCTGGTATTTTTGTGAGGAAGCAGAATGATGACAAATGAGTAACAATACGTGAGTAAAGAAACATTCTTGGACGTTAACTTTCATTGACAATCAACTAATATAAAAATGAGAATTATGGCTGCTGCAAATGGTTATTAATGTATAAAAGTATAGACCTGCTTCATTCTGATCAGAGCAGTGCTGCTGTCTTTCACATTCAGTTTGCTCTGATGGGTATTGAAGAATCGGTTTCCGGTGGTTGTACATCACACCAGGACATGTCGACTGATTTGTTTGACTTCCAGTGCTTCTGATGTTTTTCTCCTGCAGATTCTCCTTGATGCCGACACCATTCGGCTGGAAAACCTCCCGCTCGGCCTCTACGCCACGTCGCTCGGCGAGCCCTTCAGGAAGCAGGCTGTGTACGAGGTGTGTGTCTGCCCCAGCGGCAAGATCTACCTTTCTCCAGCTGAGAGCGTTTCCACCTGCCAGGCCATGAGCAGCATCTGCCTTTGGAGCTGACCTGAGAGCAGCATGTCGTGACGACGAGCAAAACCTGAGTATCAACTCTGCGATCTGAGATTACTGCGGTGGAGCTTCGAGCTCTGAGCTGTCAGCGCTCCTAGCAGGACGGAAGCGTTCGAACCGCTGCCTGCAGAGGATCGACGGAGGCTCACACTTCACTGACTGAGGAGTAAAGTCGAAAAAGTTCTCTGGAACCAGGAATACGTACAGATCAGTTTTCACAATCAAATTACAGACAGAGGATACAACTTTTATTTTTCTACTTTTAGGTTTATGAATATTGTTTTAAATTTGAGAGGAAAAAATAAACAACAAGGTGCCTTCATTTTTAAATGGCGTCACATTGAAACTGTCTTGTCAATTAGACACAAAGCTATTAAAAAATAAAGCAAGCACAAATGAAAACTTTGTCATCTAAATATGTTTCAGCAAAGTTGGAGATGCTTGGAATCGAGTTGAAACGTGTTTGTTGAATTTATTACCTCAAGCTCAGGTCAGATAAGGACCGCTTTGAAGATGCAGATGAAAGATGGCTTCCCAAATCAAAGGTAACTATTTATCCTGTTCTTTGCTTCATTTATGCCGAACCACGTTTGAGAAAATACTCTGTTTAATTTTCTGAATCTTTCTGGTCATAACTTGTGCTCCCTTACAGCTCTGTGAGAGGTACAGCTCCAGCCAGAAATTTCCGTTCACTTGAATGATTACATACATTACTGTTATTTTGTTACTATTTATTTTAATGGCATTCATTGCCTTTATTCCAGTATTTTCTAAACCTGAAATGTGAAGGTCAGCAAATCCCAGAAACTCCATTATTTCATCCATTTCTTTTAGTGCATCAACACCACCGACAGTGAAATAGACCCTCAGCATGATGCTGCCACCGCCATGCTTTATAGTATAAAGTTGTCTTCTCAGTCTTTGTTCTGATGACGTCATGAAACTTTTCTCCAGACAGAATTTGATTCAGTGAATTCCAACATTTGCAACCACTTTTTGATTTTCTAATTAATTTAAGTTGTATAATAATTCCACCCAGGAAACTGGAAATGTTTAAAATATTCCAGCTTGGTGTTCGTTCTAGATCTGTTTACTTGCTCTCTCCTGTTTACTCTCCTGCTGGCTGTCATATTAAACCTGTGACAGTGTGCTAACGGCATCTCTCTCCAAGGTTTCCCGAAGGCTGTCTAACCTGAGCTCCCCAGCTGAGAGCGAGGCAGGCGGTCATGTTTCATCTGACCTGATGCAGACCCTTACTCCCTCAAGGCTTCCAGAGATGAGCTTGTCTGGTAAGAGCCCCATCACCTTATCTTCGGGGTATATTTCAGACATGCAGCTGAGTGTTTGTCTTCTGCCCCAAAGGACGATTTAAAGGGCAAACGTTGTGTTTTTTTAGAGCCTAAATAACTGAGAAACATCAAAAAGTAAAGACGTAAATACTTTCAAAGAAGTAAGTCAATTTCTTTTCGTAAAACTTTGACTTTGTCTCTAAAATGGAAATGCATTCCTAACTATAGATGATGATGTAACAGCGGAGAGCAACTGCCAGTAGATTTAAACTGAAAACCGATTCATTTCTTGGCACCAAGGGCCTTTTTATGTCTAATTTGCAGCCACTGGTTTTTCTAAATGAATGACACATGTATATCACCATATATGCAGAGAATTGTGCATCTTGATCTTAAATGTAGTAGATGACAAGAAAAATACAGCACAAAACATCCATCAAAGTCTTTGTAATGTCAACAATGACAGCCTGCTTGGCTGAATTGTGTTTTTTAGATCATAAATTATGTCAGGTTGCACTACAGACATCCTGTGAGTCGTGCTGATTGTAGCTAAAATCCTCCGATGAAGGTTTGCTGTTGATGAATTCAGGGACCTCCAAGGCCTGATAGGTGGGTGATAACCGTGCATCTGACCCCAGGTGGCTTTCACATGCACACATGCAGAAAGCAGGTGGAAATCAGTGGAGCTGTTGCCAAAATTGCCTCCAGATACCATCTGAGTTGGAGCTGATGCTGGCAATGGGGTTGAATAATGATTTTATCTATGTGGGACCTGGAGGAAATACTGGAGAGGTGTGAACAGGACCTGCAGGAAAGGACGTTTCAAACTCAGACAAACGTCTTTCATCATTAATTGGTGATTAGCAGTTAATTAATAAGTTCTTTCTGCATTAAAACAAAACTCTGTTGTTTTGTGCTCTTCTTGCTGCAGCAAACTGAGTCACACCTTATGAATATGCATGCCTCCATCGTGTCAGTGTTGGTTCTTATGAAACTCGCATCAAATCCACTCGGATCAACAAATATATTGCAGCTGATTGAGACTGGAGTGTTTTCTCTGAGCAGCTCAGTCAAATCTGAGTTTAGAGAGAGCCACAAGTTCAAAGTGCCAAGTAAAGATTTCCCAAATGAAATGCTCAGGCTGCTTGCAGTCTCAATGTTTGGGTTTGTTTGAACTATTTTCAAGACTTGGATAAATATCAGAGTCCCTGCACTGTGTAGAAAGACCAAGAATTCAATTTAAGTATTTTGGGGCTAGAAAATTACTTTAGTATTTTCATACCCGCTCCCATTCTTTAAATATTATCTTCGACAGCCAGCCGTCCAATCGTTTTCCCATCCATCCAGTCAGTCCACCTGCTTTCCAGATACTTTGGCTAAAGTCCAGAAAGCTATAAGTTGGGATTTTTCTTTGTTTAGAGCATGCAGTCGATCAAACCTGAACGTAGGGCAAACATTTAAAGAAAACTGCTACAAGAATTTAAATTAAGCATCAAAAATCATCTTGATTATTCAGGGGTTTGCCTCTGGAAATGTTAAAATGGAAACATGTTGGAACCATGTGATGTGTTTGTTGTTAAATTAAACATAATGTTTAACTCCATCAGCAACTTTAATGTAGAAATCAATTAGCTTTTACTTGTATATTTCTGTTATTCAATGTAGCACTGACTGGGTCAAATTTGTGTCTCACGGGATTCAAATCTTTCATCTTTGGCTAAAGATTGAGTTGTGCTTGACAAAATGCATCAGCCAAACCTTTCAGTATGTTAAAAATGTCTCATAAATACAGACACCATCTAACAAAATATCCTGAATCCGGAAATATTTAGCCCGAATGTGGTGAAAGACAGGAGAACAGTACAATATGAGGAGCAGCCACCATAAAGTAATTACCAGAACAGTTTCTAGTTAACCTCCTGTCAGCTGACTAATTGGACATTTAAGACAAGTCCCTCTTGCCCCATATTAAACAGGCATAATGGAGTAAAAGCAGAGACAAAAACTGAAAAATATTTCTAATAAAATGCCTGAACGTGATTGTAAAAGCCACGTGGAATGAGTTTTCATTACTCAGAAAGTAATGTGAATCAATACCATCTACCATCACACACCAAACAGTCTAGTGAGTTTTAATTTTCTAAATGTAAAGCAAAAAAAGGATTTTGGGAAAGACATTTTTGGGACATTCTGGTTTCCAAAAATGCAGCCCTCTCCTTTTTTTAATGTCACTTTTTATATTTTATTATCTCCCGTGATGTAGACATGTTGCTTACTCGACGGAGATGCAGTCAGGACTTCACCTGCCATATGGCGGGGCATTACGAGGCGTGTGCTTAGCCACAGGCAGTCTGAGCAGAAGTGGCCTGAGGAGAGAGTTTAATTGCCGGAGTGAGAGACAGATTTTATCATAACATGCTGCTGCACGGTCACAGCTGGATGCGCATTACACATTCCCTCCTTCTAATTAAGCCCAGAATTACTGTTAAAATCCAAATTGGGTTCTCAACAACAGCTCTTGTCAACTCCCCATGACATATTTCTCAAAGCATGCAGTCGTGATAAGGACGTCCTGTTGATGGTTTGGAGGGGGTTTCCACATCAGGGTGGGGTAAAAATGATCTGATCTAAAGTTATTTACATGTGAGCTCCAGTGCACAGAGCCACAGCAGATACCTCACCGTCATTATTAGAGAGAGATGAAGTCAAAAGGGAGAGTTTGTGCAAAGCGAAGCACAATCCCACGATTCATTAACTTATAGAAGCACCTTTTATTACCATTAACTTAAATTGCTATTTTTCTGTGATGCTTTCAGTTTCTCACTTCATTTTTGGATCAGTTTTCATTTATTTTTCTTTAAACAGCATTGCTTCGGTTCAATACATTTGTTTCTCCACCACTTAAGGCGAGGTCTGGACTTTTTGCAACGCCATGATTCTTTTGTTTTTCAGATATTCTGTTGCATTTGGGATGACGGATGACTTCACATTTTCAGTCTGAGTGTAAACTTTGGTTTGCAGAGGAGTTCACAAATTATCCAATGATTACAAGATGCCCAGCTCCTGTGACTGATAAAAAGCCCCTATCATCACCCTTCTACTGTCATGCTTGCCTGTATGTGTGAGAGGTTTATGCTGATATGCTTTTCATTTGTTTTGGTCTCATCTAAGACAACAAAAAGCCACTCACATTTGGTCTTTTTCTAATTAAACTGTCTTGAACTGAAACATTCATTGTGGTAACAGAGGTCTGCAGAATCTGACCTGGAGTTTACGTTGTTGCTTTTTTGTTTTTTCTTTATATATATATAAATTTCTCTGAGCATTTCACATTCTGACCTTCAGTGTGCTGGGACTTCTGCTCCTGGGAAGACTGCCAGCTGTCATAAATGTTTCCACTTGTAAATAACCTTCCTCTCTGTAGTAAGGTTGTCTTCTCCTGACCCTTCCCAGGTCATTGCTGATGTCTTTTCATCTTGGCAACATGCTAACACAAAAATCTGAAAGCTGGCAGGTCTTCTGCTTTTGCAGAGGTGGTCAGCAACTGGCTGCTGTTTTCACAATGAAACCCATTGGAAGCAGCAAGGCCGTATTTGATTTCTCACATATAACTTTTTTATTAGGACTTAATTTTTCATATGCAATCGGATCAATCTGTTGTGTGTTTTTGTAGGCTTAAGCCTGGAGGTAAGTCATTTTAAAGCCTGGTAATGATCGGGTCATTTCTATTAATTGTTTATAAATAAAATCCTAGGACTTGAAATGTACTTGTTGCATGTTGTGATTTGGGTCTGCAGCAGAAATGGCTCTGATAAAACCAAACCTCAGTGTCTGTTACAATAGCATCATATCTTCATGCATTTGGTGAGACTTTCAGATAGTTTAAAATCATCCAACATCTGAGGATTCTACAATAGATATTTGTGTGTTGAGATTGTATCTCTTTAGTTACGCTCTATTACAGGTGATGACTAAGCATTTAGAAATCCTGCATACACCTAAAACAGTAGATTAGAACAAACTTTATTATGTTATTCATCATAAAGCTGATTCAATGCTTTATGATGTTTAGCAATAAACAACTTATGTTTATTGTGTGTGTGTGTGACTGTTTATTGACAGTCACACACATCTCAGATTGGACCTAACAAGAATGATTTGGCTTGAGCTAAATTTAAGCGATGACATTTCACTGCAGTGACAACAAAAGGATGGTGCTGCCACCTACTGGCTTTCAGAGAATAAGACGATGCCTCGTTTGGGAGAAAATTGTTGCAATGCCGATTCAAAGACGCTGTGCATCCTCTGCCACATAGTTTTGCAAGTTAAGTGCTACGTCCATTTAAATTAAACAACACATTTCCAGCAAAAATACAGAAACCCAACTTGTGAGTCAGAAGTTTAGCATAAAAAATGTCCATATGACAGAATTTTTAGCTAATTCACTCTGACTTGTTGAGAATAAATTATTAGAGAAGTTGCAATAAGGAGTTAGAACTTGTGAAAAGTGCTAGCATATTTGTGTTTAAAAGTTCACTGAGATCCATAAATCCGCCATAACAGACTCGGCTGACTGTGGATGAAGGGTGATTCACATTTCTTTACATAATCACTTACATTAAAGGCTTCTGAGTTCAGTCGTCTTGGTTCTCTCTAAACATTGTGCTGTGCATTGTGGCCAGCATGTCTCCACTTCCTTAACTTTTATATAGAATGATTGATAAGTTTTTTAAATGGCCCTACAGTCATTTCCAGATTGACAGGCTGCTACATAAATGAACACATTTTATTTTAATCAATTAAATATATTCCTTCAGACGTGTGTAACTTTCACTCAGTCGGTTCTATCCAGACAAAAAAAGTTACTGTCACCATGCAGCTTCTCAGCAGAGGCCTGCGAGTGAGCAAGGCTTCAACTCTTCACTTAGACTGTTGACAGATATTGAACCTTGAACCTGGGGGAGAGCGTCTCCCTTATCTCAGAGATTCCAGGTGCCTCCTGGAATCTCTGAACACTCCCTCAGGTCCAGCAGGGAGAAAACACAAAAAGCTCACACAGAAATCAAGCTGCAGGAGGTGGAGCAGATACTTTTTAGGTCACCTCAAGTATTAGCAATGCTACTTTCTAAAATTCCCTTTTAGCAGTATGCTCCCAGTTCTGGACCCTTTGCATGCATTTGCATCCGTGTGGTTGGGCATGGAGGCCTTCAGCCTGTGCTAACAGAAGCCCAGGCAGTTTGAACAGAGTCCACCTATAAACAGCCATATCCAGGTCGATTATTTGGTTCACTCCTCAGTGTCGTTTCTTCACTGGTTACTTCTTTGTCTCAACTTTTAAGAAAGTGTGACTGCATTATATCAGTTATATCAATAATATCCCTCCCAAAGCAAAATTAAATGTCATAAATCACATCAGGTGACTTATTCACCTCCTTTGCTGCTCCTCTTTAAAGCCGAATATGATTCTTCAGGGTTCCTTGCAATGGAACCTCTTTATGCCATGTTACAGTTTCCTTCAAAGGGAAGGCATTGTAAGTTATGACACATGAACTTCAGACTCAAACAGAACTTCAGATTAACAAAGCATCTTTAATCTTCACATTAGGAATAGCCATCTGATTAATAAAAGTGCAACTGTGCACAACTTCATGGTGAATCACTAATGATAAAGCAAAGAGAATAAGCAGCTATTCAGGCTCTAGAAAGAAAAACAAATCAAGCATGTGCAGAATGCTTAGAACTGTCCTTATGCAAACAAGAGAACAATTAACATGTTAAGTTTAGAAAAAAAAGAAATAAACTGGATACAGAAATGATGCAGGCTGTGCATGTAAGGCAGAGATTCTCCTAAAAGTGTATATAAGATCAATGGAAAGTTTACCTGTTATATATGTCTTACTGCCTGAATTCATCAGGACACCTTCAATATACCGTAATGTTTCAATCAATTTAATACTGTAAGCAGGTGATTATCTGCAAGAAACTGGTGTTATACTTCATCAATACTTGAAGCCACTGGTGCTAATATTAACATATGGCAACATTCAAAATATAAAGGTGACCCTCCTCTGAACTTTAAGACTTTAAATTACCATTAAGACTTTTGTTTGTTTTTTTTAATTATAGCTTTAGAAAAATATCCAAACAATAATAGGTCGTATTCGGATTAATGAGTCAGATTTCTGTGGCTTAACAGGAGTAAAAGCGTCGGGCAGGAAAACCGTAAAGTTCGGTGGAGACCATAGTTTCATCTGGAAGTAACAGCGTTAAGATATTCTGCGTCTATTGATAATATTTTTAATGAATCAGAGGCTTCCTGGGTCTGGATTGTGATCACGAACACATCTTTGGTTTCCCACCGCCTTCTTCCCATCGTATTGTCTGAAACACAAGAATTAGTTTTTAGTTTTTTTATATTTAAAGGTGTGCTGGTGTAGCGTTAGTCAAATTTCAGTCACCTAAAATTCAGGGTGAAATAGGGTTTCTCTTGAGAAAACAGACGGCTTTGCATAATGACTGCTTAATTTAAAAACTAATAATTAAATGCAAATAAATGTTAAATGTTTAACACTAACCTGAGGTTCTCGTCATGCAGGTCTCGAGCTCTGAGCGCAGACCTGGAGATGCCCATCCCTGGAGGAATGCGGTCCGGGTATCTCACAGCTATCTTTACGCCATGGAGATCATAACCCTGGAAAAACAAACAGATAATGAACGGTAAGTTAGAGAGCCACTGAAAAGGTCATTTACATTTAAACAAAACTCCAAGCTAGAATTCAGCTCATCACAAAACCTGGAATAAAAAGGAACATTTCCAATTCAAGAACAGTAAACCCTGACCAAGAACTGGGTGCTTATATATTTTTCATTGACCTTTTTTTGTTAATCTGGTATTCTAATAGATTGAACTCTGCGGGAAACAAAGGTGAACATGAAGAAAACATTAGTTTTCTTCATGTTCACTGTCAGCAATGCTTTGCTGCAACTGCAGCAGAATAATTGCAGAAAAAAAAAGATATTAAATAAATGGGCTTGAAATATCAGTAATTTCTGGTGACATCAGCCTCCTTCAGATAACTTATCTTCAGAAATGTCAGACAGGTTTGCAATGTTTCTTTTAAAATACTTTGCATTTTGAAAACCCTGAAGCCAAATGAATGCAGATTAGAAAATGAACATGTGCATGTGAGAAGGACACATTTTTTGTGCTAGGCTTTCTAAAGTCCACAATTCCATTTGTAGACTTAAGTAAAAAAAAAAAAAGAAACATCTCGTCATGTATATTAAAATTTTAGATCTGGATGTGCAAATAATCAAATTATATACTTTGTCAGACTCAAAAAGCCTCGGGTTTCATCATAAATTCAGCATAAAGTTGTGCATGTACTCACATGGAGGAGTCTGATGGCTTCATCGCAGTGCTCTTGTTTAGTAAAGTTCACAAAGGCACAACGTCTGACAGTAAGAAGCTTCACACTAAAGACCGGTCCGGCCCTGCAAAGCAGACAGTTTAGAAAATTCAAGTAACTCAGTTTGCTTCTGTGGATAAATTTAAAAACACATTGAAGAAGTGAAGTGAGTCATGGGTGGCGACCAGAATTACTCTTCTAAAAATTATTTGGCTTAAATAACAAAGATTTTCAGTGGATGCTTTTTTGCTGAAAGTAAATCAGGGATGCAAACAGATCATCTTTAACACTTATAAGGCACCATAATCTAATTAACCTATTTGCCTAAAAACAACTAAAATCAGGGTGTTTATTTTAATTTCTTCAGTTTTTCATCACTTTGTACATCTCAAAAATGGCTAAAAAAAAAAGTTAAACATCAGTGTTATCAATTTTAGCTGACAGACATTTAATTTATCTCACATTTAATTGTGACCTTCAGTCATGTTTCAAATTACCTTTTAGTAAAAGAAACCTTATTACCTTATTGTTGCCATGGGGATATGCAAAATGGTTTCTGATTTTACTAAGTCTGTCAACACTGTTAAGCTGTTCACTCACTCTGTGTGGATAGTTTTTAAAGTCTATGAATGTTACTGGAACATTTATCTTTGCAGCTGCGGGAATATTGTTGCTTTTCTCCAAATAAAAGCAATTTAATTGTGTTTTTTGTGTTAATAAGATACCAAAATTGTATTTTTAGTCAATATTTATCATGCCAGGTCTTTTACCAACCCATGCCCCGAGGAGGTTTTCCACAAACATTTCTTACTTGCTAAATAGCTTGCTAATCATGCCTTCAGTTACCGGAAAACACAAGTTTCCCACCCAAACTGGAAACAGCTCCCTGTTAGAGAAAAGAGAACATGTTCAATAAAAATTATGCTGCTGAATAGAACTCAAGTATTGAGCTGCTCATGACTTTTTCATAACAGGAATCGATGAATTCAAATTCTCTGAACTACTGATGAAAGACATGGATACTCACGGTGGGGATCTATCACTATTTATCCTCCCAGCCTGGTTATAAGCAGGCTTGGACTGATTGTCAACATTGGGTATACTCTGAACAAGGCCTAAGGGTTTGTCCAGAAGAGGTTTCTGAGTTGCATCCTGAGACTGAGCCGAAGCAACAGGCGCAGGACTAGAATTAGCAGAGAGAACTGGAGAGACTCCGGTGACGTTTGCTAGCTGAGCCGTTGGGAGGGGTCCATTTAAAACGGCTCCTGAAAAACACACAAAGGGCCTTTAGTCAGTGCTGCTTAGGCGGAACTGTCCACGATTATCTTAAGTTAAAATGTATTTAAGCTCCAGTCCAGAATCAGCAGCTGTGGGACTCACCTGGTGGACGGTGTAATTTAGACAGAACCTCTAAGGCCTTATCTACAGAACCATGAATGATTAAAGCATTGGAGCTCTGCTCCCGGGTAAAACCATACGCCTGGAGAAAAACAGAAGGAGAAATAGTCAGGAAAAACCTGCAGAACAATCTCCTCTGATTTTGCTTTTATTTTGATCAGCATGGCTTTCAAATATGTGTAAAAGCTGATTTAACATATGATTTTCATATTATTGTTAAGTAGAAAGAAAATTTAACACACACCATCAGTTGTATTATCTGAACTCGCATGAGCTCCTGGGCTGCTTCTGCATAGGAACTCTCTCGTTTCAGGACGTCCCTGAAGGCATCAGCAGCCTCTTTATATCTCTGCAAGAAAAGAGATAAAAAACCGCTCGCTTAATCTGAATTCAGAGTGGCAGGGGTTCGCTTTGATAATAATTAGTCTAAACATGTTTGAGTAGATAACACGACTCAGGGATGTTCACACAAGGTCACAGTGAGGAGTCAGAACAACCTGAACTGATTAGAAGCAGATCGTAAAACACCGTATATATGTAAAACATCTAGAGTTAATTATATCAAAGTTTCCTAATTTTGTGCAACTCTACAAAGATTTATTAATTTGATGCTTTATACAATGACTAGTCCTAACATCATGAATAAACCTGGCGCTCTGGAAACTGAGGCTTGTTACAGAAAATCAGCCGGGACTTTAAACTCTGTTTAAACAGACCGAAACTGAGCCATCCGATATTGATTTCAGCCATTTTGTTACGGATTTGAACACTACAGCTTTTCTACTACTCAAAATATGCTGAGAATCAAAAGTCAGACTGGCGTTAAAATCAGGAGACTCTTTCCATGAGTTTTGTAGAAATGTCCAAACAATCAGAACGACTCGTTACATGCAGCATGCGTTCGTCCTATGAGTTAATCATTGTTGGATTTTCCATGCATGCTGAGCTGTAAAATTGTGAAACATTTGTTTTTAACAGGATCGGTTTACAGTCGAGAGCTGCTAACATGACTACAAGAACAGGCTTATATTCAGCTGCAGGTATTTATTTCCTTGAATCTTTGAAGAGTTTTGAATTTTATTTTTAAAATATTTTTTAATTATATTTTTGAGATGGTTTGTGTTTTTAAAAAGGAGGCCCTTTCTCTCTGAAGACGCTTGGTTGATACGAGTCGAGACTTAACATTTTTCTGTCAGATAATAAAATATTTGAACTGAATTTGAGTTGAATTATAGGTGGGAACTCTTCACCGTCAGATTAATTACTGATACCATAACAAATAACATCATACTGATCACCGTCATGTTTGTATGGGTGTTTTTAATAATAAGATTTTTTTACCTTTAGACCTGCTAGAGCTTTGCCTTTTCTAAAGAGACCTTTCACCCATCCTGGAGAAACGCTGAGCGCCAACTCTGCGTCCGTCAGCGCCTTCTCATACTCCTGCATCTTTTCAAAACAGAAGGAGCGATTCCCAAACAACCTGCAAAAAAAAAAACAAAAACAAATAGTTAAAGGTTGCATAAAGGCCAGTGATTTTTTTATTATTTTTTTTTTATTAGAGTGTGGCATGTTCTTACTTAAACTCTTTAGGGTTGTACTTAATTGCATCTGTGAAATACTTCACAGCCATGTCATAGTCTCCTGTGCTGGCAAATTTATTTCCAATAACTAAAAGAGAAAATGTTTTTGTTATGCTCGACCTGTGAGAAGAGGGTGAAAGTTTACATTGAACAGATTGAGGCTGGCATCCACACAAACAAACTTACTTGCGAGACGGGTACTTATTTCTATATTATCTTCTACAGAAGGAGCGCTGGGGACGGCAGAATCCTGGTTGAAAAAAAACAATCACCACAAATCAGTCATGGCCCCACGACACAAAATCTGCATTTAAAGAATGTAACATTTTATTTTTCTCCTGAATTGGACTCTTCTGAGAGAGCCCCTACCTTTTGCTGCGCCCCCTTCTCATCCTCTTTACCCTCAGACGGTTTAACAGGAACACTTTTAGACTTCTCCTTCTCCGGAGTCTTCTTTTCTTTTTTATCCGATTTGGGCTTTTGCTCCAATTTACGCTGCGCTATAAGAGCCGCTTTGGTCACAAAAGAACTCGTCATATCCAGTTCCTTAAGATAAGTAACATGAAAAGTAAGAAAGAAAAAAAAACTTGCATGAATGTGAAAGTCCGTTTCTGAAGCTTAAGGAAACTTGTTCAAATTTGCATCCCTGAAATGGATTTGCCAAGTAAAATGCAAAGAGTTTCCAGATATTTCAAGTTGTACCTCAAAATCGTTGAAGTCACTTTTGGCGTCTTCATCTTCCTCGCTGGTTTCCTGTCCGTTGCTGCTGTCGCTGTCTGTGTCTTTTGCTGCAGCCAAGTTCTTCTTCTTCTCATCATCATTAACAGATTTCCTCCCCTCTGATTCCTCTGCAGCGTCTCCCTGCGCAACAGCAAAAACACGTTTGAAGGATTCAGGAACCAGAGTGGCGTCTTTCATGCCATCTTGCGTTGATGTTGTGCTCACCTCTTCAGGTTTTCCAGGATTTTTTTTCACCTTCTCCATTTGTTTTCTTTGCTTTTGTTTCTGTCGGACAGAAATAAACGTCACTTAGCATGTCACCCCCTCCTTCAAGGCTCGCGCCGAAACACTCATCACTCACCTGTTTCTTAAGCCGCTTTTTCTCTGCCTTTTCTTTGCTCTTTTTAGTTTCTTGCAATAATCGGGCTTTTCGTTGTGAATCCTAACGCGGCAGAGCAGAAACACCCAATTCAAACCAGATCCGAGGGAATTCACTGAACCTTTCAAACGCAGAGTAAAAGTGACTCACACTCTCCTTTGTCTGAACTTTATAAGATGGCGGGCTGGAGTTGCCACGAACTGAAGAGTAGTAATGCAGAGGGGACGCTCCGGTACGGTTTCCACTCAACGTATCGCGACCGAAATGTTGACTAAAGCTGTGACGACGGCGAGTCCAGCTGTCGTAATCATCCACATCTAGCTCTGCATCATATTCAATACCTGGAGGGAGCAAGAATGTTTCATTTACACACTAAAATACTGACGAATATGACGGAAACATCTCTTTGCTCACATTCCCTTACCGAGAAGGCCACATGTTATTATCCTCTGCATTTGAGGCTGGTGACCAAATAAGCCCACAACTTTTTGCTAAATGACAGGAGAGAGAAGGACACACAGGTGGTGTTTACAGTCAGATGAGGTCAGCATCTAAAGATGTAAAGCTTCTCGACAGTCAAACTAAATCCAGTTTTCGAGGCCGGCTGAAGCTCTGCCTTAGTTTCTATTCTTCAGCTGTAGCTGAAGAAACGCTGCTGAATCAGCAGAATTCTAACGATTCTGCTGCGTTAGAATCGTAGCAGGGTTTACGATTCTAACGCAGAGCTTTCCAGGGTTTCACTTTCCATTATCCAGGAAAACCAAACTCCACAGATGAGCTCCTTTTATGGCATGTGACACACGAACACAAAGAAGAAAGCAAACCTGGAATTCATGTGCCAGTCATTTTTAAACACACAGGAGAAACAAAATAAATCACTGCCACATGCAGGGGGGGAAAGTAGCTTCGAGATGATCAAAGAGAAAGCGATGTGATTTCAACAGCATTTCTAACTAGAAATATACTACTGAAGACAATAATCAAAAATATTGCTCCAGAATTTAGACATTACTTTCCACTGAAGAGTTTCTTATTTTAAATAACATTCCTATTCTTTCAGTCTTCATTTGTTAATAGTCTGTTGCTATTTTTCTATACACAAAAATAGGCATCTTATTTTTTTTATCATCCCACTCAATAGCACATTTGGTCTTAAACAACAAACAGTAGAAACACAAAAGTAACAGTAGAAACACAGCAATAGTATCATTGTTATCACCATACGACTAATTTCTAATCAAGAAAACTAGTTTTTAACAGCAGTACAGGGATACTGTTGTCCCTACAAACTGCACGACTATTGTTTGTTTTCTAGGTCACACAACCCAATCTTTCAGCAAAACAATACATGAGAGATTGTGTTTACAAAGGCTTCTTCTGAAATATGTACACCAACAACAACCAGTAAGCAGCAACTACAAAACAATGCCAGCATATGAAAAATAAAATAGAAGCAGCCAGTTGCAAACTCCAGCACTGAGCAAAGAAAAGGCAACTTGCCAAGCTTTTTTTTTACATAATTACTCATCAGTTCTGGGGAAATGACGACATTAAATAGTTTATTTTTAGGGAGTAGGAATCTTATGTGAAAGAAAGGTTGTTTAATTTTTAAGGCTTATTTTTGTTCATCTATTGCATAGAACTAATATAGATACCAGTAAGTAAGGTGGTGACTAAAATCAGATGATTAAGTTTGATATGTAGCTTTGAAGCTCAAGAATTCCATTATTTCATAACAGTGAAGGCATCGTTTTACATAGCTACCATCTTGCACTGAAAACAAAGTTGTTGCTGAGTGAAAAGTGCTCAACATTAGTCATTTAACATTCAGTTAAGTGTTGGAAACTATTTTGACTACAAGTCCGCAGCTCATGAAGCCACGTTTCTAACATAATTGATTCATGATAAAAATATTTTGAATTGCTTTTGAATCACAATGCATATTAGAGCTTTTAAACAGAAATCTGAATAATCCAAAGTAAGCATTGGCAGCTCAAATGTTTACAAAAACGACATCTAGCATATTTCACCTCCCACCATATGCTAACATAAAGTCTGTTGGATTTTTCCCTCAAATGTAGTTTTGAATTAACTAAGAAAAATTTACAAAAAATAATATATCTAGTGTTAAACTACCAAAGCTGTGAATCGGATTTGATTTTACAAACTTGTTTTGAACATTTTGAACTTGTAAAAGACAAATAGTATAAAGAACAAAGTAAATACAGCGATCGATTTAGTCTCACTTTTCATTTATGTTTTAGGTTAAAAACAAGTATCAGCTAAAACTAGATGTGACCCAAATTCAATTGTAAAACAAGTAGGTGCATTTTGTCTTTTGAAAAAGTTTATTGGCATGAATCCGAGGCCAGATTTCAGGTTCAATTCAGGACAGCAGCTGCTACTTTCAAGGCCGTTCGCTCAATGCAACACTATCTATTAGCTTCAACTACGACCAAAACAACAATAAAAATATTACTTACGATCATATGAATATCCGTAAACTCTGAAAAGCAAGAGAGACAATGTATTTTAACGGTTAGGTTTTAGTGGTAAAGTCATTTATCTACATTTAAGTTAAATGTTATTCTAATCTATTCGAGTCGACTAGCATGCTAACTGCACTAGCCACCAACTTCTAAACAAGTGCCAATGAGCATTTTCTTACCGGTTTCATCGTTAAATACCTGCATGTTTAGCATCACACGCCGGAGATCGACGCCTCATACACTTCTAATCATCTAATGGGCTTCTATAACTAATATGCCAAGCGCCAGTTTCAGCAGCTTCCAACTTGAGCTGCGTTTCCGTCTCGGCGCGCTCTCAACTCTTCTCAGCATCCGGTGAGGAAGAAGAGGAAACATAAAAGCACGACGTCATGGATTCCGCCAATGGGCGTTTCGGTGATATTTCAGGATTCAGATCGTTTGGCTCAACATCAGTCGGTTCTTTCGGATCCTGCGCGGTTCTAACGTTATAGAACCGATTTAATATTTAATTGATAAGCCTGGATACACACAGACCCACTTCGGTTTAGTAAGTAACCATTACAACGTCACATGCAGTAAGCCTAACTCAATTTTATATTATTATATGTATTAAAAATGTTAAAGCACACTTAAAAACACAAGTAACTACCGGTAAGTGTCTGCCTGTTTTTCGCTGCTTTAAAATCTGAACAAGCATTTTGTGTCAGAAGTCGGTTCTTTTCCAAAACGAGACGGCAGATCAAATTGACTCTGTCACCAACAACCCTTCATTTAAGGCTTTGTTTACAGACACTTATCATTCCGCCCCCTTCTGGTTATTTCAGTAATTACCACCTGTGTTCACCCCTTTATTTTCCGCTTACTCTAAAATTGAGTGTTGTAGACAAACCAGACAAGTAGCAGTAGAATCAATTTCAGTATTGATCAGGAAAAAAAAATTAAGTCTTACTAAAAGAAAGACAAGTAATCAGTGAGGTTTATTGCTTATTTAACTTTTTTCCTACACCTTACAAGGTACCTCACAAATGTCTCATGATAAAATAAATCATGCTCCGATGGACCCCCGTGGGAGATGTTTGTTATTGTTAATTTAAGTGAAGCTTGTGGAGATTTAAAAAGTGTTTTGATTTCATGAAAATTATTTTGGATTAATTTTGGTAAGGTAGACTGGTTCAGCCATGTTGCATGTTTTTCTTCTTTGTGGATAATGACTCTTCCTATCGTTTGGTGGATTTTCAAAGCTTTACAGATTAATCAAATCCTTTTCAGATAGATAGAGATCAGCTTCTCATGTGTACTTGAATATCTTTAGATTGGAGCATCATGTTTTCAATTTTCCTTTCTTAGACTACTTCCTGCTATCAGATTCTACTTAAGTGATTTCTTGACTCCAATTCTGTGACAGTAATCCAGCAGTGGTTTGGTGCATGACATTAAGTTTAACCTTCTAAAAAAATACATTTAATCAATGTTATTCTCCACATCATTCTGTGAAAAGTTGGGATATTTAACTATTAGCCAAATTTTGTGTTTGACTGATCCATTTCCTTAACATATTAAGCAGTTTCCAAATACCAATAATCTTTGAATAACATGTAAAAAATGTGATTATGGCATTATAATGAGTAAAGCAGAGAAATTTAATTTCAGATTAAAAATTTAATGCTTCATTCACTTCTTTATCTCTGTACAGACACCGAGAAATCACTTTCCGAATAATTTAGGAATGCGAAAACTCCCATAGTTTCAAACAACTACGGGTAAAGTTATTCAGATAATTAGGAAAAATAACAGTGCATTAATGTTAAAACGTTTTGCTGGTAATTCTTAATATAAACCATGAAACCTATTTCTGGCAATTCTCAAATAGCAAAACATTATGTTGTCTGATAACTTCTGTCAAAGTCCATTCAAAATGAATGAAAAGTCAGTTGCAATTCCAGCTCCCACTCTGGTCGTTTTATGAAAAATAATCCATCAAAATCTCTTTAAGGTTTATGACTAAGACCCTGAGTTAAAAACTAATAATTGGTCAGTCCCCACATTTAAAATAAGAAGCAGCAAAATGATTCTGTCACAGCAGAAAGTCATGTATTCCTGCTAGTTTCCATGGTGGGAATCTGTTACTCCACGATCCTTCCATGGCGAACAGAAAAGGCGATGAGTCTGTGGTAGGCTGAGAGGAGGAGGATGACGCCCAACACCACCATACCGCAGATGAGGCTGAAGGCCCAGCGAGGCCCCAGGAGGGTGTAGACGTGGGAGACGAAGACGGGGCCGAGTGTTCGCGCCCCACTCCCAGAGGCGGTCAGCCAGCCCATGTACACACCCTGGAGACATGAAAACACACTCAGCCTCACTGAACGCATCACAACTACATCAACTTGTTGAAAACACTCCTAAACTTTTCACCTGAGGTTTTGGTCCGAGGATTTTGGAATAAAGCGTGTAGGACATCACGTTGCAGGCGGGGTAGCCCACCCCAATGAGGAAGTCTGATGAGATGTACTGAGCGAGGTAAATAGCCGGGGTGGTCTGACACCAGGTCTGCTCGTAAGGGCAGCCTGTGGGCTCCATGGTGCCATTGCCAACTAAAGTGCCCTGAGACATTTGGCTGACCAAAGAGTTGTTTTTCAGGTCTGGATTTTGGTGAAAGAAAAACTCAAGTTCAAATCCAGATTTTTTCCTTAACATTTCACCAAATGTTTTCCCATAGATTACCTGCCCACTGGATTTTAGGGAAATGGTTTCCCCAGGGAAGCAGAATAATGAAGCCACAGAATACGATACCAAAACCTGCAAGCAACACGGGGCGATCCCCAAACCTGGAAGGATAGAAAGTCACTTCTTCATGACCCGAATTCAGCCAAACTAAAATATATCTTCTGCTTACACATGAAGTATTCACCTCAAAGCGGCTGCTTTTACCAAAAGAAACACCAGGATTGATTGAAATCCAATGCCGACCATAATAATACCGTTGTACAGAACGGCTTCTTTCCTCGTCCAGGCGAACATGTCCATGGACAGAGGAGTGGCAATTCTGGAGAAAAATAACAACTGTTAGGACTTTCCTCCAACCTAGCAGGTGTGTGTTTACCTGCAGAAGTATTTCAGGTAAACATTTCAGTATTTCAGTGCAATACTTACGTTTCAAACACAGCAAAGATGAACATGACGATGAAGAACAAAACGTTGGAGGTCACAACAGCCACCTGGTCGATGGTTTCCACAGATTCATCAAGGACATCGACTGTTTCTGAACAAAGAAGAAGAACGTTTGAATAATTAAAAACAAAAACAGAAGATTACCATCCTGCAACAAACACTTTTTAGACTTATCTGGATTTTCTTTCTTAACTTTATTTCCTTGTGTACCAATCTAAGTTAAGCTGCAGGTTTTAATTAAATTATGGCACATTTAAAATCTTACCTGTAATCACTGTTTCCATACATTTAGAGACGGAGTTGAAACCCTTGTTACTTGTAATCTCAGCTCCCAGTATTTAAAGCAGGATGGTTGCAAAGAAAACTAACCAGTTCTTACTGTTTTTTTTAAGGTAATAATCTCATTCCACTTATTCAGATCTCATTTTATCAAATCCCAGGCACTCTATTTTTTTTGTTCAAAGCTTAAATAAAACAACAAAATAAGCAGCAAAGCCTTCAGACAACGGTTACCTTCTGAGGTGTAGTTGATGGATCTGATGTGCTTTCCGTCTTCATTTACACGGTGCTCTCTGATGGCAAAAAAAGTAATATAATCGGTTTTCAGGCAACAACTTCACTGCAGACAGTCACGCAGTTGCCAGTTTCTTCCACTTGAGGGCAGTCTGTGGCTGATGGTTGAAACTGAGCTGGTTATTCAATTAGGAAAACGACCCCAACTCATGTCAAAGCTGGTTGCAGAATAGATAAAGTAGTCTAAAATTAACCTTTTGGAAAGTCCTGGGCTAAAATATACTGACTATGTGTTATGGACTACGCTTATAGACCAGAAAATGAGTCAATTTAAAAAAAGCGGATCAACATTTGATACATTTTTAAACGGTTCACTGGAGAAGACGGTGATGTGTTCTGAATTTGTTCTCACATTTTTAAATAGCAACACAAAGATGAAATAAAGAGGTAAGTTGTGTATTAATAAACTGACTTGAGCACCAGCAGAACCAGCAGGATGTTGATGAGTCCAAAAACTGCAGCCAGTAAAGCTGGCGTGGTGTACATGTTGAGCTGCAGGTCCAGGAATTTCACTGTGACGCCGTTTTCTCCGATGAAAGACAGGCATGCCTGCAGAGCTGAAACCCACAAACACAGACATGAACATGTCTTTCTTCTTCAGAGTTATTCTCCACACCCAGAGCAGCGCAGCGTGAAGCACCTGGTCCAAGAATGAAGCCCAGAGCCTGACAGGCGCTCATGTTTGCCATGGCTCCAGTCCTTTCTTTCAGAGATGTAGCGCCAGCAACATACGACCTCACAACAGCAACATTACCTGAAGGGAACAAATCGAATGTCACTGTGTATGAAATGGAGCAAAGACGTCTCTATTTAACACCAGGCCAGATTTTCAGGGTTGTAGGAAACATGAGCCAGAAGAACGGATTCCCACCTGCTCCAAAGCCAACAAATGCTCTGGACATGAGCATGTGGTACTTGTTATTGGTTTTGGGCAGATACGCGTAGGCATAGTAGATATTGGCAGCCAGGTTGATGAAGATGGAGCACACCAGCGGCTCCCTGCGCGGCCGGTGATTAGACCACAGCCCAAACAGAGGTGAGGCCACCATCTGACCCAGACTGTAGGCTGCAACCATCCAACCCAGGAAGCTGGCGTCTGCACTGCTGTCAACCTACAACACGAGACAACCAGGGAGGAGACCCATTTACTAAAACACAACATCGTCTGACTCCACGTCAAGCAAGTGACTTCAAAAGCTTGGTAAAAAAAAGAGTAATTAACCACAATCTACCTTTCAAACTATGCTTAAATTTAGATTCTTGACATAAATTAAGCTATCGATCTTTTTCTTTACTTTCTTTATAGTAAATGATGCCTCGTATCTAAACAATGATTCTTCAAAAGGGAATTCAAATGTACAAAATATGCTATTTTTGTCTATAACTGATTTTGTAAGATTTCCTTTGCTACTTTCATTTCCCTTTTTTCCATTTATTTATGCAGAAAGTGAACACTTTCTCTCAACCTTAACAAAAAAAAACCCACTTCCAATAAAATGAAAAATTGAAAGCATTCCATACCTTCTGCAAATAGGGCCATAGAGATGTGATGACAATGGTGAAACCTGAGCAGAGACAAGAAACAGAGATGATCGACAAGCTGCCAAAAAGCCAAATAATGACTGCTAACACATTAATACTTGATTTACAATGTATCAGAGATAAAAGATGCCATTTAGATATAAATAAATGAAAGAAAAGCACTTGGTTTGAAAAAGTTACATTTTTACCTTTGAGAATCATTAAGAAATATGTCAGGATATTCAAACTGTTTTTCTCCTCATACTCATAAAAGCAGATTTAAGACTTTGCAGAAGTCGAAGATCAAAATAACATTTTTGGGTTTTTCTTGAGTCAAAATATACAACACTGGGGTTGGGAAACTTCATGCATGTTGAAATGCAAAATAACATGTTTACTCATCAGGCAAAAGGTAGCGAATGTTAAATTTTAAGTTTCTATAACAAGCTTCACGTTATACCAACACATTTTTTTGCACAGCACCTGCATTCCAGTTAATGATTATAACTAAAACAACTTGCAAACAAAGTTCATAGGTTTACCAAAAATCACTGAAGGACAGTTTATAATTATCTTGCTGCAGTTGTTAAATATTGTTAAATATTGTGATTTGTTCTAGGCTATAAGATTACTGCATAACACATTTGATAATGTAATGGATTGAATATTGTTCTATGATGGTATTTAGTTGCTCTCAAAGATTTCTTCCTTCAACTGGTCCAACCTGATGGATGTGATGCTCTGGAGCTCTGGTATTTCTGGTTAAACTGGTTCTAATTGAAGGCACTGCTGCAACTGATCACCTTTAATTTGGTTTGAGGGTGAAGTATTTTGGTCAATTGCAGCTCTTTTAGTGGAAAATAAAGAACAAACTTTGGCCAATTCAACTTGGACAGCAAATGTAATTTATCTGATTAACAGCAATATACCTAAAAGCAAATCATGTCCTTTTATTTCCAAATTTAATATTTTGTCACTTTATAGTGGTTTAAAATGTACATTTTATTTTTACATGGATCTCAAAAAACTGGCATTGCTGCATTAGGTTAAGAAACTGATTGTTCAGAGTGCTGTATCCAATATTATGAAAGTTAGTGGAAGAGAAAATGTGATCAAACTCCCCCTAACAGGATTGTGAAGTGAACTCCTTTCAGGAACTGGATGGTTGCTCAGCGGTCTAAAGTCCTCTTTTCATAAGAAAGCAAATTCTGCACTTCAGTTCATACTATGCCAACACCACTAATACCAGCTTTCACACCCATGGTATCATTGTGTTTCATCTGCAAGCTGGCCAGAGCTAAACCCTGCAGAATTTCCATGCAGAACTGCAAAGAGTCTATATTTTGCAAGAATGATGATCTTCTAATATTGAGATCCATTTGCATAGTTCTGTAAAAATGTTCTGCTCTTTTTTGCTAGTTTTCCATCCCTTTGTCTCCACACCTCTTTCAACAGGGAGACTTCGTATGTACTTTATCCAGCACATTTGTCACCAGCTTTCAGATGAGTCGTCTTGTTGAACTGGACAGACAAGGCGTGTCCATACAAAAGGGGACAAAAGTCATGGGAGTCCTCCTCACCTACACTGCTGAGAAACATTGTGAAGTACATGACCCGGATGGACCTCCACCGGGTTCTGTAGTCCTCATCCTGGGAGTCATCACTGCATACAGATAGGAACAACGATTTGTAAAATTATTTAATACAGTTGTGATACAAAAACATTTAAAATCTGGCTTCTTGGTGGTAAAAAAAAAAGACCCTGTGAACTCTGTACTCACCTGCTTGCATCGTCCCGGAGCAACGGAGTGGTGTCGTCTGGGTCAAGATGTGACATTTTAACTAATTCAGTAATCTAGAGAAGGTTCGGTGTTCTAAGTCTCCATGTAGACGAGGGTCAGTGAACTAGCCGGGGCCCAAAGTAGACTCCTGGTCTTGCGGAAAGCTTCTAGAAGCTAGCGACACTTGCAGATAACCGCAGCCGCACAAAATAACACTCCAGCTGCAGACATTAATAAGCTTGATAGATGCTGCACGTCTAGCTGAAAAGAGGCATTTCTAACCGCTGTTAAAGTCCATAAAAAGCAGCACGTAACACAAAACCTGGCAGAACTGGACTATGATACCATAGCAGCGCAACTTTATTTACGTCGAATAAATAAACTGTAACTTCCGGTTACATCTTACAAAATAAGACACAAAACATAAACTTTGTTGAATTTTATTCTAAATGCAGCATTTATAAGTTATTTAAACAGTTAAATATTAATCTAAATGAATTCATAATATGCTTATGTTGGAATTTTAATTTTTTTGTCTTTAATAAGTGTCTGATTTTATTTCGAAATTCACACTACGTTACGCTTGGGTCATTTCCGCCTAAATACTTTTGACTTGCAGCAGCGTGCTCACGTGAGAACGCGAACATAGCATTACACCTAGGATAGCTTAATTATTCTCCTCTTTATTTTGATATTAATAAGGGAAAAACTAGTGCTAAACATGCTGCTTGTAGAAATAAATTTATTATGTTTTCTATGTGAAGTGTCTAAATGATTAGAGTGGGAAAACAGGAAAAGAAGTTTAACTTAAAGATTTTGATATAGATGTTGTAGATACTCAGATTCCCCTTCCAGATTTCCTCTGCGTTTGCCTTTTTGTCTCGCACACCACACCTAGAAGGTTCAGATCATTATCAATTTTAATATTAGACAAAAATAAGATAAAACTAAATGATCATTTATTAAGAGAAAAAAATCATGCTTATACTTATTATTAGTCACTCTAAGGTCAGTTTAACCATTTTATCAACTTTGTCACAGCAGCTGTTCAAACCATTCTGGTTCTGTTGAATGCTTGGATGTTCTCCCTACTTTGGAGGCTTCAAAAACAAAGCAAGTAATCCCATCTTGATCGAAGTTACAGCTGATTCTAAGAACACCAGAAATAAGAAGGAAAAACAAAATAAAACTTTCTAGGACATTTGTGCTGACTTTAGAATAATTTCTGTTAAGATAATCCTTCATGTGTTGGTCAAATTAGTTCTGACTCTGGGCAAGTATCCAGTGATAAAGAGCCATCACAAGGCCTCGATCAGCCAATAAAAAGCAGACTTGACAAAATGTGGATCTTGTATTAGTCTTATGTGAAGTGAATTCTTTTTGGGGTTTTTTCTATCATGTTCTTTAGAAATAAAAGGGAGAAAAAGAAGGTAAACAATATGATTGTAGATACAATACAATCTCCAGGCTGAAGTTGTTTGTCCTTTAACTTTCCAACACCTTAAGATTCAACTGAAATAAATACACAAGTTTGTTTCAAAGTTCAACATATTAATCACCACTTAGTCATTTGAAAAGCTTTCTGAATTCCTAAAGTACAAAATATAAGACTTATTTTGACATGCATTCAGACAAGAATCTTAATAATAAAAATAATAATAACATAGAGATTGTTAGGTACAATCTAAATACATCAATGGTTTATTTAAGGAATATAATGAAAAGTAATTCTATTGGGTGAATGGTCAGATCTAATATGTTTTTATACCACAAAAATATAATTATTTTCATCCAGCACATCCATCGATTTTTCCATACTCCCTTTTCCCTAAGTGGAGTCAGGAGGAGGCGGGGTCACCCTGGACACAAGATAAAACAACCATGCACACACACTAGGGAGAATTTGAAAAGGCCAATTAACCTGATAGTCATGTTTTTGGACGGTGGGAGGAGAGAACCCACGCATGCACAGGGAGAATATACAAACTCCATGCAGAAAGACAGGCAACCTTCTTGCTGCAAGGCAACAGCTCTACCAGCTGCGCCACTGGGCAGCCCTTATGCAGCACAATAATGATTAAATAGACACGTTGCTAATATATTGAAATGTTGCACAGCTCGTTAAAACCTGACCTTGAACATCGCCGTATATAATAGCGCCTTCAATGACATTTACGAAATTAATTAAATGTTTTGAATACATACGATATAAGAACTACTAGATCCGACCGAAGTGTGGTGAACATCCGAGACCCTCCCCTTTAAGACAGGCTCCACCAACCAAGTTAGGTGGCATTTTTTCATTTGCAGAATCGAAAGTGAAAGGAGAACAGATTTAGTTCGGGCGTCCATTTTACACCTTCGGCACATTTCGGCCGCTAAAGCCCGTGATTTCAGGTCAAACTGATCTCCACTTAAATCACGCCCAAAGCCTCGTCAGAGAGAATCCGCCGCGGCTTTTTGTCTTTTTTTGGACGTGTGGATATTACGTCACCTTGGGTTCACAAAGACACAATGGGTAGGCCGAGTGCTGCATGTGCTGCTGTAGTTTGTAAATACTGCCAAGATTTAATCCGTCGTGTTAACACTGCTCTCATCTCCAAGTTATGAGGGACAAATCTTGTTTGTCTTCCTATAATTGCTGCTGTAATTTATTATTTGTTTTGTTTTTTTCTCATCCCAGATAATCGGATGATTCACTTTTATTTTCTGGCGCTTCTGTGCTCGCCTTGCTGTGTTGCTCCGGGTAAGTCCCCTCATCTGCAAACCTCCCACTCTGATCTGACTCATTACTACGAAGAATAATCATTAACTTATCTGTTCATGTGACTGACTTGCTCCCCCTCATTAACTCTTGGTTTGCTCAGCAAATCTTACAACTCATAAGATTTGAGTTTTAAATCTTATGAGTTTAAAACTCAAATCTTTGAGTAAACTTTGATTTTAAAACTCTTTAAATCAAGGATTTTTAAATGCATACACAGTTTGTATCTTACACTGCAAACTGTGTGTGCAGTGTATGCAAACTGTTTTGCACACAGTTTGCAAAATAATGAAAAAAAAAGTATTGGAGTACCATAATCTCACAATGAAAAATCAAAATCCTTAAATTTAAGTATGTTTATTTAATAGGAGTAAAATAGTATGTTCATTTTTTGTACATTACTATCGGTAAACTTACCATTTATTAACTTTGTACGATCTTCAGATAAAATATCTTGAATGCCTTTCCTTTCCTGATCAAGTGTACATTAACACCTCTTTGGCTGAATGGCTTCAAGGCTTAAGAAAAAAAAGAACACCAGACCTGCAGCGTCAAAGATCCATTACGCTAAAAAACCCAAATGTAACATTTTTGCTTCAAGTACTTATGTTATTGTATTTCTGAACAGCACACAATGATTGAGTTAAAACTTTAGTACTTTAACTTATAACTTTCCCTCGATCCCGGACATGTATAGATCTGGATAAAACAGGACAAGATCATTTCTGCAGATTCCACACATCCTGGACACAAACTGTCCACTCTATTACCTTCAGTTCACTGGTACAGAGCGCTATTTACAAAAAGCAGCTGCCACAAAGACAGTTTCTTCCCCCAAACTGTCTCTCTGATGAACATTTAACAGAACTAAACATTAACATGAACTAATTCAACTTATTCTGTTTTAAAAACAACGTGTGAAAATATATTTGGTGGGGACTGTTTTAGTTCCCACCAAATTTGTGCACTGAGAGTAAAATGGAAAAAAAAATGCACTTAAGGTTTTTGTTTACGTGCCCATAAATCTGATTCTGAATTTAATTAAAGCTCCTTTGGAGGCAGCAGAGGAAAACATTGAAATAGCAAATATTCATCCTGGTTTATAAACTTGTAAGAGGCATAAATCAAAATAAAATATTTTGACACTTTTCATACTTTTGACATACCTGGACTCCAAAGTATCATTAATAATCATCTAGAGGCTTGTATAATGCTGAGCATTTGGTTTAGAAAACTTATGATAGACATGACCACAAGAAAACCTTTTAATTCAATTTTTTTTATATTCAATTTAATTGTGTTACAAAATAAAAGATGACTGATTAAGATTTTCTTTTCAGTTTCAGAGACTTTCACTGTTTCAGTAAAGCCTTATGTCTCAGTCCAGCGAGGCAGTACAGCCATCTTACCCTGCTGGCTCACTTCCTCTCAGAGTGCAGAAGATATGGAGGTCCGCTGGTATAAAGGGAGTGATCAGTTTGATACTCCTGCCCTGTTATATAAGGACAAAGCTCTTGACCCCTCATCCCAGAAAGCTTCGTTCGCTGGCCGAGTCTCACTTGGCTTAAAGGAAGAAACATCAGGTGGATTAAAAGCAGGTGATGTCAGCCTGAAGCTGGAAAATGTTGCAATTGAAGATGAAGGAAGCTACACTTGCTATGTTACCAGCGATAAGCATTATGATAGTGAAAGTGTTGGTCTGAGTGTGACAGGTGAGAACCATGAAAACAGAATGAGCACAGAACCAAACAGAAAGATGTCTACATCAAATGATCATCCTCTTCTTCTTCCAGAAACTGGACGTTCCCCTCTCCTATCAGCAGTGATGAAAGACGATAACAAAGTTAATATGAGCTGCCAGTCTGACGGCTGGCATCCAAAGCCTGAGCTGAGCTGGTCAGACAGCAAAAATGCTCTCACACCTGCTAATGTGTCGTTTAGCAAAAACTCTGCTGGTTTTTATTCAGTCCATAGTTGGGTTCTGGTCTCCAGTCCTTCTGAGGTCTCCTGCTCTGTTGGGCTCTTCAATGAAGCACCAAAGGAGGCCAGAATGCGCCTGGAAAACCCTCCACCACTAAAAGAAGGTACGTGGTTTCACCTTCTAGGGCTGCACAATAGATCACTAAGATAATGCCATCGCAATATCAGTTTGCACAATATTGATGTCGCAAAGGAGTGCAATCACTTTGACAATTATATTTTACAACTTCTGAATTTATCAATTTTTATCCATCAGTACTTAGTGCCACAGAAGGAAAAGTCAAACCAGACATATATGACTTGTGTGAGTCAAAAAAGACAGACACATATAACACCTGATATGTCATCAAAAGATCTGCCATTGTTATAGCCACTGCAAGACTTTCTGATATTGTTCAGCCCTAACACCATGTATTCTTTTGTAGTTTTCCAGGAGAAAGAAGTCTACTAGAACATGTTTGTTATATGTTATTCAGAGTCGGGATCCTCAGCTGGATGGGTGGCCTTTGGGATACTTCTGGCAGCTGTATTAGTGGCAGTCGGAGCTCTGTACTTCCTGTACTCCAGGAAGAAAGGTAAATGTTTGATTTACATCAGAGAGCCTACATTGATGACAATATTTAAAGATGCTGAGATTTTAAATAATTTTAAATACTTGGTGATATGTTTTCATTTCAGCTAACAAGTCAAGATCAGAAAATGATGCAACTGATGGTAAGAAACACTTTGACACCTTAACCGTATTTATTAGAACAATTTTACAAACTTTCTGCTCAATGTCACCTTCCTTATATTAAAGGGACGATCATGTAGTTTTACCTTTTGTGGAGTTTTCAGACTTAATTAATGGTTTGTGAATTTAATACGGAGCAAAAATCTTGTGAGGTTTTTTAGGACGGTTGTACAAACATGACATATGTCTACATAAAAGACAATAGAGACACATACAGCCCCTTGCAAAAGTATTTGCATCCCTCTTTCACATTTTATCAAATTACTGAATATGTGTTTTGGGAGAAGATTTTATATAT
Organism: Phalloptychus januarius; assembly: GCA_902982915.1. Classification (NCBI taxonomy): domain Eukaryota; kingdom Metazoa; phylum Chordata; class Actinopteri; order Cyprinodontiformes; family Poeciliidae; genus Phalloptychus; species Phalloptychus januarius. The sequence goes on from CADWAE010000462.1 coordinate 7,697,987, forward strand.
TAAAACAATGTTCTCTTGTACATCACTGGCAATATTAAGATTAAGATGGTTTTCAAATATCTGACAAAATTTTAAAACTTGTGGAGCTCCCTTTACGGTGTAATAGCATAAAGTTTACACTGTTATTTTCCAAAAGATGGTACAAGTACCTTTGGAAGTCATCTAATTAATAGGTTTCCATAATGTAATATTGAAACTGGTATTTCAATAATCTAATTATTTTTAATGTCTAGAAATAAGAAATGTTACATTTAAAAGATGAATTCAAAATTGTCCAAATAGCTGTCAAAATTTTATCTCAATATCCACCCCAGACATCACTGTGTAGCATCCTCACACCAACAACAGATATGAGAATAAGGGACTCGTCGGAATCACTTTCTAAAGTTTTTTGTCTTCCAGGGGCTGAACCCGTGAAAACGTCTGAAGGTAAAACACAAGGCTTAATTCATATTTACTTATTTTTCTATTTCTGTCAATTCAGCATTCAAGGATGCTTATTGTTTTTGATTTGCTCTAGATGTTTGAAGACATCTAGAGAGGAGTGCCATAGAAACATAAATTTATTACATATCTTTACAGAGTTGTGTTCATATTTTCAGTCGAATAACAGCATAGCTTGTTGATGAACCTCAATCTCATAAAGATTATTTTAAAACTCTTGTTGTATTCACTGCATAAAACAACTAAAATATAATGTATTTTTGTGTCTTCCTTCAGAGAAAGAACTACTTCTGCCAAAAAGTAGGACACAGTATTTGAAGTTGCACATATTAATATAATCAAAACAAAACCCTTATAATACAAAATCACATTTTTAAGATGTTTTCTCTTCTTGCTTTTCTGTCCAGCAACATCGCAGCCAACAGTTCTATCAGAGGCATCCAAGTATTATGGTAATTTTACATTTATTTCATATTACTCATATTTAGCATTTTTCTTCATGATTGTATTGATTCTAATCAAATTTTCAATCTTTTACAGTGAATGTTCAACCGGTGGACACAGGCAATCCGCTATTAACAATCAAGGATTCTAAACTGAGAGATAGTCGTGATGCAAAGTTTCCTGATGGAGACAGAGTCACCTGTCTCACAGCAGTCAGAGGATCACCTGGCTTCTCTTCTGGACGACACTACTGGGAGGTTTGCTTAGAAACTCCAAATATAGATTTCAAGAAGTCCTGGTGGATCGGGGTTACAGATAGACATGAAATCCCTCATGATGAACGTTTGTCTCCAACCACAAAAAATGGTTTCTGGTTCTTGTCTTCTTGCCCCAATGAGGAGGAAACTGTTCAGTTTAGCACTGAACCGGAGACATTCATTTATGTTCAGTCAAAACCAAAAACAGTCGGTGTGTATTTGGACTTTGACAACGGAAAGCTCTCCTTCTACAATGTGGAAGAAAAATGTCTGATTGGATCTCTGGCAGCAGAATTCACAGGTGAACTGTTCCCACTTTTTAACCCTGGAAAAGGTGACGTATCACCTATGAAGATATTACAGAGACCTGAGCAGGATCAGTCAAATAACACTGAACCTGTAGAGAAAGTACTGAAGGAGAAGCAGAATCAATCGGGTACGACTGAGAATCCAGAAGCAGAAACTCGCTGACGCTGGAGCTTCGTTCAGTGTGTGATTCACACAACGAAAGTAAGTTAATTAAATATCTTCCATCTTTTCACGTGCAGTTTTTGTTGTTCCTGCAGTTAAAGGCAACTCAGGAAAAACCCAACCAGAGAAAATAAACTTCTAGCTCCAAAGAAAGTTTTATAATTTCTTTGATGTTTTTACAAATATCAGTTATGAATTCTCAATTAGCACCGCTGTCGGCTTCTGACCCTGAATTTGCTTTGCTTTAAAGCCTGGTTTCATAACTGAGACAATAATTCAGTGAACTAATCACTAGACACACATGTTGCTTTCTCTGAATGTTAGCACCACTCCACCAGATCAGTAGAATAAATGTACATTCATGTGTTTGGTACATGTGTAGAACCATAATGTTTAAATGTGTGATACCTTTTAGTGAATATTTACTCATTATAGTTAACCTGATCTCCTGTGTTTTTGAAGTTCTTATTAAGTGACTTTGATACCTGTTGTAAAACTGTCTGGTCTATTTTCCTTTTATCAAGAGTTACTAATACAACCTTTTATATGAATTGTTATAAATATTTTTATGTTATATTTTGAAGCTTTACAAAGCTGCCTATTCTTACTACAATCTATAAAATGTATGTTCTTTGGAATAACTTTAACGCAGTGATATCAGTGTTTTGGAAGCTAATTTGACTTTGACTTGACCTAATTTGTGTTTTATGATTTTTAATGGTTATATGTGTATATACTGTATTTCTGGGGCAACTCAGAAGCTAACCTAGTAGATTTTATCACTGCGATACGACTTGTTAGGTCCTCAAAGCATTGGGAGAACATGTACACACTTCAACAGCTGAAACATTTTTGCCACAAAAATGGAAAAGCATGAATTATTTATTTTATGGCAGCTCAGTAACGTAAAAAGCTCCTCCAAGTCTCGATTGTAAATTTTTACAGACCAAGATACAAAATAATGACACTTCAACAAGCTATTTTTTATAGTCATATAATGTAAATGGGGATTCAATTAATCAAACGTGCATAAAACTTTTGAAAAAATACTTAAAAATATGTTACTGTGGTGGAATATTGTGCATGTTTTTTGTGCATGTATGCACTCAGACCGATGACAAATAGATTAAAATTTGAAGGAACAATAGAAGATAAAGATCTGTGCACTCAATGTTCCTTTGCTTTTTTACCACCTCTTTTGTAAAGGTTTTGTGTTTCTAACTGAAGTTTTCAGGACATTATATGAGAAGACATATTTTCTTGGGTTCTTTTTATTTTATATTAAAAAAAACTAATGCATTTGTGTGTCAGATTTTTTATTTTCCATATGTTCTACCTTGCAATAAAGAAAAGACATCACAGTTTCAAACACTTCTGGAGCTTTTTTAATGTGAATAAAATAGATTGAAAGGTAAATTCTACAACATGATTCAAAATTAAATTTGGAATAAGAATATAAAAATGAGAATTCATTGAAATAGACCAGATGTTGACCAGTACTTGCCTTTGATCATGGCTTCCTGTTTCTCATGTTACTCAATCTGCAGAGCCTGTTGACCCATTTAAAGGTCAAGGTGATAGACAGTAAAACCCTTATCACTGGCAGTTGTTTGCACAGTATATTCTTGTACACATTAACTTCTGTGATTCTTGGTTTCAAAGGAAATATGGACTCAAGCAGTTTCTTCTGCCTAAATAAATTATTTTGTAGTGATATTGTTAGTTATTCTCACTCATCCTTTTTACTTTATTCTTTAAGTACCACAATTTGCACACAAATTTGTAATTTCAGTTCTCGGTTCTTGAATCTCCCTACTTAAGTAATTTTTTCAATTATTACTTCGTTCTAGATTAAAATTATATTTAAGTATGCTGCTCTTGAGTAAACATTTTTCCTTGCCAACTCTGACTATAATCCAGCTATTGTATTTTCATGTCTGAATTTAGAGATGTTGCCAATATAAGATAAAGCTTTTTGTTGTTGTTTGTGTTTGTTTCTTTGCTTTGTTTTGTTTTGAGTAGACCTGAGCTATAAATCCCCCCTTGTTTCAGTAAATCACTGCACAGCTAATCTGTGTAAGAAAAATATTTTTGTGAAATCTTCATTGTTTTTGTGTTTTTTTCTTGTTTATTTGTGACTCAATTAACTGACTTTTTAAAATAATATCATTTATCATTTGTAATTGTCATGGTGAGGTCTCGACTTTTAGCCCACAGCGAAAACTCGACAGGAGAACAGGTAATCAGATAAATAAAGTTTATTTACAAAAGATATGAGAATGTGTGGTGCTTAACCCAGGGAATGGATTAAGCATTCCCTGGATTATCTCTCACTGTACTCTGGAGAACAGTGAGAGATAGATGGTGAGTTCAAGGTGAATGAGGAATCCAGGAACTGAGGATGATTCAGCTCACACCTTCCCTCGCGCCACTAGTGGCTCCTGATCCACCAGTGGCTCCCGATCCACCAGTGGCTCCCGATCCACCAGTGGCTCCCGATCCACCAGTGGCTCCCGATCCACCAGTGGCTCCCGATCCACCAGTGGCTCCCGATCCACCGCGTCACGAGGAGGAAAATCTGGAAAGCCAAGGGACTTGGGTTACACAGGGGATTTAATCAAGACGTCACAGGGAAACACCTGTGAAGAGGCAACAGAAATATGTCACTAGAAGTAATGTTCTTAGAATAGACTCAGAGCTAGCTAAGAGGGGCGCAGAGTACCATTACTGGCAAACACTCAGGCGTCAAAGTGCAGACAGTCTGCTCCTCATATACTCCTTGATGATGATGAAATTATTCACAGGTGCGCTGACAGCAGCAGACACGCCCTCCAGGAGATGCAGCCTCCATTCCCATAGGGAGGCGGCAGGCAACAGAAGAATCCACACAAAAGACCCAAACCCCCGTTCCCAACAGTAACCTATAAAACAAGCTACTGGAAAAGTAATGAAGCTGTAAACCTGATTGAAGTCATAGTCACAGGGACCCAAGCCGCATTTTCTTTAAGATACTTTTTATGAATAGTGGCTTAAGTTCGGTTACATATTTGCACACCGAAATCGAAAGTAACCGTAGCAGCCTCTTTACGCCTCTTCACGTCTAAGTCACCGAAGCGAGCTGGTATCAGATCGTCGCTCCTGGACTTGAATCTGTCTAAACCCGCCGCATCAGGAGGAATCAACACTGACCTTTAGTGGCTCTATTTATACCACCTTTGATTCCCTGGGACCCAATGGGTAAGCAGAGAGCTACAATCACTGCTTTAACAGGTAAATATGACCTGGATTTCATTCTGTAGAGCTGGTCTCATGTCATATTTGTTTTCCTCTTACAAAGAGGACTGACACACAATCCTGTTATAGCTCAAACAGTTTCTTATTAATATTTTTTCTATCCCAGGTAATTGGATGATTTATTTCTTGTTTCTGGGTCTTCTTTCCTCACCATGCTGCTCTGCTCCGGGTAAGTCCTGACATCATTATTTATAGCGCAGTATTTCCCTAAGAGTCCATGTCTGCATGACTTTATTTATCCAATGATGTGACTTGCTTCTCCTGATAAACCCTTGGTTTGATCACCAGATCTTAAAATTTTTATTGAGCATTTATAAGTCAAATTTCTTGTTTCTACACTTAAACTGGATTCTGATCCTAATCAGGGGCCACCATGGGGCCCTAAGCGAAATATGCGAGGGCCACAAAATATGGTTTTGTGGCCCTCGATTTCTGGTAATAATGCGGATTTTATATATATATATATATATATATATATATATATATATATATATAAAATATTATATATATATATAGAGAGAGAAAAGAGAGCCTCATTCTCACGTTTGGCTTATCTTACTTGACTTACTTGTTGCAAAATATTGTTTTAAACTTGCATTGTTTCAAAATGAGCTTCATGTAGTACTAAGGATTACATATAATTTCTTAATGTAGTGTAGTTAATTATTTGTATGTCTTTCATACTGCTGCTAGTTGATATGTATGGCTGGATTGGGCACCGTCTGTTAGTCGCTATGTGATGCTTTGAGTTATGTCTAGAAAACCATTCTATTGCAATGGAGGATGAGGAGAAATCTGTCACAAAAATATTAGTAGTTCCATTATTATCAGATATATCTATGAAATAGGACTTCAAATAAAGATGAGAAAACTGATGTTTGATATATAAATTCTCTGTGATACAAATATGTAAACAGTTTGGTTTCTGTTAGTTCTGTGAAGATGGACGAATTTCTCTTATATTGATCAATTGTTTTATTTTAAATATGCTGTAGGAGCCATAATTTGATGGTGATTATAAATATCGCCACGTTTTACAAACAAAGTAGGGAATTAGTTCAGTTTTTGTCGGCTATTTAACTTGTAGGAATGGCAGCGGCTGCAATGCATCACAATAAAAGTGCAATAAAGTTCATAAACAGGTCAAGAGCAAAACTGGTTTCTATTCCTAGGAACAGAAACCACTCCTATGCTGCCTTTTCTCGCTCTGTGTTTTTCTATTTTTCCTCCTTCTTAGCAAATAAATAACTAAATCATAACTAAAATTTTAACATTTTCTATGATAAAATTTTATAATAAAATGTTGACATTTTTTATAAAATTTTATAATAAAGTGTTAAAATTTTATGTTAAAATGTAAAAAATTTATAATAAATTTTATAATAAAACTTTAACATAGAAATCATTACTAAAAAAATATTATGGTCTTTTGGAAGCAGCAGTGCAGAAAAATGTGGTTCAAGCAGCAAAAATATCAGTTCACAACCACATTCTAAATGTTACTGGTTTACAAAACAAAAAAGTTGTCTTTTTTATGATTACCATGCATTGATCTGCAACTATCATTATTTATTGTTTGGGAAATTTATTTAATATAAAGCATTTGGTCTGCATTTGGAAAAACTTGAACAGACTTGAAATCAATGGAACATTTTACTTTGAAGCACTGAACATAATTAATCTAATACACCAACAAAATGAAAAGATGACTCTGATTTTGATTTTCTTTTCAGTTTCAGAGACTTTCACTGTTTCAGTAAAGTCTCCTATCTCAGTCCGGCGAGGCAGTAGAGCCATCTTACCCTGCTGGCTCACTTTCTCTGAGAGTGCAGAAGATATGGAGGTCCGCTGGAATCACTGGACTGATAAGTTTGATTCTCCAATCCTACTTTATCAGGCAAGAACTTTAGACTATTCATCCCAGAAAGCTTCCTACGCTGGCCGAGTCTCATTTGGCTTAAAGGAAGAAACATCAGGTGGATTAAAAGCAGGTGATGTCAGTCTGAAGCTGGAAAACGTCACAGTTGAAGACGCAGGAAAATACATATGCTTTGTCAGCAGCTCTGACGATTATGACAGTGCAACTATTGGTCTGATTGTGACAGGTGAGAACCATGAAAACAGAATGAGCACAGAACCAAACAGAAAGATGTCTACATCAAATGATCATCCTCTTCTTTTTCCCAGAAACTGGAGGCCAACCTCTCCTGTCAGCAGTGATGAAAGACGATAACAAAGTTAATATGAGCTGCCAGTCTGACGGCTGGCATCCAAAGCCTGAGCTGAGCTGGTCGGACAGCAAAAACGCTCTCACACCTGCTAATGTGTCGTTTAGCAAAAACTCCACTGGTTTTTATTCAGTCCATAGTTGGGTTCTGGTCTCTGGTCCTTCTGAGGTCTCCTGCTCTGTTGGGCTCTTCAATGAAGCACCAAAGGAGGCCAGAATGTGTCTGAAAAGTCCTCCACCACTAAAAGAAGGTACGTGGTTTCACCTTCTGGGCCTGCACAATAGATCACTAAGATAATGCCATCGCAATATCAGTTTGCACAATATTGATGTCACAAAGGAGTGCAATCACTTTGACAATTATATTTTACAACTTCTGAATTTATCAATTTTTATCCATCAGTACTTAGTGCCACAGAAGGAAAAATCAAACCAGACATATATGACTTGTGTGAGTCAAAAAAGACAGACACATATAACACCTGATATGTCATCAAAATATCTGCCATTATTATAGCCACTGCAAGACTTTCTGATATTGTTCAGCCCTAACACCATGTATTCTTTTGTAGCTTTCCAGGAGAAAGAAGTCTACTAGAACATGTTTGTTATATGTTATTCAGAGTCGGGATCCTCAGCTGGATGGGTGGCCTTTGGGATACTTCTGGCAGCTGTATTAGTGGCAGTCGGAGCTCTGTACTTCCTGTACTCCAGGAAGAAAGGTAAATGTTTGATTTGATTTACATCATTGGATGGATGGATGGATGGATGGATGGGTGGATGGATGGATGGATGGATGGATGGATGGATGCATGGATGGATGCTTCATTTGGTCATATTCTCTCATTTCAGCTAAGAAGCCCAAAAAAGTAAATGACAGAATTGATGGTAAGAAACACTTCAGACACCTTGAACATATTTTTACAACCGTATCTTAAAGGAACAATCGTGTACGTTTATATTTTGTGCAGTTTTCAGACATATTTAGTTGTTTTGCGAATTTCATGTGGAGCAAAAACTTTGTAATGTTTATTATCACAGTAGTGCAAACATGAAAATTGACTACATGAGAGATGATGGAGACAGATATGAGAATAACTGACTGGTTGGAATCACTTACTAAAGTTTTGTTTTTATCTTTCAGGGGATGAATTCAGGGAAGTGTCCATTCATGAAGGTAAAACAGAAGACAATTCAAATTTACTTCTTTTCTGTCTCAGTCAATTCTGCATTAATTAACACTGCAGATTTGCTCTCAATGTTTGAATCCAGGAGAATGCCTTAAAAGAAACAAATTACATATCTTTAAAATGTGTTCAGATTTTCAGTCAAAGAACAGCATAGCTTTTTGATGGACCTCTTACAACAATCTGGTGGAGATTATTTTAAAGTTCTTGTTTTATTCATTGCATAAAAAACAACTCCAATATCATGTATGTTTTTGTCTTCCTTCAGAGAATGAACCACTTCTTACAAAAGGTAGATCATAGTATTTGAAGCTGCTCTTGTTAATATAATCAAAATAAAACCTTTATTCTACAAAATCACTTTTCTAAGATGTTTTCTCTTCTTACTTTTCTGTCCAGTGACATGGCACTCAACAGCTTTACTGGAAGCATCCAAGTATTATGGTAATTTTACATTTATTTCATATTATTTTTATTTAGTATTTTTCTTCATGATTGTATTGATTCTAATCAAATTTTCAATCTTTAACAGTGAATGTTCAACCGGTGGACACAGGCAATCCGCTAATAATAATGAAGGGTTCTTTACTGAGAGATAATCCTGGTGCACAGTTTCCTAATGAAGACAGAGTCACCTGTCTCACAGCAGTCAGAGGATTACCTGGCTTCTCTTCTGGACGGCACTACTGGGAGGTTTGCTTACAACCTCCAAATATAGATTTCAAGAAGTCCTGGTGGATCGGGGTTACAGATAGACATGAAATCCCTCATGATGAACTTTTGTCTCCAACCACAAAAAATGGTTTCTGGTTCTTGTCTTCTTGCCCCAATGAGGAGGACACGGTTCAGTTTAGCACTGAACCAGAGACATTCATTTATGTTCAGTCAAAACCAAAAACAGTCGGTGTGTATTTGGACTTTGACAACGGAAAGCTCTCCTTCTATAATGTGGAAGAAAAATGTCTGATTGGATCTCTGACAGCAAAATTCACAGGTGAACTGTTCCCACTTTTTAACCCTGGAAAAGGTGACGTATCACCTATGAAGATATTACAGAGACCTGAGCAGGATCAGTCAAATAACACTGAACCTGTAGAGAAAGTACTGAAGGAGAAGCAGAATCAATCGGGTACGACTGAGAATCCAGAGGCAGAAACTCACTGATGCTGGAGCTTCGTTCAGGATGTGATTCACACAACGAAAGTAAGTTAATTAAATATCTTCCATCTTTTCACGTGCAGTTTTTGTTGTACCTGCAGTTAAAGGCAACTCGTGGAAAAAACCGACCCAGAGAAAATAAACTTCTAGCTCCAAAGAAAGTTTTATAATTTCTTTGATGTTTTTACAAATATCAGTTATGAATTCTCAATTAGCACCGCTGTCGACTTCTGACCCTGAATTTGCTTTGCTTTAAAGCCTGGTTTCATAACAGACAATAATTCAGTGAACTAATCACTGGACACACATGTTGCTTTCTCTGAATGTTAGCACCACTCCACCAGATCAGTAGAATAAATGTACATTCATGTGTTTGGTACATGTGTAGATCCATAATGTTTAAATGTGTGATACCTTTTAGTGAATATTTACTCATTATAGTTAACCTGATCTCCTGTGTTTTTGAAGTTCTTATTAAGTGACTTTGATACCTGTTGTAAAACTGTCTGGTCTATTTTCCTTTTATCAAGAGTTACTAATACAACCTTTTATATGAATTGTTATAAATATTTTTATGTTATATTTTGAAGCTTTACAAAGCTGCCTATTCTTACTACAATCTATAAAATGTATGTTCTTTGGAATAACTTTAACGCAGTGATATCAGTGTTTTGGAAGCTAATTTGAGTTTGACTTGACCTAATTTGTGTTTTATGATTTTTAATGGTTATATGTGTATATGTTTATGGGGAAACTCAGAAGCTAACCTAGTAGATTTTATCACTGCGATACGACTTGTTAGGCCCTCAAAGCATTGGGAGAACATGTACACACTTTAACAGCTGAAACATTTTTGCCACAAAAATGGAAAAGCATGAATTATTTATTTTATGGCAGCTCAGTAACGTAAAAAGCTCCTCCAAGTCTCGACTGTAAATTTTTACAGACCAAGATACAAAATAATGGCACTTCAACAAGCTATTTTTTATAGTCATATAATGTAAATGGGGATTCAATTAATCAAACGTGCATAAAACTTTTGAAAAAATATGTTACTGTGGTGGAATATTGTGCATGTATGCACTCAGACCGATGACAAATAGATTAAAATTTGAAGGAACAATAGAAGATAAAGATCTGTGCACTCAATGTTCCTTTGCTTTTTTACCACCTCTTTTGTAAAGGTTTTGTGTTTCTAACTGAAGTTTTCAGGACATTATATGAGAAGACATATTTTCTTGGGTTCTTTTTATTTTATATAAAAAAAACTCTAATGCATTTGTGTGTCATCTTTTTTTATATTTTCCATACGTTCTACCTTGCAATAAAGAAAAGACATCATAATTTCAAACACTTTCTGGAGCTTTTTTAATGTGAATAAAATAGATTGAAAGGTAAATTCTACAACATGATTCAAAATTAAATTTGGAGTAAGAATATAAAAATGAGAATTCATTGAAATAGACCAGATGTTGACCAGTACTTGCCTTTGATCATGGTTTCCTGTTTCTCATGTTACTCAATCTGCAGAGCCTGTTGACCCATTTAAAGGTCAAGGTGATACACAGTAAAACCCTTATCACTGGCAGTTGTTTGCACAGTATATTCTTGTACACATTAACTTCTGTGATTCTTGGTTTCAAAGGAAATATGGACTCAAGCAGTTTCTTCTGCCTAAATAAATTATTTTGTAGTGATATTGTTAGTTATTCTCACTCATCCTTTTTACTTTATTCTTAAAGTACCACAATTTGCACACAAATTTGTAATTTCAGTTCTCGGTTCTTGAATCTCCCTACTTAAGTAATTTTTTCGATTATTGCTTCTTTTCTTCTAGATTAAAATTATATTTAAGTATGCTGCTCTTGAGTAAACATTTTTCCTTGCCAACTCTGACTATAATCCAGCTATTGTATTTTCATGTCTGAATTTAGAGATGTTGCCAATATAAGATAAAGCTTTTTGTTGTTGTTTGTGTTTGTTTCTTTGCTTTGTTTTGAGTAGACCTGAGCTATAAATCCCCCCTTGTTTCAGTAAATCACTGCACAGTTAATCTGTGTAAGAAAAATATTTTTGTGAAATCTTCATTGTTTTCATGTTTTTTTCTTCTGTTTATTTGTGACTCAATTAACTGACGATAGCTGACTTACTTTTTAAAATAATATCATTTATCATTTGTAATTGTCATGGTGAGGTCTCGACTTTTAGCCCACAGCGAAAACTCGACAGGAGAACAGGTAATCAGATAAATAAAGTTTATTTACAAAAGATATGAGAATGTGTGGTGCTTAACCCAGGGAATGGTCCACCAGTGGCTCCTGATCCACCAGTGGCTCCTGATCCACCAGTGGCTCCTGATCCACCAGTGGCTCCTGATCCACCAGTGGCTCCTGATCCACCGCGTCACGAGGAGGAAAATCTGGAAAGCCAAGGGACTTGGGTTTCACAGGGGATTTAATCAAGACGTCACAGGGAAACACCTGTGAAGAGGCAACAGAAATATGTCACTAGAAGTAATGTTCTTAGAATAGACTCAGAGCTAACTCAGAGGGGCGCAGAGTACCATTAGTGGCAAACACTCAGGCGTCGAAGTGCTGGCAGTCTGCTCCTCATATACTCCTTGATGATGATGAAATTATTCACAGGTGCGCTGACAGCAGCAGACACGCCCTCCAGGAGATGCAGCCTCCAGCACCATAGGGAGGCGGCAGGCAACAGAAGAATCCACACAAAAGACCCAAACCCCCGTTCCCAACAGTAACCTATAAAACAAGCTACTGGAAAAGTAATGAAGCTGTAAACCTGATTGAAGTCATAGTCACAGGGACCCAAGCCGCATTTTCTTTAAGATACTTTTTATAAATAGTGGCTTAACAAGTTCGGTTACATATTTGCACACCGAAATCGAAAGTAACCGTAGCAGCCTCTTTACGCCTCTTCACGTCTAAGCCACAGAAGCGAGCTGGTATCAGATCGTCGCTCCTGGACTTGAATCTGTCTAAACCCGCCGCATCAGGAGGAATCATCACTGATCTTTAGTGGCTCTATTTATACCACCTTTGATTCCCTGGGACCCAATGGGTAAGCAGAGAGCTACAATCACTGCTTTAACAGGTAAATATGACCTGGATTTCATTCTGTAGAGCTGGTCTCATGTCATGTTTGTTTTCCTCTTACAAAGAGGACTGACACACAATCCTGTTATAGCTCAAACAGTTTCTTATTAATATTTTTTCTATCCCAGGTAATTGGATGATTTATTTCTTGTTTCTGGGTCTTCTTTCCTCACCATGCTGCTCTGCTCCGGGTAAGTCCTGACATCATTATTTATAGCGCAGTATTTCCCTAAGAGTCCATGTCTGCATGACTTCATTTATCCAATGATGTGACTTGCTTCTCCTGATAAACCCTTGGTTTGATCACCAGATCTTAAAATTTTTATTGAGAAGTCAAATTTCTTGTTTCTACACTCAAACTTGATTCTGATCCTAATCAGAACACCTGCTCACGCCTCCATGGAGGCCAAAGTGAAATATGGTTTTGTGGCCCTCGATTTCTGGTAATAATGCGGATTGCTGCAGTCAGACAATGAACTCATTCGCACACCAGTCATAAACACAATACATCTCTGACAGTGATGGTTAAATTTCACCCTATACGTATGTATCATCTATTGGTAATAAAAGCAACAAAAGATAAACTGGTGTGCATTGGACTTAAGATGGAAGACATACACACATATTAATTAACATACTTTGATTAAATTAATGTCTCTTAGGTCTATTTCCAATAGTTAAAAAAAAACATTTAGACCAGGTGAGTCTTTCTCACCGGACAATGTGGACTGGTACTGGTCTGATTCTGCCTTCAAATAATTTCAACAGTCGTCCTGCAGAAATTTCACATAACTTAGAAATTGATGTAAAAATATCATTTGTTTTAGCCACTCAAATGATAATGCTCAGCAGTAAACAACATATCACCAACTATAGTCGCTCATCTCTATAGTTTAATGCAGTAGCCATGTAACCTCGTGTAAAAACATTTTGTTAGACAATATCAATCAATGTGAAGCTTTAATTATTATCAAACCTTATCAAATATGCTATTTTGAATTAAAAAACAACTCAGAAATATATAGGATTAACCACAGGAATCAAGTTATTTAAAGGGAAAACTCAGTTTCACATGAATACAAAGATGTTGTGATGATTTGACTTTTTATGTGTTTTCCAGTTTATTGTGTCCTTGTGTTATCTTGTCTACCCCCTGGCTGTCCCCAGCTGTTTCTTGAATCCTGATTATTCCCTGGTGTATTTAACCTCACCTGCCACCTGCCTTTGTTGTTCCTGTCTGAGTTACATGCCTGTGTCTACCAGTTTATGCTTGTATTGCTGTTCACCTGTGCTTCTTGGTTTTAGTTATTTTCTACATGATTATTAAACTAATTTTTGCACTGACCATGTCCATCTTCTTGACAGGTGCTAGCAAATGTATCAACATGGGAAGGATATGTAATGAAGTTAAATACTTGTGACATTTCAAAAATGTTGAGTTCTGTATGATGTATGCACTAGCTAATATGCTGATGAGAACATTTGTAAAGATAGCTCTTAAAACTTTTGTACTCCAATATACACTACCGATCTGTGGCAACAATTCAAAAGCAGCAGCCATGTGTGCCATGCAATGACCGTATGTGGCTAATAGATAAAGTGCATAGACAGAGTAAAGCTAGCCATGTTTGTAAAAACTTATGTAGAAATTAATGTCTAGATTATCTGTGTTATGCAATAATGTAATTGCAATTTTAGTAAACCCTGCGCCGCGTCTGTGTGAAGTCAGATTTACCTCAAGATTGTGAAACAACTGGCTTCATCATTTATTTGTGACTCAGTGAACAATATTATATGCTGTATTTATTTTTATTTTATTTTCTACTTTTATTATCTTTGTTTTATCTTTTTACTATGTCTGGAATAAATATATGATGATGATAAATGTTTGGGGCTGCCCAGTGGCGCAGCTGGTAGAGCTGTTGCCTTGCAGCAAGAAGGTTCTGGGTTCGATTCCCGGCCCCGGTCTTTCTGCATGGAGTTAGCATGTTCTCCCTGTGCATGGTGGGTTCTCTCCGGATACTCCGGCTTCCTCCCACAGTCCAAAAACATGACTGTCAGGTTAATTGGCCTCTCCAAATTCTCCCTAGGTGTTAGTGTGTGTCTGCATAGTTGTTTGTCTTGTGTGTCTCTGTGTTTCCCTGCGACAGACTGGTGACCTGTCCAGGGTGACCCCGCCTCTCACCCGGAACGATAGCTGGAGATAGGCACCAGCACCTCCTGACCCCATTAAGGGAAAAGGGGTGTAAGAAAATGGATGGATGGATAAATGTTTGGCTGTTGAACTGGACCTTTCAGTCATTATCAAGCTAATTTTCTATGAGCAGCTCCACAAATCTTTTTGATAAACATTATATTACAAAGAGAAATACAAACATCTTGTCTTTTTTCTATTCTTCCTCTTTCTTTTCTGAAGAATAAGTCCTTTTTCGTGACATTATTTTTGCTGACTTATCTTTCACGGTTCTTTGGAGGTTATGATGCGCTCTGCACTTTGCACAACAGCTAGTATTACCAGTGAAGGTTGACCTAAAGAGGCAACTAGGGGGACCCTAAGAAAATTTGAAGGGAACATTTTACTTTGAGACACCTAATGCCACAACAAAATGAAAAGATGACTCATTTTCATTTTCAGAAACTGTCAAGGTTTCAGTAAAGTCTCACGTCTCAGTCCAGAGAGGCAGTACAGCCATCTTACCCTGCTGGCTCACTTTCTCTGAGAGTGCAGAAGATATGGAGGTCCGCTGGGATCACTTGACTGATGAGTTGGATTCTCCAATCCTGCTTTATAAGGAAAGAGACTTCGACTATTCATCCCAGAAAGCTTCGTACGCTGACCGAGTCTCATTTGGCTTAAAGGAAGAAACATCAGGTGGATTAAAGGCAGGTGATGTCAGTCTGAAGCTGGAAAACGTCACAGTTGAAGATGGAGGAAAATATTTATGCTATGTCAGCATTTCTAAAGATAATGACGGTGGATCTATTATTCTGACTGTGACAGGTGAGAACCATGAAAACAGAATGAGCACAGAACCAAACAGAAAGATGTCTACATCAAATGATCATCCTCTTCTTTTTCCCAGAAACTGGAGGCCAACCTCTCCTGTCAGCAGTGATGAAAGACGATAACAAAGTTAATATGAGCTGCCAATCTGACGGCTGGCATCCAAAGCCTGAGCTGAGCTGGTCAGACAGCAAAAATGCTCTCACACCTGCTAATGTGTCGTTTAGCAAAAACTCTGCTGGTTTTTATTCAGTCCATAGTTGGGTTCTGGTCTCCAGTCCTTGTGAGGTCTCCTGCTCTGTTGGGCTCTTCAATGAAGCACCAAAGGAGGCCAGAATGTGTCTGAAAAGTCCTCCACCACTAAAAGAAGGTACGTGGTTTTACCCTCAATTTTTTTTATTAGTCTTTTAAGAAAAATATGTTTATTAGAACAATATTTGCTCTTAGCTGGATGGGTGGCCTTTGGGATACTTCTGGCAGCTGTATTAGTTGCATTTGGAGTCCTGTACTTCAGGAAGAAAGGTAAATGTTTGATTTAAGTCAAAGCATGATATTTGACATTTAAATCATACTGACATTTTAATGAATTCTGATTTCACACCTTATTTTTTATTTTTTTATTTCAGCTAACAAGTCCAAATCTGGAAATGACACAACTGGTGGTAAATAAAACTCAGCAGATGCAAAATGTCTTTGTTTTTAGACTTACGTACAAATGTAACAACATTTACATTTGTTACAAAAATGTGTAATTTAATACAGAGCAACAATCTGATGGGATTAGCACAACTGTTAAAACTAAAGATGTTTAAATAAGATAGTAAAGACATATTAAGTCCTTTGCAAAAGTATTTTCATCCATCTTTCACAATTTATCACATCACAGAATCAAACTTCATTGTATTTTCTGAGGGAATTTACGACAAACAAGCAATTTCCATAATGTAATGAGTAAGTTGATCATTCAATAATCAAATTCCTTTAAATGACTAAGAATAACCAAATAAATAA
Organism: Phalloptychus januarius; assembly: GCA_902982915.1. Lineage (NCBI taxonomy): Eukaryota > Metazoa > Chordata > Actinopteri > Cyprinodontiformes > Poeciliidae > Phalloptychus > Phalloptychus januarius. The sequence continues at coordinate 7,714,600 of CADWAE010000462.1, forward strand.
ACAGGAACATTTTCTTTTAGAACATTAAATCCAAATCATCCATCTAGCTATCAAAATATGAACCTCTTTGTCCATCAGTCCATCCTGGAACATCCTCTAACAAAAAACAGTTACGACAGGATTTAAAATTCCTAAAGTTTGTACTTTTGTCTTTCAGGGGTTGGACTCATGAACATTTCTGAAGGTAAGAAAGAAGACATAATTCATTTGTACTTCTTTCTCTATGTGAGTCAGTTTAATAAATTTCAGTTCAACAGAATTTATTTGTATAATGCCAATTCACAGCACGTCATCTCAAGGCTTCACCAAAGAAGTCTATTCAGTCCAATCATGCATACACTCCAAATTATTCAGAAGTTTAGCATTTAATGACACTCAAGTTATTTTGATTTGCCCTAAATGAACAAAGGCTTTAAATGGACACATTAAAAGCATGAACTTATTACACATCTTATTACAGAACAACTAAAAAACAATGTTTGATGAGAGTGAGGAGAGGCAAACTTAAGAGTTCCTTTTAACTCCAGAATATTTTCAGATTGTTGGACTGAAAATATTGGGTCAGATTTTCAGTCCAATAATATCACCTTCAAACTAAAATTGTCTGTAGAAGTGTAGATAGTTTAAAAGCTCTGTTTATTTTTGTGACATTAATAAAAATGCATTTAATTTTGCATTTTTCCTTAGACAATGAGCCACTTCTGTCTACAGGTAGGACCCAATATTTGAAACTTCCAGTGTTAATAGAGTCCAAACAAAAACTTTGTAATGCAAAATCTAATTTCTAAGATGTTTTTTTTTCTCTTGCTTTCCTATACAGCCACATGGCAGCCAACGGCTCTATCAGAGGCATCCAAGTATTATGGTAATTTTACATTTATTTCATATTACTCATATTTAGCATTTTTCTTCATGATTGTATTGATTCTAATCAAATTTTCATTCTTTAACAGTGAATGTTCAACCGGTGGACACAGGCAATCCGCTAATACAAATTAACGGTTCTATACTGAGAGAAGATATTCATGCAGAGTTTCCTGATGGAGACAGAGTCACCTGTCTCACTGCAGTCAGAGGATCACCTGGCTTCTCTTCTGGACGGCACTACTGGGAGGTTTCCTTAGCAAATGCAACAGGGGAACTCCTCAAGAAGTCTTGGTGGATCGGGGTTACAGATAGACGTGAAATCTCTCATGATGAACGTTTGTCTCCAACCACAAAGAATGGTTTCTGGTTCTTGTCTTCTTGCCTCAACCAGGAGAACACTGTTCAGTTTAGCACTGAACCAGGTAAATTAATTGATGTTCAGTCAGAACCAAAAACAGTCGGTGTGTATTTGGACTTTGACAACGGAAAGCTCTCCTTCTATAATGTGGAAGAAAAATGTCTGATTGATTCTTTGGCAGTAGAATTCACAGGTGAACTGTTCCCACTTTTTAACCCTGGAAAAGGTGACTTAGGAACTATGGAGATATTACAGAGACCTGAGCAGGATCAGTCAAGTAACACTGAGGAGCAGGACGGTTGATGATTTTTTTTTAAATTCTGTTTTGTTGGTCGTTTTTGTTCCAATGTCCATTCCAGGTTCAAATTCTAGTTGTCATAATATCCTAGACATTTGAGAACATTCACCTTTTTTTTTAAACCACTGTGTTAAATCATAGAATATCACAATGCTGAAGCTGGCTTTTGATTTGTGGTGTGTTCAAGAGCTAAGTCAATTAATTTCTAGCATCTGAACCAACTTGGATCCCTCAATTTACCTGAGTTCTCAAATCTGAACTGAAGTGTCTTGATCTAAATATAGTTTATTTATTGCGCAACTTGTGTTCTCATCAATATTTGGCAAAACTGTAAGTTTTGACGTGATGAAATCATCTAATATGTATGTATCATCTATGTATGTCTCAACATAAAAAGTAAATCATTGATTTTGAAATCTACTTTATCAGTATTTCCCAACCCTTGTCCTTAAGGCTCACCGACTTACATGGTTTAGGTGTTCCCTTTCTTCAATGCATCTGACTCAGATAATTACAGTATGTTAATCAGCCACCAACAGACATCAATTGTCCTGAGGCAGAGAAACACATAAAACATACAGGGCGTTGTCTCTTAAGGTTAGCAAACATTGCTCTTGTTTACATCATAGACGTGCATCTCAAAAGCCTAACTATCGTCAACTCAGTTTGAAATGTTAAACTCTGAGGTACTGTAATATGTCCTTGTAGACGGCTGATCAAACTTTGGACTTGTTAAAATACAGCGGATGTCGACCCCAAGTTGTCATTGACTGCGGAAATGTCATTCTTCCTCGAGAATCTGGGAAATTAACTTATGAAAAGAAGACATTGGACCACTGTGGAGCAGACGACTGACATCTTTGGTCCAGGAGGAGTTTGACACAAGGAATGTAACAATTTTGGAGCTCATGCCCTGGATTTGTCCATGTGGGGTCTCACACACAGACCTCAGATGAAATTCATGTACATTTCCTTCAAACTCGTAACAGGTTGTGATTATCTTTGTTGCTGGTGGAGGTATTTTCCCTTCCACTCAACTTTTCATTCATTTGCCTAGATGGAGCCTCTGAGAAGAGCCAGCCTCTTTAGAACTGTGACTTGGTAGGTTGCTCCCCCTAGTGGAGAGTTTTTGAAGTTTTCCCTGATTGTCCATGCAGGAACAGAAACTTGTTCCCAATAGAAGTTATTTGTGTCCTGTAATGTTCAACCTTTCTGACAAACAGAGGTATTCATTAGATGTCCTTGCTTATGAAAATTAACAGAAATAACTTCTTTATTCTTTTTGAAATAAATTACTAAACTAGACTAATTTGTTGATAGCAATTTATTTTTATGCACCTGCAGACTAAGGAATAAAATCTTGAAACTCAACATATTGCCATTCTTATCCACACCTGAAAATTGTATAAAACAAATTTTTACATTTTAATAAATACCAAAAAAAACAACAACAACAAAAAAAACAAGTTTGTCATTTCTATGTTGCTCAGTTGTTTTCACAATGTAAAATTCACTTTACAATCCAGTTTAGGAAAACACAACAAAATGTCATACACTTTAATAAGTACAGGTAATATTTACAGTTTATATACACAAAGAGAAACTGCCAACTTTGCAATCACAACCTCATACTTTTATAGATTAGGAACTATTTACAGGGTGGATAAGTTCATATGTTGATTCTGAAATACATCATGTCTTAAAAATTATACTCAGCGAATTCAAGTAGACGTGCCTCGACACACTAACCTGTGATGATGGTATGGAGGTATGCAAGAAACACTTAAAACCAGGTGCATCATGGTATGGGACACTGAAGAATACTTTTTTTTTCCAACACACACACACACACCTGTTGGAGCATCAAACACATACTGTACAGATTCATACGAGTCCACGTAGTTAAGTTTGTTCTCCCAAAGCTTTACACATTCATGTTTGGTCAACAGCAAAGTGACAGAGCGCCGTTCGCTTTCTGCGTAAAACTCCTCAGTCTTGTTGCTAGTGACCCACTTTCCCCCATATGCTCTCTACTTTTATTTTACTGGCAGGCAGTAAGCAGGACATTTTAAAAAATAATGATAAAAAGTGTTCACTGTGTTCCACCTCATTTTGTCAAGAAGCTTCCAAAACGGAGCAGAAGAACATTTTTTCTCCATCCAGTCTGTCCTCATAGCTTAATCACTTTTATTACACTACTCCCTTGCAACCAGGGTGATGACCTGGAAAACCCCCAAAACTTCAGGTGCCGCTCCTCTCAGCTCGAGCCAGAGTTCGTCCCGACTGCTGGTGGTTTATACATTACGGTATTTTACCTCCTTTCACAGCTTCCCTTCGCTCTAGCTAACCGCAGCAGCACTTTCTCTCCTCCCCTGCTTCTTCAGCAGCTGGATCCGGTTGTGCACATAAAACTTGATGGCTCTCCAGTCTCGCTGGTTGCTCACCAGCAGGGGGCAGAGTTCCAGGCAGCGTTCACAGTCTGCCTTGGCCGGGACACGCAGGTCCAAGAGGTTCTTCTTGAGGTGCGTCTCCACAGCGACGCGCTCCGCCTCAGACCAGGGTCGCTTCAGGACGCCGCGTTTTCCTGTGGGAAGGTGTAATGAAGGCCATGAGCACACGAATACGATCCTTTCAGGTCACGGGGTCGTCACTGACAAACCTACCTGATTTAACTGGAGCAGGTCTTCTTTTTTGGGCGTTTGCTACAGGTGCGGTGACGGTGGTTGGAGGAAGGGGCGCGGGTTTCTTTCGTGGGGGCCGTCCCGGTCCTTTCTTCTTTACGATCACCTCCGTCTTCTCCTTGACGTCTTCTTTCTCTTCGTCGGCATCCGAATCTTCTGAAAACGAATCTCCGGAGTTGCCAGACATCACTGTTTTGAAGACAAATGTCAATGACTGAATGCTGAACACTTTGAGCTTTCTTGTTGTTAACGTGTAATAATAAACCGGACTTGGTGCATGTTTGCTTAACAACTTAAACATGCTCAGTATTCTTTGCTTATTGTTCATTCACTTTAATGACTGACATTTATATAATGACTTCAATTTAACTTTAGACTTACTGGATGCTATGAAGCCAAAAATAAAAAAATAAAAAGTTAAAAACTGTTAATATTTTCATAATTTAATGGTGAATTAAGCAGCATTCAAATAATCAGCTTCAGGAAAACAGCATTTCCCCATTTATCTTTGTCTTGTAGAATGAATTGCTCTGCAAGTTCCACCAGGAAATTACTCCATTAGCAAATCATTGTAATTTTCCTCCATTTATTCATGACGTCAAAATCTAGCAAAAGTATCCACACCTCTTCTCGTCAGTTTGTGACATTACAACCATAAACCATAAGGTGTTTATTTTGGGGGAGACAGTTTTCTATAACACAAAATGTTCTTAATTGTGAAGAACATTTTGCATCCCTCTCTGATCACCACTCTGCTTACGTGATCCTGCTGAAGATGTGAATCCCCAAAGCACAATGCAGCCTCCACCATGGAGCCTTATGCATTTTGGGTGATGTGCAGTTCAAAAGCATCTTCACCTGCTCCTTGTCTGTCACCATTGCTCGCTTCTCTGATTGATGCTTTACTTTCTACCTAAACTCTGCTTTAACTTTATCTCTGGCCAGTCTGCAGTGTTTTTTTTGGTTTACATGAGGCAGGTTGTTCTCTGAGAAACCTCAGAGGCCTTCACAAAACAGCTGGAGATTAAATACCCAGAAATTGACTCCCTTTACCATTTAGGTGACTTGGTCTTCCACCAAGAATTAGGCAGAAAAACGTTCTAAGAAAAGAACAAACAAAAAAAAAATCCTGATAGAAACTGTCTCTCATGCCACTTGTCGAAAGAGGTCAGATGCACCCAGTGCTTCTGGGGAAGAAAAGGAGTTTGAGAGAAATTAAGAAAGACTAAACCAAGGGATCTGAGAAGTAAATTAAAATACTTTTAAAAGATGCCTTTCAAGAACTGAATTGAAAGTGAAACTCTATAGTACAATAATCTCAGAATGTTAATAGTTTTGTGACAGTTTAAGTCATATATGATTCAAGGTTCAAGAAAAGCATCCTGGGTAATTAAAAGTAAAGCATTCTTAATCATGTGTGATTAAATTACTGCAATGTTCTCTTTACAGAACTTATTCACTTTATACTGAATAAAAAAAGAAAATCACCACATTGAATTGGGTGCTGCTACATCACCGACTGAAATTGCTTTTTTAAAAAAACAACAACAAAAACAAAGGCATACACATACAGAGTTGGAAATAGAAAAAGAAAGCTGTTAGATGCACTTCCTTACCGTCTAACTCGAGGCAAATGTCCTGCAGGCTCATCCCCCTGAAAAGCACGCCCTCTCTCTCTCCGTAGAGAACGACGCGCCCAACTCGACTCATCAGCGCTGGATCTCGTATGACAGAGGAGCAGTTCTGCGTCACGTGGTACTCCCGCTCCAGGAAGTCCTCCAGCCGTTTGATGGCTCCACCCGGACCCTCTCCCTCCTCCAGCAGCAGCAGCTGGGTGAGGATGGCCACCTGCCGCCGCACCCGCGTCGCCGTCAGCGCCCCGGCGTTTTTGGCCCCGCTGGCCCGAGCCAAGTTCCTCAGCAGGTCTGTGCCGCGGAGCGGAGTGGCAGGCGAGTGGTAGGGCCGGGAGAAGACGTAGGGGCTCTCGGGGTCCACGCCCACGTTGGGGCTGGTGCGGAGCAGCAGGTCCAGGCAGGACTCGCAGTGAGGCGGGAGGATGAGCGGCTGGACGCGGCCGCGCTTGCCCAGGACCCCCGCCCGTGGGAGGTGGCACAAGACCTGACGCTCGAAGGGGGACAGGAAAGACTCCATGGCGGAGGAGGCGCTGGGGGCAGACTGCGGAGTGATCCGGTTGCGGTAGTCCTGAATCGTGAGCTTGGCCACCTCGCATTCCCGATGTCGGTTGTAGAGGATGAGCAGCGAGAGGCTGGAGTGGCAGAGCAGTCGCCACGCCTCGGCAGAGTGAGGAGAGCGAGCCAGAGAGAGGGAAGAGGAGTGCTGCTGGCGGCGGAGGTAGATGATCAGACACGACAGGGAGGAGAGGAGGGGAGACATGTGCTGCCTGTGTGTGCTGGAGAGAAAGAAGGAAAAACATTAACTCCATTACTGAAATAATCATTAATCAATTAGTTGTTAACTAGAGAATACCATCTGAAAAAAGTTCAGTTGGTGGAAAAAAACATATTCAGTGTAACTAAGCCAAAACTCAACAAAAAATATACAGACAGAAAATCTAACCACACACCTTACAACTTCTCCATTCTTCTGTGGAGCATCCTCCTCCACTCCACTCAGCTCGAGCTCTTCGTCAGGATCGATGTTAGGCTCCGGAGTCGGAGGTGGCAGCAGCTCCTCTTGATTCTTCTCTACCTCCACTTTCTGCTGCTCCTCGTGCTTCTCCTTCTTCATCCGCCTTCCTCTTTTCAAAGCTGGGGTCAGAGGTGGTGATGGACTCTTTACTGGAGAAACCAGCGGCGGTGAGGAGAGTTTGGCAGCGGTAAGCGGTAAACTAGGCCCCTTCTTTGCAGCTGTTGGCTGTGCAGACGAAGGAGGTGAAAGCGAGAGGGAGAAGGAGACGCCGCCTGTGCTCGAGCGCGTAGCCGGCGACTCCCTCTCCCTGGAGAAGAGCGAGGGCGGAGCCGGGTTGGAGGCGGAGGACTGTGGGATGGCGAAGGAGTGAGGAGCGGAGGTGGAGGACGAGGAGGGGTGCGGCGTGTTGCCGTTGGAGGAGCTGTGTGTGTGTAGGTGTGCCAGCTCCATGGCCGTTCGGACGTCTGGCTGGTTGCTGTGGTATTTCTCCAGGTGGCGCGCCAGCGAACGGTAATGGCGACCACAGTACGGACAATGCTGCCGCCGGTTCACCGCGGCGCCGCTGGAACTGCCGATGTTTATGTTGATGTTATTGTTTATGTTGGTTGTTGGGGGCGCCAGCGGCCGAGCTGGCGGGGCCACAGGCACCGGCCGGGAGAAGGAGGAACAGGGGCGCCCGGGACCCCTGGCAGAAGGAGGCGCGCTCTTCTTCTTGGAATTAACGGCAGCAGGCAGCTTACGCTTCTTGCGGCGCCGAAGCATCCGACCCCTTATCTCCTCGATTTCCTCTTCTTCGTCGTCGTCGTCATCATCATCATCCTCCTCCTCTTCGTCTTCCTCCCGGTCGGAGTCGCTGGCCTCAGAGTGGGTGAGTGGGGAGGAAGAGGGCGACAGCGACCAAGAGGGGGTGAGGTAATCGGACACAGAGAGGGACAGTGGGTGAGGGCCAGCCTCTTCCTCCTGGTTACACAACAGAAGAACAATTAACTGGTGTAGATTTCAACTGTCCTGCAGCCAGGAGTAAAACACAGCAGGATGAAATTAGCATCTGTTGTGATTGCTTTGAATAATTTAGGAAATCATTCTGATGAATGTCCCTGTACATTCTCCTCCTTTACTCTTCTGTTGTTGTTCTTTGGCTCCTTCAAAAAACAAATCTAACCTTTATTAGAAATGCTTTGCACTATATTGCACTGGACTGGTGGTTTCATTAAGAAATAAATATTTATATGAATGTTTAGTCCAATGATCGCTTGCAAAAAAGTTATCAAGACCATTGCAATTTACAAAAGATTTGCTAGAAATACACAAAAGCAATGAAAGGCTGAAATTAGACCTGCAGCCCTTAGTTTGGACTTATCACTTGTTTAACAGAACAAGCCATCGGCTGCTCACCATTGCGTTCTCCCCCCAATCCGTCAGGCTGTAGTCCACGGTTATCTCCTCCCCTTTCGCAATGTCACGGATCGCTATGACGACCAGTCGAACCTGAGTACCACAGTGGACTTCTCGAATCCGGCAGTTGGGAGGCGGGTGGAAGAGCACGGGTCCTCGAACACCGCTCGCTCCCTCCTCCCCCAGCTCAGGAACACTGGAAAAGCATGAAGTGGGTTTAGCAACGAGGCAGCTTCCGCCAGGATTGGAGAAAAGTGACCAGGGTCTTCTGTACCAGAGCTGAGTGGGGTCAGGCAGGTAGTAGGGACTGCCAGGAGGAGGAAGGCGGTCTTCGGCTCCTTCTGGGTACTGGCCGTCTCCTGCGATCAAGTAAACTGCTTCATTATGGAAACTATGTTTGGAATGGAAGGTATAACGCAGCACAATGAATAAACACAGTGGCACCAGATGGCCAGTTGTATGTGTATATATACCCGGGCTGTAGCTGTGCTCCGACATGCTCTCCTCCTCCTCATCTTCTGTTACATACGCTCGATCACACACCTTCACAGGTGTCCCTTTCCTTTTTCTCCCACACACGCGGCTGTAAAGAGAAAGGCCTTTGTTTAGCATACAGTCAACATTATGTAAAAAGTTTTTTACTGTAAATATTGACAGCGCTAGCGAGACGTTGAGGTGTGCAGGAGACATCTGGAGCAAAGCAAAAACAGAGATAATCTTTAAGAATTTGTTTCAACTACATGAACCAATCAAGTTTTTAACTGGTCCAAACTGAGAAAGGGTGCCGTACTCCAGGCATCGCGCCAGTCATTTTAAGGATGCTTATTAGTCCCTCAAAAACGATGAAAATCCAGGCATTATCATCAATCAAGAAAATACCCATGGCCAAACTTGAAGATTGGACGTTATGCCACTAAAACTTAGCTTTTGTCAACAACTCAGGTGGAAGTGAAAGCTCCGCGCAATGCAAGTAAAGTCCCAGCCGAAACACGGTGCGCTAAATAATAAAACATAAATTAAAGAAGCTTCGAGGCAGGTAAATTTTCCTCGAGGAATTTTAATAATCGAGGTACTCGAATCACTCGAGGAATCATTGCAGCCCTAATTTCATTATAGTGTTAATATAATGCCCGTCGTATTTGCTTACACAGTAAGCCAGGCTACTTATATACTTTTCTGAGAAGTATTCCAGTGAGAGATTAGTGAATCTAAGAGTTTCAGGTACATTTGCTTCCAGTGTGACACTCTCACAAGGAGCGACCAGAATTTCCAACAGGTTTGATTTTCGCATGACTGTGTGAATCTTGATTGGGAGCTGGTTGTGAAGCGTTTCTCGTTATCCCATGTATGCTACTATAACGACACACAATAAGGCTGTGACTCAGCCTGATTAAAAAAATTTGTCGTATGTCATGAAAAATTTGCCAAAAATCACAGAATTTGTCTAACTATGTGCATAAATCATACATTCATAACCTTTGTAAGTTTTTTTTAATAAGACTTAAAATAAAACAAATGTGTTTGTTCATGCATTTTCAGATTCAAAACTTGCTGACATGTCAAGGAAAGTAAGTCAGCCGATCAGATGTGTTGCAGGAGGAATCCATCCAAAAGTTACAGGAAAGTGGCAGTGGAGTGGAGGATTGGAATTTCAAACCCATGCTAGAGAAATGATTATTAAACTTCCCATGTATCAGCAGTAATGCTGGTAAATAATCCTCCATTTACAGCACAATGTCTATACCTTTTTCCCCCTTACAGGTCTATCTCTCTCTTTCGTTTTATTTTTCCTATCCTGGAGATCTCTGAACTTGATTGACGTGTCTATATCAGTTTTTGGCATAACAGACAGCAAAAGATTAACCAATTTTTTTTAAAGCAGGCAGCAAAAGCACTCAAACAATATAGCCTGTCAAAAGAAGAAATATATTTTGGCTTAAGAGATAGAGGCTAAAATAACCTCAATTGTTCCAGTAATTGTAACTGATTGCTTTAAAAGATTTGAAACCAATCAAACTGTATAAAGCTGCCTCTGCATGCTTCTTCAATTTGCAATTATGAAATTACACACATCAATATTGCCATGGAGATTGGCAGCCAATCTGTGGTGCAAATAGAGTAAATTATACTCCATTTATAACCATACTGCATAAAACAGCACATGGACATAAATAGATAAATACAAATGACCCATATTGCTCGTCAATTGAGACATTCAGGATGCTGTGCAATTTTTAAAAATTATTTATTATTTGCTTGAAATTAAAACTTCCTAGTAAAAACAATATATATTTACATAGCTGCTGGTTAATAAATGCAATAAAAAATGTATTTAACGGCTGGTTATTTTTGGTCAAGTAAAATGCATTTAAGAGTAGCTTGATCAAAAATCTTGCCTTATTTTGGAGACAATTCAGGGTATTGATATGGTAAGCAGGGTGCAACGAGTAAACCAGCTAATTGCTGCTAATGGTCGTGATTTCTTTAATCACAACACCAATACTAACCCCACCCCTTCATTCAATCACTCAGACTGTGCGACTTGCCTTTTGAAAAGACTGATTAGGGCAACAATCTGTCCCTTATTTTCTGAGCCCAGTGACAGTTAACTGTTTTAGGATGCGTTTTTTCACGGTGGTCAGCAACTTTGTTTACTCAACACAAAAACACGTCTGCCATTTGTGAGCCGTTGGTACAAAACTGATGAGAAATATGCTAAAAAAAACAAACAGGCAGTTTTTAAAATCTGGTGGATGAAGAAGACTTCTGATTTAGGGGTTTTAAGAGCGACTGTTTTCTGCGGGGATAATGCTAACATGAATGCTAAACCATTGCTAGCATGTTAGCTTCCAGCAGCAGCTAGCTAGGACTTCTCCGACGTATAGACATCTGAATTAAAACGGGTTTCCTTTCAGTGCAAACCCAGTCGTCTGGGCGGCAGACGCGAACCTTTAGTCTTCACCGCCTGCAGCCAATATACAGATAAAATACACTTTCCCCTTCTCCGTTTTCTGCACCACAACACCGAAATCTTACACGCGAACACTTGGTTCTAACGTTAACTACAAATACGAGCACGCTCCCAGCGCGTGCGCATGTGGCTCTGGCGTTTAATGCGATGAAAACGACTCGCGACCACCAACCGGTTTTCGTCGCCGCACTCACTCACCCCCGTGGTGGTGGCGGTTTGCTCCCATCCCCGTCGCTGTCGAGGGTCGGTGGCTCCCGGTAGTCAAAAGGCGACCGTACGCTCTCCGCCATTAGGACTGCCTTCACTACCTCTGGCGCTCCGGTAGATTGCACACAGCGCGCATGTGCACAACATCCTTGAGGTTCCGCTGGTAAAATGGGGTGCAGCCTACCACCCCCTTTAAAATGTGGAAATAATAGTAATAATAATTTAAAAACATGTTTTGTAAAAAAACAAACAAATAATAAACTAAAAACAATTATCACCATAAAAACTCATCCTATTGAAGATAAGTAATAGTAGCAATACTTTTAATAATAATAATCTCAGGGCATCAAATTGCTCTGAGATGCACCACCAAACCACATCACTGCTTAAGATCTCTCATGAGGAAAATTGGCCACCTCTTTGCTTTAGTTCCCTCCATAAACCTTAAAAATGAAAAATATAAACAGAAGGAAGCTCTTTTTTTAGGAGTACAGATTTTATACTGATTGAGATTCAGTGCCTTTGTTCACATTTTGTCTGCTGACAGCCATAAACATTCATTTAAGTTAATCATTGTTTATTTATGTTGATGTTTATTTTGTACACAATGTGTAATAGATTGTATAAACAATTGAATACTCATCAAGTTCTTAGTCTGAGTTGTATGTATGCAGAAAAAGCCAAAGAAGATCAGTATAAATATGAGCCAATATTTCAGCTGTGCAGATGTCTATGGAGGGCCTGGCATGTTGCATACGTTACGGGCAAACATAAGCAATTGGGTAAAATTTAAAACCTCAACACAGTCCACGTCTCCAGGAAAGTAATTGTTTCTCCACAGCCTATAAGAAGCGAAGTGTAATAGAACGGGGAGATTTTTACCAGACTACATTTACACAGCATTCAAAGAAAAAGAAAAATCTAACTGAGTCTCACCTCGTGGAGCAAACTTATTTACAAATCCTGCAAGAATTTTCGTTGCCAAAGGAAATACCAACATGGCAAACCAGAGGTCACTTTAACACTTGCTGTGGAAATGCCAGTGTCTGGGAGAAGCTGTTTACATGTCTTTGTTAAGTAGATTTTCAACATCAAGTGTATAGAGTGATCATCTCTTTACAAGTTTAAATAGGAATGTTTTGAAGAAGAAGCTGGTTGGCAGTATTGATTAGGTCTGTTTAATGTTGCTGGAGTGAAACGAAAAGGAGTCAGATCTACTTTGTTCCTTCCCTCTCTGTGTGTAAAACATGCAGGGTCTTTGCAGCATGGTCAGCCCAGTGGATGAGCTCCAACAGCACGCGGTAGGTCCACATTTTTAGGCCAAAACTTCCTCCCATGCCATCAATTTCCTAGACCGAGGAGAGGAGGAAAACAAAGCATCAAATGTCTGTCAGTAGTGAGAGACAGGGTGAAGGAATCATTCTGTGTTTTGAACCATATTAAAAAAAATACAAAGACTTCAGGCTACATAAACTCACTGACTATAGGTCAAACTCTAGATTCAGCTGTGAAGATATCATGTTTTATGCAACAAAACACATCAGAATAAAGTTACAGTGGATGAATCTAACCTCAAAAGCTGAAAAACAGATTATGTTTATTATTAATCAAGGAAGAGACAAACATATAAATTACTACAGTCTGATTGTTGTACATACGTTTAGTATCTATAAAATATGTACATTTTAAATATCTCTGTTTATTAAATATCTATTGTTTAGTATTGTTAGACATAATTTTGAATGTTTTGTGGGAAAGAGAATATTTTTGCTCTGCGCTATTGTTAGATAAATATATTGATTTATAAAATGAGAGAAAAAAGAAAATACAATCACAAGAAGCAAAAGAACTACGATCGATGCTGGTGGAGACTTTTGCATGCAGATGTGTCTCCCACACACTAATGAAATAATTGTGAGCTCTCATACCATATCAAATTAACCTTGAAGAACAGTCCAGTGTCCGTGACCTGATTTCGATCACACTTGGTTTCACTGGTGAAGAAAGCAACACGCTTGGGTTACACTGGTTAATTTAAATTACACATTGAATATTTTATTGATCTCCAAGGGGAAGAAACTACTTATTTGCTGACAAGCTTCTCCACCCAAGATGTTAAATATTAGTAAATACAAATGTAACCATAAGCTACATGCAATTTCTAAAAAATATATATTCATAAGCGTGATTTTGTAAGTAAATATAGTTAAATGATATTTAAATATGACTAAATACAAACAAATAAATAATAAGAAAGCATATTAATCTATAAATAAATCTGTATCTGAGTCCAGAAAACACAGATTCATAGAATGTCCTGCGCAAGGTCCGGCAGATGTTGCAGGACCTCAGAAAGTAGAGGCGACTTTGGCCTTTTCTGTATCAGTGTTTTTGACCCAGTCCAGCTATTTGTCAATAATTCCTTGGTCTTTGTCACATTGAGCTGTCAGTGGTTCAACATTCATCATGTGACAAAGTTACCTGCAGCAGCCCTGTACTCAACGTCATCACCCTCAATGATCCACCCAACCGTAGCTGAATCATCTGAGAACTTCCGTAGATGTCTGGTCTCAGCACAATAGCTGAAGTTAGTTATATAGAAGATGAAGACGAAGGGAGAGAAGACAGTCCCTCATAGAGCCCCTTTGTTGCTGACAACACTGTCTGACACAGTGTTGTAGCCCACAGACTATGGTCTGCCAGTCAGATAGTCCACAATCTAAGCCAAAAGTAGAGCTGGACAAGTGGTGTTGAATGCACTGGAGAAGTCAAAGAATATAATTCTCACAGTGCTCACTTGCTGGTCCAGGTGAGTGTATACTCAGCTGAGCAGGAAGATGATGGTGTCTACTACTCCAGGTTTGGGCTGATAGGCAAACTGCAAGGGGTCCAAGAGTGGTATACTCAAGAGGCCAGAGCTGATCCAGGATGGGTTCCTCCAGGGTCTTCAATGATGTAGAATGTCAGCACCACAGGCCTGAAGTCCTTGGAATCACATGGATGCTGGGCCTTTGGCACCGGAATAATGCAGGACGTTTCATCGCAGCTGCGCAGTTTCTCTTTTCTTTATTACTGTCCGTATTTCAGAGAGATGAGCTGCTAGCAATGCTGCTAAATCATTCTGCTGTAAAGGTTACTGCATGTGTTCCTGCCTCTGCTCCTGATTAAGCTCATAATTAAACTACTCCATACTGAGCAGCTCTCTTGATAGCAGACGGCATGTCCGCTGTCCACAGCTAAACCTAAAGTGCTAAACGCTCAATTTTGTTTGCAGTTTTCAGTGATTTAAATCACGAGCTAATCAATGAATGCGGTCAGCTGTTAATCAAATTGTTTCAGAGCCCACCCTGCTTGGTGGTGCTTGGTATGTATGAAAATCTGAGAACAGCCATGCCGAATTTACTACCGGAAAGCAAATCTGGCTGAGGCGGCCTCTAACCGGCACAGACACGAAAAGTGGAAAAGTTAGATATTTTAATTCAGAGGAAAATCTGGCAAGTGGCTTGAATCCAAACAGGACTGTGCCGTTTATACTTCACCTCATGACACTGTTGACCTTGAGCGACTTCCACTTTCAAATCTTTGCTCTTCACCAGATCTTTGGTGGTGTAGAGCAGGTTCTCCAAACGTGCATGGACAGATGCTTTTAGGGTCTCATAGCCATCTCCCTGCTGACCCAGCTCCTCCTCCTCCTTTTGGATGACACGACGGAGCATCCACAGACACTGTCGCAGAGCCAAGTGCAGCAGCCACACCTGCTCCTCTATACTGGACTTTGTTGTCTCTGAGGACAAAGACACCATACGTACACCGTCTGGGGTTTGGTCCGACAAGGAGGTCTCCCTTTTTTTCTAAGGGGAAAAAAATATATACCCAGACATGTCCTTGAGGAATTTGTGATAAAATTCTATCTACATCATGTGAAGCGCAACAAATTATTTTGTTTTAAATAATGCAATAATATTATTATTATGTTTTAAACAATATATTAGTATTTTGGTTTAAGCACTCAAGCTAGACATGTAGTTCCACCAGGAGTTTGCTAATTGCTGCTGCCGCTAGTCTGAAGGAGCTGTGTGGGGAAGGCACAAGAGGGGTGCTCTGTGGGGTGGAAGTTTGGCTTGAGACTTAATTTATTATGTTGTCTGAAATTATTTTGTTTTAAACAATTGTTTTGTTTTATATGTATACTCAATGTGGGAATAATACTAAATGTATCAATTGATTTGATTAAAAGGTTTTCTGGTAATGAATCAAACCCCCCAAGAAGGAAAATTGATGAAAATCCATAAATCAGGAACGTCAGATGGATACATGCTGCTGATTACATTTCGCACTGAAGTTAAATCTTTTTCACGTAATAAGACGGTAGCTAACCGTCTTAGCAAAGGGACAAACCGCATTAACAGGACGGTCTGAGTCACACCAAACAGTGAGGCAAAGCCCGGAGAGCGAGAAAACTCACGAATATCTGAAGCAGCTGGATGCATTCTTGGTGCAGTAGCCGGGCCAGGGCCACGGCTCTCCCGGTGTGCGTCGAGTTCGACGCCGTTGAGACGGTTAACGGCGGCTTCCTCTGCTCCGCCATTTGCACTCAGGCTACGTCGATAAAGCCAGCGATAGAAACCGAGCCGAGGAGAAACCAAGGCTAACTCGAAATAACGACCACCTTTCTTCCCCTTCGCCTTCCAAAAAAAAAAACAAAAAACCAAACAAACAAACAAAAAAAGACACACACAAACGGAATGTGCGTGTCTGTGCGAAAGGGAACGGTGTTTATGTTGCCACGGATGGAGCGCGCGGAGATTTAATGGCGCTTATCGCAAATTACGTCACATTTGCTTATGAATATTTATGAGCGCGCCAGTGGAAGTTCGGACAGAGTACAAACAGAATGGCAACATGTATAACTTTGGAAGATTATGATCTGGTGGGTTCATTTCAAAAAGGTGCAATACAAAAACAGTGTAGAACAACTGAAACATTAGTTGAAATGTGGAGGACTCAAAGTGAGCAGAAAGAAGGCAGTGCTGGTAGAACTTGCTATTAAGTTATCTGGGCTGCCTAGCTAAGTTCCTTCGGGGTAATATAGAAGATTCAAAATATTGATTGTTTTCCAATTCAAAATCAATTCAGTAAACTTGTGAATTGATTAGATCTCCTGAGCCATGGTGACGTGAGCTGCTTGCACTCTCACTATTATCTTAGTGTGGAGCTTATCCACCATGGCCACAGAGCTCCTAATTGCTTTTAGACCCCCACATCTCCTACAGAACAAATTGCACTTAAAGTGACTCCTATAATTTTACTCTATTTAGCTGGTAACCAGTCTATCATGTACATTTTTCACTACTTACAGGAGGTCTGTCAGAGATTTATTTTAAATTCTCCATTAACTTTTTGATCTGGTGCAATTGGGTAAAAGGTGCAGCAACATCAAAAGGAGGCACCCAATTGCACCAATTTTCCACTGATGTTAAAATTCTTAACTATAAATCACATTTGTATTTATGTTTCATAAATCAGCGCTAACTAATCTGTTGAGAAACCAAGAGAAACATTTTTTAGTTCCTTGTAATGTACTTAAACTGTGTAATTATAAACATGATAATTGATCACTTATATGTGACCAATTGTTATCATTGATCACATGATAATTTGTGAACAAATTATTCTCAATTTGCTCACAAGTTTATACTAACAACATTGTGAAGTTTTCAAAGTTAACTATTGATGTAGTTGTACCTTTGTAATGCATTTTTATGAGAAAAAAATTCTGAATCACAATTACGCCTTCTTGCAAATAAAACTAACAAAACAAAGGAGTGGGATTGCTATTTTAATTTGCAATATACAATCTTCACAAAAATTAGCAGAAAGACATCCTATCATGACATCTAAAGTGAGTTGTTTCATACTCTGTTAGTGCATCTGGCAATATTAGAAGTGCGGTGCATAGTGTTTGATTCTTTTGGCTTCATTGTGGAAAAAAATAAAAAATCTGTTTAATACAGCAGTTCTGATACTATTTCCAGGCCTCAAGGCTAGGGGTTTTGGGGAAAGGGGGAGAAAGGGAATACACCCAGTTGGTCAAATAATGTAGAGTTCAGCAGCACATTCAAGTATCAGGAGAGAACAATGAACAAAGCAGCAAAAAACATTACACCATGTCACAGATGGTGCCTCACAACACACATGACAAGACTCTAGGGATCATTCAGGTTAAATATGTGGATCATGTTTGTTAAAATCTATAAATGGCAACATAATCAGCTGCACATGTAAATTACAGTTCATCAGTTGTGGATTTCTAGTTAAATTCTAGCAGTTAGTAAATTGAGGAGTGTTAAAAACAGCAGGTATATATATATATATATTTTATATATAGCCATTAACTGAAATTGATTTAAATAAAATGTTAATTGCATTCAAAGAAAAGAGAAAAATATACCTCAGTCACCTCTTAGACCAAACTAATCTCCAAGCATAGTTTTGCCAAACAAAAAATCAACACGGGAAAACAGAGTTCACTTGTACACTTGTAATGGAAAAACCAGTGTCTTGCAAAATCCTTTAATCTCCTGTGGCAATAGAGCCGCTCTTAACCTGTTTGGCGCCCTGGACGAACAATCTCACCCCTCCGCCCAACCCCCCATCGGTCCTCCACTCGTCGAGTGAGGACCAATGGATCCTCACTCGACGGTGGAGGACGAATGTGTGTCTGATGTCTATCTCCACAACACCCCCTAAAAGGTGTCACCCTGGGTGTTTACCCATGTTGTTCATATCAGAAACCATCACTAGGTGGCAACCATTCAGTATACAAAATGCCTGAGTGGCTCAAGTGCATCTCCCCCTCTGAGCTGCAATTTCCAATCTTTTCCCTCGCAACTCCCCCACTTAGCTCTGTGCAATGCAATAATGGTAAAAAGGTTGTTAAAGCCAGGGTCAATAGAGGAGCGACATTGTGATGACTTCCTGAAGGCAGAGTTTCAGAAAGAGCAGGAGTTCTTTAAAGAGACAGAGGCCCAATTTAAAGGTGTTAAATTACCATGTCTAAGTTCTTTTAAGTCTTATTTGATACATATAGCATTTTTTTATAACAACTGAATGTAAAAGTCACTAGATTGCCACTATGTCTCTGGAAATACTTAATACCGACACTTTTAAAGGGGCTTAGTAGTGTTAAGTAGTTTTCGACATCAAGCGCATAGAGTGATCATCTGTTTACATGTTTAAATAGGAATATATTGAAGAAGAAGCTGGTTGGTAGTGCTGATTAGGTCTGTTTAACGTTGCTGGAGTGAAACAAAAAGGGAGTCAGATCTACTTTGTTCCTTCCCTCTCTGTGTGTAAAACATGCAGGGTCTTTGCAGCATGGTCAGCCCAGTGGATGAGCTCCAACAGCACGCGGTGGGTCCACATTTTTAGGCCAATGGCTTCCCCCATGCCATCAACTTCCTAGACAGAGGAGAGGAGGAAAACAAAGCATCAAATGTCTGTCAGTAGTGAGAGACAGGATGAAGGAACCATTCTGTGTTTTGAACCATATTTAAATAAAAGACATCGATACAATAAACCTTAAAGATATATATGCATATAAAAAAAAAGAAACATTGATCTCTGCTAGGACCGTTTCCATAGCGACCAGGTTCAATAGCACATCTCGACAGAAAGCATCTCTGCAAGGAGTCAAAAAATACAAAGTTCCATCCTGTTATGACTTTCTGCTGCATAAGCTCACTGACTATTGGTTATATCAACAGACTGTAGATTCAGCTGTGAAGATATCATGTTTTTTTTAAACAAAACACATCAGAATGTAATAGTTACAGTGGATAAATCTAACCTCAAACGTAGAAAAATAGACTGACTATGTTTATTATGAATCAAGGAAGAGACAAAATGGAAAAGTGCTTTTATTCAGAACTTAAGTAAACCTAACTTCCAGTCTCAGATCATCGTGGAGGAATCCAGCTTATCTTTCCAGCATAGTTTCAGTTCATTAAGGTTTCCTAACATAAATCTAAAAAGAGGTCTTGTTATTCAGTCATTCTGTTGCAAATTTCCTGATGTGTTTGGCAGAAGGTCTCACAAAGCCCTGTGTGGTCAATTCCAGCCCACACAGGGTCTGGCCACCTAGCAACAGTCACTGCTAGGTGACCAGACCCACATAGTCAGATTAAAATCATGATCATAACATATCTGCACCTGGAAATCAGCTGGAGATTGTTCCAGAAGTGTTGAGGAGTGACGTTGTTATATTCTTTTTAAAAAGGAGAAGCATCCTCCTGGAAACTTTAACAGGTGGTACTAGTTGAACCTTTTTCTGACTGTACTACAATATTAAACCTGCTACTTGAGGTCAAGAGTGGGAGTGTGAGGGCGGTCTGACTTCATGGCATTTACTGCTGGAATTATAACTATGGTTGTAAAAGTTTTCCACATTTGAGTAAGCTTTATCAGAGTAGAAGGATGGATTTCAAATAGTTTATATATGACTGGACCATAAATCAATAATATATATGCCGATAGACATGACTTTGTAAAAGCACAAGCAGCAACTTATTCTATAATTATTATTTTGAAGCCTGATCAATTTCTTTCTATGGTAAATGGCTTGTACTTGTATTGCGCTTTATTAAGACCAGAGGTCCCCAAAGTGCTTCACTCTACATTTTAGTCATTCACACACACACACACCCACATGCTGATGGCAGCAGGGTATTGTATAGCTTGCCCTGGGGCAGCCTGACAGAAGCACCGGAAGCACCGGGCCTCTGACCACCAGCAGTAGGCCTTGTACTAAAAATAGCAAAAAAAGTTGCAAAGTTGGCGACAGTAGGCTGACTATTGTGAAACAGAGCCCTCTCTCAGATGCTTGTGATGGTAGAGTAGATCAGTAGATAAGATCGGTTTCATATGTAGGTATCAATCACCCAAAATGAAAGAAATGATGATCAGTCTGTGCATCCCTGTAAATTATCCTCCCCTCCAAAACCAAGTTTCTAGGAGAAACACTGGAAATTTACCTCAACATAGGCTTTTCACTCAAATTAGATGATTTGGAAGGTGTTCTTGTAGAGCAGGTTCACATGTATTGCGAACTTGCAGGTTCATGAACCTGTAGAGGTTCATGTATTCACATGTGGATTTTCAGGACTTTCTTCGGCAAATACTGCACCAAGTTAAAAAGCCAAAGTGTTGCTCTGCTTGTGCAAGTGAAATGCGGACCACAAATATAACTTATAGTTGCGCTTTTAAGAGGTTCGTCCAGTAATATTTGACATTTCCTGTCATTGAAACATTTTTAGTACAAAAACATGGTGGGCTTCCTGTAGACTGGCTTGGCACCCCAACCACCAGGTAAAGCTGTATATGGATTATTAAGATCTGGCAACCCCTGTGCTTTAGTCTCCTCCATAGACCGCTACCATCTGCTTTAAAGAAAAATACAAAGCAAACAATATCAAAATAAGTCTATGCACATAGAAGTTTGTTTGCAGAGCACACGTTATACTGATTGAGATTCTGTGCTTTTCACATTTTTGCCTGCTTACAATCATAACCATGTTATGTGTGTAATACATGACATCTAAATGTTAGTTTAGAGGAAGATATCCAAACAGGATTGTGCCATTTACACTTTACCTCATTATATTGGTGATCTGGAGTTACTTCCAAGGTCTCATCTTTGCTACTCAGCAGATCTTTGGTGGTGTAAAGCAGGTTCTCCAGACGTGCTCTGACAGATGCTTTCAGGGTCTCATAGTCGTCTTCCACCCTGCCCCACTCCTCCTCCTCCTTTTGGATGACACAGTGGATCATCCCCAGACACTGTCGCAGAGCCGAGTGCAGCAGCTGCCCCTGCTCCTCTATACTGGAGTCTGATGCTTCAGAGGACAAAGACACCATACGGCCATCGTCCGGGGTTTGGTCTGGCAAAGAGGTCTCCCTTTCTTTCTGAGGAAAAAAAAAAACAGACATGGTCTCGAGGAAGTGATGAGATTCTATCTACACCATGTGAAGTGCAAAGGATTATTTTGTCCTATGTGAAGTAATAATGTTAACACAATGTGGAAATAATGCTGACTATATTGATTAAAATGTTTTCTGGTAATGAATGGGACACCGAAGCAGGAAAACTGCTAAAGATTCAACTAGCAGGGAGATCAGGAATACAAGAGCGCATGCTGCCTTTTAGCATGGTTACATTTTTGAAAAGCTCAGTGAGAGTTAAGCAGCTGCTTAGAGCCCCTACATCAAAAGCACCAGTTGAATAATACAAACTAAATGCTATTACGCATGCAAAAACGTTTTCTATTATTTTTATAGTTACACAAATAATAGGTTAATCTCTTGTTGGCTGCTGCCACTCTTGTGGAAATATAAGATATCAAGCTCATGTTCAAATAGTCAGAATAATACGTCACACTGAAATACCACTCTGCAATTCAAAATCCAATTTTAGTTTTGCTTGATACTGCTGCAAGATTAAAATCAGTAGCCATAACACCACTGCTATGATGTAAGCTAATTATTAACAATGCTAATGGTAGTAGGTATGTTACACACATGGCAGCATCTGGTGTTGACATATTGGTGTGATGAGCCCCGAAGGAAAATATACTTAGGACTCCAAAAAGGCTATGGAAGACAAATGGGGTCCGTGGAAAAACAAAAAAATAATTCTGACTTTTTTCTCAGACCAGAGAAAAAAATTTCTTAAATCCAACTCTTGGTCACTGAACCAGGTTCCTCCAAAGTACCAATATACTTCTGAGTTTAAAGTCAGAATTCTGAGAAAAATTGCATAAATCTGAAATTAAAGTCAGAATCCTGGAAGAAAAAAGTCAGAATTCTGAGATTAAAGTCAGAATTATTTTCGGGGTTTTTTCAGTGGCCCTAATATTATTTCCTATGGACCGGCCCTGTCTCAACATCACCTATGTTCAGTGTCTGCAGTAAAATCCACACGCGGCAACACGACAGGTTGCTAACAGTCTCAGCACAGAGACAAACCGCGTGTAATGGGGCGGTCTGTGAGTCACACCGATACGGAACCATGAGGCACAGCCGGGAGAGCGGGAACACTCACGAATAGCTGAAGCAGCTGGACGCATTCTTGGTGCAGTAGCCGGGCGAGGGCCACCGCTCTCCCGGTCTGCGTCGAGCCCGATACCGTTGAGTCGGAGGCGGTTAATGGCTGCTGCTCTTGCTCTGCCATTTGCACTCAGACCCGAAGGGCAAAGCCAGCGATGAAAACCGAGCCGAGGAGAAAATAAAGTCTATTACTTTCCTCTGGTTTACCCCCCCCCCCCCAAAAAGAGCACACGAAATATGCGTGTCTGTGCGTGGGGGGAACGGCGTTTATGGTGCCGTGAACGCAACGCGAGGGGATTTAATTGGTTCCGCACGCTAGAGGGGCGTAAAGAAGGGGTGAAACACGGGAGGGACAAACCGCATGTAACCCCCTTCAACGTCACTGTGTGGCCCATCAGCTCTCGGTACATTTATATATCTTTTTCCGACAAAAAAAAAAAAATCTGTTTATAATCAAAATATCCTGTTTTTTTAAAAAGTGGAATGTGATTAAAAAAAGATAAACCCTTTCCTTTGGAGAAACCAGGAATGATTGGAATGCCATTAACAGAGCTATGTTTCCCAAATCCATAATTCACAAAATGACAGTTGAAGATAACTATAACCAGACCAAACTTTCTGCAGAAGGAAAACATTTGTAAATCAAAATAAGGGGAATTTTAAATTACATCTAAACTTTATACTACAGTGCCTTGCAAAAATATTTATCTTTGCTTTAACTTGCAACCACAAACATCATGGCCTTTTATAGGAATTTTGCAGAGAAAACAACACAAATGAGTGCATAACTGAAAAATTAATTTGTATATAATCTAATCTCATTAGTGAGTGCTACAGGCTTTTGAGAACACAAGTTCACAACAGCCAAGATATGACATTTCTCAAATAGTTACACATATTTATTTATGTTGCATAATACTGCTGATATCAAATCCCATCACTTTTAAATTTATTCTTGCATATCTTCCATTTCTTCCCTCACCATCCAAATGTATCATACATTGGGATTTACTTTATCTACTGGGTTTGGTGTCCCACCAGAAGACCCTAATTTGTCCACTGCTTTAACATTATCATTAATCTAACTACATGTATCCACTAAACTTTAAGTCTCTAATATTTGTTTGTAAGATTAAACTTAGTTCTGAAAATGCCAGACATTCCAAAGAAAAACTATGCTGCCTCTTCTCTCATAGTTTTGCATATCAAAGTATTTAAATTAATCAAATTTCACCTGATTCTAAATATACAACACATTCCTCGTTATCTGCTATCGTTATCTGTGAAACTAATAAAACCAAAATATCTACATTCTATGACTGAACAAGCACCAGTAGCAGCAATAACTTGAAAAGCTTGTATTTTATGGGACTTTATCAGGCTCTCATATTGTAATGGAGTCCATCCATCCATCCATTTTCCTACACCCTATTCCCTCACTGGGGTCGGGAGGGTTGCTGGTGCCTATCTCCAGCTATCATTTCGGGCGAGAGGCGGGGTCACCCTGGACAGGTCGCCAGTCTGTCGCAGGGCAACACAGAGACAAACAACCATACACACACCAAGGGACAATTTAGAGAGACCAATTAACCTGACAGTCATGTCTTTGGACTGTGGGAGGAAGCCGGAGTACCCGGAGAGAACCCACGCATGCACAGGGAGAACATGCAAACTCCATGCAGAAAGACCGGGGCCGGGAATCGAACCCAGAACCTTCTTGCTGCAAGGCAACAGCTCTACCAGCTGCGCCACTGGGCAGTCCATTGTAATGGAGTATCATTTGTAATTTACTTTTGAACATTTTAGGTACAGGAGGTCATGTCTTTTCAGTTCGTAGTGCAGGTAAAGTCACATACCTCCCAGCTGCCGCAAGGTGGAGACAAAGTACATCAAAATATCCTACATCTTTCTATTTACCAAAATCAATTGACAGCATCATAGCACAAATTTATTGTGTTATTTCAAGGTTTTCCAATTGAAATTTGGAAATTGTTTTAAGAATAGCACATCTTTGGTATACAAGTTATTGTTTATTATTAGTGATTATGTCTGTTTTAGGTAACCAAAGGCTGGTTTGCATTTTAAAAACACATTGAAACTAGCTCAGAATGAGGCCAAGTGATGGGCCTTTGGCCCTATGACCCCTGCAGATAGGCACCAGTCTACTTGTGACTTCACAAGTTAATATAGACAGTGTATGGTTTGATGATCAGATGTCATCTGATCATTTTTGCAAAAAAAAAAAGAAAAAAATAAAGATTTCAATGATTCGGTTAACATTCAGAATTTGAAAACCATTCATAACATCTCAAGACTAGAAATATAAAATTAAATGTACAGGAAAATCAAACAGTTCTGGACCATGTCTTTGAACAAATGACTCTATGGTCATCTGTAACATTTCTTCATTTAAAGCAGTCACACAACAGCATTTGTAAAACACTAGGAGGCAGTGTGATGCCACAAACAAATCTAATCTACCAACGAAACCATAACACCTGCTAGAAGATAATAAGACATGAAATGTTCTGCAAAGGCCAAATTAAGTTATATATTTAACAAAAGTTTTTTTTTTTTTTTTATCAAACTGTGATTTCTTTTCAGTTAGTTAACTGTAAAAAAGGCAGTTGGAGTTTGCAAGATTGATGCTTATTGTTTCCAAATGCAACTCCTAACAAATGAACCAGCATTGAATTCCTGAGAAAAGTTCATTGACCTCATGCAGTGACGAGTTGGTTTTGTGCAATAAAGAAAGTAACACACACCTAACTCACACAATTCAGAAGTAAAGACTCTTTTGTGAACTTGAAGGTCATTTTTACTGGACACCTAAATTATAATATTTTTTAAGGTAAACATGCAGAATCAAAGATTCATTAGAATATATCACCAAATAGTTTAAATACAATTAATTTCAAAACCAAAGTTATACTGCAATTTCCAATTCAGTTCCATTTACAGTGCATTGCAGTCAAATTTAATTGATTATATGATGTTTGTTGGTAAAAAGTTCTCTATGCAGCACAAGAAAATACCAAAATTATCAAATCTTTTGACTTACTAAATTTGTGTAAAAACATTTTACAAATGCTCCATTTTATACAGAATGGAAATAAAAACAATTGAAGGCAGAACAAATGTGTTAAAACAAATTTTATTATGGTAAATATTTTACACAGGTTGTAGTCATGCCCAAACTAGTTAAATGGATTCCAACAATTCTGACTGTATTTCACAAGAACGCCACAGCAAACTGACCCACTGACCAATACTGATCAACATCCACTATTACAAGTTCTGGCAACATAAAGGATTTTATACTTTTTTTTATTTTTATTTCAGTTAAAATGAAAGTAAAAACTCAATAATTTTAAAAACAGATTTTTTTCTATGCAAATTTTGCAACTATTTTTTGTAGTTTATGTAGAATCTGGGGCAGTTTATGTGTTTGTTTATGAATTGTGAATTAATTCTGAATAAATAACGTATTTACGTATTGTGCTGTGGTCCTTTTCCTGCCAGACAAACCGGGTTTTCACATGACTATGTCTATTATTAACAACATTGCTTTGCTCTGCCCAACTGTGAAATGAAGACGGTGCAAACTCACTGCACTGGTTTCCTGACTGCATGAATCATCCTGTGTCAAAGTCAGGTTCTGGGAACACCTAAAGCCTGGAGCGCATTATCAGACAGCTGTCAGTGTAAACGCCTAAGCTTTCAAAATAGCACCTATTCAATATCTGTCTGACTGAGCAGCTCCTATTAGCTTGGCGCTTGTAACTGTCCCCAGGAAACAATTACAAAGACTTCAGGGCAATGCTGCACGAACATAACCTTTGCAAAAGTATTTATACCTGTTTTACTTTTTGTTTTGGGACTTTATGTAATACCCTCACGCAAACTTTGAAACAAAAAGTAAGGATGGGAATAAAATATTGATTTTCAAAAACTTTTCCAGCTCAAACTCTGAAAAGTATAGTGACATTTTTTCTTTTTACTGCTTTTGAAAAAATATATAAAGCTCAGTCGAACTGGATGGAGAGTATGTGAGCATAAATGTTCAAGTCTTGCAGCAGTTTCTGAATTAGACTTGGGCCTGAATAAGAATATACTTTGATCTAAACCTTTCCACGTAACTCTGGCTGCGTCATGTCTGATTGAGGTTCAATATTCCCCTGAAAGATAAACCTCTACTTCATTTTCAAATGTTTTGCAGCCTCTTAAAGACTTTCTTCCAGGAAGGCCATGGCATGTGTATATCTTCATCCATCATCCTATTGACTCAATGAGATCAACATTTTTGTTTTGACTGGATCCACGTCTTTTCATCTCTTTATTTACAACCATTTCTAGGAGGATTTACTGCTTTGTGTTGGGACATTCCCATCTACTGTGCTTCAGCTACTTTTGTTTTACAGATGGCCTGACATTTTCCTTTAGCATCCTCTGATGGATGGTGGAATTAATGGTAGATTCTATTATAGTTTGCTGCAAAGGTCAGAATGAAGCAAGACATCCTCAAACCATGTAATTTCCACTTCCATGTTTCACAACTAAATTGAAAGGAAAAAATGGAGAAGCAGCATTTAGTTTTTATGCTGCTCTAATCTGAAACAAACTTCCAAAAAGCTGCAAAGCAGCCGAACCACGAGTTCCTTTGAATCAAAGTTAACAATCAACCACTTTAGAATTGTCCAGATGGGTTGGGAGCTCTGTTGAACATCCTAACCTTGCAGACTATTCAAAACAAGGAAGTTCAAGTTTGGGAAAATTGTAAAAGGTATTTTATTAAAATTTTACTGTTTGTTTATATTATGTACATTTCTCTGTGTTGTTGGAATTAATCTTAAAAATCTCTATGTTCAAATATGCTTGAGAAACTGTAGGTTGCCTAATTTTATTGTACATGTCAGTACACTGAAGTTAGTGGGGTGTAACATGACAAAATGAGAAAAAGGCCAGGGGACAAAAATACTGTACATGCTCCTTCATTGTTACTAAATGTTTCTAAAATCAGATAATTGCGTCACAGCAAATTTATTCAGTTGCAGTCAGTCAGTCAACATGTCAAGATTTCATCCTGAATAGCAGACTATAACAGCACAAAAGGGCTCTTTTTCCCAGGTGTGTTTATTCTCTGAGAATAACAAAAATGTTGCACAAAGATCACGTCTAAATTAAGTAACAGATTTTGGAACTAGTATGAAAGAAAACAAAGTCTTGTCACGTTTTTCCGCCTGCTTTTTTAAGGGAAGTTTGACATCATATCTACTCAATCTAAAAACAACAAAGGCTGAAGAGATTAAATGTTGACTACAAAGTCAAAACAGATAAGAAAGGTCATCTTTTTTCACTGATAGCTCATCTTTGCGATAGACTTATACTTGAAATATTTTCTGGTTTAAAAGGAACTCTACTATATCTGTTTAAAAATAAATAGGCACTCCTGCCTATTTTTTTTATTTTCTGAGATGATCATCTACAATTCTCTTTTCGTGCTTTTATTAAGTTATTTTCACTTAAATAAAAACTATAATGTATCCACCTTAAAAGTAGCTACAGCATGAATGATAAATAACCCAAAGGCTTGTTTCCTACGTTATCTGTGGATCTTTCACGTCACAAATCCCTTATTGGACAGTGTGACAGTTTTTCTCTGTCACGCATTCTGACGCTCAGTTTCTGTTTTTGTTTTGTGTCAAGTTGTCTTTCAGTCCTTATTATTATTACTATTATTATTATTTCAATTTCAGATGGAAGATTCTAACAACCAACTCATGTACAAACTCAGTTATTGTTTGGGCTTTTTATTTTAGGAAGTGCAGTAAACTATTCAAAAAAGCTTAAAAATTAACTAACACCTACAAACCTTCTTAGTAAGACACACACACAACGACACAGATGTCACAACTTTCTCCGGGACCAAACATAACAAAAGCCGGCAAAGCCATCATGAAGGCACATCTGCTGCTTTGATTGATGTTCTTGCTGGCCCTGTGCATAAAGTTGACTGGCAGCTTTCCTTTTTGCTTTTTTGCCTCATTTCTCATGAGACAATGACCCAACAGATTGCAGGATGCAGGCTGAAATCAGTTTGAGGTAATTTATCAAAAGAACAAAACGATGCAGGGGAAAACAAGAAAGTAAAACGGTGGTAAAACGACAGGAGAAACTAGAAAGGAGACTAAAAACTAGAGAATTAAAAACTGAAGAGCAGTGATTACTGGAGTGAAGAACATAAATAACACAAAACAAGAAGTGACTAACTAGAGTCAAATACCAACTGTGATGCTTCCTGATCTGGAACTGGAACTGCTTTAAATTGTACTGAAATAGATGAGTTTTGGCCATTGTATGTATTTTAGATGAATATTTTTTACAATACTACTCAAACTGCAGAAATGTGCGGAATAAGCAGACAGTAGACCATAAGAGCTAATGTTATAGTCACTCAGGTTTTGCTTTCTGGCATACATATCGACTAGCTTAAGTCAAATTGAAATCATTTTTGCAATATCAAATAAATGAAAAAGAAAGGTAGAACAATTTCTTGAACTCTTTACTGTTATAAATAAGATATAAAACCAGTGCTTGATCTCTCTTTTGGTCACTCTTCTTGAGTTACACCCATAAACGTCTGGATGTCTCTCTTGTCCCTCCCACATCTTCATCCACGCACTGTCTGCATGACAGCGCTGTTTCTGAAGCGTGCTGCCCTCAGGTTTGTTGTGTCTTACTTGTACAGTATTCCAGGTATTTCTGAATGCACTTGTCCAAAAAAATTCAGCATGACTGGATTTTAAAACACACAGAAGCAGAAACCGCATGCTGTCCTTATTTGATCCGCCTTGTTCATCCATCGGATGAAAAAAAGATAAAGTGTTGGACAGAACTCAAAATACGTGAGAATCTGGAATTAAAAGCAAATACTGAAAATGGGGAAATATTCAGGCAATTCATCAAGTAGTTAAATTAAAAACATCTGCTATTAGGAAAACATAAACGTCAAATATGATTGACTTTCTCCTTCCAAACACTGGACATTTTCAGGCTATTTCAGGTTGGTCAGTCATTGTCTATATTTAGCCCAGAAACAATTTAGAAAATGTGACTTTTTTTCTGACGTAGTGGACCTCTCTGAATTTAGCCTACACAAAAATGTTAGAAGTCAAGGTTGCACAAATGCGACTACTTTCAACCATATTTAAACATCTATCCAGTTCACATCTTAACCACAATTTCATCCTGTTTGGATTGAGTTCAATATCATCCTTCTTACTATGCAACAGGAATTTGCTTAGAAGAGGTTAAGTTACATAGTAGCTGATGCCGTTTTCACTGAGATCCTGACCACCGTTCCGGTACTTTAAGAGACGTTGCAACAGTCAGAGGCATATAAAGACAGCCTGCAGAGTTGTTAGAGATGGAGGACATTTAGAAATCAAAGGAACATTTGGTTGAATTTGTGAACATTGGCATGTCAATCTATCCAAAGTGACACAGGTTTTATTACTGACTGATAGTAATTCATCATCATGTTTCATATGAAGTAAGAAATCTGCAGAAGGCAGGAAGCCAGATGTGATGTAAAGTTTCAGATCGCAAACATAGAAAACAGTTGCTGCGCATCTGAGGAAGCACGTCTGGATCAAGTCACAGGCTTTCTCTCATTCTAAGCAGGCTTGCAGTTAACAGGAACTTCTCTGTTTCAGCAAGAAGAACCTGACTAATTATAAAGCAGCTATTTCATGTGACTTAGTGGGAATTGAGAACGCAGGTAAGAAAATCCCACAGAAGCACAGGGCCAGGAATAAAAAGAGTTAATGGCAGCAGAGACTCAATTACTGGTTTTGTCCAAGGGGTGAAGCTCACAGTGTCGTTGATCCAATAGTACTTCCTGTATCATGGAAAAACCTGTCCCCTCGATTAATGGCAACAGCACATTCGTCCATGCATCATACCTGGTTAAAAAGAGAGAACTGGGCCAAGTCTATCATATAGAGTTAGTGAAAATTACGCTAATGGCAGAAATAGCTCAACCGATGGCCCATTGCTGGAGGGAGAAACGTGTTAAACGTAGAAACAATATGTCATCGAGGTGTAACGTCACAAACAGCAAGGAGAGTGGCTACTAAAGCAAAGCAAGTTTATTTGAATTGCACCTTTCTTAAGAGATTAAACTATAAAACTAACTGAAATCTCTTGACATAATAAAACTTCTGTCTTCTCCAAATGTTAAGTGATTTTTTTATTAAATGCAACCAGACAAATCAAATTGACCCTGTGCTTTATTCCAGCTAGGAATACCTACAAATATCAATCTTAGAAATTGGATACTATGTCCAATTTCACAATCAATATCCATTCTGTTCCTTGTTCAACATCGGCTTATCCTGTTGCTTTGCAGATACAGTATGTTATGTCGCTTTGTGGTTTCCCAGTGAACTTGGCAATGAGCTACTTCCTGTTAGAAGGGAAAGACACTGCGGCACCTTTCACCGTGCGTCAATCATAATAGCAAAATGCCACAGGAGATTAAAGAAAGCTTTCTGTTGTCAGGCAGCCATAACTTTGCACCTGATGACGTTTTCTAATCAGATTTTAATTATGAAAGCCAAACAAACATTCAGCTGTCCAATAAAGGAAACCCTCAAAGCTTAAGTTGAATTTTGTGTTATATCAAATAATAAATACATCAATCAATAAAAAAACCTGTAAAACTCATTCAGTTAAATACAACAGAGCTCTATCACCATCTACTATTGTAATTTTTCAAGATCTGAGGAAGAGCTGTAGTTCTGTTCCAGCTTTCTTCCGCATATGTTGATGTGCGCTTTGACAAATCATCAGTGTATGAATATGTGAATGTCGTGAGTGGAACAGGGCGAATGTGGGTCTAGTGTAATAAAAAGTGCTTTCACTAACAGTTTAACAGTTGAATGAGTTCAGTCCGTGTTTAAAATGTAATCAGTTTTGAATGCGGCGTGTGCAAGTTGTCCAGATGAAAATACACCCCGGCCTGGCGGGTCACGCTCTCTGCACCCTTCATTTAGTTGATTGTTTGGGTAATTGCAGACAACCCTAAACATCTCATGTAAACTTGAGTCATGCTCGCTCAATGAGGTTCCCCATTAGGTGCGATCTTCTGCATGCTTAGTTTATGATTTGAGATCTTCTCTTGGTTTATATGGACAGTAGACATAATGAAGTGTTACAGACTTTTCTCCAGCTGATTAATTTTCATGGACAATGCTGTTGATTGGAATTTACTTCAAAGGTTTGTCATTTTGTGAATTTTCTTCCAGTTTTTCACCAGATTTTTTAAAAGTGAAAGTGTCAAACTGCTGGGAACTAAAAACTTCCTTTACAAATGAATGATACATTTCTATCTGATTATTAAAATGCATTTCAAGCTAAAGCTTTCTCTCCATTTGTAACTCTACACAAAGCAAAATTGAGCTTGATCCGACTGATAAACCAGCAGCGCAGAAACCTTTGAATTAAATGACTCATGTAATGGGTGAATTAAAACGGACAAACATTTTTTTTGGCTGCCACCAATGGGGTGTGAGGTACAAGGAAGTATGTCCCTTTAGTACTGTGACGCACGTCAACGCATGGGAACAGGCAGAAAACCTTTTGTTTTTCAGCATGTCTTTGTAACAACAAATGAACTCCATAAATATTTCTTTGTATTATTCCTTGAACATGCTTGACATGGTTTATGAACTACAAAGCACACATGTTCTTGCTCTGCAGGTCTGACACACCCAGTAATAATTAGCTGTCCTTTTGTTACAGGACAAAACGCGGCGCAGAGGTAGTTTTACGAACATGATGGACATCTAATTATAACCTGTTTAAAAGTCAAATGTATTTTCCATTAGTCACCAGGGTATCAAAACAGATCATGGTTTATTTTCCAATTAAGTAAGTCATTTGATCTCCCTACATACAATTTGTGAATAGTTTTATTAGATTTATAAAACATTATCATTTTATTCAATACTGTAATTTTAGATTGTGTAACGTTTATCAAACAATTATCCACTTCAGTCATCTGGATACGTTGCAGCAACAATGTTCCTTATGTCGATCGTTTTCAGTTCAATTGTCCTAATTTAGTAATTAAATTAGTAATTTAGGATCAAAAGCATTTAGTAAACCTTTACTTGATCTAATTATGGGTTTAATATTAGCTTATTACACGATTTCTGTGAATTTCTCTACATAGATATGCGACCTTGGATTACTTTTAAAGTTACATCTTTTTTGTGTCTTTCAAGGTTTGCAGAGGGGGGTACACAGATATGTGATTTATTCAATATATTTCCAAGTTGTTTGCATTCATTTTATTTCATAGTGTGGAACTCGCAAGAAAATGGAGAACCAAACAAGGATTTTTTTTTTTACCAACGTGAGTTAAACTTTCAGAGATTCTTTCTAAGCAACAGCGGACGCCCTGCTGAATGCTTAACCCCAGAGGTCAAGTCTTAACCCCAGAGATCAAGGCTTATAATCAGTTTTGAAGTGACAGTAACTGGATGTTGGTGTTCCATCCATCCATCCATTTTCCTACACCCTTGTCCCTTACTGGGATCAGGAGGTGCTGGTTCCTATCTCCAGCTATCGTTTCGGGCGAGAGGCAGGGTCACCCTGGACAGGTCGCCAGTCTGTCGCAGGGCAGGATGTTGGTGTTAAATAAACATAATGGGAGCTCTGTAAGCAATCATTTTGAAGCCAATACACTGGAATAAAAAGGGAAATCCTTGCAAACACAAAAATTTAAACAATACTGCCCCTAGCTACAACCTAAAGTCAACCATATTCTGAATGATTTAAAGTTCTTCATTAATGCATTTTTGGCTACAAGTGTGAGATAAGTTGACTCTTTCTCTTGTGCAATCATACCTCCATATAACTTGTATAAAGTTTATGAAAGAACAATATCTGTCACTGCTTTTGTCATGACTTCTCTGTTGTACTATAATACGAACAATGTACTATAATAATAGTTCGTATTAACAATGTACTATAATACGAACAAGTTTAATGGAAGGCGTTTTCAGTCGATTAGACGTGTATTATGGGTTAGTTATATAAAGACCAAACAGTCATGGATAATATAAGCAAGATAACTGTAATCTGAATGAAAACGTGCAGGGAACACATTATGGATGCTTTTAGCCATAATGTGTTTACTTATACATTTGGCCTTGATACACATACAGTGTAAGTTATGTCAGGATAGGATTTATTAAGCTTTTATTTCCCCATTTTGAGCAGGAAACTGTGAATTTAATTTCTTTGATACTTTGTTTTATGTATCGTTTGACCTCAGTTAAAATTCTTGATCGACAATGTCATTCAATGCAATAAAATCATGGTGGTATTTCATATTTGATCTTTTTTTGTATTTCTGTTAACATTTATTAAGTGTGTTGAAAACAAAAATATAATTTGTTCATCCATTCACTGATTGAAGCATTAATTGGTTTAGATCTGCTCATTACATGCCCTGTACTCCCACGCAGGTAGATAGAGGTGGCGTATGCGTACAGCAGAGTTTGAAGTGGATACTATGCAGTCTGCTTTTCACAAAACACAACAATCAAAGCAAAAGGAAAAAAAAATCTGTTTGCGAAAGCAGTGCGTGTGCATGAGGGTGTGACATCGCATAACTTCTAAATCGATATGAATGTGCTGCCAGGTTTCAGTCTTGCAGGTTTTTAGAGGAGCGTAAACTTGTTTCTCTGTAGGCCAGAAGGAGGAGACATATACGCAATAAATTCTTAGCAGCAATACTTCCAAAGTATCTTTAAACTTAAATTTGGATTAAAAGAAAAAGTTGTTTAATGCCGAAAGGTGAAGGGTGGGTCTGTTAGTCACTCTTCTTGTAAAGGCTCAATAAAATATCAGTGGCAATTCCTGCACACACACATACGCACACACTTTGCAACCCAATAAAAAGAGATGTATTTTTACCTGCATTTAACCAAAATACACAAATATCTCAGCAGTTTATATTAATACTGAAATTATGCAAGATTATTTGCAGAAATGTGTCTTTGTTCAGTGTAATCACCTGAAATTCCATCATAAATCAAATGAAAGACTTCCTCAATAGCTTTCCTAAAAAGAAAGACATTCCTTACCACCATGATGACGCAGATGTGACAAAGTCAACAAAAATGGAAGTGCCACACCAACACTTCTTCTTTGTCATCCAGTTGGCATTCAAGACATATAATTTATTTAATTATTTAATATTTGACTTATTTTAGAGATTCTAAAAGTAGAAAAAGGAAATAAAAAAATTGCAGTCAAAGAAAGCGTTTTGCAGGGACGACTTGCAAAATAAAAAGTAGATTGGGGACAAAATTTTTAAGACAGGGGAAATACTACTTCAATGTTTGTTGAAGAGCATTGAAGTGGTATCTGATCCACAGACTAAACATAGACCTCTGAGCCTTAATCCCCCACTCAGGACACCTAAACTGGAAGGAGGCACCGCTAATGCTGGTGCAACATTTAATAAATACCTTTTTATTCAAATATGGGATTCATTTTGTCACATACTGCGAGATACGAAGAAGGGAGGCCAGAAACTGTGATGGCCAGTGTTGTAAATTCAGCAACAGAAGTCATTTATTGATTTAATCAGGCTACCTGCTGTTAGTTTACACCCAGGACAACCAGCAACAGGAAGGAGACACTGGGACAAACATTGCTCCACTCCCTGATTCAATCTTCACCAAGCAGAAAACTTCCTCTTATCTGTTCATTTACATGAGGTTTACTTTACATCTAATCTAATTTGCATAGCTCTTTCAACGTGTTCCTTGTGAAAGCTGCTTCACAAAAATAGTTCTGCCTCAGCTTCTCAGTAAATAGATGCCTTTTTTTGACTGAATGCGGGCGCAGAATTATTTCTGAGAAGATCGGCTTCAACAAAAAGACCAAACTGATGAGCGGCTAAAAATAAAATAGAAAAACGGTTGATGGAAACTAATCATTTATGGCGGCAATCATAAAAGCCTAGCAAAAAAAACATTCAGGTATGGGATGCTATCAACCATCTTATCGCCATAGCAATGTCCTTAATGTATCAGGGCTGAACAGAGCTAAAGTCAGTGTTGTGCTGTGTTTTCATGGTTACCATGCACAACTGGTGAGTAAAGTGTGGATTGTGGATGAACAGGAAAGTTAATGCTGCTCTATTATTTATCTGCCAGTAGCATCTAAACAAGGGTCCAGGAAATAGAAAATAGTCTTACAGATGAATAATTACAGAAACTCTCACAGTGACAGCATAATTAGTGTTAGGGATTTCTTGACATGAACAATAATGCTGGCTTAAAGTTTCAGCACCAATCAGTATTATGAGGAAATAAATTGCTTTTTATTTCAGACGTTGATTAGCTAAACAAAGGCCCTATTGTGGGTCCTACATGGGCTCTACATGGGAAAACCCGTGTGGAGCCACCATGGAAACTGCGGACAAACCCATGTGGGACCATATTGCCTCCCCTCTTTTTCCCCATATGGGGCCCACCTAGGTATGCTGGCTGGGCAGTAAACAGAAAGTGAACCTCATTTAGTGTTTTGCGTTTGTAAGGATTTGTGAGGTCTTGTGGATCTTTTTGACTAACTTTTCTGTGTTGTATTTTGTGCACTTGCTATTAGATTTAAAAGCTGTTCAAAATCAGATAACTTTTAATTAACAAAAAAAAAGATCTTAGAAGTGACTAAGATTTCCACAGAAACAGCATAGGATATTTATTATTTTATGGAATATATTAAATTCTTCATCGCCCTTATAAGTATAAAAATAAGTACTCTTTAAAGCTTGGTATGTTTTTCTTGGCAGCAAAGTGACAAACCAGTTCTCGACATTTCCAGCTCTGTCAGCAGGTTCCATCTCTCTTTTCCAAATAAATTTTAAAATCCATCACGTAATGTGGGAGTATAGAAACAGTATTCTTTATTCTTGTCTATTTAAATCTGCTGTTATATACAGCAGTCAAAGTTTTTCAATTTGCATATTTGACTTTACACAGTGAGGCGCCGCCGCTGGAACTGTAAAGGCAGGAAGAACAGGTTTCCGGAAAATGAGCTTAACTCCGTTGTTGTTTTCTTAGTTTTGCTCAAACTTATCAGTGAACTGAAGATTTTGTCAAGATATTGTATTAGACTGATTAAAAGGTGAGTCAAACCTCGTGTAATTCATGCATTTCAAGTCTCGTGATAAACTTTGGGTTTGCGCAACTCACTTCTCGACTTTCTTGTCTGTCAGATTGAGCCTGCTCTGAAATTTGTACATGTTGAAACTTGCCGGAAAGTATTATTCAGAGGCTTATATGTCCTTATATGTGATAGCTTCATCAACCCTGCAGGAGAGAACACCATATAAAAACATGGCATGTAGGTGGACATGGAAAAAAAGATGAGGAATTGACATTTTGTAGAGATTTCTAGCAATTGCCATTGCAGGTTGCTGTTGCTGAGGCTAAGTAGGTGAAACCGTAGCGTTTCGTTTTATGCCGATTGCTCAAATCAACATAAAACGATGCTAATCGTTTTATGTTTTATGCAAAGTTTGTTTTTTTAAAGTTTCTAAAAAAATGGTTTGTCACAACTTTTACCAGGAAATTCCTGCAGGTTAAGAAGTGTCTTTATGTGTGAGTGAGTTCTCAGATCACAGAACCTGTTAAACGTCTCGCTGTGCCTGACACACTTAACTGCACCGCCAAAATTCCTCTCACATACCTGTTCTTCCATTTAGAAATAAGTGCTACAGGAAGATGTTAAAAATAACTACAATCCCTGCATTGCTATTTTGACTGTTGTGTGAGAACATCTAATGATCCATATTGCTGTTCTTGATATAAGTAAGTAATGAAACCAGAAAACTACTTTGCAACAGGCTGTTTGATTCTCAGGGAAGCACTTTTGATAAAAAATTCTTCAGATGTTTGTTCAGCTCATAAATGTGGCCTCAAATCGGCTCTGCCTTAACGTCAGTGTTGACAGTCGACTTGTAGTTTGTTGCCGAAATAACTCAGTTTACCAAATGAGACACATTATATAGATTAAGGTTTAGGTTTTTAGGTTTTTATGATGATTTTCTGCTTATAGTCAATGAAAACGTGAACACATTTAGACATCAATGGATCTTTAATTCTTTTAATTTTTCACTTTGGAACCATATTTTGAAATCAGATGTCTTTTCACCTCTAACATTTCAGCTACAGTTAAAGACTAGTAAATATTTTAAATATTTAAAGGCATCCAGACTACTGGCATTTATTTTCATCTTTGATTTTTTAACCACATTTAGACGTCGACAGAGACTTTCTTACTGATGTCTCACCTTTCACTGTTCCACACAATGGAGGCTGCCATTTCATCACAGGGTATATTGCACACAACTTGGACTATTCGATTACATTTGGACAGCAGTTTAATATGGTTCAAGCCTTAAAATATTTGTTCAGATACTTTAGTGTAGATCTTCCGTCATCCAGGATATGAGAGTCAGCTGAGTTTATACACAGGGTGAAGAAGTAGATGATTCTAAGTTTCACATATTTGAGAATATTCTAGATTAAAAAAAATTGCACATCTAAGAAATGTCTCAATAGTTTGTAGCCATTTTGATGTCTAGATATATATAGACATATTTTAACCAGAATAGTGACTGAGTCGATGCTTACATTTGTGAGTGATTTGCAGACATGTCTTCTTGCTGTTAGTTTCAAGCATGCATTTGAAGAATCTCGGTTTTGAGGTCTAGAAGTTACACACCTGAGGCCTCTTGCTGCTACACAGAAACAACTAGTTTGGGTCGTCCTAAAAACGTTTTGTTGAGCATTGACAATGAGGACTGAGGGGTAAAACAGGATTCAGTTTGAGACAGAAACTAATCCAGTCAAATGATGAGACACCTTAACTCAAGGCTACTGGTCTTGGATATGCAGTTCACCTGAAAAAGAAACATTCAGAGCTGCACACTGTGAGAGAAAACAGCGTTTACACCCAGACTGTCAATCCAGGACTGAGTGGTTTGTTTACATTTGAAGGCAAAATTAAACTTTTTGTTTTGAGGACAATCATAGTAGACAGTTAGGTGAAGATAGGTGGATAGACAGAGAGGTGAAGGGAAGAATGTGTGTAACAAGAAGAGCCATCACTGAACAGGAAGTGTGCTTGGGTTGAATCTATCAAACACCTTGATTGCAGTTTTTACTCTTCTCCCCAAGCAGTTCCACGAACTAAAACACCTTAAAACACGTAAAGAAAAGAACTTGCATCTTAATCACTTAGTCAAAGGAAGGACTGCTGTGTCAGTGACTAATGAGAGTTTAACAGCCCTATTAGTTGACTTGCTCTATAAATAAACTTCTGGAACGCCTAACTAGATGAAGGTGAAACATTTTCTACCTTATAATTATGAGCTTTACTTCTGGCAAGATTTCAGTTTGTTTTGGTGGCACACTAGTGTTTATTTATGACACACAAGGTTAAGATAAAGAATGTAAACTTTCTTATAAATAATAAGATATACACTGATGTAAAATGAATTGCAGTGACAGGTAACAAAATGCCAACACTTCCTCTTTCTCAAATCTGCTTTGTACCTATGCAACGTCTTCAAAAGTGATCAAAGCTAAAGATTCTGTAATTCAAAAGGTTTCTTCATTGATATTAGGAAAAATGAGTTTCACTCTTATTAATACTTGATCTAACAAACCATAATATCGATTTCATATTTGCTGTGATATCAGGATGAGGAACTCTGAAAAGCAGAACTGAAAGAAAAATACTGTATATTTTGAATATGTCATTATATAACAATGAAGGAAATAAACGAGCTACTACCAAATTTCCCAGAACAGTACCAAGGTTTGCTCAAGGAAGTTCTTAAGAAAGCAAAAGGAAGTAATGTGTGACTGCTAAGCTGTACAATAGTATACCATTTGTACTATTTGGCTGTACAGCCTTACAGTATATTCTTCTGGTGACTCTGGTTCCCTCCCATACTCTAATAACATCACCGAATCTAAATCTGACCTCTACATTTTGCTTGTATGTTTGAATAGAGAAGGCTGGTGCAGACAATAAGTCGATAATCCTTTTTGAAAGCTGTTGGCTCTTCAAGTGTGCAAGTTGAATCAGTGGATTATAACTTTAATTACAGTTGTGTTCACCCAACATAATCTATGAAAGTTTCTGTCATGAACGTCACAATTACAATAGAGCCAAACCCTTCAGGAACATTTCCAGCACCAGAAGGCAACTTTCCACACAATACATTCAACAAAGCAGCAGTCATTGCTCCACCGAACAGACAGTGTAACTTACAGTCTTATAATTATGTCTGGCTGTTGTTAAAGCTTAGCAGTCATTGTATTCAGGTACAATACTTTAGTTCCTTTAGTTGTTGACTGATCTACTGTCAACAACGGTACTGGTAAACTTTAGTTCCACAGTAACTATGATGACTTCCTTAAAGCGCTGTTGCCAGTAAGGCGAGATTTAGTTTTGGTTATTACACATTAAATTTCTCGGTAAGCTCACAGACACATTGGACACTGTGATCATTAAAAACAAAACACTTCTGGATGACTTTTGCCCCAGAGATGCTTAGATTCTCAAAGTCAACCAAAAAATCAAAATGAAAGAATTCAGGTAACGTGACAAAATTCAATGTAGGATCTGATATATTTAAAAAAAAAAGCCATGTGAAAGACTTGGAGTGACAAATCACTTAACCATTGAATTCTCTTTGTCACAAACAGGCAAAAGGAGTGTAAAGTAAGTATGCAAGACATTTTAAAGTAGGGAGCGTTTGTTTGTCTAACATAGAAAATATGTTTGAATTTATACCTCTTTGTCTTTTGCAGACAAAAATACAAGATAGCCATCAGCTGCCACCATGAATGGTGGATTCCTTGTGAACTTGTTGGCAGGTGAGTAATCTAATACGTTAACCTTTGGCAGAGGTTCAGGTACTACACCAAAGATTAGGAAAACCGATTACAGAAAAAACACATCCGGTCAAGAGCCTGATGCCTCTGGCTTTCAAGCAGCCCGACATTTGTAGATATTTTTTAAATTATTCTTTGTCATTCAAAGTTTTGAGAAGACCTGAATATGGATGATGGACCATTCAGGAATAGCCTGGCCATTCTCTTCTTGTGTAATTCAATTATAATTTAGCTTCACAGCTCAGTGGGCTTTCTCCCATTGACTTGGATTCCCCTACTAGGTTTTCTACTGGGCCAATTAGTGAACTGAAGCAGAATTTGTGAATGACAACGTTGATTTTCTGTGCAGGTTTTGTATTGTAGCCCACCTGCAGTTTTAGCGATGGCAGCAGAGGAAGTGAACAAAGCTGTTGGCTACACTTTCTAATATTACACTAACATAATATTAGACTGTTAATGTGCCAAACATTAACAGCTGGCCACTGTTCCCCCTGCAGTGGGGGATGGTTGTTTACAACACAGCCAATTTCCAGTAAGCTTCATAGTGTCAAACTATCACATCACATGCGGTAGAGACTAGTTTAAAACTTGTCCATGCCGCCAGGAATTAATTGTTTCTCAATATCCAAGAGCCCAGACCCTTGTTTGAAGCAAATAGCAAAGAATGAGGGGTTGGTTTTTACCAGGCTAATTCAGGAATAAAAAGCCTCCTGAAGTCTGAGTGAGGAGTGCTTTGAAAGAGAACTTAGTCTAATTTCAAAAATGAATTTTAGATTTTAGACGCATTTTCACCAGCTGCTGTTGTGAGACAGTTGGCCGAAGAAACAATAGCTTAACACCAAAAAGCTATTAGTTAAAAACTTGTAACACAGTTGACCATCAACAGAAAGATGAACTTGCAAGTCTTTGCTGTTTTTTTTTTGCTTTGTTTTGTTTTTAAATTTCTCTAAGATATAACTTTCAGTAGCCAGAGATATTGGATATGTGTGATGGAGGAGCGAACAACAAACATCATCCATCATTAATTATACAAGATTTAGTGTCATGGCTATGAACTTTCACTTTATTCTGTTACAATGAAATGTAATATTACTTACATCAAATGTCTTCTTTTGCATAGATACAAAAAGGGAGCTTTGTCCTGTCTTTCACATATCAACCTCAGATTGCTTATGATAAATGTTTATCTTACCTGACTACTCTCAGACTCTATGTGTTCTTTCCATCTTGCACAGCTATCTGCATAACTCACATAGTGATTCTACCGACACCATTAATTATTAGTACATCAACAAATGGCACTATTGGAAACACAACACAATTTTATGTTGGAAAAACAACATCAGGGAAAATCATCAGCAACAATGCTTCAGATGAAGAAAGCATCATGTCTCCTACACCCAAGACAAATGCCCAAGAATGTTGCAAAACCACTCAATTATCTGATCCAGGAACAGAACAACCAGTCTCCACACTTTCTAATGAGAACTCATCATTTTCACCTGAGACTCCCGTACCAATTGAAACTGAAAACATCTCAGGTACGATGCTATCGAATGCTCTGCAGACTCAAGATGTCAAAGGTGTCAACACACCCACCAACGTTTCTTCACCATTATCACAAAGTGATTCAAGATTCCTGGAATCACAGACAAGCAAGCTTTTAACTACTTTAGCAGACATCACTGGAAACTTACAAACCAGCATGAAAACAACCAAAATGTCTACCCAGCCACACACAGAGACAAAAACTTCTGATGCAACACAAGGTACTACACATTTACCAACAATAAACACAGAGGTGACACAAAATACACAATCAGGGCAAAAAACGTCATCTGAGGCAAGCCCAATGACTGACTCTAAAGCTACAACAAACTTCGCTGTAGTTTCAGGCACAACAGAAACAACTTCAACACAGAATAAAAGCTCTGACTCTTTAAAGACTCTCAGCCAAAAAGGAACCACAAAACCAGATATATCTTCAACAGAGACACAAATGGAGTCTACAGAACCAGCTACTTTACATACATCTACAACTACGGTTACTGTGGCAAAAGTGATGGAGGACATGACGACACCTTTGCCACCCTTATCAGAAACTAATGCAACAGGAACCACCAGAAAATCAACATCTTCCCACCCACCTGTAATACAAGCAACAGCAGCATCACACAGTGAATTACAAGCATCAACAAAGAATGATGCAACATCTTTCTCAACACATTTTCAAAACACATCAGGGCAAATTACTTTAAATGTAACAACAGAAACACAAACTGCAGAAGCAAGTAAAACAACTCAATCAACCAAATCCTCAACTGCTTCAGAAATAACTTTTAAATCAACACACAGTGCACCAGTGGATTTTCAAGCACAAAAAACATCATCAGCTATGGTTTTACCTCCACAAGTTTCGAAACATATTACAAGCACAACGGGACAATCCAACACCCAACATTCGGAAACTTCAACAACTTCTTACACATTAACGACTCAACTTCCCAAAACTTCAAAACAAACTGCAGGATTACCAACATTTACAGGAAGAACAGACAGTGGGTTGGATTCTGCATCAACACAGCTCACACAGCAAACTGCAGAGTCTGCGACAATACCATCAAAAGAAATATCAACACAATCTGGTCCTCCAACAGCCATGACTCAAGCCTTCACCATGGATTATACATCTACACTGACAGCAAAGTCCACAACATCATTCAGTACCATATCACCTGATTCTGTAACAAAAGAAACATCTGCAAAAAGATTATCTTTATCTCCATCTATTAGAACACCATTCACAACAGATGTTGTAGAATCAACAACAAACAAGCAAGGCAATAAAACAACACAATTAAAAAACACCTCAGAACAAAATACTTCAGATGTGACCACACAAACACCAGCTGCAAGTAATACAACAAAAACATCAACTGTTTCAGGAACTGATTGGCTTTCTTCATCACCTCTAAAAGCAACACAAACTTTGACTGAAGCAATACAACCAGAGACTGAGGATAAAACTGCATCATCGACAACAACAAAACAAGAAAATACAACAGCCTCAACAAAATTTTCGAACCAACAACCCACAACTGCAAAACAAACTATTGGATCTGTAACAAATCAAGGAAAAACAGACCATGAATCGGCGTCGGTGTCATCCAGACTCTCATCCCAAACCACAGGGTCTCTGGAAACTGTTGGACCTACAGTGCAAACAAAATCCAATGGAATTGTGGCCAAAACTCAGACATCCATCAAAGATAACACATCTACACAGTTTATGGAGTTCACAACTATAGGCTTGATCTCACCTCAAAGTGTGACTCCACAAGCATCATCTACAACACATCAACCAACAACCAAAACAGCTGCAAACAAAGAATCATCCACTGCTTTGGAACCAACTATTGGACCAACACCCAATGGGTCAGTGGATGTTCAAAGAAAATCAACATCGGCTGTGTTTTTACCTCCACAAAGTTTGCCACAAATTACAAGTTCAAGAGCACAATCAAATGCTCAAGATTTAGAGACTTCACAAGCTTCAGGATCATTTACAGGTCGATTGCCCACAACTTCAAAACAAACTACTGGATCACCAATAATTGGAGGAACAACAGACAACAAATCACCTTCTATTTCAACCAGAGTCCCATCACAAGCTGCAGGATCTGTGACAGAGGAGAGAACTGATGCACAAACAAAATCTAGCTCATCTCCTGCCAAGACTCAAGGCATTAACACATCAACAAACATGCTAGCACCAACAACCAATCAAGACACAGAAGCAACAACAGCATCACAATCTGCAGCGCAGAAACAACTGAATTTGACACTCAGGATGATACTGAGTCTTCAACAACCAAATCTGAAAATTCAACAACATCAGTGTCAACCAGAATCTCAACCCAAACTGCAGGGTTTCTGGAAACTGTTGGACCTACAGTGCAAACAAAATCCAATGGAATTGTGGCCAAAACTCAGACATCCATCAAAGATAACACATCTGCACAGTTTATGGAGTTCACAACTATAGGCTTGATCTCACCTCAAAGTGTGACTCCACAAGCATCATCTACAACACATCAACCAACAACCAAAACAGCTGCAAACAAAGAATCATCCACTGCTTTGGAACCAACTATTGGACCAACACCCAATGGGTCAGTGGATGTTCAAAGAAAATCAACATCGGCTGTGTTTTTACCTCCACAAAGTTTGCCACAAATTACAAGTTCAAGAGCACAATCAAATGCTCAAGATTTAGAGACTTCACAAGCTTCAGGATCATTTACAGGTCGATTGCCCACAACTTCAAAACAAACTACTGGATCACC
Organism: Phalloptychus januarius; assembly: GCA_902982915.1. NCBI lineage: Eukaryota > Metazoa > Chordata > Actinopteri > Cyprinodontiformes > Poeciliidae > Phalloptychus > Phalloptychus januarius. Next base: position 7,759,468 of record CADWAE010000462.1, read on the forward strand.
AATAATTGGAGGAACAACAGACAACAAATCACCTTCTATTTCAACCAGAGTCCCATCACAAGCTGCGGGATCTGTGACAGAGGAGAGAACTGATGCACAAACAAAATCTAGCTCATCTGCTGCCAAGACTCAAGGCATTAACACATCAACAAACATGCTAGCACCAACAACCAATCAAGACACAGAAGCAACAACAGCATCACAATCTGCAGCTGCAGAAACAACTGAATTTGACACTCAGGATGATACTGAGTCTTCAACAACCAAATCTGAAAATTCAACAACATCAGTGTCAACCAGAATCTCAACCCAAACTGCAGGGTTTCTGGAAACTGTTGGACCTACAGTGCAAACAAAATCCAATGGAATTGTGGCCAAAACTCAGACATCCATCAAAGATAACACATCTACACAGTTTATGGAGTTCACAACTATAGGCTTGATCTCACCTCAAAGTGTGACTCCAAGCATCATCTACAACACATCAACCAACAACCAAAACAGCTGCAAACAAAGAATCATCCACTGCTTGGAACCAACTATTGGACCAACACCCAATGGGTCAGTGGATGTTCAAAAAATCAACATCGGCTGTGTTTTACCTCACAAAGTTGCCACAAATTACAAGTTCAAGAGCACAATCAAATGCTCAAGATTTAGAGACTTCACAAGCTTCAGGATCATTTACAGGTCGATTGCCCACAACTTCAAATCAAACTACTGGATCACCAATAATTGGAGGAACAACAGACAACAAATCACCTTCTATTTCAACCAGAGTCCCATCACAAGCTGCGGGATCTGACAGAGGACAGAACTGATGCACAAACAAAATCTAGCTCATCTGCTGCCAAGACTCAAGGCATTAACACATCAACAAACATGCTAGCACCAACAACCAATCAAGACACAGAAGCAACAACAGCATCACAATCTGCAGCTGCAGAAACAACTGAATTGACACTCAGGATGATACTGAGTCTTCAACAACAAATCTGAAAATTCAACAACATCAGTGTCAACCAGAATCTCAACCCAAACTGCAGGGTTTCTGGAAACGTTGGACCTACAGTGCAAACAAAATCCAATGGAATTGTGGCCAAAACTCAGACATCCATCAAAGATAACACATCTCACAGTTTATGGAGTTCACAACTATAGGCTTGATCTCACCTCAAAGTGTGACTCCACAAGCATCATCTACAACACATCAACCAACAACCAAAACAGCTGCAAACAAAGAATCATCCACTGCTTTGGAACCAACTATTGGACCACACCCAATGGGTCAGTGGATGTTCAGAAAATCAACATCGGCTGTGTTTTTACCTCCACAAAGTTTGCCACAAATTACAAGTTCAGAGCACAATCAAATGCTCAAGATTTAGAGACTTCACAAGCTTCAGGATCATTTACAGGTCGATTGCCCACAACTTCAATCAAACTACTGGATCACCAATAATTGGAGGAACAACAGACAACAAATCACCTTCTATTTCAACCAGAGTCCCATCACAAGCTGCGGGATCTGTGACAGAGGAAGAACTGATGCACAAACAAAATCTAGCTCATCTGCTGCCAAGACTCAAGGCATTAACACATCAACAAACATGCTAGCACCAACAACCAATCAAGACACAGAAGCAACAACAGCATCAGTGTCAACCAGAATCTCAACCCAAACTGCAGGGTTTCTGGAAACTGTTGGACCTACAGTGCAAACAAAATCCAATGGAATTGTGGCCAAAACTCAGACATCCATCAAAGATAACACATCTACACAGTTTATGGAGTTCACAACTATAGGCTTGATCTCACCTCAAAGTGTGACTCCACAAGCATCATCTACAACACATCAACCAACAACCAAAACAGCTGCAAACAAAGAATCATCCACTGCTTTGGAACCAACTATTGGACCAACCCAATGGGTCAGTGGATGTTCAAAGAAAATCAACATCGGCTGTGTTTTTACCTCACAAGTTTGCCACAAATTACAAGTTCAAGAGCACAATCAAATGCTCAAGATTTAGAGACTTCACAAGCTTCAGGATCATCACATCAACAAACATGCTAGCACCAACAACCAATCAAGACACAGAAGCAACAACAGCATCACAATCTGCAGCTGCAGAAACAACTGAATTTGACACTCAGGATGATACTGAGTCTTCAACAACCAAATCTGAAAATTCAACAACATCAGTGTCAACCAGAATCTCAACCCAAACTGCAGGGTTTCTGGAAACTGTTGGACCTACAGTGCAAACAAAATCCAATGGAATTGTGGCCAAAACTCAGACATCCATCAAAGATAACACATCTACACAGTTTATGGGTTCACAACTATAGGCTTGATCTCACCTCAAAGTGTGACTCCACAAGCATCATCTACAACACATCAACCAACAACCAAAACAGCTGCAAACAAAGAATCATCCACTGCTTTGGAACCAACTATTGGACCAACACCCAATGGGTCAGTGGATGTTCAAAAAAATCAACATCGGCTGTGTTTTTACCTCCACAAAGTTTGCCACAAATTACAAGTTCAAGAGCACAATCAAATGCTCAAGATTTAGAGACTTCACAAGCTTCAGGATCATTTAAGGTCGATTGCCCACAACTTCAAATCAAACTACTGGATCACCAATATTGGAGGAACAACAGACAAATCACCTTCTATTTCAACCAGAGTCCCATCACAAGCTGCGGGATCTGTGACAGGAGAAGAACTGATGCACAAACAAAATCTAGCTCATCTGCTGCCAAGACTCAAGGCATTAACACATCAACAAACATGCTAGCACCAACAACCAATCAAGACACAGAAGCAACAACAGCATCACAATCTGCAGCTGCAGAACAACTGAATTTGACACTCAGGATGATACTGAGTCTTCAACAGCCAAATCTGAAAATTCAACAACATCAGTGTCAACCAGAATCTCAACCCAAACTGCAGGGTTTCTGGAAACTGTTGGACCTACAGTGCAAACAAAATCCAATGGAATTGTGGCCAAAACTCAGACATCCATCAAAGATAACACATCTACACAGTTTATGGAGTTCACAACTATAGGCTTGATCTACTCTCAAAGTGTGACTCCACAAGCATCATCTACAACACAACCAACAACAAACAGCTGCAAACAAGAATCATCCACTGCTTTGAACAACTATTGACCAACAATGTCAGGTGTCAAAAAATCAACATCGCTGTGTTTTTACCTCCAAAGTTTGCACATTACAAGTCAAAGCAAATCAAATGCCAAGATTTAGAACTCAAACTCAGGATCACTTACACGTTTCATCACAACTTCAAACAACTCTGGCTCACCATAATTGGACGAACAACAACAACAAACACTTCATTCAACCAGATCCATCACTGCTTTGAACCTATGACGGAAACTGGGTCAGTGGATCAAAAAATCAACTCATCTGCTGCTTAGCCTCAGCATTAACACATAACAAAATTCAACACAACCAATCAAAAGATAGCTTCGCTGGTTACACTCAATGGACAAAAACATCAATCTACGAAATGCCAAAATGAAAATAACTCAATCAGCACCAACAAAAACAGCATACAATCTGGCTGAGACAACTGTGACTGGATACTGAGTCTTCAACAAATCTGAAAATTCACATCAGTTCAAGATCTAACCAACTGCAGTTTCTGAAACTGTTGGACCTAACAATCAATGGAATTGTGGCAAAACTCAGACATCCATCAATAACACATCACACAGTTTGTTCACAACTAGGCGATCACCTCAAGTGTGACTCCACAGCATCATCTAAAATCAACCAACCAAACAGCTGCAACAAGTCTCCCTGCTTTGGAACAACTTTGACCAACTGGGTCAGTGGATGTCAAATCAACATTTTACCTCCCAAGTTCTACAGTTCAAGCTAAGTAGATTTAGAACTACAGCAGATCATTTAGGTGTTGCCCTCAAACAACTGGATCACCAATTGGAGCAACAGAAGCAACAACAGCATCACAATCTGCAGCTGCAGAAACAACTGAATTTGACACTCAGGATGATACTGAGTCTTCAACAACCAAATCTGAAAATTCAACAACATCAGTGTCAACCAGAATCTCAACCCAAACTGCAGGGTTTCTGGAAACTGTTGGACCTACAGTGCAAACAAAATCCAATGGAATTGTGGCCAAAACTCAGACATCCATCAAAGATAACACATCTACACAGTTTATGGAGTTCACAACTATAGGCTTGATCTCACCTCAAAGTGTGACTCCACAAGCATCATCTACAACACATCAACCAACAACCAAAACAGCTGCAAACAAAGAATCATCCACTGCTTTGGAACCAACTATTGGACCAACACCCAATGGGTCAGTGGATGTTCAAAAAAATCAACATCGGCTGTGTTTTTACCTCCACAAAGTTTGCCACAAATTACAAGTTCAAGAGCACAATCAAATGCTCAAGATTTAGAGACTTCACAAGCTTCAGGATCATTTACAGGTCGATTGCCACAACTTCAAAACAAACTACTGGATCACCAATAATTGGAGGAACAACAGACAACAAATCACCTTCTATTTCAACCAGAGTCCCATCACAAGCTGCGGATCTGTGACAGAGGAGAGAACTGATGCACAAACAAAATCTAGCTCATCTGCTGCCAAGACTCAAGGCATTAACACATCAACAAACATGCTAGCACCAACAACCAATCACAATCTGCAGCTGCAGAAACAACTGAATTTGACACTCAGGATGATACTGAGTCTTCAACAACCAAATCTGAAAATTCAACAACATCAGTGTCAACCAGAATCTCAACCCAAACTGCAGGGTTTCTGGAAACTGTTGGACCTACAGTGCAAACAAAATCCAATGGAATTGTGGCCAAAACTCAGACATCCATCAAAGATAACACATCTACACAGTTTATGGAGTTCACAACTATAGGCTTGATCTCACCTCAAAGTGTGACTCCACAAGCATCATCTACAACACATCAACCAACAACCAAAACAGCTGCAAACAAAGAATCATCCACTGCTTTGGAACCAACTATTGGACCAACACCCAATGGGTCAGTGGATGTTCAAAAATCAACATCGGCTGTGTTTTTACCTCCACAAAGTTTGCCACAAATTACAAGTTCAAGAGCACAATCAAATGCTCAAGATTTAGAGACTTCCAACTTCAGGATCATTTACAGGTCGATTGCCCACAACTTCAAAACAAACTACTGGATCACCAATAATTGGAGGAACACAGACAACAAATCACCTTCTATTTCAACCAGAGTCCCATCACAAGCTGCGGGATCTGTGACAGAGGAAGAACATGTACACAAACAAAATCAGCTCATCTGCTGCCAAGACTCAAGGCATTAACACATCAACAAACATGCTAGCACCAACAACCAATCAAGACACAGAAGCAACAACAGCATCACAATCTGCAGCTGCAGAACAACTGTTACTCAGGATGATCTGAGTCTTCAACAACCAAATCTGAAAATTCAACAACATCAGTGTCAACCAGAATCTCAACCCAAACTGCAGGGTTTCTGGAAACTGTTGGACCTACAGTCAAACAAAATCCAATGGAATTGTGGCCAAAACTCAGACATCCATCAAAGATAACACATCTACACAGTTTATGGAGTTCACAACTATAGGCTGATCTCACCTCAAAGTGTGACTCCACAAGCATCATCTACAACACATCAACCAACAACCAAAACAGCTGCAAACAAAGAATCATCCACTGCTTTGGAACCAACTATTGGACCAACACCCAATGGGTCAGTGGATGTTCAAAGAAAATCAACATGGCTGTGTTTTTACCTCCACAAGTTTGCCACAAATTACAAGTTCAAGAGCACAATCAAATGCTCAAGATTTAGAGACTTACAAGCTTCAGGATCATTTACAGGTCGATTGCCCACAACTTCAAACAAACTACTGGATCACCAATAATTGGAGGAACAACAGACAACAAATCACCTTCTATTTCAACCAGAGTCCCATCACAAGCTGCAGGATCTGTGACAGAGGAGAGAACTGATGCACAAACAAAATCTAGCTCATCTCTGCCAAGACTCAAGGCATTAACACATCAACAAACATGCTAGCACCAACAACCAATCAAGACACAGAAGCAACAACAGCATCACAATCTGCAGCTGCAGAACAACTGAATTTGACACTCAGGATGATACTGAGTCTTCAACAACCAAATCTGAAAATTCAACAACATCAGTGTCAACCAGAATCTCAACCCAAACTGCAGGGTTTCTGGAAACTGTTGGACCTACAGTGCAAACAAAATCCAATGGAATTGTGGCCAAAACTCAGACATCCATCAAAGATAACACATCTACACAGTTTATGGAGTTCACAACTATAGGCTGATCTCACCTCAAAGTGTGACTCCACAAGCATCATCTACAACATCAACCAACAACCAAAACAGCTGCAAACAAAGAATCATCCACTGCTTTGGAACCAACTATTGGACCAACACCCAATGGGTCAGTGGATGTTCAAAGAAAATCAACATCGGCTGTGTTTTTACCTCCACAAAGTTTGCCACAAATTACAAGTTCAAGAGCACAATCAAATGCTCAAGATTTAGAGACTTCACAAGCTTCAGGATCATTTACAGGTCGATTGCCCACAACTTCAAACAAACTACTGGATCACCAATAATTGGAGGAACAACAGACAACAAATCACCTTCTATTTCACCAGAGTCCATCACAATGCAGGATCTGTGACAGAGGAGAGAACTGATCACAAACAAAATCAGCTCATCTCTGCCAAGACTCAAGGATTAACACATCAACAAACATAGCACCAACAACCAATCAAGACCAGAAGCAACAACAGCATCACAATCTGCAGCTGAAACAACTGAATTGCTCAGGATGATACTGAGTCTTCAACAACCAAATCTGAAAATTCAACAACATCAGTGTCAACCAGAATCTCAACCCAAACTGCAGGTTTCTGGAAACTGTTGGACCTACAGTGCAAACAAAATCCAATGGAATTGTGGCCAAAACTCAGACATCCATCAAAGATAACACATCTACACAGTTTATGGAGTTCACAACTATAGGCTTGATCTCACCTCAAAGTGTGACTCCACAAGCATCATCTACAACACATCAACCAACAACCAAAACAGCTGCAAACAAGAATCATCCACTGCTTTGGAACCAACTATTGGACCAACACCCAATGGGTCAGTGGATGTTCAAAGAAAATCAACATCGGCTGTGTTTTACCTCCACAAAGTTTGCCACAAATTACAAGTTCAAGAGCACAATCAAATGCTCAAGATTTAGAGACTTCACAAGCTTCAGGATCATTTACAGGTCGATTGCCCACAACTTCAAAACAAACTACTGGATCACCAATAATTGGAGGAACAACAGACAACAAATCACCTTCTATTTCAACCAGAGTCCCATCACAAGCTGCGGATCTGTGACAGAGGAAGAACTGATGCACAAACAAAATCTAGCTCATCTGCTGCCAAGACTCAAGGCATTAACACATCAACAAACATCTAGCACCAACAACCAATCAAGACACAGAAGCAACAACAGCATCACAATCTGCAGCGGAGAAACAACTGAATTTGACACTCAGGATGATACTGAGTCTTCAACAACCAAATCTGAAAATTCAACAAAAAAAAAAAAAAAAAAAAAAAAAAAAAAAAAAAAAAAAAAAAAAAAAAAAAAAAAAAAAAAAAAAAAAAAAAAAAAAAAAAAAAAAAAAAAAAAAAAAAAAAAAAAAAAAAAAAAAAAAAAAAAAAAAAAAAAAAAAAAAAAAAAAACATCAGTGTCAACCAGAATCTCAACCCAAACTGCAGGGTTTCTGGAAACTGTTGGACCTACAGTGCAAACAAAATCCAATGGAATTGTGGCCAAAACTCAGACATCCATCAAAGATAACACATCTACACAGTTTATGGAGTTCACAACTATAGGCTTGATCTCACCTCAAAGTGTGACTCCACAAGCATCATCTACAACACATCAACCAACAACCAAAACAGCTGCAAACAAAGAATCATCCACTGCTTTGGAACCAACTATTGGACCAACACCCAATGGGTCAGTGGATGTTCAAAGAAAATCAACATCGGCTGTGTTTTTACCTCCACAAAGTTTGCCACAAATTACAAGTTCAAGAGCACAATCAAATGCTCAAGATTTAGAGACTTCACAAGCTTCAGGATCATTTACAGGTCGATTGCCCACAACTTCAAATCAAACTACTGGATCACCAATAATTGGAGGAACAACAGACAACAAATCACCTTCTATTTCAACCAGAGTCCCATCACAAGCTGCGGGATCTGTGACAGAGGACAGAACTGATGCACAAACAAAATCTAGCTCATCTGCTGCCAAGACTCAAGGCATTAACACATCAACAAACATGCTAGCACCAACAACCAATCAAGACACAGAAGCAACAACAGCATCACAATCTGCAGCGGCAGAAACAACTGAATTTGACACTCAGGATGATACTGAGTCTTCAACAACCAAATCTGAAAATTCAACAACATCAGTGTCAACCAGAATCTCAACCCAAACTGCAGGGTTTCTGGAAACTGTTGGACCTACAGTGCAAACAAAATCCAATGGAATTGTGGCCAAAACTCAGACATCCATCAAAGATAACACATCTACACAGTTTATGGAGTTCACAACTATAGGCTTGATCTCACCTCAAAGTGTGACTCCACAAGCATCATCTACAACACATCAACCAACAACCAAAACAGCTGCAAACAAAGAATCATCCACTGCTTTGGAACCAACTATTGGACCAACACCCAATGGGTCAGTGGATGTTCAAAGAAAATCAACATCGGCTGTGTTTTTACCTCCAAGTTTGCCACAAATTACAAGTTCAAGAGCACAATCAAATGCTCAAGATTTAGAGACTTCACAAGCTTCAGGATCATTTACAGGTCGATTGCCCACAACTTCAAAACAAACTACTGGATCACCAACAATTGGAGGAACAACAGACAACAAATCACCTTCTATTTCAACCAGAGTCCCATCACAAGCTGCGGGATCTGTGACAGAGGAGAGAACTGATGCACAAACAAAATCTAGCTCATCTGCTGCCAAGACTCAAGGCATTAACACATCAACAAACATGCTAGCACCAACAACCAATCAAGACACAGAAGCAACAACAGCATCACAATCTGCAGCTGCAGAAACAACTGAATTTGACACTCAGGATGATACTGAGTCTTCAACAACCAAATCTGAAAATTCAACAACATCAGTGTCAACCAGAATCTCAACCCAAACTGCAGGGTTTCTGGAAACTGTTGGACCTACAGTGCAAACAAAATCCAATGGAATTGTGGCCAAAACTCAGACATCCATCAAAGATAACACATCTACACAGTTTATGGAGTTCACAACAACAGGCCCGATCTCACCTCCAAGTGTAGCTTCACAAGCATCATCTACAACACAACAACCAACAATTGCCATACAAACTGCATCAACAACAAATAATGGAACAATTGACAATAAATCAGTCTCTATGTCAACAAGACTGAGTATACAAACTACTCAATCTGCGGAAAGGAATCCAACTACAAGACAAACACAATCTAATCCAACAGAGATAGTTAGTAAAACATCTATGCAGATGGTGGAGTCCATGACAACAGCCTCCACCCACACATTACCTCCATCTTTAACTTCCATAACAAATAAACCCATCCAGTCAGCACAATCCTCTCCAAATGTAACAAGATCCACAGTAAACACTGTTTCATTAACAACTACAAAAGAGGATGAAGAAACATCAAAAACTTTAGCAGAAGAAACAACAAAAGCATTCTCAACAACTAAATCAGAAAATCAACAGAAAATGTCATCATTTACAACAAGAAAATCAGAGGATCCAGCAACACCAGAAGCATCAACGACACAAACCTCAACTGCAAAACAAACTGCAAGATCTACAATGACTGAAGCAATTAAAGGCAGTGGTTCACTGACTGCTTCAACAAGACAAACTACAGAATCTGTGACCACATTCAGAATTGTGACACTAACAGAATCAAGTCCATCAACAACTGCAAATCAAGCATCTGCTACAAATCAGACGTCTACTTCAATGGTGGATGTAGAGACAACAGGATTGATGACAACATTGTCTGCATCTGTTACATCTAAAACAGGAGGAACTGTAGAGTTAACATCTTCACCTCCACCTCTTACAACAAGGTCCACAACAGCAACAGAAGCTGAAATACCAACATCAGAGAAATCAGACAAAATATCATCTGTCTCAACACAAAGCACCTCAGCACAAAACCCTTTATATGAAACAGCTGAGGCACAAACTGCAGAAACAGGATCATCAGCTGCTTTCAAACAGACTGTGGTATCTACATTTAGTGAATCTGTGTCTGATCACAGCAGAAGTGAATCAACTTCATTGCAAGCATTAACTCAAAACATAGATGAAACAAAAGAATCAGAGAATCAGACTAAACATGAATCACCAGCAACAACCAAATCTGAGATTCCAAAAACGCAGCAACCTCCAATTACTGGATCAACAACAGTTCAAGGAAACACAAACAGTAAATCCATATCGTCGGCTACATTTGACAGGAGACAAACGGAGCACAATGGCACACAAACAAATTATACTCCACCAGCAACCATCAATCAAATGTCCACCACAACTGCAAAGCAACCTGTTGGATCTACAAGCGCAGACTCTGGGTCAGTCTATATGTCAGCACAGACGTCAGCCACAAAAACAAGCATAACACCTGCAACAACTAAATCAAACACTCAGGATAAAGCAACATCATCCACAACAACCAAATCACAGACTACAACTACAGCAGCAATTACAAAAAAACACACCAACAGCTTCTATACAAAGCACTGGATTATCAAACCAGTCACTAACACAACCTGGAAAGACAACTACAAGGAAACAAGAGGCAGGACGAACAAGTGAACTTATGGGAACTACAGTAAACACCACCCCACACACTGCTGTATCTTTAGAAACTACACAAACAGCTGCACACACAAAGACCCCTGAGAAGGAATCAGAGACTGCATCAGGTATGTTAGGATGTTTCCACTAATGATCAAATTACTTCCACAATCATAGCAACAGATCCAAATCAAACTAATGTCTTTTTTCCTTGTGCTTCTGCAGCAGCATGGACAATGGATCAGCACTCATCCGCATCTTCCACTTCACAACAACCTCAAAGCACATCAAGAAGCACTTTATCTTCAATCCCAGCGCAGAGTTCATCCCATTCCACAACAGCAGAAGCTCAGTCAAGTACTTCCCCTCAGGTTAACTGGGCTACAAACATGGAGAAGGCTACAGTAAAATCCACAGCAGCTGAGTATGAGAGCACAGAGACAGGAGACTCCAAGTCATACACATCGTCAGCGAACCTCAGGCAACCCAACACAACACTACTGGAATACACTTTGTCTGTTTCTCAAAACAGGACGGTGTTTTTCAAATACAGTCCTAGGGTTGTTATTGTGAAGCCTCTCGTCTTTGATTATCCCGTTGTGAAGCGCATCACGTTTTCATCAAATGATTCAGACAAAACTAATGAAACAACAAACTAAATAGTGACTAAATTTGCCAGTGGTACAAAATGATGTAAACATCATGTTGAAATATTTGCCATATGTTGATGTAAAATCATTTTTGAGTTAAAATTTTATTGGGACAGTTTCTTCTAATCTCTTTTGTTCTGTTGAGATGCTCTGACTGTTCAGGGCTTTAAATTTAGTTCAAAACAGCAACCTAAATCTGGAGAGCCAACAGCTACACTCGAAATAAAACTTGATGTGGGCATTTCACAACATGTAGGCCACATCCAGCTCTCTAGCTGTTCCAGACTGGCCTGCAGTGGTTAATAGATTTGCGAAAATGCAAAAAAAATAATAAATGAAGTTTATTTTGCACAGAAGTCCTATTATGTGTTTATTATTTGGAGAATCAAATTCTTATTTCACTTTTGTCTCTCTGCCTGTTACAACAGCGTCCAATATGTGCCAATGTTCATTTTGCTGCCTAATGTAAAGTTTTCACCATTTCTTCTGTGTAATTATTGCACAATATGACTGTTAATACTAATAATATTTCACACATTGCATATGACATTCAGCCTTAAATGTGACACAGATGATGGTACCCAAGATGCTAAAGTGAAAAGACATCACAATCCAGTTTACCTAACAGGACTGTGACTTTTATACCTAATACTGTGTAAAAGTTTGGTTTCTTACACTGCATTTTTAGAGTACAACATGTTTTATTCTGCATATGTACAAATTCAAGGTAGCTGGTAATGGAACATTTCAAACTCTTCAGTGTAAAACAAAACAACAAACTCCTATGTAAAAAGCTAATACAGTGCAACAGGTACTACTGTTTGAAGGTGAAATTTGGGATTGGACTTTTTTTTTTAAATGAACCATTGTCATTTTGTTTGCCCAACATGTGGATAACTGTCTATAATGTAAACAGTTTGACAAAGAAAACATGGTAAATGTGTCATTATTGGTGTGGGCAGTAAATACATCTTGCTTTTAATTGCATACGGTTGCTCATTTCATCATTTGTCATAATTGGTTTAGAAACATTTTTTATTTTTTCACTGTATAACCTTTTAATCTGTTATTGAAATCACCAAGCACATTTTTTTAAATAAAATTTCTACATTTTCTGTCAATGCTGTGCTCCGTGGCAAAATGGTTAGCGCTTTCACTTTTTCCAGGAAGTGAAATCACTCAGGCTTTTTGTCATCAGTCAATCAATAATATCAACGCTGGTGTATCTTTACAACTAATGCCTGGTAACTGGACCGTTGGCCTCCCTTTTTTCTTGGGAATGATTACATTTTTCAAACAGTTTTTAAAATAACATTTGGTAATTTGTAAGGTGAAGAAAATAACTAAATTCCATGTTAAAGGTCTAATTACGACGTTGCACAACATAGCATTTAAAAATCTCAATGTAGATGTTCAATGCAGATCTTATGTTCGAATCTGTCTATTTTTTTAAAAACAAATGCTGTCAATGTCTATATTTGTTGTGTTATGCTTCTTTCAGGTTTTCCTTTAAAGTAGCCATTTTAAAGGAAGTGGTTGCGTCAGAATTAGATATTACTGTATCTAATGCCCACATCTTAAAACTACACCAGTCTGTGACATCAGTGAGAAATGATGCACCCTAAATCAGCATATGAAGAGAAACAATATCCTGCTGTGCCTTTGAAACAAGCCAACCATAAAACACAAAAAAACAAAAGCAAACAAACCTTCACCCTCTACATTCTTCAGATCAAATGAAGCAAATTCACTGCTTATGATCTTATTCGTAGTCATGACATTTTTCATCGTGGGTTTGATCTGAAGCATGCCTCTTGTTTGACTGTCACCATCCACCATCACTGGATGGTGACAGATGCTGCTCCTTTGGCATACATAGTGCAGTTAGACCAGTTTAACTGAATATCTTTGCATGGGTGTATTTTGCAAAAGGTGATTTCAGTTTTTTCACATTTATGCTTATAACATTATTAAAATATCGAAAATAAATTTGTGATTTACATTTCTTTGTGTATTTAGACAACTGTCACACATGCGATTTCTGGCCCATGTAGGCCTTCATATAGTGCTGCTTACTTCCTTTAATTTGTTGTGTTCAATTGTGTTTTTCTTGGATGAAGCAGAAAAGTCACATGGTTGCTTGTAAGCTCAATCAATTTATAAGCCAGTCGTCAAAGTAGACCGTAGAGTCTTGGTGAGCCCTGCAAAAAGCGTTCCCTCATGATTCTCATTCAGAAAGGAATGTGGTTTACAACATCTTTCAATGCCAATGAATACATTGTGCCGCATTGATCACAGGCATCACAATGTGAAGACAGAACGGTGTCTTCAGTGACGATGAGAAAATATTTAGAAAATGCAGACTTTGATTTTGGATTGAGGCTGCCTGATAGATCTTTTTTGTTTCCTTGAACGGTCATCATGTATAATTATATCACATTGTTGTTGAATGCTTACGATAAAGTCGATCTATGGTTAAAGTTAGGCAAAGATGTCTTATATATTTATCCCTAAGTACTTTGTCATGTTTTCATAGTTTTTAGCCGTGCTTTACATGGTTATTTTAGGTCAGTGAAATTTAAAATAAATGTTAGTAATTCAACCTTAATTAAGTCTTACTGTCCTTAACTGTGACTTAAACTCAATGTCATGTAAGTTCACATCAAGCCAAGAAAGGAAAAATGTCAATGATATCTGAAAATAAATGTGTCAGTGCTCTGATTTGTGTGATGTATTTTTTAATTGAAAGGCATGGCATTGCACCCATCTATCCATTTTCTATACTTCCTTGTCCCTTTGTGGGGTCGGGATGTGCTGGTGTCTATCTCCAGCTAACGTTCCGGGCGAGAGGCAGGGTCACCGTGGACAGATCGCCAGTCTGTCGCAGGGCAACACAGAGACAGACAGGACAAACAACCATGCACTCACACCTAGGGAGAAGTTGGAGAGGCCAATTAACCTGACAGTCATGTTTTTGGACTGTGGGAGGAAGCCGGAGTACCCGGAGAGAACCCACGCATGCACAGTGAGAACATGAAAACTCCATGCAGAAAGACCGGGGCCGGGAATCGAACCCAGAACCTTCTTGCTGCAAGGCAGCAGCTCTACCAGCTGCGCCACTGAACATTGCACCCTTTGAATTTGTTTTGCCAAGAAAAACAGTCTGTTGGCAAAGCTATGCGTTTCACTCTGTGACTGAGGACTGTTCATTAAGCATACTGCTTTAAAAGCTTGCCAGGCTTGTTGCAAAGAAAAATCAAACAAATGCACCTATCTTTTATAGTTCACACATTGTGCGTACTGTTTTCATAGTCTCAATGTTTAAGAAAACAAACCTCCAATCCCAGAAACTCAACTCTACCTGAGTTTTCAGAGCATAAATAAAGCCAAATAATTTGGAAATGCAAACATTATCATCCTTTCATCACTTTTGACATCAATACCTACATTTTAAAGTGAAACTTTGCCAACACGGAAGAGAGATTGTGGTCCGACCACTTCAGTGGAATGAATAAACAATAGATGCCACGCTAAAACTGAGACTGCGCCAACAGATTTTTTTTCTTTTGCATGTCATTTCACAAACATCCCCGGGGAATAGACAAAAATTCCTTTCTGTTGCCCTACTTGTCAATGCAGGTTATATATATAAGGGCTGACATCAGTGTGGCAAGTAATGAGTTAAGGGAGCAGCAGGAAAGTTTAAAGAAGCGTTTGAACTTGAATATAGCTGCAGGTAAGTGGACTGCTGACTTTGTTGTGTCTGTTAAAGTGATGAGAGTTTTTATAGCTTAAATCTAATGCCTCATAATTTAAATTCATGTGTGATCTTTGTGCAAAGTGCAATGTTAAATATTCTAATTAGGAAATGTTGCATTGTACAACTTCAGTTGCAGTATTAAAATCTAAGTGGTATATTTTTTATTTATGTATTGTATTTAAAGTCTCAACATATTTATTTTGTATTTTAAGACAAACGCAATGTAAACACCTTATCATTATCTAGTCTGTTTTAAGATTCATCTCTGGTTGTCTGGTTTGCAACTATTTCCTAACTACTATTAATCTATTTCCACTCCCTACTTTTACGGAGGTGTGGGATAAAAAACAAAACACTCACTGAGGTTAGTTTAGATTTAGCATATTGGACTGTGGCAGTAGAAAACTCAGTTTCAAATAGAGAACGTGGAAACTGCACACTGCAGTGCACAACAGTTCATCACTATAAATCCCAAAGCACTGGTTTATAGTTTCAATGATGAGCTTTTCTTAACATGCACAGTCAACCCGCTCAGATTTCAACCACATTCTCACTTTCTCTCTTGATTTTAATTAAATTAGCGTGATATTTGAAAAAAAAAAAAAAACTCAGTGAAACTTCTAAGGATTATAAAAACTCATAAATGTTTATTCTACATATTATATTTACACTGCTGATAAATAACTAAAGTGGACACTGATAGTCCGGGTCACCCTCACTCTTTTCATTACAATATCTCACACGATTAAAAAACACTTTAATAGAAATTATTATATCTTATTGAGAACTTTTTATTGAGAAAGAAAAAAATAGAAATCCTATTCCATAAAAGAAACATTCCAACATGTTTTCAGTTAAAGTGAGCGTCCATATTTAAAAAACAGTGAGTGTAATTTATTTAATTTATTTTTTTTGTTTTTTGTGTTCTGGAAATAAGGAAGATGAGAGGTAGAAAATTAAAAAGACGAACAGGTTTAAAAGAGATAGGAGAGAAGATGTAGATATGACACTTGATTAGGTTGTTTGGTTCCACATGGCTTCCAAACAATGGACCTTTTGAAACATTCATAGTTTCAATATTATGTTTTTAGGGAGAAGTGCATGCAAAACCAGTAATGATAGTTGAATACCCACAATCCTTCACGCTGCTTGAACTGAACCCAAAAGAGAAAAATAAGTGAACCATGTGACTGCTCCTTGTATATCACAATCAGCACTTTTCATTTGTTGCACTGATTTTCTCTACAGAAAAATTAAAAAGTAGCATATAATACAAAAACAATTCTTTCATTGTTGAATCAAAATTTAATATTAAGGTAAAGCAATTTTCTAAATATTTTGACAGCCTATGATAACAATAGCTTAGCATTAACATTCCTAACATTAGGAATTAAACTAGTCACCTTAAAAGATAAAAGAAGATAATGAGCCTTGAAGAAAAAAAAAATTAAGTTCAGTGATTTGTGTTTTGACCACTTGAATTATTTATATGTGACATCATCGACACAAATATTCAACTCAAAAAATGCAGAGTAAATAATAGTAAAAAAAGAAAAATTATATGTTCATTATACATATGAATGACATAATGTCTTAATTTTGTCATGCTTTCATGAGCTCAGCTACTTTGTTGAAGTATTACCACATCACTCATTTAATTAAAGAATAGGAACATGTCAATAAAAAAGTAATATAAACAACCATTTTGTGAATTTAAAGAAACCCTTTATTCAAAAACATATTTTAATTTCTGTTTTTGTGAAGATTTGGTTTCATTTTTGCTGTTATGGGTCCGCAAATGTGATTAAGACAGAAACGGTATGAAACAAGACTTAAAGTTTACATAAAATACGCTAAAAATATATAAACAGAAGATGGGTTTAGGACATAATAAAGGATCAGTAACCACAAAAAATTATGGATATGACAATGAAAATTGATTAAGCTAGATATTCTTTACATTACAGAATAAAGATCAGCAAAGGATGGGGGTTGGAAAAGTAATACCATTGGTACTAATACTAACAGGTAAGTAAAAGATTAGACAAAACAGATTCAGGATGGGAAGATACCGTCCAGAACTTGTATTTCAGCTCCAAAAGAGCTGCACTGAATGACTTACATGTCAATACAGCAAATACATCCCTATACGTGACTAATGATAATGACTGATTACGTGTTGTCTTGACGCAGCACTAGCTCTAAAAGGAGAAACACAGGCAACCACAACAACAGATACAACCTCAATAACAGCAGGTTCAACCAATACGGCTGCTCCAACCACAACCACATCAGCTCCAACGACAACAACAGCTGCTTCAACCACAACAACAACAGTGACAACCACAACCACAGCTGCTCCAACCACAACTGCTCCAACCACAACAACAGCTGCTCCCACTACACCCACATCAGCTCCAGCATTAATACGGTTCCTGATTTTTACGTCTGATGAAGTATTCAGCGATGACTTGCTAGACCCATCAACATCAGCATTCCAAACACGTTCTGCAAACATAAGGAATCGTGTAAGTTTTCCCACCTTAAGCTACATTTCATTTTGTAGAAAATTAATTCTATTCTAAATAAATTAAAATGTTATTGTATGAACATAAATAATATTTTTTACATTTCTTCAATCTAAAATTTAAATTCAGTTTTCTTCTAAATTAAAAAATACACATTAAGATTATAAAACTTCTTTCTCAATTTAGAACGTAATCTTTTTTCTCAGGCATCACACTACATAACTTCAATTACTTTTTCATTTAAAGGAGTATGTAGAATTTCTATTGAAATAAATACCACTCAAATATATGGTTATGGATATAATGTAGACCAATATTATCAAATGTATTAATTGTACTAATTTTAGTAGTGACAAATATTCTGAGAAATACATTTCTATAAAATTGTATATTTAGCCTTTTATTTTGTTTTCGTTCCTTGCAGCTTGACACAATTTTAAGAAGAGTATTCAGTTTGTTCCGAAAGACCGGCGCTATTACATTCAGGTAATAGTTCTTTGTATTTTGTTCTACATACCAGCGACTTGTTCAGACAATTATATACAATAACTAATCATACTACTACATTTGCAGGGCGGGATCAATCATCAACAATGTTGAACTTGAATTTGAGTCATCATCTACTCCTAATGATAAACTCATCAAAGAGACTTTGGTTAATGAAGCTTCAAACATCACGGAATTCCATGTAACAACGACATCGATCTCTATTAGTGACCTAGGTGAGAATAAATAAATACATTGAAGAGAATTGAATATTAATGTGAATGACAAATGAAAAGAAACAATGATGAATAACTATAGAATTACAAAATATGCTAAATTTCTTTTTGAAAACTTGCTGTAGAATAAATGAAGAGTTCAATTCTTGTAAACTGTGCATATTTGGTAATTACTCGGTAATTACTACAAATATTATTATTACAGATAATATTACTACAACCACTGCAGTTACAAACTCAACAGCTGCTCCAACCACAACAACAGCTGCACCAAACACAACACAGCAGCTCCAACCACAACAACAGCTGCACCAAACACAAGTCACAGCTGCTGCCCAAACACACACTGTCCAACACCTCAACAGCTAACACAACACAACACCTTAACAACAACACTGCACAAACACAACAACAGCTGCACCAAACAAACATCTGCTCAACACAACAACATGCTCAAACAAAAGCTGCTCAAACACAACGCTGCTCAACACATAAGCATGCTCCAAACACAACAGCTGCACCACAAACAAGCAGTGCTCCAGCACAACACATGTCAACCACAACAAAGCAGTCAAACCATTGAACACAACACTGCTCCAACCACAAATGTCAACAGCTGCTCAACAAACACACCACAACAACACTCATTTCCATAACACAACAACAGCTGCTCCCCCAACCACACACAACATCAGCTCCAGCATTAATACGGTTGCTGATTTTTAAGTCTGATGAAGTATTCATCGATGACTTGCTAGACCCATCAACATCAGCATTCCAAACACGTTCTGCAAACATAAGGAATCGTGTAAGTTTTCCCACCTTAAGCTACATTTCATTTTGTAGAATATAAATTCTTTTCTAAATAAATTAAAATGTTATTGTATGAATATAAATAATATTTTGTACATTTCTTCAATCTAAAATGTAAATTCATTTTTCTTCTAAATTAAAAAATACACATTAAGATTATAAAACTTCTTTCTCAATCTAGAACATAGTCTTTTTTCTCAGGCATCACACTACATAACTTCAATTACTTTTTCATTTAAAGGAGTATGTAGAATTTCTATTGAAATAAATACCACTCAAATATATGGTTATGGATATAATGTAGACCAATATTATCAAATGTATTAATTGTACTAATTTTATTAGTAACAAATATTCTGAGAAATATATTTTTTATTACATTGTACATTTACCATTTTATTGTGTTTTCATTCCTTGAGCTTGACACAATTTTAAGAAGAGTATTCAGTTTGTTCCGAAAGACCGGCGCTATTACATTCAGGTAAAAGTTCTTTGTATTTTGTTCTAGATATCAGCAACTTGTTCAGACAACTATATACAATAACTAATCATACTAAAACATTTACAGTAAGGGATCAATCATCAACAATGTTGAACTTGAATTTGAGTCATCATCTACTCCTAATGATACACTCATCAAAGAGACTTTGGTTAATGAAGCTTCAAACATCACGGAATTCAATGTAACAACGACATCGATCTCTATTAGTGACCAAGGTGAGAATAAATAAATACATTGAAGAGAACTGAATATTAATGTGAATGAATAATGAAAAAAACACTGATAAATAACTATAGAGTTACAAAATATGCTAAATTTCTTTTTGAAAACTTGCTGTAGAATAAATGAAGAGTTCAATTCTTGTAAACTGTGCATATTTGATAATTACTATAAATATTACAGTACATGCAACTACAACAACAGCTCCAACCACAACAACAGCTGCTCCAACCAAACAAACAACAGCTGCTCCAACCACAACAACAGCTGCTCCAACCACAACAACAGCTGCTCCAACCACAACAACAGCTGCTCCAACCACAACAACAGCTAGCTACAACTACAACCACAGCAGCTCCAGCCACTACAGCAGCTACAACCATTCCAGCTACAACCAAACCAAAGACTACTCCAACAACAACAACTACTACTCTTGTGACGACTACAACTACAACAACTGTAGCTCCTCCTCCAGTGTTTGTTGTTGCAGTAACTGTGGTTCAACCATTTGTTGAAGAGCTTAATGACAGAAGCAGTGTAGAGTTCAAAACTCTTGAAGTAAAAGTCATAGCAGTGGTGAGTGGATCATTCAAAATCTTTTGGTATTTAAATGTTTCAATCTTAGGAAAATTTTACAGTAAATATTTGACATGTTTTTTCTTTTCCAGTATGATGTCATCTACAGAGCAAAATATGGAATTTTCTTCGTTCGGAGTTACATCATTGCCTTTAGGTATGTTAGCTCTTCACTTTATTAGCAAGTTAATCTATTTGTATGTTTTATTTATGTGTATAGTGCTAAGGACCAACAAGGAACAAAGCAACCTGAAAGTCATATTACACTAAATTTAATGTTTCCACCAAATACATAGAATTTTAATGAATGATTTCAGTTTGGGTCTTGATTTTTTTCAGGCCAGCCATCACCAGGCTCCGAATGAATGGTACTCAAGCAGAGGTGGGCGTGGAATTCAATAAAACCACACCAGCTGCGACAATCCCAAAGGCTGAAGATGTTCAAGCCACACTGAAGGAGGCTGTGACTAACCCCAACATCACTTTTAATGTCACATTCGATTCGAATTCCATTGAAATAATAAGTAAGAACAAAGTGTTCTTTACTCATAAAACAATATATTTAAAGATACTCTAGTAATCTTACTCCATAATTATATTCTTAATTATTCTAATTCTATGCGGAGTAGCATGACACCAAATATCTCTAATTTTGTGAATAGGCAGATGATTGGTTTAAAGAGTTTATTTTCTACTTTTAAATGTTTTGTCTTAAGTTCCTGAATTCCTTTAAGTTGAAATTTGATGAAGATCTGATAGTGCTATCATTGATGTTTGATCAAAACCATAATATATTGTGGTAAAATGATCACCTGGGCACACTTTTGGTCATTAGATACTTTCTTAGGAATCAGTTCTGAAAAAACATATTTGAATGCTTATTTGATTCTCAACTTAAAAATACTACAAAATGAGTTTCATTTTAATTTTATTAAATATTAATAAAACCACAAAATAAAAATATTTTTTTTTGTTTTTTAATTTAGGAATGAAACAGTCAACTCATTGTCAAAAAAAAAGAATGGATTTTTTTTCAGTGAGATTTAATCAATCCAGACATTTCTGTTTCACTAACGTTCTCTCAAATAATAGAGTGAGGAATTTGAAGGACCACATTATTGTGTTGGAGGTTACAGTAAAGCCACTGCTCCTCTGTATCAAATGGAGTAAGCTGAGGACTTTGGCATATCGAGATGCTTTCTCTATAACTCTGCTTGGAGGTTATCGGGTCATGTTGCAATGGCAGGTAGCCTGGTAAAACAAGCCCCTTATTTTAAACTTTGCTTCATATAAAGGGTCTGGAGCCTCAGTTATTGAGAAATTATTGATTGCAGGAGTCGTGGATTTTGCTGAAGTTTGAAACCATTGAATTTGACTTTGCGGAGTCACTAACGATTGGCCGTGATGCTCAATGAAGCTTACTGGAAATTGGGTGCGCTGTAAACAACCCCATGAGGAATAGGGCCACTGCCTCTTTGCCAACTTGAACAGAATCCACACCTCCTGTAAACGACCAGACCTCCTGCTCAAAGCAAAGCATACAGAACAAGGGACTGGTTTTTACCAAACTAACCTCCCAGTGGAACATGACTGGAAAACTTCCAAGCAGAGTGAGAAATTTAGTGGATCTTTGTCATTGCTAATTATCTTTTAAAATGTGATAAAAGAAGAAAACAATTTCATTCATTGTTATTTGTATCACTATAAAGAAAAAGCAGTTGACTTTCAGGTTCATTTTAAAATCAAGAAATTTGTCTTTAATTTGTCAGCACAATAATAACTGAATAGATAATCCAATGACCAAAATATGCCCAGACTGATTAAAAAAACACTCATTATTACGTAGTTTATTTTTATTATGATAAATATTAAGTTGATTACTTATTACTTTTTCTTTACTGAGAAATTATTAGTAAATATATTGTAATGGTAAATTACAAATTGATATTGAAATTATCAATTTTACATTTCACTTTGTTGTTGTTTGTCTGCATACTAATATGTTGTTTTCAATGCTTGTCTTTGTTTGTCAGGTGTACCTGCAACTGCAGCCCCAGTCCTTAATACAACAGTTTTGCAAAATTCAACGATTACAACCAATGGAACTGCTGCAAACATCACTACCATTGCAGCAACAATGAAGCCTGGAACATCAGCTGCTAGCAATCCAGCATCTACAACACTTACTGCAGTACAAACATCACTACCATTGCAGCAACAATCGAAGCCTGGAACATCAGCCCTCGCATCTCACACATGCAGTTACAAATCTTACATTACACATCAATGACAGCTGTTAGCAGCAACAACTACAAACTTGCAACCACCACACAACAGAGCCACAACTGTTGCAAACAATAAGGCAACTGACTTTTAGGTCTCCTGGGGAGACCTTTACAACTGATTTGCTCGACTCAACGTCGACAGCATTCACAAACCGAGCTGCACTTTTAAAGTCCACTGTAAGTAATTTTCTTTGAAATTTGTAACAGCCAAATGATCTCAACATTGCTTTCACAGACATATTTGCTACATATTACTAAGCAATGTTGCAAGAGACTTTTTTATTTTTTCAAAAATAAATGTACATATTAACTGAGATTCTACTTATGTAGGTTTCCTGTTCTGCATGTATTGTATGAATAATTCCCATAATGTTCTAAATGACACGACTTAAGCTTCAAGATTTGATTTGAATATTCTTCTTTCTTCAGCTTGAACCATACTACAGGCAATCATTTTCTACATTCAGTTCTCTAAAAGTGACTTCTTTCAGGTAATTTGCTTATGGTATCCTAATTTTAAGATTTTTTAAAAAATTCTTCCAATTCACATCATGTTTTTTGTTTTTTTTTCGCATAGAAACGGCTCAATCATCAATGAGATGGAGCTTCGATTTGCATCTGCATTTGCTCCTACTGGATCCGAAATTGCACAAGTTTTGGTCAATGCAGCTTCAAACATCACTGCCTTCACGGTCGATACTACTAGTATTTTCGTGGATGGAACATGTAAGCTAAAATAAATTCAGATATCAAAATAATTTACATAACTAAAAATCATAAAAAAATATTTTCAAAAACTGTTTTACCATTGAACATTTTGTTGACGTCGTGTTTTTCTTTCTGAATGTTTACAGCGGTGTCAAGTGGAGTAAACCACAAGATCAGTTTCATCATGGCTTTCTGCATGGTCCTGTTGTCATGGATGTTGTCAAGCCAACAATAGCAGCTCTGCTCATTTCTAGCAGATAAGCTGCTTAAAAAAATATTCTAACTGGAAACCACTAACAAATCATGAAAGGGCATTTTGTTTAAGAGGAATAATTAGTCAAACAAAAATTTCCAGCAAATTATCAAAAACTTCAATACTGGTAAAACCATATTTATTATTTTACTACTTGTGAAGATGTAATTAAAATGTTGCTACTTTGGCAGCAAAATGCTGGATCCAGTCTATGAAGAAAACACCTTGTATACTTCCTACTTCTATTGAAAGTTATTTCTGTTGACAAAAGAAATGATGTAGGATTTAAAGCTTTTTCTCTCAAAGTCATTGCACTTTATACTAACACTTTATAATGTGTTCATTATTTATATATACATATATATTTTTGAAATATTAATGAAGGACTTACCTGAATGATTAGTAGGTGACACAATTTATGCAAGCTCTAAATAATTATCTATAAATGAATGTTGTGGGATAAAATGTAGAACATCTCACCAAGGATCTTTGTGATTATATTGTTTTTCTACTTAATGTAAACTTATCATGGAGATTGGTTGTTTCTGTATTCAGTATTCTCGTACGTGTTATGCAAGCTTATTTCTGTGTATCCAATGAAGAAATTTAAGAATAGACAATATCAACATTACATGACATTAATATGAGATTATTGCAATATTTAGGGTGAAAGATGTGTGAAAGGGTATAAAATACAATGTAGCAGTTTCCAATAAAGAAATTAATATGTAAAAACATTGCCTGTATTCTATTATGAGCAACAATAATTTAGCTCTATTGCAATATTTGTAGCTATATTGCAATAAATTAATATTTGTATCAGTACAAATATTACAATATTTATTGCAATATTTGTATTTGTAGCAATATTTGTAGCAATATAGCTACAAATATTGCAATGTAGTAATTTAGTATAAAAAAATCTCAGGGTTTTTCATACTAAACTAGATGTCTTATTTTAATTTAAAACATTGCTTCTCGCTTTTTTTTTTTTTGAAGAAATCACATAAAGCATTTTCAAAGACGTGATTTGATTTTAATCATCCCTTCTTGGAACTGATCTGAATTCAAAGACAACTTCAAGCTGTTTATAAAACAAGATGACATTGAACGGCTAACGTATGGAAGACCAAAAAATAAATAAAAACAATAAAAAAATCTAAATGTTTCCAAAGCTACATAAAGAGCAAATAAGATAAACTTTATCTTATTTGCTGTGAAACAGGATTTTTTTATGCTTAAAAATGCACCACAAGTAGCTAAAGAAATTTACCTGTGCTCTTTGTAAAATGCAACATATATAACATACATCAAATATTGACATCATAAAGTATCATAAATTAAATTGTTTTATCTTTGCTCGTTAAATTCACCAGAGCCACAGATACATGGTTATTTATCATTTTTGTGTCATCATCTAGCAGTTGGTCTGATTTCAAACTACGTTTCCTCCAACACTGTTAGCTCTTTAAAAATATTTTTAGTAATAATTTTGCATATCCTTACTAGTGGCACCAATGAGCTTAAACATTACTGCACCTGTGCAGAACTTGCTTTCCTTTCATTTGGTGCAAGCCATAAATAAAAAAGCAGTTTCATGAGATATCTTAGCAAAAGTAAACAATAATATGAAGTCAAACCCAATCAGCACTGATTTTCCACAATGTCTCTACTTTTCTTTGGGGAGTTTCATGTTTCTTTATTTGATAGTTGTCATGCCAACTTCGTGACATGACATGTGATTCGTGAGCAATCACAGTGTCTGGTAGACAACCACCTGTTTTAAAATACCAAATGTCACAGCAGGCAGAAAACAACAGCAGAATAACAAAGCTTGTGCACAAACAAGTTTCACTTTACCTTAAACTAGGTGTGTCCGTCCCTCATGCATTTTTTTTTTGTTAGTTTGTTTCTTTTCCTTCACTCAGTGAAGTTACTCCCAGTGGGTAGAGTATCCAGAAATTTTATTCCAGCCAAAGGGGTGATACTTTATGAAAGATAAAGTCTCTCTAATCTTTATATAGAGAGTGTGGGGCAGTAGGGGACCCAACAGGCCAGCAGTGGATCTGGTTTGACACCATTTGGCCCAGCAGCCTGGTTCCACATCAGTCTTTCCATGACCAGAAGACAGATCCTTAACAAAATACTTGCTTTCTCTTACTTGTGTAATTTCTTGGATGGTAATGTTTTTACTTTAACTTGAGTAAAAACATATTCAAGTAATGCTACTTCTACTTAACTACATTTTTGTACTGTACTCACTTCTGCCCACATAATCAGGTTTGGTATTTCTGAAGAAGATTCCTGGGAGGAGCTCATTAAAACGAGAAAGCCCTCAGAGTCTGAATTACTTTTTCACATGAAGCTAAATTATTTTTAGACAAACTAACTATTGTATTCAAAGTAAATCGTTTTGAAGCAGGACAGATGTCTGACCAGGGGATCATATCTGTCCTCTTTGTTGCTTTTGTTTGGATCATTTTTAT
The DNA here is from genome assembly GCA_902982915.1 of Phalloptychus januarius. Lineage (NCBI taxonomy): Eukaryota > Metazoa > Chordata > Actinopteri > Cyprinodontiformes > Poeciliidae > Phalloptychus > Phalloptychus januarius. Next base: position 7,785,987 of record CADWAE010000462.1, read on the forward strand.
GCTTTATTTAGATTAAAGCTAGTATTGTTACTCCATTCATTTTTTACTGGTAACTGCATATAAAGTTATGTTTTTTTCCTTCTTCTTCTGTCAACAACCGTAAAATAAGCTGAATGCTTCATCCGGGTTCTCTCCTCTCGAAGCGGCGCGCTCAGCCGGGGCTGCGCGAGGGATAAAGAGAGCAAACGACGCGCGAGACAGCGCGCGAGACCGCTGTCTCTCCTTTTGAACTTTTCCGATCCGACTCCTGATGTCTTTTCGAGGCCGTGTTCAAACACTGCAGAACTTGAGATTGGGACGCAACAGAATGGACCGCTGGGAGAAGGTGAAGGGCGGACAGGAGGAGATGAATCTGTTTCTAGTGGAAATGTGTTACTTTAGTATTTCATGTAGCGATTAACATGCTTCACACGTTCCATTTAAATATGTTATGATTACTAACAATAATAATAAAGATAATGACAATTTACTTTGTGGTGCTGACGGCTTGTGTGTCTGACCAGGTGGTCTTGAGCAAAGGACCACCTCACAGGACACGTCCGCACAAAATGACTGCCAGAGATGCTGAGTACAGTAAAGCGCTGCTTTGTAGCTCAGCGTGGGCGCAATCATCTCATCCGCTGGAAATGCTCATCGTAAAGTCTGGTCCTGTTCTGGGGACATTTCTGGAGTTATCACAAAAAGTACGGTCATCGTAAAAACATTTTAAAAAGTTTCGCAAACGAATAACGTAAAAAGCCGAAGCAAAGGTGAAGTGTCTTCAACTAGAGGCTTCTTGAGACTTGTTGTAATACAGAACATTAAATAAATGTTTTATTATTATTTTTAATTAAGCAAATCTAACTCTTGGACATTGAATAAACTAATAAAACGATCACTTGAAAATGTCTTTATTAATATTCTGGCATTAAGCGAATAGAAACACATCATTATTTTTGTGTCCGGTTAGAGTTTAGTCTGACGTAAAGCGAAACTGTTAAAAAACTTTTTGAAAAGATTATTTTTTCAAATTTGGCAATTATTTTATGTTAAATAAAATGCTTGTCCAGTTGTGAAATTTCTTTCTGAGTCATTTTTGATCAAATCGACAGTCATATGAAGGCGTCCAAAAGCGACGCCACCGGCTTTTTCTGAACACAGGAATCCGTTGTTTGCTGTTGACGTCATTCACGCACTCAAGCAAATACAATATAAATCTCTATAACATTCAAGCACTCCAGCATTCAAAACGTATTTGTGTCATTATGCAATGCTGATGTTAACGTAACCAAGCTGCTGTCTTGTTTCATGGATCTTTCTTCCTGCGTTTGTGCTGGTTTGGCCAGTTTTGCTGCTATTTATATCTCCAGAAGAGATTTACCCCCCAAAAATTCTATGTCATTACATATTTAAATAAAAAAACTTCCTGATAACCGTCCATTCATTTTCTATACTCCCTTGTCCCTTAGTGGGGTCCGGGATGTTGGTGTCTATCGGGTACACCCTGGACAGGTCGCCAGTCTGTCGCAGGGCAACACAGAGACAAACAACAATGCACACACACACTCACACCTAGGGACAATTTGGAGAGGCCAATTAACCTGACAGTCATAATTTTGTACTGTGAGGAAGCCGACGTTCCCAGGAGAGAACCCACACATGCACAGGGAGAACATACAAACTCCATGCAAAAAGACCCTGGCCGGGAATCAAACCCAGAACTTTCTTGCAGCAGGGCAACAGCTCTACCAGCTGCGCCACTGTGCAGCCCACTTTCCTTCCATCCATCCATCCATCCATCCATCCATCCATCCATCCATCCATCCATCCATCCATCCATCCATCCATCCATCCACTCATTTTCTGTACACCATTGCCCCTTAGTGAGCTCAGGAGGTTTGCTGGTGCCTCTCTCCAACAAACGTTTCGGGCGAGACTTCCTGATAACATTTCGACATATTTGAAATAAAAGATTTGGTATGTAATTTTGTGTTTTTGGATTTAAAGTCTACCGGATATTGCTTGTAAAAATGTTCACATCAGTATAAGAGAAAACAAAGATATATGAATGTTTTGTTGTCATCACTAAATATATATTTGTTACGATTATTATTATTTATTATATTTTAACCACTATGCATATCTTAACAAAATTAGGCAAACAGACATATGTATAAATGTTGGGACATATAATATCCTTATGAAATTTTGTTTATTCACTTTCGTATTTGTGTTTTTACTTGTCATTAAGTGGTTTGTTTATGTAACTCTTTTCAAATATTGTGGAAAATCTAAAAACTTAGGACTTTTTCAACAGTGAACTTTCTGTTTCTTTGTGGTCACTGCAATAGCTAAAAATAAAATTGAATGCAGCAAAAACTTTTGTTTTAAACTTCAGAAATCTCTAAGTGACCACATCTACAACAGAAAAGTATTTGATTATTACAATAGATTTCATAAGTATACTCTTATGCACATTCTAAAATGCTTCTCAGGGTCGCGAGAAGCTGACCTACAATAATATTTTTGGTAGATATAAAGTTTATTTAATTTAACAAGTTTGTGCCAATATAAACAAATGTTATAGTGTTTACAACTAAACATTAGGTGTTAATACTTGTATTCAAAGAAGTGTTCAATGTGAGAGAAACATAACGATGCAGCCACACCTTTACATTCTTACCCTTGTGAATACTACTCTCGAAAACATGCAGTTTAAAAGCTATTCATCTTTAACAAGAGGTCTGTCTAAAGGCATGTTATCTGAGTTGGTTTTTAAATACATCAGCCACTTTATATATAACATAAATCTGTGCAGCAAACTGTCTGTTCCACTTTATAGAATGTAGATTTCATTGCATCTGTGCTTAAAAAAAGAGACATACAAATTTCATTGAAAAACAAAAGAACTTCCTGACCCCAGTAGGGACCAGGGTTTAAGAAAATGGATGGATGGATGAAAACAGGACAACTTGTTGAGCAAATTAAAGTGCAAATTATTAAAATGAACAAGTCATTCAGTACCATGACTCATGTAACTACGAAACCATCTTTTATTAGAAGGTGTTACACCCCTTTCCATAATCAAGTCAAGACAATGACGTCTGGTTTGTTGACTTTGATGGAATGGATTGGAATGCGCCCCAAACCAAAAATTACCGTTGCTCTTTGACTCCTTTTCATTCCTCTGATACCAACAACAGTTCGACAAAGAATTTCTTAACCTGCGTCATACTTCCATTAGAAAGGTAATATAAAAGGTTCAGCAGCAGGCTGGTTAACCAAGAGTTGAAGAAGAAGCAGGAGAGGGTTAGAGGACCTTTTGAATTCAGCTAATACTTTGGGTAAGTACATTTCTTACTCTAATAATGCATGATTGATTTAACTGTAAGGTACGTTAGTACAAGGTTCTGTAATTTACAGCTGGGCGAGGAATCAAAGTTTTAGCTTTTCTTTAAAAAATTATTTTGATGCAATTTGTGTTTAAGGTTCTCACTGTCATTTAGCTGTAGTTTAAATGACAATGCCCCACTCCCGTCATCCGCCAAAAAAGACAAAATTAAAAAACTATAAAGCCTTCTGTGTAAAATGCTTTTGCCAATAAGATGGCATTTTACTTCTCTGTTTTTACTTGACAGAGAAGTAAAAAATATTGATACAGTCAGAAATACAAATCTGTTTAATGCAAATGTAAATTGGAATGAATGACAGGAATTTTATGCATATTTATGTTCCTTTAATATTGGCAAGATTGCTAAAATGTAAAATTATTCACACAAGATGAAATAGTGACTGGGAAATGTAATCACACTTTAAGCTAGATTAAAATATAGCAAAACAATTTAATAACTTTTAATTAGAAATAAAGTGTAGATTATCAGTGGGAACTAATTGTTGAGGATGAAATACAATCCTTGGAAAACCCTTAAATGAAACATTAACCAGGAAATTGCAAACACATTTAGTTCTCAATTTTTAGAAAGTAGAAATTTAGAATTATTTTTACTTTTGATAAAAATTGCAAAATATACAGCGCACACTTAAAGAACACTGTGATTTCTTAAAAAAAACTGGAAAAGAATAAAATAAATATTGCAAATAAATAAATCAATTTGATGTGTTTTCTGTTTGATAATTGCTTGAGGATCGAATGTTAGATGCTCACAAATAGTTTTGAATATTTTCATTTCTGTTGTTTTAAGCTGCTGTCTTTTCTCTGGCTTTAATTAAACAGTTTATTATTTATTACAATTGATTATATAAATTTTATTACAATTTATTTATTATTTATAATTTTCCAATCAGATCAAATCAATTTTCAAACAATTTTCTTGTTTATATTTTTAAATAGGCTGTTTTAAAGGAGATTCAATTTATCTGTGATTGACTACATACATCCTGAAGTCATTATTGTCTGTATAGTACAAGTTTTGATGTGTTAAACTTTTTCAGATATAACATTGAAAATGGGGGCTAAAGGAATCCTGATGATTCTACTGATACTAAAAGGTAAGTTCACAAGTTTAAAACTTCAAAAATTTGAGTTAACAAGGAGATGCAAAATAACAGTGTGGTGTAGTAAAACATTTCCAAAAATAAAAATCACCCACAGCAAGTACAACAATGATGGTGGCACAGGCAACAACCACATCTGCTCCAACCACAACCACAGCAGCTCCAACCACAACAACAGCTGCTCCAACCACAACTACAGCAGCTCCAACCACAACAACAGCTGCTCCAACCACAACAACAGCTGCTCCAACCACAACAACAGCAGCTCCCGCCACAACCACAGACGCTCCAAATTGAGTAACAGGAGATGCAAAATAACACGTGGTGACACAGAAAGCGTTCCAAAAAATCACCCACACAAGTACAACAATGATGGTGGCTCCAACCACAACCACAGCTGCTCCAACCACAACAACAGCTGCTCCAACCACAACAACAGCTGCTCCAACCACAACAACAGCTGCTCCAACCACAACAACAGCAGCTCCAACCACAACAACAGCTGCTCCAACCACAACCACAGCTGCTCCAACCACAACACCACAACTGCTCCAACCACAACAACCGCTGCTCCCACTACACCCACATCAGCTCCAGCATTAATACGGTTGCTGATTTTTAAGTCTGATGAAGTATTCAGCGATGACTTGCTAGACCCATCAACATCAGCATTCCAAACACGTTCTGCAAACATAAGGAATCATGTAAGTTTTCCCACCTTAAGCTACATTTCATTTTGTAGAAAATTAATTATATTCTAAATAAATTAAAATGTTATTGTATAAATATAAACAATATGTTGTATATCTCTTCAAACTAAAATGGGAATGTAGTTTTCTTCTAAATAAAAAACATACAGAAGAAGCTTATTAAGATTATAAAACTTCTTTCTCATCTAGAACGTAATCTTTTCTCTCAGGCATCACATCACATAACGTCAATTGCTTTGTCATTTAAAGGAGTATGCAGAATTTCTATTTAAATAAATACCACTCAAATATATGGTTATGGATATAATGTAGACCAATATAAGCAAATATATTATTTGTACTAATGTTATAGTAAAAAATATTAAATATTTTTTATAACATTGTACATTTACCATTTTATTGTGTTTTCATTCCTTGCAGCTTGACACAATTTTAAGAAGAGTATTCAGTTTGTTCCGAAAGACCGGCGCTATTACATTCAGGTAATAGTTCTTTGTATTTTGTTCTACATATCAGCAACTTGTTCAGACAATTATATACAATAACTAATCATACTACTACATTTGCAGGGCGGGATCTATCATCAACAATGTTGAACTTGAATTTGAGTCATCGTCTACTCCTAATGATACACTCATTAAAGAGACTTTGGTTAATGAAGCTTCAAACATCACGGAATTCCATGTAACAACGACATCGATCTCTATTAGTGACCTAGGTGAGAATAAATAAATACATTGAAGAGAATTGAATGTTAATGTGAATGACAAATGAAAAGAAACACTGATAAATAACGATAGAGTTACAAAATATGCTAAATTTCTTTTTGATAACTGACTGTAGAATAAATGAAGAGTTCAATTCTTGTAAACTGTGCATATTTGATAATTACTATAAATATTACAGAACCTGCAACTACAACAACAGCTCCAACCACAACTACAACTGCTCCAACCACAACCACAACTGCTCCAACCACAACCACAGCTGTTCCTACCACAACCACAGCTGCTCCAACCACAACTACAGCTGCTCCAACCACAACCACAGCTGCTCCAACCACAACAACAGCTGCTCCAACCACAACCACAGAAGCTCCAACCACAACAACCGCATCTCCAGCATTAATACGGTTGCTTATTTTTAAGTCTGATGAAGTATTCACCGTTGATTTGCTAAACTCATCAACATCAGCATTCCAAACACGTTCTGGAAAGATAAAGAATCGTGTAAGTTTATATTTTTTACTCACATAACAATTTACATTTTTAAATTTGCTATTTTTAAATGAATTTTACTACATAAATTATTACTGTATTGTATATTCATGAAGGATATTTTGTATGTCTCTTCAATGTACAAATGGAAATTAAGTGTTCGCCTAAATTAAAGAAAGATATACTAATCTTATAGTTATTATAAATCCTATTATTTCCCTGGAATAGGCCTAATCTGCCTAAAGCATGACATTTCATTTTATTTATTTTTCATTGAAGAAATATGTATTATTGCTCTTTAAGCAATACTACATATTGCTTACACAGCAATATATAGTATTGCTTTTACAATAAGCATAACTTATTGTATTGCTTACAATATAATAACATGTATTAATTGTACTAAGGTGCTTAGTCGGTGATTTAAAAAAAAATTGTACACCTAACATATTTAATTTTTCTTTTCATGTAGCTTGGGCCACTTTTAAAAAGAGCGTTCCTTTCATTCCAAAATATTGGAGAAATGAAATTCAGGTAATTTCTTTGTATTTTTACACTAGATATCAACAACCCCTTGTTCAGACTCTTGTAGACAATATCTAATTATACTACTCATTTTGCAGATCGGGATCAATCATCAACACTGTGGACCTTGAATTTGACAATTCACCAACTCCTAATGATGCACAAATTAAAGAGGTTTTGGTTAATGAGGCTTCAAACATCACAGAATTCAACGTAATAGCTGAAACAATTGCTATAAATGAAGCAGGTAAGAAAGAATAGAAAATTGAATATTTATGCAAAGTATGAATGAAAGGAAGCTTTGACCAAACTATTTATCAAAAATAAATAGATCAACGCAAAATGTATGGAAAACATCTTAGGAAATTAGTTGAATATACAAATTTTAAGAAATTATGAATACTTTTAACATCAACCTTTATAAATGGGGTGTTCAGTTGTTCTTCCAAACTGTGCATAATTGATATGATAAATGTTACAGCTGCTCCAACCACCAACAGCAGCTCCAACCACAACATGACGGCTGTTCCAACCACAACGACAAATGCTCCAACCACAACAGCTGCTCCAACCGCAACAGCTGCTCCAACCACAACAGGAGCTCCAACCACAAAGGCAACTACTGTAAAACCTACAACAGAACCTCCTCCTCCAGTTTATGTTCTTGCAGCAATCATTGTTGAAGTATATGATGAACAACTCACAAACCAATCCAGCAAAATGTTTAAAGATCTTGCGAAAAGAGTCACAGAAACAGTAAGTACCAAACAGAAATGTGTCTTTTTTATATTTGCAAAGATTTATTATTGTCTCTTTTGAATTATTCAAATGTATACATGGTTCTTATGGTTGCACTCAACGTTTTGTCCTACAGTTTAACAAAATCTACCAAGTGAAGTTTGGACCCCTCTTCAATCGTAGTTTTATCATTGCATTTAGGTAAGATTTAACATGTTTGGTTTTTACTTCCTCTCTTTCTACAAGCAAAAGTTTTAGTTGAATGATGATTTATGTTATTTGAAGAAAAAGAGGCAAAATACTATAGGTTTTATATTTTCAGTTTTTTCATAACTTGCTTTATTTATGGTTATGTTGCAGGAGTTCTCAACGAGCTCTTCAACGAATGAATAGTACTGAAGCAGAAGTGGGATTGGAGTTTAATAAAAATACATCTACTGAAAATCTCCCAAAGAATGAAGTTGTACAACAAACATTAGTCGAGGCGATAAACAGCACTACTTTCAACGTTACATTCATTCCTGGCACCATTACCCTAAAAGGTAAGTAAAACAGTTCTACTCCACACAAAAACAGAGCAGTGTAGCTCTTTTTAGAAGCATTGATATTTGTGTTTTTAACCAGTCTAATTGTCTGTTTAATTTTTGATGAAAAGCAGCAAAAACTCAATTTGTGACAAGTAATGGCTACTGTTTATGTTATTTATGTTTCTGATAGCCTCACCTTTGGCAACCGCTGCTCCCACTACAAATACTACAACTACTATTGCACCAAACACCACAACCCCCTCCGCCACAACAACTACTGCAACTAAACCAACCACCACAACCAACTCCACAACAACAACTACTGCAACTAAACCAACCACCACAACCACAACCACAACAACAACTACTACAACTCCGCCAACTACCACAATAGCCACCACAACAACAACAACTGTGGAGTCGATAGTGAAAAGGCGACTGAGATTTAGGTCTGCTGGAGAGACATTTACCAATGATTTGCTCGACACATCATCTCCAGCTTTCAGAAATCGAGCTGCACTTTTGAAGACCGAAGTAAGTTTTTTTTAGATGGTTGTGAAATATTTGCATTAGTCATTAGTGCCTAAAACATCTTACCTAATAGACCTAAAAGAACTAATACATCAAGTTTTCTTTCTTCATATCTGTGTGCTTTGGTAGCAAATATGAAATTTCCATACAATGTCACACAGACTCAAAAACATGCTCCATCTTTATTTTTTGCATGAACCAAAATATAATGATGAAAAAAAGAGAGAAAATTATTGGTCTGAAGATGTTTTATCAAGTCAATATTAATACCTAGCAATATGACAGGAAAAATGGTTGGGATAGAACTGAATTTCCTTTACTGCTGTTTCACAAGTTTCAAGTCTGATTGAAGCAATCATATTTTGAAGGACCCAATGTTAAAATTCACCATTAATTGAAAACTCACCTTTTTTTTTTTTTTTTTACTTTCTGCAGCTTGAACCACTCTACCGGGCAGCGTTCCCTTCTTACCGCAGTTTCGATGTGATTTCATTCAGGTAAGAGTTGTAGATACATTCTGAAGACTGTTTAATATGAATGTGCATAGATTAACTGAAATGTTGTTACCTTTGCAGTAATGGATCAATCATCAACAACATTGACCTTGGATTTGCATCAGCAACTCAACCTAGTAGCGCCCAAATAACAGATGTTTTGGTGAAAGCAAATTCAACCGTCACAGCTTTCAACATTGACATCAATTCAATTTCTGTGGATGGCACACGTAAGCTAAATTACATTCAAACTATAGAAAATGTAGATTAACAAGTTAATGATACAAGATCTATGACATCACGAAGGAGTTTGTTGATGTAAGATTTTTTTTCTCTTCTTTTACACACAGAAACGTCAAGTGGAGCAAGCCACACAATCAGCCTTATAACTGCTTTCAGCTTGGTCCTGTTGTCATGGCTTCTTTCTACACAGCAATAACATCTGTGCTGGTTTCCAGAGGAAAATCTGCATGAAAATGCAAATTATTGCTTGCATGATCAAGAATGTTGTTCTAATTTCAGACCAAGATGCACTTAGAACTCTAAACTTTAAAACATTTATTCAAACTTGATGATTTCATAATGTCAATTTTGTTTTATTTATTTATGTAAAACTAATTATTCTGTGCCATTGAATTAATTCTTTAAATCATCTTTAAATTTAAACATGAAGGTATTTCTTGAAGGATTATTTAGTTTGGTGAAGACTTCTCTCTCATTAAATATTTTAGTATTTACCAAAACTAAGCTGTCTGAGCAATATCCTGTATGATTGTCCAGTTTGTCTTTTCCTTTTAATTGTATTTATAACACAAAGTATTCTGTAAAGCATATACCTGTCAGTTTAATAAAAAATGGCAATAATTTAATGGAATTAATTGCTTTTATATTTTAAATATTCTTTTTGTCCTCCTCCCTGTCTGAAGATACAAACCAAACTTTGCTCGTTTTAGTTTCGTTAGAATTACTAAAATTATTTTGATTTACTAAGTACCAGAAAACTTAGTGGGAAATTTTTAAAATTTTTATTTTACTTTCCTCAAATTCAAAAGTTTACATGCATTTGCCCAGTAGCAGGGATAACTGTCTTTTAAACTACATGATTTGTGTCAAGCCTTTTAGGTTTGCTTCCACAAGTTTTCACACATTTTACTGGCGAAATGTTGCTTTGACCTGATAACAGAATTGGTGGGAGTCCATTTTGTATGTCGCCTCACTTGCACAAGCCTTTTCAGATCTTCCCTCAACTTATCCATAGGAATGAGATCAGAGCTCACAAGGATAAGGGAAAGAGGAACTAATAGAAGAGCACAGATGACCAACGGCATATTTGGAAATAGATTGTTGAACAACTTAAACTTTTCAAAGAAAAGGTTGTGCAGGCAACACATGTAGGATGACCGTTGAGCAACCCAGGAAAATATCACAGAGATCACGCCATAATGTCTCTAACATGTGAGCATCTTCGAGTGATATCCATCACTGTTTCTAAAACAGTGATGGATATGAGATCATCTGTCCAAGCAGTGAGCCAATTAAACAAGCACCGCAGCAGCGCCAGCCAATGCAAACGTGTATGTAGGGTGGACAAACCCTATAAAAGGTCAGTGTAAAAGAGAAACCTTTAGTTGGATCCTCCTGGCAGCTTCGACCCAAGATCAAGATGGACAAAGAACTCTGCAGCTGAAGAACAGCCGGGGCCACTGAACCAGACTGTCCTGCGCATGGGAACCAACCCGTCAGCCCCACAAATGTGACTTTGAATGGCACTTTTCTCATCTGGTGCCAACTTTGCATTATTTTGTAAATAATGACACTTTTAATGAGAAGGTGGCACTTTTAATGGACTTTTAATCAACCCTTCAAAGCAACTTAGCATTAAAAGTGTCATTATTTACTGAATTGCACTTCATGACAACAATCAGACATTCATAAAGACTCTTTAATGTTCATGGCAGGTATTATGTCATTTTTATGACAGTGTCATGTCAGTCTTATGCTGACATCAAATAAAGTGTTACCAAAATGGTAATATATTGAATACACAATGTAATTTGTTTCACCTGGAAAGTGTGTTGTAATTGATCCTTCTGTGTTCTGGTAGCCTGATGTGTTTGCAGTACTGTACTGTGTATGAAGCATGTAATGTACAAAGTGGCAAAGCAGAATAATAAAAGACATTAAGTAACTAAAAAGTGTACTTCGTTAGCAATTATAATAAACCAAAAGTGTATTTGTAGCATACTGTGATCACACTACTAATATATCAAATATGTAACACCAATAACCTGAAAATACATTCTAAATATATCTTAAATGTAATTCAATCAGAAAAATAGTACACAAAATATACTAATCAAGCACGTTTATATTGCATAAAAAGCAATACACTTAAAGTATACTAAGTGTAACTTAAATTGTTCTAAAAAGGTACAAAAAGTGCACTTAGTACATTTTAAATTGTACAATTTAAAAACTATTCAAATACACTAAACACAAAATTAGTTGTTCCAAAATGTCACACTTTAAGTTAAATAATCCTAAGGGAACTTAAAGCACTATAAGCCGCACCCACAAAGTTTTTAAATAAACGGGAAATCTACATATATAACCCGCTCCCGGCTATAAGCCACTGGTATCTCCGCCACTCTCGGTTTTCCACAAGGACGCATAAATCTGCTAGTAAGGTCGCAGCCCTGTGTCTCCAACGCCGAACCATGGATTTGTTCACGCAGAGCTCTATCGATCCGTACCGCCAGATCAATAGCCTTCAACTTAAAACCTGCATCATATGAACTTCTTCGTATTGTTTCCATGATGAGGGGGTGTGAGTTTGAAAACATTTCTCCGTCTTGCCTGCTGCCAGCATGTGCTGAATGAAAGTTAGCGCTTTCTTCTTTGATTTCCAATTTTTACTTTAAATGATTCACTTCCTGCTAGAGAGCCCCCTGGTGGTGGAAGAAAATCCACAGAAAAGCCGCACCGACCATAAGCCGCATGGTTCAAAGCCTGGGAAAAAAGTAGCGGCTGATAGTCCGAAAAATACGGTATATTGATGATTAGTCTGACTCAGACAAGTACACCTCGCTGTAGCAAACAGAAAGGGGGGGGGGGACGGACCGCTGTCAGTCTCATACCTTATTTGGAAATGGGACCCTTTCACTCCGGAAGTAAAGGTGGTGCTACTTCCTATATTATCCACAGTCTCCCATTTTTATTTTCTTTTTTAAATCTATGATATTTCTTCATCTTCGGGAAGGAGTTTCATTCTCGGCATGTACTTGAATTTCTTTCTTTTATTTACTTCAGCACAGCTCACAGTTTTTAACAAATTCTATAGCTTTCTGTGTACTTCTAAATCTACTCCTTACATCCATCTTTTCGGGTCTACTATTACCTTTAGTGGGGAAAAGTTAGGGCAATTCCGAGGGCCCCTGACCGACAGGGGGCCTTCCCACACAAAAAACTAAACATTTCTTATAAAAATAGAAAAAATGGGGGGGCCCTGTCAATTACAAAATTAATTATATTAATATTATATAGTGTCTTTAAAATTGTTTTAGAAGTAAAATTCAAATGTTGCCACTCCCAGACCAAAAAGCACACATCCATATTTGCCCTTAAGCCCCTAGCCCAGATTTTCTCCAAGAGAGTCGGGTAGAGTGTGCCAGATTGTCAACCAGCTTAGCTATAGACTACTGTTTACCTCCATTTTTCTAGCATTTAATGAATGAAGGAAAGAATTTGACAATATATTCATATATTTAACTTCTACCTGTACCTCTGACCACTCTTAACAGATGAGTCAGTCTGCAGCAGCTATATACCTATATAAAATCCTGTAAGCAAACTATTTACAGGATGTGGACTGTTGCATGTAAAATTCACTAGCAGTGAATATTGTGCTAGTGTCAGTATTGGACCAAAGAAAGTAACCGTCTTTAAAATTGTGAGTTGTAACACAGCAAAGGCTGTTTTGTTTCTTATATTAGTCAAATGATATAAGAAACATGTTGCTACTCCCTTTGAACGTAGTTCTGGAACAAATGGAGTAGTGTTTTATTTACCCTTATTCATGAAAAATCTTCTTTTGTTTACTCAGCATTTTATTTATATTGCTGTTATAAGTAACCATGACCTTAAAATGTTTTCTATAACAGATTGGTGCCATTGCAGTAGTTCAATATCAGATTTACCCAGACAACAATTGAAAAATGACGCTTTTTTTCTTTCTTTTTTTAGACCTTGAAGCATTGTCATTATCTTAAAGAATTATTTAAAATAAAAATCAAAGCCTTTTGTAATGGCTATGGAAGGCTTTAATTTTGAAGTTCAATAAACCACTTTTTCAGTTTTTATGTGTGAGTTATTTGGGGTGGCGGGGGAAGGATCAGCATTGGGTTGTACACTTGAAAAATAATGAGGTTTTTACAGCAGTTGTCAATTCCTTTGTTTTCTGTTTAATAATCAGCATAATGTTCAAACTATAATGCAGTGATATTGATAATAAAGGGAAAATATCAAAACCAAAAAACATCTGACCATACTAGTGAAATATATCAATATATTTTTCAAAAGTCAGATTTATTTTATCAGCTCAGCATGCATTTATCTTATTTTTCTGTCTCTTCTTACTTAGTTACAGAGCTTGTGAATGGCTTTGACCCATCTTTATACTGCTGCAACAATGTGTTGAAGCAAATGCAGGTACTCTCAGAAAATGCCTACTGAAGTCAAAATTAGTGACAAGGTAGCAAACTGTCAATGCAACAAAATGTTTTTACATTTATCACTGCAGTTCCAAATCACTAGTAATCAGCTGTCTGAGTCTTACGTATAGATCAGTTGTTGCAAACACATCATCTGAGACATCCAGGTTATGCTCTGAAATCAGGTCCACACAGATACTGAAAACATCTCCATCACATGGAAAGTCTTTGAAAACACAGTTTTCCAAGCAGGCTTCAATCCTGTTCAGATCAATGCTGTGTAGATAGTCTCTGGTTCCATACACCTGAGGTACTGTGTACATTATGGATGGGCGCCCATGAGGTCTTCGTGAATTGTGTGCTGGACGTATCCTGTGGTGGTTCCAAGCTGAAGCAACTTCATTTAGTTCTTTCTAGAAGAAAAAGACAACCAAACTAAAGTCATAGCCTTGAAATAAGCATTCAAAAGTAAAATGCTTTTGAATGCTTCGAATGTACATTCATGCTACATTCGAAGCATGAATGTAGCATCACTGCTATTTATCCAAAAACAGGAAAATTTAATTCAAGCAACTATCCAAACATGCAATCTGTGCAATATTTAAAATATGCTATCAATTTAGTATCATACTCAGAAAATAAATCTTTGCACATTATAACCCTTTACAGCAATCAGAATTATTTTAAATAGGTGAGTGGATAGAGCAGCTCAAATCAAGCTCACCTGTATGATGTGGAGAAAACAGAACTGGATCAAGGCTTTGTCCAAGAAGTTGTCCAAGAAGTGTCCATCTGCTCTCAGTTTGTCAAAGTGGTCCATCCAGAACTGGATACATTCACTTCGCAGGATCAACAACCATCTTTCAATCCGCTGATTTCCAGTGCTTGGACCAAATATTACATTTAAACTTTCAGGTTGATCTTCTGTAAGATGCAAATATCTTTGCATGTCAGCTGCATTAACATTTTCTGTCCCTAAATCCACTCTCAGTCTTTCAGGACAACCCTCGGCTTTAATCACTGCATCCATGAAGTATCCAGCAATGACTCTTGGATCATTATTTGTTTTGTATGCCTCAAGCCATATTAGCCTTCTGGAAAAACCGTCAATGCAACCATTGATCCCAATTCCAAATGGTTTGAGCTTATCATAGCCATCCATATGCCAAACATAGTTTGGACCACGACTATAGTGAATCCGTCTCCTCAGTCGATTTCTTGACCTTAGGTCCACTCCTTCACCATCTAGTAAGCTTAAAAGGACTCGAACTGTTTCCCTGTCTGTAACAATATCATTCATCCAACATTTTTGGTGCATCCATCGATATCCATGACATTGTCCAGAGGTTTCAAGTTGCTGACGAATGAAAGCTGCCACTACACTCGCATCAGTTTTGTTCTTTCTGCGCCAAAGTTTCTTCTTACTAAAAATCCTTTCTAGTGTCCTCTTGCTAAGAAAAACCCGATGAACCTTAGCCAGCAAAGCAAGAATTTCATCATTGGTTAAACCACATCTGAAATACTCCTCAATTTGTTTACATTCCATTGAAAGGAGAAAAATCAGTGTTTTACTCTTTAGATCGATCAGATGGAATCCTGTCTAAATCTCCTACAAGACAGGATGTCTACTGAAAAATGACAAAATTGACTATTTTGGAAAGTCAAAATTATGACTTTGAATCTCATAATTATGACTTTGAAACTCGAAATTATGACATCCTGTTGGTCTTTTTCTTTTCATAAAACAATCACTTGAAAATGTATTTTTAAATATTCTGGCATTAAGCGAATAGGAACACATCATTATTTTTGTGTTCGGTTAGTTTAGTCTGATGTAAAGTGAAACTGTGAGAAAAAAAATCGTCTTTTTGAGAGTAAATTTATAACTTCCAATGTCAAATAAAATGCTTCTCCAGTTGTGAAATTTCTTTCTGAGTCATTTTTGATCAAATCGACAGTCATATGAAGGCATCCAAAAGCGACGCCACCGGCTTTTTCTGAACACAGGAATCCGTTGTTTGCTGTTGACGTCATTCACGCACTCAAGCAAATACAATATAAATCTCTATAACATTCAAGCACTCCAGCATTCAAAACGTATTTGTGTGATCATGCAATGCTGATGTTAACGTAACCAAGCTGCCGTCTTGTTTCATAGATCTTTCTTCCTGCATGTTTATGCTGGTTTGTCCAGTTTTGCTGCTATTTATATCTCCAGATGAAGAGATTTCCCCCCAAAAAAATTCTATGTCATTACATATTTAAATAAAAAAGACTTCCTGATAACATTTGGACATATTTGAAATCAAAGATTTGGTATGTAATTTTGTATGTTTTAGGATTTAAAGTCTATCAGATATTGCTGGTAAAACTTTTTTGTGTTATTAGGGAAAACAAATAGATATAAATATTTTGTTCTCCTCACTAAATACATATTTATTACAATTACTGTTAGTATTAATATTTATTATTATTATATTTTAACCACTACACATATCTTCGCTAAATTGAGACATATACATGTTATCTTAAAAGTTGGGAAATATATTTTATGAAAATTTGTTCTTTCACTTTCGTATTTTTGTTTTTACTTGTCTTTATGTAACTCTTTTCAAGTGGAAAATCTAAAACTTAGGACTCTTTGAGCAGTGAACTTTCTGTTTCTTTGTGGTCAGTGCAATAGCTCAAAATAAGATCGAATGTAGCAAAAACTTTTGTTTTAAACTTCAGAAATCTCTAAGTGACCACATCTACAACAGAAACATCTTCGATTATTACTCTAGATTTCGTAGCCATACTCTAATCATACTTTTCTCAAGATTGTGTGAAGCTGCCTACAATATTATTTTTGTTAGATATAAAGTTTATTCAATTTAACAAGTTTATGCCAATATAAACAAATGTTATAGTGTTTAAAACTAAACATTAGGCGTTAATGCTTGTATTCAAAGAAGTGTTCAATGTGAGAGAAACATAACGATGCAGCCACACCTTTACATTCTTACCCTTGTGAATACTACTCTCGAAAACATGCAGTTTAAAAGCTATTCATCTTTAACAAGAGGTCTGTCTAAAGGCATGTTATCTGAGTTGGTTTTTAAATACATCAGCCACTTTATATATAACATAAATCTGTGCAGCAAACTGTCTGTTCCACTTTATAGAATGTAGATTTCATTGCATCTGTGCTTAAAAAAGTAAAGTGTAAATTATTAAAATGAACAAGTCATTCAGTACCATGACTTATGTAACTATGAAACCCTCTTCTATTAGAAGGTGTTACACCCCTTTCCATAATCAAGACAAGACAATGACGTCTGGTCTTTTCTCTTTGATGGAATGGATAGGAATGCGAACCAAGCAAAAAGTTACTGTTGTTCACTGATTTGTTATCATTCCTCTGATTCCAACAGTTCAAAAAAGAATTTCTTAACCTGCGTCATACTTCCATTAGAAAGGTAATATAAAAGGTTCAGCAGCAGGCTGGTTAACCAAGAGTTGAAGAAGAAGCAGGAGAGGGTTAGAGGACCTTTTGAATTCAGCTAATACTTTGGGTAAGTACATTTCTTGCTCTAATAATGCATGATTGATTTAACTGTAAGGTACGTTAGTACAAGGTTCTGTAATTTACAGCTGGGCGAGGAATCAAAGTTTTAGCTTTTCTTTAAAAAATTATTTTGATGCAATTTGTGTTTAAGGTTCTCACTGTCATTTAGCTGTAGTTTAAATGACAATGCCCCACTCCCGTCATCCGCCAAAAAGACAAAATTAAAAAACTATAAAGTCTTCTGTGTAAAATGCTTTTGCCAATAAGATGGCATTTTACTTCTCTGTTTTTACTTGACAGAGAAGTAAAAAATATTGATACAGTCAGAAATACAAATCTGTTTAATGCAAATGTAAATTGGAATGAATGACAGGAATTTTATGCATATTTATGTTCCTTTAATATTGGCAAGATTGCTAAAATGTAAAATTATTCACACAAGATGAAATAGTGACTGGGAAGTGTAATCACACTTTAAGCTAGATTAAAATATGGCAAAACAATTTAATAACTTTTAATTAGAAATAAAGTGTAGATTATCAGTAGGAACTAATTGTTGAGAACAAAATATAATCCTTGGCAAACAATTAAATGAAACATTAACCAGGCAATTGCAAACACATTTAGTTCTTAAAAATTAGTTCTTAATTTTTAGAAAGTAGAAATTTAGATTTTTCTTTCGCTTTTAATAAATATGGCAATATATACTGTGTACATTTAAAAAAAACGCTGTTTTGTTAAAAAAACACTTAAAGATCTAAAAAAATATTACAAATAAATGAATCAATTTGATGTGTTTTCAGTTTTGACAATTGTTTGAGGATCGACTGTTAGATGCTCACAAATCGTTTTTAATATTTTTCTTTGTCTGTTTGTAAGGCGAGTTGTAGGCTGCTTTATTTTTTCTGTCTTTAATTAAACAATTTGTTGTTTATTATCATTTATGACATATTCATTAAAAGTTATTGATTATTTATTATTTCCAAAAACTGTGAGATATGTTCTTGTTTATATTTTTAAATATGCTGTTTTAAAGGAGATTCAATTTATCTGTGAATGACTACATACATCCTGAAAGTCATTATTGTCTGTATAGTTACAAGTGTTGATGTGTTAAACTTTTTCAGATAAAACATTGAAAATGGGGGCTAAAGGAATCCTGATGATTCTACTGATACTAAAAGGTAAGTTCACAAGTTTAAAACTTCAAAAATTTGAGTTAACAAGGAGATGCAAAATAACAGTGTGGTGTAGTAAAACGTTTCCAAAAATAAAAATCACCCACAGCAAGTACAACAATGATGGTGGCACAGGAAACAAACACAGCAGCTCCAACCACAACCACAACAGCTCCAACCACAACAACCAGCTGCTCCAACCACAACAACAGCTGCTCCAACCACAACCACAGCAGCTCCAACCACAACCACAGCAGCTCCAACCACAACAACAGCAGCTCCAACCACAACAGCTGCTCCAACCACAACAACAGCTGCTCCACACACCCACATCAGCTCCAGCATTAATACGGTTGCTGATTTTTAAGTCTGATGAAGTATTCATCGATGACTTGCTAGACCCATCAACATCTGCATTCCAAACACGTTCTGCAAACATAAGGAATCGTGTAAGTTTTCCCACCTTAAACACATAACAGTTTCTATTTAATTTTGTAGATAAATAATTCTGCACAAATATTCTGAGAAATGTATTTCTATAAAATTTTACATTTACCTTTTTATTGTGTTTTCATTCCTTGCAGCTTGACACAATTTACAGCACAGGGTTCAGTTTTTTCCGAAAGACCGGCGCTATTACATTCAGGTAATAGTTCTTTGTATTTTGTTCTACATATCAGCAACTTGTTCAGACAATTATATACAATAACTAATCATACTACTACATTTGCAGGGCGGGATCTATCATCAACAATGTTGAACTTGAATTTGAGTCATCATCTACTCCTAATGATACACTCATCAAAGAGACTTTGGTTAATGAAGCTTCAAACATCACGGAATTCAATGTAACAACGACATCGATCTCTATTAGTGACCAAGGTGAGAATAAATAAATACATTGAAGATTGAATGTTTTAAGAAATGGAAACATTCTTTAATCTACAACAAAGGGGAGATTCAGGTGTAACACAAAATGACTTATAACCATAAAGGAAAAGCTTCCTGAATTTTCTTTCTTTTTGTACAGTGTCATTCTTAGCAACGTGATTAAACGTCTTCCTATCATCTTGTGATTGTAGCTCCTGAAAATGCAGAAGGCTTCAGAGCCTCCAGTCAAGATGAGACCAGCATCACTCTGCAGTGGAATAAAGTGAACAACAATATCAGCTTTATTCTCCAGTTTAATGGCAGAAACTCATTCATCAATGCACCAGATGGAGATGGACCAGTTAACTACACAGTTTCATCTCTCTCTCCTGGAACCAAATATACATTCACTCTCTTCTCTGTGTTTGAGAATGTAAGAAGTGAAGGAGTACAGCTTCCAGCTGCTACTGGTGAGATGTTTAACATAATCCATATGTAATATTAATGCATATCTGTACAGTTTTGTATTCAACACAGGTTATATATATGTCACCTGTGTGCATCTTAACTGTTCCTAGAGGTTTTATATTTGTCTGAAATTATGTCAGAAATGACCCGATTGTTGCAGCTTATTCAAGAGACAAGATGCCTGTTTGCCATAAACACTATTTCTATCCCTTAGTGAGGAGCATTACCTGGCCATTGCATTATTATATTGTTTTGGATGACTTAAATATTCAAAAGGCATTTCAACAAAATATTAAAGAAACCTCTGTTTTCACAACAGAAAATAATTCTGTTATTAAATTTTAAGAAACGGAAACAGTCTTTAACTTACCACAATAGGAAATGTAGGTGTAACACAAATTGACTTATAACTATAAAAATAAAAAAAAAACTTCCTGAATTTTCTTTCTTTTTGTACAGTGTCATTCTTAGCAACATGATTAAACTTTTTCCCATCATGTTGTGATTTTAGCTCCTGAAAATGCAGAAGGCTTCAGAGCCTCCAGTCAAGATGAGACCAGCATCACTCTGCAGTGGAATAAAGTGAACAACAATATCAGCTTTGTTTTTAGACATTCATCAATGCACCAGATGGAGATGGACCAGTTAACTACACAGTTTCATCTCTCACTCCTGGAACCAAATACACATTCACTCTCTTCTCTGTGTTTAACCATATCAGGAGCAGTGGAGTCAACGTTACAGCAGCTACTAGTAAGAAGTTCTTCATTATTATACCAAAAAAAAAGGAATCTTTAAAAAGTACTGAAGATCTATAGAGATGCTTTTACAAATGGTCCTGCTCCTGTTGAAATCTAGTCTGATGCTCGACCAACCAGCACTCGCCTCACCTCCTTTAACAACCAATAAAAGGTTTACACATAGTAAAGGTTCACAGCCAAACATAGAGAAATCAGAGACTTGTCAGTACTTAACCTGGCACCACTGACACTCTTGTACCCAACTGTAGAGGAGGCAGTTTGTGACTTATCCTGTCCTGACTCAAGGACTTGATTTTACCCATTACTCACAATGTGAGAAATATTTCCTTCCAACAATTGCTCAAAGGAGCACTAGAGAAAAACATACGGTAGAGAGAGGCCTCCATAAGATAGATTCTTATATTTTCTGATAACTATCAGTTCCAGATGTATGAAATTGTTGATACTTTTAAATGTGAGGTTAGCTAGGTCTAAAGCTCGCTCTTATTGATGTTCAACTGATAGCTTAGAAATGATTAAGCAACACTAAAGCAGAAGAAGGTGATTCAGTTTGGTTGGAGACATAAAGCAGGAGATCATCTGCATAAAGGGAGATGCTGTGCTGCAACCTTCTCTCAAAACTATAGATGTATCTTTGCTACTGTGAAGCAAAGCTTTTTCCACAGTAAGCACATATTTGGGGTATAACTTCAGCAGCAGAGTATGGAACATAAAGAGGTTTCTAATGTTGATGTTAGCAGAGAAAGATATGGACTTTACATGAATGTGCACTCCAGAACATATTAGGAAATTGGGCTCAAGTCACATCTCTATCAACGTCCTTCTTGGCATAAAGCTTCCATAGGAATTAAAGTTTCTCACTAGTCCAGCATAGTAATACAATTTATGATTTGAAGACTATTTGTTCATATGACCAGGAAACTAATGCAATCTGATTTACAAGGATAAAACTTGAGAGGAATCTGTGAACATACACCTGCAGAAGGTGACTGGATATTTTTGTGTTTCAGAAAATGCTAAACTCTTTAAATCAAAGTTAAATATTAATATATGTTCTCTATCTGCTTCAAGGTCAGACCAGGTTAGCTGGTGCTGGATTACCTCGATGTTCAGGAAGAGTTGAAGTCTACAACAACAGTATCTGGGAACAGCCAATGTGGTCTGTAGAGAGATGAAGGGAACAGTCTGTGATGATTCTTGGGACTTAAATGATGCCAATGTGGTCTGTAGAGAGATGAACTGTGGAAGTGCACTGAAAGCTACCAGTGAAGCCTATTTTGGTCAAGGAACAGGACAGATCTGGCTTGATGACGTGTCGTGTTCTGGCTATGAAGCTTCACTTACACAGTGTCAGCACAGAGGATTTGGGACACACAACTGTGGACACAATGAGGATGCTGGTGTCATCTGTTCAGGTAAAATTTACTTCTACTTCTGACAAAATGCTAAATTCTTTTGATTAAATAATTTCATTTCTATTCACATAAAATAAACCTAACAGAAGGAAACAAATATTATTTTTTTTAAACTCAGTAATTAATTAAATGTGCTATAAAACACAACTCATTATCTGGCTCAATTAGTCTTCTATATTTATTTCTATTACATTAAGTTGGATTTCAAGAAGGACTTAAATAAGTAGAACATCTTAAGATTGCCTAAAATAACATTAGAAACCACTTGGGTGCATCTTATTTTCTAAGAGGAAACATTTATATAAAGTCTCCAGGGAAAATAAGTCAATTTGCAAATTCAGACACTCAATTGTACAAGAGTCTCCACTTCTGCTTTTCATAAACAGAATATAATTGTGTTAGTGAATATCTGGCTGTTTGCAGCCATTTTTACATGCAAGTGTAAATGTTGAGTTGTGGTCCAGCAGCAGCCTATTTGGATTTAAAGTTACAAGAGGCTCTAAAACAACTCATTCTGCAAGGAGCAGAAATGACCAAACTGAAATCTAATCATCCAAGAAGGATTTTGTGTAAAAATATGTAAGGAGCATGTTGTGAATATCCATAGACCAAACCTGTTCTAGAAAGAATAATGGGTCACATTCAAGGAAGTTAATTTACCTCCGACTCCAAGAAAGCTAAAAACAAAACAGTCTTGCTCATTCTGGTGCTAAATGGCTGAAATTATTTTGGCAATACCAAATGACCAATGTACTATGTCAGACTTTTATCTTTTCTTTTCACCTCATTGTGTGTTTAGATCCTGAATATGGCTTCAGAGCATCCAGTCAAGATGAGACCAGCATCACTCTGCAGTGGAATAAAGTGAACAACAATATCAGCTTTATTCTCCAATTTAATGACAGAGAGACATGGTCCATCTCCATCAATGCACCAGATGGAGATGGACCAGTTAACTACACAGTTTTATCTCTCACTCCTGGAACCAAATACACATTCACTCTCTTCTCTGTGTTTGGGAACATAAGAAGTGGAGGAGCTCAGCTTACAGCTGCCACTGGTGAGATGTTTAACATATTCCCTAACTATGTGTTTCTGTACAGTTTCATTTTCTGCACATGCTATACAGTTAACAATTCACTATTTCACCATTTTCGAGGAGAGTTTACGAGTAACAGCATGATTGTATTGGTTAAGATGATTTAAGCAAGTTTCAATTATCCTTTGGTTGAAAGGGATTTCAACCAAGTATTAGAGAAGTCTAGATAAATATCTGTTTTCAAGACACAACAGAAAAATACTTCAGCTCATTCTGGTATTAAATTGTTTAACTATTTTTTTTACATGTGCCACCTTTTAGATTTGGATGATGCAGTCAAAAGATTTTCACTAATATTCTCACATTAGCATTACTGAAAAGAAAATTCAAAACCCAAACTACTACTAATAATAATAATTAGTGGAGCTGCAGCATTTCTTGCTTTTTCATTGCTGTTCAATAAATCATAATAGAAACATAAGAGACGTTCTACTTGAAGGGCTGTGAAATCAGTCCTTCCACTTCAAACGTTGGTATACAATAAATCAATCAGTGACTTTAGTTTGCTGTCAATCAAACAGTTTGCCCGCCTTGATATAATCAATGCTACTGCGATACACGGTTTGGACACGTCTTGCACACCCCTGTACACCTCTACTCCTGCAGTTGTTCCTGCTAATGGAGATGAAGCTGGTTGAAGTTGAACAGGGAAGAAGTGTTAAAGCTTATTCCATGGACAACTGGCTTTAGCAACTTGATTAAACTTCTTCCTATCATCTTGTGATTGTAGCTCCTGAAAAAAGCCCCAAGATGAGACCACACATGGAAAAAAAAAAACATTCATCAATGCACCAGATGGAGATGGACCAGTTAAACACACAGTTTCATCTCTCACTCCTGGAACCAATTACACATTCACTCTCTTCTCTGTGTTTAACCATATCAGGAGCAGTGGAGTCAACGTTACAGCAGCTACTAGTAAGAAGTTCTTCATTATTATACCAAAAAAAAGGAATCTTTAAAAAGTACTGAAGATCTATAGAGATGCTTTTACAAATGGTCCTGCTCCTTTTGAAATCTAGTCTGATGCTCGACCAACCAGCACTCGCCTCACCTCCTTTAACAACCAATAAAAGGTTTACACATAGTAAAGGTTCACAGCCAAACATAGAGAAATCAGAGACTTGTCAGTACTTAACCTGGCACCACTGACACTCTTGTACCCAACTGTAGAGGAGGCAGTTTGTGACTTATCCTGTCCTGACTCAAGGACTTGATTTTACCCATTACTCACAATGTGAGAAATATTTCCTTCCAACAATTGCTCAAAGGAGCACTAGAGAAAAACATACGGTAGAGAGAGGCCTCCATAAGATAGATTCTTATATTTTCTGATAACTATCAGTTCCAGATGTATGAAATTGTTGATACTTTTAAATGTGAGGTTAGCTAGGTCTAAAGCTCGCTCTTATTGATGTTCAACTGATAGCTTAGAAATGATTAAGCAACACTAAAGCAGAAGAAGGTGATTCAGTTTGGTTGGAGACATAAAGCAGGAGATCATCTGCATAAAGGGAGATGCTGTGCTGCAACCTTCTCTCAAAACTATAGATGTATCTTTGCTACTGTGAAGCAAAGCTTTTTCCACAGTAAGCACATATTTGGGGTATAACTTCAGCAGCAGAGTATGGAACATAAAGAGGTTTCTAATGTTGATGTTAGCAGAGAAAGATATGGACTTTACATGAATGTGCACTCCAGAACATATTAGGAAATTGGGCTCAAGTCACATCTCTATCAACGTCCTTCTTGGCATAAAGCTTCCATTGGAATTAAAGTTTCTCACTAGTCCAGCATAGTAATACAATTTATGATTTGAAGACTATTTGTTCATATGACCAGGAAACTAATGCAATCTGATTTACAAGGATAAAACATGAGAGGAATCTGAACATACACCTGCAGAAGGTGACTGGATATTTTTGTGTTTCAGAAAATGCTAAACTCTTTAAATCAAAGTTAAATATTAATATATGTTTCTCTATCTGCTTCAAGGTCAGATCAGGTTAGCTGGTGCTGGATTACCTCGATGTTCTGGAAGAGTTGAAGTCTACAACAACAGTATCTGGGGAACAGTCTGTGATGATTCTTGGGACTTAAATGATGCCAATGTGGTCTGTAGAGAGATGAACTGTGGAAGTGCACTGAAAGCTACCAGTGAAGCCTATTTTGGTCAAGGAACAGGACAGATCTGGCTTGATGACGTGTCGTGTTCTGGCTATGAAACTTCACTTACACAGTGTCAGCACAGAGGATTTGGGACACACAACTGTGGACACAATGAGGATGCTGGTGTCATCTGTTCAGGTAAAATTTACTTCTACTTCTGACAAAATGCTAAATTCTTTTGATTAAATAATTTCATTTCTATTCACATAAAATAAACCTAACAGAAGGAAACAAATATATTTTTTTTAAACTCAGTAATTAATTAAATGTGCTATAAAACACAACTCATTATCTGGCTCAATTAGTCTTCTATATTTATTTCTATTACATTAAGTTGGATTTCAAGAAGGACTTAAATAAGTAGAACATCTTAAGATTGCCTAAAATAACATTAGAAACCACTTGGGTGCATCTTATTTTCTAAGAGGAAACATTTATATAAAGTCTCCAGGGAAAATAAGTCAATTTGCAAATTCAGACACTCAATTGTACAAGAGTCTCCACTTCTGCTTTTCATAAAAGAATATAATTGTGTTAGTGAATATCTGGCTGTTTGCAGCCATTTTTACATGCAAGTGTAAATGTTGAGTTGTGGTCCAGCAGCAGCCTATTTGGATTTAAAGTTACAAGAGGCTCTAAAACAACTCATTCTGCAAGGAGCAGAAATGACCAAACTGAAATCTAATCATCCAAGAAGGATTTTGTGTAAAAATATGTAATGAGCATGTTGTGAATATCCATAGACCAAACCTGTTCAAGAAAGCATAATGGGTCACATTCAAGGAAGTTAATTTACCTCCGACTCCAAGACAGCTAAAAACAAAACAGTCTTGCTCATTCTGGTGCTAAATGGCTGAAATTATTTTGGCAATACCAAATGACCAATGTACTATGTCAGACTTTTATCTTTTTCTTTTCACCTCATTGTGTGTTTAGATCCTGAATATGGCTTCAGAGCATCCAGTCAAGATGAGACCAGCATCACTCTGCAGTGGAATAAAGTGAACAACAATATCAGCTTTATTCTCCAATTTAATGACAGAGAGACATGGTCCATCTCCATCAATGCACCAGATGGAGATGGACCAGTTAACTACACAGTTTCATCTCTCACTCCTGGATCCAAATACACATTCACTCTCTTCTCTGTGTTTGAGAGCAGAATAACTAGAGGAGCTCAGCTTACAGCTGCCACTGGTGAGATGTTTAACATATTCCCTAACTATGTGTTTCTGTACAGTTTCATTTTCTGCACATGCTATACAGTTAACAATTCACTATTTCACCATTTTCGAGGAGAGTTTACGAGTAACAGCATGATTGTATTGGTTAAGATGATTTAAGCAAGTTTCAATTATCCTTTGGTTGAAAGGGATTTCAACCAAGTATTAGAGAAGTCTAGATAAATATCTGTTTTCAAGACACAACAGAAAAAACTTCAGCTCATTCTGGTATTAAATTGTTTAACTATTTTTTTTACATGTGCCACCTTTAGATTTGGATGATGCAGTCAAAAGATTTTCACTAATATTCTCACATTAGCATTACTGAAAAGAAAATTCAAAACCCAAACTACTACTAATAATAATAATTAGTGGAGCTGCAGCATTTCTTGCTTTTTCATTGCTGTTCAATAAATCATAATAGAAACATAAGAGACGTTCTACTTGAAGGGCTGTGAAATCAGTCCTTCCACTTCAAACGTTGGTATACAATAAATCAATCAGTGACTTTAGTTTGCTGTCAATCAAACAGTTTGCCCGCCTTTGATATAATCAATGCTACTGCGATACACGGTTTGACACGTCTTGCACTACCCCTGTACACCTCTACTCCTGCAGTTGTTCCTGCTAATGGAGATGAAGCTGGTTGAAGTTGAACAGGGAAGAAGTGTTAAAGCTTATTCCATGGACAACTGGCTTTAGCAACTTGATTAAACTTCTTCCTATCATCTTGTGATTGTAGCTCCTGAAAATGCAGAAGGCTTCAGAGCATCCAGTCAAGATGAGACCAGCATCACTCTGCAGTGGAATAAAGTGAACAACAATATCAGCTTTATTCTCCAGTTTAATGGCACAGAGACATCCATCAATGCACCAGATGGAGATGGACCAGTTAAACACACAGTTTCATCTCTCACTCCTGGAACCAAATACACATTCACTCTCTTCTCTGTGTTTAACCATATCAGGAGCAGTGGAGTCAACGTTACAGCAGCTACTAGTAAGAAGTTCTTCATTATTATACCAAAAAAAAGGAATCTTTAAAAAGTACTGAAGATCTATAGAGATGCTTTTACAAATGGTCCTGCTCCTTTTGAAATCTAGTCTGATGCTCGACCAACCAGCACTCGCCTCACCTCCTTTAACAACCAATAAAAGGTTTACACATAGTAAAGGTTCACAGCCAAACATAGAGAAATCAGAGACTTGTCAGTACTTAACCTGGCACCACTGACACTCTTGTACCCAACTGTAGAGGAGGCAGTTTGTGACTTATCCTGTCCTGACTCAAGGACTTGATTTTACCCATTACTCACAATGTGAGAAATATTTCCTTCCAACAATTGCTCAAAGGAGCACTAGAGAAAAACATACGGTAGAGAGAGGCCTCCATAAGATAGATTCTTATATTTTCTGATAACTATCAGTTCCAGATGTATGAAATTGTTGATACTTTTAAATGTGAGGTTAGCTAGGTCTAAAGCTCGCTCTTATTGATGTTCAACTGATAGCTTAGAAATGATTAAGCAACACTAAAGCAGAAGAAGGTGATTCAGTTTGGTTGGAGACATAAAGCAGGAGATCATCTGCATAAAGGAGATGCTGTGCTGCAACCTTCTCTCAAAACTATAGATGTATCTTTGCTACTGTGAAGCAAAGCTTTTCCACAGTAAGCACATATTTGGGGTATAACTTCAGCAGCAGAGTATGGAACATAAAGAGGTTTCTAATGTTGATGTTAGCAGAGAAAGATATGGACTTTACATGAATGTGCACTCCAGAACATATTAGGAAATTGGGCTCAAGTCACATCTCTATCAAAGTCCTTCTTGGCATAAAGCTTCCATTGGAATTAAAGTTTCTCACTAGTCCAGCATAGTAATACAATTTATGATTTGAAGACTATTTGTTCATATGACCAGGAAACTAATGCAATCTGATTTACAAGGATAAAACTTGAGAGGAATCTGTGAACATACACCTGCAGAAGGTGACTGGATATTTTTGTGTTTCAGAAAATGCTAAACTCTTTAAATCAAAGTTAAATATTAATATATGTTTCTCTATCTGCTTCAAGGTCAGATCAGGTTAGCTGGTGCTGGATTACCTCGATGTTCTGGAAGAGTTGAAGTCTACAACAACAGTATCTGGGGAACAGTCTGTGATGATTCTTGGGACTTAAATGATGCCAATGTGGTCTGTAGAGAGATGAACTGTGGAAGTGCACTGAAAGCTACCAGTGAAGCCTATTTTGGTCAAGGAACAGGACAGATCTGGCTTGATGACGTGTCGTGTTCTGGCTATGAAACTTCACTTACACAGTGTCAGCACAGAGGATTTGGGACACACAACTGTGGACACAATGAGGATGCTGGTGTCATCTGTTCAGGTAAAATTTACTTCTACTTCTGACAAAATGCTAAATTCTTTTGATTAAATAATTTCATTTCTATTCACATAAAATAAACCTAACAGAAGGAAACAAATATATTTTTTTTAAACTCAGTAATTAATTAAATGTGCTATAAAACACAACTCATTATCTGGCTCAATTAGTCTTCTATATTTATTTCTATTACATTAAGTTGGATTTCAAGAAGGACTTAAATAAGTAGAACATCTTAAGATTGCCTAAAATAACATTAGAAACCACTTGGGTGCATCTTATTTTCTAAGAGGAAACATTTATATAAAGTCTCCAGGGAAAATAAGTCAATTTGCAAATTCAGACACTCAATTGTACAAGAGTCTCCACTTCTGCTTTTCATAAAAAGAATATAATTGTGTTAGTGAATATCTGGCTGTTTGCAGCCATTTTTACATGCAAGTGTAAATGTTGAGTTGTGGTCCAGCAGCAGCCTATTTGGATTTAAAGTTACAAGAGGCTCTAAAACAACTCATTCTGCAAGGAGCAGAAATGACCAAACTGAAATCTAATCATCCAAGAAGGATTTTGTGTAAAAATATGTAATGAGCATGTTGTGAATATCCATAGACCAAACCTGTTCAAGAAAGCATAATGGGTCACATTCAAGGAAGTTAATTTACCTCCGACTCCAAGACAGCTAAAAACAAAACAGTCTTGCTCATTCTGGTGCTAAATGGCTGAAATTATTTTGGCAATACCAAATGACCAATGTACTATGTCAGACTTTTATCTTTTCTTTTCACCTCATTGTGTGTTTAGATCCTGAATATGGCTTCAGAGCATCCAGTCAAGATGAGACCAGCATCACTCTGCAGTGGAATAAAGTGAACAACAATATCAGCTTTATTCTCCAATTTAATGACAGAGAGACATGGTCCATCTCCATCAATGCACCAGATGGAGATGGACCAGTTAACTACACAGTTTCATCTCTCACTCCTGGATCCAAATACACATTCACTCTTCTCTGTGTTTGAGAGCAGAATAACTAGAGGAGCTCAGCTTACAGCTGCCACTGGTGAGATGTTTAACATATTCCCTAACTATGTGTTTCTGTACAGTTTCATTTTCTGCACATGCTATACAGTTAACAATTCACTATTTCACCATTTTCGAGGAGAGTTTACGAGTAACAGCATGATTGTATTGGTTAAGATGATTTAAGCAAGTTTCATTATCCTTTGGTTGAAAGGGATTTCAACCAAGTATTAGAGAAGTCTAGATAAATATCTGTTTTCAAGACACAACAGAAAAATACTTCAGCTCATTCTGGTATTAAATTGTTTAACTATTTTTTTTACATGTGCCACCTTTTAGATTTGGATGATGCAGTCAAAAGATTTTCACTAATATTCTCACATTAGCATTACTGAAAAGAAAATTCAAAACCCAAACTACTACTAATAATAATAATTAGTGGAGCTGCAGCATTTCTTGCTTTTTCATTGCTGTTCAATAAATCATAATAGAAACATAAGAGACGTTCTACTTGAAGGGCTGTGAAATCAGTCCTTCCACTTCAAACGTTGGTATACAATAAATCAATCAGTGACTTTAGTTTGCTGTCAATCAAACAGTTTGCCCGCCTTTGATATAATCAATGCTACTCGCGATCACGGTTTGACACGTCTTGCACTACCCCTGTACACCTCTACTCCTGCAGTTGTTCCTGCTAATGGAGATGAAGCTGGTTGAAGTTGAACAGGGAAGAAGTGTTAAAGCTTATTCCATGGACAACTGGCTTTAGCAACTTGATTAAACTTCTTCCTATCATCTTGTGATTGTAGCTCCTGAAAATGCAGAAGGCTTCAGAGCATCCAGTCAAGATGAGACCAGCATCACTCTGCAGTGGAATAAAGTGAACAACAATATCAGCTTTGTTCTCCAGTTTAATGGCACAGAGACATTCATCAATGCACCAGATGGAGATGGACCAGTTAACTACACAGTTTCATCTCTCACTCCTGGAACCAAATACACATTCACTCTCTTCTCTGTGTTTAACCATATCAGGAGCAGTGGAGTCAACGTTACAGCAGCTACTAGTAAGAAGTTCTTCATTATTATACCAAAAAAAAAGGAATCTTTAAAAAGTACTGAAGATCTATAGAGATGCTTTTACAAATGGTCCTGCTCCTGTTGAAATCTAGTCTGATGCTCGACCAACCAGCACTCGCCTCACCTCCTTTAACAACCAATAAAAGGTTTACACATAGTAAAGGTTCACAGCCAAACATAGAGAAATCAGAGACTTGTCAGTACTTAACCTGGCACCACTGACACTCTTGTACCCAACTGTAGAGGAGGCAGTTTGTGACTTATCCTGTCCTGACTCAAGGACTTGATTTTACCCATTACTCACAATGTGAGAAATATTTCCTTCCAACAATAGCGCAAAGGAGCACTAGAGAAAACATACGGTAGAGAGAGGCCTCCATAAGATAGATTCTTATATTTTCTGATAACTATCAGTTCCAGATGTATGAAATTGTTGATACTTTTAAATGTGAGGTTAGCTAGGTCTAAAGCTCGCTCTTATTGATGTTCAACTGATAGCTTAGAAATGATTAAGCAACACTAAAGCAGAAGAAGGTGATTCAGTTTGGTTGGAGACATAAAGCAGGAGATCATCTGCATAAAGGGGGATGCTGTGCTGCAACCTTCTCTCAAAACTATAGATGTATCTTTTGCTACTGTGAAGCAAAGCTTTTCCACAGTAAGCACATATTTGGGGTATAACTTCAGCAGCAGAGTATGGAACATAAAGAGGTTTCTAATGTTGATGTTAGCAGAGAAAGATATGGACTTTACATGAATGTGCACTCCAGAACATATTAGGAAATTGGGCTCAAGTCACATCTCTATCAACGTCCTTCTTGGCATAAAGCTTCCATAGGAATTAAAGTTTCTCACTAGTCCAGCATAGTAATACAATTTATGATTTGAAGACTATTTGTTCATATGACCAGGAAACTAATGCAATCTGATTTACAAGGATAAAACTTGAGAGGAATCTGTGAACATACACCTGCAGAAGGTGACTGGATATTTTGTGTTTCAGAAAATGCTAAACTCTTTAAATCAAAGTTAAATATTAATATATGTTTCTCTATCTGCTTCAAGGTCAGATCAGGTTAGCTGGTGCTGGATTACCTCGATGTTCTGGAAGAGTTGAAGTCTACAACAACAGTATCTGGGGAACAGTCTGTGATGATTCTTGGGACTTAAATGATGCCAATGTGGTCTGTAGAGAGATGAACTGTGGAAGTGCACTGAAAGCTACCAGTGAAGCCTATTTTGGTCAAGGAACAGGACAGATCTGGCTTGATGACGTGTCGTGTTCTGGCTATGAAGCTTCACTTACACAGTGTCAGCACAGAGGATTTGGGACACACAACTGTGGACACAATGAGGATGCTGGTGTCATCTGTTCAGGTAAAATTTACTTCTACTTCTGACAAAATGCTAAATTCTTTTGATTAAATAATTTCATTTCTATTCACATAAAATAAACCTAACAGAAGGAAACAAATATTATTTTTTTTAAACTCAGTAATTAATTAAATGTGCTATAAAACACAACTCATTATCTGGCTCAATTAGTCTTCTATATTTATTTCTATTACATTAAGTTGGATTTCAAGAAGGACTTAAATAAGTAGAACATCTTAAGATTGCCTAAAATAACATTAGAAACCACTTGGGTGCATCTTATTTTCTAAGAGGAAACATTTATATAAAGTCTCCAGGGAAAATAAGTCAATTTGCAAATTCAGACACTCAATTGTACAAGAGTCTCCACTTCTGCTTTTCATAAACAGAATATAATTGTGTTAGTGAATATCTGGCTGTTTGCAGCCATTTTTACATGCAAGTGTAAATGTTGAGTTGTGGTCCAGCAGCAGCCTATTTGGATTTAAAGTTACAAGAGGCTCTAAAACAACTCATTCTGCAAGGAGCAGAAATGACCAAACTGAAATCTAATCATCCAAGAAGGATTTTGTGTAAAAATATGTAAGGAGCATGTTGTGAATATCCATAGACCAAACCTGTTCTAGAAAGAATAATGGGTCACATTCAAGGAAGTTAATTTACCTCCGACTCCAAGAAAGCTAAAAACAAAACAGTCTTGCTCATTCTGGTGCTAAATGGCTGAAATTATTTTGGCAATACCAAATGACCAATGTACTATGTCAGACTTTTATCTTTTTCTTTTCACCTCATTGTGTGTTTAGATCCTGAATATGGCTTCAGAGCATCCAGTCAAGATGAGACCAGCATCACTCTGCAGTGGAATAAAGTGAACAACAATATCAGCTTTATTCTCCAATTTAATGACAGAGAGACATGGTCCATCTCCATCAATGCACCAGATGGAGATGGACCAGTTAACTACACAGTTTTATCTCTCACTCCTGGAACCAAATACACATTCACTCTCTTCTCTGTGTTTGGGAACATAAGAAGTGGAGGAGCTCAGCTTACAGCTGCCACTGGTGAGATGTTTAACATATTCCCTAACTATGTGTTTCTGTACAGTTTCATTTTCTGCACATGCTATACAGTTAACAATTCACTATTTCACCATTTTCGAGGAGAGTTTACGAGTAACAGCATGATTGTATTGGTTAAGATGATTTAAGCAAGTTTCATTATCCTTTGGTTGAAAGGGATTTCAACCAAGTATTAGAGAAGTCTAGATAAATATCTGTTTTCAAGACACAACAGAAAAATACTTCAGCTCATTCTGGTATTAAATTGTTTAACTATTTTTTTTACATGTGCCACCTTTTAGATTTGGATGATGCAGTCAAAAGATTTTCACTAATATTCTCACATTAGCATTACTGAAAAGAAAATTCAAACCCAAACTACTACTAATAATAATAATTAGTGGAGCTGCAGCATTTCTTGCTTTTTCATTGCTGTTCAATAAATCATAATAGAAACATAAGAGACGTTCTACTTGAAGGGCTGTGAAATCAGTCCTTCCACTTCAAACGTTGGTATACAATAAATCAATCAGTGACTTTAGTTTGCTGTCAATCAAACAGTTTGCCCGCCTTTGATATAATCAATGCTACTCGCGATACACGGTTTGACACGTCTTGCACTACCCCTGTACACCTCTACTCCTGCAGTTGTTCCTGCTAATGGAGATGAAGCTGGTTGAAGTTGAACAGGGAAGAAGTGTTAAAGCTTATTCCATGGACAACTGGCTTTAGCAACTTGATTAAACTTCTTCCTATCATCTTGTGATTGTAGCTCCTGAAAATGCAGAAGGCTTCAGAGCCTCCAGTCAAGATGAGACCAGCATCACTCTGCAGTGGAATAAAGTGAACAACAATATCAGCTTTATTCTCCAGTTTAATGGCACAGAGACATTCATCAATGCACCAGATGGAGATGGACCAGTTAAACACACAGTTTCATCTCTCACTCCTGGAACCAATTACACATTCACTCTCTTCTCTGTGTTTAACCATATCAGGAGCAGTGGAGTCAACGTTACAGCAGCTACTAGTAAGAAGTTCTTCATTATTATACCAAAAAAAAGGAATCTTTAAAAAGTACTGAAGATCTATAGAGATGCTTTTACAAATGGTCCTGCTCCTTTTGAAATCTAGTCTGATGCTCGACCAACCAGCACTCGCCTCACCTCCTTTAACAACCAATAAAAGGTTTACACATAGTAAAGGTTCACAGCCAAACATAGAGAAATCAGAGACTTGTCAGTACTTAACCTGGCACCACTGACACTCTTGTACCCAACTGTAGAGGAGGCAGTTTGTGACTTATCCTGTCCTGACTCAAGGACTTGATTTTACCCATTACTCACAATGTGAGAAATATTTCCTTCCAACAATTGCTCAAAGGAGCACTAGAGAAAACATACGGTAGAGAGAGCCTCCATAAGATAGATTCTTATATTTTCTGATAACTATCAGTTCCAGATGTATGAAATTGTTGATACTTTTAAATGTGAGGTTAGCTAGGTCTAAAGCTCGCTCTTATTGATGTTCAACTGATAGCTTAGAAATGATTAAGCAACACTAAAGCAGAAGAAGGTGATTCAGTTTGGTTGGAGACATAAAGCAGGAGATCATCTGCATAAAGGGAGATGCTGTGCTGCAACCTTCTCTCAAAACTATAGATGTATCTTTGCTACTGTGAAGCAAAGCTTTTTCCACAGTAAGCACATATTTGGGGTATAACTTCAGCAGCAGAGTATGGAACATAAAGAGGTTTCTAATGTTGATGTTAGCAGAGAAAGATATGGACTTTACATGAATGTGCACTCCAGAACATATTAGGAAATTGGGCTCAAGTCACATCTCTATCAACGTCCTTCTTGGCATAAAGCTTCCATTGGAATTAAAGTTTCTCACTAGTCCAGCATAGTAATACAATTTATGATTTGAAGACTATTTGTTCATATGACCAGGAAACTAATGCAATCTGATTTACAAGGATAAAACTTGAGAGGAATCTGTGAACATACACCTGCAGAAGGTGACTGGATATTTTTGTGTTTCAGAAAATGCTAAACTCTTTAAATCAAAGTTAAATATTAATATATGTTTCTCTATCTGCTTCAAGGTCAGATCAGGTTAGCTGGTGCTGGATTACCTCGATGTTCTGGAAGAGTTGAAGTCTACAACAACAGTATCTGGGGAACAGTCTGTGATGATTCTTGGGACTTAAATGATGCCAATGTGGTCTGTAGAGAGATGAACTGTGGAAGTGCACTGAAAGCTACCAGTGAAGCCTATTTTGGTCAAGGAACAGGACAGATCTGGCTTGATGACGTGTCGTGTTCTGGCTATGAAACTTCACTTACACAGTGTCAGCACAGAGGATTTGGGACACACAACTGTGGACACAATGAGGATGCTGGTGTCATCTGTTCAGGTAAAATTTACTTCTACTTCTGACAAAATGCTAAATTCTTTTGATTAAATAATTTCATTTCTATTCACATAAAATAAACCTAACAGAAGGAAACAAATATATTTTTTTTAAACTCAGTAATTAATTAAATGTGCTATAAAACACAACTCATTATCTGGCTCAATTAGTCTTCTATATTTATTTCTATTACATTAAGTTGGATTTCAAGAAGGACTTAAATAAGTAGAACATCTTAAGATTGCCTAAAATAACATTAGAAACCACTTGGGTGCATCTTATTTTCTAAGAGGAAACATTTATATAAAGTCTCCAGGGAAAATAAGTCAATTTGCAAATTCAGACACTCAATTGTACAAGAGTCTCCACTTCTGCTTTTCATAAAAAGAATATAATTGTGTTAGTGAATATCTGGCTGTTTGCAGCCATTTTTACATGCAAGTGTAAATGTTGAGTTGTGGTCCAGCAGCAGCCTATTTGGATTTAAAGTTACAAGAGGCTCTAAACAACTCATTCTGCAAGGAGCAGAAATGACCAAACTGAAATCTAATCATCCAAGAAGGATTTTGTGTAAAAATATGTAATGAGCATGTTGTGAATATCCATAGACCAAACCTGTTCAAGAAAGCATAATGGGTCACATTCAAGGAAGTTAATTTACCTCCGACTCCAAGACAGCTAAAAACAAAACAGTCTTGCTCATTCTGGTGCTAAATGGCTGAAATTATTTTGGCAATACCAAATGACCAATGTACTATGTCAGACTTTTATCTTTTTCTTTTCACCTCATTGTGTGTTTAGATCCTGAATATGGCTTCAGAGCATCCAGTCAAGATGAGACCAGCATCACTCTGCAGTGGAATAAAGTGAACAACAATATCAGCTTTATTCTCCAATTTAATGACAGAGAGACATGGTCCATCTCCATCAATGCACCAGATGGAGATGGACCAGTTAACTACACAGTTTCATCTCTCACTCCTGGATCCAAATACACATTCACTCTCTTCTCTGTGTTTGAGAGCAGAATAACTAGAGGAGCTCAGCTTACAGCTGCCACTGGTGAGATGTTTAACATATTCCCTAACTATGTGTTTCTGTACAGTTTCATTTTCTGCACATGCTATACAGTTAACAATTCACTATTTCACCATTTTCGAGGAGAGTTTACGAGTAACAGCATGATTGTATTGGTTAAGATGATTTAAGCAAGTTTCAATTATCCTTTGGTTGAAAGGGATTTCAACCAAGTATTAGAGAAGTCTAGATAAATATCTGTTTTCAAGACACAACAGAAAAATACTTCAGCTCATTCTGGTATTAAATTGTTTAACTATTTTTTTTTACATGTGCCACCTTTTAGATTTGGATGATGCAGTCAAAAGATTTTCACTAATATTCTCACATTAGCATTACTGAAAAGAAAATTCAAAACCCAAACTACTACTAATAATAATAATTAGTGGAGCTGCAGCATTTCTTGCTTTTTCATTGCTGTTCAATAAATCATAATAGAAACATAAGAGACGTTCTACTTGAAGGGCTGTGAAATCAGTCCTTCCACTTCAAACGTTGGTATACAATAAATCAATCAGTGACTTTAGTTTGCTGTCAATCAAACAGTTTGCCCGCCTTTGATATAATCAATGCTACTCGCGATACACGGTTTGACACGTCTTGCACTACCCCTGTACACCTCTACTCCTGCAGTTGTTCCTGCTAATGGAGATGAAGCTGGTTGAAGTTGAACAGGGAAGAAGTGTTAAAGCTTATTCCATGGACAACTGGCTTTAGCAACTTGATTAAACTTCTTCCTATCATCTTGTGATTGTAGCTCCTGAAAATGCAGAAGGCTTCAGAGCATCCAGTCAAGATGAGACCAGCATCACTCTGCAGTGGAATAAAGTGAACAACAATATCAGCTTTATTCTCCAGTTTAATGGCACAGAGACATTCATCAATGCACCAGATGGAGATGGACCAGTTAAACACACAGTTTCATCTCTCACTCCTGGAACCAAATACACATTCACTCTCTTCTCTGTGTTTAACCATATCAGGAGCAGTGGAGTCAACGTTACAGCAGCTACTAGTAAGAAGTTCTTCATTATTATACCAAAAAAAAGGAATCTTTAAAAAGTACTGAAGATCTATAGAGATGCTTTTACAAATGGTCCTGCTCCTTTTGAAATCTAGTCTGATGCTCGACCAACCAGCACTCGCCTCACCTCCTTTAACAACCAATAAAGGTTTACACATAGTAAAGGTTCACAGCCAAACATAGAGAAATCAGAGACTTGTCAGTACTTAACCTGGCACCACTGACACTCTTGTACCCAACTGTAGAGGAGGCAGTTTGTGACTTATCCTGTCCTGACTCAAGGACTTGATTTTACCCATTACTCACAATGTGAGAAATATTTCCTTCCAACAATTGCTCAAAGGAGCACTAGAGAAAAACATACGGTAGAGAGGCCTCCATAAGATAGATTCTTATATTTTCTGATAACTATCAGTTCCAGATGTATGAAATTGTTGATACTTTTAAATGTGAGGTTAGCTAGGTCTAAAGCTCGCTCTTATTGATGTTCAACTGATAGCTTAGAAATGATTAAGCAACACTAAAGCAGAAGAAGGTGATTCAGTTTGGTTGGAGACATAAAGCAGGAGATCATCTGCATAAAGGGAGATGCTGTGCTGCAACCTTCTCTCAAAACTATAGATGTATCTTTGCTACTGTGAAGCAAAGCTTTTTCCACAGTAAGCACATATTTGGGGTATAACTTCAGCAGCAGAGTATGGAACATAAAGAGGTTTCTAATGTTGATGTTAGCAGAGAAAGATATGGACTTTACATGAATGTGCACTCCAGAACATATTAGGAAATTGGGCTCAAGTCACATCTCTATCAAAGTCCTTCTTGGCATAAAGCTTCCATTGGAATTAAAGTTTCTCACTAGTCCAGCATAGTAATACAATTTATGATTTGAAGACTATTTGTTCATATGACCAGGAAACTAATGCAATCTGATTTACAAGGATAAAACTTGAGAGGAATCTGTGAACATACACCTGCAGAAGGTGACTGGATATTTTTGTGTTTCAGAAAATGCTAAACTCTTTAAATCAAAGTTAAATATTAATATATGTTTCTCTATCTGCTTCAAGGTCAGATCAGGTTAGCTGGTGCTGGATTACCTCGATGTTCTGGAAGAGTTGAAGTCTACCACAACAGTATCTGGGGAACAGTCTGTGATGATTCTTGGGACTTAAATGATGCCAATGTGGTCTGTAGAGAGATGAACTGTGGAAGTGCACTGAATGCTACCAGTGAAGCCTATTTTGGTCAAGGAACAGGACAGATCTGGCTTGATGACGTGTCGTGTTCTGGCTATGAAGCTTCACTTACACAGTGTCAGCACAGAGGATTTGGGACAAACGGCTGTGGACACAATGAGGATGCTGGTGTCATCTGTTCAGGTAAAACTAACTATTATTTCAGGAACAAAATATTGTTTTGCTCAAATTATTTCATTTTGATTAACACACAAAACTTCAATGAACACAAAGAAATAAAGGATTTGTTTTGAAAAGTAGGAGCTATTCAGTATGTCATAACATTACATTTATCTTAGTAGCTCAATTTCCAGGGTGTCATCTTATATAGAAAAATTACCCAGTCTGATATTTCCTGTGAATTTTAAAGATTTTTCAATATTTTTTTTGATGATGTTGAGACTATTGCATAAGATCAATTACAAAAAACCTCATCAATACAAAATGTGGGTCTGATAATAAGTATGTTTATTACCTGCCTAAAGAGGCTCAGGCCTTCGGTGACTTGTTAAAGTGAAGAAATGTGTTAATCGTGGCCATTTGAAGAGATTTTTTTCTTGGTCCAGTTTGGAGTTGATTGCAAAGGACGACCTGTGAGTTAAGTTGTCCAATGTCCATGCAACTTGTTAGTATTCTTCAGGTAACTCTTGCAATAAATCTTCCTTCCAAGCATTAAGTCCATCTTGAGATATTGAATCCTATTTTGCTCAGTGCGCGGTCCAGCACAGTCCCACTGACCCCGTGTGCGCTTTTGCTAGATTTGGTCTGTTAGGTGAACACCTCCCAACCCCGCTTCCTCTTGTGTGTTGCACCAAGACAATGAGAAGATTAAATGTTTTAGTTTACAAGGTAGCAAAATTCATGAACAATGA
Source organism: Phalloptychus januarius (assembly GCA_902982915.1). Taxonomy (NCBI): domain Eukaryota; kingdom Metazoa; phylum Chordata; class Actinopteri; order Cyprinodontiformes; family Poeciliidae; genus Phalloptychus; species Phalloptychus januarius. The sequence continues at coordinate 7,826,207 of CADWAE010000462.1, forward strand.
CGCATTCTATTTACAAGCACAATATATAACATGGATTTTTGACTTACACACATACACATGCAAAAAGTATAAATTCACATTTGATTTACAAATATAAACTATGAGTGGAACTGGTGATCATACATCTGCTGAAAATAATTGGATTTTTTTGTGTTTTAGAACATGCAATATTGTTTAAATCCAAGCAAAATAATATAGTTTTCTTCTTCAAGGTCAGATCAGGTTAGCTGGTGCTGGATTACCTCGATGTTCTGGAAGAGTTGAAGTCTACCACAACAGTATCTGGGGAACAGTCTGTGATGATTCTTGGGACTTAAATGATGCCAATGTGGTCTGTAGAGAGATGAAATGTGGAAGTCCACTGAAAGCTACCAGTGAAGCCTATTTTGGTCAAGGAACAGGACAGATCTGGCTTGATGACGTGTCGTGTTCTGGCTATGAAGCTTCACTTACACAGTGTCAGCACAGAGGATTTGGGACAAACGGCTGTGGACACAATGAGGATGCTGGTGTCATCTGTTCAGGTAAAATTTACTTCTACTTCTGACAAAATGCTAAATTCTTTTGATTAAATAATTTCATTTCTATTCACATAAAATAAACCTAACAGAAGGAAACAAATATAATTTTTTTTAAACTCAGTAATTAATTAAATGTGCTATAAAACACAACTCATTATCTGGCTCAATTAGTCTTCTATATTTATTTCTATTACATTAAGTTGGATTTCAAGAAGGACTTAAATAAGTAGAACATTTTAAGATTGCCTAAAATAACATTAGAAACCACTTGGGTGCATCTTATTTTCTAAGAGGAAACATTTATATAAAGTCTCCAGGGAAAATAAGTCAATTTGCAAATTCAGACACTCAATTGTACAAGAGTCTCCACTTCTGCTTTTCATAAAAAGAATATAATTGTGTTAGTGAATATCTGGCTGTTTGCAGCCATTTTTACATGCAAGTGTAAATGTTGAGTTGTGGTCCAGCAGCAGCCTATTTGGATTTAAAGTTACAAGAGGCTCTAAAACAACTCAACAAGGAGCAGAAATGACCAAACTGAAATCTAATCATCCAAGAAGGATTTTGTGTAAAAATATGTAATGAGCATGTTGTGAATATCCATAGACCAAACCTGTTCAAGAAAGCATAATGGGTCACATTCAAGGAAGTTAATTTACCTCTGACTCCAAGAAAGCTAAAAACAAAACAGTCTTGCTCATTCTGGTGCTAAATGGCTGAAATTATTTTGGCAATACCAAATGACCAATGTACTATGTCAGACTTTTATCTTTTTCTTTTCACCTCATTGTGTGTTTAGATCCTGAATATGGCTTCAGAGCATCCAGTCAAGATGAGACCAGCATCACTCTGCAGTGGAATAAAGTGAACAACAATATCAGCTTTATTCTCCAATTTAATGACAGAGAGACATGGTCCATCTCCATCAATGCACCAGATGGAGATGGACCAGTTAACTACACAGTTTTATCTCTCACTCCTGGATCCAAATACACATTCACTCACTTCTCTGTGTTTGAGAGCAGAATAACTAGAGGAGCTCAGCTTACAGCTGCCACTGGTGAGATGTTTAACATATTCCCTAACTATGTGTTTCTGTACAGTTTCATTTTCTGCACATGCTATACAGTTAACAATTCACTATTTCACCATTTTCGAGGAGAGTTTACGAGTAACAGCATGATTGTATTGGTTAAGATGATTTAAGCAAGTTTCAATTATCCTTTGGTTGAAAGGGATTTCAACCAAGTATTAGAGAAGTCTAGATAAATATCTGTTTTCAAGACACAACAGAAAAATACTTCAGCTCATTCTGGTATTAAATTGTTTAACTATTTTTTTTACATGTGCCACCTTTTAGATTTGGATGATACAGTCAAAAGATTTTCACTAATATTCTCACATTAGCATTACTGAAAAGAAAATTCAAAACCCAAACTACTACTAATAATAATAATTAGTGGAGCTGCAGCATTTCTTGCTTTTTCATTGCTGTTCAATAAATCATAATAGAAACATAAGAGACGTTCTACTTGAAGGGCTGTGAAATCAGTCCTTCCACTTCAAACGTTGGTATACAATAAATCAATCAGTGACTTTAGTTTGCTGTCAATCAAACAGTTTGCCCGCCTTTGATATAATCAATGCTACTCGCGATACACGGTTTGACACGTCTTGCACTACCCCTGTACACCTCTACTCCTGCAGTTGTTCCTGCTAATGGAGATGAAGCTGGTTGAAGTTGAACAGGGAAGAAGTGTTAAAGCTTATTCCATGGACAACTGGCTTTAGCAACTTGATTAAACTTCTTCCTATCATCTTGTGATTGTAGCTCCTGAAAATGCAGAAGGCTTCAGAGCATCCAGTCAAGATGAGACCAGCATCACTCTGCAGTGGAATAAAGTGAACAACAATATCAGCTTTATTCTCCAGTTTAATGGCAGAAACTCATTCATCAATGCACCAGATGGAGATGGACCAGTTAAACACACAGTTTCATCTCTCTCTCCTGGAACCAAATACACATTCACTCTCTTCTCTGTGTTTGAGAATGTAAGAAGTAAAGGAGTACAGCTTCCAGCTGCTACTGGTGAGCTGTTTAACATAATCCATATGTAATATTAATGCATATCTGTACAGTTTTGTATTCAACACAGGTGATATATGGGTAACAGTTGCATCTTAAATGTGGCTAGAGGTTTTATATTTATCTGAAATAATGTGAGAAATGACCCAATTGTTGCACCTTAAACAAGTTTCAAAATTTCAAAGGATTTCAACTAAGTATTAAAGATGTTTATATAAACATCTGTTTTCTAGACAGAAAAGAAATACATTTCTGCTGATTCCGGTATTAAAATTCTGGTATTAGTTATATTTCTACTTGTGCAGCCTTTTGGCTTTAGTGCGGTCAAACGCTGTGCACTAATATTCATGCATTAACATTCCTGAAAAGAAAAACTCAAACTACTACTACAAATAATGATTAGTGGAGCTGCATCATGTCTTGCAGTTCAATGAATCATAATAGAAACGTGGCGGGTTTAGCATGTCTTGCACCACCCCAGCAGTTGTTCCTGCTTATCGAGATGAAGTTGGTTGGAGAAGAGTGGAGAAGAATTATTAAAGCTTATTCCATGGACAACTGGCTTTAGTGACATCATTAAACTTCTTCCCATCATGTTGTGATTTTAGCTCCTGAAAATGCAGAAGGCTTCAGAGCCTCCAGTCAAGATGAGACCAGCATCACTCTGCAGTGGAATAAAGTGAACTACAGTGCCAGCTTTGTTCTCCAGGTTAATGGCACAAAGATATCCATCAGTGCATTAGATGGAGAAGGACCAGTTAAACACACAGTTTCATCTCTCACTCCTGGAACCAATTACACATTCACTCTCTTCTCTGTGTTTAACAATATCAGGAGCAGTGGAGTCAGCGTTACAGCAGCTACCAGTAAGAAGTTCTTCATTATTATTTCACAAAGAAGGAATCTTTAAAATGTCCTACAGATATTCACTGAAAATATACAAAGAAATGCATTGCTACATATTTGCTGTTTAATTTAAAGAAAAAAGACAAACATCTGTTAGAGTAAAATGTGAAGAATAAAAAACCGTAATAACCTGTTAGCACTCCTACTCTATTGAATTACATTTTGATTGAATTTCAGAATCTTTTTACAAAACTGTCTAATCATTTTTCTTGTACACATGGTCATTTAAGAGTTTGTTGGTTTTTTTAATATGGATTTTATATTATTTTTTATCAGCTGGTCATGTACTACCATTTCTGTTTAAAATCTATGTCTAGACATTCTGGGATGGGCTGAGAACCTGTTAACTGCTTGCAGTTCTAGTTTATCTTAAAAAAAACAACAACAAAAGATTCTAAACTAAGCTGTTGAATCTAAATTTCTCCTTCTAGAAGAAAAAATGTTTAATGTCCTAATTAAGTTTAAAATAAGGTATGAAAAAAATCCTGTTACCATGACATGGATTTTCTTTTAAAGTCCTGAGATATTTATTTTATACCTTTTGCTTTTTTCTGTATTGACTAATTACTAGAGATCTAACAGGGTAGATTTATTGGTACTTATTTGCAAGATTACTTAATTTAATTAGCCAAAATAATTTTTTTTTGCGTCCATGTTTGTTTAAAATTTGCTTTGTTTCTGACAGCTTCCAGGGCGACATGTCAATCATCCAGGGTTTGCAGATGTACACTGGTGTCTACTTCATGTGGACAAACATCAAGATCTTCCCTACTTCAACAGCAAGACTTAGAAAGAGTGGTATCTTTCACATCTGTTGAAGACCCTTTGAAAATGGACTTGCTGAACTCATCAACCTTCAATAATATGTCTTCCCTGATAAAGACACAGGTGAATGCTGTCCATTCCAAATGTGTCTTATCTACTGGAGTGTTTACAGTTGAAGTAATTTATCTTCTGTTGTTTCACTCTGACATTTTTCTGCTTCTGTAGCTTGAACCATTCTTGCAGAAAAAGTTTTCTTCTGCCTTCCTGTCCATGGAGGTTTTTACAATTAGGTAGTTTTACTTCCACATTGTAGGTCAATTTAAATGTAAAGTTACTGAATATCTTGTTTCTTTTTTGATTATGTTTCCAGAAAAACCTCGGTTATCCACACCGTGAAGCTTAAGTTTAGAGGCACGTCTGTTCCCGACGACAAAGCGATACGGGATGTTTTGATCGAGGCGGCTTCTTCATCTGCTGTCGACTTCAGCATCGAAACGAAATCGATCAGCATTGGTGGCAAAGGTAAAAATCTCTTGTTGCAGAGTAACATCACTTTATGATATCTCTGTTCAATGGAGGAAAAATTACCAAAAAAGTGCACAGAGTTGAAGAATGGGCTACATGAGGCATTTACATGAGCGTTATATTTATTTTTGGGTCAACCATTTATTTAATTTTTATCTTTTTTAATTTCTTTAAGGTTAAACTTAATTTTAGTTTAGCAGTCTAATTAGAGAAATTGCTCAAGATTTATGGCATAGCAATAAAATGTAGAATATGATGTTGAAATAATCAGCAGTAACAACAGTCTTTTAAAAAGCTAGTTATTTATTTTGGAACTGATATTTTTCTTTTTTCCTCTCCATTTACAGCTTGAGGTGTGGAAATCCTGAAGATCAGTCTCAACTCGCCGTGGTTTAAACCAAATACACAAGTGCATGTTATTACATATTACTCCTCGTAAAGCTTACTGTCTATACAAATATAATTATTGTGCTGTAATAATTGGATTCAGACATGTAATTATTTTACTTCCTGCTGAGAGGTTCACCTGGAAGACATGCTTTAAGACTTTTATGTTCTTGTCAAACATTAACTGCTTATATCATTTTATGGTCTTTTCTGAGTAAAAAAAATGTTTTCAAAATTTAACTTGTATTTGTTGAGATGCATCTAAGCCTTGACTCTAACTACTATTAAGCTTGTAATATTTATAAAAGTTGTATTCAAAGAGCGCTTATATTAGTGTTGCTACGTTTCATCTTAATTTTAAGTCTTGGAAAATAAAAGTGATTACAAAACTAAGGTGTGTTCTCTCATATTTGTTTTTGTAGCTACAATGAATCTGTGAGTGGAAACTAGATGGACAGGTGATGAAGCTACTGTACTTGTTTCACGTTTCTCAAAGGTGGATCATGTTTGGGCACATTCATAAGTCTGGGAAAGGCTTGTATTTAGCTGAAGAGTCACTTTGTTAGTCATTGTTCCTCTGTCACCACCATTGAATCATATTTATCAGACATTGCCTTGGTAGCACAAAGAAAGGCCAGGACTTTCTTTCCATAATGACCGAAAGCTCAAAAGGGGCTTTCTGTGGGTCAGAGATTGAGATGGGGATGACTAATCAGAAGCAACAACTACAGCGTGAAAAATCAATCTGAGAACAAAAGCTGGTGTCTCAGGGGGGAAAAAATAAAAACAAGAGAGCAGAAACAATCAAGAATGACCTCACTGTAAAAGATCTTTTGGAATGCTACAACAATCTTAATATCAGAGTTAATATGAGGAGTTCAGGTTTGGGAGTTTTTTCACTCAGAACTGTTTCCTCCTCATTTAACTCTTAAAATCAGTCCATTTAAATTGTTGTGTAATACTTCTAGTCACATAACAGCATCTGAATAAACAATAAAGTTCCCAAATTACTCATCCGGCCAAAAATAAATAAATAAATAAAACTATAGTAGCTCAGTTAATTGAAAAATTTTTTAAAATCACAAATAAAGCAACAACTGGATTCTGTGGGAATTTCTTCTTTTGTGGCGATCTGATAAAAACAGATCGCCACAGATTTTATTTTGGTATTGCGCTGCCTGTGCCATAAAAGGTTAACCGGAAGAGGAAAACGCGGGGATTATAGTGAGTACCCAGCATCCTGGGTGCGCCGAGCATCCTAAAAATAAACTCCTCGTCAAATCTGCCTTGATCTTTCTTTTTTTTTTTTTTTGGTGGGGGGGATATAACGCATTTTATTACTGAGGACTGCTTTATTGTTTCCGCTGAGGAGGGGCTGTTGTTGCGGACTGTAGCTGCAGCAGGCCACCCACCATCTGTGGAAGTGGGACAGCGGAACAGATGGCCCGTCCAAGCCGAGCCGCAGGGCTTTGTCCAGCACAAGAGACAAGGTGTCATCATTAAAATAGCCGTTCGGTTTATTTTTGCGCGGCTTTCTTCTCTACCATAATCAGCCATGTTGGAGTGACTGGATGCAACTGGAGGACAGAAACGCGTCCCTGCACCGCCTGAGCTGAGACCAACCCCCCGCAGACTTAATCCCCCTTTTAAGTCCGTCTGGGTGAACAATGGTCGACAACCGCTACGCCACCGCTCTGGTCATCGCCTGCGTGCTGAGCATCCTGGCCACCGTGTATCTGTCGGTGGCCATCGGCACGCAGCACTGGTACCAGTACAGCAGCCCCACGGTGCGCGGCGAGGCCAACGTGTCCGAGCTGCGCTCCCTCTACGACGAGTTCATGACCGGGGAGTTCGACGAGAAGACCTACAGCGACACGCTGTTCCGCCTCAACGGGACCGTGGGGCTGTGGTGGCGGTGCGTGCTCGTCCCACCCTCTGCTCACTGGAGCAGGGAGCCAGGTATGTGGTGTGACCCGGGGCCCAGTAGCGCCCTGAGGCACACCTATTCACTGCAGCCGTCACCGCAGATGTGACGCATAGTGGTTGGACCTGGAGTCACTTATTCTAATTAAACCACAAACCATGAGTCACTGCAGCTCGATGAAGGATGCATTGGGTTAGGCCACATTCATTTCGTTTCAGTATCAGTTCAATTGTTGCCTTTTTTCCAAGCGCTTTTAACGAGGTGTCAATTTTTATTTGTTTTCATTATGCAAATATGACGCAACGTTTGCTTGCGTGCTGAGCGTCCTGGGCACCTTGTATCTGTCGGCACGCAGCACTGGTAGCAGTGCAGCAGCAGTGCATGTGCTCACTTTCACCCCAAGACTCATAATCATGACAAAACAATATGGGCTCCAGTTGGTTACCCTACTAAAAAAAGCAATAAGCATCAAATAGTTCCAAAATACCAGATCAGACTCAAAGGCCACAGTATGCACATGTATTTTGTACCAGTTTTGGAATAAAAATATTCCACACGAACTACAGTTAAAAATCTAAATTTGCCATATGAAGTAGGAAAATCAAATCTATGGTGCTTGTTAAAGTGTAGTGAAGTGCAATTAAGTTCATTTGCAAAGTGAAAGGCAGCAACATACCTATGGTGGAGAACAGATTTGGCACTGAAGGTTTAATAAAAAAAGGTCTCACCAGGTTCCCAGGTGTCTCATATCAGTAATCAGTGTTGCACAGGAAAGGAGAAAATCCCACCGAGCCGCAGGGGCCTGAACACCACAATGAGGTTAAAAAGTCTGGGTAAACATGATGTTATTGGATAACTTTATTGACTAAAGTGGTACATACCATTGGTTTATGAGCTATGAACAAATTACTCCACCGCATTTGATTAACATCTGAAGTGGCATCTCCCAATGTGGCTGCAATTTCTGTTTTCTCATTTATGAAACTTTATTCCACTGACTAGCAAATTGACAGACTGATATACAGATTCTGCAGTTTATTTGGTTTATTGTGACATTGTTGGATTTTTACACGCTACACCCAGTTTTGCACCGGTTTTTGTTAACTGAATTTTCTGACTTGCACTCAAAGCAAACAACTAAGTCTGTGGCGACTGCCTCTTTCAGATGCAAAGATGTTGTTGGAGTGTCGAAACTTCACTCTGCCGGAGCAGTTCACCCCTAAATACAAAGAGCCTGGGAACCACAACAGTGGAGAGGACATGCTCCGCACCTGTACGTTCAGAAGACACACAACAAAATCGTCCTGTTATATGACAATGAGCATGTATTTCTTCGTCACAGTGTGGTTTACTAATATGTTTTGATGTGTCTCCAATGAAAAGATTTGTGGAGGTGCCAGTTTCTGCTGCCACTGGCGTCTCTCGGTCTGGTTGTGCTGGCGGGCCTGATTGGGTTTTGCGCCTGCCTTTGCAGAAGCCTCACTCCCACCCTGGGCATTGGAGTTCTTCATCTCCTGGCTGGTAAGACCTGTTTCTCTGCATCTCAAAGCAGCAAACAATTTGCACTTTTAATTAAGATGTCAGCACAAACTCTTCAAAGGGAGACCTACTTGTCAGTGTTTTCTGACGTCTATGTGCCAGCATGTACAATGCTGTAAAAGAAAGTATTTCTGCTTTAATTCATTTCCATAAAACAAGACCTTCTAGTGCAGGTTTCTGAAGATCTCTTAAGGGTTTTGTAAAATAAGTGGCTCTCATACAGGTACAGTATATAGTTACACTCCTAGAAAGAGTGTAACTTTTTTAGAACAAGCTTGGACATCATTTTGCTTCGGACCCAAAATGTATTAACAAAACATATGCCACACAAGTAACCTGGAAAATTTTTTCTCATCGGTTACTGACCGATTTTGATGAGTCTGTGTGAATTGTTGTAGGTTTAGTTTCCTTAATTTTCTCTGCCTGGACTGGCATCCAGTGGGCTCTTCTGCTAAGCCATCGCTCAAAGTTAGCATTGTGAGATGGTGCTCTCCATACATCCGTACTAAACAGTTTTATTTGAGCTTCTCCTGCTTGTCTGGCATCTTACGCTATTTTTCTGCACTCCTTTGACAGCAACAAAAAATGGGCCACAAAAAATGTTGCTCACTAATCGTCTGTATTCTGGTCCATTTCCTCCCCTGAGTGAGCATAAATATTCCTCTCAGAAAGTAGGGCCTACTTGCAAAGACACTTAAATTTATTCCAGATACTAACGCTTAGTTTGAACTTCATTGGGTTTGCTTCACCTCATCTAAATGCCAAACTCATTAAGTTTCAGGCCCTTTGACTGATTCACTAGTTTTATAATAACCAAATAGAAATGTGTATCTAGTAAGGTGGCCAGTGAGTGTATGTGTAGAACAGATAAATAAATGGAAAACATCTAACCTAACGTAAGCGCAAAGGAGCATAAAACAGAGTAATGAGATGCTGAACAGAAAGTTCATTGATTCGCTAAAAAGTTGTGGTTTGGTAGTTTTATTTGTTTTTATTTATAGGTTGCAGTTCTTATCAAAGTCTCTTCAGATTTTGAGCTAGGACGTGACTGGCTTTCCATTTCTATATAAGCACACCAAGAATGCAACAGCATGGATTGGAGCATGACTGATGCGAGTTCAGTCACAGATGGTGAAATACCGTGGAATCGTCTCGACAAAGAGCAGAACAAAAAGCAACCCCAGAAAACAGGATTGTTAGACAAATGCAAAGTGTTTTGCCCACACGTCAATTTATATTTTCACGTTTCAGTTAACTGCTGCATATTTTTCTCAGGATTCATGTCAGAAACCAGATTAGCAAACCAAAATGTTGACAGGTATCTGTGTCATACGGCATTTTGCAGGTCTGTGCACCTTGGCCACAGTGTGCTGCTACCTGGCTGGGATGGACCTGCTCCACAGGGTGTCGATGCTTCCTGACAAGGTGGATGGCTCCCTCGGTTGGTCCCTTTACCTGGCTCTCATCTCCTCGCCCCTGCACATGATGGCTGCTGCGCTGCTGGTCTGGGCGGCGCGCAGTCACAGCCAGAACTACTACCGCATGACTGCCTACCGGGTGGCGTGAATATGTGGTTTTTATCCCACCTTACTTTTTAGAGTCTCGAGTAAAAACCCTAAAGTATGCTGCACTCATTTCATTTAATTTTTTTTGTCTGTAGGGCCTCTGATGTGAAATGATAAGTTGAGTGTAGCGCAAAGTCCAGGTCAGAAAACTGAAAATTAGCTTTAAAATTTTGATTTATTCGTAAGACCTCGAAATCAACCATATAAAATAATACCTGCCTGGATCTCTGGTTAAGCTTTGATATAATTTACTTCTACAAGAATGAAAACAAGGCTTCCTCGATGCTTTTAAAAGTGGCACCTTTTCTTTCACGTCTTCTGAAAACGCTAAACACAAATGTAGCTGATTGGTTTGTTACATTCAGCAACAGCAAAGCAAGGTGCAGATTTGTTATGCTGTGATTTGGCTTTGTGTGTCATTGGCACTGCATCACTTAATCCACTGAAAAAATAATGATCGAAAACATGTAACACCCAACTGCACCAACCAGTGTCATGAGAAACTACGCCATGGGAGGAGGTACCTGGGTCAAACGTCCCCAAACAAAAGGCACAAAATGAAAAGGACTTTTCAAAGTTGGCATGTGAATGATCCTGACCTAAATTTGCGTGGAACCTCTGAAGTTATTAAATGATCTTTGTCACCACAAGACATAAAACATCCTCATTCCACTGGAAGAGTTCCAAAATCAGGACATGGATGCCAGATGTTTTCAACAGGTTGTTCTTATTGAGGATGTTTATGAAGTTAGTCAGCAGCGAGTGCGCCCTGTCTTCAGTCTTCCTCTGCAGAATTGGATTAATGCGGTTGTTGCTTTTGATCTTCAAATCAATTTATTTACATTGCACCAATTTACAACAATTATCATCTCAAAAGCCCTTTACGAAACATGCAGATCTAATTTATATGCAAAAAATTCTAGTTATAATGGACTGCAGTCGGGTTCAGTTTATAACGCTAATCGGCAAAATGTTAAGAAATACAATCGATTGCTTTAAGTCACTGACTTAACAGCAATCCCTCCTCCAGGGCAAGAAAGTGGGACATTGAATGCATCAAATTTTACTTTGCAGCAATCCCTCATATTGAGCAAGAATCTTACTGAAGTGGAAAAGAACAGACAGCCCCAACCACTACCAGTAGCAAAGTAAAGCCATTGTGTGGCTTAAATTATAAAGTGAAAATTAATCTGCCTGTTTTAGTTTGACGCATTGTTTTGGTTGAGCTACGGAGAAAGATTCAACCTTCTTGCAGCCTCTTCCAAGTAATTCTGGTACGTAAGTACTTTTTAAGACAGCTGCTTACTTCTTTGTGATCTTTGTACGCTGTTGAGTGAGCAGTGCATGCACACTGCACGCCTCTGACGATCCTCATCTGATAAGGAGCTGAGCAGAATGCTGTCTGCTCACTTCTCAGAGCCAAGTGGTGTTAACGATTTCAGGAATCACTTAAGACACAGTCATCCATCTAAGCAAGTGTGCTTTAAATTGTTTTTTAATTTCTTTGTATAAATATTGTACATATCAAACAGGATAAGCTGCTTTCTAGAAATTAATCAAAAAGGATTTTAAAGTTTGGAAAAATCTCTAACAGGAGGAAATAGTTTTGGTCTGAAGTTTACGTGCAGTGGCATGAATGTTATTTTGGGATTTAATGGTTAATTTAACCATTTTTTTTTTGTTTCCAGGTTGGAATGATTACTCAACAAAGAATGTCAATAAGTAAAAACAAGAATTGAAAGCTCAGGTTTGAAATTATTATGAATTTTTGTCCAATTCACCCATGGAAAAAAGTTCACTAAATCTCAAACGTACAAGTCATCACCACCACCATGTTCCAAGCTTTTAGGCAGAGCACACTAATTTTCAGTCAGGTTGATGTTGGGGCTTTAGGCAGGCCATCCATATAGTTTTGTTTGTTTTGGAACATTTGCCTGTTGAAACACTCAGATTCAAACATCCAACTGTTGATTTGCAGTGAAGTTAAAGAAATTGGATTTAATTATCTTCCTCCATCATTGCATTCACTTTGTGTAATACGCCAGAAGCAATGGCAGTGACAAATATATAGCATTTGCACATAGATTGAGATTTTAGTCTTAATTTTAAAAAAATCCAGAAGACATGTTGCCTTTCAATGTGGGTAAAGACAAATTTCAATGAAGCTTCAATTGTGTCTGGACAGACACCATCTCAAAACTTGTTTAACTTAGTTTACTGAAACACCAGAAAACAGCTTGAACATCCTCACCAGCTGTCATTTTTCTGAGAGGAGCAGATTAGATTGAATGGTTGAAACTTGGACACAAGGTAATGCAAAATTAATTTCCAAAGCAAACAATAGCTACAAGTCTACTAAAGATTCCAACCTCAGCGATGCAGGAAATTTGAGTTATGCCTAAAAGAAGCGTCAAATCTTTTGAAAGGAGCGGTCAAACATCCAGGCAGAGAGAAACCTGTTGAAGGCTGCAAAAAGCTTGTGGTTGATGTCCAGCTATCGAAGCGACATATAAGCAAATTAGTGTTTATTTTTAGGGCAATTTTTAAAATGTATTAAAGTCAATGCGGTTCAATCTTTCCAAGAGTAATTTCTGTTACTTTCAAGAGTAACAAGTCTTCTGGCTATAAAGATGTTTTTAAAATCTGATTCAAAACGGGTTTTATGTACATCAGTATATAGTGTTTCATCTGTATGTTTTTTTTAAAAGGTCCTAAACTTTGAAGCGTATTCCCATAATTTCTGCTATTTCACAATTGCTCCTGTGATCTTATTCAAAGTTACAGTGAAGAATGACAATTCAGTGGTTGTCTCAGAGTTATGAGACCACACCTGTGTGACTGACACACCTTATGTACTGCATGTTTCAGGCGAAACACAAAAACATTCATGTAATCTTCTTCAGAGGCTTTGACGCAGAATGCTTTGTCACTGAGAACCTAAAGTGAAAGATTATTGCTGACAAAATGTCCACAATAATGGCTTTCTTTTAGTTATTTAACTGATTTATTTATTCTTTATATATACAAAGTATGTTGTTTTGTTACTTTTCATGCACATTTGTAACATTTGATCTGATTTTATAGGGGAAAACGTTTAATTTGTGTCATTTAGTGATGTAATACCTTCTGTTTTGTACATCTGACGATTCTTGTGGTTTTGTTTCCTGCCTTGTGTTTGATGTTTCTTTGATTGCTAAAAATCACTGTTGTGAAAGAAAGTCATCAGAAATGAGTGAGAATACCTTATAAATGATGAATGTACTTTAAACTCATATGTGGAAAAACTGCTGAATTTGTTCTGCAATTTTATATTACTTTAGTCATATCTTGAATATTCATATAATTTTACATTGATTGATATATATATTTATATATATATATATATATTTGGAGGAAATAAACACGCTTGCCGGATGGTAACAGATGATTTTCCAAAGCTTCACGACATGATAAACGTTCTGCTGAGTTGGATTGTATTTTACTCATCCAAACATCAAACACAAACGGCTCTTCTATCCCTGAATGCATTGTTGAAACACGTTTATGAACCTAAAGTGAGCTGAAACTGTCACTACATGTGTGCGTATATGCAAAGCTTGTGCGTGTTTTAATTTCAATAAAAATTAAAAATTGTTGCTAAAAATAATTTCACACCGTTTTCACTCCTCTTCCTCTGATGCAAAACTTTGCTCACTCTCTCGTTCTTCCTCGTCCGTTTGCACACGGATAGAAGGGACGGTCACACGCTTCTTTCTGGCCAGGGACAGCGCGATGCCTTTCTCGTAGTAAGCGCATTCGTTGATGAAGAAAGCGTAGAGCGGCTCGCTGCCCTTATATTTTATTGTTTCTCCTGAGAAGGTCTGGAAGACGGGCTCCCCAGGGTGCAGCAGGCAAAAGTCTCGGTCCTGTGAGAGAAACATGAAAATGGAAAGCTTAAAACTATTGAAGCGCCAGAGGAAGCTTTGATGAAGTATTAAAATGTCAACTGGGGTATTTAATTAATAAATTAACTCATATTTCCTAAAATAAATTCCTGGTTTTGTTGGAACAGCAAAACTTGACTTAAAATCATGAAGAAAAACCCAACTTTTAATTGAGCGACATTTATTCAGCAGTTTGGAAAATAAAAAATAAAAATTTGTTAACACAGTCTGATGACTAGAAATTCCCATTTTTGGAGGTTAAAACCTTTAATAAATAATCTATGAATTCCTGGAGCAGGAATTCATAGATTCATAGTAATTTCTTTTTAAAATGGGAAAGACAAGAGCACATGTAACTCAAGTGAAGCAGCTCTCCTGAGCTTCAAAACTCAGCAATTCTATGTAAAAATAAAAATATTTGCCTTTTTACAGACAAAGCAACATCACTTCATTTACTAAAAGTGAATCCATCAGCAAAAACATTTATTTACGTTGTCACATTGCGTTAGAGATCTGAGTTGAGACTAATTTCATCTGAAACATGGTGGCAGTTTAAAGTTGGACACGTATTTTGAAAGAGAATAAAAGTTGTTTAACTTGAACTCAATGCCTGCAACTTGCTCAAACATGTTAATAGAGTTGAATCGGGTTTTTATTTTGTTTTTATGAGAAATGCTTCCACTCAGTCAGGCAGAGGCTGAACTTTCATTCATCACCAAGCTACCAAAGTCTGCATCAACATTAGGCTTCATGTGTCATATGAAAGCAATTGAATGTTTTTACTGTTGATGTTTGGAAGCTGCCAAGATTTGATTAAATTTGCAATAGAAGATAACATTTCTCAAATTGCAGCAAGCTGTTGCTTGCTCTTTCTTTTTTTTCTGGCAAATTACTTCAAAGAATTTATGAATCTTTGCTTTTTTTGTATTTCAAATAAACAATAACTTTTTTTGAATTTGCAAAAAATTTACAGATTTTACTCATGCTGAGTAATATTTTACTTTTTTTGCCTGGTGACACCTAGAATAAACAAGAAACTGGGATCAATGTCACTTGAACTTGTAAACTAGAATCGATAAATAAAACATACTCAGTGAAGCCATAAGAATATTTATAAAGGAGATGATTTGTTTACAACACTAACTAGCTCATTCACAATTAATAAGGTATTTTTTAATTGAATTGTATCCTGGGCTGGACCTCTGCAGCTCGCCAAACATTTATTACCTAACATTTATTATCTATCTAGATTGGTCCCCATTGGTCCCAATAATACAGTGAATTATTCTATATAATTAAGAATTATTTTTATGGTTTCACTTCCAGGATAATTGGAAATGAGAGATTAATTGTTTGCATCAATTTGAATCTGGATGCTCAGAGGAAGGCTGTACCTGGAGGCGTGGATGGATGGCTGCCGTAATGTTGCGAGTGTCGCCGTCTCTAGGATAGTCTACATTTTTAACCATGGTGAACACGTCGACTGGTCCTCCCTCAAACACACAACCTGAAGATGCAAGAAGGAGAAGAAACCAAAACTGTTTAAATCACATGGAAGCTTTTAAAATAAACACGAGGTGCATTTTTTGAACAAAAACTTTGAATTCTGATATTAAACTAGAAAATTTCTTAAGAAATTTAAACGGGGCCTGCCAAAGTGTGCCCGTGCTAAAAGTTAGCACCAATGCTAAAACAAGCCCCAAAGTACTCAATAGCATGTAGAGTCACAAGCATGGTGAGTAACATGGACTTACTCCATTCATTATGTTAAAATTAGTGTATAAGCTAAAATGAGCCAAAATGCTGATGTTAGCCTAAGTGAAGCTAGTGGCATGTGAGGTATAACGAGCATGTTGTCTTACATTGACTTCTTCCATTCAGTGTGCTAAACATAGCAAATAAATAAACTGCTTAAAAGCTTATTTTAGGGAAAAGGATACTGCTAATATGGACAGTAGCTACATTAGCAATGGTTGTGCTAATGTTAATGCACTGCCTTCTGACTTTTACTTTTGCAAAAAGTTACCAGAAAAATCAGATGTTAACTTTGTTTATAAAACATAAGCTCTTTTGAAATACTGCTTATCTGATTAGACACAAGAAAATTACAATTGGCAAATTTTGCAAAAGTAAAAATTAGATGTTTACTTTGTGGCACTTGGTTACCAGAAAACGTGCTCATCTCTTAGCAACAGCTTAACAACAAATATTGTTATTACTCAAAAAACGTAAGATTTCTTCTGCTCTTTTGAAATACCACTTATCTTATACTACTTGGTGAATTTGACAGAAAAGTGAATTTCTTTTTTAGCCATTGGTGGTAAATACATTACAAAACAAACATTCAACACAAATGTAAAAATCTGATTTATACTCCATGGCAGTTCGTTACCAGAAAAAAAGCACTCATATCTTAGCAACAGGTCAATAACAAGTAGTTATTGTTCAAAAAACATAAGATTTCTCTTATGCTCTTTTGAAATACAACTTGTCTTATACTACTTAACAAGAATGTTTGTGAATTTGGCAGAAAAGTGAAAAGTTATTAATAATATTAGTTATACCTGAATAGTTAATAATAATAGGTACATAAGCTATTATAAGTGGTATTTCAAAAGAGCAGAAGAAATGTTATGTTTTTTTGAATGGTAACAGTCTTCGTTGTTAAGCTGTTGCTAAGAGACCAGCGTGTTTTCTGGTAACCAAATCCCAGTAAGTAAACATCTGATTTTTACTTTTGCTAAATTTACCAACTGTAAGTTTCCCGTGTTTAAGGAGATTAGCAAGATTTCGAAATAGCTTATGTTTTATACACAATAATTAGTTTTTTTTTCTAAAAGATTAGCGTTTTTTTCTGGTAATGAACGGCCACGAAGTACAAATCAAATTTTTACTTTTGTGGTGAATGTGTGTTTTATAATTACCACCAATGAAAAAAAAAAGAAATAATAACATGCACAATTCTTATTAATGTTGATATGTGCAAACATTTAAAAAAAACATGAACTAAATTTAAATCTGCTCACAGAGGAGGATGTTGCAGCTTGTTGCTGCTGTCTTCTTTACAGACTCAAACTATAACAGGCTATTCTATCTTTAATGTGATGGTAATGTAGAGTTTCCTTCAGCCAGCTGGCTGGCAGTGTGCAGCAACAGTCAAAGGGATAGGAAGTTCTGCACAAATTTATGCTCCATGCAGCATCTGGTCCCTCTAGTAAGCTTTGCCTACTCTGTATGTCAAGTGAACATCTATTAATTAGTAATATTAAATTTTTTGTATTAATACTTAATGTAGCACAATTTTGGGGTACTCTACCAGGTAACTGAGCCATGCCTGCATGGGACTCACCTGAGTTAAAACAGCTGACCCAATCCCGCATGTGCCGCACGCCTTCTTTCATTGCTGTGTAAATGTTTGACTTGACACATCCATGAGGCTGAGGACCAATCTCCATGGCTACACAAAGCAGGATTTAAATGAAAATATCCTTTCAGTGGTTGCACATGCATTCATGGTACAGTAAAAGGCAAAAACTCACCAAAGCCGTGTTTTCCAATGGAATCAAGGGAATATGACTCTTTAGTGGAGACGTCAAAGTGGATGAATCTCATTGGAGTATCTGGCATCTGATTCTGATAGAAAGTAAGAATATATCCAAAGTTATAGAAACAAACAATTTTCATGAAAATGGTTGTTCAGGTTTTCTGGAATTTCTTTCAAAGTTTTAATTTGGACTTTATTTTGCGAATATGATCTGCTCTATCTAAGAATCACCCAGGCGTAAAAATATTTAAAAGCTTAAGGCATGAACCAAAGTTTAGTGCACTCCTATCAGATAACTTGACAAAGAACCGGTTTGAAATGAATCCTTCTGCACAATTACAAAGGTACAATTTGTTCCTGTTTCTTCGGTTTCAAAGTAACTATGTACTTACAGAAAATATTGGCATCACTTGAACAATTACACTCTTGTTACAGTACAAAGTGACAAGCCAAACAAGATGAGCATTAAAAAGAGAAACAGACAAGAGGTAATCCCCGAGAAGCTGCAGCGATCCACAGTTCAGGTGAGAGAATGTGACAAAAATCTCCAGTGCACATTTCCAGCTAGCCTTCCTCTTCTGCAATTGGCCATGCAACTTCTTGGATAAAATAAATGGTTTTGTTATCTTTCAAACATCGTTGTTCTTATCCTCGTCAGAAAGCAAAAAATGCCTCTGCTTTCAGAGTCCATGGAGCAAATCTATCTTCTCTAGAGCGCTTTAGTGCAGCCACGGTTGAAACTGTTGACGGGTATTAAATATTATGTTGATGACAATAAGATAATTTCCAAAGAGATATTCAGTGAAAACGTCCTTAAAATGAAGTTGTGTGTTGAGAATAAGCAAAGCACATGGTCTAAAGGTTTAGGATGATTTATGTCTCAGGTTTGCGACAGATTTGATCTAATTTCTTTATGACTTTCCGATACTGTTCATCTGCTGTAGACAGTTTTTACCTGATGCGGTCTCTTTACACTTCTACTTTGTCCACTGTTCTTACGTTTTAAACAAGCATTGAAGAGTCAGGTCACGGCCAGGTGCTGGGCAGAAAAACATTGAAACTACTAAAGATTTCTATTAAACATCACTAGACAGTCAGGACACCTTCTGCCAAATCTCGACTAATATGTCCACCATTTTTGCTCAGGGTGAAACTGAAAACTTAAAGTATTTACCTGCAAGTATTTGAATATGTGAAGACAGATCCAGTCGCAGTCAGAATAAGCGATGAAGCACAGGCCCATGTTGGCGGTGGTGTTGTGGAGGTCACAGATGAGATCCACTGCCGCCCGGCTGCCTTTGGGACCCAGCAGGGCATTCAGTTCACGGGCCCGGAAGATCTCATAGGGGGGCCCCTCTGATATGGGACCACTAGGACACAAGCACCTGAGTTAATGGAGTGCTGTACTGACTTAATATGTGATTTTATTGATTAAGGTGCAAGTGGAATATAAATCAACCTGGTCACAGGTAAAAAAAAAAAAAAGTAATTTCCCTTGAGATCTAATAAATATTTGCTTCAACCTCCTATGTCAAACTCCAGTCCTCAAGGCCTGCAGTCCTGCAGTTTTTAGATGTGCCACAGGTACAAAACGCTGGAATAAAATGGCTTAATTACCTCCTCTTTGTGCAGATAAGTTCTCCAGAGTCCTGCTAATGACCTAATTATTCTATTCAGGTGTGGTGCAGCAGAGGCACATCTAAAGGTTACAGGGTCGTCCAAGATTGGAGTTTGACATCTGTGTCCTATATCCACAAAGAAAAATGTATTCTCTACATAATTGTTTTAATTCATCCATATTGGAGAGTCTTCTAACATACAAGCAAGTGGCCTGTTGAAGGTCATGTCACACAATCTAAACCGTAGTTGTTATGTTTTGAGCCATTCAGAGGTAAGCTTGTTAGGGCGTTTCGAATCGTTCTCCTGCAGCATGACCAAACTGAGGTTGAGCTTATAGTCCGAAACTGATGCCTGGACATCCTGCCTTGGGATTTCCCAATAAAAAAAACTACATTTATGGTTGGCTTAGCCTGGCACCTCTGACACCCAACCAGAGATAAACGAAGGATAATGGTTGGAAGGATAAATCTGTTGAGTCACAATTTAACAAAAGGGTCAATTACTTCTCTTCACATTGACGCAGGTCAGTTTGAAGAACTTTTTTCCCTCAACACAACAAATAATCCTTTAAAAACTCTGTTTTGAACCTACAGAGCTCCTCTGAGTGATATTTGAATTAGTTTGACCTAAAACAAAGCGACTGTGACACAAGCGGATGTTTTTTTGAAACAAAAACAGTGCCTCACTTGAGAATTGCGTGGGTGAAGCAGCGGTTCAGGTCAGTGTCAACATATCTGCTGCACTGCTGCATGGCCCGAGGGTTGGACAGCACCATCAGCACCGACGCGGGTTCCCTGTCCTCTTTTCTTTTCTCTGTGTTCAGCATCTCTCGCACCAAGTACACTCCTGAGAGCTCGTTGCCATGCGTTCCGCCACAAACTGCGACACGGGACAACCTCGGCAAAACCACCGGCTCATCTACCTGCATCTGACAGAGAAAGCCAGAGTTAAAATAAGAGATTGAAGGGTGGAGCACGCTTATGTTCTCATGTTTTATTCAGTGTGCATCGATGCGGAAAAAAAAGCAGCCTATATTACACTGGGGTTTGACATCAGTGCAAAACAAAACAGAAATATAGATTTGTGAAATCTTACCTTGGTTAACTGTAAAAGCAAAAATGTCGCCCTTAAACCAAAGTAAACAAAAGTCACCACTGAGATTTACTTCAGCTTAAAGTTTCTTTGGAAAACACAGACATGGCCGAAATAGTGGCAACTCAATAGATTATTGATGAAATGAGTAAAAAGGAATCATGCAGCTCATCTTTCTCCTCCCTCCAGTTACCTTTCTCTCCCTGCCATTTACCCACACGTTCACCCTCTCCTGGACCTTTTATGTAGTTTCACTGATTCAGCATTCCCATCCCTCCCTCTCTACAAGGCTGCAGCCACCCGTCATGGTCTCCCTCAGCCTCTCATCACACTGCACCGCTCTGGGGCAGGCAGGGTGTGCCCCCGACCGTGGAAACACAGAGCGTCCCTCTCTTCCTCTGGTCGCAAACAGATGAAGAGTTCAAGCCAAACCCCGAGCCCCCTGCTACCCGCCCCAGCTCACCGTGTTCTCTGCACGCTCCGTGCATGGGATGGTAGGTTCCAGCGGGCTTTTCAGATAAACCTGCCAGCATGACACAGCAAGACAACAGAGATGCCTGTGATGTGTGGAGTGGAAGGAATAGTTCTTCTGGCTGAGAGCAAAGCAGGATGGGCCAACTGAGGATTTGCAGCGAAGATGCACAACTATCAGTACTCCTGGCAAAGTACTTTAAGAAGATAAGTTTGTCTGAAAGACTCCAGAGATTAAAAGACGTTTCAGACAAAGTCAAAGTTGCAACAACTATTAGCACCAGAAGTGATGCAGATAAATAAAAATCAACATATTAAAAACAGTAAAAATCATTTAAAAATATATATACGTATATTCCTCTGCTTTTTAGAAATTGTGATGCTAAAATTTTAAATCAGCGAGATCTTGGGTTACAATTATGCGACACAGATGACCATTTTGCTTCAAAATGGGAAAGATGAGAGAACATGCATTTCTAATAAGGGTAAATGTGTCACTATCTATAGATGGATAACGTTTCAAACAAAGCTGGTGGAGGATCAAAGTTTATTTTGCCACTGTGAGTAAAACCTTATGAGTGGTAAAAACAAATCTCCAAAGCTTAATGTTCAAAATCTAAAGCATAGAGCAGCAGCCCTTGTTCAGTCATTTTTCTTCTGTTTTTTAGTGTATTTTTGTACATATGTTTTTCTTGGGTCTATGATGTCTTGAAATGCACCAATAAATAAAATACATTACTACTACAAATATTGCCATTATCCCAGTCTTCAAGTCTTGTTTTACTTCACACAGCCCAGTTACCAGCATAAAGCCACAGTAAGGTTGAGCTACAACCTGCATGTGTGTGAAGTGGCAGAGTTCAACCAAAAGGCTCAATTAGCGCTGGATACCTGCTAAATTCAATCGTAAATATTGCCCATATTTATTTGTAGCAAATATAAATTAAACATATAACTGTATATATCAGTGTTAAATAAATTAGCAACAGTAATAATATTTGTTGAAGCAGTAGTATTTACACACATCTTTACACGGATGAGAATATTTGTAAAGATGTGAGTAAAAGGACATTTATAACTACAGTAAAACTAAATATGAACCCAAGATATTTACAGGTGTGCAGTTATATTTGACTTCAAATATTTCACATTTTATATGTTCAGCTAATCGCATGTTCAGACTTCTTTCATGTGCAATATTAACATTTTAAGATTGTAGTCTTAATTTTATTTAAGACGCAAACATGATTTTTATATTTGTATATACAAAGATAGTGATTGAAATAATTCTATTAAACATATATTCATTTAAACATGAAAGAAAAAGCTAACACCTTTTTAAAAATAGATTTTGTATTGTTTTCTGTCAAATAAAAATGCAGATTTCATTAGAAATGTTTTTAGACTGGTGTGTAAAAGGTGGCAGGACGGCTAAATATTAAAACCGTAACTATTAAAAAGAACTGAAATAAACGAGCAGACAGAGAAAACATTTGACGTTGCAGTATTTATTACAGATTCTCTTTTGTGTTAATACAAAATACTGAACAATGTCAAGTCTACTCAGTCAAGTACAGAATTCCCTTTTTTTTCTGAAAAATGGAGACGGTCCTCCCACATTACAAGAACCAAACATTTAAAAAAAAAAAAAAAATTACAGTTGTCAGTACTATAATGTGAATTTCTATACATTTATAAATTTATTGTTATTCTCCACATCTTTGTGTCTCTTCATTTTTAAGTACACTTACAAATTTTTGAAATTCACACACACACGCATACGCGCAGGCACACACAAGGAAACATTTCAACTCATGTTTTTGGTGTTAAATTATACTTGCATATAAACAAACTCCTCATCAGACGTACAGTGGGGCTGTGATGTTTACCTTTACCTTAAATATTTGCTTTAAATTCATCGTTTGAGTCGCACACTTTGCCAACTAATTCCTCTTCTTGATTAAATTTACATATGAAAACAAATATTGACGTGGCTTCTTGCGTGAGTGAATGAGACTGCTGTCATTTTCCAACGTGTTTTTACATGAAACCACGAATAAATGCAGGTGTTTTTTGTTCCTTTAGCTGCGACGACAGAGCAGATGAGAGCAGGCTGCTCTTTTTTAAGGCGATAAATGTTTAAACCATGTAGCTGACTTATTTTTCAGTCATATCTTCTTTTAAATCTTGTTTAAAAAAAGAAATCTATCTATAAAATGTGACAGTGTTGATGGTCGATAAGTGTCCTAGTGATGGTCTTTAATCGAGCGCAACTGTAATTCAGTCGTCATGTTTTTTTTCGTGAATGGAAGAGCAGATTAGATGTCTTACCCACAAGCACACAAACAAGCAGACCTTCACTTTACATTAAGACACTAAATCAGAGAAACAGAAACATTTTAAAGGCCACCAGTTGACATTTCAATGAAAGTGTAAGCATATTTTATTAGAACTGTATATATTAGCCAGGTTTTACCCTCTTTTTTAGCGTTATTATCTGAGTAGATAGTTTTGTGGGCCATTTTATCATACAGCACACTTAACGAAATCTCCTCTCCACCTGATTTGACTTGGGCAGACACTCGACAAATTTGGAAGCACTGCTTATTTCTTCAGACCGAGCCAACTCAGAAACCCCTCAACAATAAAAAAAAACAAAAAAAAAAACAACATTTAATCCCAATCCTCCTGCATACGCGACAGCGAGAGGAATAAAGTATTTTGAGACTTGATTGGAGACAGAAGACTAGATCCTTCGGTCTCTCTCACTTCTGTGAATCAGACAGTAGTGACCGTCCGGGATCGGGAGGGGGGTCTCTTAGAACAGAGAGCCGCTGGAGGGGAGCAGCCGTCCAATCAGGGGACAAACGGGGCTTCGTGAAGCTGTCCGTCCAGCTCTGATGTGTGTCAGTCTCCGCAGAGCATTTCAAGGGTCAAAATATGTCCGGGCAACCCTCCCAGCTGCCGAGCTCCTTCGTTTCCCAGTAGCCTCCCTTATAGATGTGAACTTGCTCACCTGTGATTTTGTCCTCACAGCTCTCGAACCAGAGTGCTTGGTAGGTGTCATGCGGAGCACCTGGAAGATGGAGAACTCGTGAAAACATGTTGGGAAGACTTTACAGGTGGCGATTTAAACGTAAGGAAAGGGGATGATGGCAGATTAAAGAGGGATACTTGCTTTTCATGGAGTGATCAACAAAAGAGTCCTCATCGACAGCTTTTAGAAGAGAGAAGGGCGGGATCACAGAGATTTGTTTTTACCTCATCAACTCCAGGATTTTCCCCAAGCAAGCCAAAGAGGAACACAAAACGAAGCGCGTACGCTTTCTCCTCTTACCTTCTTCCGATTGGCTGGAGGCACGCTGGCTCGCCGCTTCCCGTTCCCTCTCACGCCGGGCACTGCGCTGCTTCTCCTCTAGCCGCTGCTTTTCGCCGTTGGCTTCTTCCCACCGGCCGTCCTCCATCAGGCGCTGGTCTGGCCGGGCCTGCGCCGGCTGTCGGTGGGCGCCACCCCGTCTTCGGGTTCGTTCAGGGTCAGAGCCAGGGCAGTGAAGTAGTACATGGACTCGGCTCCATCGCTGGAGAGAGAAGTAAACACAAGGAGCAAAGTGAGTTGTGTTTGCAACTCACTTTGTCTGCAAAAACTCACAGGCACAAAGACATTTGGCTCATCATGGCAAAATACACAAATGTGCGGATTTTCTACTTTAAAGATGTTGTTTAGAAAATGTCTTAAAATTGCAAATATTATAATAAAAAAATGTCAATCCTGAAAGTAAAAGCAGGATTTTTACTTTATTTTCTTTAAAGCAGGTTTGAACAGTTCTTGTGTCACATCTTCTGAAATAAAATAATATTTTTTATGCAGGATTATAAAGCAATTCTTGGAGAAATCCTGGCTTTCAAGGCAGAGAGAAGAAAACACAAAACTGTTTAGACAATATGGACAATGGTTCAAGCAAAGTAGAAAAATCCCCATAAGTTTTTAGAAATTTATATTTGTATCTGTCGGATAACCAAATGTGAAACTACGTCTGGAAAGCCAAATTTCATCCTGCTCTCTCTTTTGCTCGTTAGCAAAATTACTACGTCATGTGGTTTGACGGGTTCAACAGGACACATTGTTATGTGAGATGCTGGAGTTTGTCTTTGACAACATAGCAGGTATGTTTTGAGTTTGTATTGCAGCCAGAAAAAAACTCACAACTCTCCTCACTCTTTCAGCAACCATTCTCTGCACAATTTGGGGGTGTGTGTGCTTCTTCACAGCTGGGATTCCTATTCCAGCACCAAACTGGTGTCAGACAGTAGCACCGTAATTAGTGTTGGGACACTCCATGGATCATATTTTACAGCTAAGTTAGTACGAGTTAGTTATAAATAAGCTATTACTTGAAGCAACTACACTCTGTAGGGCTTGATGAGGTTACACATTATATATCTCCATGTTTGTGTGCACCAGAAATCTAGAACAAATTTCCAGAAAACTGCAAAGCAGCCAAAACACAGAGTTTCTTTAAATCAAGGTTAAAAACCCACCTTTAGAGTTGCCTTTGATTAGTATTAACTGGAACATTGTTTAACATATTTGATGTGCATTTGTTTGACAAAATGCAATGTGCATTGCTTGTTCATTGCATTATGTTCTTATGGTGTAAAGCAGTTTCAGATGCTGAAATGTGCTGCACAATTAATCTCGTTTTAACTTGAGTGTCAATGAAAACAACTAACGTTAACTGGATGACAACTGGGTTGTAAGCCACTTACGGTAAAGGGT
The DNA here is from genome assembly GCA_902982915.1 of Phalloptychus januarius. Taxonomy (NCBI): domain Eukaryota; kingdom Metazoa; phylum Chordata; class Actinopteri; order Cyprinodontiformes; family Poeciliidae; genus Phalloptychus; species Phalloptychus januarius. The sequence continues at coordinate 7,851,852 of CADWAE010000462.1, forward strand.
GTCTCTTCCACAACTCTCTGGCTTTCAGGGTTTGATATACAGTCTTCTGTTTGCCCTCGGTGCCGTTCTCTCCGCCCCGACTGCTCTGCATGACCCGGGAGAACTCCATCTTCTCATCCCACGTGCCCGACAGCACATAGTGGGCCTTTCCGTCCTTGTCCATCACCACTCCTGTGACCTACAACCAACAGAAACACAGCTCAAAACCAGAAGAGCAGGAAAGAAAAGAATAAATAAATAAATAAATATGTCAAGCCGTTTCCGCTTCTTTCTGACCTTTCTGGCTACGTCTCGCGAGAAGTAGCTGTAAGGAGCAAACTTCAGGTGGCACCGATCCCCTGTGGTGTGGTTTACTATATCGATTTCTCCAGACTGAGAGGAAACAGGAAGAGTTTGAGGAGTTAAAATGTTCATTAACATAACAGCATTTGTTTTGCTGCAAATATATAAAATGCCAGATAAATGTATTGGCACTCCTGGTCAAGATGAGTGAAAATACATAAAATAAATTAATCTTTTAAAGGAGAAGCATAATTGTCCTGTCTTCAGAAACAAAATCAGCTTGGATACAATTTGTAAAAAACAGCGTTTCCATGAATCATCAACTCCACTTGTAAAATGTCAAAGAAGCCCTTATTGAAGCACTGAACGTAAATGATGTTGAACTCGACGCAGAGTTCATAATGAAATCTACAAAGAGAAACTACATCGCTATCAATCAACACTTTAAAAATTACAAGGAAAAATTAAGAAAAGCATCAACAATGCATGTCAATTGTTGCAGGGCCTGCAATGGATTTGTCAACTACTTTATAGAGAAAATTGAAAAAATTAGAGGGTCAGTCTGCATATCAACACCAAATGCAGCACAGATGCTCTGCACAAACATTGTAAATGTAGAGAAAATGGCTAAATTTCACCAACTCAACCGTGAAAACTTAGAAGAAATTATAAATCAACTAAGATCCTCCTGCTGGGTTGATATCATATCCATAACTTTCCTTAAGAAGCTTCTGCCTGTGGTTGCATCTGATCTGATTCAAATGTCAAACTCACTCCTCTAGTAAGGTGCTTTCCCTCAGGCTTTAATAACAAAGGTTGTCTAACCACTAACAAAAAAAAAAAACTATCTGGAAAAGTCACGACTGCAGAATTACAGGCCGGTTTTTATTCTCCACAAAACTGGAACAAACTTCAAGAAAACTGGAAAACATTCAAAACACTGAGTTTCTTTAAATCCAAGCTAAAACTCCACCTGCTTAGAGCTGCCTTTGATTAATAAGTGGAATATTAATCAATATATTTGATGATTGTGCTTGACGATGGCTTTTGACAAAATCTAATTTTATAGTCTTATAATTAGTTGCTGCATTATGTTTTTATCATGTTTCCATCACTGCCCTGCTGCTGACATGTGCTGTACAAATAAACATGGCTTAATCATCCATGGCTTCCTGTTTCACCTGGGTGTGAATATGACATACCACAAAGGTCCTATTCTCTTACCCCGACATCGGAAACAAGAGAGACGCCAATCAGGTAACTCACAAATTATTATTATTATTAGTCAAAAAATGGCTCACTACATTTGAGAGCATTTAAAGAACGATCCATTCTCTTAAAAGTGATAAACAACTGGAAGTGTAATAAACAAGTCCGGGTGAGGACTCAATTTTTCATGCCACCAACTAGAAAAGCAGGATAGTCGGGGAATCCAACATTCAAACATCTCAGAGGCTGTCGGTTTGAGAACTACTGCAAAGAGCGACATCTGGTGGTCAGAAGTCTTAACAGCACTCTACTTGTTTCATTTGAGAGTGATGAAATGAAAACGATTTCTCAACAACTATGTTAAACGCTGCACTTTAGTCATATGAGACCAACACCTCCATCACACTATCAGGTTTTGCTTCAATGGAGTTCAATGGAGAAGAAAAAGAAAAAAAAAGGTTTTAAAATAACCTCATTATACTGCAGTGTCCGTAATTTGATCACTGATTTGGTTTTTGGGCCACGTGAAAATTTTCTGTAGTTCAACATTTCGATGCGTCCCTGATTAAGGGAATGGCTCCTTACCCAGGCACCCTGAGGAGGTAATTCAGCCTTTAGCCTCAGGTCTGCTGGAGCTGAGACACATCATGGCTTTGTTTATCGTCTGATTAAACTGGCAAATAATTATCTCTTGGGAACACGTTAGATAATTCCTAGATGTCAAGTTGACCCACTAATATGAAAAAGAAAAATCATAATGACACACGAAAGCCTTGGATACCACATCAATCGTTTCAGTATTCTCAGAACAAAAGCTCATCTGCATACAAAGCAGTGACAGAACTTGATCTTCCAGAAATTCCTTTTCATCTACTCAGGCTAAGGTTAGTTTTGTTTTTAAAATTTCCCGTGGCAATATTAGAAACAGTGCGTGAGCAGCTTAATATGGTGGCAACTATTTTTTTGTCCAAAAAAAAGGAAAAGCACTTCGCAAAGTGGAGCTCGGTGTTAAAGGATGAATAGAGAAAAGCACCTCATAGCCACTGCTAAGTGGAGTGAATGATCGGTCATGCTGTGGGCCTGTTTGTCTGCTAAAGGCCTTGGGAACCTTGTGAACAGCACACCATGTTAAAATGCCTGGAATACCAAAATGGTAAAAGTCACGAGATGTGAAGGGTAATGATCGCACTGGGGGCCAATTGTGTGTTAAACAATCACAGATTTTACAGACTACGAGTTGCAATGGATTATAAGTTGCATCAGTCAGAAAATGTGTCAAAAGAGCAGAAAAACATATACAAGTTGCACTGGAATATGAGTCGCATTTACTTAGAAATTGCCAAATGTTAGGCAGATCATTTTTTATGCTAATGATTTGATCAGGTGACATGCTGTGATCAGTCACCTACTTTTCAACAAACTCATGGAAACTGTCGACTTACTAAACCTAGATAGTCAGAAACGACTCCATTCTGCCAGTGAAGTGCGCAGCAAAGTGGAGACGCATGTAGTGTAAATCCGGGATGATAGAAGATCCGCCAGCAACGTTGTTTATATTAATTTCCCTGGCACAAAGCTCCAGCACCCATATGGAGACTCATTCTTCCAGCTCTGGCGGATTTACTTTCAGCCCAATATTAACTTTCCTTGAAATTGCAAATGAAAATCTTTCATTCTTGGCACATGTCAAGAATGAAATAAAATTTAACCCAACAGACAACAAACGTGTAAAAAAAACATATATGAGTCACACCTGATTAAAAGTCGCAGGACTAGCAAAACTATACAAAAAAAAAAAGAAGTGTGATTTGTATTGTAGAAAATACTGTATGGCTTCCCATCCTTTTCTTCTTTTGAAAGAAACACAGAAGGTAATAAGTCAAGATAAAATGCTAGGCAAAGGCTCTTCAGTCCCAGCTTGATCAACTTCAATCTAAATGTTTCCTGATGACTAATCAAAAACCGGTCCTGCTAAAATTGGCAATGATTCAACTTATCGGGTCAATGGGCACAGGTTCAGGTGATCTTATTTAATATCCAGGATTTTTTTAGTTCTATTTGCACTGGCACCGATCACTCTTACCTGATCAATCCACAGCTTTCCAACAATGATGTTATGCACTGTGGTTGTAACCTTCTTCCATGTGTAGTGATTGCTGCTCTTCTCAAAGATGGCATGTATAGTGCCTGCGAGCGAAAACACAAGCAACAAAGAGAAAAACTGAGCGTGCTAAAACAACACCCGGTAATTGATAATACCTTAGAAAGAAAAACAGGCGTGTCAGAAACATTTTTCATGCTATTATCAGCCTGCATAAAAAACATTTCGTCCATTTCTTTGTGTAGGCCTTGCATGCTTTATTAAAGCTACAAAAATGCAGCCGCTGGAAACACACCCTGTGCTAACAACCACTCCAGCCACGTGTTTGACTTGCATATCATCTCTCACCTAGAGGCATGATTGACAGGTATTTGCCTCTGAACTTGCTCGCAACAGTAATTTCCTGCCTCAGAGTCCAGCCTCGGTCAGAGATAGCGTGGTGTGCCGCCGCAGGAGGGTGGTGACTCACCTGTGAAAAGAAAAAAATAAATAAATAAATGCAACAAAAGAAATTTGCTGTGGGGCAAACGTCAGTGCTTCTGCCAAGCCCTGCTGGGCTGAACGCACATCTTGTCCTTAAAAGAAATTCCTCTTAGGAAGATAATGACAACCACACAACGGCGCTAAAGAAACTCCCATGTGTACAAGTAAATATAAATCCAAACATTCATCTTCAATAAGATTAAAGGATTTACACCTCTACTATTCCATTGCCTATATACAAATACACAAGCTTTAATTCTGTGCCAATCTATTGGACATTTATTTGCCGCTCACGACATAAAGTCTCATTTACTGGACTATTTCATCTCCTTTTCCCTCTGTCATTATTTTCCCATCACTTCCAGAATCAAATCCCTTATTTCCTTTTGTGTCGTTCTTAATTACCTGCTCACAGAGAGAGCGGTAGCCGCTCTCTCGCCGGCGGTCCAGCTCGTACGTTTCCCCCAGCAGCGGGTTGAAGGGCTTCCCTGTGCGGTACACCGTCGTGGAGTAGGCCGATACGCAGAAGGCCGCAACGTAGCACATCTGCTCCAGGGAGCTGTGGCACTTGGCTGCCTTGTCCAGCAGCTCGTGATACTCGAGGTCCTCCGACAGCCGCTGCAGCATGGAGATCGGCTCGTTGAAGTTCACCTAGAAAGGAGGAATTTATGCGCTTAGCGTCATTTCAGGTGAAAAAAAATAAAAATTAGGACACTTGATGCAATTAAAATGTTTGTTTCTTTAATTAATTACATTTTTAAAAAGTGAAACCTTTGATTTTATGTAGACGTGATGAACAGAATGACATCAAGTACAATAATGTCTATGACAAAAGAAATTAAAATAAATAGATTTTTAAATCCAGAAATGTTACATGATGGGCTAGAAAATTAAGGGTTAGTGTGTTGATTTAAATTACTCCACAAGTTAAGGATGGTAAGCCACGAAAAATTTAGTGTATGGAAAAAGTGTGGTGGACAAAGAAGCACCAGCAACAAGGAGGATTGTAAAGCTAAGCTGATCTAACAGGAGATTCTTGACACTAAATACATTTTGAATTGAATTGCTGATATAAATTAAGCTTTGATCACTTTCTATTGTACTGAGACACACCTGTAGTTTAGACACATCATGAACACTGACCTCAATTTAGTCTGACAAGGCTCCAACATGGATTTCATGTTCCTCAGTACAATTACTGCAACTCTGAGTCGAAAACATCTTTTTAAGAATATTAAAGTCCAAATTTATGTTTAGTCCATTTCATGTTGTGTTCACTGATTTACCACAAAAGGGATAAATCATGTTAGTGAATAGTGGGGAAAATTCAGTCACATGTAAATGTTGTTACTCATTATGCAGTCAACAGGAAATAAAGAGCCATGTCACCCTTATAAACCCAGAACAATATAACGTAAACATGGCCGCCGTTTCAACGTCAAGCAGCGACTGTGAAAAATCTTTGCGTGCGAATCAGGCGTAGGACACAGACGTAGAGGGCAGGTTGACTTCCTCTGAATAAGCGTAGCTTAATAACCTATTCTGCAGCAGATCAGTCAGCGGATTGTTGCTGCACCAGTTTGGCAGAAATGGGGCGGACCTGTCAACTAAAATGGAATTTAATAAGTCAGCCGATGCCAAGACATGCAAGAAGCCCAGCGGCGACTTTTGATCTTTGATCTGATTGATTGAAATGTGTTGTTATTTTAACAATACAACTGAAAGAACTAAAAGGTCACATTGCTGGTGGAATAATGCTTCAGGGAGTTCTGCTTACGCCTACAGAAAGCGTTTTTATAACACTAGTTTGTGTTCATGGATTATATGACTATAAATTAAGTTTATTCACTTTAGTTGTTTTTTTAACTGCTGATAGTCTTTCGCCTGATAAAAAAATCAAATCAAAACATAATATACTTGAACCAGCAGAAAATCAAAACAAGGGAAAAAAAACTAACAAATTACAAAATTGAACAAAACAAATCTTAAATATAAACAAAGATAATTTGTGTCTTTATGATAACTTAGTTGTTTAAAAAATAATTGCTGTAAATAACAATAATTTAAATTATTATACTCTTAAACAGTGGATATTAAAAGAAGAAATTATGACAACCTTTGCTCTTCTTCTTCATTTAAGCAGGAAATGTCCTAAACCATTCAGGTCAGGGCTGAACGCTTAATTAATTTTATCAATTAGTCAAATTTCCTGTTTTTGAAGATAATTTGAAGATTTGATAGAAAAATAAATCACTCCCTAAAGAAACAATAGATCAGCGTGAGGTTAATCCTCAAGAACTGCCTTCTTTTTTGACATGCATGTCTTAAAGCTCCTATTTATTTTGACTTTAATCTCAGCTCACAGAAGGAATGACTGAAATATAAGCAAGTTTAAGATATTCTCTATCATTTGTGGGGGTTTTTCCCCCCAAGGAAAAACATGAGGTAAAAATACAACTTTAAAATTGGAAATTAAGTTTGACATAAAACACTTGGAGATTTTATTTTTAAGACATTTTTCCCAGCTCTACTTTATGTTAATACTCAATAGCTAGATTGTATTTCTTAAATTTTTTATTTTTGTTAAATGAGACTTAATGATTTCAGAAAGTCAGAGTTAAATGATAAAGTGCAGATTATGTAAAACAAATGAACATCCTTTGAAAGGAGTGGCTCCAAATGCTTGGCATGGGTATTAGTTTATGATGTCAACACTGAAATGAAACCAGCTTCCTCCTCTCTGTTTATACAAAAACCAACAGCTCTACCAGGTGGTTTCCCTCTCCGCGTTTCACGAGAAAAATGTTGCAATTGAGCATCACCTTTGTGGTTTTTCCATTTAACTCCTAACAGCTGATTCACCCGGTTCAAGCAGGGCCAGAAGAAGAAGTCAAGAAGTTCAGCTGGGACAGTTGCCGTGGTTACTCACAGGCATGGGGATCTTGGACAGATCTTTGCCGATGCAGTTCTTCATGATGCTCCAGAGGTTCAGAGAGTAGTTGGGCTTGTCTGGGATGCGTGTTCGCCTCTTTTTCAGCGGCACCAGGTCCTGAGAGGGCGACTCCTGGTTCATTGCGAGGGGCTCCTCGTTAAGCTAAAATATATCAAATTAATAGCTATAAATATCTGTGTTGATTTCTCTGATTCAATTTGGCTTTTCATGGTGGTGCAACAATACTAATCTAGGTGCATAAAGGAGGTGAAGCAGGACCCACCGACTGATCGTCTGCACACATATCGGTGTTCAATCCGCTCGCGTTGCTGCTCGAACGTCTGAAATGAAAGAGATATTCTGTCAGCACAGCTTCTGGTTACTTTACCACATTAAGTTAAAGACCGCAATAAGTTAAATAGATTCTAAAGCAACATTTTTCCTTTTATGCCAAATAGGAAAGAAAAATAGACTCAAACTATTCCTTAATGTTTAACATTATTTTAATTGATGTCAGTAAAAAAAATTTTTCCAAGTTTTATGCAGAAACCAAAGAAAAACTGGTGCCCCACCCCAACATGTTGCTGGCTGAAAGAACGCTGGTGAACATTTTCCTACTAATAAAGATAAATACTATCACTAAGTTTTTTTATCATCATTCTGTAATAGTTAATGCGTTCTTATAGTTTAGCAAAAGTGAGAAACATTTGCTTTTTTGCTATTTAAATCCTGTCAGCCATTTTGTCATAAACATTTGCATAAATACAGAAGCACTGTACTTTTCCTATCATACCATGAAATCTTATCTTGCCCGTCGTACAGCAGTTATGCTAACAAGCAGGAAAAACACAAATGTTGCAAATGAGTAAATATGTGACATGAACATGTAAGTTCTTAAAGAGACGGTGACACTGACTTGTGGAACTGTGGGTCTGCAGGTACGGTTATAAACTCGGGGGCGTCCTCCATGGCATCAAAAAACTCATTGTCATCATCCTCGTCGCTCGCCTCACCTTTTCCTGGCCCAGTAGCACCTGACAAGAAACAACAGGCTCGTTTCGACTTTCACTTCTCTGAAACTTGAAACTTTGAATGAAAGCCGTGCCAACAGCCGTCATTAAGGGAGCCCAACTTTACACATCAATCAGATTATTTTGCCTTTAAATTGTTGGAGGGCAGTTTTGAATTCACACCGAGATGGATTTAAAAAGCTGGTAGGAGTCAATAAAAAATAATATAGTGAACATGTTTAAATTACTTTAAAAGGATAACTGTCATGAATTAATCATGAGTTGAAAATCTCTGCAGGGTTTCCACCAGAAAACCTGATAGTTGTGCGTTATTAGAAAACTGGAAGATTAATACCTAAACACCAACTATAAAGTCATAAAAAAGGCAATAATTTTAAATAAATTAAGCCTGGTGGCCCTCCAGGCTTAAGATAACCTGTGAGGAAACCCTGCTCGGGTTTTCAAAAACACCCCCAAGTTCAAGAGTCTATGAGATGATTAGCTAGTTAGAGAAAGAGCACCGGTTCACGTAAGAGCTTTACCTTTGTTGTCGACGGTAGTGTGAGCCTGCGCGGCCCCTCTAAACGCTCGCTCCAGGTGGTTGTGTTGCTTAGCCAGTTGCTCTAAGGCCTCCTCCAGCCGCACTCGCTGCTCTCGCTCGACTTGCAAGGCTTTCTGCCACCGCTTGCTGTGACTCTGCGCCAGGGCCAGGAAGTCCCTGCAGGCCTGCGGCCACCAAGAAAAATGGACATAGCAGGAGGATTTTAATGTAAAAAGAATCTGCTGACTTTTTTTTTTATTAACCAATTAATAATTGGATACCACAAGGTGCTTTTGCTTTCATTATCTGAACCAGTGAAAGCAAAAACCGTCACTCGAGGACTTCGGGATAGGATGTATTTGAAGACAAAACATTTTTTTTTCATATTTTAAATGCAAAATGTATATATTTTTTCACAGTTTTGGTTTAATTACTTCTCTGATTATGTTCTTTCAGGAGATATTTTTTCAAAGTCTCCAGGTAACGATTGCGAAATTAGTTGACGATCATTTGAATAAACAATTCATCCCAATTAATTTGATTGATCATTTCAACCTTTGCGAAACCCAAAGCAATTCTAAGAAAATTGAATTCAGTGATAATGCCTGTTGTGCAACTCAGAGATGGACACTGTAAATCACATTAGGCTATAAATATCTGCTGTCAGGTATTTCTTATTACTATGACTCACTTTCACTGCCAGTTTCTATTTACAGCAGATACAAAAGGCAGAGGAGGTGACACTTACATTGATCATAGCATTAGAGGTTATCCGGAACAGTGTGGCTCTTTCCGTCACCTGACGAATCTTATCCCCGGCCTCTCCGGTCAGCCGTAAACTATCCAGCTCAGATAAAGACCTGAAATATGACGACGTCACGAAAGATTGACAAAATCCTGGATTTTATTTGACGTTTAAGGCTGTGGAATGCTGCTCAGCCAGGCGTAGAACTGGACAAACAAGCCAGACAGTCTGTGAGACAGAGTTTCCTTCGGTGCCATGAGCTGCGTTAGACTGACCTCTGCAGGGCAGAGCCGTGCTTGGAGATCAGATCGTTGCAGGTGCTGAGATCCTCCACCTTACTGCCCAGCGTTCGGAGAGTAGACTGGACCTCCGAGTTCTGAGCGCCCCCGCCCTGACCTCCGCCCACTGGCAGGGACGATGGGGAGAAGTCGTCACCAGAGTCATCTGTTCACAATTAGAGCAAATATTACATGAAAATGTGTCAAGACTTATAAAAAAGTAAATGAGAATATAAGGATAGCTTTAAAGGGAAAGAATCTGAATATTTTTACGTGAGTGAAGTTCAATGTCTTTAAACTTTGTCTTTATAATGATTGTTATAAAGACAAAGTTTGAGAATTTAAAAGAAAAGGGCTTTTGTTTGTGACCACGAGGGGGAGCTAGAACCCATGAAAGACATTTCAGTTTTAAAGTTATTTTAATAACCAGCACAAAGAAAAACACAAACTTTTTGTTTGATTTGGACAGAACTGGTTGATCTTTTATGACCTACTCTTAAACTTATATTTATACCCTTAAAGTGATGAGGTGGAAATTTTCTGTTTGACATAATTTAAAGAATGTAGGGGGGGGATATTCACTTGGATAACAGCTGTATTTATTATATTTATCATATGACTTTTAATCCTTACACGTTACTGTGAAAGGATTAATAACATTTTCAGATATTTTTTTTATGTTAAGCCACAAACTTCAAAGTATTTTACTGTAATTTCATATGTAAGACACATATTGTAGTGGATAATAGTAAAGTTTATTGAAATTGATTCACGGTCAAATTCTTAAAATCTTATATGTTGTGTAACAAAAGTAAAAAAAATGTTTTCTATGTCAAAGAGCTGAACTCTCTGACATAGAAACGGTACAAGACGTTAACTCATTCTAAAAGGGCGTAAACACAAAGCATGTGATGCACATAAAGTCTGATTTATCGTTTAATCACCATTAACTGTGCAGTTATTTGTTTTAATGTTGTCATTAAAGCCACATGAAGTTTTGAAATGTGGTTCTACAAAGTTTTGACCTACATTTGGCCAAAACTTTCAGATTCATCAGACAACAGTGTCTCACCAAGCCTGAATGCCTCATTTTCTCTCTCACAACACAAGACGTTAAGAAGTGCTGGTGTCAGCCTCAGTTAAACTCTGCAGAACCTGCCTCACTTCAAAGATTAATTAAAAGACCGAAATAGTTTGTTTTGTATCGAATGTGTTTACTATTGAAAGCCAGTATTGGCATGGTAACAGTAGGAGGATTCACCAGATTAAGAGTTTAAAATCGGCTGAATTTCCAAAGCCGTCTATCCCTCGCACTACATACAGACGATCTGATGTGGAAACACTCAGATAGGCTGATGCAAACTGTTAAACTAATATTAGAACTTACCATATTTACAAGATTATCGTCACCCTCATATCATGAGGGCTTGATATGATTTCCACCTCATAAAATATTTTTTCTGGCCTCAATAAAAATGCATTTTTGATGTACCTGACTCAGCCTGCATGCGGGCTGCCTTGGCTTTGGCCAGCTCCAGCGCAGTGATCCACCGCTGCCGCTCCACCTCGGAGCTGGCCTTCAGGTGGTACGTCTGAGCCCCGCCGTTAGAGATGACGAAGTTGCAGGCGTCATCGACCGAGATGACCGCTGTGGCTAAGTTGATTGTGCCCCGACACGTGTGACCCATCTCGGCCTGGGTCCTAATGATTTAAAAAAAACAAATCCTCATTTGGCTTTTTGACAAAAATGCAACAGCTATCATTTCAAACTCTAAGTCTGATTTGATCCGACCTCATTTCAGATTTGTGAGTTATAATTGTTAGATATTAGAAGAGCTGTTAAATCAGAACGGTAAAAATTACAGAAATAATATGTGAAACAGTGACAATGAATAAATAAGAAATTAGGCTATGTAGACGCAGCAGGTCTTGATGCTCGATTCCAATTTTTGCTGAAATCCAATTCTCTTTTTATCTTTCTTTACGCGGTTGTTCTGAATGATTTGACCGCAGTCAGTCTTGTGTTAACAAACGAACCACACGGCGCATGCACAGAAGAACCTAGACGCTGCACAGAGGTGCATTGTTTGCAGAAGTAATAATGGATGTCGCCGTCTATGGATCGATTTTTAAAGTTATTCAGCAACGGGAGCCGACAATATTGTCACAAGATCGTAAACCAGGAAGGAAGCTTTAAAAAAGGAAGCACAACTAATAGCAACAACCTTTTGTAGTGCATTGGCTGCAACTGTTTGGGTGTGTAGTTGGAGCAGGAGTGGTGGGATTGTTAAGTGACGACTTCTTTCACAATTTCGTCATTTTAATTTTCAGCTTTACCGCATCTGGCTTCTTCTGCTGCTGTTATGACTGCATACTACATATGGAAGTGGCCCACATTGAACAAAGGTCGATACAGGTTTCATTTGCCTACTGTGTGTCTGTGGCCTGAGATGACTGATGTTTTTCTGACACTGCCATGCTTTCTGCAAGGAAGCCTTACCTGTAGTATGACAGCAGGCCGTTGCTCAAAACGAACCACCTTCGCTGATAACCCTTTATGTAGTTTGTCCACTTGAAGACCCATCCTTTGTACGTGTCGCCGGCCGGGGTAGGAGTAGGGCTCTTCGGTTCTGACATCACACCCCCCCGAAATCAGGTTTCGGATTTAAAATAAACCTTGAAAAGGAAAATGTCCAAAAAGTTAAAAATATAAAAGTGACCATCTTAAGATTCAAAATTTTCAACAGCAGTAACAGCAGGCAAGAAGGGTGATTTGCTCTTAGAGAACATTTTCTTTCTCTGGAAGATCAACATGCTTTAACGGCCTTTCTATTTTTCTATGGGAGTAAGTTATGTGCTGACTGGGACTTTTTTTTTCTTGGTAGTAGTAACATTTTTGTCATCCAAATAAATGGGTTTAGTGCAGATGTGTGCATGTTTCACTTCTCTGTTTTTTGGGATCAGGACAGACAGGTCAATAACCTCTTCATCCAAGCAAAATGAAAGTACCTCATTTTTTAAATCTACTTTTCAAAATGTTGGTACAGCTCAACTCACCTCCTAGCCATTCTGCTGGTTTCACACCTCTCTACATGTGTTTCTGATCAAATATGTCCCTTCTTTGACAGCTGATGATTTAAAGGAATTAAAAATATCTAAGTACATGATGCCTCTCAGTCATTTCATGTAGATCAAAGGCCATAACTTCTCACACTTCATAGGGGTTAGCTGGTCCAAACAACTATCAAGGGCCCAAAATAAATGTAAAAATATGTTGTAACATAAACACAAATATGTGGCGCACATTCAATTTTCAAATTGCCAAAAAATCCTTTGAAAAAGACCTGAAATTGTTTTTTGGTAGGTTTTATTCTTAACATTAAATATTTGTAAGTGGTTGGTGATTGTCAATGATGCTGAAATCAAAATAAGCTTTAATTCACTAGAAATATTTTGTAGTTAAGTAGAAAATACACATTTTGCCATCAAAGAAAATGATGTTGGAAATTGGCCACAAAATATCTTCTTTGTGCATCTCTAAATATACTCGTCAACATTAAATTAAACACGAGAAAACACCATTTTTATTGTCATTTAAATGCATAAATAATCAAAACACTTAACCAGAACAAGAAATGTATACGGAACAATTAAGTGGATGAGTATAGTGGGTTTGTTTAAGAGTGAGAAACTGAAACAGGGTTTAGATTGAAATTGCAACTAGTGCATCCTAAAAGCAAATTTCCCTTTATTTGTCTCATTGGTTTTCATATATGACATTCATATTTTCATTCCAGGTGACAGTATATACATTTCCTTATTTATCAAACACGCCATCAACTTGTTGAGAAAACGTTCTACTTTTATTATGGTAATAAACCATTTAAGCTCTTATTACCGTTTTGTTTACAAACTAAAATAACTTAAATGTTATTTTTCTTTTCAGTTCCTGGTTTCTTTGATTGATCTTTGAATGTAGTATCACAGGTCAAAGGTAAACTAATGGATCAATACCCGTTCACATTTGATAGTTCTTGCTCTAAAATGTAACACTGAATTCAAGAGCACTTACTAATTAGCAAAGAAATCTAGCTTGCAAATTAAATTAAGCCTGCCATTGATTTGTTTTGAATTATACATGATTAGAAATCATCTACGGCTCATTGTGCGATTTTAAAACTGAATATTGCTAACGTTTTAAGTCCATGATGGTGAAGGTCCATCGTAACTGAAAATAAGTAAATGAAGAGGGACACCACACTTTCGATCAAGTTGTTCAAGCAGAAACGAGCCTGACCTGCAGCAGCTAGCCTGTCCTGACAGCAAATAAAAACTTTAAAATCTTCGCTGATATCGGCTCACAGCTAACAAGAACTAAAGTCGGGAAACAACCTGACATCTTTGATCATGGTTCACCTGCTGACATTGAAACAATACAGGCGAAATACAACGCTGGATATTAATTTGTTTCAAAGTAGCTAGCTCTGAAATTCGCTGGCGACTGAATGTTTACCTTGACGTGTCCAAAATGCCAGATGAGGAAACCAGACAGGCAGTGAAGTCACTGCTAGCTCTGACGCCCCATACGCTGCCAGGCTAGCTGAGCTAACTCAGGCTAATACGACTCGGGTAAAGCAGGAAATAACTCAGAGGACGTTGACGACAACAATGTCACTTTCAGTAAATCGGGCTATGAAATGTTATCGCTGTCCTTCAGTAGTACTGTTTGTAATGTTCACCGTACTACTGCGTACGATGATAATTGTCTAAAGCTAGCTGGCTACATCTAACTAGCCTAACATTAGCTTGTAGGAGCCAACCTGTGCAACTTCTTTGAAGCCCGTGTGGAAACGCTGCTACATCTTTCTGTGACAAACGCTATGTTCGTAAATTAAGAAGAAAATATTTATAAATAAATGGGCCAGATTTCAAGTCACCTGTCATTCAAGTCAGGAGATTTTTTTATTTGTGAATAATTTGTATAAAACCTAATTTCTATACCTTTTGGACCTAAATCCTTATGTGACAAAATATCTAAGCGACTGCTCGTAGACATTTATGATAAATCTATATTACTTTACAGATTAACAGTGGCAACGAGGCAAAGAGAATATCATCGGCTCCCAGCAAAGGAACGAATAGACGCATAGTCGTTCCGAACGTTTAAATTCGTTCCAATAGATCTGTTACAAAAGTAAAGAACATGTGCTTAAACTTGTGCATTTGAATATATAGCTGAAAGAACATGTTTAAAAGTAGTTGATACTTTTGTTGTCTCGCCAAAATGCGACTCCGGTGGGACTCGAACCCACAACCTTTGAATCACTTCGCTTATGCCTAGAAGTCCAATGCGCTATCCATTGCGCCACGGAGCCACCTGTTGATACGGACTGGCAGTGCTGGATTTGTACAAAATACAACAATTTCTTTGAAATAGTTTGTAATATTGTAGAAAAAGTAGCTCCTGTTATATGTAACCTCCAAAAAAATGTCCGAGAGGACATCGCCTTCTGAATACAGCTCTATGTGGTGGTAAAGTAATTCCACTTGTATTGCCAAAATAATACACAGGGTGGCGCTAAAGCTCCACATAAACGAGTCAAAATAATAGCATGTAGTCCACGGTGGTAAAATAAAACGTCACTTTGCAGTTCTGTTTTTCTAATTGACAACTGTCTTTTTTTTCGAAAGAATTTGTTTTAATTCACTCGTGTGGCAGCAGAACCTTTGGGAAAACAATGCCAACATTTGCGCGTCCAGAGAGCATCTTACGGCCGCGTTTTACCTCCATGACGCATTCAAATCATGTCCTATGCTGGTTTATCAACATTGATTAAAGAAAGTAATAAAATGTCAACATTTGGTTTCGATCCCTCCTACGTGACATGAATGATTGTGCTGTATTATAAAATTGACCCAGAAATAAGAAAAAGGATAAATTAACTAGTTTATCATGTTTTAGTTAGTTAGTTATTTTTATACATATTAAATTTAAGTTCTGCTGGAAAATGCATAATGTGTTCAGAAATGCCCTGACTATTCAGAGCACGGTCACAGTAACTATGGACTTGATAAAACACTGTGGATTGCAGTAGCTCCCAAAATTTAAATTTCTTTTCTTTCCCTTTTTCTATTTTTTATTTCTACTATGGACCAGAATAGTGTGTCTTTAATATGTTTGAACTGACCAGAATTTTTTTCATAGTAATATTAAAAAGATATATTAATTTTGTATATTTTTTTATAATGATCATGTAGTTTACGACTTAACTTGAATGCACCGTGAAGTCACAGCGCGGCCGTAATTCCCAGTGTAGATACGCGGCCTGAAGGGGAAGAGGAACAGGGATACATCCCAACACACAGGAAAGCCAATGGGAGATAACTATCTTGTCCTCCCACGGTATCTTTGATGTGTCCTCCCAGGAGCGGAAGTGTCTGGGATTCCGCTCAATCCATCGCTCCAAAACCAGGCGTTTGCACAGGGAGGACGGAGCGTTTGCATCTCTTCCCAATAGAGGAGAACTATTTATTAGGCTTTTCCAGCGCGGGATATGGTCTTTGAGGTTAGAATATTTTCTTTCCTGCAGCAGACTTTCAATAAAACCAAGCGGAGTGGCTTAGAATGCTTGAAATTTACAACATGTTCGCTCTTTTCTTCTTCATCCAGCGTCATGTTTTATTATAGGTCTGCGCAATAGCCACGGACGCCTGCCTGGACACGGGAGGGGATTAAGTTACTGCTGCTGGCGGCGGATTATTTTATTGGCCTCCTGTCACGCCTGCCACCAGTCTTTGGTGATCCTGTTTCCAATCGCTGAAGAAGAAAGGGGGGAAAAAAAGAAGGAAAAAAAACAGGTACGTTACTGTCCTCTGAAATATTGGAGCGTTCCTCTTTAACAAACAAGCTATTGGTTTAACCCCGCTGTAACGCCCATCCTTTGTTGCTCATTCCCCTAGTCACTCTTTGCATGCAGAGATGCTGAATTTAAATACCGCTTTATTAAGAGAGGGCTACGATTGGAAAATGAGAATTGATGCAAGCTTGGTGATGTTAGAGTGAAACGCTTCGGATATGGTCTACATAAAGCGCGATATTGCAGGTTTCTGAAGCATCCTCATTTGCAAATTATGCATAACAGTGCTTTGCATGAGCATTTATATCGCTTGAGCTTTTTCCTTTTGGCATGTTAGAGCCACAATTTGTTTTCATAGGATTTTTATTTGTGGAATGGAAAAATAAATGGTTTTGTTGGAGTAGATGGGTCTTTACCGGGATGTCTTTACCGAATAGCTCAGACACAGGCAGATCAGTTGGAGAGGGACGTCAACTTTAAATCTTTACACAGCCTTTTGGGTGTAGGTCTAGGCTTTGACTAGACCTTTCTAGCACATGCATATGCTTTGATGTAAACTGTCCACTGAAGTTCTGGCTGTATGTTTAGGGTTTATGGTCTAGTCTGAAGAGACTCCGCTCTGGTCTCAAAGCTTTTGCACCACCATGCTTTAGAGTGTGAACTGGGGTGTGAATGTTGCTAGTTTTTAAATCTAGGTCAAAAAGTTCAAAGTTGTTCTCGTTTATCCAGAGCATTTTCTTCTTTTGCGTTTGCTGCCTATTGCAAATGAACAAATTGTCCCACCTAGTGGACGACCAAGAGTTGATGTTTTACAGTTGTGCTGTAGTCTTCTATTTTCAGCCATCTGTGTTGAAAGTTTGGGATATTGCTTTCTGATTTATCCATCCATCCATCCATTATCTATGCCCACTTCTTACAAGGTTGCAGAGGGGGTTCGGTAATCATTGGGTAAGAAGTGGGGACCACCCTGGTCAGGTCGTGACTCTCCATACCTTTCTCCCTGATCTGTCTGCTGTGTTCCTTGGTCTTAATGATGCTGTTTGTTCTGTAATGTTCTTTAACAAATCTCTGAGGCCTTCCCAACATGCATTTGCATCGAGTAAAAATCATACACTACTAATTATGTGACTTCTGAAGGCAACTGGCTGCACTAGATTTCATTTAGGGGTGTCAGACTAAAAAGATTTAATACAAATGTACACCTTTGTCACTCATTATTCTGCTCTACTTCATGTCAATCCATCACATAAAAACCTAATAGCATGAAAACCTTCCAGGTGTGTGTCTTGTGATCCAGTGTAGTGTCTTCATGTTCATGTTGTGCTTTGCTTTGTGAGCCGTAGAGCATTAGCTGGACGTCAGCAGCCTCCCCTCTGCTTCCTCTGACCCAGCATGTTTTGGTCTGCTCATGCTGTTTTTGTCCACTCAGTCTTGACTGTACTTTCCCAGGACAAAGTCTAAGCGCAAAAGAATTTGCCTGATGTTTTGACAGCCCTGTTTTCTCCCTCCTAACAGACATGGGTTAAACGTTTCTTTCAAACTCTGGTCCTTCAGGGCCGGCGTTCTGTAACTTTTAGATGTGCCTCAACTGAATTGAATAATTAGTAAATAATAAACAGCGTCTCTCTGGAGTATGTAGTTTTAGAAAGCATTGCTTTAGATACACAACTCTAGAGACAAATACATAAAAACAAATTTTATTTGAAATCAATGGCAAATTAAAGTCATTGCCTTTAAAGTTAAAAACAATTCTGAAGATCTATTTGCTTTTATATAAAATATATCTATAAATAGTGAAAAAACATTTAATTGAAGCATTTAGTAAGAACTGATGAGTAGATCACTTTTCATATAAATGAATGTTTAGGTGAAGCAACACTTTGCTTCCCTGTTTGCCCTCAGTATTTTCCTCATCCATCCGTCCGCAGGGATGTCTTTCCGTAGAGGTGTGGTCCGGCAGAGTAAATTTCGCCACGTCTTTGCTCAGGCCTGGAAGGCCGAGCACTGCCTTGACGACGTCAGAGTGTCCCGGGTGACATGGGACGGCCCCCTCTGCGCGGTCAACCCCAAGTTCATCGCGGTCATCATCGAAGCTGGGGGAGGAGGCACCTTCCTCGTCGTTCCGATCAGCAAGGTTTGGCCCTCTGCATTAGCATCCTGTATCCGATTAAACCCACGGATCAATACGTTTCTTTCAAGCCAAAAGCTTCGCTATGACATCACCCTTTATATCCCACTAATGCATGCAAAGCACTTTTACAGTCCGGACGCGGTACTGTACAGTAATGCAGCCTTTCAGGTCAGTGGAGTTGAGCTTTTTGTTTTCTCCAAACAGAGCGGCAGAATCGACCAGTCCTGCCCCACAGTCTGCGGACACGCGGCGCCTGTGTTGGACGTCCAGTGGTGTCCTCATGACGACAACATCATCGCGAGTGCCTCAGAGGACTGCACAGTGAAGGCAAGTGTTCACGTGGAGGTGGTTTGTGGCCCCTTATCAGCTGGTTTCAGATCAACCACTGGCATGTTTTGCTACCACAAGTCAACGGCCAGGTTTTAAGGTACACAGTTATGATTGTGTTATTCTGGGCTTTTACAGGTTTTCTTAAGAATTTGTTTTCCAGGATGGAAACCCTTGACAACCGTTAATAGGAACAGGAATTGGCTGCAGAAGTTGGAGTTTGTCGTCGCTTCATTTCATTCTCACACTGTCAAAACTGTACATGCAGGCTCAAACATATACAGACAGTCACTAAGCGATCTTTTAACTGTTAACTTGACAAGGGCAAGTTTGATCAGGTGAGGCAAAGATTGAGCTGTTTATCCGGAAATCTTTGGAGGATTCACAGTGATGCTTTCCAAACTCAATGCAAACTGCCAAGTATGGAGGTGATTTACTACATATACACTCTGCAAAATCTTCAGCACAAATCAACAGCTAGAACAGCTGAATACTCTTCCAGTTCTTGGTTTTAAAATCCCTTCACGGTGCAGGTTATATAATCGCTCCAACCTGGAAGAAGAACAACTTGAATAAATTATTATGAGTCTCAAGGTAACATCACATTCATTCTCAGGACCAAGACTTGTAAGCTTATAATTATTGTAGAATTATAATAATTTCAAGATAAGAAAATAGTAACTGTGTTACTAAAGGAAATGTGTTTCTAATATTTGGATTTTTTTTTTAAACTGAATGAAGGCAACAAAGAAGTTGAATAGTTCATATACATAATTGGGTAACAGAAAAGCAAAACTGTTGCTGTAAAATGTAGTTGCAAAGTAGAATAGTTGCACACAAAATAAAATATTATCCACTTCCGCAAGGAAAACAGATAAATGGTTTTACTTTTGGACACGCTGGGTTTCAAGTGACTCAGCCTAATCGGGTCTGCTTTAGGAAAGAAAAAAGGATGTGAGAGGGCAAAACGAGAAAATCTCTCAGAGAAGCACCAGTAAGGCGCAACATTACATGGCGTTTGTTGTGTCATTTCAAGGTGTGGCAGATCCCCGATGGCGGGCTAACCAGTCCGATGACTGACCCGATTGTGACCCTGGAGGGCCACAGTAAACGAGTGGGAATCCTGGCTTGGCACCCAAGTGCCTTCAACATCCTGTTGACTGCAGGTGGGATAAGTTTTGACTATCCAGTTCTCATTAACCATGGCTGAGAGCCGCTGATAAGGAAGTGTTTTCCCCCAGCTTACATACAGGTTATTCATCAACTAACAGTGACTCTTCCTCCTCTGTGTTTTGTAGCAACATAAATCCATGTCCTCATTCAGCCACTGCTGAGGTTGTTTGAAATCGTTTGATTTGCTCAGGAGCTGCATTCTTGTAGTCATTCCTCAAAGATTAACGCAAATCCGCCTTACTTGAGGAGTATGTTCTCTTCTGCATTCTCCAGACTGAAACGACTTTATGTTTGTCATATTTGTTTTTGTTGCAATTATAATTAACATACATTTGCTTAAAATAAGTATATTTGTCCGGCCAATTTCTAATAATATTATAAATGCAGAAGATATTCTACTGAAATAAAGTAAGAACATTTTTAATCATCACGATTCAATGTAAAGATTTTAGATTTTGCTTAGTTTTCTACTGTAAGGTTGTTCTCCTGCAATACAAACTTTTTCATAATTATGTAATTTTATATATTTTGTTTTTAAGCAATTTATAAGTTGACTTTTCCATATCTTTGCAAGAGCTCTGTAAAAAGTGAGAGTTGAGGAGCTGCTCTTCTCTTCCTGAGGCGGTGTTCAGTGACAGCAGCCACGTCCAATACTGCTGCATAATGAAGGCAGGGAATAGGATTCCCCTTCTTAGGGATTTATATCATGTAGCGAGATTAAAGGAGAGCGTAAATAACCTGACAAATAATTACAGTTTTAAACACATGCTAAAGCTGCCAGATGCGTTTGAAATCGGTCTGAGTAACTTTAGCTGTGGACACGGCGAGCTTCCACTTCGCCTCGTTCGATTTCATGGCTTCTGCTCTCAAGTGTCTAATTAAATTTTGCCTCCTTGAAAATGGTGAGGAAATTCTAGAAACTTATTGTAAAAAAAAAAATAGTTTGATCTTTCATGCAGAACAATATAGTGTGTATCTCTCACCACGACGCTTCAAAGACGAGACCTTTTACCTCGACTCACCGACTTTTTATTCATGCAAGCTTCTTTGTCGGTCGTCTGTCTAGGCTGCGATAACGTGGTTTTTGTGTGGAACGTTGGTACGGGCGAACTCGTGTACCAGCTCGCCGACGCCCACCCGGACCTGATCTACAGCGTCAGCTGGAATAAGGATGGCAGCGCCGTGTGCACTGTGTGCAAAGACAAGGCCCTGCGCATCATCGACCCACGTCGGGGCGCTGTCCTGAAGGTAGCCTCACAGTTTCACACACATTTGTGTGTGTAGAAATGTAGTAAGCATTTCTATCATTACTCTTGTTGTGTGTGTTGAGTCGGTCATCAGTCTCTCTTCCCTCCCAAAGGTCAGAGAAAAGGTCCACGATGGTACAAGGCCCATGAGAGCCGTCTTCCTCGCCGACGGGAAAATTTTGACCACAGGCTTCAGCCGCATGAGTGAGAGGCAGCTCGCTTTGTGGGACGCAGTAAGTTTCCAGCACAAGGCTTCAGCTGTTTACAAACTCGGTGGAGTTTCGCAGCAGAAAATGCTGTTTTACAGGATAGTTTGCCAGCTGTGCAGTCCCTTAGGAAAACATCCAACTTTTTTTTTTCCTAATTCTGTGACAGTATAACATCAAGCTACATTTTATTTTATTTTACATGATGGAACAACTCAGAGTGGCATGTAAATTAGAAGGAGATGGAAAATGACACATGGTTTTGCTTTTTTTTAATTATTTAATTAGGTGCAGCTGTGTCAATGTTGTGTCGAAACACTTTTTGCTGCAATTTCTGCTGGAAGTATTTTGGGGTCTGTCTCTAACAGCTCTGCACATCTAGAAATCGCTACCCTTTCTTTCTTTTTGTGCAAAACAACTCAGACTGCTGAGACTCGACAGAGAACGTCTCTGAATATTTATTCATAATGTCTATAGACATAGACAGCCATGTTTTGGCAGGTTTCCCATTGTGCCGTCCGTTTTCCATTTTCAGATGATGATGATTAGAGATGTGTGAGATGTTTGAGATTTTCTTTTTGTACATCTCCACATCCAATTAAACACCACTTTTGTGTTTGTAATCTTTAAAAGAAGCGTCTACCCTTTGCAAGCTAATGTGTTTGATGTGTTTTTTGCAGAAAGATCTCTCTGAGCCAATGGCTGTACAAGAAATGGATACAAGTAATGGAGTTCTTCTTCCGTTTTATGACCCTGACACAAACATGGTCTACCTCTGTGGAAAGGTAAGCGCATGGCAGTTTTAAATGCAGACTATAGCATCGCATCCATTTTCAAGCAAGTCGGTTTGATTTCTCGTCATTTCAGGGGGACTGCACCATCCGGTATTTTGAAGTGACGGACGAGTCTCCCTACGTTCACTTTCTGAGTTTATACAGCAGTAAGGAGCCTCAGAGAGGCGCGGGGTTTCTTTGTAAAAGAGGAGTGGACGTCAACAAGTGTGAAATTGCCAGGTCAGCACTTTAAATCTGCTCATATTTTGTGTAACCATTTGTAATCTGTTAATATGCCCATATTTAGATGAGTAACTATTTTTCTTTGTTAGTCTCCAACTTAACACTAAGCCTGTATCAATAACAAATTTTGCTGGACGATAAATTGTTCCAGAAGTTATCATGATAAACGATGATATTGTTGTTTTAAGACCATTTTTAAGTAATATAATAATAATGGCAAAATAATAATGAAAGAACACATTGTCAAAGATCAGCAAGCTTTAAATTCTGGATGTGTTAAATGTTAAATATCCAAAATAAATAAAACAACAAATAAAATCCATTCTGAAGTCTTGGTAAACAAAATTGTCCTTCAAAAAAAGTCCTAGTTGAGGCCAAAGCACCAAACTGAAGACTTTTATCATCCAGTTCTTTGTAGAAAGACAGAAAAAAAGAGATAAACGATAAATCATGCCAATGGAAATTATTGAGTTTGTTTTAATTTGTCATGCAATTAATTGGTTTATTGATTGTTGTGACAGGCCTACTTATCACTCATCTGCCATTTCTTAAGTTAAAGATTTCCTTCCCCCATCTGGCTGAATGTACTCAGATATTTGGGTTGGATGTCAATAAGATAAAAAAAAACAATTAATATGAAGTAATGTCACTCCAGTAAAAAAAAATAATTTATTTTATTGGTGCCACTAAGTATGTAGAAAGAAAGTTTTTTCTTTATTCTGCTCGTTAAATTGGTTTGCAAGCCTTCCTGCTGACTCTCATTTGTAGATTCATGCTGTGGACAATGTATAGTACAATCTTGGTTGCTTGCATTTTGATGCAAAAATACCGATATTGCAAAATGTCTTGGTGTGGTTTACAGTGCTCTGAGCAAAATTACGCTACAGTTATCACGTCAAACTTCCTCTACTTCCTTAAAAATATTCAAAGGTTGCCTTACGGTGTACTTATGCCACTTCAAAGTACATGTAGTTTCCACTCGACCTTCCCTCTAGTGTAATCAAGACAGAGCTATTAACATTATTCAGTTCTGTTATTAATTTCCTGTTAACCTGCAGGTTCTACAAGCTGCATGAAAGGAAAGTGGAACCCATTTCTATGACCGTACCACGTAAAGTAAGTCAGACACATGGGCTTTAAAAGAATGTCACTTGGATTAATGTACGGAGAAAAAAAAAACACTTTTTGTCCCTATGTTTAAATTTTTGCCCCACCAGTCAGATCTCTTCCAGGGAGACCTTTACCCAGACACTGCAGGCATGGAGCCGGCTCTGTTGGCAGATGAATGGATCGCCGGACAGGACGCAGCACCGCTGCTCGTCTCTCTGAGCGGAGGGTACGCGGCTCCTCCCTCCAAACACAGAGACACCCTCAGAAGCAAGCCCAAGCTAAGCTCTCAGGACTCCGGGCCCGGGGGCGCCGCGACGGCAGCCACCTTAGCAGCCGCTCCCACACCTACACCTACCTCTGCCGCCAAGGAAGCGGAAGAAGAAACGCCGCAGCCACGAGCGACCGCAAGGGAGACGGACGGAAACACAGAGAGGCCGAGGAGAGAGGTAAAGATCCGTCTGCACAGCCACACACAATGATGCTAATGCTCTCGTAACTGCTCTTTGATTTGTTGCTCTTCTTTGTTTTAGGATGAAATGTTGAGTGAATTGTTAGCAGAAATGAAGGCCTTGCGGGCGGTCGTGCTCGCTCAGAACCAGAGAATCGAGCTGCTGGAGAGGCAGCTCGCCCGGATCGAAGACGGCGACGTGTGAGGGGGCATAAAACTCACCGCATTCCTGAAGAAGCTATAGACTGTAGCCTTACTAGTCTTAAGAATACCTTAATGCTTTGTGAGTGTAAAAACTGTGTGTAAAGACTGAATCACAGTGGCTTCCAGCTGCTGTGATCAAGGCTGTACTTCCCAGATTATTTTTTTTTTTTTAGCAAATATGGTGTCATCTGCATAGAGTGAAATTTATAGCAAAACTAAAGGATCTTGTAGCAGTTATTGGAGCTTGTAACTTTGAGCTTTTTTAAACTAACACAAAAAGGTCATAATATGTGTAACGTGGAACTTGGCTGAAGGTTGCCATTTCATAGCAAAATTACCTCCAATACGTGTTTTCCTGGCAGACATTCATAAATGTCTCATTTAGGGCTTATTATTCAGGTAGTTTGAGGTGCAAAAGTGTTAAGTCATGGCTTGACTTTTTACATGACTTGGGCTTTGTTTTCCCTCTTTTTATATAGTTTGCTCTGTTCAACTGTATGAACGTAAAATCTCAATATACAACAGTGAGAACCATGTGAGCGACAGGTGGTGAGAATGTTGTGGAGTATTTTTGTGTAGTTTCAATCCGTGTTGTTGCAGTAAAGGAAAAGGTTGCCCACTAGTGATTTTGTGTGTTAAGAAATGCTTAAACTCATTTTCAGTTTAGGCATTTGATTAAAATTACACATATGCATTTCTAAATGTTTCAGTCAACAAGAATTTAACATAACACTATTTTCCTTTGGTTTCTGCAAAATATGTGTCTGTGTTCAAATATGTAAAGCATTTTTAGTTCTGTTTGTTTCATTTTAATCGTACTTTTGTGGATGTTCTTTATTTAGAGGCATTACTGTGTATTTTACGTAGCAGTCAGTTGTAGGATAATAATGTCACATTCCAGTTAAGCCCTTTAATACTTTACTTCTAATTATGCACTGACCTCTTACCACTGCAATGAACAACAGGTTCAGCTAGACAATAGTGTAATGATTGACTCAACTTTGTTTCATGTTTTGTACGGCAAAAGCCTTTTGGTTTACACTAATGTTCCCTTCATGGTCAAGTGTTTGTGATCAGTTCTAGCTCTGATTACCCTTGGAGATACTGTGTTTGAGTGTGGTAATTGTTAAATAGATGATGAATGGACTTTGTTTTTAATCCAACTTGTCATTCTTAATAAAATATCCCATGCAATATGTGTCTGGTTAAGCTGTCTGAAGGTTTAGGTTGCAGCCTCACTACAGTTAAAGCCGTCTGAGTGAAAATAACAGTAGCGTGTACTCCTATGATAAAGATAACTTTGAGGAGATTAAGATTAAGTGGATTATTATCTGCATCGAGTGAAATTTATAGCAAAACTCAAAGATCTATTTTTTTGGAACAATTTTGAGATTTTAAAGTCAGTGCTGTGAGTTTTTCACATTATTTTTCTTTCTCAGACATCAATTTAATCTTTGCACTAAATGATTTTGCAGCGGTTATTTGAAGGTGCTACTTGAACTTTTTAAAATTAATACTTGGATTCAGCATAGATTAGAATAAGATTATTTTTTGCTGTCTGGCATTAAATTATTTCCTCTCATAGACAGAAATAAATGTCACCACTATTGTGGTCATTTTAATTCACAGTCTGGTAGTTGACTATTTGTGTATTCTGTGTTTTGGTTTTTTTTCTCCCCTCTGTTCTAATATGCTGCGTTCAAAGTCATGAATGAACATCTGTTGTTCCCTAAGTCCAGGTGTTTGTG
Organism: Phalloptychus januarius; assembly: GCA_902982915.1. Classification (NCBI taxonomy): domain Eukaryota; kingdom Metazoa; phylum Chordata; class Actinopteri; order Cyprinodontiformes; family Poeciliidae; genus Phalloptychus; species Phalloptychus januarius. Next base: position 7,877,900 of record CADWAE010000462.1, read on the forward strand.
ATCAATTTCAGGGAGATTACACTCTAATACTGTGCTTACTTTCATTGTTTAGCCTATAAATTAATTTCCTTTAAAATCCAATTTGCCACTCTTAGTAAAATGTCTGGTAAAACACATTATGAAGAAGAGAACGTTCAAAGAAAAAGTTTAGGTCTGATTTGGTTGTAGAGAGTAAAAGTTTGTGAAAGTTAAGTGGATAAAAAAGGGAAGTGAACAAAGATGAACAGCAAAGGCAAAAAAATATGTAAATGGTGCTTGAAAGCAAGTGCATGTTCTGTTTTTTTTAAGAGGCTGAAGAGCATCATAAACAAAACTCTGTGGTCTGACAAGATGAAAACGTAGTCAGCGGTGCAAAAACACTGAAAGTTTTCCTTTATTCCAAAGTTTTAAAGAAGAAAAGCTGTAGAGCTGACAGATTAAAATGACTAATGAAACATTTCCAGAAATTCATCCATTTGAAAGCTGTTGAATTTGACCAAGCACTAAAGAAGCTACACTGTCAGTAATTGTTACGTCCAACTAAGAAGAATTTTTACACGTGAACAATGCAGAAAATAATCAAAAATGATGAAAGCTTCCACAACCTTTGCAACTCTAAAGCACAATTCTTTCATGTTAAAATAGCTTTAAAACCTTTGTAGTAGGCTCATCCAAATCTAAAATTTAGCTTCATGTAATGATATTTAAGAGGTGTACAGTTATGGTACAGATTTGGTTGGAGACATTGTTAGTAAGTGCAGACGATGTGTGAGCCGGCCAGCAGTGCAGAAACAGGATGTGGCCAACTTGTTTCAGAAGCTCTGCACGCTGTTTAAACTTTGCATACTCTTGTAGAAGTTTCCAGTTATGCAGATGCAATATTTTTAAGAATTATCCCTCCTTAAATCAGACACCAATTCGATCACTTGTTCATACAGATTCATGTTGCTCGACTAGCTGTTTATGCACGACATTAGAGTTGAATCGACACTTGTTTCATCAACTTCGTTGTAGAGCTTCGTTGTTTGCCACAAAACCAGACTCCACAGGATGTAAACCATTCAATTTGAAAACAGTCAGTGAGTTTGCAAGTTTTTTTTACATATATCTTTCATGTCCTAAGACATTTAAATGCACTTGTTCTGTCAACTTGTACTGATAAAAGTCTGCCCTGAAAGAGAAAAAAAAATCACAAAGACATGTTCCTCTTTCTATAAATATCTGTGCATTTTCATATCTGCGCCTTCCACCACACCTTGCTGCAAGTTTGACTTTAATCTGTGCTTGCACTCCCTCCCCCAGCCTCCACCCACCTCAAAAGGTTTCAGCTAAACTTTTTTTTTTCTCATGTCATGCATCACTCGCTGCAGCTCTTCTTCTCTCCCTCTCATCTGCATGCATGCAGTGGCATTTTTCAAACACACCCTTACTGGCATGTAAGCTAGTTCCAGTCTCTGTCTGTCTTCGGTCTTTGGCGCCACAAACTTTAGGTTTATCTCTCTAAGGAACTTTGGTGAGTTTTTTTCATAGCTTTATGCTCTCTTTTTTATCTGCTGAAATCTTTTTTTTCTACATGTTAACTGTTGATTTCAAGAGTTTAATTTGTCAAACATGTGTCAACTTAAAGCCTTTCTACTACAGCTTCTTGTTCTACTACTATGATTTATTTAGAGTGTCTTTTTTATTGTTTTATTACACAATGTCTCAGTGTGATCATCTAAAGTTGAATGTTTTGTGCTATAGCAGACTGACTGAGGCTCAATTATCACTTTGACAGGAAACCAGCAGCACTGAGAGCGATCTGCTGAGTTTCCTGTCTTTCAAGTCATTGCAGACGGCACAAAGTGCAACAGACATAGACGTCTTGAGTATGTATAATACTGTTCGCTTTTAATTGGTTGCAGTTAAAAGTAGCATTCATCCTGTTCTAATTTTGATATTCACAAATAAACAAGCTAATAATGCAATGCAGTGAATTAGTTAAATATAAAATGTGGTTTATTAAAGTGATTACATTCATAAACTGAGTTATAAATAAACCTTTGCTTTTGTAATTTCTCTGTTTTCTGTAGGCTGTAAATGTAAACATACAGATGGATTGTCAGATGAGAAGCTCCAGGTTCCCTTGAAACTACCCGGGTTTTTTGACTGCACACTTCAGCTGAAATAAAGGCATTTGAGATTTTTTCACACTCAACTGAAGGTTTATCGCAAAGGTAAAGTATCTTGAAAAATAACTTTAGAGTCTATTGTCAGGCCATAACATTGACAAACATCAATTGAGGCTCAATATTTAAATTTCATTCCGTTTTAAAGTTGTGCGCCATTTAAGAAATAGTTCAGAAACTACTGGATAAGTTTATACATTTTACATGAGAGGGAGATAAAAACCTACAATTTTACTTCTTATACAGAGCTGCGAAAATGTATGTGCCCTTCTCCGGATGTCTTCTGTTTTTGTTTCATTTTGTTTCATTCACCTAAACGTCAGTGAATTTTGATTTTATAATGAGTTACAAGAAGACTTCCTAAAGTTGACAAACTAGGGAAAAAAAGCAGCTCCTAATTTTACAAAACTTGTGCAAAAAATATCTTTGCTGTTGAGCACAACACCAAGATGCATTTTCTTAAAAGTTAAAGACAAGGCAATGCAAAATGGAAGCCGTTTTCATCAAACCAAGCTGCATGTAATTAATCATCCGCAGCTAACGAAATCTTTCATGAACAGTTTAATAATGGACACAGAAATAGAAAAAAAGGAGTAAAGAATGGTAGAAAGGTGGGCGGAGACTAAAGGACAAAAGGGGACAAGAGTAGAGGAGAGAATGAAGCACTGAAAAAAACAAGTCGGCACCCTGGTAGTCCGCCTCTAGACCTGCAGAAACATCTATATGTTATATACAGAAAAGCAGTACAGGATACATGTGAAAAAGTTTAACTAATACTTATGGCATAAATTTGAATGTGTTCCTGTACTTTGCAGCTTAAGTGGAGTATGGATAATGTCCTAGCCATAAACTTTCTCTTAAAAATCATAAGGACGTTAATGCAGCTTAATTTTCATGGTTTTAATTATTCTAAATCTCTTTCCTCTCCTCACCTCAGGAAAATGTTAGATGTTGTGGCTCTTTCTATCGCCCTGCTGGTCCTAGTTGTACTTCTGGTTTTCTTCTACAAGAAATTGAACAAGGAGGCAAATAACGAGTACACAGTCCAGAACATAATATACAAGGAAGGTGGGGTCAGGGACCGGGTGAGGGACGCAGCACTGGCTCTGGAAACACGTCTTGGAATCCAGGTGTGGCCTCGCGAACACGATGAAGAGGAAGAGATGGAGGAAATTCAGGATGAGGAGGAAGCAGTGGAGTCTGGAGACAGCCAGCACCAGAGCGACGGGAGTGACACGGATGGAGAGAATGAACAAGAGGAGGATAGTTTGAACCACAGTGGTAGCACAAAGGAGAACGAAGGAGATCACTCAGATGCGGAGAGTTCAGAAGCAGGGGAGGAGAAGATAGGCTGATAGATAATAAACCAGAAGAGAATGAGGAGGTGGGGGATAACTGTGAGGAAAAGCAGGAGAAAGAATTAAAAGAACAAGGTAAAGCAGAAGCAAGTGGTGGGACTGGATTGTTGATAGACCTGAAGCAGTTCTCTGGCAGTGCTATCTGGTCGGAACAGAAAGAAGATGAGAGTCAGGGTGATGTGACTGCACTGTGAAAACACGAGCAGAATTTATAAAGCAGGGATGTGTGAAAATGGGCTATTTATAAAGAAAAAAGATCACAATTCCAAGTAAACCAGAGTGGAAGTCATATCATTTGAAAATAAAAATCACATTTAGAAAACAGTGTCAGCACAGCTTCAGCCTCATAATGGTACATCTTTTATCTTCATGCCTTTAGTGTTGACACATCAGGGGGAAACACAATGGCTGAATGCATTTAAATGGTTCTTGTAAAGTTTGTGTAAAGTTTCTGATTTTGGACTTCAAAGTTTTTTTTAGGAAGTAAAAAGATATATATATAGCTTTTCAATGTAAACGGGTTCATAATATTTTCTCAGCTGAGTAGTGATGAACTCTCTTTGACTATATGGTAAAAGAGAAGCAACTACTCAAAAGGTGAATATTTCATATTAAAACAAAGGCTTTTTGTTGCTGTATTCTCTATACAAGTAACACTTTACAACAAGGTGTCAACATGCTCAACTGTCTGTGTCATATGCTCATGATGTATATGTTGCTACAAAACAAAATAAACTACACATGTAAATGTTTTTCTTTCATAATTGAATTCTTTTCAATAAATGTTGAAAAATAATTAACGCTTTTGGATTTTTCTTGACCAATTTTTAAAATATACACATTTTCATTCTACTGTATTGTTCTTTTCATCAATACTTTTAAAAGCTATATTAACTTTAAAAATGTCTTACTTTTTATTTCAGGATATTTCACTTTTTAATAGTTTTTATAAATTCTTAACTTTAGAAAAGTTCTTTTTAAACATATAAATGAATAATGTATTCGTTTTTCCAGGCCATTTAAAAAAAATAACTACAAACAAATGTTCTGTATATAGTTGGTTATTTTCCCCCAATAGTATTTTCTGTTTTACATAATAAAAAAAGATATTAAATAGTAAAGTGTTTTTCTAGCAGCGCTGGATGATGTCGTCACCTTAACTGCCTTTATATCACAAAGTTGAGGTCGCGTCTTCCAATGGGGATGTAGCTCAGTGGTAGAGCGCATGCTTCGCATGTATGAGGTCCCGGGTTCAATCCCCGGCATCTCCACACTTTGGGTTTTTTCTTTTTTTCTTAGCTATTCATAATTTGCTAAAATGTGTGATGAAATATGTCGCTAACATAGCATGACACGGACAAATTTGTATTTACAACATAAAAACCCACATAACCATTATAAATATGACATCAGTTTCTGATTGGTCAGAGAGGCTCTTGCTAGATTTTGATTGGCTACTGAGCGTTTTATGAGGGAAGCGATATTTATTATATATGGAGCTATCTTATGGAGTTATAGCAGATTAACTAATAAGCAAATCTTTAGTATCAATAAAACGACCGTATTAATTTAGCAAATGTTCTCAGTTCTCATACAATAATATTTGCAATAGTTCTGCAATTCCTCTTAACGGCAAAGACCGTGGTCGTGGAAAATCAGGATGAACTACCGATACATAAACGTGCTTTTTCACAATCACAGTCAGAATATACCTGTGGCTTATTTAAATGGGCTGGTGCATTCAGTTGGCGTCTTCCTCTCTCACCCAAACTTGACTGTTCCAAAGAAATGATTTCAGCAGACGTCACTCATCTGCATAGGGAGTAAGATGCAACCATCCTGCGAGCAGGCTCCTCGGAACCTGAAAACCTCTGTGTCTCTTCCAGGGAAAAACACTGGGCCCGCCGATTGCTGCATACATCAGACTGCAAACATGGAAGGTAGACTTTGCACGGACTGTCATTCCGCGATGTGCGCTTTATCCGCATCCAGAGGACGCGTTTAGGTTGCAAGATGGATGCAAAGCCGCCTTGCACAAGGATGCACGTAGAGGCGGCTGCAGGGCGTCTTTAAATACCCCCACCGCCGCCAACACCTCTCGCCGTTCATTGTCGCTTATATGCCCAGCTGTTATTGCGCTTATTTGTGTTTTGTGTCTGCAGGAGGAGGATGTTACTAGCATCCGCCGTGGTGGTATGGGAATGGCTGAACGAGCACGGACGCTGGCGGCCGTACAGCCCGGCTGTATGTCACCACATCGAGGCAGTCATCCGGACCGACCCGCGGTGTGGTAGCGTGGTCCTCGGCCAAGTGGACTCTCGCCTCTCGCCCTACATCATCGATTTACATTCCATGCACCAATTCCGACAAGACACAGGTGAGAGTCAAGAGGAGAGCGACTTTAGGTGGAACAGTGACATGGAAGTGAAAGGCCTTTTCTTAATTATTCCTATTTTAACGCTCTTGTTTGGATTCTCTGGGGAAATGTTCTTGCATGGATTTGTCCTCTGATGTTTTGATGCCTTGTTGTGTTTGTTTCCAAATAATTTGGAAAATGATTTGCATAATCGTACGCGTAAATAGCATTTTAATTCCACACATTGCTTTTATTTAGTATTTAATTTTAATACTCTCCAGATGGTATTTACATATGGGGCCCATATGTGAAAGAGATTGTCTGAAGGATGGGCCTCAAACGGGATTACATAACACCCTCGTGTTAATTTATTACATTTTTCATAAGCAAGTTGAACTTAATTTATGCATGTTCATGACACACAACCAGATGTATGGCAAGCATTTAAATGTGTTAACTATAAAAAATCAGTTGAGTTAAACAAAAACATAGATCTTTGATTAAAAAAAATTTCTTCTGTAGCCATTCTTCTTCAAATTCCCTGTAATGCAGACCTCTATAAGACCTCTCCTGCTAACAGGCATCACTATCTAGAATTACTCTTTGAATAATTTGAATCTGAGATGTGCCGATTTAAAAGGCCCATGTAAACAAAATCTGAAAGAATCTAATGTTGAATATGTCAGAGACTTATTTATTATTGTCTTAAAAATCTGAAGTTTACATACGGAATGATTACTCCCTCAATAAGCAAGGAAGAAAAGTCAAGGTGAGGTTGTCATGGCTTTGGGCACTTCTGATAGGAAAACATCTGAGTTAAGTGGAGGAACGCCTGTTGATGTATTTGGTCTAAAATAAGCAGTGTCATTGGCCACAGTGAAATGTATTCTGTACCAACATAGGCTGAAAGGCCACACAGTGAGAAGGAAGACATTAAAGAAACCTAGAAAAGCCAGAGTGCAGTTTGCAAATCCACACAGAGACAAAGAGTGTAAAAGATTCATTTATTGCTGATTGCATCAGATTTCTTCAATAATTATCCTAATTTCAGATCATATAATTGTTTAGGATCACATGCTTCACATTGTGATAGGAACAGAACAAGAAAACAGGCTCACAGACACGTATGATGGAACTATTTTGTATTTTCAAACATTCCTACCTCACCAGCTCATCCATCTGTAACAAATCAAGGCCTTCAGCTAGTCACAATCCAGAACACACAACGTTGTTACCAGGGGCAACGCGTTTGCCCAGATTCACAGCAAGTAAATAAAGTCCTTGTTGATTTTTGTCAGGGCTACACTTTCCTTGTTCAGTGCAAATAGCAGTGCAGTAAATTGTGTCTACCTCCTGTCATACAACAGCATGCTGTTTGTTTAGTAGTCAGGAGAGATAACGTCACTGCATGGACTCTTTTCAAGTGAGGATGTGTGGAGTAGTTATGAGCTGTCTGCATGTTACCTCCAGTTTGGATAATTTGGGAGGAATTTTTATAAAGAAGAGAAACTAAAAGCTGCTTTGGACAACTTTTTAAGCATTTTATTTTAAAAAAATTATCAATACTCAGAAGGATTTGTGGTAATTTATCACATTTCTCTACTTGAATCTATCAATATGCAAACAAGAAGGATTTGAGAAAGATCAGGTATTTACAACCAAGTGAACACATCCCCACAGAACATTTCTTGAATTTCTAGGAGGAAGTAGCATCATTCAGGTCCAATGAAATGCCTTTTGTGGATTATCTCCTAATTATAAAAGATTGAACCTTTTGCTCTTTGTTTGTCTTCCAAATATCCACATATTGTTCAATATGTTTTCAATATGTGTTTCTTGAACACATTGGACTTTATGATGTGATGATCAGCTACAAAGACTGTATTTTGTGTGAAAATATAAAGTCAGATAAAAAAAATGCATCAAAGTGCCTTCATAAAACTTTTAATCAAGACCAAGACTTTAAAAACTTTCCAAGAAAGTTTGGCTCCTTAGAAAGAAAATGTTAAGAAAGGCTGAAATCTTTTAAATGACAACAGTCACTGTAATATTAAGGTGTCATATATTACAATGTTTATCCTACTTGATAGGATAAACATTTCAGGTACCATGGAATCAAGTTATCATTAAACATTTAATGAGCTGGACTTTCCACTTTCCAATCTACCTTCACTATAGTTCTTAGCTCAGGTAGAGTTGTGTTGACATTCAAAAGACTGAAAAGAAAGAGAATAGTGAGGGAAAAAGGATGATAACAATCAGTTTCTCCGATACTCAACGATGCTACATATAGGACAACACAGGTACGGTTCATCCTACTGTGACAAGAAGTAATAATTTATCCCACACTTCCTGACAGATACAGTTCTACTACCTGTGGTGTGATTCTTGTTTCAGGTACCCTTCGACCTGTTCGACGTAGCTTCTACGATCCCACCACAGCACCAGGCCAAGGCTGGTTGTGGGAGTGGGAGAACGACGCTGGCAGTTGGACAGCATACGACACAGAGGTGGGCATCGCCATCCAGGCAGCTCGTGATCGTCAGCAGCCCTGGCTGGACCTGGCGCCGCTGGGGTTTTGCTACCTGATTGACTTTGAAAGCATGACCCAAATCAATGGGCAGACGCAGCGCTGCCGACGGATCCAGAGACGCGCCGATCTGGCATACCCACTGGTGTCTGGACCCTTACCCAGATCCCACCATGCATGGGGACCCGCATCTATGCCTGGCTATGGAGGACTGCTCGGCATTGATGTTTCCGGTGTAGGCATGGGGATGAGGATGAGCAGCAGTGGGATTGGAAATGGGAGCGCTTACCCAAGCGGGGCACTTCCCGCTTCGGCAATCACTTCTTTGGGACAACCCTGCGCCTGTCAGCAGTGTATGTTGGTGCTAAGTCTCAAAGCAGGAACAATGTCGACTGCCCACACTCTGGGCCGAAGACCACCACAGACTAAGCCACCAAGTCCCAAATTAAACTGCTACCCCATCCCAGGAAGCTCTTATTCTCTGACTCTACCCCGGCCCCCATCGCTGTCATCAAGGTCTCTCTCTCCTCACAGGACTTCTGGTTTTGGGGCGACTGGTGGTTACAATGTAACTGGTATGGGAGTTCCAGGAGGGATGGGGGTTATTGGTGCTGGCAGTAACACCTTCGGGTGTGGAAGTAACTTCACACACTCGCTTTCCCTGATCGGACCAGCTACTGCTGCCCTCTCCATCTCCTCAACTCGTCCCCCACCTCCTCCTCTCCCACCACCTCCTCCACCCTCCACAGCTCCCATGTTGGCCTCCATCCCTCCGCCTCAAACCTCAGCTTCCTCCACCCTCTCCATCTCCTTTTCGGCCCCCACGCAGCAAAACCCAGCCCCAGCTCTCATCTCAACGGCCGCCTCGACCTGCACGCCGTCACCTTCTGCCCGTGTTCTTGGTCCAGTGTCTTCATCTGGTGCTGCTGCCTGTGCGGCCCCCTTGCCGCCACGGTCTAGCCTCGCTGGTCTGAGTCGTCCTGCCCTGCAGCGGATCGCCATGGCTCAGTCGCGAGCACTTATTGCCTCCGGGTGAGTAGGAAAAACTTGCAATTTAGAGAGGTTGTGCTATGTACTTAACTTATGTTTTTATGTACAATTTGGTTCTTCATGAACAAAATACTGTATTTGAGCCGTAGTCCCATGAGGCCAATTTCTTTTACTTTTCAGCTGTTTCCTAAAACATTGCAACATACTTTTAACTGAGAATTGTTTTTAAGTATATTAAATGTCATTTAACTTTTGATTAAAATAAAATTTTGTTTGTAGAAACACACTGCCAGGAGTTAGTCTAGACTGTAGAAGTGTTCTTGGTAAATTAGTGAATCATCTGTAGCATGGGCTAGCTATCAGTGTCAAGGTGTTGCCATGCTGCAGTTTTACAGATGCCAACATTTTCCACTTTGCTGATCTTAGGATTTAATGTTGTTTTACAAGATGCCAAAGAAAGTGCTGCTGTGACCAACATTTTCTCAGATACTGTTGCTTAGAGAAACACAAGCTACCCACCTGTTGCTGTGTCCTGCTAGTCAGCTAGTCAGAAAATCAGGCATTTCCATTCTGGGTTTTAAAGCGGTACAGTTTTAAAACTGTACAGGACTTCTGGTTTATGAAGAAATCATAATAGTCATAATTTATGCTCAAGAAAACTACATTGGGAGAAGATTAGGGCGGTGATATGACTTGTTCAGCAGATTAGGAAATTGAAAACACGAGTTATATAGTCTTTACCCTAGGAATAAAATTGATTGGACATAGGCATTAAATTTGTATTCACAAAGCAAAATTCTGTTGATGGTGTTTCATTACGTTAGTTGTCTATGTATAAAAATTGAGGGAGCTCAGAGAAACAGCAGGTCATGTAAGGAATTATAATTAAAGGAATTCCCTATAAATTCGTCCTTTGTACACAGTGTCTTACATCAGCGCTCATTGGCATTTGTTTAATCTTTGAGACAAAGTTCAGCAGGCTTGTTCAGGAGAAAACAATGTTGGCCATTCATATTGAAGGAGCTGAGATCTCACAAGTAGTTTGTTCTCGTTTGTAATGCAAATGTTCAAAGGTGATACCTCTCAAAAAATGCTTGAATAGAACTAAATATAATATAAAAAGGTTAAACACTAAATATAAAACCAGCATAAGGTAAGGTTTGCAAGTAAGATAGGTATGTATATTTGCCTGAAATGTTTTTTTTTTAATCAAAATTGTCTCAGGATCAACATTTTTCGTGTACCTAATATTTCTGTACAGCATAAGTTTTCTGTTAAATATAACAGGGTGATTTAGGTGCGTCTTTTTACGATGTTTTTGTTTGAGTTGTATTTATTTCAATGTGCCTGGGCTTGGCTTGGCTGTGAGTCAAGGATTAGCATCAACTCCACTTTTACTATCAATTTACACCAGTAAACAAAAATGTTTTGGACCTAAAGACTTTATTTATGTACAAAAAATCAAGTTTGCTAAAGTTCTGAATCTACTCCAAGTCAGTGAGCAAAGGGCATTCCTACAGTCCAGTATTATCGATTATTGTTTGTCTTCTTCATCCCTCGACAACAGTTCACTGTTACATAACAGTAAAGTAGATTTGTGAAGAAAGCTGCACTGAGAAACAGACATGAATCCATGGAAAACCAGTGTGTTCAATTATATTGTTTTCTACCCAAAGACTGGATGTGGTTCTGCAGTTCATGTAGAAAGAAATCAATGACAAACAGGGTTCTGACCATCTGTTTCCACCTGTTTTCCATGTTTGCAGTTTTAAAAAAAAGTTTTTTCTGGATTTTATACTGTATTCAATTGTCTAAGTGTCATTGACCCAGCAATATATCCGTCAGTGATGTTTGTAAAGATCATATTTAAAGCCTGACCACTTTAGAAATATTGGTCATAAATTCAGGGAACTTCTGTGTATAAAATTTAAAAAAGGGGTTTACAACTTTGAAAATTTGAGTTTGGAATAGATTTAATAAAAAAAATAGGATATATGATTTATTGTACCAAACTTCCATTTTCACAGTGTGACTGTTAATAACCCGACATCTTTGTAAAAAGGTGATTTTCAGGTATGAAGTGAATGATGCTGCAATCGCCAAGTGCCAAAGCCAGGGGGCGCTCGTTAGTTGTCTCGCTTTATTGTTACTGTTTTAAATCAATTACCCTGATTAAGGCTCGTGCTGTTTGGGTTATTTATGTTGACATTTCTATTATCTCCATGTAATCTGATTTTAAAAATAACCAAATGTTGTCTTCCTCTAGAAAACATTTTTGAATAATGTACAGCTGCAAAATTAAATGAAAATGCAGGGCAACGTATTAAATATCAAATTTCATTCGGCGTTAATCAGATCCATGTTTTCTGCTCATGGGTTTCTGCGAAGCGGTTGCTTCGGCTGCGATCATGAATGAGTCACTACCTCATGCTGAGGATCATTTCCATGTGACCAAATCCAACAGTGGCCCGGCACAGTGACCCGACTTTCATAAATCCTGGTATTACCCAAAACAGCCCTGATGACACACCACTTCCATAACCACACAGCAGGTAAATACAAAAAAAAAACATGAGGCTTAATAATTTTACCTCAGATAATCTGGGAATTTTGTGTCAGGCTCACTATGTGGTGACCTGCGACTTTAAACGTTGCAGGTGAGAGTGTTTGTCTTCGCCGCAGATGGCAGAACCTGCTGCTGCGGTAAAACCCAATGGAACGTCACAGATAAAGGGTGATCCCATCACTCCAGTGTTCACCACTCACTGCTTCTATTCCTCTATTTGTAGAACTGTAGATAGTGAAGTTTTACTCTGAATCCATTTTTATGTAATTTCTAGGCCTTAATTGTTTTCAGGATGGTTGGATGTAGGAACTTATTTAAGTTTATTTTAATTATTTAAGTTTTTTATTTAAGTCTGTAGTAATAGTACAAGCCCATCAATATTCTCATAATTTTATTCTGATTTAATCAACAGATTAAATTAAACACAAAGTTCAAAGTAACATTCTCTTTTTGGTGGAGCTGCTTTTGAAATGAAAAGAGATTCATCGACTAAAATGCACATAAATACATCGCCTTACAGTATATTTATACCCCAGGATCTTTATCACTTTTTGCTACTTCAAAAACATAAATGAGCCTTACTAAGATTGTATTTCTAGACTAGACTAGAATGTCAACAAATCCAAATATACATAAAAACTCAGAAATGTACATAAAATAATCTAAAATGTAGTATATGTGCAGATTTCCCTTTTGGACTGAGAAGCACACCAGTCTTTTCCTTAGGCATGAATCTTACAAAGTGAAGCAATGTGGGTCACAGGGCTCAAATATAGAAAAGTAACACCAATGACTAAGTGAAACAAAATTATTTTAGTTACGTCTATTTCACAACAGGTTTGCTGTTGACTCCTGAAACGTAGCTTTCAAGTTCCATTGTATTTTTCCTTATTGTCAATAGAAAAAAATAATTGTTCTGCAAATACAATGAACTTGTGAAATATTTTTAATGTGAACCTTAAATGGAAGTATAGCGTATTCTATTGTCTTAAGTGTCGTCTGCATTCGAAGCTGTTTTTACAAGGCTTCTTCTTATCTTGTCGTTTCTGTTGATGCATCAAAAACATTTTTACAAATACAAAGAAATTAAACAATTCATGAAAGATTGTCAAAATTAAAAACAATATGCACATATTTTAGGTGTGCCACAATGGATGCTCATTGTTGACCTGATGTAAGGAGATTCTGAACCAAAAATACCATCTCCTCCTTTCTCAAGAAATTGATTACACATCAATTACAGAAATCATGTGTTATCTTTTAATAGACAGCATAATGCCTCGCTTGGCAGCAGTGAGGTTGTTTTGTTGTTTTGCATACTAAATCCATTCCACTAATCACATTTTGATTTCACAGTACTGTGGAGCGCAGTTCTTCTAATCTATTGTGTCTGTGGTCGCCCTTGCTTGCATTCCTTGGAGTTAACTAGAGCAAATGAACTGAAAAAGATCTTGATTAAATTTACAAGATCAAATCTCTTAACCAAATGTGCAAAGCAGGGCAGAATACATCCTTGGGTTGTACATGGACCATTGTCTTTCCTCTGTTGCCCATAAAGTTGAGCTTTTCTAAATGATTGTAACAATATGATTGATAAAGCATATGGCCACTAAAAATGTTACTGATCAGTCTCTCTCAAACATATAACTGTGAGAACTGAACCACAATAAAAACTGGTGAATTAGGATTGAACGTACTGTAAAAGATAGCGGTTAAAAACAAACTTCGTTTTAAATGTGGGTTGGTGGAGAAAGCGCTGTGGTGAAATGAAACAGATGGTCTGTAAGTGAATCGTTTAAGTCTGGGGGGGTCTCCCGCGTCACAGATGATCACAGTGACGAAAGTTGCTTCTGTGGCACCTGTTGCACACACTTTTGCTCTCTCGTTACGCCGGGTCTGACGTTCGCCTATCGTTTGTCCCTCATTGGTTGTTCTGCTCCTGCTGCCAGAGTTCATCCCTTCAATTTGAGCTTTGCATCTGTAAAAGCATCTGCTGCCACATACGGCAGCTTGTGTATTGCCATCATCCCGTGCTGCAGATGGAGGCTGCCCTAATGCTACAAGATTAGCTCAGGATCAAAGCAAACGTGACTCGGTGACATACTTTTCCACCTCTTTTTATCTTCCTTTCCTTTCTCTGATTTTCTCGCCTCTTCTTTTAATGTTCCGACCATATCACTCACTTCTTCCTGGCTGACACAAAAATGTGCTTTCTGGGTAACGTAAGGAAGGGGCACAAACTGAAGAAGTCAATAGATGAGTTGTTGGTAAACAGCGTTCAGTGACGGTGTGCAATCAGATTAATCAGTACTGGAACCGGACAGCACAGGGAGGTTTTTTCCCCAACTCAATGTTACATCAGTTAATTTTCCTCCAAGAATACTTCCGGTCAAGGAACAAGAATCTCAAAAACACTAGTTTAGGAATAGTTTTATTCCTTTCGAACTCAGATCCACTTGGACCTGCTTGGAAACCAGGTCTGTGTTTTGAAATAAACAGTTTTAAAATTAGCTCTAGTACTTTTGATGTGAAGAATGATAAAATATCCATGAATGATGCCAGAAGTATGTTAATGGTTATGAAAAGTGTAGGCTTGCGTGAAATGTGCAAACCAAATGGAAAGTTGACCTTCCAATTCCAGTTTTAAAAGTCATTCCTGTTTTATGCTTTGTGATCAATTCTCTTTGGAAAAATATAGTTCAAATCAATCAGTAAAAACAATCAAAAACAATTTTTTTTACATACATTAAGACAGAAATATTTTAAACATTTCTAATATTTAATCAAAATCAAAATGTATATTTTCTCTAGCAAGCGTTTGTTTTTGATAGATTGAGTAAAACTATAAAGGACAACTGGAAGCATGAATTATTACGCAAAAATTGAGATAAACATTACTCATGTTATGATTACAGTCTCATATCTATGAGCCCCAGAAATATTTTACATCCAGTCTTCATTTACAGTGGTAAATGCATCTACGTCTGTGTTGATTTTGACGTTGAATGCTTGAGCTTCTATCTGCCAGCCGTTCGGCCGCCTGGCAGAGTGACGTGATAATTCACAGGTAATCCCTCCCGCTGCCAATCGTTGGCCTCTAAATAGAGTTCAATCAACAGATGGGAGCAGGTGGCTTAGCCCTTTAAAAGCAGGGAGGCGAAGTAAGACAGCAGGACACAAGCGGACGAAGAGTGCAGCAGAGACAGACAGAGGTGGTTTACGTACTGCGTTAAAGAAAGAAAAACAGTCCCTCGAGTGGATTTTGTTGCTGGAACATCTCGACTCTTTGGTGCATTGAAGCTAGGACGATGACTGTTATTAAACATGGCAGACCGTAAGTACACACCTCAGACAGGACAGCTGTGTTCCCCGCAGACTGTGTGACACATTTTGCAGATTTGGATTTTTCTTCTCATAATGAGCAGACACGGTGGAAGAGATGCTTATGTTGATTTATTATGTTTCTGATGTAAATTAAAGACAAATCAAAGCTGGTGATTCAGATTTTTTTAACTTTAAAGTTTGTCTCACATAAACTTGATAACTGTGATTGGCAAACATTTAATCTGATGATTAATGTTGCTCAGTTGACGTATATGATTTGTTTTTGCTTTAATTAAATAATCAGCAGCATGGATCATATATTAAGTCCTTTTCAGTTACTTTTCAATCAGCCAAGGGTTTGATCACACTGTTAAGCCCTAGACAGTTTGAAGTGGTAAATCTGGATAAATTATAGGACAGTATGTCGAGTCCTGACACAGAGCATCTGCTCCTGTCTCCACATGACTCGGCAAAAAGCCTCTTAACCTGGTGACAGGTATTGAACCGGAAGCAAGCATATGCTGCAGTCAGCTGCAGCTCTACCTGTTTACATGTGACTCATCAGAATCTGTTGACCCAGCCTTGTGCTGAGCCTACCCGGCCATTCAGTCATGTGGCAGCTGTACGTCTATGGATTAAAAGAAGTTTGTGTTTTTCTTGTGTTTCAGAGTGCCAACAGTTCCAGTAAAGAACCTGAATGGATCCAGCCCTGTGCATCCTGCCCTGGCAGGTGAAAATATTAAACTTCTTTGATTAAATTTGAAAAAAAACAACTTTGGGCAAGTGGAAAGTTATTAATAGAAAGCTATATGAAGTTCCATATAAAGTTATGTTTGCCAATTGCCACAAAACACGTAGGGGACAAAGCAAATATCTGGAAGGAGCTCTGATCAGATGCAATGGAATGGGTACGCTCAAAATATATTCCTGTATTAAAGTGGCCTAGTCAAAGTCCAGATGTAAAGCCAAATTATAATAAGAGATGAGATGTGAAATTTGCTGGATCCAGTTGAATCTATCTGGGAAAGATAGTTTTTAGATGTGCAAAACTGGAGGATACACCCAAACTAATTGCACAAATATGTCACAATTATTGGAGTTTTAATGGTAAAATATATGTAATTTTCCATCCATTTCACAATTGTGAACTAATTCTGACAAATAAGATGTATTGATGGAAAAAGATGAAGGTGCATCACTACTTTTGCGAGGTACTGCATTTCGAAGCCAGGATAAATATAACTTTGTGTCACTGGCTGTTCATAGGTATTACGGGCATCCTGATGAGTGCTGCGGGACTTCCTGTCTGCCTCACACGCCCTCCTAAGCTGGTACTCCATCCCCCACCTGTCAGCAAGAGTGACATCAAACCTGTGCCTGGCTTGAGCCAGAGCTGCCGCAAAACCACAAAGAAGCAAGCTCGGAAAGGTGGGCCTCTTGGCTTGTGCTGCGGTGTTGCTTTGACTCTTAAAACCTATAATAAGCTTAGTCTATTGTTGTTTTGTTTTTTTCTCACAGGCAAAACACCAGAGGAAGTGGTGAAGCGTTATCTTCAGAAAGTCCGAAATCCTCCAGAGGAGGTGAGTTTACCTTGTGTTAAATATGTATTTTTGGTTTGTTCTGACCTCATGTAGTTTCATTGTTTACAAGGTAAAAGCCACAATTAGAGCAGTAATTTTTAAGTCAATGACATGTTGAGTTGTTTTTAGGATTGTCCTGAGTTTAGCTCTACATAACTTCCCATCCCTGCTAAAGGTACGCATCTCTACAGCACGATGCAACCGATACCATGTTTCATAGAGAGGATGATATATTTTGGGGAATTCCTCAACGAGCGCACGGTCCGGTGTATCCCCTACAAAAAACATGTGCAAACTGTAAACAGACAGTAGAGTACACCTTTTTGTTGAACATCCTGAAAAAAATTACTGCAAACAATTGCTTTCAGAAGTCATATAAGTAGTACAAGTAGTAAATTCACCTGGGTGTAATGTGACCTCAATGTGAAGCTGTGCGTTGAGTCTCAGAGGTTTCACCAAACAAACAGCATGATTGGGAAATATAGTTATGAGTTCATAAAATACTTTGAGATTTGTGATTGTGAAGTCACAAAATATTCAAATGTATCCAAAAATAATGAAATGGACAAAGATGGATGGATTCATAATACAAACTTGGTTCATCTTTCCTTGTCAGGACTGCACCATCTGCATGGAGGCCCTGGCAGGACCTTCGGGTTACAAGGGCCCCGGCGTGGGTGGCATCTCCCGGGCCGAGTCAGTGGGCCGTCTGGCACAGTGTGGTCACCAGTATCACCTCCAGTGTCTTGTTGCCATGTACAACAACGGCAACAAGGACGGCAGCCTGCAGTGCCCCACTTGCAAGACTATCTACGGGGTCAAGACGGGCAATCAGCCCCCAGGCAAAATGGAGTACCATGTCATCCCCCACTCACTGCCGGGACATCCCGACTGCAAAACCATCCGCATTATCTACAACATCCCACCTGGCATTCAGGTAAGAGTCGGAACATCAGTGAAAAGCAGAAATATAATCAGAAGAGGGATTTTTGTGCTTATTATTTTGGGGATGTTGTGTACCTCAGGGCCCTGAGCACCCAAATCCAGGAAAACCGTTTACAGCACGTGGTTTCCCCAGACACTGTTATCTCCCCGACAGTGAGAAGGGACGCAAGGTAAAAACATGTCCTCTTCTTTATGACTTTACTAGCACAATAATTACCCAGTGAGCAAGTTTCACTTTTAATTTCCTTGCTCAGGTTCTGCGACTTCTCCTGGTAGCGTGGGACCGCAGGCTCATCTTCTCCGTAGGCACGTCCAGCACAACTGGCGAGTCCGACACAGTGATCTGGAACGAGGTGCATCACAAGACTGAATTCGGCTCCAACCTCACCGGCCATGGGTACCCCGACCCGGGCCACCTGGACAACGTGCTGGAGGAACTGAGGGCTCAGGGCATCACCGAGGAGGAGTGCCTAACCAGAGACTGAGCGGATAAACGTTTGGAGCATAAACGACTTGATTTAATGAGACTGATGACGGAGGTCTCTGAGCTATTTTCTGACAAAGGGAACAGATTGATTGTGAATTAACAGCTGTTCAAAGAAACTTTGCAGGAATAGTTTCAGCTTCTGATGACAGAGGCAGATTTTTTGCTGTTCTGATGCTGAAAACGCATCAAGGCCACAAGGCTTACACAAGTCCACAGTAGTTTAAAAATGATCTGTCATTTCTTACTGAGAGACTTCGTAAGAGGGGCATGATGAGAATGTAACTGAGGTTATTTTTTTTTTAGTAATTTTTGACATGTTTACCACTGTTGCTGCTTTGCTGGACTCAGAGAGGAATTTAAATGAAGGTAAATGTTGCTGTTTTTTATGTTTTCTCAGTCTTAGTCAACAAAGCAAAACATTTTAACTTGGGATAAATCAAATGTTTAACAGAACATCTGAGCATGGATATTTGCTGACCTCTAGTGACACTTTTTCAGAACTGCATTCCTTTTTTGGTCTGATTTATAAATGTATTCTTGTATATTACAAATACTTGATATATGATGTTGGCTACACTCATTCTTGTTTTTATATTTTATTTACCATGTTATTTTATTTTATACGTTGTTTCACTATTTTATTGGCTCGGGCCAACGGTGTGCTGGTGTACAAAAGACTTTATTTTCTTCATAAACCTCCATTTTCATTTGATAAGCTCACAAATGGACATTCCCTAATCATCTGTTCCTCAATGTAGGTGTGTTTTTAAAAGCATTCTGTGTTTTAAAGCCTTGAATCGTTTATTATAGTCTTTCGAGGAAGAGCAAATTCACCAAAAAGCTAGGAGTTAGACCCTCTGCCTGCCGTCAGATTTGCACAAAGCTTTCTACTTAGCATCAGAGGAAAACAAGATCGTTTGCATCTTATGGTTTTTGTGTGTCTAAGTCACAAAAAGACACCAACCTCTAGGCACACTACAGAATGTGGTCAATGTTTTTTTTTTGTCATGTTCACTTTTTATCCTAAGAAGGTGCAAAACGACTATCATGAAGTGGGATTCAGTTTTGGCCAAAGTCAATTTGCATTAAGTGGACTGTTTTTTTGTGAGGTATGTTGGAGTGTGTTGGGTTATACTAATGTGGGTCAACATTTATACTTTATGATACTTTATGTAAGTATGTGTTTTATGTGCAGATTTGAATTAAACTGTTTTCTAAGAGAGCAAACTGAAGTCTGACATGGTTTACCTTTATTTTGTGCAAATATGAGTGTGCTTAAGGATATAAGGAGATTAATTGTAAACATTTCCAGAATGGAAGTACTAGACATTTATGGAAGAAAGTTGATTTTGTATGTAACCCATTTCTTTATTTTTTTTCCCTTGGCTTTGGTTCTTCACCCTGCTGTGACAACCCATTTTGAATTTTTGGCCAAAGGTTTGCAGATTTCTATTTAAAATGTCCTGGCACTAAAACAAGATTTCATTGGTCTTTGGAAGAGCAATGGGATGATAGATCCGTCACTGGGCTTAACCATGGGGATTATGTCTTTTTACATGGTATTCATTAAGCCAAAACACACCTGTAGTGTTTATTTAGAAAACATTAATCTTAGACTCATCTATAAAAGAGAGGCAAGACCACAGCATTACAGATTCTTTTCTGTAAAACCCGTCTATAAAACCCATCTAGTGTTGTCTGCTGCAGAAAACACTAGATGGGTTTTGTTGATTTAGTTTAACCTTGCGTTCTTGTGGCAAGTATTGTGCTAAAAGCTATTAGCAATGAAAGGGCATAGTAATGTATTTCTCTCAATTTTATGCATTAAAGCAAAAAAAAAAAAATAAAAATAAAAAAAATAGAACATGTTCACAAATATTTCTTTAGGCCCTTTCCTTGAACACTGGTGTAATAAGATATAAACTGTGAGAAATATTAGTAAATAGTTTATATGCATTCTATATGCATGGCACATGTACTGGATACAAAGTTTGGGGTTGTTCAAAAATATTCTGACTTCAGGAGGTGTTCTTGTTATATTTCTGGAAGATCTGAGTGCAAAGAGAATGGGACAACTGCTAATGATAAAGCTGTTTATGGTTGGTCAGGGTTAGAAGAAAGCTTACCTGACTAAGCCATCAGAAATTCATTTAAATTTACTTGGCAAGATCATTGCTTGACTTTTTTAGGATGAGAATTTTCACATTTGATCATTCTTAGTTTATAAAAAACAAACTTGGTAGTCTCTGCTAAAGTAGTTGTTGTGTATGAAAATCTTAAAGCCTGTGCCTAGTACAGCAAATGGCTAGATTATGTAGATCATTCACAATACTGACTTCTTCCTCTCAGGATGAGCACTTTATCTGCAGATTAGTCTGGTTTCTGGATTAGCTGGCGGGATTACTTCCACTTTAATGAATGAGGAATTTACAGAAGCAACTAAACACAATTATAAAGGTCCCCAGCCTTCAAGAACAGTCAGCTTTGGAAAAGAAACAGTTATGGGATGAAATGTGACAATGACGTGACAAAAACTGTAAGAACTTCAACACACAAGCAACTTCAGCACCAATTTCAGGAATGTTGTCGCTTTGATGATGATCCAGAACACGTCACATTGAAAACCTTTCAGATCAACTTTCCATTTCTCCTTCATTTCTGCAGCGACAGAGCTTTGCGTTAAGTGGCAGATGTGATGCTTCAGTATGTGGAGGCGTTCAAAAAAATGCACCAGGCCGCCTGCTGGGTTAAATAGAAGCAGATGGGTTAAGGATCTAATCGGGCCACTCCTTGGTTAAGCCAGACTGACAGCAACTAGTGGCACTAATGTAGATGAAGTGATAAAGGATGACTTCCATTTCTGCTCTGCATCGCTCTGTCTCTGCTCTTTTATGGTTTAGTGGGGGGGGGGCAGCAAAGGAAGCGAAAAAGAGCTGCAGAAAATGATACACTGGTTCATATCTCAACATGAAGTAGAGAAGGAAACAAGAGAAACTGCAAAGAGAGAAAGAAATGCATTATGAAAGGCTAGATTAAGGTGTGCAAGGATTTGCAGAAACCTCTAGGCAGGGGGGAGGGGTCCTCAACTGGTCAGACAAACCCCTCCTGCAGAGCGCTATTGTCCACCACCCACGGCTGTGCAAAGAAAGCTGATTACAAAGGACAGCAGGCTGTATTCCTCTGCAGTTGATCACCACATGTTGCCATTTTTGCCTGATGTCTCTCCCTGTAAATCCCAGCCTTCGGAGATTTGCCCTTTCCCCAATGACATGACTTGCTTTTTTTTTCTTTTCTTTTTGTGAGGATCTGAACTGTTGTCTGCTTCGTCTTTCTGCATAAATCCAGATGCAGCAAATCCGCCCTCCCCGCAGCTCCTCAAAACGGCTTGTGTATTATTAAAAGCTTTTAAATGGAGCAGAGTGTTGGCTGACTACCAAATCCATTGCCCTGTTGCCAAGGAAACACACATTTGTGGCCGCTAGTCTTTTTTGCTCCTATTTCCACCCCCTCCCCCTCCCTTCCCTTGAGGCTCATATTTCAAGAGTGTCAGCAATCTGGTGTGCTCACACTGCTGCCTTTCAGCTAAAAGCTTTTTGTGCTGCCACTGGAGCAGAATGGAGGGCAAAAGAGAGAGCAGATGGGAGTGGTTAGCGAAGAGAGGGGGAGGGGGCTTGGAGGATAAAAAGGCCCTCTCTCACCGTTGCCAAGGCAACTTGATGTCACGGTGACATCACACAGTATTAAAAGCTTTTAACCGGATTTCTCTCCTGCCTTAGGCCCCATTTTGAGTCCTCTTTCAGCTAGGCTAGGGGGAAGGGCAGAGGCAGGCAGGACGGCTGTGGCTGTGCATGCTCTCTCACATGTATCCCTCCTTCCCTGCAGACTCAACCCAGCCCTTATAACAGTAAAAAGACTTTCAAATTCAAGCTCTAAAGCTCCTATCTTTGCAAAAAAAAAAGAAAGAAAAAAAAAGAGAGAAACCCACAGCCAGCACAGGCCAAAAGAGAGACATAGAGAGGAGGAAGCCAACTCCAAAATGGCAGTGGACGATAGTTTCAGCTACCTGATGCCAGGCCACAGCGAGAAACACAGGAGAGCCCCGAACTGGACAGACGGCGAAATGAAGGCCCTCCTGTACGTGTGGGAGGAATTCCACAACGAGCTGAAAACCAGCAAGAGGAATGCCAAGGTTTACGAGAAGATGTCCCAGAGGTTTTTCCAGCTCACCGGAGAGCAGCGCTTCAAAGAGGAGATCAAAATGAAAATCACTAACATGTCCTTCCAGTTCAGGCAAGTGCTCCATGTCCAGCATCTGTGACTCCACAGGTCCAGATGTGGCACGACTAGTAAAAAAAAAAAAAAAAAAAAGTAATAATCCTTCCACTTTCTTTGTTCTTACAGGCGACTGAAGGCCACAGCCAACGAATCGGGGGAGACGCCGGACTGGCCTTACTACAAGGCCATCGAGAAGATCCTCTCCAAGCCGCTGGAGAACGGCAGGGTGAACTCGCTGGAGTTTCAGGCCTCGGCCGCCGGTCCCTCCACTTCGTCCCAGTCCACAGACAACCCCTTGTCCCAGTCGGAGGAGGGCGTGATTGGATTCCTGCCAGAGTACACTGGCTCCTCAGATGAGATGGAGATAAAGCAAGAGCTGGACTCTTTGAGTTCAGACAGCGAGCACATGCTGGGCTCCAGGTAACAGGAAAACCAAACACCCACATACAAGTATGCTTTTTTATCTTAAGGCAACACAACTATGCTGCTTGTAATTGTTTTGTTGCTTATATTCCATATTTGTTGCCTTACTATTATATTATTATTTCTGGGATTTATTTTGAATCCCAGAAATAAGGACTTACAACATTAGGACTTACAACAACTGAAATAACTTTATGTATTTATTTTTTTTTCATAAATTGAGAGAGACAGGCATCTCTCAATTTATACAAAACAATGAAAAAGGAGTATTAGTTTTGCAAAAAAAAAAAAAGCAACAAAGACTATACCCTTTATTGGCATTACAACTCCTCTTATAATTGCATAGTAGTTTTTTGAATGTTTCCACTTTTATTTTGATGATTTGTCTTTTGGTGATGAGTCTTTAAACTTTATCTGACCTGTTTTAGAGAAAAAATGTTTTTTTTGTTGCTTTTTTTTCTTTAATTGAGTTGTTTCAATTAGTAATGAATTAATTAAGAAAAAACTCACATTACATCCAGCAAGCCAAAGATCAAGATATTTGAGATGAAATCCAAATAAAATAACAGTAATATTACAGTCAAATAAATGATAAAATATTAACTATCACAGAGAATAACTAAATTACAGATGAAATGCTAATGTATAAATGGGTGGTGTAATTCTTTCTAAAATTACTTATGTAAGAAATAATATAAAAAAATGAGAAAAAATAAATAATCAAGTAAAGTTAGGTTTAATACAAATTAAATAAATGTCTTTTTAAAGGCTAGTGGTGAACAAGTACCTACACCCAACTAAACACAAACTTAAATTGGATTTTTCATAATCAAAAGCGGCCTACAGCAAAACACTGCAGCGATGTCCACAGTAATGAAACACTGGAGCTCGACAGCTGCCTGCTCATTTTTAATCATCAGTGTTAAAAGGTTTTGGTGATCTACTGCACCACAAAGGGCTGTTTTTATAGCTAAAACAATCATACATTTAATAAGCATCACATGACATGCAAACAGTGCTGCTCCTGGTGACTGCCAAATTTTGAGACATTAATCCAGTCTGCATTTATTTTGCGCCAGGCTGAGACAAAATTAACTGAAACCAAAAATTGTTTGAACTGGTTTTGCAGTAAGAGGGATTCTGTTTAATAAATATGAGTTCAAGGACACTTTTTACTTCACACAGGCAAACATTATTAACTGGGCTAACAACAGATAATGAACCTAAGTGTTAGATCTTTCAGGCTGTGTCAGGTGTTTGGAAACTTGTTCTATTTTTAGTCACTAGTCTGTTTTTCATAGACAGCGCGCTATATTCTTGATAGGTATTATTTCTTCTAAACCTAATTCCCATCTAAAATCGTTGTAAACCTTTATACGTAGATGTTCCTCTCCGCTCCTCAGCTCCCACCCCGTCTCAGCCAGGAAGAGACGTGCCAAAAAGTACCTGTCCCTGAAGAGGAAGAAGCTGCAGGTCATGCAGGCCATGCTCCAGCAGCACAAGAAGTCCAGCCAGGCGATAGAGGAGACGTGCAGGGAGCTCCGCCGGTCCATGCACCAACAGAACCTCCTGCAGGTCCAGTGTCTGCAGCTGCAGGAGAGGATGATGAACCTCCTGGAGAAAATGATACAGCTCCCCAGCTCAGCGTCAGTGGTTTGGAGTCAAAGTGTGGCAAAAGATCCAGGGAAACCGTGAAGGGCGGGAAAAATCATGGAATCTCCCATCGCTCATAGGAAAAACAGGTTCTTTCATTTATGGTCTCATTTGAATTATTACATACAAATTAGACAATAACTGTTATCACACCACAGATATGGACTTCCACCAAGATATACTTTCACCAACTCTGTGGGGGTGCCTGAAAACAATGATTAAAAGAACTAAAAGGACTTTGTTTAAATTTTAGCCTCCACTGTATGTAGGGTTACAAAGTAGTCTTTTTTAGCTTAGAACTAGTTGTGTAAAAATATTTCTCAGTTACATGCCAAGTATCCAATTAAAATAACTACAAACAGTCTTTTGAAATCCTGCCTTTTTGTTTGTTGTGCCTTTCTAATTACATATCAGGATTGTCTTTTAGCAACGCAAGCTAATTTGCAACATCATGAGGCAGGCGTTGAATTCACTGATATTGAAGGAAGCGCTTTGAGAAAAAAAAGAACCAACACAAATTCTTTTTGGTGTCAAGATTTGTTTTCAAATCTTTTGAAAATGTGATTTCGGTGGGAAATTCCTCCTTGCAAACATCAGATTAGGTATAATTACAGTTAGCCTTGATGCCTCAACATTACACAGCTGACTCTCACCCTGATCGCTGCGAGTATCGCAGAGATGTTTTGTTTGATTAAAGCTTTCATGGTGCTGCTTACTCAAAAAGTCTGCCAAGTAATTTTTTTTTCTGCTTTTGTCCATTTTTTTCTCTTTTGCTTTGAAAGGAACTGCTAAACATGACATTTTTCATTCATTTATTATTCATTCATATAAATATAAATGAATAATCATGTATAATTTCATTTTGGTTACAGACTGCACTAACCTCTCAAGCAGTCTATCAGCCCTATGTTTCTCTTCAGTAAGTCAAACTTTTTTTTTAAACTAAGTACTTCCCAAAAAGATCTGTGTCCCCTTTGGCTGCCTTTTCACTCATTATTACTCTTGCACCAAAATGTTTCCATTGTTAACACTTACTACTATCTCCTTTTGCCACTGGTACTACACTCAATTGTTTCCTAAAACATTTTACATGTTTGTAATGGTTCACTGTGTAAAATAGTACCCTACACATAAAAGGCCCTTCTCCATTGTCAAGTGTCGTTCTAACCAGTTAGTATTTGGTTTGGTTAAATTTGTGACAGACGCAACTGCTCTTTCATGCTGGACCCCAAACCTGGATTGCAAAAGAACCTATATGTTGTCATAACAGCAGCTTTACTTGAATTGCACATTTGCTTGTCTTTTCAATTGTAAAGAACCTTCAGAGAGAAATCTGACAATCATAAATTAATGATTGCTTATGATGCAAAACTAGACACTGGTCGACCTAAAAAAGCATACATACATTTTTTTTCATTTTATTTGTTTGATATAAAACATTAATGTTGCTGGTGATTTTGTGAAAAATAATAATTTTTTTATGGATTTTTAATTCCTTTACAATTTCCTTCAAATTAAAGTTAAGTTTTTTCAAATATTTTTAAAAATGGGATTAAAAGTTTTATTGCTGGGTTTCAGACACGTGACCCGGATGACGCGCGAAATTTAGATGGAAGACCGGAAGTTGATTTCTCCACAAAGGAAATTGGTCACAACGAGTACGCTATCGCCCTAAATACGCTGGAGCAGACGAGCAGACGAGGCATATGCGCGAAAAAAATACGCGCATATTTAGGATATTATCCGTATTATCTCGGTAAGAAAGACTTCTCTTTAGAACAGTGAGGATTTACCCGGTGTCGAGACATAATTAACTATCTGGAACTGCAGACCTCATATTATAAGAGGGGCCAGAAGTAAGCTTTCAAAAACCTGGAGAATACACGGGGTCAAGCATTTAAGATCTAAAGAAGCATTAAATGGCTGTCGACTTGTTTCTGAATCTGAAAATACAATTTAAACGATCGTTACCTGTTAGAAAGTGGGCACTGCAAACTCTTGCATTTAGTTTCCGCACCTCCTGTTTTTTAGCTTTAGATTGTTGATCCACTCTTCTCCTTTTTCTTTACGTTTTTTTAAAATGGACTCCCTTATGGCCAACTACCTTTGAAACACGAAAATAACGTTTATCTTTCTCTCCATTAGAACGGTTGGACACAGACTTTAGACATTTTGATGGTGGATCAACAGAAATAAATGGGCTACATTTACTTCCGGCCCTCCATCTGCATTGGGTGACGTCGGTGCTACATCATCTGAAACCCAAAACTTACTAAAACGAAAAAAAAATTAAACATAAAACAAAGTTTGCATCTTGGGAAAGCCATTCAGAATATATGGCTGTTGTTCAAGAAACTTTTAGAGTACTGCCAGAGTTTTAGATGCAAGCATAAAATCCAAAAACCTCCTAGTTTTTGGATTTGAAGTGTGAAAAATGACATGCTTTGTGATCCCTTGTAAAGCGCCCAATTTTAGTTTATTCCTCAGAGTACATTAGGTCTGTATTACTTAAAAAGCAGCAGTGTTTTTATTCTAAAAGAGAGCTATATCTGTGCCCTCCCACACACATTATAATGAATGGAGCAAAGTATAACAACAGGCCTGGTTGACTGATAACCTTTGATGTCACATGACATTTGTTCAAATAAGCACTGTCCCTCCCTTTTTTTATGAGGGAGTGTAAGCTGCACTGCACATTTGTAGAAAAACAATGTGTGCAACCGTTGAAGCCCTTTGACCACTTGGGTATTATTTTCACAACACTTGTGGGGTTAGTGTGGAGCAAAGCTGGAACTACTAACATGAAAAATAAATGCGACAGGATTATAAAACATCCAGGTAAACACGTATGCTTTTATTTCTGCATTGTGATATGTATATAAATATACTCCGTCCGCGCTGAATTCAGAGTAACTTTTACTACGTTTTTAAGTTCTGATAGAAATGACGCTGAAGTACAATCTGTGTTTTAAAATCTGATCAAATTCAGAGCAAAATTAACATTTTCAACTGCCGCTTGTGTCAGCCAATAGAGTCATTCCATTCGTTTGAATATTGAATGTGACAGGCATGGTGATTGGGCAAAGGGAAGCGTCACGTGTTCGAGAGACGTTACGCTGTCATGGTTACAATGAAAGACGCTTTGTGATTTTCGCGAGGGAGGAGGTGCTGTTGCGAGTAGCCATATGGACCCCTGAATCACGGCAGGACAATGTTGTAAATAGTTTTATAAGAAATAAATCGAAAGAAAACATCGACGTTTGGCATTAGTTTCGTAAACCAAAGGAGTTATTTCAAGGAGTGCGCATACATTCTGGTATTTAAGGGAACTTTTTAACACTTAAACAGGTAAGCCAATACGTTTTTTTTCTTGCGCAGGTTTCAGTTAAGGCGTGAAAGTAATGAAATTGTGATGCTTTCTTTGTAGTAAGAGAAAACATATGACTGCCATGTTGCCTAAGTTCAAGTCTGTCCTTTTGTGGTAAGTTGGGCTATTTTAAAAATAACTGGTTTGCTGAACCAAAGTGTATGTTTGTCATTAAAGTACTGGTGAGTAGAAAGCCAGCTGGCGCTCTGTTTGGTGGGAAGGGGGCGGGCAAGGGTTAGCGAGGTAGGGGTGAAGCAGGGTGAGTAATAAAAGCTGTGTTTTGGCATGAAAGATCCACCTGTTATGTCTCTGACAGATAATTGGTAAAGCAAGATTGATTAAAATTTTGTTAGCTTTTATTTAGCAAGCAAATGGAAGCATGAAATTAAATTAAGCTACATGTGGATACATGTAAGTTATTTTATGTTTTAAACACAAATTCTTGAACACAGTGTCCAAACAAAAGATTCTGTACTAAAATAAGGTGTTTCTAGAAAATGTGTGCATATTTATTTTAGTCTGAGATCTATATAAATTTAACTCATGCCTTTTTTTTAAATAGGAAAGACAAGATGGCATGCCATTCAATTAAGGTGGATGTGCTACTATTAAATTATCTTTATGTTTTAATACAGTGTGAACTAACGGAGTTCCCACATAGTGTTGAAATATATGGAGCTTGCTTTAATATATTCTGTCTTTGGGCATGAAAACAAAGCGTGTCCTACTTTTGATACATTTAGAATACATAGCAATGAAAATGGTCTCCAATAGGGTTCTGCTCAGTGGTTACTGCTATCATGATTTACTGCAGAACTTCCTCCTTCTGTCATGTCTGTGTGGTCTTGCTACTTTTAACTTTAAAGTTGTAAAGTATGTTAACAGTTTGTTTTGTAATATTTGTTTTATTTGTCCATATAGATAAATTTAAATGAGGTTTGAATAAATATAGGTGCAGCGTCAGAAATTTTCTGCTAGTATTCATCTTTTTTCTCTCTTTATTTTTAGCAAATTGATTAAAATGTTTGGACTTGGGCATGCTAAGTGGTTAAATTATTAAATCTAAAGTGTTTTTTTTCTCTTCATCTGATTGCAGGATGACAACAATACAGTAGTGGTGGCAATTTCAATGGTGGCAATCTCAAGGTTTTCCGTTTGAGACTTAAAATGAGGATCCAAGGGCAGCCTGAGGGTGCAAGGAGGCGTCTGGATATGAACGCAACTGGTGAACTCCGGGACGTGGAGGTCATCCGCGGTCGGGCTGGATATGGTTTTACTATTACAGGACAGAAACCGTGTCTGCTGAGTGGCATCATGGAGGGTAGTCCTGCTTTTGTGGTGGGACTCAGACAAGGAGATCGAATCATGGCCATCAATCGAGCTGACGTTTCCGCTGCTTCTCACGAAACTGTGGTGCAGCTGATCGGTGGCTGCAAAGGACCCCTGCATATGGTGGTGCTCTCAGAACGACGAATAATGGGGAACCCCATCCTCAATGATGCCAAGTTTGGGTTTGAGCAAAAAAGTAGTGTTTTCCAGAAGCCAGGTGTCTTCCGCTCTGTGTCACATGACTCAAGCAGACCGTCCTTTAATCCTAACAACGGTGTCACCTCTAAACAAAGGCCGGTTTCAGAGCCCGACATGTCGCTGTGGTCACAACAATTTAATGTTTTGTCTGGAAAGAAAAAGGAGGAAACGCCCACGGTTAAAGACACAGATTCTGTTTTTACAGACACAGAAGAAGTCAACCCAGACTGGAGTGTTTTAAACATGAATTTGGTGGTGGGCTACCTTAGCTCCACAGAGCTGATTTTGAACACCAGTGACTCAGAGGACGACTGTTTAAACGCTATTCGGGAGAGAATCCGACAGCTGGGCACAGAGCAAGATACCCACACCCTGGTGATGATGAAGGTCATGTTTGATTGCATTCGACTGTGTGACGACGCAGGAGCCGTTTTAGCGGCGTTCCCTGCCGAGAACCTTGTCTTAGGAGCTGTTTGTGCTGAGGACCCACGTTTCTTCTGCCTAGTCACCACGGCACACATTATCAATGGCCGGGTACCAGAAGATGGTCCTCTTCGGGCATCCTGCCATGTGTTCTTCATTGACCCAGACCTGGGAAACCACAAGGATCACATAGGGATTGCTTGTCGGTTTGGCTTTAACTGTACCCCAGATCCAGACTCTTTGGGCTGCCTTGAGTTCCCTCAGACTCCTCCAGACGTACTACACTTTGTAACAGTTCTATATAGCGACCTGGGGGAGGCGGTGGAAAGGCTTCGAGCTAAACTGGACATGGAGGCTCAGCAGACCGACAGCACCAGCAAATTAGGCAGTGCGAGCAGCAACGGGGATAGCGGGATTGAAAATTCTTCCCCCCCTGAGGAGAGAGCGGACAGGGATTTCCCTTCTGATATCCCAAATCTTTCTGGAACCCACCTCCCAAGCTGTCCATGGGATTATCCCTTGACTGAGGTCGTCACCCCTATAAACCCTGCCAAGAATGGCCAAAAACCTGAGCCAGAGAACAGTGCCAGCCCACATTCTCTTTCAGAGTCACTACCTGGCCCGGATTCTCTCACAAGCTTCTACGGAGGTCCCCCACCCAGGCTGGAGTTTCATTTCAAGCCTCCACCTCCGCCGTTACCCTTGAGTAAAAAAACAAACTTTCTGGCTTATCCCTTAAGAAGCAGCCAAAGGTGGTTTTCAAAGCCAAAATGGCCTAAAGCCCTAAGCAGCGACTCTGTAAATCAGGAAACATCCACCAACATAAACTCCACCACAAATAACCCTCTGTCTGCGCTGAATCAGGTGCACTCAGACAGGTACCACTCCACAGAGGCCATGATGCCTCCTAGAGAGGAATGGACCAAGAGGTTTCTTGAACAAAGACAGAAACAGCGGGCAGATGGCAGCTACAGAAATGTAAGATATTGCCCTAATTTCTCTTTAAACTTTTCAATACAGATGAAATATTTAGCTTTAGCTACAAATAAGCGGGTGTATTTATATAAACTGCTGGTTTAAAATGGCAGATTTTTCATTTTATCTTGATAGATCTTCTAAAACACAGATACTTTTTCAAAATGTATAAATGCTAATTTCAGAAAACACTCATGGAAAGCCTTCCCACTGTTGTCAACCATGATGTGTAGGGGAAAAAGAGTCAAGATTTTTTTTCTTGTTGGTTTTACCTTTGACCACAAGATGTCCCCATGTATCCATGCAGCTCCGGAAACAAGTTTCCCCTGTGGGAAACAGCAATGCACTTAAACAGATTCACTGGAGTGGTTTCTCACTTTCTCTCTCTCTTCAGCCGCACAAAGGGCTCCAATTAGGCCCCATGGTGACAAATGTGTGTTCATTTAAAAAAAAAAAAAAGTACTCTAAAGTATGTGTGCTGGATAGGCTTGGATTCAAACTGCATCCTCTTTTAGATCCCATCACTGTATTTATTATGGTAATTTTCAAATTCAGAGCTAGATTGTGTGCCCCTGCTGCGTTCTTAGATCTGAAAGAAGACAACTTTAGACAGGAAGTTGAGCAAATTACAGGGTAGAGCCCGTTTCATACATTGGTAATTATCTGCAATTCTTAAACTCTAGTTTAAACATCAGTCACAACCTCTGCTATAATAATTGGCTGGGGTGTGGAAAAAAGTTAGAGCTCATTATCTTTTAAGGTAGTTCTGCCTCAGATGAGCTGATTGACTTTGATGGGATTTAAAATGTGTGATCTGTGAGTGTGGATGAGACTTAAAAGTAAGTCTCATCTGAATGCTCTACTTGAACATTCAGATGAGTCACTGATATATCGCAATTACATACTAAATCTGCAGACAAGTAACTTATTAAATTGTTTTTTTTCCCCCCAGGTAGTTAAACACTGTTTCAAACTTGAATATGTGTGTGCTCAATCTAAAACCAGTAAACTTGCTTTCAAATGGGGAAAGTATGATGTTAATTTAAACATGCAGTGATTTGTGTTTTCTTTTCAACCTTCTCCTCTGATAGGGATCCAGGTTTTGGGGTATAGGTGTTGCCCGTGCCTCCAAGCGTAGTTCTTCCAAACGTCTCAGCATGGCACGGTCTCTGGATGATCTTGAGGTAGGCATTGTTATTTTTAGGGCTGTGTGAGATATGATTTTTGTATAATGGGTCCAACCCCAAGTATTTTCTCTGACTGCAGCCTGATCACAGCATTTTTAAATAATCATTCCAAGTTGCTGATGAACCTTGACTGGCGATCTCTGTCGTTTGTGTTCCGTGGAACCTAAAGAATCATAGTTTCCTCTAACAATCTAACTGTTTATACTTTCTTACAGTAAGATTTACTTAGGAATGCACTGATATGAAAATTTGGGTCACTATAAATATCTGCTATTAATATTGCTTGTATAACCTACCATCTTGGAACACATAGACAAATGACAACAAGATAGAAACAAACATCAGTTGTTAAAATTGTGAAAGAGAAACTGTATTAGATGCAGTTTCTTGTCAATGAGTGACTGGCTTTGGTAGTGGGATCGCAGTTTCAGATGTATGCAGAGAAGCTGAAACATTAGCATTTATTGTTTATAACATTCAAAGTAGAGCACTCAGTCTATAAAGGAGAAGAACATCTGAAATATGACATTGTGATAGACACTGATAAACACTAGTGTCCTCCTGAAAACATTGTTAGCAGCAGCAATATAAGAGTTTATTAGAAACTCTAGTTATGTCTATTAAGTTAGATAGCTTTAGAAAAATAAGCCTGTCTTGTGGAAAATGCTGCTGGAACAGAGTAATAGCCATGTTGACATCGAGTACATCATTTATGAGTGAGTTAAGTGAGGAACAATCCCGAAGCCAATTAGACAATATAATGCTGAAGAAATGTAATTTGTTGGAATTGCAAGTGCCCGATATTGATTTTAAAGTATCAGATGGAGATTTGACGTCTGCAAATGCATATGTTGAAATGACTTCACTAAGTGATGAATTTAGAGATCTGCTCAAATCACCTGTGCTTGACTGCAAAAAAACATTTGTTTTTTGTCTTTTAATGTGGACTTCCAACCAAACGTACCCCTTTTTGTTGCACCTTCAGTTCTCTCTAACCTTTCATTTCCGTTGCCTTGAACTCTGTTTGGTGCTCCACTTGTAGAGAGAGGGGGCGCACAAAGTGGTCTTTGTGTGAGTCAGAGGCATGGACCTGTTTGTTTGGTCTTGCTAATGAGCCCTGCTGCACATTCTGAATTTTGTGCTTACGTTGTCTCATATTAATGGCACTTAACAACTCGCTCTACGCCCCTCCCTCTGCAAGCCTGCATTACTGATTCACAGTCGCCTGCAGTTTACCTAAAATGACCATTTTAAATGTACATGAAGAAAACAGAAAAACAAACCAAATGATTGCATGCTCTATTGCATAAATATGCATGAGTCATACACTCTGAGAGGGAGACCGTAAACCTGCTTGTCAGATTTGTCTCAACACAGACTGAACAGAGCTGTAGCTTTAAAGCTCCATCTTTAGAGCAGGTTTGACCCAGATGTGAAAATAACATTACGTCTTTTGTTAGTAATTCGCTGTGCTGATCAGTTTCATTTGCCGTCATCTTCCATGCACGTTCAAGCATGTTGTGATGAGTAATACAACTTAAAGACACTTTAAAGAGTTTTGAAAGTTGACTGATGAGTGATTATCACCCTGCTCAGTATTTTTGTCTTCTTGATCATGTTTAAGTATTTTTTATTTCCTTTGGCTTCCAAGAAGTTTCAATTTGCTGCACATCAATCAATAGGGAAATTGCTTCTGAGTATCTTCGAGCAACTGATGTAGTGCTTTTCCTGGAATCATTATCTGGTGGATATAAATTGAGAGACTGTAAGTGGTTGTATAACATAATCTCGGGTTGTGTTGCTCTATCTTCTCATCCCTATACCTTTAGTTTGCTTTGTTACACAGTTTTATACCAGTGGTACATGTTCTTAAAACCTTTCTGCCATGATAACTTGTGCTGTTCCATGGGTTGGACTAATCCACTATAAAAGAGGAAAACATCCATGAAAAATCAATCAATAAGCACATGTTCAGTTTCTGGCATTTTGGTCGTCCATCTCCAGCCAAAGTTCACAGCTAAGGAGAAATGTTTTGTGGATTTCTTTACGATGCACCAGTTGGAGAACTTTTGCTTTACTTATTTAAAAACTCCTGACTTAAAATTTAACACAGTATTCTGTGGAGACCTTGTATGTCAGCCTCAAACTGAAGCCATCAGGATGTTGTGAATGACAAGGTCAGCATAAATGCATGATAACCTCTGAATTAGTGCATGCATCTGGACTCACAAGGACATCCTGAGACTTTTTTTTTCCTCGTCACCCTCCATGGCAGATCTTTCTGGCTCTGGTTAGCCTTGATGCATTTAGAGAAGAACAGAAAAAACTGGTTTTGGTAGTCTTTTTTTTTTTTTTTTTTTTATTGGTTGGTGTGGCAATGGTTTGTTAAGAGCGAACTAATTCCCTTTGTTTTAATATGGCTGCGGCAAACAAGCCACAGTGTACTGCACATGTGATCTGTTTGCATTTGTTGTGCATTTCTCTCTCAGTACAGAGAGAAGTGTCTGATATTCCATGTCTGTTTTTGTCTGATTTGGTTTCCCCCCTTATAGCTTCCAGCACAGAGTTAGTCAGATCCTCTTTATGTTTGGGCATGTCAAAAAATGTTCTGCTTTGTACATTCTTGTCTTATTACCGTTCAGAACTCGTCAGGCAGATGTCTCTGCATCCAACTATAGAGCTAAAATTTTAGGAGCGAATTTTCTCATCACAACCCCAAAAACAGATGCTTGCACTCAGCAGATGACTGTGTGTTCAGCACGGCAGAGATGACACCATTAGTCGGATGCTCTGTCTGTGTTCACGCTGACTCTGCTCTGTCTTCAGAGGTGTTTTATAGCTGCTTATGAAAACATCTGTTAATGTGAGCTGCTAGAGAAAGCACACTGTTTTCACCCTGCTGCGAGATCCAGGTCAATTTCTTTGCTCTTTGAGTGTTTTCTCTCCTTTTAGGTGTGGAGGCATTAGTAGCACTTGTTTGCATGCCTGGAGGTAACATATCTGTCTTATGGGCGTAGCAGAGAAGGCATAAGGACGCAGAGACAGTGAGGGAGGTAAATACAGAGAGGAGAGGGACAAATTCACAGCAGAGAAAGAGAGGGAGGGAGAGGAACCGGCATCAGAGGGAAGAGAGAGGGAGCTTTTGAACTCCCAGTAGCTGTCAGGATTTTCAGGCTCCTCTCCACGCGTTCGCCTCCTCCTCCTCCTCCCCCGTTCAGCTTCGTCTCTCTCTCTGCACTGCGAAGCGCACAGGCTCTCGCACACACGCTCAGCCGACATCCAGCGGATGGACTCTTTTACACGCACCAGCCGCAGGGACCAGCGCTGAAAACGAGCCAGACGCACGCACACAGGGCTATACATGGAGCAAACTTTAACTCTCAACTCTGTAAGTCGTCATGTCTTCAGCTCTTTCTCATTCAGGCTGTCTGCCGATGCCATTTTCATCTTCCACACTTTTCCTTCTTGGGGCTCTGTGTGGCTCCTGTTGTAGCAGCATACAGTGGTTAGCTTGTGTGGTCTGTCAGAGGAATGTTTTGACCAGTGCCAGCTGAACTCCCATGTGTTGTATGATACACACACTGTGTTGCTGTATGAAGCAGGATGTGCTGCTGCTTTATACACCAGGATCCAAGCTGATTTTCATTTAGATCCTGAGACTTAAATACTCTTATGAGTTTTTATGACCCAGGCTTATGCTTATTAAATGCAGGGCCTTTTGAATGAAGTGCGCTCTGCTGCACTTGCCCTGAGAAATGACCCTGTTCACAGTCAGCTGGCAGCACCGAGACAAGTTCCATTGAGTGTGAAGGACACAGAGATGCAGAGGTTGTTGCTGTCAGATGGGATTAAATTTGCTGTGACATTTAGTTGCTTTGTTTTGGGCTGTGATCACGTTGCAGCCACTGTTACGTTTGATCTTGAACTGGTTGCCTGTGGTTCTACCTTACCCATATTTGCTTTGTGTAGGCATGTCCCTGCTTTAATTTGCCAGCTTAGCAGCACTACACTCTTCATGATCTAACCTGTGGAACTGATGTGAACATGTAAAAATTACTTACTTTTTTGGTGTGGATTTTAGTAGAATTTTAGATTTGAGTTGAAATGGAGCAAGTTTAACAGCTAAAAGACAATTGAATAAAACCAGGTAAATTCCAAAGAAATTAAATTACAGTATTGTTAAAAAGTTAATTTGTTTTGATAATTTCCTTCTTTAAATGAAATATATGAGCCTACTCTGATCACATATTCTAATTTCTTACATATGACTGCATATATTTTGTCGATAGCATCTTGTCTTACTGATTAGCTTCAGAGATTAGCCGTGTTTCATTTGAATAATATTATATCCATAAATGTGTCCTCACTCCCTCACAGCCTGAATGAACTTCATAACTAATAAATCATAGAAAATACATTTCTCTTTTCGACTGCGTCTTAACTGTTTGTACTTCCTCGGACTTAATTTATGGCACTTACTGAAAAAGTAATCAAGTTTTCGTATGTATATGAACAAGTTTACATACAGATATTTTTCCTGCCAAAAACAGCAAAGCTTTGTGTTTTTAACAATGCCCACCTGAGCTTACTAGCAGTTGTAACCTTAGCATTAGCACAGTACTGGCTGAAGCATCATCCAAACATTTTTAGATCTGTTCGAACAAAATTACATATGAATATGTAAGACCAGATGAAAACCTTTTTCCTGAAAAAAGTTCAATAACTTTTAAAATCTTCCTCACAGTCAAGGAGCTGAGTTTGTTTGCAAGATTGACTTTAGCATTGGTGCTGTGGCTAAACTAGATAAGGCCATATACAAACTTACATTTTTGTGACACACGGTAACATTTTCAATCAGAAGCCTTTTCACAGATTTTAGATTACATTTGCCCCAATGCGCCGGGCACCCTAAAAAATGAGACTAAGAGTTGAATGAGCGATTATATTTACACACAGACAAACATGGTACATTTTCGTGAAAGATTATGCCGGCCAATTAGTGGCACTGTAACATTGCCACAAAACAAACATACCATGCTGCCATGTTTGTAATTTGTCGGAGTGAGGCGCATGCACGGGACAGAGCGAGAGATGAAGCTACAATGTCATCGTTCCAAAAAATACCGGGCTCTCAAACACAATGAAATATGAAATGGCTGTTTTGAAGTTTTTCCACTCTGGCACCTGTTTTCAAAAATTATAGTTTCTAATCTCACAAAACACCGAATCCATGTGGACGCACAGTGGATACACTTAATCTTACCTGAAAAGAGCCAAAGTCTTTCCAAATGGAGAAAGAGTTGTTAATTTTGCTAAATTATTTAATTGAGTAATATCC
The DNA here is from genome assembly GCA_902982915.1 of Phalloptychus januarius. Lineage (NCBI taxonomy): Eukaryota > Metazoa > Chordata > Actinopteri > Cyprinodontiformes > Poeciliidae > Phalloptychus > Phalloptychus januarius. The sequence continues at coordinate 7,915,351 of CADWAE010000462.1, forward strand.
TCCAAAAAAATTTTTTTTTTCAGTGTACTGTAGCAATTAAGTCACATAATGATTGATCGCTCCTTGGGTTCTAAAGAGCTTCAAGGATTTGAAGGAATATTATACACTGTATTAACAAAAATCAAGTTTGTTTTGTTTGATTTTACACTTCATTATATTAATACTTCCCCTCATCTTGTTTTGATTTGGGTAATTGTTAGGGTAGGGTTAGGGTTCTTTGGGATTAGCGGTAGATTCAGGCCAACAAGTCACTTTTATCTCTCTGACATCACACAGCCAGCTCTGTGAGGGGAGCAGTTTTGCTCATGAAGTGTCCCCAAGGCTAGCATTATGGGATGACATTTTCAAAATGTCTCTATTGTTGTCCTCTTTTTTCACTTTCCTTTTCCCTTGAAAATGTTTTTTTTTGCATAAACCTGCTTAGTTGTTGTCCAAACCCACCAAAATGGAAGGAAAAAAAGAAACAACAATGCAACACGAGTTGGTATTTAACTGTCCAGGTGCTCAGCGTATGAATGTGCTATATTCAGTAATCAGCTGAACAGATGTGGATGTGGTTTTGCTGAGCTTTCAGTTTGATCAAACCATAGCCATGGAAAATACTCACTATCTCTAGATGGAGACAAGCTGCTTCTCCATTCTTGGCTCATTTCTCACCATTGCCATGACATCATCTATCGACACTCAGGATTTTTTTCCCCCGTTAACAACACTGCCCTCCATACTCACTCATCCTGCTGATTCCTCCTTGTGACCCAGAACTGTAGCTTCTTCTCTAAGTGACTCATCTTCACCATCTGTTTACCTTCCTGACTTCTGTAATACTTCTACTGCCAAGGGTGTGGAGGTTGCTTAACAAGGAATGTGTTTAGAAGGTCTTTTATTGGATTCCTGTTAGCAGTGTAGACATGTCTGACATACTATACACTGCTGAAATCCCCCCCCCGCCCCCCTTTTAATGCTAAAACATGTTTGCTTCAAATGCTTCTGCCTTGTACAGAGTTGAGGGGATGGCTGATTGGCTTCAAGACAAGATGCTGCAGAATCAGCTCCAAGGTCATGTCTACTTCATAGTGTGGGAGTCATAAACTTGGATAGTTCAGACAGCAGCTTGGCCCAGAAGCACTGACACACACTTTCCTCTGTAACATCTTCCTTTTGTAACTTAAATAAAAAAGTAATTCCCTGTCATCCGTTTCTCACAACACATACCATGTTTAACCACATTCTTCTCAGGTGTAATAAAAATTAGCTGAAATGCAGCTATGTAATGCTACATTACGTCTAACCCTAACATAGCCCATTACCGTCAAACCTTTGTGACCCAAGATGTCACTCTTTCATTTGTCAGTATTATCTTCATTTATAATACACTTTAAGACAGAAATGTTGCTCAAAAGTCCTGCACAGGAACCACAACAAAAGTAACCTCAAGAGCAACAAGAACGAGGTACGTTAAACCAGATGAGTAAAATAAACTAGCAAAAATAAAACTGTTGAACAATAATCGGACTCAAATGTTGGGCTCTGTTTAATTTGAAAGCCAGAAGTGAAACTTTAAAAGCATAAATCTATAGACTCTGAAGAGGTCCTGTTTGGATTAGAACAGCTACAGATAAGGCACGACCACCTCAACTTGAGCTCAGTGTTAAAGATCTAAAATAATTAAAAATATGCCTTGAATATGATGGGGCAAGACTGCTGCTCAAAAGCAAGCTTGCTCAATGCAGGGTGGCAAAATGAACTTTAAGTCAAAGTACAGCACAGGGTGAAAGAGAAGTGACCCACTGTGTCACCTCTTATTTATAGCCCAGGAAAACAGAAAGTCACAGATTGCTAAATGTATTTTGCCTATGTATTTTGACACCTTTTAAATAGTACAGTGCAACTAACAAAAATGCACCTTATACACTTTATATTATGGAGTAATTGGTAGTATCAGTACGAGTGGCCCTGGTGGTTTTGTTAAAAGCAATTATTTCATTATTTGGATTTCTTCCAATCAGATGAATATACCTAACCAGTACTGCATTTGCGACTGTTTTAAAAGATCATGGTTTTTAAGTATTATTTTACTCGCTTTTACCAGGTATGCCAATAAGAGAGTACGCCACTGAAACTCTGTTGTTTTTTCATCTTATGTTCCCCCTGAAATGTGGGCCCTCTACCTCAAGCACTGAAAAGCAAAGTTAAACAGTCAACTTGATCAAATAATTTGGCAGCAAGCTCAGTCAGACTTGCACCAGCAAGTAAACAGTAACAACAGTTGTTGGTAACACTACAGCAGCACACAGTAAATATTTCAGGATGTCGATACTGTTTCATATCATGCGCTCATCAAAGCACAAGAAATGTACCCGTGATTATCAAAACATTCTACATCAAGTTTTAGTTCAGTGGAACTAAAACTTCCACTGAAGTTTTAGTGGAAACTTCAGTGGAAGTTTGGGTGAGGTTGGGGCGGGGGCTAAGAAAGAACTAATTATAAGTGTCGGGTTCAGGTTGGAAAGTCCATTTCTGCGGGGGTTTAAGAAAGGGGACAACAAGGGTGTGGTGGCATCTCATGTGGTTTATCCACTTCAGACCCTCCAGGCTCTTGCCAGCACGGTCTTTTCTCTGCCATAATAAATTGTGGTGGGAGGGGTCACGATGAGTGCTTTTTCTTTCCCTCTGAAGTTACTCTATTTGTATAGTGAAGTTCCACTTTGTCTTTTGTTTCTTACGTTTTTTGTGTGTCACTACCTTCAATATGCTTGCCAGCAGCAGGATGAGGTCCTATAGAGCTGGATTAGTATTTGAGTTTTTAAGATTTTGAGTCTGACGCTACAGGCTATGCAAGTACAGGCAGAGGCATTCGGGGTTTTTTAGGATCAAACCCTACGTTGAGGTGAGACTGAGACGTTCTGATACTGGCTAAAGCTTTAAGTTACCAACCCTACAGCAAACTGAGGAGCAAAAAGAAAAGACTTCACCTCTGCTTTTATAGAATAGCAACTGCAGCTCTCTTTGTCAGCTTTTTAAAAATTATTTCATCTATTTTTATTCTGACTTGCCCTATTGAAGGACAATAGAGAATTGTTCTATTCTATTATTTTAAGCAACAAGTGCCTAACGCTCTTTGCAAACTCTGATAATTCCAGTTTAATCCGGACAAGAGGAAGAGCTTTAACCATCTGCTGTGCTGAACCTGAGTGAGTTGGGAAACAGGCAATAGATTAGTGACGATCGGAAGGATTAAGAGCTGAAACATAGTGTGACGTCGGCCTCTGTTTGCATGTGAATCGTCCATGCACCTCTGTGAGCAACCCATTTGCTCACAGAAGGGATTACAGTGAAAAGCCATGTCTCTCTATGCAAGCCTGGAGTGTTTACATGGGTCATGGCCAAGCGCCAGACATGTGGACACTCAACTCCTTTAAGGTACTTTAAAGAGGATCTGTGCAGGAAGGCAATTAGTTTAGATGAGTTCTTCAGGTAATCTGATACAATGAATGATGTACACCACAATACCCCTTTTTCCTCAAATCTTTTCATTGCCTTATCTCATATTGTGAATATTAGAATATTAGTAACCCGGATCAAAAATGGGTATATTATTGGAACCTCACAGTCATACCACCAAAATCACAATTTCAAAGTTTGAGTTCAAAGATCAATTATTTAAGTCTCTTTTTTTCTTGACAAAAAAAACAACAAAACATTTACTGGTTAATATATTGATATAATGAGGCAAACATAGATAACAATATTACTTAGTGTGGATGTGCTTTCTCCAAATTATTGATTTGTTATTCTTTAGGGTGCTCTGGACAGATGAGACCACAATCCAGCTTTTTAGTTTAATTGCTAAACATTATGTGTGGTGGGAAATAAACACTCCCTGATACCTTGAACACACCATCCCATGATGGCTGGGGATGCTTTTTTTCAACAAGGGCAGGGAATCTGGTCATCGTTAATGTGAAGATTGATAAAGCTAAACACTGTTCAATACTCAAAGAAATCCTGGGTTTTAGGTGTGGAAGCCTAGTCAAAGTTCAGACCTAAGTGTAATTCATATTTTGAAGCAAGATTTGATATTGATGCTCACTGAAGCTCACCAATGAATCTAACTGAGTCTAAGCATACTTACTATTTCGTGTTGATTTAACACATGAAATCCAAAGAAACACACGTTTGTTATTGTAATTTAAGAAAATGCTGAAAAACAAAAGAAGTAAGAATAACTTTTTTCCGGTATGCTAGGGCTCTAAAGCTAGTCAGATGCATACTTGTTTGTTATGTATGATTTGCCCAGATAAAAAAAGAAAACAATAAATCTGACTGTCTAGTTTCTAAAATCAGATTCATTTTGATTTGAAGGTGTTCGTGATAGATTATTAATTAGTTAATCTAGGATTAAATATTGTCACTGAGAGCTTCAAAAGTCCCCAACCCTCTACATTTTCTTTGCCTCTTCACAATCCTCGCATGATCTGGAAAGAAATGTGTCTTCCATTTTATCAGTTACCGCGCCCTCACTCCCCCTCGCTCCAAAGGAAGTTGGCTCTTTTTTTGTTGTTTTTTTCTGGGGGTAGATTATCTGCTTCCACAGATGGCAAACCTTGATTATTTTCAGCCTTTTTGCAGTCAGGACTGCTCGGTGGAGCACTTACCATGCAATTAAGCCTTGTGACAAGCACTAACTATTGATGCCAGGAACCTTGTCTGGAATTGTTTCACGAATCGATTGAATCAAGTAGAGCTTCTGTGCTCGCTTTTTGTATGTTCTGTCGCAAGCACCAAGGAGTAAAGTTAAAAAGTTGCTTTGCTACCGGCGTTCTGTCACGACAGCGTTTGCTAGTGTTGGATGTATCACCTTGCAGCAGTCAGCTTTCTGTGAGATGGAGGTCAGAGGGCAAAATCAGACCTGCAGGGCGGAAAGGGGCCGCTCAGTGTCTGGAGATTCATGTTCCTACAGTTATTGATGACTCAGCTCACTACTGGGTTCAGCTTCCAATTACTACATGACAGATGTTATTGTCACATGAAAGCATTTTCATTCCTTTTCTGTGTCACAATACTGAGCTCTCGCCTCAAGTACACAGTGGGATCATTAAACTCGGAGCTTTCCGGAGCACCAGGAGCAGTTCTTGCTCAATTCACAATTATAAAGTCTTCCAGCTGCAGCTAGGGCGCATCAAAGGCATACTAATTGACTTTGTAAATTTGTGGCCTCTGTTAGAGGGGAACCCCTGAAAGTAATAGAAAATTTCAGCTCAACATCTTTTGCATCAACACGTCAAAGTGGAGGGCCGTTCAAAGTCTATGGTTTGACCAAAAATAGGAAGTCTTCTCTACTGCAGCAGTTTTGCAGTGTGGATTCAAGTGCAAAGACCTATATGTAAAATTTTGTTGGCAAAAGGTCAAAGAACTTCAGCTGCTGCGTGATGTGTAGCTATCTAGCAAGAAGTTGTGTTCTCTATCAAATAGGGGGAAAAAATGGAGTTACACATTTCTGCTTGACTTGTTTTTCCAGCAAGGCGGAAGGTCTCTGAGATGATCTCTGTGTGGGTGGTTCTGCTTTGAAACTGCTGTGCCATTTAAAGGTATGCAGGATGACACAGTGACTCCTCAGCATTTGTACTTTAATACATTTTGAGTTGAAATCCCATTGGCTGCAGCCGATCGTGACTATGGGGAAGGATGCTCGCTGTTCTATTCATAGTGCAGCTACACACACGCACATTAAACTGTCTGTGGCCCTTATCTTTCATTGAAACATTGCGGAGGTGTGAACACTTATAATCGTAGGAAACATTGATGATTGAGTCAAGCACATTTTTTTTTTTTTTTTTGTGCAGAAATGGAGGAATTTTAAGGGTTGCTTATAGATGGTTGAAAAAGTACTCCGCTTGTTCTTGCCGGGGAATTCGGATACCGAAATATACGGCATATCTATTGACCACCTGAAGATGTGTGAAAGCCTTTTGAAAAAACCACCACCTTGAGAAATTTAGAAAATACTGCAGCTTAATTTTAGTACATTTAATCATGGTAAAAGAAGTCCTGATTTAAGAAATGACCGTTTTTTGTCAATCTACTGTGAAATTAAGGCCACTACAGCCAAATTCTTAAAAAAGTGTTTTTTTGCATATTTGTTAAAATTATCATTATGTCTTGATGGTATAATATGAAGCAGATCATCTTTTAACCACCTAAACTTTGGGATCTGAATTAATTTAATAAGCATAAAGGACAAAGTTGTGATTGATAGAATAGAGGATACTATAAAAGTTATGTCATAAAACTTTTTTCTTTAAATTAAATTTGTTCTGAGGAATTGGGTGTCAATGCCTCAAAGATTCACTGTAAAGCCAATCTTTTATGATCTATTTTGTTTACAGCGCCTCAAAGAGGGTGATTGACATCGCTAAGACCCGCCTCCTGACTCTGACTAATTAGCACTGGAAAAAGGCAGAGGAAAGAGCTTGGTTTCTTTCACAGATTATCTGTCTCATACCATCCTGTCACAACGTAGTGACAGTTTCAACAAATATGTAATAAGTAATTTTTTGCAAAAGTTGCATACTGCAGCTTTATGTAATTTACTTGTCACTGAGATATAAAAACACAATTAGCAATGGAAAACAATCTAGTCGTTTTGCAATTAAAAGGTCACTTTAAAACAGATCTCTTAATTTAAAATGTTGTTTTTCATTTAAATAGTCCTCATTAACAGGCATAATTCATGTCCTTCCTCCTTGTATCGCTTCTCTTTCTAGAAATGTTTTTACCCGCATCAGCTCCTGAGATCGACAAGGCACTGCATGCTTCCAGCTACAAATGCAGCCATTTCCACAATTTCTCAAGCTGTGGTAAAATCTAATCATCTTGGGAATAAACATCGTCTTTGCAAAGCTACTAATAAACACTGTATCTCATCTAGTTTTTACATGTTCAACAAGTTCAGTGTCTCATCCTAAACGCCACAGGCCTATTTCAAAATGAGACTGCTCCCCGTGCAGATTTTTAGGAAATGCGGTGGCAGAGTCCTCCTGTGGAGTGAATGACTTATTTCAGAATAAATATGTGTATATATTTAGATCTCATTGCCATATGTGCTTATCTGTGAGCAGAAAGCACTAATTGGGATTGAAGGAAGGAAGCTCCGCGATGGTGGATAACGAGGCTCGAGTTCAACTTGTGATCCTACCTAACTTTCATTTAGATTGAACAGAAATTCATATGGTCTCAATTTAAACTGACTCAGTGTTTTCTTCTCCCTTTGAGAGCGCCCCGACTGGAGACAAAGGAGCGAGTGGGGGCAAGCCACTCTGCTTTTTCTAAATAATGAGTGTGGATTTTGCGCCCGGGAATAAATGGGGGTTAATTCTCCCGATTCCTTCATGCTACTTTTGACAGAGACTGTGTATATTGTGAGGCAGGTTGCCATAGCAACAGCTGCAAAGTAAGAAAAGCTTTCGTTCCGTCTTCGAAAGCAACCCCCAGCCCCTCCTTGTTCTGATTTTTCTTTCTTTCTTTTTCTTTTTTGCACAGTACCTTGTCAAGTCTCTTCCTCTTTCACCCTCCCTTCCTTTCCCCTTTCTCCAACTTGTACAGACATGGTTTGCTGAGTTTTTGGGTGGGGAATGTTCAGGTATGCATTAGCACATGGACACACGCATACACACACATACACACCCACGGAGGTTCTGCCTGTATGCCTCTAGTGTAACAGACCAGGGAACAATGAGTCTCAAAAAGAGACTTTCCTTCAAGAGGAGCTGGAACTTCAACACTGTAAGTAAACAGTAGGCTCCCCGACTGAGCCTCCTCTTCCTCTAGAGCTCAAAGAAAGGAGACTCCTTTTGTTCATTCAGCTGTTTTTCTCATTAATCTCTGTCGCTCGTCTCTTTCTCTCCCCAACTTAAAACAGCTGTCTGTAACGGCAGGGACCTGCGGTTGTTAGCGGCGTGTTAGAATCAGCCTCGGCTTGACTCAAAGTTTAGTTTTGAAATGTCGGAGTTTATCAAAGTGTGCGAAAATGGGTACAGGTAATGGGTAAATAACCCGAAGTCTTAGAGATGATAGAAGTCTCTTATGAAACATCTGAGATGAGAGGGAGTGGTGCTCGTGTACTTAATCTTTCCAAGATTTTCTCAACAATTTGTTTACTTTTTCCTTTCCACTCATTTCACACTTTTGCCACCTTTGTCTCTAAGTGATGTCCTACACAAATACACCTGGTGGTGTGTTTGTGATTCTGGCTATATGGTCAGAAGATCACAGAGAAACCTATTCTTACCAAAAGCCAAATCATAGGCTTGTCAGATCGAGCATGTTATCCCTTTATTTGACCTCTGAAGAGTCTAGCTGGGAGGTTGGACATTTAAACTACAGTCTTATGTAAATGCTGCAGAGCCACCCACACTGAGAAGTTTGTTATTAGAGGTGCCAACTGTGGAAGAGAACATATGGACAAGTGGTGAATGTCTACGCGGATCATCGCTTTAGTCAAAATACAGACTAACCACTTAAAAAAAGACTTTTTTTCTTTTCTTACTCAATACAAACAGAACTTTGCGATTTCTTATGCATCACTGCAATTAAGTAATCTGCTGACTTTATATTTTCCCCTTCAGATTTAGAGGTTTGGTCCTGTCTGCTTTGGGAGATTTTGCAATGACAATTTCCTCCCCGGAAAGGGGACACTTTGTACCTGCTTTGATTACTAGGAATTTAAAGTAATTGTCTGTAATCTACTCATTGTCTTCTGTGATAAAATATTGTATTATGAGTAAATATATATAAATTTTCCAGCAGAAGATCACTTCAAATTGTTATATTTTCATCAGGATTCATAACGTATAACAGTAAGTAGAAATTAAGTATAATACAAAGATTTAAGATAATAAAATATAGTAACTTAAAAGACAAATGAGAAAGGATCCCTGCAGATGGTATTTGAAAGTACTTAACTCTCATACACAATTCAGTTTAAGTAAAATGGTATGAAGTGGTTTTACAAGTACTAACTGGAAATAGGAGGAGGTGAAATGACAAATTGACTTTGAGCCTCATAATGTTTTGTGACAACTTCTCACACTTTCTCGAATTTAAAGTTTGACATCTTGAAAGTACATATTTTCATCTAAGAAGTTCAGTGTTTTCTCCTCAACCTTTAATGATTTTAGGTTCATGATTTGGGTCATTAACTTGTTGGGGGACCGGAAGCTGCTGCTCAGACTGGGCTTACTGACACAGGACGTCACACTTCAACCCAGGAAACTTTACCTCGTTATTCTGAGATGCACATATTCAAGGCTCCTTTAGCCAGATGCAGCCCCTGTTTTGTCTTTCTTGTGTCTCCTATCTTTTTTTGTCTGACAGTGAAAACCATTGATTAAGGTTTTTAATTGCTTAATGTTTCTCCTATGATTTGGATTATCATTCTGATCTGTTTTGAGTTTCATTTCACAAGATTTGGATGCAGGATTATGATTACAATATCCTTGATATTAAATCTTAACATTTTATATCAATAATCTTCTTTCAGAGCTCCTCAAACATCTTTACCCTTCTCTGCATCTGGCCTTTGCTTAGTGTAAGATAACATTTTAGTAACATCAAAGTGGGTTGCAAAACCCAAGGCTATGTTTGTTCCTTTTAAATAGGCTTTTTAAATAGCTGCTAAATGCTTGGGGATGCATAGGAAACTAATTGGGGTTAAATAGTTTCAAACATGACAATAATGCAAGGATTAATAGTCTCTTCAGGGGAGGGCTCTGGAGCCTCGTGGCTCTGTTGACCTTTCACATTTATCTTAATAAATTTGGCTAAAAATGAAATAGAATAAACAAAGGTTTTTAAGGATAGCATTTTTTCAGAGTTTTTCACGGAACAATTTAATTAAATTTCCACAAAAAAATTACACCAAATGGGCCAGCAACTTTTTTAATCTACTTCTCCTTCAGTGGGTTGGATTTTCACATAATCTCACACAAATATGTACATGTTAAAGAAGAAAATGTATCCACTCTTTACTAAAGTTTTATTCTTCTTGATTTGAAAACCTAGAAATGGAAATAAAATGACTGTTCTTTAAAATAACATAGGTGCTACTGCTTTTCCTCCTCAGTAAAATATTATACCTTTGTGCTTTTGACCACCAATCAGCACTGATAACATAGGATGATGCTAATAAGGATATCTTTGTAAAATATTATTAATACAAAGTTATTTAATAACTCATTTTCACAAATGTATTGGTTTACTTTTCACATACAAAAGAAATGGTGGTATTATTTTCTTCTTTTAACTTTTAAATCAATTTTCAGGAGAAAGTGGTAAAGCTAAGCCAACACTAATCAAATAGCTAGCACAGCCAAGTTTCCCTAGAAGCTAAACCTTATATGTACATAAAGATCGAACATTGTCAGCTGTTCGATCTTTAGCCTTGTTTTATGTCTCTGGCATGAGTACAGCTGCAACAATGAAAGATTGCATCAACTCTATGTGTCATGGAGTTGACACATGTGTCACTGGAACTCTCCCACTCTTCTCTGAGCAAGTCCTGCTCTTTCACAAAGTAGGTATTTATCATATTTGGCAGCCATACATTTTCTGTTAAAGGCCCTTTACCCTTGAGGCATTAACTGCTAAAACACCACCTCATAATTTTGGCGTTTAACCTGTGGACCTTTTGCTCGGCCAAAACCAAAGTTGACGTCATGCTATGTGACAAGATGCTTGCCCTGTTCTCCAGAGTGAACTCTGCCCGTGTGGATTCAGAGCTTGAGGTTTTGCCGTTTTTAGACCCAGAGGGACAAACAGATGTAGTGGGTGATCTCTCTCTTTCCTTTTCTCTCTCTCTCTCTCCTCTTTCTGCTTCTCTCTTCTGTTTCGGGGTGTTCTTCATATGGGTCCTCCCCTCCTGTGATTATTGAACACATGCTTAGCCACCACAGAAGAAGTGGTTTTTGGGTGTTGACGATTGTAAGGGTGGATTCAGCAGCACGGTTGTAAAAGAGGCTGTGACACGCAATTAGTGGTTTGGTGGTTTGTGTCTGATTGAGATTTTACATGTGGACAGTCCTGGAATAGAACTCAACGTCATCCCCCACTGTGTGCTTTCAGAAGGCCAGTTGTGTCTACACAGAGGTTCACGACAAATCATTTTAGTATTTAGTTGTCAAATTAACTCTTCGTCAGGTTTTGCTTTACTTCTTTTTTTAAACATCCCAGCTCTTAAAAATTATTTAAAGGCTAACTATCTGTGTTCCTCATAAAGCCTGTAAAAGAAAAACCTTGTTTGTGCATTTTCTCAGCTTTGCATATTCTCACTTTGAAGTGGAAGATCAGAAAATACCCCACTGCAAATAGTCTCTCCGTTTCAGATTGTGTCCTCCAACGCACCAATCCTTTGCGAGCGTTCTTGAACAGAGTCCCAGGATATTCTTCTCGGCATTTAAATATAATGGTGAAAACAGCTTGACTGTTTGGGCATAGAATGTTCCTCAGCTTGCTCTACATACAAAAAAATTACATAAGTGAGTATACTGTTAACATTATCCTTTGTTTTTAGAATATCATAAAACCAAAGTTTATTTTCTTCTAAGACTTGATCATTACAAACGGTTCAACTGGAAGTGGAAAGATTTTTATCAGAGCGAATTCATGTTGCAACATTCATGGTTAAGTGCTGCTGCTTCAAGCTTTCTACATCTACAAACGTTTGATTTTAACGTCAATACAGAAATGCTTATTTCTGATAGCTCGGACGCCTAATCCCCAATTCTTGACGGGCTGCGAATGTGTGAAGGTGTGATTTTTGCAGCAAGCCTTTTTGCTGGAATACTTTCTGATGTAGGAATAACACCTCCGCTGACGTGTGAAAACGACTTCAGTTTACAGTTATACAACGCTGAAAGACCCAGAAAACCAAAAGAAGAGCTAGAAAAACTTCTACACTAAATAAAAAGGACAAAGATGACCGTGTGGATGTTGCTTTTTGAAACAGTCATGCAAGTAATTATGGAGGATTCAACATTTGGCTGCCATGGCTACCTTGTGCGACTGCTCAGGGAAACGGGTCACTCACTCCCCGCATTAGCAAGTAAAAAGAGGACCATTGCAGCCATTGATGGCCTCTCAAGTAGACAGCCCCTGTCGTTTGTGACTGCGTTGAGCAGGAATGCGCTCCAAGGAGGAGAGAGAAAGGGTGGGAGTGTGTATGTGTGTCATAGAGGCCAAAGGTCCACCCACGAACAAATGAGCAGGCTGGTGGAAGGTGCAGACTCACACTTCCAGAAAACAAACCATCGCTGGTTGCGATGCCAGAGGAAACTCGACCAGCAGATCAAGCTTCAGTCTCTTCTCTTAGTACTGTGGGTCATGAGGGCAGCCTCTCATTCATGTCTCTCTTTGTTCTCTTTCAGTCTGCAGCTTCTTCAGATGGTGGTGAGTACAACTTATTTTTTCTATGTAAAAGTCAATCCAATGTAAATCTAAGCTCTCCTTTAATCTATCCTTTTTACTAACTCTGTAAAACTCTTGCAGTTTCACCAGCATCCTGTGTTTTGTTCATTTGCAAAGTACAAAATTATAAAAACGGCTTAATAAATGTCCCTCTCTGGAGATGGTGTGTTCACTGCAGGCAGTATGCCTCATTAACAAAGGATGTTTGTTGAGGGTGTTTGGGGTTCCTGTCGGGTTAGCACCCATGCTGTCTGGCGCTTTTTATAGCGCCTTTGGCAGCACTCTCAAGTCTGCAGCAAAGAGTTCAGCTGGGCTCCTTTTGTTACTGCCGATGTGGTTCAGACCCTCTTTAAAGCTGCTTCCTTAAGACTTGGAAGGAAAATCCCGCAGCTTCAATAGTGTTGCATTAAAGCAATGGTTTGGATTCTCTGAAGAGAAATTATCTGAAGTTGTCAAGGTTAGTTTCTTTACTTAATGTAGACAGAAGGGATATCTCAACAATAAGGTAGAAAAATGAAGAAATACTTAGAGAAGTGGATTTTAGCTATTCAAAAGAAACATAAACTTGAAATATTGATACCTATAGAGAAAGGCGTGAGACAGTCTGAGATTCTCACACCTTAGTAACCTTGAGTAAAAATACCATAGTATCAGTTATTACACAAAGAAATCTCATAACATAATTAAAAAACAGCTTATGAATCATCTTGTAGCTTTGCAGCTGTAGATTAACAGTGGAGTTACATTGATAAGGGAAATGCCTGGACCCATTCAGTTTTCACATATTGGAACTGTAGATCTTTCCAATCTGCAAAATGTGTCTTTTTAGTAAGAGAAGGGTAATCATAGTCGCTGTCTTTCAGCCAGCTGGCTAGCAGTGTGCCGGGGCAGGTCTGTTTTATTTTATGCTCCACACAGTTAAACTCTATCAATCTCCTTGATGTAAGTAACCAATGCATGCAAATGTAGCTCAATGTTGTTCAGCTTTCTTCTGTTTTTGAAAGCTGATCAATCACAAAATTACGCTGATGGAAGCTGACCTGGCAATAACAATTTTGGCCGGTTTTGATTTCTTTAAGATAGAAGAACACTATTGAAAATGTTTTTCTAGTTTTTGTACCATGAGCATTCTTAAATAATTCACATTACAAGCACATAAAAATGGCATACCTAGTTTTTGTAACCTATATTGGCAATAACTCAACAAGGAGGGTTCTAGTAAGAAGTCTCAGAGTGAATATTCAAGAGAATGTAAATACTAGAGATGTTATAAAAAAACATTTTCCTTTTTAGTAGCTTCTGGTTTAAGTTTCCTTTTTATGATTTTATTTTAGACACCTTACTGACACTGAAATTTGAATCAATTGCATCAGTTTGAGTACAGTTTAAACAACTAAAATGAGTCAATTAACTGTTTAGCTTACTGAGTGATTAACTGTTAGTTTTTACTGCGCCTGGGATTTATTCGCCTAACTCACATCGTAATGACATCTTTCTACATGCATGGTGTTAATACTGTAAAAACTTTGCTGAAACTACAATAAAAAAGATTTCAGTCTGTTTAGTAAACTCGAGCAAATGGCTTGTCAGCTATGCTTAAACAGCCGCTCTCAGTAGCACAATCTAACAGATGGTTTTATGGTGTTGAAATAAATAAACCTACACCAAGTTTCTGTATGGAGTTTTAAAAACACTCCTACAGAGTCAAAAGGACTCGCACTATGAGTGGGTTTAAAAGGTCACACTGAGGCCTTAGTCATACTCTCTGATCTTGGCTACTATTTATGGTGTCTTTATTTTTTTTTATTCCGCAAGGTCATACATGGACTGCACCTGTTTGTAAATCCTTCCAACTCTTGCTTGCGTATTAGCAGCAGGAAGGCATGCATAGCTGCATAAAAAAACAAGCAACAAACAAGTGTGTTTTTGAGACCAGGCATAAACCTAATTCCTGTTGTCCATGGCGACCAGTTAACAGCTCAGAATGAGAACGACATCTGCATCTGTAAGCAGCTCCGCTGTGACCTTTTTGTTTTCGCTGAGCACCCCTTATTTGGTCTGCCCACTGCTCTCAAGTGACCATCTGCCGTCATGATAGCAGGTACTGCTCAGGCTAAGGTGCTACTTTAGTCGCCCACCAGTTGCTAAATAGTTGCCCGCTTTTGCTCCTTGTGTCCATGTAATCAGCCACAACCCCCACCCCACTTTCTGGTCCTTTTATGATGCTCTCTTTTTGTTTCTCCGTTCCTATAGCAACATCTGCTGTTTCTTTTACTTTATATTTTTTTTCTATTAGCCCACTCTAAAATTTTTGTTCTGTACTGCGAAAATGACAAAATTGACCAGCAGGACAGCTACTGCAAAACTCACTGTGTAATTTTGAAGAAGTCCCTCCTTATGCTGAAGTGGTGGTTTAAGTACTTGTATAGTTTTAGTCTGTTGTTGTACGGGAAATTATATAAGCATTAGAAACAGTCAGAAAAGGGTTGGAAATTTAGCACCCTCCACAATTATTGCCACAAGTCGTAGAGCTGTGTAGAAAAGGCTTAAAATATGTGGTTGCTATGGAGACTCGGTGACCCTAAGATGCTACTTTTTCCTGCGATCAGCTATGGAAGTTTTTATTATTATTATTATTATTATTTTCCTTACCTCGTTTTTTTTATAGAATGTAATGGTCATCATTCACCCTCATTTGTTCTAGTTGTTTAAAACTTTTTAATTACTAACATGGTTACTGTTTCCCAACATATCTGTCTTACTTGAATGGCACTTTTTTTTTGTCTTTCCCATTTTTTAGAGTTATGGGCCTCCTTGTCAGGTCATGTTTGTGGTGAACTCTATTTATACGCAAATGTCAGATTTTCAGAGTTCTGGTCGGAAATAACACCCCTTGAAAACTGTAATCATGGCGGAGGAAAGTGAAAGAAATATGTTGCTTTCTTCTTGTGTTGCTGATAGTAGCACCCCGGCAATTAGCAAACCACAGTGCTCCTCAGACTCACAATTAAATGTGTTTCATACCTGTGTGGCGCAATTCCCAGATCCAAGCTGTGACTCCAAGCTAAACACAACATTGCAGCCTAGAAAAAGGGAAGTCTTAGAAAATTACTATTCTGATCTCCTACAAAAACCTAAAAATTTCAGTTGCATTTATTTTAAAGTTGCTCAATATATCAAATTTCGACTTCCATCTAAATATCTATGTGTACAATATCATAGACAGGGCTACTTGGATAGAGTGTTCATACAAGTGCCATTTATGTAAATTCTGGTCTATATTATTTCTGGGCGTTTTGATGGGGAAAAATCAGAAAATTGTGGATTACATGTTATAAGTACTGTTATCCCAATAGTCTGCGATAGTACTGCAAAGATATGTTCTTAACATCATGCAGACCTAATTTTGTTTATAGAACCACCTATGGTTGATCAAAAATAGTTTCCCGAATTAGTATTTCTATACTTACTGAATAAATGTGCTGAAATTCAAGGTTGAATTTTCTTAAACATTTAGTGGGATGTTACGCCACTGTGAAAAGGATTTCACTTAAAGGCGCTTTAACACAGCTTTACCAAGGATGCGAAGGTTTGTGCACAGAGGTGTGTGCTCTGTCTAATAGTTATGGAAAAAATGACTATTCTTCTTTTATTTCCTTGGCTGTGTGTAATCAATAACACTCAAGGGTTTTAAGTAGATAAAAGTTTTTCCCGTAACATTTTGCTTCTTGCAGACTACAGTGGAATCCAGGGATGCTGCAGTCATAGCAGCCTGACCAGCAATGGCAGTCTTCCAGGGGCCGGCGGCCACCGGGGGTCCGCAGATCAACGGGTGGCCGGCTGGTCCACCTGCTTCGAGCGGTTTCTCCAGGACCCCGTGGGTGTGCGTTACTTCTCGGTAGGTCGACATAAAGCTTCTCTCTGACTGAATTGAAGACGTTTTCCCAAGTTTTCTGGGACAGATTATACTATAAAAGTGTGAGAAAACATTTTATTGGTTCAGTTGGTTCTTTTGTTCTTTGTGGAGAAAGATTGTTCAGAGTTGTGGCAAATTAAGATTCAACCATTTTGGCTTGTATGCTTCCTTGGAGGAATTGGTGTACCTTGGAGGTTTGCATTTGCTAAACGTCTTGTATTACATGAAGAAATTTGAGTTGATTCCTGAAGTTAGCCAAAGTCGGAGCCAACAATGTACATATCGACGTAGTCATGCATTGGCAAATATTGTGTGCTGGAATTTGCAAATGGTTTCAGGTCAGAACAGTTGACCAGAAGTCATCCTTTTAAGCAGAGCCACCTTTGTTATACTGTGCTCTGTCCTCCCACACTAAAGATGTTTCAATGAATGTAGCCCATGACACCTTCAGAAAGCTCGGCAATAAGTGCTGGCTTCAGAGATCCACCTCCCTCCACACTGATCAGCTTCTCTCGCCCACACCATTCTGCGCCCACACTTACAATACACCAGTCTTCGTACGTCGCACCCAGTAATTTCTGCCTTCACTAATGGTCTCAACAGCAACAGCTCGGGGTAAGACAAGAAAACAATCGGTTGCTTCCGATTATATAAAACCTCTGGTTTGCTTCCGCAGGAATTTCTCAAGAAAGAGTTCAGTGAGGAGAATATCTTGTTCTGGCAGGCCTGCGAATACTTCAGTCATGTCCCTGCAACAGACAAAAAGCAGGTAAGAGCAGTTACAGATGAAACCAGATGCTGCTTATTATAGGGGTGATATTTGATGTGACACACCGAGCCCTCCACACTTATTGGCACCACTGACAAAGATCTTTTATAGAAGTTACAGGACAGGAGAGTTATATTTTTTTTGTACAGTTTTCACTTAGTTACTACTCTGAATATGTTGGGGATTTTTTTCAGTAAATTGCCTGAGTCTGAATACTCCATTTAACTATTAATCAACTACTAAATCGGTTGACAATGATTTCAGTAATTATAATTAATCCAATTAATTTTTTTTGCCCTATTCCACTTTTTGTAGTTCATCAGTGAGCTTTTAGTAGGTACTAAAATATTTCTTGTTTCATTGGGCTGTAAATAGAATGAGACACAAAGACTTTACATTTAGCCCCTATTCAAAATGGGAAAGCTTTTAAATTAAATAAAAATAGCTCGATGGAAAAGAAATTTCAACTAATTTTTACATTTCTGCATCTTCATTCCCCATTTGTCTGTCTGTCCTTTGTGTGTTTTGAGTGAATATTTTAAAAAGCTTTATTTAGAACCCAAACTTAGTTGATTAATATCAGCAGTAACTTATATTTTAGAAATGACCCAAATACAGACAAACTTGCTGTTTAAAAACTACAAATCTGGACCTACAAAAGTGCAGGAAGATTGTAATAAATCTCCTAAGTTCACTGTTAGAGAATTGAAGCAAAAACAAAAAGTGGTTTCGTGGACATTACTAGGTTTTGTCACCAATATTTAAATACGCTCGTGTGAAGCAGCAGCTAACCTCACCAACTCTGTTGCCTGCAGCTATCCCAGAGAGCGGGGGAGATCTACAACACCTTCCTGTCCAGCAAGGCCACCATGCCAGTGAACATCGACAGCCAGGCCCAGCTGGCAGACGACGTCCTCACCTCACCTCAGCCTGAAATGTTCAAGACCCAGCAGCTGCAGGTACTAGAACCCCTGCGTGTTTAATGTCGGCCGTGTTGTTTGAAGGAGTCAGCTGTTGGTGGTGAAGGTATCTTCTGGAAAGCATTAATGCAGGAGGGATTCCGTGTGTTTTCGGGGGTTTGCTCTCATCTAACCTCAATTCACTTTGTGGAAACATATTGAGTTTTTTTTTTCTCTTTTTTTTTTGGTGGCCATCTGGGTTTGTTTACAGAAAGGCTCAGAGGCTTTACCGGAGAGATAAACACAAACTGGCATACACCCACAGAGAATCCAACACACATTATGCAGACAGGGAGCCATAGACATGCAGTCAAAGATCTGTGTATTTCCAGCTAGTAGATTAGCATGATTACATGTGGACGGTTAAGACTGCTGTCATAACACCAGCAGGAACTGGATGTCATTACTGGGACTGCCTTTCTTCTTTGTCCTTTTTGTCTTCAGACTCAGGATATTATTAGCCTCCAAATGTTCAATTTCACTCTGTTCTTCATGTGTCCTTAGATCTTTAATCTGATGAAGTTCGACAGCTACTCGCGTTTCCTGAAGTCCTCCCTTTACCTGGAGTGTCTGCGTGCTGAGGAGGACGGTCAGCCGCTGCCGGACCCCTACCAGATCCCCTGTAGCCCCGCGCCCTCCAAACACAGCGCCAGCTCTGACCGCTCCACCCTCTCCACTCCCAAAAAGGTAACAATTTTTTAATCTTATTTTTTATTTTTTTACTCTGGCTCGATAAGTACAAGTGGCGTTCTTGGCATCTTTTGCACAGAGTCGAGGGTAATATGTGATTTTTGTTTTTGCCACACAGGACATCAGAAAGCAGAGGTCAGGGAAGTCAATAAATGAAGACACCAAGGACGAGAGCGCAGATAAGAAGCGTGGCATCTTCTTCTCCTGGTCTCGCAACAGGAGCTTTGGGAAGGGACCAAAGAAGAAAGACATTGGAGACATTAATCTAGGTGGGAATTTGACCATTGTGCTCTGATTGCTGAAACCCTTAGCATTCTTATTTCTTGAGCTAAGGCTAAATGTTGATTTGACTTTTGCTGCAGACTCACCTAAAGTATTCAAACCACTTGACCTTAAAACTACAATTAGAGCTTTAACATTTTTTATTTTATCTGATTTACCAATAAAAAGTACAAA
Organism: Phalloptychus januarius; assembly: GCA_902982915.1. Taxonomy (NCBI): domain Eukaryota; kingdom Metazoa; phylum Chordata; class Actinopteri; order Cyprinodontiformes; family Poeciliidae; genus Phalloptychus; species Phalloptychus januarius. Next base: position 7,934,600 of record CADWAE010000462.1, read on the forward strand.
AAAATGCAGCATTTCTACATTATAGTTAATATAGTACTTTCATGTGCAGTTTAAGGATTATGAAGTTTATCAGTGTTTTCTAAATTTCAGAATAATGTAAGAAATCATTTTTTACAGATTTCTTTCAATTTTCTTCAGATAAAGAACATATCTTACATTTTCTTAGTATTACTAATATTTCTCTTCCCTTTTTTCTGTTTTTTTAATTTTTCCAAGATTGCGCAAAAGGAAAATTCCCTAAAATATATCGATACCATATCAGAATCTTATGAAACTGATCTCATCAATTGAACTTTAAAAAATGCTTACAGTTACCTTAGTATGTGAAAACTTCTGAAATTCAAAAGAAAACTTAACAATCTTTTGAATTATCCCAGCACTTTTTTGGTGGTGAACCACTGTGCTAAACCTGAAGGCGTTTTCTTCATCAGGCTTGTCCTCTGTTGTCTTGCAGACTTCTGGGGCAGTAACGGCCGGAGAGAGTCCCAGGGCTCCCTGTCGTCAAGCGCCAGTCTGGAGATCCCCAATTCCACCTCTGCTGCCAAAATGGAGGTAAGGTTCCTCTGGCCAGATCGCCATGGAAACACAGAACCCAAAATATCATGATTTAATCGTAATAGGCCAGAATTGTATCTTTTTTTCCATTTGATTTAGCCCACACACTGTTTTTCTTGAGCAATATAAACAAAGGTGAGCATTAAATCGTCCTGTGTCTTCAGTCTGACAATCGTCACTCAGTTGGCGCGTGGGAGCGCTCGTCCAGACACTGCAGCGTGCTGCTGCCCGACGGCTCCTGCTCCTCCATCACCCTGCGGCCAGGCGCTTCCATTAGAGAAGTCCTCCAAGATCTGTGTCGCAACATCTGCGTCAACATTGCTGCTGTGGATCTGTTCCTCGTGGGAGGAGAGAAGGTTAGGAAAGATTTTCTTTAACTTATTAAGCTAGATAAGCCTGTTCTAATCTGGTTAGACAAATATAAACAGAATCTAATCCAACAGGATGTTTTGCATTTCCTTCCTACAGCCTCTAGTTTTGGATCAAGACTGCATGACTCTCTGCTCACGAGACCTAAGACTGGAGAAGCGTACTCTGTTTCGGTATAAAACTTTCATTTAATTTCCGTCTTGTTTCTGTTTCTGCTTCTGCTGCGTCCTCCGTAACTCTCGCCGTGTGTTTGCTTTTAGGTTGGACCTGGTGCCGATTAATCGCTCCGTGGGTCTTAAAGCCAAACCCACGAAACCAGTCACAGAGGTCCTCCGTCCCGTGGTGGCCAAATACGGCCTGAATCTCAGTGATCTAGTGGCCAAAGTAGTGAGTTCTCCCGTTGGCGACAATGGTTTAAATCTTTGAAACACAGCAGCCTGTGCAGTAAGGGTGGAGTATCATGGTCAGGGGGGGAGGGAGGCGACCACATCCTTTTCCATCGCTACATGGTGGTTAGAGCTCTGACTCAGCCCAGCATGTGAAGATGGAGCAGCAGGGCTACAATTAAGAATGACGACACCCCTCAAACATGCAGACTCTTTGGCCCACTCATTAACCCCTGTCAGGTTTATTTTAGTCCTGTGGGCTTCCAGGCATTATAACTGCATTTATGCACTAGCCCAAAGCTGAAAAAGGGCTTATAAATTAGTCACAGACAAATATCAGCCACATTCTGTGAGGTATTTACAGAGCAACAGGTGAAGACGCTAACACGCTGTGTTTGGTATTAGAGTGGAGAGACGGAGCCGCTGGATTTGGGGGCCCCCATATCAAGTCTGGATGGCCTCCGTGTCGTGCTGGAGCGGGCAGACCCGTGTTCAGGGAAAGGTGAGTCATCTGACACTAGTTTCCCCTTAAAATGCCTTTAAATAGTCAGATACTTTTAATTTGATTTTCAAATTGTCCCATTTTGTGCACCCAACAGTGCCTTGCAAAGGTATTTACATCCATTCTCAAATTTTGTATGTCAGACAGGAAAAATATCTCTTTTGACCAGAGTGTCTTCATTGATCAAATCATGAAGGGTCTTTTATTGCTTTCTTCCAACAGTGACTTTCTGCTTACCACTCTTTCAGAAGGCAAGCATATTTGTCTCCCACCTGAGCTGTGGATCTTTGCTGCTCCCCCAAAGTAACCTTGGGGCTCTTTACTGCTTTCTAATTCTTGTTCTCTTTACAGAGAAAGATTCTGGATATTTTATTTAAAGAGTGTATTTCCTACAGGCATGCATGATAGTGTATCTTTTAATGAGTTTTTGTCAGTGATTCTATGTTGTATTTATGCTTTTTTATAATTTAACGAGATAAAACTATATTTGATGAGAAATAATATACAAAACTTTGTCACTTCTGGTGTCAGACAATTAAAGTCTATTGATAATCTTCTGTTGATTATTTTGATTATTAACCAGATTTAGAGGCATTTTGTATGGAATATTAGAAATACATTAAAATGCAAATAAACAAATCATCCCTTTTCTAAATAAGAAAATAAACATTTTATTGTCTAAACTTGTAGCAAAGGCTACATATGCAGCTAAAAAAAAACTCATTACTTCTGACTTACCATCAGTGCCATGTAGGGCAGATGTGTTGTTACTTTTCTTATTAACCAATAATTGGATACCAAAAGGTTCTTAATTGAAGTTTTTTTTTTTTTTTTTTTTACAGAATTTGAACCAAGTGAAGCTAAAACAGACAGTTTTTTTTATATATTAAATGCAAAAGTTGTATATTTTTTGTAATGTTTTGGCTTAATTACTGCTTTGCTCTATCAGCAAATTTTTCTTTTTGAGTTTATAGACTCCAGTTAATAATTAATTGATTACTAAATTAGTTGAGGATTTTTATGTTAGTATGGAACTACCTTTTTGATTGTTGTTTTAAGAGGGATTTCTATTTGTTATTTTATCTTATGTCCATCTTCTGGGAATAAGCTGCTTTTAGCTTTGTAAGCTGATTCCTCTCTTTAAATTGAAGTAATTCAGCCCAGAGCCTATTTGGTTCAACCACTGATTGGTCAGCCTGTTTTTGTGTGATTGGAGTTTTTTTTTTCTATGTAGTTCTTTATTATTTAAACACAAACTGTGTGTGGCTCTAAAGTTATTTCTTAGCACTTCAAGTGCTGCTGGAGTCCTCATCACTGCAGATTTTTCATCATCTTAATGCAAATGTAAAACATCCTGAAAACCACTGAGACAAAACGTTAAGTCCAAGCGAGGCTCTGTACAGATTTGCAGAATAAGATCTGTCTCAAGTGTCCACTGCTTCTGCCTCTCTTCAAACTGATGAATTTTAATGTTTTCTCTCCATGTTTGTCAAACAGAAAAATCCAAGTCTTCCTCCCTAAAAGGCCACCCTCCGACCAGGAGTTTTTCTGCTGCAGTGAGTACTAGAGATGCATTTTATCTTTATACATGTCTAGTGAAACGGGTCCTGTGGTGGTGTCGTTTTGTCCTCTTCTACTGCTGTGCTGCTTCTGCGACATTTATCACTGCTTCAGAGTTTCCCAAATTTGTCTTTAACATTCACTTGACGCTGATCTGTCAGTGTTTCCTTTTCTTCTCCACTCTTAATCAATCTATTGCTGATGCGCTCATTCCCATTTTCCCTGCTTTAAAGAACCGCGTCAAGAAAACAAAAGCACAACAAAAAAACAAAAACAAAGTTTAGATTAGTAAGGACACGAAGCAGACAGATGGATGAGATCTGCTATTGGACGGGGCCTTCAGTAAATCAGGACTCTGCTCAGTAAAGTGCTTAGCAGCTCGTGCTTAGCTTCCCTCTTGCGACCACACCTTCCCCACCCAACCCGACACCACCCCTCCATCCCCTAACAGAGTGCATTCTTATTGTTGCATCTGCAGGGAGATGAGAGGTCAGCACCAAAGGACATTTCTGTGAGAGCGGCTGGACCAGCCTCAGCACTCCCAGGGGAAAAGAGAAAACAGAAAAAGATAAATATAGATGAAGCTGAAGGTAAATGCCCCCCTGTTTCTTGAGTTCTCTTTTCTTTATTTTTAACTTTTGGTGGACTTCTGTGCTTTGCTTTTGCCTCTGGACTAACTGATAAGTATCTGTGTCTGATGGGAGGTGGCTACAGCACTTTTGCGTCTCTCTGATCCATTTGAAAAGTCAAAGTGAAGGAAAATTTTTTGTTTTTCTAGAATTCTTTGAGCTGCTAAGCCGAGCCCAGAGCACCCGAGCCAACGACCAGCGAGGACTTCTGAAAAAAGAAGACCTGGTGCTTCCAGACTTTCTGCGCCTGACTCCACCCACCTCCTCCTGCTCCGCCTCCTCCAACCTGGCCTGTTCCACCCCGGCCTCCCTGAAGCCGAGCCGAGAGAACGGCGTGCCGCCCCGCGGGGCCCTCACGGCCGCTCTGCGCTCGGAGAGCCTGGACTCCTCCCTCAGCTCCAGCGCCAACGGACACGCAGCGTCCAGGCGATGCCTGTTGCCTCCCCCCCGCCACTCCACGTTCGGCACCCACCTCTCCCCCATTCCCCGGCCCCCTGACTCCCGGCCGAGCCTCCGCACGGTGGAGGAGGACGCCCACGCCGACCTGACCCTGGTGGGTGAGGGCGACATCAGCAGCCCCAACAGTACTCTCTTACCCCCTTCGCCTCCATCCTTCCCGTCCCTGGAGAGCAGCCTCCCTGAGCCCAACTTCACCCCACCGACACCCTGCCCCCCGTCCCAAGACACAGGTGGAGAGGGAAAGTCCAGTTCAGGTATTTCTACAAACCAGTAATAAACCAGTCGGGGTGTGTGTGTGTGTGTGTGTGTGTGCGCGCGCAGTTGTGTTCAAGTTAATAACAGTGTGTTTAGTTTAATGATTCATGAACCCTTTATGTTATATTACAAATTGCAGGATGAATGATAAATAATAATTAATAAATCTGTTCTCACTCTATGGAAAGTGGAGAAAAAGAATATTTAAATAAAGTAGAACTTCACAAAATCAATTGCGGAACCACCAAACTAATTTTAGTTTTATATCCAGTGTTCAAATATGTTTCACACAGAGTCAACCTTTCTTCTCGCGTATCCGGCCACATTCTCAAGCCCACACTACAGTCTCATTTGCTTTTATTGGTGAAGCCTCAGAAACATCATGCTTAATGTCACCTCGTAAGTTTTAAAGTTCTGGGTTTGGGCTGGCTGCTAATAAATGTTAATGGCGTTGGTCTGAAACCAAGACCAACGGCCAACCTTTCTTGTTGTTTCAGCAAGAAACAACAAGGCCGCCAATTGTCAACGTATTTCCTCCTCAGTACCACCCAACATGAACTCTCCAAGTGTTTTGACAGATCCAAACTCATCCATGATCTGTAGTTTGTGATAGACATTTTTTTCTGTGGCTTGTTTGGGGTCAATTTCCTCCAAAACATGAAATGTTGCATCATTTCTCTTTAGGCTCGTTTAGCGTTTAGTTAAAACTCTTTATTTTTTTTTTTTCAATCTTGGGACTCTGCAGGGGCCTCATCTCTATAGCTTAGCTTCACATTGCAATTTTTAATTGTTTCAGGATTCACAAACAACTTTATATCTTCTTGATTGATGTGGATGTAGCAGTGGCTGAAGAATTTTGGGTTTTATTTAACCAGTTTAAATAGCAGTTTTCTTGTTGCTCTGCTTAAGCTAAGCAGCTTCGCGGCGTAGCATTTCGCCACATCTTTAAATGTCTCCTCCTCTCCACTCAACTTTATGACAGAATCTTTTCCTCTATTTGCAACATTTTCAGCCTTTGTTCTTAATTAAAAGCCTCCCGTTTGTTCAATGAGTGACTGTCCTCACTGACTAAACTCCACACTGCCTTTCTTCTAAATGAACGATTCAGTTACACAGAATCAGCAGCACGCATGTCATGACTGATTCATCTGGTGGCTTTCCTGTTACTCTGCTACGCATAGCTTTGTTTTCTACGTAGAAGATATTTATTTAACTAAAAGCAATGATTCATTTGGTTGGACTGATATTACTTTGAATACAACTGCACTTGCATGTGTGTGTAGTGTGGTCACAATAGTACCGCTGTTATGGTAAAACTCCTTCTATACTGACTGACGCACTTTAATGACAAATTGACTCCCTCAATTTGCCTGATCTGTTTAACTCAACGTCTGTGTGTGTGCGTGTGTGTGATCCTTATAACACTCCTGTAAATAGTGATGTGTATATTTTCTCCTGTGAGTGACGTTTACCTGACAAAGTCCAGTGCTTTTGGGGTTTGGGGTTGAACATGTGACTGGGATTTCCCCAGCTGGATATATTTCCACTTTGTTTTATAGTTTCGGGTGCATGCAAATGTGATTTATTTGCAGGTCTGATGATTTATTAAAACAAACAAACAAAAAAGGAAATGCATACAGGTTTTCCGATCAGTATTTGTTGCACAATCAATGTTGTACTGAAGAGTAGAGTTGAGACCAGCTGAACAACTGAAAGTGGTGATATTAGCTGTGATGGTACTCTGAAGCCATGAGACTGCAAATCCTGAACAGTCGTTACAAACAAATGCTGTGTTCCTCTCCATCCCACCACTTGTAGTTAAGAGCAACTCAACAATGTCACCATCAGTTTTTTTTTCTTTTTCTAAAATGTCTTTCCTTCACAACTCCTTAAAAGCAGTGAGTCACCAAACTTTGTCGGCTCATGTTGCAGCAATCTGAGCAGTAGGAAAATAGTCATCGGTCAGTGACATTGTTGAAGTGCCCGTCATTCCTTATCTGGCTCGCTCGCTTCCTTCTCTAGGTGCTGTTGTAGATAATCACTGCCAATAAACTCTGTACCTGTGACTGAATAGATCTAATAAATGTCAGAATTGGAAATCACTCTCGTCCTGTCTTTTTACACGTTCGTGAGATCACTTTTCTCTCCCAGCAGCCCCCGCTGCCGCCTCCTCTCTCCGCCTCCGCATGCCTTTTCCAGTTTTCCCCTTTCGCTCTGTCTCATTTTCATCTTGTGCCGTTTTCCTCATTAGCTCCCACTCCTTTGTGTACTTTCCCTGCGCGCACCCGTTGAGCGCCGGCATCACTCGAGCGCTGTGATTTTTGCTCAGATCGTTCACTGTGGCCTGTTTGTTCAGTCTTTTGTTTGCTTGATCTGCTTTCTTGTGTGGTAATATTTATTTTTTGTCGTGATTGCTGCTGTGTTGTGTGTGGCTTAACGGTGCTTTGCAAAAGTATTCATAATCCTCTTTTGCATTGTGTCATGTGTTTTAGAGTGATTTTATGTGATTGATCAACACAAAAAAAGGGAAATAATGTGTGGTTTTCATAATTTTTTCAAACAAAAACCTTAAATTGTGATCAGCATTTGCGTCCAACCCCCTCTATTCTGATGCTCAACAAAAGCTTTTAGAAATGATCTATTCAGTAAAAAGAGTCTACCTGTTTATTTTATTAATCCAGCTGTTTTGAGAGGTTTTCACAGACAACATTGGTGAGCAAGCAGCAACATACAAGGAGCTCAGCAGGTCAGGGGGGAAGTTGTGGAAATGTTTAAAGCAGAGTTGGATTGTGAAACAAGATCCCACACCTTGAGGAGAATTTGGCAAATCCTCCAAGACATGGCAACCCACCTAAGCTGGCAAGGAAAGCATTAATCAGACAGTTCTGCTAACTCTGAATAAACTTCAGAGATCCCTAATCTGTTGATGGGGTCAACTATCACATGTGCAATCCACAAATCTGGCCTTTCTGGAAATTGGCAAGAAAAAAGAAAAGCTAAAAGTTTCCGCTGAGGAAGAAGGTGCTCTGCCCCGGTGGGATGAAAATTCAGCTTTTTGGCTACATGCAAAACATTGTGTGATTAGAAAAAAACACCCCGCCCACTGTAAAATGCGGTGGTGACATCATCATGTTGTAGGGAAGTTATATTTATATATATATATATATATATATCAATGACTGAAACCATGCAGAAAAATAAAGTCTGTAAGAAACAGGCCAGACTTCACCCATCATCCTGAGTCACGGTGGTGGCAGCATCATGCTTTACTTCAGCAGAGACTGAAATGAATCTGCTCAGAGTTGATGAGTCACTGGAAGAAAACCTGCTAGAGGCTGCAATTTGAGGTGGAGGTTCAACATGCAGCCAGAGCTGCAATGAAATAGTTTTGACCTGAAATCTACTCAGAATCTCCAAAGCAACTATAAATGCACACCTGTAATATTTTACTTGTTAAACATTTTGAAGACCAAGTTATCTTCCTTTGTAATGACCTATCACATAAACCCTCCAAACTATATTGACGTTTCTAGTTTTAAGGTGATAAAATATGAAGAAGTTCCAGGACTATGAATACTTTTGGGCTCTTTTGTACTTTAACATTCTGGATCGCTGGAGTTTGTCTTCTTGTCAACCTTCTGCTTCACTGCTTGCTGGTTTACGTGTTGAGATCGAGAAGAGGAAAGCTTTTTTGTTGTCTTTTCCTTGTATTGCTTCACTGTGCTTGTTTTAGTTTTACAGTGACTCAGTTGATTATATTGAAGGCTGCTTCCACAGTAAATGTGTACAGACTTCCAGTTGGGATCAACGTCTCTTCACAAAATCTAAACAAAACAAAACCGAAAATGATGACGAGGAAGGATGGCACAGTCTCCTCTCTGGTCGCTGAGCGCATCAGACCAATTCTTCCCACCACCGGGAGCCATGGTAACCTTATCCTCGGATTGACTGCGCTACAGATAGATACTGTCACTACTGCTTCTCATCCATCTCCTCTCCCTCTCTGTTTTTTTTTCTTTCCCACCAGCCAAAATAGAAACACGGCTATGATTCAGTAAAGCCACCTCGCTGCTGGAAAACGTGGAATAGCAACAAGTTTAGCACGCCTCTGCTTTTTCCCACTTTTTGTAGACTTTATGGAGTTGTTGCGTTTGTATTCAGGTGGCAAGTCGTGCTGGTCGGGCTTCACGGCATGTTTAAAAATAAAGACTTATTCTGAATGCATCCAGAGAGGGGAAAAGAACATTTTCCTGTGCATCAGTTCCTGCTTAATTTGTGCATTACTCTGATGCCCTCTGCTGTTCTTGTGGAGGTGCCCGTCACTTTCACACATATGATGAGACACTGACAGAAGTACAGCGGAGATGGATAAAAGTATTCTTCAGCGCCCATGCTACAAGCGCGTGTAATTATTAAAAAGCTTCAAACTGGGCAACAGTTTCTTGTGCTGTAAAACAAAAAGCAATGGGGCCTAAAGTGCAAAGGCATCCTAAGTGTTTCCAGCCTGGCATGCTGTTTGATTGCATTAATTTGGACTGCAAGGTGCAAATTATCCCTCGTTGAATAGTTAAAATTAAACTCTGAGGGGGCTCTGGTCTCAATCCAGAGAGCTGTAGCTGCGCTGTTGGTCGTATGGATGTCCACAAGAGGGCGACATTACATAGGCTAAAGTCCTTCATAGAGTTCAGATCTACTCAAACTTCTATAGTTTTGTATTTTACATCACTAAGCTGTCGTTTATCATCGGCGCAGATTAACCATTCATCCCTTTGCTTACTTTTACAATTGTGTTTAAGTCACATAACGCACACACATAAATTGCTGCAACGTTTATTAATTCACCAGAGCATGTAGAAATAACAAGATTATCTCCATTTCCGTATCAAAGCGCAGGGTGCTAACCCTTAGAGGATTTTTATTAAACTTGATAAGTGAATCATGTTTGTTGATGAGTTAAAAACAAAATCTTAATAATAATAACCTGTTAGAAGTTGTTTTTTTTGCTTAATTTAAAACATCTATCCCATTTTTTTCTCAAAATCTTTTACTTTTGTTATTAATATTTTTTCACTATGAACTTCATTCCAATCCAAAAAAAAACTTTAAAGTATCCTTTATTGAACAACCTTCAACTTCCTGCTTTTTAAGCTTAAAAAGCCTGAAGTGCAACTTAAAATGAATAATAATCTGTTCGTCTTACGCGCTTCAGAGCCTGGGACTTATAAATGAGTATTTATTAGTCAGTAAGTTTAATTAGTCAAATTAAGTGCAATTGAAACTAGGTAAAGCTAGGTACTTTCATGTACATCACAATCAGATTTATCACTCATCTTACATTGATTTGAAAAATTATTTGTCCACACATCTGCCTTTTCTTTCTTTTTTTATTTAAAATCAAGCATATTTCGACATCAGACTGCAAAAATCTGAGTTAATTAAAATGAATCAGTTATGAAGTGAAGATTATACATCATAGAAAAAATAATGTTCCAACTTTGGTTTGAGTGAAAAGCAGGTCAAGGTAGAGCAGCAAAATATAAAAGGCTACCACTAAATTACTAAAAGTGTACATTTTGATAATTGCAGGGTGGTGGTAGCAGATAGCCTCGGCTACCCTAGTCACAACCAGTCAGAGGAAAATTTGCCACATTTCTATTATTGAGTCATAACGTGGTGCATCACTTAAAAGCTTCCTTCTGACTGCTTTCCAAAGCCAGATCTTCTTTGCTTTCTAATGTTTGTTTGGACGGTGTGCTTGGAGGCGTAGCATGACTCCAGTGTTCCCCAGTCTCTTTCCTGGTCTTCCTCCCGTTGTCCCCGGCGACAGACCTCAGAGCCGGCAGGCGCTGACCCCGGGCCAGCCTCATTATCCATCTGACAGTCAGAGGCACAGATCTCTGGCAGCGGGCCTCGGTGCAGACTGTACCTGGGTCTGTTCCAGCTCTGCTGCTGCCATGAGGGCAGGAGGCACGGCTGTGTTGAAACCCCTACTGTGTTAACATGTCCAACTGCACAGTTTGAGGGCTGAACTATTAAAAAGTTAAATTTAAACAATGCCAGATGATGAAGTGTTGTTGCACAGAGGAAAACGACACAGAGGGAGTTTATCTTTTAATTAAGATAAACAAGACTCCTCCATGTTGTCTGAACTATCTTAACTCAGAACGAGCACTGTAGCTACTGGAGGGCTTCACCACAGGACACCATTTGTGGCTGAAAGAGACAAAAGCATAGCTGTGAATCTACTGGTTTGCTGATTGTTCTCCAGTCCATCGTCCAGAATAACCAATGATTTTGATGGTTTATTCAAATATTTACAGTTCAGTGGCAAAATTAGATTTGCTGATCATTGACACGAATGGTATAATTACCCAAACATACCATTCATGTCAATATTTGGGTAATTGACATGAAAGTGGGGGATATTTATTTAATATTCTTAATATTCTTTATCAAGTCATCATGTAATTTTTTATTTTTAAAATGTAATTTTTGAATATTGTGGAGGTTAGACCCAAGCAAATAAATCATAATCTGTCAATTTAAAAACGCTGCATAAACCGTTTCCAAAATTGTTTATTGCTTAGCTGAAATTATTGATAGAAACAATTTTATTTCCCACTAATATTTTACAAGAAACCCATCAGAAGTTAGTTCCTGAGCTACTTTAAAAAAAACCAAAAAATTGTAAAGGATGTCAGAACCACCATCTGTTTTTGTTCACCTTCCATTTTGGCATCCATAATTTATAGCTTTGGATTCACTCCAATTCATCACCCAGCAGCTCTGCGTGCCGCCGCCGGTGCATTACTCGCTGTGGAAGAACCCACTGACGTGAATGTTAAGATGGGAAAAGCCGTTTAAAGGAAGCTGAGAACTTGTCCCCAAAATCCAGCTCAGCTGAAACACTTCATGTTCTTTCACAACTTCTTGAACTCTCCTGGAAGTTCAGGAGGATCACTCATCCACTTTGTTTCTTGTTGTTTTTCAGAAAGGGGAAGTGGAGGTCAGCTAGCAGAATTTGTTTACAGCCACACAGAACATGAATGAATCACAGCCTGCAGTTTGAGGCGCAGTCATGTGGTGAAGTGCTCGGTTTGAGCCCTTCTGCCCTGTGTTTAGAGTCTGTGGGGCCTGGAAGGTTTTATCGCTCATCATAAAACGATAGGCTCCACCTGTAGAAGGGAGAGGTAGCTCCATGTAGGAGGATGTTTTCTTTATCATTATCTTTCATTATCATGAGGTCAGTCGGGTGAATTAGACATAGAAACGCTGATTACAAACATGCTATATGACATCAAAGCAGTGAGTCATCGAGTCTTTTGCTGTGTCCGTCTTCATTCAGTTCTCTCACAGCTTAAGCAAGTCGGAGCAGAAGTACTTCTGCCGTCGGCCGTGTCATGAAAGCGGCCGATTGCACAACGAGATAACAGAGAAACATAAAAGTACCAAAGTGAAGTGATGATTAAAGCTGAAAAGACTGGAAGAAAAAAAACAGAAGCGATGAGATTCCTCTTAACCCATCTGAAGTTACGAAACACGACTCAGAGGGAATGAGCTCAAAGCATGACTGGGCCTTTTGAAAACGTTTTCTAAATGTACCTTTGTTCTTCTTTTCAAAGCTTAATAAAACAGTACTCTTTCACATTTGTTTCTGTCATAACGATGCATGTTATTGTATTTTATGTAATATATCTGCAGGAAGTAGCTCACAGTTGTGAAGTGGATGGAGATCGACTCACAGTGTTCAAAAGTTGTTACAAACGCAAATCTGTTAAGTGCAGATCCACCGTTAGCTGCAGTTACAGCATCAAGTGTTTTGAGGCGTTTTTACCACTTTTGTACAAAGACGGGTTTTTGTTTGGCAGCTCTTTTTGAAAACAAGCTCAGTAGACAAGAGTCGTCCTGAACATCAGTTTTCGAACCATGATTCTCAATTGTTTTCAATCCGGACTTTAACTAGGCCATTCTAACAGATGAAAATGACCTAAACCAATACACTGAAGATGAATTTCAGGAATAGTCCAAAGCTTTGCAGCCTGTAGCAGTTTATTTTTCATTTTTAAAATAAAGCATCCCATTTTCCTATTAGCACTAGCTTCTCTGTCATGATGCTGCCATGTTGATTAGATTAGACACATCTGGATTTCATTTACTGGATTGTATTGATTTCAAATTCACACTACATTTAGATTTTTATTCAGTTTTGTCTTCTCTGCAGCTTTAAAATGTGTTTTTATTATGTTTGTGTTTCCTTGTTGCTAGATGTGCATGACTTAGTGATGATAGGCTGTTTGAACAAACTGTGCTATTAGTACAACTACTAATTTGATTAATTTGGAAAAGCAATCAGTGGGAAGGCTAGCTACCGTTAGCAATTAGTACTTTGAGATAGGATAGCATCATGTTTACTAAAGGAGGCTGCATGGTTCTGTGTTCAACATCAGCAAAACTGCGGCTGCTAAGTTTATATGCAAAGTAGCCATATCAGATTATTATTCCAACTGGAAGTCCAACTATTTCAGAAAAATCTTGTCCATTCGCTTTCTCAACCCAGGAATTGGACATTTAAATCAAGGAGGAAAACTGCAAATGCTGCTGTTATAGAGGAATCAACTCTGTAGTCCTTTTTTAACTTCTAGCTTTGAGCTCTCAAAATACATTGTTTTCAACTTTTGGAAGTTTTTATTCTCTAATGATCCGTAGATACTCTTATATTTGCCCTTATTTAAAAAAAAACTCATCCTCATTATATTTGTCTCATGTGCCCAGAGAGAAGAAAAGAAACACCTCATGGCACCAAATCACCTGCTGACAGAGCAGATGCTGCACAGACGCTTCAGGAGGTGATGGATGTGGAGGGGGTCTTTCTAGAAGAAGCGCGACACGTCGAAGCGTCCCAGGGCGAGGACTCGGAGCTCAGCCTGAGCTTTCAGGGCTACGTCGCCGAGCTGCGGCACTGCCAGACCAAAATGAGGAATGCCCAGATGCCTCAGAACGGCCAAAACCTGTCGGAGGGCAAAGACTGCCAGGCAGACCTGTACAAGGCCACGATTGTCTGAAGGGAACAACCCCGCCCTCACACACACACACCCCCACACACCCACACACACTACTGCACCTTTTAAGCCTGAGGCACTGATGTCTGATATGTTAAACAATGAGCTGCATGTAAAGATGTCGTTCTCTTTCTTTGAAGCAAATCTCACGGAGACGGATGTAGTTATGGTAAGAACGTTATAAACACTCACCAGTGGCTTCGATTACAACAGTTTGGGAGTTTTTGATTATTTATTTGATTGAACTTTAAAGCAATTTCATTTATGCGTACAACGATATGTCACAAGCTTGAAATTGTAGCCCATTAAAATCTAAATTACACAAAACAGCCTGGATGCATAAGTGTAGAAGTGGAATATAAAGCCTGAATTATCCCTGAGCATGTAGAGCAGGTGTCCACTAGTAATACACGGTTTATTTGAACTTCCAACTTTAAATTAATTTGATTGTTTCATGATTAAAGTACCTTGAAAAACTGAACGGTTTAAATTGATCCATAAAAACTGAATAATTTTGGCATTCACGCCCGTTGTGAGTGCAAACCTCTCACTGGAACTGTGTATTTCTTTAAGATTACATCTATTGTTGTTAAGTTTTAGTATTGTAATTTTTAGAGAGTGACACGTTAATATTTTTTTGCATAGTTAAATATTTACGTGAAATGTAACTATATTTTTAGCCATGTTGGAGTTTAAAAAAAAAGCATTCCAGAAACTTACCTTTGACTAGTATTTTCTATTACAGTACGAATGTTGTTGGTTGTATATGATTAACTCTTGAAATATTTTTTTTTCTGCGGTGAAAGACTGTCTAAAGGAGCTGATCTTGTTTTAATGTTTCAGTTTGACTTTCAAATAGATTAATTTAAAGCCGCTGGTATCTGGAGAACAACGATGGAGGCAGAGCTCCGCTTTCACGATCAAACAGCGGGCGAAGCACAATTTACGAGTAATTTCTTGTTAAATGGTCTTCCTTTGTTACAGTAATACCTTACACAGTACCTCTATTGTCTGTATTTTCTGCTTATGTGGTTTTGAGATTGTCTAAATTGTTGAATGATTAAAAAGCCTTCATGGTGACAGTCTCAGCAAACTGACATTCTTGCCTTTTGTGGTCCTGTCCAGCTTTGACCCATAGTGTTACACACTTATAGTCTGCTATTTGACTTTTATTTCTGCTATGTTTAATGTATCTGCTAAATCAGACAGTGCTGTAAATTATTAATGATGCCGTTTCCTTTGTTGAGCCGGCTTTCTGCCTCTGAGGGATTGAGGGATAAACTGTCCAGCCTCCTCTTTGTGTTTCCAGCTCAGCATCTGGAGAGCGATTATTACAGCTGGTGAAAATTACAGGTTTGCTTGTGGGATCGGGTACTTTGTCTTGATGCAACATGTCAGAGCTGGAATCCCGACAACGCACGAAGCTTAAAAGATCAGACTGGCTCTTTGCTTTCATGCCACCATGATCTCAAAGGTTTAATTATTAATGAGGTCCTTATTAGAACAGTAACTCCTTCCAGATGTTAAATACAGCCTTAAATCGGACTTTCTCTTTCCTAAAAGAAGAGCATGTCAGAACATGTTGACCCAGCTGAGGAGATTTACCTGCAAATATTGCTTTCACTGTAACTCAAACTTTTTTTCCCCCACTCAATTGCTGCAGGATACATTTTGAAGCAAGAGACACGTAAAGTATCTTTACAAATCAGCTGCAAAGCTCTGTTCTCACTGATATAGCAAATGTTTGGTGTCTCCTGCGTAGTGTGCTAGTGGTTATGGTAGAATCACACAACAGGAAATTAATTAATTAACTTCCTTTACCTCTCGGTCCAATGCACTATTATTCCTGTAATGTAATTGGTTGCCATTGTATCCCTTGGATGGATTCAGATGGGTTTCTATGAAAGAAGACACGTCTTTAATGTGGAGATATAAAACACCTCCACATTAAAAGATATAACTGTTTTATTCCATTAACTTAAATATGATAACATTTATAAGGTGACATTTATTTTAGCACTATTTGTCCCACACTGAGGAATATTTGTTTTTGATAGCAGCACTTCTTATGCTACTTAATTTTCTCCTGCAGCATTTTTCTTAGATCCTCCTTGATCCAGAGTTAAGTCACAACTATAAATAGCCTCGTATAACCAAACATGACTGCTGAAGCATTCAAGTGTTCGGAAATGAGAAAACTTTGTATATTAAAAACACAAGGTTGGCATGGAGACGCTGTCAGGGTGTGATCGCATGTAGAAATGCTCAGGTGTTTCCGACTACGTCCTTTCACTGCATCAAGATGTGACATGCACCACGGCTGTAATATTTTCTGTCAACAGACTCTACTCATCTCTTGTGCTTTTCCAGTTTCCTGGCATGTTTATTCAGTGCTGCTAAACTGTTTTACATTTAGAACGCACAATGTTACATTTATATCTGAAGTGGCCACTATTTCTACATCTGACCAACGTCGATTTAAGTTGTACTTTCCACACGCAAACACACCACCTTTAACTTATTCAGTGGAGTTGCAGGTGCTACGTGTAAAGCTGAATTTAGATGCAGTCTTGCTAGTGTGTTGTAAAAATAAACACGCTTCCACCACAGAGTCGATGTTCTAAGTACATTCAAAGTATTTTCCAACTCAGAAGTTTGAATTTCTGAGTTCTGACAACTGATATTTAATCAAAGAATAAACTATTTAAAGAAGAATAAAAGCTGTTTTTAATTATACTGCCTCAATTTTACACATTTGAGCCAAGTCACATAGTTTAAGGGCAATAGTAACAAACACTATTGAAGTGTATTTAAACTTTAAAAATGGTAATAAAAATTGCCTAAAAATTCTCTCTCTCATTTTACTGGCATTTTGCAAATAGAAAGACGTTTTGGTAAACCCAAATCGACCTAATATAGGAAAAGTTTATTCTGATTTCACTTCAGACAATATGAAAGAAAAATAATCGCGTCTTTTTTATATAGTGTATGTAAACTTCTGCTTTCAATTGTAATTGTAACGCAGTTACACAATTTCCTCAGTTACAATTTACATTGTTTTTATTTTGTAAATAAATAATTCATTCAAGGCAACCAATCAGTCATCCAACCTTGCATAATCAATAATTAATTAAAAAAAAAAAATATATATATATATATATATATATATTGGGCGGGTGTGGGTGTGTGCCGCCCGCGTCCTCACCTCTGCTCTCCGCCTCTGGGTGGAAAGTTTTTCCCTCTCTTCCCAGCCGATTAGCTTCAGTGATGAGCCGTGGGCGGCTGCAGAGAAGTAACGGAGGGAACACCAACCTGGATACGGGCGCTTTTGACTTAGATCAGGCTCATGACGCAACGGGTTTACTCATCGCAGCCTAAACCGGTGAAGAACAGGACGCTACTTGCAGGGATTCCCGGGTCTCCTGTGACCGAGAGCTGGCTGAAGCTGACAGATATAACGTGACAGCTTCACGGACATCAGGAAATTAGCCACGCTGGGACGCCAGATGTGAACTTTCAGCATGGGATACGTCAAGTTGACTTTTCTCTTACTCGCTTTCAGTGGAGGAGCGGTAAGTTTCCCTCCTGTGTTTATTGCGTGCGGATAATAATAGTAAAAAATAAATAAAAAAGTCGAATAATAATTAATGTTTCATTTCACTGATTTTCAGCGCATATTGGTGTTTGGATCTGAAATTGTTTTCTCCACAGCGCCGATCAAGAAAGGTAGGCTTTCTGTTTCAGGTATGGTGAAGTGTTAGAGCAAATGTTTGGAAATTAAGTAGAAGTTCTCTGGAAAGGAAGTGATATTAAGTTTTGGGAAGAGAAGTATAAATATAGTATCTATCGAGAGGTGGAGAGAGAAGGCAAATACTTCTCAAATAAAAAATAAATCGTAATAAAAAAATTTTTAAATGAAGTGAATAAGAGTAAAATGTTATATTTGGAGTCAACTTAACGGATTGACTATTTTATTTCAGTATCTAATTGTCTACAGAAAGATATAAAATATTTCCCAAATTCGTGTATTTAAAATAATACAGTAAAAGAAAGTACATCAATACCATGTTTCCAAGGTAACAAGGCAGAAGGAACCTAATTTTCTTTTTTGTTTCCCACTTGTACCTTTACTTTTTTTTTAAGTTTTTAAAACCAATACCTGTAGCCAGAGTTTGGGAGAATATAAAAAAAAAAACTTACTAATGTATATTTTTACTCAAGTAAAAGTAAAAAGTAGCTGTCTAAAAGGCTGAAAATTTTTTAAAAAGTCTACTTGACTTACTCATAACATCTGATTTAATATTTAACCACGATGTCATAAGACATATAATAATTTGAAGTTATGTGTAAATCTTGATATTTTAAAGACTAACATAAAAAAAATAAATAACATGGTTGCAAAATAACAAATTCAGGTATGAGGTGTCCTGACCAGGAAACACTCCTCCCCAACTTTAGGAGAATAGCACATTTCTCTGTTCTTGAGCAGGATGCACAGGCTTTTAGTCTTTTTAGCAGCTTTCAGTGATGACACACTGAAATTCTTGCATACCTGCAATCATTTGAGTTAAGTGAGCATGAAGGACTATGGCTCCTGAGGAGATTCCCTGATCCAGTATGTTTCTGGCTTTATGTTTAGCGTAATTTTCCAGCTGGAAGGTGAAACCCTTAAATATAAATATCTTCCAGGTGGACAACTTTCCCACCTGAGCCTCTAATCTCTGCAGCTCATCCTACTTAAACAAGTTTTATTTATTTATTTTTTTTGCCAGGCATCTTGAAGTATAAACTTTTTTTTTTTATGTGGAGATGTCGGTGTTTTCTCCGTGTGAACAGACTGAAAGCTGCTTTTTCCTTTGGTTTTGGCTCTTCTCCCAGTTCTTACCACATCTGGCGAAGAATGCAAGTTCCCCTTTCGTCAGGGTGGATGGCTCCATCACCGCTGCATCACCACCTCCAGCTCCAAACCATGGTGAGTCCCAGGCAGCCAGCTGGATCTGCCTCAGTAGATACACCTGCAGGCGTTAATCTGCCACAAATTTAAACCTCCCCTTCACTCAGACTGTTTTCTCTCATCATTCTGTCGTGATTTACTGAATGATCGCTGATGCAGTTTGTAACTTGAGCAGTGCAGTCACACCTATTTGCAGCTGGCTGTGCTTGCGGATTTATGCAACAGTGTCATCATAGCAGAGGGCTGGATGAAGTAATCAGCCCCCAAAAGGGAAACTTTCATAATTTCCCTGTTGCTGAATTGTTGGCAGGACTCATCATGTCATCATGTTTTCATTACTCTCGAGTTATCTCTGTCGGTTGTGTTAAAAGGTAGCTCAAGATAAACACAGACACTTCCTCTAAAACGGTGATAACAGCTGAAGTTTATACCATATTTAGTATTTCTGACAGTTCATCCTCGGGGTGTATAAACAGCTGCCATGATAAAACTCTAATGAAGCTTCTTTTTTTTAATGTCTTCAAGTCGTAACGTCTTCCTTTTTTACTATTTTGGAAGAGACAACCCAAGACATGCTGAATATCTTTCCAGTTGCTGTCAGTTGGAGTTGAGACAGGAAGGGTGGATGCCAACAAGTCTGAGCAACCTATACGCAATTATATATGGCCCAACAACACTTGTCCACCTACACCTAAAGTTTTTTCAATCAGACCCTACACGTCTCCGTGATGAGCTCATGAGCTCAGCGGTGTTGCAGCAGGTTTCTAGCTCTGCGCTGTAAATTCACTGAGAGGTAACAAGATGAGTGGGTGGCTGAAGAATGCAAAAGGAAAAAAAAGTTTTTTGTTGCCGATTGTTAAACAGCTTTTAAGATGAGACCTAGATTTGATTTATTGAATGAATGAAGCCAAACCAAACTGCGCCTTTATTGAAAACTTTCCTGGACCTAATAAGTGGTTGTGTCACTCAGTCTTTGGGCGGCTTTCCTTCAGCCACTTTGGAGAGTTTTTGAGCGGCTTGCTTAAGGTCTTGTTGTAAGGTCTCAACTAGATTTAGCTCTGGACTTTGACTAGTCCACTTCAGAATCTTCATTTTAGTTTTTTCAAGCCATCCACGTAGAAAACACAGGGTTCCAATACTTCCAGCAATTCGTCCAGATCTGGATCAGCACACTGAGCATCACATTACCACCAACGTGTTTGGCTGTGAGGAAAATATTGTTGGTTTTATGGCGGACGAAATGGGATGTAAACCTTCCAAAAAGCACGACTTTTGTCTCATCTGTCCACAGAATATTTCCCCTGAAGTTTAGTTGATCATCCAGATTTTTCTTGGCTCCTTTTCATGGCTTTCATATTGAAAATCATCCATAGGATATAATTTCTGCTCAGTCTCTGTGTTATAATTGAATGATTATAACATAATACTCACCTCTGGCCTTAACAAAGGTCAGCAAGTCTTCATCAGTGCAGACAGAGTGTCTACACAGCGTAGCATGAGACTGAATAACATTATTACCAGCTTATTGTTACTGCATTTGAGTATGACTTACATAATTACTACACTTAACAGAAATAGCTGCTGGACAATATTATAGAAATAACAAGTGTTTCACAACAATATGCACAAATCAATCAAAACTTGTGGATTCATCAGTATCTCTGCATTTTCACAGCGTCGTCCTGTTTCTTCTGTCGTAGGTGCTCTCTCACTCACAACTTTGACCGGGACAGACAGTGGGGTTTCTGTGCTCAATCTGTTGGTGAGTGTCCTTTCTAAATGGAGTGGAGGTTTCACTCACTTCCTCCAATAAATTAGATTTTCCTTCCTTTTCGAGGTACGTCTCGTAGAGAACTTGATCCCTGTCGCTGGAGGAATCCCTGTCAGAACGGAGGCATCTGCACAGCGATCCCACAAACGGGATCTTTTCAGTGCTCGTGTCCCGAGAAATTCACCGGAAGACACTGTGAGCAAAGTTAGTCATCACTCGCACTTCCTGCTGCAGTTGGCCTAATGTTCAACAATGAAAATGATTCCTTTCTCATAAACTTCTAAACATTTTGTTATCTTTAAACCACAAACTGCAGAGTGTTTCATTGGGATTTTTTTGTGACTGACACAAAGCAATGGAAACTGACGTGACAGGAGAAATGAGACATAGCTTTTCAACGTTTAATAAAAATAACACCAGTGTTCATTTGTAGACAGCTCACATAAATCAAAGCATTGTAGAACCGGCAATTGCAGACACATTGTGTTTTCTTCATAGAGCAGAAAGATTAATTTTAGTCTTATTTAACTTGAGCAACTTCTTTCACATGTTTTTGGTGACAAGATGGAAACACGACTTCTGGCTTTCTGCCAGCATTGGCTTTCTTCTTGCCACTCTTCCATAAAGGCCAGAATTGTAAATTATAAAAGTACTGCTTATTTATTGGTTTACATATATTTTTAGTTATATAGAAATGTATTGTTTCTTACTTCTTTTTTTATTATTTCACAATTTTGCACTACTTTGTGTTGGTATTGCATCAGATGTCCCCAAAAATATAGGGAAGTTTCTGGTTGCAACGTGAAAAAATGTCAAAAAAGTCCTAGGAGAATGAAGGCTCTTGTGAAACACTATTACATAAAAAGACATTTTATTTTAACGTTCTTTTTTTCCCCCATTTATTTCATAAGCTTTGCAAAAAGATACAATTGCATTCGTTCTGGGTTTTAGCATACTTTGACTGCAAACCAGCAATTTGAAAGAAATTAGTGTTCACTTAGTTCTGACTCACTTGTTACTAATGTTTCCTCATTTCTAACACATGCATTTCTAACACTCAGCCACTTGGCATGCATTTTGCACAGCTCATCCATCTTCGCTACGCTCCACTGAGCTCTTTAATCTCCTCTCACGTTTCCACCCGCTGCCTTTCAGAGAAGTGCTATGAAGCCGCACACCTGCGGAGTTATGACACCGGAGAGTCTTGGGGACGAATTCACCTCCGTAACGTGGAACAGTGCACATGTGAGGCTGGGGAAATCAGCTGTCAAAGAGTCCACTACACAAGTAAGATATGCTTTCTGCCTTTGTTGCCGTGCCTCGAGCGTGTCCTGTTTGTGCTCCGCTGCCTCCTTTTGTTGGCTTGTTCAGAGTGAAACCCAGGATGGGAGGTTGCGCTGATCTAAGCAGCGCAACCTCCCTGCAGTGTTGATTGTGTCTACATTGAAGCATATGAAGACAAACATATGGAAAGAACAGCCTGAACAAACTACTGCGTTGAATGAAAAGGATCACCTTCCCTCTCATCCTGAAGAAAATGCTTTTTTTTCTTTTTTCAAACAACCTCCTCAGCAGAAGCAGCCCTTCCCTTTCTTTGATCACAGCTCCATAGCTACAGGAGTAACCTTGCCTTTGAATAAAAGGCAGATTATATGACTCACAGTGACTCAGGGTAGGTGTTATATAGAACACACCCTGCGGGTCCTTCGCCGAGCTTTTTATCTTAGCGGAGGGATGTTCATGGGAATTTGACAGATTTTCTCGCATGAAGAAGAAATCATCACTGGAGCGTTTTATACTCTCCCATGTGGTCCTTTTTTTGTCATCATGGTATGGACTTAAATTACATCAGTTCTGCCCAAAATAAAAGAAAAATGCTCGCTTCCACAACAAATACAATAAATAAATAAAATTGATATGGTCCACCACTACACTGCTGTGATTTGTGGTGGAGAGAGAGAGAGACTCCAACTCCGATTAAAAGGCAAACAGGTTGATGCTGAAAAAAGCTTAAAATCAAACTCAGTCTGAATTTTCTAAACGAGAGGCAAAAATTCACAAGCAGGTTAAAAAAGGTTGGCTGTGAAACAGTAAAATAACAGTGGGATATGGACGGATCAAACAAAGAGTGAATGAAACCGCAAGAAAAACTCATATATTAAATAGATTAATTACACATGAATTAAGCTTTTACTTCTGTTAATAATGATAAATAAGGAGACTACAACTAATGTAAATCCACTATCCATCCATTCATCATCTTGCTTGCTCAACTGAAACGTGACATTTCTTCTGTATACAGTCATTAACAACCTCCTCAATGTCATGGTTTGCGGGTGTTGGTGGTGAGGAGATGCATACTGGCCCAGGTTGACATTAGAAAGTAGATTTAATTAAGAAAATAAGGAACAAACTACAAAAACTCAGTGGCACAAGGAGACTCACTGCGACAGACTTCTGACAGGAGACCCGACGAGGAACGAAGGACACAGGTGGACTTAAATGCACAGGGAGGGTAATTAGGGAACTAGACAGGGGAGAACAGGACGACATAGAAACTTCACAGGACACAGAAAAATAAAGAAACCCACCATCAACACACGGAAAAACTCAAATCCCAACATTGCAAGCCCATAAATGGTCACTGAAAAAGAAGTTGGCTGTTCACCATCAAGCACATTAATGGAAGACTGAGTGGAAGGAAAAAGTGTGGTTGAAACAGCTTCAATGAACTCGATTCAAGAGTTTCAGGAACACCTAAAGACAGACATGTCCAGGTCACGGAGGTCTTGCTTTTCTTTTGTTAGGCCATTCAGTAACACTGGGCTGAATGGCTGTAAAAACTGTGAAAGAACCATGAGATGTGCTTGTTTGCAAGAAGAGGAGCTGGTTTCCCTGTGGCCAGGATATGATTCATGAGAAGCTCAAATTAATTAATTATTAGTTAGGTCCCTCAGCAGCAGGAAAGACTGCTGCTGAGGGAAAGACGATACTCAAAAGTTACTCTTTTTCCGCCTGAGCCACACCTACTTCAAATTTCCTAATGTCATGCAGCAGTGTTAGGACTCCAGAAAATAGTCCCTGTGAGATTTAGTGATTTTTGTTCTTTTTCGCATTAAAAAAAACCCAACAGAATTTGGGGTGCTAATTGAGAATTTTGCAATATTTTCACTTATGCATGATGGTGAATGTGACTTTTTGTTTCTCGGACTTTTGCTTCACATCTAATAAGGCTGAGGCCGGACTTGTTCAACAAACTGGATGAGATGGGGAAGAGCTGCTCCACCAGTGCACACATGAACAGCTCTAGGACACTCTTGTTTCACTTTTTATTTATGCCATTTGATAGTAAAATGCATTAAATATATTATGTGACATTTTGTGTGTTTTCAGAGTGCCGCAGAAACCCTTGTAAAAATCAGGGAATATGTCGGCTGATCACGGCCACCGGGAAGGAAGTGTGTTACTGCAAAAACGGTTATGGTGGACCCAACTGCAGCCTTGGTATGTAACCGTTTCACTCAAAAATCTAATAAAATTATGAATAAAACCCGCCTCATAGGCGCTGCTTGTGTCTAGAATAGAAGACAAGTGTTTCAATTTTCTGGTTTTTCATGAATGCTGTGTGAATTATAGTGGCAGGCGAGGAGACAAGTGACATTTCCTCTGAGCTGACTTTAGTTTTTGCTGAAATAAATCTGTCCAGACTGATTTTACTCTGTGTGTCTCTGCCTGTTTGTGCAGTGCCAGAGACAAGGTGCTACAAAAGCAGGGGCACGGGCTACAGAGGAGTGGTGGGCACCGCTGAGTCCGGCGCGCGGTGTCTGCCCTGGAACTCCGACCTGCTCTTCAACGAGCTCCACCTCGGCACGGTGAACGCGTCGGCCCTCAAGGGCCTCGGGGAGCACGCCTTCTGCAGGTGTGTGTTCATGCTACCTACCATCACTGCAGAAATAAAAATAATAATAAGAGAAGCCAGCGGTCTTATCAGGAGAACCAGACTCGCTTTTATATTCCTCATTGATTCTATTTTAAAGAAGAAATTTCCAGATTTCTTTCAAAGCCCTGCAGAAGCGGTGCGCTCCTTATCGCCAATGCTGGTCACCCGAGTGGATGAGGCCACACACTGTGTTTTACTCAAAAGCAGCAAGCGGGCATAAAACAACCTACTTTGAGCGTTTGAGAAGCGCACGGTGAAAGAAGGTTTTATCTCTGACACATTTGCTCTGGGTCCGGTTCCCACAGTTTTTCTTTAGCCGTTCTTGTTGCCATGACTACCTCGCAGCATTACAGTGGACCCACATCAAATGATATGTGTCAAAAAATGCTCCAGATGTCCAAGCATCAGTAAAGGAAGCCTTTTAAGCTACATTCTGATGACAAGAAAGAAAATCCTTCAAAGACTTGAACCCTTTTTTTTTTTTTTGGTGTGTTTACCCTGGAAAACTGATGTGAGAGGGTCGGCCTCTGTGTTGTGATACCTGCTGCATCTGTGTGTGCACAGAAACCCAGATGGGGACGTGAAGCCGTGGTGCTACACAGTAACTGACAGCGCCATCTCCTGGGAGTACTGCGACGTCCCCTCCTGCATGACGACAGACTGGCAGCAGCTGACAGGTAAAGAGGAAACGGCGTTTGCTTAATTACAAAAATGGGCTTTTTGTGTTAGACTCGGACATCGACATGATGTCGAAAAATGGAAAAAAGGAGTATTTGTATGCTCAGAGAAAATGAGAAAGAAAATGCATTTCATGACCAGCAAGACATAGAATCCCTGAAAAATATTGATAAATCAAAAACGATACAAAACTTCAACCTCAAAAGCGAAGCTCCTAGAAAGAATGATGTGTCCAAAGTAACTTGGTGGACGGTCTATCTATCTATTTAAATGCAGGTCATAAGATTAGTGATGTTCCTTAGTCAGTAACCCCAAGCATGGGCGGTTCTAGAGAGAGGAATCCCTCGGACCAACTTCAGTTTTAATTTTTACCTTCACTGTTTTAATGAATTAGGAATTAAAGTGTCGCTCTTCTAGCTTCAACCGTATTGAGATAGAATCACGTTTTCCATCTGTCATTTATAGGGTCTGTAATCAGCTGTTTGGCTCACTTAATTTGCTAAATAATGAAATATTGTCTGTTTTTTATTCTTCATTTTCTTGTTTGCTCCCTCTAAAATTAAAACAAATCTAGTAAATCTGGTACCATTGATCCCAAAAGAGGCTGAAAGGAAAGCTGTAGAGCTTAGCTTCTGCAGAAGCGCGAACACGGTTTAAACTGTGTGTATCAATGCATATTGAGATATATTTGTTGTTTGAACTGTTAAAATAAGGAGATATGAGCATTTTTAGGGGGAATCTCTAAAATATGTGGCTCCTAACCGTCATGAATCCTGGAGGTTAAATCAAGCATAAGCCATGTGTGACATATTTGATGTAAGAATCATTAAATCCATCCATCCATCGTCTTTACAAAGCCGCCGTGGGTGAGAGTTCGAACTGTTAAATTTGAACCAAAGACGCAAATTGATCTCACACACTTGAAGTGCACCATAATACAGTTTGCAAGCAAAAATCAACACAGAAAGGAAAATACTAAAAGCAGACCTAAATTGTTGAAATAAGAACAAAATTGCTGTGCAAAGATTCACAATGATCCAAAACAACCGTCAGAGTCTGACTTTAATTTAAAAAAAGGAAGTTTCAATAGTTAGAAGATGTGTACTTTTGTTTAGTTGCTTTGTCATCAGAGCAAAGCAAATATCTGGTGAACTAAATTTGTATTAGTCTTAATATTTTCCTCAAAAATGTAGTATTTTACCCGCACCCATTCGTTTTACCACCCCAAAAGCATTCAGGTCCCTCTGTGTCGCAGCTTTCTCTCAGCCTTGATTCATCGACCTGGTGGCACTTTGTCGCTTGAGAATAAGCCCAGCGCTTCATCATGCACCCAGACGTTTGATTAAAGACCTTGGCGTTTTCTGATCTGAAAGAGAAAAACTGAAAAGCGCTTTGAGCGCCGCTAATCTCCACCGAGCCGCACCGTAATCAAAAGCAAGAGTTTATCCAAGGAGCTTTCCTCGAACCTGGGCTCAGCCAGATAGGCAAGAATGAGGCATGACTCACCCCCGAATCAACACGTCATGTCAGGTGCAGCTGAATGTTTATGAGCCGATCTGGCAGCGTCGGCACGATGCCAGAGGCATGCACAGAATTCACAAGCTTCTCCCGTCTGCAGAGCTGCTCTCCAACAGACGATTTGCATAGAGAGAGGAGGCTGTGTCACCCAAACACTAACACCTTAAAGAGACGCTTAGAGGATTCGTGTAACAGGAAGGAGGCCAGGAGCGTTACTGGAAATATTCAGAAGGAAACTACCAGCAGAACTGTGAAGATGTTTGCCTCCAAAGGAACTCTTCTGTTTTCAGATCTTCAATGTAATATTTAAATCAAAGATAAAGAAAATTAAAAAGATTTTTTTTTTCATGAAGATTTCATCTGTTAATGTAAAATTGCTATCCTTATGTGAAAAGGTAATTACAACCCCAAATCTAATAACCTGTCAACAACTGTAACCAAGCATTTTTTTATAATTGGCAAGTACATTTTGTATCACTGAGGAGGAATTAATTAATTTAGCCTTTAAATCAGGCTTTAAGTTTTGTACTTTGACTAGACCACTCTGAAACGTTGGCTCATTGTTCCACTTTGTGATCCAAGTATGCTTCAGCTTAATGTCACACTCTGATAGCTGGTTTTCTGGTAGAGATCAGATTTCTCGTCTCTCCTCGGGAGGCTCACCAGATTCGCCATCTTTTCTGCATTTTCTGCATTTCTGTGGTTCTCTGAAGTCCCAAAGCCTTAGAAATGGCTTCATTTGTTGGGATCAGGGAACAATTTGATGCTTTTTAAAGATTGTTTAGCTTACCTTAAGTCGTCAACCAAATGAATAGTGAAACTCCGCTTTGCAAACAAAAGAGGTGCTTAATTAAAAAGCAATCACTTTATCACTTTGGTTAGTTTGGATGAGTTTTGTCTATTGAAAACCGCAGTTTGTATTTTATCTGATTATTTGTGTGTGGTATTGATATTAGTTAGATGATCCAAGGGATTCATTTATTTAGAGAGCTACAGTAACAGCTGTGTCTTATTACTAGGATTATTTATCTGCTCTAACCTTTTTTTTTCTATTTTTTTCGTCAGTTGCTTCTCGACGGATTATCCCATTCAACGCCCTGCCTACCATCAAAAAGCCCAGCTCCTCCAAGCGAGCCGGAAATCCTGTGTGCGGGGTAAAACACAAAAAGAGGTTAGCGGTCGCCAGGGGTCGGATATTCGGAGGAAACGCAGCCCTGCCAGGAACTCATCCGTGGATGGCAGCCATTTATATTGGACAGTCTGATTTCTGCGGCGGCAGTCTGATCTCCTCCTGCTGGGTCCTCTCTGCTGCTCACTGCTTCTTCAGCAAGTATGCATTGCAGTTCAGCTGCGCTACTTATTAAATATAGTCTAAAAAACATTGTTTTGTTTTTTTTATCCAGGTACGTTAACATAATATGAAAAGGGAAGCATTATATTCTCCAAACTGTTTTAAAGGTTTGGGGATACAGTGTTTCGTTTTCTTAATCTAAGAGCTTCAGAATCACATTCTGACTAAAACCTTAAAACTTGAAAACAGTTTTTTCACCTTACATTAGGAAGTAGGTAATTTTTCTCCCTGAACATCTAAATACAGTTATACTTTGTGTTTAGTTGTTATATGGGGCTAAACATTCAAATTTAATCCCTCTCCTTGGGTCACTATAGGTCACTCTATAAAACAAGTGCAGCCAAGCTAAAGTTGAAAGACATGTTGGGGTCAAACTACATAAACTCCCCAATTTATAGTAGAAGCAGAATCAACGTTATTCACTAAGTTTGTGCACAAAAACAAGAAATTTGACTTTGGCTCAGTTATATAAAAATATAACAGGCATTCTCTTCTTGTAAATATGTGCAGTGTTTTTCCAAAAGAGGAAGGCAATGTTGAAATAGTGCCACATGCGTGATATTGATTTGCTGAAAAGTTATGCAGACCTCTCTGCTACTTCCTATTTCTGAGTAAGGAAATTAACTAAATGAGAAATGTTCATACAAATCATTTGTGATTCATTAACATTAATGTAAGAGAAAATGTTAAATAATGTATACTGAAGACAAGAAAACCTATCACAATACATTTTTTTAAATTTATTGATTTGCTTGAGATTAGAGAGGATAGAAAACTTTGCCTGCATGTTTACGCTGCTTGATAGAAATTCTTCCTAAATTCAAGCTCTGGGGCATTTTCTGATGATCTGTTATTAGACAGACAAGCTCATTTGCATATAAAACATGTATTATTTTATTGTGACCCTGTGTTGCTTACAGTTGATTTAAACTGATTTCCCCCTCAGCCCTCTGAAGTCTCAGCTGCGCGTGGTTCTCGGTCAGCACCACTTCAACATCACCGGTCCCAACACTCGGACTTTTGACGTGGAGGACTACATCTTCCATACACGCTTCTCCATTTTTACCCCGACGCTGCACGATATTGGTAAGCAGCCTTGCATTGCTGGTGACCTGGAAAAAGAGGCCCCTTCTTCCATTCAATAAACAAATAAAATGAAGGAAATAAATTACATTTTGGAGCATGATTCACCAGAGTGCAGTCCAACAAATAGCTTGTAAAATGGTCTCCCCTTCCTCACTATTAAGCACCACCTTTTTTTTATTTGTTTTTTTTAACATCTGCTTGTGTGCCGCCCTTCTTCATAACCCCCTGGGCGACTGCCCATCGTCCCATATCAAAAACTGCCTCTGTCAGCAAGGATTCGGTTACAAATGTTCCCGTGAGTCACTCTAGTTTGAACAAACGGCGTCCTTGTTTAGAAACATTCAAATGAGTTAAGACCCTCGTTCTGCGTTCGGAGCCGTGCGTCACCCTGCAGCTGTGAGTCACCCTGCAGCTGTGCTCTTTACTGCCGGGCTTTGCCCCCGGAGTCTTCAAGTCCGCCACTTTCTTCAGAGTCCTAACTCAGTTTGTAAGATCATGTTTGTATTTTGTCTCTCAGTTCTAATCAAGCTGAAAAAGCAGGACGGGCGGTGTGTGAGGAGAACCCCGTTCATCAGGCCCATCTGCCTCCCAGAAGAGAGCATGAAGTTTCCCGCAGGCTATTGCTGCGCCATCAGTGGCTGGGGACGCATGCGTGAAAGTGAGTCGAATCAGCACCAAAGAGGAGTTTATTGACTCCCCAACCCCATAGAAAAAGATGTTTGTTTTTTTTATCTTCTACATAATTAATGAGCTATTTGTGGTTTCGACTTTACAGGGGCAAATGGTTACTCTACTCTGCAGGAGGCAGGAGTCAGGCTGGTTTCTCATGACGTCTGCAAGCAGCCACAGGTGTACGGAAACCACGTCACCGACGACATGATCTGCGCGGGGCTCAGCGGATGCGTGGACGCATGCCAGGTAGGCAGTGCGTTTCGATGTGCAGAGGATGATTAGGAGGGTTAAAGCCTCTATTCTGAATCGAGCCTGCAGGAATTGCTGAGCACATTGTGAGGAAAAACTGTGAAAGTTTGTAGTAAATGGTTACAGTTTGATCAAAAGTATCCATGCCACTTTTTTCACATTTTGTCACATTGCAAAATTAGCTTGAATCTGACTATTCAAGCTAGTGGGTAATGGGCTTTACAGGGATTTACAAATGGTTTCCAAAACTTTTTCAATAAAATCTGAAAAAACAGTACATTTCTACTTAAAGGGCTCAGATTATCTTTGTCTCAGTGCGATTCAGATCTGGGCTTCCATCATACTTGTTTATGTCTTTGAGCTAAAACATGGTTGTCCAACACTTTGCTACAGGTGACAAAATCAACAAGTTAAAATAGAGTTGCACAATATTCAAGGAATTATTTCACAGCATTACTATGTGGAAAGTTTTAGACCATCACGATGAACACGCTACATGAACTTTAGCATTTCAGGCAATGAAGATATTCATCAGGTGTGAGCATCAGCGCCACTTAAAGTCTATTTAACAGGCCAGATTTACGTGGCTGATATGCGGCGCATGAATGCATCACACTAACAGTCTAACATTCCACCAAATATTTCATCCAAGCAGTCCTGTGCAACTGCAATATTGCACATACTAAAATGCAATGATGGCTGTAATTCCATATTTTGTGCAGATTAAGGTCGAGAGCGCCTCCAGGGCATCATTTTGTTTTATAATTTTTTCAATAAAGAATTAACTATATTGTTTTTTTAACTTCCTGACAATACAATAAACAGGCAATGTGATCTAACACTGAAGAAAAGAAAACATTTTATTTTATCTTGTTTTGGAGGAATTGAAGTGAAACATTTTATATGTGTGATTTTCTTCGTTGAACTACTAAGTTCAGGGGAAACGGATAAAAATTGACTCCAATTCCTCTTGAATACAGGAAGTGATGTTTAATCACGATGTATTTTGGGAAATGTAAACTCCAGGCTTGACCTCCTGCATTCAGTTCTGGTTGAAAACTTCTGCGTTCTAATTAAACGTAGCAGCACGAGACGACAGCGGGGATTCTTTGGACAGAAGTGGAAGCTTTTGAGGCTCTCACAGATTTACAGACATCTTTACTGACACACCATGCAGTCACTTAAAGCATTTAAACTCCGTCCTCTCTCAGCGAATGTCAGAGCGGACTGTTTACACCTCACTGCTGGAGAGCAATTTTTAGTGATGCATCGGGTTTCAAGTGTGTGACTCAGTTGTTTGCATGCGAGAGCTTTGATCTGTGCACGTATGTTTACATGCAAGAGCTATGTCTACTTATGTGCTTCCTCAGGGCGACTCTGGAGGCCCGCTGGCTTGTGCGAAGGGTGATGTCAGTTTCCTGTACGGGATCATCAGCTGGGGCGAAGGCTGCGACCAACCAGGAAAACCTGGAGTTTACACCAGAGTGGTCAATTATCTGGACTGGATCCAATCTGTGATTAAACGGAAAAACAGGAATACATGACAGAGTGTCACCTGGACTATCAGCTCAATGTTTTTTTACTTGTCTGTTTTTATACTATTTTTGGAAGTAGATAGAATATATATATATTTTAAAACTGTGAAATACGTTATGACTGAATATGTTTTAAGTTACTTGACAAACCGCGAGTCTTTAAGACCAATAAAAGGGTATTTAAACAATTACATCAAAACGTGTTTTTATCTGCACAACGATGTGGATTTAAAGGGACGCGGATCGAAATCTTCTGCTCTTCTGATTATCTTAAAAGCTGAAGTTGAATTTGCTCCCAATTTTTTGTTGAATCTATGAAAACATTTTGATCAATGTAAAATTTAATAATCTTTGAAGAAACTGTCAACAGGAGATGAAAATTATGTTTAAAAAAAAAAAAAAACGGGATTTAAATTCGTCCCAATGGACAGATAGGTTTAAGTCCAAAAAACTCAAAACACAAACTTGGGTAAATAGTAGAAAATTGGGTCCATATAAGAGGTCAAAGTAACTGAACTAGACTCAAACTGACACAAAGAACACAAACAAACAGATTTTCCTAAATAAGACAAATGGGAAACTTAAATACTGGCTTATCAGTCCACACAGACACAAAAAGGGGAGAGCACATAAAAACTGAACTGAACCTACAGCATAAGAAAATCCCATTTCTCTTCCCCCTATGTTTTGGTACGAACCAATCTGCAGGTCTTCATATGCTTGCTCCGCCCCTTTTCCATGTCTTCGTTTCCCCGGATGTTCTGGAGCCATCTGCTCCAATCCATCAAGTAACAGAAAAACAGAGATTAAATCAACTAAAACACATAGGAGTGTATGGCAGATCAGGGAAGAAGTTGTGGAGAAGATAATGTCGGGTTAAGTTAAAAAACAATTTCCCCGGGTATAAATATCTTCTATAGCAGCTGCAGTGCTCCACAAATACATGTTGAGCAAAGAGAGCATCACTCAGAAAAACATCCACCAGGTCCGCTAAATCTGCAAGAACTGGAGAGACTGACAGCTAAAAACAGGACAGCTGTTATTTATGCACTTCATAAATCTGGGCTTTATGGAAGAGCGATGAGGAGAAATTAACAGTAATTCATGATTTAAGCATTATGGCTACATTCAAACTGCAGGTCTTCTACATTATATTTAGACTCCACTGTGGAACAGTCTGTGGCCCTGAAAAGACCCTGAAGAAGACATGACATCTCATCGCCACAGATCTCACTGGTGGGTCCTGCATGGACGGCTCCTCCTTTGAAGGCCCCAAGCCAATTAAAATTCTTGAAATTGTCTGAAATCTTGGGGAGAGAAGAATGAGGTGCAGTCCTGGCAAACAAGCTAGTCGAGTCCCCCGCTGACTGGACAGGAATGAAGACCATAGAAAACATGTTCAGGTGGTTTCCAGGTCACATCTTGGTTTTCCTGCAGGTTATTTCCTCTCATCACCTCTCACTACATCAGTGTCTCTTCCTCTATCCTGTAACCGGTTCACCAACGACAACCTTCGAACAAGAAGACCTTGTTCAGAGGAGAACCTGGTTCTGAGGTTCTCCTTTCAGCAGGACAAACACCCAAAACAGGACAGCGTTAACCTGAAGCAGTGTCCACCCACTGTTGTCTTGACTGTCACTTAAAATCCAGATAAAACACGTCAAATCATCTGATTGCATTCTGACAACATATTAATGTGAATGGGATGATTTATGAGTCATGTGGCAGCTTGTTTCCACCAGTGGCCCCAGCAGCAGCAGCAGGTGGCTCAGCCCAGCCCAGGAGGCAGCCAGGAGTTTAACACCCGCTGCTGGAGCCCTGAAGGACGGACGGACAGACACCCGGCCCCGGTCATGGCATTTCCCCCCCTCTCCGCTCCTCTACGTGCCTTCCTGGCTGCGGGTGGAGGGGTGGGGGCTTAGCGATCAGTGCAGCTATTTTGAAAGTGACCCCTCATTCAGGCAGCGACTCTGCAGCTGTCAGGAACCATGACTGAAGATGACGGATTCTGTTGTCGTGGAGGGATACGCCAGACTCAGAGATGGGAAAAAGGTGCTCGTTGTTGTTTTTTTCTTTCTTTCTTTCTTCTCTCCAGGGAGAAAAATCTCAATAACTTCCGCAAACAAGCTTGTGTAAAACTTTTTGTTTTTCTTTTACAGTGGAGGACTAGGTGGCTGGTGTTTCGTAAGCCGTCGCCTGTGGCAGGTAAGAAACCACTGATGTGTTTACTGCGCGCTTTGGAATACTTTTCTCATCTGTGCGCAAGTATATTGGAGAAAAATAGCAACTTGGACTCGAGCCCTAATTTGCAGGCAGGTGTAGCTTTTTCAAATGTTAACAGTTTGAGCCTGTAAGTTTTGATAATGTCACATCTTTCTAATATTTGCTGTGCAGAAAACACTTGAGCTATGCTGTGGTGGAAGGATGATGGTTTGGCGCATAAAAGTTAAGAAAATCAAATCAATCCGTTTGTGTTCATCGAACACAATTTATTGTCAAAATTACAGCATGATTTGACTATACTTCAACATATCTGTTTACCTTAAAGTGCCTCCAGGTGAAATTTGTTGTGAATTGGTGCTAAACTGAATTCTGCTAATTTAGCTGGAATTGTGGTTTAAGGCTGTGCTCCTTTTGCTTTTTTGAGTTAGAAAAATAAGTGAGGGTCTTTATAGTCTCACAGTTATGAAATATATTGACTTGGAGCAAGAAGGTCCCTGGTTAAAATCCTGGCTTGGGATATTTCTGCACAGTTTGAATGCTCTTCTGGGTTTTTGTTCGGCTGCAGGTTATTTGGTTCCCTTAAATTGTTCTTGCAGGTTTATTAGCTGCCTAAAATCCTGCAAGAATAAGGTGATATAGACAATGCATTGATAAAATGCAAAATAAAAAAGAAAATCATAATATATATGTGGTTGACATATGCTTAAACATTTTTAAACAATTTCTCAACATTTCACATTGCAGGATTGTTGCTGAATTACTGCTCAGTTCAATGCTTAATACAATATAGACTTACCTGACTTTTAAATTTTTAAAATGGAACATGGTGTGCAATGAAACAAAGTAGTTTAATTTGATTCCTGTGTAGATTAAAGGTGTCACGTGGGATGTCTCAGTGCAGTTTGTGGGTGGTGTGTGTGTGGAGGGTATGTGGAGCTGCACAGCTTAACATACTGCACAGGTTGAGTGGTGCTCCTCCTCAGATCTTTGATGTCAGTGTTGTTACAGCTGTCTGCACTAATACCTTGTATTTCTAAGTGTGTGTGTGTGTGTGTGTGTGAACACGAAGGACAGCAGAATGCGGACACACTGCTGTTTTGTCAGTTGACACCGAGTTGTTCTTGAAAGGTGTCAACAGACTGGAGGACACACCAGCAGCTACTGTAGGTCAGAATGTGGAGTCAAAGTAGAAAGAGAAATATATATGTTATGTTTCAGGAAAGAAAACTTCTTGAATTATAAATGCTTCTCATCAATTATTTGATAAAAATGCTCTCAGTATGTGAAAAACAGGTCTGCTCTTTCCATAAGTGTTGTGTTTGCTGCTCAAATCAAATCCAGCATCAGCAATGAGCTCCTCTAAAACAGAAGAATATGATAATCCTGTCATATTTGTAATAAGAGATTCTTTCTCTCATTAATTTTTAGAATTTAAATATTAATACATTCAATAATTTTACCTGAAAACAGGAAAAATTTTGTCTGTTTTAATGTCAGTGTTATTTTATTAAATTTAGTTTTTTAATCTCATGCGTGTAAATCTTGTTTCAAATGTATTTAACCCAAACAAGTCACTTTTAGGAATCTAAATAAATTAATTTAAATGTGTGTATGTCTAACCTCCAGCCTTTAACATTTTTTTTACCTCATCCTGTGTGAAACTCTTTGTCTCTCCACTCCAGATTGCCTCGTTTTAGTGGTTTTTAAAGACAAAGCAGACAAACTCCAGAGCAACAAAGAGAGGGCAAGCGTCACGTTGGAGGAGATCTGTGGCCTGGAACCTGGACCGTGGTATGAAGGCGTGGCGTTCACTCTGACCATCCTCTGCCTGAACCAGGTCGCGCTGCTGGGCTTCGACAGCAGGGAGGCCCTGCAGACGTGGGAGCTGCGCCTGCGCTACAGCCTGGGAGAAGGTGAGGACCAATGGTCTCCAAAAACATTTCATTGTTCCTTCTCTGCCAGGAAATCACAAAACTTTGGCAGCTTCAGTTTCAGATCGCCAAACAAGGAAACTTGTACATGTGAAATAATGTATAAGCAAAACTTGGATCTGATTTGAACCAGTCAGGATTTTCCCTTCTGGTACCCAGTTCTTTTTTTTACTAGAACAAAAAATAAGAAGGAATGAGAAGATGGATGAGCATCCCCATGTACGCTTCAGCATGTCTCCATGATGTTAATTACATTCAAAATAACTTATTATTATTGATTCATTTGACATATTTGAATAAAACTTTACATTTTGTGGTGTCGGACCTGCTGTCCCGCCACTCAGACGTAATCATAGGGAAATTGTCAGATTCTGATCTCCGTCTCTTTGATTGATGTGTTTCTACTCCTTTTAACTTTATAGTTCAGACTTTAGAAGTAAAAAAAAGACTTAAATAAGAACGAGGTGTATAAACTATACAGAAAAGTCACTGTTTTGTTTTTCCTTCTGTTTTAAAATCTCCTTTAAAGCCTTGGTTCACTTCAAACAAAACAAACAAAAAGTGTCATTCGTAGAACTCACTGAAGATTTGGTTATTTTTTATTAATGAAGGACGAGCAGGTGCAGGTGACTGACCGGGTTCTGCAGTATTTTAGAATCACGTGGCATTTTTTCAGTATTTCAGCTACATGCAGAGGGTGTTATGCAATGAAAAATATTTTTAAATACTTTGTCAAATTAAGCAACTTATTAAGCAACTGAGTTTATTTTGTTGAGGAGCTACATGAAGTTAAATTCATGTTGGGATCATGTTGGCATATTTGTTTAACTTCACAAATTATCAGAAAGGCATATTTTACAGGATTAAAAAACTTCAAATTAGAATCAGATAATTGAACAACTGAACCATGTATTGAGCCGTTTTTCTTTAAAAAAATAATGGACAAATAATGGCGTCAATTATCTGCATTTAAATGAGTTTTAGCAGTGAACAGTTACTTAAATGTATCCGAAAACAAATTTAAGACACCCTAGAGTCTTCTGATTAAACTTAATATCTCATAATAATAATAATAATAATAATAATAATAATTATAATTATAATAATAAGCTAAATGTAATACAAGTGAATGTCTCCATTATGGTGATTTGTAACTTGAAATTCTTGTCTTCAGATAATTTATTATAGAACTTCTGACAACTTGTCTTTGTACAATGAGCATTTGTGGCATTGC
Organism: Phalloptychus januarius; assembly: GCA_902982915.1. NCBI lineage: Eukaryota > Metazoa > Chordata > Actinopteri > Cyprinodontiformes > Poeciliidae > Phalloptychus > Phalloptychus januarius. The sequence goes on from CADWAE010000462.1 coordinate 7,971,516, forward strand.
AGTGAGACTCTCTGTAACCCTGCGGAGCAATTATATAACCTACATAGAAACTAATAATAGCATTGAACTGTTCATCAGTTGGCAGCTGAATGGTAAATATGTCTCTGATGACAGTCCTGTTGGAGGCGACTTTGCAAACGATGCCAGAGAGAAATTGCGTCACAGCTACTCCTCCGAGTTTTGGTGTTTGTCAGATTATGCTGCTTATTTTAAGTAAGTAAACTTTATTTCGATAGCAACTTTAAAATGAAACAAAGTAGCTTACAGTAAGAATGGACTTAAAATGAGTTGACATGAAACATAAACGAGAAAAGAATCGATAAGCCGGCAGACGTCTAGCGTTCTAGAAACTTAAATTAAACTAGTTAAAGTGGCTCTGAAGGATTTATCCACCGTTATTTATCCACTTTTATTTATCCATCTTTATTTATCACTTTTATTTTATTTCCAATATATTAAAATTGGAGAATAGCTTTAATATATTTGATAAACCAACTACATCCAAAAGTACGTTGATCTACAGGGTCAGAGGTGAATGTTAGGTCCAAGAGAACCCAAAGTATCACTAGAGTCCTCAAGTAAAGCAGTTTCTGTGGAGTGACGTTTATAAAAGCCACGCTAAAATTTGTTAACAGCTCCTGTTTCTCCAAAAACAATAAATAAATGAGCTGTTCTGTCACTACCTTTTCAAAAGCCTTTGACATAAGAAGGATCTTGGAGAAAGGCCTGTAATTTAATAATTTTTGAGGCGTGTAGGATAAAAATGTAATTTTTTATTATTATTTTTCCCAGTAGTGGCTCAAGCTTGAAAGAGCTATGCTTGTTAAAAGTGAAAGTATTGCACATTTCTACAGAGCCTATGTGTGTTTGAGACCTTCTGCTTAACACAGAGTGGAAATCATCCAAACCTGCACAGATGTCACCTGCCAGCAGCTGCGCCGCCGTCCCTCCCCCTGTTGGCCGAGGGCCAGCAGGCCTGGTGCTTCTAACGTGCCACTGAATGAATCTCTCTGAGTGACGATGTGAAGCTGCTCTTTGTCATTGCCACCATTGCTAATCTCATCTATTTGTCTCGGGTTCCTTATTAATTCTGTACTTGTGGAAAGCTGGAGAAAGTTTGGGTTGGAGAAGAACAAGCTTGTTAATCAGTCGGAAACTCGGAAACGATTTTCTACTTTAGATTTTGTTCCTCTGATTTTCTTGCACACATGATGGACAGTTGATTAAAGTTTTGCTTCTCCGTCTGTTCAGTTCACAGATTCGGCGTTGGAGTTTTACCAGGCACCAAGCTGGAGAGCGGACCTGCCACTCTTCACCTGTGCAACAACCTCCTGGCCCTCGTCCGGGACTTTCCTCCCGTCATCATCGGCCACTGGAATCTGCCGGACCTGCGCAGATATGGACCGGTGCCGAATGGATTCGTGTTTGAAGGGGGAACAAGATGTGGATACTGTAAGTAGATTTCCATGCAACTCTGGACTTAAAGAAGCCTTTGAGGCTACAGTCAGGGAAGCGCTTTGGTTTTCTTAATTATGCAGAGTTTCTCTGTTAATTCACTGATGAAGACGTGTCAAATATTTTTTGGTTTTTTAAACTTTGGTTTCACAGAAAATCAAAGTTTCCTGTTAAAGTTTTAGGTTCAAGTTGGGGACTTTGATCATGCTGCTGCTTGCCGTGTGAAATACAAGTCATCCAGCGTTGAGAAATGATTGAAGGAACACAACAAAGCATGTGCTCTGCTTTTTATGATTTGGTTATTAAAACCATGTGGATAAGGATATTAAATATAAAGTTTAATCAGATGTTTCTCTCTGAAATCTGAATTCTCTGAACTTCAGTGTCGGGACAGAGGAGTTTTGGCTTCTGACTCTATTTTTTTCCTTCTCGTCCATCTGGTCTCCCTCAGGCAGACGCATTAACCAAGACAGCCTTCAGATGTACTTTATTGTTAACTAGAACTTTTTAAGAGAACATCCACAGATTTCTCCCCAAGAAGACATTTTTTAAAGTGGTTGTTTTGTAGCTTTCCTTAGAAAAATTTACGTTGGTAGCTTTTGTTTTCATGTGCTAATTTTTTGTTGTTTGTTTTTTCTCTGTGGTCTGAGCTTCAGTTCAAAGTTCAGAAAGTATTTTGCTTGTTAGTTAGAGTTGGCTTCTGTCATTTTTCACTGATTACCACAATATAATGTGCAGCTCTATGAAGCGCCAACTTTTTGCAGCGACTCCTCGATGTTTCTCTTGACATTCAGAACAACTTTAGCCTCATTATTCCAAACATTGGTTGTATTATTAATTTTTTAGGCATTTTAAGTGAAGAACTCAAATTTTAGTATATTAGAGCTTTCGGCCTGCATACAGGGAGCATTAATGACCTTTTAGCCTTTGGGGAAAGTAAGAGTTCTCACTCCAAACTTTTATTTTAGAAACTCTATCCAAAATCTTCTGACTAGGAAGATCTTATTTTCTTGTTTAGAAATTGATTTTAATGTGCAAACCAATGCCTTGTTCTCTAAATATGGAGAAAAATGTTTCAAATTGATTCAAAATGCAGGATTACTTGTACTTTAAATGTTAAATCTCCCTAAAATAGACTGGGCCGAGCTCTGACTGTGTTGTATAGTCAGGTTTGCCCTGCAGCATGATGCTTTCTGTGTTAGGGATGCCAGGTCATGTATTGCACTGCAGCCCTTCATTCCTGGTGCGTTTGAGACTCCAGAGCCTCGGGCTCAACAAGCTCAGAGGATGAAGAAGGTGGATCGAGATGAGAGTCTCGGCTGAAAAAAGACGGACGGATGGATAAATCCAAACAAACCAAAAACAAAGGTGCTTGGTTGTTGGCAAATGTAACTGTGCAGTTCTGCAAAGCAAATAATTGTCTTAGAATTATGAGTGAGGAAACATGTGGCAGCATGGCCAACATTAGACATTTTCTATTACGAAGCAGTCGAATGCAGGAGCATCGGTTCCTACATTAAGAAAATGTGAATATGATGAGAATGGTGAAACTTTCCAGCAACAGATCCACATTCAGGATACAAAAACAGGCACTGCTTTTACTTTCACTTACAAAACAACAAGTACAATCTGGTAATGTAATCTCTCGGTACAGTTTATCCGCAGCAGCTCAGGGACGAGTGCAGATGAAACTTCCTCTTTTGGCAGCACACTAAGCTGCTGTCCTCTCTCAGAGCTGCTCCTTTGTAGGAAAGACAAGCCCAGAATCTCTCAAGGTTCTGCTCAGTGTTTCCTGCTAACTGTGACTGTTTAGCTTAGTGCTGCAATGACAGATGGTTATTGAAAGCAGCACAAGAGTCGGTTCAGTCGTTTTTCACTTGGCCTCAAGTTTTGTATTAATGTACTATTAAATGCACATTTAGATCAGAGTAGTTTCATTTCTCTAATAAATCTAACTTATGAAAGCTGAACTTCTTTCTCTACAATCTTAGGCAATAATGTTCAGCATTTTTACTGCTGTAAGCTGAAATGTTTCATCTTAAAAGATCAACACATTCATAAGTAACGAGAGTAATCTTTGACCGCCTGGTTATCTTCCAAATAATGCAAATGATTGATTTAAAATGGGTGAAATGAGAATTATTTTTATGAATAATTTATCATGTTACATCTTTTTTTCAGCTCTGTGAATTAGATTTGCTTCAATAGAGCAAACATGTCTTCAAGCTCACTTAATTATTTTGCTCTATTTTCTTAGGTTTCATCAAAATTATTCAATTATGTTCAAGAGATTTAGCTGTCAGAAATTCACACAAGAACTCAAATGCTCTTTTAAAACACAGCTTTTAAAATCAATATAACCTTGGTGAACAGTGTGCTAGAATAACGTCGCTAATTATCATCATTAATAATTAGCAGTAAAAATAAACTCTGTGTTCTGCAACCTGCTGCCTGCATCTTGTTGGCACAGTGTCGGTGTTTTTCCCTTGAAATAGTAAAACTATTTTATTTTGTTTCCCTGTTTTCTCTCATGTCATACTGTGCATAATGCAGAAAGGGCTGTATGGTCACTTTTATGAAAATTTCATGATTGACCAGTTTTGCTGTGAGAGTAGCTCAAAACCCACACAAGGTCTCAGATGATCAGAGGAAATTAAGTTGTGTTGCAGATTAATTTCAATTGGGCCTAATGAGGTCTTAGTAGATGCTGGAGACATTTCTAATATCATATAAGAAATGAATACATCATAAACAGATTGGACTGGACACTTTTATTTGAACTAATATAGAGCTCATCCATCACCTCTAAAGTATTACTGTAGATCATAATAGTGCTGAGAAGAACTTCCTCTGTTTCATCAACCATTTCAATTCTCTGACTGCAGCAGCATTGAGAGACCCGTACTGGTTTAAACTTTTACCAGTTCACTAGCCTTGCTTGCTAAATGATAAATGGACTGAACCCAAAGTGCTTTTAAGCTCTCAGTTGCATTTTTCCTTAGCAGCTTCGGGTTTAGTCTCTTGTCCAAGAACACTTCAACCTGTAGCAGAGGGAACGCTGGGATCACACTCACTGCCTCACATTGCTTTAGTAAGGACTCAGCAAGGCTCATGTTAAATTTTATATTTGTAGAGCGATCTTATCACTCTGAATTCAAAAATAAAAAAACAAAACATCACTATGAATCTCTTTAATCTTATTGCACATGAGAAGAGAATGATACATATGTAAACCTACCAAGACATGGCTGTGCATTTAAACTGAGCAAGGAGAGCGTTAATCAGACACAGTCAAGATGCCCAACTCTGAAGGACAGACAGAGTCCCTCCAGATGGACAACAACCCTAAACATTCAGCCAGAGCCACAACAGAATGATTTAGAATGATATTCATAGGTTGAGAACCTGCACAGTGGCGCAGCTGGTAGAGCTGTTGCCTTGCAGCAAGAAGGTTCGGGGTTCGATTCCCGGCCCCGGTCTTTCTGCATGAAGTTTGCATGTTCTCCCTATGCATGCGTGGGTTCTCTCCGGATACTCCGGCTTCCTCCCACAATCCAAAAACATGACTGTCAGGTTAATTCTCTCTAGGTGTGAGTGTGTGTGTGCATGGTTGTTTGTCTCTGTGTTGCCCTGCAACAGACTGGCGACCTGTCCAGGGTGACCCCGCCTCTCGCCCGGAACGTTAGCTGGAGATAGGAACCAGCACCTCCCAACCCCACTATGGGACAAGGGAGGACAGAAAATGGATGGATGGATAAAACCTTCATCTTTGTAAATCGAATTGAGATTCTCTTACGGGACTTGGTAAGAGATGCTCTCTGTCAAATCTGACTGAGGTTTACAAAAGGTGGGCAAAAAAAAAGCTGATGTTGACTTACACCAATGGGGATAACGCAGCAGGATGAATGCAAAGGCATGGCACATTTTTTTTGTCCTTTCCTGCTTCTAGCAGAAACTCTTGGCTCTTGGCTGCCTGTGAAGATTCAAGCGAGCTCACACCTCCTACCTCCTGGACCAGTTTAATAAGTTCTGCTGCTTTTTATAGAGACAGTGTTTTGTCACTTGCTGAAGCAGAGACCAGAAGGGTCCACTTGAGTTTTCATTTTGCTTGTTTTTACTCTGAATAATGCGAGCCAAATAAACTCTGCCACCTGTGCTCTGTGGTTATTTTGCACTCTAGCTTTTGGCAGCGCACCTGATGCTCTTTGTCTGCTAATAAAAGTTCGACTTGTGGAAAATACAGTAGCAAGTTTCAAGTTTCACAAATAGCTAGTCCGCTTCTTTGGACGAGACACGTCTTCATTAGATAACATAACAGCGGGTGGCCTGCAGATTCTCGCTTTCAGCCGCTGCAGACATTCGAGCAGACTTCACTGCTGACCTTTGACCTCAGTGGCATTGGAAATCCAATTTACAAGGGTGGTCTTGAGGGACGGAGCGACCTTTTTTTATTGTTTGTGTCTTGAAGTGGACCGGCGGCTGTACAGTCAGAGATGTCAGAGACCTCTGACCTTACGATGGTTTTTGTTTTCTTTGGGGCTCCAGGTTGAAAGACGAGCGTTTTATTCTCAATCTACTGCACTGGTTTGATGCTAAATTTAACAGTGACGTGCTGAGCGTAAGGATTGTCACCTCAGAGCTTTTAGTAGCAAGTTAACAGTGAAACCTATATCAGCTTCGAGGCTTATTACTCGTCTTTAGACCATCAGTGTGTCTGAAATGGACTTGTTAATTGGAGTCACGGTGCACGATTTGGCTCTGGATTATTTGGAAAGTACAAACTATTAATTTAAAACATTTTTTTAAACATCTTAAACATTTAGCAGCATCTCATAAAGGCCTTAGCTGTAATTTGGGAATGATTTTGGTAACTTTAAGCCCTGATAAAGAAGACCACATTATTGTTCCTGTTGAACTGCTACAGATGGAAATGGACTATCTGATGCACGAAATCCTCTTGTTGTTAGAGAACAATGTAGAGCAGGACCTAAAGCGGAGAGGAGGCAAGAGGTTAAAAATAAACTATTTACTTCAACAAAATAAGAAAAACTAAAACCTCATGAAAATTAAAAGTCAGGGAGAATAACGAGGACCAATGGAGATGCAGGAGGAAACGGTTGGATCTGACGCTTGTCTGGACGAGACGCGAACACTGAAATATATTTAAACCGGAGAGTTGGTTACTGAACACGGAGTCTGGTTAGAAACTGGATGCAGCTGTGATGAAAGCAAGTAACCGCAGTAGATCTCAGGGAATGAGAGAAATGTTTGACAGAATGCATGGGGAACTTGGGAAACAATTACAGAAATGTGGACAAACCAGGGACTCAGCCCAATGTAGGATACGACCAGGATTCAAACAAAAATGAAGACGAGAAGAAACAAATATAGTAAACAGTTTTTCGCTAAAGATTGCCACTAACAGCTGAAAATATATTTGGAAAACAAAAGTTAAGAACAAGGAAACTTAAAACTGAAGAAACGACTAAAGTCCTGAAGATCATGACCCTTAACTATTGATGATTTTTCTTTTTTTATTTTAAAACTTGACTGATGTTCACTTTCTACAGGGGCCGGTGTTTTTCTTCTTGCGTCTGCGGAGGGCGAGCAGATCAGCTTTCTGTTCGACTGCATCGTTAGAGGCATCTGCCCCAGCAAAGGTCCGTTCGGACTGCGGCCCGTTTTGCCAGGTAAGTGCTGCAAAACGTTTTCCCCTCTAAGCTCAAAAAGATATGAGAAAAAAACCTGTTAAAAAATAACACAGGGAGTTTTTAGATTCCAGAACAGGAATAAAAAAAGAGGCAACATAAGCAAAGTCTGAAACTCGTCTGCTGTGTTTCATGCAAAGATCAGTCCAAGGTGCGGTGCTTCTCACCTGGAGGGAAATAATTCCTGGAAAATAAGTTAGTGGATTCAAGAATCCTTGACTAAGACGTCTTTTATCGAATTTGATAATCCTGTGAATCAGTCGACAGTTCAGACAGCACCTCACTTAAGGTGTTTTGAAGTGAATAGAAATTCTTAAATGTATCACACAGATAAGGATTTTCTAGTCACTAGCTTTTTCTAATTTCCTATCTGCTTGTCTGCAGATACAAGGGGAACCAACACTGAACTAAGAAAAAAAAAGTCACTTCTGTTAATTGCCAACTTTAACAGCAATTATTTTCTTTTCTCAGGAGTTGGAAACATAACCCAGACCTATGAGGTCAAACATGATTTAAAATATATTTTTCTGCTGTAATTATTTGGTTTGCAGCCACAGTTCTTTTATTTAAAAACTTTTAAATGTGAAATCGAGTCAGTCAGAAGTTTACATACTCTTATTCCTGAGTGCAGAACACTGATAACTTCTCTCCTGTAAGAAACTCTGCTGGTTGTTTTATTTCTCACAGTGCTACCTGCAGAGGTTTGTGCATGTTCCAGTTTTCACTCATCTCACCGCCCAATCACAGGTTGAGCTCATTTTCCTATTATTAGAGTGCGAAGAGCAATAAATAGCAGGAACGATGTTAGAGAGGGGCTTTGGGTCAAAGTCACAGTTCACACAAGCAGAGAAGCCAAAGCCTCCTAATCACTCTGAGCATGTATGTAACCTCATCCTCAGGATTCCTCTGCTGCCTCGACTGTTCAGTCAGCCAGCGCTCAGCTCTCCTCGCTGATGTTTTTGTCACTTTTTAAGGTTCTGCCATCATAAATCTTCTCTGTGGTGAACAGTTTTGCGTCTTGTTTTCACTTTTGGTTTGCCATATCGTCCTGCGCAGGTTGGCTGACAGTTTTGATTAACTGCTGTAATGATGTGAGGTTCGCTTGTCGCTCTGGGCCGTTATGTTGCCCCAGCCTCTGTATCATAAACTCTATTAGCTTTCTGATCTGCATTCTTAGTTGAAGCTTTATTAAGTTTGAAATATTAATTAGAGATGTAAAAGCAGGTTATCTTAAAGACATGACATGTTTTGTAATTTGCACGTCATTATGGATTCCTTTATTAAACTTCCATTCGATTTGTCGTACCTGTAGACAACGGAACGTTTTCAAAGTTTAACATGAGCTTTGAAAGAAAATGACAGATTTTTTTTCGAAAGAACAATTTTTTATTAAGAGGCTTTGCAAAAGTCCTTCCTGTCATAGTCCAAAAGCACGAATATGGTAAATTTACTAGGCCTTTCTTGCCGTGAGGTGTGAATGTGTGTCCTATTATGGTCTGGCCATGTGTCCATGGAAATGAGTGGGAAGGAAAAAACACGATGTTCTAAAAAGGTCTTTAAAAAGTCTTAAAACTGTGGTATCTATGTGTTCATCCAGCTTTACTTATTTACGCTAAAATAAAATCCAGGAAAACCACCTCAATAAATCACTCATTTAGTTAAAACATCACACTTTTGTGTTTGTTTTTTCAACCCAAAATGGAGACATTCCTCTCAGAAAGGATTGCGTCTGGAAAAACAAAACTTATGTTTTCTTGTATAGTTGGAGCAAAAGATAAAAAGTGATTATTGCAGGTCACATTTCATTGTCTGGCACATTTATTTGTTGCTGTTTTGATGTTGATACATGGATTATTACAGAGAGCAAGAGAAGCTGCTGGGAGTGTTTGTTTAATGATTAAAAGAGAATCAATTGTTTGATTGACTCCATACATTGATTTGCCAAATCACTTCGTTTCATTTATAAAATAACATTTCAATTCTACGTCACTCACTGCAGTGAGATAAATGTAGTTGTTGTTTTCTTGTAGAAGTTTTTTTTAAACAAATTTACACTATCATTGACCTGCTAAAGTTGCTAGTTTTAGGTAAAGTATTTGCACTTTTTGCCATTACGTTTTTTCATGGAGTGTCACAGGGACTCTGATAGTCTGAGTATTTGATTGCGTTTCTGGTCTACATTGCTCCAGTCTTGTAACATACCAGCTATACTTTGTAACCTTCCTCGTATAATGGCTGAAATCATTTTTTGCCAAAAGTGATTTTGGCAAACAAATCACCGCCTCATTTTTGCCAAGTTGATTTAAGCAAAAAAAGATTATTTTAGGAAGAGGATGGCATTTAAGAAAAATAACAACTTGTGTTAAAAATACTAACGAGTAGCGCTGCAACTTTCTAAACCACAGACGCGGATTTATACAATGTATAAAAATTCTCAAGCATCTCATTCTAGGCTTTTAACGAAGCGCCCACTCTGACATAGTAGCGGAAATGCTGCCAAATTTGTTTTTCAAAAATCTTAGTCTCAGTGTGTCTTTTTGTAAGATTAAGGAATTTTACGCGGTGTAAAATGTTTTCTTTTTAGCGGAACACAATTTACTAAAACTTTGCTCAGGATCGGAGAGATGAAACGGAAATCAGACCTCCAAATCAATTCAGCGTCAGAGTTGACCTTGGCGATTCGAGGTACATTAGATCCTTCCCCGGCTCCAAGAATCTTACCAGCAGCAGCAGAAGCAGCAGAAAGGATGCCAAAAGAGCCACGTGGCAGCAGTGCTATAATTAAACCCTGTACTGGTGCACAAACATTGCAATGCAAGACCCCTTTTTCCAGGCCCAGCCAAAGCTTCAGGATTCTCACAGTTTAAGCTTACATCACGCCTTTCTCCTATATTTATTATGAACATTTTTTTTTCTTTTGTAATTTTAAAGATTTTTTTTATTTATTTATTTTTTTTGCAGATCTCAACTCAGGCCAAACAAATTCAGAGGAGAAGCTGAACCTGGAAACCCAGGAGCTGGAGAAGCGACTGAGCATGCTCTCTCGTGGGAGCAGCACAGGTGGGATCCTCTGACCCACCAGAGGCTGTCAAAGTCCAGTCCTCCAGTGTCCTGCAACCTTTTTGATGTGTCCCTTGTCCAACACGGTAGTCAGATGGCTCAATTACCTCCTCATCGTTATCTATCGAGTTACTTCATTCAGCTGGACACTGGAGTTTGACTCTTGTGCATCAGTCAAGAATGGAAACTTAAACCAAAATCAAACATTCACATCTCCAACAGACACTGTAGATGTTACTTTTAGGACTGTCAACATTAACGAATGGAATTAATCTAAAAAGTTTTACATTTTATTACATAAAGCAGATTCATCTGCATTACGTATTTTGACGTAAAAACCTCTCTCCTGTGCTTTCCTCTGTCTTGTGCTGCGGTCAGCAATGCAGAGTCACAAAGGATGAGCCAGGAGAATCAGACTGGTGGCAAATTTCGCTTTTAAAAATACACAGTGACGGATGTTTGGATAAAACCAAATGTAGTATGTACATATCGCAATGATGAATTATCCATCCACCAAAGCTAGTTAACATTTCTAAATTAACATTTGAAGCAAAACGCCCTGAATATGAAAACCTGGAAAGCAGAATCTTCAGACATGTTTTGGTTTGGGACAGTAGATAGTTTCTGTTAAAAAATGTTTTGTAAAGGTGCAATTTTACAAACGTGAGCATAGTGATTAATCATAGAGTTGAGTGATTAATTTGATTAATCAGATTTTTTTAAGTTATGCTTATATTTAACCAACATATGATATCATGGTGCCTCATTTGCTTTATGAAATGTTAAACATAATATATATTTTTTTTCTTGGCAGTTTCATCCACATACTTCCCATCTGCAGGGGGAGATGACCGCAGCATATCTGGCTCCTCCGACACGTCCGACACCAGCCAGTCAGACTGCAGCATCGGCAGCAGGCTGGCCATTTGGACCGAACCCGCCTCAAACGCCACCGGCCACGCTGGCCCTAAGGTGGCGCTGCAGACTGTAGAGAAGCTTTCAGCCGGCCAGGGAGGCGGGGGCCGACCTTCGGCCAAGCCGCCCCGGCAGCTTCAGGACATCGGCCGTCAGAGCTCTTCAGACAGCGGCATCGCCACCGGCAGCCATTCGTCCTACTCAGGGAGCTTCTCCTCCTACACAGGCAGCCTGGACATCGCGCCAGGAGAGGATTTTGGCTCCGTGTTCAGTTTACCCCCACAGCTGGCTCATGAGCTAAGCCCGTGCAGTTGTCCCACTGCTCCTGGTCAGGAGTACCAGGTGCCAACATCTCTTCTTGGGTATCTCTATGACTCTCCCAGGAGAGTGTTGCATGAAGAGAGTGGGGACGACAAAGACTCTGAGCCCTTCAAATCAACTGAAGACCGCCCTGTTCCTTCAGACTGCCCAACAGAGTCTGATTTGGGCGGCCCAGGTGGAGCAACAACAGCTGAGGTTCAGTCAGAGGCGACCGATAGACAATCGGATCCTGCACACACACAGGGCCCTTCAAATGACAGAAGGAAAACAAAGGCACCGCCCTCTAGTGGCTCCTCTCATACCTGCAGCTCCCTCTCTGCCTCCAAAGCTGTCGTGGCCATCTGCTCACTGTGTGGTGGCTTTAAGGTAAGAGGAACTGATCGTTTCTCCTTTTGATTTGTCAGGCAGCCTCAGCTTGTGTGTTTGCTTTAACAGCAGCTTCTCATCTACTCTGTGGATTAGTGTAATACTGACCTTTGTGGATTCAAGCTGCGTTTTGGTGGCAGAACGACTAACAAACCCACGGCCCATCTGTCTAACAAGTCAGCATGGCAGCCGATTTAGCTTCACACCGTTATTGTTTAGAGCAGGTCTTTACACTGAGCCTCCAGCGAGTCTCTCACTCTTCTTTCTACTTTTGTTGATGCGTGTTTTATATTTAAAGCATTTAGGTGGATTTCTGCGTGAGCTTTGTGACGGTTTTGCTTTTGAATAAAACTAAATGTCGTCTTTATTCTTCAGATTTGTATGATTATGCTGTCACCGGAGATGATGTATATCCCTGCTTCATAATTATTGTTTTTGGGATGAAAATACAGTAATTCATCTCATTTATCAACTTCTTAGTTAGTATTTTTTTTTCAGCTTTTGTATTTTAACAACTTATTTTCAGGGTGGGTAGAAATCAAACCTCAGAAAATATGAATGTGACATAATCCCTTAATTATATATATGATGTATGTGTTTGCTGATTTTCTAAGTTTGCTCACTGTCTGATCAAAACAGACTCTAATTTTTGTGGTGGCTTCCTTTTAAAATGAATCGGCTGCATTGTAAGGTTCAGAAGATTAGGTGGGACCAGTTCTTGGTTTCTGGATTATTTTAAGTCCTTGTGGCACAGATTAAATGTGATGATAACATTCCTTAGATGTCGCGGCCCATATCGTCATGAAAACATCGTTGCTGCATTTGTTAGCTGAATATCCAACAGATTAAAATCTCCCATTTAGATAAAATCAAGATTCATAGAACCAGGAAACATCTTTCCAATTTCATATTGTCCAGTTTTGTTGAGTGCGAGTTATTTTTAGCCTCGGCTTCCTGTTGTTAGTTGACAAGTAGTGGCATCATATGTGGTCTGATGCTTTTACCTGATTTAAGGTTGGTAACCTTGGTAACCTTGATTGTAAAGGGTGGTTATTTGAGCTGCTCCTGCCTTTCTACCATCTCATACTGGTCTGTCCAATCTGCTATGACATCAGCAAAGCATTTTCATCCACTTAGCGGTCAGAGACTTGATTTTTTTTCTGTTTTGGACCATTTCATGCAAACCTGAGGGATTGGTGTGTGTCAAAACAGAGCAGCAGTTTCTGAAATATTGAGAGAAGCTCAGCAATCACTTTATCAGTCACTTAAAATCTCTTTCATTGACAGATTAATGCTCAGTTTCAGCTTTGTTTAACAGCATAAAGAATCTTGATTCATTGATCTGCTGCCGTATCGAGTGATTTGCTGTTTCTGCTGACAAGCAATTGAACAATTGCACCTCAAAAAAGTGACTGTACTGAAACAATTAGACTAAATGCATCATCTATGTATTTCCAACAACACATTGAAAATTCATGTTCCTACATGAACTATGAAGTGCTACTCATAGAAACTGGTGGTCTTACTGCTGGAACTTAAAGGCTCCATACAGCTTCACTCTTTTGAAGAAATTAATTTTTAAAAAGATTCACATTTGATTACTTGTCTTTATCAAGTTTTTCATCATGTACACAAATTTAAACTTCTTTATCAAGCTTGGATAAGGAAGCATTTAATCTGCTGACAGTTTATTTTATACCAAGCGCATTAATTGCTGGAAGTAATTTGAAGCCAACAGGAAAGCTGGAGAGAAAGGAAACTGCAAAATTCAAAAACACAACGTTGGCAGCTACTTTTTATCATTGTAATCTGATATAAACTAAACTCAGTCACTCTGAAAGACTCTAAAACCACTCCAACTATGAAGGAAACAGTTTAGATGCATTATAATGTTACATATTCACTGTTTCATAGGGTAACCCTTACATCCAAATGGGTTCTTCAGGAATACCAACCTTACCAGGTAAGAGAAAAATCTCTTTAAAGCTTTTTAAACATAGTGCATGTGTTGTTCTTTGCATGAGCAGAAGCATCGATGCATGCAGGGAAAACACAGTAATCGATCAGCCATGCACTGTCATGCACACCACCGCAGTGAAGAAAACTCTGGACACGTCCCTGGCCTCCACTGGACGCATAACCGAGTCGCCAAGAGTGCAGCCAGGTGACGAGTCGCTGCCGCCAAAGAGAGGAGAGAGAAAAATAGCCGACCTCTTATCTGATCTGTTCAGCTTCCTGAGTGCAGGCGGCCAGCCACACACGGCGAACCTGTACGAGTCAATGAGCCCCGCTCCGGCAAATGAGCTCATTTTGGCACAGACTGCGCCGCCGTGGGGCTCCCAGCAGGACAAAAGAGCTGTCGTTTATGAAAACTGTTTGAAGTGTCGAGGAGAACTCTGCCAACCTCCACTGCAGGTCGTGCCTGCTAAAATGCCCCGCAGCAGGGGCGTTCATGGTTGTCAGAGCTTCCCGACTGGACTGTACCTGAAGAAAAGCCAAGGCAGTGACAGAACCGCTGATGAGGAGCTGCTTCACAAACTCCTCAGGGATGTTGAAGAGCGGCGTCGGCCGGAAGATGTAAATGACTCGACAGGAAGTGAAGGTAAGAGAGAACCCCTGGTGTCCTTTGTGTCTCTGGTCCTCTGAAGTGGATCTTCTCATCGTCCTTTTTCACTTCCTCTTCTTCCTCCCAGCTTGATGTTTGCCTCTTTGACCTGAACCTACACTATAAAGACAGAGAAATTAGATTTTTTTAAATATTGGCTGCATATTTTTCTAATAAAAGTTTTTTTCATATTTTATGAAGTCTTGATAAACAGATTTCAGTTATTACACCAAACTGCTCAGAAAATTGTATTTTCTGTCAAAAATACAATTTAGACAGAAAAGCTTAAGTCATCAAAGAGATCAACACTGATGCAGATTTATACACACACTGTTGAGATTACATCTAATGAATAAAGTTGTTGACTTTGTAGAGTTTATGCAAGATTATGAAGTGCAATTCAACCAAAAATGTACATCAAAATATGCATAAATAATCCTGTTAATGTGCTTTGTTTAAACATGTCGTTGCTGTGCAAATGTGTTGCACTAAATAATCTTCAGACTCGTTGAAAAGGTGGTTTCGATTAATAGTTGCTTAGATTTTCAGAAGACCTTTCAGTTTTTCCTTTGCACTTTAGATTCTTTTTCTTTCATTTTCAACACAGTCCTTATATCTGACCACGACAGCGTCGTGCTGCGTGTGCTTATAAAATTATGGGAGTCAAATGAAGGGATGAGAGGAATCAGGTCTGGACCTGAACTGAGGTTCGATCTATGAATCTTTGGGAATCACCGTGTCGGTGCTAAAATATTCTTTTGTAATCAATTATGGAAACAGATTATAACTGTGTCACATGTAGGTAATTAGGAATCAGAAACAAGAAACTTCTGTTGGTGTCGTCACCATTTGTGTCCTCCATCAGTCCACTTTGGCTCAAATTTAAACACTTCTTTATTTTTTAATGTGTCTCCAAATTATCGAGGTCAAAGTCGAAATGTTCTTGTGAAGGAAAGCGAAACCAAACTTACTCTGTGGTGTTGTGCACGCTGAACGTCTTTAACAGCATGTGGGTGGAAATTATTTTGTTCTTTACATGGTGAGACTCTTCAGGAATGTTTGACTTTACATATTTTCACAGTTTGGGATTGTTGGTTTGCAAAACGGATTAAACAAAGTGTAAAGATTGTTTTTGGGTAAAAAATAAATAAAAAAAACCCCTAGAAAACCCTGTGTTTGCTAGCATATTTGAACATATTGCTATTCAATAACAATTTTATAAACACTGAGAAATCCTAGTAATGAAAATAACCAAAGACCTTTTAAAATGCATCTTAATTGTAGTGAAAAATTTAATTGTATTCCCTCGTTGAATGGCACTTATGCTTAATTAAGATTACAAATAGGTGTGCAAACAAGGCATATGAATAATTTGTTCCAGCATAAACGATCATTTCTGTGCTCTGAGTGTTTACTTTAAAATAGAGCACGGCATCACTTAAACAAATATATTCTTCTGTCCTACCAGAGAAAAAGCTTGATAGTAAAGAAGAACGATGCAGAGCTGATCCTGCTTATGAGGTCATGGAGGGTCGGATGCCGGAGAAACACCCAGAGGTACGTTTTTTTATCTTTGTGGATGGAGGAGGGGTTTATTGTAATTCATAGGGATCCAGAAGAAAATCTTTGGGAACGACTGGATCAGGTTGAAGGAAATGAGACCTTTCAATCCCAAGCAGCTCATAATTAGATATTTTTTTTAAATACCAGAAGGGTTTGATTGCTGTGATGCCGACAAATTGCATGACTTCATGACTTTTATAAAACATTGTGATAAAAAAAATGTTTTATGATCTAGCAGAGAGCTCAGATAAAAACTGTTCACTAAATATATTACATCTTATGTTCCAGCCTTGGTTATAATGATGGCCACAAGAAGTCTGTAGTCTTTGATAAATCTTCCCAGCAGCACTGCTGTCGGGTGTTTGGGATTACATGGCTGAGGTCAGAGAGTAGCAGCGTCTTAGATAATAACACCTCAAACTGGGTTTCCACAATGAGACAAGGTCTGAGTTCTCAGTAAATCCTGCTCACCCACTCTGTCCATAAATCCTCCTGAGTAGAGTAAAAGAAATCAGACTTACGTAATGAATTCATACACTTGGAACGGCCACTCACTGCAAATTATGCTTAAGAGTTCTCACTTTTCTGTATTCCAGACTGAAGAGAAGAGCAAATATGAGCTGATGGGCAGCTGCAGCCAGCAGAGGTTCCTCCAAGAGGCTGAAGGTGAGTGGAAACAATTTTATTTGGTCACCATAACCAGGCAGGTTTTCATTTAGCTGGTTTTCATCCAACCGCCCGGTCAAACATTTACAGTTTTAGTGAGTTTGACTTACTTGGCCTTCCTAAAATAACCGCGAGCCACTTATTGATAGTGAAATAAATGGATGAGTCGCCCACTTGAATCAAGATTGCTTTGACGCTTCACCTGTTGCTTGGTGTGCGAGAATCGAAATGAGTCTATTAAAATAACTCTGCCCGTAAAAGCAGACTAACAGATGGCATAATATCCCTGAGGAGGGAGGAACATCCACACTTCAACTCGCTTTATTCAGGCAAATGGACCAACGGACTGTGCCGTTGATGAAAATTGTTTTTACAAATTGTTTTTCATGTGTGGAGCAGAGCAACACGTCACACGCCAGCTGCCAGTGGAAATAGTTTTAATGAAAAAAGGATGAACACAAACATAGTGGGTGTGGTTTGTTTAACCCCGTCAAAAGTTTTTTATTTTTTTTATTTATTTATGTAAGCTTTGAAAGTATGGCTAGAAAATGGTTGCATATACCCAAAACCATTATATTTTAAATTATAAATTATATTATAAATTATATTATAAATTATATTTAAATTATATTAAAAAAGTTTCCCATTTTAACATTTGGCCAAGTTAAGGGTCGTAAACAACTTTTAACTCAACGTTTAGTGTAAGAAATCACTTAACGTGTCAGCAACTCAGGAACCCTTTCACAGAAACCCAGGCTGTTTTTTGAAGAAATGCACTGAGGAGTTGTTTTGTGACAGCAATGGACTCATTTCAACTTTCAGAGCGGAGACTGGCTGGTTTGAAACACCAAATCACTATTTTACTTTTCAGTCAGTCTCTCCTGTGCATCAGAACTGTGACGCAGCTTTCAGGATGGCAAGTTTCTCACGTTTTTCCTTCTGATGTAACTGTGGCTGTCATGACCAAACACTTGAAATAACCAGGGTGCAGAACATATTTTTCTTTAAACTACGATGTTTACATCTGGAATCTGTGTTGTGCCTTTTTATTCTTGCTTGAGTCACATCTCATTGACTTAGATATTATCTTGATTTAGATGTTTAGATATCTTTTATGCCTTATGCAATACTTAAAAGTTAGCTGTTTTATTTTCTCATCGTGCTCACAGCAATAGGTGGGGGAGGGGAAGCTCATCTTGGAAACAATGCAGTAGAACATTTGCCAGACTTTGAATCTCCGACTTTTTTTCGTTTACTTTGCAACTTCCCACCAGAAAGCAGCTTATGTCTATTCTTAAAATAACTTGATGAATTATTTGAGCCGAAAGGCTCAAAAAGACATCGAAGAAAAGCAAAGCGTGGTGTAAAATGACAAAGGGAGTTGTTAAAATGAACTGAATGATTCATGGTTGGTGAAAATTAGAATCCTGGATTGTTGACCATCTTTTTCCAAATAAGGAGGAAAGCAGGTTTGAAATATCCTAGCAACAAGGCGGCTTTCTTTCTTACCGTCACAAAAAAGTAGGAGAATTAACATTTGTGGTTTTTTTATTTTTTTTGACAACAGTGACTCTTAATTTCAAAGCTGTCAAGAGCCTTTCAGTCAGTCCAATTTGTTTCCCTCCGGTTTTAACTTCATAAATGTCTTGAAACCGATTTTTGTTCTTCCAAGCAGTCCAACTCATTGCTCTTAAAATAAATGTTGAGAAATAGTGACCGATTTGTTACTTGGCAACTTCTGAGCTTCTACCAGATTTTCAACAGTTTAAATTTAAAACAGAGGCAATAAAATATTGTCTTTCTTTGTATTCATCCATCCACCAGTACGTACAGTATATTAATCTTTATCATAGTACTTTATACCCAGTTTGGAGTATAATCTGTACATTATACATGTTTGTTTCTCTTCTTTTATGTAGCTCAAAATAAACCAATCAAATCTTATTCCATGATTTACTTGCTGCCAACTGCGCCACAGTGATAAAGTTTGAAGAGTATATCTCCCTTTTTGTTAGCATCAGGTTTTTGATTTCATTTTAATTAAAGTTGAAACTTTAAGAAAAAAAAGTCATACCTTGGTTGATGCTTTTCATCCATCCATCCATTTCCAAACATTCTTTTCCCTTTGTGGGGTCAGGAGGTGCTGGTGCTAACGTTTCGGGTGGGGTCACCCTGGACAGGTCGCCAGTCTGTCACAGGGCAACACAGAGACAGACAGGACAGACAACCATACACACACTCACACCTAGGAACAATTTAGTGAGGCCAATTAACCTGACAGTCATGTTTTTGGACTGTGGGAGGAAGCCGGAGTACCTGGAGAGAACCCACGCATGCACAGGGAGAACATGCAAACTCCATGCAGAAAGACCGGAGCCGGGAATTAAACCCAGAACCTTCTTGCTGCAAGGCAAGAAGGTTTGAAGTTTTTAAAGCTGTCATAGCTGAAAGTTTCTGCTTTTGTTATAGTTTGGTAATATTTTGCTGGTTTTCAATGTAATATTTATTTTGTCTCTGTGACCAGCGGCCTTTCAAACTCAAGTGTACTTCTGGGCTGAACATTTTTAACATTTTCATTTGAAATCGGTAAACAGATTTCTTTTTTTTTTTTTTTTTAGAAACAGTAATGTAACTTTCATCACCTGGGAGAAAAATTGCAACAACATTTAAGTTTTTTTTTTTTCTGGGTTTTATTTGCGTTTCACCTCAGACAGTCTAACCTTGTCTCTATAGACGTTCACTTATGTTTTGATCAAGTTTCAACTAAGACAGAACAATAATCATGAGCCCCAATTGTTTTCCAAGAACCTTTCGGCTAGCCGTTTTTTTTAGCTGAAGTCAAGATGTTAGTCTTTGGAAAAGTTTCAGCAGTTTTGTTGTAATAGTGGAGCCTGTGCAAATAGAAAGCTTCTTACAAACAGAAGATGTTTCAAAGCCCTCAGAAATCCTCACAGCTCCAGTTAATCTCATGAAGCTGTGTTATTATCTTTATTTTGAATTTGTAGAAATTTAATTAAAAAATGATTCGACAAGCCGGTGTTTAAGTTTCTTCAGAGACTGCCACCCACACGGCATTCACATCAGAGTCAGTTAAATTAAATTAAATTGAAGCAAGTTGACTGAAGATTGTTTCATATTCAACAAAATGTTTCTGAATATGATATTGTCTGATCTCATTTTGATAATTGAAGCGTCGTAGGAGGTAAATGACTTCTTTAATGTCTTGTCTTGGTAAATATCATGGAACAGTATTTTAGGTTTATTAGTCAAAGTACATAAACACAAGTTTATTGCCGCTTCATAGTGCTAGAAAAGCAGCAGACTCCCTCTCTATGTCCATAATACTCTATAAACATAAAAAAACATAAAAATATACTTGCAGGAGTATTCCCAACTTTTTCACATTTTATAATGTTATGGCCTAAAGGAATGTGGAGCTAGTCATTGTAAAATTGATAAATTTACAATAGATGTGACATAGACATTGCTCTTCATCACCTACTGACCCAAATGCAAGTTATCCTGTGAAGTGATTTTATTCATTTTTAAAAACATAAACATGCTCTAAGAATTTAGCATTGATTTCATCAGTGATTTTCTTCTAGATGTTAGTTTGAATAGTTGCTAAGCTAAAGTCAACATTGTTACTACGGTACATGGTTTGCATTTGGAGGTCACTGGGATTTAAAGCAGCGACAGCCTAGTTTGTGTATATTTTAATGTAATTCAGAGTTCGCCACCTGCTGCTGTCATGACGTATCTGAGGACCTCTTCTGTCGCTATCTGCATTTTATGTAACACCAAGAACTTCAGTTGCATAACAGCTTGTATGTAAAGCAACCAGAAGTGCAACCGAATGAGAGCGGGGATGTGGAGCGGTGCTGCTGCGCTGACGTGAGGTCAGAGGATAGTTGTCAGCGGACATTTGGCCACTTTAAGCATCCCACACACACACACCCGGCCTCAGTCCAACGCGTACCTGCTCTGAGAAGCCACAGCAGCTGCCACGGTCTCTCACCGAACCCATCAGTCATGTTCCGGTACCTTCTCGCGCACACATACAGCCTCCGTGTCATCTTTCTCATTATCCTGCCTCAGCAGGCAGTTAATGGGCGAGGATGAGCGGGAGGTGCTCAGGCCTGCTGGCACAGGTTTGCATGAGGAAGCAGAATTGCAAATTGGGATTTATTTATTTTTCACCTGATTAAAGGTTAAACTTTTCAAAAAAAGAAAAAAAATAGCTGTTCGTGTACACTGTGATTAGAGAAGATTGTTGGATTCAGCTGTGAATTTTGAAATACGTTTTGACCCGGTTATTGCGTTTTTAACTTTTATGATTTCCTGAAGTGAATAAAGCCATCACATTAAATGATGAACTGATAATTTGATACATTTTTACCCTTTTATAGATTTTGAACATTTGCAAGCTTCATAAAATATTGTCATATTCAGGACGTCCTAATTTTACTGCCTGTAAGCTTTTAGAGTGCAAAGTTTGACAGAGTGTAGTGATGAGTTTTTGACTTGCTTCTTCTTAAAATGCATGTGGAAATGATAATTATTTGATTAGTTGCCCTCATCTAGCCAGGAATCAGTATTCATGGTGGGATCCTGATCAGATAACTCCATTCTCTTCCCAAATGGTTTTATAAGCCATTTTTTATATGCAGTCACATAATGAATGTGTAGCCCTCACTTAAGCATTGTCAGTAAAATAGTGAGTTTTGGGTTCGTTGTTTCAGTATACTTTTACTGTTTAATTTGAATCTCTCTCTAATGCTTTTTGATCGATCAGCATTGGCACCACTAAAGTAAATTACACTACACACCATGTAAAATAGACCATGGAAACCCTCCTTTAATTAGGCAAAATAATAATAAAATAAGGAATTTTTTTTCTGTTTCAGGCAAAACAGAGTATTATTCCAACTGTACAATGAATCTGCATGTATAGTGTAAAAAACCAGGTATATAACCCGCTATTATGAAAACTAAACCTAATGCCAGCAGAAAATCCTCCCTACGTTGCAGCCTGTGCAGGTGCAGGGAAAATGAATGTCGCTCCTGGATTGGCTTAGCAAACACCAGCCTTTAATGTGTCAGCCATTGCATCTTGGCACTTCAGTTTCTTTTTCGTTTGAAAATTTTACATATGATCTACACAAAAATCCACAACAAAGCAAATAATCCACAAAAAGTCCACGAAATAGGTGAATCTGTGATTATCTATTTGCAGACGGGCAGAGGTCCACTGCTAGAAAAAAAATGACAGGAGATGATTAAACTAGGCCATTATTTTATTTAATACTATTTACAATAATTGACAAACTTGCATAACTTGACAAAAATAAGAATGCATAGATGCTTTATTTTGGTATATATATGTCCAAATAAGAAAATACTTCTCATTTTGTGCCGCTTTGTCTGCACAGCTTAATATTACAGATTACATTCCTCAATCCTTCAGCTTTATTGAGACTTGTTTTACTTACTGTGCTGCATCTGATAGAGAGCAGTGTCACATAAAAGACAGGAGACCAACTGGAAGTCAAGCCTGTCCACGAGTCATCCTTCTCTGTCTGCAGGGTTTGCACCGCTGAGCTCTAGCAGGTTCAGCCTCCAGCTTTCCCCCTGGAGGCTCTGCAAAGTTTGTTATTTTGTTATGACAAAAGTCCCCCAGCCATAGTGCTGTGGGCAAACCCAATGTTCTAATGACAGCCATTATAAAACACCACACTTCTGCGAGGGCTGCTTGCTGTCTGATCAATTAGGTTAGACGTTGCCAAAGGCTGTACCCACCGAGATTCTGCTGGCGTCTAATGGCCTCTCGCTGATCGTAAGTGTCCCCTGGGGTTGATGCTCCTGAGCTGTAGGTAATGGCCACTGCTTGCTGCCATTTAGGAAGAGTCCCTGAAATAGAAGGATTCACCTTCGTCCGTCTTCTTCTTTCTCAACACAAACTACGTTTCATCCATTCGGAGCGTAAAGGCCAGGCGGGGTAAATCAGTTGGTATCTTTGCTAGATCTTTCTCTGGACAATCACAAGACGTGTGTGCTCTCTGTTGAGGGTATTTTGTACAATTCAGGTGTTTCAAACACATCCATGTCCATAAATGTAAAAGGAAAAAGAAAATCCAGCTCCTAAGCCTGCAGACAGTGCCTACAACCAGCTGCGAAATAATAGCACAATAGCAGGATGCATCAACACAGTAAGTCCTGATCAAGATTTTTCTAGCAACTAAATATTCCACAGACCTGTTGTTGCCAACCAAATTGCATCCCAAGTGGTTGCAACTTAGCTGCAAAGTGGCAGAGCGTGAAAAATCAGAGCAAGTTTGATCAGCAGCTTTCTGCAGCCATTAGTTACAGATTTTCAGATATACGCAGTCCTCATATTCGCTCTGAAATCACACACAGAGCGCTTCATAGAATTGGCTTCCATGGGCGAGCAGCTGCATCAACATGTGTGGTGCAAAGCCTGGAATGCAGTGAAATAAAACACATCTTAAATCTAGAGCGGTGGAGACGCTGAATCATCTTCCAGTGGATTGGGTTTGGCAGTTGCCAGCTGAATGAGACCTGAATCACTGCATTGTATCAGGAATTAAGCTTGTTGCAGAGAGGATTATGGTTTTTTCAGGAGTTTGGTTCAGCTCCTCAGTTTCGAGGAAAGGACATCTTACCAACATACCAAGAAATTTTGGAGAACATTGTGGGTAAAGTTGGCCTCTACCTGTTCCAACTTGACTATGCACAGGTGCACAAAGCAAGGCCCAAAAGATATGGATGAGCAACTCTGGGGTGAATTCGGGTGGAGATTGTGAGCCAGCATCAGTGTTCGACCTGATTGTTACACTTCTGGAAGAATGGTCCGATATTCTGATGAAAACACTCCCTCAGTCCTGTGGACAAATGCAGCATCACTTTAAACACTTTGAATTACAAATGGGAAAACACTAAAGTTCATACATGTGTATTAGCAAACTAATTAATTCCTTTGGAAACATGATCCAGGCAATGCCTATTTTTCTTTACTGTAAATTCTTCCAGCTTCAAATACACAGATATATAAAGATACACCAACCAGAGCATTTTCTATTGTAATGTTCCTGTGGCTTAGGTTCAATGGGAGGATTACGGTAACTCTTTCAGGAGTCACTTATACTCGCTGGTAATGCTGCTGTACTTGTCAGCAGGTTGAAAGAAAACTACTGTTTGACTCTTTAACTCTGAAGAAACTCCCACATGGCTTTTGGAACAGTTCACAGGAAAGGTAAAACACTTTTAAAACTAAAATTAGCCTTAAGTAATAAAATAAGGGAACGAAGTGTGAAAGAGAAAGAAGACATAACTATGCACATACAAAAATTCAGTTGATGAAAAGAGCGTGATTATTATCTAATCGATAATTTTTGTGTTTAGGTCCTACATTGTGTGTAATGGCGCTTCTAACTTAGCAAACCGGGAAACACTAACTTGGCTTCTTTAGTTGAATTTGAGGAATCCTTTTGGATGAGAGGGAAACAAGGAGCAATAGAAAAGGTCTATTTGTCTAATATTTCCCTGATTTGGTCTCAGTCACAGCTGGACAGGAGGCCACCTTTTAATTTTTTCTAAACATGCATTAATTTAATCTAAATGTATATGTGTAGTTATGCTGAATCTTTCCTCGCATTTAGTTGTTCAAACCTAATGTTCTGCTTTCTTTTTTCTTTTATATGTTTAGAAGTAACTTGGATCGTAAAGGTTAAACTTGGTTACATATGGGAACCATAGTAAGTTTGATCTAAAAGGCTTCCTTATATTTCTCTCATTTGGATTGCCCCACATTATAAACATTTTATCTTTTTGCAGGTTGTTGTTGTGTTTCTGGAGAAAATTGTTGAGAAACATAGTCGCTGTGCAAAAAGTTGCACTTTCACCAATCAAGCATAAAATTGCAACCACAGAAATGTGAAGTGACCAACACACATTCTCTCCCCATCATGGCCTCAGTTAGTAGGTGGGATTTAATGGGCAGGTAGTGAATGTTGTGTTGCTGCAGCAGATGCATTACAAGCAGAAGAAATTGGACAGTTTAATGATTTGAGTGAGTTTGACTATCTTGTGATGGCTGGATCACTGGGCCAGACTCTTCCTACGACTGCAGCCTTTGTGGGGTTTTCCTCGTCTGCAGGGGTAAAAGTTGGTCCTGAAAGGGAACGGTGGAGAACCTTTGACAGGTCGAATCATGTATGGCGGGTGTGGTCCGATCTGCTGTCACTCAAACTGCTGAAGAACTTCAAGCTGATTCAGAGTAAAATGTTTCTGAAATACAAAACAGCCAGTAATTAAATCGGCTTTACACTCCTCGGACTTTTTCACTCTTAATAGTTAAAGCCGCCTTTCCACTTGAACCCATCCATCATTCACCATGAATTATGCCGATGACGACTTACTTTAGGCAACGTGACGACATAATTTTTGTTCGAGAGCAGAAAGCTGCTCAGTTAAAACGGATTGAAGGAATGTTTAGGCTTTTTGTTCTGCAGATTGAATAGGAGTGAACAGACTTGGCGCCCCCCTGTTTTTCTTTTCTCATTAGAACTCGGTGTTAGTGGTGAAGTGACCGTGGGCCTTATTTCTAACAGCTTGGATGTTGGGTAAGAAGCAACCAGCAGGATGATGGAGTCGACAAATGACTAAATGGTGTAATTAAAAGGAAAATAATTTGGTCAGGTTTACTAATTATACATAATTAGCCTCCAGAGCAAAAGAACAATGCAACGGGGAATACAGTGTTCCTGTATGATTGCAGAGCCGGTAGCGGCTTCTGTGCAGCAGAAAACCCCGTTGTCAGGGTTGATCAACTGTCTGTATTTAAATAACTCCAAATAACATTAGTTGGTCGTAAAGTGCTGAAGTCTCAAGAGGCTCTCATCCTTCAGGGGAGTCTAGCTTTTGATTACGTTTGTGATGACAAAATGAGTAGACGCACCCCTTTGCATTAGCATGACATTTTGCCAGTCTAAAAAAAACAAAATGAGGTACTTGAGATGTACTGCGGAAATAAATAAATCACACCCTGGATTTGGTTTCTTTGATCGAAATGAGAGAAATAAACACAGAAAATGAAGCAGCCACCTGACCTTAGTTTGCTTTTATATTTACAGGGGCAGCGTTTGTTTTCCCTCCGGAGGCTGCGCTTCCTGAGAGACCCCGGAGCGAAAGCGTCACTTACGTGAATATTCCCATCAGCCCGACGTCTAAGAAACAACTCAACTACATGGAGCTGGAGCTGCAGGAGCCGGGCACCAGAGGGACTGTCGCACATCTGCCGTCTCAAAGTAAGAATTTATTGGGAGTGACATCTGCTAAATGAGAGGCCTCATCTTCAGTCCCTGAAGCCTCTCTGGTTTGGTTTCTGAGCGTCCTCCATATGTTGAAGGAAGCAATTCAACCATAGAACGGTTGATGACTTTTCATCAACAAACTACAATAAACAATCTGCTTCTTCAGCAAACCCTTTGTGGATTTTAAAAGTAAATCTTTGTGACGATCAAAAATACAAAAACCTGATAAAATGTTGATTATAATTAGAGCACAATCCAGACAAAAACATTCAGGGTCTTTGTATCGTAAAATATTGATCAGGTCTTTGTACTGATTGACTGGGTTTCTTCTTCTTGACTTGCTTCTCTCCATCCCTGCACCAGAAGATCGGCCAATCATAACGTCCTGCAATACGAAGAACTGATTCTTACGACACTGAACAATATAAACGGTCATCGTTGTGCATAAAAGTTTCTCCAGAATAAAGATTTTTCACAGTCGAGCTTTGCCACATTTATTTTTTTGAATAAACTGAAACAATAACTAATAACCGATTAGTTATTGTTTAAATCTAGCTAAAGAACTATGGACTGAATTTCAAAAATTTCCAAAATAACCTGATTTATATGAGAACCATTTTTGACATTTTCACAGGCATTCAGACAACATACTTTAGTAAAGCAGTTAAATGTTCATAAACTTTACACAGAGGCAAATAGGTGCAAGTGTTTGAAGCACTGAACCTTCATGTTGCTTTTTCACAAAGCTTTCCTATGTCTGATCACCACCTGCATGCAGCCGCTTTTTCAAATCAGCCATTTTCTCTTCAAACCCTGCAGGCCGCTTTGAAAAGAGTCTGCTCACAATAAGTCAGCGCGCTAATATCAAGGCTACATCAGGGCAGGATGAAAAGTCATTGTGGCTGCATGAATCATCAGTAACTCGGTTCAGTCCCATCAGCGTCGCCACCGCAAGACTTTCACTGAAACTTTTACCGAAAGACACCGGAGTCCTTGTTACCCGAGACGAAGCAGCGAGCTGCAATTCACCGACGGGTTCAGTCTTATCGTCGCTGCCTTCAAGAACACGAGAAGAGTGGTAGGTCAGAGGTCAGTGTCTCATGGCAGTGCTGGAGTTTATCTCTCGGTATGCAATCTTATTAATCTGTCACCTGGGAGGAAGGGTGTCCTGCTTCACCACTGAGGCCTTCAGATCGCAGCTGTGAGTTCACCCTCTCTAATGGGATCATCCTGCTGGGACCGCTGATGGCCGGGAGGAGCCGCGTTGAATTTCTTTCACTTTGAGAGATGATAAAACACGACTGAGGTGTGGCGTAGCAGCTATTTGCGTTACTATTGAGTTAAAACGTGACTGGTGCATCTCTATAAATTGAGATGTAATCCAATTTATAGAGATCTATATCAGTAAGTCTGAAGGTTGTGCTAGAATGACTCATTACATACATGCATGTTTAAGTTGGTTATTTCTGTTAGCTTTGGTAACAAATAAATAAGATGTTGCTTTTCAGAAAATTAGACGAATAAAAAGGAGCATTTTTGACAGTTGTGTTAATATTAATAAAATATGAAAGACAAAGTGTGAAGGACATTCAACTGAATCATTTGCATATGTTCTCTGATCTATATATGGATCAGTGGTTAGTAGCTTTATCCAGTTTATACAAAAGGAGAAATTTAAAGACCAGAAGATACTGCAGCTTATAATTCCTTACATAATGGTCCAAAATGTATTGACCGACTATTTGTATTACCAGATGAACTAAAACTACCAGCAGCAAAAGCATGTAAATATTCTGCAGAAAAGACAGTGAAACGTAAACAACTTTTTAAAACTTCCAACTGATGATTTTGTTGCATCCGAGTTCAATCCGGACAAACGTTTTCCCTGAGCCTGGCTTTGGAAGTAGCCCTCCTCTGCCAGTTCACAAACAGCTTAAAGCATTACTGTTTGCATTGTTCATGCCATCTATGTGATCTCTTTTATTAGAGCTGAACTCAACTTTAAGCAGGTTTAAGCAGGCATGCACATCAAAGGCCCAGGCGTTGAGTAATCATATTCAGCACATGGCTGATTAAAGTAACACTGAATATGTTGTTGTTTTTAAAAACGCAGTGATCCAAGATGTTCTGTGGCTATTTACAGGTATAGATGAAAGAAAAGCTACTTTTTTTCTGAATTTCCTGGCTGATGCATCTGAAGGTAACGTCTTAGTGAAGTCTTTTGATTTCGGCTTAGACACAATTCAAGTGAATATTTTACTGTTAGATTTTCTTTATTGCCTTCTTAATGCACTCAGAAGATTTAGCCGGTGAAATAATGAACTTTTTCTTGGTTTAGACTTCAGAAAAGACATTTTCTAGATAAATTCCAGATGAAAACCTCGTTTCTCCTGCAATTATTTTGACAGGGAAGAGCTCCACCAGGTACGCTCAGATCAACATCACCGCGACGGAGATGGCTCACAGAGTTGGCACGCAGCACGCCCTGGGCAGGCAGGAGGGCCTGCACAGCCTGGAGCTGAGGAGAAAGGGAGCGCCGCATTAACTCCACGGTTTGGATTCACTACATTGGACTGTATCCATCGGAGATGTGAAGAACTCTGTGACAGCGTTTTTTTCTGTTCTTTTTACCATTCGGAAGCATTTGGGTTTACACATGCTAGAATCCAAGAACATGTTGTGTTCACGTTTTTAGGCAGGTTTTTACTTCTGTAATCAAGAAGCTGTGATAGTGGTTGTGAGGTATTGCCCGAAGCTAGGTGCAATATTGTTCTCTCAGAAGTTGGTTGCATCATTAAATGGCGCTGCGCCAACGAAAAGGAGAAGGTACTGACCCAGAGATGAGTCACGGCCCAAACGCCTCCCCCTCGCTCAGCTACATCTCAGCACCATCTTGGACCATTTCATCAGCATTTGGGAAAACAACAGAGATGAAGCAAGAGGTAATTATTAGTTCCTCATGCACGGCGTTGTGCTAAACCGTCCATCCAGTCTGACTCAGAGAGCTGTGCAGAAGAAGTAAATGATGAGTTTACTGATGAGTGGAAAGGAGAGTCTGTAATTGTTTCACATTTCTACACTACGCCTTTTGACCTGCATCAGCCTGCTGTGGCTAACAGACGCCGTTTTTTTGTCTGCTTTCTTTCTTTCTTTCTTTCTCCTGTCATCGTGGGACGGGATTTACTGTTGGAAACTATTTATGAATTCTGCAAAGACGAGAAAAATAATGTTTGGAGATTTTCTCTGAGATTTTTAAATGACAACAATAGTATTTATTTTGTGTCCTTTTTAATTTTTCCTCATTTCTTGTGTGTACATTGGTGAACCTCAACAGTGTTGTCTTTGCCTCATACTCTGCTTCACCTGCTGTTAATTTCAAGAAGACCTTTATTTCAACGATAACATTTGATACGACATGGAGATGTAAAGTTAAGATATATGGAGAATTCCTGCTTTTTTAGGTAGAATTTTCTTTTTTAGTAAGTTTTTATTTATTACAACTTTGTGTGTTTTTCAGTGTTTTCCAGTTGCAGTGAAAAATTTGAAGAAAGTGTAAATGTCAAAAACTTACAGAAAGGATCATCTGAACATCTTGTCATCACCTTAGAGCAGGAGCTTTTAGAAGTGACTCATGTCTAAGTCCTGCTGAAGAGTTTCATTGCAATATTCTTAAATATGCAATTCAATTCTGTTCATTTATATGGCACCAATTCACAAAAACATTGTCTCAATGCACTTTACAAAAAAATAATTTTAATTCAATCATGCATGCATTCCAACTGGTCCTAGTTATCAAACAGTACAGTGACCTCAATTAACTATTCAAATTAGTTAAAATGTTTCTGTCTAAGGAAACCCAGCAGGTTGCAGCATTTCCTCCTCCTGGATGAGCTGAAACCACGTTTTCATACTCTGATATAAATATAATGAATCCCACTAACTGTATTCAGGCTTTTCATGTGTGTTTTTTCAGAGTTTTGCCTTCGTCCTCTCTGGGTTTTTGTTCTGCTCATTGTCAACCATTTTCTTCTGTTGATTTTGCTGTGGGATTAATTTCTACATTTCATCTCCAGAAAAGCCCATCTTCTCCCTCAACTGTATGATTGTTGGACATTCCCATGTTATTTGCACTGCCTAATAATTGCTTGCTAATGAATGTGACAACTTCAGACATCACTTGGAAATTGAACCAGACCTATGAAAGTCCACCGTACTCTATGCCATTAAAGAAAAATAAAGACAGAGGACTTACAATTTCTCTTCTCCCCCAAAGTTAATTTACAATCAACTGGTAGACGTTTAAAATGTATTGTTGTCTATTTTAATGACACAACTTGCTGCACATCCATCGAGTCACTTTGGTGATAAAACATTTACATTTAGTGCTTTGTCTTTGTGTTTGAACTATTGTGAAAAAAAACTGTTGATATTCATCATCCAGAGCTGTGACCACTCACTGGTCCACCAATACCCATTAAAGAACAATTGTGCTTTGAATTGAACAAACAATATCAACTCATACAGCATCATTATTCACACTGACTTAACATACAAGCACATAAAGCAGTGGCTCTTAAGTTGACTAACCTTGTACAAAACCACACAGAGACGCACTGCGAGTGTTTCTTAGAAAGTCATTTACTTCAAATGAACCCAGAAAGCAGAGAAAGTGTGACTGGGCGTCTCTGTGGCCTAGATCTAGATCTATTTCTTGATCTAGATAAAGAAATAGAAGCGAAGTTTGAACATTTAATAAAAGAGCACGCAGAGAATGTTTGTGAGGGAAATAGCACGGCTTTAATCCCTGCTGTGGTTTGCATAACAGGTGAAGAACAGGCTGAGCGCCGTCTGTTCACCGCAGACACACAAGTAGCAGATAGAAAGACCTGTGAGACATTTATGGTGTTATATAAACACATTCAACTGAATTTAAATTACCTTCAAAGGGGCACCGAACACAGCACTACAAAAAAAGTTCACATTTCACCAAAAAAAAGGCTAAAAAACAATTTAGTCAGAGGTACACCACTCTTTTTCAAAAACTAATTAAATCATAAGCTAATCATTTGTGTTATTAGCTGTTTAAAATCTATGAATATTGATTTACAATACAATATTCTGACCTCTGGAAAGAAATTATGACCAAACATCCAACATTGTTGTGGAGCACAAAGTTATTTCTATTTCCCCCTGTCAAAAGTCTTTTCTGGAGCTTTTGAAATGATTCAATCTCTTTTATTCATTAGCATTGTTACACTCTTCTATTGCAAATTATAGTTTGCCAAATAAAAGTGGGGAATTGACAATTGTGGTGTGGTAACTGTATTTGGTTTCTGCTTCAAGTCCTCCTAGTTGATCAGTTTGAATCTTTACCAGCAGCCACTCATCAAGGAACAATTTGCTCAAATGTCTTCAGCTGAATCTGCGAAAAATACCAAAAATATTTTTGAAAAATATTTGGTATTTTTCACAAATATTTTTGTGAAAAATCGCTTCACAACTATTTATTTGTCAAGCGATATTTTGTGTTGCTTGACATAAAATATGATTTTATCGGAAACATCCTGAAGGATCCATAAGATTAAAACTTTCAGACACTTCAGAAAGTCTGCAGAACTGCTCCAAATTAAATATAACAATGACGTTTTGGAGGTGAAATAATAAGAGGTGCTTTTATCTTTTACATCCTCATTTTTGCCAGTACAACTTTCAGTCCTTAGAAATTGAAGGTTGAAATACTTGATTTATTTTGTGGTGGAAACAAACTACTTTGTACAACAGACTTTATGTTGCATCTCTAAAGACGTCCTTTGATAAAGGATAAAACATAAAAGACTTTTTTAGGGATTAAGTTGAGTTTGGCTCTGAAGTTAAGATGCTCTTTGAATGCTGACATGAGGCTCACCTCAGAAAATGTTTAGAAAAAAACCTGCTCTGTCCACAGGTCAGAGGTTTCATGACACTGGCTGTAGATGTCAGATATGCACCATCGCTCACTGTTCAGACTGAGCATGTTGACTGGAACTGAATGTGAGCATCCTGAGGATTTCATGTGGAAAAAAACAGAACAATTTTCACAAATCATCATAAATTCACACAAAAGCTGTAACGAGCCAGTACCTTTCGACCTCGGTTATTTTCCTCTCATTTGAAAATGCAGCTGAGAGTTTTTATTCCATCATTCAGAGCTGAAGAAACTTGAACTAATTTATTCCTCAAATGTTCATCTCTCATAGGAGACAGACACAGCTTATGAGAACAACTGTATTATCCATCCATCCTTTGTCTGTTCCTCCCAAACCTCACAGAGTCGCAGGAGGCTGCTGCCGATCTCTACTGGACAAGAGGCGTATTTACTTCATGCACAGTCGTCAAGCTGAAGCTTCGGCAAGTATGTATGCACCTTTACATACTTGCATATGTATGCATATAACAAAAAGAAACATTTTTTTTATTCTCACTTTTTGACATTAAATTATTCTCAAGTTTGTCTGATGTCACTTAAAACTACCCCAATTACTTCTACTCGCTTAATGCCAGAATAACGAAGAGAATTTTTATTGCTTTCTTCAAGAGTTTACATGCCCTCATTTTACTGTGCAATTAAAAAACTTGAGAAAGCTCCAATTATGTGTCACGACTGACATCTGACTAAAAACTCCTTGAGGAAGTCAAAGGAAATCAGCTAATATGTCAGGAAGAGAACTGTGGACTTCCACAAGTCTGGTTTATCTCTTCCTGATGCCTGAAGGTTCATTCGTACTTCGGTCCAACAATTACATATAAGTGTAAACACAGTGTTAATGTCCAGCCATCATAGATTGGCTTTGTCCTACAAATGGTCAACTTTCTTTGGTGTAAATTGTGCACATCAGCCTCAAAACTCCCATAATAAAAACCCAGTGAAGATGATTGGAGATGGAGTCCTTATAGAGGCTTCTTACATATTAATGTCTGGTTTCCACCATAAAAATTATCTAGTTTAAGTCTGTATGACTGGCAGGAGGCAGGAGTGAACTACAGAAACATATTGCACCACCATTGCAGAGCTTGGAGCATCACTTATTGACTTAATCTGCCATAATTCATTGCTGAAAAATGGGTCGTACAGTCGCTTTAACCACAATCAATGGTTCAGACTATGAGTATGCGTCACAGGAAGACGACAGGTCGGTGGTTTTATATTGCAGTGCCTTTTGGGATCAAACAACAAAAGCCACACATACAGTCTTGCGACATTCGGTTCTTTTCCTTGTACTAGTTCAGTCATGTGAAGCCTCCTTTCTCTGCCTCTAAGAAAATTATGTCTGCTGAATAAGTAATTGGTACTTGCTAATCAAACTGTCCGCTCTGCTTTGTCAGTCTTGCACACACTTGTCAGAAAATAAATTCAAACATCTCAGTCAGCTTAATTATTCATGCAAGGTCACTTTCCCTCGCTCGCATGTTCCCACGTCATCACTGCTTCTGTCTTCACAGAGGAACTAATGACTTCGGTATTATTAATTATGTAGGAACCACGAGAAACGGTTGGACTCAAGATACCAAAAAGCACTCCTGAAATTTCCACACTGAAGTGCTTTGATGTTGCTTCAGGAAAATTAAATACATTACTGCCTGCTCAAACAAAATACATTTGGGCCCAAAAGAAAGTCCGGCCATCAGCGACTGTTAAATTACCATAACTTGATGTTTTACACTTAGAAATTAGTTTCTTTTTTTAATAAACGTGCATTAAGCAGGACCAATAATCACAATGTGTGATTACTTCATTCAAAGAGAACAGAAAGCATTTGTTGCCTCATATAGATAATGGATCTGTGAATCTTAATTGCAAGCAATTTAAAGCTTCTGTATTTCTTTTCATTTATGACCCTGGGAAAGCGTTTCCAGCGACGTTACAGCAACTCGATGTTTTCTTTTCACTCAGAGTTGCTGCTGTGTCAAGGATTATTGTTGTTGATGACTGAGTTTAATGTTGCAGCTGTCAGATTATTTCCTTCCAAAGGAACATGCTAAATGAGCTCCTAACTTAAAAAAATGGAAGAAAGGAAACACAATTTTCATGCATGTAACTAAATCTTCCACATTTTGATACAAAATGATCCACATCAGGAAACGCCCAGCTTCAAAGAAATATATATTTTTTCTAATTGATCACCATTACAACTTAAAATATATTTTATTGACCTAAAAACCTTCTCTCTCTTTTTTTACTTATAAATGCCTTAGGTAATATACAGTAGGGTAATTTTATAAATACAGCACATTTTCAGCAACAGGGCAGTTCAAAGTGTTTTACATAAATTACAAGGAACCCAACAAAAGAACAAACCCAAAAGAAAGACAAAAGTATAAAACTACATATTGGTTCCCCATGTTTAATAATTATAATAATTTGTCCATCATTTATAAACTAATAGGGGTTTCTCTGGATTCTTGTTCTAATAAAACTAGATGTTGGTTCTTCATGTTTGGCATTACAGGAAGACACATTATAATGTCTAAATTTGCTGTTTTTCTCAGTTAAACAGAATTTATTGTCAAAATAAGAAACTAAGTGCATAGTGAGAGTGCAGATTTTATGAAGTTGTTTGCAGTTCCTGGTGCATCAAGTCTGTTCTGCGTTTGCCAGGTTGAAAGGGCAACATCATCTGCTAACGGCAACAATATGATCCTGATTGAGCTGAACTGCACCCCCTCCATCTTCACACTGAACTCATCAGTGATGTACAGCAGATTCGATTACCACACGCGTATTCAGCCCACCAGAGCGTTTTGAAGTCAGCTATTCGTAAGACGACTGCTTAAATTGAAGCGTAGGTCGTTCTTCTCTGATGGCTGAATTGTGGAGAACGACTCCACAAAGTGTTAGGCTGCAGTTTCCTTACTCACGACACACAGATGCTTAAAGCCTTGTGCTTTCTAAGTAAATGTTATGCATCCCCAAGTAGCGGCTGATTAGTTTATCTGTCGGAGGTGATTTGTTGCAAATGGTCAAAGCCTGCAGGGTTCAGTAGCATTTCCAAACGCCAACCCAATAAACTCGAGCCACTGACCTTTTTGTTCTGGTCATTGGCCTTGTTCAGCCCAACTCAATTACTACTACTAATGTCTCACAAAAACACACAAAGAGGCTCTTACAGTCGTTGCCCACGAGGCATCTGAACAGGATATGCCCTAATCAATTTTTTCTACCTCTCTACACAGCCTTCATTCTCACTGTTCAGATGCCTCATGGCCTCATGATTTCTGCATTTGTGTTCAGATTCAAATGTGCCTGCTGCAAAATAAGGGAGTATAATTTGCAATAGTTACACTCCGGTCTCATAAACTAGTCCAATATCCCAGACGGTCAATATGGCGAAAGGGGCAGCTGGAGATTCTAAGCATCATTATTATCTGGTTTACTGATATTCACCCTCATACATCATAGATATTGTGGTACCTCTTATCTTCTGCTCTTTCTCACTCCCTCATCATGTTCTGTTCCTGATAAGTGCAGGACACAGGAGGAAGTGAGAAAAAGTCCAGTCTTTATATATCCAGAGACTAAGATCTTTGCCCATTCTTCTTTCCAAAAGACCCAGATTGGATTTCAACCATTTACAAAAAAACATAAGTGATTACTTACTTAGATTTAGTTTTGGACTTTCACCAAACCATTCTGACAAATGAATACGCTCTGGTCTGATTCGTTACATCATGATAAAAGTGACAGACAACAACTATATACATGTATAGCTCAAAAGGTCGACAATAACACAAAATCCAACTAGAAGACTAAAATCAGAGCTGTGAATCCTCTGGATGTCTATGCAACTTTAAAACTGTTGCTATTAGCAGTACCACCTGACTTCTCCTGTTTGGTGGAGAGACCCAGACTCGGAACTAGAGGAAGGATCACCAAACAAGGAAGTTAAAAATGTTTAAATTTGCTACTCCTGAGATCTACCTGACTGCAGTGGCGGAGAGACGGAGAAGGCAATTGATATAGTTGAGGCATTGTTGCCTGTCAACAACAGCTAGCTACCTGACTATGGTTTTGTTCTTCCACAGGCTAAACCACATGCCCACTAACACGTCAGCTCACCGGGTAAATTCTCTGTAGACCCGTTTGCCAGTCCACCCCTGAGTCTAGTTGTAAGCTTATGGACTTTGTGTTGTTTGTTTAGCTGCTCCGATCTCTGTATAAGAAACACTACAACATGATGCTGCCACCACCGTGTCTCAGTGGAGATAATGTGTTCAGGGTAATGAGCTTTAGTTTTCTATCACACATACCGACTTCTTCTATTTTGGTATCATCTGAAAAGTTCACCTTGTTCTCTTGTGACTCTTCGGTAAAAGTCGGATTTGTAGAGTGCTCATCTAATAGCTACGGCTTTAAACACTTTATCCCTAAACAGGTTTCTTTTACCAACAGAGACATTCGTATTGTTAAAAGTTATCAGAAGCAAAGAAAATGTGTGGGTGAGATGGTCCCATGGGCTTAATTCTTACAGCAGAGAGCACATTAGGATGTAATTAGTCCAGCTGACATATTTGATGTGTCATTTCTAAGTCTCACATCATCAGTTAAAGCGTCCACAGGCCATGTTTTAATTTGGTTCACCCACTGACAGCTTCAGGACACAGGATGGAAAATATTATACGCGTGACATATCTGAACAATCGATCTCACAACACGACGTGTCAAGCTGACCAACAACTCCTCTGGCTTTGTTTCTTTTTTTTAAACAACTGAGCTATTTTTTAGTTGAAAAATAATAATAATAAAAAAAACTCCATCTCTGATCTCTGCGGAAACGCCTGGGAGCTGAACGGCTGCAGCGAGCTTTGTTTCGGGGTGAGTTACACAATGTGCCAAACAGGGTGCTGACATTTATTTGTTAGCCATTGAGGAACGGGAAATGAAACCCAAACATGCTGGCCTTATGCTCAGTTAATGAACAATGCTTGGAAAGGAGAAACAACAAAAGCACTGAACTGATTCGGAGGAAAACAACAATCCACCGAGAAATGAAATCTTTGTGACACACTGCCGTTTTAGATTTTCACTATTGATTTTCATCTATTTGTTATCTAAAAGGATACACACAATATGCACTTTATCCCTCTTTAAAATGTAACTAAGACACATCAAATTACATTAACATCCATTATTTAATTAATATATATATAATGCATATATATCTATATTTAGACATGTGTTTGATACAATTGAAAATAAATTATGTTTCTTTTAATTATTTGATTTAATAATGTGGGCCCATCAGAAAATATTGTGAGTTTATGGGGAAGGGTTCATAAGTTTCTTGTTTCTTCCTTTCCAAGCATTTTAAGATTATTGTGGTACAAAAAATTTGCGTCTTTGCATTCCTTATGTCTGTTATTTTATACTTCTATCATTTTCTAAATAGATAAAACAAAAGGGAAACAAATCTGTCTACCACATGGAAAGCTATGTTGTTGTTGCTACAGAGTAAGCTGTTTTTGTTGTTTTTTTAAACAAAGTTTAAAGGAAACGGCAGCATGAAATGAGCAGAGCTGCAGTCGTCGGGTCTGTTGTGGTGAGGTGAATGGAAATGGTCTGCAAGCGCCATTAGGAGCGAGACCTGAGCAGAGATGCTTCTATTGTGCTGCATTATATGTGACACAAACTGACCGAACGGGGAAACACAACGTCATCCGTCTCTCTGAGCAGACTGCTGGATTTTTGTAGTTAGATTACCTGTCAAAGTATCGAGATTACACAGTCTGACTCACTGTGGGGGCCGTCACCCCAGTCGTATGAAACATTCTGAGCACGCCCCTGGTATCATTAAAGAGTGGTCAAATATGGTTATGTAAAAAATACTCCTCCACAGTTTGTGACTTTATGAGAACATTACTGCGTCTGACAAGGGAGTTCTTTAGTTTAATGTCTTCTGGAGGACTTTCCAGCACATCCGTGTGGAGCAGAAATGTGGACTTTGATTATCTCTCCCAGGCAGAACCAGATGAGACGAGACGCCCTCATCGCACGCCCAGGAAGCCTTGACAGTTTGGAAATGAGTCACAAGGTTTCCACAGCGTGGGCCATGAAAACGGAGCACTATTGTTTAGCGAAATGTTTGCACGATTATCAGTTTGATCAGAAAAAGTGAGCTGTGTAGATACTGTGAGGTTAATCAGCTAATCTGAACGTGAAATTATTTCACTTTGACCCGACGATGAGCTCTTTGATATAAAGTGTGTTTTTCTCTTAGGCTCTCCACTAATTAATTAATTAATTAATTAATTAATCTAATGTCTCCAGTTTATGCGCCTTGCACAACATTGTCAACAGAACATATATTATTTACAATAACATCAGCATGTTTGACTTTGAGTTTGATGTACTGTTTCTGAAATACTCTGCTAGTAACCAGATAAAAGTTTTGCCTTTTGAGTTCAATGTCTTTGTAACACTTTTTCCATTACACCTCAGTAAAGAGGTCATGGAAGCATTCTAATTCACTGAATAGGACTGTGCATTATATCTTAGTTTGCTGTAATTCTTTGAACTGAACTTGCAAATCCATAATTACTGCTAAACAGCTTTGCACCGTCATACAGCATTAAGCACGACATTCATTGCAGACCTGTGTTTGTGTTATTTAAATCTAATCTTATTCAAACAAATTAATCTAAAATGGTTCCACAATTTTCTTGCTCTTCTTCATTTTCTTCTCCCTTGAACACAAAAGGGTGAGTGGGTGTTGTCGCAGCATGCCACCTCTAACAGATTTTACACAATGGACCTACGCAGCAGCGCTGCACCTCTTGCAATCTGTAATGAATGCTCTCATGAATAATTGGCTCACATATATTTTAATGCAGGCGGGGGAACTGACACGGTTTTGTTGATGAAGGGTAATGGCTGCTCCCTTTAAGTAGGTGTAATGATGTATGATGGAAGTGAAAGGAAAAAAAACAGTTGAGATTAGCCGTCACCGCACATGTATAGTGGGTGTATTGCATGAAAGTTTGACTGTGATGAGCGCCGTGGGGCATCGGTATTGAAAACTCTGTCACGGTGAATATTCTGACGATTGTGTTATTTAAAGACGATACTGAAAAGCTCATGAATAAGGACAGAAGAGTGGCTGTTTTCCCAGCCATGCTTCATGTTCCCATTGATTTCCATTTAAGTGTACCTGTGTCTTACAGTCTGTTTAAATCAGCCAGCAGCTTTTTTACTCTATGTAGCAATGCAAGTGTTCAATGGTGACACTTTTAACACTTAGCTGCTCAGTTGTACCAATCAATGTGTGAGATGCTGTAGCTACGTCACAACCTTCTTAGAGTAGTTTGTCTGAAAAACTGCCACAAATAAAGCTTACTGAGTAACACAACTCGGGTATACAGTGGTCAGACTTATGTTAAAAGACATATTGAGATAAATCAATAACAGGCTGTACTTGTTTGCTTAAGAAGCAAGTGTCAATATTCTTCCAGGTCACTTTATTTTCCAAACCAGATTGAAAAGGGACCTCTGAGGCTGCACCACTCTGCAGCCTCAGAGTGAGCCTTTAAAACTAAAGGTCACTATTATCACTGTCAAGACTGGTGGTGGTAGTATAATGATGCAGAGTTGAAGAATTTGAAATATATTCAAATTATTCAACTTTACCTCCAATGAACAGCAAGATGGTTGAGACTGGGAGACCTTTGGGTGTCCCAACAACACAATAAGCAAAAACACATTAAAAAAGCAGTTTTGAAAAGATTAAATAGGCCAACATGACATTAGAGTTGTTGTTACAGCAGTGAAAAGAGCTGGATGAGAATCTGCATGAGTAGTTTTGTTGTAGAGGGTTTTCTCATGGTTTTAATCTTGCTTTAACTAATGCTCTAAGATATTCTCACTAAATAGGCCTGAAGCTTTTAAAAGGGAAAAATTAATTGATAAAACATGTCAGCACATTAGATTCAAACCTGTAGTCACATGACAACCAAAAGGGAGATTTAAACAGTGTCAGCCGTTACAAGATCGTTGTTTCTTAACTAAAAATGTAACCTGAATTAACAGAAAGAAAATAAAAATTCAGCAAGACTGAGCGACACTCTTTGAGATTTTGGCAGGTGCACACTCGGGGGAAATACCTGAAGCTATGAGGAGTTCCTGTTCAGAGAGCGAGAAATATGGCAAGGAAGAGAGCAAAGGGAAACAAAGTCATTATAAAGTAATTATCAGACCTAGCAGTGTAATTACGAAACCAGGCTTCAGGCATATCGAAGTCACTTACTCCGCTCTGCAATCAGCAATATAGGAATAACAACATCACCGAGTACAGAGGCAAAAGAAAAAAAATAAAGAAATCCACATACAGCTGTTATGAGCAAACACACTGACACAAAGACCAGGCTGGATGTTTGCTGATTTGCATTTATAAAGGAAAACCACAGGCTTGCTGGCTGGTTTGGTAATGGATCGAAAGTGAGAAAAGAATCAATATGGCTGCCCCCACTTTGGGCTAAAAAACCTTTACCGGGAAAGCGCAACCCGCCATAGTTGGCCCGATGGAGACCAACAAGCTCCCATCAGACACTGGGAATTTTTCCGGGGAGAGAGAGCAAAAATTGAAACAAATGCCACGCAAGGAGAAGCCAAGGTGTGTTTTCATTCTCTGAAAAGTCAGAATCTTTACACAGTTGTTCAAACAATGCCCTCTTTGTCGCGATGCAGATTGTTTCTCATCAGCAGTGGAAAAGCAAATTCAGCGGTGCTTGAAGCAAGACTCAATAGGAAAGACTTGTAAATGTATTGTCATGTTAACCCTTTGTTAACTGAGCAGCATGAGATGGCATGGAGGGAAGGCGTTTCCATGGAGCATTGTGAGCTTTTTTCAAATAGCTTTGGGTAGACTATTGGCTGCACAGTTGGCTGCACAGTGGCACAGTTGGTAGAGCTGTTGCCTAGCAGCAAGAAGGGTCTGGGTTCGATTCTGCATGGAGTTTGCATGTTCTCCCTGTGCATGTTCTCTCCGGGTACTCCGGCTTCCTCCCACAGTCCAAAAAAATGACTGTCAGGTTAATTGGCCTCTCCAAATTGTCCCTAGGTGTTAGTGTGTGTGAGTGCATAGTTGTTTGTCCTGTGTGTCTCTGTGTTGCCCTGAGACAGACTGGCGACCTGTCCAGGGTGACCCCGCCTCACGCCCGAAACGATAGCTGGAAATAGGAACCAGCACCTCCCGACCCCACTAAGGGAAAAAGGGAGTATAGAAAATGGATGGATGTGTACCTACTTTGTTGTTTTAAATGCATATAAAAGAAAAGCCACAAACAAAGACTTCAGTAATTTATTGTTATTCTCTAATGCTGTTTTTCATTAGAAGGAAAGCTGGCTGGAGTAAATGGGAAGATGAATATTCATCTAACCTGATGTGCCAAGCTGATGGAGACGAATCCTAAAAAGCTTACTGCTGTAATTTCAGTGAAAAGTGGTCCACAGGAATGCTGTGGTATGAATTTAAATTCATTCCACCTCCTGACCCCACTAATTGACAAGGGTGTACATGAAATGGATGGATCGAAGTTTCTGGTGTTTTAGGGGTAATAATTTGTGCAAATGACGCTTTGAAACCGTAAAGCAGCAGAGCCTTCAAACCGGCTGCCACAATAGAAAATTCGGGAGGCACATGAATATGTACAGAAGCACAAATGATATAAGAAAGAATTAAAACAAAAAATCCCTTTTGCCTCTCATTTAACCTGCCCGTCTCTCAACAGTCCTTGAGACAAACCGGAAAAAACAGAGGAGTGAAAGCAGGAGACCTCAGGGAGAAACTCAAAATCCTTCTGCTGGAAGAATCTTGTCACGCTCAAGGAAGCACAAAAATAAAGAAAACAAATAATAAAGGCTTATTGGGATCTGATTGTGCTGTTAGGAAAAGTATCAGTTTCCACTACTGTAAATGCAAAAATGTGCTAAACAATACATTGAAGATACCTTTATGTCATAAAGCAGTGCAGATTTATAGATTAAATACGTTTATATTTCATCGTTGACATCTGTTTAAGTTTATATTATAGTTCTCAATATTTGGAGAAAAAATGTTGACTCTGTTGAAAGTCAGCAAAGAGCAGATGGACACTTGCTCTCTGTGTAAGAGAGCAAGAAAAGCTCTTAACTGTTGATCCTCAGGCTTAGTGATGGGACTTATTTTTGCCTGGACATGGCTTGGCACTTCAATCTAACTGCTGTTGATACCGAGGAGGATTTAGGAAATCCTGAAGGGAAAACACACTTGCAACTGAATCTATTTAGAAAGTAAGGAAAGAAAACCCTAACACAGAAAAGCAAAACTGTGTTTGAGGTGGGGAGAGTGTGCATTGTGACAGAGAAAGTTTATACTTTTGATTTGACATAAATTTCACCTCATACATTTTTTCTTCACAAAAAAAAATGATGTACACTTTGTCAAAAGCCCCAGTGGATTCATTTGGTCTTTTCACAGCACCATTTGTGTGCCAGCACTTTCCAACATGAGTTGCTCCAAAATGTTACAAACATTCACTGACATTTCCGAAAGTCAACAACAGTTTCCATTCCTGACCCTGGCCTTTCCCTGACTTGACATTTAGGCTGCGCCTGATTGGCTGAAGGAGAGTACTGTAGTCTCATGTACGCTCTCTACCTACCAACGTTGTCTCTTTAGATTAGTATCCCTCCCCTGGTGAACAGGGCTTAGGCTTTTATGCACCTTTCATGTCCTCACTAAAGGAAATTTGCCTGTATGCGTAGCCTTCAGCTGTGTCATGCAGTGAATGCATGACACAGCGCCGCTGACCGGGATTCACAAAATACTGTGTGCAGCAGCACTAATAAAATATCTGGGGCTCATCAACGAGTTTGATTTTAATTAGATTTAGAGAAGGTGAAATGCATTCTGAGCACAATGTTTGATGATTCATAACAGGCCTAATCAAATAATAATCAACTGAGTGGGTCCCGCTTATCAGGCCTGCAGGCAAGTGGAATAAATTTGTTGTCAAGGAGATTTCATCAGCCCATCTCTTCAATCTTACCAGAAAAGCCTTGATTGACACAGGTCTTTAATTCAGCCTGGATGCATTCAGCGCCACATGAGGGGTTCTTTCTAGCCTCTCCATTCATCCCCTTATCAGAAGCAGAGGTGGAACAAAATACCTGCAGGTATTTGTTTTGCCTTGCTTTATATGGGCAGACACCACTGCTTTCCAGTTTGCTGCAAATTAGATCGTCACCTTTTTGCATCTGATAAAAAAGTATCAAACAAACCAATCAGATCACATTTCTTGCATATTATTTCTCTTTTTGCCTTTATAGATCAGCGGTAATCAATAAACCCAACTTTTCTTCCAAGATTAAGATTTGGAGACCAGAGAGAGGAGCCACACAGACGCCTACAGGCTGGACAACACAGGCGTCGGATACTTCAAACTCTGATTCTATGAAAACCTCAATATTTAAATCAACAAAAGCTTCTCTGAAGTGAATCCAGAAGTAAAAACTACATGGATTTAGCAAAACACAATAAGCACAATAACTTGAATGCTGATCAACAAGAGGATACATTTTACCCGAGTGTTGACCTGAATAATGTTTGTGTCCGGTGTCTTACCCCAAACCTGCTTAACCTGAGGGGGTTTTATCGTCAAGTGTGAGGTATTTAAAAAATTGGCAGACAATTTTAAAATATTCGCCATCTGAAACAGGCATAAGGAGACTGAGGTCTTTCAGGTGCAGGATTGATCCTGAAGACTTTCTTTGACTCGGTGGTGTAATTAATATACATGCACAACATCTAACAACTATTGCAACAAAGAACTGATTGTTGTAATTTTGCCCTTTCTGCACAATTTCTTATTCTTGATTTTAAAATTTTTTCTATCTGTCTGGTTCATTTTATCTTTCATTTACTGTTAGTACCTACATTTCTCTTGTCTTCTCTTTGCTTTTTCTCTTCTCTTCTCTTATTTTCCCTTCTTTCCTCTTCTCTTCTCTTCTCTTCTCTTGTATCCTGTTCTTTCCTATTCTACACGGCATCTATAAAGGATCTCAGTGTTTGTTTCTCATCCCTCAGCAGTGGTTAATGTTGTTCTTCATTAAAATGATCCACTGGGGGTCTTGATGGAATTGCCTCCCCATCATAAATTTATTTGCATTCTGGAGTCCATTAACAGACCTTTTAACCCCATCTCCAGTGATAAATTATCAGGGACTCAACAGCAATCAAAGTGTAATTTAACACATCCTGCAACCACAAAGGAACAATGTGCTGATGCCAGGCAACAAAATGAAAAATCTACCCAGCGTTTCTGTGTCAGTGAACCCAGAACAACAATAGTTTGCAGAAGCAAGTTTTTAGGAATGTTGGCGGTGATTGTGTCCATCAGCACCTCTTCACAACCTTTCTGCTTGCTGAATTGCTGCTGCAGGGTAATCGAGTATTGAAGCATCAGAGGGAGCGCAGTGATTCGTTATTTCATTTTAATGCAGTGTCAGACATTATTTGCACAGATGGCAGCATGATGTGTAGCGTGGATGACCCACTCACAGCCCAGTGAGCTGATAAGAGCCACTGCAGGCCGCCTCGTTCCAGAGACGACATACGATGCAGAGATTCTCAATATCTTATTTGTTTCAAGCTTCACACTTTGAAAGTGTAATATAAGCTTCCTAAAGGAAGAAGTACTATAAAAAGCCGACCAGTATATGAATTTACAGTCATATTCATATAATATATGTTACAATGAGGCTGATTTGTCAGGTTAAAAAAACATTTTGGAAATACCTTTTATGGAGATATTAAACATGCCTTTTATAAATCCAACA
This sequence comes from Phalloptychus januarius, assembly GCA_902982915.1. Lineage (NCBI taxonomy): Eukaryota > Metazoa > Chordata > Actinopteri > Cyprinodontiformes > Poeciliidae > Phalloptychus > Phalloptychus januarius. Next base: position 8,016,351 of record CADWAE010000462.1, read on the forward strand.
TTACTGTATTAAAATGTGATTTTTTTATATTGGTGTGATCTAATAGTCTAATCTTAAATGTTGTGTTTTCATTATCTATAAGTGGAAAATAACAACTAATTAACAGAAATAAAGGCTTGAAACAGTCAGTTTGTAATTTACCTACATAACATACTTCACTTGAGTGCTTCAGTCATTTTCTAATTGATTGAATATGACTTGATTATGTTTTACTGCTTGTAAATGTTTTATTTTATTTTATTTTTTTTTTTACATTTTGTATAAAGTTTTGAAGTGGACAACAAAAATAAACATTATTCGTTTGGGTTTTAGATCGTCTCTCATAAATGTTTGTTTTTGCTGCTGGAGAGCCTTTTCTGCCAGCGGAGATATTAACACAGACCAGTTTATTATTTGATGTGTTATTTTCTCAACGCTAAGAGAAAACATGCTGCTTTTCAGCTTCACTGAGAAGCAGCAAGACAATTGTTCAGCTACCAGCAAAAACAAACAAACAAACCTAGATGAGTGATGCCATCTAGGAAAATACTCCAGAGGTTGAAACAAGTGTTGACATTTTTTCTGTTATTCAGGAAATTATGCAAGATTCAAAGCCATTCTGGGTTCCAGACCTCAGCCAAGAAAATATATCAGTGCATCTTTTGATTATTGTGTGGAAGAAGACAACACTTTCACAGATCTGCATTCGCACAGAGACAAACCTGTTTCATACCGCACAAGGACATGAGAACAAAATGATTGGTAGGAAGGTATGATGAGGTAGACCCTCGCCCTGCTCTCCTTTTCCCCTCCAGATAATCGTTGACACTTTTATTTTATTATTTAAGATAGTTACCGACATATGAGGTCGCTGCTTTTCCCCAGGCTCTGTGTGTCGGATGGTCTGATTAGCTTCTGTATCAGAGCAGCAGTGATACAGCTTGTGGTCCTGCAGTATCACAAGCTGCTGTGTCACACATTGACTCTTTTAAGAGGCCAACTTAGAGCAATATCTAGGTTGGCCTCTTAAAATAGTATTCAGATAATATTCACACCTCTCTGCAAGTACCAGAAGTCCCTTCAGGAAGGAAACATTTTTTCCTTCCTGATGGCATCCCGGCTTTTGTTGCACTGCTCCTCGCCATCTCAGCTGTACTAATGCTAGCTGTTTAGCGAGCTAACTAATAAAGTTAAAAAGACAAAAACACAATCAGAAATGAATATAAGACAATTCTTTTCAAGAAATCTGTATGCAAATCATTTAATTAGTTATTTATTTTTATTTCAGATTTTAGTTTTGTGATTGTAATGCATCAGCTTTAGGAAAAACTTATTGATATCCTTTTCACACAGCTTTTCAGCTACGTTCTCTAGCTATGCGTTAACATCCTCTGCTAGCTTACGTTGGGTTTATCAAAGCTCCAACTTAGGCTCTGGCATAAACTGTAAAAATATCACATGGCGAATTTGGTTCCTCAAAATTGTCTGTTGTAGGTGACTATTAACCAACAACAGAATCTGTAAAAAAAATATTCACAAATGTTTGCACAAATGCATTTTTTTTCTATAGGTTGAAAGATCAGGACAATATAAAACAAATCAAATCAATCAATGTATTTTTTTCTGTATTAATAGCAATCATTTAACAAGAACTCCACTTGTTTTTTATTCTTTGAAATGAAACATAATGTCCTGAAAGAAACAATAAATAAAAAAATCTGTTCTGAATTCTTTCTTTCTGAAAGGTTTGTGAATTGTCAGTCAACGACACATCAGCAGAGCAGATATTTTCAGGTATTATTTTTATTCTCTCAAATAGAAAATTCAACAACTAATATCCTGTAAAATAGAGCAACTGATACAGAAAATGCTGTTGTCTGAAGAATCTGAAGTTCTCGCATCAATGTATTACTTGTGCATCCTGACTCATCCTTCAAAAACAATGCTTTAATTTTGTTTGATAGCATTAGTGAACATTCATCATAAATTAATTATCACATCTGGTCTAATGTCTTTGTATGAGAAAAGCAAACAACCAATTGAAATATGGAAAAAAACCCCTCATGAATACATTCATCAGCACTCAACCTGATGAATGTTAAAATGCTTGACTTCAGAACAAAGACAAAGTGGAGAGCAGCTATTAACTAATGTGCACATGAAGAACCTTTTCAGGTTTCTTATGCATTGCTGACTGAATAAATAGAAAGAAAAGTATCATTACAAAGCAAGAAGCTGACAACCGGTTCAACAGAGGTTATGTTCTCTGTGACACTCTGGTTCACAGGCTCAGGGTATTTCTCTATGAAAATACGTTACATACAAAAAAAAAAAACAAAATAACAATCTGTAACTTACAATCATAATTTAAAAACTGAATTTATAAATCTAGGAAAATGGGTGAAAATGACTTAAGTTGTAATAATGCTCTGAACAAAGTGGTGGGAAATGATGAAGGGTTCTGATATATTTTCTTAAGTGTTGGCACAATACTGCTAAACCAGTGAGCAGTGAGGTTATAGTGGTTTTATGTGCCATTATACACAAGATATTTATTGAAACAAACAAACGTGATCGGCTTGTGATCTACTGTTTACAGTATTAGCTAGAGCTAATGCCTTTAGCTAGAGCCAACACATCTAGCTACAGCTAACACCTTCAGCTAGAGCTAGCACCTTTAGCTAGAACTAACACCTTTAGCTGGAGCTAACACCTTTAGCTAGAGCTAACACCTTTAGCTAGCACAAAAGAAAAGCAAATCCAGTGAGCAACATCTGTGTGGACCAAAACACTTGATGAGTGGGAGCGTATCGAGTTTATTAGAGATGATAAAAGGCAGCAGTAGGTCCATTCAGTCAAAGCTTGAAGCTGATTGGTATTTTAGCATTTCACATCAGTTGATGTTGATGATTATTGATTAGATTTTTTGTTGTTGTTTGTTTTAAATATCTGAAATACAGCCAAACTAGTGACGTGACTTTTGGTTTTTATCCACTGTTTTCTCCTTTCACACCATCCTGATCTTCTTTATTTTTAAGAAGTTATCAGTCACGGCGATGACACTTGAAACTACTGCTGCTGTGTAAGTTACTCGACAGGTCGTTGCTGTGTAACCTGAATGACCAGTTAGGGGAGTCAAATTGACAGGAAGTTACAACAGTGAAATCTCTTCTATGTCAAAAACCCAGATTTGTTAGAGTGACAAAATAATATGCATTTGGAAAGTGTTGAGAGGATAATTATTAAAACCTTTAGCTCGTCGTCTCCTCTCTCGTTCCCCGGGCAGAGGGTTTTCCCGTGCGTAAGGGCAAAAGTACATACACACATTCTACTGTTCCACTGCAGACATATCCAGAGACTATTCAGACAAGCAAATGCATCAAATCATACCAATAACACACCAGAATCATCAGAAACTCAAAACCACAAGACAGACCTCAATCACATGAAAGAAACAGAAAAATGAACAAATACAGAGCGCCGGTGCCGCCGCACCCCAACGATCTGATTAATTATTTTAGCTCCGAAACTTTTATAGGAAGGTGTGTTCTCTTCGCTAATGTATGCAGTCTGGGCGGGTCCCTGCTCCCCTGAGTACAAGGAGTTTCAAATTTCAAAGGGAAGATGCTCTAAATTATTTTATGACTGTTGTTGCTGGGCCTGGTGGGGTCCTGAGAAAAGCAGCATTTCACACCTCTGTGTGAGATCCTAGAATCTCTCCAGGTGTCCTCCTACACCAACACATGACGAAGGACCCCAACCCTTATATGGGTTCAGGAAACGGTTATCTCTACGCAGACCCCCTCCTGTTGTCCTAGAACAGATGTTTGCTGTAAACTAAGAATAACAGGAGGCTGATGGTTCAGAGTTCTCCTCTCACCCAGAATATCAAAAAAGCTGATTTGGATGTAAGAACTGGCACAATTATCTTCTACTGATCAGATTATGTTGATTGAGCCATGAATATAAATCTAACTTAAAATTGAGGTCTACTCAAGGCAATGTTGATCTGTCTAATATTTAAACATGGGCTTAAAGTTAAAACTGGCATAATTTAATTATCATTTCCAACAAAAGCTTGCATATAAAATGAAAGCCTGTGTTTTTATTACTAATTCCAATGACAGACTCTTCACTCTCTGGCTAAAAGCAGAGTAGCAGTTACCGTACACCAACAACAGGAATAAGAAGTTATGTATGGATATGTCAAGGATTCATTCACTCATTAAAAAGAAATCTAAACTGAGAAAATTGAATGGTGTGTACAGTTTTCGTGAAATAAAGTTCAAAATTCCAACAAAGGACCTGATTTGCTTTTGGGCACTTTAATTAGGACCAAACTGTAGAACATGTCTTCTATTTCAGCATGTGGTATTTTGGAACTTCAACCAATCAGCATTTTAATTAAGACAAAAAGTCTCCCTATAAGCATCATGGCACTAAGACCAAAGCATCGACGCCATGCTGGATCATCTATTTGTCATTAAACATTTATCTATTGGCAATGCAAAACTTTATACCCTTTAATGAGACAATGCACATCTCATTACTTTGCAGTTGCAAACGCTGCCAGGCAGGCTGCTTGCATATTATAGTCATTGATCAATGTGACTGAGTTCATTACAAGAGTATCATGGACTGTTCTCACAGTCAGCTCCAAACTACTGATGCCTTTTCTAACCGCATTCAGCACAAGACATGAATGAATAAAAATTTTGTTTATAACTTGAACTGCAGAGTTTTTATATGTGTCGTTGCTTAAGGAAATAAAAATAAATGATTTGCATCTTTTTCCTTGCTCTTTTAGGTCTTAAATGCAAAATAAAGAGTCATACTCTTTGGACAAGACTCAGGGTCTGACCTTTAAACGGTTTTCCTGCACAGAGAAACGGTGAGGACTTTAGCATATCTGCCTGTTTGCAAAGCTCAGAGAGACTGCTTTCTGGGAGGATAATAAGCAAATGTAACAACTTACCATCAGTAACGCAATTTATTAAACCACAGCCAGATTACGGGTGCTGCTTTTGAATCCATCTTTAGTATGTCTGAAAAGCAAGTGCAAACGTGTACGCAAAAATATCTGAGGTAGAAGGAGGTATTGATATAATAAAAGAAGACATTGCCTGTCAAATATATTAGAATATTGATTTTGTTTATGTTGTCTATTCAGACAACTCGAGAATATTTCACATTGTAAATATATGTAGCTCATGTTTGTCATTTTGTTCAGATGCTGGCAGTGATACTCGGCATAAGAGAACTTTGAATGAGGGATTTGTGATGCGGCGTCGGCCTCTGTTTTGTTGGCAGAGCTGACTCTGAGCTCAGCGTTAAAAGGGAGATTTTGAAGTGACTCCTGGTGGAACACAGATGCTTTTCCGACAAGCTCTCCGAAAATGAAAGCTCCGGCAGTCAGCCCAGCATCTGTTCCTGAAAACTGAAAAGAAAATGACTTGACACTGTGTGGCCGGCTGGAATAGCAATGCGATCAGAACAGAAACAGGGAACGTAACCCACCTTAGATGAGCTCATGTGTCAGGTTAGTGTCAGTCCCTTGGTATCAGTTCATGTTCAACAATGAAATGGTTGGATTTTTATCTTTACAGAAAACAAAATTGGACATACAGGTATGGTTTCTTTTCATTTCAACTCTATTTTATAAATATGTGGGACATGGCCGCTGAATGGGACTGTTGCTCATTTTAAATTTTGACACCTCACTAAATAGGCTCACAAACCAGATTTGCATTTTAAACTTTGACATTTTAAACTTTATTGCCTTCTTTACTCAAATGAAGGCAGTTAACCTCACAAGACTAAAACAGGTCGAGGGTCGCACATTAGACAAAACAGCAAAGCATCCATTAGAAGAACCTGATTCATCCTCCACTCATCTGGAAAGGATTACGTTTTGAGAGCAGCAAGCCATTGTTACAGCTTCTTCCCTACAGATTTTAGTCACATCAATGCAGTCATGTGTCCCTTCATCTAAATTAAATTGTGTTTTTGGCACCTTTTAATTAGCTTCCTTGTTTCAGGAGTCAGGAATAAAAATGTTCAGAGTGAGCTTAAAATTTTCCTTCAATTTTCTTGTTTGCAAAATATTAAACAGACATTTTTAACAGCATATGGTGAAAATTAAAAAAAAAAAAAAAATTATCCGGCTAATAAATAATAGCAGGACACTTCAACCTCAACAAGTATAAATAAACTGCCTTTATTTATTCTGCTGCATTGTGATTCGAGAGGGGCAGGTTATGAAAGATTGTTCCAGTTCCTGCTGTCTTTCTATTTATAACATGTTTATGTAAAATCAAATGCATTTATTTAATTCAAACGGAACTGAATCAGAAAATCACAAATTCAATCAAAACTGATTATTCAACAATAAGAAAGAGAATGGGTTCAAAAAAAAAAAAGAAGGAAAGACAAAAACAGCATTACTGGGAGAGTTTCCAGGTAGGAATCAATGTGGATCATAAAGAATACAAGAATATTTAACCAAAACTTTGTTTTGGTTAAATAACTAAACGGTGAAACATTTTGGTGTTCAGCCAACGCAGAAGTTTAAAAACAAATACAATACCGACATTCAAACATGGTGGAGCTAATAATGTGGTGACTTGGGGCTTTTTCGCTTCTTCAAGATTTGTTATTATTGAAGGAATTATGAATTCTTCTCTCTATCTGAAAGGGAAAACATCCGGTTATCAGAATGTGATCTTCAGACACACCTTGAACATTCACAGAAAGGGTCTCCACTTTTCTGACAAACTACAAATTGAATGTGATAATTATAATTCAAATTCATCGTCACAGTCACCTCCCTAAGGCCAATTAAGGGAATTGTTCAAAATTATTATCCGTAAGTAAACGTGCCATCAGACTCATGAGAGGTTTGAGTTGTTAAGTAAAAGTTTGTGCTGAGTAAAACCTGCTCCTTTGTCTCACATTTTGTCTTGTTCAGACTCAGGACTGCAGCTTTGCTCATTTAGCAAAAAGTTTTCCTTTGATATCCAGTCAAGTCTGCTGATTCCAAACTGTAAAAATCAACAAAACCTTCATCCGCATCATTTCTGTCTTTGGGAGTATTTTGAAGCCGTTGGGATTTGGGATTACGGTTCAGGCTCTGGTTACAAAAACAACAAGACAATGTCAGCATCATTTGATCCTTGTATGACCCACCACTTGTGTGACCCACTCTGGAGGAAGATGAGTTGATTGTCTGAATTATGGTAATTTTTCAAAACAGGTATTAACAGGTCAGCTCGTCTTTCCTTGTGGACACTCAGCGCGTGGTAAAGCCTGCAGGACAGAGATACATGATCGCTGTCCTGTGAGGCTGAGCGTGTTTCCACATAACGATGGACCGCCTAATGAGGTGAGGGGTTCTCCGGCCACCACCATCACAGGAAGTCATGCCAGATGCCAAATGTCACTTGATGTCTGAAACCACGCTAACCGAACCCTAATCACTACACATCATTTATTTTTGCCCTGCAGAAACAACTGAAGTTGTTTCTCTGGTTTTGAAGTGGCTGGAAAAAAAACTGCAAACATCACATGCTGATTAGGCGCAAAAAAAAAGATTTACTCCTCTGGCAGATTTGGGTTTATAGTAATATTCTAGCTTCATGAAAAAGTTTCTGATAGACAGAGCTAAGTGATTAGAGTTGGAGAAAGAATTCAAGCTCATCTGCATTGATATAAAATATCAAAATGGAAACATACAATAAGTCTAATAGTTGTAATGCCAGTAAACTTCTTCTCAGTTCAGGTTGGTTTCCAGTGTTTCGGGAGCTTTTGTTGCCTCACATTGTGCTTTTGGTGTTGGAACTATGCCTGTTCTTTTTCTTTTTTTTCCCACTTCACAGTTAAACACGACTTTGTGTTGGTCAGTCCGTTACTGAGTGCAGCAGTACAAGAGAATGAAATACACCTTTGTGTTTCATCTTCTCTGGATTTGTGGGAAAGTGCTCGAACCTTGGGGTGTGTTGCTGGAAACCGTCGCAGAAGGAGCTGTGTGAGGAAGCTGGTGGAGACAGACTGGTGAGAGAAAGGTCAATGGTTCAGCATACTGGAAGAGCTAACAGGATTAGGCAAGGCAGTGAGTCATGCTCTCACCTCTGTCTGTGGCACAGGCAGGGGATGAACTCTGCCACTGGAGCTGCATAAATTAACATCAAATGCCACTTTTAACATTAAAAGTCCCTAATAATATAGTTTCTTGTAACAAAAAAAATCTACTTAAAACCTCATACCGTGAGATGCTGACGTTTTCTTATCACTTCGCTGTATTTTTTTTTTTTTACTAGTTGCTACACATTTTTTATGTCAAAATGTCTTTCTTTTGCAAAGTCAAGATTCCCACGTGTGTGAGTGACATGAACCCAAAGCTGTATTGTGGCAACCAAAAGGAAAGTTTCACTGCAGTAGCCACGGTTCAACCCAAAGAGGGCAGCAGTAAGTCGGACATGACGAAATATTGCAAAATTAAATGAGTTCACACAAAAACGTCTCACAAACATCTCATCAAGATAGGAGCATTAAGGTCCTATTTACACAATTTAACTTAAAAAAAAGTTTGCTTGGGGTTTGGTTGATCTTTAAAGAGTAATGAGCTGAACCAACTCCCAAGCAAATTGTAACCAGCTGGATGAGTATTGATATATTTTAAAGGACCGTTCATTTTATTATATTTCTGTCAGTTTCTCTGACACTTTTCTTTATTTGGGGAGTGACAGACAGAGGATTGCAGAACATCTGTGTTTGTAGCCTAAAATCCTAGTTAGGGTGAATCTTACTGTTAATGTCCAAAACAGAGAACCCGAAGCCAGGCGGTGTGCATCACGATACATTTACTTCAATGCTGTTTTTTTCATCATTGAAACATGCATGGAACAGATTACTGGACTCCAGTGTCAAAACTCCTGACTGGAATAAGTTGGTCTGTTATTCAAACCCAGTGTTGATATTCCATGGAGGGACTCATGCAAGATGTCAGACCTGCTCTTCAGATTCTTCTTCAGGATTAGTTACTGCTAACTAACCCAGCCATCTACACCATCTGCAACCGGAACTCAAAGCCTTTCAGAAGATCCTCTGCAACCCATGGAAAAGCACCAGTCATTTATGGACCAAAGGACTAAAGTGTTTTGTCTATTGGATGTTTGGGTTTGGCTTCTGTTGTGTTTGTGTTGTTTCTTAAGCCTCATTCTGTTCAGGACCCTGTATTCATTCAGATCTCTCCGTATTGGTTAAATCCTTTGTGTTTCAGTTTCTGTATTTATTCTCTGCTCTTTGCACATTTGGATTTAGATATGCTCCATCAGTGGGAATCTTTCTTGCTGTTTCTTTGAGTATCGTTCAGCCCCTAGTGTTAATTATTCATCTTTCCTCAGTCTACCTGTTCCCCGTCTCTCTTCTTTTCTCTACGTCCTCTTTGTTATCGACCACCTACTTCTCTCTGCACTCATTCTGTATTTAAGCCTCTTAGTTTCTGGGTCGGTTTTATTGCCGTCTCCCTTGTGTTCTGCAAGTCTTCTTACTTTTTCCTTATTAAAATTCTCATTTTACCAGAGTTAGTCTCTCCGCTTGGGTCCTCTTTAAACCTCATGACATTAAGAGCCATTTTGGAAAAAGTTAAAGGAAAACTGAGGTTTTAACATGGAGCACTGGTGGATGGGGGGTTCGAATAAACAGGCAGAGTTTCTGTGAGATTTTATTGTGCAAAAACTTCCTAACTCACTGTCCTTATTTTGCATGAAATGAAAAAACATCTTATGGGAAAAGTCAAATCCAAATGACACTACGGGCCACAAACAAAAGGCAAAACCTTTTTGTCCTGCATAGAATAATGTATTTCCCCTGCATATCTGTGACAAAAACATAATTCCTCAAAAGAATAGGATCTGACTCCATACATCATCTCAGCTTTCTAAATACATTTTCAGTCAGGGATGAGTCAGCAATTTTTTTTCCACAGTGAGACTTAACATAAATTCTCAAAGACATAAAGAGCATCTGGTCAATCCCAAAGAAGGAGAAGTTTATAGTGATCAAGAAAAACAAAAGTCCACAAAAGCATCATTAGAGGTTAAACTTCTTACAGTCAGATGGATTGTGTGCATGGAGAGAAAAATATTATTACACCCTCTGGTAACAATCAGCAAAGAGAGATGAGCACAATATGGATGTAACAATCAGAAAAGTCTCAGAGGAGACCAGTGGAACTTATGATGTTTTGAAACTTTTATTGGTTTGATTTACATTGTTATTCAGGAGATGCACACCAATGCAAAACATAAGACACAGCTTAAAAAAAAAAGAGCAACACAGCAACTCGGCTGTGTTGCTGAAAATCACTTGGAAAACAGTGAAAGTAGAGAAGGAAATGTTCATGACATGAGACCTGAGAAGCATTCATCTATTTTTAAGAAATATTCAGTCATGACTTAAGCAAGTATTAAACATTCCTGCTTAAGGAATCCCACTCTAAAAATATAATAGTTAAATCAATTGTGGTACAATTATTGCCATCTCCAACAATGCCCTTAAAACAACTTGAACTGAAATATTCCTCATATTGTTGTGGACACAAGACCCATATAAATGTTGCCACCATAAGATGTGTAAAAAAAATCATTAACTCTTTATTGGAGGAGCAATTCTGTGGGCAAAAGCTTGGGAAACCTTGCTAATGGTATAGCATTGTAAACTTCTTGATATGCTTGGACATTTTATATAAACTTCTACAAGCCTACATTAAAAATTTAAAATATGTCTTCATTGGGTCTTTTGGCAGGGCGAGGATTCAAAACAGTTGGCCGAATCAACACAAAAATGGTTGAAAATACAAAATGCCTTTTCTTCCATGGACTAATGCTACTTTTCAAAAACATCACCAAGACTTTTTACCTAAAAACACTCCTAGAAGAACGCTTTCCCATTTCCTAGTGAAAATATTTCTCCATGAAGTATTTGAGGTTTTTTTTTTCCATTTAAGCTAAATCTAAAATAAATGGGACTGACAGGAAATATTGTTTGGAAGTTTGGACGTTGATGGTACCAATTTAAAATATAAATAAATATTTATAAACTATATTGACTTGAAAAAGATTTTTTTCACAAATAAAGTTTGTAAATGACAAATAATCAACTAAATAAGCAAACGTTTAGTTTTATTGTAAAGTGCATAATAATATTTAATGAATGACCAATGTACGAAAGAATAAATAATTCAATAAATAAATCAAAAAGTTCAAGTAAATATAAAAATATATAAGTAAAAAAATAATAAAATAATGAAAAAGGAATACAAGAGTAAGTAAACAAATAAATAAATGTTAACCTGATGATCGAATAGACACCCATTTAAAAGCAGATGCTGATGACAGCCTGGATCTTCAGCCTGCCGGCTATAAAACAGATGCTGCAGCACATCCAACAAACACTTCACCACATTTAAAAACCAAATAGGCGCTCCTCCGTGTGAGTGCGGTTCATCCATCTGATCCATGTGAATATGCGCAACAACGGGGGCTGAAAAGCGCCGATCTGCCTCCATGCTCCTGGTTTTTACGCAGCGGCGCCGCGAGCCTCTCAGCTTGATGATCTCCCATCATCTCCTCCCTCCCTTAAAAAACAGCTGGTCACGAAAAGCTCCAGGACTCCAGTCCTTATCTCGGCCTGAGCAAGACTCTCTCTCACATGTATCAAAGTCTTACTTCAGCTGACTTTGCAAGATCGGCTGTCAGAGGGGAAACACTTGATTGTGAGCGCTGCAATACTGACCTCCGCTGAAGTAACGTTTGTTGTCAGAAAAAGAGATCTGCTTCTGGGAATTGGTTAGGAGCGTGGCTGTTTTTACCATTATTATTTGGAAAATGTAACGTTCATGTACAATTTTGGACATTTTTAAAGTTAAAAATGTTGAGGGAAATGTGTCGTTTATATCGTGTCACAAACGGGAAATCACTGTGCGGAGGGAGGGGCAGTGGCTGAGGGTTTTATGAGAACACATGGGGCATTATTGGGAGCGAGAGCGCACCGTGCTGCAGGAGGCAGAGCTGCGGCTGGACGCTGCACGGCGCCTCACAAGCCGGAGAAGGCATGGCACGCATTTTCCAACATGCAGCAGGCATGTTCTCTCAACATGTGTTATCCTCCGATGAATCGGGCCGTCAAAGTTGCACACTGCACCCTATCCGGGGGTCTATTGGTGCGCGCCTGTCTCGTCAGATTTGGTAAACCTGCATTGGAGCCGTGCGTCATTGATGGACTCCCGTGTCGCTAGAGGAGCTGGACGGTGAATTTATCCCAACATTCACCCGGCATGGAGTCGCAGAACGCCAGCGGGGTGGACGCGTTCACGGTGGTCCAGCTGAATTCCTCCTGGAGCCCGGACAGCGGCTACTCTCTGGCCGCGATAGCCGGCATCGCCGCTCTCGTAAGTTTTCTGATTCTTTTCACAGTAGTTGGGAACATTCTGGTGGTCATCGCCGTGTTAACGAGCAGGGCGCTGAAAGCCCCGCAGAACCTGTTCCTGGTGTCCCTGGCCACCGCGGACATCCTGGTCGCCACTCTGGTGATGCCCTTTTCTCTGGCCAATGAACTCATGGGTTACTGGTATTTCGGGAAAGTTTGGTGCGGCATCTATCTGGCTCTGGACGTGCTGTTCTGCACCTCCTCCATCGTGCACCTGTGCGCAATCAGCCTGGATCGCTACTGGTCCGTTACGCAGGCTGTTGAGTACAACCTGAAGCGGACTCCGAAGCGCATCAAGTGCATCATCCTGATCGTGTGGCTGATCTCTGCCTTCATCTCCTCCCCTCCGCTCATGTCTATCGACAGCAACAAGGAGCTGGGCTCCCAGCCTCAGTGTGAGCTGAATGATGACACTTGGTACATCCTCTCCTCCAGCACTGCCTCCTTCTTTGCGCCCTGCTTGATAATGATCCTGGTGTACATCAGAATATACCAGGTGGCCAAAACCAGAACCAGGAGTGTGTCGGGGAAGAACCCCAGGCCGGATGGTGTCACTCAAACTGAGAATGGACTGAGCAAGCCGTCTTCGCCTTTCCATGGGGAGGGGGAGAACGGTCACTGCCAGTGCCCTCCCACACCCAGCCAACGCACAGTCACCATGGGTCCACAAACTGAGGAGGCCGACATGGAGGAGAGCTCCTCCTCTGAGGGCAAAGGTCACAAACTCGAGCGCCGGGACTCACAGAGAGCCCCCGTGGGTGGCCAGAAGAAAAGCTCTCTCCCAATTCGCATCTCCGGGGTCAGCAACAAATCTGTGGACCTCTTTGTCTCCAGGAAGAAGTGTCGCCGGAGCTCGTTTGCCAGGAAAAAGGTCTCACAGGCGCGAGAGAAGAGGTTTACGTTCGTCCTGGCTGTGGTCATGGGGGTGTTCGTGGTATGCTGGTTCCCCTTTTTCTTCAGCTACAGCCTGTACGGGATCTGTGGAGACTCATGTAAGATCCCCCTCCCGCTTTTCAAGTTCTTCTTCTGGATCGGTTACTGCAACAGCTCCCTCAACCCAGCCATTTACACCATCTTCAACCGAGACTTCAGGCGTGCCTTCCACAAAATCCTCTGCAAGTCGTGGAAGAAGTCCTTCTAGGCCTGAAAGGAAAAACTGATGGATTGTGTTTTGCTCTTTGTTAAATCTCAGTGTCCAGTATCGTGTCTTTCATGGACGTGCACACTCTGAACCATGCAGCTGCTGGAGCAACATGCTGTATATTTTCATCACTATGCCTCTTACAGAACTTCCTGATCTGATTATTGAGTGGAGTTGTCCTTAATGTCCGGGTTGTAATGCTATAAAGGGGTATTTTCAGTACAAAAAACCCTCTAAATCCACAAAAGACAACATCATGTGGCAACTAAAACTTAAAATAAGTAGATTCAAGCCACAAGTCATTTCAGTTTGTGCTTTTGTTTTCCCCATTTTGCCTATTGTTATCAAATCACTCCAACAGTTGCATTCAAAGCTTTAATTAAGGAGTGCAAAATGCATGAAAGAAGCACAAAGTGAGTATCTTCATTAAGATTGGGACACTTTAAAGAACAGCTTGATATTTTGGGAAGTTCATAACTTAGTGTCTGATAAATGAGCTGTAACAAGTATGTTGCAAGAAAGATAAAAGCAACAGGTTGTTTTGTTTTAGCACTCTTGTTTGGAAATGGAGCTCAGACTTAACCAGATTCTCACATGTTATACTATTTGGTCAATTTGAGGAAAATGTAAAAAAAAATGTCAATTTGTCATGACAGAAGTTTTGGATTTTGTTGTGATTCAAGTGGGGTCTGTCTGAATGAGGCCCTAATGTTAAGCTTCACTTTTACAGTTAATGATGTGTAATGTGCTAAGAAATGCTGGTTGAAAAAGCTTTTCCATCATATTTTATTTTTTTAAATATATGACTAAGCTAAACAAATCCTGACTTAAATAAATCTAAAACCTCCTCAAGACAGGAGGAGGTTGTCTCCTGTCTTGGAGACAACCAACCCGGGTTGGTTGTCTCCAAGCCGGCTTCAGGCTTGTCTCAGAAAAAAAATGATTTATTCCTGGAATTTTTTTTTCAGGAAAAAAATAAAATAAAATTCCAGGAAAAATCCTGAAATTTTTCCAGGAAAAAGGAAATGGAATCCTTTTCCATTTCCTCTATAAATGGAAAAAAGATTATTGTAACATTTTTGATGGGAGGTTCTGTGAAGATGTTATTAGCAGACAATGTCTTACCTACATTAAACAATTCTCCTTCAGTCTTCAGTTAGTTTAAATCTAGATAATCAGGTTAAAGGCTTTTAAAACAACTGCAATCTCAAATACGTCACAGTGACCTCTGAGAGCTATTGTGCAGTTATTTACAACAGAGCAAATAATTATTTACATGTAAAAAGAGATATAAAAGTAAAGATTTGTAAATATTTTAAATTTTTACACTGCTGCACTTTAATACCACACAGTTGCACTTTATTCTTTTCATGGTGTGTTTCATACAAGAAGGTCATTGGCGGCGCCAACCTTATATGTAGATATTTGTTGCTGCATTTTGTTAACCCTGGAGCCGTCATGCTTTCATTGGATAAAATGAAAGCATGACGGCTCAGCTTGTGAGAAATTATTTGAGATTGATGCTAATTAAAGAAGGCAAAACTTTGGTCTAGGACCGCCATCTTTAACTCCAGGCCTCATTTTATTCAGGTGTGTGGGAGCAGGGACATGTCTAAAAGTTGCAAGACTTTGGCTTTAACTTTAGCTTCACTTCAGACTAGTCATTCTGTATTTATGCCAAATAAAGACAACAGGAGAGACATCTACTGAAGGTAGTCGATTGATAACTTTCCAACAGAACCTGCTTTCAAAATCCTCATAATTTCAAATCTTAGCAACATTAAAGTACAGTTTTAATTCTGAAACTGAATTCATGTTTACATGGACCTGATTTGAAGTTCTGAATTTGTCAACTTATATATGCAGCTTCAGCTCTTTCTTGTTGACTCTTTCTTAAAAGTGAAACTTGGTTCTCATTTTGGAACCGTAACCAAACCTTGATTGTTTGTCTTATTCAAATTAAATTATGTGTACCGACTCTAAAAACTGCTGGGCTAATCCAGTTTTTGTGTGAGACGCCACACTGGGCTAGCATCTTAACCACCAAAAATTGGATAATGGGTTTAATGTGTAAGGTTTTTTTTGTGTGTGCATAGAAACCAAAAGGTATTCCTTTTGCCATCCAGTTTCCTTGCTTTGGCTTGCTGGTGTTCAACATCAGCTGTTGAATTTTTCATGATTCCTGCTGTAAACATACTTTAAAACTGTAATGGTCAGGCTGGGGGGCCTTGAGCGTTGTCACGCCAATACATAAACCTGACTGATGACGACATGAACATAATACGTTAGTCTCTGACACTGAAATGCTTTGTGTTTAGCTTTGAGAGGCATTATGTTCACTTGGATATAAGAAAATGTTTTTATGACGTGCAATCAAGGTCATAACTTTCACAATGACCCTAAACTGCTAAGAAACATACATTTACTTTGAAAGTATTTTATTTAAGAGAAAAAAAAACTACCTCTGTTATTTTCTGCTGCTTCTGGATTTGGCAAAGTGCAGTACTTATCCTTATTCTGCTTAATCTGTTTGCTGTTGTGCAAAAATAAAAGAGACAACCCATAATGTCACCTGGTGTGATACTGAAACATGCACAGTAATGGTGAATAAATTGCTTGGAAAATGCTAGCATGACTTTAGTTCTTGTTTATACTGAAGGGAGTCAATCTACACTTAGAACTTGTTACATTTCTTCCCACGATTGCTGTATGTAAAGTAGCTTTGTCTGCAAAGATGCTGAGTTAGTTCAGGTCTGGGGTCTCCCAGAAGACGCCAGACATTGGGAACTCTTCTGAGTGTAAGACAAAATAAATCAAGTATGGATGTAATGCATAGTCTGTTGTTCTATGAAAGTAAAATACTGACTCCCCAGGACTAGTTGACATAACACTGATTCAACAAAGAAGGAATACTGCTTCATACTGTAATTACACTGCTTCATTAAACTGAAGCATACTTCAGGGTAATGAAGTACACTTCAGATTGACAGCAATCTGATATGTAAACATCAGATTGACAGCAACAAAAAGTGAACATTTTGAGCGCGTTGTGCAGGTTACAGGTCACAGAGGAAGCAACAGAGGGTTCTGAAGTTAGATCAAAGAAAAAGAGGCAGATTTCGCTTGTGGAGCACCACCGTATGTGTTTCAGGTTGTTGATGACCTTTCAGCACAACAGGTTTGATGTTGGTCCTGGCAGCATCATAATCTCATATTTTCCAGACCCTCTCTGTGTCGAGAATGAGGAGAAACTGAATTCCCTACTCAAACATTCCAGGTTTTCCTCCTGTGGGCGAGCGCGCGCATATACACAGCTAACAGCCATTTGTAACAGGTTGCAATCCCACCTGCTGTTATTCCAACTGCTATTTGCAACCACCAGAGATTTACATCCAAAAAACACAAAAATAAAACCGCTCCTTACCAGGTGTAATTGTGACGGGTGGGAAGTGTGATAGAAGACAGCAGGGAAATCTGTCACCATTTTTGTAACCAAAAGCTTTTGATAAAGACATTTTCTTTTCTTTTTCTTTTTTTTAGCATGAGTGTACCCTGCTGTGAGGACTGAAGCTGCAAGTGGTTTAAAGTAATGACATTTATTGATTAAATACTGAAACTCCTAAAAGACATAAAAGAAGCAAAGAAATTATTTGCAAGGCTAACAGAGATTATTTAAAATACCCTCTCAGTAAGAATACATTTTGTCCACCTTATGAACATGGATCTCAGATTCTAACAATCGACTGGATTCTCCAAACAAGCTGAAGGTTTAGAGGTGCATGCTGTAAAATTTTGGATATTAGGACTCCAGAGGTTTTGCTTTTTTTCCATTTTGGCTCAACATCCAAATGAAGCAAAGTAAGGAAAGTTAGGTTGTTCTTGCTAGTAGATTTACAGGATAGGAAGAAATTAAACAAGTTTAGCTGAACTAATGAAGAAACATGTAAACATGTGAATTCATGACTTCTCTGTGTTCTCATTATATGTGCAACCAAAATGGTCTCAAAGTGAAAGAACAATCTTCTGTACTGTTTGCTTTTTCCTTCCCAAATTGAGTTTTAGACCAAAGGAAACTCTTTGTTTGGGAAACATCAGCTCCAAAAATATCTAGACGTTATTGTGTAACTAAGTATAAATTCACATGAGTACTGCATGGAGGCTCTGCCTGTTTGCAAATCTTACAACTTCAAACAGCTGAGAGCAACATCTATTGTAATACTGAGCACATTCTGTACGGAGGGCCAGATTTCAGATCTTAGATGTATTTGCTTCAAGTACAGACACACAAACTCAAACAAAGCGAGTTGTTTTTCCTCTGAGACATTTCTTACTTGATGCGTCTCTGAGTTTAAGCTCTTAGAGCTGTGGCTTTTTTTCTCAGGCAGATCTGAACTTTCATCTGTGTGAAGTGAAGAGTTTGTTTTCAAGGAATGTTGTAACTGGTGGTGAACCTGTAACGTGTCGATACGGCTACTGGTTTTGGATTATTATGCTGCTGATAGACCCAATGAGAAACATTTTTTTAATTTGGGTCACCTGAATTTATTTTAAAATATTCTCATCTTTGAGAGTTAATGATGCTATGTATTCTAACAAAGGTTTCTGTGGCATTTAGAAGAGGAAAAGATCCAAAGCATAACAGATCCTCCGCTTTACTTAACAGCATGACTAAAGTAGTAATCCACTTGTATTGCTTTGCATCACATCCTCCTATGATGTTTGTGGCTGTAGAGAATAACCTTTGTGAAATATAGCTCAGAGCTAAAGACAAAGTTATTGTTTTTTTTTTTATCAAACTGCACTCAGTTATGTTTTAACCAAAGGTAAAAAGCTGTTTTTTTCTGCTTGTTTTCCACCCAAACAAACATTGTGAAATGTACACACCACCATGAAGGTTTCTATGAAGGCTTAGTGACCTGGAGATGCCACACTTTGTATCTTCAGATGCCAAACTTTACTGCCCATGTGTCAGTGAACTCTGGAGATCTGGCCATCATCTTCACTGTGTAGGAAAAGAGATAAATATGTATTCTTGAAACAGGAACCTTTAAGCCAATAAGTCTGCAATCTTTGACTTTTTTTGCGAATAATCGTTTAACATAAGTGCACAAAAATAAATGTACTTAAAAGTGGAATTGTTCTTGAGTTTTCAGATGAGATTTTCTACTATAATAAACATTAAAGATTTAAGGGCTTTTTTCACAAAGTGCACAGGGCACTATGTGAGGGAGTTGACTTTTATAGAAAGCATGTTTTATTGCTATATTACATATATATGCAGCTATTCAAGATAGGTTCCCCTTCTCATTACTAAAGAAAGTAAATCTTGGTGAAAGGCAGAAATCCTCAGTCTTGTGGATATGATGCTGCCACACATGACTGGTTTCAATTTTCTGTGGAGTTTCAGAACCCAAGAGGGAAAAATATGAGCAGGCTATTATGATCCGGCACAGCAGGACCACCGACAGGCAGAGGGTCAGCCCTTCCCACAAATAAACAAAAATACAGATATACACTCTGTGTTTTTGCTTTAAACACAATGAATAATAGGAATTTGTCTCAGATAAATATGATGAACTGACAACCTGTTCAGGGCGGATTGGAGACGTGATGGAGGTGCTAGGCTACCTTCAGTACCTCCATCTCCTCCTATGCTGCTACAACCACACATTAAAACAGGATTTGACATGAAAGTTGTTAGTGATGTAACATGCTGAAGGTTTTATGAGCTTTGTGGCTCCTAATACTCTGTCGCAGCAGATTTTTTGCAATTTGCAGCCTGAACTGGCAGCCATTGTTTGGTGTCGCGTCAAACAGCTTGGAAATGATAAGACTGACTCAGCTGGAAGCCAAATGAAGTTGTCTGTCTGATTTCTTTAAATCAGAAATTAACATTTCATAGTTTTTTTATATATATATGTAACTCGGCTCCTGCAACAGCTGTAATTTGACCAAATGGGTTGGCTCACAATCAAACAAACTGATATCAAATAAGGTATTTTTGTCATCTGAAACCTGAAGTGAGTTTGTGCATTGCCTTAATTATGCAGTGTCTAAGAAAGTATTCACCATTTTTTTCCATTTAGCCTTTTTCTCATGTTTCAGTTCATTAATCTAGTGTTAATGCTTGACAAAGAAAAGTTGAGTAAATGCAAAAAGCTGTTTCTAAATGTAGGTGTCATTTATGAAAAGAAAAAAATTCATTCCTTCACTCTGTTTTGATTTAGTTTTACCTGCCTGACCTGAAGAATCAAGCAATCACTTACTAGATGAATCAGGTTGAAAAGTCATAAATGCAACGTAACATATTTTGATCTAAATGAATTTAATAGCAGGTGAGAAATAAAGCCACTGATATCAGTTAGTCTGGGAAGTGTTTAAAAAGCCATTTCAATGGTTTTGAGACTCACAGTAAGAGCCACAATCCACAAATAGAGAAAATATGGAATGATGGTAAACCTTCCCAGACAGATTGAGTCATCCAGGAGTTTACAAGAAACCAGAGCATCTAAAACACCACAGACCTCAATTGTTTACCTTATTATTTATGAATCAACTAGGAGAGACTTGGCAAAGTTCACAGTCAAAACCTCTGCTGATCCAAAAGAATATGCAGACCGAACTCAAGACCTCAAGGGAAATTATCCAGTGGGCTTATGAGGCAAAAGTGGAAGGTAAGTGTGTCTCTTTATATCTGGTGTAAAATTAACACATTTTCATAAAAGTAATATTAAACCTACAGTCAAACATGGTTGTGGCTGTTTGCTGCTTCATGATGAAAACAACGTGTTGTAATTGCTGATTTTTGCTCCCAACACTCTGCTTTCGAGATTCTCATTCAAAGACATTCACAAGTCCACCTGTGAATTTCTTCAAAGAAAATGAGAGTTTTGTAGTGGTGCAGTCAAAGTAAAGACCTGAATCTACTTGAGATGATGTGACACAACTTCAAATAGGCCAGTAATGGTTAAAAACTGTCCAATTTGAAAGAAATAAACCAACAACAAAAAATCTATGCCACATGACGCACATACACCATCCGTCGGTCAGTCTTATGTTAATGAATCAAATCCTCGTTCAAAAAGCGTGGCTAGTGTTTAGGTAGGTTGAATTAGTTTGATTATTCGAAACATTAAGATGTGAAGAAAGGCACAGAGCAGCCTGTGAATGGGGCTGTTCTGTAATTTCTTCATCACAGAGACATAATCATCCAACCACCACAATAAGCCAGAGGGTTTTCAAACAAATCTAGTGGAAAGATCTAAACACATGAATAATTAAGGGGTAATACACAGCATACCCTGTAGTAATGTTACAGGAAACATCAAAGGAAGATAGATATTCTGTTTATATGTTGTTGAATAAAAAAAGGAGAAAACTTATGTTCAGATTTACTCAGTTATTTTCCTACAGAAGCTACAGAAGTCGGATGTTCACTTCTGTAACAAAACAGTCTCTTGCATTTGTCTTCTAAATGTGAAGGTAAATGCCAACGAACGTAAATATTTTCAAATTTCCCTCTACGTGTAAATTTTGGAAGGTGGCAAGAAGTAGTCAGAAGCCAACAATTACATGTTAAAATGATTATTAGAAGAAGAAAAAAATGGGTCAAATTCTTATCGCTCGCTTTTTATTCAACCTTCACATCCTTTTGGAAACACTTCAGTAACATTTTTAGAGCTATCATCATCTACTTTTGCCTTGTTTTCATTGACAGGCCACAGATTTTATTGAGCGACAGAAGGACAAGCAGATCCTTAAACACCCCTTTAGTCACTTTTATTGTTTTGTTTGTGCACGGAGCGTAAAGCAGCCTTAGGGAAGCCATAAAGCCAAACAAAGAACCTGATCAGCAAGATTAACCTATTCTTCCTGACATGTAGCTTCTCCAGTGTAACTACAGCTACAATGAGCTGCTTTTCTACGTAACTTTTTATCAAGTGTACACATTCTAATTATAGCTTAGATTTCAACCAGGGGCATGTTGCAAATTTAGATGTAATTATATGTAATAATTAAGAAAAAATATTACATTTCTTTTCTTTTAGTGCGACTGCTTCGTGTGATAAAAACAGAGTTTTACTGTAAAATGATGAACAGTGGAAGTCCAATTGGTGTTATTAAAAATCTGTGCCATGCTTCAAACTCTTTAATTAGATTCATTGTTGAGGGAATTGGACTTTCACTCCAGCTGCAACCAGAAATCCCCATAAATTAAAAAAAAGCCTCTGTGGGACTTTTCTCATCTAAAAACATGCTCTACTTTAAAGTATGTCCCCTGAGCTCGATGCAGCAAGGCGTTATTAGATTCAAACACAGCCACAAGAGATTATTTCCAGGCTGCCAACAGTTGTATGCCACCAGTTTCCAGTGAAAATGTGGATTATAAAATCTATTAATTACTCCACATTTTCAGATGTCTGTAACTGTGTTAAAATAAAATAAAAAATTAAATAAAATAAAAGAAGAGTTTTCTGACAGGTCGCCAGTCTGTCTCAGGGCAACACAAAGACAAACAACCATGCACACACACTCACACCTAGGGACAATTAACCTGACAGTCATGTTTTTGGACTGTGGGAGGAAGCCGGAGTACCCAGAGAGAACCCACTCATACACAGGGAGAACATGCAAACTCCATGCAGAAAGACCGGGGCCGGGAATCGAACCCAGAACCTTCTTGCTGCAAGACAACAGCTCTACCAGCTGCGCCACTGGGCAGCCCCCTCCTGGCATTTGAAACTACATATTTACATGCACTGTAAAATACAAACGTAACATTTTTTTAACATAATTTGATACTAAAATATCGGCTCCAGGCCAGTAATGATTACCAAAATCTCTCTGTTTGCTACTTGGAAGCATGACAGGAGATGATTCTTTTGTTCAATTATACATCATGAGAGCTTGCTGGTATTGTGGCTCATTCCTCCTGACAGAACTGGTTTAACTGAGTCGGATTCGTAGGTCACCAAACACCTTTTTCAGCTCTACTCAGATTTCTATACAAATGAAATCAGGGCTGTTCTTCCTCACAAACTTGTCTTCAAAGTTTAAGTTATCTGGGCCTCTTCTGTGCAATCGGCTTTATCCACACTCCAGATCTTCAGCAACATTCAAGTCGGGTGATTGACTGGGTCAGCTGTGTGTTGGGGGGTTAGGGTTAGGATAGGGTTAGAAAAATACCCTTACAGAAAAAATTGCCTTTGTTTTATCTTCTGATTCTTATCAATAGTGTCCCAGTTCATTTCTCCTTTCATCATCCTTCTGTTATATGACGTCTATCGGTTCATCATGTTGAAAACAGCTTTACTGGTGTTTTGGGTGTTTGAGATGCATTTTCATTCCCCCTTCCAAATATGGAGCATGCCAATACATCTGAAGAAGTAAATTATGTCTTAATTGTCCAAGCGTCTCACTGGTTTGTCTTAATGTTCTGCAGGAAGGTTTAAATGACCCCAACAGTAGAGTTAAAGTTAGTTTAATATTCTTATTTTTATGGGGAAAAAAACTGCCTGCTGATTCCGACTCTTGCTAAAGCTTTCAGAAATGTTGCGTTGGGCAACTGGTTTTGGCTGCTTGAGGTTGCATATTCGTTCCACTTCCAGATTATGTTCCTGTGCATGGATGCTTTTACTTTTCTGTTCCAACAATAGAGCCATTTCACTCATCTATCTGTGAAATAGATGAGGGAAATACCTGTATGATAAAAGTCATACAGGTATTCAAATTCTATAGTATGAATATTTGTAATCACCTCTTTCTGCTGCATCATTCTAGATTTTATCTTCATCCTGCAGCTTTGTGAATTCACACTGTGGGCTTCACCTGTTCACTGCGATGCGTCCCTGAATGGATTCCCATATTTCTCAACTCATGACATCTGTGATCATGGCGGGAGCCTTTTGATGTCGGAGACCTAATGTTTATGCTTTCCAAATCCACCTGACTGAAATGAGATGCTACCCGAGAAGCATTTCTTGGGTAGCGAAATGAACTTGTCCCAATATACTTGTGATGAATGTGCTGCAGTTTTTGATAAATCAGACCGAATAAAAGCTGCTGATTTAGATTCCCTCTGGCTTTTTAAGTAAAGAGGGGAAATTATATTCAGATGTAATTATATGTCCAATTTTCCCCATCTTTAAACAACCCTTAAAGAATAGTATAATTACACATCAAATGCAATTTAAACAGAGACCAGTAAAGGAAGCTCGCTACATACCCCTGCAGGCTGGGAGTACATATGGAAGGAATTGGCCCTGTTGTTAATGGCTGCATGAAAGCAAAAGTGAAAACCCCCGAAGCCATCCGGCGGTCGGTATTCCACTACTTCCTAATTACTTGGCAGGCTGAAACTTTGCAGACAGCGCAGACAAGACAAATGAATCCTTTAATCATAGCCAACAAAACCAACAGCAGCTTGCAGACCTCAAATTCCTACGAGGATACACAGAACTCAGTGTATTCAGTAGCTAATTAATGTGTAAATGTATGTATTATAATTATATAACAAGACAGAAAATCATGATTTCATGTTGTTGTGCACTTTTCCCTCTTCTCAAGGAGATCCCAGTTTTCTCCAGCAAATACGGATAACACAAAAAACAGGTCTTATATTTAAATTGCTGCTGAAATGGGTTAGCAATCATCTTGAGTTTAAAAATATGATTGTATTGCAGATAAGTAGTTGTGTGTGAATTACATCCATGTATTATAATGACTTTTAACTCATGAGGAAAAACTTGAAGTAAAAAAGAAAACTGTATTCAGATTATGAACAAAAACATTGGTCTATGAGACAAGAGACAAGAACAAAGAGTGCAGTCCGTTCACACCTAAAGTTGAACATTTCTGAGTTTCAAGATTAAAACATCAACAGAAGCACTTGGAAAGTTGACGCTTTCCCTTTAGCACTCACTTCAAAATCCAATATGGCTGCTTGAAAAGACAACTGCAGCAATAAACCATTTATTTGAACTCCTAATGAGATTTATAGACTTTGAGGAGTTTCTTTTTTTCAACATTTCTTACCTCCACTCCAAAATGCCTGCCATGAAACAAAGTAGCAACTGTGATTTTCAATGGCTTATTTGCTCTTTAAAATCTAATTTCTTTACGAATATGTTTTAAAGAGCTTTAAACGCATTAAACTCATTGCTATCAGTTTGTGTTGCCAATAATAACCAATGTAGTGTAGCTTTTGTAGTGAAAGGTTGACATTTATGATCTCCAATTAGGAACATTAACAGTTCCAAGATGGAAAGGTTTAGATGTGTCACCAGAAATTCCCTCCAAAATGGCTGCCATAAAACATAATCAAAGTGTTAAACTGCCTGTCTAATCTTTACTAAATATACATTTCTGCAAGTCGATTACATTCAGATATATTACATACAACGTATGTTAGGCCACATCCTAGCTGCTGTGAAAATTGTTGTAAATTCCAGCTGCAAATGGAGCATGTTGGGTATTTTGAGTGTCACTGATGTGCATCTCTGTCTCTAACCACCTGCTGCAGGCAGCCAGGACCCAGGAAGCAACAAAGCCATCTTTCATGAATATGTACATTTTTCAAATGTATAAGAAAAACTGCTTGAGAGAAAGAAAAAAGTTGCAAAAAAAATAATAATTTAACTCAGTGGTCCTCAGAGAATCTACTCCCCTTACATATTTTTTCGATCTTCAAATCAAAGTGTGTCTCTGATGTGGGTATGGTACACCTCGATTAGATGAAACGGCATTCTGAGCAAAACATGCCTTTTGTCTGGGATTTCACATTTCTTCTGCCATCTCTGGAGAGCTGCTGTTATTTCTGTACCTGTCGACGTTGTGACTGTTGCCTCTGCAAATCCTCTCTGCTCACCGCAAAGGTCAAACGAGGAGGATAAGTGTAGTTTCACCCTAAAAAAACAAAACACACAAAATGCCCACGATTACAAAATAGGTTTCTCTAAAACATGAATGATACAGTTTCAAATGATAATCTTCAACATAACTCAGAATTTAGGTCTTTGAAAACTGCCAATACGTTCTATAGGAAACTACATGTATTTCATTACCACATGTATTATTTAAAGCCAACAGAGTTTTTGTGAGGGCAGGAGGAGTGCTAAATAATTCAATAGCACAGATAAGAGCAAATCAAGGTCTTGGTTGGATGTGCTGATTGAATTAAACCTGGGTGCCATGACAGCTGTTTCAAAGTGCACGACTGTGGAGCTGGTAAAGGTTTGCAGATTTTACTCTCTGGAGAAAAAGGAAATGCAGCATGTTTTGCTTCACATGATCCAGCAGAGCAGCGTCTGAAGAAACCAGAGACAAGCAGATGTTGTGCGACGTCTTCAAAAGTAATATATTCTACTACGGAGAGGTGTTTTTATGTATTTTTCTTCTTGATTTTCTATGAATGCCATGCTGCTCTTTTCTTCTTTCTGTTTTAAAGCGTTTTTAAAACATCATGAAGCTGTTTTATGATGGGACTATTCAAATTTTCAAAGATTGGAAAAATCCTCTAAATCAAGATGAGTTTTGTCGACCAAATGGCAGGAGAGCAAACAAATAAAGCAAACAAAAACTAAACTCTGTGTGTTTGTGTGTGTTTCGAGAGAGGGATAATTGACACCGAGTACGGCAAGAAAAAAACAAGAGGGATTAAATTTTATGTTAATAACAACAGTGTCACTAGTTACATTTACTTTAGTCACCTTCAGAAAAAAGAAATACTTCCAGGAGTGCTTTTACTGCACTTTTACTTGAGAAACATTATTTTAAATTAACACTTAAAATAACTTAAAGTAAGTTATTTTAAGTGTTACCAATAATTACTGGTGTACCTACCTCTGGCTCCTGGGTGTGTTAATTTAAAGAAGTGGATGTGTATCCCATAGTTTGAGTGTCTTTTATTGCCAATATGATCAAAATAATAAAAGGAGTCTTACTTTTTGAGTAAACACAAAATGTTTTGATGTGGTGTTGCTGCAATTGCTACTCTAACACAGTTAGATTTCTATTTTACTGTACTACAATTTTATTAAAGGGCAACGCAAAAGTAAGTGTACCAAGTACAGCACTTTAAACTCTTACAGCCTGAATGTATTTATAGTGGTATGAAAACGTAAACTGTGAGTTTTGATGTATTTAGTTCTCCGAAGAACAATTTAAAAGACAAGCTAAGCAGAACAAAATGATAATATGTGATAGTTATTTGTGAAATTGGAATAATTTTGAATGTATCAGTTCAGTCATGAGGACTTCATGTTCCCTTTCATAAATGTAACAACTATTCTTAAATCTGCAAAACTGAGCCGTCTTTTAAGCCATCTGTGTCTGCTTAAATAAGATTTGTTTTTCCATCGATAGGGAAATGATTTTTTCCAGTAAATGAGGAAAAACACAGCTGGAGGCAGTGAAACCGAGCAAGCCTCACTTAACGCCACCCGGACTCTGATTTTAAACATCTTCTTGATCTGGAAGCTCACTTGCAAATTGTGATGAAAGTGTTTTTCTCTTGCAAGGGAAAGCATATTTCATTTCTTTCTCCTTTCCCACAAGAACTTAGTGACAGCTGATGCAGCCCATCTGAAGGACCTCTCTCATTAGATTGGCTTTGAAGAGGGAAAACAAGCTGCATGCTAAAGAGCTCTATCTCTTTTGTAATGAATTAAGCTGCACATCAAGCAGTGTTTCTAGATGCAGCCTGCGCCCCAGAAGTGAACTCTTCACATCTCCAGCCAACCGTGCATGATTGCCACTGACTTGTTTTTGTCTTCATTTGCAAGCGGGGCACCCTTTTAATTCCTCTGAGTTAAGATGCAGATATTCAGCCTCCAGACTGCTCAGCCTCTTCAGTGACAGCTCGGGGCTTCGTCTGCTGGCTGTACATTTGATCCTACCACTGTGCTGCCGGACAGCGCTGAACTAATGCCATGGACTTCCAAAAAGTTAAAGATTTTTGATTATCTGAAGGGAGAGAATAGATATATGTCTAGACACAATGGCAAATAGTTTTGTCACGAGCTGCAACCGTCACTATTTTAGTTTCTATTGTCATCAACCCACTAATTGTCTTCAACTTGTCCAAGATCAGATTGTAGAAGGAAAAAGTCAAGGACTGAAACAAAAGAGACATAAAGGCATTCTGGGGGCAAACCTGGAGCTTGCAGGTGTTCATAAACCCCAGGCTAATGGTTTCATCACCTCTCCAACCAACCACAGTTTGTCACCAGAGATGACTCCCATTTTACCCCTAAACCCGTGTCACAGGTTTGGTTCATGGCCATCTTCTGTTTACCATCTGGTCAGATTAATGTCTCTGCTTCCATAGTGTGGGAGCAGAGACATTTCTTTCTATGTGGATGATACACAATACCTCAGTACCAAATCCTCCATTCAACTTCCTCCACTGTCACTTTGCAACTGTTTCACTGAATTTAAATCATAATTATCATCCAACTTACTCAAATTTAGCTGATAAAAAAAGAAAAGAAAAATGGTTGTGAATATTACAATCTTAGGAAAAAGATCGATTTTATGTCCCTCTACAGTTTTCGGGTTCAAACCTTTAGGGTGACGCCCCACATCTCCACATGAGCTCATAAATACAACAATACTGAACTCAAGATTCATCCCTTCAGCAAGGCCTTCAGCCTTTATTATCTACTCTTTGTAAAGTTTACTTGAGTTTCTTGAAAGGTGTTATTATTGTGAATGAGCGTGGTGCTCAGCTCACACAGGATAAGCATCCTTTACTCTATGAAATGTTTTCTACTGCAGAGAAGGTCACAATCTATTCGTCTTTGGCTCCATCCTTACATCGTAAACAAGCCACCAAGACACTTGAACTCCTCCAGGCTGACACTGACCAGGTGGTTTTCCCTTTATTGGTAGAATAGCTAACATCTAATATTCTTAGAGGTAATTTTGCTTTGATGAAAACACCATGATGATTTTGTTTTGGCTGTGTATTTGAAAACTGCTTTTTTTCCTTTCTTACAGACAAAAAGAAAAGTCTTTGACACGGTTTTTGTGATCAATGAGCCTGCATTGTTTTACTGTATTTCTAATAAGTGATGTACCAAGGAGCTTCCCAATGACTGGCTGTTGGATTTCTCTGAGGGTGTAAAGCTGATCTGGGGCAGGACTAAATAACAGACTAGTTAAATATACTGTAGTATATACTGTAGTGTTGTAGGTAAAACAAGGTGATAATGTGAACATGCATAAAGTCTAACACATTATTCTTCTGTAATTTATTCACTAGGTAACACTGTAAGAGTATAAGACACTGACTTAATATTATTGAACTATAGCATTAATAATATGCTCCCAATGAGTTCCTGGCAACACTGTGGTTGCTCTACATCCCGGTTCTAAACATCACTTACAACCTTTTTTATGAACTTTTTGCTCCTCATTTCTCTCTTGAACTCGGAACAAACTGTGGTTGAGTCAACCTAAAGAGAGTGTAACACTGCCATCTAGCGGCCGTAATGAGTCGCTACATGTTCATCTGTTTATCATACCCAGCGTCTCTTGAGCCAATAAGAGTAACTTATTTTCCAAAATAAGCTGTAAATAATTTACATAATCATATGTTTTAATGAAACCTGATGTTAAATGTATGCCTCTATCCTCAGAAAGCACAAAATTAAGTGATGAAAAAAAATCTGTTATCTTGTATTAATCAGACTTTCCTCCAAACGAAAATGTGAAACTCGAACTTAAATTATATCTTCCGTTTAAAAAATTGCTCTTTGCTGCCCTCAGCTGGTCAAATCTGTACATGTAATCACTTATAACTAATTGGAGAAGTCAATATTATCAACGTTTTGATAAGAGATATTCTCTCATCTGGACTTTTGACTTTGTGTTTCTTTACATTCACACCTTTCAGTCATGAACTTGTGTGACGTTCACAGCTAATATAAATAAAAAACGAGGCTTGAACCCACGAACATTAAAATGTTGAAAGGATTTCAACAAATTGATGCAAACCGAAGGTTTTTTTTTTCTTTTTAAACCCACAGATGGCGTTTTGTCCTACAAAACAAAATTAAACTGCATATTTATTTCGAGTTTTGGAAACAGCATCATGAACCTGAGATCTCTGCGTTTGACTGCAGCAGCCGCGACCGTGCAGAAAACGAGAAGAGCACCACACACTTGGCACTTCAACAAAACTTGGATGGGTTTCTGTTTGACCTCTGACCTGTTCTGACTCAGAAAAAACTTCTCAGTCACAGCGAAAAGTAAGGCCTTTCATCGCCATTTTTACAAATAATAATGATATTAATAATAATGATAAATAATAAATAAATAATAATAATAAACTTGTGCAAATTTATTATTATTGGTAATAATAATAATCATCATCATCAGTAATTATTGACATTATTACAGCGATATATGTTGAGCTCAAACTTTCGAAATGACATCATCAGTTGATTCTCTGTCTTTTATACTTTTAAAGTAACTATTTTCGAAGTCATTTGCGCAACTTTTATGCAGCCTACATTTAATTTCTTACTTAAAAAATGAAACACTTCTAAAAGACTAAGAATTTGAAAGGTATTTGGGGGAGACGTCATGATTTCCTTTTAGCCTGGCTTCGCTGCTTGGTAGCAGATATATTAAATACCCTTTCGGTTTTGTTTTTTTTTTATTATTATTTTTTGTTTTATTTTCAATTCCCACATCTCACATAGTGCTGAATTGTTTCTTTTTTTCTTTTAAAGTTTTGCAAGTTTGTGTTTCTTTTTTCTACATCGAAATAATTTGCAGATTATTATTATTTTGTTCACCAAGTTTTAGTTAGCTCTCGAGTTTTCATTCTTTAAAAATCTAATTCTCATTTAGATTTTATCGCTTTCTTTCTTTCTTTTCATTTCTTTTTTGTTGTTGTTTTTTACCCGTCATCGATCAAGATTTGACTTACAGCCTAATTTTTATCCAAAAAAAATCTGCGGGGTTTTTTTATCTAAAAGAAAAAAAAAACCGGCAGGAAAGTTCGCAAGAACAGATAGAAACATGTTGAGTAGACTTTGCGATTTGAGCAAAGCGATCCATGTCCAAGTTTGTCAAATTCAATGAAATATTTAGAAAAGAAAATTACCTTTTATCTTAGATTTTCTTAATCAGAAAAATAAAATAATAAAACACTTCACGCTATTTGAGGCGTTTCCAGCTTATCATGAACAAAATGTAATGTTGCAGATAAATTCACCAAATATCTCCGTGTGACCCGCGTGGAGGTTGTGGGTTGGATTCCCAGCAGGGCAGCGGCAGCAGTGGGGACTTGCGTGACAAGAGAAGGGAAAACAGGACGAGTTTTCTGGAGAAATGTGTCCTGAGGGCAGCTGAGCTTTATGGACTCTTTCATCTTTCATGTATGTTTAATCAGGAGGTTGTCAGAGACCAGCAGCCCGCGATCAAACGCACTAGAAACTATTATTAATTATTTTATTATTAAACTATTGCATTTTATAATTAATGCTATTTATTTAAAGTCATGTGTTGTTTTTATATTTTACAATAAAGAATGACCCTGAAGACCATTATGAATTACTATTATTATTATTATTACTATTATTAGGGTGAACAATTAACTTCTTAGAAATTAACTAATTTGAATTTTATTTTATTTTTGTTTAGATTATTTTAATTTAGTCCACAATTATAAAGATTTTCCACTGAAAAGTTCCACTGACTTATTTTTGTTTGATTGTATTGGTGTTTTTGTTTAATTTAGTTGTTTTTGTGTGTGATACTTTCAAATATTATTTTCTTCACACCAATAAGAGGTTTTAATAAACTAGCCTTAGTTTTATTTATATATTTATTTACATTTTACAAAAAAAAATTGTTGCCTCTTTCTCTCAACCTACCAGATATTTCTTCCAAATTAAAAGTAGAAGCAAACATACACAAAACACTGCATAGGTAAAATGTCACAAAATGTCCTTCCTTCATGACGCTTATCTCAGCATAGTGACTAAAAGAAGAGTCCTGCAGCTCGTAGTGATCCTTCAGGGTCCATGATTTATTGAGAAATATGGACGCTGTGTGTGTAAGCTAATATGACAGAAGTGCTTTGACCTCGGGGGGGAGGAGACTGAAACAGCTCCTTGAGTGTTCTAGGCTCGGTTCTCACGCGATTTCTCGATCAGAGGGGTCTTCAGCTCCACATCCTGCTGTTGCTCTCTGTTGTAGCAGGATTTATTAAAGTTCATGTGTAAAGACCGAGTGCACCGAGGGAAATAGTGGATGCAAAAATCGGGAATGGAAGCTCTGTTTTGTGAACATAAAATGCTTTAGATGTGAGTTTTTAATCAAGAGGTCTTTCCATATTCTTGACCTTTTGACCCTGTTTTTCTAGCCCAGCTGCAGACGTCAGGGGAGCCGATGTTTTCTCATTGATCTGATGGTCCGTAAACCTTCATATTGTTGTTCTCTGTCAGAAGTGCTCCTTTACTACCAACCCACGGGGATGAATCCTGCTTCCTGTGCATGCATATTCAACTCTTGACTATTCCCACATGATTCCTGATTATGTATATGGAGTCATGTTTTCTATATGCGGACATGGGAATCACATAGAAGCACGATTCTAGTCAACAAAAATGGCTTCAAGCACAACATGAGCTCAAAACAGCAGGCACTTCCCCTCCTTTGTGCCGAACTGACAGCACGGTTCTAACAGGGTTAATTTGGAGTCCAGGGGTTAAACAAACAGGCATTAATAGTTTGTTCAGCCAAATCTATAGTGTTTTATGCCGTAAAGGGTTAAAACATGGCAAATCACAAACAAGACAGGCAACATCAATCTTGTAGTAGTTTTTTTCCTGACGTTTTTGCAATAAAACAAGCAGCTCTCACAGGGAATAAGGCTCATGGTGCAGTGAGGTGAGAGCTAATGGGGATTAGGTAGAACAAGTATGTGTCAGTCTCAGTGGCTGTGGTCTGCAGCATTTTCTCAGTGACTCTGAGCAGGTTTAAAACACACCTTAGACTCAGTTTTCTGTTAAGCAACAGAAAGAACCAGAAGGTCTGTATCTAAAAGCAAATCTGAGAGGAGGAAAACTTAAATTCTGCTTTTTTTAAAGAAGAAATATCTGGCAAAGAGAGTGAAAGCTGCAGAAAGAGAGGCTGAAAAACCAGACAGATCTGTCTTTATGAGTCCACTCTGTGCTCCATGTGTCATAAAAAGGGCCCTTCTGGTTGAGTGACTCTGTTAAGACGTCTGGACCTCACTGACCTCGTACACTCGTCATCCTGGGACGTGGCTTTGACCTCAACAGCTTGCGTCGTCGAAGAAGTCCATTAGAAAGGCACAAATTATGACATAATATGATCATTTCTAGTTTTCCAGAAACAAAATACGCAGCTAAACCGAGCGATATAAATCACCAGCAACATTAATTGTGGTCAATGTTTTTTTTTTGTTTTTTTTTTTCATTTGTTAACTTGTTCTTTTGTACAAAACTGAAGAAAAATGACTCTACACACAAAATGCTCATTTATCCAAGTCTCTTTTTTTTTCAGAGAAACACAAAATGTTTATTTTTCTATGATCTCATAGATGATAATTGTAGTTGAGGTCATTTATTTATTGATATATGTGTGCCATTACAAAGTGATCAACATGTAGTTTTTTCCAGCTCTTTTATGCAGGTTACCATGTGAATATTATGCAGTGACATATCACTTAAACCTGCTTTGATCATAACAACAAATTAAAACCGAGACATTTGTTCAATTTCATCCTTTAGTTTGATATTTCAGTAAACCTTTTTATTTTTTTTTTACTGTATTATGTTTTTATGGTTTAAAGCACTTTGAATTCCCTTGCTGCTAAATGTGCTATATGAAATAAACTTGAAAAAAACTAGCTAAAGCCAGAGTTTTCAGAGAAACCATGCAGGGTTTTAAGATGTGGAAGCAAGTCTTATGGACTGATGAAGCCTTGAACTTTTAACCTTCAGTTCAAAAGGCTAAAACATTTTTGAAATGTCAGTCAGCTGCATCCCAAAAGCTTCTGCTGGTGTCTGCTGGAGAAGAGTGTTAAATGTTAGAGTCTAACATTTAACACAAAAATACAGAGGATTTTAAGCAGTGGGTTTTGCATGAACTTTAATTTACAACTATTTTTAACAACAGAATCCTATAATTTTCATTGTCTTGTGTTTGAGTTAAGGCTGTCTGGACTTTTCTCTAAGGAAAAAAAAAACATGTCACTCCTGCACCAACCAAAGTCAAACTAAACAGGGTTTAAATCAAAGTGAACCTGACCGTCCTGGTGAGCTCTTGGATGTTTTTGCATGGGAACGCGGTGTTGTTTTTAAGTTAAATGTCTAAGTTATGGTTATTTATTTAGGGTAGAAGAAAAAAAGTCACAAAGAAAACATTGACCCTGATGGTGAAGCTATATCCATTTAGAAAAAACATTACGTCCCAAGTGTGAGTTTGCTAGTTTTGCCTCCAAGTTACTAATTGTAAATATTTTCTTCAACTTTTCTGTGTTCTACAGGAAATTAGAAACATACCAGATGCCCAATGTAAATGATTCTGTGCTCAGTGGAAGTGTTAAACTACAAACAGCCACCAGGCTATTAGATTCATATGCGATTACTGCAAAGAGGATTTCACAAAGTAACTTCAGCAGCACAGAACTATAGGAGCATTTATTTTTCTTTTGGATATAAAACAAACTGTTGATCTCTTTCTCGCTGATAAGATTTTTTTTTTTTTCTCATTCTGTTTATTTCACTAATGTCCACCATCAGTTGTGTGTTGTTTTCGGTGAAAAGTGAGCGCAGTCGATCAACACACAGAGCAAAACTGTGCAGCCTGGAATGTTCTGAGCTTCTGAGCGTTTCTTTTTTTTTTTTAACACTGCTGCCCACAGATGAAAGTAAAGCTTTTCAAAATGTTAAAATCCGATTACAACTCCACGCACACAGTGGCATTTTACTCCACTTTTCACAGCTCCTTAGATGACTAAACATTCCCCACCTTCAGGAACTCTCACAGTCAGTCCATCTATGGGCTTTTAGGCTCAAACTCCCGATAATTTCCCCATGAACAATCAACGGTTTGAAGGCTCTGAGAGCGATCCGCTCACCGTGGCAAAATACTTCTGTCAGTTTGTCAGAGCAGGACGGGGAAAATGTTCTGACCTGGAAGGTTAAGTGATTGTTGGGCTTCGAAACTCATCACTGATTGGTTCATTAAGTCTGTCAGAAGCAAATCTCAGTCACAAAACCACGTGACAAGTTTGTTCAGGCTGAACAAAAATAAACAAACAAGCAAACTGGAAATAACTGTGGGCTACAAATTTTCACTGTGACATTTTATAAGAGAATGTCTTCATGTTTCTTTTACTTAATGAGAAACTTTATTATTATTATTATGATTAGGATATTTTAAATTAACCTATGCAATAACATATGCCTATTTTGTATTACTTAACAATTTGGGTGGTTGAATTTGAGCATTACTACTATTTTTTTGTGATGATTATTATTTCTATTATTTTGGATTCTTCACACACACATTGTAAAAAATGTGTCATATAAACTTCACAGAAGATGACTTAAGAAAGAAGGAAGGAAAAAATAAATATAAGACAGAAAGAAAGAGAAAATGGAAGAACGAAAGAAAAGAAAAAAATACAATCATACACTGGTTAGAAAAAGTTCAAAAGTTAAATAAAAGTACAATATTTCTATCTATCTACCCATCCATCTATTATATTTCAAAAGGCTTGTTTGTCAGATTAAAAGTGACTTTTGTAAAAAACAATCTTCAAGTAGGAATCAGGCAAACTTTTCATCAAGCAAGTATATATATGTGTATATATATATATATATATATATATATATATATATATATATATAAGTATTTTTATGAGTCAAATGTCTAATCTTGAATGTCATGCTTTCCTTAGTTGTAAATAAAAAGAATGAACATAATTAACACAAAAATGATAAAAATAATAGTCTGTGTGTAACCTACATAATAGGTTTCAGATCATTTTAAGTGAATTCTTCATTTCTGTATGTTAAAGCAGCAAACAAACACGTCACATATGTGATATTTTGTTGTTTAGCATAAAATATGTGAAATTTTAAGATAGATTCCGCATTAGCAGCTTTATTGTCACCCATATATTGAAATTTGGTCTCCAGAACTAATCAATAAAAGGTTTGACATTGTTCCTGCTGTTTTCTCCTGTTGTGTGCAATTACGTTTTCTGAGGTAGAAAAAAAAACAAAAGAGATGTGGAAAAACTACCACTGGGACAAAAACAAGCTTCCCTTTTTCTGATCGTCTTCAATCAATTCTGAAAATCAGTTTTAGAAACGCTATAAAATGTAGGCGCGCATGCACAGATGTAACCAATAGGCGGTACTGTGCCATTCCTCCGGACGCTCTCTCCATCTCCAGCCTGAGGACATCGCCGTATCTCTGCGTGGCTTTCCTCCTAATTGACCTAAATTGCGTCCTGACGGCGGACTATCAAAGCCTGCGAGATAAGCTACGAGGAAACAAAGCTGTGGAGCTTTTTCACACTCTCCCTCTCTCTCTCTCTCTCTCTCGGAGTAGTTAATACCTCTGCCTTTCTGTCCTCATCAACCCCAACGCGAGTTTTGCGCCTGGATCTCCAACAACGGGACACCATGGAGCGCGATGCCATGATTTACGTCGAGCAGAAAGAACTGACGTCTCTCCCAGGAAGGATTTTATAATATTCTCATCCGCGGGATTTTTTTTTTTAAAGGTGCAAAAGCCAACTGGATCCTTAAGCGCAAAAGTCGTAATGTTAGACGATAAAGCGCCGAGATCCCAACTCGGTGCTCCGTCTTTTTACATCGAGAATCTGCTGCGGGCACCCGGCGCGGATTCCTCGGCCGGAGAGCCGGTGGAGACCTCCGGCTTCAAAGTTTGGGGGGCTGCGCCCTTCCCGGAGGTCAGTAGGGTTCTGGAAACGGGACAGCCTCTTCAAAAAACTGGAGGTGAGTTCCCATCTTGCGCCTTTCTTTGCTGGCTCTGCACTATAAAAATGACTTTTGGAGGATGTTAAATTCTATCTATTAAAATTTCTTAAAATTTTGCAGCATAATAGCCAGTTCGGATAAATCAGCTGCTTTTATGTTGGTAACACGCCTTACCTCAACGTTCAGTTTGTTATTTTTAGCAGAAGATGTGGGTAGCTACTGTAGTTCATTGTGCTTGTGTCCAGAGGACAGCAGAGGCGCCTCCAGAAGGCTTTCAGAGGGGTGACCAGATGGGGTGCCTCGGCTATATCTAGGAGGTGGCATAACAAGACCAAATGAGAAAACAGAATTTCAGCAGTTTTATAGCAATGTGGCTAAACAGAGGGGGGCGTGGCCTGGAGTGAGTGGGCATTTATGAAATTTTGCTAAGGTAAATATTGCACCTCATAAATAAAGCCTTACATCTGTGCTGTTAAATTAATGATAATAAAAAAGATTTAAAAAGTGGCAGGTGCCTCCATTTCTCCTCTCCCACGGTTTCTAGTCTTCTGTTATTCTGTTTTGATTTTTTTTATATTTTCAATGTTACAATTTAACTGGGTTAAACTGTAAATAACTAATTTTCCATCTAAAGTAAATAAAGTACTTCAAATTTGAATATATCAACTCAGATAAATGTAAAAACTATCATTAGACTTGTCGTGACTGAGAAACCTTCTATGCAGGCTTAAAAGGTGGGTTTGTATTAAGCTAGTTTATTGGTAGCGCTAAAGCTAAAGTCACTTGTAAGCTAACCTTCTTAACCCAGAGTTTAAGATGATTTAGCTAGTTGTATGCATGGGAAATTTTTGCTACTAAAATGGTACACCTGTCACTTTCTCATAATAAAATTAAAAGGTTTATTACTGTACCCAGCCTCTTGCCCAATGGCTGCTGGAGACGGACACAAGCCTCTGTGGGGACCAAGCAAGTAAAGCGTGTTTGATAATGGATGGATAAGATAGTTTATTGCTATTTCTCTCAATCTTAATACTGTCATCCCATATATTTATTATTTTGGTCTCTTTTTAATATAGAACAACCAAAATGAGTATAGCTATTTGAAACCAGTAATGTTTTAAGATTGTAGCAGTTTTTAGTTTTTTACATTTTTTTATTTATTTTGTCAGTGTAATAAAGGCTAAGTGTCCTAGATAGAAGAGCTGATTGCTTTCATTTGTGACAAACATGGATAATTGTATCCGGGGTGACGGCAACAGTGGGAATTGTCCAGTTTAGACAACATTTGTGTTATAATAAGATAATGAAATTACCCATCACTTCTTGTTTATGATGTTTAGAGCTTAGTTTGTAACACATGACCTGGATAACCCCTTTCTGAAAGTTTCTCTACGAATAAACAACCCAACTCTCCAATTAGTCACTTCTACGTAGGCCAATTGGCAAGGAGAAAATAAAACTTAAACAATGTTTGATTGTTTCTGAAAACAGAAAACAGAGCTTAAAGGCTCCGAAATAAATTAGTCTAATTTCTACTTTTTAAGCACTCAAGCTATTTTTACATTTCTGAACTTTACTCACTCAAGAAAAATGGTTCTGGCTCTACTAGTTTTACTTGTGCAAAATGACAACAACTGCCTCAAAGTTAGTAGCTTAGCTTTGGATCTAGTTCAACTTTAGCATTAGCTAAGTTGCTAAGCTAGCTAAAGTGGGATGCAAAGTTTAGAATTTGCTCCAAAGAGGAAATTTTTATCAGCCACAAATCTTAATGACAATTTGTAATGACACCAACAGTTGCCTGAAACAACAGATGAGTTGAATTATAGTCAACATGTTCAAGTAGGATCTGTTACTAAAATAAAAATAGACAAGTTCTAAGAATCTGACTACTATTGGACATTACATTTCCAAACTCTACCTCATTTTTTTATGCTTGACCCAGACTTTTCTCAAGTGCAAATGTTGTTTTGAGGTAATAATGTTTTCTTTTCTCTGTTCTTTCTCCACAGATATTTATGGGTCCAGCATCACAGATAAATGGGGGGTCCATGCAACACAGAGACAAGGTGATTACCAAGTTTTACCAGACTCAGCAGAGGAGAGCGACGAATCAGAGGAGAAGAGAGACGATAGTTTAACAAATGACAAAGAGGAAGAAACTGTGCAGTCTTCCTGCATCCTAGGGGAGGATAACTGTGATATGGGTAAGTAATAACCACAATGTGAGCAATTTCTATCTCTGCTTTTTTTTTTAAAGAACTGTATTTTACAGTTTATACGAAATAGATTTTCTGATGCTTCAAAAACTGAAAAATTGTCTTCTTTTTGGCAATTTGGTTCAACTTTTTCAAGACAGCTAAAGTATCTTGTCTTAGTTCTAAAGTCTGATTGTACCAATCAGAGGGAGCTTCTGGGTCCAAACAGCTATGATATATCTATCTGATATTAAAGACTGACATACTGGTTTTAACAAAAAACAAAACAACTATGATAAACAAACAAAATGTCTTTTTGCTCACAGGTGAAGTCAGAATGCTGCGGAAGAAAAAGACGCGCACCGTGTTCAGCCGTACTCAGGTCTTCCAGCTGGAGTCCACCTTCGACCTGAAGCGCTACCTGAGCAGCACAGAGCGAGCCGGGCTGGCCGCTTCGCTGCAGCTCACGGAGACACAAGTCAAGATCTGGTTTCAAAACCGCAGGAACAAGTGGAAACGCCAGATCACCGCCGACATAGAAAGCGGTGGAGCCATCGTACCTTACGCCGCCCACAGGGTCGTCAGAGTTCCTGTGGTGTACCGAGAGAACATTGGCATGCCTCTGACTCTGGGCGGCCTGCCTCAGGTGTCGCCGCCAGTTATTGGGGTCTCAGATCCCACCTGTCCACTGACTGGACACCTCACCCACCCTTTGATGTTCATGTCACCACCGATGACAGGACTGGTATGATGCAAGGAGCTCTGGAAGTAAAGAGACGCTATTAGCAATTCTAACACGCTAATTTAGATGCCCTGATTTTTTAACTATTTCTCTTGGAAACAGGCGAAGGGAGCCTGGTTCTCAGCCCCGGGCAGCATTCCATCATGGGGCGGCACCAGTGGTACAAAAAAATAGTTCTGCGATTTCTGAGTGTTGAGAACCATGTAAGAAGATATCCAGCACTAAAGTATATTTATAGAGCTATTTAATATCGGTATTCTCCATTTTTGTAAGGAATCTGGAATCTTTGAATCATCTGAACTACAATATAAATAGATATTTAACTGGAATAATCTCAGTTGAACAGGGATTCTTTAAAACACAGGTTTTCTTTTATGTCAGTATTACCACAGACATCTTCTATTGGCAGCTCTCAGCAGGATTAGGCCTCCCTCTCAAAACTTAATCTCAAACTGGCTTCTTCAAGATTATAATAAATTCTACGTTTTACTTTGGCTTTCACAGTCTTAAGATCTTAATCCAATAGAACAACCTTAGGAAAAAGATTTATGTTAAAGATGTGCAGCACTCTGACAATTATCTAACATGGCTGGTGAATATTCTAATGTGAAAAGTAGTTTCTTTTATTATTATAATTCACACTTCAGATCATTATGTTTTTTTATATAACCTTATGAAAATACACTTTGGACTTTTTCAATGATGGGTTCATTTATTAAAAGGGTCAAAACTTACTCAGATGAACCTGGGAAAAAAAATATACTGTCCACTTTAAACCATAAATCATCTATGATGAGCAACGGTTTGGGAAGCTGATTTCTATTTAGCCAGCCACATATGCTTGATTGAATATTTAACTTAGGTTAAAATATCTGAAAAAGCAACGATTTCTGGCCCAATCTGAAGAAATTCGAGGACAGTTTAGGAGAAAAGTCATTCATATTTGTGAGTCTGGGAAGGTTTTCAAAGTGATTTTAATGGGTTTGGAGCTGTTTGGAAAAAACATGTCAGAGTTTAGGGACAGTTACTGTTTCCTTATTAAATACAATCATCGTTGCCGTTGTTCGGCTTTCATAACTAAAGCAAAAAATAATTAAACTAGGAAATTATTTTTCATAGTGTATTGGGAGGCTAATTTAAGTCACACAAATCACACTTAGCTTAAAATGTTTACTTTGTAACCACTATTAATCAATCAGTTACAGAAACAAATGTTATTATTTGAGAGTTTTCATACTGTTGGAATCATGATAAGTGTAATCACGACTCACACCTATAATTATTATGTATTTTGTTATTTAAGAGGCTTTTCATACAGACCTTTGTACACTTTTTGAGTCACAAATGTTAATAAAATGTTTGCACAAAGATGCACAACAGCTTTCATGTGTTTTGGATGAGCGTGCATGCACCAATATGAGCATAAACTGAACTGAAATCCAGATGAAAGAGTTCAGAGTTCAGATCTGCAAGGTTCTTAAAGAAACAGAACACCTTGACGCCTTGAACTCATTTTTAGATATCTGAAATCCACTCAAGATTTCAGTTTGAGTTTTAAAAATCTTGAACATTTGAATGTCAACGGTGCCTTTAATTACCAAGACTGAGTTCAATCTAATCTGAATTTAATTTGCGCTATTCGACAGGAAACAACAAATACACATTTATTTTCATGACTGAAAAAAAGAATAAAAAACAAGTTTTAGGCTACAATATGGCGACTGGACATGAACGTTGATCCCGCCTCTCG
Source organism: Phalloptychus januarius (assembly GCA_902982915.1). Taxonomy (NCBI): domain Eukaryota; kingdom Metazoa; phylum Chordata; class Actinopteri; order Cyprinodontiformes; family Poeciliidae; genus Phalloptychus; species Phalloptychus januarius. Next base: position 8,057,641 of record CADWAE010000462.1, read on the forward strand.
TCTGCTCCCTCTACTCCACCAATCAGAAGCTGCTGATCCCGCACCCTTCCGGGATCACCGGCTTCTGCGCGTGCCAGTCTCAGCCGTGGAAGGGGAGAGATGCGGCTCGGAGAGTCCGAGTGTGGAACCCAGCAGGAGCGCATGAGATGCCCGAGAATATGAGCAAAGAGGACGGGGCGAGTCGGAGCGCATGTTTCACTTTCACTATAGACAGCATCTTGAACCTGAAGCAGCGGCAAGACGGCGCGCGTTTGGACGCCTTAAAGGAGCAGAGGGACTTTGGGAGTAGGAGTGATTTTCAGAGGAGATGCGAGGAGGTATGGGACGTCCCGAAAAAGGATGACAGCGAGTCGGATGAGACAGGTGACTCATATTTCTCTACTTTTAATAAGTAAAATAATGAACAGGCTTTTTGAAGCAACAGAATTATGCATTAATGCATGAAAGCGCATGTTTATCTAATCTGAAAAAGGTTTAAAGAGCATTTCGTCACCTCTCTGCACAGTGAAGCCCACAGTCCACTCAGCGGAGCGCGGGGAGAGCGCCGCGCCTCTCACTGCTGCCTCCTCTCCGGAGGCGCAAAGCGCGCACGGTGCCGAGCCGCCGCAGGAGCAGCAGCAATCCGCCGCCGATACCAAAGCCGCCGTCAAGAAGAAGACCCGCACCATTTTCTCCAAGAGGCAGATCTTCCAGTTGGAGGCCACCTTCGACATGAAGCGCTACCTGAGCAGCTCGGAGAGGGCGTGCCTCGCTAGCTCGCTGCAGCTCACGGAGACCCAGGTGAAGATCTGGTTCCAGAACCGCCGCAACAAGCTCAAAAGACAGCTGTCCACGGACATGGAGGGCCCGCTGGCCGCGGAACACTTCGCCGAGGCGGGGAAAAACACGCAGCTACCGGGTTTTTACAAAGACAGCAGCCTGCTGGGCGGATGTTTGTTACCCATGCCTTTCCCCGTCGTCTATCCGACCGCGAACGCCGCGCCTTACATCTACTTCTCCAACTCTGCTAAATATTTCGGCCTGTTTGATGGAGACTGAGCGGGTTTGCTCTTGGACAGGCGACAATCATCTGCGATCAGTTTATTATTATTTTTTTATTATTATTATTATTAAATCTCCGGCCTGGTTCAAAGAATTTCTCATCAACAAGTCCCAAACATGCATGTGCCACTTTTTTTTTCCTTTTCATTATTAATTAATTAATTAATTATTATTATCGCTGTTGTTGGAGTTCATCATCTTCACAGTAAAGGAGCATGTATCAAATCTCATTTGATCGAATGTACCAAGTGATACATCAGCTTTGTTACCCCGCAGTAATACTTCACTGTGTGCGTGTGTGTGTGGGAGGGGGGGGGGGGTGGGGGGGGGTGTGTGTGCGTGTGAGCGCGCTTCTGATTTTGTGTATTTATATAAGGCCTTATTATTGTTTGTGTTGCTGTTTCTGTTCACTTGACATTTGATAAGACTGTTAAACTGTGAACGCAGTTCTAATCATGACAAAGAATTTTGTAATAAAATGTGGAATATATGCAATCCATACCATCGCCGCTATTTGAACGGAAAACCCGCCTGGCTGCGCATTTACACGTCTGTGCAGACGGACTTGTTGCAGGAGAAAGTTTTTTTTCTTCACGTTTCAAAAGGGAGCCAGTCCATAAATACTCAAAGTAAGCCTGAAAAAAAAAAAATCTTTTTTTTTTTTTTTTAACACAGCTTAAGTCAGCATGAGGCTGAAGAACCCGAGAGCCAAACTAAAACGGAGTGACCACCATAAATCCCATGGTCTAATTTTATTTTACAGTTTTGTTTATTTATTTATTGATAGCTTTAAAAAAGTGACATTTAATTTTAACTGTCAGGTTTTGGCAACAATTATTGTTTAAACTCATTCATTTAGTCTGTAATATCAGAGAAACAAAACAGCAAAAATATTTTAAAGCTACAAAGTGACTAGGTAAGATTAAAAAAAGCTGCTTTCTTTGTAATTATATAGTTTTAAGATTAAAGGAAAAATCTGACTGGTTTTTCCTTTAAGTGGTTAGTGGTGTTAAGTGGTGTAAGTGGTAAGTCTATTGTGAAGCAGTTTCACCTGAAATATTCACAATCACTGCTAATTAGATGGACGTGTTGTTAAGTAAGTGGTGTCTAAATATGAGAAATGAAATAAGGTTATGAATCATTACTAGAAAACATCTTTACTCTGAAACTCTAAATTGAACCCTTCTTTAACAGTTCCCTATAAAAAGTTATTTTTCTGATTCAGTTTTTTTTTTTGGAGGGGAAAAATAATTAAAAGGCGCTGATCCTCTGTGATAAACTCCATGTGCATACTGTGGAGTTAATTATGTTCACAGGGTTTTGGCACGATATAAAACTGTAAACTGGGACATAAAAATTTAAGTACACAAACGGCGCTTTCTTACAGTGATCTGAGGTCAATTAAGACTCCAAAGGACTAATATATTGTGAGTTTGTTTGTAATGTTGCCACACGCGTGAGCAGGAACTGGCACAGAAAAACAAACTCTTCCTTATGCTGTTCGTTTGCGTGACGCATCACTGCAGAAACACTGAGAGAACTGGGCGAAATGTGTGTTTAGCAGACTCACCTCAATGCTTCTGCACAGATTTATTTTTTTTCCTCTCTTTCTCTAAAGAGGCCGGGGCGAGCCGCACTTTACTCGGCGTTTCCGGGTCACTTGTCCCTTCAGTGCTGGAGCCTCTCGCTGCTTTCTCCCTGTCACAGTCATTCAAGGCCCCGTCGCTGTTAACCTGCTCATTCACCCACTTAGTGTGCCTGCAGATCGCTTGCTGTTTCTCCTAAATTCCTGTCTTTTTACCTTTGCTGTGTGCGCCTGCATCCTTTGCCAAAAAAAAAAAAAAGAGAGCAGAACGTTTTTGTTTTCTAAAGTCAACCTGGGGCTCATTTTTGAGTATTGAGCTTGAACTGTAAAAAACAAGTTAAAAAGTCGTAGTTTTATTCCACTCTATTTCCTTCTTTTTTCTTTCCTTTGCGTTAATTCATATACAGTATATTTGCCAGAATGTCTACCTTAAGGCCCTTGATGAAGCCATCTAAACTGACTGGCATTAAACGCCAGGCAACTTTTTAGTGGCCAGCTAAGAAGGAACATTTAATAGATGTACGAATCAGCTTTTCTAAAATCCAGCTGTTTGCTTTTAAAATTTTAACTTTACTCAGTTTCAGATGAAAAGCATAACTTTGGGTTAATTTAATTTGTAGGCTGGAGTTCATTTTTCTCCATAATTATCAACACCCATAATAAAAATGTACAGAGAGACCCCATGTTTGTTTATTTTCATTTATGTATTTTCCGAGACTGGATTTACTTGTTGATTTAGTAGAATAGTCTCATTCGCTGCACAATAAAGAACTGAGAAAAATACCAACTTTAAATTGAGAACACAAACTAAGTGGCAAAAAAAAACACATTAAAATGTTTTTAATAGATTCATTTTGGGTCACATTCTCTGAAACCAATATGAAATAAACTTAGCAGATCTGTTTTTTCTCATGTATACTTTTACTTTTCCTTAAGTTGCTAATAAATTCCAGATTTTCTCTTTACGTCAGTAATTGTGGATGGCGCTGTAATTATCAAACTATCAAAGGTAATATGCGAGGATTATCGTAAATTTAAGGAGCTGTAGATAAAACCAAGAGGAACTCAAATGTAAAATATGTCTTTCACAACATTTTGAACCAAATATAATTTCTGCCTCACACGTAAAAAAAGAAATCTGTTTTTGACCCATACTGTTACATAAATAAATATTAATTTAAACCGCCTTGGAAAGTATAAACCAGACAGTCGACACAGGCAAGAAAAGAAAAGAGGCAGAAGATTAATGAGATCAATGATTAAGATTATTTTTCTTATTCAAATATTAGTTGTATTTAAAAGAGTTACTTCTGTGTGTGTGTGTGTATTCTAAAAATAACTTGGTGGGCATATATCCAAAGAAATCCAATAAATAAATAATATTTTAGTTCAAATTAATGTTTTTCAGCAGTTATATAGCAGTTTATAAAGCTGTAACTAGAAATAGTTTAAAGTTTCTGTACATATTTTTGTTTTTATTGTTGCAAGTCTAGTGAGAACAATACAGTGTATTAAGGGATTGTATGAACAGAACAACTCAGTGTGGGCGATAGTGTGTCTTCAGAGTTGAGTGTGTGTGGGTGCATGCATGTGCGTGTGTGTGTGAGGATGGCTGGTGTGGATGCTCTGGTGGTGTTTACAGTCGCCAGACTTCCTGACTCTCCCTCTGTCGGACACTTGTGAACGTAGCGTTGGCTCTTTGCGTCTCAGCACTCTCTCATCTGCAACCACAAGGTTCAAATGACCCAGAGGCTGCGAGCAGTCTGCCCCGAGCCAGACTGAAACCCCACAGCCTCATCTGTCACAGGCGAAAAAAGATCCATTAAAATCTAGACCTGGTGAGACAGACAGCCAAGGTGTGTGTGTAGTCGATGTGCGCTCATTTGGAGAAATCGATCAGTGGGGAAAAAAAATTGTGATGTAGTTTAACACGAGCATTTGACTAAATGCCATACGGAGGAGCAGAGACTGTTTTTAAAGACAAGTAAAGATCTGGACTTATTTGCAACATAGGAGCACCTTCCTCTAAGAGCTACATGAACACATGGTTCTCATTCTGAGTGAACTGTATGGATGGAGAGCACTGCTGTGTAAAATCTAACTTCACAAATTGCAAATAACTAACATTTCATCTTATTGCACTTTTTTTTTCAAAGTAGCTTAAGCTAAATCAGATTTGATGGAAATCATCTGTGAGAACTGATTTTCAAGTACCACAAGGGATTTTCAATTATATTCAGGGCTGGACTTTGACTAGGCCAGTCTAACACCAGATTTTCTATGATATTAATTATTTAATCAGTTTATATTTAACCACTTTCCAAACATTTTGCAGCTTTAAAAAGGTTTTTGCTGAGTCCCGTACATTGTTGGTACCAAGCTGGACGTTCTCTGACTTTCTTTAACAAGAATTTTCTTTTCCCCACACACCCATCAAGGCCACATTTTATATAGTATAATACAATATCCACTTTTTATGCTTCTGCGGGACATGGATTTCTATGGATTTTGATGCCAAGAAAGGAACTTGAACTGCAGTTTGGACTTACATTTTGAAACAGCGTTCTCCTCATCATCAATTTCCTCTACTCAGCTGTGACAGCCGCCAATAATTTTTCCTTCAATAAAGGTCTCTTGGAAATCTTTGAGCCGTTCACAGAACAGCTGGATTTATATTGAGATTAGATTACACTCCATTCACTAAATAAGTGAGATCTTGATGCGATTAGTAGTACTGGACTTTGTTAAAGGGTAAGTACAAAAAAACTACGCACAAAAGCACACCACCCTTTTCTAAATCAATTTTTTATGTGTGACTAAACTATTACTAGATAGAAAACATTATTTCCTTCCACTGTCTAAAATGTAAAATCCCTGTAAAATACATAAAAATTTATGGTTGCAAAAATGAAGAAACAAAAAATGTAATTGAAGTTTTAACTCATTCAAAACAATGATATTCATGCAAGAGTGATTAAGCTCTGTCAGATAATTACTTAATTGAGCTTTTCATATAAATAGTTGGTCCCGTTTTTAACAGGATGTGAGTGTCGGGGCGGTTGCTGATGAGCCATGCAGCTACGGCTTTAGCTTTCCATGTAGCAGGAAAGCTAAAAACAACAAGGGAGTTTCGCCGAGGGCTTCCTGCATGCTTTCTCAGATGGGATTTGTGATGACTGGCAATTACTGTTTATGATGCCTCAAGAAAGATTGGATCAGGTCCAGCTACTAACTGTCATGACTCAACTTAACGATGTGTGAGTCTGAGCCTTAATTGCTGTAACAGACTGTAAAGGCTGTTAAGTAAAAACTGCACACAGATTGAGCGCATGCTGGACGGCTGACAAAAAACTGTATTGTGGGACGTGCACAAGAGATATGCTTATCTATCAACAAACTGTTGCATGTTTAATGATTACATGTAGGTCAGCTGACCTACATGCAATTTCCTAATTTCCAATTTCCTACTCTAAATTTCCCTTATTTGACAAAGGTGTTGAGGTGATTATTTGTGCAGCTTGTCTCAAAAAACCAGCAAACCGGTTAAATTCAGGGATTTTACCAACTGGTGATGTTTAATAATCAGGAAAACTCCACGTAAAAGAAAGATGAATACAAAATGCAGTTTTCGATTTATGATTTCATTTGCACTGGGGGAAAAAAAGGGGATTCAAACCCACTTGGCCCTTTGTGAAATCATAATTGCTGCAAACCATGAATTGTAATTAACTACATTTCTTGAAAAGTTGAGCTGAAACTTCACTGATCACACCTGATCAGGCCCGACTCCTGATTCTACGCCAGACCCGTAGAATCAAGAAACAAAACTTGACAATATGAGGTAGGTTAAAAGACCAGAGTGATTGCAAGTGATACTCTCTTAAACTTTAGAAACTCGTATATTTACTTAAACCCCTGAGCTACTTTCTTCTGGGCATTTTCAGACAGTTAAAAACTTCAGTAATGTAACTGTAAGACAACAGAGGGCAGATCTTTGGTTGGAAGGAACAACAATATAATTTCGGTAGAGATGTTGGTTGATTAATTTTGCTTTATTTTAAATGTGTATCATACTACCTTACATTTAGGGCTAAAATCATCTTTGTTTTTCTTTTTCGTTTTGTTTGTTAATGTGCAAAAAGTTAAAATTATATTTAGAATCCAATAAAAAAAAGTTTTTAATTGGAAGGGAAAAAAAGTGACACGTCAAAAGACAAAGTTACTGACATCTGTCAATTTTGGAAAGGGTTGCAAAGCCATTGCCCACAAAACAGTGTGGGCAATGGCCACTAAACAGTGGCAAACTGCTGCTAGTCAGCCAAACATACTCCAAGAGAACATGGACGACCAAAGAACGCAGACCATCTAAAGCACCACAGGCCTCTATTAAGTTAGGGTCAGAGTTCATGATTAAACAATAGCCAAAAGACTGGATCAAAATAGCATCCTGTCGTTTTTCTGGGTAATTTCTTGACCCACATGCGAAAGTTTTCATTTGATCTGATCCCAGCCGTCCCTGAAAACTCTTTAGCTGTGACTAAGCTCTGCTTCGGTGGTTTGTTCAAAGGGCTCAGTGACGCTGCGCTTTACAACATAAACAACACCCCATTCATTATGACCCGTAACTGGATAGCAACCGCTGGGACCAGGACCGTCCCACCAGGCTTTCAAAGGGCTTATTGATCCATTAATTCCTTCGGCTTTAGTGGTCTGCAGTGACATGGTGCCTCTGCAAATTGAATAGGGGCTCAGGGATTACAATGACTATATCTGATGAAAAGGTCTTGCACGAGTGGCAACGACACAAATAAAGCCAAAGGTTATCCATCTTCCTCCTTTAGGAAGTCCTTCAATGTGTCAAGAAATCTGTAGCTCAGCTCCAATAACCCCTATTAGCTAAGATGTCAGAGCAGCAGACTGTGAAGAAAAGCAAATACCTGCATGGAGGAGCAGGAAGTCCAATGAAAAGTCACTAAAGACCAAATGTAGTGTTCTGTTTAATTAACATAGTTGTTTCCGTAATTTATAATTATTCTAGATGGATAAACTCACTTTGCTCTTTAAAAAATGATTGGTAACACATTATTTAACGTAGTGTGCATAAGACTGACATGACACCATCATGAACAGGACATAACACCTGCAGTGAAGATGAAGGAGTCTTCATGAATGTTGTCACAAGTGTCATAAATAATGACACGTATAATGCGAAGTCGACCATTTTAATGGACTTTTTATACAAGTTTTAATACAACTCCTTCATATTAATGAAGGAGTTGCATAACTCCTTCATATAACACCTTATGTAGTTACATAATGAATTACTTTATAATTCATTATGTAGCTACAAATAACAATTAAATACTGACATAAACCTGACATAAACGTGCAACTCCATGCTGTTTATGTCACATTTATGACAGTGTTATGTCAGTATTTAATTGTTATTTGTAGCTACATAATGAATTATAAAGTAAGGTGTGTGTTTAAAACTGATATTAAATGTTAAATCTCTTTTTTTAGACCAACAAAAGAGAAAAACTTAACCCAAAAAGTTAGGAAATTGCAAACCTTTTTATAAATAGACAAAAATCTGAGAGAGTTTTTCGGATCTACAATGCTGTGTAATATTCTGCTTTGTTTAATTAAAATACATCTTGCTCAGGTAGACTTACTGATTTTGCCCTGCAGTGGATAATGTTTAAGCACAACTACTCCATTTTAATCCTAAATATTATACAATACAATCAAGTATATTTGTTCATATATAACTGTCAGCTATTGAAAAGTAGAACAGGAAGGAAGGGTCCCTTGTAACTCACATCAGACCAACATGGCACCTTTTGGTATTAGATGACTGTAGACGCCTCCAGGGAAGCAACATGTTGTGATGTCCCTCTGTATGACAACAGGTCATATTTTTGTGGCCTCTGAGATGAAAAGCTCTGACCTTCAAGGTCGCAGCTCTGGTCCATCATGTCATCTGATCCCCGTCCAGAAGTCTGTGCTGAGGAAACCCAGCAGTAACAAGAGAGAAAGTGGGACATCAGCAGGGACAAGTTACTTAATTAGCAGAGTGAGGGTAATTTTTAATGTCCCGGGACATATGGGGCGGTCGCTGTCTTCAAGATCCTTCTACATGTTCTGAACAAAAAGACACACAAAAATCAATAGTACAAGTTGGAGGAAGAAGATACTTGAGACTAATGGACATTGGGATTCGCAGCTGATGGGTACAAAGGGATGAAATTCATATTGATACGCACATCAGAGGCCAATGGGCTCCGGCGGGGTGAGAGGAGGTCACAGGTTGCTTTGACAGCCTTCCTGTCCTAATGGAAAACTATCGACTGAATTGGGAAGAAGCTGCAGGGAGTGACGTGGCGCATGGAGGCACAGAGTCGTTGAACCCTCGCACCAAACTGAGCGGGTCTGTCTGAGGGGGGCTCGGGCATCTGCAGCTTTATATCTGTGAATACAGACCTATCAGTTTCTCACCAGTCCTGTGGGATTCTTGTTCCTGATCGATACTGTAATCGATCAGGTCTTTTTACTGCTGGGGACCAAGAACGTATGTGTTCAAAATTTATAATAAAAGATTCTCTATTGGTTTGTCGTTAAATGTTGCAATTGGACTAAAGCGACAAATTGATGTGGTCTTAAAGCATCAAGTTATGTGTCAATGTACAGTTATTACTGTACTACAATATGCAAGTAAAATTCAATTAATTACTATAAAATATTAATTTATTTTAGTCATTTCAAAATCTGAAGTGTATAAGGAGTCAGAAAACTAATTTTTAGCATCTTCTAATTCAGAAATGTTTTGTTCTGGCCAAGAGACTCATGAGGAAGACATTCATCGACACCGTCCACATAGAGGACGAGTCACAAAAGATCCCAAAATGAAGAAAATGGCTGTTTAAAAACTGCAGAATATAAACTTGTAAATAGAAAATTGAGTGGAAGTAGGAAGTGCACTAAAAACTAAAAACGTGTGCAACTGTCAGGACTGTGAAGCGAAACCAGTTCAAGAGTTTGTGTTCAAAGCTGATTTAAATTAAATATCTCACTCTGGGTTTAATTCATCACTATAAATATGATTTTAACTTTGAGAGGTGAAGGAATGAAAAAAAACACAAAAACTTTTGATGTTATTTTCATGTACCAAGATGCATCTATATGTATTTTTATTTTCATACTGCAAAGTTGTGGTTTTAAACAGAAAATGTGTATCAAAATATCAGTTTGTGCTTTTTGTGTGGGAAAATATTGTCCCTTTGCCAGAAAGTCACACTTAAAAACTGAGCTATTTATGCTGAATACGCATAAAAAGTGCAGATTTGTATTGGGATACTTGAATCATGGGGTTAATTGACAGCTGGTGTATTTCCTGTTGAATCCCACCCCATTCTTCTAGGCAATTAGCGACAGGACGATAACACGACCACACACTTTTCCACCACAGAGCTCCAACAATCCATGCTTCAAACATTTTTTCCCCTCTTCTTGTGAATTATCAGCATGTGCTCTGCCTCGGCTTTGCCTAAAGCCAGAGCAGCTGTGCATCACTCAGCTTATCCAGTGTGACAGCCTGAAATTACAAGTACAACAGCTCAGTGCTGGGAATTTATCATCTGTAAACACACATATCACTGAACAATCAGTGACTGAGCAGCACAACATGGGATGAGCTGCAAAAAACGGACAACTGCTCCCTTAACAGAGTTCATTGGATTGTGGGCTAATAACCTGAGTGGCGGGGTGCCAGGTACATGCACCTGAGGCTCCTCACCAGCTTGTGTCATCGATGCAGTTCAGCTGTTACACACAGCGCCCAGACGATGAAGGGAGTCATTAACCAACAGCTGCTGACAATATCTACAGAAAAGCGCAAACACAGTAGAGTATTCTGTTAATTTATCCGCAATAAAATCCTAAATCTACTGGTGCTCAGTAAATTATTAATAAAAATAAATAAACTTCAATAAGCTCACGTCTCTCTCCTGTTGACAATGTTTTCATGTTTTAGCTGAAATGCCAATAACACTTTGGCTTCTTCCAAATTTCAGTGATGCTCCAGTTAATCGTGCGTGGATAAAATTTATAGGAAAAGTTGGTCCTCTGACACAAGAGCTTAGCGTTTTAACTTTACGATCTTATATGTAAATCAGCAGTGAGTTGAGTTGCAGCAGCTAATATAATCCATCCTTCACTGTGAATAATGTGCAGGAACAATAATGAGGTTTTGGGAGCTGTGCCTCCAAGACATACATAATCTTTAAAATATATATAAAAACAGGCAAATTGCAGCCATATGATTTGCTGGGGACATAAATTCACACACAGTAAAAGAACAACCTGGTGAATAGAGTTCGGTCATTTAAAAACAGTGTGTTCATCACCTGATGCAAGTTTGGAGATAAAAGCCCGATGAACAAGCTCACCAAATTTAACACCCATTTTTCCAATAAGTGACAAATATGTTTTGTACACAGCTGAAACGAGATGTTCATATTCACAGTGGAAAGACACAAAGGATCAGACAGCTTATTTTTGTCTGCTAAATGCCAGAATAACTTTTATTAAAAGTTTGCATAGCTGCTTAGCAAATGGTTTAGGTTTAGCTGCTCACAGTAGTTTGCTGGATTTTTGGCTCATTCCTCCTGACAGAACTGGTGTAACTGAGGGAAGTTTGAAGGACACAGATTTTCTATGAGACTGAAGTCTGTTGATGGACACTAAAATATTAATGGTGTTGTCCTTAACTTTTTCAGTATATGGCAGCCTTGTTTGGTCCCTTTTGGTTTTACATGTTTTCCTTCCATTTTTCCATGATGCCACACAAAAACAGTGGGTCTGAGGTGTTGCCTCGACATAAGGCTGGGTGTGTGCCTCCAATTGTCTTTTATATTGTGGGTTAACTTGCTAGATGCTTACAAGAGCATAGAAACCTCAAGTCTCTCAAATTATGTGTTTCAAAGATTTACTGTGAGATGACAAAAGAGATTTCTGTCTTTTCATATAAACATTTACACATGAATGTAAATATGTAAAGCAATCAACAGCTGATGCGTCCATGTGTTTACTCTGTGATACAGCAATCGTTATCAATCAAAGGTTGATAGCTAAGGCAGAGTTGTTTATCAGAATCAGAAATCCTTGGACTCCTATATTCACACAAAAAAAATAAAAAATTTTCCTTGGGTTTGAAGAAACCTCCCAGTTCATCCTCTAAAAGTCTTTGATTAAGAAAAATAACAACCAAAGGAAAAGCATTCACATTTATCACACTTGTTCTTCCAAATACAGACTAATAGCTGGTTTTCTGTCTAAGTAGGGGTCTGTGATGCAGCAGTCCTCTCATCAGCTAAGCAGCAACTCTGCCTCAGTGCCAGAGCTCTGACCCGTTCACCAGCTCTCTGGCTCTCATCAGAGTCCCAAGTGAAACACTATTTGTAACAGTTCAACTATTTTGGTTCAACCACTCAGCTGAAACAAACCCAGAGACTCAGAGATACACAGATGGCGCAGCTACAGCGCTTAGTTAACCGCTGCATGAGACACTTTGTCAATGCTGTGAATTAAAAGTGGCCATTTAAGTGACAAAAATAAGAGCAAACTGCGATGTCCATGGACATGTCCTTAAAGGCTTTTGATGTCTGCTTCCTTCTTGCCAACAAGAGGATCCATAGTGACAGCAGCCGGAGGGATCAGATGTTCAAAAGGCACATGCAGCCTGTCAAACGTTATCCACTCCCACATTACCATGACCGCCGATTAGCTGAGATGGATGATGTCACAACTCCTGATAACATTAAACGACATCTTAAGATGAAGAACTTTTATGTCCAGTCTGTAAGATATTTCTTTCCGTTATTAACAACTACTGACTGCTACTCATTTTATGTAAAACTAGCGCTACTATTTCTAATAATGGAAACACTCCTACTATTTTCTGGATCTAGGCTTCAGAAGGAGCAGAGTGGACCAGATCTCTGTCCTCTCAGAGAGATTTGCTGTCTGGTTCATGTGTGTTTTATGTCTGAATCTGGAAAAGGCTTATTCATGTCTCTTGAGACATTTTGTGGAGGGAGCTGCATGAGTATTGTTTGAAATGGATGCTTTCTGGAGCTTTCTGGTCCCAACAAAAGAACCTGTATTGTCAGACTAAAGTGGTGTTTGTTCCCAGTGTGGCTTGAACTCTTCCAGAGCCGCCACACAAGAGTCCACATGCAAGGAGAATTGACTTATTGAAGAGAAGTCAAGCCACACAACTCATGGCTCTGCTGTGGAAAGAGACAAGCAGGGATGTGGGATGATCCACGATGGTGTCAGAGAGAGAATGGTGATTGGCAAAGTTTGATCACATGGGATTTTTTCAGCACTTCACTTCAGCCTTTAGGGGACCACTCCAATAGTGTAGCAGATGCTGACAATGACAGCTGACAGCAATGGAGGCAGGAGACAACCTCCTAGAACACAGTTCAGAGCACTGAGAGACTCGGCAGCTAAAGCACCAATCCAAAAATCAAGATCCACAAACAAATAGGCAATGTTAAACCCAGAAAAGCAGATGCCAGGTTGCATAAAAGGATTGCAAATGAATAGGTGGATGGGTCGATATCCAGATATCCAAAAGGTGGAGGTCTTTCGTAGGCAAGATGAGATCAACTTGAACTTGATTTCTAAATGGCAGACAAACAGGATCTAGAAAAGATCACTAAACATCTACAGGTACACGGTTGTTGATAATATGGCAGAGACTGGAGAGAGATTATGTAGAGCTGTACACAGGTGAGAGAGAGAGAAACATTAAAGCGTGGCCCAGGTGAGGTGGAAAAGGCTAAGAGAGTCTTCACGTGAATATTGGTGAGAGAATGTGAAGTGAAAACACAAACTAAACAGGCAGAAATTCATCATAGTATGGATATAATCTTGACTATACAAATTAAAAGATTAAACACTTTCATCAGCTTTGATTTGAAGTTGAAACATAATAGAGTTGATCAGCAGCAACACAGAAGAGTGTTATCAAGCATCACAAAGTTACAACGGTTTTATCATAAGATTAAAACTAAAGGAGCTCGCTAAAGGAGTTTTCCACTTTAATTTTGTTTGCAGAGCAAAGTGCTCTTAAAAACAGGTGAGAGGTGAAGAGAACTGACAGGATGTTTGTTCTGAAACCAAACAACTCCTGGTAAAAACCTGTGCCTAATGGCCATCATGTCCCCTGGTGTCCAGGAGGAGATGCGGCTCAGAGAGAGTGAGAGAGGCTTTCAGCTATACATTATTTACATCTAAACTTCCTCAAACCCTGGGAAGGATAAAACTGAAAGTTAAAGTTTATTTTATTTATTTCCTAAATCCACAAATAGATTGTTGCAAATTGCTTGTCATCAAAAATGTATGACTTTCATCAACCGGCGGTCATGCAGTTATCGTTGCCCTGGAAAGCATCTGTATTTATCACCAAGACGAATTTGAACAGATGATATCAGTGACTTGCAAAAAATATTCACATCCCTTGAACAGCAACAAGTATTTATCCTGTGATTTACATCATCATTTTAATGGCTATTTAAGGAGATTGACAATGATACCTAACAGTATTAGGAATAATATTAACCAAGTCAACATGACTGAAAGCAGAATTTTGTTCTATTTCAGAAAAAAAAACTTCTTTGCAGCTTTGTTTTTTTAAGCAAAGTCCTGCATTACAAGAACTCCTGATTAATTTGCTCAGTTCACCATTTCATATCGCTTAGTTACCTCCATTTCTATAACTGAATCATTTCCCACCAATTTAGAGTCAATATTTTTTTACAGTTGAGTATTTTGATTAATTACAGTTAAATAAACATTAAATCATTTTAACAAATTCAATTAGCATTATTTTCCCTATTGTATTCATTTCACCCAATTTCCTGATTGCCAAAAGACTGTGGTTCTGATTTTACTTCAGTGAAAGACCTCAGATTATAATTATGGATCAAACCAAAATAAGTTTTGGTTACTCCTGCTGTTCGATATTATTTACTACAGTCATATTCATTCATTCACTGAATGTCAATGCGAGTACAAGAGGTCCTCCGGACGACAAGGAGATGATGTGTGGTTGGTAGGAAGAGTCGCAAGAGTCCAATACAAAAGAACCGTTACTGCAAAAATACCAAAATGGAAAAACTATTTCTCTGAATTTTGGTATGAACACAGAAACAAAGATGTGTAGACTTCATATTTGAGAAGACCGGAGCCTTGTGCCGTGAACATAAGGACTTGGTCAGCATCAGTATTCAGATAAGCTGTGATGTTTAAATTAAGCTCATTTGGCAATGAAGGATCCAAAATGGGCAAAGAAAAATAGTAAACTGAATGGCTGAAACAAGACAAGATGCATGGATTAATGTTTGGGCAAAACTTTGAGCTTACCACCTGAAAGTTGGAGCTAGACCAGACAGCGTCTTCCCAGTCTGTTGTTATTCACCTTTAAGTGAGCCTGTGCAA
The DNA here is from genome assembly GCA_902982915.1 of Phalloptychus januarius. NCBI lineage: Eukaryota > Metazoa > Chordata > Actinopteri > Cyprinodontiformes > Poeciliidae > Phalloptychus > Phalloptychus januarius. Next base: position 8,072,774 of record CADWAE010000462.1, read on the forward strand.
ACAGCAGCTCCAGTTTCCTCATTTTAGCCGACAGTGGTGGCATCCAGTGAGGTCTTCTGCTGCTCTATGTATATTTTATCTCTTTTTGGATCGTTCTCTCCAAGCCCAAGAGATGATTGTGCATGAAAATCCCTTTAAATCAGCAGTTTCTGGAATAACAACAATGCCAGCTCGCCTGGCACCAACAACCAGACCATGTTCAAAGTCACTAAAGTCGTCTTTACCACGCTTAGATCCCTGGAAGCTTTGAGGCGCTGCAACGTTCATCAGCTGATCAGCCTTTTTGTATTAACAAGGAACAAAAAGGTGCGCTTAATAAGTGCCCAGTGAGTGTATAAAGATGATTTATGTATGTATTTTTTTCTTACATGACATTTAGAACAAGCAAAAATAAATAGAAAACAATTTAATCCGCAATTCCATCCACCTCTCTCCTATCCTGTCGTCTGAAGCGCGTTCTCAAAATGCTCGGAGATTGGAAGGGAAGTGGCTGAACAGATTGTTATGTCACTATTAGGGAGCTGTAATAAAGTCATATCTCTCTTGCATTTTGCATGACTGCAGGGAACTCCACTCTCGCCTGTCTGCTCCGCTCACATCAGCCTCCTTTAAGTGGAGCAGTTCTGGGCTGCAGGTTTTTGCCTCGTTGCTGCCAAAGAGTGTCTGTGCCAGATAGCGTTGCATGATTACACTCAGCCATGCACGATGTTGTGGACGGCATTATAGCTGGAGAATAAAATGTCTCAGGCCTCATTAAACACCCACACATTTGGAAATTAGAAACCTGTTGTTCGTCATTTGAAAAGAAGCAGAAAGTCGCAGAAAAAAAAACACCAAAAGCTGCGTCGTTGAGATGCGTCTCGACTAGTTTAATAGCGAAATACCCGCAGATCACAAAAATATTTACTGGGAAAAAAATGGACATTCTAGGTTTGTTTGGTAAAATTATTTTCTTAACTGTTTTATGACGGGAAGAAATATAATCTCACTGCTAGTGTGTGTTTCAGTGTTTTGGAAATTACAGTGATCCTGATAACCAGTGACAATCAAGTGCATAAAATGTATCGTGTTTCCTCTGAGCTGTGAAACACCAAAGCTGCTCTGACAGATTTTTCGCCGAGAGCCGATGCAAATGTTTTCTGCTGTACGTGTTAACCCCACTGTAAAAGACTGTCAAGCTGATTCCGTCCACATTTCCAAACTCTGCTATGCAAACATAAACCAGACTCATTAATATTTACTGACCAATACCAATGCTGCATTTCATTTGTGAGCAAACATTTATAAATTCACCGGTTGCCAACATTTGTGGCCTAAGTTGTTTACTGCGATTGTACCTAGTTGGGTTTTCGGTTACACACATTAAAAATTCTACTATTACTTTAAAAAGCAATTACAAAGGCAGAGATAAAACACTTAATAGGACTAAACGGTACATAAAAAGAAAATCCATTGCTGTCAAATGTATTCTGATAAATTTAGAAATGGTGGTAATTTTTCTTGAATGCCTCCATCAAACTTTTAAAGAAGGAGCTCAGTTTTGATATGAAATAAAACCAGTTGGAGGTCAGCTCCAATTCTACAGCTTCTGTTATTCAAAGCTCAGTCTTTGCAGGAAAAACCAAATTAGAGTATATTTAGTCATAGTTCAGACTATGACTAAGTTAATAGACACTTGTGCTCAAATTGATGCCATTTCTAACTATTAAATATAAAACAGTGTCGTCAGCATATATCTGGATATCGGCACTGTTTCCTCACATTCAGTGTGATATTATCTGTGCTCTTAAGATAAACAGCAGCGACCAATAATGGCATTAAAGTTACAAAAACATAGCTGGCTTATGTATCCTCCAAAAATTTAATCAGAAGGAGCTCAGTTCTGATCAATATGTTAGTAACTTAGATGTAACTCTGTTTTATTAATCCATTTCTTTTTGTTTTATTTGTTTGTGAACAACACTGTGCATCTGATTCGAATCCTGTGCTCTCAAATGTTGTCCCAGCTTTAAATCCTTTTCATATGAGTCCTGAAACAGAAAATAAAGGAACTCCTAAAAACTTCTGAATCTTACTCCTAAAACAATTAGCGACAATAAGCCTGGAGAACATGATTTCTTGCCCTTATCTGTGCAATATAGATTTTCTTAAGGTTAAGACTTCATGATTAAAAAATAAGCTGTTTTTCAAGATCCCAGCTCTGTGATCTCAAGAAACTTGTTGAAGGATTTCATTAGCAGCCGTCTTAGGGAAAACAGCGTTGCAGCCCTGCTCCTTCTTGTGTCTCTCTGGGTTTGATTTGAGCCTAAACGGCCACAGGATACAACTCTGAGGGCATTAGCATTCTCTGCAATCACCCAGCAAAATTTCAAATCACTCTAGTTTAAAGTGACAAGTGCTTAAGCTACAGTACAAGGGGGTAAAAAACAACCGCCTCCTGCTAACTACAAACAGATTATGTAAGGAACAATGCTCTGCTCTCGGGCTTTCATCTGGAGACGTCCGTTTCTTACACTATTTCTCAACACTATAAGGTTACACCTTCCAGATATTACACCATCGTGCTCTTGAAGCACCTTGACTTTATGGTCAAATTCAATAAAGTTTACATAAACTGGAGAACAGTTGGGCGGGTTCCCCAACTGCTAGAACGTCTCCTAGCAGAATCTGAAGCGCAGAACCCGAGGCTCCCCATTGCAATGACTGGTTTAAATATTTAAGATTAAAACCAGTGAAGATCCACTTTGCTTTGGACAGTATTGTATAGTGTCCAACATCTTATTCAGCTGATATCAGTGGATGTGAAAAACAAACACGAGTGCATTTTCCATTTTAGCTGCAGGGAGATAATGTCGTGGCGAAACACGATACAGCACACGAGCCGACTTGTGCCGTGAAAGATCAGTGCTCATAACACATGATACAGATTAACTTTGGAGCAACCCGGGTGCCTGTTAACACCACTGTTTGATCTCAATGGCACAAATTGATCCAAGGTGAAGAAATTGTTGCCTAATTATGATTGATGATGACAAGAAGAGGAAATGTTTTGTGCCCTTTAAGCTTCGCAGTAGGAGATTTGGGAAGCTGTGAAATTACAGAGGCCACAAATAGAACTTTTACTAAATAAGACAAAGAAAGAGATGAACTCAAGTTGAGTGTTTGCTCTCAGGGACTTTGGTCTGAATGTCTTCTGCAACATAATAGTGTCATAAAGGTCATGCATTATTTAAATATGTAAAATTAAGGACTGAAATGGGATTTATCATAATTAACTTTGATTTACCAACATTAAATTGAGTCGAGTTGAACTTCAATCTTATCTGTTGCATTTGCTAGTTCTTGCTTTGACATTTCAAACTGAAATGTTTATATTAATCAGATTAGTAATCTAGATCATACACTCACACTTTCATGGCCATGACAACAAACATTTTCCCCTTTTGTTCTTCTGCTAACCACGTTTTTCTAAACCATTTTCATAGTTAAACCTTCAGAATATGTAATAATGTTCAAATACATACAGAGGATCCTACTCCAACATTTAGTGATACTGTATGTGAAATGGTAAATTCTTCTTTTATTACAGTAGTGTTGTCCCCTGCAGAAAATGTTAAAATGGTCCGAACTTTTGACATCATCAATTAACATTAGTGGATACTTCTGATTCTCAAACTCAAGAACGAGAGTCAAAGACCTCAGTTTGTTTACATGGAAATGTAATCTAGACATCTGGATTATTACATGCAACATAAATATGAATTGACAGTAAAGGAAATCTTTTATTTTTTCTGAGCGGTTGAATCAGCAAAAAAAAACAAAAAAAACAGTAGCATACGTTTCCAAAATATTCACACTTCTACAGAGCTGATTTTATTTTATGTTTTAAGCAAGTAAAACTGTTAACCCCACGAGATCAAAGCTTTCACCCTCCACCAACAGCCTCAATCGAGCAGGAAGGATTTTCTCCCCCGACTCTGTGTTTACAATAACTCCCTAAATAAAGAATCTGCAATCTGCTCTCGTTACACTCAGTGCACCTTTTACTTCCCCGTTAGCCGGGGGGGGGATGACCAAATGCATTTCATATGCGAGCTTCGCGCTTCACTGCCTCCTGAGCGCAGGACTGAATCATGTTCCACTTTAGAGACGATAATTTTACATTTTTAATGACTCGCTGCTGGGTTAAGAAAGCGAGGGCGGCTTACAGGGGGAGATGTGATGCTCTGGAAACTCTCTCAGTCCTGGAGAGCAACTGGAGGAGGGGAGGCACACAGCTGAATATTGGTGGAAATGTTTTTGGGAACTACTTATAAAAATGCAGAACAGATAGAAATGGATCCATAAAGATATGGATAGGTTGGAGAATTGTGTACTCAAATATTTAATTGCTGGACTGTCCCACTGTTGCGCTGGCCACTGTGAAATCCAGTTAGAGATTCCTCAATTTCACGGCTGATTACCGCGATGCCAGGATTATCTCTCGTTATTTTAAGGCAAATAATAGAAGATTACGACTTAATGGGATCAGTGAAATCAGCTGGAAGAGACTGGGGGCCCTCGACCACAGAAAAAAAAAAAAATCTGCAAATCACAGTTCAAGCCAGGAAAAATTGTGAACTACTAAGGTGAAATAGTTCACCAGAGCTCTATAACCGAGGGGAATATTTGACACGCACATTTTGGACGCATTAAGAGTTCATTACAGCTGGTAAAACTTCTGTAACCTCTTAAGCCGAGGTTGTGACCAATTCATGTGAACACCTTTTGGAGCATAGAGCTGCTGTGGGACGGTGAGGTTTCTATCTGTAAGTTAGGCAGCTTATGGCTCAAATTCTGTCCATTTTTTAAGTAATTAGCTTATGCTCTGCACTGCCATATCCATAAGTGCAGCTCCTTTTGAAGAAACCAGGGCAAGAAAACAAGAGCCCAGGCTTCCCCGGGGTCAGTGCCCACTGCAGCCTGGATTATAGCACCAAAGGAATCCTGGGAAGCGTGTATTGATTTGGCCTGACACTTGCTGCCACATTTAGCTCGGCCGCTGCTGACTCGCAAGGGCTTCAAGCAGTTATCTGCCATATCCTCTACTATCTTTAAAGAGCACTGAAAAATTACCCTCGTGCCACGGGAGATTTTTCATCACATAATTAGCTCAGTGCACCTAACCGCAGAGCTCCTTTGACTATAAATACAGGCTTAAAGTTCATGTGCGCAGGACTACGTGTAATTAACTTGTTAGCATGAGCGTGCTGTGATGAAAACTCTGACCTTTCTGAGCTGCATTTGTTTTACAGATTGTGTGGGAGCTTTGTTGCAAGGTCATTTGATATCTGCTGAGAGCAAGAAGAAATAGATAGTACAACTGTTTCCAAAGCAGGAATTTTTTTTTTTTTTAACGGTGACAGTCTAATTCATGTACAGTTGTAGGTGAAGTAAAAAATTTTGTACATCAAGACAAAAAAAGAAAACCACAAAATCTGAGTTTCTTTTACCTTAAGACGTCACCTGACATTCTTGGATCAATAATATCCACTTCTCAACATGAACTCTGTTGGCTAAAAGTAATTTAAAGGCATGATAATAAAATATGTGCTGTTAAATATGAACTTTATATTTGAACACAAAATTGATAAAAGAATCAGTGGCACACATACATCAAAACACTAAGACTTTAACAGGGCGTGGCCAGTTAACAGGTCAAGAAATGGTGTGTCACAATCACACCACTTTACAATTAAATAGAGAGTTTCACGTTTTTGAAGAGAGGCTCTGAAAAGGTTAGAAGGATATCTGGATATTATTTGCAATAGGAAACTTTCTGAGCCACTTATGTACGTCCATCCATCACACAATATAAAAACAAAAACACAGCAGTCTCCTACTCCAAAATGTGCACACACTGAACCATCCTGTTATCCAGAGGACCAAGATCAGCAAGAAAAATAGTAGCTGTATTATTGTTTCTGGCAGACCAGCAGTAATTGTTGCCCTGCTTGTCTCCAAGCACATCGCATGCTGTGCCTCTTCATTAAATCAGCTTCTCCACCGTAACAAACTGCCTATTACATTTCCAAACATTAATTACAGGCTATTCTCATCAATAAAGCAAAAATTATCTACATTGCAGCACAAGCAGCAGTATTTCTGGACTACTGCAGACAGTAGGCAAGCGCGTTATAGACCTTCATATTGTGTTTTGTTTGCATTTGATGTTATTAAAGTAAGAGCTGATTGGTATTTATACAAAATGACCCATTGTCCATTACAAGTGAGCGATGTATAAGAAAACAGAACATGGTGAATACAACATAACCATAGCAACAGAAAGATGAGAGGTATTTTTCTGGTTAGCTGTTAGTTCAAGTTTCTAGTAAATATTAATTTTTGTTTATCAAACTTAGGACCAGTCTACTCTTGGCAAGATACTGACAGCTGATATTTTCTCTCCAGAGTCTTATGCTTTTCAACAGGAATCATCATCAGACCAAAATCTCTAAGGAATCTCATCCTTTCTAGAGCTACAATTCTAGAAACCTTAGGTATCTGTTGTAGTTTTCCAACTACAAGTTATACTGATCAAATAATGCGTTAAAGAACAAGTCTAAGTCTACGGAGGTGATAGAAATTTCAGAAAATGTGAGGTCACGTCTCTTCCTTGAAGTGTGTGTGTGTGTGTGTGTCTCTTTCTGTGCTCTCAGGTTCTGTAGTGCATATTTTATTACATTTAAGGTGTGAAATTCACAAAGTTCTGCTCCGTTCAATCTGGGCACCTTACTTCTGTTGCGGCATCATTGTCTTGATTTATTTTACTTTTTCAAACTAAAAGATTAACAGTGACCCAACTGGTCAAATAATATTAGTCAAATTAATCAGAATCTGCGAGCTAAATGGTGGGACTAAGCACTTCTTCATACCTCTTTTTAGACAGTCACAGAGTAAGCAGCGTATTTGCATATAATTGTGTTTCTGTGGTAAATAATAGGGTGCACTTACAAATGTGTAAGTATTACGTTTGTTTGTTTTTCTCATCATCAACAAGCAACTAAAATATGAAAGTCATTGCTTTCATATTTTAGTTGCATTTTTGTAAATACTGTGGTACCTACAGTACTTTGCATACATGCTGTGTGAAAGCTGTGGTCCTGATACCTCAAAATTATTTGGCATGTTAACAGATAAGCATCCTGGGTTCAAGGTGATCAGATTTTAGTGTTAAATTAGTAGAAAGGCTTTGTTTTTCTATGGCATGGTGTATTTTTACAGCATTGAAAAAAAGCCCAGATACACAATAGTGTGATGGAGGTATTAGCTTTTGGTGTCACACTTTAATGCACAGTGTCACCAACAAATTTAACTTTTCTCATGCCCCGTGGCATCACTACTACTCAGCTGTAATCATCTCATCACCCAGTGTTGTTGTTCTGTGTTGTTTCCAGAGTAGATAAAGGGAATTCATCCACCCTATGGAGCGCCCTTTGGCCTTAAATGACCAGATGCCATCATATTTCACATAGACATTTGAACTGTGTCTGCACACCTTAAATTCTCCCTTTATTCTACAAACTGAAAGGCAAAAGTTGTTTTAGGTTGTTGGGTTATTTTTGTGCAACTGCCAGTTTTTTAATTGTTGGGGTAAATGTGGTAACGTCATAAAGTATCTTTTTCTGTATTTGTGTCAGCTTCAAATGCACTTGTGGGAGCTTGCCAGATGAAATGGGCAAAGACAGCTTCACAACCGCCAGGGGTGTTATTCTAAGATCGGGCTGGAATCAGAAGTTTTGTCGGTTTCAGTTAACCAGGGCGCTGCTAAATGGCTTAAGCCAAGCATCAGTGCACCCAGCAAAGGCTCTGAGATATATTGCTGCATGACAGCTAAAGTAGCAGGGCGCATCACGAACATGTACCCAGCCTTAAGAGCCCTAAGGCTTTCTCTTCTTCATGACTGACTTCTAAAGTGTTTTATCCCTGGGACACAGCAATAATGTGCATTAAGATCAAGAACACTTATTTCAATGGTGCTTTATGTTTTATTCTGCCCATGAATTTGGCTGCGTCTAGACTGTGTGTTGTCGAGAACGGCTCACAAGGGGAGAATTTTTCCAGGAGAAATATGACTTTAAGTAGCTAACATTAGCCCACAATATTTTTTTGCAGCCAGAAAGAAATTTGAAAGAAAGCTATATTGGTTTTTCTTTTCTAAATAAGCTGGACTTAAACAAACTAATTCATTTACAAAATTACAAAAACAAAAGTATGTTCCTCAGGTTTCAAATGTAGTTCTTTGCTACAAAAGCTACGACCATGAAAGTCCTACTTCAGGTCTATGGCTGATGTCCCAGATGCTGTTCTTGCCCAAAACTCTTCAAAGTTGTGGCTCTGGACATCTTTGTCAGGCTTGCATGTTTTCTTCAGAGGAAAAACAGTTTTGTTTTCGACTCTTACTGCCTTCCAACAGCAGAATACATGAGATTTTTGTCACTTGTAAATCATTACCAGCACTTATTGGAAATTTCTTGCAGCTCTTTATAGCTTCACTGACCAATTTCAGTCTTGCAATGCCACTCTTAGTCAGTATTCTTAGAAATTGTTGCCATCTCCTGACTGGTATCTTTGTTCAACAACAAAAAAAAAAACTTTGGAACTTTGGATTTTTTTATGGAAGCGGACCGCACCAGCTGAAACCAACAAATGTTGCTCTTTTGGTCCTCAATCGAACCCTTTCTACCCAGACTATCGGGTGACTGAAAACAGCTCATAGTAGTCAGTTCCCCCTAACAGATAATAGTAGTCAGGTAGTTTGAAACTCTTCTGATTGCTACAAAAAGTTGTATTTCTGTCCAGCAAATGTTTTTCAACCCAGTCAGGAGAGATAAAATTTATGCCATCCCGCCTCAGATTGTCACTTTAATTTGCTGTTGTAAAGGTAGTACACCATTGCAGAAATCCATCATAATAGACAAAACAAGAAGAAAACAGTGAAAGGATTCCTCATCTGAGGCTGCAGATTGGATTAATAAAACCTGTCATCCACAGAATCCCCAAACAAGATAAATATAAAATCAAACACCAGAAAGCTTCACAAGTCAAAAGTCCATTAGCTGGTGAACCAGTGGCCATCCTGTTACGTTTTGAAGCAATGGACTTCCACTAATAAATATCCGATTTACTGCATTTATCTCATGTTGTGGTTAGATATCCCAGCACTATTATGGTGGAATCACCTTAACCCCAGCGGGTTCGCTCCCGTCTCAGCTGAGGGGTTCTCTATGAAAACGCTTGGTGGGATTCTGTACACACTTGCGCTTGACTGCTCAGATTATCTTTGCCTCATGAGCTCCCCGGCAAGTTTGTTCAGTCTCTGTAACAAAGGATGTGGCTTATTATCACCCTCTGGAGGAGATGTGCTCTCACGTACCGTTATGAAACTGCTTCTGCCTAACAAGCGAACTGAACTGAACTTGACATTGAGCCATTTTAGAAATTAAAAGCTTTTTTGCAGCTATGGGAATTTGAAAGGGCCAAATGAGACTGCTTTACAAGGTTGGAAAAAAATGTTTTAAAAGGATATAAGAAACAAGAATGGGAACAGGTTAGAAAATCTGACTTATTCCTCATGGCTTTTATTAAATATTTCTCATGTTATTTGTTATTTTGGATATAACTGGTACAAAACTTCCTATTTTTAACTTTTGTCACTGTAATGTTTCCTACCTTTGACTTGCTTGATTTTATGACTTTTTTATTTTATTTACTGGGCTGCTTAACGGCAAATTTATTTTCCTGAATAGAGGTATCATAATGTTTGTTTTCATAGTTCAGTTGCAGGGAATCAATAATTTTTCCTGATGTAAAGAAACAAACAAGAAGGTGAGAATTGGTACCAAACACCTTAATCACAAAAAGGAACTGAGAAGATGACACTGTTGAGTTTTTCTGCTCAGTTTTTGTATTTGAAAACAGGAGGTTAAAAGGTAAGCAATGAGTTTGGGAAATAGGAGTTCCTTAGTAGATCTCAAATTTTTGATATTTGGTGGTGACAAATATCCATAGCGCTTTTTCATGTCAATGTTTATTTTAAAGCATTTTCCTGAAGGCAGATTTTCAGAAGCTGGTATTTAAGTCATAACTCACCTGTTTTGTACGTGCAAATTGCGTCAGACAGCGTTCACATCCACATCCATTGAGACATTGTCCCCCTCTTCATTCATCCTCTGACTGTGATTTACTTGGGCTTTAACATTGATTTCTCCATTGTTTCACGCAATTAACCTTACAGATCTGATGTAGGACAAGTTGGAGAATTTTCCTACGTGTCGTCTTTGCCTTACTGTTGGCTAATAAGGCAAAATGACTCAGAAAATGTCTCAGGGAAACTCATTGCGTTCTTCTTCTTCTGTGTTTTTATGTTTTATTGGCGGTATATGCAAACCAACTTAGGGTGCATATACCGCCACCTACCGGGCTGGAGTGTGGACGTCAATGACAAAGGGAATGTCAATACACACATCAGTGGTGTGAGTGTATATATAAACCTATATATACACATAAGTATATGTACACGTACAACACACTGAGTTCCTTTGCCTTTGCCATTATAACACTGTTTGTCGGAAGTTTGCTCTACTTCCGCATGTGGGCGGAGCCGGCCGGCGTCATGTCAATTAGGAGTGAAGAGGAACGATCTCAATGAACTGGTGTGGGGATTAACTTGGGCTGTTTTAGATGGAGTGATCAAGAGTCATATTTGCATGTGGAGAAATTAAATCGTATCCCACACCACGGTATGAAGCTACATTTGCTGAAAGTTATATATTATAATGAACAAAAATAAAGGTTTATTAATCTATATAGTATTTCACATCATGAATTGAGTAATTGAAAAAATAGCTTTTCAATAATGTAGTTATTGAAGGGTATGCACGTTAGAATATGTTAACTGGTATTTTTAATAATATTCAGTGCTATTTTTTACATTGACTGTGCTGTCTAAAGGACAAATGGTATAAAACTGTTTCCTGTTTGCAAAAAACACAGTTATATATCTGTGTAAGATGAGGAATATCACTAAATGCAGCAGAGGTGACACTTATTTACAGTCGCTGGGAAGTCTTTACCGTAATTCCACTAATTGAAATGTAAGTTTGCATAAAGCTGCAGTGAAGTAAGATTGTTGCAGTTATGTGGTACAGCAGCCCTAATGACTTAATTTCTTGTAAAAGGGAGTCTCCTGTCTGTTAGTGGGCTGATCAAATTTATGTGTTCACTGACTAGTTATGTGTCTTGTTAGTCTGTTTTTCAAACATCCAACAGTATTCACCAGACTTTATCTTGTGTGATTGTATGTCAGGCGTTGCGTTTCATGTCCAAAAAAAGATTTTACTGTCAGGATTTTGAACCAAGAGTTCATTCATTTTTATTGTCAGAAACCTTTCTTTCTAAATGACACACATGACTTTCAGTTCATAACGAATTAGTTATGGAGAGTGCTGCATACAAGACTTTATTACAATATTAGTTAATGATACTTGTTATATTAGAAATATTAGTAATAATATATTAGAATTATTTCATTGCCTCTCAGCAAATTCGTGTTTTCCTAACAAATGGGAGAGAAGTTGCAAATTATTACATGTGTTTTGTGTTTACTAAAACGAGTTTGGAGCAACTTTGGCCTAAAGAAGACTCTCATGCCCTCTAGTGGCAGCTGCTTTAACTTTTTATGCTAAAAGCCTCGTTACAACCACAAACTATGGTGGACTTAAAAGTCTATCGTGTGGTGAACCAAAACAAATTAGCAAATATTTGTGATTAAAACAAGTTTAAAATTATACAAATTACCAAAGGCCATTTTATTTATAAGACAAGAGCTTGTAAAGGTGCTTAGAAAAATATTCAGTTAAAAACACAGCCTAATCTTGTACATTTGCATGCATTACACCATTTAAAAAAGCAAGTTCACTGCTTTGATTTTCTCTTTTTAAAGCTCTAAGGGCGTTTCAGCAGCCAGGTGGGGACAGGCCCCCCAAGTGAGACAAAGTAGCTCCACCACCAGGGTTTCTCCGCTCTCTCCTCACGTTGCTGGTTCACGTCAGCCATCATGGTGTACTGGTTGTAGTGGTTGTACGGGTCAAATCGGTCATAGTTGCTCGAGGACAAGACGTTTTCCTCCTCCTCCATATCCGGGTCTAGCGGAGCTTTCTGCAGCACAAAGTCCACCCTGCCTGCAGACTGCATGCGAGTCGGCAAATGGACTTTCTTTGTAGCGCGGGTGAATCCGGGCGCCGAGGCGGAGACAATGTGGATGCCTGGGATGAGAAGTCGCCAGTAGTCTCCATTTTCAGCTGGGCAGGAAGAAAAATGGTCAGTATGATTATTTTGAAGCTGAACTTATAAAGACTTACTATGGAGGCATTACAATAAAGTTTCAGCGTGAAATATCTCCACAGAGTCAGAGGAGCGATACCGTATAATTTAATACTGAAGGATTACTTTAAAATGACTAAAACTATTAATGTTACATGTTAAAACGTGATATTACAAAACACTGAGGTGGCAGCATCATGCGGTAGGGATGGGATGGTAAACCAACCATGTGTATATTTTTTTCCAATTCAAAAAGAACTACCAACTGGTGTTGATTTAACACATAAAATCCCAATAAAATTTTCCAATGAAGATTGTGTTTTACCATTAACACGTTGAGTATCCTCCAGGTATATTTTACCTGTTGTGATGTCGTGCCGTATTCCTCTGACTGATATTCTCGCACCTTTTATTCCTTTTCCTTCTTCATCTTTTACAAACCCTTTGATCCCTCTGTGAGCCTGGTCAGTGACAAAAAAAGAAAAAAAATTCTATGTTTTCCTCTTTTTGTTTAGTTTTTGTCAATTTCTAACAAAAGGATTACATCTACAAATGTATCTGTGGTCAGTTCAGGTTCAGTAGGTTCACCCAAAGTTATAAAAGAAATATCTCACTGCCTCAATGAAGGCAATCAAAGCTTCTTGGTTGTCCTGCCAGCTGAGGAACAGTTCTTCTTCAGGGGGGAATTTATCACATCCCAGAGACACGGTCACCTCGAAACAGTTGGAGTGAAGGTAGTTGAAGTCTTGCATACCTGATCATAGACAAAACAAACTGCTTTAATCTTATTTCTTATAATATCAAATCACCTTACAGAATCCTCCTGTCTTGGCCCATCAAGCACTGCATCATGGCTGGTCTTATATTGCCCTCTACAGGGCTCCAGGTAGAATTACAGTTCCATATGCTTCTTTACTCACTGCCTGCAATGCTGCCCCACTGCGCTCCATTAATGACTCCTTTTGGGCTGCCGTCGTGAGGTGATCCACATTCTCTGGATATTGCTTCGTTTGAATCTGCATAAGTTCTCGCGAGAAGTTTGAAAACCTTTAAATCAGACACAAATCTAGATTTAAGCAGAAAAAAAATTTACATTTTCTTTTTTTTAAGGCTTCAAAAACAAATTCTTACTGTAGTTAATGAGTATATTAAAGTACAACCACTGATAATATATACTACTTACTGTATAAAACTGATAGTCTTTGTCTGGTGTATTTTTGGTTAAAATGTGTTTGTTCTTCATCCAGTGAAGTAATTAGAGGTGAGTAGAGGAGCCAGACATTGTACTGAAGTAAAAGCAGTGTTACTTCAAAATAAAATTATTCAAGAATTAATAAAAGGTACGGTGATGTAAAATTGACCTCGAGCAAACGTAACTGAGTACGTATAGCTATGCTACCCATCTCTCACTGGATTATAAATTTAGCTCTCTACCATGAAAATCTTGAGAGAGAATCAAAGTTTTTGCCATGCAGACTGAAAATGTAAATTTGAAAGTATTTCTTTGCCACAAATATTGGGATTTAAAATAAAAGGCAAAAACTAATTCCATTCTGATCTTATTTATTTACTTTTAAATGCACAACAATAAACTAGACATGCAATACGAAGGAAACAAACTCTACTTGTAGTAGAAAATGATTCTGTAAATGACATTAGATGTCTTATCAAGAAAAGACAGGCATATGAGAATTTTTTCTAATTTTTTATTTTGTGGTAAATTATTTTAGACTATTATCAATAGCAAGAACAAGATATGGATCACCATAGTCGACACACAGGGCCAGATGGGTGTCAATTTACTTTAGTAAATTAAATCATTCTTTCAAAACTACTTTTATGTACTTATAGGATCTGACATTAAAACGTTTGTGAAACATTTAAAATCTGTGGTTCACAGAACTCGTTTACCTTATCATCAGGTGTGGGGGAGACCATGTTCTGTCCACGCGGATGTTTGGACAGATCGTAGGGATAGGAGACCATCAGGTCGCCGCTGTGGAAGCTGGCGGAGAGCACAAACGGGATGGAGCGGATCCACTTCATGACCGCATACGTCTCTGGTGCAACCTGAGGTCCAGCATTTAAAGACTCTCTTTCAGACGTCACTTGAGTTCATCTTCTCCCAAGCAACAAAAAGATTTTGTAACAGTTTTTGTCTTTTAGACAACAAAGAGTCATTCTGTACCTTACCAAACCAGTAATTGTCTGGGATGGGGATGTGGTCGGTGCGAAAGCCCTTCTGTCTGCGTCTTCTGTAAACGACGGTCGTCAGGTCAGGAAAGTTTCTGTTCAGATCGATATTCTGGGCGTTGTTTCGGCCGACGTTCCGATAGCCATATCTGTCACCCTGTGGATTAAAAGAAGAAGGGTTTTTTTAATAAATATATAGTTATAGAAAACAACAGAACGGATCATTTTACTTTTGGGTATTTAAATGGGCAGGAAATGTTTCAGTGAACAGTTCTTAGGAAACTTGTCTTTCACTGACTTGAGTTTCTAGGCTTTGACAAAGTCAAATCAAAAGCTTATCTATAGCGAGTCTTATACATATTTAGTGGAAGCAGACTTCAACATCCAGCTGAAGATAAGTGAAGAACTGAAGCTGCAACTTCAACTATAACCAGATGTTACTTAAAAACATTAACTTCTGTTCATTTTCGCAGCAATCACATTGTGAAACTAAATAAAAGTCTCTAAGCTTCTGAGGAAATGTGTGACAGCAGCTTAGTAAATAAAGTCAGTGCAGCACATTCCACTTCTCAAGGATGAGATGGTGTTAAGCCTCACCTCGTCATCACTGTAGTTATTGTCAGGGTCCCCAGACACGGCCACCTCGTATCCGTCAGGATTCATGGAGGGCAGGATGTGGATGCGGGTGTTGTTGATGAGCGTCTGGATGCGCTCGTTTCCCTGCAGATACTCTGAACACAGGTACTGAGCCAGGTAGATCAGCAGCTGGCCACCCAGGGGTTCGTTCCCATGCATGTTGCCAACCAATTTCATCTCAGGCTCGACTAGATGGGGCAACATTTGATATTAAGCATTAATATGACAAGAAGAAGTGCTGCCTGAATCGGAGCTGCACTCACGTAGCTGATGTTCTCCAGGACTGGTTGAGAACTCGATCACCAGCAGCTCCCGGCCCTCTGTGCTGCGGCCGATGCTGTACGTCCTGGAGATTTCCGAGCATTGATCCTCTGTCTTCTTCAGGATGTCAATCATCTGGGAGCTGGAGTGGTAGGTGAACTGGATCGGTGCAGCGGCCTGTCGGGGTTGAGATACCCCCAGGTTCTGAGCAGCCTCATCTTCTTGCTCCACTGTGAAGAAACGTCACAGAGACGGCGATTTGCTAAGATAGACGTTATCTGTCCAACATGTCTCGTCTAATGCTTAAAGCATTTTTTTTCTTATTAATATCGAATGCAAAAAGCAGTTCAAATCCAACAATGCTAATTTTAGTTTGCCCTTTTTTTTGGTCAGGTTTGACACATTTAACTTCATAATCTGTTAATAGCTGGTGACTCTGCACACAGAGTTACTATCCCGTCTTTGTTTTGAGCTGAAAGAGACTGCAGCTCACAGAGTCACAGAAGAGCATAAGTTTATACGAGGTTGTTTAGTGAAGACATCTGGCTAACACACACATCAACTCAGCTCAAAACACCGTCCAGCTGGATCGCCTTCTGTCCTCCCTGAAACCCACTGGGAGAGATCGTCTTGTCGTTTCCATGTTTTATTCGTAGCTTAGTTTAATGTGGAGTCACTCAATTCCATTTTCTCAGCATTTGTTTTAATGCAAGCCATAGATTTCTAATTTTAAAAACTCTTTGCTAAAGATAACAAGAAGTGTTTGGCTGCCACATTTCAGAGTCATGTGTGAAGCAGATGACTGAGTGAACTTGTGGGATGCATTCACAGACATCAGGAAATGATTCAAACCTTCAGTCATTTTATGGTTATAGATCTGGATCTTGCAGTAAAATGAGATGCGTTGTTCCCGAAGGAAGCAGAAAAACACTATAAATCGCCTATTTCTTTTTAAACGCTGAGCTAAGGTCTATTCCCACCAATCATATGAAGACGAGCTGATTTTATGACTCTACTTTGATATGATGAAAAGAATTATTTGTAAAAAGATATCTTTTATTTTCACAAGTGGATATCGTCAACAGAGGAGTTTAAAAAAAAAAAGATCATTTATATTAACAAGATTGCCAAACAATGATAATGACAATTTGGTAAATCAACAGGAAATCAGTTACAATCTTAGGCATGTTTTAGCTCCAACTGAAGACTTCAGTGCATTTAATTGGCATGATATGTGGGAAACAAAAACAAAACAGAATTGTGAAGCAAAAAGGTCTGAAGGCGGTTTCATTTCTAAGCCTTTGGCTTCCAAAAAAACACGAGATTCAGGAAGATAATAAGACTGTGTGGAGAAAAATACAAAATCTATGAGAAATGCAAAGAAATTTTCTCAAACAGCAGCATGTTAAAAGAAAAAAATAAATATTTGAATTGCTGTAGCTGCCACACAAGAATACCAAGAAAATCATTTGATCCCATAAGAAGTCTTATTGCTGTAGCACAGTCTCACATTATTAGATTAATATGGGTGATTGTCCTGCCATACTTGTCACATTTCTGATTAAAACTGTTTTATTTTAAGTGGCATTTTAAGAAATGTCCCCAAATTAAAGGTTGTTAGTCAAGATTAATAAATGTTTTCAAGTCTTTATCTTTCATTATGACATTATACTACTGCAATCAAGGTTTAATATAAGTTTTCTGACTTTTCATGGATTCTTACAAAGGGTGATAATAAATGTGGCAGGCAAAGCAAGCAGGCCACACTAATCAAAACTTAAAAAAAGAAAAAAAACATTCAAACTAGAAATATCAAAACAATCACCATGGAATATAGAGTGGAATATAAAAAATAACATTCAGTAAGGCAGCATGTTACTACATGTTATGTTTTGAAACTGACCACATGTGATGCCTAATTCTTACCATGATTGGAGAAAATTGTTTAAATTAGGCAGATAAACCCAACAAAACTCCACTGACTCTGCTTCTGGCTGACAGTGTTAATGCTTTCATGATAACGTAATGTTCTCTCTTGAAAATCCTGAAAACATTCCAGAGTGATCTCACTGATCAATACCTCCCATTATATCACAGCTATTCATCGCTTTTTTGTTATTTCCTAATGATAAAAGTCAGACAAACTCTTGTTTTTCTATTTTGATCCCTGCAGTTCACCTGGCATGAACTGAGCACAAGTAAATAAACGAACAAGGTGCAGTGGAAGATTTTCTTTCCAAGCTTTGTCAAGCAGTAAAGCCACAATAAATTTTAAAAAAGCATTTAAAACTTGTTTCTGGCCGTACCCAAAATATACTAAATCCTTTTATTACCTTTAAGATCCTCCAGCGGGTCATAACATCCCTCCTGGTCACTCACAAAGAAGCGATCGCAGTCCAGGAAGTACGGCCAGGCCATCTGGATCCCCTCAAAAGCATGACTGCATCTTTTGTGCACGGCCTCACAGGCGCTGTGGCAGGGCCTCAGCACCTTGTTCCCCTCACAGCGGGGGGCCAGAACCGAGCAGCCCAGCATGCGGATCTCGGGGTTGCACTGTCCGCCCAGCAGCGGCTCGACCACGCTAATGAGAAGGTACTCGACGCCGGTTTCTGCGTCCCTGCGGGTGAAGTGGCCGAGGATGTTCGGGAACATGGTGCGGGTGTAGGGCATGTCGTCGCAGTAGGACAGCAGGATATCTGTGCATTTGGCTGTGATAGGAAGGGAAAAATCTAATTAGGGATATTTATCTATAAATCACATGATGATTGACAAATAAATCATCTTTATCTATAAATGAAATTATTTGAATGGCTCAATTTTTCCACATCTTACTACTCTTCAGTGGATCACCACATCTTTTCCTTCCACTAAACTTCCCATTAGTACTCCTATCTTGTAGCCAGAGTTAATTTAATATACGTGGCTATAACAAATAATCTAAAATGCACAGTTGTCATAATTCAACATGCATTGTGCAAACATTAAGTCATAATGCAACACATCTTTAAAAAGAGAATTTAATGTAAACTTCGTAAAATACTTTTTTGCAACTTCATCATTGGCATCAGACAAATCACATGTTTTATGCTGCATTCACGTTCTGCTGAAGGATAAGATAAAGATTAAGTGTCGTTTTATTTTGAAAGGTCCATTATCCTTCTCTATTTGTCACAAAATGCTATCCTCAATCATCTGCTCCTAAATATTTCCATTATCTGTGGAAATTAGAATCTGAATATTTCATGCCTCCATCGGTCATCTAAAAATACTCAACCGTATCAGATTCCGTTAACACTCCGTGGCTTTATGGGATTTATGATCCTGTTTGTGACTGAAATCAAGTGATTTAAAGAAACCCGTAGAACTGCTTTTGCTCATTAGAGGTGGATTTATTTTTTATGTGTTTATTTTACTTTTTTGTGTCTTTCAAGGTCAGAAGCATGAGGTGCTGTCTTTAAAAATTCAAACATCCCTGCGAGTTTCTGGGCTGCGATTAAACGGGGAGAAGACGAGCATGACGACTTTCTTCCGTCAAGCTGGAGGCTACTTACGCTTTTCTTCCACTGCTGGCTTGCACTGTCCTGCAAAACACATCGATTTGATCAGTGACCGCTAGGTGGCAGAGTGGTTTCTTTGAATGCAATAAACTGGATAATAAACTCTCTTCATTCCCTTCTTCTTGCTGTGGCAGCTCTCTAATAGACAAAACACCATACAACCCGTCTGGAAAAGCGAACTTATATGTTAAAAGTGATTTGCAATTAATTATGCATGGATTCAAATCAAACTGTAAACATGAAAAGTCTCCAAACAAGCATCTGTCTGACGTTTCACTCACACGTGAACCCGATCGTGTCCAAATGTGCAGACTGTCCTGGAACAAGGATGAGAAAGTTTACCTCTTATCTGCGGGTCGCATCGCGGCACAGCTCCGCATAAAGGCACCAACATCTGCAGCAGAACCAGCAGCATTTTCCCCCCACGCTGTTATAACCCCGCTCCGGTCTGTGGCACCTCGCTGCACACGCAGTCAGAGGGTGTGTTTTTCACTCGGACTGCGTGAACTTCCCTAACAAGCCAGGCATTCCGATGAACTTCCACGAAAGAGGCTAAGCAGCGGAGCTGCAAGAGGAAATATCACTGAGCTGAAGTAAACTTTTATGACAATGCAAATGGATAATTCTTTCGTTTTCACGTGTTATGCACAATGGTTCTATGTCATGTTTTAATTTAAAGGGAAAGCACCATTATTGTGCTTTCTACTTTTCGAGCCATGTCAAAATGTTTTAACTGTACAACTCATTGTTTTATGTTTAGTCCTTGTGATTGGCGTGGTTAAATACATTTTGGCTTTTGAGTCATACTTTAATGTTATCGAAAAACAATGTAAACCAGAGTAAAAACAAAATAACTGACTGGAAATGTGTCCTCCACCCTACGCATCAACAATAACGATCAAACCTACTGAGGGTTTTACATCATTGTTGAGAAATTTTGTCAAACGTTCAGGTTTTCTAGCAGGAAATAATTCCACACTACCTCAATCAGATTGATGTTCGATCTTTGACTAGGCCACACAAAAACTTCATTATTTTTACACCTGGATTTTCAGGTGTGCTTTGAATTATTTTCCTGCGGCTCAACTCAAAGTCACAAACTGATGGGCAGACATTTTTTGTAATGTCAGATGTAGCAGGATACCAGTCAAGTTTCTCTGTTTTCTCATCAATAAACAGAATAAAAGTCTTGGGGGTCATCAGTTTTGTTTTGGTTTTTTTGGGGGGTTTTTTTGGTAAATAGGAGACAGGACTTTTAAGGTCATAAGCAGTGATTTTGGACTTGAAACTTTCTTACTGTTGAATCTTGAACCCTGACAGTTTTGGGTGTACAGGACTTCAGTTGTTGTTTTGGCTAATTTTGTGACTTCCTGGATGAGTTTTTGATGGACTAAACAGTGGAGTCATTTTGATGGGCTGCCCACTCCTCACAAGGTTCACCTCTAACATGCTATTTTATTGGGGATTTCATAAGACTTCAAAGATTAAAATGTTTGAGTTGCACAACTTTTCTTCTCTGGAAATGCTCAAATATTGGACTAAAATTTTGTGATATCTTCAACACATTAATTAACATTCAAAAAGCCCGAATAACTACTGATTACATTTACTTTGAGAGGTTATGCAGACATCAGGCTTTCAGGAAACATGAGGCACAGTTCAGTTTGTTTGGACAACACTATATTTTCTAATAAGTCTAAATCTAGAAGAGGAGTACACCTAACACTGTGTGAAAGTTGCAGTATTAGTTGGCTTTCCAGCTGTGATTTTCTCAGATTATTCCATCATGTGGACTGCTGTTTTACATCCAAGTCAAAGCAGAAGTGCTTGGTGATTTGCTGCTGTTCAGGCAGAAACAAAAGCACCAGGACATCAAGCCAACAGAGCCATTTAGCACTGAGACGCTGCTAAACTTTGCATAAGAGTAAGTATATATTTTCTAGAGTGAGACACGGTTATTATCAGCAGACTTGATTACCACCCACTTCAGTTCATATGTGTGTCAGCGGAGCAGCTTTGCTCTCCCTCTAAATTATTTCTGGAAAATCCCAGACATGATGGCACGCTGTAATAGATTTTTTTTTTTAAGTGAACGTGTAATACCTTTTCAACTAATTATAAGGTCTCCTCTTCAAGCTGAGCAGACCTGATTAGCATAATGGCAGAGTGAATATTCAAAAGGGTTCGAGGCAGGAGGGCAGGCAGACGAGAAGGAGGTTGGTACAGAGGGGGGTTAAAAAAAACTGCTGCATCCTTCATCTACATCAGGAATATTGATTAGATCCTTAGCATGATCCTTCATGCATTATGCAAATTACAGCCTAACCCAGAAACTGAAGGGAAGTGAAACCTAACAGGGGAGATCGTTCCTTGTGTGAATGCTTGTGTGTAATTGTAAAGAGAGCTTGTAATCATACGTGTTTGATCCTGCTGAGGGAAACTAGATGTGGATCTGTGGGAAACGGCTGAGTCACTCATGAAAGGCAACCTGCTGTAAAAGTATTTACACCTTTTGTTGCACGTCAGTCGGAACAGTTCAGTGCCCATTTGAATACAGCCTCTCTGATACTTTGAAGAACTATATACTTAGCTGCACTTAAAGCTGCAGGTCATTTCAGGTACATCTCTACCGACTTTGCACTACTACGGTCTGACATTATCATTCACTCTTCTGTGCACCAGAGCTTGAGAGGAGTCAGACTGGATGGAGAATGTCTGTGGACAACAATCTTCAAGCTCAAATGAATTTAAGCTCGGGCTTTGACTGGGTCATTTTAACACAAATATGCTTTTAATCTAAAACAGTCTATTGTAGGGACAGCTCTATGTTTATTCTTAAAAAAATAAGTCTACACTTCTGTTTCAAATCTTTTTCAGACTCCAGGATGAAAGCTTAAAATCTGAAAGCTTTATTCTGGAGAGGTTTGCTATTGTTGACTAGCAAAGGAGGAGAAACTTCTTTATTCAGTTATATCTCACGCTCTGAGCGTTCGTCCCTTCCATCGCTCTAAAGGATGAGTGGTTACAGCACGTATGTCGCCACGCACGCATCTTCTGTTTGAGCAGTTTTAATTACCAGCTTCTCCTTTATCAGCCTCCGATGATTGGGGTTAATTATGATTTGTTAAAGTAGCCGAGCTCTGGCCCTGTTTAAACCGAGAGTCGCTTTTCTGCTCAAAATGCATAAATTCAGAGGCTTTGAGAGCTTGAGTTCTGATCTTCCTTCACTTGACGCTGAGAATAATTAAAGCCAGTGTGGTTTGCATGTGATTAAGCCAGATCCATTAGTGAGTTAGCGTAAACTAACTGAAGAGAAGAGAAGAACATTGACCAAACTTTTAATTAATCTTGGGAATATGCGTAATCTTGGAGTGGAAGTTTCGTTTTTGCAGCTATTTTTATGTCTTCGGCATTACAAAGAGGACTAAATGGAGCCAACAGGAAGACGTGAATAACTCTGCAACACTTCCAGAGAGACTTATGAGTCATATTTCTCTCTTTCAATCTTTTTCCTTCCAGGAAAAATTCAATTTTAGACATGGGATAATGCATTTTGGGGAAACTAGCCCTGTAATTTCATTTCCATTTCAAATGACTAAATGTTGAAATTTCTAAATTAAATATTAAAATAAAATATAGCTTCCAAACTTACTTTTGTTGCCCAGTAAATATGCATTCAAAAACATTTTTATTCATGTTTTAGTTTAGTAGTTACTTTTTTATTTAACCCAGCCTTCAATTTTAGGCCATTTGAAATATTATTGTTACTAAATAAACATTAGTATCAAACATAGTGAAACCCCTACAACAATTAAAAGATGAAACTAAAGAATTTTATTTCATTTATGCTGAACTTTAACAGCATAAAATTGTGTTGGAACTTGTAATTAGTAATCCACGGCTTCCTGTTTTCTCTTTGTTTATATATAGCTTTAAAAAGAGTCCTACTTCTGTTTTCCACAAATCGAAATGGTAAAGACAAGACAACAAGAGAAATTCAGTGTATTAAGATCAATATGTGTTGGTCTTCATCATCCTTTAAAAAAACTACTTACCTAAGATTGCTGCAGTACGGAAGAAATCAGATGTTTGAAACACCTGAAACTGCAAAACAGGTTTGTCTAAGAAGCACACATGAGGATGGCTAGAGGTGTAAAAACAGAGGAACTATTGCGGTCACTACACTATTACTCTCTATTTATATTCTAAAGAGGATTTTAAGACTTTTCAGGTAAGTATGACACTCAATAATTTAAACATTCGATGACAGCTTCACAATGAATCTCTTTTATTGCACATAGTCTGACAATCACTCCGTCAGAGAACAGCAAGTGGCTCACGGGAGGGAAAAGACTCATGTGGGTAAAACGCATCTAATTAAACGCATTTACTCCTATTGAAGCAGCTGTCGTAAAAGTATAACAGCTGTCGTAAAAGTATATATGTGACTTTTTATAAGTAAAAAGTCACATATTCATATAAACTTGGCACAAAACGAGTGTAATTTAAAGCACTTAGAGACCATGACTGTGCTACATCGAGTCTGTCCTCGACAGTCTAGACAAAAAGCTGCTCCTGTACAGTGCAGTGCGAAACACGGTCAGCACACTCAACTCGCATCGACGTCGGCAGGAACCAGTCGACTGGCGAGGAAACAGAGGCTGCTAGTACAAATATGTCCCGGTTAGAAGAGGGTTATCTAGTACATTCAGCTGCTAACTGGCTCTTTGAAGGGCAAGTCTGGTGATGTGCAGGAGTTTCTCACTGTCAACAAAGTTCATGAAAAGAAACAAACTGAGGCTGATTTTAATTTTGCCTTCAAAAATTCACGAACTTGTGTGCGTACTTTCTGAGATCGGTGAGGTTATCTGATCATTCATTCTCTGTTTCTAATTACACAGACTTAGAGGTTTAGGAGAATGACTGGAAACTTAGACAAGCCGCGAAAAACTTCACCTTACTGGAGAACTCCTCAACATTTACAGCTTTTTCACAAAACCTTTTCACATTTTTGTCTCATTTAGACCTAAAAATTCAACATCCATTAACATTTTTATGTAATAACATACCAAAACAAAGTTGTGCAGAATTGTGAAGTGGAAGGAAACATATTCTGAGTGTGAGAAATGGAAAATAAGGGCTAGGCTGAACATCTCGCATAGTTCTGCTCAGTCCATCATGTGAAAGTAAGGAAAGAGCTGCAAACTAACCGAGAGAAAGCTGTCCGCCTAACCTGACAGTCAATTAGAGGAGCAGCCAGCTCATAAAAGAGAACCTGTTGACAAGATAATCAGTAGTTATACACTTCAGAGCTCTGGTTCTTATGGAAGCGATTGCTGAAAGAAAGTGGCTTGGAACAAGGGAAGTATGAGGCACAGCAAACACATGGAAGAAGATGCTCTGATTGGATGAAGACAACATTTGGAGACTAACAGAGGAGACTAACAATGCACATCACACCGTCACAGAGGTGGTGGCAGCATTGTTCTGTGCAAGAAAACTGTCCAGTGCCTGCAGAGGAATTAAAACTGGGGTCAAAATTTAACTTCTGGCACTGCAACACACAGACAGAGCTACAATGGAATGGTTTGGATAAAAGTATGTTTTAGAATAGCCTAGTCAAAGCCCAGATGTAACTCCAATTAAGAAGACTTTACAATTTTGTTTACAGGTGTTCAGAGATTGGGCTATTAAGAATTGTGAAAAATCTCTAGATGTGCAAAAAGACTTGCAGCTGTTTGAGGGTTTGTAATGACTCAGAGGACTGAAAACAAAAACAAGCCACACACTTCAGATTCTTACATGTGCAACCTTTTGAAAACCGCATATTATTTTGCTTCCACTTTACAGATTTACATAACTTTGAGTTGTGCCATCTCATAAATTCCCAGTAAGACGCATGGAAGTATGTTATTGTCTTGTTTATTTCAGCAGCAAAACAGCTTCAGAGCCTGAAATGTCATGTTTCATTGTTATTGTAACATGACAATGTAGAAAAACTCAAAAAGAGTATAGAATATATCTGCAGTTTAATGATGGATGGGAATAATTACTGACATCCAAAGAAACTCAGGAGAGACAGGCTTGTGTTTATAAATCTGTTGATAATTTGATTCATCTAGTTAAGTGTAAAATTTCCCGTTGATTAAAAGATCTGGATAATAGTTTTTACCTTCTCCAATCATGGAGAAGGTAAAAAAAAATATATTAAAAAATGAGAAAACATCAGAAAACTGGCCTTGAGATTAGGCTTTTAGGGATCCACAGGTAGATTAGGGTGCAAACCTATCATTAAACATTTCTCCCCTTTTGTTCTCTGTGTTGGTCTTCAGCCACTCTGATGCAGCCCAAAATAGACAGGCTGTTTGGAAACTGTAAGGTACCGAGAGACAAATAACACCTTTCATATTTCTGCCTTCTTGTGGAGCTTGTTGACAGTAACAACAATATAAAATATCACCAGGCTTGTCCTGCAAAACAGATTCTGTCTCCTGTAAGCACAGAAGTTTTAGGAAATGTCCCCGGACAAAGTGCGTCAATATTCAGAGACTGACAAGACAGCGCAAAGCTTCCTAGCACAAACTAGTCGTTCGTGTCCCGGTGGGTCCTCTGGAGGTTTCCAGGAGTGTGAACTTGTCCAGGGTAATGAAAACAATAAGATGGTTGGTTGGTTCAGCACTGAAAAGACACTTCTTACACGTTGCTGTTGTCTTTCAGTTTGAAATAACCTGAATCTGTGACGTCCAGGGGGGTGAAATTGGTTGGTTTCTGTGTCGCTTGTTGTGGCTGATGAATCACAGACTCAGCTGTTTACCAGAACCATCCTACCGAAACTCGCTTGTCTCCCCTACATCATACACCCTATACCCGTCCATCCTCCCACTTATTCCTGCCTTTCCATTCCTCTCCACCCACTACCTTTCTTTTTTCTGCTCCTTCTTCGCCCTCCACCCACAATCTGTCCCCTCCATCTCCACTCTCCTCTCCCTTCCCTGACAACACCCTGTAGTCTCCGTCTCCTCCGTCCGCCCACCTCCTCCTCATGAGCCAACCTGTTTTTGGGGCTCGCTCTGCCGGAGAGCACCTGTCACGTCCAAATCCGTCACATTTTTGCCATTAGCTGATCCGCTGAAGACTGTAGTCATTCTCCGTGTCCAAAGAGCTGTTGTGGCCCGACGAAGGGTAAAGGTCGCGGCGCAGCAGCTTGTTGACGACCGTAACCAGGACCTTTTTGTACTGCTGGCGCAGCAGCGAGTAGGCAAACGGGTCGGACGCAGCCTTGCTGTACGTCAGGCACTTACTGATGATGCCCCAGTGTCGGTTGACATCTACGAAGGGCAGAAGCTCGGCCAACCTGAGGAGACAGAAGCTGATCAGAGACGCTGACCCAACCTGGAGAGTTCATTTCTCACCTTTAAAATAACAATGATTTTTGCTCCAGTTTTCTGGTTAAACCCATTACATTCTTCAAGTTTTTAGGTACATTTATTTTGCAAAACACCTAAAACTAAGGTTTACATCTGACTAGACCATTCAAGGAGTTGAAAATGATTAGACCTCAACCATGTTTTGCAGCTCTGACTGTTTAGGGTCTCAAGAGTTTTGCAGCTTTTCCTCCAGGATTGCCCTGCATTTCAGCTTTACATCAGTTCTGATAAGCTTCCCAGATCCTGTTGAAGAACAGGATCTCCAGAGCATGATACTGCCACCACCACCGCTGCTATGACACCTACATCGCTCATTGTAAACTACGATTGATATTTCTTCTGGCTTTTTTTTTTTTAACAATGTCTTTCTGCCCCTTTAAAGGTCGAGAGTCTGAAAGCACTTATCTTCCACTTTAGAATTTATGTTGCTCAATCAGATAAACATCTTATCCAACCCCACATCCACCAACGAGAAAGATTTACATTTATGGGTGTAATGTGGTGAATTTGGACAAAGTTCAATTGGTTTGGATACTTTTGCCAGGTACTGAATTTCCCTCAAAAGGAAATTTACTCAGCACAAACTTGAAAGAAAACAGAAAATGGTATCAGCCATGGGAAAGTCTGACTAATGCTTGTCTATCAATACAGTAAATATGAGCTATAAAATATGATGCAATAAAGCAACAATGGCTAATAAATAAAATGATTAACCATGCACCATAAAAGCCATGATTTCCCACACAACTGGCTCCTAATTTCCAAAAAAATGATTCCATCCCGATCGTTTTCTCTGATGTTGTGCCACTAAAATGAAATTGGATCATACGGGCGCAGTTGAGCTGGAGATTATTGCAATTTACCAGCTCACGGCTGATCCAGATGAGATATTTAGGTCCCAGCTGGATCCTTCCACGGGGTCAGGAGGTCAAGTTATGCACTTCAACAAGCCAGTCGGGAATCTTTCCCTGATAACGTCTCATCCTCCCACCAGAAATGTCAAGCTAGTGGATTTTCAACACCAAATCTGGAGAAACATGCGTTATCTCTATATTTCAGTGTTTGAATTACACCATTAATGGGGTTCTCTTGAGATGGGCATTATGGCTTTCTGCCCAGGCAGATATATCCAGTCGGGACCATCAGAAAAAAATATATCTGCTGTTGTGATGTAAAGAAATTTTCTATCTTTCATTTGCACATCCATTCAGAGAGAATTGACGCCCCCATGCTGCTACACTGTTACCTAAGGAGTCTGTTTGCCAACTGATCAACTATAATCTGACATATTTTAATTGATAAAACCTCAATTTGGTTATTCTACAATGAACAGGGATTATTTAAAAGCCAAAGTGGCATTTGTGAAACCTTCCACCTAACTGTGAAATCTGAAAAAGAACCTCATCAGTGCTTTATTTAGCACCAATACAAGTGTGAGTAGTTTATTTCAATCAACTTCTATTTAATTATCCCATACTGTTTATAGATGTTTTAGAACACAAACATGGGTTTTCTTTATGAAAAAAGGGCAGACAGTTCTTAGTTTTCTCAAAAATATGATTGAAACCAAATCATCTACCAGTTCAGTAAAGTCCTGGCCACATCCAGGCCCCTCTGATGTTTCTGTTTACCCCTGTGATCAGCGGAAACTCTAATATAAAACATGCTTACATTTTTAATTCTGCAGGGAAATTTAAATGTTTTTATTTTGAAAAAACATGATTTTTTTTTTTTTTTCTTTTGGAGATGACTCTCTTATCTCTATTTTCTGTTTGTTTTGAGTCAGTGTTAGTAGCATTGCAAAGAACTGTTCAGATTAACGCTGCTAGGTTAACATTCTATGCTAGGTTCAAGGTTCAAATCCAGGAGTTTACAGTATTTTCCCAGTGAATGTTTTTGTTCTCTCTGGGTGCTCTGGCTTCCTCCCACAGTTCAAAAACATGCATGTTAGATTATTTAGGTCCTCAGAAATGACTTTTAGGTGTGAGTGTGGCTTTTCGTCCTGTGTGTCTCTGTTGAAGCAAATTATTATCTGATTAATAATTGATTGCTCTTAATGTTGTGACTACACCCCATCCCCATTAATTTGTCCATGTTTTGTTTGTCTGACGTGTTTGTCTGTCTGCAGCCTAATTCATGCAACAACCACCACTTTATAATCCAGTTTGATGAGATATGAGTGTGAGCTGCAGAATGTCACCTAATGTTGTGGCAGATCTTTGTTTGTCTGCTGGTCGCTGCAGTGAGACGATGACTAACTAACAAAGATATTCAGACTACAGGGGTTTTACACTAAATTAAATAATGTATGAATTCCCATCAGGTAGTCTTACCTTGTAATTACATAAGGAGCAAAGCAGATGATAAATGAGCCGATGAAGATGCTGATCTTCTTTGTGGCTCTCTGCTTTCGCCTCTTCTGCTCAGCTAAACACCTTTGTTTGACGCTGCAAACAGCAAAGAGAGGAATTAAGCCCAAAAGTCCCACAAATCAACAGATAAATAAATAGAAGAGCATTTAGATGTCACATACGGAAGTCCAAAAGTATAACAGTTCAATAAAAAAATTATTGTTAAAGAAAGAAACACTGAGTTAGATATAGCATGGTGGTCATAGCCACATTTTAATGAATAAATAACCATTATTCAAAATTGATTGTATGTAATCTATGGAGGTCCAAAGGTGCCACAAATTCAAGTCGTTGTTTTTGTTTTAGTCTTTAGCAGTTTCTTCTTCTACTGCTACAGTAACTGAGACAGAGAACAGGCACAAGGGGGAGACGAGAAGAGGACGTGTGGGGCCCATTTTATCTGTAATTGTTGCGTGACATCATCTGAGTCCTGCCGTCATGTGGAGTGGGACCTGTGAGATTTGGTTCGTGTTAAAGTGAGTGACTGGTGACTTTAACAGCCTGACCCAGCACCATCTGGATGCAACAGTCTGATGACAGAAAGAGAGAATCAAATTTTCCCAGAAAATTCTCAGTTATATCTCGAACTACTAATTATTCAAAATGAAATATTGATATAAAAATCTATTATAATCTTATTAAATAAAATTTGAATCAGTTATTCAGTGTAATTTAAACTCAATATTCCCAATGAGATTTGGGAATATTAATCCCACATTCAAGCCCCGCCCCCTGAATTTGATTGATAATGTAGTTGAAGGTTTCACAATGACATAAGGCTGATAAATGTCTCTTTTTTTAGAATAAATAAATATTTTTATTGGCTATTTATTGAGACGTGGTATTTCCTTTGTATGGAAAAATCCTCAGGTGTTTGTCACCCAGTAGACATGTTTAAATCTCTCCTTTAAAACAAAAGCATCCACGTCTTACTGCAGGGGCTAAATTTTATGAGCTTTCATTACAGCTTTTTGCTTCTTTTTAGTCTTGGTGTATTTACATATTTTATGGTTAAACTGTCTTGATTGATATTTGTCAAATGTTTTAACACTGAAAATGTGCCCTTTGTGCCGATTTCTGTCATGGTCAGGATTCTCTTGCAAAAGGGGTAAATTATATTGATGAGATGTTTACTAGACAAATAAAGGTTTCAATAAATAAAAAAAAAGAAATACATTACATGTACTCTTCTCAATGTATCAGTGTAGGTATTAGCTTTTTATTTATTTATTTAATATTTGTTTGTAATGCCTAATTAATGCATACCTATGTGATAATTATCCTGTACACATTTATTTAATTGTATATTTATTATATTTTTAGCAAATAGCATTTTAAATAGTTATTTAATTTGATTTAGCTATTAAATTAGATTTGATTACCTTTATTTTCACTCTAAATATACAATTAAATAATGAGTTTTGCTCTACTTAAGGGGATTTGAAGACATTTTATACACTCAAAAACACACATACCTACAACACTAGATTCAGACAATCAACACCGATGTAGTTGAAGAAATAAATGATCGAAATATTTGAAAAATATCTGAAAAATAAACAGAACAATCACGCAAACAATCAAGATAACAGCATATGTCAAAGTGATTGACTGCGAGGTTATTTATTAAATTGTGGCACTTCTGGCGAGCCATACTCGTCACATTTTATCGTCCGGATAAACTCAGTTACTGTAGTTACGAATAAAAAAAAAGTTAGAAGTGTCACCTTGGGTGGATGTCGACCAGCAGAAACAGAGTCTGCATGGTGATGATGTCGATCCTCTTGCAGTGGAACCTGGCGACTTTCAGCACTTTCAGGTAGGTGAAGCACAGGATGAGCAGCGACAGCACGAAGCTGGTGGCGTGGAAAACCACAGTGAAAACCGTGAACTTAACTTTGTCGCTGCCTCCGCCGCTGGGCTGCAGCGTGCAGGACGCGTACACGTCGCTGTAGTCCACCCAGGAGAAGAGCAGCGCCGTCAGCGAGAAGGTGAAGGAGTGCAGCCAGGAGTAGCCCACCATGATCACCGCGTCCTTGTAGCGCATCTTGGTGGCGTAGCTGAGCGGGAAGACCACCGCGATCCAGCGGTCGATGCTGAGCGCCGCCATGCTCAGCATCGTGTTCGCAGTCAGGAAAGTCTCCAGGAAGCTCACGGTGTGGCAGACGCAGTCCCCGAAGGGCTTCTGGTTCCTGACGACCCCCAGCAGGGTGGCCGGCATGTTGAGCACCGTGATGAGGATGTTGCAGAAGGACAAGTTCATGGTGAAGACGCCGGGCACCTGCCGGCGGATCTCGGTGCTGTGGACGAAACATAGCAGCACCAACAAGTTTGACAGCAGAGACACGACCGCGACCACGACGATGAACAGAGCGAAGAGAATGTCAGCAAAGTCCATGTCTCTCACAGCAGAGAAGTAAAAAATAATAATAATAATGATCCCCTCTTAGGTTACCTGCGCCTGCTGGCTGCAAACAAGTACCTAAAATCAGCCATCATCAGCCGCCGCTCATGTCTCCGGAAAGAATCCCAAATTAAATTCACTTAAAATCCCGGCGCGTCCGCGCGTCCTCTCCAACTTCCCGGGGCGCTATCCAGCGTGCTGAAAACAGCCAGCATCTCCCACCTCACACTTTCCATCTAGTTCCCATTAACACCCCGACTTTAGAGCAGAGAGAGGAGCTGTGGCAGAGTGAGGAGAGGCATGCCTCTCAGCGGCAGCAGGCGGCCCACTCGTTCAGATCTGGTGGGGGACTGGAAGGACCCGGGTGGTGAACAGCACGTCCACTGAAGTGAGTGACCTACATAGCACGTGAAGAAACGGCGATCACAGCCACAGGCACGAGAGAAAAACAAAAAAAACAAAAACAACTCAACTCTTACCTCCAAGAGAGTAAAATCGTTTCAATGAACTCTCACTCACTTTTTAGTTCTCAAACATAACGGAAAACCCCACAACACGTGAGTCATGATTCAAGTTTCAGCTGCCTGAATATTAGTAGGCAGGATGAAGAGAAGCAGAACAATGTGCTGCTACTGCTGCTGCTTCACCCGAGACCAGATGCGCGAACTCTGCGATCAGGCGCAGGCAAAAGGATCGTTTCCCCTTAGACGCAAAGTGCGCCATTATTCATGTCGGCAATGCAAAAATATTAGGACATCTGAAACACTGCAAGTTTGAGTTGCACAATTGTGCTTTTGGTCTGGTTTAAAAACTAAAACAGCAACTTATTTCTGTCTTGCATGGAATATGAGAAGGAGTCAAACCTTTAAGGAATTTCCTTACTGACAAAATGTAGATTTTAGCCTTAACAATAAACTATTTCTAAGGATTTTTATCGGTATCCTTTTATATTTATCGGTATCCTTTTATACTCATGTGCATAAAGCATAAATATATGTATATACCTGTAGATATGCATGTAAAGTGTCATTAACTTGATGCTTTCATTCAAATTGAAAACCCCTTTGGTATAAAAACTGATGAGAACAAAATGTTCAGGGCTTTGTGAAGTTTCAGGGAAGCTTAAGATCATCTGAAAACTGAACATGTTTAATTAGAGGATCTGAACCAAATATTCAGTCTACAAATTAAATTAACTCTTTCACAACTCTTCAGTTAAACACTTTTGCACTATAGAAACAATTTTTGTAGGATATCAAACATGACACGTCTCATATCAAGAAAATGTGTTCTAATGTTAGCTACCTTATTTTGGTAGCAAATCCTGTGAAAACATTTAATTTACAATTAAGCCTCATTCACTCAGCTATCAACCAAATTTATAATGTGAAAAGTCAGACAACAATTAGGCTGGTGTTACTATCGGTTGTGTAGTGAAGAAACTAACTTAGATTTATAGTCAAGAGACTTTCATCTTAAGACTGAAAATTTAAGTGGAAAACCAGGTTTAGCTTATCTTTGCTAATGCTAAAGATAAGGTTGCTAGCAAGCTATTCTTCTTAAGTCTCAGGCCATTGTTGCCAATTAATAGAACAATTCATCTGTGGCTGACAGGGAAAGAGTTTTACATGTCACCTTGTGAATGTCTTACTTTAGTTAGCAACACAAAGATTAAAACTGAAAACTTGAGTTGTCATAGACAGGATTTGCATGCCACCTTGTCAGGAATAATGATGTTAATTTACTGCTATACTACCATTTTTTAAACTTAATTATAAACCTCTTCTTGTTTTAATTTTATCATGGAGCAAAATCTCTATTTTGTTTACATTTTCTTTTGTTTCTTTTCCAGTGCAGCTTTACTTAAAGATTATTTCATTACTTTTCTGTCCGATGCCCATGTTTAGTCCTCTACAGCAGATTCAGGTACTTTTCAGAAAAAAATTCTGCTCAGTAGTAAAAAAAAAAGGAGCAACAACAAAAAACAAAAAGACACACACGCTATCCAATTCTATAAAATATTAAAGAATAAACTCGCAGCCTCCCTCTGGTTGGAAGCCACCCTGTTGTCGATGAAAGAGCCGCGTTTCAGAGACGCTTTTTACTGAGTCATGTTCAACTCCAGAGATGCTCATGCAGACAATGACTCACAGGGGTCAGACACAGCCTGCAGGGGGTTTTCTGTATCATTTTTATTATTTATTTATATTATGTTATTTCAATTCTTATCCGCTTATCACGCCCACTTGCTTTATTTTGCTTCCTACATTTTATTTATGTAAGAGTGGTACAAAGTGGGAGGGAGCTCACTTTCCTCTGAATTTAGTGTCGATTTCATACACTTTTTTGGCACCTTTGGTGAAATGATGAAGATTTATTTTTTACCACAATTCTCACTGAGAACGGCGGCAGGATAAATTTGGCTTGTTGTCCGCTTTTGTTTGCCACTGATTATTGCTCTGACTGCAGATATATCCATGTTTAAAAGCAGTATCTCTTTTCACGTAGCAACCTGCTACAATGGCATGTTTTCTGTCTTTCCCATTTTGAAGAGTGGCTAACTTCTGATCACAGTCAACTTTAACTGTTTTTATAATGGCTTTATGCTACGATAAAGCCTGACAGCACTGAGCTCCATGCATCTTTCTGTGGGCCTATCAGAGAGAAGAAAGCAGGAGAAAGAAAGCAGCAGTGGGAAATTTCAGCTCCCTATAAACAAATGAACTAATGCCTGGGAGAGAGCTCCAGCTGGGCTCCCAGGAGGGAGGTGCACAGCTATTTATAGTCCCGATGAGGTGTCACCTCCGATATAACTCCTGGCACCACAGTATTACCTAACTGACAGATAACGCGGGAACACTGATTGCAGGCAGACCCATAGCAACAGATGAGTTCAGCTTTGAGAGAATAGTTTTACATGTGTTGATGTGTTTTTTTGGGGAGTGTGGAGGGAACGGGGTTTTATCCAAAAAGCCTTGAACTACAAATGTACAGTTGTATTAGAAAGAAACATAACCTTTTTTATTTTTCTGTCAGATCAAACTTAAATCAGACCAAACTTGCCCTGCTTTAGGTAAGTTGAGATGCACAATTTTTTTCTCTTTCCTAAATCCTCATGTGACATCATGAAAAATTGGAAAAAATTGATCAGGAAGAGAATTATTGAACACCAAAAGTCTGATTTTTGGAGCCCAAAACAAGCTTTTTCTTCAGGTATTTATCAAATTACTCAAACTATTCATTTAGTAAAAATATATATATATGTTTTGTTTTAGAGTTCCACATAAGTGGAGTGATGCAGTTTCTGTAGTAAAACCGCTGCTGTGGCTGAATACACTGAAATCTTCCCTCCACTTCACAACACACCATCTCTCCGAAAGCTTCCAGATTTGCAACGTACCTCAAGATGTTACGTAACAACACCTGACCTTTTCTAAAACCCTGATCACCTGTGGACAGTGAGGAAAGAGCCTGGGCTGCACAGAGACAGTGTGATCTCAGCACGGTTGTGAAATCGCCCTGCAGCCCCACGGTTACCTGAGATGTCACTCGCATCTCGCTGGTTTGCTTCACCTTTTTTTTTTCTTTGAAGTTCACTGCTTTCACAGTATCCCCAGAGCGCAGAGCAGGCCCGGGGACAGACAGGCAGGAAGGAGGGAGCGTCAGAGGATTTCAGGTCATGCATTAGTTTTTCAACCCTCATCTTCAAGGCACACTGCCCTGCATGTTTTAGGCATTTTCCTACTTCAGCACACATGATTTTAATTGATGGCTGATTAAGTGGCTTTTGCTGAACTCCAAACATCTGAATGGGGAGTGTTGAAGCAGGGAAACATCTAAAACACGCAGTTCGGTGTGTCTTGAGGACCAGGGTTGGGAAACACTGCATTAGATAACTCAGTGGGTGGTGTGTCTCCTCTCTTCTCCTATTCTCAGTACTAGATACAGTACAGGAAAGCATAACGCCGTTAGACACATTCCTGGAAGAAGGAGCCTTAAGTCCTTTGTGCTCTTCTCGGTGTGTATTCAGGCAATAAAATATTCTACTCAGAGGAGGCGTTCTGCATATCTTCTCTGGACACACCAACATTTTGTTCAGGTGAAATTGTTGCCTTCATGATACAAGACATTTGCGCATATGTTCTCCCCTAAAATGCCCTTTATTTTTCAAATTGACTAGTTAATCAAATAGCTGAATTAGCTCCTCCGCATGAATTCAAATAGTACAGAAGCCTCGTATATCTCATCTAAAAGTTGCAGGATCATATCTGTCAGTCTGTAAAAACACTAAATCTTAGCAAGCAAACTTACAAGTAGCTTTTCAGCAAGATATACGAGCTTGTTTTAAATTATTTTTACTGTAAACAAAGAGGTTGTGTTCATAGGATTTACCAACTATAATAAAGCTGCTTTGATGCCCAAATCAGGTAATTTTAAATTATTTGAATTGGACTATTCTCTAAAATCTTTTCCAACAGTGTGTCTAAACCCTTTCCAAAAAAACTAATTTAATTGAAAGGGAGAAATAAAAGTAATGTGAGCTGCCACTCACATTGAAATCTGATTGGTCCAGCGTTTAGCAGTGAAAAGCTTGCTTTTACAGCTATTGACAATCCATTTAGGATACGCAAATCTTTACAACTCAAGATTCAGGCCATAAATGCCCCACTGGAAACTTAGCAAACACTTCTTCTCTCCTCCCTCTCTGCCCTCCAGGTGTGCACACTTTATAAATAGCCACGTCAGTCTGCTGGGTTGCAGTGAGCATTAAATCAATAAAACTCAGCTACCTGACCTCTGCTCCTGTTCTTGTAGGAATATTGCAAAAGTAGGACAGTTAAATCTCTACGCCTGGCTGTCGAAAAGCAATTTGACCTAAATTAGCAGAACAGCCATTTACTTAAAATTTTTAACAATTACTTTCTTCTGCAAGCTGAGCTGGGTCAGATTTAAAGTAAAAAAGTTTTATTTTTTTAAATCTTTGAATAACATGTGAACAGACATTTTTACATTGAATTTTGTTTTTATATAACATTTTGAAAATTGCGACATTTATGCAGCTTCCCCAGAGGTACTCATAGCTGTCGCCTGTAAACAGACCTGTCACCGCTTTTGACACCTCACGCTGATAAAGCTACTTGGAAGTGTTAAAGCGCTGCCACTCAAATTCTGCCATCCTAAATTATATAAAATAATATAATTCATATTGTCGTTTTATTCGTTTGTTTAATAGGAGTAATGTATGTTAATGATTACTGACACCTGAATGCACAACATAAGCCTGTAAACAGGTTTTAGCCGCCATGCAAAGACACAAGCATTCATCAGTCCTCACTGAGGTTTGCAGCTCATTAGTGGTGCCAACTTTCAGCATTATGATGTAAGATGAAACAATTGTTTTTGCAATTAGTATTTACACTTCAGCAGCACTGCTTGCTGGAAAGCAGTGCTGCTGAAGACTGAGAAGACGTAGGCGAGCTGTGAATGGCAGCTCAGGTTCTGTTTGGAGGGTTAGTGGTGCTGTGACAGATGGACCTCCTCCACACCTCTGAGTGTATGACAACATAGCTGAAGCACCATGCAGAGATAAAACTGAGCTCGAACATCTGCCGTCTCGATGTGTGTGTAGGTTTCTTTTTAAAGGTAAAGGTGATAATGGAGGGCAACGGATTGTGGTTGTAATCTGGCAAACTATATTTTTTATTTCTATTGCATTTTATCTTTTCTGTCCCAACTATGACAAAGTCTACATGAGACAGTGCCATGAAAAGTTCAATCTTCTTCTGCTTTTGTTTCTTTTTGCCACTCTTATGTCTTTTGGGTCGTCATACAAATGTCATACAAAGGTTTACAAAAAATGGAATTTCATTCCAAAAGCAATCAATCCCTAAACCTAATACCTGGTTGGTGCTAGTAATAGTTGGTCCTTGTTTTGGGGGAATGTTGACCTGCTCTTTCTTACACAGTTGTTCCAATTCATCCAGATTTCTTTATATTTCCCTCCAAGCAGCCAGACTGTCTTATGATCTTTTAATAAACACTTCTTTAGGTTTTTTTGATGCTTTCTGAAGGCTTTGGTTTATTCTGCATTCATGATTCAGCCCAGTTCTTCTCAACGTACCGTCACTCCAAATAGGGCAACCTTTGCTAAGTGGACAAGTACAGAACAAAATAAGAGAGACCAGGTTTAAAAAAAACATCTACTGCAACTTAACAGTATCTAAGAGATAACAAGACAAATATGAGGCAGTTCCTGAGAGATGCTTCATTTTCTAGTTGATCAAAAACAACAAAAAAAACAGATTTGAATAAAGAGTTAAATAATTTAGCCTATCTTCTCTTCAAAACTAGCAAAACCTGGAAAACATCAGATGTGTGTTGATGTTTGTAAGTCTAGATATAAAATAGCTACTCACCTAAAAGTCTAATTAATTAAAAAAAAAGGGTTTCATTAATCCAAAAAGAAATTAATTGTTGCAACTTCTATTATTCATATCTTTTCAAAGAGTTGTTGTGGAAACTGATGGTTTTGGACAGAAAGGATCTCCTGTAGCAGCCAGTGTCACACCAACCTCTGACTGAAGTCATTCTGCTGTTGTATCACATTCTTATGAAGTTGGGAAGATTTTGCTCATGGTTTTCAACAATGTTCTTAATTTTATATTACCAATAAATAAATAATCAAAAAGCTTAGAACATCTTTAACTGGCTTGTGTGGCACTCAGTGAGGAAGAAGGTAAGAAAAACAAAATAAGTTTCCACACCTCTCTATTGGAGAGCAGTGGCACATATTTCTGTGATTATGCTGCTGTAATAAAGATCCTTACTGAATGTGCTAATTGATCATGAAGGGACGCTGTTTGGCAGCCATATTTAAATCCAGGGTAGCCCTCATAAACTGATATTGGCTCAAGGTTAGGTGTTAAGTTTTATTACTGTCACAGAAAATTTAATACCTTTTGCTGTAAGGGGACAATTTTGATCCCTATCTGTCTCAACATTATATGTAGTTAAATATATGTGTTAAATTTAAAACCCTGCATTACCTGCAGACATTGCAGACTAAGCTATGCACACATTCAAGCATAATGCTCTCTATCTATCTAATAATTAATCTAGATCATTTGAGGGAAAATACAGCAAAATCATACTGCAAATAAAAAGTCTCTCTCAAGCTGCTATTAACACAGCAGGAGCCTAATATAAACACTGATTGATTCAGCACAGTCTGTTTGTGTTCAGGCTCACATTCATGTAATAAAGGGCACAAATCATCCTCATAAACCTCCTGTGGCTTAAAAAAAAAAGCTGCCAGTAGCTTCTGCCAGTAGAAGCTTTTTTAGCTGTGAGTAGCTTCATTGTGCAGACACTGCCATCTGATATGATATGTTATTGAAAATTGAGGCTTTGGGTGTGGGTTGGCAAACAAAAGGAGCATGAAATAGCTTTCATGAAGCAGCGCGCAGCTGCCACAGGTAGAGCAGGAAGACTTAGAATGAGTCATGTTCCCATAGCAGCGCCTGAGTCTGAGTCTTTATCGCACCATCTCTGGCAGCGCAGAGACACATGGAGCTTCCTATTGAATTCAAACCAAACTATAAAGCCTCCATTAAAAGCTGCTTTGCAAAATTACAGTTCCTGTGGATTTACGTTATGTTTTTTCTTTTATTTCCAGTTGGTTTGAGTGACAATAGTTCGTCAGATGAGTCAAATTATAAGCATGCATTTAATCTTGACATGTCCTTCTAATGTCTCCATGTCTTAGCCGCCTTTTCCGCCCCCGGATGGCCCCTACTTTGATCCACACAAGCAAACAGAGTGGCTTCTGTCACAGCAGGCGCCCAAAGCTCTGCCAAATCGCTTGCTTTGTTCACATTGAGCTCTCTTTCATCTGGACACCAAACGGAGGGGACAGCGAGATAGCAGGGGCAAGGAATAGAAAGGAAAAAAGATTGCTCTGGCCCACTCAGGACACATTTGAAAAGGACTCCTTTGGTGTTTTATTGATGGCCCAGTGGGGAATGCCTCGCCCACTTATCGATTTCTTAATCCATCCTTTTCATTCAGTCAAAGATTTTCTTTATAAAGCTTTCAAGGCAGATTCCTTCGCAAATGAACATTTTTGATGACTTGCACAGCGGTTTAGCGCTGAGACATTCTGCTCCCTCGAGTGTTTGACTTGGATTTTAAGAGCTTTCCCTTGATTCGGACCATATGGTGAGACATCATAACAGCAGACGCAGAAGGTTCATGGTCGCAGAAAGAAACTGGCAGACAGAGAAGCGATCCAGGAAAATTGTGGGTATTGTAGGGCGGCACAAGCACAGACTGTAACCTGAGTCCGAGTTGAATGGACTGACAGTGAGCCTCTAAGGCACACCAAGCAGGCGCACAGCGTTCATTATCGTTAGGTGACAGGAGGGCTTTGAAGCCAGTCGAAGCTCTGGTGGGCAGACA
Source organism: Phalloptychus januarius (assembly GCA_902982915.1). Taxonomy (NCBI): domain Eukaryota; kingdom Metazoa; phylum Chordata; class Actinopteri; order Cyprinodontiformes; family Poeciliidae; genus Phalloptychus; species Phalloptychus januarius. The sequence goes on from CADWAE010000462.1 coordinate 8,112,483, forward strand.
GGGCAGGCCAGCTGGCTCACGAAGGCGCATTATGGCTCCTGCTGCAAACTGGGAAAAGAGCCTCATAAAAACATGCTGCTGAAGAAAATGCTGCTTAACAGACCTATTAAAGGGAGCAGTCGAGATCTCTAACAATGGTGGCAAGCTGCTCTCCAGAGTTATTGTGGCAGCACTGCATAGACAAGCATTCAGTTTAGTTTAGCTAATATCCCATTTGGTTGTGTTTGTAGCTCCCAATGGTAATACTTTTTTCCATGTCCAAAGGTAAATAAAAGATAACTGAGAAACAGATAAAATGTACCAAAGAGTGATTACATCACAAACTCTGTAGTCACAACATCATGGCATCTGGAGATGAAGTATTAAGTCTGCAGCTCAAATATGAGTTCATAAGGTGTAGACTGGTCCAAAAAGGGGGAATGGAAGAGAAACAGCACCAGCAATTTGTCACAGTTTTGTTTGTAAAAAAATAAAGTAAATGGACTGGACTTTTCCAATCATCTTGACCACTCAAAGCGCTTTACACTACAGTCACATTCACAATCACAAACACATTTATACACCGATATGCAAAGCAGCAGGCAATTTTGGGCTCAGTGCCTTGCCCAGGGGCACATCAACATGTGGCAGGAGGAATCAAACCAACAACCTTCTGATCACAAGATGACCTCTCTACTCACCCAGGAACAAATTCTGACAACATCTAGACTCTGTAATCTTTGCTCCACTTCTGACCAGCATTGTTACTTTGGTGTGAACAGGAGTCAACACTTCCTTATTGTCACTCCTTCATCTCGGCCTTTGGTAATTTAGCCAATCAGTGCCAAGGAAAATGAATGGCACCCTGGTTTGACTGCTCTGCAACTGCCAGCTTTTCAAGTATCATAGATATTTCAGCTTCCCAAGCTGAAATAAATGTAAATGTTCTATGAAAAAATCTGTGAACAGGCAGGTTTTTCACAAATGATTTGGAGTTACAGTCCATGCAAAATCTGCAAATACTGAACCGCGAGTATGCAGAGGTCCATCATATGAAAAAGTTGCAACTGCAGTCAAATTCTCCTTTGTTCCTTTGGTTTTTACACCAAGAATAAATAAGATGTTACCGCTGAAACTCCAAAACTGTTCCCACAAAATTGGAGGCCTGAAATGATCCAAAATATCTTGGTATACTGAATCTCAACGAGTTATTCCTTCACAAAATAAGAGGCCAACTTCTGAAAAACATCCCCACACCATAATCCCCTCTGCTCCAGACTTCACAGTGCAGCCCACATGAAGGCTGAAGGTCTTCAGCTACCATTTCTGTGGCTGAGTTACTGTCATTCCCAGTCGCTGCTTCTTTCACGACTGCAGTTCTCGCACAGATGGCATCGTGCCATGGTGCACAAAGTGAATGGATCATTGAATTCCATGAACTGTAGGATGAGGGAATACTTTTGGCAGCATAGTGCTTATTTTTCACTACCTTATCCTCTTGTGCCTTTTGGTCATAGTAAACACTGCTAAGTCCATTTAGTGACTCATTTACTCCCCAGCCTTTTTCACTTTTCTTCATGAGGCATGACAAACAGAAACAGACCCAAACCGTTAAAAGCAGCTATTTACTCCATCTTTCCAACTCAAAGTGCATCAGTTCGAAACATCCCCTGCTAACCATTTGAATCAACTTAAAAAAAAAAAAAACTCCCCCAGAATAGGTTCTCTCTATAAACATCTGCTCAGGCCATTTGTCAAGACATATTTCAGGCTTGGATGCTCTCAAAGGTGCAGACCACACAGAGGTGACTCATGCTAAATAAGTTGGATGAATCACGAAGGGCTTAGCAGGGAAACAGTGACCCTGCGCTGTGTTGGGACATCCACGTTGTTTTCTGCTGCTGCCAAGGCATACAAGCAAGAAACTTTTAAATATTTACAGAGGCAGTGTTATGTAAAATTGACTTGTTGAACTTTACATCATGTTTTAATGTTATTTTCTCAAAAACACACCTGGAGTGTTGCTTTAATCTCCCATGGGAAGGATTCAGCTATACCAAACCCCTGGCGGGACTGAGGCGTAGCTCCTTCTCTTCTTGAGGCATAGCTCCTCCTCCTTTTGAGACATAGCTCCTCCTCCTTGGACCTTCTGTCTCATGGCGCATCCCTCCCACTCTCAGCTCCACCAGACTAGCGGCAGTAAGCAACTGCTACAAAATGGCACTACACTGCTGGAAAACACACAATGCTGCCCCTTTAAAGGGTCCAACGAGAACCTTTAAATTACAACAATGGTGCAAACTAAAAACATTAAGTAATGAGAAAATGTTCCCCATCACTCACAACTAACATCAGCATCATGGGAAACGTGCTTCGAGGATAAGTTGCCACAACTAGTTAGTATGAAATCCACAAGTGTGATTTAACATGCATGTCTACAGTTTCTAATGTATGATTATATAACTTTTAAATAATCCCAGTTGTGTAAGATATTTGAAAACATGAAATAGGGATATTGAAGATGTTGAGCTCCTTTGTCGTCATAGCCTTTGTCTCTTTCTTTGATCTCTTTGGACTATGGGCATATTGACAGAAAAAATTCATTTTAGATGAGAGAAAAATGGGACCAGCAGCAACTTAGAGGATCTGAAAACAATAATGCGGTAGAAGCAGAAAAGAGGAGAGTTTGAGCAAAGAAATGTTAACTCAGTGGAAGAGTAACATGTCAGACACAACAAAAACGTACTATTTAAAGAGTACTATTTAAAATTGCTGGGCGTGCAAGATCAAGCAGCAGGAAGTAGTCTGATATTTTACACAAGCTGCACTGTTATGGTTTTTCATATGTATGCCAGCATTAGTATAGTAGTACAGCTGATTCCAACAGGAAGTTAGAAACAAAGTTGTTCAAAACTCCAAAGACTCATTGCTGTGAAAGTTCTAATATTATGTTTTTATGTGGCATTCATTGACATTGCTGGTGCTTCATGTTTGAGCAGTGTTGTTGGTAGATTGGTCAAGATTTCTTTCACTGTCGCCATGTTTTCAAAATGCAGCACAAGGAAAACAGGATGACACTGACAGAAATGGTCGGATATGGGGGAATTTTACTGCCATTATTCAAGAGCTTACATTTCTTATTTGAAAGCAAAATGTCATCTCTTTGCACTCAAAATGTCTGCTTTCGTTCAAATATTCTATGTTCTCTGTGAGATTTTGACTTCGTGAGTCGGACCCATTCATACATTTAGAAGGAGAATAAAACGGGCCTTAAGTGTAAGTCAAACAACATTAAGTATTTTATTTTGAAAAGTGTTTTTAAACAGCTGAATTATCCATCCATCCATTTTCTGTACTCACTTGTCCTTTAGTGGGGTCAGGAGGTGCTGGTGTCTATCTCCTGCTAACGTTCCGGGCGAGAGGCGGGGTCACCCTGGACAGGGCAACACAGAGACAGACAACCATGCACACACACACTCACACCTAGGGACAATTTAGAGAGACCAATTAACCTGACAGTCTTGTTTTTGGACTGTGGGAGGAAGCCGGAGTACCCGGAGAGAACCCATGCATGGGAGAACATGCAAACTCCATGCAGAAAGACCAGGGCCGGGAATCGAACCCAGAACCTTCTTGCTGCAAGGCAACGGCTCTACCAGCTGTGCCACTGTGCAGCCCTACAGCCGAATTATTTATTAGGGAAAATAAATTAATTGCATATGTCCAAGAGCTTCTATTATCAGACTCTAACATGATTTACTTTCACTGTAAAAAAACAACTCAATCAAGATTCTCATTTCAGTGCTTCAAACAGAGACGATAAACTGCTCAGACCTTTCCAAGTCGAGCTCATCATTAATTCAGCTAAACTATCTCTGATTTAATAGATTAGGAAGTACCAATTAATCAATGTGCTAGCAGCACACCAGGCTCAAACATCGCATCCTGCCGTGTCCAGACTCATTCTCCCGCACTGACAGATGTCATTACTTTTTCAGTGAGACATCTTCAGTATTAACGACTGTTATATAACTCTAATCAGGACCGTAAAGCAGAGCTTTGAGAAACCTCCACACCAGCGAGCAATTTCTCGTTAATCTTTAATTAGGCGTGAGGCGTAGGATTGATTCACCCGTTCTATTTTCAGATGATGTCACCCATTTGTTCCATGCGAGAGAAGAAAGACGACGTCTTAAAGCGAAGCGAGGACCACCAAACGTTCCTGTCACAACACAACCCGGCGGAGGGAGAAACCGACAAACCAAATGCTGGTTTGGATTGTGAACATGTGCAGTAGATTAAATATCAACCTTCAGCGAGGCCTTTTGTCATATTAGTGATCAAATCAAATAAAAGGCACAAAGATATTTAAAAGTCATTGGAAAACTGAGAACGTCCCCTGAGTGCATGGCTTGTTGAACCACAGTGACACAAATGTACAAAACCACAAACCTCCATACACTTAACTTCCTTTTTTAGATTAACTTTAAGCGTAAAATTGGATTCAAATATCTTTCTCAAAACTTTAGAAAATAATTTTTTGTTGTTTTTTTCATGGGATGCTACAGTGATGGAAAAGAAAGACCTCTGCTGTGTGTTTCGTTGACCATTGGCTCTGTGGCCTCACAGCTGGAACATAGCTGGACAAAATGAAGTGGTTGCAGAAGGAGCCAGGCTGGATGTTTATCTTCTCTGCAGCAGCAAAGTTTTGGAGTTGCACAACAGTCTGTTACTATTTTAAAATTAGCTGGGGACAACCGTGACCTAAATTGCTGTCTTGTTACCCTTTTGCAAGAAGCATACATCACTTATTCAGGATTTATAAAGCTAATGCTATAAAAACACATTTAGGCCAACATCCATCTAAATACCAGCTACAGCGGCAGCACAGAAAAAGCCTCTGCTTTTGCTTGATTGTTGCTCAGCTCTGCATGTTTAAGCTTATTGTGGGAGTTTTCATTGTTTTCTTCTTGTTCTGCTTCAAGAAGATGCGTGGTTCCAGTTGCGTGGCGTGTTGGTCCGGTCTGAACCGATGACAGTTGGCTGTGTGTTTGGACCCAGCCTCCACGGCGTTAAATCAGGGGGCTGTTGGCTTTTAATTGACAACACACATCTGCTCACTGTAGCATCAGTGGCTTTCTCCTGATCGTATCAGAACAACTAAGTGTAGCTGTCAAAACACAACGGCCCTGCATACGCAGCTGCTTTTGTGTCATCTGGGTCACATTGGCCTGTCGCCCATGGCAACGGCACCGACTCCCAGGTCTGTCTTTGTCCTTACTCCTATTCTCAGTTGGCATTAAGGCTGCTGGGCTGCTCTTATGCTGGTCAAATTAATTTTTTTTTCTTTTTCTCTCCCTCATTCATTTAGCTTGTGAAGGCAAGTCGTGTTACACGCGAGGACAGCAGGCTGTCAGCACTTCAGCAATCTTCAGAATAATTGGTTAAACCTGTCATGTCATAGGAGAAGGAAGTTATATTGACTCATTTCTGCTTGACACAGGCTTAGAAAACCTGATGGGAGTGAAATGAAAGGTCAAAAGCCTTAAATGAAAATGCAGATCTTCTATCATTAGACTAAAACAGGTACTAGAGTAATTCTGTGTGATCACACTTTTTACTTTTTATCATTTTTTATTTTCGGCCCATAAATGCAGATAAAAGCAGTTATCGACCCCCTAATTGAAATAATTCAACAGCGTAAAAGTAGACGCTCAAATAATTTACTGTTGCTCAGATCAAAGAAATCACTTCATGTCAAAACATTACAAGAGAAAATATGTTACCATGACAACTACTGAGGGATTTACTACATGCTACCAGGATGAATGCATTGACGAAACACATCCACTGTTCAGTACAGTAGAGGCTCCATGATGCTGTGGGCCCGCCTCTGGCTACTGCACTGACTGTAGCTGTCACTGAGTTCTGTATGGACTGCCTGAAAGGCGACGAGGAATCAAAATTAGACAGAAAGTTGGTTAAGTGAAATGATTTTTAACCAAATCAGCACAAAGAATCTTGAGATCTTGAAAAGAGTCCATCTTGACGTTTGATTAGTGTTCAGTCTTTTGTATTTATCTTTAATAATTATGTAGCGTTTGCTTTAAAAAAGTAAAGATTGTGGAAACTTGGGAAGCATTAGGTGCCAATTTTTGAGATTTTTTTTTTAATCTTAACTGCCCAACTCGCTGGACATGTCAGCGAGTTGGTAATCTAAAGTTGAGTCTATGACTAGTTTAAAATATGGAAATGTTTATTTTAAGGAATAGTTTTTGTTGTTTAACTATTTCCTAACCAAGATGATAACAAGACTGCTTTACTTAAACGCCATGATCTCTGTCGCATCTATTTTATACCGCAGGGAACCATAAAGACATGGATCCTCAACCCTTTGACTTAAAGACATAACGAATAAATTCTAAAAATGTTATATAACAGAAACCTGTTTATAAAAGATAATTTCCTAGTGTAAAATATTTCCAGTTTTTACAAAATGCGATCATTCTAAGCATTTCCTGCATTTCTTTTCCAGCGTTGCCAATATCTGACCTGCAAATTTAGACAATCTGGGTGCGGGGGATTTAATTTTATCCATATAAAGCATTGCCTCTGCCGTTTCCAGCTCCTCTGCATCCCAACACTTGTTACCAGGTAACCCAGAGGACTCAGCTGCTGGTGCCTCAGCCTTTACATGTGTGACTCACCCATTGTTAATGGTGACTCACGCTTCGGTCAAGTGTATAATTTTTGTCCTTACTAGAAAGTGTGAATTTGTGGGGGTTGTTTTGGAGTTACATAAATCCCCCCCAGGTGAGGCAGAACCACCTCCTTTAAAGTTGTGAATTTGTAACACCTTCTGACTGATAACCAGTGGAAACAGAACCTGTGTCTGTGCCCAAGGTGGTCCACCGAGTCAGTAAGACAAACTCCACTCGCCTTAGCCAAATGTTACCGATTGTGACAGCGAAGCTAAACCAGCATGAACTGTTTATGTTTTTAACCTCCTGGTCTGAGTTCACAACCCAACACTTTAACGAAGGAAAGATTCATGATTTAGACAAACTCGCAGGGTGTTGTATATGTGTGGATGCTCTAGCTGCGCCCTAGGTTGACCTGCATGTGAATCCGATGGTGAGCTGATCGGAAGCCGAGGCACAGCAGATGTGTGGATCACATATTTCCAGATCTGGGCTCTGAACTGGGGCCACCCGCGCCTGGCAGCTTCACCCCGTGGCATTACACAAGGCTCAACTTTTTTAAATTTCAAATGAAGTGCGTGTTCAATGAGAAAATGTCAAATGGAACATTTCCAAACAAACGCCCCCTCCGCCTCTTCCTCCTCCTCCTCCTCCTCACAGTGAGGGTAGATCCAGCTACACAGAGGAGACCTTTATCAGTGGTGCAATGTCGTGAAATAATATCCATAGGACATTATTTTTTCTTGTATATAATTGGGTTTTCTTATGTAATATTTATACTAATTGGTTTTAACTGTTTTTTTTCTACCTTTCTCTGCAAGTGCAGTTGCAAATGGAGTATTTCCCTTCCACCTTTTCAGATGTAAAGACTAACATTTTTGGTCAGTCTTCTTCAAAATACTCGATTGGACGGAGAGTATTTTCTAGCAACAACTTTCAAATCTTAGCAGAAATTGTCACTTGAACTCAGGTCAGGACTTTGGCTAGGCTACTTTAGCCTTTAGCCAAAGTCTATGTTAAATCTAATCCATTTAAATTATTTTACTTTAGCAGTGGCTGTTTGTGCAGAGTTGCTTTCCTGCTAGAAGATGAACCTCAAACAGGTTGCTGAAGCAAAGCTTTCTCCCACAGCATGACAGGCCACTACCATGTTTCGCTGTGAGGACGCTGTGTTGCACCGTGATTAGCACAGAGGTCAAAAAGCAACATTTTGATCTCATCTGACCAGAGCAACTTCTTCAAAACTGCTGTGACGTCACCACCTGAGCTGTGAATCTCTGCAGCTCCTCCAGAGAGATCGTGAGCCTCTTGAGATTAAATCATACAGGCAGACTTCATTTACAAGAAAGCAACAGTTTGACACTAGTTTCCGTTTTAGATTTTCATTTGTAAGGAAATCTGAAAACCACGTGTCGTAATTGTGCACTACTTGGTGTTGGCCTGTCGCGCAAAATCTCAATTAAATTGGAGAAATCGCGACGTAAAATACGTCTTAAGTGCTCGGCTCTCTATGAGCGCAAATGTCAGTGTTACACAAACATCCCTCTAAGTAGAAAGTGCAGCGCTATGATAAAAGCGAGGGGAAGAAAGCTGGTTTACAGAGGCAGCGTCAGTCAGCAGAATTCATGGCTGACAGCTGTCAGTGTCGGGAGGTCCAACACGGTTTTCTTTTCTCAGGGAAACTTCTGTTCCTGCAGAATGTCTTGAAGAGGCTGTGCTACACGGAGCCCCGCGGTGTCACAATGAATAAAGCATGAAGGCGAATAAAGCATGAAGGAAAAGTTGTTGGTTTGAGCAGACAGATGCAGCCGCTTCTCCCCTGACCCAGATTTCAGATACGTTGAGTAATCTGGTCTTAAAATGTTTCCCTTTCTCCGTTTCATGCGCATTTACCGTCACCTCATTTATTCCCAGCACTGATGGACAAGGTCCAAAAACGCGGGAGGGGAGCAGACGTAGACCTATATATGGATAAGATTTTATGCACAAACATTGGACAAAAATAAAACATGTGAAGCAGCAGATGTGGGAGAAATATGTCCCGGCACTGCATCAAGCTGTTCCACTTTTTAAGGAAACCATTTGTTGACACGGTTCTCATAGTTTGACACAGAAGCAGGGGCACGAATTTGCAGAAACTCTTTGTACTTGTACGGTTCCTTCTGTCACATGTTCCATATTTACTGCTTCCCCATTGCTCATGAGTTTTATTTATGCAGCAAATCTCACGTTTAGAAATTAAAATTCAACTCAGAAACATTTATTCATTGTGATTGTATTATGAATTTATTTTTCTTTTTAATCTCTAAACCACTTTCAAAATCACACCACACGATTATTTATCATAATTAATCATTCTTTTAGAATGAATGTAACTAAAGTTTTTCTTTTATGCTGTTTTTGATCGACCAGGTTGGGATTTTTATGCCTGTTTTTTATTGGAAAGGGTTTTCTGACTTTTTGCCCTTTGAGAGAAATAAAATTTACTTGTTGCATTTTTTTAATTTATCCAACATATTTAAATTGACTAAAGGAACTTTTAATAGAAACCCACAATTTCCTGTTTATCCAGGAAGAAAAAGTAACGTGGCAGAGAAATTACTGTTTACTTGCCTCTGCCTATAACTTGATCAATAATTGATGATTAAAACGGCTGGATGGTGATCAGATTTTGATTGCAGGTAATAAATTATATTTATGGGCCAACTAGTTGTTTGGTACTGATGCCAGAAATAAGTCTTTTCTGACCTACCGTCACAAACGTATACATGCAGCTATTGTTGAATCTCCAAAGAGAAAATGTCAACAAGGCAGTGAAAACAAGAAAAAAAAAAGGTTGATTGTTGCATTAAGATGAGTATAAATCTTTTTTTGGGACACATTTCATTAAATAAATGTAAATAAAAATTATCTCCAAGGCTGATACTTTCCTTAATCTGTTCTTTTATCTTTTGAAAAGCTGCCGTCTCATTTTGTGACCAAAACTTCTTGTTCTGAAGAAAATAATCTTAAACCCAAAATCTGTCAGAGGTATGGACGATTTTGTATCAAGTTAAGAAATCGGAACTGCTCCTTGATGTTCAATAAAAAATAACCACAATTTTCTTTTAGTTCAAACAGGAAAAAAAAAGTCAAGTGAAATAAATCTTAAAACGACTTTTGATCAAATTCTCTCCACTGACAAACATGATTATAGAAACCAAAACATTTTTACTGCTCTCAAGATTCTTTAGCAGTAACCAGCCAAACTTTCTGTGTTTTCAGCCCCTTTTTTCTTAAATTCCCCAGATTTTGACGTTTCCATTCCGCCGAATTCTTCGACACATTGCAGCTGTGGACGCTGGCAGACGGAGGGACTCGTAATGTGCTGGGAAACATTTCCCTTTCTGTTGTCGTTGTTATTGGCACGGCGCAGCATTCTTCAGATGGGCGAGCCGTAGATCTCATGTGATTCGTTTACATGCAAACCAGGGATACTCCCCGTGTGGGAATACAGAGTGGGTGGTTCTGTTTTTAATCTGGGAAGCAGAACGGGGCGCGCTCAGAGAGAGAGTGGCGTAAATCAGGAGGCTGGAGGAAAATGACCAGAGCACCTCTGCTCTTCAGCGACGTCAGAAACTTCTGCAGATAAATCTGGGGCATCGGGTCAATGATTGGCCTCTGCAGGCCTGGAGCAGAAGGAATATTTGCTTCCAGAAGTAATAGTTGTGGCTTGATTTAAACAGGCTCTTAGGAAGCAAACATAATTGTGGATGTACCAAAGAAGAGGCACTGGTTATGAAACCATGACGACAGCGATTCAGCTCGCAGCTAAAGTCGGGTAATTTATGTCCAAAGAGCTAAAGATCACAGAAAACGTTTCTCATCATTATTACTTCATGCTTTAAAGCTTTGCAAGGGTCTCAGCTTTTCCATTGCTGATAAAAAAACAAACAAAACAAATCTGACTGATGAAATCATGATGGAGTTACAGCAAGTGGAAAGGTTTTCTGTTGTTATCCAGGTTTCTCTCCATTGTTTGGACGTTCAGGGAAACAGCAGAAACAAAATGTCAACATCCACAGCGAAGTCGGCGTACGACCCAGATGGTGACGTTACCACGGACTGAGACCTCCAGCTGCAAGTTCAACCAGCAGCTGAACGAGTCAAACGCCTTCTGGAGCTTCATAGTGAGATGAGGAAAAGGTTTTTGGTCATAATCACAGCAGAGACGTTTGGAAGAGTCGAGGTTTTCAAACCAAACATTGAACCAACTGTGAAGCACGGTGGAGGCTGCATTATCATGTGTGCCACTGAACAAAGTGGATGAAATAATGAAGGAGGAGAACCGCCTTCTAATTCTAACATAATAGGATGTTGAAGCAGCTCCAACTTGTTTATCCACTTCCTGTTGTTAATGTTGTTTGGGTTTTTCTGCACCAGAAAAAAAATACAATAAAATACAAGAATCAGTATAACAGAATCCTGCTCATGCAGTGAGGCGGCTCAGTGCTTGTAGAAAGATCAGATGCGAATAAATACAAGATGCTGTAGTACGAAACCATCATATTACCTAGAAAAGCAGGAGTAAAGGAAGGAATAAAATGTGAGTTTCAACATTTTCTACTGACTCAAGGCTGTGATGGCCTAGTTATGCTAAAGGTTTAAAGTTTTGCCTCCAATTATCTAATTTTCTTATATAATTTAGGAAAATACTTTTGTAGTACTTCAACCCATCTAGTTTCAGGACATCCTGAAGTACTTCTGCAGCAGCGAGGCCGATAATCCCCAGTAGGAGAATAAATGCTTCTCTTGTTTGGCTTGAGCTGAGCAAGTTACTGAATTACTGTAACACACAGGTTTGCTTTGAAATACTAAATCTTTCTCAGTGTGGACCTCCGATGTTCAGTAGATGAAGTTGTCGCTCTTTGTATCAGTGATATGGGTATTTTCTGTCCCATCAGCAGACAGAGTGCCTCTCTGCCCCGCCGCAGACACCGGGAGCGTTCGCACCGTCGCTGACATTTGAGCCGAGCGGAGAAAGAGAAGCGCCCGTCGAGAGGGGACGACACGCGGCTCACCCCTCGGCTCCTGCCAACAAATAATTCATGGCGCTAACATTTACTTTGTTCAAATGCGGCGCGGCCTTTATCCGCCGCCCTGTCTGTGAACCTCAAAGAACATGTCTGAGGTGAATAAAAAGTCCAAGCGAAGCCCGGACGTGAATGGCGAAAGTACGGAGGGGGCTTTTAAAGTTTCAACGCGGATGAAAAAAAAGTCGGAGAAGCCGCTACGTGCGCCGAACGATAAGAACATAAAGCTGACAACCTTTAAGCTGCATGTTGAGTTCAAACACTCCTGAAATTTACTTTTAGAAAACCAGGATGGAAAGGATTTAATCAAACCAATGAAACTTTAAGCCCCAATAGAATCATTTTTTAACATTTATTTTATGGTCTTTAGCTTGGAAATTGTTCAACAATTCAAATTCAACTAAAAATAGCAGATTTAAAAGTAATCAGGAGATAATAGTCCCGTCAAAACATCTTTAGCTTCTTTAAAGGCCTTGTTGAAGGTCGAAGGTCAGCCGGTCCGTGGGCGAAGCTGCAGTTTTGCTCCTGCAGGGGGCAGCCCTGAGGATGGTGGGCATGAAACCAGCAGAGGCGAGTTTTTAAGGCCCCGGGTACGGCGGGCCTCCTCTGGATTTCCGTCCCGTCCCTCCAGTCTCTGATGCGGACCGTTCCTCCTTCCACTGGAAAAAAGAAAAAAGGGACGAGACGGGCAGATTTACGACCTTTCAAAGTAAAATGTGACTCCAGAATGTTCCTGGACAGCAGAGGAGTTCTCCCAGACGCCCAGGAGGAAACAGCTGGTGTGTTTTCTGCATCCAGAAGACAGTCAGGCTCAAAATCTACAGCTTAGCCATCGTTACATGAGGCAAGCAGGAAACAAGACGGGAAAATGTTCTAACTCGGATTACAGGAGTTTGAAATACGCAAAAAGATAACGGAATAACATGTAGATTTCAACCCACATGTTCTTGTCTTAATGTTTTTTTATTTTTGCACAAGTTTAGCCGTTTCTAAACGGTTTAAAACTCGTTGGATGCACTCGACGCCACAAACGCTCCAAACTAGACGCACTTTGAATGTAAGCGTGACGCTCAAAACGCGTTTGGTGTGAACGCAATATAAGAGAAATTAACCAAAATATTTTGCACCGCCTTCTTTAAATCTCCACCTGAAATATCAACAATAAAAGAGCAGTTATTAAAACATGTATGTCGTTAGTAATAATTTCAAATCTGGAGTTGTTTCTTCGCCATTGGCACAATGAGCAGCACTGACCCTCCTCCTGACTCTGATTGGCTGATTTTGGTCGGGAGCGGGGCGTTTGTTGAGGCGGGAGGAGGTGGAGGAAGTAGATCTTTTCACCAATCGTCTCTCTCATAACATCTCGTCACAGTTTTAACAAAAAACCTACTTTTTACAAAAGTTACACGCAGCACTTTGGACATAAACAGAAGGTTTACCTCTGAAGACCTGGTGGTTGTTCTTGAGCAGCGTCTGGAGGCCTCCACACTCGTTCTTCAGGAGCTGCAGCGTTTCCCGCCGCAGCAGCGCCGCCACCTCCCTCACAGAGAGGCTACCTGAGGAGGACGAGGAGGAACAGGGACACGTTGAAAGGTCTTGGGAGACAAAGGAGCAGGAGGACGTCCATCAACGTGACATTCAGAAAAGCGTTTGCGGCGCTTCCTCCAGGCGCGTACGGGAGCGTTGTATTAAAAAGCCGAGGGTGCAGCTGAGCGAGTCGATTTCTCCTGCCGCTCTGAGAGTATCTGAGCTTCTGTTGGAAATCCTCTCGGCGAAAAGGTGTGATCGATGATTTATGTGGAGAGGAAAAAAAACAGGTGGGTTTTTTTTAACACTTTCAGGCATATGAAGCCTGCTTAGTGACATATGTCACTGAGACTAGCAGGAATTTCACCTTGGCTTCTCCAAAAAAGGATTTTTACAACTCAGACGAAAACCTCAACAACTGCACAAGAAACAAGGCTGAAAGCTCAGAGATCATCAGATTATGAGGAGATGAGCGCTTCAGTTTTAGGCTCTCTACCAGGACCAGTTTTTTTTATTATTATTATTTTGTATTTTTGGCATTGCCCTTTTCTCCACCCCTCAGAGAATTCAATCAGAGCTGACCTTTGGTTTCAACAAATGAAAATCTCTCTCCTCTTCTCTCTGACATATAGAAGAGGCTCACGCCACTTGAGTCTGTAACTACAGATGACCTTAATCTGGAGACAAGTTAACCAGCTCTTTTCTTTTTTTTTTTACCAAATCCACGACAGCTGCTGAAACAAACCAAAAAAGATTACCAGACATCAGAACTCAACAACAAATGTACAACCTAAATCGTCAGGAAGATGAAAATCATTTGGCATCAGAAACAAAACGCGGCGGCATTACGACGCGTCGTAAATACGGTCGGTCAGACGGTCCCCGAGACACGAAACGAGGTCAGCTCAGCCAAACGCAGAGTGTGGAACTCTGCAGACTGTCGTCTTGCAGACGCCACAGAGCTCCAGGTTTAATATAATATCAATACGCTGCTTAGAGCTGGCCTTTACTGGCTGCGATCCTAATGGGGATTAATGGGAGGAGGAGAGTATTGACACACTGGATTCTGCTTGGACTAAGAACAGGTGCAGACGATTATTAATGGCTCGGTTGGAGCTGCTTAAGGTTCAGCATCCCTTGAGTAAAAGATGGCCGAGATGCGTTTGCACACACACTGATGACCAGTTAGTTTAGCTGCTTAGGCCAATCAGGCATCATGCTGAGTGTTAAAAAATGGCTTTGCTAAGTTATGCAATGAGCTGTAATGTCTTCAATCAAACTGACTCTCAAAAGGATCAAATAGGAAAATGGCCATTTATCCAAAAACCCCAAATTTTTAAAAAGTTCAGATATTGTGATTTTGGAGACCTGAATAAGGCAGGAATTACCTAAAAAGGCCAAAATGGCCGCCATAAATCTCACTAACAATTACCATTAGCTGGCAAAAGCGTGAAAAACAATCAGTCGTCGAGACTAGAAGCTGGCACAAGAAAGTTTTCTAACAATCAAACTGTGTTCAAAACTCACTCGTTTATAGAGCTTATAGAAGGGAAGAAATAATTACTTATAAAATATGTTCAACTCAAGAAGTGACGGCATCAAGCCAAGAAGCAAAACTCATTAAGACTCATCAAACACACACACAAACAAATTTCAAGAATTTCCCTCTGTTAGCATTGATCATTATGCTAATCAAGCTAATCAAAAACCAAAATCTGTCTTTTAGAAAATTAAAATATTTCATAATTCCAAGAAAATATAACATTTTTAAATAGACCCGTCGTGTTAAGGTCAGATGATCCTCAGTTTGCATTTGGTTGAGACATGAAGATCCCAAAGTCTTGAGATCCAAACTGCCTGTAGAAAATCATTTTCTAGAATAACTTGGCAACCCAGGATTAAGGTAATCAATAACAATCAGCATAACTTTCTCCTTTCTGCCTCCTTTACTGTTTCCACATGAAACTGAATAACCAGTCTTATATAAAGCACGTTAAGTAAAATAATAGAAATCAGAGTCAAACAGATGTAATCCCTTTCAGTTATGTCTCATAGTGCAACAGCATGTTTTTGCTTCAGTAAAGAAACCTGCATCTAGTTGCACTGTCCTCCACTTGGCTTGGTTTTGTGCTCTGAGACATTTCTCTGCCTGAAAAATTACAGATAAAGACAAAATGGACACCAGCTAATTCAGCCCAGTCCAGTGGGATCGTGCATTAGAACATAATCACTTTTGAGGAAAACAGCTGAAAATCACATGTTGATTTGTCTGATTTGATCGGCTTTGTTGTAGTTTCTTCTGCAATGGGCTCAATTCTCTGCTTCTGATTGCAATCAGAGGCGCGATGCAGGCAAGAACGCTTGATTGCTGCATTTGCAAATAGGAGCCATCCTGTCTGCCTGGAAGCCAAAGACATCACACTCCTCACACTTGATTCACAGGTCAATCAGGTAGCATTTTCTTCAAGAATGCCAATGAGTGCACCGACGCAGCAGAAGCTAAAATCTCCACATTCTGATGGCTTCGTATCTGCATCCCCACGCGCTTGATTTCAAAGAACCAAGTTCTTGATGCCTGCTTGAAAAGGCATTTCCAACTTGGACTGTCAGAAAGATTACTTCTAATTTCCGTTTCCAAACCAGCTCTAAAGGCCATTACACTTATAGAGAAGCACAAATACAAGCACCAAATGTTAAAAGAAAAGTTATTTGTTTTCTCTTCTTACTCTTGGTATGAAGAGAAAACAATCCAAGGTGTTCACTAGTTAAACACCCACACATGGAAGCACAACAGAGTTTATTCATTTATTTACTGTACCTCTGAAATCCTTCCAGAACAGCCTGTTCGATGTACACCCCTCGTTCTCAGCGTGATTACATAACAGCGTGAGCCGGGTCGGCGCTGCAGCACGCATGAATTAATCATTTGGTCCAAAGTTACACTAACCACCTTCACTAATTACCAGGAGGGTTTATTTAAGGTTAGCAGATGATCAATGTGATGTTTTACTTTATTTCATATGCCGCACACCTCTAAATGATGAGTAAACAATGGGAATAATAAGGAAAACTGGTTTTCAAACATTAATGTAAGTTTGCAACTTTTTGTTTTTACTCTCAATCAGATGTTAAATTAATTAGAGATTATTACTTTGAATATCGCGCCTACAGATAAAACTTACATTAAAATAAACTTTTCAATCTCAGTACGATGATTATTTTACAGATGCTGTCATTGCTCAAACGAGACTTTGAAACTGAATCAAAATGCTTTTGAACAACCATTGATTCTTTTCATAATTCCAGTCTGTTTTCCCTGTATGAAATCAGTGTTAGCAATGTTTAAACCACATGGTCTCAAGAACATATAAAAGCTGAACTATCCTTTTACTTTACTGGCCTGGGAGGCTTTTTCCCTCCTCTTAGGATTTAAAAAAATATTGAATTAGGGTATGAAATAACCAACATTTGTGGTATTCACACACCACCTGTATTTACAACGAGCATGAAGCTAATTAGCGTCTTCAGTCCACAGGAAACCTCCACAATTATGACCCGATTCTTCTTTGCAACAACCTTTCTGATGTCAGATGAAATAAACATTTTTATTTCAATATAAGTCCAAATTTATATTGAATTGATTTAGGATTTCTACACATATAAGTTCCACTCTTCTCCAGCACAATCGAGTTTGTGTTTCATCCAGTTTTTCATCATTTCTGGATATTTATCACATAAGTAAAAGGGGAAGAAATATAAATAATTCTCCAAACTCCGCTTAAGTTTTTTTTTTTCCCACATGCAGCCAAACATGAGAGAAATATTCAAACCAAATCCTAAACGCTCCCCAGTGCGTAGGAAGCATGAATTTATGCATCAATATACACACTCACCACCCAACCACTGGCGCAGTAATGCGGTACTGTTACACAGTGCAGTTTGTTCCTGCTGATTTACAAGTTACATACGCGTGTTTTTATTTATTCATTTTTATATATACCCTCATACTAAAAAAAAACAAAACATCAAAATTAACTGGAAGCAAACAATCACTTAAAACATCAGAAATGACTCCACGGAAGTATTAAAAAATGCACATATTTGTTTGAGGTCTTGTGGGAACAGAAGGAAACCAACATTCTTTAAGGCCTGGTTCATCCTGAATTTACTCTTTGTTCTTACGCAGCAAATAACCACTGGAAAACCTCTGTACAAACGCAGGCTCATGCATAAATCATGGACAGTGGTGCATTATTCATCCAGTCACAGTCTCGCTTTTGATCCCCTCTCCATCTTATGTGCAGCACCATTAATTTCAACACTTACAAACGAGCTGAGAATCTCCTGCTTAAATCATCCCAGCTTGGTAAAAGAGAGGAGGGGGGGTGTCTACAAAGGTGATGTGTGGGCGGCGTGTGAGCTAAACTTTCTGCTCCTCTCTCTTAAGCGTGCGGGGCAGGAAGGGGCGGAGGGCGAGATAAAGAGTTCAAAGCAGCAGAGCTTTAAGCCTTCTGACGGGATGGGGTGGTGACAAGCGGGCTGTGAAAAGAGGCGACTCCCACAAAGCCGTAAGAAGCATTATTTAAGGTACCGACATGAGGGATGCAGCGCCGTTTTTAGCGTTTTAATAGATAGACACAGTGATGGAAACAAACCAGTCTGCTTAAACACAACATGACATTCGGCGTCACTTACAGACAAGAACGTGTCACTTGGTAAAAACAGGAGCATTAAACCGACCAATCAGGAACCTCGTTGCATTTAACTGTATATTCTGCAGCCAGCTGTTTTTATTGACACTCTTTAGAGGTTTTATTTGAGAATTTGGACACATTTTTATAAAAAAGAGGGGATTTAATTTCATTTAACCACCAAAACTTATACCTGTTTCACTCATGACACAAAGTAAAAACAAATATGTGTGTGTTTGTTTTTTTAGCAGAGGGAAAAACTCAAGTTTAGAAAGAAGCATCTAACAAGAAGCATATTACTGTCTGTTTCTTTATTTCAAGCTGAAAAATATTTGAGGGTTTTCTTGTACAGTGAGTCTCAACGAGATTAAGATCTGGGACTCGAGGGCGCCATGTTGGGATTCCCCAACATTTCTTACATCTCAGCCAGGCGTTGGTGAATCTAGATGTGTATTTTGTGGATCATTGTTTTGTTGTCAGGGTACAGTTCTATTTGAGCTTTATTTGTTTCTGTTTCTGCACAATGACAGAAAATCTGAAAAGTTTTGTCCCCTGCCAATTAGAAACGACGGCACAAGCTGCTTGAGCGACATTTCCCAGCTACAGTATTTCTATTTAGGGTTCGATCACCCAGTGGTTGTTACTGTTTTTGTTTACCTCCTTTGTTCCAGTCGCCGCTGGACTTTCCCACCGACATTCCCAGTAGAGCCTCGGCGACCTTCAGGACGACTCCATCCACAACGTCCCGCGGTAGAGCCGCGCAGTTTCGAACCTTTTCGGCGCCGTTTCTGGGCTGGAAGCCGTCTCCCCACATGCTCCCGGTGGTGTCGTCGCACTCAGAGCTACCATGGCAACTATCCCTGCTTTTCCTGTCGCCTGACCTCTGAACTGCTGCTCCTGTGGAGGTTTGGTGGCTCAGGATGTAACTCGCCCTTCTTTGGTCGATTTTGGCCTCATCGGTCTGTTTGTAAGACCTCGACGTTCCCACCAGACACACCTGCAGAAAAGGAGCTGGACGTCAACACTGACTGTAGATGCAGAAGGACATGGAGTCGTGGCTAAAAAACTTAATAAACAAATGTTTTAAATAGTTTTAAAACAACTTTTGGAAGGTTTTTAGGGAAAGAAAGAAATCCCGACTTAGTTTCTCGAGATCTCGCGAAATGGAAAAAAAAAAAAGTTGGGCTCTGGCGAAAAAAAGTCGGGATCTCCAGAAAGTTTCTCGAGATCCCGAGAAAGTAAGTCGGGATTTCTTTTCCTCTTTCTCTCCCTGACGGGCTCCGTAATTTTTAGCTTTTCTGACAAAAAAAAGAAAACAGAAATACACAAGGCTCACAATACAGGTTCAAATATCAACATGAGAATTTTCTAACAGTGAAAATTACAATGGATCTAAAGCGTCTGGTTTAAATTTCAGGCTTTTAATGCTCCTGGTGGATAAAGCTTTCAGACCGTGTTGCGGTTCTGGCTGATGACGGGCCTCCTGTGAAGCGCCCTGATGCTTCTCCTCTGCTGCTCGTCATGCATTCATGTGTCATTACTGCATGTATAAATAAATAAATTTACATTTCTCTCTCCTGCCCTACCAAGCACTCCCATCACAGTCATGCAGCTCAAATGCTATTGTTGGATTTCTCTCAATGAAAACTGGAAGGTTGTTCTGTTGTAATTAGACAAATAGGAACTTGGATACATTTATTTGAAGGCAAATTAAACTCTTATATTCAACATGTAAAAAAGAGCCTCACGTATCCTTGAGAACATTTTGTTTCAGTTATACGACCAGGAAAATAATGGAAGCAAATTTCAGACTTCTCGAGATTTTAAAGAAATCAGCTCTGCGTGAAAGTTTTGGATCTTTTCCTTATATTTTGTTTGTAAACAGTCAAACAGGAACAGCAGAGACTCTGTGACCTGAACAAACCAATTCCTGGTGCAAAATCATCCCACAGCAGCTGGAAGGAAATTAGAAGAACAAGGCACTGGTTTATTGTTAACCCACATTGTTTTCATTACTCTCTCTCTCTTTCCCGTCATCACAATGTTCTCACCACTCAAACCGAGTCGGCATGAAAGACAGTCAAAGTCCTTAGACGTGATTAAGAGGCAGAGTTTCAATGCATGGCATTTGAGACACTACAGTCAATCAAAAACTGCATCCAAGGAGTCCTACACTGTTAAGAGTTATCCAGATATTGTGCAGGTTTGTATTTTACCTCCTACATGTGCGGGTGTGGGACAGTTTAGACGAATCGTGATTTTATTGTAGGTTTATGAAGATCACTCTGCTCTCTCTTGTGTTTCCTATTTGAAGAGTGGGTAAGAGAAATGGGCATCCATTGAATGTCCTATTTACACTCGGGGAAACAGGAACTCTTTGATTCACAGGTTAAAAGTTTTGATGTGTTCTGAACTGTTGGAATTGTTAGATTCCCCAATAATTTTGGCACCTTATTAAAAATGATTTAATAAGGTGGTTAACGGATGGATTTCACTACCATTTTGCATTTTGGAAAATGAGCTGCAACTCTGTAAATGCTTCCTCGCCAGGCCTGCATCTCAAGCTTTACACCCTTGCTGTTGTTTGCATCACCTCCTTCCTGAACTCGAGGATGATCGTGACACTACGAAGCTGCTTCTGGTCTTGGTACACCTACACGTTTGGTGGAGGGGATTCTCAGGCAGTCTTCCTCAGTGTTGAAGCCGCAGACTTGGCTGACCTCTGCGATGAAGTCGATGTACTCTTTGTACTGAGACTTCCTACACTGGCGCCTCTGGTATTTCCCATAGAAGTCGAAGAAGCAGCAGGGGAGGACAAAGAAACGGCAGGAGTAAGACGACCTGCAGTTTGAGAGAGAAAAACAGCAGTGCGGAAAAGTTTTCATAAAATACCTGTACGAATTTTCAGGGAAATAGAAAGTCCTCATCATGTTCAGGAGGTAAAAAAAAAAAAAAAAGTGATGTTGCGATTAGAGGCGACTCAAAACGAGGCTCAACAGAGCCACCAAGTGGACGATCACATCAACACCCTCACACATCACCATCTGTCCATAATGTTATGCTGACAAGGAGAGATCAGCTGGCACTGAGAGATCTGTGATTGTGTTTGCTGATGACTCGCCTGGCCGCGATGACGGGGATCCACGGCGTGAGCTCATCCGAATGGTTCCCAATCAGCCAGTCCGTACCCGGGAATAAGAAGCTCTCGCTGGGAGTAATTGCCTTTTCCTAAAATAGCAAAACCAGCGAGAGGAAGTTGCAAATTGACATAATTTCATTCAGAATAACTTAGCGGAAACCATCCAAAAAGAAACTTTTTTTCCTCCCCACCCTCTTAATTAAGCTCATTAAATCTAATTTCATGTGGATTCTGCCAATTTTCTCTCGGATGGATTGGACAGCTCAGGCTATTTCCCATCAACATTTCCAAGAGCACACCGCCTAATCAGTCATTTAAATAATGTAACTAGGAGGAAGGAAGGGTGGTTTTTTTCCCATGTTTATATGAATTTGAAATCAGCAACATGTCGGATTCTGAAACGAGTATTTTCTTGGAGTTGCTTCAAGAAAATTTGTGCAGTCACAGAAACGGCACATAAAACCTTAGGAAAACATTTGAATAACAACTAACAGCTGGTTTAATTTTGGACTTTATATATATATATTTTTTTTTACCATTTTCAATATCTGAAGAAATGCTTGTGCAGCAATTGTAGTTGTTTACTGAACTGCTGCAATAATGATCAAAATAACATGTTAACTTTAATTGCATTTCAAATTTTCAAGCAGTTTATACTCAAATTTTCTCCTTGTTTACACAATTTGGGAGGATGGATGGATACAAAAAATAATCAAAGCACAGCATCAATTTAGGAGGAAATGTGGGCTGAAAGAGAAGAGGACATATATGCAGCTCTGGAAAAGATTAAGAGACCACTCCAGAATGATGAGTTCTCTTATTTTACTTTTTATAGGGATATATTTGAGTAAAATGAACTACTGACTGAAATTCCAAGCAAAAATGAAGTATTTATTTCAAAATAATGAAAAAGATGCAGTGCTTTTGTACCTCAAATGACACAAAAGAAAACAAGTTAATATTCATTTAGAAACAACAATACTAACGTTTTAACTCGGGAAGAGTTCAGAAGTCAATATTTGGTGGAATAACCAGGAGGTTTTCAATGGTGCTCAGTGCAGTGGTGTCTTAATTTCCAGAACTGTATTTTTTAGTTTTTTTTCTCTGGGTCGATGTCATCTCATTTTTTTTAACGAGACGATGCCACAAAGTGAAAAACCTGAGTCCTGCTTTCTGCAGGTTCATCTTTCTCACCTCCAGCTCCGTCTGAGGCCCGTACATGTCCCAGATCCTCCTCCTGCGGACGTCGATGCCCCTCCCCGGGTGCTGTAACACGAGGTGTCACTTTATAACCACAGTCACACTCACTGTTACAAGCCAATTGCAGCGGTCACAGTTTGTGTAGCATCAGGAGACGGGATTAAATGAAAAAGTCCAAAGAAATCTCCCAAGAAGGTATTTCTGTGTTGTTTTAGTCACCGATTTAAAAGAAACTCCTCCTAACTTACCCCTTCGTTGGTCAGTATGTGAACCAGGAGTCCGTTTCCACAGCCGAGGTCCACAAAGGACTGCGGGTCAGTCAGACCTTTTTCTGCTCGTTCCTCGGCCCACAGCACCTACAGTCAGAGTTAAATCGGTTCGATATCAGGAGGACGTCAGCAGTCGTGAACTGATGGGCTCAGCTTTGGATGCAGAACAAAGCTCCGCCTCTGCTAATCTTTCTTATTTAATCCTGACTGTTTTAGCTTTAAAGCAGCAATAAAGAGCAGCTCTGAACCCACCAGCAGGTAAGTAGCAATGGCGACATCTTCATATACAAACTTCTCAGGGTCCGTGACCTCAGGCCAAACCTAAAAGCAGAAACCACATGAGAACCCTGAACCCTGCGTGGATGAAAAGCTCAGACGACTCCAGAGCCTCAGCCTCTCTCCACCTTGACCATGCTCTTGTACTTCTCCTTCAGCTGCTGGTACATGAGGCTGTACTTCTCCACCGGCAGCAGAGACAGCGTGCTCTTGAACTCGCTGCTCTTGCACTCTGCGGCCCAGCGCACCAGTTTAGGCAGCAGATCCGAGGACAGCCAGGGCAGCTTGGGATACGCCACGCCATCAGAGAACCAGCCGTCCGACGTCAACACGTGCAGCTCCAACGCCCTGCAGACAAACAAGCAGATACAGCTGAAATGAGACGCTAGTATGCAAAAAAATTACACTTTTCTTCTCACTGTCTGAAGTTAAAGCGGAACAAAGATCTTTTAGAATCAACAAAATTATTTCTATTTTCTAAATGCCACATTAAGAGATAAGAAGAGAAAGAATATGTCAGAGATTTATCTTCAATAGGGATGCACGACATGCCAATACATTAAACTCATTTGGCCGATAACGATACCGATATTTTTTCCTTATACCTACTTACTGAAACTACATGGATTTCTCTAATATGGAATTAAAATGTGGCATTATCTTTGTCAATTTAGCCTGTTACCAAATACAAATGCTAAAAAGGAAGCAAGTTGAAAATGATGCAACACTTTCAATTTGCATTATGTTTGATGTCAAATTTATTCTTGACATTTGCTCTCTAAGACAACAACACTCAAACAATGCACATTTGATGTGCTGTGCTTCAGGCATCGTTGTCACTGGTTTGTCATATAAAAAACGTATTTTATATCTGCGAGTTATTTTGATGGAATGGTCAATGTCTGCTATTAAATTTTACAGCCAAAATCAGCCGGTACTGACACCATGCCGATAATATTGTGCTTCCCTAATCTTGAAAACCAGAGGTTTACATATAGAATGATTGCTGTCTCATTAAATAATGAGGAAAGGCCCAAATGATGTTGTCATTGCTTTAAAATTCCTGCTAGCTAACAGATACATTTGAGAGTTAGGGGTTAGAATAGTAATATTTTTTTCCTCCACCATTTTGGCGCCCCCTCCGGAGCAGCGCCCCTATGCCTTATTGCATTCCCACTATTTAAGACTCTGGATGACTTATAACATTTGATGAAACCATGAACTGAGCTCTCTACCATGGCAAAATTAAAAATGCAAATTAAAAGAGAGTGGTCCTTAAAAAAAGACTTGGTATAGATGGCTGTTGTTGTTTGGGTTTTTTTTTTTTCAGATTTGAACTCACCATTGCTCACAGCCCTTACTGCAGAGCCTGAGCTGATAAATGTTGCACTTTTTTAAGGACACCCTCCCTGCTGCCGAGTCCTCCTCAAAAGGAAGAAAGGTGACATGTTGCTTGTCAGAGTCTGCAGGAAACAGGTCAGATCAGAACACCACAGGTGACACGAAACTACAACTACGGCTCTAAATGAGCCCTTACCTTTTAACACAACTTCTTTCTGCTGCTTTGCACCGTAACAGTTAACTTTGGGAATGAAGGTCCTGACCGTGGAGAACCAGGGTTTGTCCTTCTGGTGGGTGTGTGCAGGTGAGTCTCCGCTGCAGAGGAACTGAAACACATCCTGGAGCAGCTCTTCTTCCTCACCATCATTATTATTATCCAGCAGCTTCCTCAGGTCGTCTGAGTCCACATCTCTGCTCTCCGTCTCCGTAGCTCCACAAAGACGCTTATTGACAACATGAGGCTTCTTCACCCACACCTCCACCGCTGACCAGAAGCCTTCAGGAAGACTTTTACACCCGGCTGGAAACTCAGCATCTGAAAGTTTGGGCATTTTCTGCCTCTCACATGTTAGGAGCAACAGAAGTGAGAGTCGCCAGCTGCCCTGTTTCAGATAATTAATTTTAAAAGACGATTGTGGATTATAATCCTACCAAAGGAACCTCTGTTGTATTTCAATTAATCCCTTCTGCTTGACAAAAAAGCAACATTTCAGTCTTTCTGTGCCGAGCTCAGGTTGGGTTGTCGCTTTATGATGACGCAACAAAGCGCAATGTCTCCTGAAACCACTAGAGGGAACCATTCATCTCTATGAGAATGCGCATGGCAGACAGCTAATTATAATAAGAATAACACATTTTATTTTTAATGCCCATATTTTTATAATATATATATATATATATACAGAGAGAGAGAGAGAGAGAGAGATACTCCCAAATTACATTTCCTTTTCTACACAAGGAAAACTTTTTTCACAAGGAAAAAAGTTTGAAAAGTTTTCTTGTGAAACTTTTACTCAGGTAATAGTAAAAAAGTACTGTGCAGTAAAAGTACTCCTAAAAGTGTCTTGTTTCTCCTCTGGTCCTCCGTCTTCCACTCTTCAGAAGATTAGTCACTGATTCATGTTTTCATGTTTGTGTATTATGGCTCACACTGGGGTTCACCGGAGTCACAAAGACTTAAAAATTGTTCTGTAACCATTCGCAGACTGAGAAAGTCAATGAGTTTGTTTCTCACCCCTTCTTGAAATACTTTACATTAAAGCTTGAAGTTTTACTTTGTCACGTCTTATGACCTACTTCCTGCTGGCAGTCAGGTTCCATGTAAGCGGTATGCTGATCATACATATCTGAGAGTAAGCAGGTGTAAGTGTGGCTGATGTAAATAGAAATAACAAAGTATGATTAAGCACAGTTTCAATAGGGTAGCAATTGTTTTTAACAATGCCATGTCAGAATTCTAATGAATACATAATGAACTCCATTCTTTTATTTTTTAATTGATTTTAAATTATGTTTCTTCATGTCCTTTATGACATGTTATATATACAAATTTTCTTCCCCAATAGGCAAACGGAGCTGTACCTAAGTAATGAGTAATGAGTGCATGAATCTACTTGTCCTGGTGTAAAACAGCACACAGTTACCTGTGTGGATCTGTCTAATACAGGATTTAAACCTTTGCTATTAAACATTTTATTGCTTGAGAGGCATAAATTTCACTTTAAAACTTGATTAACACTTTCTCTGTATCTTCATCTTGTTACTGTTTCGGTATTTTCACGACTGATTACAGATCATGATAATATCGTATTCTCAGTGAGACCACAGCCCATCCTGGAGGCAGATTTTGTTCTTCTCTTTTTTTCTTGGCTGTGTGCTTTAGGTAAAATCAGGGAGGTTTCATGTTTCTTTCTTTGGAATTGCTATAACCTTAGAGAAATATTTCCAGAGCTGGTTTCTCCTTGCTGCATGTGTCACTCATGAAACTTGGCGTTTCATTCACTATGAGCTGTGAGACAAAGGAGTTTAAACACGATTACACACTCTCATCTTAGCTATATTATTCTGAAAATATGGCAAATTCTAAAGCTTGCATGTTTTGTTAGCCCTTTTTTTTTTTAAATTGGTTCATTTTTTATTCAGGACACCATATTTATAATTTCACACATTGATGTTCATTTGTCATATTGTCTCTGCAGCTCCTTTGGTTGTTCATAAAATGCATGACAGAAGTGAAAACAGACCATTGAGGCCTCTCCTGTTTGGAATGCAGCTCCACTGAAGTAGTTTGTGTGTTTTAGGGACTTCAGTGGAAGAGCAGGGAGTTGGAGAGACACTGCACCAGGAAGTTGCTGCTGCCTGTGCATAAATCAAACCCTGCTAAACTTGTTTTGCAACAGACAGCAGGAATGACAGAAAGAGAGATAGGCTGAAAACTATTTGCTCTCGACTCTTTGTCTCATTGCTGTTGACAATTTTTCTCTTTGTCTCAATCTAATTGAACAAAGAATAAGCATCTATTGCAATAGCAAACTTCCAAAATGAGTCAGATTTAGATGTAATTGTGAGGTAAGTCACGTGGCAGATGAAACAAGTCTGATGATGCGTCTAAATATACCAACACTTTGCAATAATAGAATGTGAACCGGATGCAAAGAAGAAAAGCTCAGATTCTTATGACCAAGAAACTCATTTGAAAGAGATTTGTGATCACAGTCATCTTTTTGTAAGCTAACATAATTTTCTTTAGCGTGCTGAAGTAACTGAACACAATGAAGTGGAGTTGTGTTCAGAGAAGGCAGAGTTAGACTTTATGATTAATACATGGAATGTTTTTCTGGGTTCAGTATTGTCATTTTCACGTGCTTCATTACAATTGCATGAATTGTGATGAAAAGTTTTGTTTTTATATATGAATATTCCCTTAAATTGTTAAAGAAAATTACTTTATTAATCGGCTAATAGCAACAAACATTGGCTAGAATATTTTTTTTAATTAACTGTAATCCAAAAGTCCTTAACACAACATTATTGTGCGTGAAGTGAAAAGAAAAGACAAAATTAGATCAACCTACGATGGCTAAGAAAGGATTTTCTAACGAACATTTGTTTGCCGGAACTATCTGCTATGCCACAAACTAGTTTCTAGAGTACCTAAAGTAGAAAAACCTGTTCACTAAATTAAAGACCCGATAAAATAAGTCCATTGATTTTTTTCGCTATGAAGTAGCCTAACCATTA
The DNA here is from genome assembly GCA_902982915.1 of Phalloptychus januarius. Taxonomy (NCBI): domain Eukaryota; kingdom Metazoa; phylum Chordata; class Actinopteri; order Cyprinodontiformes; family Poeciliidae; genus Phalloptychus; species Phalloptychus januarius. The sequence continues at coordinate 8,139,918 of CADWAE010000462.1, forward strand.
ACTAATTTAACATCCAAGGTTAACTAAAAAAGGCTTTTGTTTGTTACATGGTCACTAACAAGAAAACCTGTTAGTCACATGTTAATGAACAAAGGATTTTACATGGTTACTAACTGAAACTAAAGCTATGTAGGTTACAACTAACTAACTACAAAGGTAACTAACTAAAGCTTGATCTATAGCTGCTTATTTTATTTATTTATTTATTTTGAACAGACAAAAAAGTAAAGAAAGGAAAATACTTATGATAATAATAATAAGACAAATAGGTCAATTCGAAACGCAGCTTATTAGCTAAATTACTTTGCTCCAGCTAATAAAAAATTTATAGAAAATATTTTTCTGTTTTCTGGTCATTATTATTAGTATGTCAACTAGCTAATGTTAGATGGTACTGTTTTATTTGCTAAAACGATAATTGGAAAGAAATGTACAGTCGTTTTCTTATAGCTAGATGTTAAACTTGTACCATCTAGATTACACTAAATGATCCTTGTAAGGTGCCAACTTATTGAAACACAAACTTTGACAAAACTTTAGCCTTTTAAGAGGTCAATTAAAAATAAACCAAAATCGTATTGATAACATAGCAGCTATAATAATAGTCAATAGGAACATTTCATAGTAATTAAATAAAAGCATTCAGTACAATAAAAGTTGAACTGGCTGCACTTATTAAGACAGTTTCGTTTAAAATTGATTGTTTACATTTGGCATCCAGCAAAGCCTCTGTTATGATGATTCAAGCCGCAGCTTCCGGAGCTTTTCCTCCTGTAGTTAAGGTGAGAAAACTCAGGAAGGGGCGTGGCCAGGTGAGAAGCCGAGGAGGGGCGGAGCAACTCCCTGAAAACACACAGGTAGATCACAAGGACACCCTGTGCCTCTTACAGTTCGGAAGAAAACCCATAAAACCCACAGACTGTACAGATATAGGAACGGAACATACCGGAGCTTTCGCATTGTGGAATATTATAGAAACCTTTAGTGCTCGACCAGGATTTGGATCGGGATTTTTTTATTTTTTCCAGATCGAGTCTTCTGTGGAACTTGCTGGAGGTTTCGATTCCGACATGATTCACCTTTTTCTCTTCATGTGTGGTTAAAGAGGGAGCCGTCGAAGGGAGGAGACGGAACATTTTTCATTTTTGTTTTTTATTTTCAACGGTAAGGAAATCTAGTAACTGCAATGTGACGTTCGTGTTTTTACAAATTTAAATGAATAACTCTGAAAGTCAATAATATAGTGCATTGGGGTCGCAGGTCAGCTTTTCTTGATCACTTTAAAGTTGATAAAATGGCATGTCAGTGTCTGCTTTCTTATGTGTATTTATTCATCTTTATTTGTATTTTCAGTTTTTATGTGTTAGTTACTTTTTTATAGGATTGCTAGCCGTCTAACAAAGGCCTAAATTATGGAATGAAATAATGTCATGCATGAGTCAAGCCTCTTTATATGGGCTAATCTTCACGTGAATCAGCGAAATAAACAAATGATTTAGTTTGGATATACCTCACTTGATTGGTCAAGATCACATATTAAGACCTGTGTCATTAACAGGTTCTTTAGGTAGATTTTTTTTAAGCCACATTTGAATCATGAAGTAAATAGCTGAGCTCATGGTCACACACACCATGAGGTAGTGAGGGTGTTCAGAAGCTGAACAGGTTAAATATTCAACGATCAGTACACAAAAGGAGTGATGAACACAAACCTCTGTGTTCAGCAGGGTGCGTCTTTTTTATGTTTTTCATAGGAATTTAAACACTGGAAATTATTTCCCTTCCTCAGCATTTGTAGACTCATTAAGATTGGGAGTTGTTCCAGTGACACTAAGCATCGGAACTTGTGGGTTTCTGCACTTGAATTGTTCATTTTGAGCAGCCTTGACTGTCAGCCTGCCTGCTGCAGAGATTTTTATTTTTATTCAGTGAGGCTGACAGAGTTAAAGCTGAAGCTCACTGACTGAAACCTGCAGATAAGAAGGAGCTGTTCAACTGGGAGGCTTGCACAACGTCATTTCAACTTCCCCCTTATCAATATTTACCGTAACAATGGCTAAGATGAAACTGGGAATGAAGCATAGACCACCCACATCATGGGTTAATATCAAGTCAGTCTGTCCTTGATATCTCGCTGTCCTTTCAACACTCTGTGTTACTTCAGAGTTAAATAGATGCAATCTATGCAGGATCCGGTCAAACTGGTGGCTCTGAACCACAGGCAGGCCGACATTTCCACCTCCTAGTTTTCCACCAGGCTGCAGGAGCGTCGATGACGCTGAGGTCCAAACGAAGAAAAGGCTCTGAATTTAAATATTACAAAAAGGAAAGGAAACGCTTCTGTGTTCAGTATAAAGATCTATTTTTTCTTTAATTTATTTGGAAAAGGTCATTTACTTCTATCACCGAATTCAAAAAGTGAAACTCATAGAACTTCATTACACACATGCATATTTCAAGCCTGCATTATTATTATTACCTATGACGAATACCTACATTTTTGTTCATGGTAATAAATGAACAAAAGACCAACCACTTATGATAAATACAAGGGAATCTTACATGATTGTGCAGCCGTCTGCTGGACAGCGGCTGCTGGCTTCAGTGTTCTTCTCCATTCAGTCAGGGAAGGCGCTTGGCTGTTACTGAGGGGCTCAGATTCATTGTTTTGGATTAAAGTTAATAGTTGTTTGAGGTTCTTTGTGCGGTTTCTACAGTTAGCAGTGATTTGTGATGCTGTGTTGGCTGTCAAGACCATCACTGCCAAAAGTGTCAACATCTGGATTATAGGCCATGGCGTACCTGAAAGTGACAGCCCGCAGAACTGACCTGAACCACCTCCCTTGTGTACCGCATTTGATGCAGTAATTACTAAGCACTGATTGTACACACAGTGCACAATCACTGATTGACACACACTTAATGAAAATGTTGGCTTTTCATTAAGCCAACATTTGCCAACATTTAGAAAATGTACTTTAATTGTTTTTATGTAATATTAAAACTTTACAAGTAACAGAATTTCACATTTTCTTTAGCTGTTGGGCAGAATAATTAGAATGAACAAGAAAAGAAACATTTTAATTGATTGAATAGATTCATCAATGTTAATCAATGTTCTAATTTATTAGGGTGCATTGTTATATTTTATGTTTCCAGACAAACTTTGAATTTTGTACTCAGACTGAAGCTGAGCAATACCCCTCCCACATCAGGAGCTTTTTGTTAGGTTTCCACGGCAACGTTACGAAGCGAGACCTCGAGGGGAGTTTAATTAACAGGGTCCGTTTTCGAGGAGACACAAAACACGGTTTCTAATCGGCTGTTTTTGGTCGCGATGCAGAAGATTCAGTGGAAGAAACCGCATGACCAAAAGTGTGAATATTTGAGTGTTTTTACACGCATTCGCCTTCCTGCCTGCAGGTTTGTCTGGGCCAGGTCATGCTGATGGACCAGGACACTCAGTGGCTGCAACAGCTGCTGGCTGAAGTCCAGCTGGAGAAGTTTTACATCCGCGTCCGAGACGGCCTCAACATTACCCGCGTGGAGCACTTCAACTATGTCAAGGATTCCGACCTGGAGCACATTGGGATCAGCAAGCCAGGTAGGGCTTTCAGCACTGACGCTGCATGGAAACCTGTGGTCTTTAAGTACGACTAAAAAATGTTCCTCTTTTGGTCAAGAACCTGTAGAAAAACAAGAGTTTGAAATACTCATTGTACTAAAGTGCATTTAATAAAATGAGTATAATATATATATGTTTGTCAAGTGAAGTGTTTGACCAGCATGGCATTTATTTAAATGATGCCCTAATGGTTATATTGGCATTGTGTGTGGCAAAAATGTATTTTCTAATGTAGCTGAGTTCATATCATTCATAAAACACTTCAAAACTTCAGAAGTTGTACATTTATATTTAATGCTGCAACATGCTGTTCCCTTGTTTAGTGCAAAGCATGTTGCATAAAAAATATGATGCAACATTTGCAATGTTAATGTTTGAAACCAGTCAAATTAGTAGCAGCGAGGGGCTAAGAGGGGGTACAGCTTCAAGAAACAAATATACAGACTTTTTTAAGGCCATGATTTGATACCTGAAATAAGATCAGAACCTCCCTGCTAATTATAATGACGTTAAATTATTGTTGCAAAGGTGTTAACAATAGCTCCTTTTGTTTTTGAAATAAATATGCATGGATGTATCTTGTTTTAAATTTTAATAAAATGAAATAACACATGAATCTCACACCGGCTTAAGCTTGTTATCGATGAAACGTTATTCCCCCACTGAGTTATGTGTATATTAATATTTATGAGTTTTTTTTCTATTATATTATAAAGTAGTGAAACTTTACATACCCAGGGTTTCCCCAGAAAATTTGCTAACCCCGGTGCTCGGGGCGCTAGGGCAGTCATTCAGCTGCCTGCTGTGTTTTTGTGTTAAAAAAATTTTCTAAAGTTGACAGGAAATTTGAAAATATCACTTAATAGTTATGCATTATTGAAAGACTAGAAGATCAATGCCTAAACACAAGCTATAAAGTCTTTAAAAAATACAATAATTATGTATAAATTAACAATGCTAAGCCTGGTGGGGAAACAAGTAAAGCCTGGTGGCCCGCCAGGCTTATAATACACTGAAGGAAACACTGCATACTTAATGTAACATTTGTCAACTTAGACATTTAAAATGAATTCTTTTTTCTTATATAAATTGATTTTGTTTGTTTTTCAAATAATTTCTCATGTTGACATTAATCCAGATTCCTAACAACAAGCAGGCAGTGTGTCTGTCCTGATAACAACCTCAACACTACAAACACTACACAGCTCTGGCTGCTGAATACAGCTGAAAGCTTACAGATAGCTCCTTCTTTATGGATAAAGCTGCTGACCTTTGCCTCTTTGCTGATCCGTAGGGGAGATCTATGTTGGTCTGCTCCCAGATGTACAGCACCGCTGTGATCCCCAGAACACAGCAGTGTTCCAGAAATACAGAGTTAAAAGAGTCAAAGATGAAGAGAACTGCAATCACACACCTAGCAACACTGACAACCTTATCTTTTCGTTTTGCAGCACAAAGAAGATTATGGGAAGCCCTGAAACGCTACAAGACAACTTCACGCTCACGAGGATGGATTCCCAGGGTCTGTTAGCAAATCTCTTTTATTTTATTTATTTACTTTAAAGCGATGCTCATGTTTCAACTGTGGTGGTGAGTTTCTAAAGAGCGCGTTGATTCATACAGGTGTTCAGCAGTCGAGACGGAGGGGAACAGTCTGGCCCAGTTGGCCCAGCTCAGCCGCAGGAGAGGACTGTGCCTCGTCTCATCCAGGACAGTGACCTGATTCTGGGGGAGAAGTTGGGCTCGGGGTCCTTCGGGGTGGTGAAGAGGGGAGAGTGGCACACACAGACAGGCAGAGTGGTAAGAGACCACACAGGTGTGAACGTTAGTGGGTAGCGTGATGTTGTGTGTGACCTGTGTGTGTATACTGTGAATTGCCAGCTCCCTGTGGCAGTCAAATCGCTGAGGAGCAGCAGGTCCACACAGGCCGACACACTCACAGACTTCCTGCAGGAAGTCACCACCATGCAGTCCTTGGACCACCCCAACATCATCCGACTCTACGGCGTGGTCCTCACACAGCCCCTCAAGATGGTGAGCTGGTATTTCAGATTTCGGAAAATTCCCACCTGTTTTCCAGCACGGCGATGCACACTGTCCTGCTTTTTGTTTTTCCACGCTTAGGTAACAGAGCTGGCCATTCTGGGCTCATTATACGACACCCTGCGGGCACGCCAGTACGAGTTCCCTCTGCTGCGCCTCTGGCTCTTTGCCACCCAGATCGCGGCAGGTATGGACTACCTGGAGAGCCGGAGATTCATCCACAGGGACCTGGCTGCCAGAAATGTGCTGCTGTCCTCCAAGGAGGTGGTGAAGATTGGAGACTTCGGTCTGATGCGGGGTTTGAGTCAGGACACGGACCATTACGTCATGGGAGCACACAAGAGGATCCCGTTTGCATGGTTAGTTCAGTTCTTTTACTTTTAAGCAGTTATGAGGCGCAATGGTGAAACCTTAAACTTCTGCCACGCAAGTTATGCAACAGATTGTTGCTAAGTAACCAAAAAGTGAGTGAGTTGTTGCCAGGTAACCAAACAGAGTGAGTTAGTTGATGCCGCCAGTCTTGCTTCGCTGGACGAGAGAGGTCGAGCCGCTAAAGCCTTCCCTCTACCTACATCTCCCAGAATGCTGTGCGGTTTCAGGATTGGAGCTCAGAGAAATGATCAGACGTGTTATCTGTTGATATTGATTATGTGTTCATTGCAATACATATAGTTATTGATTGATTGCCCAGTCCTAATTACAAAGTAAAGTCTGTTTAAGAATTGAAAGTAGATTCACAAGTTGAGGTCTGGAGTTAAAGCTTCAAGCTATAGAAAACAAACTATCCCATTGCTCAGTGGGTGAAAGTAAAGTTTTGTATTTCACTCAGAAAACGTTTCACAGAGTCTGGAGGAAGAGCGGAGAGGAACAAACTCCAATCTACTTAGTGTGACGTTTTCACAGTCACTGACGTATTAGCTGACTTTGGAGATGCCGATTTCCTTTTCCCGCAGAGCTTGGTACCTGCTCACACTGTTAAAGGCACCAACATGTCTTTTACATAAAAATAAAAATCAGCAAACTGACCTGGAGAACACAGAGTATCTATGGGAAACTTTAGACTCAACAACACCAACAACCTGGAGACCCACTGAGTGCATGTCCTGTACAGGAAGAGTAGCCATGGTTACGGCAATGGGAATCCAAATAAACTAGCAAACAAACAGCACATGTACTGCTATAGCTTTTAGCGTGCTGACTTTGGACGTAAATTGCTGTAAGGCAGTCAGGATAAGCCATAATCTGCTAAATTAACAGAAACTGACATTTAAAATCAATCACTGTGTGTAATGACGAGATCAACCCTTTCTCTAGGTGTGCCCCAGAAAGCCTCCGAATCGGCTCCTTTTCCCATGCCTCTGACGTCTGGATGTTTGGTGTCACCATGTGGGAAATGTTCACCTACTGTGATGAGCCCTGGTTTGGTCTCTCGGGAAGACAGGTACAGGCTTGCAGCACCATCCAAGTGTTGTTTTGATGTTTTCATAGAGCCGGCTAAAATATTCACTGACATGTTTGGAATGCGTCTCCACCCTCTATGCGCTGCTTGTCATGTCTCTGACTCAGAGTTGTGGCATCACAGCAGATTAACTTCTCTTTGGTCCAGATATTGCTGCGTGTGGAGCAGGAAGGTGAGCGACTGGAGAAGCCGCCAGATTGTCCCCAGGAGCTGTACGCCGTCATGAGGAAGTGTTGGGCCGTCAACCCGGTTGACAGGCCCAACTTTGCCAATCTCATGGCAATGCTGGCAGAGGTCGGTCCTCAGTGGTGACATCTCCTGTCTTTTCTCCAGATAACCCAGTGAGCATCTTTTAAATGCTGGGTCATTTTAAGACGATTATGTTTTTTATCTTCACTTCTAGGCTAAGCCAGCACAGTTCCAAGCAACAAGAGAATTTTCAGAGCCCAGAAAACTTTCTCTCGCCCCAAACGACACTGTGACGGTCATAGACCATGGGTGAGTGAGAAAGAGGGAAGAGTGGGATTAGAACGACAAAAAACCTTGATACAATCAGTTTTTGTTGTTTAAAATGGGGGATTTGATGTAACTTTCTCTCTGAAGTGCATTCCAGCGGTAATCTCAGACTCCTCGAATGCATTCAGCTCTGTTTGCTGAACAAGTCGAGCAGCTTCACTGCGTCTCTGCCGCGGAGCTTTTATATGCCATGATGACTTTGCAGAATGCACTTTCTTTGTTTTTATTAGTCTTTTGTTTGCAGTCATCTTTTTATTCTTCTTCATTTGCAATGTTTAATAAACTCATTTTAAGTATATGAGTACTTAAAATGGACCAGTTTAGCTATGAAATTTATGTTTTCAATTGTAAGTTACTATAAAAACTGTTTTATCTCAGTTTATTTATAGAAGGATAGAAACAGGACAGTTATTGTTCTGTAAAAGGGTAATTAATGTGTAACAGAAGCATCAGGTATAGGTTCACACAAAAAAAACCTCTTAAAGTGTTAAAACTATATATAAAACATCTCATAGATCAAAGAAGGAAAGAAACTGTTAGTTTGAAAAACAGGAGCGATTGTGGTGGATGCTGTCGAATTAAGATCATTGTGAAAACAATAAGGAGGGATCTAAGTTAGTTTGATTCTCTCTGGAAACTTTTAAAACTAAACTCAGTCAAAGCGTCAGAGGTCCAGTTTGATGCACACAAGTCAAAGGGTATAGAAGGTAAAAAGCAGCAGAATGAGTGTGTTCTGTTTCTGAATGAGTGAGTTTACCTGTCAGTAAAAGACATTTTACATAAATTTAGATTTTTAGACAATAGTATAGTAAAGCCCACATTAATTTTTGCCATTCTCATCCAGACCTACTCAACTATTTTTCATTTTGTTGGCTTTTTTGAAAGGTCTCCTAGATTTAAATTGTCTTTTTCGTGAATTTAAGACTTTCTACTTGCTAACTGCATTAAATAAGTTGAAATAAAGATATTTATTTTTACTGTATTTATAGAAAATTTGTAAGTAGACATATGGTTTGAATTACAATCCGGTCTGACATTTAAGATGAAGATACATTCTGTCACTTTTAATAAAAGAATTGCGACCCAATTAAAACCTAAAAATAGTGCAAGTTCCCTCGCATCGCTTTCCTCTGCTGATCACTGAGGTTTACTTTGTTTTTCTTGTTAAGCAGATTTCCCCCTTGTCTCTGTGTTTGCAGGCTGGAAATGAGCGAGTGGCGTGGCCAGAATCAGAGGACGCTGGCCATCGGCATGTTTCCCGCCAGCCTGACTATGCCCATCATCACCATGGCGACCAGTCCACCTTCTGGAGGGTCCATCATCTCCAACCCGGTGAAGGGCAGCCTGCAACACTTAGGGCACGGAGACGTCCACCCTGACCGCTGCTGGGGCTCACCCGAGGGGCCGGAAGAGTCAGTAGTTCACTCACTTTTCCATCCAACACTGAATATATTTAGTTCGGTTACTGTTTCTATAAAAGTCCTTCCTTATAAGCACTAGTTAGAGGGAAATTTATCAGTTTGTTTCCTCGTAGCCAGCCTCATATTTTAGCACAGCTGAACTGACAGTATCTAGAAATATGCTGCATGTTGAGCCAATCATCTGCTGCGATCAGCAAAGCTGACAGACAGATTAAGCTTCCTCAGCTGTAAAGTGACTCAGTAGTTGCCTGACTGGACCAAGTCGTATCTGAAACGTCATTTAACTCGTACAATAATGACTTATTCTTGCTTACATACAAGCGGGAACTTCAGTCACATGCATGCCGCAGCTATTTCTTTGCACTAAAGAAAATTAATCGGCTGGTGCCAAATTTTATTACAGCGCTCTTTTTTTTTTTTTTTGTGGCTTCTGCTTGCAAAAAATCTTAATTTCTCAAACAAAACGAGCAAAAACGCTGAAAAATTGTTGATTTTTAAGCACGTTTCAATGTTTTTATGTCTTTCTGTCATCAGACAGGGAGTTTATTGTTTTTTTATTGAGTTCAGCTATGCACTGATCTTTGACCTGTTGCCAGTCGATATGCAGCACAAGTCATATTAATTGACACTCTGGTAAAATATGTTTAAAATGTCTTCAAATAAGAGTATAAAAATCTGTTTTTATTCCAACATACTATTTATTTTCCCCTCACTGGTTGGATTTCCTATATTTTCCTCTGTGATATTTTGCAAATTCAGGCAAATATGAGTTTGTTTTGAGGCTTTTTACATTTCTTTATCAGGAGGGTTGATAAAAATGGAGGAGGCTATTGACTATCAGTTTAACATGTTTATTGTTTTCATGCCTGCAGCAAAAGCAGCTGGAAAATGGGATCTGCTAGAGAGCAGAAAGCAACCAACCTGCGGAAAATGGCAGGTAAGAGCAAAAAATAAACTGAGATGAGAATTGCTGCTCCATTAGAGAAAAATGAATATAAGCCTTAAATGTATTTTTTTTAAATAGGGGTTTATTTATAAAACAATATTTTTGGTAAAACACTGTTTAATGTTGAAGCTCGCAGATTTTCCATATCTGCTGGTTTTAAAGGAAACAATATATTTGAAAAGTGTTCATCAAGCTACTCTGCCCCCTGCTGGTTTAATTCAGTAACTTTTCTCTTTTTTTTACTGTTGTACTTTATGTTAGAAATTCTCACAAGTTATGTTTCTGCAATACCAGCTGAGCTACATTTTCATTTAAAATGTTGGGGCAAGTGGAATATTTGACTAAATATGGCAAATAGTCTGGAAAATCACTTTTCAAATTCAGTCCGTTTACCATTTTTAATGCTTCTTCTGTAAAATCTGACATTATTTAATTAAATGAAACTATTTATCTAAAATCTGTTTGTTAAATATTCATGTCTCTGTACTCTCAGGTTTGTCTCAGAGCCTGGAGTCCGTCCTAGGTGGAAATCACCCCAACCCTCAGGCCACAGGGCCTTTCAGAGTGGATCAACAAGGCAGACTCATACCCCCCGCCATGGTCGCCCAGAGCGTGATGGTGCAGAGGGATCCGCGGCGCTTAAGTGAGGCCAACCTTCCTGCCCCTCCTCGGCCACCGCTGCCCAACCTGGCACGCATCAACGCGAGGAACCAGAGGAAACCCCCGGCTCAGGCACCGGTGACGCCCATCCTGGGCTCGCCGAATGGTCCCCCGGTCACGCAGACTCCAACCTGGAAAATGTCCCAGATGGCGCGTTCAACGCCGCAGCTGGACGACGACCCAAAGGAGAGAGGGAGGGATAGAGAAAAATCACCTTATGCGCAAAACACAAAGGAGACTCTTGTTGCGCAGGTACGAGAGAACTTTCTGATTGTTCTTCCCTCTGAGTTAAACCTCGGTGCTTGGATATTAAAGCTGTTTGCGGCTCTGCTCAGGTGATGGAGGCGGTGCACGGCGTGACCACTGAAGAGGTGCAAAGAGCGCTTCAGTGTAACGACTGGAATCCATTCCGGGCTGAGCAACAACTCAAGGTGGAACTAGAGACTGACACTCACACTCACACACACACACACACATGCACACACACAATGAATGCAGTCAAACACAAATATGCTGGCAAACATGTATAATAGGCCTTAACATAAAACAAATATGGTTTCTTTACTTTATCATCAGCCTAATCTCAAACTAAAACATGTGTAAAATTCCAGCCTTTTGTTTGAGTAAGTTTCGTCAAGGGGAAATAAATCCCGTGTGAAGAGCTTTTCTACCAGATTGGTATTCAAAAGTTTATAATACCTTTTATTTTAACAAGTTTGGCCTATGATCCGACTGCATTACAGATCCTCCAGCAGAAATAATTTTATTGCTCAATAGGTGTTGTTTGCGTGCACGATTCCAGTTAAAGTCCTAAGAAAGATTAGCATTTAGCATCACATTTGTATTTGTTCATTTGTAGTTACGCCCAAACAGCCAGTTGACATGTATACGGCCTCTAATTGTTGCTAGGAGTTAGATTTACTGAGGTAACGTTTTTATCTGAACTTCTGATGTTTTACAGCACCATGCCTTACATTTCAACTTTGAACCTTTTACCTGAGTGCATTTTTTTAGCAGCTCTACCCACCTTTGTGTAATACGTCTATATATTTGTCTGACTCCTCAGTGTGCATTGTGACAGGAAGTGTCAATATGGCCCACTGAATGCTAAAGCAGATGCTCAAGAAGCCCACTCGTAAAATCCAAATGAAAACATGAAACTAAACATTTAAATTTTGTTTCTGTCTCCTCAGGTGGAGCAGCTGTATTCGCTCAGCCTCTGCTCCGGAGACGACTGCGTGAAGATCCTGACCAAACACAAGTGGAACCTGGAGCACGCCAGCAGATACCTTATCCGAGTGACCCGGGAGGAAAGGCTCGGCGCCGGAGAGAGGGAGCGGCCTCAGATTAGCGCAGAAAGACGGGTCTGAAGAGATTTGCAGATGTCCGACTGGCCGAAGCCGGACTTCGTCAGCAACACCTGGCTTCACAGAGACCCACTGCAGCACAAGGCGCTCCCCAACACAACTGCTTTATGATGGGAGCAGAACTAAACCTATCAAAGCAGAAACATGAAGGTTTTCAAGCAGGATTTACCAAATCTAAATTCCTCCAACTACTGGTTTTACTTTTTTGTTCTCATTGTGCCATTATTTAGTATGTTTGTTTTTATATGCGGATGAATTTATGTGTAAATGTGTAAATGTAGTGTTTTGTTGAATAAACATGTATATAGAAATGAACCAGTCTCTACAATTTCTGTCTTAAATTATTTTATTGAGTAATCATATAACTAATGCATTTTAACAACAATTGGACAGAAACTGTAGTCTGGTATCAGAGTCTGTATTTTATTTTCCCCAATGGAAAAAAATGCCTCCCCCCATTAAGTAACCTTTAGGACCACCTAGGTCACAGGTGCCAAACTCAAGGCTCGTGGGCCAAATCCAGCCCACCATTGCCATTTATGTGGCCCTAAACACTCTGGAGGGCCACATAAATAGAACCTTCAAGATCGATTGTGTGCTTAAATGTAATTTCATCAATCTAATCAGGTCAGTTTTTATTTTTATTGTTCCAAATTACATTCAAAGTGAAAGTATATTCAGTATTATTTAACATTAAGAAATACTCATCAAATGCAGAGACTATTTATGTTTTAACAGTTTGTCAGTGGAAAGTTTTATCAATAAATTCTGCAAAAATTGGCTCTTTTTAGGACATAACTCATAAAAATGAGTTTGATACACCTAACCTAAGCACTTTAAGATGTACAAAGCCTGGCAAAAGTATGCAAACCTCTTGATTTTTTCCAAAAATTGTCAATTGCCATCTTTAAACCTGAAGGTATTTTAAAGATATTCTCTGTGAATATCTTTAAACTGTATTGTAGCAAATTGTATTCACTACCAGTGCAGTAAAATCTAGTAAAACTAACTGTCTTCAGAAGTTACCGAATCTGCATCATGAAGACCAATAAACAGCTGACGGATCAGAGACAATGCAGTGGAACGTCCAACAGGAAAATGTGATTTTTAAATTGATAGGATATAGAGATTTTTGTTGTATTTTGTTTTGGGTGGGGTAATACACCACGATACACAATCCGCTCCAGTAGATGGCGGTATTCCACATCAATACGTTGCTTGCCAACCGCCATAAAAAGAAGAAGAAGAAGAAGAATGCCGTAAATGGCTCCGAGCTGGATCTCTGAGCGTGGCCTGAACATTCAGAATCACCTGAAAGGCCAGCCTCAATTTATTTCAATGTCTTTGTTGTCTGTTTCTGAACTATTTGATGCCACACAAAACACAATGCTGCTTTCTTCAAGCCTCTTCATCAGTTCCCTTTGACTTGAACTTCTATGGTTGTTCAACTGTAAGAAGATACCAAATCTTACAGTCAGACAAGATTTATTGACATTTTGACAACTCAACACCTTTTAGACTCCCGTAACAAGAAGTGGCTGTTTAAACGCTTAACCAAGTAGCTGTTTATTTATAAACAAAAGCACTATTAGACCTAAAAAAGTGGCCGCTGTTTTCTAATTAGCGGTCACTAATTAGTGACTTCTAATTGAAATTTTGGAAAATTAAAACTCCCAGATTATTTCCAAATTCGCTTGCAGCTTTAGCAATTATTTGGAGACCGAATCCTTTATTTTTCTACAGGAACATGTTCGGACAGGAGCATGTCCGGACATGTTCCTGTAAGGGACGTTACTGCTGTCAGAAAAACACGTTGAGTGAGACTCATTAAAAAAAAACCAGCCCTTTCACAAGCTTCCAGGTGGTGGAGCTGTAACACAACTAGTGTAACACCATTTTTGTCCTCCTTCCTTTTTCTTCTTCTTTTGTTGTCCCTAATAGGACATGTGTTTTATCTTTCTGTCAGCATCAACTTTACCAACGTACCCTCCGACTTTGGTGCCACTCCTAAGAAAAAGCGTTTCCTGTGAGACAGAAGTGAAAGCAGAAGTTGCATATGCAGATCAAAGCCTTCGCTTCCACCCCTCTGTTTTCATGCAGAGCAACACCAGACCAACAATGACACAAACGCAGGTTTAAACTAACATTGGTTTAATTTATGAGTTTTTCCATCTGTAAAAAAAATGCAAAAGTTACAGAACAAAGGCAGAAAGGAAAGTATAACTTCTGCCACTTGTATGTTACAAAAGCATGCACTGCAAATTAAACCAAATATCTGCACTGTACACTTTTTTCCTTCTTTGGAGATGAGATCACTGGCACATGGGAAAGGGAAATAAATGTCAACAGTGAGTGTCACTGGCAAAAAAAAAAAAAAAAAGTTTATGGGGTCATGCCTGTGTTATCTTCACCCTCCACTGGGAGGGAGAGGTTTTCACGCAAAGCAGATCATTTACATTCATCACACAACCTGGCTTTTTCTATAAACAATGTAAACTACCATAAGGTGAGAGTTCACAGGTTCATTCGGAGTGGTTTCTTTTTTTCAACTTTGACAAAACCCCATGAGGTCACGAACCACAACTTCTTTTTTTCTTTAGCTTCCTATTCGTGCTGCACAACGATTTGTCATCTTTCTGTTTAATTCACTTTTAATCACAGGGAACAGAGGGAAACCTGCAGGGTAAAGTTCAGCTGCCAGAGCCGTTTCCATGGCAAACACTAATCGGCACATTATCACTTGCTTTACAGTCTTTGCAGTTTTATCTTGCACCACAGCCTGTAAACGCCGGTTTCAACTTGGAGCAGTGAAGCAAGCAAGAGAAACGATCGCTTCGGTAAATCCTATCAACATGCAACAACTTGAGGTTCACAATTTTTTTCTTTTTTGTAATCAGACCAGCACAAAGACCACTTCCTTATCAAGTTAAATGACTTGAGAAACCTAAATTCAAGAAGTGACATGGAGGTTGTTTTTGGCTTTCCTCTAGCAGAATGTTGCTTTGGTTAGCTAAACTAATAATGCAATAGTACGCAGGTAGATTGGTTATAGTATTCTACATTAGACTAAAACACGTATTTACTGTGTAAGTAACCTACATAAAAAAGGTAAATAAAAAAGTGTTCGTTCTATGAATATTGGATCATAATTGAACCAAACTTGCAGAGCTGAAGTGATTTGTACAAACGCAGACAATGGCTAGATGCTGCCAGGACTTTAAAAACAAAGTGATTAATACGCCTCTGCTTCCAAAGGGATATTGCACTTACACTACGTCTACTATGAATGCCTCATGAGCATGACAACAATATAACATATTGTCAAATATATGTTGAGAAATGTCAATAACAAGAAAAAGCATTGATGGCAGCAGAAAGCACATTCAACATTTGGATGCGCTGAGCTAAGTATGATAGAAAAGAGCTGAAGATTTCTTTTTTTTTTTTACATTTCATCACAAATTAAACAAATAAGAAAAACTCTTCAGAGTGTGGGGAACATTTCTGCTCCACATTTTATCCTTCCCAGTAAGATCAAATTGGACTGAAGCCCAAAATTACTGAATCTAATCATGAAGTGATTAGTTTGTTTTTTTTTTTAAACATTTATAAATGAAACCTGGAACTTCTGTTGAAGAAACAAAGACAGGAACTGGATAACAGGGGTGGACTCAGGCACTCAGTTATGAAAACACAGAGCTTCGTTGGTTAGCGTCTCCGACCTTCTCGAAGAACATGAAGTCCTGCAGATGAGCCACGACAGAAAAATAAACACCGTTAAGAGCAAGATCTCACGAGATAAAAGTCAGACACCATCACTCAGATTCAGGAACTCACAATGAGGAAGCAGGCGCCCATGAGAACAGCCTTCATCTTTACGTCCAGGTCCATTGGGAACTGAATGCCGAAGTTGTCCGTGTCTGTGAAGACTTCCTTCAAGAGGCCGCTCCACTGCTTGCTGATCCGACCGATGGATGGTCCGTCATCTTTACCCTTCAGCTACACAGCAATGACGAAATACACAAAACTGTCTTAAAGCTATGTTCCTGCAATCATATCAGCAGACTCTTTGAAAATAAAGCCCATCAAATATATTTAAAAATATGGTCATCACTGTAATATTTTTTTTTACTATTTATATTTTACAACCAGGTAAGTAAAAGCACAAAAAAAAATCTGACAGGAAGAAGTAACCTATTTATTGGGGTCAGAAAGAAATAAATGTGTTTCACTTCTGGCTATAATAAATAAACCTATCACTTTAAACTCCTCAAGAAGAAAAATGACTGGGCCGGGAAAGTAACTCTGAGGGACACCAAACACCTCAACAGCAATTCATTTAGATTGTAGCCTCTTTAGCTACAATCTAAAGAGGCATTTACATACTACATGCTTATTATATTACTGTTAATTTTCAATGAAATTAAATGTTTTAGAACAAACTAACTGTTATTCCTCATGTATTAGATAAACAGCATTCAGGTCCAGGCCTGCAGTTGGAGAATAAATCCAAACAAAACCAAAAGCTCTCATCTGCAAAGTCCGAACAGGCCAAGTTCAATGTGAATGACGCTTACAGGACATTCAAAGCTCAAACTACCGTACTCCTTGAAGGACAGATCAGAGTTCACCTCAAAGTTTACGTCCCCACAGCAGTTGCAGGCAAAGCAGGGCCCCTCCAGTTTCAGCAGCGTCTCTTTGTTTGGTCCCTGGATGGAGAACTTTGGCAGGAAAGGATGCCAGTCCTGTTTGACGAAACCTACGGTGGTTCCCGGCGGTGCCTGGACCTCCATCTGCGGGTCAGACACACACATTACAAGGTTTCCCCTAAAAAACCTAGGTGGTTCGGTGCACCAGTGATTCATCCAGCGGAAACTGCGTTTCTGAGTTTAAAAATGTTTAAAGTTAACAGGAAATGTGAAAATATCACTTGATAATAATGTGTTATTGAAAGACTGGAAGATTAAAACCTGAACACCAACTATAAAGTCTTAAAAAAATGCAAAGATTTGAAAAAGACCTAAGTAAATAAGCAGTGCTTAGCCTGGTGGGGGCACAAGTAAAGCCTGGTGGCCCGCCAGGCTCATGATGCATTGGGGGAAACCTGCATTAACCCCACAAAGAGTTAGAAGGCCGTTCACCTTGGCAACGGAGACTATAAATAAAAACATCACGGGGTCAGAAGGCTTCTCACAGAGTGCAGCAGGAATGATAATTGAAGCTGTGACTCCGCCATTGTGACACATCGAGGTAATAAATCTCACATGGTTCCTGGCTGGGGAACGCACAGAGAGCCGTTGTGTGTGAGGGCATTGGTTTGGGCAAAGGCTAGCGAGAACGGAGAGCCAAGGACAGGATTAAACGGGGTAGAGATGGCAGAGGATCGGGAATAAACAAGGAGACGGTCATGATGGACAAAAGGTCCATTCAGACAAACCTCCCCTGACTGGAACAGCCTGAGCAGAAAGGAGGCAAGATGAAAGACAGAGGCCTAATTTACCTTCAGTTACATCAAGATAGATAGTTTTCTGGGTTAAACCTTGATATCATTAGTTCACTTGCTATTGATTTATCTCCCCGTTAATTACATCTGATTTCTGGCACACTCACAAATTATGCAACTTGCAAATATGCCACACGCAAAGATGCACGATCAATCAGGTATCAGAACTAGATATATTTTCAGCTACTTCGACCGTAACTGGTGTCCGGCCAGTGAATAAATTAGCAGTTTTTTTCCCCCACTTAGCAAAAGCCTCATAAATCAGGTAGCAAAAGCACAATAGAGAGCAAAGCTTCCACCAGATAACATGAAGCTTCAACCTTTAAGTTTAGATCGTTAATAAGAAGCATGCTGTATTTAGAAAAGTTTCGCAGCTTCTGGGACATTTCAGAGTGAAGGAATTGCTACAAAGTTACAAACCACAGATTTCGAAATAACACTAACCAGAAAGCAGGTGCTGCTGGTAGCGCTATAATTAGATTGACACTGAAAAAGGTTGGATGAGTGTGAGCTAAAGGAGGCAGACAGCTGGACACAGCGCGACTCTTCAAAGAACTGTTCTGGCACTGCGTGACGTTCATCTCAGGTCATCTCATGTTGTCTCAATCGCCAATTTAACCTCGAACCAAATCAAATTCTCTACAAATTGCAGTTTGATTTTTCCCACGCCACCTTTCCAACCTCTGAACCTAATCATGTCTGGACCAGAGCTTTCAGACATGACTCTAAATCATATCTGAACCTTTACTTGTCTTTCCTCTTGTCGTAATTACTTCAGCATGTTCACTTATCAAGTTTATTCCTAATTGTTTCTCTTCTTGAATCACTTTATAACTGGAGATCGCTTCTTTTATGCTCCTAATCATTTAATTTTTAAAGTTTTATTGACGTACGTTGTTGCTTTCTAAGCTTTACAATACCATCCCTATATCTTTAACTTCTCAAATTTATTAACTTCTTGTGCTAAATGGATCAACTGGTTTGCATGTGTAACTATAAAACTGCTGACAATCAAATAGACCCATTTTAAAAACCAATATAGGGACATTTATTACATTTTTGGATTAGACGTGCTTGTGTGAGATTCTCCCAGTATTATATGATAATCTTAATTATCCTGATACTGTATCATGTGACTGATATCATTTAGATACTACTGTCAACACAAGCTTATCTAAAACATCAGTTGTGGTACCAACATTATTCCTACTGGCTAAATAATGGGAGAGAACAGCTACAGGGAGGAATAAGCAGCATGGGAAAGTTGGTCATATCATTGAATAAAAAGAGCGGTTCTGTTTCATCACACAGCCGTGAGCCCAATCTCATGAAAAACATGCGGCTCAAGCCAAAAAGGTGTACGACCTGTAAACCCGACTCGGTTACAGCAGTTCTGTCAGGATGAATGGGCCAGAGTTACAGCAAACATATTGTGATGTTTCTGGAAGGAAACCCAAAACATTTGACCCAAATCATGTCGTTTAAGAAGCGATTTTACCAAAAGCTGAAAATGTTAAGTGATGAATTTGGAAAAAAGTTTTTAAAAAAAATCTCTATAATCTTTCTGGACTTTAGAAAACAGAAATACTAACCTAGAATAAGGGAAGTTTAGTCAATTTTTTTTGTCAAATAATAAAATTAAAAAAGCTTGGTGTCTTTTTATACAGTGGATAAATATATGGTTTCCCCTCCAACGGCTTTAATAATGTGATCCGATCCTCTTCTTATTTTAATGTTTATACAAAGTAAACACCACAATAAACACCCACTAAACTTTGCACAATTATTCAGGCGCTTTTTGAACAGAATGTAAAGTCTATCTTTGTGCCAAATTTGATGCTGAATTTTTTGTAAACAAGAAAAAAGCTTAAACAGCAGCAGATGGAGGAAGGGCGATTCTGCTGTGCTCCTCTAGCCGATAAAAACTCTTTCCACTCCTTTTTCTGTATCACTAAACGGATCCATGCCTTCAAATAAGTAAGCAGGGAGTGGCATAACCTTTCCTCTGGAACAATACAGAACAGCATTTACGATATGAGGGTATTAATAACTTCTATTAGTAAAGTCTTGAGATAAAATTTTAGGACAGACCTCCTGCAGACAGCAGGGACAACAGCAGGAGACGCATCGGAAGGGCCGGATGAGACGGATGACCTCTCTGTCCATGTTGTCCTTGATCTTCATGTCGAAGCTGCGCAGAGAGCCGCAGCAGTTCCTGGTGCAGCAGTCGTTCTTCTCTTTGGCCTTGTAGATCTTCTGGCCCAGACTGTTTTTGATCTCGTACTGGTTGTTCGTCTCAAACCCAATGAAAGCTGCGGGACAGCAAAGAGCAGAGAAGTTAAAATACTCAAAATAAAAGTACTTCAATTGGTCTTTTGTTGCAGTAAAATGTGGAAAAATCCTGACTTTAATTTGTTTATGTTCAGTCCAGAAAACATCCCATCGCAACATAGGTGAGGCCATTTTAATATCTGTGACTTATTTGCTAAAAAGTAAAAGTTTTAGGAATTTTAATGAGCAAATCTGTTCTGTTTCATTGTAGTTAGAGGTATAATAGGACGTGTCTTCGAACTAAAAAGTCCAACCAATTCAGATGAGCATCATGTGAACCAGCATCGATTTGGAAATTAACACAGTAATGTGCAGAACTAAGATATGCATGTTTATGTTCCACCTGTACCCCTCGCCATCACAAGACCTTGATATTTAGAAACATTTGAGTAATAGTTAGTCAGTGATGATGTGTGTATCTCCCTGTAGAGTAAACTTAATTACAGAGGAAAAACCATCTGAAGAACAAATCCAGCTGCATGTAGTGTTCATTCAGCAGAATGGACTGTCTGAATATTAAAACAACTTCAACATGATTTTTATCATCAAATGTGAGAACAATCCTACTTGAAAATTCCTAGAACAATCTGGCAATTTTAAACTTAATTTATTTTTCTATAATCAATTATGTGCATTGTTTGTCAAAAATCAAACCAAATTACTGACTTTTTGAAATTCAAAAACGTTTTGATCAAATATTATTACTTAAAACTTTGTTTGTCCAAAAGTCCTTTTTTTGTTCCTCTAAAATGGAAACATGCCAAAAACAAAAGCATAGAAAATTTGAGATGGCCAAATAAAACAAGGTTCAAATCCACACAAACTGGTTCACCAGGCACAAAACTCACCATCTCCACTAGACGACTCAGTTCTTATAATTCCATATTAAACATTATCGTAAAAACAAATATTTCTCAGCATTTATTTCTCCTCCCACACACTTAATGCTCTCAAAATAGAGCTTTTACTTTCTACATATTTCAGTGTGAAAAAATTACATGAATAAAATTTACCTTCCAGAAGCTCAACTTTCTGATGGATCAGGATCTGGTCAATCTAAAACGGAAAACAGAATTAAAAAATATATACAGATAAGAAACCAAGAAATCAGTGTGTTGAAAAATATTTTCAGCAAAGAGAAGCGTAAATCAAGAATTTAAAAACTAACACAAGCCAAATCTTTACAAGCAGACAGTCACATTTAAGATCATATTTTTACCATTTCATCAAAGCCCACAGCTTCTTGGAGAACTATGAACTTTTACACAAAGGAAACCTGCTGACTTAATGTTTGTCTTGGTACATTGTTTCAAAGTTCAAAAGGTCAACAGGATAATGTTTATATCTTGGAAAGGAATATTTTACAGTGGTTTCATTATGCATTTTCCATAGGGTCATTTTATAACACACTCAAGTAACTTAAGTTGCTATAAAAATGCTGTATTTATCAAATACTACTTCAAAGAAATGTGAAGTGTTGAAATTGGTCTCTGTCTCTTTAAGAACCTCATACTCTTTCCAACACTCTCCCTTCAGCACATCATCACAATAATACTCCACCATTAATCCATTTACAACCGTTCTTAGAAGCATTGTAATGAGAAATAGTTTTAATGATAAGCTTAGCAGAATCACAGCAACATTGCAGAGGTGTGTTTGATGACAGAACAACAATACGACATCATATAAAGCTCAAAAAAGTCAATTTGACATGATGGCCTCAATTGAAAAGTTGAAGTTTATTCCTAAGACTGTAATAAGTTCTGCATCACCTCCATTGAAGGAAACAATAAAAAAAAACATTTCAGCAGCGTTAAAAAGTTGTGTCACATGATTCCTGCAATCATGAGTCACCTGATTGGGTGGATAAAAAGTGCGATAAGGCATGTTGAGTTTTTCACCACTCTGGTAGAAATCCACAGCTGTTGCTGCTCACCACCAGAAGGGAAAGAAGAATCATAAGCAGAAGTGTAAATAAACACAAGCCCTGACGGATTCAGAATACCATGTCCGTTTACAATGGCAGATATTAATCTTACAGAATTTAGTTTATCAGATGTTTCTTCTTTTTCAGACCTACCTGTGCCAGGTACTCGAGCCCGGGTGGGACGCCAACAGGAGTCGGAACTGGAGACACTCCCATTGGCTGGCCGCTGTAGTCTGGTCCTGGACCTGGAGCAGGGCCCGGTTGATACATAACAGGAGGCTGGCCCTGGTTATAGCCCATGTTGAAGCCTGGTGGGGGAGCCTGACTCGGGTCTCCAGGATATCCTCCAGCTGGGACTGGATAAGGGGGCGCAGGGTGGCCGGGTTGTGGGTAAGGAGGATGGTTTGGAGAGCCTGGATAGCCTACAGTGAGACACACACGTTCATCTTTTACCAGGTCAAAACTGGATGTCCTGGTTTTCTCAGTGATAAGATTATATACTGCATGTTTTTGCAAGTTTTCCCAGAATCTTCTATGAAAAAAGTAGTGAAGAACTGTGACATGAAAAGAGAACAATAAAAGCAAATCTTAGAAGAATGTATCCCTATGAGTGAACTCATTTTAGAGCCAATTTTTGTCCAGTTTGCTTTACAAAAAAGCTCAAGATGGAGATCATCTGTTAACCATTACAGTTCAGGCATTGCCACAGATTCTAATTGGATTTAGGTCTGCACTGCGACTCTAACTACCTCTATTTGTACATTTAGGGTTGTTGTCCTGCAAGAAGGTGAACTATGACCCCAGTCAGTCATCCAAAACAGTACCAAAAGCGCCTTTGAGATGCTCTGCCACCCAAACATCAATTGGGGGTAAAACTGAAAAAAAAAAAAGATTTAAAAAAAACAATGCAAACCACTAGAAGAATAAAGCAGCTCAGTGGTTTCATATCTGGTGATCAGATGACATGCCACGTCCGGGCTTCTTCATTTTCTTAACCCAAAGTCACGATAAGAGACTTTATTGAACAGCAAACGGTAACTGACCCATGGTTGTGTGCGAGTGTTTCTATAGTCTGGATTGAGTTACTTCTCCCTGGATGCTATTATCCACTGAGCCACAGAGCAAACAGAAGCATTTTACAGGACAGAAAGTAAACACCAAGCATGTGAAGAGTCATAAAAAAAGGACACCCACTTTCAGTTGTACATCTTCACCTAAATGGGAGAAACATGAATGTCCTGGTTTATAATGGGGGCTCAATGTGACTCAAATCTTACTTTAAGTAACACAGAAGCCACACCATCATTTACTGAGTGAAAAAAAAATAAAAGGCCAGAACAGAAGAGCCATGTTTGATAAACAAAGTGTATCATGATTTGTTCTCACATATTTGTGGAGGAATTGTGGCCTACTCCTCTTTCCAATGGCCTCAGTTCACTGAGGTTAGCAGCGTTTCTGCTCGGCTCACCACAGCCTGTCAACAGGTTGAGGGCTGGATTTTAACCCCTTAACTGCCACCCTCAAAATGCTGCATGTACGCCGATGGGTCCATGAGGAAAACTGTGTCATCATGTCAGTTTAGGGGTTTAACTGAATTATTGGAAAACCCTTTTTTCCCCCCCACTTTCTGTGTCAGCCATTTTGTGAAACATTGAACCAGTTGGACCAAGCTACAGCCAGCTAAACATAGCCTCACATTTACCTTTACAGTAATTGTGACAAAGAGCACGTCATATTTACCACAATAACTCAGTGCAAAACAGGCCCAGATCTTTACCACTAAACCATCGTGCTTAACCAGTAGGATCAGGAGGAGCAGCTGGTGTGTCGTCTTTGGTTTTCTACAAGTAAGGCCATCTGCATTATAAACAAACATCTCTGCATTATTCAAGAAGTCTTGTTGATCATTCAGATGCAACTCTGTGAACCAACGTCATGTTGCCATATTATTTTGGAGACAAGATGCTTTCAAAGCCCGTACAGTCGCAGATGGAACTAAGCTTTGGGATAAATTTGAAGAGACATCTTCTCCTGGGAAGATCATTAAGTGTCTTAAATGACTTCTAAGCAGAATGGATCAACTTAAATGAGAGAGACCTAAAAATATCAACCTTTCTAGACTCATGGGAAGTAAGAGTTGCTTTTCAAAGAGCATAGCTGATCACTTTGCATCATGTTTACAGACACCTGCAGACTATGCCTGAACCAACCAAACATTAACAGAACCTTAATGAGCAGCAGCCAGCTGCTAATATATCCTCTGACCTCTGACATGCCCATAACCGCTCTATAAAAAGTGCAACAACTCCATAACGACCTCCATCTGTACATGAACGCACCAGCTTGAAGCTCTTTGTTTTCTACCACAACTGGCTCACCATTAGTGCTTTCAGCCTCTTAATGAGAGCCAAACTGGTTTTGATGTCGGCAGCAGCGTGAATGTGTCATGTTGTTCAAAAAGACCATCGCTCTAACGATCCTGCCTTTCTCACCACAAGTCAATCGACTGCACTTTACTGCTGAGAGACGAGCAAAACCAAGAGTTTACAAGATGGCCCCAGCATGGAGATGAGAAACATCGTTACACTGAACTCACTGTTCTTATTTACAAATTTATTTCTATCCGCTTAGAAAAGACCATCTAGTTTGAAACACATTCTTATGTTTGAACTGGAAACGTCTGTATCAGTTTGACCACTAAATGCTCTCTTTACGCTCCTGTCTCTTTAACGCGTTATGGCTTCAGTGAAATTATAAAATGAAATTTTGTCAGATAACATTTTTTTTTATTGGTCATTAAATTTCCATGACATGGAAATTTCTCTTCAATATCTAGCAGGAAGAGATCATACAGATAAACACCAAGGTCCACAGAGAAGTGAGCCAATTTAAATAAAACTACATGTACACACAGATTAATTTGTATATCCATAAAAGCTGCTAAAAAGCAATGTCTCTCAATGAGAGAGAGAAAATACTGTTTAATCATTGTAAATGTTGCAGGTGAAAGGCTTATCAACATGTCTGGCTTTTTTTCTGCAAAAACTGAACTTTAAAAGTTTTTCCAAATAGAAGAAACTGAAACAATAAATGGAGATGATGAGAGGAGACATTTATTAAGTGTGGAAAATAATTCATAAAGTGAACATTGGTTGGGTCCATAATCTTACTGACCTTGTTGTTCACCTAATTCTAATATCTAAGCTAGAGGTGTTATATTAAATGAGAGCACAAGCTCAGTAAATCTTGAAATCTTGGTCAACATGTTTACTGATTAACCTTTTAAGCTTGTTATCAACTTTGAATGCTATTTTTATCTTTTACAAAGATTTGACCTGCCAAGACCAATTTAATGTATTATGAATTATTGTTAAGAACAATACAAGAGCATTGGAAGATATTAAAAAGATATTTTTAAAATATTCTTTAGGTTGCCTCTTCTTATTTAGAAGAAGAGGCAATGAAATTGTCATGGATGGTGGTTGTTGGCTCTTGTCATGAAGCCACAGGGTCTGGAAACCTTTTGGTTTATGGCCCAGTTCCCACCTTGCACTAAAATGTGTCCTAAATTATCCAAACATCTTCCAGATTTCTAACATACACACATAAACATCTGCAAGACATAGTAAACATGTTTAGCAGTGTTTTTGTTTGGCATTTGAATAGCAGCTCAAGAATCAGGTTGCATGGCGTCAAACAAGACCCTTTCATGAAGTCCTTCACGGGCATTGAGGTGTCTTTATGCCATCTATATTTTGATTAACCAATGTGAAGAGGAGGGTTATGGTCAGCCCACCTCAGTTACATGCCTGACTCTGCAGCTGAGGTAATCACAGACCAATAGGACGACGCTGCGAGTTCCATAGGCTCGCAGCGTCTATGGGACTCGCAACACCACTTCCTTGAAGTGATGTAGCGCTGACTCGGTTTGTGCAATCATCCAGCCACAGGCTTTAAAAGTGTAAACAAGACCCAAAGCTTTATTTAACTTAATAAACAGAGTTCCTTAATGAACTCCACCAGTGCAGATTGTATGCCTAGGACTCAGGTGGCTCGACTTCACGGTTTCATGAGGTAAACTAAAGAGTTCAAAGAGTCTGTCTGCTGTGTCATGACCTAACCGACCTGCTCATACTCCAAAGCCCTTCACTTTGGCCAAATAAAAAAAAAACCTGCAAAAAACAAAAGGGCCCATTGTTTCCCACAATGCTTTAAAACAGTCGTTGCCAGTTTTCACAAACCCAATTATTCCTGCCAAAGGAGGAACAACCAGGTATAGAGTTTCGAGGGAAATTATTTTTCCCCCATGTAGATTGGAACAGCCTTTTCCTTAAATGAAATCATCACTTCATTTTTTCACAGTTGCCAACAGTCAAAGGTGTGTAGACAGACAATGGATGGATGATTTTTACAGCATAATCTGCAGTAAGGAAATGTTGTAATCATGCCTACATTATGCTTTGATCAGCTGTTCTAATCTGTTGAGAAATGAAATGACGAAATGGTAAAAAGAAACACAATCAATGGAAAATACTGTGAAGCAACATTTCAGACATTTTATCTAAAAACTGTTACATCAAAATTAATTAAAATACTTAACTACAAAAAAAACAGTCCCATAGATTAGAGGTATAAAATAAGAGTTAGGAAGCAATAGAATGGAAATGAGAGGGAATAAAATTGGGTTATGAATTTGCAAAATTGTGAAATGACCCAAAGACCATTTTCAGGATCTCCATCTTTTCTTCCGACCCGTGACATTTACTATCCAACCAACAGAGCGAGACTATTGCATTTTCTCTGCTTTGCCTAGAACAGAGATGTGCCATCAGCTCCAATTCTGACATTAGACATTTACTTGTTGTGTAGACACTGATGTGACTCAGATCTAACCAAACTGGTTTTCTGTAATCCTCGTATTCAGCTCCAGTGGCGATCTTACTCCAGCCAGTTGGAGGTCATGAGCCTCCAATTTGTTTTAGCTCTCCCATAGGAAGAGATGTAAGAAATCTGTTCCTCCTTTTTTTCCCACATTCCTTTACCCACTTTCCAGGAAACACAAGATTTGCATCTGCTTGAAGGTGAGGCCTTTCGTCTGCTAGTACTAGCAGACGAAAGGATCTACAGTCCGGCACACGTAACGCCTCCAAAACATTTTAGACAGTGAGGGAGGAGCCCACAGGACCAACACTAGAGATGTTATCGCGCGTGCATCTTAGGAACAAGTTTCAGATTTCACCACCTTTCAGGCACAAAGGTCATGTGAAGAATCGAGGGCGGCGGACTGCCTCGTGATTCATTGTTTTCTATGGAAAATCTGGGTTAGGCAAGAGTGATGGAAACTTAAAAAGGCAAGTCAAACAATGTCACAATACATAAAGAGATGAGATAATAGAGGAAGAAGGTGCTCCAGAAGTCAGTGTCAGTTTTTATGACCTCAAAGTGGAAAGTTATAATCACCTCTTTATGTTTATTATAACTTACCTGGAGCAGACATTGTGATTGGTGGAGAAATGGAGAAAGAAATGAGGTCACACTTCCCAAATCCCTCCCAGGCTTTCCTTGGAAAACTGAAGGAGGAAGAAGAAGGGGAGAAAGGGTAAGGGGAGTTATGATATAAGCTGAAACCGTGGGAGGGCGAGGAGTGAAGTACAGAACAGAAAAAAACGAGGCTCCAGACTCCAGGAAGGCAAAGTACACCAACAAGCTGGACCTAAATCCAGCAAGCAAAAAACAAGGGAACTCATGATGAAACGAAACTCCAATGTTTATGGACTAATCCTTTAATTTTTCCATGCTGGAGGCTGGAAAAGAAAAGCTTGCAAAGTAAAAGTGGGTGTGTCCTGTTTAACCAGACACGTCTGACTGGGAACTCCAACATGCATTAAAAAGCTACCGATAATTAGTTTATAACATATTCAAGAACAACGTGATTTCTTATGTAGAACATGCAGTCCTGTTGAGGCCTTTTTCTCCCAATCCCGTTCAAACTGAGCAGCTAAAAACACATAAAAGTCTCCAATAGACATTTTAAATACTTATTTAACTTTCAAAAAGATGCAAAGTAACTTACGCGTGAATTTAAATCCCAAAGAAAGAATAGAAAAGCAGGCTCTCGGTTCCAAAGTGGTGCTTTCAGTCCTTTCCTCAATCTGTTTGTCGTTGCTGCTGCTGTTGCTACACTCTCCTCCTCTTTTATTTCTCCTCCCCTTCCCCTCAAAGAGGTTTCTTTGGGCGTCCTTGTAGAGAGACAACCCGTCATGGTACAAACATGAACATGGGCGGGAACCAGTTACATTCCAGTTAAAATCGTGTTTCAATTATGTTTGATGACCCAGTCAACCCACGGGTGAAAGGTGAGAATGCGCTGTTTATAAGATATTCACGTCAAGTTCAACTCGACGAATAAGAGGACAGACATTAATGGAGCGACTTATACCTAGTTCCGAGTGCGTACAGGTAGCTAGCATTACGGTACTTTCAAAATAAAAGCATATTCTCTCCTTTCTAATATAACGACCGAAGTCGTTTGCCAAAAGTGATTTTGGTAACCAAAAAAAGATGACTGGCCATTATTTTAGGAAGGTGACCATATTGTTTTACATAATCTGACTTTGACATTTAGAACACTAAATAAACGAGAGTTTTAAAAAATCAATATTATGACAGGTGAGGCTGTCACTGAATTATAACTGGAGAAGGGAATTATTAACAAAGGATTATTTTAATAATCAGTTCTTTCTTTTTGTAACTCTGTTATCTATTCTGTAGCTGTTAATACTAATTTAAAAAATACAGGAGTGTCCTAAAGTGGAGTTTCAAAATTTCATTCTGACTTTAAAAAAATAAGTGTATACAAAAACATACAAATTTGCTTGTCTTGTGGACGTCTCAGGGCCCACTTCTTTATCTGAAACCAAATTTTAAAATGTATGACGTTGAAGTTCTCGAAAGTTATGCCTGCCGTATTTAGTTTTTTATATATTTATTTTGTTATTGTTTATGTATTTGTATGTTTGTTTACTTATATCTTATTTTACTTTTTATTAAAATCAATGGCAACTTTTGGCCAAAATAATTTTTGTTTCATATTTAGTAACTTAATGAATTAGTGTAAAGCATTTTGTATTTATTTATGTATGTATTTATTTATTTGTTAGATTTTGTTTTATTTTTTGTTGAGATTACTGGAAAGTTGTCGTACCCAAGGAAACCCCAGTTTGACTTTGAAAGCAGAGTGGTTACCGTAATACCATGTATATGGATGCACAATAAACTATGAGGTGGAGGTGGCCTTCTCGCACTAATTGAATGCAGTTGCAGTTAGGGGCTGTCTCATCTGTCTGTTACATTGCTACAACAGCCACTAGAGGTCACCAAATCTTCAGAAAACAGAAACACAAATCTTCCACATTCCATGGTTATGGGGCCTTTTCGTTCCTGATCCGATTGAACCATAATGTCGTCATGTGGATTAATGGGTGTCCCATTACTTAAAGTCGGACTGTAAGTGAAACTTCTGGTTCTCTTTCACCTCTAAGGATACTGATTTAATTATATTCGCAAGTAATGTGGCATGGATTCCAAAACTAACCACACTAGCAAGGTGAATCTTTTTGAGAATTGCTGCCCATGCCACAGACTATAGACAATGATCTTTTGTTATGATCAAGAGGTGCTAGGAAATTACCAAAATAAAATCTTACTCATGTCTACAATTAGTGCAGTAATTAAAAAGTTTAAAACAACTGAAAATGTTGCACACAAGGCTGGATGAAAACCCAAGTTTGTGTTGCTTCATTGAGAATGATGGAAGAGGAGGAAAACAACCTCTAAAACTCTCTGTTGAAGAACTGCAGCAAGTACCAGCATCGTCAGGCCACCACGTCTCCATGGCAACCATTTATTTGGAGCGAGCTTTAACAGGAGGGCTGATAATAGTGAATTGTGTTACTGCTTCCAACACAGAGGGAGTTGCCAGGCGTGCCGACAAAATATTTCCAAACAGGAGGCCAGATGGGGCTCTCTGAGGATGTTGGGGTGAAACACCAAAACCAAAAGCTGCAGCAGAAAGTCAAGCATAGACATGCAGTGTTACAGCAAACTCATGATGACCAATCATGAGTTTGGTCATCATGACCAGTTGCCTTCTAACTTAAAATTAGAAGGCAACTGTCAGGATTGAATGTTGCTTGTATTAACAAGACAATTTCAGATGTAAAAAAAAAAGGACTGAAAAGTTTACTTCTACTTAAAATTAACAGTGGCGCACTAGGTCGCACCGTTGCCCTGCAGCCAGAAGGTCCTGGGTTCGATTCCCAGCCCGGGGTTTTTCTGCATGAAGTTTGCATATTCTCCCTATGTTTGTTCCCTAATGCATGCGTGGGTTCTTGCCTGGTACTCCGGCTTCCTTCCACAAACCAAAACATGACAGTCATGTTTTTGACTAAAAACATGACATACAAATCGTCAGTTTTAACAGGGATCTCTTTTAATTTATTGGACTCCCTGTAAGTGTTTCTGCCAACAATTACTGGTGAGACATTTCCACAGCGATGCTCTGCCTCGTGTCAATCAGTTCGGTGAATGCTCACAATTGCAGATCAGAGTCCATATTTGCTGCTATAATTAGCAGTGTGTGGTACTTATAGGGAGCTGGACCGGGGCGGAGTAACGAGGACACGTACACAAACACATGCATGGCTCATTACACAAAAAAGAAATCCATGAGAAGAGGCTGATGTGATGGATTCATATTCATACAGTAATATGTATCTGAGGATACTCAGTGTAATTTATTTTAAACCCTGGAGATCACAGAGATAAACGAATAACTACTCTTATACCACATTTCCATTTTATATAAAAAAAAAGAAAAGAAGCCCAAAAAAGAAAAAAAAAAAAAAGAATAGTGAAAAAAAAAATCAGCTGCTTACTTTTGATTTAAAAAAGCAAATTTTCTCAATTTATATATATATATATATAAATTGAGAAAAAATGTATATATATATATAAAATTTTTCTTTGTTCCAATTCAAGGTTATTTTCAAAATGAATTATTTTCTTTTTATTCTTAAATATTTCAAAAAAATGTAAATAAAGTTTTTACACAATTGTGAACAGCAAACAGTCTGAGTATTTGTTGAATAATTCATTGTGTTTTTAGGCATTACTTCAGCTAATTCAGATCTCAAAACTTTATTTTTACTGTCACTTAATGATCAAAATTGAATTAAATACATGAAACGAATCTTCCTCTGACCTCTAAGCTAAAACCCAAACCTCAGAGTGATCACTGAACCAACATTGTCATGTTGCATCTATCTGCATCTCTGTGTTGTAAAAAAACAAAATGCATGTTCCACACCCAACCTCAGGCTCCTAATGAGGCCTGTTGCTGATAGCGGAGGTAATCAGCGCAGCCTATCTGGCCTCTGCCACTGCCGACATGCTGTCACGGCTTATTTATTCTCCCCTCATCCATCAGCACTTGCTCTATCTTTGGAGGGTCTTGGTATCCTAAAATAGCAATAATTAGGACAGGATGGGAAAAGAGGAAAAGTGAAAACGTGTCTCAGGGACCGTACCCAGCGAGCGGACCCCCAGCCTGCCCCGTCCTCCGCCAATCTGTCCATCCAGGCTGGCTGCTCTGTCTCCCCTTTGTTTTGTTTTCTGGAGACATGGGCAGCAGGCCGGCGACAGCCGAGTAGGAGAAGGAGGGGTGTGTGTGTTTGTTTGTGTGTGTGTGTGGTCTGCATTGGGTGGTGATCTGCAGAGTCCACCAGATTACCACACACACTGACATCCTGGTGCTATCTCCGATCTCGCAGAGCTTTTGTTTGACTTCTTCAAATGCAGAATTATTGCAGACAATAAAACCAAATAAAAATAAAAATAAAAAACTCAGTGATTAGTGATACAGATTTACAAACTATAACACACATTAATGTTTGTCTTCTTTAATCAGATGAATTTTCTGTAAAAGATATTGAGCAAAAACGTGCACATCTGGTGCCCAGATCAACTCACTCAGTTCCTTTCAACTTTTTGTTTGCATTTTCGTAGAATGGCTGGTTATGCCGAATTCTGTCATAATATGAACATTTTTGGCATCAGTAATAAATATGATGCCTAAAAAAGAGAGAGCTGTAGAGATGCAAAAATGTTGCATTTCTACAGCAACATTTCATGTTGCAGAAATGTTGTTCTGCAACATTTTTGCAGAACAACTGCAAAAATGTTGCAGCTGTTCTGTTATTACTGAGAAGAAGCACTGGTTAAAAACTTGTAAAATAAATAAATTATTTTTAAAAATCAATTGTAGGCCTTTGTTTTTGGCAGCCGTTAATTTAAGTACATTTAATAAATAAGGTAAAAAACTATATACATATATCCTACATTAAACATAATTGCCAGTGACATAGTTGCTTGTATTTCAATGTTTATAAAAATCAATGAAATTGAACAATTTATTTTTTCATTTATATAGTTGATCAGAGTTTCCAGAAACCTCTAATTATTAATCCATGACTTTTCATAAGCATTAGCAGCTGTTACATGGTACTTATTAGCCCACCAGATTTTTAGGTATAATGTTATAATGAACATAATGTCATCTTGTGTGTCCAGAAAAGCCTGTGTTTTCTATAAACACAGCATTTTTCTGTGTTTTCCACAACATATCCATGAAGAGTCAGCTAAAATATACCATGATGTGCTTCCATCAGACAAGACTGAGCTTGAGCTTTTCAGCAACAAAGATTTCAGGTGGGCTGAGAGTGTAACACCGAATGGACGTGTGATAAAACAACTTATCCACACTGTTGGGTATGGTGGAGGACCTGTGATGCTGTGGTCAGTGAATTTTATGGTCAAGCATCCTGACCTGAATCCAATAAATAAATAAAAATCTTTGGGATGAGTTAGAGTAAAGATTGAGAACTATGTCTTCTCATCCAACATCAGTGTATGACCTCACAAATGCAATTTTGGGAAAACGGTGATCATATTAAATCAAATAGATGAAAAAAAACAGATATAACTCAAGTTCATGTGTGTCTAATATTTGGCAGAGGAGTTATATTGGAAGGTAAAACCAGCTGGAACTAGCCTGACACACGCCCCAAGGCAAACCCATGATGGAGAAAGTAACAACATCCTCAACAATGCCGTCTTATCGTGCCGCCATCTGTCCTCACTGAGGGTGTGTAATGTGCATGTATGTACATGTGTTGAGATATGATGTCATTGTCCAAAAACCGGACTGTAGAGACTTTAAAAAAAATAAAAATCCTGAAAATACCGGCCAGTAAGGCGGCAGATTTAATTGTCTTGTCTGAACACACACACAAACAATGACCCTAAACACCCCCATTATAGTCCCATAATATAAACCCACCCTGGGTCCAAGCCTACAAATAGCCTCCACACTGGTCAGCAGCACAGACCCTGCAGAGCTGCAGCCCAGATCTTTGAGCAGAGAAACCTAAAGAGAATATTCAAGGTGAGCACCTTAATATTTATGCCGTATTATATTGATTCCTGTACTGATGGATGAATTCCTCCCCCCAGATGATCTGCTCCAGATGTGTGCTTCCGCTGCTTGCTCTTTACATGCTGTTAGAGCAAATATCTGCTGCTGTTATACCAAGAAAATCCAAAAGGGTGAGATTCCCCACCTCACACACCCGAACAATCACACCCAAACACCTGCAGGGATTTGCTGACACCTTAGTTTCTGCTCTCAGGAGGTCAACTGGCTGGACTATGAGGTCTTCCACCACCTGTCTGATGCCGTGGACACGGGGGACCTCTCTGTGGGCGACGCAGGGGATGCACAAAGGGGTGCGGAAGATCCCTCCGACCCCATCGACCCAACGCTGACCGGTTCTGTGCAGAGCCAGAACAGGAACCAGAGCCCGAACAACCGTAAAGCCAATGACAAGAGGTGAGGAAGCGTGCTGGGTTCGGGTGGAACCCAAAGACAGCTGTTAGACATAGGAGATAAGAATTTGAGTTTATTCTGTCAAGATGAAGTATTTTGGTGAGTGCATATAAAAAATAAGAAAGAAAATTAACTTCACAAATGCACACAACAAATAAAAAGCATAGAGGTTAAGTGACATCCTGAAAAGTATTGCCTTTGTAGATTGACAGGATTAAGTTAAAGTTTTCAACTTGAAGGAAAATAAACTACAGACTGAATAATGTTTAGCTGAGCTGAACTTCATCTTTTTGGGGACTTTCAGGAGGAAAATCGCTCCTCTGGACTCCATTGGCCGTTTTCAGATACCCAGCTCTCGAAACCGAAAGGTAAGAAATAATATCTTTTTATAGAGTCGTACAGATATATAAAGAAAGTTTTAAAATTATTTTTTTATGACGACTTGGTGACTTTGTAAGACAACAGGTTGTTGCTTATTGTCTTATCACTGGGGGCTTTCATCATCCAGACTCGTCACTTTTCCAGCTAACTTCTAAATTCTTGGTCCAATAATTTAGAAACAATTGCGTGCTTGGGCGAGCAATTATTTTCAGAATTTGTTCCACTAGGAAATTCACTGCATCACTTGATTTCAGTACATATATACAGTAAATTGGTGTGGCAGTTTAAAAAAAATTACACCATATACAGGAATTTGCCCTTATTTAAAAGTTCCACATGATAAAAAATAAAATATATATTTAAAGCTTACTGATTGTTTTTTTTCCGCTTCAGGAAAAGAAATCCGTCTCTGGGGAAAACTGAAACACCTCTCCGCCGTATGAACCACAATTTTTCTCCAGCAATCTTTCATATTTATTCAGCTAATTGTATTTAATTCATGACCAAACTAAGGGGGAATCTTTTCAAACATCTCCCTCTAGTGGCAGAGGACAAGCATGACATTTGTTGTGTTCCTAAACATTTAAAAATAAAAAAGGTCATACAGTGTGTCTGTCTGTGGAGTTATTGGTACGGAAAGAAAGCACACGATTTATGATCCCAAAGATTTTTTTTCTTTTTTTATTCGAGCTACAGTTAAAGAAAAACAATATCAGACTGCAGAAAATATAGACTTTGCTTGGGTATTCTCTCTTTTCACTTTCACATATGTACAAGTTGTCAAAGAACAGGATATGTACACAGAACTGAAGTTGTACAGAGAGCGCAACTACTCCCGGAGACTTGCTAAGACTCTCCCAACCAACAACGAAACACAATGGGTAGAAAATAAACAACGCCACAACCTATGCAGCCTCCACTCACAAAGTTGTGTACAAAGTTTTGTACACAACTTTGCTCTCTAGGTGAGACGATCCCTTGTCCTGAAGTGGGCGCATCTCTGCTCCCACTTGTCGGGAAAGAAACAAAAAGCCAAGGAATAAACAGTTATCTGAAATAAAACATATTTTACAGCCGTTCATGAATGAGCCCGGGCTCAACCTTGACAACACAAGGAGCCCGTAACCAGGTGCTTTACAGCAACAACAAACCCAAACTCTTATAAAGATGAGACCATTAAAAAAAAAAAAAAAAACCACTCAAAAACAACCAAGTTGAACAGCTTTCCTCTGTGGATCTCATTCAAAAAGCAAGTTGGCTACTAATGACTGATTAATGAGAAAAAGACATTCGACCACCTTTCAGTGAATGCAGTGGAAACATATTTGTGTTTTTACATTTTTTCTCTCAACGTGACTGCTGGGAAGAAAAACCACAACACCCAAAAAAAAAAAAAAAAATCTATATGCAACATACCTACTGAGATGAGTTTGCTAATTTTAATAAATTAATCAGAAGAGCGAGAACTTTATAGGGCGACGTTCAGTGAGTGCCGCTGACAGAAATAAAGCGCCTCTGAAATTAAACTTGCAGAATATTGTGGGGAAAAGAAAAAAAAATAAAGAGCTGCCCGTTGAGCATCCATGACATAATTTAAGCAAATGAACCCAAGTGACAAGTTCCTTTTTCTTTTGAGCTATACAATAAGTTACACTTTTAAGTCGATGTGAAATATTCACCTAACTTGGATTGTATTTTAGATACAAATTTTCAAGGAAGAAATAAAAAGCACCCTAAGGGAAAAAAAAAGAAAAGCAAGTCAAAAACATGCACAAAGCCAATCAGTGTGGGAATTAATAAAGCAACAAATGATTCTCTCTACTGCCACCGCTTCTTCAGTCGCCAAAAAGAAATGGGGGTGAGAAAAAAAAAATGCCAGGGATAAATAGATGTGGTTTTTTTTTGTTGTTTTTTTGTTTTTTGATTGTCAAAATAATTTGTGCAACTGCAGAGCCAGTTGCCTCCCAGGTGAGAATTTAGGCTGTTTTGGCTGTAGGCATCAGAGTTAAGTGAGTTGTTGAGAGGACAGCAGAGAACGTCCTTCTTAGGTGTCCTTTTTGTGTCCCGACCGCCGCAAGTCTCTGCACTTCTGACAGTAAAAGATGTCGGGAACGTTGGACTTTTTGATCTTCGCGCAGGACAGGTGCACCCATATGCCGCATTGGTTGCACTCGATCATCGGCCGGCCGGCGAACGGCTTCCCGCAGTAACAGGTGATCAGGTCCCACGAGTCGTCGCCTGCGGTAGATTGAGAGATCGTAGTTAGCAGACGGCGACGTGCTGAGAAACAGAAGGATCTAATCAATGAATAATCATTCATTGATTAATTAGATGACCATCAACTAATTTAGTAAATGATTAATTGTAAACTGGAGTGTACAGACTCAAAAAAAATAGGAAATTTGGTGGAAAAAAAAAACAGTCAGAGCAGTAATTAAGCTAAAGCTGGACAAAAATTTGCACATTTTGCAGTTAAGATTTTTGCCAAAACTCCTCCAGTAGAATAGCTGTAGCTTCACCTGGTTCAGATTTACTAACTGAAAGCTTTTATTGTATTTTAGCCAATAAATGTTTACTTTCTTAGTTAAAAACTAATTGCAGTATTTATTTACATCCAATACTGAATAAAAAAGGGTTTTAAAAAACCTGCAGAATGTGCCACTTTTGAGCAGATCAATCCAGAGATGTGTCGATTACTAAAACAATCATTTGTTACCGTACCTGATTCCACCATGATATCTTCATCTGCGATCCATGTCTCGCCCTCGCTGGAGCTCATCTCCGCTTCCCTGATGGATTCATCGGTCTTCCCAAGGCCGTGGATGCTGGAGGAGGAGCCGCCGTGCGATGCCAGCTCCTCCCTGGCGGCCCGGCCCTCGGCG
Source organism: Phalloptychus januarius (assembly GCA_902982915.1). Classification (NCBI taxonomy): domain Eukaryota; kingdom Metazoa; phylum Chordata; class Actinopteri; order Cyprinodontiformes; family Poeciliidae; genus Phalloptychus; species Phalloptychus januarius. The sequence continues at coordinate 8,176,923 of CADWAE010000462.1, forward strand.
TGCGAGTTCCGCGTCTCCGAGTCCGTCTCGCTCTGGGCGGTGGAGCTCTTCAGCTTCTTCGCTTTGGGCTGTTTGGAGGAGTTCTTGCTGCGCTTGATGCGGGCCCGTTTCTCGCCCTCGCTGCTGCCGCTGTCCGGCGCCGTCGATCCCAGAGACAGCTTTTTCAGCTTTTTGTCCTTCTTGCGCTCTGCCTTGGCGCTGGCCTGGCTGTCGTACAGAGAGTCTTTGAGGCGCATCTTGTCCAGCAGGGTGCTGTCGGAGTGCATGCGCCGAATGTTCTTGCCCTTGTTCGCGCGGGCTTTGCGCACAAACGTGTGGATGGTGTGGATGTCGGAGTTCCCGTCTGGCCAGGCGTTGCTTATGGAGCTGCTGCCCCCGCCGCCCCCATCCACTGACAGCCCTGAGCTGTGCGCCGAGCTGGACGAAGTTGGAGACCAGGAACTTTCCTGCAGATTCAAACATGAACAATAAGAGCTTGTCTTACAAACAGGAGCCAGTAATGCTACATTTGAAGGTTTTGGTGTAAAAAAAACAAAACAAATAAAACATATGTTATAAATGATGCTTCTTTCTAGGTCTCAACTTTCCTGCTTGTGAGTTACAAGCGAATCTCATGCTCACTCACTGCAGCGTTGAAATTTTCCATTTCTAAATCCCATATTTCATCAAACTACAAAAGTGGAGATTTTTCCCAGGACCTTTTATATCATTCTGTACATTTAGCTGCAACAAATATCAAATTCTACAAATCTCAAAAAGCACAATGAGATAGATGGCTTTGGGTTGGTCAGTTTGACAAAGAGATGGTTTTCTCTGCTTTCATTCGTATCAAGAGTTGATAAAACACTGGATTAGTCTAAAAACAACAAGATATGGTAAAAACTCAAAAACGCGAGGTTCAGTGGTTAACCTGGAATCTAGACCAGACAACTTAGTGCCATTTAAAACCCCTTGTTTAAAACAAATGTGCAGTCATCTGTGGGCCCTCTGTCAGGAACTCAAAAATAGAAATCGGTAAAACAAATAACCAAGTTCTGAGAAGACGAGTGAAAAGGCAGGTACCATTCAAACAAACTGGAGGCAAAATCCCTGATCACAAATGTACATTTGGAGTAAAAGGAAAGAAAATTTCTTTTAAGAAATGAACATTTTTCATAATTTTATATTTCCAAAAGAATCAAAGCCAGACTTCAGAGGACATATTAGCAAACTACAGAACCTCAACTTAACTACAAGATGCTGCAAATGTAAAAACACCTTTCTGTATAAACGTGTCACCCTGACACTTTAGCCTCTAAAGTCTCCTAAAACGGTTGTGCACCGATTCAGTGCTTGAGGGCCAGAATACTGAGTGCTTTAAGATATTTCTCAGCAGTAACCCACCTGATTGTTATTAATGGGTCATTACCGGGCCTCTGCCACACTTGATTCATTTATTTGAATCAGATTTGTTGAAGCAGGGACACGTCTTAATCATGCGGGGGCATCGGACACTGAGGGCTTCATTTAGACAACCGTTTTTAGGTCTTCTAAGAACAAATGCTGAAACAAAATACTATGGAACTACAACAGGAGAAGTGTTTTTGTGCATCTTCGTGTATCATGTGTGTTGCAAACTGTTCAAATGAAACATAGCTGGCTATCTAACATTTGTAGTAATGGTTTAATAATAATAATAATGATAATAAAAAAAACAGCTCACCTCTTTTGGACTGGGGATGTAGCCTGCATAAGCCAGAACAAAACTGCAGAACTTGTTGAAGTCCTCAACCGTCCTCTTTTTTCTTTCTGGGGGCTACAGAAAATAATAGTAAGGCTGCTGTTAGAGGAAGTAAATCTCATAGCGTCAAGCTTCAGCCTACAGCTCAGTCCAAATCAATGACTATAATAATAAATGGGCTCACCAAGGGCTCCGTTTTACACGTCAAAAGTGAATCTGTGGGAGACAAACAAATAAAACGTTTCTTTAAATTACAACTGCGCCCGAGTGTGCGAAATAAAAATGACACTACATTGTTGCCTGAAGGAGCGCTGCAAGACGAGTGAACTAATACTAGCATTAGCAGGCTAACCCGGGCCAATAACTTAATGAGGATTATTAACGACAAGCATGAAGACGACAAGCATGAAGGGCTTATTTAAAAGTCTGCTTCGATTAGTATCTTTAAACTCCCAACAGCGCCGAGAGGTGGGAATAGAACCGAAATAAAACCGAAGAAATCCAGTGGACGACAGCGCTAGCTAATAGTGTACACCCCCGAACAACCGCAACGGAGGTCGGCTATTCAGTGTCTGCGAGGCGCTTTAAACCATTCTGGTTCATATGAAAATGTTCATATCGACCGTATTTATGCATGTGGATTTAATCAGCAGACAATTATTTATAAGTTTGCTCTGTGGAGCTGCTACTGACATTTAGACTAAGGTTTTAAAAAAAAGCTAAATGGCCAAACACCTTGAAGATAAAGCAGTAAAGTCAGACAGTTGTGTTTTTCTTGTCAGACACATTCATTACTTTTCACGTAGGCTTGACTCAGGCAGTGGTTTGTGTTGGTCATCGGTTACTTCACGCTGGCTTTTCTTGAAATGGAAGTTGGAAGGAGAAGAAGCTTGTGTGCTAACTTGGGGCTAGCGAGGTGCTGCTAACGTTTAATCGGGCGTGTCTGGTTCATGACCGTTTTTAACTTCGAATCAGATTTTAAAATTATATTTTTCGGCAACATGTTTAAATTAGTACTCTGGTTGAAAGCGCATTTAAATATGCCCAAAAATCCGAGTTATTGATTCGCTTGCATTTAGCTTTTAGCCTTAGCTGTATGATTCGGCGCGTTAGCTAACTAGCAAGCCCCACATACCCGATTTTACTGTAAAATCACAGTAGCTACATTAAAACTACACATATTTCACAGCAGTTATATTTTTTCGGTACATTAACAACATTAAGTGGATTAGAAGGAGGCGAGCACAGCTATTAATACAACCTACGCAACTAAAACGTAGCAGTAGCATTAGTCACAACTTACGGGGCTTAAAATCCGTAAAACGGCCGTTGACCGTTAAAACGTCGTTATACTGCAAATGTTGGATCAATCATTTCTAAACGATCTTTATCATACATACCTTGGTGGTCAGACATTATGTCGAGCATTGTCGCCTAGCCGTCGAGGCCCCGATTCAAGGAGAAGCCGCTTCTCGGCTAGCCGGAGAGCAGCAGCCTTCCCCCGGCGTGGTTGCACTTTATCGCCCGGGTAACTTGGCACTGGAAAAAGAAGCCAAGGACACTAAGGACTAGGGAGAGAAACTCTTCTTGAAGACGGTCCACAATAGGATCAAACTTGTGGATATCCCCTCGGTCAAGATTCGCAACAACGGCAGCCGTTAACCGAGCACAAACAAACCACTTTTTTTAAAAGTCAAAAAATTGTAATTCCTCTGTCGCCTAGCGTGGCGAGCTTTTAAGATCCGCGTACTTCGAGCTTGCGTTTGCAGAACCCATCGCTAAAGAAAAGAAGGAAGTGTATAATCCTCAAATTAGCACAAATGCTAAATACAAATCCATGGTGAGAAGCTTTCGCATGAAGTTTGACGATTCTTCTCTCGGGGTGTACAAACCCACTAGACTTTGGGCTTTATTCCGCGCGGCAGCAGCTTCTCTAGGAGGCAAAAAGGGGAGGGTGACGTTAGACAAGATCGCCCAGAAGAACACAGCGGGAGGGATTCCTCTTCTCTGATTGGTTTCTAAGATTACATAGCATTCGCGGATAGGCTGTTAGGATGACAGAGGGCGGAATCGGTCCGCGGAGCTGATCCAATCTACCACCAAACCTCTTGAAGCCGCTACGACCTAATTCCAATTATGAATGCTGGGTAACGTAGTCTTTGTGTAGCACTTACACTGTCACTCGGCAGTGACAGTAAACGCCAGTAAACTACATTACCCACGAACTCATGATCACAGGAAGCATGGGATATGATGTTTTATGATCGTGGGCAACCAAAACATGCTAACCAAGCAAACAAAATAGCTTAACGATCTAGAAATAATAGCTTTTAGCTCATTTAAATGTACACATATATGATGAAGAGGTGCTATCCGTTTTTCCGTTTAATTAATTCAACGGTTTTTGTCTATTTTCTGTAGTTCAGACATGTGCTAATGTAGAAGCATGCTAATTAGCCGTAGATACTTGCACACTGTAGTCAACCATGTTGTCTGAATTACTGCAAGGCATTGAGAGTGGTGGGCTTCTAATAATACGAGGTAAAAGTTTTTAATATTGCAGCAATCAATAATACACTAACAGTTTAAGTTGACCTAATGCATTGCTAAACATCTGTCATTAACAGATTCCTGTAGTTATTCAGGGCGAGATCTTCTGAAGAGCTTCATCACTGCTGCCTTAAACAGGTACAATGCTGCCCTCACATAAAAAGCACACATTTGAATTTACCACGGATTTCTTCATATTCTCTCAGGATCAAAATTTTGCAAACAACCATACTCATGCTCAACCATATTAACATTTTGCATATAAATACCACACTTGTTTTGTCAACAAATTTATGTAATTCCTGGTTAGATATCAAGTAACATGCATTGGCGGAAATAGTGAATATTTAAGCTAGTTGGTAAATAATGGACAGATGCTAGGAGCTTTTCAGATGTTTATTGTTAGGCTGCTTTATTGAGTTTTGGTCCAGTTTTTAGACATTGTTGTCTTATTGTGTTCACAAGTCAAAAATATTACTGTTAATATTAGCAAGAACTAATCAAGTACTGACTGAGAAAGAAGCCCCCTGATCCAAAATCAACACCTTTCAACTTAATTTAAATCTGTAGCTTTCCATCTGGACAAAATAAAAAAGATTTATGTGTAAGGTTTTATGGCCAGACAAAACAAATATAAATTTTTTATAAGAAGAAGAAGTTTGTGTGGTGGAATTAAGGTGAGACTTTCAAAACTAACAACATCATACCACCTGTAAAGCATGCTGGAGGTAACATCAAAACTGTTTTAAGAATTAATAAAAGCAGAACGAAACTTCTACATTTAAATGAAGTTTAGTGTTTTTACAGGAGCAGTAAGAATTATGCCTGAAGCTTGTTGACAGCAATAAAATGTTATATATTTTTGCAAATTTCTATGTTCCATTTATCCAAACATTATTTAAGTCTATGTGTATTTGAACCTGGCTGTAGAAATATTACCTTGGATAAATTGGAGAAAATCCACCATAACCTCAAACTTGTGTATTAAAATGGTATTTTTTTTTAAATCAATTCAATTCTTATGTTTTTCCAGGGTGTACCCTAGAAAACCTCACATTCAACCTCATATAGGCATTAGCTCCTCACGCAAGAACAAGCCACTGTAGATAATGGATGAATGCATATTTTTGCACCGAAAAATGACTATAATTTTCTGTTGCCAGGGAGGAAGTTATACATGTCCTGTGTTTTGATGTGAGTGAAGAAGAGCTGAAAGATGGATTGAAACCATCAGACACTCAGAGGTAATTGAAACCAACAAAAATCAAATAGATTAGGAAAATGTTGGGTTGGTTTTTCACATAAAGTTTTGCAGTTGCAGCATGACAAACTATATCAACCTTTAAGGTTTATAAAAACCTTTTGAAAGCGCAGCAATTAAACCAAAACATATTTTTATTTTCAGGTTACATATTCACAATGCCTATTCAGATCCCCTCGGTTGGGCTGGTCACCCAAATTTCACAGCTCAGCAGTTCAGTTTGGAGCACCTCACAAACCTTTTCAAACAAACATCACAACCAAAACCGGCTGTGCTCGTCATCGACTCTCTCTCTTGGATATTGAGACATAAGACTCCACCTGCTGTCTGCCAGACACTTCAGCAGCTAAGAAAAGGTGAATCAAACAACTTGTTTCTGTAATTTGGAGCTTTAAATTGTTGTAGAACTTTTTCCACTGATGTATTATTTCCTGTTTTCATTAGGGGGAGCTGTGAGAGCTGTTATTGGCCTGCTCCACACAGATATGCATCAGAGAGGCACCGTGGGAAGCGTCTGCCACTTGGCAACTTCTCTCATCTCCGTGGCACCTGGAGCGAAGGGAAAAGAAGCGGTGGCAAGAGTAACAAAGCGCTCCAAATCGGGGAAAGTTATGCAAGATGTAAGAAGCATTTATACGTAGGCTACTTTGTTAGGCTAGTATTCTGCTATGAATTACTGTCAGCTTTCATTTGACCCCCAGGAGGAGAAATTCTGCATCGCAGAGGATTTCACAGTGACCATTCTGAGCAAGTCCAGCCATGCTGAACATAAAACCAATAGCACAGAGGAAGAGCAGGTGCACTTTAACACATCCTGAACAGACTCATGAAATGACAGGTGCTGAAACGGATCCTCCTTGTGTGTCCACAGGCGGACCCAACAGCTAACTTGACCTTCAACCTTCGACTGTCCGATTCAGAGTTAGAGGCCAAGCAGAAACTCACACTGCCTTTCGTCTTCAGCAAAGAGAAGTCAGAATCTCTTCAATGATGCCATATGTCTTTGCATTTAAAAGTTTTTTAAAACTATATGTACATATTGTAAGCTGTAAAATTGTCTTTCTTTTAACGTTGCAGGAAAACGGCTCTGCTGCATCCAGGTTCAGGTTCTGGGCGGATTCTGTATGAGCCTGATGCCAATGATGACTATGACCAGGAGGACCCTGATGATGATCTTGATATCTAGGGTCTTAACCCTAGACATCAAAATACATGATGAACGCTGTTCATAAGATATTTGCATTACCTCCTCTATGCAGCCGAGATAGTGCAGTTATTGAAATAGTTTCCTTCCTGTCGTCTTATCGAGCTTAAAGATGCTAAACCACACAACTTAATTTTCTACAAGACATCTATTCAATCTTTATGAAATGCAAAAGTATTTCTTAATTATAAACTTTATTTTTTGTTATGTTTAGTTTTTCAGATCAATAAACAATTGATACAAACCTTTTTTTTTATCTAAGTTGGTGATGTTTTTCTGAATCAGTGTGGTGGCTTCTGTTTATGCTTTCTGACATTAATATCTGACATAAAAAGAGTGTTATGGGGGAATACAGTCAAAGTTCTTGAAAGAACTAATGATTATAAATGTATATAAGTTTATATACATAAACTTATATACCTACAGCTACAGCTCTCAGATGTTGCCTCGCTGTCAGTCTCATTAGTTGTTTTAATTTTTTTCAGGAGTAATACAAATTCAGCTTCAAAAATACATTGGATTCCAAAAAAACGTTAAATACTTTTGCATGCATCCATATGTATTCAGAATCCAAAGAACCATTTACAGCTGCAAGTCTTTTAGGGTATGTCAGTACCAGCTTTAACAGTTACAAACTGAAATCTCTGTTTTTTTTTTTTGCAAACAGCTCAGGCTCAGTCAGACTGAATGGTAAAATATAAATTTTCAAGGCTTCTCAAATATTCTCTATTGTTTTTAAGACTTGGCTTTCACTGGGCCACTTCAACTCATGAATAGCTCTGTAAAGGATCGTTGTCCTGCTGGAAAATGAACATCCTCTTCTTCTTAAGGTTATTGCCAGAAATAGCTTTCTTCCTTCCACTCAGCTTTCTAAGAATTTTTTTTCCTGTAAACACCAGATTTGTTTGCACAACTAACATTTAAAACTAACTCTTGCTGTTTTAATTTGTAAACAAGTCACATTTGATTGAAATAAACTGCACGGATGTTTCATATGTCAGTAAAGCTTTTTTCATAAACCAATATAATGTTTATATATAAAGCCAAACTAAAAGTACAAAAAATGTGTATTAATTTAGGATCACGTTTTATTAATAGGTTTTCTTAATTATAGTCACCTACAAAACAAAAAGTAGCTTATACTTTTCAAAAACACGAAATATTTTTGAAAGACAGCAAGCTCAATTTCCTGCTAAATATTTTTTAGTCAAGGTTTATATAAAACAGACTACACTGGAAGCAGCTTTTAATATTTTATTATGTTATCACTTAAATCACAGTGGTGGGACAACTAGGCTACTGTCGGTGTCAGGTTAATTTTAAGCGACGTCACCTTTACAAATTTCTCTAACGTGTTTAAGTCTGCTCTGATGCCGCTGATTTAGAAAGCTGTTAAAAAACGGCGATATATCAGATTAATCTTTGATAACTTTTGTGGTTCGACGCTCTAGCTCGTCCACGTCGGTATGTTTTCTTTCCACGTGGACGCGATGCGCGTCGCCGCGCCTAGCTCCTCGCGGAAGTGACGGCAAGGCGGCGATGGCGGCTCGCAGCTTCATTCCGGACTACCAGTGGACTACAAACTGATTTTAAGCCCACCGGCTGGACTTCGGGGGAACTTTTACTCAAGCGCCTCTCTTCGGATGCCGCACAGAGCGAAGCCGCGTCGTACCGGTGCATGTCAGCGAGCGGCTTCACGGCTTTTTGGGGGTATTTTTGTCCTCGGTTTCAAGGTGGTCACCCCGTCGAGCTAGCGGTAGCTTCTTGGCTATCAGCTAACGGTGGTTTGTGCTGTGGTTCATACAGCAGCAGCAGGCGACGTGAGGCGGCTTCTTTCCCTTTCAACGCGGCTGTGTGTTCCTGTCATAATGCTCTGTATGTAAAGCTAGCCGTGCCACAAGTGTGAAGAAGAGCCCGGCCTCTTGTCAGTAGAAGCTGCTGGTTTAGGCGGATATTTCCCTGCCTGAGCAGCACGTTAAAAGTCGCCTCTGTATTCACAAGAGCAACTTCGCCAAACCGGCGTGCTTTAATATTCCTTTTGAGACTTGAAGCAGACCCGCTGTGGGGGTCTTTGGGAGCTCATGAACATGCTGAAAACCCGGCAGTGTCTACTCGGCATCCGCACTTTCCTCGGTGTCACGTCCAGAATATGGGGCTTCATCATGTACATCCTCAGGAAGCACCTCCGAACGGTGAGCACCTTTGAAAACGAGTGGGCTGCTGAGACTGTAGCACCCATCTGCACTGAAACACTTTCTCCTGGTCCGTGCTTACATTTATTTACACCCTCAGACGACTTGTTCTGTCTTACAGTCTAAAATCATTTTATATTTATTTAATAACGTAATTATGTTTCGCACAGAGATCGCTCTGGGTGTTTCTGAGCCATGGGTGAAGAGGTGTAAACATATTTTACAACCTGGGAGTTATGTAAGATGTTACACAGGATGCCAAAGTGCACAAAGCTCTTTTAACTGCATGCCGATTTACAGCTACTCAGTAGAGAGTATTTGACAGTAATTTCAAGTTTCTGTTAGCCTAAAAAATAAAAATCAATTGAGATTATTATACACCCTTACTTGTATGTTGGCAATGTTTGCAATAGATAGGGAGGGCGTTGATTTGCTCTTAGGAGCAAAAGTGAAAGGAACAAATCTATTTGGACATGTGTGTTGCTGTTAAGAGCAAAAGTGAAAGGAACAAATCTCTATTTGGACATGTGTGTTGCTGTTTTCAAAAGCAGAGAGCGTCTGTAAACAAGAAAAACTCCAAATGTCTCACAATTGCATAAAATGCAGTCTGATAAGTTGTTCTAAATAATAATCATGTTTATCCTGGTCCAAATTGTCCTTTTCAAGCTACTATCGTCGTCAAATTTGATGTTCCTTTCAAACAACAGACTTCTGGTCAATTTCCCCTAAAGAACATTTTCTGGTTATGGATCTGCAGGCTAGATACTGAAAATTCAGAATATTTGACCCTATTAATAAATGCATCAAAAGGCAGAACGCGCACCGCTTTCGATCTGTTAACACATCATCCGGAAGCATGCGCTTTGATTCATATTGTTGAACTGATTGAAAATATCATATGAGGGAGAAATTCTGAGATGCATAAATGGGTCAAATGTTATTCATTCACCTCCAGTCTGATTTAAAACTACTATGCATGTTGCTGATTCTGAAACATGCATATATATTATTTTTTTTATCAGATCAAGTTCTTAAGCTTGATCTGATAAGCAGACCACAAAGAAAATCAGAAATCAGTATATGTACGGAAACACTTCTGTAACCTTCTTATATTTGCTTTAAATAATATTTTCATCAGCATTTATTATACTTGCAAAGAAAGGATGGCATGCTTCTCAAAGGGAAAACGGATATTTATCGTTCAGGGGAAACCAACCTGATCAGTGCATTTCTATTTCTCAGTTAAGCAGCACAACACCTAAATATATCTCAAAGTCACTCAGATTGGGAAGTAAATTCTTCCAAGCAGCAAGTTAACAGTTAAAGGGTAGATAGTTAAATAAAACGGGTTAAAAACTAAAAGAATAGTACATCTTTTTATTGCAAATATGAGACAATTCTTGTGAAAATAGTAATAAAAGCATCAACAATATGAAGGTAAGCAACCGAGATGTACAGCAAGCTTTTCGTTGCCAATACAGATTGTCTTTTAACGATTCTTAATTTGACCTGTTCTGTTTTTTTCTTTCTTTTCAACTATAACACATAAGAAAAAAAATATGCTGCATTTTTTTTTCTGATGAAGTCAAGAGGTTTTAATCCAGCAGAGAATGAAGGAATTACCAGACGATACCCGGTTATGTATCAAAGCATAAACTGATTCTTAACCCTGAAAAAGTGCATTAAAGTAAATACTCTTAGTTGATGCAGTTATGGTCTGAAAATAGAGGAAATTTTTAGTTAATTTGCTTTTCTTCATGAATAGGAAGAAAGAATTTCTAATTTATTTATTTTTAGTATTTGACACCCAATCAAGAGAAAATAGTCCAATTCTGATTTCTTCATTCATATATTTGTTTTTAACTTTTGAGGCAACTCTTGTAAGATTATTTAAAAAGCTAAAGCAGAAATTCATTAAAAGTATTAATGATCACTTAGTCCAGCCACCAACTAAATATCTAGGATCTACAGTGGGACCCTTTGAGAGAAAAGGCATTTTATTTTCTTTGAAGGGTAACAAAAACATTTTCACATCCATTTTTGTAATAATAGTATCTGAAATTATCAGGGAGTTGCCGCACATTAATCTATCAGTTAATCATAACACTGATTAGCCGATTGTTTTTTCATCTTGTCTTTGCATTATCGACTGATTCGTCCAGCTGAGGTGCAAAGTCAAAACCGCCTCGCGAGAACAAATGTTAGATTTTAAGAAAGTTTCAGTATTGCCTCCGATCTCTACTCCCAAAAAGAACAAACATAACGTGTGATATAACACAAGCCACCTGCTCGGAAACTTAGATGTTACTCCCAGGTGTTGCAGAGTCACAGGCAGGCCTGCGTAGGCGCTGAAACATGAGAGGACTTTAGCCGGAGCAGGGAGCGTATTGAGCCCATCAAAGCCTGGAGGAACGTCCTGCGTGTCGTAATTGTCTCGCTGCAGTTTATTGTGAGGCGGCAACACTTGCCGGGTGAGAGTGAGGAGTTGAGTCCGTGCTCCAGCTGAACTGAGAGGGATTATGTCAGCACAGAGAGCACACTGTTCTCCCCTTCTGTTTCCTCTCATTTTAACTCGCAGTTCAGCTCTGTTGTTTACAGCCTGTGGTCCGGAGGAAAACCGTCCGCATCCAGGATGCTTCAGGCGGCTGATGTAGCATATTTGCCTGGATGATTTAAGTGAATTTAAAATGTTTAAAAACCTGTTTTTGTTGTTGTTGTTTTAACTCCTTCAATTTGTGAACGCGGACCTTATTTGGATCCTTATTGGATTAAGAACACAGGAGGCTGATTATAATCCAACTCGCACTACTCCACTGTACCGTCAGCAAATGACGAGATGATTGTTTACTAGGCTTACTCAAATCAGTGTTGCATAACGGCTATGGTTATTATCTTGCAGGATTACAGGTGTGCAGCCAAATATGGCAACAATTTAAAAACAGTCGACTTACTCTGGCAAAACTCTGAACTTTAAAGTCATTTTTGATATAGTATTGTAATTTGTATAACTAATTCCAAATTCACCATGTTGATTTCCTCTCATTTTCATTTAAATTAAGAAATTAGATCTTTTTTTTTTGGATATCAAGTCGCTGTTGAAACCAAATCATTCATTTCTGGGTGCCCTAATAATCTTTTATTTTACATTTTGGGTTAATTGATTCAATATTAACAGTTAAATAATGCATCTTCTTGTATTAAATCCTTTAGAGTAATATTGTAATTTTTTTTATCTCACTCAACAATCTATCTTTGATAGTAATAGACATTAAGGCTATATGCATATTAATTTATATTTAGTTTCTTGTCTTTGGCCTTAATCTATTGTTTCAACAAGGAGATAGTCAGGTTAAGAACACTGCTGCAAAATCGTGATGAGCAGAACTTTGTCATTTAATTTTGACTATATATCTGACTCAACACATCCAGCTGTTTCCGTGCAGATCGCTTTTGCTCATTTTGTATTTGTGGCTTTGTTGATCATTCGGCTGTATTTTGCTATTGGTTACATCTTTCAATTAGATTCTGATTGCTTTTCTGTCAAAAAGATTTGAAAATATTACTTGATAATCGTGTTATTGAAAGATTGGAATGTTAATACCTGAACACAAACTATAAAATCTTTAAAAAAAGGCAAACATTCTGAATAAATAAGCAATGCTTAGCCTGGTGGGGGCACAAGTAAAGCCTGGTGACCCGCCAGGCTTATAATACACTGGGGGAAACCCTGCAGACACTTTGAGTGTTTGTGAAGGTTTAAATATCATTAATTGGAATAATCAACATTTTTTAGTTATACTAAGAAATTTATCCCGGCAAATGATACATTTGCAGGTTTACTTCACCTTCTTAAAACAATGACCCCGAGTCATTGCCAAAACATGATTTGAGCAAAAGAATAACATTGTTTTAGAATGGTGACGATATGTAAGGTTTTTAGCTTTTTTTTTCCTGTTGGTGTGGGAATTCTCCTGGATCTGCAGGCTCCAGTTGGCTTCTGCTAAAAGTGCAGAAAGATGTGCGTGAGGCTTCCCTGTGGCGCTCAGCAGCTGCAGGCTTCCCCCTCCTGAGTCAACTCTGCCAGGCAAACCCCCTCCCTCCCATCCTCTGCTCCGGTACCAAGCTGCTCACTCAAGTCACCCCGGCAAGTCGTCTTCTCTATGCGAGCCCCCATGCTCCGCTGACGCTCGTCGACAGCTGAGGGGATAAAAATAGCCGTGTGAGGAAAAGAGCAGAGCCCCCTGGTGCAGGAGTGGCGCTCTGAAGGATCCTCACTGGAGCCGAGCAGCAAAGCCACTCAGGGAGGACAGAACATGCCCAATTACTGTATTAAGTTTTATTATCCGGCACTGTTCTGCAGCCTTCTGGATCCTACCCTCATCTGGACAAAAACACTGGGGGCTCATTAAAATAGCTCCTTTTAAGAACAAAAAGGCCATTCCGTTTTAAAAATAGTTTTAAAAAGATACTTTTTGTCTTTGGGCTCCTCCAGTTGGAGCTGGACTCGTTAAACTAAAGGAGGGGGAAAAGGCTCCTTGTTGGGGTCTGTATTGATTTTAAAATTCTTTCTTCTTACCTTTATATTCCTGAATGACCTTCTCTCTTAATTGATCAGGCTTATTGATGCGGTATGGACCCCTCTGACTCTGAACAAAGTCCTGCTAACTGCTCCCAGGTCATAGTGGGTGATAAAAACCATTTCTTCCTTTGAGCTCCCAGTTTTTTTAAACTACTTCTGTGACTTTCTTCAGGAACTAGAGCTGCACAATATATTAAATCACAATATTAGTGCATGCATGCAGTAACGTTGTATATTTGGAAAGATGGATGAACTCTTAAGTACACTAAATTCCTAAACCTGAGGTATAGCATAGCCATTATTTTAGTCATATATATTTCTGTAGTTTTGTTTGAAGAGGCAGTATTATGTATTTTCTGTTTGCCATTTTAAGGCACAATCAAATAACTGTCACCTTCAGTCATAAAGACGCTGTATATATCAATTAAAACTCCAATGAAATTTGACTTCACAATTCAACGCCTTGAATTTGAGCCTGTTTCTTTAAGACGCTCCAGTTTCAACAATTCTCCTCCTTTATGCCATTTACAACCGTTCTTAGAGGAGGAGGAGTGAGAAGTAGTTCCCACGACGACCTCAGCTGAAGCTCAGTTCAAAAATAGTGAAGCATTGTTGTGATGAAGAACAGGAGCTTCTTAAAGAGACAGAGGCCAATTTCAAGTGTCGGGTCACAAAGTCAGATTTCTTGCAAGTCATGTTTTATACATCATTTTTATAACAACTGAAGGTAACATATTTGCTTAATTGTGCTATAAAATGGCCTGGAGAACACATATTATAATTCCTTTAAAGAGTATTCATCTTTTCTAAGGTGGCCCCAACTCTGTAGCTCTAACTTACTTCTGTTTGTAATGGGCATCACATGATCAAAATGTGCAGCGTTGTAATTGCAAATAGTATTTGAATGCAATATTTGTTAGGATATGATATTCTAAGTGCTGTCCATCAAATTTCAGCATGCAGGTAGTTCATATATGGTCTGTTGGTTCAACTCTGAATTCACGCCTCCTGTATATTTATAGTGGCCTAGATGGTAAAACTCAAAGCGGTGGGAACATTGCGAGAAAGCAAAAGAAAGGTCAGAGTAATGTAGGTCAATCATAATCATCATGGCCGCAATCAGCAATAGTTCTTTTTCATTTTCATATCCTACAGCTCCAGCAGTGGCGTAATACCTGCTTTTCATGTCCTCTACTTGAATGGTCTTTGGTAATGTTTAACAAGATGGTAGATCTCTGGCCACTGCACATCAGGTCATCTCGGCTCCTGGGTCATCTCATCCCACAGGCTTTCTATAGGATTTAGGTCTGTGAGCTGAGATGATTAGGTAAAAAAAACAGTTTTTATGTTTGGCAATCATTACCCTGTTAATGTGGTGCCTCCCTTTCTGACAGAGGCTGCCACATTTCCATCTAAAATGTTTCAGATTTCATTGAGTCATGGATTCTAACTGGGTTCCCAAGGCTTTGGGTAGAGAGACAATCCCCAGCATCACAGGTCCTTCACTATTCTTCAGACCACAAATTAGTCTGTTCCAGATTATTGACCAGAAGATCAATAGTCCGGCACAGTTTGCTTACAGTAGGGGTCTGATATAAAAGTTTGAGTCTGCATTATTTATAGTTACCTCACCAGGCCTCACTGTTTTGTACATCCTGTGCTGCGATTTTTGTTCCTGGTGTTCTGCTCTGCTGAGAACTGACTGTCTCATTTGCCTGGTTCAATTTCAGATAATCCAGTATCAGACGGTGCGATACGACATTTTGCCCCTGTCGCCCATCTCCAGAAACAGACTCAGTGAGTACACACTTGTTTTCTGTCATGAATTCCTCTCTCTCTGCTAAATCATATCGGGCGTCTGAGAAACCCTTCAGACGGCGGCATGTTTTGTGCTGCTGTTTTTGTCCGGACACTGACGATCACAACACATTCCTCCTGTGGAAAGTTAGGAAGTTAAACCAGTTTGTCAAGAAGGAAGTGAATGTGCAGAAAGAAGTTCAGCACACATGCACCACCTTGTCACCTCAAGCTATGTGATCACCACTTTATTTTAGCCTGGAGTTTATTCCTCTGTAGGTTTGCTGTTTCTTCTTCTTCAGATGGTCTGAGGTGTTTTCCTTCATGTTCACCATAGAAAGTAAAAACACTCTACCTTCTCAGCTCAGAGGAAATATGTTGAGCAACTACAATAATTTTGTTTAGAGTACATAATCAGCACTCCTAAGAAAATGTCGGTCTGTTGCGCAGCTCTAAATGTGCAGGCAGAGAAAAGCTAAACAGTCTTTATGTAAAAGCATATAGTAGTAGTAACGTTTTATTTGAGTTGGACAAGATCCTCCATCAGACTGTAAAACTTTCAATTACACTGAAGCGTGCTCAGCCACTTTAGGATAACTTGCTGCTGTTCCACCGTGTTTGAGTTGAGGAAATGGAGAAGAGATGCAAATGGAAGAGGTGCAGGCGTGCTCTACATGAGAGGCCTTCCAATCACACTGGACCAAGAGGAAGGATTGGGTTTCTGTTCAGCTTCTCTCTCACTGCTCCGACCTCAGATGGAAATTCAGATCCTTTTGAGATGGTTCTAGAAGTGCCTGTGTTTTGTTCCCCCTTTCCGGTCATTAATAGTTAATGTAAGTTTTAAATAAGATTCTTCCAGATAATTTTTTTTATGTAGTTTTTTAAGTGGATGGAGCTTTTTTATTGATGGAAATTAACAGATTTTTTTTTTTATGGCTGTTTTTTGAAGATGCACAATTGTAACAAGATATTTACATACATTACATAAAAAAACAACCTTTTTTTCACTGTCATTCAAACAGACCAAACATTTCCTGTTTCAGATAAGTTGGGGTTGGAAAAATGACTTCACTTTGAATAATGAGAAGGACAATTAACTCTGAGTTTCCTTCCAGAAGCTTCTCATAATTACTGCTGGATTTCTGGCCAATTCCTCCTGACAGAACTGGTGTCACTGGGCTGCCTTGTTCTCACACATCGCAACAAAGTGTTTTATATCATAACAAACACAAAGTAACAATGGATACTCTTCCCGTGGTCCACATCATAAAAAAATAAAATAAAATATTACAGAAACACACACTTAACTTAGTATATATCTGGGTCTAAATACCGACAGAGTAACTACTGTAGAAATCAGGTCAGTGTTTAGAAGATATTGGTGGCGTATTTAGAGCAATTTGCAAAACTGCTTCACTGTAACATGTTGAAGATAAGAACAAGATCCAGAAATAGCCAAACCACATGACTACATTTTCTATTGAAAGAGGCCATTTATAAATGCTGAGCCTGAGAATTTCCTGAGGAGTTGTTTTTATAAGAACATAGACAAACATTAACGGTTTTTACAGTTAAATGTTTTTATTTTCTTTTTGTTGGTTCTGCTTTGTTTCTACATTTCTTAGCACCAATGATAAAGATAAGTGTTAAGAAAACTTGGTTATCTTTAGTTGCTGTTGGATTATCTCACACTAAACAGAAACATTTCCATCCCTTAACATGAGAGGATTTACTTGAACTACATGAATTATTTTCACATTTACTGTCAGCCTTGTAGACAGTTCCTATAAAATAAATGTAAAGTTTTTTGTTTTAACATTTCAGAATGTACAGAAATGTTTAAATTAGTAATCGTGACTTCTTGGTTCTTGTGGGTGTAATTTTGATGAGACAAAATTCAAAGTAAGAGATGAAAGAGCATTTATGTTGACGTCAGGAAACAAGAAAAGCTCCAGTCCCCTAAACCTGCCCAGAGCTGCAATAAGAAAATCTCCAAAACTTAAAGTGTAAAATTATGCAACTGCAGTAAAAGATAAACTGGTTTTGTTTTGTTTTTTTAAACACATCTTGGCAGTTTATAAAATATGGAGACTCAAGATCAGCTCTCTACATGCCAGATATGTGTGTGAATGAGATAAAATAAAGCATGTCATAAACTTTTTATTTCAAATAATATTAACTAAGATGTGTGCTCTAAAGCAGAGTTCATATTTTATTAACAATTATAGATATAATTAATTAATCAGTAAAAGGTTTTGTCTATTTTAAGATGCCCTTTGTCTTCTTTTGCATTTTTCTTTTATTTAATTTGGTAATTTGAGAACATAAAATCACAACCACTGTCAGAAATTTGACAATAAAGTTCCAATAAGTGACTGTGAAAGTGGAGCAAACATGAAAACTATCTAAAAATGGTTTTATTGTTGTTTTTTTAATGCTTTATTTCCAGTTCAACATCAAAACTTCCAAGTGTCACCTCGATCCTTATTGTTCTGTAAATCCTAGATGCTGTAAAGCGGAAGATCCTGGTTCTGGACCTGGACGAGACGCTGATCCACTCTCACCATGACGGCGTCTTGAGGCCCACAGTGAGACCTGGCACGCCGCCAGACTTTATCCTCAAAGTAATGGCCGACTACCGCACAAATGCACACGACTGAGTCTGAATCCCGTTTCCTCCGACTGACCTGCCTCTCTGTGTGTTCACTCCTCTGCGCAGGTCGTCATAGACAAGCATCCAGTCAGATTCTTTGTACATAAAAGGCCACATGTTGACTTCTTTTTAGAAGTGGTGAGTGTCTGTCGGCTTCACTGTAACCTTAGTGGTAGAAACCCTCAAACATGCTCTGCTCTGCTCGGGTTTCCTTTCTGTTCCTCTTGAAGCTATAAGCTAATATTTGTTTTGTATGCATGCCCCTGATGACTCCAACTCGTCTGCTGTTGTGTGCCCTGAACGATGTGTGTACACAGGTGAGCCAGTGGTATGAGCTGGTGGTTTTCACAGCCAGCATGGAGATCTACGGCTCCGCAGTTGCAGACAAGCTGGACAACAATAGGAACATCCTGAAACGCAGATACTACAGACAGGTACTGCTCAGCATTGTGTGTGTTAAATCAGACATTTACGGCTAGTCACTCTTTCATTATGTTTTTTTTTCTCTCTCTCTCTCTCCCAGCATTGTACATTGGATCTAGGTAGTTATATTAAAGACCTGTCTGTAGTACATGATGACCTGTCCAGTATTGTTATCCTGGATAACTCGCCTGGTGCTTATCGAAGCCATCCAGGTAAGACTTACTATTTAATGCGTGGAAAAATAAATTCAGATTTGATTTCAAATGTTTATTGATATAGATAATTTGCAGAAGGATGTCTCTGTTTTTCAACATAGAGGTCAACCAAACATGATATCAAGTAGTTGTATACTAAAACCATGAAACATGGACAGTGGAAACTCCATTATGTACGTTATAAAACAGTCTAACCAATCACAGCATATTGGCCCCTCTTCTGCCTCACAATAACTTAATATAAGTTTTAAATTATTTTAATCCTATTTTCATATGGTTTGTGTCTTTTGTTCCTAGTAGGTCTTATTAGGGTTGAAACAATCGATTCAATGGGATGAATTTATTTTAAAAAAAATAATCGTCAACTAATTTAGTAATTGATTAAATGTTAACTAGATTTTGAACTTAAAAAAGGTCATTTTATGAAAGAAAACACAATCAGAGCAGTAATTAAGCCAAAACTACATAAAAAGGACTTTTTTAAGAGTCTAATCTACTTATAAACCCAAAGCTGCATGAAGATTTGGGTTCATCATCAAGATTCAGGCAGATGAGTATTGTCAAAAGCATTGATTATTTGTAGCAAAGAAAGCATCTACAGCTAAAAAAAACTAAGTAAACATTAAGAAAAGGCTGCTATTGCATTTCAGACAATAAAATGTTTATTTTTTTATTATTAAAAGAGAATGAGTTATTTATTTATTTTGATATTTTAACGTGTTTCTAATATTAAAATAGCTGTTAAGAGAAAAATCTGCAGAATGTCCCAGTGTTTTTTTTTATCCATCATCAGAATAACCGATAACTAAAATAATTTTTAGTAGTTGGTGCAGCAGAAGCCTCTGACTCTTGTCTCAGGCTCAGCCACTTCAGTTTCAAGAGGGACTCTTAAAATATTCTTGCACAACCTTTTCAAGTGGTTTCCGTCTGGAGCCAAGGTCACGATGTGGTTAAACCTCTTGGTCATCTCTGCTGTTTAGCTTTACATCACAGGTCTTTCTGTGAAACTTGCATAGCACCACCACTGGCCCACATACCACAGTTTGAGAACCACAAGCTTGAACCTTTTCGCAGCGATGCAGCGGCCGTCAGAGGCTGAAGAGAAAAGGGAAGCAGCCTGAGCTAAAACTCAGCAAAAGGAACAGCAGGACACACAATGGAAAAATAAGCAGAAGCAAAGCTGACTGGTTATTATAGGGTTCACTAACTTGATGATGTTACAAACAAAACATCTCCTGCTGTGTGATCAGGGTGAGGTCTCTTATTTTCTGTAGCATCTTTCAGGGTTGAAACTTTATAAATGGGCCTGTGTGAGATTCCCATGGTATGATCAAAAATGTATGACAAGAATTGTGTTAATAAGAAGCACATCTATTTTTTCAAGCATGTCTATTGTTATTTTTTCCTCAGACTGCAGGTAGTAATGTTGAGGCATTTTTTAACATGAATTCAAACTTCATATTTCGTCAATTGCATCTGTCTGACTGAGAACTCGGTGGTATGCCTATTTGAAATGATTAATTGAAACATGTCCTGTCCTCTGTCTCGGCTGACTGGCTGCTTTCTGCCCTACAGACAATGCAATACCCATTAAGTCCTGGTTCAGCGACCCTAGTGACACAGCACTTCTAAACTTGCTGCCTATGCTGGATGCACTAAGGTAATGGAGTTAACAAAGATGACCTCAAAGCAAACATTTTGAACTTGTGACTTGGGAAACCATCCCATTTTTATCCAGGTAATACAGTTGGTGTTCAAGATTGGAAGAAAAAGCGGAATGAGTTTAAATTTTCATACACTGCTTAAATCACGAAAAAAGTGACAGGAACGGCAAGGAGACCATTATTCAAAAATGCAAATGGTAAAGTTGGTCAAATCTGTCATTTTATTTAAAAATTAGACCAAAGATGATCATTATTGCCAGAAAGCCACACAATGTTTATTTGAAACTTTACAACAAGCCAGAAAAGTGGGAAGATGGAGATCCATCTTAAAGGTAGCAAACATAAAATACTGTCTGCTGCATTGGCAGGATTTAGATGAATGTGATAGAATAGCCCAGCTTTAAAATCGATGCCTTTCACCCAGCATGACTAAGATTGAGCTTTTTGGCGAATGAGAATGAGCAAAAAGTTTAGTTTCTCAAGTTGCAAAGAAACAAACCTGCAGCTGTATTCACCCCAGTGACAGGCAATTCTACAACGAATGGAGCTGAATGTGAATCAGAACATTGCAAACTCTTGTTTCATAAATATTATTACCTGTATAAATTAAAAAAAGATTTGTTTGAGACGGAGGAAGAGGAGAGGTTGGAGTCAAGGTATCGGGGGAAAGTCAAGTTTATTTGTTTATCATGTTTCAGCAACAAGGCATTTCAAAGTGCTACACATAATAAAAACATCATACGGTCTATGAAACCAACATTACAGTCCATCATTAAGGAATCAAATATGTTGATCAAAGCTTGACTTGCTGCTAATCAAAGGTGCATTAGCATTCATAAATCCTTCAGCTAACATTTGTCGATGCATGAATGAAGCAGAGTCAATTCCAATATTTTCTCTAAAAGAAGCAAAACTTCCTCTAAAACATCTATTGTAACCTCTTGCCGATGTCACTCCCGTCTCTCCGTTTGTCGCAGGTTCACTGCTGACGTTCGTTCCGTCCTCAGTCGAAACCTCCACCAGCACCGGCTCTGGTGATTGGCCGAATGGGGAGGCGTGTTGCTTGTCAAGCAGCTTCTTCCTCTCTCCGCCGGTCTCCATCCTCCCCTTCTTTCCCTCTCTGATGACCCACCAGCCCTCCCAGACGAATCCTGGAGAAAACGGGAGAATCTGGAGTGAGCGCCTAACTCGGGATGAACTGTACTGGATCACCAGAACCCAAAAACTACTGGGGAGGGAGAGGGAGCCGGCTGGAGTTTTTTTTTTTGTTTTTGTTTTGTTTTTTTTCCTCCTTAAATCTTTATTTTTTTTCTAAAACAAAATGGAGCCTCTCTGCCTTATAGCTCCTGATACTGACTGTATGAGTACGGAGGGGAGCTGTGTAAGTGAGTTGGAGCTTGTTAGTCCTTTTTAAACTTTTTTGGAAGACATTTGGGGATAAAGAAGCGGATCAGCGAAGCAACAAAGACGATTCTACGTCATTATTTCTTCCTCTCCTCTACCGCCATCATCATTGCACTCCAGCAGCCGCCTCATCTTACCTTCTCGGTGCAAATCAAGAGGGTATCATAGAAAAATAAACCTTTCATTGTTGCTTTTTCTTTAGATCAACATCGAACACAGATATTGATTCATTTATTTCTAAGGTACTATTTTCTTCTGCCCAACAACAATGGATTCACTGACATATTGTAATTTGCTGGAGTTTGCTTGACATAAAACATCTGCAGGCCTTTATTTTTCTTTTTTCCTGGACAGATCTTTTCCTCCCACTTCCTGTCAGGATCATCACTCTTTGCCCCCAAGCTCCTCATGGGACTCGGTGAAATAAGACTAAAACATTGTGAGAAAAACAAATAACTTGTTAATGATATGTGGACTGCCGTGCCGCTTTTCCATATCTGATTGTTTTCTGCCACCATGATATATGATAAGAATTAATTCTCCATAAACGATGTTTTGCTCTCTCATTTAATGCCATCCTGGATTTACCTAATAGGAAATTGCACTTAACCTCCTTACTCCCCACCCTGTTTTTTTCTTTTTCTTTGATGCAGATTTTTTATGTTTTACAACCTTCCCTGTTCTGTTTCCACCCCAGATTGTATGGGTTCAGCTGTAAGACCCTCCATCTTAAAAATGCCTTCTGAACAATGTCAGTTTCGTCAAAGCTCACAGCGGCTTCTTATCGGCTCTGTCTCCATGTCTGTGTTACTAATAAAACACTCGTCAGTATCGACCTGCTACTTATGCAGCTTCATTCCTTTTCACAATAATACATGATGGCTTCGTATTTTATTCTCAAGTAATTGCTTCTGCTCATTGAGGCGAAAAAAAGAATGGAATTCAGTTTGGATGATCTGCTGCCACCATGTGGCCTGAACGGAGAACTACACTGGTGGGACTCGGACTCTCTTCTTTTCAGGATGGCTGAATTATGTGTTTTGAATTACAGGT
Source organism: Phalloptychus januarius (assembly GCA_902982915.1). Taxonomy (NCBI): domain Eukaryota; kingdom Metazoa; phylum Chordata; class Actinopteri; order Cyprinodontiformes; family Poeciliidae; genus Phalloptychus; species Phalloptychus januarius. Next base: position 8,199,638 of record CADWAE010000462.1, read on the forward strand.
ATGAAATTAAAAAAAGTCAGCTTGCTAGTTGTGATCTAGAGTTTCAAATTAAAGTACACAACAGTTATCGTTTTTCTTATTTCAAACTTTGGTTCCCAAAGTAGGAGCCTTCACATGTAGCCGTCGCTCAAGTTACACTTTAGAAATTGGAATTGAACACTTTTGGAAAAGGTTTGGAAACGAATATAATTTGATGGAAGGGCTTGGGAGGTTACTGATTTTTGTTTTTCAGCATGACAACGACCCAAAACATAAACCCACAAAGACTGACTGAGGATCAATAAATGGAGAGGAATTGGGTTCTAGACTTTCTTGCACCATAGTTTTAAACTGGATCCTGTGGTTCTTAGAGAAAATTCAAATACACCCAGGTGCCTCAAATAAAACAAGATGCAAATGTATAAAGTTTATAATCTAGGACAGTTTGGTACAACATTAGGGTATAATTTAGACAAAACTTGTGGATCTTAAATTGAATCATGAAATAATTTATTTTAAAGAAGATTCTTTGGACTACAAACTTTTGACTTAATTAAATGTTTCTTTTTCTCTTAGGAAAAAATTTGATTCTTGAAGTAAATGTTGGATTTCATAATCTGTCATTATTCCACTGCAATAAAAGTTCTTATTTTTAGACCCTTTATGCTTTATAAAAATGGTCGATACACTTTTTTTTGCCTATTCCTAAACAAATGATACCTTATGATTTTTAAATTAATCTTGACATTATTTTTAAGGAACAAAATAACATATCGATATGTAAAATGTCTAAGTGTCAGCTAGAAACATAAGATTTTCATCCAGATATTTTAAGATCCAGAAAGTCCAGATGTGTGACTATCACAATCAAATCATTGGCTGGAAATCATAGAGTAAAATATAATAAAAAAGAAAAATATCCTTTATTGCCTCACAATGGGAAATTTCTGTGCAACAGCAACAAAGCGACTATAGATATTAACATAAAAAAACACTATAAAGTTCTGAAAAAAAATTTATTCAGTCCAAAAGAATGTCCAACAAAGTTGGTTAATTAAAAACTGTACAAAATGTAATTGTAGTTTGAAGTAGGTCTGACAGTTGTTTTCTTTCAGAACTTGCTGTCAAACACTTATGGTAACTTTCCAGGTCTCTGTAGTCTACCTCTAATAAGGCCTGTAACGCGGAAGTCACGTGAGCATGGCGAGTCATGGAGTCACTACCTTGCGCAATAGGTTGGCATTTGTTTTGGATATATTTAAGTAGGTGTGCCTTTAATAATGGTAATATGGTTATAGCTAACATACTATCGTTATAATTTTCTAGTTTAAGAGAAATTCATAATGTAACACAGAAATTCTTGTAATCTGTCTCAATGCTTTAAATAATATTTTGTTGTACTACAAACTTAACCCGCAATTGTTTGTTTTTTTTAGTGTTTTTAAGAAAAATTCAATTAGTGTTTTTAAGAAAAATTCAATGAGGACACGATCATTTAAATAATATTGCTTTTGTCTAACAATTCACAACTCATTCATAAGTAAAACCAAAAGTAAAGCTGGATGTTTTTGAAATTTCATCTCTGCTAATGTTGCTGGGCCTCGGTCATATGACAAGGACAGAAACCTCTTCACCGCCCTGCCCGCGTCCATATGCGCGACGGTTCACAAAAATAAAATAGTACCTTGGAAAACTATCCCGCGAACATCTGGTAACACACTATTATGTTCAATATCAAAATACACTGTTTGCCTTGACTAACTACTGATTGTATTTGTAAGGAAACGTGTTGAGTTACACCCTACGAACTAGACTCTTTGTCTACGTCATATTGTTATTGTATCCCTCCGCCAGTGGCAAAAAACAGCTGTGGTGAGCTAAAGCTAGGTAGCATTGAGTGTGTTTGTGTCAGCGGTTTGAGTCGTTGTCTGAACGGGAAAACCTAGTTCATTTTAAACCAGGAGTGACCGACTTGTTGTCTGTCAACTCTTCGAACGATGAAGTTTCAATACAAAGAGGAGCATCCATTCGAGAAGAGGCGGTCCGAGGGCGAGAAAATAAGGAAGAAGTACCCGGACAGGGTTCCAGTAAGTGGCTAACATGGTAGCTCCGTTCGTTTGACGGAGGACGCGGAGGCTTTTTAGATATACACATTTTATGTTGGGGCTGTTAGAAAAGTCGAAATAAAAGCATTCAGTAAACATACAAAGTAATTCAAACTTATTTGTTGACGTGGTGGTGCTCATTTTCAGCTGCCACGTTAGTAAACATAGTCGTTAGCTAAAGACGACAGAGGTTATCGTAGTTAACAGGCCAGGCAGTCAAGCTAGCTTCCTGTATTTCCTGTAGAATTTTAGATAACGTATCACAATGAATGCTTTTTAAAGAAAGAAAAAAGATGCCTATGTTTATTTTTAAGGGTAAACATTGAAATTAACCAGAAATGGGTGGATTAAAAATAGTTACCCCTAAAGAAAAGACTGTTTGTTTTCGCCGGATGTTCATTAGATTGTACAGGTTATGAAGTTTACCTAATCCGGACCGAACAGAACGATCTGGATCAAAGCCTCAGGTGACCCGTATGTGGCGATTGTGTGACGAGCTTCACCTTTTCTCTTCCCGTCTAGTTTCACTGACATCACCTTCAACAAATAAATCATGGTTGATACAATTACACAGCATTTTTGGAACCGCTACCCCATTTTTCTCGCTTTGTTGTTCACAACATTTGATCAAATCTATGAAAGCAAACACTGTGTGTGTGTGTGTATATATATGCTGTCTAGTTGCAGGTACATTTCCACTAGAATGAGTTTTTAAAAATAAGTTGTTCCTTGGATGGATGTAAAAAAAAAAAAAACTAGCTATTTTTAGATTAAAAAAGAAAACATTTGAATAAACTACACATTTGTCTGATTGGTTCATGTACTTCTATTAAATATATCAATAAACAAAAAAAGATGGGCGGCAAAGCATATTTTAGAAGGGAAATAAAAGAAATGTCAAATGAAACCAAGGACATTTTGGGTGTAAAATGAGAAAACGAAAACTTTATTTTTCTGATATTACCATGAAATGTTCAGTAATGATCCTTCTTGGTCTTTTAGTGTTTTGACAGCCTAAAGGTCATGTTTATTACTGAAGTATATGATATTTTCAGCATTAAAAATGCTGACAGAAAGTGTTCTGCTTTTAATCTTCTTTTTTTTGTTACACAAATGTTGAAATAAACATTAAAGTAAGTTTAAAATCTCAGAATCTTGCACAGGCTAACTTAGCATGAGCTTTATCTAACCTATGGATTTTTGTTTAGCTCAAAACATTACCATAATATTTTTATTCAAAACTACATGCACTTATTTTCAGGAATATCACTTGCAGCATTGTAGAACCAAAGCTTGAACAATTAGCTGCTTCCTTTTAGCTACCTTGCTAACAAACTGTATTCCGTGTCTATTTATTTTTCCCAATGCAAATTCTTAAAATGGCATCTAACTTTAGCAAATAAAAACCTATTTTGAAAAAAGACAGCACACCCAGTTAGGGAACCACTAATCAGGCAACTGGAGCTTAAACGGCAGCCGCAGTCTGATTTTTTTCTGATTGTAACACCCACTCTGACCACACCACCGTGACAACGAAAAGTAAACATTTTTCATTTGGAGCATCTCCCAATCACTCTTCTGTACAGTCAAGTGATGAATCATTAAAGCTCTTAAGGATGAATTGCTCAAAGCACTATTTTTAGGTTCAAATAAGAAGAAGAAGAAGAAAAAACTTGTTTCGTGCGTGCTCTATTTCCAAACCCACCACCAGATTCAAAGCTTTTCTCTGTAAAACCGTTTCTCTCTGGCTGTCGTACCTTAGCTACTGTCAACAAGCTTTATTTAAATCAGTTCAGCCTTGCTTGGTCGCCCATTTGGTACTTTCTCAGATCCTTTTTTTTGTCTTGACAAAGATTGAACATGCGGTCAAAGTACTCAGTGATCACACTGCATTTAGTGGTGAAGTGATGGCTTCATTGATTGAGAACATATTGAACAATATTTTTATCTCTCCTTTGCTTGTCTAGGTCATTGTGGAAAAGGCTCCGAAAGCCAGAATAGGAGATCTGGATAAGAAGAAGTACCTTGTCCCCTCTGACTTGACAGGTAACCACTGCACTTAGTGGGCTAACCTATGTAAATTAAGTTTATATTTTCAACAACTTTTTTTTTTTTTTTGTCAACAGTGGGCCAGTTTTACTTCTTAATCCGGAAAAGAATCCACTTGAGAGCTGAGGATGCTCTCTTCTTCTTTGTAAACAATGTCATTCCACCCACCTCAGCCACCATGGGCCTGTTGTACCAGGCAAGAACTTCTAATTCAATTTTGTGGCTTGTTGTATTGTCCCGTTTAAATTAAATAAACTCTTAATGTGTTTTTTTTTTTTTTTCAGGAGCACCACGAAGAGGACTTTTTCCTCTACATTGCCTACAGTGATGAGAGCGTGTACGGGAGCAGCCAAAGGGAAATCTGATCTCCTCCTACCACTTTCCCATCTTTCTGAGACCTCCATCGTTCATTCATTTAAATATTAAATATTAAATCCAGCTCTGCAGCCTAGACATCCCAGAGTAAACATGTCAATTGCACTTTCATCTCTACTATACGTCACTGCGTTCTCGGTGAATTCGTCTTTTATTATTCTGCAGTCTGAATTGTATTTCCTCCACTCTTCAGTAACTATTCTCATTATGTGGTCACTTGGCCAGTTATTTTTCCAGTGTCATAACTGATCATAGTTTAACGGAAGGAAAAAAAAGCAGTGGATCTAATAATCTTAGAATTAGGCTGTAATTATAGTTGCTCTGAGGTTGAGAGGGAAAAAAAAGGCAGTAAATCTCGATTTTTAAATCAGCTTCTTCATATAATGAAAAATAACTATTAGCTGCCTTGTTATGTCAGCCTGCTTGGTGTAAAAATGTGTCTTGGGTGAAGGTTAGAAATGAAATACTTGTGGAGTAAAAGGATAACTGTTTTGCAGCAGTTGTTTTCCTAGCAGAAGAGCTTGAAGTGGTGAGACTCTTTTCTTTCACCGGCCATTAAAGTAACGTGTAAGCGCACGCAGCGTCCTCCCTGCATCTGATCGTAGGAGAACGATAGAATTCAGACTACACAGCCATCCTCTGCTTTCAGTGATATGAATATTCTGTTGAACTGCTATAACTATTGTTAATGTTGTTCAGTTTAGTTTTGCTTATTTTCTAAAGGTATTGTAAAGCTGGGCGCAATCTTTTTTTTTTTTTAAGTTTGTCTTTTTTTTTAATGAAAACACAATTTGATCTCTGTATACAGCTACATTACTGGCTATTTCTCTCCATTCATTACCATACCTGATAAAATGTAATGAAAGTCAAGGTGTGTTTTTTTGAATATTACTTTTCGAACCCTGATTTTGATGTTTCTGCCACTGGTTCTGCTCAGGTAATGAGTCCCACCTTTTGCGTTTTGAGTTTAATGCTCAGTTTGGGGAAACAAATACTATCGGCACAGAATGACACAAAATATAGAGGCTTTATTTAATTAAATATGAAACGGCAAAATACATTTTCATGGTGGAAGCCTCCTGCTGCTGTGTACCATCCAGAATATCTGTTAAACAGAAATTATGGTCCATTAGGAATAGATGTAGTAGTCTGACACCGATAAGACTAAGACTCTGAGGAGGATCTGTTACATGTTATCTGAAAGCATTGAATGAATTCCTTATGTTTTAAACTAGTCAAGGATTTGAATCACTCAAACGATGATCCAGGTTTGTTGTTGAATATTGCTAAATTATAAAAACAAAAAACCTTGTAATTCTGATGTGTATTGAAAGTAGAGAGATTTTCCTAAAAATATCCTGGAAAGGGTTTGTGTAATTGTAAAACCACAAGGGAGAAATGAACTGAATATTTCTGAGATTTACAAGAATGCTCATAGCCTGCCACTCCTAATTTCCACGTGCTACAAAGGCTAATTTTTGAAAAAATGTGGCCTAGCTACAACGATAAGATGGAATAATTTTACTAGGGCTAGGGTAACACGAGACTTTGAAATTAGGCAGAATTTCCTCATTTTACTCTTTTGGATGTTTTTTTTTGTGGTAAGTCAAAATTCCGCAATAAAAAGTAAGCTTCTTTATTCAGATCTGCACCTTCTATGAAACACTCTATGCTCATAGTTCCTTCGAACAACAAAGGGATTTTGACCACTTGTAATCGTTTCCTGGGATGAATTCAATTTCAGATTCTTAGTCAGTTTGTAATGAGAATGGAATTGGACCCAAGCACTGACATGAAAATGTCCATCGCTTAATGAATTAAAAATAAAATACTGGAATAAATGCCTGGAAACGGCAAAGTAAATATGAAAATGCAAAATGTGGCTTTTTTGACCTGTCAGGGAACAAGACAGCCAGCACGTCCTGACTGTCATCCTCAGCTCCTTCCAATATCAGAAGATTTGACTCAGGCAACTAAATTATCTCCTCAAATAATGTGATTTGTTGGTCTGCTGTGTTCTTTGTGTGGACAAATTCTGTCATGATTTATAATGGTTGAGTTGGACCCAAGTATTTTCTAATTGATAAAAAAAAAAATTCAGTGCTCATTTAGTTATTTATTGATATATATATTAATATGTAAGTGCTTGTTATTTATTTATTTGTGATAGCTAGTCATTTTGAATTTATCACTCTTAGGTGTGTATATATTTCACAAACTTTGTATTTGTTATCTAAAATGGAGTGGCTTTCAACAAATAAGCAATTTCCCCTTGGGGATCAATAAAATCTATTCTAAGTGCAGAATGAAAATGACAGCTGTTTGCTAATTGAAATGGGATTTTGATTAAAAAATTACCTTTACGTTTAAAATTATATTACATTTAAAAAGTTGAATAAAAGTTTATGGAGCAATCCTTTATCACGCCCACAAGCGAAACAAATGGGCTACCAGACAGGCGGAGTACCGAGGAACCGGGCCCTGCCCCTCGACACACTGAGACATGCACTCTCCTGTCCTGTAGATGGCGGTAATGCACCTGTATATGCTGCTTACCAACCGTTAAAAAACAGAATAAAAAGAAGTAGAGTTTTAATTTTTTTTTCCTCCTAGTGCTTTATCCGGAGTAAAGCGCTGAAAACAACTTAAATTTAGGTTCTCATTATACGCATTGCAAAACGACAAAAGTAAGTTTTTCTTAAGTTGTTTTAACCCTAATGTGACCGAAATCACATTAAGACAGATACAAGACCGGCCACGGAGCTTCGCAGCTAGCTAGCAATGTCTAAAACGTCACATCTTTAAAGGAGTGTATGTATCATACTTATACTTATGTGATTAAAATAAGATCAAGACGCATTGATATGAATTTTAAATGACTCTGCCTTTGTTCATTTTATGCAATTGATAACAGGCGCTAACAGGCGATGTTAGCTTAGCATGTAGCTCCTTGCCGCTTGCTAACTAGGCTTTCTTCAGCTGTTTAGACGTAAACATGCATTTAGGGTTTGACTACAAGTGTGTGTTTGTCTAGCAATAATAAAAAGATATGAAACAAAGTATTGTTTTTGATTAACCAATATATGTATGCAGGTATACACAGTTAATTGGTATAATTTACACTGACCCTAAGGCAGCACCGAATTGAACTAATTTTTTCCATCAGAACTGCCTTACTGAAGATAGGTACCCAACAATAGGCTTTGGAGACACATAGAGACGCAGGGAGATTTACATCATATCTGTAGTTGCAGCGATGCTGTCATATCTATTTGATCCACGATCTCAGTAATTCTTTCAACACTTTGTTAAATGTATGTAATTAAGAAATGACAAAGTCCTGAAGACATTAAGGTCTATACCACACAGGTAACCCAGGAGTCCTCGGGACTAAACCATATGAAATTTACATGTTCAATTCCTGTTTTATATCTCACACTGCTCACAAATGAAACGCACCGAAGTATCCTCATGTTGTTTCTTGTGCATTTCAAACACATTAGCTGGCCCCTCCACTGCCTGTCACCATGCCCGCCCTGCTGGAGAGACCCAAGCTGTCCAATGCGATGGCTAGAGCCCTCCATAAGCATATAATGAGGGAGAGGGAGCGCAAGAGACAAGGTAAATACAAATTAAACTTGTTCCAACAGCCAGAAGAACTCTAAATACTGTCATTTCATGAATAAATTCACAGAACTATGTTTTTTTTGTCCAATTATTGTCTGAATTTGAAATTCAGTTTAAATTAAACTTTCTGTAGCTGGTTCTTAATTTGCATAGTTATAATCTCCCACTTCCTGAATTTGATCCCTCAAACATGGCCACTACAGCTCATCAGTCGCTTCGCATTTCTTTCTTATTTTATAAAAGAACATTGCTGCTCCGCCATTTCTGTTTCAGTATGTGTCAGCATTTCTGCATGATTTAACATTTTTAGAGGAAGAGGAGGTGGACAAAATGATGGAGCAGAAGCTGAAGGAAGAGGAGGAGAGGAAGAGGACAAAAGAAATCGAGGAGCGGATGTCCTTAGAGGAAACCAAAGAACAGGTCTGTGTGTGTGTGTGTGTGTGTTATTTCTTTTTTTAGTTGCATGTTAAACTAGAACAGATCCTGTGAAATAAATCTTTTTGTTACATTAACACCAGGTCATGAAGATGGAGGAGAAACTTCAGGGACTCCAAGAAGAGAAACATCAGCTTTTTCTACAGCTTAAGAAAGTTCTCCACGAGGAGGAAAAGAGACGCAGGAAGGAGCAGAGGTATCGACCCGTCGGGAGGCATTATTCTCTGATTAAGGTTGTGTGTTTTTACCCGCTTTCCTCTTTCCTCTCCAGCGATATCACAACCTTGACATCAGCCAGCTACCAGCCCAGTCTGTCCATGCACACAGGACAGCACCTCCTCAGTATCCCAGGTGAGAAGACAAACCGATTTCTGGGTTACATTCCGCTAAAAAGTATTTACCTTCTTAGTAATATTGGAAGAGTGACCACTCCAAGGAAGATTAATCACTGTAGAATCATTTGTCGAAAATCATCTTAGAAATATCTTTGTTACAATAATTTACAGGCTCTTAGATTTCAGTTTGTTTTTCGTCTTTTCTTGAATTTCTTTGGGTGATAACATGAGTTGTTTCTTTGTGACACCTCTCAGCCAGCTTCACTTTGTCAGACAGGTTCTGTTTTTGTGACTTCTTGATTCTACAGGCATGGCTTGTAAAACTGACTAAAAATAAAAGCAGAAGAAATGTACGATGGGGGAAATGCTTCTATGCTTCTTCTTAAAACCAAGCTAACCCATCAGCTTTAATGTTCGATCTGTCCAGGAAGTCCAGTGAGTCACAGTCGCCCCGGTGCCCTGCTAGAACGGAGCAAGCAGCTGTTCCCAGCCTCCGTCATCCCAGTAAGTGCAGAACTGGAGAGATTGCTGAAATACAATCATCCACTTACCAGTTTGTGTTTAGCAATAAAAACATCAGAACTACAGAAAAAGAAGAGAGAACTACATGTCCTAAAAGTCTAATGTCATTAGAATCAGATTATTTTATTCGGTTTCCATCTCGTTTTTTGTGTTAGACCCGTCATTATCAGACGCCTGGGTTCAGCGCCAGCTCAGCAGAACATGGTCAGTTCAGCGGCAGCCAGGGGGTCCACGAGCCCTACGGCGTGGCCGCATCCCAGCACCCCTCCACCTACGCCGGACCCTCTGTACCCGTTAGCTTCGCCAGCAGCTCCCAGATCAGAGGTGAGGAGCTTGATTTACTTTGCTTTTTTTTTTTTTTGTTCCACTGACTTGTGGCTTCTCCTAACATTTTGATCTCCAGGAGCGTCTGCTTTCCAAGCCATGCAGTACCTCCCTCACCAGCAGACAGGCTATCCTGTTCACGGCCACTTCCCCTCCCAGCCTGGTGAGTTCTGCTGCTGCTTCTCCCCACATCTGAGAACAAGCAGCTGCAGACCAGATAAATGGCAGAAAAGTCTCAACGTGACTTTATTTCAGACGGACTAAAGAAATTGATTTGACGTGTCGGTTAGTGTTAAAAGTTGCGTCTCTTGCAGGATTCATCTCTGGAGCTTCGATACCCCTGCAGAAGCAGCTGGAGCACGCCAACCAGCAGTCAGGCTTTACAGATGCAGTGAGTCAAGTCTGTTCAATCGACACGACAAATCTAATAATCACACTGAATATACGTATTTACCAAACCACTTGGTTTTCTGTTCTTACCTGATAAGCAGTTTCGACTGTCAGTCGCCATCGATGTGACTCAGATTTTTAAATTCATATTCAGTTTGGATTTCACTTCTCATGGAAAATGCAACACGGTCTGCTTGCAGTTTTAGTTGTAGTTCAGTTTGACCTGCAGCGTTGGCACTCATAGCTTATGGGTTACTATGGGAACGTGTCCCACGAACCAGGCTTGTTTTCTGAGCCACGCTCCTTTATTTATGCTGGATCTTCATGGGTAAAAATGTTTGAATCATTAGTACTAAACCCAGAAACATTGACTCCATTGTTAATGTTGCTTAACTATTTAAATTTGATTGTACTTTTCTTGTTTCCTGTTCCGTCAGGGAGCTTTGAGGCCCATGCATCCCTCTGCCATGCATCCTTCTGCTTCAGGTCTGCTGCCCACACCCATGGTCCAGATCCCCACAGCCAAGGTGAAGTTTCCTCATCAGCCAGTTCCCTCCTGGGTCAGCTCTCATTTTTAAAATTTAAACAGCTTTTTGTGATATTTTGCGTTTGCGTCTTCAGGCTCCGTTTCAGAGCTCCCCACAGGGAGCCCCTCGTCACAGCTTCCTCGCTCACAGCCAGAGTGGGCAGAGGTTCTACCACCACAGCAAGTAAAACACGGCGACCTTCATCTCTCTTCTTTTACTGTAGCTTCACCACTATGAGGAGGAACTGTGGTGGATCACTCTGGATTTAAAATAAAAAACCTAGATTGATTTGTGCCATAATGACTATAATTTTTACAATGTAATTATTTTGACTTTTAATAAGCTAACAAGAAAAGCTAGGATTCATACGACTCTGTTGTTTTTACTTTCTTTCATTTTTCCACAACTTTTAATGAATAAAATTTGTAGATATTCATTAAAAGTTCTGCTGCTTAGAGCCTTGTGGCCAGCAGGTGGCGCCCAAGAGGGTTTAATTCAAACCGAAAAATTATGTCAGAACTTAATATCTGCAAGGCCACAAAGGATGGGCATACTTTTAAATGTACTCTCTTATCTGAATACCAGATTACTGATTTAAACAACTTTCTATGTTGAACCTCCAATTTCGTGGAATGTTTAAATTTTTCCAACTAATTTCATACAGGAACGACCATAAAACATCAACAAAAAAGCAAGGAATTTGTGAATTAGTTTTGATGTAACTGGAAATTTAGAGGTGAAATTCTGCTAAAAGGTTGTGAGGAACTAATATTACCTGGAACATACAATTCTTACGAGATCTTTAGATATCAGGATTTTGTGTAAATCCAGGTTACTTGGACTCAGGTGCGAAAGCTAACGGCTAGTGAAGACAGACTAAGACCAGCTTTGACTTTTACTGCCTTCAACATCTTCAATCTCAAAACTTTCAGGATTATGTAAAGAGTTTTCTGTTAAACTTTAAGTCATTGTCAATTTTGGATTAAATTATTACAAAAAAGTAAATATAAGTACATTAGAAATGAAGGTTGGAGGCGGTGCGCCACCGACAATCTTCCTGTATAAAACACAAAACAAGTAAAACATTTTAAATCAGAGTAAATATTATGAAGGAAGAAAAAAATCCAATATAACAGACGTTTAAATGGGCTTGTTGCAGATGTTTCTTTTTTTTTTTTTTAAACTCATCAGTTACTCCAACCAGGAACGCTTCAGACGTTCCAGGAAGATGATTGGTGGTGCACTGCCTCCCACCTGCATTTCTACCTGAAATGATTAATTTCACAATAAATCCTCAATGATCCTCTTAGAAGTCGTATTGCTGGTTCCACGGCGGTTCCAGCTGTGAAATGGATTTCCAGATGTGGCCCGGCTCAATTGAAAGGAAGCTTATTTTGCAACTGCTCTGAAACAGTTTCATGGTCTTAAACTTGCATCAAACTGTTATTTTCTATTAAGATGACTCTTTTTCTTTACTCACGATAAACAGAAATGTTTTTAAGGCTTTAAAGTGGATAGATTCACTCTGGTGATCCCCACTCAGGCTTGTAAACTTTGTGTTAATACTTTGGAGCGTTGCTGTTTGTTTTATCATCCTCTGCAGCATTAACTGGCTTAAAGAATCGTTTAAAACTGGCTAAATAAAGAATAAGTTACACGCATCAGTTTGCATCATCTTTATTACGTTTAGTTTTATTTTTTGTGTGTTGGCCTTGTGGAGATTCTGCACCGATCGCCTGTACGAACACAAGAGACGGAACCAAACTGCCAAAGATCGTCCACAGATCCTGGATCAGGACCTGGGAGCACAATAAATAACATTTGAATAGTTTCTTCAGAGAGCTGTGAAGGTTTCTGCACAACATCTCCTCAATAAATAACTTTGAACACTGGCAGAATACACTTGTCTCTCTGACATCGTTTTCTTTCGCTGTAGATCTGCAGATGAAGCCCTTGATTCAGTAGAAGTTTGTCAAACAGAAGTGTGATTACAGCTCATCCCTGAAGGTGGCGTTGCTACACAACATTTTTGGATCCCTTCAAAACCACTCTGGGACTCCTATCTGGACTGTGTGCATCTACATCAATAATGTATTTTTTAGTTGCTTCCAGATATTTATTGAAGTCGTCTAGCTGAACCCAATCAAGAGGCGGAAAGCAAGAACGGAAAAGAAAGAGAGCGAAGGGAGGGAGACTAGCTTGGATGACGCATTAGCCTCTCCTTTTCATCCAGGTCCAGTGCATCTCGTTTGCATCTGAAACAGATTTAAGCAGAGGAATGTTTTCATCAGTTACTCTGAGTAACTTGGTTGCTAAATACTTTTTTTACACCGAGTGATTTCTTGGATGGCTGATTTTACTTTTACTTGAGGGAAGACATGTTGAAGTATCACTGCTTTTACTTTCTGGACACTTTCCCCAATGTGAGGAACTTCATTGGATGAAGAAGAAGCTTGCTTTAACCAAAAATTCACCACACACATAGTTGTGTTTTCATCACTTGTGGGGTCTTCATATTGACTTCCATTAATTTCTACAGCCTAACCCTTACCTTAATCCTAACCCGTACAATCCTAATCCTAACCAAAACTCAATTCACACCTTTGGCCTAAATCTAACCCCGGACCCAAAAACAAAGGTTTTTGGGTCAGTTTGTGGGGACCAGGCTTCAGTCCCCACAAGGAGCAGTGGGTCCCCACAACATTGTGTGTCAGGAAAATAGTCCCCACAAAGTATGACAAACAAATGACACACGCCTGCAGTTTTTGTTGTCGTTCCATATGTTTCATATCGAAAGAAACTGATTTGGATAAATGTTTCTTTTGCCTAATTTTGCAATTATGTACATGAATTATTTTCATTTTGATCTTTAAAAAGCAAAAAATTCCACGTAACTTTATATTTTTGTACATCTAATTGTCATTTTTAAATATCGAATGTTTAATGTTTTGATCAGTTAAGTTTTTTTACTCTAACTTGAGTAATTTCTTGGACGGCTACTTTTTACTTTTACTTAAGTAAAAATATGTTGAAGTAGTGCTGTTCTTTGAGTACAATTTTTTGTGTACTCTACCTCCTCTCTTATAAAATATGCATAAACATCAGCAGTTTAAAGCAGCAGGTTTTAGATCAACATTTTTACCTAAACTACAACACATGCTGGTGTCTGGTGACAAACACATAAACGAAACATTTTACACATCAAACTTTCTCAGGGTCTGTTGCAGGAAGAGAGAGCAGCTGCAGCTCTACGTTTACCTGCTGTGGCTTATTTACCCAACGCTTTTATGCCGACTGCAGCTTCCTCGTCCATTGCATTTAAAACAGTGATCTGGAAAAGAGAGAGAAGGGGATTGGGAATGTTTCTTTGGAGGGAAAGCTGCAGCAGAAAAGAGCGAGCGCTGAGGTGATGCTACCAACCAGGATCTCCTCTCCAGCTTCATGCCTGCTCTCAATTTCCTTTCCCAGGTCTCCCTCTGGAAGCTTCAGGTCCTCTCTCACCTCCCCGCTGTCCTGGAGCAGGGAGAGGTAGCCGTCCTGGATCCCAATCAGCTTTGAAAGAGGAACATGAACTTGTTATCTTTTTGTGTTCTGCAATCCATCACATTAACGCACCGCTGGGTTAGTCCTGCACGAGGAAACGGCTCCACTAGCGCATCTAAAAGGGTCGGAAGGTGACAACGTATCTAAAAATGCAGACATGATCTGAGTTACATACATCTCCAGCGCTTGGACTGCGTGGTTTCACTTTAGCAGGAAACTCAACACCTGCTGCTTACAGTTTGGCAAGCTGTGTGGATTCCCCATCCAGCATCGTGTTTTTAGCCCAGTCTGTCCTGCAGCCTTCGTACCCACTAACCTTTATGTTCGAATGTTTAGTATTATAAATTTCCCCTGCATCTGCTAGGATACAAAGATGCAACATCATAAAAATGGGGCATATAATTACTTTTCTTTTGATATTTCCTGATATTGATATTACCTCCCTTCTTTAAATCAAACAAAGTTGGTATTAAATATTAATTTTCACTTGTGCCGCTATTATTTTAAAGATATTTATAAAAGTTTCTCAAAGTTCAACCAGCCAGTCCACATTTACAAAATCAAACAAAATGTGGCACTGTGTCGCCTTTGTGTTGGTTTATGCAACAACAAATTCTCATTTGTGTTGTTATAATGTTTAAACCTTAAAAGAAGAAAAAGTTTCCAGAGGCCGCCAGAGATCGACTCACCTGGTAATCCATTCTTTTGATGTTGGGGACGTCCATGTTATGGGTGGAAGGACAAATGTCTTCATACTTCTTACCGGAGAAAATGTCGATGCCAACCAGGTGAACCTGCACAGGTACAGAAGGCACATGGAAATATTTATACAGGTATCTGCAAAACACTCAACTGTTCACACTGAGAGGGTGAGCTGACTTCTCTGATTTAAGTCAGGATTTATGTACAATCAACTTCCTTTTTTTGCTTTATATCATGTTAGAACTCTAAAAAAATGTTGGA
This sequence comes from Phalloptychus januarius, assembly GCA_902982915.1. Lineage (NCBI taxonomy): Eukaryota > Metazoa > Chordata > Actinopteri > Cyprinodontiformes > Poeciliidae > Phalloptychus > Phalloptychus januarius. Next base: position 8,214,812 of record CADWAE010000462.1, read on the forward strand.
GTGATAAATAACAGTAATTCCCTCATAACAGACCAGCTTGGAGTGTTGCTTTGATTCATTCATGAATGTGTGAGAAGTCCTTGAATCTCCCATGGCAACCATTCGGGGGCTCCTACACACTTGCTCTCACAGAGCTCTGCTCTGCCGCGTCTGCCTCACTCAGCTCCTTCAGACTAGTGGCAGCAGCAATTGGCAAACAGCTGGTGGAACTGAGTCTGCTGAGCTAATAACCCGATTAATAGCAGAATGAGATGTTGTGATGTCTTGCTAATGGCGGACTGTCAGAGAGAGTAGGAGCTTCTTAAAGAGGCAGAGGCCCAATTTTAAGGTGTCAAATTGTGAAGTCCTTTTCAGTCATGTTTGATACATGCAGAATTTTCTTAAAGCTGAATGTAACACAGTTACTTGATTGTGCTATAAAATGGCACTGTGTGCCTGGACATCACATAACGGCGTCTCTTTAAAACACCTCTGACCTGAAACACTCAGGTTTTATACGGACTGAATGTTCATCAATATTAATGAGTGACAAGAGAGGATTTAGAGTGCGTAGATGGATCGCGATCTGACATGTGCATGATGCATAACAGTTTGCTCTAAAGTGGATCTGAAACATTTCGTATTGATAAAACGAAATGTTGTTCTGATCAGATCAAGACATATAGCGTATCAGCACTTTTTTCACCTTTGTTGAGAAATATCTCATTAATATCCTGTCCAGGTTTGTTTTCCATCTGTAATAAGTTCTCTCACAAGCTTTCAGGAGACTTTGACTGAACTATAGAAGAAGAGATTCTTGATCTTTGAACTTCTTATTTCACACACATGGAGAACAGAGCAGATCGAAAACTTGTAACTAAACTTCTGCAGCTTCTGTGTTGCTTTTAGCTCCTTCTCAACCTCTCTGACATGTTTCCGTCATGTCTACACATGGTTTCTGTTTTTTGTATAAAAACAGAAAAATTTTATAAATTTTAAATGCCTGGTTTTTGTAATGTTACTGTCATCCAATATATTTTCAAATGATCAGCGAGTTTATCTCAGCTGATTTCTGTCCTGCAATCGACTTTTTCTACTCTTTTTCTTGACTCATACTTTGGTGCCATAAGTTGATTTTTATCCTCTTAAGTCGTTCTTCTTTGGCCAAGCAATGCAAATGAATGAATATCTAAAATATCTGCAGTTAATCAGATTCATTCTTACTGATGGTAGCTGCAAATTCAAGAAGACCGAATGCAGAAATCAAACCAATTAACTGATTTGTTGCTGACTGCTGACTCAATTCATTTCCAGTTTGAGAATCTGTATGTTTATGAAACTATTTCTTCTTTTCCTGGTCATTTTTCAGCTGTGCTGCACAGTACAAATGCCCAGAGTCATGAAAAACATGATAAAACATGTTTTCCATCTCAGAATTCTTGCACTTTGATAGGTGTTTGCAAACTCTTCATATGTGTTTATCTAATATAATTCATAGTAGCACAAATGAATTTAAATTAAACTATTCAAACATAACTAATTGAATGGTGACAATTTATTTGATCCTGCATTTGTTTTAGTTTTTTTACCTTGGCGTGGCCGTGCTTGCCGGTTTTAGAGGTGGACATCTCGACGATCTTGCAGGGTCGACCTTTGAGCACCACGAAGCCGTTTTTGCGCAGCGCGGAGCACTGCATGGGAAAGGTGGCAGACGCCCCGGCATCACCGGTCTGGAAGTCCAGCTCTGCATCTGCCATGGCTGCTGCACAGGCAAACACACACACAGGACACACACACACAGTGTTTAGATTGCTTTTTTTTTTCTCTTTTGCTATCAGCTATATTATCTTTAAGTTACTGTAAAATAAAATGCTGGTTTTAAAATGAAACCCTTCAATGTTAAAATTGCAGTAGCAGCTTTTCCCACTGCATGTTGAAGGTTCACATGCAAACGTCACACTGAAGGTCTGTTTTAAATGCACATTTAGTCATTTAGCAGCCACTTTTATACAAAACCACCAACAAGTGAGGGGAATTACTCATGTTTTAGTACAGCGTAGCAAAGATTAGTACTTTCACCTGAACACACTTTTAAATTAAACATTTTTTCAGCACATAAAATCTCTCTGGGTTTATGTCTCTTAATTTTAACTTGATCAACTATTTAAAGCAATAGTTGATCAAACTGTTGCCACAATTTTTGAACGTATCTGTAAGACCAGACTAAAGCAACACGATGATCTCAGTTGACTTGCAGAGTGCTTCCTGCTGAGTGCCGTCAATACCTCTGCAAAACAAACAGAGAAGCCTTGTGGAAATGGGCTCACTTAGCGTTCTACGTTGTGTTGTTATATTTTACAAGATGATTGTCTCATTTCCAGTCAGAAACACACTTGTTGGTTTAATGATAATCCTCTAAAACCCCCCGGTTAATTCGACTGAACCTTTCTTTGCCTTTTTTAACAAGGTGATAAGAAACTCATGATCACTCCATTACTGCAGAATTCAATCAGCTCATCCTACCATCATGATATCGAATAAATATAGGAATAAAAACAACGTGTGACACAACAAACTGTTTTCATTTTAGATGTTTTCAGGGACTGAAACAGTGAGCTGCTGTTCCCTTCAAACAGTAGTTTTCTCTTGTTTTCTATTGCTTGCAGGAATAGTTGAAATATTGAAAAGGTAACTGGGGGATTTAACTCACTTCCTCATGAGTCGAGTTACACCAGTTAGTTGTTGTCTTTGTAACTTACAGGTAACGGTTCAATAATTATGTAAATAATTCAGTTTTGATGTGCCTCCGATATACATGATGACACTTGCTAAATGCTTAGTAACACGTGTTATAAAGGTGTGGAGGGGGTAATGCAGGTTCAGTCGTTCAGAAATTACTGAGTTGTTTCAAGGCTAAAACGGCAAACATTTAGAATAAAATCTGAGACAGAAGTAATACATTTATGAGCCTTTTTTTCCAGCTGGATATACAATGCGTTTTCTGGACTCTGAATTTACAATGAATGTTGATAATGTTTTGGATCACAGTGGCATGAAGGTGAGAATCTGAATCACTTCTGGAGGCCATCTTGCCTCTTTTGTCATTAGTTTCATTTTTTTATTTCTCACTGGCTGTTGGAGTCCTCTCTGCAGGGGGCCTTTGTTAATTGTATAAAACACTGGTAGTGTGTTACACATTTATATTTTTTAAAGTTGTGTAATTACAGTGATCCTGTTAAACCATTTATATTGTACTGGACCAGATTGAAGTATTTCTCAATATTTCTGCTCTCTTCATCCGTAAGCATTCCCTCTCTCTGTGCAGGGTGAACTGACTGCGGCCCTCAGCGCACCAGCATGCCGCCTGCCTGCACCAGGCTGAGGCCCTCCTGGTCACCACAGCACAGCCAGCATTTAGGAGCTAAAGTGGCAGCTATGTTATTGCACCCCAAGATCCCTCTCCTCCTCCTCTCAGTAACACCGACAGGAACCAGCAAACAGCTGAACACTAATGCATCAGTGGCTCCGGCAGGCAGCGCCTTGGCAGGACCAGCTGATGGATGGACTGAAATGTTGGCTGTATTTATTTATCTTTAAATCCAATAACAAACCACCTAAAGTGGAAGCGCACTTAGAGCGCTGCAGCCTGCCTTGTGCAGAGTAAACCTGCCCGGGAGGCGCAAACACCTCCCTCTTTATTGGACGAGGAGAACTTACTCCGCTGATGATGGCTCTGCTCCTCCGCTGTGGTCACTGTCCGGTCCGGCCTCTGCTCCTCCAAAACAATGTCGCTCCCACCTTTTTATTATTATTTTTTTTTTATTAGTTAGCCTTTAGCTGATGTCTTTTTATTATTTCTGACTCATTCCTTCCCCTTCAGTGTTATCCAGACTGCTATTTGCCTCCAGCAGAGGAAGGCGGCCACTCCAAGCAGCCGCCGGGCCGAAACCGATCCAAAGCCCGCTTGTTCGTACGATGTGCAGCCTCCTCTCTCTCCCTCTGCCTGCTGCTGTCATCCAGCTCTCCAGCGCCGCTTGGACATAATAAACATCTACACCAACCACTTCCTGTTGGCTCTACCACAACAAAACACTCACAATGAACTGCTTTTCTTTAACGGGGATATAGTCCTTATTGAGACACAATAAGATATAATCAGAAATAGTTCTTCTATTTTGTGTCGTATATCTACATATTAAGTTCAATAATTTGTTGTCCATTACTGGATGCAAAAATCTGTAAGGTCCTCAAGAAGAAAAAAAAAGTATATAACTCCAGTGACTTTTTGGACTTTCCACAATGTAACTAAAAATGATGTAAATACATATATAATACTAGGTTTTATGGAATAAACATAATAAATTTTTACAACAGAATTATATAAAAAAAATACATTGGTATTTGTAGATCTATTTTTCTTGTCAATTGCTTAGAAACTTTGTTGTAACATTTTCAACAAACTATATCTCAAAGAAGAAAGTTGTATCCATCTGCTTTTGCAAGAGTTTTATTTGATTTATGCAAATCACAGGAATAAAATGGTGTTTCTATAAAAACAACAAATTTCCTAGTTTATCAAAAATCATAAGTCGTCTTTTTATCAAAAGACCATTTAATATTTTCAAATATAAGCGAACTTAATGATTTAAGTCAAAAATTTGTCTTTGGGTTGAAAACATTGCAGACTTCTGAATTAAACTATATTAAAAAAAACAGTATCGAATTACTTCCAAGACCTTTCAATACGCATTCTCCACGACTTTTGATCTGGTCAAGTTTGAGTTATCTACACTCACCTGTTAAAAGAAATTCAGCATCTAGTTTCTCTTTTGGATAAATGGCTTTTTTTTTTGCTCTACATCTAAACTGTCTATATGGAGAAATCTTAGGTACAATTTGAGCTTTATAGATGCACAACATAACAGCATTAACATCGATTTCAGAAAACCAGCATTTTTAATTATCATAAAAGTATTGCCACGAAGTATTGCTGCACACATTAAATATGTGCGCTTACTTTTAATACAAGTTAATCGTCACTGTATCTCTGTGCATAACTCCCCCTCTCGTCCCGAACCGCTAGAAGACTTTTATTTTGAAGAGCCGCCGCTCTTCCTCTTCTCTGCTGGCTAACTAGCAGTAGCTTGGTGTCTCTGTCACGCAGATGCCTGTTAAAGAAACCTCAACAATTTGATGTGTATCGCACATGGACCATTCATGTTTTCTCTTCCTGGACTGTGTGATAGATGCTACACTCTGTGCGTTTACAAATTCAGCAAAGTGTTTGACACATATTGTTGACGCCATGAATCTAAATTACAAATGGCGCCCACTATTTCTGTTCTGCGTTTTCCAATTTCTCTGCGGATTCAAGCTAAAAGATGTAATTCTGTTGCGCGCCTTATTAAAATGACACATTATTGATCAGGATGCAGTTGGAGATTTTACAAGCTCAACATGAGCTTTCATACATTATCCTGCATCATAAGGAGTCTACTCTCATCCCCACAGTGTTTCCAGCTTTATTTTATTGTATTCCCTCTCCCACCTGGAGTCCCAATCTATATTTGTAACTATTTTTTTGCTCTGGACTCCTGGTCACAAGTGTGCAGCAAATGGTTCTGTTGAACTTGACTCTTCTCAGGGAGGCTGAGTTAAATTTAGTGGTTTGAAATTGGAGTGCAGTGACCTATGCAGGCTGCACTTAAAGGCAAAATGTGAATTAAGCTACTGCTGTTTTATAAAGTCAACTTTTAATGACAGATTGCAGAGATAAAAAAAAAATACTGTTTTTCCAAAAGCATCTAACAATAAAATCTCATTGAAACTTTGAAAGTTGACTTTTCTGAGTGATATTAGCATGGCTTTGACGGCAAGCACTTGTGAGGTTTAGGGAGGAATTACTTTTTTATATGGCCAGATTGGTTTAGTTATCATTGTAATTCAATGGGGTTTTTTTATTTTGATTTAGGTCACCACTGGGTCCAACATAAACTAACAGCGCTGGGTAATTTATAGGAGCTAAACATTTCAGTTCTTCTTCTTTTTTTCTGTTTTTTGACTGTAGGAAGAAGCTGAAGAACACAGATTAAAAACAAAGCATACTTATGGAAATCATACATTCTTCATACAGAAAGTGACTCAAGGATGCTGAACTCCAACACCCCGTGCCACAAGTAAACAATTGACTGGATAGTTAAAACTTTAGTTTTATATAAATCTCAAAAATAGCCTTCAGAGAGCAGATTTCTCTATAGTCAGGAAACACTATAAGCAGGGAAGCCTTATCAAATCAGTTCATTTAAACTGAGTTCAGTTTCACTCCATTCTGTTAAATTCTGTTCAGATCAGTTCAGCTTTATTAGGTTCAATTCAACTCTGGTTCAGTCTACTTCAATTAATTCAGTTCTGTTTAGTTCAGTTGTTTCTAGACCACTTCCATCAGTTTAACTAATCACGATTTCATCAATTTCATCTCAATTCAATCTGAATTTATTTTGCTCATTTTCTGTTCTTTTTCGGATCAGTTTAATCGAGTAAACCAGCTCCATCAGTTTTTTTTAGTTTGGTTCATTTTCAGATATATTTTTTGCATTCCTTGTAAGCTTAGGTCAACAAAGTTTAATTAAGTTAGATTTGGTTTAATTTAGGAAATTTCATCAAAGTTATCAGGGTGATTTCTGTAAAATCTCAGAACAGGTTTAACATATTTTTAAATGTGTGTTGTTTTTTAGGAATATTTTTTATGTGAATCTATTCATTCAAGCAGTTAAGCTAAATCCAGTTGTAAAACCATTTAAAACAGGAGATTATAATCCGGTGGCTGGTTACAGGCTATCTTGAACAATGGATTGAAATTTACCAGCACTTTACCATTTAAAGTGCGCATAAAACTTGCCATAAACTTGATTTAAATCAAACTTCCTTCCACTTCCGGTGGCTGAAATCATCTCTTCTCCCTCTTACCTGTTCCCCACCTGTCCCTGTTTCCCGTCCAATTTGCCGACTTCTCGCAGCCAATCGGTTTCCAGCTCGTGCCCTCGTGAAACCAATGAGGGCGCGGCTTCGGTCCGGCAGCGTGAGGTGACGTCGAGATAAAATCTTAACCGAGGCGGGCAGAAAAGTTTCAAGAAGAGCAGGGGACTCACAGGGACGGGTTGAGAGCAGCGGAACCAGCAGGAGCGGCAGTCCCCAACTAGAGCACCAGGAGCGAGGATGAGCGACGCCGAGGCGCCGAGCGCTCCACCGCCAGCCCCGGTGGAAGACAAGCCTGAGCCGGAGAGGAAGGTTATAGGTGGGTACCGACAGGGTGGAAGAGCCGCAAACCAGTCTGGTTAGCTGTTTTAGGGCGCATTGACTGCATTGAGTCCCATTCTTAATACTTGTGCACGTTCATAGTCTTTTGCTATGTCGCAAGCCTTTGGCGCGTGGAAGTTGTGAGGATGGTTGGGCAATCTAAGTTACAAGGTGAGCACTGTAAACAATAAATCATTATGGCTTCATTTACAGGGTGACACGTGTTGTACGTATAAACGTACAAACTCCGTTTTACAGACAGAATTCAATTGATATTATGTCTATTTATCCCAGTGAGTGTGCCTCATTTTTGTGGGAAATGAGAAAGTTATATTGTCCTCCTGACATTGTGAGCACACCACCCAGATATGGTGACGTCCTCACAGCTGCCAATCATTTCCCTAAGCAACACGTGAACCAATTAAACGGCATCAGGTGGACTCTGACAAAAGCCGAAATCATTGTTTGATGAATCATGACTCTTGCCCTTTGCCTCCTGAAGGTGTTAAACAGGTTGCATTGTCGCTCTGCTTCCCTCCCTCGTGACCCAGATAAGACCTGGTTTCAAAGTCTGACTGTTAATGATTGATCAGGGCAAGATAACAGCATGATTTCTGTAAAATGGCCTGTATGCCCTCGTCTTATGTACAAAGGGGGTAAAAAACACTGATTTGTTAAATCTTCTGTTACAGCCACGGCAGTTCAAGGCACAGTGAAATGGTTCAACGTCCGTAACGGCTATGGCTTCATAAACAGGTACCACTTCATACAATGTATTACTGTAAGAATCCCCGCATCTGGTGCAAATGCTAACTATCATTTCCTGCAGGAATGACACTAAAGAAGACGTCTTTGTTCATCAGGTAGGATTTGGTTCTTCATTTTGCTTTGATTGTACCATTCCCTTGACGGATTTCTTCCTCCAGACTGCCATAAAGAAGAACAATCCTAGAAAGTTTCTCCGAAGTGTTGGAGATGGGGAAGTCGTAGAGTTTGACGTAATTGAAGCAACTAAGGTGAGAACGAAGGTATGTTTGGGTTTTTTCTAGCATAATAAGCTCTACCCTGTTCAAGAACTGGTGCATTATCCCAATAGGGCTCCGAAGCGGCCAATGTTACGGGTCCGGGTGGCATTCCGGTTAAAGGAAGCCGCTACGCTCCCAACAAACGGCGTTTCCGTCGGAGGTTCTTCCCCCGCAATCCTTGTCCTGGAGACCAGAGTTCACCAGCCGATGACCAAGCTCCTGTACCTGATGGGGAGCAAACGGAGGAGACAGGGGCAACGAGGCCTCTACCCCGGAGACGTAGGCCACGCAGACCGCGGCTGAGTGCCCAAAATGTATGGTAAAGCAGAATGAACATTTAGTTGTTTTTTTTTTCTTGTTTTACTTTGGTGTTAATTCAATTTTGTTGGAATAATAGGGGGAAGTTGAAGAGGAAAAAGATGAACCTGCTGAAGGTGATCAGACACAGGAGATGCCACAAAGACGCAGATTCTTCCGTCCCTACCGCAGGTAACCCTAAAATCGCACTTAAACCTGACAACATCCATATCAGTTTTGTTTCTTAACCTCACTTTCCCCATCAATCTAGACCCTTCCGCCTTCGCCCACCTGCGGACCAGTCTGTGGCTGACCAGAAACCTCCGGCTTCAGAAGAAGGAAAGGAACAGCAGGCAGAGGTAAAACAGGTGGAGTCTCCTGAGAGTGTCGAGACCAACGGCGAGACGCCGACAGAAGGCCAAGGTCAGAAACCACGCCGGCCATCCAGGCGGCGCAGGCAGAGGAACTCTGAATCCTCAACATCAAAAGCAAGTAGTCGATTCTTTTTTTATTTTTGTTAACAAAAATCCTTTGCATAAGTGCTTCTATTAAACGTACTTGGCTTTTGTCTTGCATGAAGAATGACACAGAGAAATCTGGCTCGGAGCCTGGGACCCCTCCACAGAGCACAAAACCAACAGAGGAAAAATCTACACCCAGATCGTCACAGTCGTCTCCGAAAACCTCTCCTATAACACCAAAATCTCCTGAGGTAAAGAGCTGAGCATTACAGCGTGTTCTTGTGTGTTTACTGTGATGCATTGTAAGTTGTTTGCCCTCAGGCAGAGGTTGCCCCAGAAGTTGCAGCCCCAACAGAGTGACTGCACTCCGGCTTGTCTCGGCCCCCAGGGGGAAAATGAGACCTGATGCCAAAGAAAGTTGCGTGACTGGATTCGGACAGTTTGAGATTGCACCGCTCGTGCATCATGGGACAAACGGGTGGTCTCTCGATGGACATGGACTGGTTTAAAGTCGAATGCTGGCATTAAAGGGATAAAAGCAATTTTTATGGAGTCTTTAAGGACATTTTTTTAAGTTTAGACTTTAGTTGAAACACAAAGCATTTTTGTTTTCCTCAAACCAGGATTAAAAACCAGCCTAATCCTCGTTCAGGATTAGAGGCATATGACGTTTGGTTCTTCACCGTTTGAAATCCCTGTGCCTCCTTTGAGTTTTTCTTGTAGGTCCTGGGGTTCGACAGCTGGACCTCTTTCACAACATGCACTGCTCTCTCCTCCCTTCACCCCCTCTTTCTCTCTCTCAGCTTGTTTATGCACCGACTGGTTGGCGAGAAGTCGGCAGGTTAGAAAAGGTAATACCGATGGGTGTGTGATTAAAAAGTTAAAAACCTTTGAGCGGAGGGGAAAATGGGAACCAATCTGCTTGGTGGCTCAGTCATTCCAACCCCTCTTAGAAGAACATTTTCTTTAACTGACCAGATAAGGGTAGATCAGGTATTCAGAGGAACCAGCCTTGTTTTTTATTTGGCTTTTTAATTTGATTTGAGGTGTGCAGCTGGTGGTTTGCATTGGGAGTCGGTTTAGTTCTGGTACCACCTGAATCGGTTGAAGCGTTCTGCTCCTTTCATCTCCGGCTTTGGATGGATTGATGGGGGAGAAAACTTTATTTCTCAAGTTTTAGGTTTCCTTTTTGTTGGAGGGGATTATGTGCAATGTCAATACTTGGAATGCCAACTAATAAAACATGTTTGCAAATATCATGACTTTGGTTCAGTTTTCTCTGACTAGAATAGAATAACGTGGAAATGAAGAGGCTTTTGTACATTTACAGCACTTGTATAACCACAGCATAAAATTACAGGTCCACTGAAAAAAGAAATCTCAATACAAATATTCAGAAAAGAGCACTACATAACAGAACACACACGCACACATGGACGCAAAGACTGTACATAAACTACAAAATAAATCCTAATCTTACTGAGCATCCATAAAGACCATACACCAGCTGGAGTGCATACAGAGTAGAAACTTTAGACCCACATACCATGACATAAACGCCATGTACACAAGAAGTACCGAAAATGTTTTCTGAAATCTCTGGAAAACATTAAAACTTAAGAAGGGAACACGTAAGAAAAGAATCGACTGATGCAGGATTCCTACAGTGTGGAAGTTTTGGGGTGAAATGTTTAGTTTTTCTAAACTTATTCCATTTTCTAAAGGTTTTGCTCTGACTTTTTATGTCTTATATGGGGTATTTTTAACCCTTAAAACCCATCAGCATTTTGATTTTTCACTTGCTGAATAGCTGAAAAGACTCAAAGGGCCATTTTACCAGTTTGGTCTCTAAGAAGCTGGAATCTAAAAGGCCAAAAGCACTAGAGCTATTTAGGGGAATTTTTATATAGACACAAAAATTCAATCTTTAAGCTCGTTCCTTGACGAAACCCAAGAGATTATTTTTAAGGGTTGTCTCAATCTAGCTCAGATTCATCTACACTTTGCTCAGATGGGAAGACAGTTTCAGCAATGTTTTGAGGAACATTCAGATTAGAGCTGTGCAGCACATTGAATCAATGTGGCTTTAATGCAATAACTGCTCTTATCCAAGGTCTGCATGCCAATATAACTTATGGGCAGTTTTTAGTCCATGTAGTTTATTGATCCAAGCTTCATCAGCAGGATGCTGTGAAGGAAAAAGTCAGCAAACTGTTTATCTTAACTGATTTTGTAGTAATATCAACAGCATCACAATGTTTCACAACAAACACGGCTCAGCTGCTGTTCAAGCAGGTGAAAAGTTAAACTTCCCAAATATCTGAAATTTTTAATAAAAATATAGGGAAAAGGCTAATAAACATGGGAGCTCTTTATATTGCTTGATTTTTTTTAGCACATTCATCAATTTAAAAAGGCATTACGCAAAATTTAGAGATTTTTTTTTTAGATTTATATCATGTTATTCCCTCTTCTAAAATATGTGTGGTGTGCTTCTTTAAATCTTTCATGCATGTTTGAGAAATCTTTGAATCTCCAGTAGCAACCATTTGGGGTGCCTAAATGCTTGCTCTCACAAAGCGCCGCCTATTTCCACACAGCTTCTTCCTGGAGCTGCAGTCTCTAGCCAAGATGCAGCTCATAGAGCTCCCTTCCCCACTCAGCTCCTTCAGACTAGCGGTAGCAGCAATTAGCAAACATCTGGTGGAGCTGTGCATCTCCTGAGCTCATCATACAAACAACTTCTCAGTGAAAAGCTGGTAAAAATGTTTTCAAAGGCTTGAAAGAGGAATGTTGTGATGGCATGCTGAAAAAGCCTGGGAAAGAGTGGGAGATTCTTAAAGAGGCAGAGGCCCAGTTTCGATGCATTAAATTTCTTTTGAGTCATTTTTGAGATATATATATCTATATATGTATATAGCATCCTTATAACAACTAAAGATAAGATTATTTGATTGTGCTATAAAATGAGACTATGTACCTAGAAAATACATAATGCTGCCCCTTTAATATCAGATGGTAAAGCAAACTAGCTAAGAAACCAACTTTTTTCTGCAACAGAGTACTTACAATGTCTGTACGGGGAATCCAAATCAGCCTTACTCCAATGTGTTCCCTTTTTAAGTGAAAACTATCAAGTTACGTCAACTTCCTACGTCAGTGATGTCCATTTTCAGTCCCCAAGACCCAAATGTCCTACAGGTCTTAGATGTTCTCTTGGTGGAACAGCACAAAGCAAATTAATTGTCCATTACCAAGCATTTGCAGAACACAATGTTGAGAATGTAGCTCAACCATTTACATCTGCTTTGGTCTTTCAGAACTGAAGTTAGACACCACTGTCCTACAGTACCTGTGCCTCCGTTCACCAAAGTCTTTCTTTATAAAGTGCAGGAATTCCAAAATTTCCCCATCTTTCAATGCTACGTCTGAGTTCATCAGCACTGAATGAAATCATCTCACACTGGCAGTCAATGCCTCCGTTTTCATCTTCATCAGTCAGTCTCTAACCCAAAGGCTTTGAGCTGTTAGAGCCACGATCAGAACCACCAGTTAGTGAACTGCTGTGGTACCAGCAAACGACGGCTCCAAAAACGTCCGTCCTGTCACACACTCATCTTAACACTGCTTTGGCACCACAAGCTATCTCAATATGACTACATATCTCAAAATATGTCAGAAAATAACATCTTGGAGTAGGGTCCATACACAAACTTCACCTTAAATTGTACTCAGTTTGTTTTTGTTTTGTTTTGTTTGGACTCTTCAGTTGATGCTTTCATCCCCCAGGTAGTCCAGCTCTGTGCTGGACTTGTTCAGCTCCATGTCCATATCCATCATGCCAGCCACCGAGTGCTGATTAAAGTTGGCTGCGATCTGGTCGAATGTCTTTCCACGGGTCTCTGGCACCCGAAAGAACGTGAAGATGAGGAAAAAAAGGAGCAGCACTGCGAAGATCAGGAATACGTATGGCCCACAGAGATCCTGGGGAGGTAGATTTAGGAGTTATTGGTGAATACAGGTGGAAAAAATGTCCAAAACATTTGCAAGACCCCTTATTTTGGAATGCTGATGGTACTCACCGCTACGTATTGGAAGCCCATGCCAATGATGAAGTTGGCGGTCCAATTGGAGAAGCCCGCCACAGCCATGGCAGCTGGCCTTGGGCCTTGAGAGAACAGCTCAGCTACAAAGAACCAAGGAATGGGACCTGGACCCACCTCGAAGAAGGCCACAAAGCCAAAGATAGCTAGCATGCTAATGTAACTCATCCAAGGAATGCTGTCCTGTCAGGTGGAGGAAACGATGCAGTCAGCGGTTTACTGGGCTTGGTAGTACTGGTAGATAAAAAACAAGTAACAACTCAACTTGAATGTCAGCGTTACTTACCAGTAAAGCCAGAGCTATCGTCATGACAATGGCAGAAAGGCACATTCCTGCCAAGCCCAACATGTGAAGCGTCCGCCGACCCATCCTCTCCACAAGGAACAGCTGAGTATTTCAGGAAGACAATGAAAAAGTTTAACTTTTATTCATTTCTGAGTCAAATATACAGATTTTATTTTGTCAGTGCCTTTTGGATGTGGGTTTTTTTTTTTACTAAAAATGTGAACCGTTCGAGGTTAAGCTAACGTTGCCAGCATTTTTGCAAACTCAATGAGGAAACTATTTTCTGTGACAGGTGGAGGGTCAAAGATACTTCTTATATCAGTTTGGTAGGTATATGCCACCACCAATGCTTTAACATGTGGAATATTATATTTCTGCTTCTTTTAATGACCGTTCAGCTGGAAAAAGGACTCAACATGAGAACGATTGACCAGCCTCCTCTTTTCTTATTTACTCTTTTATAACGGAGTTAAACACAGGAAGAGACACACTTAGTGACTTAATGTGGTTCAAAGCAAGGCTGAATAAAGTGTCTCAAATACTTCAAACTGAATTTTGTTGTGAGGCTACCGACGAGTCAGGACACAGACGTCTCACCGAGACCACAGTGAAGGCACAGTTTACAACTCCAGCTCCTATTGTGGCGTAGACCGGACTCTGGACTCCTGCCTTCATGAAAATACTGGTGGAGTAGTAGAAAATCTGGATGTGGGATTAAACAGAGTTACCACTGAGACCTGGGTTGAGTTTTAATGCTCTGCCATCACTGAGTAAAGTCAACTCACTGCATTGACTCCAGAGAGCTGCTGGGAGAGCTGCAGCAGGATGGAGATGACAATGGGTTGGCGGTACAGAGGGGAGCGGAAGAGCTCCAGGATGGAGACTTTCCTCTCCATGTCCATCCTCCTCTTCTCCTCCTTCATCTCTGCTAGCATGTCACCCACCTCCTGCCGGCCCGTTAACCTCCTCAGGCCTGTTCAGCGGACAAATGGGAGGAGTTCAGACAATCCAGTGGCAAAGAGGCATCTCAAGAACAAATTGTGGGACGGCGGTTCCACCCACCGCTCTTGGCGTGGTGCTCCTGACTCCGAATGATGTAGAGGAATCGAGGGCTCTCGGGACAGAAGGGCAGCAGACCCATTTGCAGTACAGTCGGTACCACGGTCAAACCCAGCAGAACGGGCCAAAGGTCCTCACTGCCCAGCAACATCTCCAGCCCCAGAATCTTATCAAAAAGAACGAGAAAGGCGGCGTTAGTGACGCCTGTACGATCTCAAACGGACATCTACTTTGAACTTGTTGGTTTAAAAGCAATGTGGGAGTCACTGTGCTGGCTGTGTTGGAAAGATACATTTACTACAGCAATACCAGACTGTCCACTATTACCTAGAGAATAAAGTTAAACCAAATTAATCCTTTACAGCAGTTCAATGATCTTAAAATAAAAAAATCTTTAATTTGAGTAAATCTGTGATGGAGTAAAATGAAAATAGAAAAACTTGTACATTCTCATTCATTCCTATATTTCTAACTATACTTTTTTCTTGGTAATTCGTGGGTTTGTGAATTCCTTTGGTGTTAAAAGTAAGATACAAATACACCAATATCTCTGACCTACTATTCAAATTGGAAAGGCAAGAGAACACGCCTTAAAGTGTGGCACTTATATGTGTTAGCCTACAAGACAAAAGTCTTGAAACTGTGGTGAAAGTTCAAAAAATTTAAACATCTATTTTCAAAACACAAACAAAGAAGGAACCAGCGCAGGAGGTCAATATTGGTCTTAGTTTAGGTTGAGGATCAGTCTGAATTTTCATGGATAACCAACTGGAACTGGTAACTTTAGGGCGTTTTGTCACAACCTCCTTAGGCTTGTTTACATTTAAAACAATATAAATGATTGATCATTGCATCCAACTAATGCAGCAGAACGATCCTGTCAAAAAGACAGAAAGCCTTTTTGACTTTGACATCAGAGAGTGAATGCCTGATGGAAAGCTAAATGGCAGATTTATGCACAGGTTCCAACTACTTGTGAATAAATGTGCCAAATTTTCTATCAGTTGTTGAACAGCTGGTTTGAGTTTCAACACAGTCTTCAATATTTTTTCTACACCATATGTTATGTTTTGTCTCTTGCTCCTGTTTCTTGGTGAAAACTTGCACAACCAGGAGGTGAGAGTCATAAAACCAGAACTCTAAAGCTCAAAGGTGAAAAACTGCAGCAAAGAGTTACATCTTTGTAAAATCTGACAATGTTTTTATTCACATCTTTCTCCAGGGGACCAATGACATGCAGTCACACCTGTGCTATAAGAATCCCAGTGACTATGGCCAGTTGGTGCAACGTGCCGAGTGCACCTCGAAGACTTGTAGGAGCTATCTCCCCCACATACATGGGTGTCAAACCAGATGCAAGTCCTGTGCAAAAAGGAAGAGGTGAACAGAAGGACAGAAGGTTGGCATTTCAAAGAGGAGCGATAAATTAAACCAAAACAAGCTGGAGAAGTCGAGCCGTTGGTTTTTAAATGCTGTTTGCATGAATGAAAACAAGGAAAAGAAAGATAAAAACAAAACATTATCTTACCACAGTAGGCTCCAATGACGAAACGTCCCACAATCATCATTTCAAAAGAGCGACAGACCTTAGACATTCCCATCAGACTCCCAGCAGCAAAGGCGAACAAATTGTTGGCGAGCATCGCTTTCCTCCTGTAAGAAACATAAAGAACTGTCATCACAAAAACGCAGCTTGATCCCATCCAAGATTAGTGTCGGGTCACATGATAAAGGAGACGGGTGTTTGGTTCAGTCCCGTGGTTCTGGAACGGGTTCTGCTTTGATCCCAGAACTGTGAAAATGACACCGAACCAATTTTGGCCTCTAGGGGGCAGTGTCCCACAAAAACACAGAGTCTTTGAGCTGTGAATCTTTATTTGAAATGCAAACTGTTGTAGGGACAATGTAACATAAATATCTGTGAATGCTTATTTCTAACAAACAAATAAAAACTCACAGAAAATGTTAATCATCATAATTTATTGACTGCTCAGTCTGATCTTTAGTCATAGACAGGAAGGCCTTCACAGAATAGATTACTGTGAGAATGAAAATCCCTTAAAATGTAGTTAAAAAGAATGATGCAATTTGAATAAGAACTTTACTCTTAAATGTTCAGTCATGGACCTTAATGGCTGATACACTGAAAAGGAGAAATAAATTTGCTTGATCAAGATTATTACATTAATTTATCATTTTGATATAATCAGCTTGGCTTCTTAGACAGATGATTTTTTTTTACCAGTTAGCACTGAGTTATCAACTGAATTTCATTTTGCTTTAATATATTCTGATTAAATTGAACTCCATGTTATTTAACAAGAGGATCTTATTGGATAAAATCGGGTACATTTGAATTACATCTAAGCTGGCACGGACACTATATGTTTGACTATAATTGTGACATATATGTCTTTTTTAGATAATATTTTTATTGGTCTGTGCTTTTTAGATTAAATTGCATTGCTAAGACTTATTTTAGATCAATTTCAGTTAAGTGACTTTGAGTGGCTTGGTTGTAGTTCTAATCTGAAATATTGATATGAAATTTAATGTCAGCGTTGGCTACCACATCAGGGAGACAGCAGGCAATTTTAATAGAAATGTGACTTTCTAAAGCACATGTACCCACTGGTGGGAGGGTAAATTAAACACAAACAACAGAAAAACCTGTTCACTGTTGCTATTATTCTAGAATTTATGCGTATTATGTAGTATATATATGTGTGGCAATTATTTAGCCGTGTGAATCCATCCATCCAAATTCATCCCTGATGATGCGACTCATCCTATCTCTAAGGTTGAACTGAGAGCCTCTGGAGTCACCATGGTAACAAACAATACTATTTACATTTTACTACTATAAAAAAAGAGTTGCTTAAATCTATGTTTACAAAAACTCTAAGTAAACGTAATCGCATCTGTAACCTGTTGTATTATTTTGGCAGCAGTGGGAAACGTTTCAGATAAAAGCAATCAGATAATAAAGAGCAGTGGGAAGGACTTTAAAAGATCCATGTTGGTTTTAACATGAGAAACTCAGATTCTCATGTTGGCAGCCTACGACAGAAGAAGCTAATTTCAGCTGCTGAGATTTTCTTGTTTCTACCAACAACGAACTTTGCAGGATTTGATTTTTTCATGATGTCATCATATCGCTAAGCAGCCAAATATAGATATTTTAGAAGCATTCAGCAAAACTACTTTTAATTACTCTGTCTTATAGGAAGGAAAAGTATACATTTTCTCTCCTTCCTGTACTTTACTTTCTTAACATCCTCTGTGGTCCAATGACAGTTGATCTGCGTCTGCTCTTTGACCTCAGGGCTCACAGCAGCTTAACCACCAACACCAGAGGCAGCTGCTTTTCAAAGAAGACATGCTGAGCCTCCCGCCTGCTGTCTGACCTGCGGTTCCTACTCTGTGCCCTGACCCTGGACTCCCAGCTCTGTTATGCTCACCCCCTGCTTCACCCATCGTGGTTTAGGTTAGAGAGGGAAACTTGGACGGCACACATCGCGGACACAGCTTCAGCTGAATCCCACAAGGAGAAAGACAATGCAGTGCAGTATGTATAGATATAGTGTATAGATACTGATTAAGTCAGTTTACCAAAAGGGAGAACAGTAATTGAGACTCCTATGTGTCAAAAGCCTTAAATAGTTTTTTTGAATGCAGAAGAAATCAGGAACTTAGACTCCATGTTTTGTCTTCAAAAGGCAGCGTTTGTGTTTTCCAGGCACATAGTGGCATAGCATAATCAAGAAACTATGTTAACTTCAGTTGTTATAAAAAATACTATACATATCAAATATGACTTAAAAGAAGTTTACTTCCTAATCTGTCACTTAAAGAAACTCTTGCTGTTTCTGACACACCACCTTCAGGAAGTCGTCGCAACATAGCTCCTCTATGAAACTTTTAATAATATTTTTTCCATCATTGCACTGAGTAGTAGCACAGTTCCACCTGGTATTTGCTAATTGCTCCTGGCTAGTCTGAAGGAACTGAGGGAGATCTGTTATTGAGGTAGAAGCTTGGCTTGGAGACTCTGAGGAGGAGCTGTGCCTAGAAGGTGGGGCTACGTCCACCCAGGCGTTTTGGACAGCTGAATGGTTTCCTCGGGAGATTAAAGGATTTTCCTAATACGCATGAACACTTCAGGTATGATTTTGATGAGGAAATGACACTATAACATGACGTGAAGCTCAAAAAAGTCAATTTTACATAATACTACCACCTTAGTGGTAAGAAACGCTTCCTCGCTTTGCTTGTAAACCAATCATCTTCCAATCTAGAACATGAT
Source organism: Phalloptychus januarius (assembly GCA_902982915.1). Lineage (NCBI taxonomy): Eukaryota > Metazoa > Chordata > Actinopteri > Cyprinodontiformes > Poeciliidae > Phalloptychus > Phalloptychus januarius. Next base: position 8,233,624 of record CADWAE010000462.1, read on the forward strand.
GTCACGCCTAAAACACAAACCCAATCAAGAAGTTTCTACTGCATCCCAATTTTCTGCATTTCTAAATCTTGGAGTTGTGAACCATTCAGGGAGGAGAGTATTGTGTTTTCCTACCTGCCCAGCCACTCTGAGATGAAGCCCACACAGAAAGAGGAGAGCATGCCCCCGATGGAGAAGATGGCCACAGACAACGACCAGAGGGAGGTGAGGGTCCCTGAGGGGATTGGCTCTCCGTACCGATGCATCCACGTCGCATTGTAATCCTCCTCAATGATCTGCAGAGGATGTTCAGAGATAACATTGATACACTGAGAGATCTTTGTGTGTGCTTTGGATAATTATTTTTGCTAAATGACTAAACCATTACAAAGTTGAACCATAAAATCAGTAGGAAACCACTTCGGCCTCCTGCATGCGTTTGGATCAATAAACTTTGTCAAAGACCACCAGCCATGGTGTAATCTGCTCTAATGAGGTTCCCAGTGACTTTGGAAGAAACAGTTTTTCCATTTTACTCAACAAAAGGCATCAGATGCTTTTCAATACCTTTTAGGTGACTTTTTGTCACCTAAAAGCTTAAATTTAGCCTCATCTGACCAAAGTTCGAGTCAGATTGGATTCAATCTGCTGGATTTCCTTAGACAGAAACTTTTGTTTCATACCAATCAATTCGTATGATTGAATCATTACTTGAGCTTTCTGTACTGCTTTATAACTGGGATCAATTGGTATGATTGAATTTAATTATTTTTTGTAAAGTTCTTCGAGATGACATTTGTTGTGAATTGGTGCTATAAAAATAAAACTGAATTGAATTTATTTAACTTTTGCTCCAGCTAAAGTCCCAGCAGATTTTGACAAACACCATGTTTATGTTTGTGATGGTAGGATAAAACAAAAAGAAAACCTTTCGGCATCTAAAAGATGTTATGATAACCACAGAGTCCCTGTGGTTTGAGGATTTGTTTTACCTTGTTTAATATTCTTCCGCAGCCAAGAAACCAAGAAAAAATCTTCCTCATCCAGCCTCGTTTGTCTGAGGTTCAGTAGCTTTAAACTTTTCAAACATTGCTTTGGCAGAAATTGGCAAGTTTTGAGAAGCTACCTTGGAAGCATCTCCTGTTTCTTTGGATTAAAACACATCTGCCTGACTTGAGTGGCATTCTGCTGTCTTTCCCAAACTGAAGAACAAAGAGAAATAAACCTCTGTGGTAATATTAGTAGTAGAATGTCATATTAGGTTTCTAAATGTTTTCATTGTGAGAATGAAATTATCCAACACAGAATGTACTAATTTAAAGTTGTTTGTTTATCACAACTTCACCAATAAGTGGGACAAACATATTCAATAAATTAAACAAAGTTGGCATTTGACGACCAACAAAATCGAACCAAAATGCAGCAGAGTTTGAGTTACTTTGTTGTGTTTATAGTAAACCAGGTTTAGCAACAGCAGCTCTCTGAGTACCAGCAGCCGGGACCAAACCACGCCTCGTGTTCGTCCCTCTGCTCTTAGCTTTCTCTGATGAACTGTTTACAGACAGGCTGCCACTCAGTGGAAGCACTTAGCAAAAACTTCCCTTAATAAAACAGCACAATTCAGGTAATGTTCAGTAATTATTCTTGGTGAAATTTTCAATAAGCACTGCTAAAGCCCCAAATGTGGTGGAAAAATCAGCATTTGGTGTGTAGAGAATATAACTTAGATATTATGTTTCTTTTTTAAAATATGACAGACATTTTATCTCTTCATAGAATAAATGAAATAGAATTGTATGTATGTGTATATATACACATACATACAATTCTATTTCATATATATATATATATATATATATATATGTGTGTGTGTGTGTGTGGGGTGTGTGGGGGTGTGTGTGTGTGTGTATCTCCAAATCATTTCCTGTATTTCCATAATTTTAACACTGTCATCCTTCCACCTGATTCTTACTTTATCTTATCTGGATGAACTCAGACAACCCTCCTGGTGAACGTCTCTCCTCTCTGTTTACTAAATATGGCAATATTGTGGCTTCAAACATGCCACCTTGTAAAGTCAGATAGTAAAGAGAAAGTCTGTAAAAAATTACAGGATAAGCAGAAAAACACAGTTGGCATCACCGTGACAACAAAACCTCCTGGAAAGTTGACATTTCGAGCTGATGGGGCTGGGTTACCAACCACAACAATGTGATATCTGCTGTTATGAAACTGCATCTGTTCAGTTCGTTAAATGAGAAATGAGCTTATGATGTTCTCATGTTTTCTACAACTGTGTTAAAGTTTCCAATTGAAGCATTTTTTGCAGCTAATGTGTTTACCGACCACAAAGTGTTGGTGGGCGAAGAACATTTTCAAGTCTTGCCATAGATTAATTGGGTTTAGGCTCATGTTTTAACTAGGCCATTCTAACACATGAATGTGCTTTGATCTGAACATTCTGTTGTGTCTCTGGCTGTATATTGATGGTTGTTTTTGGGTTTTTTACAGTCTATAGTTTTCATTAAGTTTTATATGCAGCTTAACTCTATTGATTGTGGTTCTAATCCTTGTTTGAACCACCCTCATGTTTCACATTGAGCACTTCAATGTGAAACAAGAGGGATTATAAACTCACATTAAAATAACTCCAAACATCATCCTGCTGGTGTATATAATCTATTAATAATTTATTAAAGAGACACAGTCACATTTACCACACTACACTATAAGCAGCAAACAGAAAATCACTTTAATTATCTTTTGTCAATGAGTTATGAAACATGACTGCACTGTAGATAACTCACACCCAAAACAGACAGTAGTAACTAATTACATTTACCTGAACACATTTAGGAAAAAATCAGCTTTTAGGAATAGTTTTACTTTTAAATTTTACTTATGGATTATTTCTGGACGCTATCCCCGTGATAAGTAACTTCACTGGAAGAAGAATAATTGCTTCTATACTTTGACTTAGTTCTGATTTATGTTGTGACTTTTTGTCCATAAAAACACTTTTTCCTCAGTATTTATGGAGAACTTTTTTTTACTCTTACTTGACTTATTACTTGGCTACTTTTTACTTTTGCTTGAGCAAAAATAAATTGAAATAGTTCTACCCTTCCTTGGTTAAATTTTGTGTACTCAAATACTTCTGGTTAGTAAGATTTATTCTCTTTACCTTCTGTGGTGCATTGATGACTCCGATGTTGTAGCCGAATGTCAGCGATCCCAGAACAGCAGTGAAGACTGATAGAGCGAGGGTTCCCGTCACCGTCTGCAGGGCAAACAAATAAAAAACACAAAATACATCCATTTAGCCACACTATCATTATTAGTTGTAGAAATTAGATGTCACACTTAATATCTATCGCTACAAAAAAAGATATTGAAAATGAAATGGACAAACAAAAAGTGAATGCAAAATTTTAAGTTAACTTTTCACTGCATTATTAGTGAAAATGTCGACGACTCAACAATGATAAGATTGCTCCATTGAGCAAATACTGAGAGCTTTTCTAGGCTTCAGTATCACAACGGCAAAGTTTTGTTATCTGTACAAATGATTTTTAGTACAAGTACTGCTAGCAGTATTAGAAGGTCAAAGAGAAAAACACAACCCTGTCTCACCCTTAAGTCCGCATGCTGTGTGTGTTTATACTCCTACCTGTATTTGTTATCCACTGGATGAATCAATAAAGAAAATCTTACACTACTGAGATTTTATAAATAAAATAAATAAAAAGAAAGACTATGACCACTTGTTATTGTCTGTTGCCCAGCCTTTTCATCGATGCACATTACACAGTTTATGTGTGTAAATAGAGTTTAAAAAAAAGAAAAAACTGAGACCAAATGCTCAGCAACTTTCTTCTTCCTTACCAAGCATCAGTCTTGAAGCAAAAGAAATTTAGCTCTTAACCTGCACAGCTGTTACATTGTCCATTGACCAAGTCTTCAGCTTGGTGCTTTGATCTCAACTAGCCCTTATTTTGACAGACAATTATGTTTACCAATGGATTTTATTCGTTGTTTTATTTATTTATTTTGGATATTTAATATATCCGTAAAAATTTTTTTATCACAATTTAAAGCTTGATGATCTTTGGAAATGTGTTGCGTTATTATTTTGCCATTACCGTTATGTTACTTAAAAATGGTGTCAAAACAACAACATTATCGTTTATCGCAATAACTTCTGGAACAATTTATCATCCAGAAAAATGTGTTATCGTGACAGGCCTGGAACTAAAAAAATAAAAAAAGACACTTTTACCAAATCGTGGCCTGCACAGAGCTACGAGCAGCCGCTGTAAAGTTGGATAATGCCGCAGCTCAGTTGGTAGGTCATCAGGGTCATCACATCAGAGACTCATATACTGACCGGCGCCAACATCTAAACAAACCTGCCACTGGTCAATACGTGTCAGAACCGTATTCTCTGTAGCAGTCTGAGCTTTAATGAAACAGATAGGATTAGTTTCAACACCTGGCTAACGTTAACTATAAATAAGTGTGCTCCTGATCAGAGACAATCCCTCCAGTGTGGTTCATGAGTTTACTGGCCACGCGCCTCAACTTTCACTACCCTCCGGTTTCCCGTGAGGCCCCGGGCACCTGTCTGAGCCGTGACAGATGAGATGACCTTGGGGACTTGAGGTCCGCAACCCACAGAAAGAGTTGAACCGACACACAAAGATTTAAGATGTCTGACACTGAAACAGCGCCTTCACGGTAATCTTTCATGCATTTTGCGTCGTCTTCTCCAAACCTATGCGAAGGTTAAACAGAAAACTCTGGAGCCATGTTGGAACAACTCGGCCTCATAAAACAGGGCAACATTTTGATCTGTTGTGAAAGAAAAGAGTGCAAAGCATCTGGCGACACTTCAACAATCATTTACATCTCATTATATTGTTGCACAAGAGAAAACATCAGAACATTGATGAAAAGGTGACGCCACGTTTCATTTGCAGATTCAATCACCTATTTCTGTCTCTATTCTCTTAATCCAAAGAGTCAGATTAAGCCTGCGCCGCCGCGTCCTCACCTTGCTGTGTTGAGTCGCTAAATAAGCGCTGTTTAGCATTTAGAGACCAAAACAGAAGAATGTGTGTTTGTGAATATGTGTGTCCTTGTGGGTAAAGGTAAATAATGCTTCATGAATGGAAAATCACCGCAAGCACCACTAAGTACCTCGTAGTTCATTAAGTAGCAGCGGCCAGAATATAACCAGTGCAATGTCAGAATCCTAGAAGATTTACTAACCATATTATTAACAATAATTATATAATAATATTAAAGTGCCTCTGATCTGCTGGTCAACCAATTCCCTGCTGGGCCTATAAATAATCCCTATAAAAACTTTCCCTAAGACTTAGTCTTTTTATAGGGACTGATGCTTTGGAGAACATTACACTTGACTTCTGTTGGTTGTTTGATGACCCAAAATTGCTCCAGGACTATGTCCTCCCCACATTTATACTCAGATTTTTTTTTAAAGATTAGCTGTGATCGATAAACTCAGATGTTTGACTTTTCAAGGTCAGATATTTTCTTTTAAAGACGGAAACATCTGTTCAGAACAAACTGAGTATTCAAAGTCGCCATTAAAGTGAAGTATAAACAAATGCTGGTGTACACATTTTAAAAGACAAACATCACGCACGATCAACTTATTTTCACTTTCTTGTTATTTGTTTTAGCCGACGAAACTAAAGTTGTGAGATATAACAGAGCGAATTTGACTGGGTCACACAACATTTTACGCACAATATACGTGCGTAAAATGTTCCAGTTGAAATGCGCACTCGCTGGGTTAAAAATAAACACCATCCCTTTAGTGCCCCAATGATTTTGTAGCTTAAGAGCAGGGAGAAGGGGAAGAATAAAGCTCACCTCCCCTCCGAGCTGTTGAAAACCGGCCGGCATGACTTTGACAGCTTTAGGCACTCGGTTGCAGATGGTGACAGATGCGTCTGGTGCCAAATGGAGACGAGCCCCGACTCGAACCCGCGCGATCAGCAGCGAAAACAAAAATAAACGGAGCAAATATATTTAATCCAAAGGAGAAAACCCCGATAGGGTAGAAATCTGCTGCGCCCCGGAGCGCAGGTTGTCCTCTCGGCCGTACAAAGTTTGTGTTGTCCGTCCAGCTCGGATAGAGTGACTGCGGTGCGCAAACGGGCATTCTCTTTCGTAAACGCAGAAGAGGGGGTGGAGGGCAAGAGGGAGAGGGGGAGGAAGGGTTGAGCGAGAGGGGACGCCGCTCTAAAGAGGTCGAGACGCAAGCAGGAAGCTGTCTTGACCTTAACTGTCATTGGCTGAGTCCCAGAGCCGGCCCAAGGTTAAATGAGGTCCTGAGCAGAATTTCATTTGGGGGCCCACTTCCAGGTGAACTGTTCTCCAGCAAAACTCTGCAGCCTTCACAAGACAGGCGAATTTATTTTGAGGAATAATTACACACAATCGGTTTAACGATTCCTATTTTATTTAAGGACATTGGAGTAAAGTTGGCTGAATTTCATTGCAAGTAAAACCTTTTGGATTTAAAAAAAAATCTAAAACTATGTTTTATCTTCCTTCTACATCCCATCATACACTACTTTGAGTTGCCCGATGAATAAAGTATATCTAAACTGAATATTCCATCACATCTTTTAAAGAGTTATCTTTAAAATATGCAGGATTGAAAGATGCATTTAATCTTATTAAATTTTTTTTATTGCTTTGTACACACTTTCACAAGTTTTCATGCTTAACAAAACAATGACTTCTTTTAAATCAAACTTATTCACATAATGTGAACTGATGTGAGTGGGTGGCGCCTACATTGTGAGGATGGATGTCATGAATCCATCATTATAAAATTGTGTTTATCTGGTGGTGTTTGACAATGAATCATATCTGTGATATGGCGTCAATCTGTTTTTATGCAGTTTGTTCCCCTAAATGTGAGTGGATGTGACAGGGGGTCGTCTATCGTGAACTACAAATCACTGTACAGGAGATCAGCTTACCTGCTGTTTAATTGTGTATTTAATGGAGCTTCAAAGGTAAATTATTTTTATTGGGGTATTTTATGCACTTTTTTTTTATTAAACAAAATAAAAATCAAAAACATCAGCTGGTTCAGGGAGGACAGGTGGACCTCTTTGACCCTCTTCTAAATAAATAAATAAATCATAAATTTGATTCTTGGAGATAAAAAAAATAAATTCTGCTGAAAATAGTTCAGGGTGATTCAACATTTCTCGTCAGCAGCAAAAAAGGGCTCGTCTCTGCTATTGTCTTTCATCCCTGCATGCTTAAATCTCTTTCTATTTCAGATCACATGCCAAAGAGGTCACATATCCTCCACCCCTCTTTACAGCGCCCCCTTCACTGCTGATCCCTGTCTGTCATGTACAACAAAGCTCAATCCTCCCCCAGCAGGCAACAGGTGCACTCTAAATCTGGGCCATGGTACCTGAATTAGGAGCGTGGGTGTGGTTGGACAGAACTTTGGGAGTAAAGGGGTGTGTGCGCGTCGCAAGGTTCGCATGGGTGCAGGACATTTGCCACACCTCTTTACAGACAGACACACACCCCCACCACCATAAATCCATCTATTCACTGCACACCGCTGTCTCTAAGGTGCTTGCTTTTCCCCTTTTGTGAGACAATCTGACCCCCACCCTTCCACTTAAAAGCCAAGCCGAGTCATGTGTGACTCCAACTAAATGCAGAGAAACTTTACACCATCAGCAGTGTGGCGAAGAGCCTCCTGCCAGCATAGTTTGAAGGCTTATGTGTGCAGCCGGGAGGAGAACGAGACCGGCTAGTATTGCAGAGGAGATCATACGAATTCATACAGAGACGGCCAAGAACAAGAACAGACTTTGATAACGGGATACATTTCCACTGAGACCTGTCACTCTGCTCGTTTTAATTGGAGGCAGGAACTGGTGAGGCCAGTTGGCCAAGAACATCACACCACCATAAACATGCACCATGTGACCGCTGTCTAGTGATGCACGGAAACGGCATGTGTAAATAATGTTCCTGCTCGTCATGACCTATATATAAGGTGGATGTATATGTGTGTGTGTGTAACAGAGTTTTCTTTGGATGGTTGGGGTCAGCTGGTTCAAAATTATGGTACACTACATTGAGTCAGGTGATGCTGACGTTCTGCCGTTATTATGTCCTACTGCTAGAAATACATGTACTGTACCATGCAGAGGTTCCTCCTTATCATATGCATGAATATCATAATAATGTTTTAACTCAACCCCTTCTTTTTTAAGGTGGACGACTGAAAAGGAAGCAATTTCACAAGATGGAAATTATAGTCGAATATCTACACTTATCCTCTTATTTAGATAAATGTCCAAATGTTTGTGACCAAATTATAACCTGACCGCATGCTTTTTCATAATTCCAGCTGGATATTTCAGCACTCTTCACACAAGGACAGGTAGAAATAATTTAAAATTGTGCATTGACTGGTAAATGCTAATGAACTCAATTTATATGAGAGTTTTGGGCGATACAGCAAACCCAACATGTTTTACACTAAACCCATATACATTCAGCTATCTTAGCAAAAGAACATATTGTAATTCAGTGATATACATGGAGGACTGTCGTACCACATCAACATTTGAGGGGGAGAAAACTGGAATCACACTGACAACTCTGTACTTCAGGAGAACTAGTCCTCACAACATGGCTTATGAAACTTTTAAAAAGCACAATGTCAAAATTCTGACTTTTGTTTTTAAAGCAAACTTTAAAAACAAAAGCATGAATGGAGTTTGGAAAAATAACAACATCTTTATCTCCTTTGACTGTGGAAATGGTCCAGACTGCATTTATTGATCCATGTGGCTGATGCTAATTTTCTGGAGTCCTTTTTGGAGCGGCGGCTCATGGCAATCGAACCCGCCTTATTTCGGTTGCCATGAGCCGCAATCATGGCAATCGATTGCCATGAGACACTGGTTTTTCGGTCATTTCCAGTTGTTAGAAGCGATGTTAAGGGTCAGATTTTGGATGTTGGACACAGTTCAATTTTCCAACAGGTCAAAGATCTGAAACGCACATCAGGGTTGGTTTTGGAGAGGATATGTTACAGCTCCTCCTGGTGGTCAAGTTGGGGATTTTCCTTTGCCGCTGTCCTGATTGGGATATGAAACAGCTGGTGAGTGAGGCCCTCCAGGTGTTTAAATGTTTCTTAGGGTATTTATATGCAACACTTACCAGGCCCACTTATTTCAACCATTTTCACAGTTTACATTAGAAACTTTGATTTTAAATGTAACTTGAGTGAAATATTTCCAGCATTTTATGATGTTTCTCCTTTTTTTGTTGGAGTTCTTCACTACAGACCGACTGATGAGTGCCTGGGAGGCCCTGCCTGACCTTCTGACTACACAATTACAGTGAGTTGATTTTTCTTTAAATACAGTCTAGAAATGGAAAAACTAAATATAGCAAAAAAATCTTTCAAAAGGTAATGCATTTACCTTTAAAAATTGGGTCTTTATCATTCCTTCTGAAATTGAGATGAAATTATCCACAGTTGAGCTATATTTATTGAAAATAAAATTAATTGCACTGAATTTTATTTAGGAATATGAGTGAAAAGGGCCGGAATACAATGCATATCTCACATTTAAAACTTTTAGTTGCAGAGAATGTTTAAACCATGCATTATTATTATTCGTCTTCCACTCCTTATGCTCTTAATTGATCTATCACACAAAAATCCAATAGGAAATTGACTGAAGTTTGTGGATTTACTGAAATACAAAGACTTTTCTGGGACTTAAATACTTTGCTGTAAATTGAGACAAAGTCCTTTGTGGTGCACAGAAAGTATGATTTATTTATTTTTTCTTAATATTTATTGTTTCATCCCTACGCAAAATAAATATTGTTCTCTTTCTGCACGAGGAAAATGAGCACAACCAGAAGGACCTGTGGAGCAAAGCAGAAATCAGAGGTTTAGTTTTAATAATGCATATTTTCATCATGAGTTATGAAGTTTCATAACAGCATCAAATATTGTCAAAATTTTGATGTGGAGGTTAGCAAACTAAAATCTGGGTATCTTTCAGAGCCTCCATGTTGCTGGGTGGTAAATGATGATTAAGGTATTAAATTATACTTGGCAAGGGTTTATTACAACCTTAAGCAACGGTGTTATAAAAATAAAACCAATGGTCTGTTAGCCATGACTATTGTATCTATGAGTGTCTGTGCCGTCCTGGAACGGATTCAGAGACAACTCTGGCTCCATCAGCACTTTCATTAAAGGTCAAACATCCAGCTGCTGAGTTTTAATCAAGATTTTATTAAAAACAAACAGGATTTTAAGATTCAGCACAGCTGGATGAAATGTCTGAATCCTCTCATTATGAAGTCATGTTCTCCTGAGTCCTCAACATGCATCTGAACGACGGAGGACACATGCCTGCAAGTCTAATGCCTTTCCCTGCTTCAACACGTAATTTCAATAGATGGCTGACTAACAAGGTTTTGCTGAATTGCAATCATCTGAATGTGATGCGTTAAAGCAGGGGAACATCTAAAACATCCATGTTAGTGTCCTTTGAGGACCAGAAACGCTAATTTAGAGAACCTCCGATCGAAAACATCCGGTGCTGCTGTGTCTTCGGTACCAGGCTTGAAAAACATTGGAACGCTTTAGCACTGGGTAGTCATGTTAGCTAGCAGTCGGCTCTGATTGGACCATAAAGCATTAAGTCCCTCCTCTTCTACTCTCTGATTGGACCGTACTTGAAGATAAATTCTCAGCCCTCCCCCTTTGTTTTTTTTTTTTAAAAGTGGGATTCCCCGTCAACGTGCTTTAGTCAGTCCAAAATATTTTGGAAGTTTTCTAGGAGAATTGGAGATTTTCCCCGGAAAAACCAATATCTCTGAGCAGTGGTCGCACCACGGGTGACGCGGCTGAGTGGTAAAGAGTACCTGCTCTTTAAATTACTGTTCTTTTTAGCCCAACTTCCTATTTGGTCGTTGAGAAGTTTTGTAGCAGTTTAAGCTAGCTGACGGAAAAGTGGTCTAGCAAACGTAGCTAGCCGCTTATGCTAATACGGATACTGCGATAAATGTAGAACGAAATGTAGACTTTGTGCCGAATGTGGTGTACAGTAGGCGTTCATTTTCGCTTTACATGGATATTGCGTTTTAATCTATCGATTTTTGTTGTGTGTAACCTGTCGTTTTATCGACCACCTGTGCTAGCCTCATTCAAGGAAAGCTAACGTCCGTTTTATTTGAAAAGATAAACAATGGGCAATGTCTTTGTGCTGCGCAGAGTTGAAGGTTTAATTAAAAACTGAATTGTGGGAATTAAAAAACACCTAAAATGTAACGTTTACTTGCGGTTTCATCAGCTTTGGAGTTGCGGCTTTACGGCCTACCTATTTTAAACTCACCCTGGGCCAAAGCCGAACTGACGAAATGTTTCATTTTTACCAACACGTCTTCGAACTGTCTTTTTATTTTTGTTTACAAATCTGAAAAGTACTGGGTCTTTTTTTTTCAAGGTGCGCTTGAAACTAATCCATAAGCCAAACTAGATGACTCTTGTTGAGTGCAGAGTTGCTTCAATCTGTCCTTGAAATATTTTTATGTAGCACAAATGTTAGTAAAATTTAACTTTTGAAATATTTGTATGATAAAACTGATTACTTTGATTTAAAGTTTAGTGAAATACGTGGATTATTTATGTAGGTTAGAAAGTCAGTCATTTAAAAGGTGAAATTTGTAAGTAATTTATTTCTCCATTTTACATTGAAACCTTTGAAAAGCTGAGACCCCTTAACTCAAAAATGGCTCATTTAATGTCTTTAAAGATACGTTAAAGATGAATTCAAGGTATCTTAAGTGTTCATATGTTTAATTTCAGACTGCAGCAATTAAATATGCAATCACATAATTAATCCGTTTTTAATCTACATGTCTTCAGATAAAATTTGATTTTACCTATTAAAATCATATAAAATGTGATATTCTAGGCATGTTTATGCTAAAACAAATGATAATTGCATATATTGCCATTTACCGCTCCCAACTTCTGAGTAAACCAGATTTTTATGGAACACTGTTAAAATATTTAACAATAAGTATTTAATGTTGAATCTTTTTTTTTCTTCTTTAATGTGAATATTGTTTTCAGCATTATTGTGAAACTATAACAAAACTGGTAAAGCATAGCATCCATTTTTATTGGAGCGCTGTACACCTCAATATCACATATCAAGTCATTTTTTTCCTCTTTATCTCCTCATTCGCCGTCACAGTGAAAAGTAGAATGGAGGAGTCCGATTTCAACTTCCCTTTCAGTCAGGACACATTCCATGATATATGGAACACGGTGTAAATACCATTTTCACTCTAAACAGCAATTTAAAAATATGTTTACTAAATTACAATTGAACTCATCTTTGTACGTTTGCTTTTTCAGGTTTTTATCACCAGAAAATGAGTCTGACGGATTGCCGGTAAGCATGCGAAGAAAGTAAAGATTAAACTTGTCAAATTAAATGAAGAGGACGGTGTTTGACTCAGCCTTTCTTTGTAGTAATTCTGTTTCATTTTGGTCTTTTCTAAAGGATCCAAATATGGACCTTTGGGAAAGACAAGGGCAACCGCAAAGTGTACCGGCTGGACCAACAGTGCCAGCAGTTTCAAATTATGCTGGTCAGTACGAATTCGTGCTGAAATTTAATGATGCGGGCACTGCAAAGAGTGTCACATCAACAGTAAGTTGCTCATCATATCTTTTCCACATTTTAATCTGTTGAAATCTTAGCTGTACAAACCCACCGTAACTTATAAAACATATACATATGAACCTTTTTGACTAAATTTGTGATAAAAGATGACCTTAGCTGGAAAAACTATGTTTTGGGAGATTTTTCCTGCAGCCAAACATGAGGAGCATAAATGAGCCTCAAATCTGAGACTAAGCTTTCCATAACGCGACATTTCTGTACGTCGCTCCTTCTCTCCACAAAACCTCTTCAAAGCTCAAACTAGTCCGTTTTAATTTAGTAAATGAAAGTAAAATTTTCCAGGAAAAAGTTTTAATTTAAATTTTTTTTTATCTAGTTCTACAAACCTTAACAGCGAAGAAAAATTCTTACCTTGATTCCACATCAAAAATTCATTCTTTTGAATCTCTTGCGGTGGCGTTCAAGCAGTGCCTCGTTCATTGTGGCGATTCGCTAAAGTTTAAGGGTTGGAGGCCGGCACTGAGCTGAGCCAACCAATGACGTTCATATTTCCTCGCTGACTGAGTGGCTCTGGCTCACGGTTGGCCGGTTCAGCTGAAGCTAGAGTGGTCTGGACCGAAACTCCAGCCCCCTGCGACCGGTTCTCTGCTGTGTGAGAGGAGCAGTGTGGCTGCCATGCGCGGCTCTGACATGATGGGACATGTTCCTGCAGAGGCGTCCCTCAAGAGCAGAAAGGGTTAAAAGTAGATGATAAAGAAGTTTGATTTATCTCAGCTTTTGGTGAGAGAGGTGGAACGTTTTGGATTGAATTGGCCCGGGTTGTAAAGTTTCAGCACCACTGATGGGAATGGCTGTGTCTGTCTCTCTAGTTTTCAGAAAAGCTGACCAAACTATTCTGCCAGCTGGCTAAGACCACTCCAATTGGGATTTTGGTTAAGGAGGAGCCTCCGCAGGGGTCCATTATTAGAGCTACGGCTGTGTATAAAAAGACGGAGCATGTGGCAGAAGTCGTCAAGAGGTGCCCACACCACCAAAGTGAAGACCGTGAGGAACATTTTCTCCTCTAAGGAGTTGTATGTCCATTTTTGTGAGTGATGGACAGGTGGAAATATTCAACTTTTTATCTTCAATCTCTTCTCAGCATCTGACACAAAGAGCCATCTGATCCGAGTGGAGGGCAGTCAGCTGGCCCAGTACTTTGAGGATCCGAACACCAAAAGGCACAGCGTGACCGTGCCTTACGAACGCCCACAGGTAACCCACAGAGAATCACTCTACGTTCATGCATTACTTTAATGGGAGATTTTATTAAATGTATAAAAGAGTTATAACCTTGAAGTCAAAATCAAATGTCTGACTAAAAAATGGATTATAGCTATTATTTACAATCCTGGGAGTTAATTTTTATCTGGATTTCCTAAATCTGATTTGTCCAGGGCCTCGGAAAAACACGTGAAATTATATACAAAGGTTTAAGCTTTTTATAAACAGGCAAGATTTTTATTTTTAAATTTTGAAGTATAAATATCAAAACTTTATGAACCAAAACGGATTCAGTTAAATCGCAACATGAATGCATGTGGGAATATTTGACCACAATGTTGATCCATGTAATTAATGGAAAGTTGTGATCCTACAATTTATCATTTAGTAAATCAGTGCTTCTCAACGTATAAAGTTCTGACGACTCCAGGAAGTTTTTCACATGTACGGCTTTCTTGTTCCAGCGGGGATCTGAGATGACCACCATCCTGCTGAGCTTCATGTGTAACAGCTCCTGCATGGGAGGGATGAACCGGAGGCCCATCCTCACCATCCTGACCCTGGAGACCACAGAGTGAGTCAACATCTTTAGTAGATCAGATGTTAGTTGTAGTAGTTTGGGTCTCGTGTTAGTAAAGCTAATAAATGGGTTTCAGGATGTAAAAGTTTGTTTCACTCTGAATATATTTGAAAGAATTTTCACAGTTTTCTTTCAGCTTTGGATGCGTTTTTTTTTTTTTTTTTTAAGCCTTTTTCCTTTTGGTCTTGTTTGACTTTAGGGGGGAGGTTTTGGGCAGGCGGTGCTTCGAGGTCCGTGTCTGTGCCTGTCCAGGCAGGGACCGCAAGACGGAGGAAGAAAACCTGGAGAAAAATGGCACTAAGCAGACAAAGAAAAGAAGTAAGCCTTTGTTGTTTTATGTATGTATAGTAGACTGCAGTTTTGCTCTACCTGTCACTTATCATAAGCCTTCTTCATTTTAGAGAGCGCTCCTGCTCCAGACACATCCACTGCTAAAAAGTCCAAGTCTGCCTCTAGTGGAGAGGATGAGGACAAGGAGGTTTACACTCTCTCAGTAAGAACCATTTCTGTAACTGGATGAAATCACAATATTAGGATGGCCAAGTGACGTTTTTATTGTCTGACTTTTTTTTGCAGATTCGGGGCCGTAATCGTTATCTCTGGTTCAAGAACCTTAACGATGGTCTGGAACTGATGGATAAAGTGGGGTAAGGAAAGTCCCGTAAACTACGCAATCACCCTGAGACGATCTTTGGACTTTGGTTACGTCAGTTATGATGACGCTTATGAGGTTTTTCCTCCAGGGCAGACTTTCAGTCGCAGTTGAGAAAAGAGGCAAAACCACGACAGGCCTTTAACATAATTGATGATTTAAAGTTAATTTTAGTTTGAAAATGACACAAACTGAGTTACTCAGAAAATGTGAATATAACACTTCAACTTATGAAAAATGCTAGAAAAATTGCTAAATTTGTGTTGGGAAGTTTAGAAATGGAAGCCTGTATATTAGATTTTCCTAAAACAAAAACTAGATATTTTCAGCAGGAATAACCTGAACACTGTAGATCAGATTCTAAAGCTCTAAACTATCCTGCAGGCTTTAGATTCCTCTTTCTCCACCATTTGAATCAATTGAATGAGTCGCTAGAGGAGATACTCGGAGCGTTACAAGAGGCCTGGGACTGGGCACCTTTACTGCAGGAACAAACACAAGGACTCATGGGAAGATGAGACGCATATCATTATCAGCGTTAAATTATTTTAATTTCCTTTCTTTTCCCTGTAGGCCCAAGAAGAAACAGGAGATTCCTGCACCCTCCAGTGGGAAGAGGCTGCTGAAGGGGGGAAGTGACAGCGAATAGTTTACAGTCTTTTGATTTGTTTTTTTTTATATACTCCACTTCTAATTTTCATTTATAACGGCATTATGTTTTCATTTAAATGTAGTAATTTGTCCTTTTTTTTGTTTTCTTTTATATGTTTTTGGAAATGATTTGTCATCGCATAAAGTAATTTTTTAGCTAGGTTTAATTATGTTAAGTATTGGCCAGTTTCGAGCCAAATAATGCTCTCCACTTCATGGTATTAAAAGGATATTGTTGTTTTTTTTATTTACTCAGCTGTATTTTCTTACTTTCTTAGTTTAAAGGTTAGATCATTTTAGTGTCTTATCATTGGTGATTTATCTTTTTTTTTTTTTTGTATTTTTTATACAACTGGTGTTGCTAGAAGAGGGACTGGCTGGATCACCCCAACACTTTAGCCTTTTTATACGAAGCTGAATAAGCTTTACCAAAAACGTTGTGGCCCCTTTTTGAAAACTAATTTGACACTGAATAACTGTTTTCCTGTCAACTACTGTATTCAAAATATGGATTGAGTCGCATTATTTACAGCAGCAAAGTTGATTTTTGTTTCCTCTTTTGAACCAGTTGAACCACTTTAAAGCACTTTTGCTTGATGTGACCAATCACTGACTAAAAGACCACTTTAAACATACTGCCAGAGAATATTCAGAGGCATTTCTGTAACTTTGTAGCTTAGCAAGAGGTTTCAGTTTATTCATGTATTTTGTACTGACTTCATTTTATACTCGAGCTGGAATAAACACATTCCATCTCAATGGCTCCTTGTGTTCTGTCAACGCAAATATTTGAATGATTTGCATGTTTGGAATGGGAATGCAAAGCAGCTGCATCTAATATTTTTAGGTGAATAGAGCCTTGTGATGAACGTCATATGTGATGTTTATTACCTGTTGGATGTTGTTTCATCACTCATTTGTCTCCGTTCTGAGCGAGACGAAGCATTTACAGCCAGGGTGAATAAAAAGACAAATTATCAGCATTTAGTGCTTTTTTTGTTTTCTTTATATGCATTTATATAGTTTTTTAATATACTAGTGTGAATGTGAGTTTTAGCGTAAATTCAACGAGACGCCACCATGGGAAACTTAACGTTCATGCATAAACTGTGTATTTCTGTTTGTTGGGGTGAGTACCATTGTTTTTGGAGAGTTTTAGGCTTTTCATTATGATCTGCTGGTTATATCAGTCTAGTAACCTGAATGTGAACCTTACAGGTTACTTAAGTAACTTGTTACTTAAATGAACAATATTAAGAATATTGTTCATTTTTAATATTCTGCTTTAAGTAAGATTCTATAAATGTCAGTAAAATTATTTTTAATAAGATTTGTCACTTTTTGAAGTGATGTAATTTAATCTGAATTGTATTTTTTGTTTTACCTTTTATCCTGAATTCAGTCTGGACGCTTATAATCTAAAATAATCCAGGTTATTGTGAAAAAAAAACATCTGTGCATGACTACATTAGGCTTCTGTCTTCTTCAGGTCTTCTGCTGATGTACTCGGCTGCAGAGAGACAGTACTTCACTAGTTCGCACAACGCCAGCTGGGCGGACGCCAGGAACCACTGCCAGGTACCAACGGACCTGAGATTACGTCCAGAAACTTTCTGAAGCGCCCAACTGAATGTGCTGAAAGGCAACAGATTAGCTGGGAAATTAAGAGATTTTGTGTTTTAATTTCAGCACTATATGCATAAGCAGATCTGTCACAATTTTTCTAGATGATAAATTGTCCCAAAAATTGGATCAATAATGTTGCTTTGAGGCTAATGTGGCATCATTATGATACAAATATGCCTTCACAAAGATGCGCAAGCTTTCGTTTCATTTCATAAGACGTTTTAAATATCCCAAAAACTGAATTGAATGTTTAAAAACAAAAATTATCCTTCAAAACAGGGAGCCAGTTGAGACCGATATATCAGTCATTCGATTAATTGATTGATTGCGACAGGCTTATTGCTAGTTGTCCTGAGGTTGGTTTTTACTTTGATAGCAGAATGGGAAAGCAGACTCTTCAGACACATGCCTGTACTTCAGGAAACTAATGTCTTTCTTTAAGAAGTTGTCCCGTTTTAAAGTAATGTGTGCGATATACAGATGTTTTTATAAAAATAAGATATTGATATGCGCCGTTTAAAAGACAAACCTTTATTTCCTCATTGCTCAGAGCTTCACCACACCTACAGCTGTCTTCATTACGACTTTATGACGGAAACAGTTTTATGAAAGAGGGTTTAAGGTCCATTTCAACCTAAATGCTGACAGAAGAAGCTTCTGTAAGCAAATGAGAAAATGTTACTGCTTCAACTTATAAAACATCATCAGTTCAGGGTGACTAAATCTGAGATACCTTTCATTTTAAAACTTCAGAAATTTGCTAAAATCCTGATTGGTTTGTCATTAACCTTTAGCGGTTCGTGTTAATAAATTTATTTGTAATTGTCCTTTAAAAAACATCAATTTTATGCATTTTTTATTTCATTTTTTATGATCTCTGACTGTCACGCATTCTTTGAAAACTATTTGCACATAATTTGCATTAAGAGGCGGCTCTAGCCCACATGTAACTCGGTTATCAGCCTCAACACAGCGAAATAGCACCTCCTCTACTTTCTTTTAAACAAGAGTTTCGCACAAACATTTTAATTTATTAGGGTTTATTCATTGTCAGAGCAACAAACGCAAATCGCCTCCTGGTAGCGAGATGTTGTATTTTTTGTTGCATCAATATTCTTTTGACTTATTTACTGAAGTGTTTGTAGGCCGAGTCTCACTTTGACTACATTCTTGGGTTTTTTTTATATTTGTTTTTGTTGTTGAAGCTTTATTGAGAACAAAGTCAGTTAAAAATGACAGGTCGTCTATGTCTGCTCAGGTCTGCTTTAAAGAGATGGTGACTCTCACTCCACAAAACATCCACATCATCGCCAAAATAATCAACTCCACCCACTGGATTGGCCTTCGCAAGTACATAAACTACAATGACACCTACAACGAAACCGATGACTATGACTATGACTCGGATTACTACTACAACTCCACCAACACCTCGTCTAAAAGCTTCGGGACGCCCTGGACACTGTGGGCCAACGGGGACCCACTCGTCTTCCAGAACTGGTACCCCGGCTTCCCATTGTTTAAATCCCCGCTGCCAAAGATAGACTGCTGCAGCTGCTCCTGCACCTGCCCGGCACCCATCACGACCATGAGCCCCACGACAGTCAGGACGAGTCCCTCGCCTGCCGGGACGACAGGTTCCGCCGACACCGGGTACGCCAGCAGAGACTCAACAGAACCAAACATCACAGTGACCGACTCTACCGCTTTCTATGACGTTGAAACCGAGACGGACATGTTGACAAATACCACTGAATGGTTGAACGCCACAGAAGGGGCCAACTCCACCAGAAGAGCCCCGGGGTGGGAATCCACCACCACAGCTCACACCACAGATTCTCCGTGGACGACCACGCCGCGGCTGCCGATGCTTTCAACATGCGAACGATCGCCCATGCTGCCTCCAATCATACCAGAGAACAATAAAAACTACATCGAGAACTCGTGTGTGGTCATGCTGACCTCTGGGCCTTGGGTTGAGAGAGAGTGCTTTGAAGTGCTGCCTTTCATTTGCTATGAAGGTAAAACAGCTTCTGTAGTTTGTGTGAAAACTGGAGGGCACAGAAGTTACTAATGTTGGCAGAATAAAGAAAACTCAGGACCGGTAACCGATGAAACTAAGCTAACCGGCTACGTCGATTCAGCCAGGAAGTGATTAAGACATTTTAGAAAGTGATTAGGTTTGATGACTGGTCAGTCGGCTGTTTACATTCAGCCTTCGGTGAACTGGAATTACAACAATTTTGGATTTTTAGTGATTTATTTGAAGAATTCTTGACAAGAATTACATGATTTAAAATCATTAGTTACCACCAATGAAATTATTAGATACTAATAATTTATCATTTCTCACCATCATTTTAACACGCTGTAAACATTTTTAAAAAGCACAAGAAACTGAAAAACAAGGGAGTAGAACCACCTTGTTTTGAATAGCAAACCATGAAAAACGGTCCAAACAAATTGGATTGCCGTCAGCTGACCAGTAAGCAGTTTGAAAAAGTGAGAATATGTCCATCTGTCTGTAGCGATCAGGTCTTTGTGAAAGCCAAGGTAGCCCCAACTTTGGGTTCAACGATTTAATGACTTTTTTAGTTCACTCTAAACTCAAACAGTTAAATTAACGTCGACTTTAGGGCTGTGACTCCATGTTTTCCTGTTACTTTTCCACACATTTCCCTCCTGGCCTAAATCTACCAGTGTTTGTTCACCTTGTTCTTGCCTTCAGACCGCTTCATGGGGGCCATCAACATCTCCAACATCACATCCTCGTCTGCAGCTCTGCAGTGGGATCAGGGGCCCGGTGACATCAGCCGCTATCGCCTCGAGGCGTTTTCCCTTGAAGATTCCTGGAAAATCTCCAAGGACCTGCATAATTTGAGCTACACACTCGACAAACTCATTCCAGGAACCGGATACAACATCAAAGTTTTTGCAGTGAAGTGTGAAAGGGACCTCAATCCAATGAATGGCTCCTTCTTCACCAGTAAGTTGTTGATTATTGTGATTAATAGACAAGCTTTGAGCACCCTGGATAGAAGAGGAGAGGGTTAATGAGTTCTTTGCATCTGAATATGTTCTTCCTGTCTTCGAGGTGTTTTGTGAGCTCTGCTTTTGTTTCTGAATCATGACCGCAATATCTCCCAAAAGAAGAACAAGACGGTGTCATTTTAAGTTTTAAGATTAAATCTTCCAAACAAACTAAAAGACTTCTGTAACAATGTTTGGTTTTACTATCTTTAACCAAAAGCCATGGGAGAAAGTTTCTGGTGTGTAGCACCAGAATAAACTAATAAATACAAGGTGGCTTGGTTTGGCTGTAAGGCCTACCACTGAACAAACAAACCAAAAAACATCACAACAGAAAAGTTACAGTATCAGGGCTTAATTAAACGCCAACAAATAAAAATAAGTTTTGAGAATTGTTTTAAAATGATCCAAGCAGTCACAGATAACACCAAGACTCCTGGCAGAAATCCAACCAAACTAAAGCTAAAGAACCAAGAATTTTGAAGAAACAGACAGTGACAGAAAAACCTGTCCACACCATTTTTAGCCCAGGTGAAAAATTGCTCCCTAAACCTGAGAAGGTTTGTGTGGTGATTTTCACTGTGAGTTATTTACACAGCATTAGCTCTGCTCCAGAGTTTAATTTTTGCAGAGAAATACACAAAGTCGGGCTGCACAGTGGCGCAGTTGGTAGAGCTGCTGCCTTGCAGCAAGAAGGTTCTGTGTTTGATTCCTGGCCCCGGTCTTTCTGCATGGAGTTTGCATGTTCTCCCTGTGCATGCGTGGGTTCTCTCCGGGTACTCCGGCTTCCTCCCACAGTCAAAAACATGACTGTCAGGTTAATTGGCCTCTCCAAATTCTCCCTAGGTGTGAGTGTGTGTGTGCATGGTTGTCTGTCTCTGTTGCCCTGAGACAGACTGGCGACCTGTCTAGAGTGACCCCGCCTCTCGCCTAAAATGTTCGCTGGAGATAGGAACCAGCACGTCCCGACCCCACTAAGGGACAATGGTGTATAGAAAATGAATGGATGGAAATACACAAATTGTTATTTTAACGCCACCTTTAATGCACACAATGTGCAATTGTCTCCACTTAATGAAGCAAAGCATGTCTGTTTTTGGTTTGCTATCACTTTTACAATTTGTAAACCCATTGAGATATGCTCTATTACTGTTCTACAAAGCAAAGACGAGGCGGCTCAAAGTACTGTATAGCTGACGTACCCGAAATGTGACTAAGACAAAAGACAACCTGAAAAGACTAACCCTGGGTTTGTTTCCTCCTTTCAGTACCTGGAGAGGTCCAGAACCCCACTGTGACCAATTTTACAGAAACCACCATCGGTCTGAGCTGGAATAAACCCGACGGGAACTATGGCTTCTTCGAAGTTAAAGCTGTTTCAGCTTTGGGAGTTGAAAAGCCCACCAGAAAAGTTATGAAAGAAGACATGGTGTATGATGACTTGGATCCGGGAAACCAGTACATTTTGGTTTTCCGCACAGGAGTCAATGACAACTCCAGGTGGAGTAAGAATATCAGCATCTCAAACTGCACCCGTGAGTTTACATCCGTACTGTTCAGAGGGGGAAATGAGCAAGAACTTTCCAGCTCCTCGTTTCTTTCTGTCGCTATCTGACATTCAAATCTGAAAAGGCAAATTACATCCACATTTCATGCGGACCATGACACCCGCCTGCTTCTATTTGGTTTCATTTTTTGCAAACACAAAGAGAAGCTTTGTCCGTTTTAAAACAACCCGCTGTCTCTCTGTCAGGGCCTGGCAAAGTGTCCAGACTGGAAGCTTTCGAAAACAAGGACACAAGCTTAAAGCTCCAGTGGGATCCACCAAATGGAAATTACATAGGCTTTGAAGTGACGGCCAGAGATGAAACAGGGTTAGTCTCCTTTATATTTCTATACTAAGTTTATTTCTCTGTTCACTAAACTCTACAAATTGCTGCTTTCATGTTCTTGTCCGTCGTGTTTTTCAATACAAAAGGAGTACAATGATTAACATCTGTTAACTAGTTGTTTCAGGACCGTCTTTGACTCTTAAGTGTGTTGCCGTGTAACAGGTCCCTGCATATTGCTGTGGGAAACCTAACAAATCTTTTGGACAAACCATATAAAGTGATAGTGTCCGACCTCCAAAACGGCACTAAGCTTGAACTGTTTGTGAAAGTCTTGGGCGTTTGTGGCCTGGTGGGAAAGACTGTAAACATCACTGCATACACCGGTAACTCTGATTCACTTACTTAGAGACTCTTTACAGCAAATCCTGTTGCATTAATCTGACTTTTTCACTTACAAACAGCTCCAGGACCGATCTCAGATTTGAGGTTGACAGCAACACACAACACCATTAATGCTAGCTGGAATTTTGCTCCAAATCCTGGAAATCTTGTAACCTTTAGAGCCAAGCTTTTCTTGAATGGCAAAGAGGAGGTCTCAAAAAACATTATGGTTACAAATGTGCAATTTAGTGGCCTTAAAACTGCTACCAAATATGACGTGAAGGTCTATGCAATTCTTAATAATCTGGAAAGCCCAGAAAGGAACAGCTCCATTTTCACCCGTGAGTTTAATTTTATCTGATCATTAATAAACACAGACTGCTGCTCAGATAATAGCTCCACATTTTCTTATAACATGTTTTTATGCGAGTAACCTTTTCTTTCTGCCTTCAGTCCCATCGCCTCCGACTGGAGCACAAGTACGCAACCGCACAGAAAATTACCTCGTCTTTGAGTGGATTCCCCCAGAAAACTCATCAGCAATAGCCTACAACTGCACCCTCAGCTCTGCATTTTGGTCCTATTTCCAACCTCAAGCAGTCGAAAACACCACCATGTGCAATTTCACTGGCTTGCATTCAGGAAGCACATACGACTTTAGCGTGTTCACTGTGAGTGATGATAAGACGAGTGATCCAAACAGCTGCAAAGGGACAACAGGTGAGGAAATACGCAGTGCCTTGCTCAACCACATGGACTCGCTCAGCTTTTGTCACATTTTAACTCCAAACTTCAAGGTGTTGTAAGATTTTATATGGCTGACGAACACACAGAACAGCATGACTGTCAGCCTGACGGATGGTAGAGGAGGGTCATGTCTGGGTTTTCCTTTTGGACCCCGGGATGGACAGATTAGTTAAAATCCCGGCCCTCTGATGGTGTTAATCTACGTGAGATGTATTATATTGACAAAAGTATTTTCTCATTATTAATCCTTACAATTTATTATATCAGTTCTTCCTTTGCAGCATTTTGTCAAATGCCATCATCAAAATCATCAAGCAAAAACACATCAGATTAATTGATCATTGTTCCAGTTATTATTAATCCAAATGGGTTGAGCCTTATTTTAAAGGAACTCAGTGTTTTGGTTGTTTTGCAGTTTTCTGGAAGTTTGTTCCAGGTTTGTGGCGCAGGGAAGCTGAAGGCTGCTTCTCCTTGTTTGGTCCTGGGGATGCAGAGCAAAGGAGTCAACAGGAGATCTTTAACGTATTGGGGTGCTAAAGTATTTTAAAGTCTATTCTCTGAGCTACAGGGAGCCAGAGTAGAGACTATAGGGTTGGAGCGATGTGCTCTATCCTCCTAGTTTTAGCCAGAATGTGAGCAGCAGCATTCTGCAGAGGTCTGACTGATTTTTATGAAATTAAGACACTGTTGCAGTAAACAATGCGGCTAAAGAGAAATGCATGGGTGAGTTTCTCTAGATCTTGCTGTAAATGTTCTTCAGGTGACAGAAGGCCAACTTTGTAACAGTCTATGTGGCTCTGAAGGCTCAGGTCAGAGTTCATCACTACTCTGAGGTGTCAGGCTTGTCTGCTCATGTCTAGCTGTAATAACTGGTGCTGTGCGTTGACTCTAGATCGTTCCTCTTTAGGTCCAAATATTATAACTTCAGTTTTGTTTCTGTTCAGTTGGAGAAACTGGTGGCACGTCCACACATCTATCTGTTCAAAGCATTTATTCAGACTTCAGACTCACCTGGAGGCATCGTAAAGTAGAGCTGTGTATCATTTTGATGGCCAATCTTGTTTCTTGTTATAACCTGAGCAAATAGATATTGAAAAGTAGAGGTCCCAGGTTTGAGCCACATGTGACTTTAGCCCATTCTGATGAGAAGTTACCTACTGACACACAGAAATCCCTGTTTTTTAGATAAGATTCAAACCATTTGAGTACTGGGCTCGAGAGTCCGACCCAACTCTCCAGTCGCTTCAATAATTTGCCATGATCAACATCAGAGCTCCTTTCATTGGAACCAAAGGGTTCAACTCCTGAAGCGAGCTCTACACCATCAAACCCTCTGCACCCAAATTTAAATTGGAAACAGCAAACCCAGAGTTGTCCACTGGATGGTCAGAGAGACGCCAGTCACCACTCTGCTGCTCTACAGAGTCCTCTGGAGGTGTTTTACATCACTTTGTGATGTAATGCTAGCAGATTGCAGCCGTTAGGAAACCCACACTGTTGCTAAGCTAATCTAAAAACTACGAGAAGTTTAGCCGTCTTTAATTGACGAGTGTATGGAAAGCTGGGTGACCTCTACTTGTTTTGTGCTTCAGCTGACTGTTTTTACTTTAAATGGCTCTCATTCCCAATCTCTTCCACTTTGCTCTTAACACTACCAACAATTGAACTGAGTTTCTCAGTCTGAGTTAAGCTGCTGGGATTTATACACCTGAGGTCATGGAGGTGGTTGAAACACATAAAATCAATTATTAGGAGGAGGCATCCAGTGCTTTTGGCAATAGTGCCGACTTTATGTTGTCCTTTTCTTTTACTTAATCCACATTCCTCATTTTATTAGCAGACTCTTTACAATGTGGCGTAATGCCCAGGAACACTGCGTGACCTAAAAGAGTGAGTAAAAATCATCCAGAATCCAGAGGAAAACATCAGAAACTGTTGATCAGGTTTAAATCCTCTGTAATATCTCTGGAATAAATGATGCGTTTGACTGAGTGTTTATAACTGGTGAACTTGGTGGCCAAACACCGAAAGCGTGCCATTTGCAAACGGCACACTAATGCAAATTGTTCACATGAATGAGAGTCTGTCTTTGTGTTCGGTTTCCTGCTTCTGCTTCTCACCGTCTCCATTTGTCCTGCAGTTGAAGATCCAGTGGAAATTGGCCTGTCAATGCTCTGCACTTCAGAAGAGTCTCTGCACTGTGATAAAGACGACACAAGGGACATGGTATTTAAGACGGTAAGTCAGCCAACCTTTGGCCTGGTGACTTAAAGTTTAGCTTTTGCCCAGGTTTGTTGAATGTCTGGTAAATGTTAACCTTTGTTGTCTGTTGCAGCTACAAAACCATTTCCAGAAAATGCTGGGGGGAAAGGTTTATCACAAAGTTGAGAAAATCACTCCATCAACTAAGTTATAAAGCCTTTTTATTTTTGAGACTCTATTTGATATAAAGTGATGGTAAGAGAACATTTAATCAAGTGTTTTAACATTTTGAGGCATTAGAAAAATATCTGGCCAACTCTTAAAATACCAACTCAGAAAACTTTACACTTTATCACTACTATTTTAAGTAAGACCCCATTACTCTTTCACAGTTTCTATTGAGGTAATGATGAGACATGTTGACAGAAAGCTGAAGATGAAACATCGGACATTATTACTACCTGTCGATTTAGGGAAGGGCTTTAAAGTTGTTTTGATTATAGCCAAGCTGTGATCCTTTTCCTTTTCGGACATTTCCTTACCAAACATCAGTTTGTTTATCTATTACCAGTTCACAACAAATGTAATCTCATGGCACCTTACAGGACCATGAGATTACATGGCCCTGTAAGGTGCATGAAAACCATTCATCATGCACCCATGTGCATGATGAATGGTTTTCCTGGAATGGTAAATTTGTTGTCTCAGTTCACTAATAGTTTTTAAAACAAGAGAGACAAAAACGGAAACGTTGTTACAAAATAATAAATTCCAAAATCACACTTTTATCTTTTAATAATATTGTAGGCTTTAGTGGGGTTAAATAGGTTTAAATAGATAGATTTCTTTTAAAAAACATAACATACATGTGATTCTTCTTCAGAGCTTTTGTGGGTCTGAAAACTTTATTTGATGATGCAGAAAATGAATATTACTGTCTGCCAATGATCCATCTCAAGGCCTGATAAAGTTTTTAAAAAAAATTTTATAAAATTTTATCCATGACGGATCAATATATTTTTAAACAATTTAAAAATATATATTACAAATGTCTGAAAGGACATGAGATGCATTATCTTCAGCTCTTAGTATTAATAAATTGAAATTGTACTATGGTATCTTTCTTTATATTTTAATATCTTAGCTGACTCAAATGCTAGTACACAATCTCTCCACATTCTTATTTCTCCCACAAAATATTTCCTTTTATTCAGTCACATGTTAATGTTATAGACGGAATAACATTCTGGCTTTTGCTGTCAATGTTTTTTTTTTTTAAAGGTTTTATTGGCTCTAGTGGCCTTTATTTAATGGTTAGTGGACAGGAATGAGAGAGGGGGAAGACATGCGGCAAAGGTTGCCAGGCCGGGATTCGAGCCTGGGACGGCTGCGTCGAGGACTAAGGCCTCCGTATGTGGGTGTGCTAAACCCCTGCGCCACCACAGCACCCCTTTTGCTGTCAATGTTGACGTAAAAACAGTTAATGTGCATAACTCTGCATTTGTTTTATCTTAATAAGCCATAAGTAATGATACTTGTTTTTCGGTCTGTTAAACTTAAAATGTGAAATTAACATTTGGCTTGAGGAAAGAATGGCTGAGATTTGAAAGGAAAAATGCTGCTTTGCTGACATCACTAACCCGATTACGCTGTAAAAAATTATGAGTATGTTTATATGGAAATGCAAAATGATGCTACTGTTTGTTGCTTTTGTTGTCCTGAATCTGCCCAGTTTGACATTACTGTTGGGATAATCCATTAAATTTGTTATCTGCTGATTCTGTTGGATTTTTGACTTCCCTTAAACCCGTTTGCTCTCTTCTATTCTAAAACCAGTCCAAGTTTAGTGAGGACTGATATTGAATGTTTCTCCTGCAGCTGGTTGGCAGAACCAGTCAGAACCTGCTGCTCCTGTTGAGCCTCTAGGGGGCGTCTGTTCTTTCTCTCCTCTCCTGTCATCCAGCTCTGCTTTGATTTGTTAAACCGTGTCTCTTTTCTTTCTTCTCGTGCGCTCTATGACTTTATTCTGTAAAACTTCTTGACAGCATCATCTTCACTTTCATAAATTCCAGATTAATGAGTGAGAGTGTAAAAATACCTTGTGTTAAATCACAATATTTGGGGGTAAACACAAATAAAAACACACCTGTGGATGGATTTGAAGGTAACACCACAAACACACTGCTTGTTTGTTTGACAAGATGGAAAATGAAAAGATATCAGTTCTCAAGAAGGAAATAATGGATCTCTGGTTAAACCCTTAGAGCAATTTCCAGAAAATAGAGTTCACCTGTTCAATTATATGCAAGCATGACTTCCATGGAAATCTGCAGCCATCCTGTTCAGAGAAGAGATTGGTACTGCATTCCAGAGATGACGTGGTTTAGTGCACAAAGGTGTGAAATAACAATGAAACCACAGTAAAACACCCTGTGAAGATGCTGCTGATGTTGGTAACAGGATCCTTACCAACAGTGGAACAAGTTGTTTGTAGTGCAAATATGCTGGCACACTTGAGATAAAACAAACTTACAAGTAACATTTCAGCAAGCTTTAATGGCAATAATTCTTGATTATTTATAAAAAAAAATACAAGTCCCACCTGCAGATTTATTTCACTTGCGTTACAAGCAGCAAGTGTTTGACAGTGGAACTGGTAATTTTTTTATCGATATCCAAGAATTATTGACTTAAAACAATCTAATAGTTTGCTGAAAACTGTTAGTTTTATCTTCAAGTGTCTGAAGAT
Organism: Phalloptychus januarius; assembly: GCA_902982915.1. NCBI lineage: Eukaryota > Metazoa > Chordata > Actinopteri > Cyprinodontiformes > Poeciliidae > Phalloptychus > Phalloptychus januarius. Next base: position 8,262,065 of record CADWAE010000462.1, read on the forward strand.
ATTTGCACTAGAAACTAGGACGTAAATACTTGGCAAGATTTTGTGTTTTTGGAGTGTTGGATTTTTGTCTTTCCTTAAACCCGTTTGCTGTCTTCTTTTCTAAAACTAGTCCAAGGTCAGTTTGGACTAAACATTGAATGTTGCTCCTGCGGCCGGTTGGTCCGTCAGAACCAGCTGCTCCTGTTGAGTCTCCAGGGGGCGTCTGCTGCGTCAGCTTTTGGACATAATGACCATCGTCACATTCAGAGGAGGTTTACAAGCCAGAAAACGTCCTCCTACTGTTAAGTAATGGGGGTCAAAGTATCATGTTTTGAGTGTTGTGCAGAAGGAGGGACTGGTGCACTTCACAAAATAGATTCCAAGAAAAGGCCATTATGTTGGAACATTTGAACATACCTCAAGAAATCAGGGAACAATTTCAAGTTTGGACACAAATGGAACAAAAACCATAATCGTATTGCCAAATTAGTAACAAAGTGGCTTAAAGACAACAAAGATAATGCTCTGATTTTGACAAGGTAAAGATATAATCCATGCTATGACAAGGCAAGTTATATAAACTCTTTAAGAAGTTTTTCTTCTTGTCTGAGTCGATGTTGTGGTGGGACTCTCCAGTTCTAAGTTAGCAGAGTTCAGATGCTGCATGTCACACCTACACACAGCCTCCAGAGCCTCACACATCGCTGGGTTTCTTAGCTCAGGCGTAATGCTTTTCACACTTTGACTGCTTCCTCTTACTGCCTCAGATATGAACTTGTTTATTTTTGTTCACTCATACCAAAAAAGGAAAAAAAAAAAAGCTCAACAAAAACTTATCACTTGGCACGACAACACAAGTCAAAAATACATGCGATGTCAAGCTGAAGGGACAGATGGCTGCAAACGAGAGCACAGAGGGATCACTGAGAGCTGCAGAGGATTTCAAAACTTCAGCATGTGGAGGTGAGTTGTGAAATGGGTGGAAATGTACTCTGCTGGGGGAAGATGGAGATTTGAAGATAAAACAGATAAGTGCTGGTGTTCATTTTAGCTGAGTTTCATGCATTCACAACTGGCCTAATGTATTTGAAAGTAGCTGCAATCCTAATTTAAAACATTCAAATGTAGTTTTTAATTGGCCTGATGGGTTCATCTCCGGGTCTTCCAGGTGTAACTATGAGGATGTGTAGGTAAATGAGATGAGTTAAATATCAGATTGTTTTCTGGTGGCAGCTTTTCCAGTCTGTGCTGCGTTTGCCCGGCGTTCATGCTAATCTACGTAGCCTCTCTTGGTTTTAGATTTTAAGATTCTTTGTTGCAAGTCCCAAACGTCAGTCTCAGCAACGTAGCTTCTCTCAAGAAAATTAATCACAGAGGAAATAGACAGTAAGGTTTGAAGAGACTTTCTAAGGCAAAAGACCATAGATACGGAATAAAAACATTTACACATTATTTATTATCTTTGTATTTCATCAGACACAATCAGATACGACTAAACCTCAGAACCTGAACATCTTCAACATCAGTTAAAAAAAGATATGCAACAACGTGACACAGAAAGCTTCATCAGCATTCCCAGTTACCAAATAGCTTCAAAAATGTTGGAAAAATGTAATTTTTTCTAGATTTGATATGGACTTGTTTGCTTTTATGTGATCCAGAGACTGCAGTTTATTGTGATTTAGTTCTGTAAATTAAAAGACTTTAATTTTACTGTTACAGATACAAAATCCTGCCAGAAATTGCACCTCACATATAGAGGGGCTGTTGCTATAGCAGCAGTATCTCTGATCACCGCGATCATTTTGTCGTCTGTTTTCTTCGGTAAGTAGGAAAATGAGTAATACGAATTCAGGTATTTATAAATGTTAAACCATTTTTGGTTTAACTTTGCATTTGGTGGTGGAAATGATTAAATAATAAATGAAGAAAAACATGTGAAATGTCGAGTCGTTTAAAGATGAATACTTTTTGGTATTTTGGATTTCTTATTTTCCTCCCATCAAAGCACTAAAGGTTTTTAGAAAAATATGTTTGACCAAATAATCAGATTAACGTCTTCAAAATAGTAGGAAAAAACAACAATAAAACCATTTAAGATGTCCAAAATACATACTTTGAGGGACTCCATCTTTTACTGCGTCTGCATTAAACAAGTACATACAAACTCAGTTTACGTTGTCTAAAGTCTTATAAACTCACTTGCCAGCCATATGTGGAGCAGCACGAGAAGATCCAACTTTTCGAAATAAACAGATGGAAAACCTGCAGCAGTGCCAAAAAGAATGTCAGGACCTGAAAATGATGCTGCACTTGGCCACTCAGGGTGAGTTTACAATTTATTATCTGGCTTAAGTCTCAGAAAACAATAACATTTATAATCTTTATGCAAAAGTAAATACAGCATAACAGACATTGTCCTGACTTCAGCGGTTCTGTTTGTGTCTGCGCTGCCTGAAGACTCCAGATGCCGTTTGTGTCCTGAAGGCTGGATGTGGTGGAGGTATCACTGCTACTTTTTCTCAGTTGGACTCCAGGAAAACCGTCCGTGGAAAGAGAGCGTTGAGTTCTGCCAGGAGCACAACAGCAGCTTGGTTGTGATCAAAGATGATGCAGAGATGGTAACTAAGAGAGGATGACAGGAGAGAGAGAAAAACAAGATGGCTGCATTCACACTGCAGCCTGAAGTGACACAATTCCAATGTTTAGTCAAATCGGATTGTTTTTTTTTTTGTTTGCCATGATCTTCACACTTCCAAATATAAGCGACTTGTAGGTGTTCTCCAATGTGAACTGCAAACGACCTGAAAGTGCCCCGCATGCGTAGTAGAGGGCGCAATGACGTCACACATAGAGCGCGTGCTCAGTGTTTTGCCAACCGCCATAAAAACAGTAGCGCTGTGTTTGCGGAAGTAAGCGTGAATGCCATGGTTTTCTTCCCCCGTGAGTGTTTCAGGACGCAGAATAGTGACATTTGTCGAGTATCAGCCTGAAGTGACACAATTCCGTTTTTTGTTATGTTTTTTGTCGTATTGCGACCAGTATCTGATTTTTTCATGACAGTCTGAACAACAGGTCGGATTCTTTTCGAATGCGACTCGGGCCACTTGGGTATCCTACGTATCCGATTCAAATGTGACCTAAAGTCTAAAGTACCAGACGTCACTGATACGCGACAAACGTCACTATTCTCACTAAACATCAACCAGGGCGGACTACACGAAGGATTAAGTTATTACTGTGCTGGCTCCGGTAGGACCACAGCTTCAAAATCGTAAGCTATGCTCCACCGTTAGCATCCATGTTTACTTCCGCAAACACTGAGCACTACGTATTTATGGCGGTTGGCAAATCACTGAGCACGCTTGACGTTATTGCGCCCTCTGCAGTTCACACCGGAGAACACATTGCAGGTCGCATTTGGAAGTGTGAACCACTATGGCAAAAAATTGGGTCACTTAGGCGACCTGTGAACGTCGCCTAAGTGACCTTTAAAAAGTAACACAATTGTGTTTTTTCAGCTTTGAGGCCACAGTTCTCCCTGTGTTTCGCTCTGTAAATATCTGAGACTTTGTACATTCATGTTATATATATAGTGACATTTCTTTATCTGACTAAAGAAAGTTAAGAAGTCTAACTTTTGCCTGAAATATAGGATTTTATCCAAGGAGTTATGTGTAATGCCACCAAATTTCCTTTCCTGTGGGTGGGACTGACGGACAGCCAGCAGGAGGGAAGCTGGCTGTGGTTGAGTGGAAGGGACGGCCAGGAACACTTACCGTAAGTCTGAACTTTCTGGCTGAAACAAAATATCATCTGGTCCATATTTCTCCAAAAATATTTTAGCAACAAGAACAAACTCCCTCTAAAGTTTGCTCAGTTCTTCAACTTTTACAGTACAAAGTATTTTAATGATACACAACTGGGTTTTTAGTAGAGACTAGTTTATATAAAAAATCAACGAGGAAACTATTTACATAAACACATCAAGATAGACGGGAAGAGTTTTGTTTTTAAAGGAGAACTGAAATTCATTTATAACTAAAAACAATCATCGCATGACGTAGATAGAAAGCACCAACACAAGCGCAATAGTTTCGTTTCCTTGTTGCCTTTTTATGACTTCAGAAATGTTGCATTCAAAACAATCAATGCTAAAGATACAGTGGGTAAAATAATTGTTCTGCTGATTCTTTAATTCATTTATTCATACTTCAAACTCCGGTGAGAAACATCTACACCTCAATTTTGCATGCATTACAGACATTGAGAGGGATTGCTTTAACTTTCTAATATAGTAGACTCAAGGACGCCATGTTGGATAAATGCTAACTTTACAGTGGCTTCATACACAGCTTTCCACAGTTATTGGCAAGTTTCTCAATGGATATATAGGGATAAAGCTTTTTAAATATCTTCATTAGGAGTGTCAATAAATTTGGAGACTTTTAACTGAAAGATTATTTTGTGCCAGGCAGACAAAATCCATCCATCCACAGCAGCAGCAGCAGGTCTCCTTCGCTGCCGCACAGGTGTAAACCCAGCGCGAGCGTCTCATAATTCATGTTGCGTTTGAAGGTGGCTCGGAAAAACAGGTTACGATGTGTTAACCACGGGTTGAACAGTTTCACTGCTGAAAAAAGTGACAGAGGAAGTGTGGATGCCTCTACTGCATCACATTGATATAGGAATAACAGAGAGTTGGCCACTCTGAGGTAAAAACAACAAGCAGCTTCCAGTCCACGGGGGGAGTCACGGCTGACTCTGTGGGCGCGGCAATGGCCGCCCTGCAGCCGGGCCCGACCCTGGACTGGTCGCCAGAATGTCGCAGGCAGGCACAAAATGGTTCCTTTAAATTAGCGCTCAGAACATAACTGCATTATAACAGCTACTGCAGATTTTATTTATTTGTTTAAAAAAAGCTATTGATTTTTTCAGTTACAATTATATAAGTGTGTGTCTGTGTAGGCACCAAAACAAATACAAACTCTGAAGTTAGTCTAAAAGTAAAACACAAAGCACAGAATATCTTACGTTGATGTTTATTTTATTACGAAATCACAACATACATACAGTATCATACATACATATAAATATATATATAAATACACTCTATTGTACAGACACAGAACTTTGTAAAATAAGTTTCTGTTTCATTTTTCATGTGGCTTATATAAATAGCTCCATAATCATAATCTCAATGGAGATTTATAATCATTCTTAGAGTGAATGATTTATTTTCATTATATAAAAGTGTGTGTGTGTGTGTGTGTTGAAGGCTGGCGGTGCAGTGGGACAGCGATGACAGGGACTGTGCAGACCTGAGGGAAGGCGGGACTCTGTTTGCTGCAGACTGTGAGGAGTACGGACCCTGGGCCTGCAAGAGAGACTCCTGACCGGCTCCACGCCCTTCTTATCTGCATTTCAGTAACAAACTTCCAGCTGAGCGAGATCTGGAGTTTTATATGTCCAGTGAAAGATCAAACCAGCCCTGCTGAAAGCTAAAGTGAAAGAAATACTTTATTGGTGGAGCTTAATTATTTAACGTTTGCTAGAAAAATGCATATTTTTTTCAACATCAAATTATTCATGACAACAGCTTCTTCTAAAAGTGCAGTTTAAAGTGCATGAATCAGAAAGCAACCACATGTTTAGCCTAATAAATGTTTTTCTTCCACGGTTACACATCGTTTCTGTCATGCATCTTCAAAGAATCTCAGTTCATAACATTGTTCTAAAGACTAATGCATTCATACATGGTAATTGCATACAAACATAATCCTATACATGGTCATTAGCACTTTAATACAATTCAACGTTGATATTACTTTGATAGAAAAGTTGAGAGTAACATTGAGGTAGCATTTATAGAATTTAAATAATCAGACCACTTCTTAAAGAAATCTTCTGCTCCTGCAGATTTTATTTGAGGTCAGATCATCTTTACTTCTTTGTTCAGAGAAATGTCAATCAGGTTTAAAGTAGGAAGCCCCGAATTAAGACGCCTTTCACTTTTGCTACAGAGTCTAAATAACAGACTTAAAATTTCTTTCTATATTTTCCCCCTGACCATGCCATGGATCATCAGTAGCAAGAAGGTTTACTATATTTCCTTGCTGCGAGAACATAGGATATTTCTATTCTATCAAGCCTTGCGGCTTTTGAAAACGCATCTATTTAAATAAACGAGATGGTTGGCAGCCCATCTGGACTCGAATCTCTTTCACTACAGACCAGAGAAACACAAAGCTTCTGGTTCTTGATATATATTTTTTTCTTTTTCATCTTTTTCTAACTCCACCTTAAAGACCTGAACTCTGGAAGAACAGGGAAATTTGTTCTCTCCCATTGGGGAGTGAAATCTCATTTTTCAGTTCTTACTGCCCCAGTTTGGGAGTTCTTCCAGAACGTTTTTCTCACTGTGTCTGATGACTTATGTGTCATCGGTCAGAGCCTTGAAATGATTTCTAAATGGTTTCTATGTTTTCAAAGGTTTCTGTGGGAGGAACTTTGACCTTGAGTTATTTTTGAAGAAAGGTTCTGACCAGGAAGAACAGGTTCTGACCAGGAAGAACTGGTTCTGACCAGGAAGAACAGGTTCTGACCAGGAAGAACTTGTTCTTCCTCTTGCCACCCTGCAGGTAAAGGAACTAGTTTCTCTCCTCTCTTGTGTGTACAGGCCATTACTTTAAGAGGGAAAAGGACTGTTTTATGATTTCTTTTTAGAATAAACTTGGCCTACGCATGATGCTGTGAGAATAAACTTTTAACCTACAGCAGTGTATCCTTCTTCTAAAATTTGAGCAAAGTGAAAATAAAGGTTATTTTGTCAAAAAGATTTTCTATAATAGGTTTTTTTTAACCGTTAGTAGGTTTTATAAACTGTCTCGGCAGATGATAAAAAGTTCTGAGCCTAAACTTTTTTTTTTTTAAAGGTATTTCTGCATTTCTACGTTAAACAGACCAAACATTTGCCTGGAGGTACTTGTGTTAACGGCATAGATGGATCTGAATCTCTCCTGTACAACAGCATGATCTCGTGCTGCATTCAAGTGAAGGCGGACGTAAGAAACGCATGACAAATCGGTACTTCTGACTGGGTTTGCTTGAGGTTTCTTTTTTTAAAGCTCGATGTTGTCTTCGCACACCACCTTTCTAAACATCTTGGGACTCTTCACAAACTCCTTCTTCTTAGGTTCGTCGGTGCCTCCAGAGATTTTATGCGGCTTGATGATAGTCATGAGTGTGCGGCCGTCCATGGGTGCGAACAGAGGGTACAGCTTGCCCCTGAAGCTCCCTGTGAAGGTGTAGATGTGGGATTTGGTCTCGGCGTTGTAGAAGGAGATCTGGCCTTCCTCGTAGTCTAAGTACACCCCGAGGCGCCGTGGGATGAGGGCAGCGGGCAGCTGCGTCTCCGGCTTGCTGCAGGCATAGAAGTGGTGGGTGCTTCTCCACAGGACCCAGTAGCCCTTCTTGGGGGTCATGGGGAAGTTGCCCTTCCGCTCGGAGTTGGCGGTGGTCAGCCCGACCCGCCAGTAGCCGTTGTTGGCGATGTCCACCTCCCAGTAGTGGCGGCCGCTGTTGTAGCCCTCCCAGCCCAGCACGCAGGGCAGGCTGTTGAACCGCTGGGAGCTCTCTGCGGTGTCTGACTCCGAGATGCCCTCCTGCACCCGGCGCTGGTCGTCTGAAAGCTGCAGCCAGGGATGGTTGGTCATGGGGTCGAGAATCACGTCGGCTGTCAGGAAAAATTAAAAGGATTAAGTATCCGCAATCTTGACTAAATTGACTTTTATATCAGATGATGGAGCAAAGCAAAAATGAAGTTACCTGCTGCGCTGCAGATCCAGTTCCAAACTGAAAACAGACATGAGGACTAAATATTACAAACTGCTCACAAACTACAAATATAAATGAGCAATATAATAATAGTTTTTATTTTCCATTTGAATAAAAAAATAAACATCTGCACACCTGAGTTTGGGATGTATCTGGGAGTTCCTGCTTTCCAGGTCCTTTGCTTTGCCAGCAACCAGATCTGGGAAACCATTGCCTGGAAAAGAGAAAGACAAGAAAATCTATCTTCTTGCTTTAAGTGTTTTCAAAGAAAAACATGTGACTTTGCTGTCATTTTCTGGTACAAATTCCAGTGAAGTACTCAAAATAGGAGGCAACAACCACCATCTATTTCAATTTTACCCACAGCCTTGTATTCAGAGAATTGTATTATTTCTACTTTCTATTTCTTCTGAAATCAAAGCTGAAAATGGCCGTAGATAATCAGCTGATAATTTGTGACAGAGACTGTTGTCGGTTATCAGCGCAGCAGCGAATCAGGGCCAGTCAAAACCATTTATGGCTTTTCCACACGCACACTGAGAGCAGGGTTCACTCAGCCGTCGTGCTGCATAAAGCTGTTTTACAGCAAAATGGCCCCACGCTCACTTCACATGGGAACTTATATGAGGTGGTTGGATTTTTTTATTATTAATTTATGGCTATTCTACAACATTTTATATTCCAGGGGAATATTTTATATCCTCTGGATATAAAGTGAGGTTTCTCACCGTGTTGTCTTCCTTGAGCAGAGACCAGGTGATGAACTCCAGCAGAGGCAGCAGCTTGTAAAGCCGTTTCTTCTTGATGCCCAGCAGACGCAGCACTTTGCCCAGCTCCTCGCTTGGCACGCCGCAGCTCTGCAAGCGCAAATTATCATTTCAGCGTGGGTTTTATTAATGAAAAAAAAACAAAAAAAACACTTTTTTTTTTCTACTTTGTGAATGCGGCGTCACATGTCGTAACGTCTCACCTCAGTCGCTTTCTGCAGCTCCTTTGCCCACTCCGTGATCCGGAGTTGTCCCTCCTCTGTGGGCTCTTCTTTAGCTCCTTTCTTTTGATTGACAGATTTCCATGGGGTCTCCTTTAGAAGCTGCAGACGCGAGAGCAGTTAGAAAATGTGTGCATTTGACAGTTTTGATGTTGTTTAGCTGCTTTTACCAACCTCAGTCTACGTATTTGGGGTCTGAGAGCTCACCTTGTCAACATGGCGGAGCTCATCTGCCCACTCCAGGATCAGCTTTCGGCTCTCCTCTAGGCTGCGCTCGGTGCGCCGGTCGGAGCTCTGGGCCTCTGCCTTGCTGGTTCCTTCCCCTGGATCTGTGCTACCATGCTAAATCACAACACACACAGAAAATGGTTTGAAAACAGCAGTAATAAATGCAAAGTGTTGACTTTTTTTTTTTTAGACTGCAGTCTGAAAGGTCACACAGTCAGGCTGTAAATGCATTCATAAGCATAAATCTGACCTATGAGCAGCCACCCACCCACCTTTCCTATTCATGTTTTATGAATAAATACACGTTTCAATGTCAACATTTATCCAGATCAATGCACCCTGACATATAAGGACATGCTAATGATCATTTGCCCACAGATAAAATACCCTACAGCAGAAAATACACGTGACTATAAGTGTCTACGTGTGTTTGGCTCACACTCTGATTCCGTTACATAATTGTCATTCAAAAGCGTTATCCTAATCTGCTTTAAAGTTGATGAACAACCCCCACAAAGTTAAATTCACTGTAAATATTTGACATCGTTAGGGAATGTGTCTGAAAAGCCTTTTCCACTCAGAGCTTTTCTGTTTTATTTGTTGTGTTTAGAAGCATTTCCTCTAAATAAACACAACAAAAGGGCATGTTGATGTCCTCATGGTTCTACCTTGCACACTTGGTCCACTTGCTCCTTCCAGTGATTAATAAACTGGACACACTCCTGCAGGCTGCGCAGCTCCTTCAGGTTGCCCTGGCGAACGTGTTGCTGCAAGACAAACACAAACTGAGTTTTAAAAGAAGAAAATACTGCAGAGGCAAAATGTTTCAGCCGATTTATCATGTTTCATCAACTATTTCCTCTTCTAGCCAATGGCAAATTTTTTTTTTTTTTACTTCCATGGGGTCAATCAAAACACCGCAGTTTTATTTGTATTCTGCCAAATTGGATCAATACAAACAAGTTGAAAATTTTAATATTATTTAATGTCAAGAAGCATTTAAATGCAAAGACGTTTATATATTTGTTAATGAGCTTTATTAATACATTTCGACCCGACATGAAAATGAGTTTGATGCCCCTCTCAGCAATCTACGTCATAGCGTAGAGCTAAAAGCTACATTAGCTACAAAGTGTTATCCCACTCTCAAAACAAATCTCTGTCACTCAAATCACACGCACTTCTTGTTATTCATCTGCTGCTCAAACTTGGAATAAAACTGATTTAATGAACATTAATTAGAGGAATTGTACTATCAAAGACTACAACGTTTGATTAGCTTTATTGCTACTGCGCTAAGTTTATAAACCTGACTCGTATTGTGCTGTAGGTGTGCTCTTGGAGGCCCCCTTGTGGTTCGGAGGCCCGAACACACACACAAAAAGCTACACTACTCTAAACAAAGCTAAACATTTCAAACACTTGGAATCATTAGAAAAAAGAACAGGAGGGAAATAAACGTACCTGTGAGCTGTTGCTGTGCTTAGCGTGAACGGTGGGGGCCGAGCTGTGGGGCTGGACGCTCTCCTCGGGTAACTTCCAGCGAACCGCCCCGATGGAGCTGCTCTGGGTGGTGGTGCCGCTCTCATCGTTCAGCAGCAGGTTCACGCCTACAGGGAACGATTCTCTGTGTTAACGAAATGCGTTTACATAAAACGCTTTTTTTTTTCTTTTACCAATTAAAAAAAAATCTTAGTACTTGTAAGCTTCCAATTTTCCACATGAGGCCACATAATGTCAACAGGAAATGTTTTTTTTTTTAGAAGGAAAAATGTCAGGTTAATTCTAAAATGTAATAATAATAATAATAAAAGCAACGTACGTTTGTTGCGCTTTAGGATGGTTTTTAACTCCGCGCCTTCTTCTTTATTCATGGCTATGGAGAAGGAAACATATGAAAACTTGAAAAAATGAAAAAAATAAACAAAACTGAATGTCGTTTCTAAATTAGAAAACAACAATTAAATGCAAGGAAAAAGCTGAAAAATGTGTAAATATTCATCTTATTTATTTACTGTAGTTGCCACACACATATCTTCATATTACTTTAGATTTTATGATGATTTTTTTTCCATCAACATGAAAGTAAATAAAAAAAAATATCAGTAATTAATAAAGAATTAGAATAGTTGAAATACGAACTTTTAACCCAAATTGTAACACCTGGATTATACTACTGATAAACAGAGGATCCACATAGATTTATAGCTGATTACCTGTTTGGTTGTGGGAGCGTTGTTGCAGCTCTGATGGTCGAGAGAAGTGGACAGGTAGCGCTGCAAGTCCAACCTTTTTATTCAAAACTGGAACAAGGAAGCTCCCCCCCCCACAATCTCACAGCAGACTCACTCCAAGATCATAAGGAGGAGTGATGTTTTACAGCTGCAATAAAGCCAGTAATCAGTCAGAGTGACGCAAATGGCCGAGGTTTCAGGCTGGAGTTACTGTAAACTGTAAACCCAGCAGCAGAGGAATGAGAGCAGGGGTTAACCTGGCTCTGTGAGGGCTTAACTAAATCATCAAATGGCACTAAATGACATTTTATAAACGGATAATTCCAAAAATATACAGTGTGGCTAAAAAAACAGGCTTGTGCCGTTAAAAAAACCCTGGATGTCAGTTTAAACAGAAACAGAAAAACTGATTCAAACTGCAGGACAAAGAGCAAAAAAACTACAAAATCTCACCTCACATTATGCAAGCAGATACCTACACTGACATGCATTTCCTTAAAGATCTGTGTCTCTTATGGCTTGTTAAATTTACACCTACTACTAGTGACGCTAGCACAGGTTGAGTCACCATATAGGCATTTTATTTCCCGTCATTCCTTACTTTCCTTTGCTCTGGACTGACCTGAAACCTATGAGGTCGACTTATGCAACGTTGGCTGGGTCATCACCTTTACAGCTCATCAAACCGCTTGAGAAGCAATTGGGCTCCTCCTGCTGATAAGAGGGATGGCGTGACAGCGGGATGCTTCCCTGCCACCCTGCCTATTGTCTGGTGGATCAGATAAGATGCAGTCGTGGCAGCTCAATAAAGGTTACAAAGATTTCTGCCATGGCTGAGAAAAAGTCTCACCTTCTACCGGTTTCGACTTGAAATAAACTGAGGCGACTTGTTGAGAATAAACACACCAGGAGCAGTGAGAACGTTCAGATTTATTCTTCAATTTCAGACAAATCCGTGATGCTGTTGAACAAATATATATATATATATTTATGTAAAAATCCAGTTCTGTTGATGTTGTCTTGATTTGTTCACACACTGACCACAGGAAATATGTTTTTTTTTTGTTTTTTTTTTTATAAAAGTGGCATCACATCTCTGACTCTACCAAAATTCAAAACAAGCTGTTAGCTTTGAAATATTTACAAACACCAGGATTCTTTTTTATATCTACTTATATATATAAAAAACACTAAGAGGGGTTTTGTGTTTGATGCTGACTGATTTCGGGTTTGCAGGATTTGTTTAGTTCCAGTTCTTGAAGAATTGCTTGAAGATGATGGTTTCCTTCTCCTGAGGCAGAATCTCCACCTGCAGGACGACAACATTTTTATTTATTTATTTTTTTACTTGTGCAGCTCTCTGACATTCACGCTTTGCAGTACACCTCTTGTTTTTTTTAAATGTTTTTAACCAACCTGGGTTTTCATTTTGGGGTATTTCATTTGTTCGATGAAGTTGTCCGCCATTTGCAGGGCAGCATTCTTCTCCTCTGCATTCGCCCCATGACCTGTTGACATGATAACAGAGGATTATCAGAGCTTATATTTCTCTATTACGGGGTTGTAAACAGGACAGAGTGCAGCTGGGAACATGGCTGCCTATCTTTCTATTTCGCTTTCCGTGAAATTTACGGACGCACTGAGTTTTCAGAAAGCTCAGCGCTTTCTCTTATAACGAAGTGTTATAATGAAGTCTTATGTTGTCTTGATTTGAGTTATAAGAGGGCATTAAGAATGCTTACGAACATTTGGAGAGTTTTGTCCAAAGTGACACTTATTCTCATTAAACCAACATGTAGTTTTATCTTTCTGTTGGTTTTGTTATATTTCCTTCTGATTTATGTGAAGCACTTTGAACTGCTTTGTTGCTGAAAATGTGCTATATAAATAAAAATACCATACCTCACTTGTACCTCAATATTTGTTTGGTCAGAAAAAATATAAATATACTGATTTGCTAGGGTGGGGAAAAAAATTGTTTTTTGAGACGGGGGATGCATTTGCAATTGTTGCGTTTACAACAAGAAACCGAAAGTATTCTTCCTCAGCTTTTCTCCTGGAATTTATCTGCACATTTCTGACTAAAGGTCAGGGTTTGGGTGAACCATATTTGATATGGATTTTTCCATCTTTAAATCTTTATTATTTGCATGATTAAAAACTAAAAAACAAACAAATCTGTTTTAAATATATATATATATATAAGAATCTGCAATAAGCTGTTGGTAAAAGGTCTCATATCTCTTTTGGAATGACCTGTTTTAAAATGTAAGTATTCAGCTTTATTTTTTATTTTTGACAGGTGTCTATCCAAGCCTCTCAGTTTGTGAGAACGTCTCATTTCTACGGCCCTCTAAAGGTGATTTTTCTATACAGAGCATCTAAAATATTCGATAGAAAATGGAGCTTGAGAGGCTGAAATATTTAGGAGCAACACTACTTAACATGCTATTGGCAGAGGTTTGCAAAGCGGCTAATCCATTCATTATGCGTCGACTGGCTGAGCTGCCAAGAGCAGAAATGAGGAAGACCATGGATGTTAGCTTTAGCAATAATGCTAAGATAGTTTCCACTGTGTGTATTAAAGTATATTAATATATATTTGTCGTTTGAGGCATTAAAATAGGCAGTCAGAAGCATTGTGACAGGGGCTCTCAAGTATTCGTAAATGTTAACTATTTCCAGGCAGCTGTGACCTCTAACCCTCACAAATACAGGAGCGCCACTGTAAACATTTTATTTCTCACCAAGTTCAATGAAATGTAATTGTTTTTTTTAGATACCGAGTGTCACTTTTTACTGCATTATTTCAGGAGAAACATGTTTCCTGTTTCAAGTTTGGGTGAATTTTTTTATCTTCACCTTTCCAGACGAAGATTTTTCCATTGGCTCCGTTGTCCAGGATGAAGCAGTCGTCCCGGACCAGCAGCTCCTTGGCAAACGGGCTCTTCTCTGACACCTTGGTCGTCGTCATGGAGCCTGTGGCATCAGATACCTGCAGAGGGGTTCAAGACCAGTTCAGCTCTGCATGAACACACTGGTTTGTTGAGGAGGGCCAGAGATAAAATAACCTTGTAGAGGCAAGCAGAGTTGGAGGCATCGGCTTTGCTGTCCTCCTCCGGCGAGCTTTCTGCCAGAGCCGGCATCGGGCCGAGAACCTGGTGAAAAACACAAAGATACCAAACAGTTTGCAGGTTTAGGATAAACAGCTTTGGTGACCCGGAGGTCACAGAAATATACACAGGAGTATAAGGGCCACTGCACATAAAAAAAGGAATACATTTAAAAAAAAAAAAATTACAATTATTTTGATTCATCTCAGAATTTTCTTAGAAGAAACTTGGAAAATTCTCAGCTCCAAAAGTTGAAAATTTTTGTGATTTTTTTAAAATTTGTGATTCACTCAGAAATTTTCTTGAAAAAAAAAAACATGGAGATTTTTGAAAGTCAAAATTATGCTAGAAAAAAATGAAATAAAAAAAACAAAATACTTTTTTTAAAAAAAATAAATTTCTGAGGTTAATCGAAAAATTTTAATTTTTCCTAACAAACTTTTTAATTTTGACAACTCACAAATGTTGTTTTCTAGAAAATTTTTTTAATCAATCTCAAAATTTCTGAGATTTTTCTTGCACATTTCCAAATTCTGGAGCTCTAAAATGTTTATCCTTTTTCGAGACAATCTGAGCTTATTGTCAAAATTTCTGATTTTGTTTTCTCACCAGTTTTAAACTTTTTGAACTCAGAATATTACATGTTTTTTGGGGGGGAAATTTCTTAGATTAATCTAAAATTTTAGATTTTTTTTTGTGGAAATATAATAATTTTTTCCCATATCTACAACAACTTTAACTGTGTTAGAAATCCCGTTAGCTCAATTGATCATTTTGTTTGCACCTTCAGCATCTCCTCAGGCTCCTCCCCCTCACTGGTGTCCACGACGCGGGCCTTTCCGTGTCGGTCAGTGTCTCGGATCAGCGAAGCGATCTCGCGCACTTTCTGCTTCTCGAAGATGTTGGCCTGCGATCCGGTCCATGACAGGATTGTCTGCAGAGCCGCCATCAAAGAGCTTCACAACTTGCAGAAGCTTTATGCAGAAGCCTTACATGTTTATGCAGTTTTAGGTTTATTTTCCACTGCATTTGCATTTACACCTCCAACTTCATCAGGGTTCAAACAGGACATGTACATTTTTGCTGCAGGTCTCCACTGTGCATGTTTCATATTCGGTTGGATTATCTCACCTCTCCCAGGTCAAGGATGAAGCAGTCGCCCTTGTTGAAGCTGCTCCAGGACAGCTCCACCTCCTTGGCACGGATGTTGCGTTTCCCTTTGATCTGGTACAGCCTCTGCACCGTCCCACTGCCCTGTGACCGCCTGAAGCCGGACTCCACGCCTCCCTCCTGTGAAAAAACCGAAAAAAATCACTGCAAAGCTTTATGTTTTTAATATTTGACTCATTATGGGTTTATGTAATGCAAACTGATGGGAATGAAAGATTATGTCAATGTCTGTATTTGTCTATTAAGCCTAACCTAAACAATCATTAAAAAAATTATCTGAACTTATCCTTATCTCAGAAGAATCTAACCATATAAAGATAAAGGAATAAACTGTGCGACTAATTCAGATCGACTTTACAAAGGTTTATAATTCTTAGCAAGCCTAAGAGGAAAAAAGTCAGAAAAGTCATAGAGCAGTTGCAAGAAATGTTCAAGTTAGGTGAGAATATTTGATTTCATGCATGAATTTCCACAAATGTGGCTCACCTTGTAGCTGACCCCTCTGGGGAAGAGCTCCATGAACTGTGGGCTCTCAAAGCCCTGGACCTGCCTGTGCTGGACGGGGTCACCGCCCAGAAAGTTGTCCAGCTGGGTGACCAGCATCGCACAGGCCACCTGCTCGTCCCGGGAGGACTTCTCTCCTAAGGGCAGGCGAGAAAGCAGAACTCTACTAACTCACATTTAACAATATCTGAAACATGATCAGGCCTGTGTCTTCTTGAGGATATTCTCAGTGCAGTCCATCTTTCTCCATAATTAAATATGAAATACATACTTTCAGAACATTCTGACTTGTTCACATGTTTAATTAAACCTGCAGTGTTTAGTCTCAGCTGTATATCTCCATATCTTCACATTTGCATACGACTGCTTATCTGGAGGAGAAACTTCAGCAGTTAAAGGCATCAACAACAAGTTCACGATAAGGTTTAAAGTTTGATTATGTCTGATTTGTATCTCTAGAAGTGAAACAGCAAAACATAAAAAAAAAATCTAACACTGAAAACAAATGAAACCCACATTTTAGAATCTAAAGCAACAGCAGTTCCACAATTTGACTTTTCGTTTTGTTCTTTTGCGTCGTTGACATGGCGTTGAAAAAGCTTAATTTACTCATTGTGTTTCACCAGCTCTTAAAAATGATACAAAATGGGAAAAACAAGAGAACATACAAGTCAAGTGAAGCACAATTGTCCTCTTCAAAATGTAAAATATGGTTCCTCTCTTCAATTTGCCATATCTACAGTCTGAGTCATAGTTACAAATTTAAAGCAAGTAAAATCGTTACAAACAATGACGTTCCCGAAAAAAAAAATTTACAAATTTGAACTGCAGCAAGTCATATAGGGGTCACTTAGTCTGCAGAGAAGAATGAAAAGATGTTGCATTTTCACTGAATGTTTCCTGGAAATGGCATACAAATGCAAACAGGGGACGTTTAGTGCCATCGTGTCTGGAACCATGTTCCTTCAGCTTTTTGGCAGCAAATACTCAGCATAGGCTTAGTTTGAAACAAAGTACGGTGGAGGGTCTGTGGTACTGTGGGCCCATTTCTCTTCCAAAGTGACATTCGCTCGAGCTTCACATCATGTAATCCTCAGTCACAAGCTAGAAAACTAAAAATGCAGGGATAAAGTCCACAACTAAGTTCATTGCTCTCTATATGCTTCGACCTTAGGATATGTTACGTCGCTATGTGTCACATATATAAAAATAAGGGTTTATTGCAAGAACTATACAACTTTGTTAGTTTTAGCATTTATTGACCAATGTTAAAGAGGCAATAGTAGATGGTTAACACAGTCATGTAAATGCATTTAATGGAGTCAATAAAACTGCAGTTCCTTCTCTGATGTTGCAGTTTTAAATTCATTTTCTTGGTTAAATATCATTATTATTGTCTTTTTAGTTTAAAATAAATTAAAGCTGTAGATTTGCTACTGTTCAATCAGATTTTCTATTAAGATACCAACAGCTAACCGTGGCTTAAATTCATATTTTCATCCCCATCATAAAGCAGAACAAAGTTGTGTTAACTTATGAACTGTGTCACTCCATATGACACAGTTCAGGTAGACTCTGACCTCAGTTTGAAGATCATTATACTTGTTTATGTGGTTTTGTTTTATGAGGGCAATACTCTTTTTTTTTTATCTTATCTCTGTGAACTGAATAAGCTCCAATGTTAGAAGACGTTTATTTAGACGGAGTAAGTAAAGTGGCTGCTGGAAGTCACACCAGATCTGAACTTCAGTATCTACCTGTAAACAAGCAGATAGAAGGGGGCGGGGGGCAGTTCAAACAGAAACACATGCTTGAACAAACAGAGCGCTCTCCAAACCGTGACAGGCATCTTAGTGTCACCTAAGCACCGGATACATGTTGGAAACATTGGCCACATTTGAGTACCGTAACGTTCCTCCTGCATTTTTCATGAGAGCCGCTCAAAAGCCGTCCCTAGTCCATCTCCCCCCCAGCCCTCTGGACTGGTTTCCATCCTTCCCTCCCTCCCGTTGTCCCTGTCCATGAAGGCCGAACATGAAGAATTAAAGTGAGTCAAGTCCAATCCAACTAGGGGAAGGAACCAGCACTCTAAGGCAGGAATTTATTTCAGGAAGGGCATGGGTTAGCACAGTGGCTCATGTGTCATCACCCGCTGCCAGGGGTCATCGGTTATTCAGCCGCAGCACTTGGACCGGGCTGAGGTGTGCAGTAAGCACCGCACAATGGTTAGCTCTTTTGTAGAATGGAGTAAAACAGAAACTGGAGAAGGAACCGCAACCAGGTGCAAATGTTTTGGCTCTCATGCAGCTCCTGCAAATCAGGTGAAAATCATTCAGACTGACGCATCTGACAAGAATGAGAGCTAAAGGGAAATTTACATGTGGTGCATGGGTACATGCTGATGAGAACGGTGTTGGTCGTCATAATTGGTTGTGTGTTCTTGTTTATTTATTGTTTTAGGATCCGTCTTCCTTTCAAACAATCAAAATATATTTAAAAATACACTTAGGACCAAAATTATTCATATCCCTGGCAGATTTAAACTCATAAAGTTCAGAAAGTTAAGACTAAAAATCATTCAGTGAGGAGAACGTTTGTCTTTGACCAGTAGTGGAGACCTATGAAACCGGCACCTTCCATGGATTTAAAAATGTACGTGGTGCCCAGTTCGCCTGTAATTCACCAGAGTGATTCCTGCTATGGACAAAAACTGCAAATCAAAACACCGGCAGCATAAAGGATAGATGTGTCGACTACTCCTGTGGTTCTGACCGGATCCAGTTACTCTGACGAGTCCGGGTGTCGGCCCATTCTTTTTTCTAAGCAACTGTTCCCCCAATGAACACACAATGAATCCTTCATATACACTATTATCATTCATATATATTAGTGTTTTCCTGTTTCTGAACTTTTTATGCTTCAGAAAAGTTTTGAAAAGGCTGAGAGCAATTTATGTTTCACACTCTAAAGGTTTCGAGTCTAAAATGCGATAATAAACACCCTTTAATATCTCCTATTATGACTTTTTCTTCTATTTTGAGCTTTACTTTTTTTGAAATTGCTTGAGAGAAATGAGGTTTGTGTGAGTCTGATGCTGACCTTCTAACCCTCAGAATGTTTCTTAGCTTTTCCTCAAACATGGAAACCTTTAATACATAATGTAATTCAGACTGCTGTTAGTAAAATAGATAACGTCTTTGTCCGGTCAAATGAGTGCAAAAATCAAAAAAGATAAAAATAATAATAATTTATATGGAAATGCCTGGAAACAAACTGGTCAAGAGATTCCTGAAATACCTGGACCTGGTTTAAAACTTTTGCACATTGCTTCCTCTTTGTATTGACTTTAATTGAGTGACAAAGTAACAATGAGACGAGCCGCCGTCCCGCGTCTCACCGATCCACATGTGGAGGTCGGCTCCCTGCTCGCCCCGGTTCTCCAGCACCAGGTAGGAGTCTCCGTTATAAAAGGCGCCGACCTCAGAGGGATCCAGTGGCACCGCCTTCATCTTCTCCACCCTCCACACCCTGAGCCCGGGGTTCCGGACCTCTGGGCCGAACTGACCCGGCGCTGGCTGGAATGGGAGCATTCTGCTCAGAGAGAAGAAACCAGAATAATGAGGGACAAACAAAAATGTCAGGAGGCTTTTAAGTGAAGCGTCGTGTGACGCTCATCTGATGAGTGATGGACACGTCGCTGGAAGAGGAAGTTTTAAATACGCACATCGCTGTTAGGAAAAATGTAGACGCAGTGTAAAAAGGGAGGAAGTGAAAGAAGAAGCTAAACTTTGACTTCCTAAATATTCTCCAAGAGGCAAAAATAGAAAATAAAGTTTCACAATGATCTAGAACCAGAATGGTCTTATCTTCAATTCTGAGAAGACAAGATATAAATGAAAGATTACTGACAGATGTGCCACTCAAACTCTTTCTTAGGGCTGCACAAAGTAAAAAAAATAACAAGAACGCTTTGAGATGCTGAAAAGTAAAACTGGGGCAATTAACCACAAGCCTGCCCTCTTCCTGTTTGCTGGTGGTTTAACTTAGTTGTGTAACGGAATCAGTCTTACCCTGAATATCTCACCCCCAAAGATGCCATGTTGAGCTGATGCACCTTTCATAGAAACAAGGTCCTGGTGAAAACTTGGTGTTTTATTAAATATGGCACCTTACCTGAAAAAATGGTTCTGCTTCGCTAACCTGGTTTCAACACCACAGCCCCAGTAAAACAGCACAGACTGGCTGCAGAGATCTGTGGTAAAGAAACAGGCACCAGCATGCAAGATGCAAAGTTTTGACCTTTTTAATTGTAATGATTAATTTAGAAACATTGTCAGTTCAAAACCAACACAAATGCTGCAAGCTGAGATAATTTCCTTAAAGTTCATTGAACAATGTTGGCAGCAAATTTTGACTCATTGAAAGGTCTTAAAAAGATTTTTCACATTTTGTCATGTAAAGGCATAAACTTTAAGGTATTTTGTTGTATTTTTGTGTGGCAGAACACACTTTACTTCCTTGTAATGAGAAAGTAAAGTGTTGCACAGTTTTCATTCGTTTTTTTTTAATTAGCCCAAACTAATTCGAACTAAAACGACTAAAAAGATGAGAAACAAAATTAGCTTAAAATATGTGGAGGAAAACACAGAGCAGTTCTGGAGAAAAATCTGACAAAATGTAAAATATTTGAGACGTGAGCGAGGTTCACCTTCCATTGAGGAGGTTTGACAAAGTACTGATGCAGACTTTTTAGATGTTTATTTCCAAAACATAAAAGTTTGACACTGTAACATTTCCCTTTCACTTCACTAATTTATCTGTCACATAAGAACTTAATGAAATACACTGATGTTTGTAACAACATGAGAAGATATGGATGAGATTTTTTTTCCATCATGAGCATCAACTCTTTATTTTTGGATAAATTGTTAACACCCGAGGGCTCAACTATGTTTTCTCTTAACTTCATCCGACGACCCTCCTGAGATAAAGAACATAAACATATCAGGATGTTTAAGTTCATGTTATGGATGATAAGATAATAAATCATCACTTCCTTATATATTTCCCTCTCTATCTACCAGAGGGATAACATATGTAGATAAGGAGTTGATAAAAACAAAACAAAGCCGATTTGCGAACAGAAAGCCATCCTGAATGATTATGTTTGAACTGTTGATACATCCATCCTGTTCTCAAATGTTATCGGTGACAAAAAAAAACTTCACACCACTCATGCTACAGCAACAATCTCCTGCAGCATTTTAAGACAAATTCATTTGATGGAAACTGAAGTTACTGAGAACTAGTCATCAGCTTTGCGGTCTGACAGACAGGATGCCGCCGCAGCTCCTCCCTCCTCCCCACTGACCAAAACAACCAAATAGGAGAGGAAGACAGAGCAGCGAAGTGAATATATGGCGGCTTAAAGAAAAGGGAGCATGGAAACAGAGAGGAGCCAAAGCAGCGCATACAAAGGCCCCGGGGTTAAGGTTACAGCGCTGGAAGAGCTGCTCTGAGTAAAGAAAGAAGACCCCACTCCACTTAACTGTATGATCTCCTCCGGTGCCTCCGGCATGCTGTCTGCCTCCGGCTCCATTCTGCGTGTCCACTGGACTGTGTGTTTGTTTTGTGTGAGAAGCTGTGAGGTATCGAGCGGCCTGCCGAGGAGGAGTGCTTGAGCTCACCTGGCCCGGTTAGCTTATATGTGGCAGGAAACTGGAGCCGCCGTGATGAAAGCCTACCTGCGGCCTGTGGATAGGGCGGCGAGCGCAGAGAGAGAAAGGGGGGAGCAGCATCGGATTCCTGGATCCTGGCTAAAGCTAAGCGCCAAGGCTGATAATTACTGAAAGAGCAAGCTCATCTATCTTGTTTTTTTCCCCATCCTTTTCCTTCCCCACTCCTGAGCCGTAGGGAGTTACAGGCCTTTCAAGGAATAACTTAGATCTGGTTCCCATGCTGGTAGAACAAGAGTCACTGGAACAACCCAACAAAAGTTCAACGCTGTAGAGCTGGAGTCAGAAGGAATCTGCTGGGTAGAAAGCTCAACTTGTCTGCTATTCTCACAGAGAAACACTGCTTCACTTCTGGAACATCCATAAACTATGAGGGTTTTTGAGAACAAACCACAGTAACATGTCCTGGATGACACCAGCAGGTGTTTACAAGCACTGCTTATCCATCTCATTTGCTTTTTCGGCTCCCCTTTAAATCTATGTCTGGCTATATGCTCAGAAAGCTGGACAGAGACGCTGGAGTAGGGGATGCAACCCCTGCCTGTTATGATCGATGGTAGAGATAGTTTGAACTTATTCCTTCCCTCTTTGCTCTTTGGTTCTGCTCAGCAACCATAAAGTCTGGAGCTGTTGTTCAGGTCTGACCTCAGGTCTGACCTCAGAACCGAACAGATGTTAGTCAGCTGCTCCCAGTTGTAAAAACAAAATATTGTTGGTAGGGTTACACAATGACTCGTTTCTTGGTTTCAGCTTGGTTTTTCTAGACAGATCTGGATAAACTGGATTTGGATTTGAGTTTTTCATGTTGCTTAAATCCTTCCACATTGTGTCAAGTTATAACCACAAACATCAATGTGTTTTTTGTTGTTTTATGTGTTTGATCAGCACAAAGTAGTGAAAATGCAGCTCAGGTTTTTAAATAAGTAATTGAATGAAGCTCATTGAACTTACTCTGTTGATGTTTGCTTGCCTTGACAACTCAATAAACTTAATAAAGTAACTTGGATTAACTTAATTTGATTACTTGAAATCCTAATGAGAATTTGATTTGTGGCAACTAATTCAAAACTGGTGCTTTTAATCAAATCTGACTGGGTTTAAAACTAGTTTTGCAGAAAATTAGCGACAATTTAAGATGGTAGAGACGTATCCAAACAGACATGCAGGTGTAACTACAGGTGGCTCTACAAAATGTTGACTCAGGCGGCTGAACGTAAATGCAAACCAAAGGCAATTGGATTTATTTTAGGAGCTCAGATTTCTATTTGAACTGCTTTGTGTTGGTTTATCACCTAAATCTCCAATAAAGCAACCTGACGCTTCAGGTTGTAACAGGCCTAAATGTTGAAAGGTTAAGCAATGGCGACGCATTTGCAATGCGCTGTTAGTGAATTCAGGCAAACATCCTCCACTTGACATCCTTTTCACTCCATTGTGATCTGGAGGTAATTTAATCCTTAATCCAATTTATGCCTGTAACTCAATCAATCGGCTTACACGGCGGGGAACAGTGGTGTGAGTTTTGACCACGGCGAACAAAACAAACGAAAAGTTTAGGGAATGAAAAAAGGATGTGGCCTCTTGAGCTTGTCTGATGGAGCGCTAAGTGATGTCTGGTTAGACGAAGGACGGAGGAACCATTCAGGTGAAGACCCGAGGGAGCAGATAGGCTGCCGGGGTCATCGACCCAATCAGCCATTCAGGCCCTGCTGAGCAAGCAGCAATGTGAGACAATGTGAGGAAAAGACCTCAGAGTGAGAACGGAGATGAAAAACACACCGGGTTTGATTAAGACTTAAACCTACAGCACAGATATAGAAGTTTGGTAAAAATTTGAATCTTGTTAAAAACCACAAATGTATAAGTGATAACCAAACTTCCTGCTACAGCCTGACTGAATATGTGCGCTAGCTTTAAGGAAGTTGTAAAACAGTTTTGCATTTAATGACACGTAGGAAATGACACCGGAAAATGGTGGCACATAAACCAGGGTTTTCCCCAGCTGATAACAGGAGCTTAGCGGGAAACAAGAGCAGATCCAGGCTAAGACACAAAAATGGAGAACATTGTCAGGCTCTGAGATTCTTTAGCTGCTTTCAGGAGGAATGTGATGAGCGAACAGAGAAGAAAAATGGGTAAGAGGTAGGAAAAGTGAGAAAAGAGAACAAAACAAAGCTGGGGAATCACATAAGACAGGATGAAAAGAATAAAAATCTGTCAGACTTACCTTGGAGAGGATTGACAGTGCTGGGACCAAACACGACCGAGCAGAGAACAGACAGGAAACGCAGCAAGGAGGAGAAACACGTCCTTAAACACACAAACTCAGTAACATACACACACACACCAAATATTTCCTGTCTCAGTCTGTGGTGGTCTAAAGCCCGGCCCTCTGAGGCAACCTGAAGCTGCATGAAGCAGCTGAGACCTGATTGAATCAGAGCCAACACTGAAAGAAGTACTCACACACAAATTAAACACTCATTTGTTTCAGAAAAATTACCATCCAGTGAAAAAGATAGAGCAAGAGGTTGCAACAATGTTCACGTGTTAATGAAAAAATGTGCTTTGTGGAACATTTTTTGGAAGAAAACTTGAAGAATCTGAATTTTTCTTCTTGCACAAGAAAGTTACACATGAAATTGTGTAATTTGGTGCCTCTGCTGTTGGTAGGTTTCCCCATAGAAACAAGTCCAAACAAACATTAGTCATGCATCGCATTACCCAGGCTTTGACACACCCAGCATTGCAGGCTGCAGAGATTCATCCAGGATTTTACTGCATTCCCTCCTGCACAGCTTCACCTGTGAGCTCAACACGTAAAAGTTGTGATTCAGCCATTTCCACTGGGAAAAACTGAGAATCAGGAGTGGCTTCTTATCTGGTTTCACTTTATTATTGTGTTGATTTTAACCCCTTTGACCTTGTTGCTAAAATACCAGAATCTGATTCTGTAAAGAGTGCAACTAATTTAAGCTTCAGTCCATTTTGAAGCTAAGTTACAGATTGATGGTAGCACTTCTGATTCTTTTTCTGATTCTTTTTCTTTTGTTAGCTAATCAAATTTTGTTTAATAAAAAAGTTTTAGTGACCTGAAGCCATTACCTTTTTGTTAGTTTGTTCGCTATATTAATGTTAGAGAAACTGACATCTTATTAAAATTTCTACACTGTGTTTAGAATATTTATTGGTTTATTTTGTGTTTTATTTTTTTTATTATAAACAGCACAATTAAAACCAGATAATTACACACATTGTGTAAAAAGACAGAAAAAACATGTTTCCTCTTTGATGTAATTAAAAGTTAGTAAAACCATTTGTATCTGCTAAACTGGATAATTATTATTTATTTTTATTTCTTCAAGATCAAAAGTTTACATACATTCTTTAGTATTTGGTAGAAGTCCCAGACTTGAGTCAAACATTTTGGATTTCCTTCTAGAAATATTTGACAGTTACTTTGTGGCATGTTTACAGTTACTGTGCATTTGGAAGATCCATTTGCACCCAAGCTTGGCTGATGTCTTTTCTACATAATGTTATTTCCTTATGATGTCATTGATTTGGTAAAGTGCACCAGTTCCTCCGGAAGCAAATCAGCCAAACAAAACAAAACTCCCAATAAGTTCCTGCCATCTGGGGTTGTGCTTTCAGGTTCCATTAAATGCAAAATAATTTCAAACTCAGCTTCATCAACTCTAAAGAAATACGGTCTTTGTCTCTGAGTGAATAAACAAGTTGTAATCTTTCTTTTCATGTTTGTTTTGTTTTAATGGCTTCTTCCTTTCTGAGTGGCCTTCTGGGTTTGATGCATACATTAAACCCCACTGTATGTAAACTTTAGAAATTAAGGAAAGTAACAAAAAATTCTAAAAATCTCTCATTATTCTGCAAATTGAAATTATATTGTAAAAAAATAAAAGTTAATGCTAAGATTAATTTAATGTGAGAGAGTGAGGAAAAAACTGTTATGTGTTTTTACACAGTTTATTTAAATGTCTGGTTTCGACTGTTTGCATATATTTTTAACCCTGCTTCTCTACTGGTGAGGTCCGTTGAAGCAGCTCCACCCTTCTTGATTCCTTTCTAACAACCGTGAAGCTTTCTGCGAGAAGTTGATGTGTGAAAGGGTGCAGCCTTCGCAGATAAGAGTGCAGTGACACCTCGCTGCTGGGAACACACTTCCTTAAAGTTAGCCTGAGAGAGTCCCTATGGTTGTACTTTAACTGGTTACAGGAAAAGAAACTTTACGTTTATGTAACAGATGGGATCTGGACTTTATTAGGTTATCGTATAACTTTAACCTCAAATGTACTAACACTCTTCATAAAATAATGCTAAGTACTCAATGTTGGTGTGCAGGTTTGTGCTTCTGCACAGCTCTCATAAGATCCCACAACAACATTTCACCCAGGCTCAGGTCTGGACTTTAACTGGGCAACATTCTGAATATTTTCTTTGCCATTTTGTTGCTGAGTTCGGGATCATTGTGCTCTTGATGAACAATGATGCCACTTTGGACAGACAGATGACACACTGCATACTTTGGCCTGCAAAATGAGTCTATGGTGAACTCAATGAGCACAAAGTGATGCAAAAACAAGTCCAAGTCATCATCTCTCTACACCATCTAACAGTTGGTGTGAGGTCTACGTTGATGAACTGTGTTTCTCCAACAACTGGTGGATAAAGTTGGGCTGCAAGATATTAGGAAAACATGTTATATGCAATCATTTTGCTTAAAACTGCAACAACAAATAAAAAAAACAGCATGTAGAAAATTATTTGTATCCTTACCAAGAGTCAATGGAAACATCTTTACAGCAGTCAAATCCTGATTGTACCTGTTCAGTTTTTTGTCTCCTCTCATGTTTTGACAATTATTCTGTGGTAATGAGCTCCAAGCC
Organism: Phalloptychus januarius; assembly: GCA_902982915.1. Classification (NCBI taxonomy): domain Eukaryota; kingdom Metazoa; phylum Chordata; class Actinopteri; order Cyprinodontiformes; family Poeciliidae; genus Phalloptychus; species Phalloptychus januarius. The sequence goes on from CADWAE010000462.1 coordinate 8,288,759, forward strand.
GTAAAGTCTCCTTGTCATCACCATAATGTTTAGCTCCCTTCACAGATTCTGTCAGATTCCAGTTCAAATGTTAGCAATTGTCTTACAAAGGTAAAGCTGCCCACGAGTGGCGCAATTTGGTTTTTATATGAATCTTATTTAAAAAGGCGGCCCTTTTTATGTTTTAATGACCTTTGATGCTCATTTAGTCATGCATTCTTCTGCACTAATGTAATGAAAACATTTTTCAACCTGGAATTTTCTATGGTGGAAAGGGGGTTAGTTGAACAAAATTGTTTCCTCAGATGCATTTTGGTGAACTGACAGTGAGGTGAGAGCGCCCTCCTGAGGTAGATAGGTGCAATGTATTTTGTTGCCCGAATAAAACTAAAGTGAATAATTTTATGTTTTTAATACACGGTGATAATTAAACAATGACCACAGGTGTGCTAGAAAATGTTTATCTGCCAAAAATATAGAAAATAAACGCATTTTTGTCCGTATAGCGATGGTATAACATTAGATTAGCTTAATTTAGCTAACTCGCCAAGATGACCTCAGCAATGCTAATAGCTGCTAAATGCTAATAAGACCTGAAACTTCCATTTTTATGTCATTACTATAAAAAAATTTAAAAGTATATTTGTAATATTGGCACAGGAAACATCTGGGATGTCTATGAGTACGTATGGTTTGAGGACCATTTTGAAACTTGGAAAATGCTGAAATAATCGCATCCGGAAACAAAGCCAGCTAACGATAATCCAAACACATTAACGGATCTGAGACGCCATTACAGCTATCAGGCTTCAGCTAGCATGATAAATGAATCAGTGTGGCTTATCTGTATGGATTGCCAAGTCTGCCAATAAAATAACTCAACTAAAGCTGGGCCAAAATGTTTCTAATCATTTCAAATACAACAGCAAATCCAGTTAAGAAAAGCTAAACAACAAAAATAGTACTTTATCTCAATTGTGTTTAAAACACGCTAAAGTCATGAAACATGGCATGACCCACAAATCAGTATGAGCAGATTAATGTTTTTTAAAGTATGTTATATATATAAATCATATATTTTTAAAAAGGACATTGTACAAAAATATCTGAGCGCTTCAATAAATTGTTGCACCAAAACTAATAAACATTTCACATTTCTCTTAAAAACTGCAATCAACCTTGTTAAACCAGACATTGTGTAAAAAAACATTTAAAAATAAGTAAAAATCAACAGACAATGATACAGTAAAACTTTTATTCATTTTTTTCAAGTCAAAAAACAGATACAGAGAATGAGATCATGACTTGATTTTTATACAGTGGCAACTTTAAGTTAAACCTTCCTTTAAACTGGACAGATGAATTCTTTCCTCAGCTTGAGACCCTGCATCGCCTTCAGACGCACCAGTCACACAAACGCACACACTCACTCATTCATTCAACATGGGAGTCCTGTTGTTGTGGACTGACAAAACAGCACAGTTAAGACAACAGCGTTGGATGCAAATGTAGTGGACAAAATGCAACACTTTGTGGAATTAATGTCCATTGGACCCGCTTTGTGTCTAAGGCCAGAAAACGCCGCTCATTCAAGCCGAGGCTAAATATGAAGCAGTTTTTTTTTTGTTTTTTCCACAAAATTAGATTGCATTAAGTTTTCCCGAACCTAAAATATGTATTTTAGCTCAGCGGCACTCCCAGTCGGAGTCGACGCAGAACCCAGCTCCTCCCCATGATTTCCCCTCATCACAGGTAAAATGCATGGAGGAAAAAAAATACAAGGAAACACTGATTTTAGAAACTCCAGGATGAAGAGGTAGGGAAACCAGTCATTTCAAAAACAAACAAGGAAGGGTCAAAAAACAACCTCCCAATTTACAAAGCCAGCAAGCTGTTTAAAGATGTAAAAAAAGAAGTTCACACTACTGTAGTGGGATTTTTAAAACAAAGGCGAACAGTGCGGTTTCTTTGGACAGTTTCTTGTTAAAAATAAAGTTTGACTATGCCATCTCTGACTTTTGTAGAAAGAAGGACAGAAAATGTTTCCCTCCAAAAACTTTAAGCTTTCAGGCTATTTTGACTGGCGCGAGAAACTTAAAATGAGAATGTCAGCTGGCAATTAAGATCTGTCCCCTGCCTCTTCATCCAGAGCAGATGAACTTCCTGCAAACAGGACTAAAAAGTCACCAAAAGCAAACGAGAAAAAATGAAACTCTTATTTTCTCTATTCATACTCATACAGAATAGTAGTTAACTTCATAAATAAACTGAGTAGAACGCAAGTACACTTCAGCTATTTGAAATAGGACAAAAATTTGCAAAATGTAGGAGGGATTTTTAAAATGTATAGACGTGCACTACTTCTGAAAACAAGGACAAAAGCAGCAAGACCAAAACTATTATCCCTCATCTATTCTGAGCTCCATTTCGTCACAGATTCAAAATCAAAAATCAGATTCATTTTCACAATTTCTTGTGTGAAATCTGAAACTCCCAGCTTCTAGGGAAGATTAGCATCTGTAAAAGTGTTTATTTTTTTTGTCTGCTTTTGACGTACAAGTTTCTAAAATGGTAGACAAAAAGATGCTGGTGGGTAGTTTTGTGACATCTTTCAGGTTTTTGGGGTGTGAAGGATGAAGAAGATGGAGGTTATGGATACATATGCTCATGTAAGTTTAGAGCAAGGACATAAAAGTCCTTTCTCTCCAAACCAGTTTCTCTCTTCTTTTTTTAAAGTGTGCATTTATGCAGATGATACAAATGTGTCCACCTAAACTTTCTTTAAATGCTTAACAAGAAACGTTTTTTCTGATATTATTGTTTATGTTTAAATGGTGAATACAATCTTTACTTCTCAGGCTTTTGGCAACATGTACACCATCGACTACACAACCAGCATTTATAGACTGCGAGAAAGAGAGAGAGAGAGGGACTGGATGCAGGACACCAAAGTTAAAAAGGGACTTAAATGTTCACATCTTCCTCCCCTTTTCATTCCCTCTGGGGAATTTCAGTTTTTCTTCACAACCCATCTTGAAATTAAAGAGTAAAGAAACTACTTCAAAAGGCAACATTTTCACCCCTCATCAGGTAAAGCAGCGCAAGTCTTTCACAAACAGTTTTGAACATCTTGGGGGGGAGGAGAGCAGCTTCCAAGTGGAGTCACGGGTCCCACAGCGCCACCTTCTCAAGCCGATTGAAGCTGCCGCTGTCCTTCAGCCTCCCCCCCGCCTCCTCCGCAGCTCAGTTGTTTTCCTCGTCGCTGTCGTCGGGGCTGATGGCCGGGCTGTAGGTAGGGGAGGTGGGGCTGTAGCCGGGGGAGGTGGGGCTGTAGGTGGAGCCTTTGGGGCTAGTAGGCGAGTACGTCGGAGATGTGGGTGAGTACTTGGGCGAAGTTGGGGAGTAAGTGGGAGAGGTGGGGGAGTATTTGGGGCTGGTAGGGGTGTAGGTGGGGGAGGTAGGGGAGTAGGTGGGGGAAGTGGGGCTGTATTTGGGCGAGGTTGGGGAGTATGATGGAGAGCTGGGGCTGTACGACGGGGAGCTGGGTGTGTAAGTGGGCGACGGGGGAGTAGGATGGAGATGTAGGGGAATAAGAGGGTGAAGTTGGGGAGTAGTTTGGATGGTGGTGGGTGGGGGGGTTGGGGAATAAGAGGGCGATGTGGGAGAGTATGAAGGGGAGGGGAATGGGGGGTGTGGGGCTGTAGCTCGGACTGGTTGGAGAGTAGGACGGAGAGGTAGGGGAGTAGGAAGGGGAGGTGGGGGAGTAAGATGGAGACGTGGGAGAGTAAGAGGGTGAGGTTGGCGAGTAACTGGGTGAAGTGGGGGAGTACGATGGAGACGTGGGGCTGTAGTTGGGGCTGGTAGGGGAGTAAGAGGGAGAGGTGGGGGAGTAGGAAGGCGAAGTTGGGGAGTAGCCTGGGCTCTGAGGGGTGTAGCCCCCTGGGGAACGAGGCTCGTAGGCGGGGGATGTGGGAGAGTAGTTTGGTGACATGGCTCCACCTGAGGAAGAAAAATCAAAAGCCAATCATTTAGGGTTCACTCACACCAGCTCTGCATAATTCAAAGTCCCGTTCGTTTGCCTAGAATGTCCGGTTCATTTGCGGAGCTGTGAATGTGCAATCGAACTCCGGTTTGCACAATAGTGATAAACCTATGATAGTTTAAGTTGCCATACATTTTATGATTTCAAACACTATAGCAACACTTTCCTTAACAGATGGTGAAAGAGTAGAGAGGCTGTCATATTAGGTGTCAAGTTTGGGATTGGTAGGAAGCCTTTATATTTGTAAGGACATTTTTAAAGCTGTACCAATACGTAAAGATTATAAGAGCACATTTTCTGATGTGTCTAACCTGGAGATGGGATGTATGGACTGACTGGTCCAGGAGACCCTGGTGATCCCGGTGTGGGAGACCAGGCTGGGGAGTACCCTGGAGAGAAGCCGCTCGCGTCTGACGCAGCGCTGGGAGAGAAACCTGCTGCTCCAGGGGTCATGCCGCTTCCTAAGTCACCAAATAAAGAGTCAGTGAAAAAATAGAAAAAGATGAGAGGGCCAAAGCAACGACTGTATTTGAACCTACCAACACTGGGGGACCATGCTCCGTAGGCTGGGGTGGCGCCGGTGTTCCAGGGTGTCATGGCAGGAGACATACCGCTCATGGGGCTCGGCACCGAGCCAAAGAACATTCCAGTGGCTGCAAACAAAGACGTAGAATGTATCAACATATGCCCTATCCCAAAACATCGACACGTAAAAACAAGAACAATTCCTCGACTTACGCCCCGCCACGCTGATGCCAGGGATGTTTGTTGGGATCTCCATGCCGTACTTGCACTTCTCAGCATCCAGCAGCAGATCAAAACAGCCAGTCCCTGCTGGGGCGAGCTGGCCGAGCATGATGTTCTCCGACACGCCCTTCATCGGGTCGCACTCTCCGTGAGAGGACGCCTCCATCAGCACATCCACCTGCAGAGGGAAAGGAAACAAGATTTGTTAAGAATTACAAAGAAATAAAGTGAGGATTGATCTTTTTGCAATAAATAAAAATCCTTGTACCGTCTCCTCAAAGGAACACTTCATGAGAGGTCCGGTGTCTTGACGGTTGATGCCATGACGCGTGATGGCCATCAGGTGACCGCGGCAGGTCATAGTGTCACAAAGCAGAGCCAAGTGGCGGTAGTTGACATAGGAGCCATCAAAGGAGATGACGTGGTACAACTCTCTCTCCAGAGCCTTTCGGACAGCTTCGATACCCAAAACCTTTTCAACAAAGAATTGTCAGTGACAATCCCAATGAAATAACCCTTGAGCTCAAGACGAAAGAATTGAAAGGGTTTTGTACCGTGAAGATCTCCACAATGTCGTTGGAGGTGGTCCTGACAGGATCCACGTCCTTCTCACTGAGTACCCTCATGAGGCTCACTCCGTCCGTCTCAAGGATCCACTCCTGCAGGGCCTTGAACTCTCCGTCCTCTGTGATGATTATCTTCTTCTTGTTGTCGGTCTGAGGCAGATGCATGTACACCTGAAAGCAAAGAGCAAAAACATATTTGTAGAGATTTACTAAAGAAACAAAATTAAAGGAACAAAAAGACGAAATCCTGATGGATTCACCTTGCTGATCTGCTCGATGCCCTGCAGAGTCATGTCCGTCAGCATGTTGGACTCGATGCACCTCAGGAAGACATCGTCGTCCATTTTGTCCACAACCTCCTCATCCTGGTCAAGCAGAGCAGATTTTTAAATTCTGAATCAACACTGGATTCTCTTAGTTTCATTGTTAACCAAAGCTCACCTCTTGAAACTTGTTCTCGTCGCTGTTCATGATTCGAATTCGCAGCACCAGTTTTTCAGCGTTGTCATCGTTGAAGATGCAGTTAAGGTCGTCACCGAAACCTAAGATCAAGAAAACGCAGTGTAACTGAGCGAGAAAGTGGAGTTCATTTCTTTATAAAACGTTGAATGAAGCGTTACTCAACCCACCTGCATTGATCTTCTCTGCGATCTGCTCCATGGTCAGTTTGCGGTCGGTCATGTGCTTGCGGTCGAGCTCGATGCGCAGCAGCCACGGGGAAATGCGAGACACATCAAAGTCCGGCATCTCATAGTAGACGTTCACCCACTCCTGATCCTCGGCCACTACGGTCGTCTGAGGGTTGGGGTCGTAGTAGATGGCGGTGTTGGCAGTCACCTGGAAGACGACACTTAGTTTAAACCCAGTTTTTAAACGCTGTCAGATAAAAAAAGCTCAAGATATCTTACCTTCCTGAGGGTTGTATGCTCCAGTCGACACAGGATGTCCTTAGCCCTCTCTGCGTCGCGCGCCGCCTGACCCAGCAGGAAGACCGTCAGCGACGGCGTCTTGGGCCTCTTCGAGATGTTGATCAACTCTTTGAGACGAGGCACACCGAGCGTGACGTTCTTGGCCGACACTCCGGCGTAGTGGAAAGTGTTCAGAGTCATCTGGGTGGCTGGCTCTCCCAGCGACTGGGCAGCTAGAGCGCCGACCATTTCACCAGGGTGGGCCTGGAGGAGGAGGAAAGGAAGAATCGTTTCATGCTTTCACGTGAAAATGAAAGCTCAAACAGCTCCCAACCCCATCTGCTGATCTTACAATGGATTGGTTGAACTTGGTCTCTATCTCTCCCAGCAGCCAGTCGTAAGCCTCGGTGGACAGGCGGAACTCCTCAGTCATGCGTTTGGAGCAGAGCGTCGACCGCAGGTGGATGTTGAAGAGCAGAGTGGCGTTCTCCTGGGCCTGCCTGCTCAGAGGATCGTCGCCATTGACAATAACCAGCTTCTTACTCAGCTCGTGAACACCTGAGGAAGAAAACCAAGCATATGGGTTGAACTACACAACAATAATTAATTGTTAAACTGCTTTTAGCAGTTCTACACAACATTTGACATCAACTTGTAATTATTTTTTGTGATTTAGAAAGTTAAAAGAGATTTAGGTTTATTATTTTTCAGCTTTACCCTCAACCACTCGAAGGGGATTTAGGTCTGTTGGGGTTCGAGTGTTGATTCGGAAGATCTTCTGAGCGTTCCAGATCATTCTGGCCAGGTTGCATGGCAGCACCACCTACAGGCAAAGAGACATATTGCAGTTCATACAATTATGCATCATCTGTCAAGAGGCTTATAAGGATGATAGACATTCATCATAGTTCTAAGGTTTATTCCAAATCTTGTCAAATGTCAAAACACACATTTAGAGTCTTTTAAAATTTAAAAGCATGCAACATTTATTTAGATCCAACTACAAAATCATTTAAATCTGACCTCATTAAATAAATTCATGCAAATAAAACTGATTTAACAGGAAGTAATTCCTGGTTCTGCTTTCACCTGCAATGACTAATTGAAAACTTTAACACATTTCTGAACACTTTTTTACATTTCAGAATGTTTCTTTAGCTTGCCGACTGCTCATTGTGTGTACTGCTGTAACTGTTGCTGGCTTAATCTGAAGTCAGAGCAGGTTTTAAGAGTCCTTTTAGATAAATAAATAATGTTTTGCTGTCCTGCTGTGGACCACATGATCACGCACCTTACTGTCACCAGTGGGGAAAATCGCCCGCAGGATCTCCCTGTCCTCCCTCATCTTCTCAAACTCCTTCTCCAAGACGCTCTGCACGTGTGCATTAGTCAGCACGTCTTTCACCACGTCTTCCTGCAGCATCCTTCTCAACGCGCGCTCGTTGGTGCAGTCAAACCGAAACCTGGAGGGATTAAGAAGCGGGCGGGTGATTTCCTGATTCGGAACAATTAAAGGAGACCGAGTTGGTTCAGGAGTTTGGCATGCGTACTTCTTTTCGAACGCCTTGTTGGAGGGCTTCAACGTCGCCAGGTTTTGGAACTCGACGTTCTCTCCCGCCAGGCCGTCCTCGCCGTAACGCAGCTGAACCACCTGGTTGATGGAGTTTCGCACTGTGGCGTCGTACTTCACCATCACAGACTCCATAGATTTGATCAGACGACGCTGAATATAACCTGGAAGTAAAGCAGGAAGATCTCTTTTAGCTGACAAACGAAATAATCTCCAGCTGTTTCTGAAATGGCTGAAATAATTAATTATGATTAATCGACGATACACTCAAAAAACGTCCGTTTGCTGAAAGACAACATGTTTAGAGCAGTAATGAAGCCAAAACTGCACAATAAATATATACATTTGCATTTAAGATAAGAACCTCTACACATAACTCAAGTGTCAGAATTTTAGTAGGAATTATTTTAGCTGCAGATGCATCCTTGCAAATGATTCAATGTTCACTTAAAGGATGATTTTCTGTTGCATTTTAGGAAATAAATTGTTTATTTTCTTATCTAAAAAGGATTTAAATTATTTGCTTATTTCTAAAATGGTATAAAAAGAAGTAAGATGAAAATTCTGCAGAATGTGGCAATTTTTTAAAATAAAATTAATCAATCTTCAGAGTAATTGATAGAATAATGGATCAGTAAAGTAACTGCTTGCTGCAGCCCTCATGTTTTAGCCATGCTGCTGTGTGCACCGACCCGTCTCAGCAGTCTTGACAGCCGTGTCGATCAGACCCTCTCTGCCTCCCATGGCGTGGAAGAAGAACTCAGTCGGCGTCAGCCCAGCCAGGTAGGAGTTCTCCACGAAGCCTCGGCTCTCAGGACCGTAGTCGTCCTTGATGAAGTGAGGCAGCGTGCGGTGCTTGAACCCGAAGGGGATTCGCTTACCCTCCACGTTCTGCTGGCCCACCACAGCGATAACCTGAAGGACAAACGGGATTACACTCGGCTCAAACCAGAACGGTCCTCTCAGGTAATGGCTGGGCCGAGGCGTTTACCTGTGAGATGTTGATCTTTGAGCCCTTGGAGCCAGCCACCACCATGGACTTGAAGTTGTTGTACTCGGACAGCGACTTCTGAGCGGAGGATCCCGTTTTGTCACGAGCGTCGTTCAGGATACGGTTCACCTGGTTCTCGAAGGTTTGCCTCAAGGTGTTACCGGGTGTGGGTTCCAGCTCGTTGTTGTGAGCTTTTTCAATCACCTGGCAGATAAAAAGGAGTGAAATTAAACTCTGCTGTGCCACATTTCTAATGTTTCTTGCACAAAAAAAAACTAAATGGTTAATAAGTTGTTATTCTTTGTATTGAAAGAGTTTTCCTCACTTCTATCACATCCTGTTTGGCCTTCTTGATGGTGTTCTGGATGTCGAGGTACGTCTTGGCGTCAGCAATGGAGTCTCCAATACCAATGGAATGGCCTGTTGTTGCCACAAAGACATTGGTGTCAAAAAATGTCCAGTTTAACTCAAACTGAGACACTGGTTGTGTTTCCATTACGAATGTGCAAAAAGAATGTTCAATATTCCGCAAATATTGAAAAAGCAGTTTTGCAACCGTGTTGTTTACATTAAATAAGAAATGTAAATAAAATCACACATGCGTGTCCATGTAATTTTATGATCAATAGAAACAGCTATTTTATTTTAAAGTGTCAAAATTCCCAACTTTCCAAACAAAGTTGGCAGAATTCTGCTCATCTTTGCTGCATTTTTTATTTTTATTTCCAGTAAATATTTTCATGGACAGACGGACAAAAGGACATACGGCTGGACAGATGAAGAGGATGGATTGAAGAATAGATAAACAAGCAAATACATGGATTGAGAGACAAAAGTTTGTTTGGATTAAATAATAGATGGAAAACTGGACAGAACAGACGATGAAACATTTGATGGACAGGAAGCAACAGTCTGAGTGACAAGTGGATGGAGGAATGAAAGGAAGAGATGGACTGAAACTGGAAGCGACATTATACAGGCCAAGAAAATAAAATCTGGAAATATAAATGTTTTTTAATCCTAAACTGGAGTCTTGAATCAACTTGAATACGTTTCAAAGCAGTGGAGAAACCTTCCAGCAGCGTTCACTGTGGATGCGTCTCTTACCCTCGATGAGCAGCCAGTTGTTGACCACCGTCTGAATGTTGGAGTAGAACAGTCTGGTGATGTCGTGGCCCATCTCCAAGTAGGAGATGTGGACGAGGGAGCCAGCCGAGGTTCCCAGAGATTTCTTACATAGGATGCCCATGATCAACTCTCCGTTCTCCACTATGACCTGTTTGAAAATTAATTCTTAAATTAAGTAATCTGAGGCTGGTTCCTTGGTTTAAATCGGTAGGTGAAAATGTCTGCCCTGTACCTTGGTGTCGCCGGGGGAGATGTGTTTGTATGGGCCGCTGTCTTCATCGTCGGGGTGCGTGCTGTGGGTGCGGATCACGTTGATGTGTCCTGGAATGATGAGGCTGAAGATCTGCTTCCCCGTCCACAGTGGACGCGGTTTGAGAATTGCCGGCTGAGGCATCTTCCCGTCCCAGGTGGACAGGAACATCAGGAGGTTCATCACCTCACCCTGATAGAGGAGGGAAAACCTGCAATGACCACCGGCGATCTCACCCATGCATCTGTTAGGGGATCCTGCAGCAATCTACTCACCCGCTCCAAAAACACGTCTCTTTTAGTGAACTTGCGAACGGCTGTGAGGGTGTCCTGCACGATCCCCATGACGGGCCGGTTGGACTGGGGTGTGACGATCATCCGCGGCACCATGGCCAGCTCCTGGATCTCCGCCCTCGTCTCCAGCGACTGAGGGAGGTGGAGGTTCATCTCGTCTCCGTCGAAGTCAGCATTGTAAGGGGTGGTGACACTGAGAGGTGAAAAACAGACATCAGCGAGAGCAAAGACGATGCAGGAATCGCTAAGCTACGCCACGGATCTTTCATTTGTTCCTGCAACAAAAAATCCTAAATAATATTTGTAAAGAATTTGCAGAAATTCAATGTTGATATCCTGATGTACTCCCAATTTTTTTTAAGTGATCAACATTGGAGTCTCCTGCAAAATTTGACTAATATCCGTTGCCAACGTCATCAGTTGTAGCAACGTTTTGAATTCACTCCTTTGTTTATGTGCAAATGCAGAATCTTATGCAACTCAAGCTGATATCAGGGACAACAGCAATCCTGACTGGGACATTGCTCCTTTCTGTAAGAGCTGTTCAGGTTTAGTCTTCGTTGATACCTGAGGTTGAGTCGGAATGTCGACCAAGGCAGGATCCGAACTCTGTGCCCCATCATGGACATTTTATGTAGCGTGGGCTGTCGGTTGAAGATGATGATGTCACCGTCGCACATGTGCCTTTCCACCTAAAGTGATAAAGACAAATTATAGTTAGAAATGTAATTTATTAGCACCGATGTCAGTTGCATGTTTCTTATGAACAGATATGCACAGAGAAATGTGACCATGAGGGGCAGATTTTAAGATTGATCTGTTCTGATTGGGTTTTGTCCAATCAGAACAGAATCGAATCTTTTTTGATCAGTGCCTGCAGCACTGTAAAATAGACGCCACACAGGAACTTGTTGCTGAGGAAAGAAAACCTAAAGGGAACTATTTTCAGAAGCACGAAAAGTTGTTCACAATTTGAAAGAAATTTTTTTATCTTTGAGATGGTGGGCTGACATCACACTGATCAAGGGAAACACAGGGAATGCATTGGAGAAAAAAAATCCAAATGTCCAAGAATTTATCATCCGCTTCCACATTGCTCTTTGAGACAAATCAGAATTGATTGAACTTGGAATTTTCAGGTAAAAGCTTGCCAAAATCAAAAATGGGAAAATTCCCAATTATTCCCAATGGCTCATCTCTATTTGTGAACAAATATATGAACATTGTGTTGGTCTTGCCTTGTAGCCAATTTGCAGATGAAGGTCACTTGGTTTAGGGTGGAATCGCAGGTCGATTCTGTCTCCGTTGTCTCGGATAATGTACTTTGCTCCAGGGTACTGGCTGTTGCCTCTCCGGACCAATTCTTGCAATCTAATAAAAGCAATCAGAGCGAAATTAGCTGGAGTTACTCGCAAAGTTAGAACGATCCAGGACAAACTCAGGAGCCTCTCGGCTGTACCTGTCGATATTAAAGGGTGTGACAATCTCAGGAAACGTCATGTTGGCCGCAATGGATCGTGGCACGCCCACTTGGTCGATCTGCAGGTTGGGGTCGGGGGTGATGACGGTTCGGGCCGAGAAGTCCACGCGTTTGCCCATCAGATTACCCCTGACTCGCCCCTCTTTTCCCTTTAGACGCTGCTTTATGGATTTGAGAGGGCGGCCAGACTTTTGCATTGCCTGAAAAAACAGAAAAGGTCGTAGCAAAGAAGCGAAAAGATGATGATTAACTTCATACAAGCAGCTCAAATCCAGCTGGATCCGTATGCATACACACCCTTGGCAGGCCTGGTAATTCGTTGTCGACCATCGTGGCCACGTGAAACTGAAGGAGCTTCACATCCTCGGCGATGACATGAGCAGCTGCGCCACTTTGCTCGTTTCTTCTCAGCTGGTTGTTGATCTTCACGATGTCCGCCAGCTTATGGGTCAAATCGTCCTTTGAAACAGATTTTTAAAAATTTGTTAGACAATTTTAACAAGGTGTGACGTCGCAGAAACACAGAAGAATGATTTTAGTTTACCTGGTTGCGAGCCGAGCCCTGCATGACCACAGCGGGCCTCACAGCCAGCGGAGGCACAGGCAGCACGGTCACAATCATCCATTCTGGACGGGCGAACTTGGGGTCCATGCCCAAGATGATGTCTTCTTCGTCCGAGATGCGCTTGAAGATCTCGTGAACGCGTTCGGGACTCAGCAGGATTTTCTTCTCCTGGGAGTCTTCATTGACGTGCTTCCACTCGGCATACAGCTCCAAGCCCGAGCGTCGGATGCGAGGCTGGTAGCGCCCACAGCCACCGTGACCCTGAGAGGAATCCAATGGGTGAGTGGCAGGGAAACAGACCAGGAACAGCTGAGAAAGGTGAACAAAGACTCATATTAAATACCTTCTCCTTTGAAATGTCCTCCTCCGTCTCCTGTGGCTCCATTCCAAATTTGTTGTCCATCTCTTCCCCTCCCTCACATATGTTTTTGCCTTTGCACAGCTCATAAACGTGGGTTAGACGCTTCCTCGGCTGGCCCTTGGATTTCGCAAGGATTTCTTTGATCTTCGGATTGTTCTAGAAAGGAAAGCAAAAACATAACTTAGAGCGACAAAATGTAATGTAGAAAACGCAGAAGATCAGGATTATAATAATGTGGTAAAAAAAAACAACTCAATTTATGAGTCAATTTTTTATTAGTTTTCTGAGCTATAAAACTCATATGAGAACAAAGTAGTTAATATTAGTCTGCCATTCCCACATGTGGTGAGTCAGATAGAAACAAAAGCTAAATGTATTTATTTATTTTCTAAAAATGTTAAAATAACATAGCAGAGCAGCAAAGAAAAAATGTTTTTTATACTATACTATGTAAGTATAGTATAGTAGACCATGTGTTACTGATAAAATGTAGTGTCAATTTTAAATTCACATGAGACGTTATTTTACAAAAATATTATTTTGTTGCCATTATTTCAGCACCTGCTAAATTCTGCTTTTTAAGTAGCTTTGCTTTACAAAAAAACATTAACTTAGTCATACAAGTGTGCGACATTTACTGCTTTAATTGCTGAAACTATGAATTGCAGCTATACAAATAAACTAATTTGAAGTAGGATTTCTGTTTTAGGTTAAATAATATGTCTGTCTCACAAAAGAAAAAGTGTAATGAGAACAAATTCTTTTTGGGGGGAATCATAAGGCCCTAGCTTTGAGCAGCTTGGTGAAGGCAGAGTGTTTCTGGGTATCTGCAACTTTTACCTCACTGGTTTAATGTCATAGTGTCTGGCCATTTGTTCTTTACGGGATGTTGTGAATCACAGTATTAATGTCAAAATTAGATTTGAACCACTGAACATTAAGTTTAAGTGTGAAATATTGGCTTATAATCAATATTTACAGTAATAAACTGTAAGTACTTACGGAATCCACCAACAGTTTTGAGCAAAAGAAGCAGACGCATCGAAGAATCTTCATTATTTTTGATATGAAGCCGACGTGGAAAACCGGCTTTGCCAGCTCTATGTGTCCGAAGTGCCCCGGACATTCAGTCATGTTGCCTGAAAGAACAAATGTATCGTAAGTGAGAGGTTCACAACCTCAGTTTGGGAAAGAGATGTCTGGTTATGTTTATTGCATGAAATTTAGACATGTCAACACTTTACCTGCACATGTCTGACATCTACCACTGCGTTCTATGACCCCTTGTCTTGGATCCATAAGGCCACCAAGCTTAGGACGTCCTCCTTCTGTGGTTTCGGGGTATTTGATACCCCCTTCAGTAACCGACATCCGTTTCTGAAGAAGACAACACATGGTAAAGTTGGAATAACCACAATCATGTTTTCATACATACCAAAATACAGAAGCATTTAAAAATATATGTCATTATAAAGAAGTTACTTTATAAAAGATTTACAACTTCTACAGAAGATTTAATTTCCAAAACGGAAAATGTTAACACTGCTTAGAAAGTAGAACAATAATTTCACACAACTTTCTTCCATATAGAAACACACTACAGCATATAAAAATAACAGCAAAATACATAAAATTTGTGTTTAATGAGTTTTTTTTTTATTTATAATACCAGATAACAGATCGTAAAGTACACGGCTAAGTAGTAAAAAAAATTAAAAGCCATTGTAAACAAAAATGATTTACGATGGCCCCACAGACAACATCGAACGTTTTAACAAGGGGTTTAATTCATGGGTCGTTTCAAAGTGTTGTGCTTTAAGTTTTTTGTTAACTTCCTGCAACATGCTAGTTAGCTCAAGCTCCAGCCTAACACAGTTAGCTAGGCTAGGCTAACAGCAAGACTTTCCAGTTGCAAACAGAACCATGTCTTTGACGAAAGTGTTAACTACTTCGTTAACCGATAAAACTGCACAATTTAATGTGGCAACTATTAAATAGCTCATTAATAGGAAAATAAATCCCACCCCAAAACAGAAAACCTACAAGTTCATCTGGGCTGATGACGCCGAACTGAACTCTCTTGATCGTGCGCAATGGGCATGCGCTGTCACCGGAGGGCGGTCCGTGCATCCTGTCTATTCAAAGAGACGCGTCCTTCCTCGGCACGCCGCTTTGTGAGCAGGAACAGCCTGTAAATTGTCACCTCGACTCCGGCCAGGCCGCCAACGGTGACCGGAAAGTCTCCGAAGGCAATATTCCAGGTGCCTTTGTTGTCGGCTGCCTTTGGAGCTGAGTAATTTACGTTCAGTTCCTGCCTACACAGACCAACTACTGCTCCCTCCCCTTTTCCGATCTACTAACCTGAGCGCTCTAAGCGCTTCTGAACGTTGAGCAGCCCAACGCTTGCTTATATAGACGGAGAGCATACTACGGGGTTCCCCACTCAAAAACACAAGGACTGTTTGCTGAGAAGGTGGGACAAGCAACTCCGTAGTAACGCGCTCATTGGCTTTTGAAAGTAGCTTTATGAATAATTAATGAGATTGCACGCACAGCCAATCAGAGTATACGTTATTTTCCCTAGCAAATCATAGCTGAAGGCGGGTGCAAATATTGTGGGAGCTCATTTTTATTGGCTTTCTTGAAAGAGAAAGGGCGGTGCATATTGTGCTTTGCATGAAACTCATAAATATTTAGTAGACACTCTCTGGATTGGTTGATTTTCTCATTAATATTTAGCAATGGGAAAGGGAAACCCAATCGCGATGAAGAAATCTACCTATGTGAAATAATTCAGTGAAAATCCACCCTTTTTCCGATATTTGCCGAGGATTGCCGATTGAACTTTCTTCCCTCTGAGCAAAACTAAAAAAAATCTCTGTTCTCTCGTTCGTCTCGCTCTGGATCAGCCTGTGCTCTAAGAAAAGAGGCTCAGAGCTAAAGGCCTAGTAATGTATTTAAAGAAACTAGGGGAGATTGTTAAAAAACATAACAATTTTAACTTTAAAATATTGTACAGCGGAGCGTTTTTGGAGTTACTTCCCGTGCCTGTTAAGTTTTGCTTTTTTCTTTTAGTACATTTTTGGATCTTTGGGACTTAATCGCAAGCATCGGACTTGACTACGACGGATAGCCGTGCGGAGGTGGGGGAGTTTCGGCGTGACGCTTAGGAAACCCTGGGGGAAGCCTGAACTGTTTATTTAAGGCTTATTTTTTGACATAACTGGAATATTTCGACAAATTGGTTTTATGAATTTGATCTATTTCAGATTTTATCGATGACTTGTTGATGGGTTTCTTATATTTTTACATAAATGGACCGCATTCTCCTAGGCCACGGCTCGGGGTACATCAGAAAAGCAATGGTTTTGGCGCTTGTGTTACTTAAAATGATGGTTCGTGTTATCGCATAACAATTGAAATTGCCCAAAAATGACATGTATATGACTCAACTACACCTCCGCAGGTAGTATATATATATATTTATACATATATATTAAAATATCTTTTTCGTATTAACAAAACTATCTCCGAATAGTTCACACTACTCTAATCAAAACTGTTAATTCTTTCTAACATATTTATAAAATGTATTCGTCCTCTTTGCTACTATTATAAACGGTATATTTTCTCACTACTTGTGTTCATGTGTGAGGCTTACAGTAATTCTGTCAGGTAGACTCGACGGTTTAGTTTCGTGCCAAACGTCGCGTTAACGTTTTAATTTTAACCGTACAAGCAGCTGCTTCTACTGCTCATTTAGACATTATTAGACGTGTGCTTGATGAAAAAACGTAGACATGTTCACTAACGTTCAGTGTAAGGACCGTTAATACAACAGTTAGCAAGCAGCCTTCTCTATTAGCACCCAACATGGCGATGATCAGCTATACGGTTCTTGTTGTTAGCGAGGAAAGATGGAGTCTGGAATATTCTCTCTGACTTGAAGGGCGCAGACAGGCACCTACCGGTTAAAAATACAGTCGAGCTCCGTAGCTGATTAATAAAGCGTAATAAGATAAGTAAATAGCCATTAAAATGTCAGAATGGGACGTTATTAAAAGCCTGAAGCTAGCTTCTCAGAATATTCGAGCAGTGGAGTCTATGTAGAAGCCACTTGAAGCCATTTTGTTAGCTTACTACCTATTTCTGTGAAATATATGATCACTGTTTTGCGAAATACTCTGTTATAACAAGTTAGACACGACGAAAAATAATCATATTTAGTAGTTATTATGTTCGAGTGTCACATAAATAATAATAATAAAACTGTTGTTTAATACACAATAAATAATCACAAAGAAAAAAGGACAAAGATGCGTTCGGCATGGAGGGAAACTGTGCTTGTTTCTGTTCAGGTAAGATCATTTGACAACAAATCGTTTCCAATTTAAGCATATAAGTAAGTCGAAATATGTGTTCGTTCGTGCCCTAATTGGAGGCAAAAGCTAAAGTGTGCCTTAATCTTCTTACTGGTGTAATTGCGTAATGTCAGACTGATTAAATATTTACTAAATGTACCTAAACAGTAATGATGCCCAACAAACGTGTCTTGTCACATTGTATTACTTGCTGGTTAAAATAAAGACTATGAACCTACACAATGGACTGTGTGTGGATAATTTCATGTTAATTTTACATTTATGTTTCAGCTTCCAGAATCAGAGAGCACATTTTTTTAGGCTTAAAATCGTTAAAATGTTTGCTGTTTTTTGTACATCTTTTTTACGCAGGTCCTGAAGGAAAAGCATAACAGAGGCCAAGATGACAGATAAAAATCACATCTACAGCATCCATATGTATTCATACATTTTCAGTATTCAGTTATTCTAACAAACAGAAAATAATCTGCATATCCTCTAGGTCAGGAATGCAAAGAGAAATCTGACAGTAAATTACTTTGTTCACCATGTGCCATGCTATACAATGAGTATACAAAGGATTCCTTATTGGCTCCCCCCTCTGGCTTTCGCTGAGAAAGGCCGCCACAGCCAAGATATTTCACAACCTTATTATAAAAATGTGAACATGCGAGGCTTTTAAACGAGCGCCCCCTGCCGGTGCAGAAGGACTTGTACCTCACATGTGATGGTGTCAGGTTTTCTGTTTGAGTCATCAATGCAGGTGAAGCCAACAGTAGTAAAATGTGATTGTAAAACTGCCTCTCCTATAATAATAATCCAGAAACACTCCAGATGCTCACCAGCACTGATGGTGTGGTTGTGGAATAAATTTAATGACAATCAGGGATTTGTTTTGCACAAACTTAATCTTTTGGTGGAAACAATTACTGTCATCTAAACAACTAATTGAAGTGGTGACTTATTTCTAGTTGGTAAATCTGTGTCAGGCTTAAAGCCTCTGCAAATCTGCAAATAATTTATAAATGGTTCAAATCTGTCCTTTTATTCTTAAACCCTGAAATGTTAGTACAGTGCTTATAAGGGAAGCTAGAGTCATTTTACCTTATGGACAAATGTTTTTAATTTTGGAGGCAATGATAATTACTTTCTTCCAGTTAAACATCTACAGCACTATTAAGACAAATATCTCTATCTGATTTTAATCTGTTTAATGTCTTGTTTTCCTTCTTTTGAGAAGTATTAAGCAAATGTTCTGCTTGTAAAAAAAGTTTTCTGCCTGCAATTTTTTACATTTAGAGAATAATTTAATTTACTAGCGCTGTTCTCTAGGGTGGATAAATATGCAAAAGGAAAAATGAAGTAAAAAAAATATTTCTAACATTTATCATTACATCCCACTTAAATTTACCAAAATAAGAAATAAGATTTCCATACGGAGCTAATAAAGCACCTTTTAGTACACCTCTGAATTGGAAACCACATTAACGCTCCATAATATCCTGATTTGTGAAACCTACTGATAATAAAAACCGACTGATGTGTTGGTATGTTGCAGACCAGGCTACCTTTTAATCATAAAAAAATAAAATTAAAAACAAAACCTAGATGTAATAATGTATTTCGTAGGCATTAAAAGTCTTAATTATGTGCAGATTCTACTTTAATATTTATTTTTTATTTTAATATCTCACTCTTTGCCTCTTCCATTGTTTTTTTTTTACACAGCCAAGTTGAAAGGAAACATTTTCATGTTATCCTTTCATGTTTTTAATAAACTTGTCTTGTTTTATTAGCAGACAAATTTATAGTCAGTAGCAAGTTGCACATTTGCAGTGCTTATTTTAAATTTATTATTTTAAATTTCTTAAATCGGGTTATTTTTATAATTAGTGAATGTCTAATAATGAAACAACAAAGTTATTGATTAAGATAAAAAGCTTTGAAAATATTTATTTAACGCTACAGACACCCTAATCTGTGTTGAAATAATCATTGGTAATTTATGACGTAACGTGTAATTTGGTGACTATAATGGTTTCCCCTTTCAACAGAGACATATTATCTCTGCCAGAGTTAAATAAATGTATCTCACTGTCTCTAAGACGAATGAATGTGATTTTTCTGCTTCTGTCTGTTTTCGAGGCAGGCTTCCTCTGAAGGCTGCTGGTTCACATATGTAGGGGGAGCTGTTGTCTGGTACTGATGGACAGTGACTGTGTGCTTTCAGGCTCGGAAGGAGGGGCCACGTCAAGCAGGAGAGGCAGTCAGACGCAGAGCACGGTAGAAGAAGCAGAATGAGACGATATTTGATTTATTCTGAATGAAAAAACCAGAACATTAACCCCGATCTGCTAGCGAAATAAAAGCTCAAACTTTTTCTTTTTTTTTTTATGAGTGGATGTAACTTTCTCCAAAAGATTGTGTAAAGTTTTTGTTTTGTAGTTCTTTTTCTGAAACCCGTCCGCACGCTGAAAGAGGAACTTTTTGTTTGAGTTGAGCGCCAGGCGGCTGTTTTGCAATGTGAAAGCGTGACGCGGGGATGGGGGCATGTTTCTCAGAGCTCACAGGAACAGGCCAGCCCACTGGAGCCCATGAGGGAATGTCCTGTTCTCTGGGTGTTTGTTTTGGCTGATGTCAGCCGCCACCGAGCGTCTTCTTCTTCTTCCTTTCATCCTTCCCCGTCAATGTCCAAACGGCCCTTTTTGAAGCCCTCCTTGTTCTCAGGACCCTTTTCTTTCAGTTTTCCCTCTGGCTCGCTTGCAGGAATCAGGAGACAGAAAAACGAACGTTGAGCCGCCTTGTACTACGGGGAGGATTCACCATGAATTTTTATCTTTTTTAGAGTCCTTCAATCATTTCCTGGAACTATCTGGGTGCTAAATTAATTTCTCCTGATCCCAAACTCACCCTGCAATCAGCTTAGTGCTAATCTCAGGCTCTTACAGTGCAGCCAACTCTTGTCTGGGCAACACTGCTGCACTGAGCTCTCCTCTGTTCTCATTTTACAAGGTTTTGACCCTTGGCACCGTCTGTCCTGCTCCCACTCTGTCATTCTTTTCTCATTCAAGCAGTAGGAAAGCTTCTTTTTTTACGCTTGTCCTACTGAATCATCTTGCTTTATCTTTTTTTTTGTTCGAACCTTGTGTTTTTTTTTTCCTTATTCAGGAATTCCTCACTGCTTTCAGAACTCAAACCATCTTTGTACTCTCTCTGATTCTCCTTCTCTGCTTTAATCTTCCCCTTCTTGTTGTTGTTTGGTTGTCTCCGGTGTCTTTTTTTCCCCTGTTTTTATTTCCTTTGCTGATTTCCTTGGCACGATGCCTGTTACATTTGCTTCGCTTTGTTTGTCTTCTTGCTTTCAGTCTCCCCCCTCCCTTTTTCTTTTGAAGTCAGTCACCAAATTTGTGATTTTGTGTTTGATTTCAGAGTCACAGTCCCTTTGTGTCGCTGCGCTTCCTGTGAGCTTCGCTCAGATTACCCTTCCTTCCAGAGGGCTGTCACTGAAGTGCTATTTAAAGAGGCGTGCAGAAGAGCAAGGCTTGTTTACAGCGCCTTCAAACTACAGGCTGTCTAGAAACAGGAAGTACCATCACCTCAAAGGACAGCAGCCAACACACAGCCACTTCCTCCGCCTCCTCCTCCTTATGACTGAGCAGTCGCTCCAGTAAAAACAACCCTGGAGCTTATCAGAGAATTATTCGCCCCTCCCCTCCGCCGCCCGCCCCTCCTGAATGGCGCACACACACAGCAAGCTTTTCAGCCTCCACCGTGTCCTATGTGGCTTTCTCCTTTTTCTCCCATGCCTACAGACCTCCTCTCTTTCCAACCGTCACCCCCTTTGCCAGGACAGCATGCCTGAGTAGCTGCCTGGAGATGAAGGAGCTAATTAATTTGATTTAGCCATACCCTCTCTCTTTCTCTCTCTCTCTTTCTCTCTTTGTGTCAGTGGAAAAACCAGCCGGCCGCCCTCCTCCACACCGTATCAGCCAGTCCCCTCCCAGATAATTTTCCACCTATCCTTTCTAGTCTCCTTTGGCAGCATCCGCTCTCTAAACCTTCCCGTCCCTATTCCCCTCTGCTTGTTTTCCTTCCTGTTACACAACCACATTTTGCCAGCGGGCTGCTGCCAGCCAGTCTGCTTCACTCCCCACACCCAGGGGCGCAGCTTTGTACCATCTCAGGTGTATGCTCACATTATAACACGCCGCCTACGCCCTATAGGGATTCAACTTTCAGGTGTATAAATCTCGCTTAGTCATGGATTTACTAGAAGAAAAATCTTGTAATACTATATGCTATTATACACTCATAATCTCATTTACACATGCACAAACTGCTGCTCAATGCAGAAAATGGCGACAAAAACATATATATTTTGCCCTTTGCTTTGGCGCCCCCTCTGGCGGCGCCCTTATGACGCCCGGACCCGTCTAAATCCTGCTTTTCATGCATTTATGTCCTCCCGTTTACCCGGGGTAATAGAGAGGACACGCTCGCTGGAGTTCACCGACTCAGGCGACCTGAAAGCGGCCATGTGAGCCTCCGGTGGATGAAACCTCCCGTGTGTCACTTGATACGTCGATGGATCCGCCTACCGTGTTATAATCAGGCAAGTCTAGAATAGCTGTGTAACGGTCTAACAGCACTTATCAGGTGACTGGATGAAACCCTTTCTGTGCCTCCAGCAGGCCTTTGGGATCCATTCAGACCAGTTCTAAGCGCTGGATGAAAGCGTTTCCATCACTCACTGTTTATCTGCAGGGTTCTGATTTTTAATTTTTTAAAATCTTTTTGTCAGGCTTATGATTCTCTGACGCCTTAAACATTTAAAGCACCTCTGTATGCTAATTATCTCAAGGTAGTTTGTGTTTTTATATTCTATTTTGTTGCTCTTTAACCCAAAGATGGTTTAATTGTGATTCCCAGTGGAGTCATTATTGCTGTCATAAGGAATATAACCATAAAACAGGTTGTTTGTGTATTTACAAAAGGCAAAGTGTCATCTTGTGCAGTAATTTAGGAAATCAACGATGAGCTAATTATTGAAGTAAACCTAGTGAACTACTGGAAATAACTCACAAATGTTTGAAAAGCGCAACTTTTGAGAGAAAAACATCCCAATAAACATTTTCAACATAATCGCAGATGCTGCTAACATTGGTACCCCTAATAAAAATTTGATGTAATAAATGTAACTGAAGCGTTTTTGTATTTTATGCTTTTTTAATTTCAGAACATTTAACCACTAACTCACAAGTTTTTCTTTCTCTGTGGTACAAACATAACAAGACACAGAGGGCCATTGCTTTCAGTCACATGCCTAAAAGGAATGGATGAGGGCCCAGTTGTATATTAATTATGCCACCATGCGGTGTGAGGGGGATGGGTGGCGAATAAAACATTAGAAAAATACACTGTTGAAACCTTGCAAACTTAAACTTTTCAAATTTTCCTAACTTTTCTG
This sequence comes from Phalloptychus januarius, assembly GCA_902982915.1. Taxonomy (NCBI): domain Eukaryota; kingdom Metazoa; phylum Chordata; class Actinopteri; order Cyprinodontiformes; family Poeciliidae; genus Phalloptychus; species Phalloptychus januarius. Next base: position 8,311,467 of record CADWAE010000462.1, read on the forward strand.
GCCTTTAAACGTGTCAACAACATGCAGGAAATCATGAGATCTTTGAAACAGCAGAGCATTTTAAATACAAATGACAGAAAACTGAAAACCAGTTGTCATCAGTCTCTTAGCAGAATAATCTATGATCAAATCAACTCTCCCAACTCCCGTCCCAGAGAGCTTCAGCCCTGCAACTTTTAAACACGTCCCTGCTCCAACACAGCTGAATCAATTACTTGAATTGCCTCTTCAAGTTTGGCAAATGCCTGGTAATGGTCCATTTATTTGATATAAACGTGTTGGAGTCAGGATGCATCAGAAAGCTGCAGGACTGGAGACCTCTGATTTAGAGAGACGTGCAAAAAAAAAAAAAAAAAGGTCAAAGACAAACTTTCTGTTTACTCCAGCTTTGTGAAATGTTAGAGTTGAAAACCACCTCGCGTTGTTCTGGCAAAATGACACTGAACTAAGTATTAGCAGCAGGGATGCCAGTAATTGTTCTGTAATTGTGCTCCACTGGTAATTTAGTCAAAAACAATTGTTTTTCTTTAAGTGGGATTTTTCCCCTTGAGTAAATGTACTTAAATTAAATGTTGGATTTTGTCTCAGTGTGATAACATGCAACTGCAATAAACTTTGAAATAATTCACGATTGTTTACATGTCTTTATAAGGAGGTGATACTACACTCAGGTGACAGAAATATTCTCAAGATTAACCATTAACGACTTGCTGACCTTTAAAGATGAAATCTTAACGAACATTAAGTAACTAATCTGCTTTTTTATGTGTTCTGTAACATAAAATGTTGACATTTCTCCTGTGCTTTGAAAACCAGTTGGTAGCGCATGAAAGCACGTTAAGCTCGAGTCCTTCCTGGTGGAGCTGTTGCACAGATTTTCTGGTTATGTTGCTGCCCTGCTTCTGTAAACAGAGAAGTATTAGCAGAAGGCATGCTCCAGCACGCTCGCCTCTCTGCCTGTGTCTACCGAGGGCTGGGTGCTCAAGACACCGCCTCTGTGTCTCTAAGACAATGCTGTGGGATTAAACGACACTTTATCTTAGTTCATGTGAAACTTCAAAAGTAAACAAGCCTGGTGCTGCTTTTGCAGCGGCAGAAAATAGCCTCGGTTTCATCACTGCGTTTCTGTGCTCGTGTTTCTCTGTGCAGAGTTGGCTGCTTCGCAAAGCCGCAGCTTCCTCTTAGAGAAGTGACATCTGAACTCCCCCGACTTTGATCTCCGGCTCAGTCAGCTGGAGAGCAGGTTAGTCATCCTTCTGTGACTGGGAATGTTTACTAACATTTTTAACGTGCCTCTGGATTTCTTCGCCATATCCGTGAAAGGAGAAGCACAGCCTGAAAGTTGGGGGAAATGCATGAATATGTTTCTGATTGTGTTGCAACTGCTGTTAGCACTGCAGCTGTTTCCCATTCATTTAAGCGTCAGGTTGAAGGCCTGACATAAAAAAACAAAAACCAAAGACATGCAAAACACAGAGTTGTTGATCACACTGCTAGAAAAACAGCCAAAATGCAAGTGTGACTGTGCATTTTGGGCCCTGACTGAGACTGCAAGCCTTAACTTTCTCATTTAATGCGAGACATCTGACTCATGCAGCTGTTTTACTGGAAGCAGGAAGTCTAATTTGCAGGTCATTGGAGGTCATATTTCAGGCCTGAATCACAGCATTGGTGAATTTTGCAGTCCTGCTTCACCCGCAAAACTCAAGAACACAGAAATAAAAATCCTTCTGTAGCTGTAGCTCCGTCAGACATAAAACATCCATGGAAATTTTTGCTCAGTTTTTAATGACTACGGTTATGTAAACTGCACTATAAAGACGCGTGCAAATATGGTGCATGCATCTTTATAATATAGAAAGTGATTCTTGGTTAGCCCTCTAACAGCATGTCAACTTGTGTCTGCACATCTTCTCACAATTTGTGTGTGCTTTTTTTTGGTTCCAAAATTATTATTAGGGTTTCATGTTTGCTTTTGCTATTATTATTTTTTTTATATATTTTTATTTTTAATACTTTTTTATTTATCAAAAGCAATAATTAAAAGTAATAAAAAAATAAATGTTCTCTTTTAGCAGTTTTAATCACTTATTTTATTCTGTAGCAAGTTTCTATTTTTCCCTCTCCCACCTTAATTTCTTTAATAAGAACAAAAATATTTTACCAATTTTAGCCACTAAACAGTTGGCATAAATAGGGCAGTGGCAAATTATACCTTCACAAATTTAGCTTTTTGTAACATTTTTAAAAGCTTGTTTTCTTTTACAGTTGGTTATTTTTTTCCCGTTTCCTACCAAATACCTCAATGTTTGGTGGCAGATGGACATCGTCCTCATCGACCTTACTTGACACTGATTAGTTGTTTCACACCTTGTAAGTGTTAGTTAACTTTAAATATTGACTACTGTATCCAGGTAGCTATGTTCCTGTTATCCTTGTGAGATTAAACGCACATTTACCTTAGATCTATGAAACAGCTTAATGGTTCATCGTCTGTGATGAACCCACCAGGTCTTAAATCATCACCTAGGCCACAGTGTCAAGCTTCTAGCACCATCTTCCCTCTTGATCCTGCAGCTTCTTGGTGCTTGTGCACCACTAATGTTTTGGTGACTTCTTATTAGCCTTATCAGGACTACGGACGAACATCTGCCAAAATAACCTAGCCTTTCATTCTCACAGTGGGCTGCCAGGCCATCTGAACATCTCAACTTCATATATTTGTCCTTCTTACGTTCGTGGGGCTCCCACATCCGATCTTCCCAGGGGACTGGAAGCTCCAGCAGCATATTTGCTTAACCGACCCTGATGCGAAGACCAAATCTGGCCTGATTGACGTCTTTGCTATGCGCTCTGGAAACTTTATCTGCCTTCCAAGATCTTCTCTTAACTCTCAGTCATGGGCTGTGGTTAGCAGCTGAAAGGTCGAGGTTTTGTGTGCCGTCTGAACTTCTCCTGCTCTCACGAAGATGATACTCAGCCTTACTGGGAACTTGTGTTTCCTTTGCTGGATTCCGGTACAAATGGCATCAGCTACTGGCTTCTGCATCACTTCCCCTGGCTTTAAGGCAGCAGCTTGTGCTCTAGTGAGCCTCATCCTGGGCCCAGTGGAGATGCTGGTGATTCTGCATCACGAACACCGACTTGATCAGAAACTTGAGTCTTGCTGGCTCTGACTTTCAAAGCTCTGCCCTCTGCCCAAGTTATCCCCCGAATGGTTGCATTCCAGTTAACCCAGCTGGCCAGATCTGCGCCTGGACCATTTGATGCGTTTCGGCTCTGGTGACTTCCAGCTCTCCTGCGAGTCCTGTGAAAGTGGAACTGCAGTTTGCTGTTCTCGTGTCCATAAAGGGCAATTCAGAAGGTTTTCACAAAGTTGTATTTTCCCTCATCTTTCCCATTTTTAAGAGTGTGTTAGAAAAACAATCTTCCTACATGGTATCGCTAAGGAAAAAGGAAGCCATTTATTACACATTAAAAGTTTCTGGACACAAGATAACAGGAAAAATTGTTTCACTCATTTATTTTACAGGAATTTCTAATGTTACTGAATTTCTGGGGTTATCAAAATGGTGACACATTTTGTTTAGGTGTAATTAAAATTTTTTCATTTTCCACTGATTTAATGTTTAATTAACTAGCTATTTTTTTAGGAATTTTGGTTTTGTAATTATGTATATATTTTAAAGGATTTTACACTTTTTATAAGGAATAGCAAACATAAATTTGATAAAAATAACAATAGATTTTAAATTTATTGTACAATGTTTTTTTTAATCTAATTATAGGACTGTTCCATTAAAAAAATGTCTGAGTACTTTATAAAGTCAATTTGCATTCAAAACTGCATTTTTAACCTCTTTATCTAGATGTTATTTGCTTGGTTCGAGACCGAGAAGTATCAGTTTTGATTTTTGTTTTGCTCAGTTTTTATTTACGACTAAAATAAGTTGAGGTTTATTTGATTATTTTAGCACCTAATCAGATCAGGTTTTATGTCAAGGCACTTTACAAGACGGTGACACCGTCAGAGAGGATTTAAAGTATCTCTAATATTAAAAATTGATGCATGCTGTCCAGTTTTGCAGCTAAATCATCACCATCGTCTCTCCCAGTGAACACAGAACTCAACCAGAGATGTTGCTATCAAAAACCCTTACAGAAGAGCCTCAGTCCGGTAAAGTTTAAATTCTTAGGTTGTAGTTTATCCAGCCGTCGTAATCAAAGTAATTCTACTTGATGAAAAGTTTAGAAAGGTGAGGTAAAACAGAAAAAATAAACCGTCTCACTAAATGACACGGCTCAGGCTGGCGTCCACCTACTGCTGTTATGTGCCCTGCAGAAGAGAGTTACAATGTGAATCACGCTGGAAAATGGGCATTTTTTTGTGTCTTCCTTTGTATGTTAAATACGTTAAACTGCACATTGTTGTTTTTATTTAGGACAGCATAAATTCAAGATGATTCAAAGCGTGAAAAGAAAGTTAAATAAATAGTTGGAATGTTTGAACATCCATTCGTTGTCGTTCATCCACGTTCGTTCTTGGAGATCAAAAATACTTTATCGATCCCAGAGAAATGTTAAATGACATTGTAATTTTTATTACCAAAGATTCTCCTGTAGCAGTCAGTATTACAGCGGTAATGAACACTCCTCTGGCTGAAGACTCTCATGTCTCGTATGCGATGTTATTCCTGCTTTGCAGAATAATCTCCAAAGGTTCCAGAGAAAACCCCCAGATCAGAACCAGATGTCTGGAGAAAAAAAAAGAGAGTAAAATCAGTTTTTTTGTTTTTATGTAATTTAGTTTTTCCTTCTCATTTCTGAGCTGGTAGATGATGCCAAACAAACAAAAACCCAGTCGGAAAAGTTGTTTTAATCGCACAATCTAGCTGGTATCATTTGTGTGCCTCTGTGGGAAGTCGTGCTGGTCCGTTAAAACCGACCCGCGACTCATTTAGTCAGTATTTTGTCTCAAAGGAAATCATTTAAATAAGTCTTGATGTGATAATTGCTCGGAATTTGTACCAAGATGGCTTCCTTAGTTGTTACATCTTTGCATATTCAGTCGTCTCGCTTTATAGCACAGCATGAAAAGCTGCGATCACGTTTGACCGAACAGCCATGAATAGGCATAGATGGACGATGGGGGTGTCTCTGAATACGAAGCTGGCGACCGGCTGCGGCCGCAGAACAATGCTGGGACACATGCATGGACTGAGCGCCTGGCTTGCTCCACCACACACACACCCCCGCCCCCACACACACACACACACATTGTTTTTGCCAACGGGCAGTTTGCGTCACACACAGAAGGGCTCTCTCTGCTTTGTCTTTTCTTAATTTCACATCCAGTTTTCATGTTCCGTCTCTCTCTCACACACACGCACCCTGGAAATGCTTTGAAGACGTGCAACAGCACACGAGAGAGGATGGAAGTAGCAGGGGGGATTGGAGAGGGGGAGCCGAGGAGAGGAAAAAAAGTTTGTTCAACTCCATGAGCCAGAGAGGTCACAGGAGCAACAACCAGCCTCAGAGCGGTCTCCATGGAGACGAGTGTGGCAGCGTACAATGACGCTGAGATAGAGTGATGAAAGAGAGAGAGGGAAAAGAATGGAGGGGAGGCAGGGGGAGGTTGTTGGCGTCAAGGTTCACTTGCTGTGTACTTGTGTGAGAGTTGCTGCTTGAGGGAAGGGGTGTGTGTGTGTGTGTGTGTGGACCGGGCGGTTTCCACTCAGAGGGACAGTGGGACGTGTGATGGTGGCAAAGCCAAGCAGGACTCCAACTTTCTTCCAACGGGAACTTTTCTGCTCTCTTGTTGCAACGTAGACTAAATCTAGTTCTCCAGAGCGACCCATGGAGGACAAAGACACAGACTTTAAATTTAAAGGGAACCTATGATGAAAAATTCACATTTTGCACATTTTTATACTTTTAAAAACAATAAAAGCACTTAAAAAAATAAATATACAATGAAATTAATCACCCATCCAGACACCAATATGTTTCTTGGTGTCTGGATAATGAGCTGTTTGAAAAACCTTCAGAATGTAACATCAAAAATCAGCAAGCAAAGTCCGTTACCTAGCAACCCCAGCAAATCCCATCCCGTCACCTAGCAACCCCAGCAAATCCCAGCCTGTCACAGGGTTTCCCTCACTGTATTATAAGCCTGGCGGGCCACCAGGCTTTACTTGTGCCCCAACCAGGCTGAGCATTACTTATTTATTGAAGTCTTTTTGAAATGTTTGCATTTTTAAGGCTCTGTGTTCAGTTATTAATCTTCCAATCTTTTAATAACACATAACTATCAAGTGACATTTTCAGCGGCGGGCCGCTGGATGAATGACTGCCCTAGCACCCGACAACCAGGCTTAGGAAGTTTTCTGGGGGAAACCTTGCCAGCACTTACCAACCCAAGCGGAGGTCCAGATCATGTGGTCAGCTAGTTTTACCCCAGTATGTGCTGTACAATGCCTGCTGGGAAAAAAACAAGCGTTTTGATGTTGGCTTACCTTTCAAAAATCACTTGCTGTTTTCTTGACGCTTGTGCTGGAGGCTTCACGTCTGCTTTTCAAAGATGTATGGTTGTATACTTGCGCATTTGTTTGGTGCTATTTTTCTGTGCGAGTGTAAACTCGCTATTTTCCTGCTACTATTTTCCTGTGTAAAATAGGAAAGTGTTAACATTGGGCTCGGGGGCGTGGCCAGAAGCAGCTTATATGGATTTAAAGTGACAGAGGCCCTAAAACATGAAATGAGCTCTGAAATGAGCTCAAAATAGGCAGAACTGTGCAAACTAAAATCTCATTTTCTGACAATAAATTTGTGCTAAAAATATAATGAACATGTTTTTATAGATCCATCGTAACCTGTTCAAGGAAACCCAATAGGTCGCCTTTTAACCTTTTAACCAGTTGCTGCTTGAAGGCTGTGCGGCTCGATTTTCACAGATGAATCAGGCATGATACCTGGTTTACAAGCCCGGATGGTGTTTGAGTGGCGGTGCCACAAAACATAATGGTATCTTGTTCCCAGTAGTTCCAGTCTAGCCCCAGGTAGCTCTAAAAGCAGTTAATTGGCCAGCTTTGTCTCTGGCAACACTTGAACCCTTTTAGCCGAGGGCATGGGCTGTCAATGAGTGGCCCAGTTTCTGTTCATGCCAGTCCAACGTTTCCCCTCTGTCTCTTTTTAACAGGCATTCCTCTGATTTTACACTTGAAAACCGGCTGCCCCGGACACTGCTGCTCACGCTTTGATAGAGACGTGAAATATGTTGCGGGAGGGGGGCTTTGAAAGCCTAAGAAAACATAAAGTTCTGCTCACTGTTTTGACGCACGCTAGCGAAATGAGACGAGTTTTGAGCCTGGTGTTTGTTTGACCCATTTTTGCAACCTCAGCCAATTTCTCCCCTGATGGATCGAATCTAACCAGACATACAAATGTGGCGGATAAAGCACCTGAGGAGTTAGCTGATGAACTCCTTTTTACATTAGGTCACATGAAGATCAAAGCTCCCATGTATTTTGTTAGGATTTCCTGTGATAAACGAAGTGTGTAGTTTAACTTCCTTGTAAAGGAAAAATTATAATGTTTCAAGACTTTTTACGAGTCAAAATCTCAAAAGTGTGTTGTGCATTTGTATTCAGTTCCCTTTACTATATATGTATCTGTGAGGGTATATACTATATCTGAAAATAAGGACTACAAACTAACTACAAACAGTTTAAGTTTGCATGACCAACGAAGGCAATAATCAAAGAAGCAGCCCAGGAGCACAGTCAAATCACAGAGTTATTGCTACTTTTGTCAATGTGTTTAGGTGCTAGGTCCTGCTGCAAGTTTAAATAAATTCATTCAAATGTCCTGGGAGACATCTGTGCTCAGATTGGACTTGATAAGACACAGTGGAGAAACACGAGCAGATGACATGGCTTCCCACACCATCACTGGTATCGTATGGACTTGCAACAGATGTGGTGCCGTTCCAGCTGTCACATTGTGGTCTGTCCTTTAAAAACATTGCTGCTTGCATCCTGATGCTAGCCTCACAGCGGTGTTAGCTCCTCCCATTTTCTGACTGACCTGCCATTGGCTGCTCATTAGAATATCAAGTCAAAGGTTTTTGCCTGTGCAGTTATTGGAAATGTCTTACGGAGCAATGTCTGACCCCTCCCAGCAGTGACATTCAGTCAGGATGTCTCTGCCTTTCCTGCACTGATTTTCACTTTCTTTTTAAAACGCGGCTGTGAGAGATCACTGAAGTTCACTGAAGCTCAGCATCAAGTGAAAGGAGCGGCCCTTTACCGCCTCCATTTTCCCCTCAACTTTTTTGTTTTGCTTCCTTCCACCATTTGACTCAGGCCAGTTTGTCCTCTCCCTCTGTCTCACTTCCCTGCTGTCCCTCCAGCTCACTCCTCTCTCACTCCCCTCTCCGTCCTCTCGTTCCTCCATCCGTCCGTCCTTGGTGCCCAGGTTTTTTGGGAGTTGGCGTGGTTCCTGTTTGTTTTCAGCCATTTTGGGGACTTGCAGTGCTCGTAACAAACTGCTTAAATGGCGTCCTCTTGCTTGCCTGCTCTCCCACTCCCGTCTCCCTCTGCCTCTCCCTCCCTCTCCCTATCGCTGGGCTTTGTGTATATAAAGTATCTCTATGTGTGTGTGTTGGAGAGAGTGAACAACACTTCCAAATAAAAAGAAGATTGGATTCAGAAGAGGGGGGGCAGAGTCAGTTCAGGGTGTGTAGATCTGTGGAGGATTCACTTGCTGGATAATTTAGGGGGAAAAAGAGCAAAAACCAGTAAGAATTCCTCTTTTCAAGGAGGAAGAACTGGTGTGAGAGAGGAGGAAAAGACAGAAAGCAAGAAAAGGGGAGTGAGTGAAGGAGAGCAAGCAAGTTCGAGTGTGAGAATCACTCCTGCCCTCTGTCTTCACACACTGCTGGCTGTATGTGTGTGTGCACTGCCTCTCCCTGCACGCTCCCTCTCTCTTTCTCTCTCTCTCACTCTCTCTCTCTCTGTCTCAAACACACACACAGCAACTCACACACACACACACTGAGGCAGGCGTGCTCACTCACAGACCGAGGGGGAGAGAGGGAGTGTAAGGGGAGAGAACACATCGCAGCAGAGATGCAGCAGGAGGTTTTCCGAGGTACGTTCTCTTCTATGCTCGCCTTCCTGAGAGACAGACAGGGAGAATAAGAGGAAGAGAGGCTGAATTTGGTGGTTTTCCTGCTTGTTTTTTTTTTCTTTTCTGCTTCACTCCGCTGCTGCTGCTGCTGTGCTGGCGGCTCTGCTCCGTGCATGAAGAGGAGGAAAAGGTTTTTATTTTACTCTGCGTGTGTCGGGGTGTGAGGGCTGGTGGGTGTGTGTATTTATGCAGTGTGTTTGTGGACGTGTATTCCGGTGTGTGCGTGCGGGGCTGTGTGTGTGTGTGTATGTTTATGCTGGGTCTGTCCGTGTGTGTGTGTATGCGTGCGTGTCTGTGCGGGTGCACGCGTGTGTGTGTGTGTGCCAGTAACAGGCCTCGTCTCCCTCATCCTCCCCTCTGGTTGCTGACGCACCACGCAGTTCTTTTTCAAGAGCGATGACTCGCTTTCAGACTGCGATGAAACTTTTAATTTATCGAAGCCTCTTGCGTGTTTGTGATGGCGATGGGGTGTGTGGCGGTGATGGGGGGAGGCGGACAGTGACGTGTACACACCAGAAGAGGCGGTTAGACGTGATGGGAGGTTTGTTTTGGGGCTCCAAATCCTGTGGGCCGGTCTCCCACCTCTGTCTGTAAACTCAGCAACATCATAGGAAGTGCTATGGAAGTTCCATGTAAATGATATCAAGCATCGGCCGAGCGGTTCTGGTCTCTGGGTTCAGTTCTGGGCGGCCCAGATAGTCCTCCATTTTGACCAGCCTCGTGTTTTTGCTGTTTTTTGTTTTTTTTCTCCTCTCATGAAGAGCAGCAGAGGGCACATTGATGTCCCTGACTCTGCTGCTGCTGCTGCTGCAGCCCCGAGCCTCGCTTCTTTTCCAAAACAACACAGCATCTGCTGCCAGCTACTCCACATTCCAGGTTTCCATGGATGCCAAGTCAAGCCTCAGTGCTCAACGTATGGAAAATGTGATGCATGCTGCCACGGACCTGCCAGGGTCACAGGTCGCACAATAGGAAGAGCCGTTTCTCGCCACTTTGAAGTGTCAAAAACAGAACGGTGTCTCCTCTATTTTTAGCTGTTAGCGAGAGGGTGACACATCAAAAAAAAAAAAATTGTCATTGGAGCCGTTGAAATGTCTCAAGTGCAGTTTTCACCGTCTACAAAAGTTAATTTAATCAAATACCACAAACATAAAGGATGTGGACGCGTTCAGGAAGCTGCAGCAGAGCTTTGGTTCTAGTAGAAGTTGCAGTTCCTGGTGATCACTGCAGCCCTCTGCTTTGCTAATTCTGCAAACTCGAGGTGCGTGGATCAGGTTTTTCCTACCCGATACCATTTTCCGATCTTTTTCTAACGTTTCAGCTGCCTGTACCTTTTCGACTGAGTTCTATTTTTCTAAAGCACATAACACATAAAAGAGATCAAATGTTAGCTTTATCAGTTAAAGCTTACTGATAAAGGAATTACAAGATTACTCACATTTATGCATTAAAGCTGTGAAAGCCAAAATAATTTATGCACTTTTCAGATTTATGTTCAAAGTAATATTTTAATTTTACTAACATATTTATTCTTATTTTGGAGCTGCCCATTCAGACTACAGACTTGAATCTGACAGGGAATTGGTGAAGGGAGATAGAGATTAGGGTGATTACTCTGAGGCCTTCCAACTGCAAACACTTTTACCTAATTAACAAAGACAAATTATCAAGGAACATGTGAAAATTTAAATAACTTGGCAGAAATTATTCAAATACTGCTAGTAAATATTTATGATTATTAAGGACATAGATTATAATCAGCTCCTCATTTTTTAAATGTCAATTTATAAATTAAACGAGTCTCATTTCCTCAAAAAAATAACGTTGAATCTAAAGCTGCCAAGAGTATGAATAACTCTGGCCTAGGTTTTTTCACTTTTATCTGATTTTGGAGACTGACAACAAAAGCAGCCAGAAGCTTTTGTTTTGAAATACTGAAGCGTTGAGCTATACCTTTAGCCTTATTAGCATCCAGCTTTTAGCTAGCGTTTAGCTTCTAAGAAAACTAGCATGTTTTATGGGCTATTTTGTATAACTTAATGACAAGACAGAAAAGGAAAATCACCCATAAAGCAGACAAGCTGACATTACCAGACGACCAGTGATTAAAACACTAAGAGGAATGAAGTTTGAGCGATTTGGATCACTACTGGTCCTAAGGCTCTGGCTCGGTTTCGCTTAAAACAGTTTTAAGCGTCACAGTGAAGTACGAAACTAAACAACACTGAAATTGTCTAACCTGAGATAATTTTTCTTTGCCCAGACACAGCGTCCTAGTTGGGTCATCATTAAGAATTAGGGAAACTCAGATGAGTGAGGGAAGCTTAGCTGCACGGTCATGGGGTTTTTTTTCCTGATAACGGCTGGTGGAAAGAACCAGCTGTGGCTTGAATCTTCTTCCATCCACTGTGGAAACAAAGGCAGTTGTCATTCAGTTATCAGCTCTACTTGCGCAGGTTAGCTTGGAACGTTGTACATATACCATATATTATAGATGTACATATGAAATCGGCTTGTAAAGCTAAATAAAGTGCATTAGAGGTCATGCTGTAGGTTCATGCATTTATATCCCCAAAGTAGTGTGTGTGCTTAGTTTGGAATAAAATATAAAGAATATGGAAAAACAATTTATCTGCTGTTCACTGATCAAGGCTGATCACATGTTAATCGGCTCGTTCTGATCTCTTGACATTTGATTGGTGTGTCTCTGCTGAAATGATTCTCGGTTGTTTGAAACTGCGAACTCCCACAGGGCCTTCACGGCGCCTTCAGGAGAGATTGCATGTGTAAGAATTACTTAGGGGGGAAATTGCCTCAAAAAGGTCACCAGTGTTGTGCCACTGCTCACTAGGGGTGGTTATTTTTTCTTGCTTTTGCCGTGTCCCAATGCCTCCCGTGATTCTGTTGCAAGGAGATAAATTAGGAGAATTACATGCTGAGCAGGGAGCTAGCAGAGCATGGAGAGTGAAGCTCTTCATACATGGGCATGTTTGCTGGTGCATGGCCTGGCATACGAGGTGGGGGCACAGCCGAGCCTGCTGAGGGAGGACATGAAAGACGAGGAAATCAAAAAACGTGAACATGAGGCGGACATGTTTGAAGTTACCCCAACAAACCCCCGACTCATGCCTCCTCAATCACAGCCACCACTCCTTGAGCCGCACCAACTTGCCCTCGCCTCCTCCCTCCTCTCCGTCCCATCTGGCTGGCTCCACCACGCTATCTTGGCCGGGGGGTTGTGCAGAGTTCAGTTGCCGTTGTTGCTAACAATACTCCCCCCCATCACCTCACACACCAACTGCTGCCTCCATGGTTAGCCCCTTCTGGCTGACCCTCAGTGGGGAGCCAGGCCAGCCAGCCAGCTCCTCCCTCGTCCATAACGCTCGTCACCGCCGGCTCACCGGCTGGAACACCGAGACCCCCCACACGCCGCCTCTCAGGCACGCCCCCCTAACACTTCACTCACACAAACACCAGATGACACCATCAGTCATTTCATTGGCAACAACATTTAAACTCTTTGGAATCTTAAAGCAGAATAAAATAGCAAAAACAAGGCGGGAAACAGTCGGCCTGCACCGGTGTTTTCCTGCAGCTTTGTTTCCCTTCGCAGACTGGCACTTATTGACATTTCAGGTGTGTTCGCAGTCTGGCCGTTTTCGCACATCATGTCAAGAGAATCAAGGTCAGATGCTGTCTGAAGTTGTGCTTCTTTCCATATGAAGCTAACAGCAGGTGACTGTCTGGGTCAGACATGTTCTCACACCTGGAAACGCTGTGTTTGGTTTAGACGAGGGTGTTGCCTGGTTTAGCGGGTTCAGGAGGCATGATGCCCACATGCTGGCTCTGATTTCTCCAGCGAGTTAGCATCTAACCTCACATAGCCTGAGCTGTTTACATGTAAACTAGCTACTTAGATAATAGTAAATGCAGTTTCCACCAGATATTCAAGCTCAGGTCACTATTTACTAGACCTTACCCAGTCTGTTGCTGAGAAGAGCGACGTGAACGACTTACATGAGATCTAGTTGCACTGCAAATAAACTTTAACAATTATACCAATGCAATCCAAGGGATAGATTGAATCAAAAATGTCTTTTCAATTCCTCCACCGCTACGATATAAAATTGGTCCAGCGGCGCAAAAATATGTACTTAAAAGTTTTACTTTGAGAGCTTAAGAAATAAAGCTAACGTTTATTTCTATTTTCTCATTTTAGAACAAAGGGAGTCTTCTAACTTTTGCAAGCAGAAAAAAACTTTATTTTGTTGCATGAAGCAAGCTGAGTTAGCCAGTGCAGAAATATGTAAAATGAAGAAGATTAAGTAGGCCAATTAAAAATGTAATTACTTGAAAAGGCATAAAAATGCAAGAATACATTCTCAAAGATCGATCAACTTTTAACTCTAATGAACATTTAAAGATTGGAACTGGAAGACATTTTAAAAATCCAAAATAAGTCAAGAAAACAACAGTAACAACAAATAAAATGAAATATGAAGTCAAACTGAAAACTTTTGTCATTCAGTTTTTGGTAAAAAGAGAGAGAAAAGAGAAAATCGATAAAGCAAGCAAACGAAAATTATTGAGCTTCTTTTAATTTATCATGCGATTAATTGATTTCTTGTTTATTGTGTCAGGTCTATTTATAGCCACTGCAGCATATTTTAAATATATTTTCTCCCAGAAAATTTTAAGGTTTTTTCATATTCTGCAGTGCCGTGTTGGATGGTCGGTTGTCCTGTAACATGTTTCGGTGCATTTTTAGATGTTTGCTCCGTTTCACACCTGATCAGGGTGCTAAAAAGCCACAGCCTGGAGGATCTTTAGAGAGTCCTGAAGAGGTCTTCTGGTGCACATTAGGAACATAGTGAGTTCCCGTTATGAGTGATAAAATCGTTATTTTTTTTGCACCGTGCATGTAATTCCCACATGGAGGTTACTGTTGTTTATTTCCTTAGTAGCAGCATAATTTGGCGTCGTGAGTGAAGTGGTGACGCCGTTGCCAGCGTATGTGTTCGGTGGGCCTGACACCCACTAGTGTGGGATTTACATCAGAGAATTCAGAGCAAGATTGCAGTGTCATGACACCCACACTACGTTAATGCACTGCTCTGATACTGTGCTTCATCGTTATTTTGCAAGATGGCAACCGTGTGCTCTGTGCAGAAAGAAAAAACCTCTCAGAAAACCTGCATCCTCTCATTCTGCTGACACACCGATGAGCGTCCTGATGCTGTTTTGTTCTTGACAGCAAGGCTAAAGCTGATGCCAACAGCATGTAAAGCGTTCTTAAATGCTTGGAAAACTCACACATTTGCCACAAGGTCAAAGTAGCATCCTGGTGGAGGCGTAACTCTCGTGGCAGTAGCTTTGCCAAGAAAGCAGCAGGAAAAACTTCTTTGGCGACTCTCGGGAGCGGAGCGGTGTCATGATTTCTGCCACAGTTAAATGTGGTTTTCCATAATTTGCCGTGATCCAGCCACATTCAAAGAGTCATGGAGGTCACAGAGTTTATGGACACTGCAGGGCGGTCTCAGGGCCCGGCTTACAAAGAGAGCACACCAGACAGCATCGCAATGAAATGTAATGACGGCGAGTTAACAGGCAGCTCACACTCGCATTTTAATTCCTGAAATACCAGCTTTATAAACCGTGCACTGGGCCGCAAGTCTTCTTTTCTTTAAACTTTACAAGCTAATGTTAAAAGCTGCTGCTTTACTAGTGAAAATAGTTTATTGTTTGGCTTCCATTAATAGTTTCTTATCTTAATAAATAAAACATTGTTAATCTCATACTGCAGCTAGAGAAAAAAGTCTTAAGAGTATGAATCCAGCATTTCTTTCCAGCATTTTTTATGAATGAAAGTTGATTTGAACCTTGACATACTTTTTCCTTGCAAGTCTGAACCTCTCACTGGGTAAAATATTTTCCAACGTAGGCAGACCGAAAAACTGAAAGGGCCGTTTAACTTTTTGACTTTGTGATGAATCCTCACATATGCTATTGTCATCCTATTTACTAGTTTAAATCTAATTTTCTGCAGTCAGGCCATTGCATTTTTCCTTTGAAGTAAAAAAAATTATTTCACTGCTTGTGGTTTGAACTTTGCAGGATTTCCTTTAACATGAAGGAAGGAGGCTTGGGGGGGACGTGACTGCTGGATTCTAGCGGCTATTTGTCTATCAACACAAGTACGAGTTTCAGTGAGGAATAAGCAGATTGCTCAACGTCTGGTTCAAGGCCTCGAGTTGATGTAACAGCCAAGCTCCTCTGCCGTCCGGCCTTCTGTTATGCAAGTCCAGTGATGATGAGAGAGAACGACAGGCTGCTTAAATCCCAGTTTCCATAGTGCAATTATAAAGCTTTTGTTGTTCACTAACCAGGCAAACCTGGATTTGTGAGGCGTTTATTTCTCCAACATTAGGTAAAATTTACTTGTTTGTCAGCCGGTCAGATAGAAAAAAAAACCTAAATGATACACAGCAAGGCAGTGATCTTTCTGGCTGTTTGCGATGACTCTCTGTCATAATAAACTTGAGGTGTTTTGCATGATGTGCTAGGAGTTTTGCTTGTAATTTGTCCTGCAAAATCTTAGCACCTTCCCTCGCTCTGCAGCTCGTCTATTTCACCACAAACTGAAATAGACAAACTTCTCAAAGACCAGGCGCCGTGTTTGTCTGTGCAGAACATCCTGTTGCAGTGGGGTTTGGAGCAAGGGTAGCAGTCATTCTGTTTCTTTATATATACCCACACACACACACACACATATATATATATATATATATATAATAGCTTCCCCGTTCTCTTGGTTGTTCATGAGGTGGATAGGTGGATTACTGCTCCTCGATGTTTGTGCTCACTTATTTTCAGCAGAGATCAGGCAGAGGTTGGAGCGGTTCTGTGTTGTGCTCGGATTTCTACGTGAACATCCATGAAGTCAGCACATCTAAAAGCTCCTTCTCGCAGCGAGACGGCATGTCGTGCAGCCTCTGCCTCTACAGTGACTATGTGCGTCACAAGAAGATAAAGGGAAAAAAAAAAAGTGGGGGCGTCATACGCATTTTCCTGTCCATGGCCATCAGATGAGATGGTGAAATTTTTAGCATCAGCTCCGTCTCGCAGCGTGTCCGCCTACTTGTAGCAGGCTGGCGCTTGCCATAAGGGATTTCCTGCACGACATCTATTGCACAGCAAATGTGAGTGACAATAAAGGCCTGTATCAAAACAGAGCGACAAAATGTGGCTGCAGGCCTGGCGAACAGGACTGGCGCGTCTGTGCTATTTTAGGCCCAGGTCTTAAATAAACATGGACTGGTTTATGCACTGAAAAATAGCTGGAAAAGGCACATTTCTTTTAGTTTTTTCTGTTCCTCTTTGTTGACATCACTTCTGTGTCCAGCAGCAGGTCGAGCTGCACTCTGATTCACTTTTGGTTTTGAATGTCATTTACAAAAAGGCCTTGTCCGTGTGGAACTACTTTGATTAAGGGTTTCACAAAATATTCAAACCATATGTTTTCTTTTTTTTTACATTATTGAGCTTTCACGTCATAGAATAACATAAAAAATGCATAATTATAAGATGATTTAAAATATCAAATATAATCTGCTTTTATTCAACCTCTTTCTGTCAGACACCCCTAAATATAATCTGGTGCAACCTGCCCTCACACATCACTAAAGGTGACCTGTTTGCAATTTAATCGGAGTATAAAACAGCCGTTCTGTGAATTCTTCAGAGATTTGTTGCTCAACAAAGATAGAGGAGCACAACAGACAGGTTCTGGATGAACTGGTGGAGAGATTCAAAGCAGAGTTAGGTTACAAAACAATATCCGAAGCTTTGAACTTCCCTGGGTCAAATCCATCATCTGAAACTGGAAACTATGGCAGCACACTGTAAAAAAAATAGATAAAAAAACAGGAAATTGTAGTGCTGTTGTTGAACAATTCCTTCATTTTCTCTTTGTTTTCAATCATTGCAATAAACGCAATCACTGTCCCTGATCTAAAGCATGTTGATACTAAGATCTCTGTAAGGTCAGAGCATAAATGCAATGAGAAACCATCCAACTGTGCTAATATATTTATGTCAAGGAGAGTTTCAATGCCTGGCAAGTGAAATATAACAGCTTATCACGCAGTGCTTCACAGCTGTGAAATTTGATACCAAAGAATTGCAATTCAATCATTTTTGCAATTCAGCTGTAACCTACAAGTTGCCAAGATATGACCAGCAAACTAACTGTCTCGGTAAGGAGAGAAGCATCCAAGAGGTTTTTGGGAACTCTGGAGGAGCTGCAGAGATAAACAGCTCATGTAGGAGAGTCTGACAACAGAACCACTAATAGTTGCTGCACAAATCTGTACTTTACAGATGAGAAACCATCATTTAAAGAAGCCATAAGATCTTCTTACCAATATCTGAAAGTTTTAACATGCAACATTTTATGTGCAGTGTTAAACGCTGAACACACACACACACACACAGTCGTGTTTCTATCACTTATGGGGACTTCACATTGACTTCCATTAATTTCTACAGCTTAACCCTTACCTTAACCTTTACCCTAACCCTAACCATCACAGACCTAACAACTAACCCAAAAACAACAATTTCCCTCATGGGGACCAAGAAAATGTCCCCACAAGGAGCAACGGTCCCCATAACCCCACATTGTGGACAGAAATAGGTTCCCATAAGGATACAAAAACCTGGTTCACACACACACACACACATAATCATGATCAGTTCAAAGTCGAACGGGCATCTTGAAGGCATGAATGTAAAACACTATAAATAAATTTCACATTTCAGTAACAACTCAGTTTAAAGTGCTTCACATGTGGAAAAACAAAAGTCAATTAACAAACAAAAGAAACAAGAAAATAAAAGCTACATTACATTGGCACAATAAAGAGAAGCAATGAAAAGTTGCTAATCCAGACCAGACTTAATCTATTTCCCAGTTATTATTAATGATGGGCAACTGAAAAATAAATGAGTTTTTAGTCTTATTTTAAAGAAGTTTTGTGTTTGAGCAGTTTTGCAGTCTTGTGGAAGTTTGTTTTATTATATGAAGCTCAAAAGGGAGATATGGTTTGTTTGATTAAAACATAAAGATGAGAAATGTTGAGGTTGTGGAGTCGTCTCGTTCATATGCCAGAACAAAACCTGACCAGGAAGATTTTTAATTTGCATCAAGCTCATAGTTATTTTTGGTTTACAGACGTTGCTAATTTACTTTCCCTCTGTGATTTAAATAATATTTATAGAAATAATCTAACCTGCGATTTAATTAAAGCAGGTTATATATACAGGTTATGTTCAAGGTATATAAAGATCGGGTTATTTTTAGGAATTTATATTCAGATTTGGGCTGTGTCTCAAACTGTTTGTAAAGTTAAATCTGAAAAAGAGACAAAGGTGCTCAGTTATGAACATATTCTCTGCCTCTGGCGATTGAAGTGGGAAGAAAAACATTTATGTGAACTTAATGTGGTTGAGGATGAGTTTAATTTTATATTTTTTTGCGTTGTGATTTCAGAAATAATCCGTCTTTCAAGATGCCACAGAAAAACCCTGATCTGTTTTCCTTGTCCAAAGCAGAAGTTTGCTTTTTAGTGAAGAGAGTTTTGTCCTAGCAACATTTACTGAACAAACTTGGCAAAGAAGATACAGAGTAATTTATAAAAAAATATAATTAATCATTTTTTGTAAATGTCCTAAAATGTTTGGGTTAAGTGACCTTCTTGATAATGTTTTAGATGTATATAATGCACAGTGTCTTGTGAGTTTTATCGTCACCTTTCTAAAATAATAGCCAAAGTCATTTGTTGACAAAAGCAAATTTTATGTTTTTGTTTTTTATTTTGCCACAGTATCTTTAGGAAAAATGACGGGCCATCATTTTAAGGCATTGACAATAAATTTTATTTATTTCTCTGGTTATGCCACTTCTCACAAACTGTCTGGCCAACATTCACTTTATTTGCAAGTGCATTTTGAACAGTATCGTCAACAATGCTTCTCCTGACTTTTCAAGTCTAACTTTAAAAAGTTGTTCTTTACCTAACATAACATGAATACTAGTTTTTATAAATAATAAGAACAAAAAGACTTACTGGTTTTGCGTCGAAGTCCAGCTTTTGTTGTTTGCGTAGGGGGGAGCCTCCTGCATTTCTCTGATTTGCACTGACTTTGTCTCTAACACAGAATCCGCTCATCCAATCTGACTGGCCTTAAACTATTCTGCAAAAGAGGAATGAGTAACGTTATCAGAGTCTAGATGTCCAGAGCTGGTAGAGACACTCCCACAAATACTTGCAAAGGTAACCGCAGCATGGCATACGTGACGTTACAAGTATTGACTCAGAAAACCGAATACGAATTGACGCCACACTTTTCAGATTTAATAGATAGAAGTGGCAAAGGTTTTTATTAGGAAAAAAATAAAAAATAAAAATAAATCCATGTCACTGCTGATTCTCTGTTTTGTTCTATTCCATAAAATTGCAACACATAGCAGTGAAGTTTGTCTGAGAACACATAACAAAGTTAAAGGCACATAAATACTCGTGGAAGTTTCTGTACATGTAGAGAGCATGTAGTGTTTGCCCGGGCTCCTGTCTGTCTGACGGTAAGCGCCGAGTCTGACTGTTCCTGTTTCAGGTCTCCTGTTCTCTCGCTAACCCTCGGCTCCTTCTCTTTCTGTCACCATTGCACTCTCCCTCATCCTCACCCTGTCCCCCCCCACAGCTTGGCTCTCTCTCCCTCTCTCTCTCTCTCTCTCTCCTCTCTCCTCTGCAATAACAGTGCTGACCTAGTTTCTGCCTGTTCAGGGCTGCCTGTGGAATTTTACAGCGGCCTGCCTTCCTGGCAGCTTGGCTGCTTCAAAATGAAGGCAGAAAAGCATGACTGTGGATTTTTATTCTAGTCGCATCATTATGGGCCTTATATTGTCTGTTTTCTCCCCGATCTGCTCACCAAAAAGTATGCACCCTTTTCAAAAAACAATAGCAGACTGACATACCTTCTGTGTGTGTCTGCCGCTTCTTTTTGGGGAATGGCAGCTAAACTGTTTCCACCGGCACAGCGTCTGGATAAGAAAAGAGATTACAGCAGACTGGTGTACATTTAGAAAATACTAGCCACCTCCACTTTCGCAAATAAATGCTTAGAATCATGCCTAGCACAATTAAGCAACTGCTAACAAGAAATGTGTTTAGACAAACACAGAGCACAGCTATTTTTATGAATGTTAATGTCCCAGATCTAAGTCAGCATACTATTCTGGGGGAATCTTGATTAAATCTAACCATCTTCCAATTAGGCACAGGGAATGTTGTGTCACAGCCCGAGAAAGATGGATCTCTGGAATGCGTTTCTGAAAGCTTGGCTTTGGCACGCTGAAATCTAAACCAGCACCGCCGCACATTCATTCCTTCCCCCTACCCCTCTGCCTCTTTTCACTCACCAATCCCGGCTGAGCAGTTGGAGTTCAGTATTCATGGACCATTTTGTTTGCCTTCCACAAAAAAAAAAAAAAAGCTTCATCGGGGTCGGGACTGCTTGTGCAAAAGACTGGATTTTGTAGGTTTTTTTACGCCTGGTCTTGAAAAGTCTGGCGTAGAAAAAAAAGTATGGAATTTGATTCAATTGTTTTCCAAGTTTGGACAAATATAATTGAAGATATATGCATAACGGGTGAGGCGAGCAGGCAGTATGAAAACATTTTTCCAGATTTTAAATCCACACGTCTCTCCCTCCTCTCTTTTCCACACACAGGGTGTGTGACCTTTAGCATTTTGGTCACTTTAATTTGCGGCAGGTGGGGGAAAACTCCTTCCAGCAGGTTGACTATTATATTAGCATACAAAATAACTACTGCATTTCAAACAATCCTAAGCGATACTAATATTGTGAGCACTAATAAAACACTGATGAAAGTTTAACTTTAATTTTTTTCAACAGAAGAATAAAGAAAATTGTGTCTATGTTTAGTGTGGATAATACTGTAGAAAGTTTTTACTAATTAAGAGAATCTAGATGCCATCTGCATTGTGAAATTGACCCTTTTTTTTGCCAAATGAGTTGTTTTATGAATTTGGGAATTTTGATGTAAATGTTTTGTTTTCAATAATTAAGAATATTGAAAAGCTGTAGGAAAAATACATTTTACTGTGTAAAAATGAAGAATTTTGAAATGGAAAATTAGCCGAGACCCTATATTTGTTGTTATGCTTCTTGCTGATGCAAAAGTCGATGTGGTTTATTTATCTTAACATTAGTTTTTCTTTGGGATTATTTTCAGATTTCGGGGACTGGTCATGGTGTCCAGTGCGAAGGTATGGGATCCCCCCCATGCGGGTCTTACTCAGCCACATCTGAGAGAACAGCGCCTGGCTCCGGGCCTCGCTCCGCTCTGCAACTCCTCGTATACTGCTGCTAAGGACACTGCACTCCACCAAAGTGGGCAATTGTCACCTTTGTCTTCCCCACCTCCACCGTTGGTGACCCTCAGTACCTGTCACCCAGTTCAACATTCACCTGTCAGTTTGTACAGTGTGAGCAAGACTGAACCACTAATTAAACCTGCCCACAGTCTTGGTGTGGTCTCTCAGTCTGTGGAAGAGGAAGCCGAGCAGCTGAACATGAAGGGGAAACGACTCGGATATCGTGTAGAGGCCACACTGGACGACAAGCTGGAGGATATGGGTGATGGACCTAAAAATGCAAAAATCACCCTAAGCTTCCCGCTTAGTGCCGCACCACTCCCAACGTCGCTGACCTCACCGGACCACTGTCACAGCTCTTCCTCATCCTCACCTTCCCCCCACCGGCGGCGTTTGTCCTCCAAGAGCTCAGACAAGGGATCGCTGTGGAAGCTGGACGCCACCATGGATGTAAAGCACAGACCCTTTAAGCCCCCAAGACATGACAGCTCTCCGTCCTCCTCGCCTTCCTCCTCCTCCTCTCCCATGGCTTCATTTATCAGGAAGGATCTGAAATCCCCTCCGCCTCTTAAGTGCTCCAAACTCAGTTCAGACTCTCAAATTCACAGGTCACCCCCAAGAGCTTCCAGTGGATCTTTAGCAGGCTGTTTTAGTGGAGATGGGTGGGATGAAAGGCACAGAGTGGCCAATGGAACGGCCTCGCCCTCTCAGACGGCTCAGATCCTCTTCAGTCTGGGCACGTCAGCCTATCAGAGAGGTGTGGATGCAGAGAGGAAAGAGAAACTGACAGGGAGGCCAGTCGGAAAAACAGGGAGTCCCCACAGACCGAGTCTTCACCCACCAACCATCCACCTCCCTCCACCCTTACCTCCACCGCCTCCCCCACCTTCCGAAGGTCTTACCGCACCCCCTCACTCGTCCTCCTACCCCCCTCCCGACAGCATGAAGCCAGAGTTGATTTGTGGCGTGTGCCCGGCGTTCCCCCTCACGGTCCACATGCGGCTGCATCGTGGCAGCCGCGCCCTAAGCTGCCGCTACTGTGGCAAAGTCTTCATCCACAGCAAGAGACTGCAATCCCACGAGGCCTCCTGCAGGGTGCCAGGCCTGCGTCCTCCGTCCCTGACCGTACAGCCAAAGGAGGAGCCACTGGAGGACGGTGAGGTGAGAGTAGAAGGGGGAGTGATTGTGGGACAGACAGACATCAGCAAAGGACGGCCCGGGAAGAAAGTGCGGAGCCTCCTGGCACGTATCCAAGCTGGTGATGCAGCAGCCACAGAGCTGCTGGCAGGTGATGAGAACCATTTTGTGAAGGTGGTGGATGGCAACGTCATCTACTTCTGTTCTGTGTGTGAACGTTCCTACATGACCCTATCCAGCCTGAAGCGACATTCTAACGTTCACTCATGGCGGCGTAAATATCCCTGCCATTACTGCGACAAGGTCTTTGCCCTGGCTGAGTACCGCACAAAGCACGAGGTGTGGCACACAGGAGAGCGCCGCTACCAGTGTATCTTCTGCTGGGATGCCTTCGCCACCTACTATAATCTCAAGACACACCAGAAGACAATTCACGGGATTAATCCTAGCCTGATCTCCAGTGAAAAGACAGCAAATGGGGGTTATAAACAGAAAGCAAATGCCCTCAAACTCTACCGCCTTCTCCCAATGCGCTCCCAGAAGAGACCCTACAAGACCTATAGTGACAGCTTACATAATGGCCTTCTACTTCCACCAGCTGATGCCCCCTCCCTCTCCATGACTGGCCTTGGTTGTGCTTTGGGCCCCGGGGACCTGCAGAGCATCATTGCAGGAGCCCCCCCTCAGAGTCTAAAGCCTGATCCAGATGCTTTCCCTGATGGCTTCCCAATCTCTCTTGCTGCTGAGCACAGAGACCTATCTGAGCTTGCGCTTGAGCCTCAAATTAGAACAGATGAAAGTGAGGCCCTAGAGTTAGAGCAGGAGAGAGGCAGTTTCAAAATATCCAATAGCAGTAAACTCAAAACCTTTAAAGCAGGTAGAGGCACAGAAGCAGGGATGCCCTCTGTTATAACATATGGACATACTAAACCCTCTGTCATAGTTCATGGAGCAGCTGTGTCATCCTCAGTCATTGTTCATAGCAACCAGGTTACTTCTGGAAGTGAGAAAAGCCCAGTAACGAGCCCATCCCCCGATACAAGTAGCAGTCAAATTTTAATAAAAGGCAGTCCTAAAGCAATCAAAAAGCAAAGGGATAATACAGATAATCACAGAAAGAGGTCCAGAGACAGTTCAGATGCAACAGACGAGGGCTCAAAAGGCAGACACGACACTGAGATAGGCAGAGCATTTCACAAATCCCGCAAGTCCCACAATAAGAGTACAATCGCAGCCACAAAGGAGGTGACAGCATCTGGAGGCTCCCAGGCCAAAGAATCAGGGCCACTGTGTCAGATAACTGTACGCATCGGCGAGGAGGCCATAGTGAAGCGCAGCATCTCTGAGACAGACCTTAAAAGAGACAAGAGCATTTCTCCTCCAAAAATCAAACGCAGTGAAACGTCATCCTTTAAGGAGCCACGGCAAACCCACTCACACCACCATCACCACAAACACCGCCCGCTAAGTAGAGCCAGCCTGCAAGAAGATGGGGATAAGGAAGTAGAAGAAGAGGAGGAGGAAATGGAGGAGCAAGAAAGCAGGAATAAAAGGTCCAAGTCACCTGATCAGGTGAGGGAGTACTTCTTTCGTAAGGGGGTGCGGGAGCAGGACAGTGACAATGACATAGAGGATAATTTATGGCGTCCTTACTACTCCTACAAGCCTAAGAAAAAAGCCCAGGCACATCTACAGAGAGTGAAGAACTGGCAACGGAAACTCAAGTACAAGCGCTCCATCCGACTCAAGAGGAGGGCAGAGAGGCTGAAGAGGCTTCTGAATAAACAAACGGAGAAATCACAAGATGAGGAGGAGGACAGGACAACTGAGGAGTCTGAGAAACTGTCTAAACCTAACAAGGATGTTAAAGAGGAAAGAAAGAAGGATAATCTCTCTTCCCCTTTAAAGGAGAGAAAACAGGATGTAGAGGAACAGGTTAAAGAGCCCTGTCATGAGGTTTCCACCCCCCCTGTGTGCTCTCCAAAGCCCCCTCTGTCTACCTCAGTGGCTCCCACAGGAATAAAGAGGAGGCCTTGGACTAATGGGAATGCAGCAGAGTGTGGCACATGTGGCCGCTGGTTCTCAAGCCCCAGGAAGCGAGACAAACACGAGCTCAGCCATCTGCTAGAGTTTGTATGCCTCTTCTGTCGGGCCACTTTCCCCTCAAGGGAAAAGTTGGAAGACCACCAGAAAGCCCAGCATCCTAAACCCACTGAGGCATTCTCTGTGACCACTAAATGTGGTGAACAAGCGGCAGGCGTTGGGATCAAATCCATGCCTGAAATCTCAAAGTTCGATGAAGATAAAGGGGGGCCGCTTGGAGCAGGAGGCAGCAATTCTAGTCCAAGTCGTCTAAGCAGAAGAGCCTTATCGAGACACACATGTCCACAGTGTCATAAGGTGTGCAAGACATCATCAGCATTAACTCGCCATATCCGACGTCATGACTTAAGTAGTTCTCCAGAAAGAGAAAAGGAAGATAACTCAGAGGCAACACCCCCTGAAAGAGTTGCAGAACCTCTTTGCAGAGATCCAGCGATTGATAAAGGACAGACTCCCAGTGCTCTTTCTGTTTCAGTTATCAGCTATTCACCTCCAGAGTTACCAAGTGGTGTTGACTGTTTGGCATCACATCAGCATGATCACCATCCAAGTGACATTACAGACAAACACCTGCAATCAAACTCAAGTGAAGGACCTGAACTGACACAGCTTGCACTTACTGCTCCACAGAAAGAGCCCAAACCACAAACTGCAAATCCTCCATCGGAAAGTCCAGTTAACCGCACACCCACCAAACCTGAGGTCCCACCTGCTGCACCCTCGTCACTCCAGAGTGTGCTCGTCATGAATGGGCCTGACTGTCTTGACTATCGCATGCCAATTAAGAAAAGCCTGGACAGTCAGATCCACAGAAAAGCCAGCCCTTTGCACTTTGTGACTTCCAGCAACACCTCTCCGAATGTGCCCATGACATCACAGACCAGAATAACCACTGCTGCTCCTCCTGTTTCCATGACAACAGCTCCCAACTCTGAAGGGGGATTCGCAAGACGGGATGGGGTCATTATTGACAGAGAGAGGCAGAGTGGCAGCAGTACAATTTTACACACAGGTTACAAAGAACCGCCTCTGCTCCAAGATCACAGAGTCCAGCCCCTGTCCCGGAGTCCCTCTCCTGACGAAGCACAAGACCTGACCATGTCCTCTATTTTAGCTCGGGAGAGGGAGATTGAAAGGCAAAGAGAGGCAGAGCTAGAGCTGGAGAGACAGAGGGAACGGAGGAGGAACATGGAAATTGAGAAAGAGAAAATCTGTAGGATTGCTCATTCTCCACATCAGCAAACTGCTCTCATTGTCCCTAAAGAAGAGCCTTTGAGCCCTGTAGCATCGCCCCAACATATGTCTACCCAAACCACTATAAATGGACCCTGTTTGCGCAGGCACACTCCTAAGTCCCCCTGCCGGCCCCCTTCGACTTCTGGACTGAAGGCACAGGCGAGCCGGCAGGTTCACTCAAGTTCACAAGGACTCGACAGGCTGACGCTGCCCACCGGAGCAGCTGGTGCCGCTGAACGCCCCTCTGCACATGCTCTGCTTCTTCCCAGAGCCTCCCAGCCGCCTGAGCCGGACCATCAGGACACTTTCTCTTCCAGAGATTCACAGCAGGGGGACACGACTCCAGCTGACTACCCCACCCAGGATTATCCCCTTCCCCTCATTGTGCCAGACAGCTACAGATCTGTTAAGAAGCAGGAGGAAAACCTGCTCATGTCTACTTATCCTCCAGGAGCACTGCCCTTTGGCCCACTGGGGAAGGTCATCGTACCTGACAGGGGCGACCTCGGCAAGCTGCCGTTCTACCCGGACCCTTACCAGCTGCTTTACGGGCCGCAGCTATTAGCCTACCCCTATAACTTGGCTGCACTTCCTGTGGCTCTGAACATGATGGCGCCAGGAGGGGATAAGGTGGAGCCTCTGCCGTTCCTCCCCACCATCTTCAACTACGCAGCCACTGCTGGACCTTACATGGGTGCAGCACCGCACCCACTCGTGGCAAACCCCGGCTTCTACAGCAGTGGCGGCAGTGGCAAAAAGCGAGATGGCAGCGGCAGTAAACAGTAGGACACAGCTGCACTGTAAGGAGTATAACTCAAACAGGACAACCTTGTCTGCTCTGGCTGGGAGGGGAAGGGGGGCCATGCTGACTGGCTCACTTTATTCTGCAGAGATCAGAGCTAGGCATTACAGAAGTTTGTGTGAAGGGGCGGGGATGGAGTAAAGAAGCAGGGTGGAGAGGCCGATGTTACAGTGACGTATCACTTCTCCACCTGTTTTCACTCTTGCTCCTCTCTCTCTCCTCTTCTCTTGTAGTGTGTTGTTGTTCTGGAGCTTGATTCATTTTCCTCTCTGACTTGTTATTATATCTATAATATAAAAAATACAAACTGCGAACAGGGTGTTTGTTGCTTGGAGAATTAGTCCAGTCTACTTCCCTTTATAGTTGCCACACAACGAGGATCTTCAGGGAAGGCGTTGTATGGGTCCGGATAGGGCATGAAACGACACAGTCGGAGCGTATTTTTGTACGAGGGCGTGGGAATGCAGGGTTATCCTGCTGTCATGCTGTCCATGAAAGCTGTATTCAAGCACGTACATGCATATATACGTAGGGCAGTTTGTGCATGCAGTGTTTGGCTGAAGCAGGTATGAGTGTGTTTTTCTGAGTACTTGTGGATGAGTGAATCTAGACCATTCCATGTGAGATTCTCGCAGCATTCCCACTCTTGTTGGAATAGCTACTGTAGGTCAGTGTGTAGAAGTGCTTTTAGAGGCGATTCCTCATATCCAAATCGTTAGGAAGTCAAGATTATGGTTGGCTGGGAGTGGATGACAGTGTCAGATCACCTGAGCTTCTTAAAGAGATAGTTTGGGATTTTTTCAAACAGGGCTCTGTTAAAATGTTATGAGCACTTAATATCTTATCTACATTAGATATCTCTCTAGGTATCTGCATCTTGTAAAAATGAAGATTATCTGAACCCAGAAGCTGAAGATAACACAGTAATTTGTAGACGGGCCAAGGCAGAAGAGATTTTTCTGTCTTATAAGAACTTCAGTTTAAATAATGACAGCATTATGCATTATGCAAACAATTTTTTATGAATCTTTATCTCTGTGGCTCTCTAAACCTTTCAGGGAGGAAAACTTTCCAGGTTTCTCTACTTGATGATTACTCTGAAAAGTATTGATCTAGTTTAATGCTGCTCTCTTTGCTATTTTTACATATCAGAAAATTATAAAATTTTCCCTTTTTTATTTTGTTAATTTCTAAATAAAAATGCGATGAAGCAAATTGTACTCTGCTTAAATCATATAAAACAAAGTGGACACTATTAATTGGAATTTTATTTATTAGCAATAAGAACTGAAACTAAACATGTTAACTTTTATTAGGCCCTTCATTAATGGGCAGCTGAGGTACATTTGTTTTGGCTAAGCGCTTCATTAGCTTCAGTGATGTTTTAAAAGTAATTTTTATGCTTTCGCCAATCATCTGCTTTTTACCTAAAAACTATACAGCTTACATGAAGTGTAATATTTCAGTGCGTCTTATTGATTCTGTTTTTCATCTGCAGGCGCTCTATGTATTGTAACCATTCACTTTAACTGGAGCAGAAAAGGGTCTTAAAACTATCATCCTTCTCTGTTTTTTACTTTTGTCCTTTTCGCTCAGTTCATTCACAATATTTATACACCAACAAAAACCAGAAGCAGCAATTACCAGTACCAGTCATGTGCATGAATTATGCTGTTTTTACATGACAAAACTGAAAGTGAGCATAGCTGCCACTGATGCCTTTGAAAGGGCTCCATTCAAGGGTGAACAAATCATTCACATCGCATTCTCTTTAAGGGGAAAACGTTGTGTATTTCATGCTTTTGTCACATCTGCATTGTTTTATTATTCATCGCTTCTGATAATATACATGGAAAATGGAGATTGTGCGACATCAGTGATGCAAAATAGAAAAGTAAGGCAGCGTAAACATCTGTAATTTGGCATTTTCTGAAATTGCAAACAATTTACTTTGGCTGGAAATGTTTCACACGTTTAGTTCTTGGAACATGTTTCAGAGAAGAGAATTGGTGACGAACTTTCTCCTACCTACATTTCCTGTGTAAATAATCATCGTCTTCTCTGTTGCCAATCGCCAAATGCAAATGTAATGATCATTTAAAGATTAATAGTCCTCACAAAAACCGCTATCACGTTTCTGAGACTGTAGATGTTCTAGAAGTCTACAGTCCCTGTAGATCTAGCCATTAGCTTCAGCCTTTGGGATGAACTAATCTGGATTTAAACTAGATGACGACAATGAGAGAGTTATCTGCTCCATAAGGTAAAAAGTGCTCATATTGTTTTAGGAGAACCGTATTAAAAAATCCTGATCAATCCTTTTAGATGTCAACAAACCTGATGACTTTGTGACAAGTTGGCACTGTAGGATTTGTATAGCATTTACAATAGTTTATATTTTATGTGCACAAAATAGACAAGTAGTGGTCACTTAAAGGAGACATATGTAGCTGCTTTGGAAATGTAGCTGGCCACTGGGTAAAAAAAATAAATAATTAAAGGCTGATAGACCATTGCACTTCCATTTTTCATCTCATTTCTTTGAAATAGGTATTAAAAAGGAAAAGAATAAAGACCAGTCAGCCTTTGTATTGTGTAGGTTTTTTTCCCTTCTTGCTGGAAAGAGGAAAAGGCCCAATCTTCGCAACCAGGAAGGATTTAGGATATTGTCTTATTTCTTTATAGGAAGACGAATATATATGGGAACAAAACTGTTGGGCTCTGAATCAGAAGGATCCAACAAGAACTGATGCTGGAGAATGGAAAACAAACCCTTAATACTGAGGGGTAGATTGGGAAAAGGTCTGATCTATATCCTGTGTCATTTGCTAAGAGGTAGGAAAAGGCTGAGCTTAGCAGCCAAAGGGATGGGCC
The DNA here is from genome assembly GCA_902982915.1 of Phalloptychus januarius. NCBI lineage: Eukaryota > Metazoa > Chordata > Actinopteri > Cyprinodontiformes > Poeciliidae > Phalloptychus > Phalloptychus januarius. The sequence continues at coordinate 8,341,266 of CADWAE010000462.1, forward strand.
AAAACTCTCCCGGCCCCCTGCTGGGGCCTTTTTGTTACGTGTAAAGTTCTCAGTGTGTTGGTTTTGTTAAACTATGTTGTTTTTGTTGTTTAGCCCTCTTACCAGATGGAAGTGGCTTCAGTGAACGGAGGGAAGGGGGTGGGGGTGAGTAAACTTAAAAACATGAATGTAAATTTAGTCACGAGGTTAATGAAGTACAGCTGCATTAATGGTAGAGTTGGTTTCAGTTCCTTTTTTTTTTTTTTCTTTGTTTTGACACAAGTAACCTGTTGAAGAACCGTGTAACGTCTGGTATGCATATATACAGTAGTCCTAGGAACATGTCAGTAAACTTGGGTTTGTTATCCACAAAGCATGAGCAACACTCGCTTCCTAACTGTTTATATCCTCAGCAAATTGGCTTTGTGTGCACAGGTTTTCTTTACGTTTTTTTACTCATTTTCTGGATTTCTGTTAATCGTCCATATCGCTGTCAAACTTTAGGCTGCAGACGAAAAATAGTCCCCTTTTTCTAAGTTTCTTTTTTTTCCCATTGCCCCACCTCTGTCCTTGTGCACATTCTAGCTCGCTGCACCTCCTCTAAATGAACTACATGTACTTCTGTGTGTGTGCACGTATGCCTCTGTTGGTTCTGACTAAAGGTGTTAAATAACACAATGTGGCCGACTGCAGGGGAGCGCCACAGATCCCCTCTGGTGTGGTTACAAGCCTTTTTGTTTATGAATTTGCGAGAGTGTGTGACTGTGCAAATACGAAAAACCAAAATAAGTCTGCGTATCCCTTGGCAGTTTATCGGCCACCTGTTTCTGTTTTTTTTTATTATTATTATTATTATTGTCATTTCTTTTGGATTCTTCTGTGAGTTAAGTAAAAAAAAAAAAAAAAAAAAAGAAAGAAAAAGAAAAAAAGAACTAAATTAATAATAAAAAGCCTTGTTGTCTCGAGTACACTGTCTCAAGCCATTCCTGTAGATGGACACGTTTGTGTTTTTTGGCCCATTTCTTATGCCATAGTTTGCCATCCTGGTTATCAAACAGACCAAAAGCATGCAAAATTGACGTATCGTGGTGACTGGACTGGAATCTGGTGGTAATATACAACTATTTACTGTATGTTTTAGTTCAAATGAATGTGCCTCCGCTTTGATATTTAAATAACTATCTATAGTAAGACGTGGATCTGCCAGATTTCAACTGCTAAGGTGCCTTGTTATGGCATAAGAAATTTAAACGGTAAACGAGAATTTTCTTCATACGGTTTGGAGATAGAGTTCATGGCTTTTACTGCTATGAAGCTGTTCATAGATGTAGGAGTGTGGCTAAACTGTTTCAATATCGTGTACATGTCTAGGGTAATACTGTGCCATATAGAGCCCACAGAATATGTTAATGTTATTTTTAAAAGATGTTTTAATGTTGCCTGACGACTTTGTCTTTAGATTTGATACAAAGGCTTGTAGCCACAGCTCTCCCAAAGTCTGTAGTCCCTTTTTCTGACATTCTTCTTGTCCTTCCTTCCTCCTCCCCTTGTTTTCTGTCTCTTTTTCCTTTCTCTTTGCTGCAATCAAACAAAATAAAGTATTAACCTGATGACCCAATAAAAAGAGCTTGTCTGGACTTGTTTTTTAATTGCTTATGCTAGATTTTCTGCCATTAAATGCTATTTTACAACTTTGTCATGTGACCTCAGAGTTTTCTGATAATTAATTTGGGATTTTTTTTTATTATGGGGCGCTCTCTGCAATTATTAGCAGTCCTTGTAAGATGTGTAAAAAACTGGGAAATAAATAACATTTTAATTGTACTGGCATAATCTTACTGTAAAACCATTTATAAAGTCCAAACATTATTTTTAGGTACACTTATTTACCGCTCCATTAAGATTTTTTCTCTTTTATGGCGCCTCTTAAACTTTTGCTGTATTTCTTTCAACTTTTCTTATTTAAGTAGGCCAGAGTATTTAGGAACATTTCATTATGACTTTCTGTTTCCCAGGAGTTTCAATAAAACAAGTCACAGAAGTCTGTTTCTCTTAGCCGCTCTTCAAAATTGGAAAGATGGAAGAACACGTCAGTAGGATAGTAATTTGTTTCAACTTGCGCATATTGATTAGAAAGGTTTAAAGGGGACCTAAATTCCCTTTTGTACATTTTTATACATCTATTTAGGTCTGTTCTGATTCTAGGCTAAGCACTAATAAGTTGATGTATTTTGGTGTCTGGAAAATGATTCGTTTCAAAAACCTCGCATTTATGAAGTCGCAATTGGGGGCCCTGCCCTTCACTTAGCAACCCAAGCCAAGCTCCACTCACTTCATTATTAGAAACATCTCATTATGAAAGAAGCTTGATAAACATGTAAAAACCTTCAAAGCTGATTAACAGCAGCCAATCTTTCAATTTGAGAAGTTCTTGAAAGATAATTTTATTCATTTTGAGAGACCCGCGCTTTCATTTCACCCGTTTGGTCGTTCTGAGGCGCTGACATGTTCACTGACACATTTATTTACTTTTAAGAGATAATGTAAGGATTTTGAATCGAATACTGACTTTCGCAGGTAGTCCATGGTATTTTGACATTTGTACAAATTGTTGTGAGAAATGCTCTCACTCCATGCAAACATGGAGGACAATTTGAGAAATTCACCAAAGCGACGGCAGAACTGCGAAGAGCATATGAGGTAAAACTGTAAAGTGTACACATTGAGTTTGTTGTACTCAATGACCTCTAGAAATATAGCAATGTTTAACTTAGCATAGCTTTCAAATGGCTGCACAAACACAGTGCAGAGCTTTCATGGGCATTTTTAAGAAATGTTATGAATATCTGTTTTTTTGTGTTGGAAAACTTTGAGTGAATTTGAGAGATTTTTCATAATGAAAACATTATGAAAGCCACTCGACAGTCTCGTTCGTAAGCATGGCGACAGGGCTTTTTATTTTGATGATGAAGATGCTTTCATTGACAAAAATACTTGCTTTAAAGGAATCAGTTTTGAGCAAGTGGCTTGCTTTTACAGGTTATAGTAACTGCTTTGACAAATATTATCAATGCAAATGTTAGTAGTGATGCTCCAAAACGACAGAGAAAAACGAATATGTTCAATTTCTGGTGCATTTAAGGTCTTCAGTTTTATTTTTATAAAGGCTGCACAGCAGTGTGACAATCAATAAAGGTATTATTTACACCTTCTGTTGCTTTTATCAAGATAAGATGAGTTAAATGGTATTATGGTGTAAAAACAATCAAAAGGAGGAAGAATTTCGTGTTCAGCTTTGATTTGACATTTTCAGATCAGCTCCTAATCCTCAGCAGCTGAGTAGCAGATTGAGGCTGTTTGTGTGTCAGTTGCTCTTTTCCCAGTACTTTCCAGTTATCACAGGCTTCCTGGAAGGAGATGGTATCAAGGGGAATCCAGCAAGCAGAAAGGAGACAGCAGAGCGTTGTGGCTTGAAGTCTCGCATGCACACAGACGAATCAGGAGCCAGAGGTGGGTGCATCAGGTTCCTGCGGCATGAGTAAACACACACCAGTGGTTGCACTGAGGTCGCTGACCCCGGCTGGTAGTTGGAGGCTCGTTTTAGTTCCTTTAATCTCCTTGAATTCAACACTTTTGTTGGGTTTTTTTAATAAAATGCATGTTTAAATGTAGGTTTTACTCCACGGTTTTATCAGGAAAGCCAACATAACTATTTTATTTGAATAGTTTTTCTTTTTTGTTTATACTGTGAGCTGCATTACTCCCACCCACCAACCTTTAAACTACTATACTAGTCACTGCCGAAGCTCTTCCTCCAGAGGATCGATCGCCTGCGCTGACTGCTCTCCGTTTGCCCTCTGGACCCCGTGACAGTGTGCCAACACTCACCTACGCTCCACTCACACACACACTGTGGCAATCTTGCTGCTATTTATCCCACGAGAAAGCTCAGAGTGCCAAGACCACCCTGGGGCTTTAGAGAGCGCATGCTGGGAGGACTGGGAGGTAGAAGGATGGCAGTGTTTTGGAAAGCAGTGGCAGGTGGATTGCTCTTAGCTGTCTGCCTCCTGGGATGGAGAGTTGATGGGCAGGGGAACGGTAAAGTATGTAACGCTGTCGTTTGAGGATTATGTGTGTCCAAGGCTTGGTGTGAGAATGATGTCTTTAAATCTGTTTGCAGGTGTATTTTTACCTACAGCATGTGCTAGTTTTACTCACTGTTGAGTTACGTAAAAGCTTGTAGATTTAAACTGAAAGTTAAAATTAATGTTTGATGGTAAAAACATCCTACACAGGTGTTAGCATAAATTATTATATTAAAAAAACGGCCCATACGAGCCTGAAGCACTTTAATTTACTCTTACTATTTACTCACCGTGGGCTTGTTAAAGTGAGTCAGACATTTGTTTAGGTTTAGGTAGACAGTGCACTCAAAAAAGGCAACTTGTTCAATTTACACCAAAAAATGTGAGGAAAAAAACTATCAAGATATTATATGACATTCTCTTTGGTGCAAATCTAAAGATGTTTGACAAGTGCATGTTTTGACATGTTTGTTCTTGATTTTAAAACCCCGAAACTGGCTTGAAGACTCGGGTGACCTCATGGACCCACTGACTTGTAGACAAGTCAATGGGTCCATGAGGTCCATTAAGGGGCTGAACCCTCGTTTTTTTGTTACTAATTTTATTAGGTCAAATATTATTAGCTAAAATACAGACAGATAAATAGATACACATAAATAGAAAGACTTTTAAATTTGAAAGTAGCATTATAATAATCATCAGTTTGGAAAAGTAGTTATTATGTCTTCCAAACACAATTCCCTTTTTCTAAAAGAAGCTAACATATTTTTATTCTTAAGAATATTTTTATTTACCAACACCAAGAATAGATCATTTAGTAAATCCAATCTCCAAATATTTTTATGCAAATATTTCTATTTGAAGTAATTAATCAAACAATTATTTTGGTTATCGTCTTTCTTGTCCTTCTTTTTGAGTTTCACTATTTCAACTTCACCTGTGTGTATAAATGGCGTCAACATTGATTCGGCACCGTATAATGGGGCATTATTAAGAATTTGCCCTTACGTCTTTTGTTGCAGAGTAATTATGTTTTGGGTTTGATCGACAGGCTTTTAACCTCTGATCGATCAACATATCCGATTGGAAAACACAATGAACATTCACGGCGCAGAAACAGAGCGAATGCATTAGCGTTAATTGAGCCGAGAGCCTTATCATCACGCCTGTGCCTTGCAGAAAAAGGTATCTGGGGATTCAATCATCTACCTTGGCCAGGAGAGAAACCCCTGGAGGCCACTGATCCGCACCACAGCCAACCTCACCGAGATCCGCAGGTGAGCAGGACTCTGTCAAAGTATTACGAGGAGATTAAAAACACTTACCTCTTAAACACAACTATGACGTTTGAATTAGGCAGCCATGTCTCTCCTCTCTCCGCACCGCGCAGCATCAAGTCCACCTTTCAGTTCCGGACCTTTGACCCCGAAGGAGTGATTTTCTACGGAGACACTAAAAATGGAGACGATTGGTTTGTTTTGTCCCTGAAAGAAGGGTTCCCCCTCATGCAGATCAGCAAAGAAGACGTACAAGTCAGCGTGACAGGGGGTCCAAAGCTCAACGACGGGAAGTGGCACACGGTGAGTTTCCAGTAAGATGTTAGTTCTTGGGACCAGTTCATGACTTTTTCTTTCTTCGAAGTTGGATGTGAGCAACAAGGGAAAGTTTGTCACTCTGGAGGTGGATGGCCTACCTGGACTGGTGGTGGGAATGCACTCCAAACAGACAAAGGAGGTCATTTCCGGGCAGCTTCGATTGGCGCTTGGTGGGATCCTGACCAGCAAGGACAAGTTGATCGTTGAGGTAGTTTATATTTATTGCCCTGAAACTATTCACTGTTCAAGAAAACTTATTTCACCTGGTCCTGGGTTGTCTTTTTGTTTATTTTTTTACTGGAATTATCAGTTGGACTTATTTAACATTTAAGCCATAGGGTCCTCAAAAACAATCATAAAAATATTCCTGCACATTTCTTCCCGTTTTATTTTGACTATTAAACAGTGCTTTCCAAATGTCTTCAAACTCAGACTCAAGAATGTATCTTTTCTTACAAATACATTCTGCAAACTGTTGCCTGAATTTGTATTCAACCCCTTTGGGTCAGTATTTTGATGAGTTGGCTTTTGCTGCAATTACATCCACCATTCCTTCGGGTTATGTTTCTTCCAGCTTTAAACATGTAGCGACTGAAGTTTTTGTTAATTCCCTTTCCATTTCCCCAGACCACACTTTTCAGAGTAAGCTAAAAATGAAAACCGTGTATTTATTTTTTGCTTCTAAAGTTTCTACTGAAGTTTGCCGTAATGTGACAACGGTGCTGCGTTCCTCTGAAGGCCCTGTTGATTGTTTATTTACAGTTTGAGCCACAGATGGACGGCTGCGTGCGCGAAGGCCACTGGTTAAACCTCAGCATACCCTGGGAGGCGGACGCCGACGAGCTCTGGCTCTGCCATCAGAACATCCAACCTGGCAGCTTTTTCGCTGGCGAAGGATTCACCATTTTCAACACCTCAGGTGGTGACGCCGCACTGAATTATATAAGATGCAGATGAGTTTAAACACCCACTCATGTGCTGACATGCTCATGAGTGTTTGCGTTCAACACCAGATGTTAGGTGGAAATATGTGCTGACAACTCCGAGAGCGTTTCAGTGACGATTGTGTTTGAAGTGTGATTTTCCCGCTTGTTTGTAGTTTTCCAAACGATCAAAGATCTTGGCTTCAGAGTTGAATTTTGGGGGGACTTCACTCAGATGGAGGGAACCATTCTGAGCATGATGTCCTCACAAGGAGAGCTGCTGGCAGTCGTGGAGGCCGATAATAACACAAATGTGCGTGAATATATTTCTCAGTGATTTCCGAATATATCTGTAATAAAAATGGATTTCGGTGTCTCTGTTTCTGGGTTGCAGGAGATTCATCTCACTATCAGGAAGCAAAAGCACATTCTGACAAACGTTATGAAGCGGCTGAGGATTACATTTTTAGAGAAAGCGGTGTCAGTGTTTCAATTTTTAGATGAAGGAAATGTAGAAATGTTTCCTTATGACCCGCTGAGTGCCCCCGGATTCCTGACGGAGCTGGGGGAGGGGCGTCTCGCCATTGGAGGTCTTCTGGGTGTGTACCTTTATATCTTTACTGCTTCAGTTCTCGTTTCACTCTTCATAAAGAGAAAACGGAGTAAAACAAACTGCGAGTTGGTGATGTTGAAGCAAGAATAGGAGAAAAAAAAACAATTAACAAAAGTCAACTGTAATGCGTTCTTTCCATTTTTCACTCCTCAGGTGGTGTTAAAGATATGGTTGGGTCCAATTTCCTCAGAGGCTGCCTGGAGAAGATCAAAATCCAACAGGAGGATTTGGATCTGGATTCAGCTATTAAAGACATGTCAGCTTCTTCACACAGCTGCCCGGTGTAGAAAGCGTGCATGTGCTGGAGAAGGACAGAATGTTGATTGTTAAGGACTTCATGTGTCTGTAGTTCATAAAAATAAGATGATTGCCAATTATTTCCACAATAGTGGGATTAATTGCTAGAAAATAACTGATACGTCTAAGTATAAATCAAAATAACAGACAAAAAGTATGTAAATGACAGAAAATAAAATAGAAAATCACCAACCTCGGATTCAAACTTAACTCTGAGAAACAATGTGTGGCTGCAAAGAGATGCACAACGTTTAACAAGCTAAGCATGTCATGCAGCATGTCTAAAATTGAACAACCTAAACAAAAAAGCAAATAAAAAAAATACTTATATAAGAAGTACATCATAGCTTGATGTAAGCACTAACACAAACATTTAAGAGGTCATAAATAAAATTGATTCAATGGGGCATGATTTGGAAAGACAAATAAAAAGTAAAAGAAATGTTCTAAGGTGTCCTCCATAAATTTACCTGCTGCAAATACTTTGCAGATGCAAGACAAATTCACAAATTATCTGTGCATGACTTGTCGCTGTTTTGTGTCTCATCCAGTCTCAGGAGCCAGTTGTTTTATAACCTGTCCACGACATTTTTCAGTATTTTTCCACTACACAACATTCAGAGCGCTAAGGTTTTGTCATGCATAATCCAGTTCTCTCACCAATTAACCTTAATATGTATCTAAATAGCTATTGTTTAAATCTTCAATAAATGTAAAAAATAAATAGATTTGTGTGTTTTCTTTTCTTTTTTCTTCTTAATCTGTGATTGATTGCACATCAGACATGAGAGTTTTTCTGATCATAGTACAAATCACCTGGATGTGTGGCTGTGAATAAAACATGCTTCTCCTTTAAATGATCACTAGTGAATAATAATTGTTCTGGTGGATTTAAGGCTAAACGACGGGAAAACGATGCAGAGGTGTTTTTGACTTCAGAATAAGAGCTATGGATGAATGATTAGACGATTATGTTGCACCCTCTAGCGGTCAAATGAAGGCAACGTCAACGTCATGCAAGTAAGACCTACGTCACTGGCTATAAAACAACATAAAGATTTTTTAAAATGTCCTGAGATAATAAGAAATATGTAGTAAATAAAAGCAAACACCATGTTTGCCACAAAGTTGGTTGTTTTTGTTCATGTTTTAATATTTACCTGCAGCTATGAGGCCTGAAAAAGCACTTTATTTTTCATTAAAAAACTGAAAAGAGATTGAAGAAGAAACTAAACAGAGTTAATCAAATACAGTGGTTGAACCCAGTTAGAAATGATACATGCCAGATTTACACAGGGCCAAGTTTTTCAAACTCTGGCACTAGTACCTCTGAAGGCAAGCAGGCTGCCTTCTGTGGTACTAAAGATAATTTTTGTATTAATTACTTGCAATAAACAAAGTTATGTGGTTAATTTGACAACAGTGAACTAGGAACAAGTTCCTGTTTCTTATTCTGCATTAGTTTCCTCTGAACTTGAACCTCAGGATGGCACCAAACCAAATCAACCAGTTCCAGTTGTGCCAATTATTGTTAGCCAAGCAAGCTGAAACAGCTTTTCTCTGCTGTGGTGGATGTATAGTTCTGTGAGTCTGTGAAAATCATCACAAATATAGCATTTTTACTTCAAATGTCACTAAGTTTTACTACTTGCTTGGAAGTTACATTGGTTTCTGAGGTCAGGGGTGAGAAACCATACTTTCTAACTAAGCTAAGGCTGTTAAGGGGACCTTTTTGTAGTGAGACATTTTTCATTTTGTAATGAAAAATGTTAATAATTTACACAATGTTTTGTCAAAGACAAAAATGAAACAAAAACTAAATAAAAACATGTGGCAAGAATGATGACATTTCCTTTAAAAAATAAAAAATATTTTTTCCATTAAAAAAAGAATATATATATATATATATATATATATATATATATATATATATATATATATATATATATATATATATTTTTTTGTATATGTATACTTAAAAAGTGCTTTTGGGAGGATTTGAATACAAAAAGAAGTACAACAGTTTATTTGTATTTTATGGCGGTAATGTATTTAGACAATGTATTCATGACAAACAGATTCACTAGAAAGATTAATTGTTCTAGAAAGATTAAAATTCACTAGAATTTTTCTAATCGAGGGCATATTGTTTTTAATATGCCCTCGATTACCAGAGCCATTGCTTCTTATACCACACTGTTGACAGCTCAGCGGATAAAAACAGTATTGTCATGACAATCTCACGGCCGTTAAGATAAGGGTACTGTCGCAAAGCCGAGGTGTCGTGAATCCTGGCCGCCCCCTGAAGATGGCGGCGGAGCTGCATCCGCGGAGCGGAAAGCTGATCGGCCTGTCCAACTCGAACCGAACAGCCCGGCGCAACCAGCCCGTCCAGGAGTTCAACCACGGCCTGGTGCTCAGCAAGGAGCCCCTGAGGGACCGGGATGTATTCACCGTCCGCATTGACAAGAAGGTAAACAAGTGCATTCCCGCCGCTGGCTGTCCTGAGCGGAGTGAGAGCGCTGCTGGTGCGGCTGAGCCGGGGGTCTGTCTGTGTGTGTCTCTCTGGCCGCAGTGAGGGACTTCATCCCCCCCAGCGATGTTCAAACACCCTGACAGCCTCCGCAGTGTTTAGTGAGCGCCCTTGCGTCAGCGTACTACATTATCAGAGCCCTCAGAGGGGGAACAGCGGCTTTGTAATCAGCCTCGGAGTGGATATACGTTGAACGGATCACTTATACGAGCGATAACCGGCCCGTGTAGCTTCGGTACCGCCAGTTAGCCGCGCTAATGAGCCCTTAGCAGCAGGGGCTGTTCGGGGCGAGCCTTTCTGGAAGATACCATGGAGGGTCTGTGGAGCCCGACCCAGAAGTACAGCTTTCACTTCTGCCCAGAAGCAGCTTAGTTCGGCTGGTAAACAGCTTTGTTCTGATGGGGTCGGTGTGTCCTGGTGGCTCTGCGGGGCTTATCTCACACCGGGTTACCGTCTCTGTAACACCGAGGCTGTCTGAACCGACACCGATGGGCTAACTGCTGTTAATGACAGCCTGTTTTCACTCATTAATTACTGCTGCTGTAATCATGACTTTCTGAGGGTTTATCCTGACAGTCTGTTCTGTTAATGTTTTCTAGAGAAAACAATGATTTCTCTTCTTTGAAAGTAAGATGTTATTTGTTATGATTGCATAATGCATGCTCAGTAAAGATCATGGCATTATTAGTTAGGGCAGTAGTTTTGTCAAAAATTCTGTCTATATTTGTATGCTGTTATTTTCCTAGTGTCAGGGTTTCTCTCTTCTCATGACAATAATATATTTAGCCTATTGCATGGAGTCTCTGGAAAAGAGACCCACCCTTGACCCAGAGTCTAGTGCCCAAAGGTCACACAGACAGACAGACATCCAGTGAGAAACAGAGAAGTGAGGAAGGGGAGGATTTAATGCAACATATCTCATCACGGTAACAGTGTTGGTGTGCAGTCCTAATATTAAAACATGTTCCTTATTTGAAACCACAACATTAAATTATGTAAGATGCTAAATCTTTGACCTAAGTTCTGTAAGTTGTCTAACAACTAGCCGTACTTTTTTGGTAAAATAAATCAAACTCACGTTCATGTTTCCAGTTTTTTTTCATTACTTTTTTGTAATCTGACCCACATATTTTGATTGTTACCACGAGTACTATAACACATGGAGCTCCCTTCCTCCATGTGTTATTTTTCAGTTTTAAATTAAAATGAAAAATCTTCAAGACTATTCCCATTTTTTTCCTATAACTCTAACCTTTATCTGACTTATATTAACTTAGTGCATCAGATTATGTTGTATAGGTCAAATCACTTTATTCATTAATACATATCATAGTAACGTTGATCATGAACTATTAAAACAACCCTGCTTTTCACAGATTACATTTACATTACAGCCTCTGTAACGTCAAAGGCATATGGACTCCGTATCTTCTTGTTTAGGAGTTTGTTAGTCTTTCCAGACTGAAAGTCTGGTTTTATTCTTTTTATAAATGCTAATTTAAAAAAACAAAAAATTCAGATTTAGAAAATGTAATTGAAGTTTTTATCTCAATATTTGATCCGCTGATACGAAGCAGCTAAGGGGAAATTAACTGATGCCGATCTCAGGCCACCTGACTGGTGAATCTCTGATAATTCACTTATTTTTGTTTTTTTGAAAACACACAATATCCCAAAATAAATCATGCTAAACTCCACTTACTCCACTAAATATACTTGCCATTTATTTCATGTAAATAAAGAAAAAGAGTCATAAAAATGTGAGTTAAGGGAAGCATCCGCAGTAGCATCACAGTTAAATATTTTACTAAAACCTGTTTGTCACCAGTGTATCAACATATTCTGGTCACGTGTTCTGTTCATTTTACTGTTTAATTGCAAATCATTGAATGAACATAAAAACCTACCGCCTTCCTGTCTTTTCCTGGTGGTTCAAATGAAGGTCCAGTAGCAGAACCCTGTAGAACTCGGTAATCTGTTGACGAAAGAAATAAATCATGTGGATAAGAAGAGAGACACATCATGCAGATTAGCTGTCGATGTGAGAGAGGAGATTTGTTTGGTTCTCTGCGTTGTGTCCTGACAAACCTATTGAGCTGATTGAACCACAATGGAATTATTTGTGGTTCAGTGTTTATGGATTTTTCTGTGGAACGTGACTCCACATGATTTTTCTTTTTGTAGGGTTTGACTAAAATATTCAAAAGAAGATGCATAAAGGAGCATTTTAGAATGCTGCTTTATGCTAAAATGCATCAAGCAGCAAATACAGAAAACTAAATAATTTTTCCTGGCTGTACCTAAAGAGTAGAGATAATACTCTAATTATTAGCTTCCACTGCACCTATTTATGTATATTAAGGTATATTTGTTGTTTTAGCAATTAAAATAAGTAGCTACAAAGATTTTTAGGTGGTATTTGAAGTATTTGTGGATTTGATTGTTGCATGTCAAACCAGTCAGTCAGAGAGGAATAAAATCAAATGAGGTTCTAGTTATTTGGGGACAAACTCTGGGTCAGTCATGTGAACATCTTCAAAAAAACACTCTACAATCTATGTTGAAATCTCTGAAAAGTTGCTCGTCCGCCATAATGTTTGCCAATCGGCTCCCTTTTTCTCGCTCCTGTGATGTCATCAACCCAGATGGTCACTAAGCAGAATGTGTCGTCTGTTTTTTTTTTTCAGCTCATTTCAAAATGCTGTATTTGTTAAATCTATACGTCATTACCCAGATTTGTTTTTATAATCTCTATATATCTGTTAAAGAAAAAAAAAAAGACCTATAGGTCGTATCTTTAAAACTTGTAAATGTTTTCATAAGAACAAATGTTGAACGAGCACTGGACCTTTTTTCTCTAATTTTTATGTCGGTGACAACGTTTTAGTTTTGAGCAGCATGAATGTTGCAGCTTATCTCTCCACAGCAGAGCTTTTTAACAACACATTAGCTGTGAACTTGTGACAATGCCTACCAGACCACACACACCCCTCCTAAATACAGAGAGATTTTCAGAGCTTCTGCAGGTTATCCAGAAAAAGAAAACATCTGGCCTAATGGCACCTGCTTAGCAGCGTGTAATTCATTATGCATACCTCACGGCGTGGCGTGGTGTCTGATACGGACTCTCGTTATCGGCCTCGTGGCTGGATGAAAATTGATTCTTCCTCCCATCACGAAGCGTCCGCTGCTGCGTGACTGGAGACTCTGTGTACGGGGATCCACTGAACGAGCAGCAGGGAGAGACGGGAGGTAAATAGAAACAGCCGGACGCGAGTCGGACGCAGTGAAAGATTTGGCGTCGTAAATATGTTATATAAAATCTTGTTAGAGAAAGTTTATGCTCCATTAGTATTTACAGCCAGATTTGACTCAATATCATGCAAAAGTGTGAAGTGCAGGCCAAATCATATTTTAACTTTCTGAGAAGTGTGGTGTGCATTTCTTTTCAATTTTAGCAGGTGAGAGTTAATGTGTCTACAGCTGGTAGAAACCTCCCCTAAAAGAGTGACCGGAGTGTAATGGCAGCAAAAAGTGGCTCACATGTTTTACTTCTCAGATTTTTGTTTGTCAAAAAAAAAACACGTATCCATTTCCATTCACTTCACAATCACACGCTACTTTGTGTCCATCCAGATCCCGGCATCCCAGTGGAACGAATTGAAGTTTGAGATTAAGACGTCAAAGGAGGAGTTTTAGTGCTCTGCAGCATTACATTTGCAAATAGAGATAAAGTTGTATTAAATCAGTGCAAAGACGTATCTGAGCCTTCCTATGCAATATCAGCGTTCAAATGCAGCAAATGTGTTTGTCATTAATAGCAGCGATGAATCTGGGAGATTAGCAATAAGTCAGATTTCCTTCAGTCCAAACTGGATGTATTTCTGTTTGTTTAGCTCGGCTGTTCCACTGTTTATTCTTAGCCGCGCTTCTTAGAAATTTACGCCCCATTAATTTTTCATCGTTTTAAAAGCTGCCCGGTTTCTCAGCAGCGCTGGCATCCTCTGGTTATTTATCTGAATGGTGGGAGGGAGAAAGAGACCGAGGCAGATGTGTTACATAAACTAGTGAAGGAGATGTCGGTGACCCGGTCAGCATTTTTCTTTTTTTTTAACCTAGATCTGCCCTCGCTGTAGTAGCACTGCCACCTTACGTAGCAGCTCTGTGTGAGCAGAGAAATAGATCAGCAGTATTGATTGAAAGGAACGTTTCATCTCGTCTCCAGTCGTCTCGGTTGTAAGCTGCAGAGAAAAACGTCCATAAAGCCTGTCGAGGTTCAGCCGATGTGTTTCCACCTCCAAGTAGGAAAAGAGGTGAATCTCTATGCTGCTGTGTCTCAGCTGCCACTGTGGAGTAATGGAAAAGTGAAATATTACCCCCCAGATATCAATAGCATCAGATTGTTTCCAGCTTAGGATGAGTTTAGTGTTTCTGGGGAGAAATGGATTCCAGTTGGTCTGGGAGGTGATTTGAGTTCAAAGTCATATTCCTGGTCAGAGTAAACAAGTTCTCCAAAGGTTGCATCTGTCCAGCTGTGGGTCCTTGTGTCCTCACTGCTTCTCCTTTCTTGTTTCGTACTCCATTCTTTCTCACTCTTCCTTTTATCCTTGTATCCTTGTGGTAGGAATTGTATCCTACCACAATTCCTTCCTTCTGTCCTTTATTATTTTTTTGTTGTTGGTTTTCCTCCTCATTTCTACCTTCCACTTTCCTTGTTCTTCCTCCTTTCCTTTTTTTTTTTTTTTTTCTGCACCACTCCTTCCTTCCTCCCTCCTTACATCCTCATTCTTGTATCCTTCCTGCCTTCCTTACCTTGTGTCCTCCTTCACTTTTCTTTGTCCTCCCTCCATTCCTTCCATCTTTTCTCTCTGCCCCTTTCTTTTCTCCTTCCTCTTTCTTTTATTTCCTTCTGTCCTTTTTTCTGAATGTCATTATTTTATAATTTAACCTGAACCTAAAGAGCTGTTAACTCTTGGACGTTGTCTGGAAAAATAGATTTTGTTACGTGAAGAAATGTGTCTGAATACATCCACATCTGGAAAATTTAGGAAGCAATCTCCAGACTTTTCCAAACTTTCCTCTCTGTGTTAGGATCCTATATTTAGCTGCATTTTCATCTCTATCTGCTTGGTTTTCAAAGGACTGTTTCCAGAGCAAAGCTACTAAAAATAAATTTTATGACCACCATAAAAGCTGCTGACGGATGTTTCCTTCTTCTTTCTGCTCTCGTCATGTGGTGTGGATGCTGTAGAATCTCTGCAGAATAATTTTGCGTAAAAGTTTGTTTAGGTTGTTCTATGGCCAGCAGTATTTTATTTAAATTGTGAAAACAATAATCCAATAATGCTTCCTGTTTCCCCCCTACCCCTCCATCAGGTGAACTCCTGGAGCGGCTCGATTGAAATCGGTGTGACGGCTCTGGACCCGGCCTCGCTGGACTTCCCCAGCAGCGCCACGGGGCTCAAGGGCGGCTCCTGGATCGTGTCGGGCTGCTCGGTGCTGCGCGACGGCCGCTCCGTCCTGGAGGAGTACGGCCGTGACCTGGACCAGCTGGCCGAGGGTGATCACGTGGGCATCCAGCGCAGCTCCCGTGGGGAGCTCCACCTGTGGGTGAACGGGCAGGACCGGCGCGGCCGCCAGCGGCCTGCCACCCAAGCTCTGGGCCGTGGTGGATCTGTACGGGAAGTGCACTCAAGTGACGGTGGTGAGCTGTGAGCCGCCGCCGCCCTCCACAGAGACGGAGAGAGAGATGATAGAGCGGGACGAGGAGGAGGATGAGGAGGAAGATGAAGAGGAGGAGGTAGTCGTACGTGGGGGTCGGGACGACGGGGGGATTGCAGCACTGATGCATGTGGCAGCAATGAATGTGGCAGCAATGAATGGGATGGTGAACGGAAGTGAAGGTAAGCCCATTTTTAAACTTTGTCTTCCTGCTTCCGTGATCTGGGCTCCTTTCCATGTCCTGTTTCAACGTTTTCCCTCCAGTGCCTGAGCTCAGCTGCAGCAACAGCCGGCCAGACAAGTTTCCCAACAACCTGGAGCCTGACGCTGGTAAGTAAAGCCTTGACTGATCAAATGGGACCTCGTATGCAAAATACTTCAACTTGGGTGTCAATGGCTCCTAAAAACAGACCAGGCACTTAGAAAAACAGCCAAACGGTTTTTAGTTCATGTTTTTTTTGGTGACTGGAAAATGAGCCGTTTCAAAAACCTTCTGATTGTGGAGTCACAATGTTACCTAGCAACCCCGGCAAAGCTCAGCCCATTACCTAGTAACCCAAGTGGAGCCCCAACACGTTTGTTCAGCTGGTTTGTGCATATTACAATGGCCGCTGGAAAAGACAAGCGTTTTGTTGTTGACTTGCCATCCAGAAATCACTGGCTGAATTCTTGCTAATTGTGCAGGAGGCTCTATTTCTGCTTTTCAAAGATGTAAAGTTGTAGAAATGCGCATCTGTTGGAAGCCATTTTTACATGTGTATGTAGACGTTGAGTTTGGGGGAGGCGTGGCCAGCAGCTGCTTAAATCCAAGAGGCTCTAAAACATCTCATTCTGAAGAGCTCAAAGTAGGGAGGACTGACCAGACTGGAATCTCATGATCTAAGAATAATTTACATACTTTGTATTGCCCATAGACCTATCCCGACCTTTTCAAGGAAGCAAAATAGATCACCTGTAAGGGTTTTGTAGCTTGATCTGCTCTGATAGCCGTTCTCTTCTTGTCTCTGCTCAGTCCTCACAGAGCACCAGCTCTTCGACGTCTTTAACAATGCAATAGTTTCATTTTATCGCTCTGAAGACGAGGGAGGAGGGGAGGATGGTGGAGGAGGAGGCGATGCTGGAGGAGGAGGCGATGCAGGAACCGATGCTTCTTCCAGAGTCGACAGAGGGAGCAGCGGTGGAGGCGGAGCTCCGGCTAATGGTGACAGCAGCACAGGAACGGCTGGAGGAGTGGGAGCGGGCGGAGACTGTGGGAACTCTAACAACAGCCCAGCCGGTCCCGGAGGGGTGGCACCGGGCTCCGGGACGAGCGGGGTGATGACCAACGATGCACTGCTGTTCCACGAGAAGTGTGGCACGCTGATCAAGCTGAGCAACAACAACAAGACGGCAGAGCGGCGGAGACCTCTGGACGAGTTCAACAACGGAGTGGTGATGACCAACCGGCCGCTCCGACACAACGAGATGTTCGAGGTGCGGCCCAGTCCTCTGCCGTCATCTTCTCTCTTCGGGCTGAACGGCTAACGATGTCTCTGTTGTCAGATCCGCATCGATAAGCTGGTGGACAAGTGGTCGGGCTCAATTGAGATCGGAGTGACCACACACAATCCCAACAACCTGGACTATCCTGCAACTATGACCAATCTGCGCTCAGGTAACACCCCGCCGTCACGGTCAACACTCATCACTCACCAAAACAGTTTTTCACTTTTCTTTTGTCTTTACCAGGTACAATCATGATGAGTGGCTGTGGGATATTAACAAACGGGAAAGGAACTCGTAGGGAATACTGTGAATTCAGCCTAGATGAACTTCAGGTCGGTGGGAACATGCATCTCTTCTTTCACCCAGAACCTTTTGTTTGTATCCTGGCTTTTTTTGTGTTTGCATCGTCCAGCGACGTTACAGCCACTGATTCTGTGAGGATCAATGCTCCTCTATGGGTCCTCCATAAATATGGTTAATATGTTCATTCTGTTCTGTTAACAGAATGAATATATTTTGTTTGCAAAAGCAATTTTCAATTAATCATCTTAATCTGATTAATCGATTATTGAAATAATAATCAACTTTGTATTTACGATAAAAAGCTTCTTCGTCTGTAAATATTTTTGCCCAGAACTCAAGTTGTTTAATTTTCACTGGGTTCAGATTCTGTAAAGGGTAAAAAAATAAAAAATCCAAGCACATGCCAAAGAATGCCATGTTATTGCATTTAAGGCAATACATTTTTTTCTTGTTTAAAATATTAGTTATTTATTTTTTTGAATTCTTATGTATAGGCCTGTCGCATAAACGATAAATCAATTTTAAAAAAGCTATCGATAAGTTTAATTTATCTAGTTTAATTATCGTTTCTCCTTGCATTTTTCCATGACACTGGATGAGAAAGGGTTTAAATCTAATCATTATTGGAGGGCAATATAGTATACAGACTTCATAATCTGCACTCTTTGATTAATGTAGTTTTTATTTCCACTTTTATGTTGTTTAGTTTTATTCAAGTGCATTTTTTGTTAACGTAGACTGAGAGTCCATTTTATTTTTGTTTTTGGTTCTTTGTTTACCTGTTCCAGCATTAAATGTCCTTTTGAAAATAAGGTGGATTTATTTTTGGCAGGATTTGGCTGCATTATTATATCATTTCCATTAAATCAGTGTAAAAAGGTCTTCCGACAATATTATCCTTTATCGCAATAATTTTTTGAGACAATTAATTGCTCAGCAAAATTTGTTATGGTGACAGGCCTACTTATGTATTTGTAATATTGCACAGATAGGCTTAAGTGGTTAAAAGAAGCATCTTTAGACAGTTCCAGAGTTTCCCACAGAGTACTGTAAGTCTGGCCAGGCTTTACTTCTGTCCCCACCAGGCTTAGAGTTGTTTATTTATTTAAGTTTTTTTTCTTTCTAATCATTGCCTTTTTTTAAGACTTTATAGTTCCAGTAACGCATAGCTATCAAGAAACATTTTCAAATTTCCTGTGACCTTTAAACATTTTTTAACTCAAAAACACAGCGGTGGGCTGGATGACTGCCCTAGCGTCCCGAGCACCGGGGTTAGCAAGTTTTCTGGGGGAAACCCTGGCTCCAATTTTATTTTATCTGAGTAATCGATTGCTAAAATAATTGCAAGTTGGAGCTTTAGGATCAAACCAATACAGCATTAAATTCAGACTGTCACAGTTTAAAGACCAAGGTAAAGTCATTAGAAAACTTGTGTAAATCTAAATGG
The DNA here is from genome assembly GCA_902982915.1 of Phalloptychus januarius. NCBI lineage: Eukaryota > Metazoa > Chordata > Actinopteri > Cyprinodontiformes > Poeciliidae > Phalloptychus > Phalloptychus januarius. Next base: position 8,360,247 of record CADWAE010000462.1, read on the forward strand.
TTTTTAGGAGCATATCAAGAAATCCTGTTCAACGTTTGAGAGGAAAGACTGGCTCCTATTGTGAAATGTAAAAAGCTGATTTTCAGTACTAAAACTACAGCTGGTGGTTCTGCTGTCCCAGTGATTACTCTTTATAATTGAGGAAAACTTCATTATTTCCTCTGCTGTTTACTGATGCAGTCGGGTTCATCCCTGGTTCCTGCAGTGGAAATAATCTGTGATTATTTCAACAAACCTTCACGATTCTTACAGGTGAAATGTGTCGCCTGCGTTTTCCCGTTCTCAGTTTTCTGCTACATGTCATTGCAGGAGGGGGATCACATAGGGCTGATGCGGAAAGCTAGCGGTGCGCTCCATTTCTACATCAATGGCATCGATCAAGGCAAGCCTCCTCAGGTCCCAGCTGGTCAGCGCTCAGGAAGCCGGGACGATGACTTGACCACGTTGTGTTGTTGCTCTGCAGGCGTGGCCGCGGCGCAGACTCCCAGCGTGGTCTACGGCGTGGTGGACCTCTACGGCATGGCCGTCAAAGTCACCATAGTCCACAACCACAATCACAGCGACCGCCTCCGGCGCAACAACGCCATCATGAGGGCTCTGTCGCCTGACGTCGGCCGGCCGCGGCCCGCTCTCACCCTCACTCCGGACTCCGAAGGACCCGACCGTCTCCTGTTCCACCCCAACTGTGGGCAGAAGGCGGCCATCATCTGCGATGGCAGGACGGCGCTGCGGCCGCAGTTAGTGCTTCTTCTTCTGGCTTGCCGCCTTCGCTGCAAGGACTTAATTTTAACACATGTTCTGCTGATGACTTTAGTGCAACTGACGACTTCAACCACGGGGTGGTGCTGAGCAGCCGGCCGCTGCGCTCCAACGAGGTGTTCCAGGTCCGCATCGACAAGATGGTGGACAAATGGGCGGGCTCCATCGAAATTGGCGTCACGACACACAACCCCGCCTACCTGCAGCTGCCGTCCACCATGACGAACCTGCGGTCAGGTGAGATAACAGAAAACATTTAGTCCTAAGCATCATTAGGTCGTTTTTTTTCTTCAGCTCAGACAGTCCCACAGAGATCTCACATTGTTTCTCTGAGATCTACAGACTGAGACGTGGCTCAGTGGTGACTTCTGTGTTTATCCAGCCATACGTTTCACATCATCCTTCAGCAGAAAGAGCAAGTCAGGTTTTATTTATATGACCCATTCACAATAAATGTCGTCTCAAGGTACTTGACAACAAATTTAATTACATTTCAAATAGTCCTAGTTATCGAACAGCACAGTGAGCTGGTGTCATTGCAGCAGGAGGCCCATTTTCCCATTTTCAGCTTCTTGGTCTAGTCCAGCAGGTTTTGATATTTTGACTTCATGGTGCCATAAATCTGAACAAGGATCAAAGGAAAAGTAACCGACCCAAAGCACTACAGCTCCTCCACCGTACTTGGCACTGAAAACAAAGAGCTTTTCCACGTTTTCCTAGACGCTAGACTGTTAGATTACCGGGCTAATCTAAACAGAATTTTTCCACCAAACAAACCCTAACCCTGTCCAGGTGACCCCGCCTCTCGCTCAAAATGTTGGCTGGAGATGGACACCAGCTCCTCCTGACCCCACTAAGGGACAAGAGTGTTAGAAAATGGATGAATGTAAGTTGAGGAGTTTTCAGTGCAGAGATGCCTGACCTGCTTCCTGTGGGATGTTTTTCAGGGACGTGGATGATGACAGGTAACGGTGTGATGCACAACGGAACCACGATTCTGGACGAGTATGGACACAACCTGGATCGACTCAAAGTAAGACGAGTCTTTTTTTTTATTTTTTATCAGCTGTTTTTCTGCTAAATTATGTTTGAGTTGGTAAAACCCTGCTCTTCTGCCTGCAGGCCGGGGACACAGTCGGAGTTGTTCGGAAGGAAGACGGCAGCCTGCACTTCTTCGTGAACGGCGTGGCGCAGGGCCCGGCGGCCTGGAACGTCCCCCCGAACGTCTACGCCGTGGTGGACCTGTACGGCCAGGCGGCCCAGGCCACCATCATGGACGACATGGGTGAGGCCCTGAGGAGCAGGACGATAGCAATGATCTGTCAGAGACGGAGGAAAGCCTGACCCGCTGTGTGTGTCTGCGGTTCCAGTGGACCTCCCTCCTCTACCAGAGGACAGCTCGGACGGCCCCACCGCCATGTCCCCGGGGAGCCCCTGCTCTGTGGCGGGGGCCTCCACCTCCACCGACCTGCGTTTCCACCAGCTGCATGGCACCAACGCCGTCATCACCAACGGGGGGCGCACCGCGCTCCGTCAGAACTGCCGCAGCGAGTTTAATGACGCCATCGTCATTTCCAACAGGTAACGCTCCAACCTCAGCGGTGGAGAAAATCTTTTCAGATCGAAGGTCTTCAAAGCAGCAAAGATGTTTGTAGCTGCAATGATGTTAAAACTTTGTGGTTTGATTTATGCTGCTGCAGCTCATCAGGGTTTAATAACGTCATAACTCAGATCTGTTGTCTTTCTCAGAGACTCTAATCAGGGAATGTTCTGCTGTGGTTTAATAAGGACAGTAAGAACAAATTACAGCAGTTTTAAAGTTAATCCAATTTATTTTTCTTCTTAACTTGATTAAATAAATCTCCAAAGGCCAAAATACCTAAAATGGCTTTAATGTAAAGCTTAAGGTTGGTGTGGAGTTCCTGCTGTCCATCCGGGGTTTTTTACATGGTATTAATAAATTCAACGCTCCTTTTTTCTCTGCATTTATGCAGCCGTTTGTTGTAAATGCTGATAATGTAAAACATTATTTATCAATATGGTATGTATAAGGCTCTATATTCTTGTTGCGATGAAGATGTGATTTCTTTATTTTTTTTTTCCTCAGGTGCCTTCGGGATGGAGAACTCTTTGAAATTGTTATTCAGAAGATGGTGGACCGCTGGTCAGGTTCAATAGAAGCAGGTGGGGTCTTCCTCTGCTTATTAACGAGATGTTTTAGTTCCTCAGACTAATCCGGTCGCTCTGACTCTGTCTGCTGCCTCACGTTCATCTACGACTGTTCCTCTGCGACCAGGAGTGACCGCCATCAGACCAGAGGAGCTGGAGTTTCCAAACACGATGACCGACATAGACTACGACACCTGGATGCTGAGTGGAACTGCCATCATGCAGGACGGCAACACAATGCGCAACAACTATGGCTGCGACCTGGACTCCCTGACCACGGGTTCCCGGATCGGCATGATGCGCACCGCCAACGGCGACCTCCATTATTACATCAACGGCGTGGATCAGGGCGTCGCCTGCGCGGGTCTGCCGTCAGGTAGAGCAACCGCTAACTGCTTACTTAAAAACTGACGCACCTGCATCCTTCAACCAAAGACATGAAACTCATTCTCATTGTAAATGTGGCAATGCTTGACACGTGATGGAAATCGCACCACTTTGTTCGCAGAGAGGCATACGAACGCCAACATTCAGAATCAGGTCCTGTACGGAATTGCGCTCAGACAGCAATGTTAATATTTCGTTTCATAAAAAACTGCGTCAGTGAGAGCCGGTTTTCTGCTGAAGGGTGTTACCTGTGCCTCTCATGTCTCTTCCAGAGGTGTTTGCTGTGATCGATTTGTACGGTCAATGCGTTCAGGTCTCCATCACCAGCTCCTCCGGCCCGCTGGACAACAGTCTCTGCACCAGCAACGTCACTGAGAAGAGCTTCCCCATCCACTCTCCAGGTGCTCAGCAGGTTCTTCCTTCACGCTGCGCTGTGAAATCCTTCAGAGCCGCATCCTTATGTCCTTTATTTTGTGCTCGCAGTCGCAGGCGTCGCCCATCGGCTCCATACTAAGCATGGAAAGAACGTGGTGCTGCTGGGCGAAGGCTGCCAGGCCATCAGAGTCGGCGGCTACTCTCACGGCATCGTGTTCAGCGCCAAAGAGCTCAAAGCAGACGAGCTGTTTGAGGTTTGCTCACGGTTAACAAATAAAGATCCAGGCAGCCAGCAGGTCGGTTCTTCTTCACCGGTTTCCTCCTGCAGGTGAGGATCGACGAAGTGGACGATCAGTGGTGCGGCTCTCTGCATATCGGCCTGACCACGCTGGCGCCTCCGGAGCTGCCGTCCTGCCCGCTGTCCGGTCTCTCCCCCTCCCTCCCACAGCTCCGCACTAAGGTCACCTGGCTGCTCTGCGGCTCCGAGGTCCAGCGCAACGGTGTCCTGCAGCGGCAGAATTACGGCTATTCGCTGGACCGGCTGACGGTGAGCGGCACCTCCTGCCTTCGTTTTATTCATTTTTCACTCCCAGACCTCAGAGAAGGTTAAGCTAGAATGTCTTTCCAGGTGGGGAACCGTGTGGGCGTGAAGAGGTGCAACGACGACACCATGCACATCTTTGTTGACGGGCAGGACATGGGACCTGCCGCTACCGCCGTCCCGAAGGTACAAACGCCACAGTGTCCGAATCCTTAAACTTCTACATTAATGTATCTAGAATGAAGGCATCAAATGTAATGTCTCAAATTCATTAAAAATATGTTAATCACAGATGTGGCAGGCCTATTTAATCTCAAGTTTGAGTTGAGGTGGGCGGATCGATCCAAAAATATCGCCAGTATCGATACCGAGTCGGTATTAGTATCGCATCGATTCTCGCATAAGATTGATAACTTTAGTTTCAGATTCCCTGATCAAGTTTTTTGTAGTTTCTCAACTCTACCTAAAAAAAAAATATTTTCTATTGATTGTTTTCTCAAATTATATATATTTTGCACTTTATTTAGGAAAATGTACAAAATCATGTTAATGTGTTATTTAAGTATTTTGTAGATGCGTACAAAGTTTTTTTTAAATCCTGTCTAAAATTTTAACAAAATAACTTCAAAGGAAAAAAACACAGAAGAGTCACATGTTTGGTGGCATTTTCAAACCTAAATAAAGAAAATTTTCAGTTTTCGCAATGCTTTATCGTAACTCATAGCAAAAACTGTATTACAACAGCATCCTCCTCAAACCTCCTCCTGCCTTTACTTTTTCCTGGTCTTAAATTTTAATTGCAGTCGGTATTAAAAAGGCCTTGAAAAGACTGAAGGCTGAAACCTGCGAATCTGAACCTTGGCATTGAGCAGCGGCTTCTGGCTTCTTGCAGAATGTGTACGCCGTTTTGGACCTGTACGGGAGGGTAACGGCGCTGTCCATCGTCAGCTCCTCTCTGATGGAGGATTTGGAGAGCGTCAAGGCGCCTTCGCTCACCTCAGACAGCTGCAGCGAGGGAGAGGAGGACAGCAGTCCCGTTAGAGAGGTCAGAGGCTGGACAGAGAGAGACCAAAACAGGAGCTTTATGAACCACAACTGGATTTGTTCATGTCGAATGTTTTTTTTTTTTTTATCAAGGTTGAGAGTGAAACATGTTCCCTTGTGCCGACGGTGATGATGTTTCTGGAAAACCACGGCAAGAACATCCAGCTGTCCAACCAGAACCTGACAGCAGCCAGAGTTTCCAGCTACAACCAGGGCCTGCTGGTCACCGTCCAGCCGCTGGCGCGCCAGCAGCTCTTCCAGGTAGCTCTGCTGGACTCAAACAAATGCAATTATTTAGATGCTAATTTGTCTGTGTGGATGTTTCATGTTTTTCTTTGGGCGCCAGTTTCAGATCGATCGTCTGAACCCGTCGTGGACGTCGTCTCTGTCGTTAGGGGTGATAGGCCACTCCCCCGACCGGCTGAACTTCCCCTCCACGGCCTGCTGCCTGAAGCGCTCCGCCTGGCTGCTGCAGCGTGACTCTGTCTTCCACAACTCTCTAAAAGTAAATACTCCACAGCATGCCATTAGTCGACAACAACCTTTCAGTTCTCCATCGTCTGATTTCATCTTTCTGTTTCCCTCCCCTCCTCCATCCTTCAGATATGTGAGAACTACGGTCCTAACCTGGACACTTGTCCAGAGGGGACGGTGTTGGGTCTGCTGGTGGACACCAACAACTGCCTCCATCTCTATGTGAACAGCATGGACCAGGGCGTTGCGGCGCAGGACATCCCCTCACCCTGCTACCCCTTCATTGACCTCTATGGCCAGTGTGAACAGGTTGGTAGGGATGCAGAGGAACGTGGTCGCGCCTCGCAAAAGATTCATTAGGATTTTTTAGGCTTGAAGCAACTAATCAGATTAATCGCAATGAATCTGTTATTGAAATAGCCGTCAAATAATTTAGTAATCAATTAATTAACTGGAGTGTACAGACTAAAAAAAGGCAAATTGCTGAAAGATCAACATACTCAGAGCAATGAATAAGTCAAAACTGCATGAAAATGAATAAATAAATATTTTGTATTTCAGATTTTTAAAAAAAACAACCACCTTCTTTGTCTGTAAAAACGCTCTACCCATTGAAAAAATAAATAAAAATCAACAGTACTTCTAAAAACAACCAAAGCACTTACAAAATCCACCCTCCCGTTTTTTGGCAATGAGTGAATATTTTTTTGGTATCTGGAAAATGAGCCATTTCAAAAACCTCCTGATGAGTCGCACTGCGCTGTTACCTAGCAAGAGCTCCAGTACATTTGTTCAGCTGTAAGCGCTGTACAATGGCCGCTGGAAAAGATCAGAGTTTTTGTTATATTCTTATCTGCTCAAGGATGCAGAATAAATCATTTTTAAATCAATCAGAAAGACTGGAGCTTTTTATACGTTGATGTTAGAAGTGTTGCTTTAGTGTCCTTTGCTACAAACGATCAAGGCCAAGAGTCCACTGAAGGAATGCTCTGCTGTTTCATTTTAGGCAGTAAAATGTTTATTTTCTTATTTAAAAAAGAAATGTAATTATTTATTTTGTATTTTTATGCATTTCTAATATTGCATAAACAAGACTTCAGTTGCTAAATAAAAAATCTGCCGAATTTTTTCCCCGTTTTTTTTTTGCCCGATTAATTGTCCCAGCCGAGATCTTGTTGCTGTAACCGATGTTCTCATGGCGACAGGTCACCATAGTAACCAACAACGTGCCAGCTGTGGGTGCAGAGAGCGGCGAGACGCGCTTCCAGGGAGACATGGAGAAGGCAGACATGGTTGACGGTACAAAACCTCTCAGTTTTCTTTTGTCCAAACTCCACCGCAGCCTTCAGCCTCCTCAGCAGGTTCTCTTTTGGCGCTTGCAGGCATCAAAGAGAGCGTGTGCTGGACGCCCCCTCCAGAGGTCAACCCCAACAAGACCTGCGAGTACCAGGCGCTCTGCTCCCGGTTCAAGGACTTGCTCACTTTACCAGGTTTGGCTTCATCTCGTCACTATTTCCATACAAATTCTCTCCTCCAACATGTAAAAAAAAAAATTACATGTCCCGTTTCCGTTCAACCTCTAGATGGCTACTTCAACGAAGACGCAAAGTACAACCTGTGCTACTGTGAGTCCTGCCACAAGCTGCGGGGAGACGAGGCGTACTACAAACGAGGAGAGCCACCCCGAGACTACGCCCTGCCGTTTGGATGGTGCCGCTTCGCCCTCAGGTGGGAGGCTCCAAAAGGCCTTTTTGTTTTTTTAAATCTGAAATACCCATTCATGTCATTAAGGTAAATCTTGAACTCTGAAATGTGTGAAATGTTGGAGCAGAAAGCAATTTCAAGTTTAGGCTGAAAATGCTGATGGATTTCATGTATCAGAAAATGATTTTTTTTAAAAAAATGTTGATCTTTACCAGGTTCAGAATTTAAAAAACAGCAATCGTATAAAAACAAACCCAATGCACAGATGTGTTGGGTGCAGAAATTAGCAGGAACTTGGTGCTTTTCTTAGGTCATGAAGGAACAATTAGAAAAATATTGAACATATCTATACATGCATATCAATAAATAAACTGAACTATAAACATTTCTGGTTGTTCTGTATATTTATGGTCTAATGTCTTAATTTCTTTCTGACTAAATTTATTCAGATGTTTGTATAAGTAGTGTTTTTTCTGTTAAATGGATTCTAAGTTCATTCATTTGATTAGAGCACATACAACAGATATAAAGTTATTTACTTTGCAAATAAGCTAAATTAGCAAAGACTGGGTATGACTCCAAACACTAGATGGCAGCAAAGTGTCTTAAATATGATTCTTTGTGTTGATTATGGATGTTTTTGCTATAATAAATGTTATTAGCATCTGTTTCTTTGTCTCTGTTTGTTAGTTTTTAGCTGTTATTTATACCCTGCCTCATTTTGCAGAGTCAAGTCCCACTGTGAGGTTTCTAATGCACTAAAGAAGTGGCACATTGCGTATCACGGCACCAACGTAGGAGCCCTGAGGCGCACACTGGACCACGGCCAGCTGCTGCCTGGTATAACTCTCACATCATTTGCCTTATCAGCTGTTTGGATGGTTGTGGCTCAACAATATTTTTTAAGGAATCGTTTTTGCTTCGCTTTGCAGGAACGTCGTCCATTTTCCTGGTGTCTCCAGTGAAGACGGAGGGTCCAAACGGCTACACCGAGCCAGAGGAGAACAGCGCCCCCGGCAGGGAGGTTCCCAGAGTGCGGCTCTCCCCGACCATGCGCTACTCTGGCATGGAGTCGTTTGCTCCCAAAGTGCAGTGAGTTTACAGCGCGTGGAAACATCGGGATGGTAAAAACCTGAGCAGGAAGTGACGGGTCTTCTTCTCTTCCTGCAGATTTCAGGACCCGCGTTCTCACCGCTCCCACCAAGCTCAGGTGGGCTTCCAGGTGTGCGTGCGGCCGGGCTCCTACAAGGTGGGGCCTCAGACGCTGAGCCACAGTGAGCCTCTAGATCCCCGCTTCAGCAACTCTGAGATCGAGTGGATCACGAAGGAGCAGGGCGGCACGCTTCTCTACGGACTGCTGATTCGGGTGGAGTGAACGAAGCGGCTTCTGGTTATTTTTGATAAACAGACAACCAAATCCAAGCCCTGCCTTTGAGCAAGACACTACTCTGGAATCCGGCTGGTCCTGAAGCGGATTGTCGACAACTCAGCATCTCTGGTTTTGTTTTGGGTCGCTCGCTCTTCGGCTCTTTTACTGGCGGAGAGCAGCGGCCGTTACCGAGAACAGACACTGCCTGCACTTTACGTTTCGGACACAAGTGGGCGATTTTTAAACTTCTCATCGACACAACTTGTTTGTTAATAAGCTTAATTTTTTTTCTTACCATTCTCCTATCATTTTGTTCTTCCATCCTCGAGTAACTTTTTTTCTTCCTTTTTTAAACTTAGTTTAACACCTTTGACTTCCGAATTTTTCACAAAAAATGACTAAAAGGTAGGTGTAATTTAAAAAAAGGAAGAGGGACGGTGTTTTAACAGCAATGTAGAACAATAGCGACACTTGAATCTGAATATGAGCCCGAGAGCATCGTGATTGTGACCTCGATTAGCAGGGAGAATCTAAAACTGGAGGGAGGCACTGATATGTTTACACACCTGTCTTTCACTGTGTTTCTGTCCTCTTTATGTCTCCGTATGAGCAGACGTTAATATTGCCGCCTAACGCTGGTTTACACAGGACTCAGATATGGGAATGGCTTTTAACCAATCTAATTTTGATATTTATTTGACTGAAAATCTGAATTTCTGAGTTTGGTGTTGGAAAAATCAAGTGGAAACTGTGTTTCTGTGCTAGTTGCGTCTCCATCTGGAGGTTCATTCAGGAAAAACAACTGGATCAAATGCAATATGGCTGCCGTGGACGGGAATTAAAGTCACGGTCCAATTTTACATCTTATCTGTAATGTGCTGCATTCCACTCTTCTTGGAAATCCAATCTCAGTTTTGGCACTGAAGGCTTCACACTAAAGTCAAGGGCCATCCATGTAGCATTTTCAACCAGAAGCAGGGAAAATCTGAATTACAGAAATAAATGGAAATCCCAAGTCCGAGCCGCCGAAATAATCTGTATTTGTGCCTCATGCTCCGGCAGTCACACTGGTTTTCCAGATCCAAGATCCACACTAATGAGCTGCATGAAATCCAGCATATTGCTGCATTTTTATTCACCTCATACGTCAGATGTTGGAGTGACAATCGGCACGCTCCAGTCGCCAGCGCGATACCTAAACCACAACAACACAAGGCGTTTCTGATCCATTTTACATAAGGAACTGGGTCAGTGAGAAACAAACTGTGTAAAGTGCTAATAATATAGTTTTGCAACTCACCATTTTATTCACATGGCAGCCATATTGGATGTGATTAACCTGTGGGCTGAGCTGAGAACTTTTCAGTTCGGATTGAAGGGTTGTTTTGTTTCATTTCCAAATGGGGACATCGACAATGAGACTCTCAAATCCAATGGATCAATTTGAACATGGAAGGTCTCAAGAGTTTAAATCCAACATGGCTGACAAGTATGTAAAAAATGAATAAATAAAAAGCTATGAGTTGTTTTTGTTAAATGAGACACAGTTTTGTGCTGATTCTGAACATTATGGTTTCATGGTCATGCTTTTTTTAATGGATTGCTGTTAAAGTCGGTCATTCCCACGTCTGAGCTCAGACTTTGAGGCGACAAGAACCAAATTTAAGTTCTGATTCCTGTTTGGTTTGGGGCCAAATATGACTCCTCACTTTGAGGAAAACCCCTCACACGCTTTTTATGGGTGTTGCAGATCAGTGTTTTATAATCACCGCTGCACCTTTTGGCATTAAAGAAAAAAAATGCTGGGTTGTGCTTTACAAGTTATAGAAAATGTCTGAGTTTGAAAGTGAATAAGTCACTGCAACCGGTTTTTACATTTCTAAAGACAGGAGGGTAAGCTAAGGGCAGTTAGCTACGTCCCAGTTCTTCCAGAAACTTCTCAGAAAAGTTTGATGTACTTTGAAAAACTAAAAGCTAGGTGACGTGTAAGTGAAAAATTAAAAACACTTCTTTATATCTTAAATGTATTTAAAAAGTCAAACTATAGCCAAAGCTGTTAGCTAGCTTAGAAAACTTGATGCTAAGCGGCTAGCATTAGCATTCGGCACTTTAATTCAGGACTATTTCACTGTTTTTAAGGAATCTGAGTTTGTCAGATTTATGATCTTAAAAGTGTATCAGGATGTTATGTATTTATAAGATACTGAATTTTAAAAGTTAATTGCAGGCTGTGTAGTTATCCCTTCACACAGGAAGTGACTTAAACTCTAGATTCTGATAGCTTAGCTACAACAGTTAGCGTTTAATTTTTTTATTTTCCCACAGAGGAAAAATCACTGTGAAATAGTTTAGATTCGACATTTAGTTCCAAGTTTCCAAAGTCGAGCTGATTAAAAGCAGTGAATTAGCTCTTTGCTCAAGTGCTCCGTCCTGTAGTTTTGAAAAGTACCAAATGTATTTCTGCCCATGCTAAGCTAAATTTATACTTACCGTTAAATTCTCGTCTTTATTTAAATGCCAAAATGTCCAGCCTCCCTTCTGAAGTCAGACAAAAGCCAAAAGGTGCAACATCAATCTCGCTTCGTCGCCGTTTACATCAAACCCATCCATTAATCCGACACCGTTTACCCGACCAACACCGCTTCCTGCAGGCGCAAAAACGTCTCCTGTGTTTGGTCACGTTTCCATAAACCGGTGTTTACATGTGAATGTTGTTGATTAGGGCTCTGCATTCGTTTCACTCCACGATTGATTTGCACTCGTCATTTGTTCATAATCCAAAACACCCGCTTGGATTGTTTACAATCAGCTTTTTGTTTTGTTTTTTGTTGCCAATTTGCATCCATGGAAAGTAAAAGGTTTATAGCTGAGGTGTGAAACACTAAAAGTATGGTCAGAGAAGCTCAGCCATCTTCTCATTGATGAGGGAGAAAAAAAATAAAAAATGTGAAAAAATGTTATTACTACATGGGTTATTTACAGCCCAGTGCTGCTTTGTACACTTTAATTTGTACTTTTGTTTTCGGTATGTTGTGTTGTACAGGCTGTTACATAACAAATCATATCGTCATGATTTATATAAAAAAAATAATAAATAAATTACCTGACAAATGGGATGCTCCAAAGCATGGTTAGTGTGTTGGTTTGTGAGGATGGGGGGAAAAAAAGAAAAACCTGCTGGGTACATTTTGTGTGTGTTTCTTTTAGATTTTATTTAAAGTAGGGAAAAAAAAGTCTGGTCACTGACAGGTTATTGCAGTGTTACACTCCTTCACAACTTGTCCAAAATGTTGTGGAGTAAAATGACTCTTAAGGCCAATAGTGGGATTTTTTTGTAGCTTTTTACAGAAGTAGTGGCAGCTCTGTCCTATTTGACATACAGGCCAACATAAATTTAAATTAAATTTTAAAAAAGAAGCAGACTTGGACAACATTTAAGCTACTCACACACGTTGACAAATCTGCTCATTTGTCTTGCTGGATTGCATAGAGGGCTCTAACATAATGATGTTTTTTTTTTTGCTCCAGCGTGGATTTACTTTTAGTTTTTTCTTAAATTGGACCCTGAGATTTGGCATTTCCTGACAGAGCTGTTTGCTCTGACTTCTCTTTCCCACAAATTTAAGTTGTGGGAAGCAAAGTAGATACGTTCCAACTGGATGAGAAGATCTTTCTGCACATTAAGAGCTTGGTCAAAAGAGATTTACTCCAATCGTCAACAAATCTTATCGCAGCAGAACTTTGACTCAGCAGTTCGTGTTAATAACATTACAGCGTTCCCTTCCTAAGAATCTAAAACTGCAGCATTTGTCATGTCATCTCCAGGTAACTGGAGGAAAAAACCCCAGCATTTTCCAGACTTTACTTTTCTGGAGTTCAGTCCTTCATTTTTACCATAAAATATAAAATATTTAAGCTTAGTATGACTTTGTGGCAGGTGTTAAATGTGAACTCTGCAAAAACGGAAAGAAAGGAGTACAAGGGAGGAAAGAGGGAAGAGAAAGTAGGGAAATAAAATAAAAAAATGGAAAACATGAGGGAGGGAAGAAATTACTATTACTAAAAACTAAAAAAGAAAAAGGCTAAAGATGTGTTAGGGACAAGGTAGACAATATATCATTATTCAAGGAAGGAATAAAGCAGCTTTTACACCTCATTGTATAAGCATGAAATAAAGCCCATGAATATGTTCTCATTTACCGTAGGAAAATTGTTAAAAGCCAGGCTAATATGTTTTGTTCTCTTCCCCCAGGCATGAGTTACATTTAGAGATGCCCTACTTACTGCACATAAACTCCATATGGACAATTTCATACAGTTGTAGCAAGTACCCAATAATTACCTCACTTAATCTCATGTTGCAAAAAGCAGACACTCTGCCAGCACTGATGAAGATTGACTCACATCGGCATGCTGAATGCTTGAATTGACTCACGGGAGAGAGAAGCTGGCCTTATTTTATAAGTGATTCACCTAATTATTGTTTGTTAGATAACAGTGTGTAAAGTTTCCAACTTTCAGCCCAAGATAAAAGAATCAGAAAATTTAATTTTCACACCTCTCACCCCACTATGCAAAACACATGTATCTTAGATGTGTGGCAGGCCATAATGCTTCATTGAACACATTTTTCTGCAATTTTATAAGACCTGAATTCAGATGCAGCAGCTTTAGCTCTGCTTTTTGATTGATCCTCCCATCTAATTCTCACAGAATCCAAATCTTTCAGGTTTTCCTTTAAATTTTCCAGTCAGCAAGCAGCTTTAGATAAACTTACTCAAACGTTATTTGGTCAACAGGACACGAGTAGCATTTCTAAACCAGAAAAGGGAGAGGGGGGATTTAAATTGTTTTGTTAAAAATTATTAACAAGTTCATAGAATAAAAAAGCTGTTTCCCCCCCCCCCACTTGGGGGGTAAAAATTAGAGCTATGCAGCAAGTTTGAATGAGAAGCTGAGGGTTAAAAACCTCCAAATAAGCTTTGAGGACAGTTCCCAACACAAACACAAAGAAAAGTAAAATGTTTGGTTCAGCTTCATTAAACTGTACACCATAACTTCCTCTCACACAAACATACAGTCTTTCAGATATCCCAGAAACCAACAACAAAAAGAAAAAGTCCACACAGTTTTAAAAAAATAGCGAAAAGATCTTTGTACACTTGGACAAAACAACTGGTAACATGTTCCCGAACCCTGATGCACAAGATCCGCTCTCAGACGTGAGGTTGCAAGCTACAGTGAGTGCTTTTTTTTCTCCTTTTTTATATATATATAGATATAAAAAAAACGGATGATCACAGTAGTTCAAATAAAATGGCTCCTTTTTTCAAATAAATAAACAAAACAGCCTTTGTTTTACAGGACTTTGAGTCAATACAGTTCGAAGACAAAGGAGAACAGCAGCGGTTTTTAGTCCTAGATGAAAATAAATAGAGAAAAATAAAACAGGATCAACACAACAGGACTGGGTGTAAAACCTCCCAAACCCCAAACAAACACAGAGCTAACAGCGCCATCTGGTGGCTGGATGCTAATGTCAGAAATCAGCAATCACAAAGCCAGCTAGTATTTCACTACATCTTTCTCACATTTTGAAAAGGAGAATTTAAAACTTGGAGTAATTTTATTTCCCTAATTTGGTGATAAAACACTAAAGATTTATATGTAATTAAAATGGGTATTTTTTTTGTTCCTGTTTGTCATCGATTTAATGTTTTCTAAAATTTTAATTTCTATTTTAAAAGAAACATTTAAAATGTTTCTTTTGTGATACTCAATGGCGAATTGAACTAAAACATACATCTAACATTTTGTCACATTTTTTTAAACTGATGAGAACCACATGGACTTTACCAAACTCCCATCTGTGACTATTGATTTCTGACAAGAAAATCTAATCACCAGAACAAGCTTGGACCTCAACGCCTCACCTGCTGCACCGCACAGGTGAGCAAATGAGAAACTGTAGGGAAAAAAAAAAACATAAAACATTGTTTTTAGTTAAAAATTGTTTTCACGCTAAAAAAACGGACTCCCATTTACTTAATTTTTCAGACTGAAAAGTCCCAAGATTTAGCAGTTGTGACAGAACAAACCGCTCCACTTCCTGAAAAAGGTCCTGCTCAGGAAGCGTGAGGGTACTTCCTGTCTGCGCTGGACTTTAGTGGGGGAGGGAGCGTTTGGCAGTCTCAGGGGTAGAAGAAGACGACAGTCTGTGAAACGTTTCAGGGAGAAGCAGAGTGGGGTAGCAAAATTATGATGAGAGCAATTTCCCCCTTCCTGTCTTCAGGGAAGGAAGAGTGAAGTGAACTACATTAAGAGAGACATAAGACTCAATCTCCCAGAATTCACTGTGGCTGGTTGTGGGAGACCGGTGGGAGCAGAGGGACACTAGAGAGACGAGGAGTAAAAGGGGGAAGGCGAGCAGCAAGTTGACTTGAAATTAGTTTTGTCTCGTACTTCACTGTACACAAGTTTAGTTGTTTTCCTTCAGAACTTCTTGGGGCCCCAGGCGGACGTTTGCTTCGGGGCCACGCCGGTGCCAAACGTGGGGAAATCCTCAGCGCTGCTCATGTCAGGAGCCTGGAACACAAACACATAAAGTTTAATCCCTACAAACTTTTTCTACACACTTGATGTTTTTTTTTGAGAAAACCAAACTACCACATAATTATGAAACAAAGTTAAATATTCGTTTCCACTGCATTTACAGCTTTAAACGTCTGAACATCAGGGCTCCAGTTGGGCTCCATAAGTGCTCTACCGCGGCTCTTAAGGGACAAAAAGCTGGCTTGATAAAAGCTAATAGAAATACTTTTCATGCAATATTAGAAGAGTTTTTCCACCATCAAAATTTACAAATAATGTAGAGAGTAACATTTTGTTTGTCACTGAGCAGATAATTAATTTCCTGCTGTTTTTCTTTTACATCAAGAATATTTAATATATTTCAGAACCTTACTATGTTTTAGAACTGAAATTATTACTTTAACTTAATTTTTATAAAGTTTATTTTTATAAAAACTGATAAGTTATCGTTCTTGGAAAGTCCATGGAGTGTTTGCAGATTGAGACATTTGACTCCTAATTCGGGTTGGTGCTCATGTATGTCTGCAGTTGTGACTTCTGAAGGCAAAATTTACACATAACAAATAAAAGGGATTAAAAACAAATGGGCGCTTTTTCGACATTTTTCACAAACAAAAGTGAAATCATGTGCGCTTCTATTTATCTACTCATCGCTTTGTGTTGGTTTGTCAAATGAACTCTTAGTAAAAAACCCAGAAGTTTGTTGCTGTGACATAAAATGCTAAATACTTTCCATGAATGCATTTATAGTTTATCTCTGGGGAAGCCCACCTTGTTCCCTGCTGCGTTCCAGGGGGCGTCCCGAACCACGAAGCCTTTAGCCGGACCCCCACTGCTGTCATCCAGCCCTCCTGCGCCGCCTCCCCCTCCGTACCGAGACGGAGGCTTCATGTAGGCCGCCAACGTCTCCGTCTCCGTCACGCTGAGGAGCTGAGAGGCAAAACGAGACAAAGTTAATCAACCAAAGGACCACGTGACTCATCTGATGAGAAAAGCGTTTCCATTACAGTTCTGCAAAAATAATCACTTAGTATATGGCAAAAAAAAAAAAAAAGACCTTAACTTGGCACCAAAACTTCAACATATTCAATGTTTCCATTTATCTGATATGATCAATGGAAATGCAGCTACTGTAAACTCACATAATCCTCCTCCAGGTTGAGCAGGTGATCGATGGCTGCGTCCACCGTGTCGGGAAGCCCTGTGACTGTCACCTTGTCGGGCTCGTCGGAGCCAGGCTGCGGGAACCGGATATCCACCTGAAAAACCACAGCTCGGTCTGATCAGGTCCGTCTGATCGGTAGACACTTCCTCCTCCCGCTCGGCCCTCGTCGTCTGCCCTCACCTTGAACTCCTCCATCAGCTTGCGGATGGCTTTTCCCCGGGTGCCGATGATGCGAGCGTGAGTCCTCGGGTCCAGGTGGACGTCCTGGCTCACCATCTCCTGCAGCTCGGACACTAGCTGCTGGATGGCCTGCCGGGCCTCCTCCACGTTACGCTCGTAGCCGCAGATGACGATCAGATCCTGGGAGAACGACGAGGAAAGCTCAGGTGAGGCAGAGAGATGCAACGACGCGCGCTCAGTCCGTGAAGGCCGCACACACCTGCTGCTCGTCTCCTTTGTCGGGGAACTGGATGCTGACGTCGTGGTCCTTCCTGATCTGGGAGATGACCGCGCCCTTCCGGCCGATGATCTTGGGATGAAACTTTGGCTCTACAGACATGGTGACCTTGAAACTGCGCAGAGCCTGAGGCGAGACGGAGCGAAAAAAGTCAAGCCATCAGACTGAAACGATTAATCGGATTAATCGTTATCAAGATTAATGAAATAACAGCTAACTTAATAATTAATTCATCATTAATTACTCAATAACATGCAATCTTCTGAAAGAGCAGCAGTCAAAGCAGTAATTAAGAAAAAACTAGTGTTGGGCGATGTAGCTTAAAAATAAAATCTCAGATTTTGTGCACCAAATTTGATTTCCAATCTTTTCCTTATATATAAAAAAAGGAAAATACCTAAAAAAAACATCTTTTTATTTAAATAGTAGATAATAATGATTAGCTGTTAATGCGGTTTCGTACCCGGTCCTCCTGCTCGGCTTGCAGCTCTTTGACCCGCTCCATTAGGCCCAGCTTGGCTCGCTCCACGTTGGCTGCCAGACCCGTCACCCTGATCACATCCAGCTGTTTCTCAGGCTGCGGCACCCAGATGTTCACCTGCACATCCACAGCAACACATCGCATTCACTCACAGGCCTGTTTTAAAACCTGACCTCTGATCCAAAAACAGTCCGGGATCTACGACTCTTCCGACCTCGTATTCCTCCATCAGCTTCCTGATGCCGCTGCCCTTCTGGCCGATGATGTAGCGGTGCAAATCGTAAGACACTTCGACGTCCTCCGTTATGGGAACCAGCGCCTGCAGAAAGAAGAGACGAGGCAAGATGAAACATTTAAGCACACAGGGGTGAGACAATCCAGCTGAGCCGAAGCTGTTCTCACCAGTAAGGCCGCTTTGGCCGGCTCACACTTCTCCGCCCGGCCAGAGATTGTGATGATGTCACACTTGCGAGGGACGAACTCCGCCTCTGGGCTGACGTCGCCGTTCTCCTGCAGCGACACGTCCTGACCTGAGTTTGGCACAGGAAGCCATTGTTAAGAAAAATTAAAGATGAATATAAAATAATTATGCAAAATTATCATTTAGTAAATATTTATACTTCCACTTGGGTCTCAACTGCTTCTCAAAACAGTCCAAGAGTTTAATTAGGAATAGGTTAATGTTTTTTGGTGTCTGGAAAATGAGCCGTTTCCAAAACCTGCCAACTAGTTGAGCTCCAGGATGTTTGTTCAGTTGGTTTTACCACTATATGCTGCTGGAAAAGACAAGTGTTTTGTTTCTGCTAGAAACAACTTGTTGCGTTATTGTTGGTTGTGCAGGAGGTTCTACTAATGCTTTTCAAAGATGTACAATTGTATGATTGCACATCTGCTTGCATCTTTTTCATGTGCGAGTGTGAATGTTGAGTTGGGGGGGGGCGTGGCCAGCATATTTAGATTTAAAGTGACAGGAAGCCCTAAAAAATTCTGAATTCTGCTAAAAACATTTTGCTCTTTCACAGCTTAATTATTCTTCCACGTACAAAGGCTATTAATACTTTACTATGTTCTGCATTAATTTCTAAAACCCTCTGGGTGGGACTTTAGCATTTTGCATTTTCACTCTCCTACAGTTTTCATATTTTACAAAAGCCTGTTTTGCAAAATGTTTTTCTAACACAGGAATGATTTTGTGCAAAAAATGCAATGAACATAAACCTTTCCAGCTTTAACAAAAAGGTTAGAGAGGTTGTGTTTCTAACCCGCAGCGCTGTCGTCTCTCTCTGGGAACTTGATTTGGACCTCGTGCTCCCTGGTGATGTGCTGGATGCGGCTGCCTTTGGGCCCCATGATGGCGCGGTGGTGCCGCTGAGGGATGGCCACCTCCACACTCACCTGCGACTCCTGCAGCGCAACAAGAGAGAGAAAAATATGAGCTATTTATGGAGCCGATTCTTTCTGTCTGTGAAGCTCAAACTAAAAAAAAAAAAAAAAAAGGCACAGATGCTCGAAGCCATGAATCAGCTGATGGCTTATTCCTGTGGTCTGCAATTGATCCAATTCAAACAGTCAAGCTAAATAAAACTCATTTAGAGCTGCAAAAGTTACCACCTTTGGAACAAAACTTATTTTTTTGTTTGTTGTAATTATGTATTTATTTACTTCTAATTTAAGGCTATAGGAGCAAAACATTTTCTCTTATGTGATGTTGATACCTGTGGAAAAACATCAATGGTCATTTTAGAGTGAATTTCTCTGTAAGAAGCTAAACTGAAACCTAAAACATGTTGATATTTTTCTATCAATATGTAAAACACTAGTTGGTTCTTCACCATTTTTAACCAAAAGTTATTAAAAGCCCACAGAACCACAGGCTGCTTACTTTGTGATTCTTCCTGTTAAGCCTGTCATGATAACGAATAAAACTGCAGAAAAGTTATTGCGAAAAATGACAGTATTGTTATTATGAACCATTTTCCTTTTCACATATTGATAACGGCATAATAGTCCAAGCTCGGCCTCTCAAAGATAAATGAACTTTAGTTTTTTTAATCACACTTTAACTAGAAGAAATGTCCAAAATAAAAAAAACACAATAACCAAAAGCAATAAACAAAATGGAAATAAAAACGACACATTACTACAGCCACATTAAAAAAGGATTATGTTGTCTCTATGAACAAAAAAATATTAATAATCAGAGTTGAAAGTATGGAACTTATTTTGAATAAACTAATTGATTAATTTCTTGTTGCGACTTGACAAACATTCGCTATAAAAGAAGCAAAGCTCTCTTCTCCGTGACCCACCAGGTCCTCGATGATCTCCTGGATGCGTTTCTTCGCCGCCTCCACGCAGTCCTTCGCTCCCTTCAGAGTGACCTTCTGGCTGCTGGAGCCGGTGCGAGGGAAGCTCACGGCCACGCCGCCGTATTCCTCCGCCAGCTCCCGCAGGACCTGACCTCTGCGACACACAAAGTGGCGATGGTGGCGAACGTCCACCTCCATGCTGTCCTCCACCACGTCGTCCTGGGAAGTCAACAAGAGAGGAGAACTGAGGCGAAGGAAAGAGGCTCTCAGGAGTTTCCGTGCAGTCGAAACTTTAAGAATGCAACAAACTACCAAGAAAATGTAGCAGCAAATCTTGTTTAGACTTCGCATTGCAAATGTTAAAATATAAGATAGTGTGATTATTTACAGCTCGACTGATTAAAGAGCAAAACAGAAGTAATATGTCATCGAAAAAAGGAGAAAATCTTAAATGTTAGAGCTGCCAGTTACCAGGTTTTTGACCAGGGTTTCCAGCTCTTTCTGGGCCTGGCGAACAGCTTCCTCCTTCCCCACGATGGTGATCAGCTCCTGCTCCGTGTCGTCCGGGGACGGGAAGATGATGCGGGCCCCTGTCCTGTCCCTGACTCGGCGGATGTTGGCCCCGCCTCGTCCGATCAGGAACTTGTGGTACTCTGGTTTGGCCTGCAGCTCCACGGTGAAGTTGTTGACTTGCTGGATGTGGAGCGAGAAAACAAAATAAGAGCGATTGACTCATTCCAACCGTTTCTTCTCCCCCTTGGGTTTTGCTCCCACCGACCTTCTCCTCCGCCAGCTGCAGCAGCTGCTTCTTGGCCTTCTCCACTTCGCCGGCAGGGCCCCTGATGGTGACCTTGTCTGAGCCGGAGCCCTCGGAGGGGAAGTGGATGTGGACGCCTCCGCAGTCCTCCATAACGGAGCGCACCAGGCAGCCTTTGGAGCCGATCAGAGAGTTGTGCAGCTTGGCTGGGATGGCGACTTCTGCCTCCTTAATGTTGGCCTGAAAAACACATTTAAAATAATAACTAGTGAGGAGAACGTATCAGCTTGACTCAACATTTTCTCAATACATGAACTTCGTACGAGGCCAAAGCTCTTAATTTCAGAAGCGCCAGCATGAAATGCATGTTTAGTTTAGCTTTAAAACAGCAACTTTCCTTCATGTTTAAAGATTTTGTGTTTTTCTTAGAAACAAACTCCCTGCAATACAGACTGTTACAGGAGGCCTTTATTGCCAACAGCCATCACTGTCAACACTCTTAGAAGCATCAATATGAGTAACAACATTTAATCTCCTGTTGGGATCAATAAAGTATTTTTCAATCCGAGTTTCTGCACTTGGAAACGGTTCAGTTGCGTTTCTCACCAGGTCTCTCTGGATGGCCAGGATCCGATCTCTGGCGGCCTCACAGTTGTTCTTCTTCCCCGTGATGACGATGGTCTCAGAGTTGCTGTTCTCCGTCGGCAGGTCGATTTTAGTGTTGGTTTCCTCGCGGATCTGAAGACACAAACATCCCCCGTCGTTTACGGCGCGTGTGACATCGGCGCGTCAAACCTGATCCACTTCCTGACCGTCTGCACTCACCTTCTTGATGTTGGCGCCGCCCTTTCCGATGATGTTTTTGTGGAACTGTTTGAAGATGGGGACGGAGAGCGAGAAGCTGTTCTCGATCTGGAAGCAGAAGACAGAAGGTCTCTGTGAGGTTAGGAGTTCGGCAGACAGAGGCTCGCCGTGGCGCGGCGCCCACCAGGTCTGCGATGATCTTCTGCAGGAACTTTGCACATTTCTCCACCTCGTTCTTCGGCCCTCTGAGCTGGACGATGTCGCTCTTCTGCGATGGGTCGGGAAACGTAATAATGACCTGAAATTGAAAATAAGTAAGAGTTAAAGAAACCCCGGTAAAAAGAATCATAAGGTGAGATTGTCTTCCAGGTCGGAGCAGAATCTCACCTCAGGAAATTTATCTCGGACCTCCTTGATCTTCTCCCCCTTCTGGCCGATGATCGTCCGATGAAACTTCTGCTCTACTATCAGGTCTTTGGTGCGCTCGTTTTCCTGGAAGTGTAGAAATCCTTCTTTGGTTCATGTTCAAACGACTGAATGAAGCAGCCTGAGCCTTCAGCCGGCTCTCACCATTCGCTGGACCATCTCGATGAGCTCTCTGCGCGCCATTTGCACTCCTTTAGGGTCTCCCTCGATGCGGACCAGATTGCTCCTCTCAGAGTCCTGTGGGATTCTCACCGACACTTTGTACTGCTCCTTGATCCGATTGACTGCAGGAAGGAGAGAGCGTTGGAGTGATTAAATGACAAATGCTGTGAAGAAATAAAGAAAAGGATCTGATCTGTCCTCCTGTTGGTCTGACTGAGGCGACTGAGATCAGCAACGTAACTTGACAGGAATCCAACGTTAATACTCTACAGATTTTCATGAAAACTTTATAGATTGTAAGTTTTTCCCACACAGATTCCAAGAACACTGTTTGACATGTCCTGCTGCTTTGACTGACATTAATATTTCTCAATAAAGATTTATTTCAGTAATTTGGTTCAATAGGTGAAACTCATGTTAGAGAAATTAACTAAAGTACACAACAGTATACATTAACCTATCATTTCTGTAAATGTACATGATTATGGATCGCAAGTAATTACAAAAAAAAAACAAATTCAGTTTGTTCTTGGTGTTTTCTCCAAGTGGAATGACAGAAAGTTAATTGGAAGGAAAAAATGCGGTAGAAAAATGCTCACAAGCAACAGAATCAGCAAGTCTGTGCACAAACACAAGAGATTTGACTGCAGTTCTGCTTTGCTCTCAAGAAAGAGATTTGGAATATAAATATATATTTTACTAAAAAGCAATAAGTTGATTGATCATAAGTCACAACCCAGAGACCATCGTCTCTCTTCCTGGTTTTCTAACCACACAGTCAGACAGAGTTTCAAAGAGGAGCAGCAAAAGTAAATGTGGTGGATTAGCAGCTCTCGCCATCAACCTGATGGTGTCATACTGTGTGGAGTATCGTCTCTGCAGCCCGGATGTTTAGTTGTTAGCATGTAATCATAATCAGGAAACCGCAACAGTCTTCAGTCAGAGGCATGTTCATGTTTACTGACTGCTACTGGAGACTCTTCCTGTCCACAGTATCATCATCCACAACGACTCTAAGAAAATCCTTGATGTGTGTAATGCAAGCAAAAGGAGAGTAGGTCAACATTTATGTGTTAAAATGTATTTTTATTGATTTTATGTGTGTTTCATTAGTGTTAAGCTTGAAACACATCACTTTGAATATAGCAAATCTGTAACGAGTTTTCCTTTTTAACTTCTCTTACTGCTTCGATCAGATTTTAATTTATTGAGATCCACCTGTAGATTTCCTCTATAATTCAAAGGCTTCACTCGTCAGCTTTTCACAGATTTCAGGAAAAAAAAAAACTCACTGTTGGCTCCGTTCTTCCCAATGAGATGCCTGTGGAAACGCTGATCGATGTTGACTTCAGTGTAGTCCATCCTCACCAGCTGCAGAGAACACGGACAGGAAGATTAAATATCCGTTACTCTTTTTGTAAGAGGGAAAAAAAGTATTCACCCCTTCTGTAACACACCCTTTTGTTTCTAATTCCTAATAAACATCCGATTGTGGAATAAAACATGATTGTATGATCAAAAATGCATTTTCAGTTGCACTTAAATAAACGCAGATTTGGTTTGGGAGCTTCAAGATGAATAAATTTAAAAAGTGCTAAACGGTTCCCAGAGGGTTAGACCAACTTTATAAAATGAAATAATTGGCTTTACTACAAATTATACATTGATATATATTATAATGTGCTGTAAAAAGCTCATGGCCAGAGTTGTGTGTGTGTGTGTGTGTGTGTGCGTGCAAAAACTAACCAGGTCCTTGATGATCTCCTGTATCTGAGTCTGAGCTTGCTCCACCTCCTCCGTCGGGCCCTCCAGACTGATTCGCTCCTCACCATCTGTGAACTCGATGTGAACCTGCACATGAAAACAAAAAACCTAACATTTTTATATGGCTAAAAATTTTAATTTAATTTTTTTCCATCCAAGATTCCGATTTCAATCAATTATTTTTTTTTTAACAAATTATGTTTTCTTGCTTTCTTTTCTCAAAAAAGGGGTTTGATTTTAATCATCCCTCTTATGAGTTGTACAACGGAGAATTAGGACAATGCTAAGGGAATATGTGTTTAATTATGAGCAGAATAAAGAGGCAATTTTACCAGAAGAAAGTCTGAAAATTATGAGAAAAAAAGGTCATTTTAATAAGAAAAAACCTTAAATTATGATGAGCCAAGACGTACCGCTCAGTCCGGGTGGTTCTGCCTTCAAAATAAAGGCATTCGTTTGCATGATCGTTTCAAAGTCCAGCTGCTGATGATAATTTGATGTTGACGCGTTCAAAGATTTAGTCTGTTGTATTGGAGTTCTCATAAAATTATTTCTTCATTCTCCTAATATTATGACTTCTTCTTTTACTCTGGTAATATTGTAACTTTATTCTCGGAAATAGAAAATAATTTAACTTAGTCCTAATACGTCATCGTAGAGTTTACCTGAATTCAAAACTCAAATAAATAGAGGCTGTAAACAAGATGACGGGCCGACATCAATATGAACTATGGGAACCCAAGGAGTGATTTGGTGAGGAAAAAAACAAGTTAAATTCTCAAAAACCCAAAATGATCACTCATCTCTTAAACATTAAAGACCCCTGCTCTACAGCGCCACCTGTGTTACACAATCCGTTCCATCAATAACAGATAGTTTCTGTGTCCTCTTTGCTCATCGTTTTGTCTCTGATCAGAGAACGGCGCCTCCTTACCCGTGGCAGCTGCTGCGTGATTCGCCCGATGTTCTGCCCTTTCTTGCCGATGATAAAGCGATGGAGCCAAGCCGGAGCGCTGACCTCCACCACCATCACGCTCTTCGCCTGCAAGCAGAATAATAAAACAAAAAAAATTACCCGAATGTGGGAATCATTGCTATCACAAGCCTCTTTTCACACTTTGTTAATAGTATTGTTGAACTCTCAAAAGTAAGGGTGGAAAAGCGTAGGCTTCCAGCACCAAATGCAACCTGCTTCACACACTGGCTAGCTTAGCTTGGAACAACAGATTAGAGTTTACAAAGAAAGGATACCTGCAGGTATCATGTTCTGACAGCCAGTGGTGGAAGGATAAATATATCCAAATATGCAAAGGTGTCTGAAAAACATTTACTGTGCTTGAAAAGTCAGACACAGTTTCCAAAAAGGCACCAAGATAAAGATGGTTGATTCTTTTTAATTCAGGGAAAGCCAAGGATTTTATTGAGTTCTATGTAGAAACTGATGAGCCTTTAATAATCCTCAGCACCACTTCATTGTTAATTTGGACATTTAAAGGTCCTAGTTTCATGGTTTACCTGTAAACCAACAGTTATTTTGAGGTTGTTTCCCACCAAATGTTGTCTGGCCCTCACATTAATGACTTCACATTGTTTATTTCTAATACAATCTCACACAGAAGAGGATATTTGCAACAACCAAACATTACAGATTCTCTCTGTAGTTTTTGTAAAGCTTTGCTGATATCAGCCAAGTTAAATTTCTGTTTACAAACTATTATAAAAAAATGTTCAGAAAACTATCTATTCTCTCCTTAAAAACTTCGTTGGTCATTTCTGACTCATATTAGGCCCAGTGGCGGCTTGTTGAACATTTTTTTAATCATTTAAAATGAAGACAGAAAAATCTTTAGCACCTTATATGCTGGATTATCACTGTTAGCATGGCTAGCATTATTAAAACAATGTTATTCTAGAAAAAGTGGGCCCTACGTAAAAACCTTTTTATCTTATACACCCAGTGTGACGTCGCCTCTGATTTTAATAAAAACAATTAATCCTCACCTATGGTAGGATGGCTACAGATTTATATATTGAATGCTTTTTTATATATCGTATGTTATAGTTCATCAAGAAAAATTGTGTCCGGCTATAGCTGGTGTTGGAAATTGGTCCCCAAAGATTCTGACCTTAGCATAGACCTGTGTGAGCGCTGGTCCCAGTTTGTCCGGCTCCCCTCTAAGGATGATGGTCTCTGAGGCGGAGTCCAGCGGAGGGATCTCCACCGACACGCCAGTGGCCTCCAGGATCTCCTGCAGAGTGTTGCCCTTTGGGCCGATGATGTACTTGTGCTGGGACTTCTTCACCTCCACCGAGATCGTTGTGGTCTTCCTCTTCTGCAGGTCGAAAAACGACAAGATTAGAACTGACGAGCTGAATGGAAGGGAACAGGGATTCAACTGAGGATTATATTAGTGATCGATCATCCTGTTGATTATTCTGGCAATTAATCATTTAAGTATTTTTTATTTAAGCCCTTATACATTAAAAGATACAAATAAGCAAATAATTCATTTTTTTAAATAAGGAAATAAGCATTTTATTTCCTAAAATGCAAAAACAAAGGATTTGCTTGGAGATTTGTTGTACAGAATTTGAGCCAGCTGCCACTTGAGGAGTTCTGTTTGAAACCTGTCTAGAAGCAAATGGTTTTTTTATCTTAAACACTATATGTATTTATTTTTTGTACAGTTTTGGCTTAATATCTGATCTAACTGTGTTGTTCTTTCTGCAAATGGCCTTTTTTTAGTCTGCATACTCCAGTGAGCGATTAATTGATTACTAAATTAGTTGAGGATTATTTCAAAAAACGATTCATCTCAATTAATCGTTTCAGCCTTAGAAAGGAACGAGGAGTAGAAGCAGAGGAGAGCAGGAGCTGGAAGAGTTCAGCGTTTGTTTTCATCTCTCGTATTTGTGCCCTAAATGGTTTCAGCTCATCCTGTTGTTCCACGACGAGATCTAATTTTCTCTCTACATCCGCTCAGTCCCACTTATCAAAAGGACTCATCTACAGCACAAGTACATGTTGGACCTCTCCTTGTTGGACCGCTCGTCTAACGCACTTCTTCTCATCTAGCCACTTCTCCATTGGGGAGGTGTGGCAGAACAATAATAAACATGACTGGCATGTTTATCACAGAAGAAGGACGAAGGGCTGCAAAACAGGCGGCTCGTAGTTTCTCCATCACCTTGTCTTCGTAGATGGCTCGGATGCGATTGACGGCCAGAGCAACCGCCTCCTTCTCTCCGGTGATGACGATCTCGTCCTTCGGCAGGCTCGGCGGCGGGATGCTGATGCGGGCGCCGGTCTCCTGGCTGAGTTCCTGCACCAGCCTGTTGTGGGCGCCGGCGATGAAGGGGTGGAAGGCTTTCTCCAGGGAGAGGCGCTCCACCGCACGCTTGTCCTGCAGAGCAAAAACAGCACGGAAAAATAAGTTATTCATACTGAAACACGAGATGGGAACAACAGCCAAACATTTTCTCACCAAGTAATGTCTGAATTAAAGTACTAACTTATGGTATTTTATAAACCTTAATAATAATTACAGCTGCAAATGCACAAATTTCAGTTTTCCAGGCCAGTTCTGGTTTCAAATTAAGAGCAAGCAATTATTTGTCTACTTTTTCTATTCCTACCAATTTTGTAATGCCTGCAGTAAAGTAAAACTCCCAAAGCTTTCTCTTTCTTTGTAAGTCACTCTACAAATAGATGCAAATCATCTATTTTTAGTTGCATTTGATTTTTTAATGAATCAAAGGAAAAAAGAAAATTTTCCTTAACCTTAAATAAATGATTTAATCAAGTTTTACAAAATAAATGTAACAGTACTTTTGCATTTTATGCTTTAGTTTTTAGTTGCTCAGAGTGTCTTGGGACGTCCATCTGCTAATCCATGACTTCCTGTTTCCTAGCATATAGATATGTGTAAAATGGGAAAGACAAGAGAACATGGCGTGATTAAAGGCAGGAAATGGCAACAAGAAAACTAGTATTGATCTACGCCTGCCTGTACTTCCAGTCAGGGCGGTAATAAAAGAAATTTGACAAACATGACTGGATCCAAGTTTGGTAGCGATTTGTGCTTAGCTGTGATTTATTTCATAGACTTAAAAGAAACTGGAAATAGTTTTCAGGATCTGGGTGAGCCTGAAATTCATTTCACTTAAAATTTATTTCATCAAGAACAGCAGAGTAAACACTGTTGCATGATAAAAACAAAGTAGCCATTGTTTGGTACAAAGGTTTTCTGGCCACAGGCTAATTTGCAAACCCCCTCCGTGGTTGGACTTTTTATAAAAAGAGCAAAATTAGAATTAAAGATCAAAAGATTCCCGTCACACAAAAGCCAAACAAAAAGACAGATCAAATGGTTGTGATCTGGGTGGATGAGTTCCTACACATGGATGGTAATTTACAGAAACTTTAAGCTTTCCTAAGTGAATCTTCTTGGATTTAATTTTCATGAAATTATTTGAAAAATCAAATTTCAAGAATCCCGACAGAGTTGACTGAAGTTTTTGTTCACATCTTGAGATTATTTATTGTGTTTTTTCGTATTTTTCCAGACCTATATGCAGAATGCAGCTGCAGAAGTTGCTTATCTTCATTTTACCAACACGTCGGTGCACAAAGCAGCTGATTTGCATTGAAAAATTTAACTTCTGCCAGTCAAACTTAACCCAGAACTTGTTGTATGAACCCAGCCTGACCTGCTCTGCTGAGATGAGGAGGATCTCGTGGCGAGCCTTCTCGATGCCCTCCTTGGTGCCGGTGATGCGGATGTTAGCGCTGGGGTCGTCGGGTCGTGGAATAGCGATCTTGGTGGCGGTCTTCAGCTCCAGCTCCTGCAGCTTCTCACCGTTCTTACCGATGACAAAGCGGTGGTGCTCCTTGGGAATGGCGACCGTAGCCGACGCCTGCAGGAGGAGCAACAGCAGGAGACGTGAGATACATTAGCAGTGTTCCACAGCGTCGAAAAAACAGCAAGTTACCAGGAAGGAGGAAAATGTTACACTTGGCAACAACTCAGAGTTTGGATATGATGTAAAATAAAGATCAGAGAACATGTGAGAAAACGAGTGTGCGAAGAGGACAAAATGTTTTCTTGCAATGTCTCAATAACCACAGCTCAGCTAAAAAGATGAACTTCAATGCAGCAGCTGAAGTGGAAATCAGCATGTTTGCTGCTGAAGCCTTGAAACAGCCGCCTGGGAGCTGACGGTCAATTTTCAACTCCACTTTTTGTCCTTAGACGACCTGCAGAGACAGGTGATTTGGTTCTTCCCTTCTCTGTTTAAACTCCTTTTACTAACTCTGAGCATTGACTGAGATCCTGTCAGGGTTTAAGTTCTGTGAAACCCATCAGTGGCATCTGAAATCTTGTTTTTGCATCACTGTGGTTGGATGGCTGTGACACAAGTTCAAGGAAATCTGAGTTTAAACGTCTATACCGCAGCAGAAAGTAGCTGCTGCGGTATAGACACTGCCAGAGCAGTAAGTAGACATGGCTGAAGACACCTAACACTAAATATTCAAATGTTAATCCGACAAAAGACAAAGGAAACAAATAAAGGAAATCTATAGCGGCATCCCACTTTGCTTATATTCTTCCTTTGTTTCTCCATTTTTGACATTAAAAAGCTGAAGCTGTTTAAACAAAAAAAGCCTTAAAAAGTTTTTGTGTGTTCAAATAAAGGCATAAACAAGTGTCATGTCTATCTGTTGTGTTTGGCTTTACACTGTACAATGAATCATTTACAGTCTGGGGATCACCAGGGACACGCTGAGACCTTTAAAGGTGCAGCTGCTCACAGTGTCAAAAGGGCCGCTGAGGAAAAATGTTGAAGGCAGTCGACTGATTTGAGGTGGGAGAATAAAGCGGCGCAGGATGAAACAGAACGCAAACATTTGTTGCCTCGTCTTCTAATGTCTTCCTTCTCTTCTCAACCCACAGCTCAACAAGACAACAAATAATGAAACTCAGAGAATAAACAATAAGTCCTCTTTTTCACCCAGCAGTCAAAGTTTTGTCACCATTTGAAGCCATACTGAAAGAAGACCTCAGTTTTTCCTCACACCCCCTACTACAAATGTACTGATCTGATTTCAGGTAACAACTTAGTAATCAACTCCCAGTATTTGTTGTTAGTTTTACCTCTGATTTAGTCAGATGCACCCCTGGCAAACAGTCCCCACACGTTTTGTGCATTCTCTAAAAGAAATTAATGCTCATTTTACTGTGCTCAGCTTAACAAGCTGCTTTTCAGGGTTTTACACCTTTTGCATTAGGTTGACGGTAAACGACAGCATGTGACCTGCTCTGTCTGTTGTGCAGAGCATGAGCTCCACAGAGAGCAGCTGAAACACTCGTTGTTTCTTTGTATGATGTTCAAAGCTCTAATGTTTTTCTGTCGGTTTTCTCTTTACGTAATAAAGAAATGTATCTGCAGCCAAGTTTCTAACAAGCTGAATTATGCCATGGTCAGAAGTATCTTTAGAAAAAGAGTTTTAGAAAAGCTATTAGTAAGTTTTCTCACCAGGTTCTTCCATGTTAGAGCAGCGTTAAGCGTCGTACAGGTTGGCAACAGAACTGAGGCAGAGGTGAAGGTAATATGGAGATAATGAACACTTACTGTTGACAGACACAAAAAAGCTAGATGGCTAGCTAGCAAGACTTTTGTAGCAGCTAGTTAGCGGTAGCCTCAATCGCCTCGACTCACAGAGCAATGAAGGTCAGAAAAGTCTCACGAGAAAAATAAACTATGTAGAATAAACAAGATAAAATAGTTCTACCAAGATAACATTTAAGACTTGTAGGCCAACTTAGATTTTTGTAATGAATTTAAGACGTTTGAAGATTTTTTAAGGACGTGTGAACATCCTGTTTATTACACAGATCCCTAAGAGGAGCCCCAACACACAGTTACTTAGCACACCTTAAAGGATTTAGCTTTTATTTTGCTTCTCCACAGTTACATTCATGAAGAAAACCAACACTGTAAGAGTCGGCTGCGCGCTTACCTGCGTCTGCAGGCGAGCTACGATTTCCTTGCGAGCTTTCATAACCGAATCCAGTTTGCCAGTAACCATGATGGACAGGCCCTGGTCCTTCGCCAGGGACAGCTCAATGTGTGCTCCAGTCCGCTGCATGATGTCCAGGCAAACCTTGGCCTCCTCTCCTTCCCCAAACTGGCTGTTGTCCTTGTAGCGCCGCTCCTCCAGGGGGACATGGAACACCTGAACACGAGCAGGTTTCGTTACAGCAGTGATTCACCTGAAAATAGGGGTGTGTGTGTGTGTGTTTGTGTACCTCCGTGATATCCTCACCTGGGTGATGACTGAGGCCTTGATGGGGCGGATCTTGCTCCCCCATGCCGAAGCCGGCTCCCCCGTCTTTTCTCCCGGAGCGCCTTTCTCCGGCAGCGGAGGGAAGGCCTCCAGGTAGGTGGGAATGTAGGCCTCATCCTCCGGGACACAACCTGGCCCAGTGAGGCCAACATGAAAACAGTCAGCAAAGAGACACAGGGGGAAAAAACTGCAATATAAAACACTAAGCAGGAGATTAGAGGAGAAATCTCCACTAGGAGATACTAAGAGTTTGCACACTTTTTGCAAAATTCAAGCACTTTTCAAGCGTTTTCAACGTAATCTTTGGAAATAAAACAATACAAATGAGCTAAAAAAGACACTATTAAATGATATAATTTATGATTGTTGTTTCAATTACACACAGCAATAAGTCTTTGAGTCATGAGGAATAATATATAGTCACTGCAAATCCAAACAAATCATCTGAAGGTAAATATCACCTTCTGGCACAAATGAAATCTTTTTACATAATATACACAGAAAGTCACAAAAAAAGCATCTGAAAAATTTATTTTCTATGTTTTCTGGTATTTAGCAACTATAAATGATTTTGTTCATTTTAACTGACCTAAAACAATAAAAGTTCATTTAACTTCAGACAACAAGAAAAAAATATGTCTGTCTTTTTATTAGATGTATGAAAATATCTGGTTTCAACAGTAAATAAAATTTTTCAACTTTAGGCTGTTAATCAAACATTAGATTGCACTTTATTACAAAACTGTGCAGTTTGAATATCAAGCACTTTCAAGGACTTTATACATAAAGTAAGAACTTTCCATGCCTGAAAGTGCTTGATCCAAGCACAACGTCCAAATGAAATTCAAGCATTTTCAAGGATTTCATTGCCGTAACGAACCCCGAGTCAAAGTTAGCGGAGGTTACCTGTAATCTCCTGGTCTTTGAGACCACTGCGATGCTCGGCGAAGCTCTCCGGGGTCAACACAGCCACTGAGCTCATGGTTCAAGATTTATTCCACTTTTCCACTAAAACAAACACAAAACATGGTCCAAAAAACAAAAAAGATTAAATTAGAAGAATTGTCTCTGAACTCATTCTGTCCTCGCTCTACCCAAACCTCAGAAGAGCCCCTCATCACCACTCCGCCCCTCTTCTACCCTTGTGGCTGCATCTCCACCCTGAGATTCTCCAATTAGCACTTCTTCAAGCCTCCGACAAACACGCTCCCCTGCTGCCTCGGGGACCCGGTTATCACGAGTCAAAAGAGTGCATCAGTGGCTAAAAACAAGCGCTGCTGACATTCTTGTGATGCATGATCACTACCTGCGCTCATGTTTTCCTCGAGGACTTTAGATCTGCAGATCTTTGGAGGGTTGGACCGGCTGCATGTGACAGACCGGTGTGCGTGTGTGTGCTTAGAGTCTAGTGATCTAGAGACAGAAATGCATATTTATTGGTTGTCCAGCCAAGACAACCAAATGCATCAAATGCATTGAAAAGTATTAGTGGGTATCATCAGGATTCTGCTATTTTTAAAGGGGTAGTCCATGTTAAGAAGAAATCCCTTCTAAGAATCATTTGAATCTGCAAAGTCAAAGTAAACATTTAACACAGCTTTTCTGTTTTCTAAAAAAAATAGCTGAGCTGGATGCTTTTTTCCCACTAAAGTTTTTACCACGCACTACAGGATGTGTCCTTTTATTGAAAAAACATGTAAACATTTCACTGTGTCTCTGCTGAAAAGCCCAAAAGTGGCTCTTCGTTACTCCTTAACTTTGGATAAATTTTCCAGCTGAACGCATTCCTCTGAAATATTATTATTTTCTGGAAAAAAATACAACCTAGAATGTTTACATTGCCATAAGGAAACACACAGCCTAATGTAAAGGATGCTTTTAAAGAAATGTGCATGCAAAGCAGTTACTGTGTTAGTACTAGTTGAAACAGCCAAGCCAACAAGGGCTTACCTGCAAAAGGTCAATTGCCAGAGAGTCCGTCCAGTTAGCGGCTACCGAAGGCGCTTCAGTGTGAGTGTGTGTTTCAGCTCCTGGGCGAATGGGAAGGAAAACAAAGAGGCTGAAAGTGAACACCGTATATCAGATGGAGCTTCAGCATGAATGCCGGGCTGCTGTTGTAAACAGCCTCACTGCACTGCACCTTACACTGCCTGGATATGATTCACTCTCCTCTTTCCTTCATTACTGGCTTCGGAACCACTCTGACACTCCCCCTTCCCCTTCTTCCTCTTCCTCCTCCTCCCTGCGTGATTTAAACTAACACAAGCCCAGGAAATTACAGGGGAGGGGGATGCTGCAAAATACTGCACTGCAACAACTCTAAGTTTTTCTGCATGACCCTCCAGACCTCTACATATGCAGAACCTCGTGTTTCACTTTTTCACTTTTGGTCCCACTGCAACCACAAACCTGTGTGTGTTTTATTGGGATCTTATGTGATAAACCAACATGATGTAAGGCATAGTTGTGATGAGGAAGAGAAAATGATTTTACAAATAATTTGGTTACTTTTTATTTACTGGCAATCATTGTTCCATGACACAAGTATGTTTGCTTTAAAAAAATACCTTAGCAATTATTTAAAAACACACACATTTTACACCAAGAAAGGACAATATTTTAGATAATTTATCCAAGCTTATTGCAAAAGTTGTTTGCTCAACTGCTATTACAAGTAACACAAAATATTTTTAAAAAATTTAGCTTGTTGTTTTTATTTTTCTTAATGTTATGATATTTTATGAGATTGCTTTAAAAATTAAAATAATCCAAGTCTCCTCATTATTGATGCACATCCCCTTAAATACACCACTGACTATTATGCTTCAGGAAATTCTTCCTTCCTTACCATTAAGCCGTTACTCTGATTAAATAAAATCCACCTATATCTAATCTATGGATAGAATGTAATTTAACTTGACTATGTATGATTGAATTGAAACAACTTTTTGTAAAGTGTCTTGAGAGAACATTTGTTGTGGATTTGCACATTTCAGCAAACCCACCAAGACATGGCCATCTGCACAAACTGAGGCAAGCAGAGCATTAATCAGAGAAGCAGCCAAAAGGCCCATGGTGAGTCTGGAGGAGCTGCAGAGATCCACAGCTCAGGTTTGAGAATCTGTTGACACAGATCAGTTGTGCATTTCACAAATCAGAGGCTATCAGAGGAAAACCATAACAAGTAGCTTAATGTTGGACTGAAGTTATGCGGGAGAAGCAGCAAACGTGGATGAAGATGCTTTGATCTTATTATTTACAAAACTAAATATTTGTAGGAAAACACACCAATTCGTCTATGAAACGTGGCAGTGGCAGCATCATGCTCAAGATGCTTTTGATGGTAAATGCAAAAAAAAAAAATGAAAGAAATGTCAGCCCCTGGATTTGCTCCAAAAGATTTTCAGTGCATAGAGCTGGAAGATGATTAAGGTGGATTAAGAAGGTTTAATGAGTGTGATTACTTCTGCAAGGCATTGAAAATCACCACCTTTTACAGTGCAGTTGTGTCTTGACTAGTTGCATGAACAGGCAGTTAATGTGCAGTTTGTAAAAGAAACAAGAAATAGCCCCAAAAAGTATAAAAAAACGTGCCTGCCCAAAATTTAAAATATAGATTTGTGTTCTAAACTGAGACAGTAATGTTGAAAAGTTTCAGAACTGGCACAAACAAAACCTGCTGCAAAGGCTTATTCTGAAAAGTAGAGAGGAATCAATAAAATATTGACTTTTATGTCTAATTTTAAAGAAAAGCATGAAGCATTAAGGCTAATTCCACAGAGGGATGCAAACAACAAGGCACTGACTCTGCTTCACTCTGACCTGTCCCCAACCAGCAGGCCTGGGTAGCTTCCTCTGCAGAGATAAAGTATCTCCATGTGTCTACTCTGCATGATAGATGCTGAACTGTCTCATCTGACAGGCCGACTAAATGAGACTCATCTGACTGGCAGCAAACAGCACCAGGAAGGAGTTTCAGGACAGAAAGTCCATCCCAAAACCAAACTAATTTGATCAGTGCAGGAATAATGAAGGCAGCAGGAAATACTGTCAGGAAGATAATAAAACACAAGACTTCAGGTCTTAAAACTGATTTTAAAGCAACATGGATATGACTATCTTTTCATATTTTTGTTCCTGCAGTGTTTTATATGAACTCTGAGATGCAGCTGGATGAAACTCTTAAGACTAGTTCTAGTCAGGGTAAAAAAGACTGACCCTAAACCCAATAGTACCCGGAAAGAACCCATGCACGCATAGGGAGAACAGCCAGACTTCATGAAGAAAGACCCTGCGGGGATTTGAACCCAGAACCTTCATGCTGCAATGCAACACTACCAACTGTGTGAGATTATGCACTGCAACTGCAATTAAAGGTTATTTATGTTAAAGATTTTTGCCTTTTTTAGCTGAGGAGCAACATATGCATGTGGTCATTTCAAATAATCATTGTGAGTTTACCATAAACTTGATCATTTCTTTAGAAAATTATAGTTTCAAGAAGAAAATAAGGTTACCTTTATTGTTGCAAAGGTATTTATTACTTGTCTTTGATAGTCTATAGCACATATAGCACAGACATGAGGGCCTATAGTGCCAAATTGCTAAAAAATAATTAGATTACTATATTTTAAAGCGCTATTACATTGTAATCTGTGTTTCTATTAGCCTGTAAGGCACGTGGGTGAAAGAAAAACAAATTATTAGGCTTTAAAAATCGACCCTCGCCTGTAGATTTCTATAGATCGGTGCTGGGCATTAAAATAACCCGATTGTTCGACCTCTATTAGGGTCTGTGTCGAACATTACGAAGAACCTCATTGATTGTGGTTAATTACTTGCTGGGGTTATAAAGACCGAAAAACAAAGTAAAGGGGCAAACATAGCCCAGCTATCATTAGCTCTGTAGTGACGATCAGTGGCAGCGTGCTATCAGTTTCCTCCAGATGAATAAGACCCATTAATCCTGACTGAGCAGCCAGACGCACCACGACGCTGCATCTGCATGGTTGGTCTCTGTTAGCCACACGGCTAAGGCAACCTTTGCTAACACGGGAAACCCCAGGCACAGAGTTTATTATATCAAACCGATCGGTCCGCTATGCTAACACGTACCACACTGAGCCGACCTCGGCGAGAGATGATTAGGTACAAGGGCTTTCCGATAATCGGCTAAAAAGACCAAGCCTCGCGCGGAGAGATAACCAGCTCCATCTAGCTAGCTCTCGGGGCGCAACCTCGCTCTCCCCACATCCTTCTCCTGAATAAACGGACCGGCTTCTTAGTCACGCAAAACTACACTCAGACCTTATTTATATCGCTTATAGTTTAATTGTTTTTTTAAAAGAGGCTAAAAAATAAGCAGAGAAATCCTACCTTTCAGAGAGAAATGTAGCAGAGGTGTTTGACAGGTGACGGTGTAAACACAGATGTGATTGGTCTACGAGCACTTCCTCTCCCTGCGGAGCGATACGAGCGGGCACTGCGGTCGCCAAGTAGAAAGCCAATGCCGCAATATCTATGCGCAGCAAGTGCAACCAAGTTACATAGATGGGCATTTCTTTACAACGATTAAGGACATGAATATGGATTATTGATCTAATGTCCATATTTTAAATAACGCGATGGAGCTGTAATGTGTTGTAGAATTTCACGTCTACCATACTTACCGGGTCTACTTCTCATTCATGACTGCCTCTTTATTTGATGCACTCCTCATTCAACTTATGGTGCAAGGGAGAGCTACAACAGCGAGCATTCAGGACCATGAGAAAAAATAGAAGAAAAATCAAATTAATATTAATAATAATTAATCTCCGTACTGAAGGTGCTTTAAGGTAATAATAAATATTATAAATAAATAATATTCTGAATATATTATTAGAATCACATTATTACACCTGCCTCCATTATTAATTTTTGTGAGCCTATGCTCAATAATAGTGTATGCAAAGCAAATAACATTTATAACTTGGTAAAATATTACATTTGGAGAAGAGGTTTAATCCCCATCTAATAAAAGCCTTTAGAATTTTGATATATCAAATATAATTACTTTGATTTAAAAAAAAACAACTAAATGATTTAGGTGTAAACTTGTGCCTTTGAAGTCAAAATTATGTATGAAATTTGGGTCAAAGTAAAGAATATGTTTTTGTGATTACCTTATTTCAACATGTTAGAAAGACTTCATGTTGGAACCAGCATTTCAAATCCAAGCATTTATAAAATTTTTTTTTTTTTTTACTGCCAAAAGCTAACTTGATTAAATGTCTTAAATTAAAGTAGACTGAAAGGACAATATTAGAATTGGAAGACATTTCTGCATGGTGAGTTTTCAGGATAAAGATAAATATCACTAAATGTTTGTTTTTCAAACCATTATAAATGACAGTTGTACTAATATATATTCCACATAAATGCTTACAAACATAATGTCAAGTTAGATAATTGAAGTAAATGCACTGAAATTGTTTTTCATAATTTATGTTATAGTGTGCTCTATACTCGGACACTAGGTGGGAGTGTCAGACAAAGAAACGCACAAGGAGGGACATAACTAATGCTGTGTCTCTTTGTTATGACATAGCAATACGAAGTTCAAAAACGCTTTTGGTAAAGATTATTAATATTTTTATTGTGCCCAGTTTGGTGTTCTAGCTGGAAAATTATATCATATACCTGTCAAAAAGTTGTTTTTGAATGTTTATAGTAAGGTAATATTAAGCTTCTGAGATTGTCCTAAGCCTAACCCAGTGGTTCCCAAAGTCGGTCCTCGTGGGCCTATTTAAAATGTGTGTGTGTTTACTGAAGAGTTAGATCTGTGCCAGAAATCCAACCAAATTATATTTACCAGTTCTGATAAGAAGACTGGTCAAATATACAGCAGAGATGGATATGCCAGAAGCTTGATGGCTGCAAAAACCATATGGATTTTTGCAGTCTGCAGTATTTTACCCAAACATTGGAATTGGATGCAGCATATTGCATAAGCAGTCATCTGCAATTTGGCACTCAATGATACTGCTGTG
Source organism: Phalloptychus januarius (assembly GCA_902982915.1). Classification (NCBI taxonomy): domain Eukaryota; kingdom Metazoa; phylum Chordata; class Actinopteri; order Cyprinodontiformes; family Poeciliidae; genus Phalloptychus; species Phalloptychus januarius. The sequence continues at coordinate 8,398,364 of CADWAE010000462.1, forward strand.
ATGACTGTTAAGATGCAGTTTAATGGTACTGTGCTTAGGGCTGTTTGTACTCAAGTAATGAAAGGAATTTGTTAAAAAAAAAGATGTGTTGATTTACTTTCTCTTTGCCTAAACTCCACTGGGCAAATTTTGCATTTTGTCTTCCTCTTCTCTTGATGCCTGAGAATGCTTCTCAAGCATTCTCTTGATGCTTGGTCGTTCTCTTGAAAATCTTAAACAATAAACAAAGTTATATAAATTAAGTGACATTTTTGTTTCAATGAACAAATTTAATAAACTCGAAAGATATTAAAGATTGATTTATGATCTAACTGCAAATTGTTTTAAAATCCTTCTTACTGAAACAAATATATGCTCACAATCTTGGAGAAGGAGAAAAAAGTACTCTTGAACAAATAAATTCACATTTCCCCAGTTAATTTACAAAGAATAAGTAAAGCATACATACCGGCAGCGTCTATGTCTATCTATATGGTTGCCAAACACTGAGCAAACAAACTGAGGGAAAGAAAGGCAAACGCTTGTCTAGACATAAGCAAACAGCTCTCTACCTGAAGACAAGGCAAGGTAACTACACCTACTTTTGTGTCACTACTCTGCCCTTTTATGTGCAAATAATCTAACCTCCAAACACTGAGTGGAGAAATATAATTGTGTTTATATGCAGCGTAACAATACGGTTTGTATAGTGTGGTTTTCTTATTCGCGAAAATTATATTTTGAAACCACTTCCGGAGTCTCTTAATCAAATTTTACTTTATTTTGAAAAGCTCCACCGGAAACCGTGGAAACACTGCGCATGAATTGTCAGTTGGAACCTCGGGAGGAGGCTGCTCTGCGCTCCTCTCTCCTCCTTCCTGTCCGATCCTCTCATAAACGGCGCTTGTAACAAAGACGAGACAACAACAAGGGGGTGATGGGAGCGCACACAGCACGGCCGACAGACAGACATTTATGAATTGAATTGATTTGATCTCACCGGATATTAATTATAATTTTTTTTTTGGCTATTTTCAACGACCGTTTTTTAAGTTTTCCTCGTGACGGGATCGGAGTTTACACCGAGCGGCTTTCTGACTTTCCAAAGAGAAGTAGTTCAAGGTGCCAGATTCAATGTAGACCCAAAAAACCCAAAGCGGAAGAGTCAAAATCCTATTTTGGTAAGTTTTTTCTCATCTTATATGTTTTAATTTAAATGGCATTAAGTTAATTTTTGGTTGTTTAGTGTGGATTGGTTGGCGGAGGACCTGTTCTAAAGAAAATAGCTACTTGTTATAACTTTACTTTATATTATAATCTTGTTTTACTTTAAAGAAGTGACATTTGTCCCAGTTTGTAAAAAGATTTTATGGTTCTGTTGTTGTTTAACATAAAAACATATAACCCAATAATGAACGCATAACTACACAATAATTCCTATGCTTTTCTGCATATTAGACTAGTTTTTATTAATATGCAGTTATCAATAAGGGGTTAGCTTTTTATTTAGCAACTTATTAATATAATAAATATAATATGAATTTTATCTCAGTATAATTAATAATACGTACAGGAATACTCTTCTCTTAGTAGTTACAACCATGTCTGCAGGAGTGTTTCCGTGTTTTCCCTGGATTCTCATCCCATCTGCCCATGTATCCACCCTCCTTCCTGAAATACCTTTTCCGCTTTCCCTGCCCAGCATGGCGCTTATCCACTCTTCACATGCACTGCAGTCCCCCTCCCCTCCAGCCACTTCATTTCAGACACTTCAGACAGATGGCGAACTGTGTCCATCACACACAAAAGGAATTGTGCTCAAAGCTGCCCCTCTTGTTCTCAAACTGGGCTGCTTTAGGGGATCGTATTGGATTTAGTAAGACAAATAGCATCACCACTGACCTGCCCTGAGTACATCCACAAAACTGTAAACTACATTTGGCTATTGAACTAACTGGGTCATTAGGGCAAAGAGAGACAAAAGGAGTAAAGTGTGTCTAAAAGAGAGAATAGGGGACATGTTTTGTCCTTCGTCCCTGTAAAACACAATCACAATGTGTTAGTCCCACTGCCTGGATTCACTTTAACGTTTATATGTCACTGCATACTGAAAATAACCAGAGGGCCAAATCTAAAACCTGGGAAAGACGCAGCTCCGCCCTACTCAAACCTGCTGCTGTTGCTCTTCCTTACCTCACGTTGACTCTAAAACATTTTCTTATTGTTGTAAATTGAAAAATAATCATCTCGTAATATTAACTCTCCAGTGTGTGCCTTTTCAGTTAGATTGTAATATGAAACTCTGTCTCTTTATTGGCAGTCAACATGGCCCTCCCAAACTGGTCTGACTAGCTGGTGCACTTCACTCACTTACTGGTTGCATTTCATTGACACTAGCTTGCAGGTCAAGAATATGTTGTAATGGTTTTTTGACAGCAATGATTTTGTTTGGAGTCCTGTTTTAATCACTTTTAGTAGCTGAACCTTTTAAATATACTCACTAAAAAAACAAAGCTCTGCAGGGGTTTTGTTAAATTCTGGAGACTTAATTGAAACAGAGGGGAAAAAAAGTAACGTTGTCCATTAAAAACACAATTACTCCTTACAAGCTCAAAGTATCATATTAAAAAAGGGTCCCTTTAAAAATGTCTCCAGTCAAACTCCTCATCATTAATTAAAATTGATCTAATTGATTCACTCCAAATGCTCTTTAGATCAAGGTAAATGTTATTTAAACTCCTATTTTTTACCGTATTGCACCACTACACTAAAGTGCTGAAGCTATCACCATGCTGTTATTTTCAGCAGCCTTCACTGAATAGTGAAGGGTTAAAATCATTTCCCAAGTCATTTTAATGATAATTGTTCTGGATCAAGGGAATGAATTAATCCGTGTTCCTCTGGGATTATTCACTATTTTCACTGAATCAGTTCCACTTAAAATGTACTTACCTTGTCATTATTACTGCAGCCAGAAGCTAGGTGTGTGTGTGTGTGTGCGTGTGGTGGTGTGTGTGTGTGTTTGTGTTTGGAGCTATCCTACAAAGCAGTGTGATAGCATCTTTATATCAGAGGATTACTAACTCCTGTTTACTTTTGATTTACCTGCTACCTGCTGCTCCCCTCACATCTATAATGTTGACATTAGAGATACAACATTTAATTTCTCTTTGGTATCAATAAAGTCATTTTGAATTTAATTGAACTTGAATAAGCAAATCTCTGGCAGGTTCTTTCATTATTGTGGCATGTAGCAAAAAAACAGAGGAGTTTGGTTTGATTTAAGTGAGTGAGAAAAAAAGTTTATGTCCCTTTCTATGTCTATATAAACTTCTCTGTTGCTGTGTAAACGTGAAAAACCACATAAGACATTAAAATGGCAGAACATCCTCCTGTTAATCTAAGAGCTACAAACAGACCTCAGAGGTCGGTCGGCTCAGTCTCAGCAGGAAGCTGAGATCTTATGACCGTCATGGAGACTCCTTCATTTGAATTTGCACGTTTTGTTGCAACCTTATCTTTTGGTTTATATACAATGTGTTGAAAGGCTAAAGAAGCTGACGTATGTTTAGCATATTAATAACTTATCTTATTTTTCTGACATCCCACAGTGCCGGTCCTGCTTAGCAGAATCAGAGTAAATATGCTGCCTTCTTTCCACGCTCCAGTTACAAGCCAATCAGGGCATCTTACCTACTTAAAGTTTGAGAACAGGTCAAGATACTGAGCGTTAGTTTCACTAGATAAAATTAACTTTCTTCAAGGAAACATAAAGATTTAGAGATATATATCTTAGCTAATAAATACTAAGAGTCCCTGGTTTTAAAAGCCTCATACCTGCGTTGTTGGTTAATAAGAGGTTTAGGGGTATTTTGAAGATTATTGGCATATTTTGGCACAGAACCAGTAGATAAAATCAGAAAGGCACTTTAATGTCTGGTTCCTAACATTCTTTTCATAGAACAAGGAAGTTAAATGTCTTTTTAGTTGTTGAAATTCTGGTTGCATCATTAATTGCCACTGGGAAGTGCTAGAAAAGCTTATGAAAATTTGCTCCTACATAACTCTGCCTATATATGACAGAGAAGATCTGAGTGTCCTTGTTCAGGTGATACATCCATATATTCTGTGTAATCTATAAAGCATTCAACAGATCTGGAGAAACCCCACCAAAAGGAAACGGGATGCAGAAAGTCCCCATGCAAGACCTGAGCCAGGAAACTCCTTAAGTCCGATTAGCACTGGGATTACCACTGCGGTAATAACAAAAACATTTTGTTTCTATCAAATATAAGAAGTAAAAAGGAATATAAATGTTTTTGAAAGCATGAAAAGGAAGCTAAAATTTAAAGACTCATCACTAGGTATCATAAATTCTAGATGGCTTCTGTAAAGGTGAGGAAACCAGTTATTAGCTCCAGAAGGAAACTATATGTTCATATTACATCCAGTTGATGGTATACTTCAGCTTTTTAGAATTTAAAACAGCATTTTTGATTTACTCTGGTTATCCTACTCTGTATCTATTGTATTTATTTAGTGATCTCAAACTTTTAACTTAAGAAATCTTTGGGAGGAAAATACCTTGTCATGGGACTTTAAACCTCTTCTCTGCTTTAGTTTTGAAAAAAAAAGCCTGTTGCCCTTTTGTGAAATGTGAGCACAGCAAAAACACAAAGACAAAACTAACTTAAATGTAGCTATGCAGCACAATATAGGAGCTTGTTTTAGGTGAGTAATTCTGTAATATTGATGAAAAAGTGCCAGCTATAGGTGAAAATTAGCTTTGTTTTATTTCATATGTATTCAAGAAATTTGCACTAGAAACTACACCAGAAATACTTGGTACGATTTTGTGTTTTTTTTTTGGGTTTTTTTTGCAGTGTAATATTACTGATCAATATTTTTTCCCTGATGCTGCTGAAACTACAGGGCTATAAAGTAGTAAATGAATAATTAATGCAGTGCTTTCATTTGTAAATAATTAACATTGTAAGACGTTTCAGAAAAATATGAAGGAATCTGAATCAGAGACAATGAAAATGTCACAAGATTTGTATCTGTAGTGATGTAAACAGACTAATCAACACCCAGTTGAGTTGGTTTGACGTTATCTTGGGGTTAAAGTGGGTGGTCAGGATCCTTTCCACTAGAAAGGATCCTGAAGAGCTCAGGATCTACCTAGGGAAGAGCAGATTCTGAGCTCTTCCCTAGGCTTAGCTCAGAGCTCAAAGTCTGAATCCAGACTTCATAACCCAGATGTCGCTGAGTTATGAATCGTTTATTGCCCTGCTGTAAAAACTTGCTCAAGACAACTTGCCTTTTTCTTTCATCAGGTGACAATGAGATTCCCACTCATTTCAGCCCTCTGACTCTTTCCTGAAACAGAAGGCAACCATCAGCTGCGATGTCTGTCCAGGAACGAACTGCGTCGCCCCACAAGCCAGAGGTCAAACCAAAACCAGAAATCCCTCCTAGATTGCTACACAGGACCTCCCCTTCACCTGTGGGTGGAGGCTCCATGCAAGGAAAGGTCAAGAAAATGGCAAAAAGGTTCACCAAGCAGGACTCCAGCAGAGCAGCAGGAGAGCAGCTGGTGAATGGTGCTGCAGGACTCTTGTCAAGCATGCCGGTGAAAAAACCACCTGAGACGAGACCCAAACCTGACAGCATCGCCTCCCAACCTGATGCGCCGCCGCTGCCCAAGAAGAGGAGCCGCTTCCGGCAGAGACAAACGGAGAGCACAGGAGAGGAGAGCGAAGCCATGAACATTTACAAACGACGATCAGGTATGGCAGCCAATCAAATCTGTGACTCAAAGTGGCGGGATGTGTCTTGGTGCATCCTGAAACATTTTCTGGGAATCTGGGTATTTCACTAAGGGGTCATTTTATTTTAGCCCCTTGTTTTATTCAGTGCAGGAACCAGTTACTACTGATTAACAAACTACCTGACCAACAAATTTGTTGGTCAGGTAGGGAGGTGGCACTACTTTCTTTTTGGGAAACACTTGAAGATTGAAATGAAATTGTGAGTGAGCTAACGCAGATCAATTCCACTTTTAGTTTTGTTCCAGGACACCCAGGTCACTTGTTCAGAAAAAAAAACCACATTTCCGTTGGTTTAGACTCTTCCTCTATCTTTTTAACCAACAAACTTTTCCTCCATGCAACACGTTGCACTAACCAAAAACATCAGTAAAAACGTAGGATCGAGGCTTTAACCTGCAGCTATAATTATCAAACATTTGGTCTTCAATGTAAGAATCAGACCACAAAAACTGTATCTTATCTTCATGTGATGCTCCCATGTGATTCTCAGTTCCTTTATCTTCCAACTGTTCCACACACAACTTGCAGTTTAGCCTGAGCTGGTAGCGGTTTCACATTGAACACATTGTAGTTTTTATACACATGCAGCATGAAGCATGGAGGAGCAGTTTGTAGTCTGGTATGAATTGTTCTCACATCTAAAATGTACAGTAGAGTCAGGCAGCTTGCAGACAGACAAACAGGTTCGGCACCCTCCTCTTTTCTGCTGTTTGCAGCTGTTAACAGGTCAGTCAGCTCAGCTATTTTGTGCCAGTCCGACTGGCTGACGTGAGACACGGAGCAGCAGAGTCTCCTTCCACTCCTAAGAACTACAAATATTTAATACTCATGTTTTTGGCGCATGGCATTCAATAAACTTCATATTCACACTCCAGTGGAGGAAGTGGATATTTAATGATCTCACCTTGGTAACATGAAACAATTGTCATGTCATTGTTGTATTTTCTCTGAGGTTCATTAACGGGTCACATGATATTTCATGGATCACCTTTGCCCTGATATAACAAAAGGATCTCTTATCATACATTATACACTGCCTGTAAAAAAAAAAAAAGAAAAAAAAATTAAGATAACCTGAGGTTAATGATTGCCTTCATTATCACTCATTTTCCCTCAATTGCCTTATGATTTTAGGAGGAATCATTTTTGTCATAAGCCACTAAACTCTTCTGACTCATTCTCAGAAATAAAATGGCTCCGAAACTTGAAGGACCCATGAAATAAATTAATTTATTACCAAATGTGTGAATACATTGTCTAATTGTACCACTAATGGTGGCAGCATGTCGGAGTAGCTCAGTTAGTTCTGATATATTCTTCTTTGTTTTGTTTTGTTTTTACAACTAGGAGCAGCTGATTATTATCTCAAAGACATATGATAGCTGAACTATGACCTCAAATCCCAGAGGTGTTGAAAATTAAACTTCATGGACATAGAAACAGAAGAGAAAGTTGAAACCGTCTCTTCCATGGATCATAATGAGGGAGACTGTAACATTTCTTTAACCATACCGCCAGGGAGAAATTTAAGGAGGAGTGGCAAAAGCAAATAAGGTGGATTATCAGTGCTTGCAAACAACCAACAGCGTCATTCACTGTGAAATACTAACAGTTCAATTTCTGCTGTCCTGAGCTGAACTGTTAGCTCATCCACAAGAACACTTTGAAGATCCTTACGACAACATTTAATTTCCCTTTGGGATAAATATAGTATTTTTTAATTGATCTGAATAAATGCAGAGGTTGTCTGAACAGACAGCTCTTACTGCAAGAACCAAGTTTAAACTGAACCTTCAGGCACTTCATTTCTACCAGCCTGCTCACTATGACCCCGCAGGTTCCAATTTCTTTAGGTGAATTTATAAAACAGGAATTGAAGGAAGTTTCCTCTTCATTCTGTTGGATGCTGTTTCTAAATTTTAAAGCATGCACTGCCAAAAAGTTCAGATCAGCTGAAAGTACTGGATAGGAAATATCCAGTATGTCATACTGGAAGTGTACTGGACACTTCCAGTATGTCTTAGGCCATATTTTCCAGCGGTTCTCTGGAAAATATGGAGAACCACTGATGAAGTCCTTGTTAAAAAAACAAAATATCTTTTTAGTAACTGCATTCGTAAATATATCCTCGTATTGAGTACTAGAACTGCAGCTCATTGATATATTTTCTTCTTTTTTTATCTTTTCTGGAGCTCTACATGTAACTTTAAAACTACATTATTTTACGTTACTGCACTGACGGATGAGATTTTCTATCTGACATGATCTGCCTTCGCAAAAGGTGGCCAACCAACTCAGGTTTAGGACTGAGTGGTTCAGTCCAGTAGAGAAGCTAAGTAGCTAAAACATAAAGGTAAAGCCGCTGATCCACATTCCAACCCTCGCCTACGGTTTTATGTGTGAGTTGTATGTGAAAGAGCTCAGCTGTTTGGGAGGAGTTTAGTGCAGGAGCTGCTGCTCGTATCCTTTTAAATGTACCCTTTAGTTTAAAGGGTTTGGACATCCCCACATGCCTTCAGGAGGGCTTCCAGGGGCAGACATGTCCCACTGGGAGGAGGAAGCCCCTGGCTACGCTGACCTAAAAATATTTCATTGTTTCGGTGCAGGAACTGTAGGAAATAGCCAGGAGAGGAAAAGCAATCAGCTTTTTATATACTTATTCCCTCTTATTGTTGTTTTCATGTTGACTTTCTGACCTGTATTAGAGTTTTTCCTGGAATGCTCCGACTATACCAGTTAAAGAAAGTCACGTACAACATTACTTTATTTGCACCTTTAGCATTACATAACAATACAATCACAGACCTCAATGCATCAATCAAATTGCGAAGTCAAATTTCTTTAAAGTCAAAGTTTGGTTCATGCAACATTTTTATAACACCTGAAACTATTTATAAAATGGCACTGTGTGCCTGGAAATTATATAATTCCTTAACACTTTAACAGCATCCTAAGCCTCTAACAACTCAGAATATTGTTGAGTAAATCATGTTAAAATGGAAAAAGTGTTCGCTAAACCTACAAGGACATGGTTTTCTGAGAGCATCAGTCAGAGAAGCAGAATAAGGCTGGTGGTGCTCTTCACAGACCTGCTTCTTTTGCTATATGAAACATGTTATGTGTGGCAGAAAACTGACTCTGTACATCACTGCGCTCTGAACACTATCACTACAATAAAACACGGTGGTAGCAGCATTATGCTTTGGGAATGCTTTTCTAGAGCTAAATCCCATTTAGAATCTGTGGCGAGACTTTAAAAATAGATGTTCACAGACGCTCTTCATCCAGTCTGAGCTTGAACAGTTTTGCAAAGAGTAGTGAAAAGAGCTCAGTGTCTACATGCCAAAAGTCTTGCAGCTGCAAATATACTAAAAGCTTTTCCTGCCAGGGACTGACTCAGAGCTGAATCCAAATCTTTCCACTTGTCAATTATGCATTACTTTGTCTTGGTGTCTCCGACTGAATTCTGATCAAATACGCTGAAGCTTGTGGTTATAAAATATCAAAAAGGCTTAAAAGGTATGAATACATTTCCAAGAAACTGTAGTGATGAAATGCATGAAGCTAACTAAAAAATGTCAAAGACGGGGCACAGGGGTCAAGATGGCATGAAACCAGTCAAAAATGAAGTTGTACCTCTTGTGTGTCTCCAGCACCTGATGGGAAAGAGGTGGAGGATCAGGGGACAGGAACGGCTGAAGCAAACGCAGAGGACATGCTATACACTCCTCTCAGTCGCTGCTCTAACAAAACCTGCACCTGCATGTGCCACCAAAAGAGACCCGGCATGATGCTCATCTGGGTGCCTGTGGATGAAGACTCTCCAGATGGGAAGGGTCAGACCAACGGGGAAGAGCGGAGAGAAGAGAAAGATGTGACGGGACAGAAAGCAAATCAAATAGAGGCGGTGCAAAAAGAAGAACAGGAAGTTGGAAGACAGGAGCAAAAATACGAGTGTGAATTACCAGCACAGAAGAAGGAGGGTGTTACCGCAGCAGAGGATAAGGTGGAAAAGAATGACTCTGACAAAAAGAGGGATGAACACGAAGAAAAGAAGGAAGTGGAACAGCAGAAAGTAGACGAAGAGCCCAAAGTGGGGCTGGAGGGAGAACCGAAGGAAGCAGAAAAAAAAGTGCATGTCCAGGGAGAAGAGACAGAAGCTGAACAGCCCAAGGAGATGGAAGAGAATGCAGCAGATGGAGCACATCATCTTCCACAGGATGGAGCACTACCTGTGGAAGATGATGGTGCACATGGTGGAGAGGTTGGTGAGAAGATTAAAGAGGGAGAAAATGACCCAAGAGATGTGAAAACGGCTAAATCACAGTTCCATCAGTCTCTGGAAATTGCGCTGGCTGGGGGTCTGAAAAAACTTTCAGACCAGGGTCCTCTGGCTGCTCTTACTCGCTGTCAGCCTTCACCTCTAAAAAATCCTCAGCCTCCACCGGTCCCAAGCCAAGCCCCAGAAGGTGACGAGGAGAATAGTATCTACGAGCTCCATCTACCCGACGCTGACCAGAACGCTAGAAAACTCTCACCTTCGAGGAATGACTTGGATGAAGTTCCTAAAATAAAAGTCCACTACCCGGCTCGACGGGAGAAACATGCCCAGGGCTCCTCGGATGCTACACCTGAGCTTGAGAACGCAACAGAACCACCTGCCATACTACCGAGGGTTCCTGTGAACGGCTCTCCGGTCTATAGCAGCAACCTCACAACCGGTTGGGTGAGACCACAACCCCCCAAAATGTCTCCTCCAAGCAGCCCTCTGCTTCCTTGCAGACCTCCACCGGCTCCACCGAAGACCCACTCCAGGAGGGCCAGCAGTGTCTCGATGCAGTCCTCCAACTTGTCAGGTTTGTACTTAATTAAGATCAGAATCTCCTCCTCTACTGAACTGCTCATTATCTGAACCAATGCTTGGTTTTTTATAATAGAAGAAGAAAGTAAAAGAAATGGAGAGAAAGAAGACTCATACCGGTAAGTTAAAGTTTTCAGGTGTTGTATTATGCGTCTTTCAGGCATTGTGCTGTTTTATAACACTATCAAGTAACTATGTTGTTGTTATGAAAATGTTGCATATGTCAAACATTGGCTTTTCAATTTAACACCTTGAAATTGGCCTCTGTCTGAAGCTCCAACTCTTCAGCAGTGCTCCTCTGTTATGCCATTTATAAACCATTCTTAAGAGCGTTGGAATGTTTTTGATGAGGGAAAAACATTAAACCATGACATAAAACTAAAAAAATTTTCCATAGTAGCCCCTCTACACCATGTGAACAGACTACAATTGGAAACAAATCATTTCTGATCTACATTGTCATTTTCTAAGCAACAACGGCTGATGATAACACATGATGTCATTAATCCAACAGTGTTCCACACAGAAGGAGAAGTAGCTGTGATAAGTGTTCACGTCTCACTTTGCGTTTCCTGTTTCAGGTCTCCTGTCAGAAGGAAGGTTTCATTCAAGTTGTCCCTGTCAGACGGTAAGGCTCAGATACGTTATTAACACAAGTGATCCAAGTTGCAAGTGGAGCTAAAAGCACGTCTGGTCAAAAGCAAACTTGTAAAGCAACTTCTTCTGGTTGTATCTGTGTCCAAATAAACAACAGCCTTGCGAAATGAGTCACATCCTATTAAATGGTTCGTTTTACTGGGATTTTATGGTTTACAATAGTTTAGATCAAGAAGGATTTCATATTGGAGACCTAACTCCAATATCAAATCTATTGCAAGGCTTAAAAAATTGATGTTTACAGATGCTCTGCTTCCAATCTGACTGAGTTTGTTTCAGATTGAAATTGAAATTCTTTAATGATACAAGCTAGTTACATAATATTCACTGGGTGGACATCACACAATGCTAGATACATATCAAAGGGAAGTTTCACTATATTTGTTTACATTTTGCAAGCTGTTTGTAGAAAGAAACACCTAGCTATCACCTGTGTTGTGTTTGAATATAAATAAAATAATTGTTGCTTTTTAATTGAAGGGATTCATGTTCTCTTCCTAATCTTGTCTTTGCAACAATGCATGCTGGAGACAAACTAAACTCTTTCGAAAACGTGGATTTGTCTCACCTCAGAGCCTCTGTACCAAACCTACAACGACTTTGCCATCCAAAAGGAGATTCATCGACAGACCGTAATCCGAAACATCAGCAAAACCAGCATGGACTACGCTATGGAATTTGCGGCGCGCTTCAGCGAAAAACCATCTGGAAGGTCAAGTGGGAGCGTTATAGCCAGAGTGAGTCCTGTGCCTGCAGTGAGACAAACCACCTTGTGGCAGGAACACCAAACCGTACGGGACAGTGGACTGCTGGACCAGCTCACTGTTGAGCAGATCAAGTACCAGGAGGTGAGGAGGACCAACACGCTGAACGGAGACAAATTATTATCTACAAGTCATAGTCTTACTTTGTAAAAGTGATACTCGTGTATTTTATAGAGTTCATGTTTTAGCGATGTCTGTGCTTTGAGTGTTGGCGACTGTCAAATGAGCAACATTTCCCATGACTGTTAATACCATAATGTAACACATGACACATTGCACTTTATGTGCTATGTAACAGGTATCTGTGCATTCTTAATAGGTCTTAAAACATCTTAAATTCATTTATCTAAAATTAAAACCTTTAAATCTCTTAAGTTCATTGAGAAAAGGCCTTAAATATGTTAATGACAGCTCTTAAATTTGTTGCAGAAGAAATATTTTGTATTATATATTCTATATAGTTTTTTTTTCTCATGGAACTTTGCTGTAAGGCAAAGAAGTGCTTGGCACAAAGACATCGTCTGTGACTTGAAGCGGTTACGGCCAACGGTCCTTAGCTGCTAATTTCCAGGTAAAGCTAGCTAGCTTTTTTTGCATCTGTCATGCGTAATTTCTAATTTATCATCAGTTGGCTGGATGATGTGCATCTTAGCCATTAGCGCACTTCTGTTGACAACCCATACATTTATTTGCGATCTTCTTTCGTGCATTTTTGTACAATTTCTAATGGTCTTAAAAAGGTTAGGGAAGTTAGTCAGTGATGCAGAAAACTTGTATAAAACACTTTTTAAAACACTTTACTTTTTGAAGTAAGTTGTTGATATGTTATTATGATATATTGAAATATTTGCTCACTTATTGGTGCCATTTCTGTGGAAGGATCAGCTTAAGTACAGAATGTTTGGTAGTTCTAGGAAACATGACCAGGACTGAAGAAGTAATGTGACTCTGTTCTAAGTTTCAGTGTTTGACTTTGATTCTTCTTGGTAGAGCATGTTTGAGGTCCTGACCTCTGAGACTTCCTATCTGCGGTCCCTCTACGTTCTGACCGAGCACTTCATGGAAAACCGGGAGCTGACAGAGACAATCATCATCAGTGACAGGAAAACCCTCTTCTCCAACATCCTGAAGGTCCGCGAGGTCAGCGAGAGGTGAGAGGTCACACCACGAGAGACATCAAAACAGAAAGTGATTCCTGATGCAGCTGGCGCTTTTACCTGGAGATGTTTCATGGACCCGTTTGCTGCAGGTTCCTGAAAGACCTGGAAGAGCACATATTCAAGGAGATCATTTTCCCAGACATATGCAACATCCTCCACTACCACGCCCAGCACAACTTCTCCACCTACATCGACTATGTCCGCAACCAGACCTACCAGGAAAAGACCTACAGCCGACTCATGTACGAAGCTATTTTCACGTCATCATAAATGATCAGCAGCTGCTTGGATTGCTAGTAAATCAGGGTGACTTGCAGGAATACTACCGCTGATGCGATGTAATCTGATTTTCTTCATACCTGCAGGAAGACTAATGAACAGTTCGCCACAGTCATCAACCGCCTTCAGGAGCTGCCTCAGTGTCAGCGCCTACCCTTCATCTCCTTCCTGCTGCTGCCCTTCCAGCGGATAACACGCATCAAGATGCTCATCGAGGTGAGCAGAATCATGTTGGTTTGCATCTTAAAGACAGAAAAAGGGTGGAAGGCTGAGTTTTGCTCACACTTTAAACTTTAAGCAATATATGTGCCATAAAATAATCACAATCTAAAGGATTGTCTTGAACACAAAGAGCTACATTTGTAGCTCTCACTAAAAAAATCCCTATTTTAAATCTGTTTTAACTTTGTTTCAGATTACAAGGGTCATCTGCTGAGTCTGGAGCACATGATAGAAACCTGGAAATCACGGGTTTCTGTAAAATACATAATGTTGCATTTATCACAGTGACTAGAAAGGCATTCACTTATGAAGGCTCTGGTCCACTGTTGTCGCTGCTTTAAACTTTTTGTTCTAAGGGAAAATAAATGCACTTATAAAAGTTGATCAAGAACACAAAGTAAATATGTAGTAGTCAAACACTGAAGTATGTAAAAGGAGAACATGGGAAAGTAGAATGCTTCACAAACTCATATTATCTAGCTCAATGCAAAAAAAAATATCAAAGATAACTCAGGGCTGTTAGCTGAAAGCTTAGCATAGAGCATGTGACAATCTAACCAGTGAGTTTACAGTAGATGGTAAAGTTATGTGGGACTTCAGGTCTTGTGTCAGGTATTTCCTGCATGTTGTTCCTGTAGGTTCCAAAGACATGACTTGCCATTTATCTTGTGTAGGTGGTTTATCAGCTCTGACATGTTTTCCTGTTGTCAGAGAGTGAAGGAGCATTAAACTCCTGAACACCTGAAAATGATCAAGACTGTTTTTATGTCAGTAGGAAGTTTTGTTCCTGGGGTTCAAAGTGTAAAAAAAAATGATGGGTGGTTTAAGACCTTTGCAAAAAGTTGTGAAAAAAACATATTTTGCTCATATGTGTGCCAAATGTGTTAAGTAGGATGCTTATGATGGCTGTACAGGTGATATATATTTATAAACAGGCTTGTTCTGCTCTGGTTTAGGTGGTGAACGGAAGAATTCAAACAATTAGCTCCCAAAAGCTTTAAATATTTTCTGTCAGCACATTCAGAGCGAGTGACCCTTCTCAGTTTCTATTTATTTCCTTTAGCCACTCAGTTCATCATGCAGTGTGACTGTGAGGAATGCCATTAGTCCAGAGTAATCCTCGCTGCCTCCTGACGCACGTCGTGGACTCGCCTCACCTCCGCCCTGTTTAGGACCCGCATGGAAAAGAAAGAGCTGCTTAAATAAAAGCCTGTTTGTCGTTTCAGAACATCTTGAAGAGAACAAAAGAGGGGACGCCAGAGGAGCAGACCGCCTCTAAGGCTCTGGCCTCAGTCTCTAAGGTAAACAGCCCTCACTCTTCACTTTCCCCTTTGCACACATGGCCACTGATTTACATAACTGGAGATTTTAGATCAGTTATTATGTTGGGGACGGATGTCCTGCTGAGTGAGGAATGCTTTAAAGTGGCATTTAAATCATTCCTCACATTTTGACTCTTTTATCTCCCTCTTGATCGGACACAGATCATTGATCATTGTAACAGAGACGTGGGAAAGATGAGGCAGATGGAAGAGCTGATTGAAATCTCGAAGATGCTTGAGTTTGATAAGCTCAGGGTAAGCCCAGACGGGGACGCCTTCAATATGTCCGTCTATTGATTATGAAGAGTTTAAACTGCATTCTGTCCTCGCCAGGCCATCCCCATCATCTCCGAGAATCGATTTCTGGAGAAGAAGGGAGAGCTGCAAGAAATGTCTAAAGCAAAAACCTTTGTGAACATGAGGGCCAAGTTCTCTCCGGTTTACCTCTTCCTTTTTAACGATTACCTACTAATCACCGTCAAGAAAAGGTAACATAGAAAAGCTTTTGAAGAAACATTATCTATGATGCACCTCGTTTTTTTCCCCCCTCTATCTAACCATCTTTACATTTGGAGGAAAAAGCAAACTTGAGGACCAGAACCGGTAACACTTTATTTGACGGGGTGTGCATATGACATGACACTGTCATAAACATAACATCCTGTCATGAACATGAGGGAGTCGTTATGAATGTCTATGACTGTTGTCATGAAGAGTCATTCAGTAAATAATGACACTTTTAATGCAAAGTTGCTTTAAAAGTTGCATTGAAAGTCCATTAAAAGTGCCGACTTTTCATGAAATTGTCATTATTTACAAAATTATACAAAGTTGGCACTTTTAATGGACGTTCAATGCAACTTTTAAAGCAACTTTGCATTAAAAGTGTCATTATTTACCGAATAACACGTCATGGCAACAATCATTCATAAAGACTCCCTCATGTTTACGACAGTGTCATGCCCGCCTTATGCACACGCCATCAAATAAAGTGTTACCCACCAACCTAAATGGAACGTACAAATATGTTGCATTTGTTTTCCTTTAATAGGGAATGACACAGTTAACAAATTAATGGCATCATAAAGGAAGAACTTTAGTGGAAATACTAAATATTTCACATGACTCGAAGCATACCAGCGATTTAGTTACAAAGTGTCTTAGAGGTAACAATTACAATGTTTTGACAATCACAAAGCCTGATCTCAGTCCTGATGAGAAGAGCTGGGCAGATATACATATAAACTTGTTGCACCAGTTTTGTCAAGAGGAAATGGCCAGAACTCTAGCAGTAATTATGAAAACTTGTTCAGGGAAATCCATAACATTTGATGCAAGTCATGCATTTAAAAAAAAATCCTATCCAATACCTGCAAAATGTCTTGAAATTTCTGAATTAGATTTTTTTTTTTACTATTCTGTCATGCAGTAAAAAATTAATAATTGAAGATTTAATTTCAAACATTTTTATAATTGCTTTGCCTTTTAATACAGCATGTTTAATCATCTGAGCGAAACAGACTATGTTCATCAGGTCACCCTTGTTAATTATCACTTAACGAACTTTAGCGATGTTGAACCGCCTCTGTTGCCGTTCTGCTGGTCTAACAGGAGGTTGAAAATGGTCTGAACTAACGTTTTTTTCTTTGGCTGAGCTTCAGTATGCTCGGTTGGGAGATTTCTCCCGCTGTTTTCCCCTCGTCATGCTGCTGTCACAACATTTCACCTGTGAAAAATGTGACTGCAAACCGCTGCATGCCTTCGATTATCTGTCACCATTCACAAATTGACTCGATACTTCCTCAAATGTAACGGGAAATGTTGCCATAGGCATTTAAAAGAAGAGACACCCGCACAGTATATGCATGTGACATATCTGCTTGTTTTGTTTTGTTTGTTGTTTTTTCTTTGGAACGGACCCTGGATACATTTTTGTGTAACGAGTTAAACCTCCTTTCAGCTGTTTGTTTGCCATTGACTGAGCTCTGCTCTCTGGTTTTGGCTTGTTGGGAACAGTTCGGACCGTTACGTGGTGTTGGACCACACTCATCGATCTCTGGTGCAGGCTCAACCTCTGGACGAATGTTTTGGTGGCGCAACCTACGAGAACTGCTTCAACCTTGTCATGCTGGAAAACCACCAGGGACGCGCAATGGAGCGGCTCCTCAAAGCCCCAACCAAGTGAGCGTTTGTGTAAAAAAGCTAATCTCAGTAAGCTTTATTTTAGTAGTGAGATTTACAAACTCGTATATTATTCAGGTTCCTCACATAGAATCATGGATTACAAGCATTTCTATTAAGTTTAATGCTCATATTAATAACTAAAAACCATAATTCTCAGAAAATATTAATAAAAATAAAACCTTTAAAAGAGATTCTTTAAAACATGTTGTATTATGGCCTATCCATGGAAGGTAAAGACACAGAAGGTCATTACTAAAGAGGTTTTCTGCTGTCCAAGCTGATCTGGGGAAGTTGAGTGGAAGGAAAAGCCATTTCAAAAGATGAGGGGAAATTCACACGGGATTGACTACAACTGGATTCAGGGCTTTAAGAGGCAATGGAGACCATTTGGATCTAGCAGACTTCATATACTTGGAAAAAAAAAAAATAATCGAGAAATGTACACAGACGTTGTTACGAACCTGAAGATGAAATGAAGGGAGGGACGTTCAGCAAAACAATTATCCCAAACACACTAGCCAAGGAAACTCTGAGTTGGTCTCAGAGAGAGAAAATAAAACTTCTACCTGATCGCCTGATCAAAATCAACCAAGTAGAGAAGAAGAAGTAGCAGATGGAGTCATGAAAAAAAAGAGTGTTATATGAAAATATTGGAGCAATATCAAGATATCGGCAGGGAAGTTTTAATCTTAGGCTCAAATGGACAGTGATCCAAAGGATAAAGTTGCTTTAGGACAATAAAGTAAATGACCTACAAACCTGTTTCAGTTCCACCAGTCTTGTCTGGAGGAACGGGTCAGAACTTCAGCAAACTATTGAGAAGCTTCTGGAAGGAAATGGAAACAAACACGAGTCACCCAGTGTAAAAGACAACTTTGCTATGAATTACAGTTATGAATTTGAAGAAAGATATTTGAGAACTTTGGTAATCCTGACCTAACGCCATAAAAACATAAAATCCAATTTGTGCAAATTATCAGTCATTCATCGACCCCCAAAGAGGAACATCAGTAAATCCTGACACGCTGCATGTCAGCACGTCAGAAGTTCTCATCTTTTCATTAAGAGGTGAAGAACACCAGGCTCTACTTCAGAGTCCAGTCAAAGCTCATTTGTGTCAACAGGTCGGACATGCAGAGATGGTTGGCAGCTTTCCCCAGCACCACCAAAGAAGACGTCGATGAAGAAGTGATTTATGAGGACTGGGGTGAGAACAGCATCGACAAGCAGATCCTGTGTGTTTGGTTTTGTTTCATGCTTACGGTTGTACGTTTGTGTGTGTCAGATTGTCCTCAGGTGCAGTGTGTGGAGCAGTACATCGCGCAGCAAGCAGACGAACTCGGCCTGGAGCCCACTGAGATCGTCAACGTCATCCGCAAAACCACCGAGGGTAAAAACCTGCAACGAATGCATCAGAGAAATTTTCAAAACATCTTTTTTTATTTGTTTGCAAATATGGGATTCAAATACGGGTTGAATAATTGTATCAAGTGAACAGATTTGCTTTTGTTTCACTGATCCACTTCATTCCTTGACTTTATGTATACATCCCCTTAATCCTAAAACCTTCCTCTAGTAGTTTATTAATTTTTCTTTTGACTTTTTTGCATGAAGAGAAAAACCTTCAATCTTCCCTTGTTTGTCGTCCCACCTTCTCCTCCGCCCCCTCCTGTTTTTTTCTTTGCTTCGACTCCAGGCTGGTACGAAGGAATCCGTTTGTCTGACGGTCAGAAGGGCTGGTTCCCCGATACGAACGTCATCGAGATCACCAACGAGCACGTCCGGAGAAGAAACATCAAGGAGCGCTACAGGGTCTCTCAGGCTACGATGATGGTGAAATGCGGCAAGGCCCGCTGAGGACGCTTACACTGGACATACACTTTGAGGACAATGAGACGGAAGATCCCAGTGAACGCCGTTTATCAGCAAACGCCTTGTACATAATCCCCTAACTTATACCACTGAAGTAACGCAGAACTAAAATGAGATCTTTTATTGCCGATGCTAAAAAACGCAGCATGCACTTTTAACCATGACTGGGAAACTTGGGAAACTGTACATGCCAGTCATTCTTTGCATTTCTTGAGAGATACTAGTTAACGTTGAGTCATGCACATTCTCTACGTCAAACATCCTGCTGACTGTCACTGAGGTGGCAAAGTTTCAAGAATCTGAGCCGTGAACTCACTGGAGTGAAGGTCTGTTGATCACCTCTGGATATTTAAAACTGATTGTGCTGGAATACTGCAATGCCTCCTATAGTTCTGCAGAAAAAAAATTAAGAAATAAAATGTAAATATGTTGAAAAATGTAAATTGTAAAAGGGTGTTTTGATTAAACTAGCGGTTGTACTTTTAATAAAAAAAAAAAAAGAATTAAAACAATCTTAGTCTTGTGTTGGTAAAGGAAACATTTTTATTGAACATATTAATGTCACAGTGCAAACGTGAACATATATTTAAGATATTTTACAACTAGGTAAAAAAAAGAATGACATAAATTGAAGTCTTGGAGTTTTTTTGGAGGATAAATTGCCCAGTTTGTGGCCTCCATAACCAAATCAAAGACTCATTCAAAAAAACAATCCTACGGTTCGATGTGATCACTGCATGGCATCGAAAGTGGTCACCTCCCCGAGGCTGAGCAGAACCTGCACAGCGTCCCCTTCCAGATCTGTCAGCATCCGCTCCTCTGACCTGCCCGCCATCTTTGAATGTGAAATCTCTTGTTCCAGTTTGCGCTCAAAACCTGTTGGACATGCGGTCATGTCCACCCGAGACCCGACGTCCCCGTTCCGATTGATGCAGCTTCCTTTTTGTGAACCGTAACAAGTTACCGACGATGGGAGAGTCTGGCGTTCTAGTTCCATTTGAGAGGTTTGGGACTGCAGAGGATCAGGAGGCGTCGCTGCATTTCCTATTAAATCTTCCACCTGCTGAAAGCTACTCAATAGAGTGTTAGCAGCTTCATACTCTGCGTCTGACCATTTCTGTCGCTCCTCCAGTGCATCAATGCAGAAAACCTTGTTTGCCCCCTCCAGTGAACCTGTGCTATAATCTCTGGGATTTGACTTTAAAGCTCCTGGGAAGTCAGCCTGTGCAGCGGTGACTCTCTCCTTGCTCTGGGGCGCCTCCTGGTAGTGGAGTTTTAACAGGTTTGTAATAACCTGGTCCTCCTGCTGAGTGAGCTGGATGACCACAAACCTTGGCTGCACCTGAGGAGGGTGGATGCCCTGGAGCCTCCAGCTTGGGCTGCCCAAGTTGTTGGTGGGGTACGGTCCGGCCCTGAATGGATCTGGGCGGCTTGAAGGGGCGACGCAGGCGGACATGATGGGGGGAGGAGTGTTGAGCTGGGAGCAATCGAAAACCTGGTTGGAAAAGTGAAAACAATTACCAGGCTTTTTATAAACTGACAGTTCTTTTCAAGAGATGGGTCAAGTTTAATGTGGCAAGCAATTTTAAAATGTTTGGGTTTTTTTATGTAAATGATCAACCACTATTCATATTTTTAAGTGTCTGCCTTTCAATCTTTTTGACATAAAAGCAGTCTTCCCAGTGTTTCTGTAGGCTACAACATATTTCTGCACTTAAACTCTGTCTTCCATCTCTTTAAAATTTTCCAAAACTTTGAATTGTGGGCTGACTCACCATTTTCCTACTCAGACCATTACAGATCCTCCTCCCGCAGGGCAGAGTGGGGTCTGTGTAGAAGAGCTCCACGGGACTCATTGGGTAACCTGGAGCCAAATTAGTTGTCACTTACTGTTAAACTCAAACATTTACATCAACATAGAAGTGACTAACCTGGGTGAGCGTCTCCATGAAAGGTGTGATGAAAACGTGTGGGCATGTAAAGAGGCAGGAAGGAGGGGTGCTGCAGAGTCCTGCTGGAGATGGGAGGCAGGACGGTCTGCCTGGCTCTCTGTTTCAGGACGAACGGCGAATGAAATTAATAGACCCCGACTGAAGCATTGAAGTCTGAGGGGAAACTCACCAATAAACGCGCTTCGCTGTAGCTCATGGTCGTCTAATTAAATCATCCAGAAACGCAAACGGACTCGTGGTTTTAGAACTATCAAAAGTAAACAAGCTCGTTTGTTGCGTTTCCACTGGCGACACCTGCTGGTGAAGTGACGAGACTGCGTTCGATGACAAAGCGCGGCAAAGTTATCAGTTTAAAGGAGAGATCTCCAAATCATCAGGTTTCCTGCCTTGCAGCTTGGTTTAGAAGATGCACCTGCTCCAACACAGCTGAACCAGATTGAATCCCCTCTTCAGCAGGCCAACAAATTAGATAAAGACTTGGTAACAAGCCAATCATTTGATTCAGGTGTGTTTGAGGCTCCCATTTTCAAAGGACAAAAAAAACCATTAGCAAAATGTTACATGGTAATCTGGCTATTGTGTTTTATTGCTCCTGTACTTAGTGGACAGGAAGTTAGCCGTTCTAATCACCTTGTAGACATTTAGTTTTAAAATAGTCCATATTAAAATTCAGGAAAAAAAATAGATAAAAATCTGCCACATTTACAGAAAGTATTAGTCATTCTGAAGAGTGCCGCTTGGCACCTGTTCTACACCAGAGTAGAGAATGAAATGAAAGCTGCCGTTTTCAGAAAACTTGCTTCACAGGTCAGTTTTGCCTTCTGGCCATAGGTCAAACCTAGGGCCACAAGGATTGACCTTTGGCCCAATTTCTTATTCATTCTGATTAAAAATAGACATAGCTACTCAAAAGTACTTTAAGCTTTATTCAATGAAACAGTAAAAATTATACACATCCTCAAGTATAGTGAAGAAACTTCTTTACTTGCAAGTTTCCCTTAGACCCTGCAAGTAGAGGAAAATGTTAGACATGTTCAAAGTTTCAATTGCAAGTGTTTACTCGCTTACCTTTACTGAACTGGCCAAGTTGGTTCTGAACCCTGTAAACTTTGACGTAACGAGCAGTAGGGTAGAAAGGAGGCAGGCTCAAGCTGGGACTTCTGGTTCTTTGGGGAGCAACTGTGGTTGTAATGTTAGCTGGAGTCATAGGAGCTGGAACAGCTAGGAGAGACATTTGGTTTAAATTGCATTCCTTTAAACTACATCCAAGTTCTTAAGCAAGCAAACATACCTTTTGTAGTTTCCATAAAAGGGATTATGTTGCCAACACCTTCTTTGTCAGATTCAAATTTGTGGATTGAGAAGAGTCGGTGGAGACTAGCTAGAGGGTACGTGCACTGCACGGTCATTCTGTAGGGTAAGAGGGGGGAAACTGAAATTAAAACTGTACTAGAATTTGGTACCATGAAGAGCTGCCTTGAGGGACATACCCTACAGCATTCTCAGATGTGCCCAAGTAAATCTTGTTTTGATAAGTCACGTTTTCCTTTGCCAACTGAGGAGGGAACAAGAGTCTTAAATGCTTGACACTCTGCAGTTAGTTTTAATATTGGGTAATCTTTACCTTAACTGTGGAACCACAATTGTGAAGTGGAAATGAGAAGAGCACTCGTGTACCATCTACTTCTTTGGGTACACAGAAGCTGTTCATGAGATGGAAGCGTGTTGGCATCTCACCACTTGGGAGAACAGCAGACTGATCAACCACCACAGTCATCCACCCATTAGTTGAACACACTGTTGGAAAATAACCACAAGTTAGTATTCACAAGCCTGGCAACCTCCATTATAGTAATATAACTTTTTCTTACTAATGAACTCTGTGGTATTAAACCGGCATGTCTTGATGGTGGAAGTCAGGATGTCAGCAGTTTCATGATCCCTCACAAGGATTTCAAATGTCCCAAGAAAGCCTTTCAGACCAATATCCTTCAAGGAAAGGAAGTTCAATGTCTGGCTTAAAAACTCAAACTTTCTAGATAGGCTCAGTTCCTAATATTACCTTGTATTTGTATCCATGTGTAAACAGTGGCACACTGAGCAGCAGACTTTGACTGTCATTGCTCATGGTGTAGCCATGGTCAGCTGCCAGCGCTGGTGTCAGTCGGTCTGAGCCAATGGTGAAATCCCACACGTAGTCAAAAGAGCGATAGGCCAACTTGAAGTCAATCCCAGACTCCGTACAAACCGCATCAAAAGATGGAGGAGCTGCCAAACAAAACAAGTTAGCCAAATATTTAATTTAAGGGAACCACCTGAAGATATGACTTACAGATGGCCATTAGTGCTGTGACTGAGATGGTGTGGTAGTATGGCTCGCCTTCAGGTGTGACAATCAGGGTGTAGTTTATGTCCAGTTTGTGCAACATGGCTGCACTCTCTTTGGAGAACTTAAAATATACATATTTGAAAAAAATAAATAAAGTTAGAACCAGGTTAGCATTATGATCCCACTGGACAATGTTGCTAAAGACACTTACCTTCTGGATTACAATTGGGTCATGTAATGGCACTTTCAGAGTGTAGCTGTGGCTTTTGTTAGAATGCCCGACTTCTTTAAGGGTGTATGCGATGGAGTCACTGAAGGGCACAGCGATTTCCTGCCCATTCAGCTGAATAGAAGTCAGCTCAACGTCTTTGGGAACTTTGCCTAGATAGATTGAGAATGTACCATCTTCTACATCAGTTTGGTCTTCAGTGAAGAGTTGAGATGACAGGAGGGGTGTAACAAAAGTTCTGTGAAACCACAGCACAGTTTCTCCACGGTGTTCATCCACTGAAGTTTGTTTCAAGTAGAAGTTGAAGATGTAGAACTCAAAGAGGCCATCACTCACAAAGCTCTGAAATTGATTGATTTCAGTTAGACGCCAGTCAAATATGCAGAAAACTTTTAGAGTCAAGTGTCTTTACCTTCGTGTAGCCTCCTTCAGCATTATAAGGGATCTTAATTTGGACAGTTGAGTTATACCTGGCCATAATAAATCCCTTCTGCACTGCAGCAGTCTGTTCCATAAGGTTGCCATTGAGGCCGAAACTAATCTGTGTGTTGCTAAGACTGGGATAGATTGCTTCTGTAGTTTCCCAAATCATATAGCCACTGTCGTATGATCCTTCACCTGTTTGAAGGAAGTCATTTTACTAAACTGCACAGCATGGTAACACACACAAAAAAAAAAAAAAAAAAAAAAAAAAAGCTTAGTTTACACACCCATGGAGCAGGCAGCAATTAGGTCAACCATAACGACAACCCAGCTTTGCCGCAAAAACACTGTTGCATGGACCACCTCTACTGGAACCCCAGTCACCTATGAAGTCATGCTGGTTAAACACCATATTGGGAGCAGGGCATTGCAAGTAGCTGGAAAGGGCCTGCTACCTCAGTATGATAGGAGTCAGGTTGACCATACGGTGTACGAAACACAATCCTGTCACGGACAAGATTAAATATGTAGCCCTCCTGTCGGGCTTGAGACAGGTTCATGGGTGGCAACCGCTCATCTGGATTTTGAAAAGTCACCTGCCAGTCTTCAGTGGAGGGACTGTACAGCTGTAGAGACAGACAATTAGAAAGTTGCTAATCCAGAAAACCCAATTGCCATCATTGATACATACAGGTCCGAGTGTGCTCCAGTCATCACTTAACCCAGATTGGCAGGGAAGTTCATTCCTTACGGATACCTGTGGCAACATGATTAGAGGGTTTATAAAAAAAAAATACAGAGGAGAGAGACTGAGGCTTGGGGAAGACACACCTCCATGTAGTTGGCCTCACAGGTAACCTCTCTGGGTGACCAGGGCAGAGGGGATGAACAGGTCTTATTGAGTGCATAGTAAGCATCTACTCCTTCATAGGAAGTTATCAGGTTAAAGCTGAATGAAAAGCCAACACCCTGAAACAATTGGAAATATTAGCCAGGATGCACAAGGAATCTTCTCTGAAGGTCAGGAAAGCTGGTTCTTTCAGTACCTTCTCAGTGTGACAACTGAAGTAGGATGCCCTGAGCTCTACAAGGCCCAGCAGAGAGAGAATACTGATACTGTAACCACACTTTGCTGCATAATCCTCAGTGATGGCATATGTGCCAGTTCCATCTGAGAGAAACATCAAGCAAAGACATTTCATGGATTAAGCAGTCAGTTATCAATATGTTCAGATTAATTTGTTTGAAACCACTGCCATCCTCAGTGCTTTGAGCTGCAGCAGAACAGGAACACTAACCTACAGCCTCAAAGCGAGGAACTTCTCCAGTAGCAGCAAGGTCAACAGCTATCATGAAGTAACGATCGTGACACTCTAGTTGAAGAACGCCTGTGGAAAAACATAAGGTGTAGAGAACTCTTGTCTTAGAGCGTCACTGTAGGATAAACAAGGATCTACCAACCTTCCACAAAGAAGTTGCATCCTGCAGTGGACCATAAGGATAGGAGTAATGCCACACTGTAGTTACGAAACAAAAAATTAGAAAATAGCTCCAAATCAAAACTTGATGTGCAATCAAGCTCAACAACCTACCTAAACATCAACTTGAAAGCCATAAGCTGTTGACGTGTTGGTGTCTAAAGCTAGCTTAGCAGCTAGCAAACTACACCTACTGACCAACACCAGCACCAGTGAACTTGTTTTTCACCAGACATGCACCATGAAACTCTGTCCCCTGCCCAGCTTTTCATGACACCTTTTGTCCCCATAGCAACTAACAATCAGCCGCCTCCCAAGGTGCAGCCTGTCAGTAATTAAGTCAGTGACAGAACAGCTGCTGCTAATATGAATGGCAAAATTTGTCCAGTAGGAAGGACTTGATTATGTCACTATTTTTTGGCACTTAAAAGGGATTGTAATGCTGTTTTCTTACAGCCACACAAGCGAAACTAAAAAGGAAAACATTTTTAGTTAATTAAATTTTGTTGTTGCCAAATTTAATTATTGCTTTCTGTTCTGACATGCTACACATATATTGATAGAAACACACATTTTAAAAATGTATAATTTCCTACTTACATTTTAAACTTTTTCCAAGGTAATCGGTTTTCTGTATTTTTACACATGTATTTTGATACTAATGCTCTCATGCTTTCTTTATCATCTGACTTCATTGTTATTTCCTCATTGATCTGTCAAATTTTATTTAAGAGAATATCGCAAAAAATGGCCCTGAATTGAAGATATTTTAGCCACTAATCATCAGAGTGAAAATGAAGAATCCAGTTGGAATCGGTTTGTTCAAGCAGCCACTGACACTGAGTAGCCAGCAGGGGGCAGCAACGCCAAAGAGAACAGATCATTCACATTTATCATATTTGTCATCTACAACTACATGTCTTTCAGCACGTTTCTCTCTATCTTTTGAGGATATCATTATTGATTAATCTCTGACTTTTTCATATGGACCAAATGCAGCACACACAGTCAATTTACTGGACAACAATTGACTTTTGGTTTGTAACCTACAAACCAAAACAATTACTTTCCTTTTCAATTACAATTACTTTTCTTTTCTATGACATATACAATTTATGTTGATAAATGACAGTGAACTGACTGGTCTCTGCTGCAACAAATGATCTCCAGGCCACTTCCACCTCCATGCTTCACAGATGGTACAAGATTTGGACTTTAAAGTCCTGAACCAAGTCAGAGTTGAGATCTTGATCTCTTTTTGGTGTTGTAAATGTGATAAACCTCTCCAACATTTTACAACAAAGTGTCACAAGAGAGGCAAACTTTTCTCAGACTGATGCCAAAGAAGAGCTCTGCTGAAGCCATTTCAGTGAAAGAGGGCAAGAGTACTACTTTGTTTGCCAACAATATTAATGCAGTAAGTTCTGTTGACAAGATTATAACATGCACAGTGCTATTTCAGAATACCCAATTTTTACTCTTGTAGTAATACATTGTTAAAATTGATAGCTCTGGTTTCTCATAGGTCATAATATTCTAGGGGAATTGTTACTTTCATTTTTCCTCCTACGTTGCTTTGGTTACCTGCAGGGAGGAGGAGTTTATTAACTTCCATATTACTTACTTTGTGAGAAAGGAGATACTTTCAGATGAACAGGAAGAACCAACCTGCACAGGTGAGTATATTTACACCCAAATTATTTTCTGCTGTGCATCACTAAGTGATTGTGTTCAATATTGCGTGTGAGTACAATGTATTACATATGATACATAGTAATTAATGTGCTTTTCATTCAATAACAACTATTTTGTTGTTATTAGATAAAAAAAAAGCATATTTCCTTAGTATGTGAATATCTTTATGCAGATAAAAAGTTTATGAAGATTCATGAAAGAAGATGATCTATTAGAATCAGGTGTCAAACACATGACAGATTTATTGAACACTTTATAATTGTTAAGTTAAGAGAAAATGCACACAAAAAAGAAACTGAGTCATAGAGCAACAAAAATATTTGAACTCCACAACAGGGTTACATTTGCAACTTTAAAGCAGAATTAAACTGAATTAAAAAAAATTGGAGGATGGACAGGATAAACTTGTTGTGACCTGATCTTTACTCCTCCTTTGTCCAGAGCTGCTCAGCTGGATGCCTGCCTGGAAAATGCTACCTTGAGTCAAGACATGTTTTGTTTAAAAACTGAGTAATCAGGTTAATCAGCGAGTCCTGTTGAGAAGAAGCAGGAAAACCTGCAGAAAAGGTCATCATCTAATCAAAGAGTGTTTCCAAAATGCTAGGAGGAGAAATGTTCACATTAGATTTCTCCAAAAATAAAGTCAGTAGTTCATTTAACTCCTGATTTAAGATTTGTTTTTTGCCTTCTTAGAAAAAACATGTAGCTTTTTATAAACCATTTGTAATTTTCATCTACCACATTTTCTGACACTAAAAAAATCATATTTTATTAAAGAAGTCTAACCACACAGTGTAAATTTGACAAATATCCAAGTGAGACTGAAAACAAAGTTCCTACACACTCTTGAAGAGCATTGAATTTCATTTTAATGTTTTCAAAGTCTAAAAATCCAGAAGAACTGAGAACAGAAAAATTCCAGACTTTATTTTCCCCCCTTATTTAAAGGATAAAAGTCAGAATACGTGAAAAATAAAATGTTTTCCCTCCATTCATCTTTAGATTATGGCTCTTTTCTTTGGTTAGTTCATCACAACTTGAGTTGTAGTGAATGAAACGGCTTTTTTGTATTTACTCAGGACATCTTTGATATTAGAAATGACTTGATGTTCTGGAACATTTAAGTGTGACACGTTTTCCCAGGCAGAATGGACCAGAATAAAACTAAAAGCCATGTGCACAGACTCAGTAAAATCAATTGAAACATCTTTGTCAACTTTTTTCCCTGTAGATCCTTTGGGATAGTTGTACCAGTTGAAGACATTCCCATCTTTTTTTAAGGATTTTTTGGCTCCAGTGGCCTTTATTTGAAAGTAGCTAGACAGGAAATGAGAGAGGGGGAAGACATGTGGCAAATGTCACCAGGCCGGGAATCGAACTTGTGACAGCCGGCATGAGGACTAAGGCCTCCATATGTGGGTTGTGCTTTGCCCCTGCGCCACCACAGCACCCCAACATTCCCATCTTTAAATTATTTGCCAAAGCTCAAAAATAAAAACCAGAGGTCTCCTATGAATCTGCCTTGAGTTTCTCCACTTTCCACAAACTTCTTAATTTTTAAGTTAATTAATTTAATACAAGTCGTATATTTGCAGCGTGACATTTAGGGCGTTAAATCCCTTCAGTTTCATCTTCCTCTGACTCAAAGTGATAATATGATCGGTGGGCGAGTCGGCCATCTCCACCCGGTAACATTTGAGTCACATCGGGTCAAGAACAGCCCTGCGCAGCAGGCTGCTCTCATGTTGTGATGGGATCCCTGCTGCTAATTATGACAAACATAATTAACATAATGACGTTAGAGTTTAGATGAAATGTAAAGATGTTTGAGTGTGTGAGTGAGTGTGTGTTTACGTCACCCAAAGTGAATGTTTTGAGGTGTATTTTCTTGTCGGTCGTCTCCTCCACCAATCACATCCCTCCGTTGGCTTGAGGATGAGGGAGATGTGAAGATGAAGGACTCTATTCGTCAGATCTGCACAGCAACCATTGGCCATACACCGTTTGATTCCTTCAGGGAATCAGTGTGAAGATGCTTTGCTCTCGGATGAAGATGCTTGTGGCGGCTTTGTGCTCCTCC
Source organism: Phalloptychus januarius (assembly GCA_902982915.1). Taxonomy (NCBI): domain Eukaryota; kingdom Metazoa; phylum Chordata; class Actinopteri; order Cyprinodontiformes; family Poeciliidae; genus Phalloptychus; species Phalloptychus januarius. The sequence goes on from CADWAE010000462.1 coordinate 8,427,681, forward strand.
ATGCTGGCGCTCCATGTGAGCTCTGCTCCACAAATGGACGAACTCACAGAAACCCTACAAGCAGAACTTATCAGTGACAAGGTGAGTTCAATAACCAACAGATGGGTTCTGATTAGATCAACACTTAGAAGATACGACGGACATTTAGTCGCTTTTATTAAAATTCTACTTGGACAATTGTTTTGATTATGTTGGATAAAAACAACTTTGCTTGGACAGATTTTTTTATTTTTATTTTTAAAATTAGCCTATCAAATGTCCAGAACACAAAACCTGGAACATTTGCAACATTTGGGACATAAATTATTGTTAATTTGTGAAATTCTCCCCATCAGCTGCATGTTTCTTTAAATCTGAGTTTTCTAATAACCATACAGTATGTTTTGTAAATGTGCCCTTACTATTGAGTCTCATTGTTTTATATTTTTATACTTTTACCTTGCTTTGCATCTGCATACTCCACGTTTCCTCAATTGCTGCTTGTTTATCTGAATCTCCCAATAATAAATAACATTTCAGTCCTTATTCAGTCACTAGACTTATGAAGCAAACTAAATGTGTGTTGTTACAAAATAAAGTCAGTAAGAAAAACTGAGACTCTACTTTGTTCTTAAAGCTAAAATTTAGAAGATAAATTGGAAAAAGGTGTGGATGCTGAAACTGCCTTGTTCTTCGCATTCAGTTTGGCTCAGGATGTTTATCATCTTTGCCATTAAATTTTATTTTTTAAAGTAGAAATTTGCATCATTTACACAAGGCATGTCTGTCACAGGTCAACATGTTATTTTAACATTACTAATGATGCCATTTCCACTTTTTCTCATCTTCTAGACTTTTTTTTTTGCTATTCTTATTTCATCCTTAATCTTAAAATGATACTTTTTTATTCCAAGTGACACTAATATAATAATAATAATTTAGAAAATAAATAAATGTCTTTTTGGACGAACGGCTGTCAAATTCTAGGTTAGTCCATCAGATGGCGCTACTTCCCCCCCATTTGAACAAACTTTTCTGGACAAATGTTGAACAGTGTGAGTTTTTAAGTGAATTTTTCAGGCTAAAGTAGTTTTAAAATACATTATTTTTTATTGGAAAATATTAATATGTTGTATCTTTATGCCAGAGTTTAGGAAGCAGACATTTTTTCGTTAATTCCTTTCTATGACACGTTGTACATTTAAATTAATGTTGACAACTTCTCTCAGGGCTTAATTACAGCGCAATGCTGCTATTTTCAGTAAATTATTTGTGCATTAAGGTTATTCATTTATTAAATTTATTCTCACCAAGAGCACAAAAACAACCCACAATACCTAGCATAAATTAAGTTGAGGTTTTTCCAACTAGTCAGACAGGTATGGGGAACCAGTAGTGTCATAAACTCCAGTTTCCCGGTTCTGCTCTCCTTCAGGATCTAACCGGCTTGCTCTTGCTGAAGTTCATGTCTGAACTGATGGCGTCCGGAGGAGAGGAGATGCTCCGCGAGCAGGACGACGAGGAGCTCGGAGGCAGGCGGAGGCTGACGAGACGTCACATCCGCTTTGCCCACCGAGAGCGCAAAGCCGGCTGCCGAAACTTCTTCTGGAAGACATTCACCTCATGTTAGCATGAGACATATTAGGACCTCTAAACCTGGAGTAATTACCTTTTCAAAACAAGTCACTGCAAAGTAACAAGTATGCTTTTATCACCTGAAATGTATAATTCAAGATATTTAAACTCTTCTGGAATTAAAGACTACTTTTGATCCTTCATTTACTACATGGGTAACATCATATTATTGTTACTCTGAGCCAGGAAAGTAACATAAATGCATAGAAGTGTCTTAATACAAAATAACTCATGCACAATAACATGCATTAAGACAAATATCCACCCTTTTCTGCACAGTCAATAAAATACTTGCTTTTTTTTTTTTTTTTTAACATGTTTATTCAGCCCCCCAAGAAACAGCGCCAAGAGTAAATCTGACATTGCAGGATCGGTTCACAACATCTCACAAATGAATTCAGGACCTTAAAAAGTTGTCTGAGCAACGATGAAACGTTTGTCTTAGTGATCAAAAGCAGCTGAATGAAACTGCAGCAAAAATGCTTCATGAGGTCAAGTAACAGGTGAAATATCCGAACCGCTTTAGCTAAATTCACAGTCAACCAAACATTATGACGCCGACATGAAACCCTTGAGGTAAGGCTTCCAAATCTGTAGCCCTTTAGGTTCAACATGTACAAAAAGAAAGGACGGAAAACAGGGATGCTACACATTTTAAACATATTTTAGCCTCTAGGTAGAAAAACATTTACTGTTGTTTTCTTTATGCTTTGTGTTCTTGTACAGAGGATCCATTTTATGACCTGCAACAGTTGTACAGCTGTGGGGGGCGTTCCCGGGTCTCAGGAGTTTCTCTATTAGAGGATCTAAAACATGAACGTGCATGAATCAAAATTAGATTTTGGAGCAATTTCTCATTCACAAAATTCAGATAATTTGCTTCAGAAAAATGGAAAAACCAACAGTCCATATGAGGCATGGGCCGACTTTACCTTCTTCTTTTTTTTTTAAACAAAGTTATGGCATCAAAACAAGAAAATAGTTAAATTAATGTGAAGTAAGACCTGTGAAGTAAGTTCTCTCTGGCTGGATGGACAATAGAGTAAATCAGTGCTGCCCCTCCCCCACCTGTTGTTGAAGATGGCTGCTGTACTTCCCTTTTCTTATGTGAAAGGCAAATTTGGCTTCATGGAAATAATTTCTATTATATATATTTAAAGAAATAAATCAGTTACTCTGTGTAAACCGGGGCAGCACAGACTTTTGTTACCGTAAAGGTAGCTGTAAAGGTAACTATTTCCACTACCAGTGTCACGCTAAACGGCAGAGTGACAAAAAGGCAATAATATTCTGAACAATACAAGTTCAGTTAAAAATGACTACTAAATCTATTACAGATAAGTACAGCTATAGGAATTATAACTGTAATAATTCAAATGTTGCATGATTTTGGCAGAATTAGAACAAAGCATTGCCATCCTGGAGTATATTTTGTGCTCCATATTTTGCAATGAAACCTCGGTTATCTACAGAGAGTCTCATGCCGGCCCATGCCCAGACTGGAGCTGCCGTGTTTTCGACACCATCTAAAAAGCAGATTCCACTTTTTCCTGCCCATAGAGGCTGGCTCGGAGCCGTGCAAAGCACAATTAATACTGTCGCTGCCAAGTAGTGCAAGGATAAACACAACCTCACCAGCATTTAGTCCTGGAATTAAGTCTTTTTGAGGGACAAATAAGTTCTTGATTAACTTTTATATCAATCATGGAAAAAGAAAAAACACACTTCAACCCCTGTAAATTGGGTATAATTTTAACATTTCTGTAGAAATAGTTTTAGACGAGCGGGTTTTGCTCTTAATGGCACATCGTTGGACTCGTGAGGCTTTCCAGACATGACCTTCGCCCTGTTTCCTTTGGAAGACAGAAGCACTTGTCATTGCACCTCCATTTCTAACGTAACAGGCAAAAGCATCAACATGACAACGTCAAACACAACAAAATAAAACTTAATTTCTTTTCTTAAAACATTCACGATCATTTTAGGAGCTAAATGACGCAATCCTGCGGCGGCAAACAATCGGACCCGGAACGTCTCGAGGTTCTACAGAAGCTTACGGAGTGAAAACTGGTTGTTGTTAAACTGCACATTCGTCTCGTCTACATTTCTTGGAGTATGAGGTTAATAACTTCCCAGCAAAGGTCACTGCTCTAAAGGCTACAAACCAAACCAGTGTGATATGTAAAGTCACAGTATTACCTTGTACTCTGTGCTTTTAAAATGCGAGGCGTTTCAGTACTTTGATTGTGTTTGTTTTGTTTGTTTTTACAAAAACGTAGTGTTTTCTGATTATCATATTTTGTGCGAGTCCCATGAGTTGATAATATGCTAAAACTGAGTAATTTAATTTCTAAATTAAATTACTCAGTTTTAGTAATGTAATTTGTACCGAAAACGGAAAAAAGGAGAGTGGAGCCCAAGCTGCCTGCAGGTCAGGCCACCGTCGTACTAATCTGAGCTAAACATGATCAACAACGCAGCGAGAGCGACCAAAAGGTGCGATTTCACTGCAGTACTGACTGCCGGTAACAACAAATAAGATGGGGAAAGGGGGACGATAGCGATGTCTGAACGCTGCGGGGACATCACGTTTGCGCCGTTCTCAACGCCCCGACTGGGTCTGGGTGCGTCACAGAGAAGGAGGCTGAAAACGTCGGGAGCTCCGTTAGCAGTCGGTGGAGATTTTGGCCGAGAGGTCCTGGATGCGCCGGGCGCTGCAGTTCTTACACAGGATGTGTCCATCCAGCGGGTAGCAGCCTCGACCTTCGCCTTCGGACGACAGCAGGAGGCCGCACTCCTGAGGGACACGGGCATTTCAGTCACTTTGAGTCAACAGATGTTAAAATCATTAGTTGGCCTAAACGTCCAATCAGTTTTGGGCCTTTTAGTGACACTGACTCTTCTTGGTTTTAAACACAAGAAGTGGATTCATAAGTTAGGATTTATTGTGGATTTTCTCTAATCCACATCAAGATGAAACACAAGTATGTTCATCCGTCCTGCTAATGCATTTTAATTCCCTTATGAGATTCAGATGTTGTTTCAAGCCTGTTTTGTTATTGATTAGCAAAAATTCACTGTAAATTTAAATTTGTGTTCACTTTGAATCGCCTCTCTAATTATAGAAACAAAGAACAATTCACATAAACACATTCAACAGCTGACTCACCTCACAAACGTAGCAGTGAACATGGAAGCTGCGGTCCAGAGCTACGATCCTGACCGTCTCCTCCTGGCCCGGTTCGGGCATGATGGGCTCGCCGCAGACAGAGCAGCGAGGGGCGTACTTCCTGCCAGAGAGACGCGCTTCAAAACGTCAGAACCCCCCGGCGTTCAGAGCGAGGCGGCGGCGTTCAGAGCGGCGAGAGCGTACCTGTGGAAGTCGTCGATGCAGTGTATCTGAGACGTGGCGTCCACAGTGAACGGCACGCCGTCCAGGCAGCAGTTACAGACCACGCAGGTGAAGCAGCGAGGGTGGTAGGCCTTCCCCATGGCCCGCAGGATCCGGTCTAGAATGGGCTTCGAGCATTTAGAGCAGCGCTCCAACGTGCTCTTGAAACAAAACCGGAAGGATTAGAAGCGACTAAAACATAAACAAACCCCGTGGTCGGACCTCTTCTGGTTCCCTCACTTACGATGTAACATTTCTCACAGTAGCTCTTCTTGTCCAGGGCGTAGAACGGCTGCCCTCGCAGCCGGGCGTGGCAGGTGATGCAGGTGAAGCACTCCACGTGGAACACCTGCTCCATGGCGATGCAGCCGCTGCCGTCACCCACCACGTTGTCCCCGCATCGAGCGCAGCGACCTGAGAGCAGAGCCCCAACTTAAAACTTTAACAAAAGTGTCAAAGTAAAGAAGAAAAAAAAAAATCACAGAGAAAATGACATTTTCTGCTTTTATAAAGCTAGATGTGTCTTACCAAAATAGTCCTCTGCAGGCGGATGGTTCATATCGTAAACCAGCTTCTTGGTGAGCCGGTCCAGCTCCTCCTCAGGCCTGGACGGTGCTGCCCCCTGCTGGAGAAAAGAGCAAACAGAATAAAACCCAAATCATCAAAAGGTTCCTGCTTCCATGCCAAAATTTCACTTTTCCAACCTTACATTTCAATTAAATTAGAAAAAAGCAAAGTTAAATGTTGTTATAAGCCATTCATTAAAATTCTTCAAAGAGTTGTTGCAGATGGTGGAGTCTGTCGGCAGGAAAGCTCTCCTGTAGCGGTTTGTATTGCAGCAAACATTAAGAAGCCTCTGACTGAAGGCACTGTGTTTTTCAATGACAGCCTCATGAAGAGGATGGTCAGGGTTGTCCATAATATTTTAAATTTTCAGTAAAATCCTTCTTTGCATCATCTTATACAGACGTAACCCCTTCGTCCCCAGAACGGAACTTAATGGGACAGAATTTATAGATCTTACTGGAAAACTCTCCACTTTAAAGAACTTTTTAATGCAAAACATTTATCGAAAATATCACAGATCAAATTGCTTCTGATTTACAAGCTAAAATATTGGATATTTCATAGCTTTTTTGGGCACATATGGACAAACTTAGATCAGATGAGGTTAAAAATCGACATCATCCTACAGTAGATAAAACATCTGGAGAGTTATCTTTAGAGTTATGCGGTGAGGAACTAGACGACTTCCCAAGCAGAGAGGTGGCGCGTCGATGCGTTTACCTTGCTGGACTGATAGGAAGGCGTCTGCGCCGACGTCTGGGTCTTCTCTATCCCTCTCTTGGACAGAGGAACCTGGTTAACTCTTCCTCCGGACCCCGGGTTGTTGCCCTTGTAGCCGCCCCCGGAGTGCAGCTCCTGAACTTGCGAGGCCGGGTGCGGCGGGTACCAGCCCTGCTGACCTGTCTGAGTCTGGGCCGGCGGCCGCGGCGACACATGCTGACGGGGAGGGGGCGGGGTGCAGGCCTGCTCTGCCTGCCGCCCCGTCTGCGAGTAAGTGACGGGCTGCGCCGTCTTGACCTGCACGCTGAACCTGGGCCCGGTGGGGGTGGAGGCGGTGGTGTAGGAGGCCGGAACGGGCTGAGGGTACGGCTTGGGGGCGGGAGGGGAGTAGAAGTCCTGCTGGTGGGAGTACTGGGGGGCCGCGTGCTCGCCGGGATAAGGAGGGACCGGGTGATATGGACTCTGGGGGTGAGAGTTGTAGCCCATGGACGGCCGGCCCTGAGTGGGGGCTGCGCTCGGGTGCGCAGACTTGTAGTGATCCCCTGAGATGTATTTGTTGTAAGGCACGTTGTCGTAGATCTGAGAGGAGGAACACGTCACAGTTAGTTCTACTCAAAATAAGAAAAACCCTCACAGTAGAGATTCGGTGTCGGTTGTTTCAGTACTTGGGTGCTGGCGTCCTGCGGGTGGCTGTCCAGATCGGCCAACATACTGGTGAGGGAGTCGATGTCGGCATCAATCTTGGAGTGGTAGTTGGCGGGTTTATCAGAACCACGGTGCTAAATGAAACCAAAGCAATCAAAGATGTTTTAGCTAATAAATTCAGAGTGATAATTTCAGGATCTTTGACTCAATATTTTTTATTCTTCCAGGAACGTTGAAAACAGAGTCGTTTCCTGAAACGTCTCGATACTCACGAAAGCAACTAAACTTATAACTTGTGTCCGCAACGTCTTTACTTGTTTAACGGTAAATTCTTTCCCTACAACTGTCAAATAGACATTTCTAATTTTTCAATAAAAAAAAAAGGTCAAATATAGAGAAATTATTTCTTGTATTTCCACTGAAATCTACAAATTTCTTTAAAACTTTAAATGTTGTGATGACGTTACTCTTCATTATGGCTTTTAGATGTAGAAAAAACTGAAAAAAGAAAAATGTATTTGGAGTATATAATCAGAATGGAAAAAAATATAATTAAATTACTGTTTTTTGATTAATTAATTTGTGTGAAAGTTAATGGCGCCGTGCAACACAACCAACAGGTTTTATTAAAGATTTACGTCTAAAAACTGATATGGGCATGGAAGTACATTGTTTCTTTGTTAATTTAGGCCAACTATGAGTTTTTTGGGTTTTTTTGCTGAAAGACCAGTGTTCAGATTTCTGGCAGAGTTCAGAGCATTTATTCAATTTTCTTATTTAAAATGTTTTGGTATTTGGACAAAATCGTGATGCCCTGCATTCTAACAGGGCTTTGGAGGAGAAATAAAAACAGAAATTGAAGGTTGGATGATTTTTTTTCACCAGGGGTCAAATAAATGTGACATCAGCCAAAGCTGCCCAACAGAAACTTCACCCACCATCATGTCGTAGCCGTCCATATGAGAGCTCCAGCCTCGGTCGTCTTTGGGCCCGTGGGCCGGGGAGTAATAGTGGTCACTGGAGTGATGAATGGGCCCACCTGGAGACAGCATAATAACTACAATAAAAGTCTATATACTCTCATGGACACTTAATTCAGTAGTTTAACATCCACTTCTATAAGCTTTCTCCATTGAAAAATGTGTGTCAGAGTAAACTAAGTTTGGAGTTCAAAATAAATTCCAATAAATTTGTGACAAATTCCAACAATTATGCAGTTATTTTGTTTACTGTTGAAGAAAAAGAGCATCACTGACAACTTACATTTCTTCAGTTCTTCCTGAGGTTAAAACACTGAGATACGAATGAGTAACTCAGTTATGGGACGCAAAGCGGTGAAAACTAATATAACTGAAGTCTTCCGCTGTATTTTTCCCAGAAAGCGTTTTCCACACAGAGAAAAAGGAACTGTGACTCAAACTGAAACGTCCACATTATTATTGTTCAACCATAAAAACGTTTACAGAAGATAACGAATCCACAGACAGCAATTTCCTTTACTCATCACCCCAAATGACATTCTTTGTTAAAAACTTCCTCTCTGCCATCTCTCCCAATGATTACCAAGCAAGTCAGCATTAGTCACGTTGCTGCCATGAGGATGTCTAGACATTTCTTAGAAACTCTCAGAGTTTCTAAGTTTCTGAGATCTAGCTCATTTTCACAAGCTAAAACTGGAATCTCATAGGAAAAAATAAAAATAAAATTCAAGCATGATTTTTAGTCATTTTCCAACTTTGGTAAACTTCTGTCTGCTAAAGAAAGACAGAAGTTTATGTAAAACTTGTCTTGAACCAACTATATTCACGAGTTGGGTCTAAAACTCATTTATGATTTAAATGAGTTTAAATCATAGACCAACCGGTCTAGTCAAAGTCCAAGTCAAACTGGGAAGCTGTAACAAGGCTTAACGACCAAATGTCCACAGATGCTCTCCATCCTTGAACTACTTTCCAAAAAAGAACGAGTAAATATTTCCATCTGCTGACCTGAGAAACTGGTTGAGTCGAACTCTGCAGCCATAATGGCAGAGAAAGGTTGACGTTTGAATAAAAACACATTTTTTATTGGTATAAAATGCTTCAAAGCATAATTTTCCTTTAACTTCACAGTTACACTGCTTTCAGCTGGTTTGCCACATGATCAGGGTTCCCCCAGTGCATTATAAGCCTGGCGGGCCACCAGGTTTTACTTGTTCCCCCCACCAGGCTGAGCATTGCTTATTTATTTAAGTCTTTTAAGTCTTTTTTAAGACTTTATTGTTAGTGTTCAGGTATTAATCTTACAATCTTTTAATAACACATAATTATCAAGTGATATTTTCAAGTTTTCTGTCAACTTTAAATATTTTTTAACTCAAAAGGAAGACGGGCCGCTGGATGAACGACTGCCTTCACGCCCAGCGCCCGCCGGGCATAGCAAGTTTTCTGGGGTAAACCTTGCATGACATACATTGAGGTTTGTGCTTGAAATTTGATCAAATGTGGAAGATTTAAAGGGAAACTTCCCCACAAATGTACAAGTTTTTTTTTTCTACAGAAGCAAGACTTAATACAGAATCTGCATAAACAACAACAAGGGGTGGATGAATAAACTGAACCTTCAGGATAGGAAACAAAGGGTTGAAATGCTAACATTGTCCCTCAGAAATCTCTCTTCATTTTGCAAACTGCATCGTTCTCACCTGTAGGTCCAGTCGCCATGTACCTGTTGGTCATCCCCGCTCCTCCGTTCTGGTCGTAAGGAGCGTATTTTGGCCTGAAGTCGGCCACGCCCTTCTTGTTGACGGTTTGGTAGATCGGTGGTCCTGCAGAGTGGGACATCTGGGGGACGGATCGCTCTGGGCTGTCCAGAGTCCTCGGCGGCAGCCAGGTGGGACCGGACATGGCAGGATTCTGCCATCAGAAAAACCACACATTTCATTTTTCTTGCTTTAATTTTTTTTTTCCTTCTTCCTATTTAAAAACAAAACAGCTCTGGTTTCTGTATGTGTTTATGTAACCGGTAACCAATGGAAACCGCAGGATGCTTCAGAGTTTGTTTCCCATGGTAACAGGAGACTCGCAGGCTGAACAATGGACTTCGAGAAGAAGAGGAGGAAAAGAGAAACGAGTTTAATGCTTTTGTGTGCACCTCGAGCCACAAAGAAAAAAAAAAATCATACAAACGCACAGGAACGCCAGCAGGTGTTAAACCACAATAGTTATTGTGTTTGGGTGTTTACACACAAGTGTCGCGTATTTCCAACTGAAGTTGAGACAAATTGAGACAGGAAACGCTCCATAATGATATTTATCTGTGTCCATGCAAACACCTGGCTCTAAACAATGCGTCATGTGGGATAAACATCAACGCTGAAAGCCAACAGCCGAGCTGCACCTGAAGGCTCGAGGCGACGACCATGTAAGAAGTCGCCCCGTTCAAAAGCAACGAGCATGCAGCGCGGTAATGAAACGTCACCAAGCAGAATTAATCAAATGAGACTTAAGGAACAGCACACTTTACTAATCATGAGTTCTTTTAATCCTAGTTTACATATAAACTAAAATAAGTGGAGAACAGAGGCGTCTACTGTGAGCAGCTCTTCTTGAGTTCCGTGTTTCCATGCCTGCAGAGTTTAACCGTTTCCTTTTAGGAAAGTTAAAGAAACATTTCTCTCAGTTTTCTAATGGGTTACCGATTGTGGTTTTCACACTCAAACATGCATAGCGCCACTTGTCTATGTCTGTGTAAGGACGCTGGTGCTCAGATTGAAGTTTCTATCTAGATTCAGGTCAAAACTATACACTTTTCCAGGTTTCAAATTAATGCAGTTTTTCAACAAACAGGACAGAAGAATGGATGGACAGAGGGATTACAAACAAAAACCTGAAAAAAGAAGAGCACATACACAGCCAAATAGATGGGTGAACAGATAGAAAAATGGGAAGATAGATGGAAGAATGGATGGACACACATGGAGGAATGGAAACAGGAACAAAAAGATGGATAGAAATTTTATTAAAGTCTCCTAGTTTAGAGGTTGAGAAAATCACATCTAAATAAGAATCCAATCAATTATTGTGTAGTCGGTAAAACCATCTAATTTATGCAGATTCAAACACAAGTGAAATTAAACAGACGTAATGTCGGCGTGGACACAATAACGACCCACTCACACTGATTGCATGTGGATCGCGTCAACCAACCATGTGGCTAAGAGGATTAAAATGATAGCTCCAAATAACAAAATGTACTTTCTTTGTTGCTTTAGACTTCCTGTCTGCGTGGCTGTTGTGTCGGCATTTAAACCCTGCAAGGTCAGCATTCATCAACTGTGTCCATGTGGAAGGAGGAGGTCCCACCAACCCCACTTTTTTTTCCAATTATTTATTGCCTGTCTGAATCTGAATGAGTGCAGACACCCAAATCCAAGGAAAATTAATCCCTGCAATTTCATCCCCGGCGCCTCACAGCCAGTTGTTGTTTATATGTGACCAGCATTGGAAAGCTTACGTGTTTAGCTTTTTTTTTTGGTTGGGATTAGAGGTCAAAAGAAAAAGTTAGACAAGCATCAAGCAACAAAAAGAATAGCCAGTATATTTTAAACATTTAATAGATCTAATCTATATTATCTATATTAAGCTGGTGCTTAAGCAGCATTAGAAAAGTAAAAAAAATATGAATAAAATAAATATAGTGCAAATTGTTAAAAAAATTTAAAAAATATAAATTGTAATTTTTTGTTTTATTAAACTTTTTAATGTTCCAAAACATTCATAATAAAAATGGCTCTTTTAATTTGAAAGCAAACAGTTATGTTTAGATTGGATATTATATCTTTATGTGTCTATAAAACAGAACAAACATTAAATATTTAACTGTAAAAAAAAATATCATAAACAAAACAAATTAATTTGTTAATGTGAGATTTTTAGAAAAGCAAAGGTTTTCCTACCTTTTTATCGCAGCGCTACAGTCCTCGTTCTCTTGGTCTCATCTACAAAAACACAACAAAATCAAATCGATAAACCAAGCCAAAGGAAAACACTAGCAAAACATCTCAGTGATAGGGAGCACTTTCTATCCAAACTGAATTAACGGTCTGACTTTAGCAGAAACTGAACAGCCTTCACTTTAAATCCCATTCTGAGTCTTTACATGCCACTCATTGCCGCAGAAACTTACCGCCGATGACATCATTTAACCCACAATGAAGGAAAAGCAGCGATAATTAACTTTAATAACAGCTCCGTTCACTAGTTTCCCACCGTGTTATGAAGTCGAGCGGAGCTCGTGCCTTGCCCCCGGGCTAACTTTCAACACGACCGGAGAGGAAACAATGCGCTAACCGACACCCACCGCCCCGAAACCAGCCACACAAACGCGGCCTACACCTCCATTTAAACCTCCACAGGTTAGTGAAAGTTACCCGGAAAATCCTCAGTGTTTGCTGAAGCGTTGTTAACCTACTTTGTCGGGGATCCGAAGGCCTTTAGCAGCAGCAGCAGCTACTGGCTGACTTATCTGACGTCAGCGTTTCAAAATAAAAGCACACAGTTAGACGATACGTTGTCATGTGATGTACAGCATTTTACATCACATGATGTAAAATGCTTCGTACAATGCTTATCACATTGTACGACGTTACAATGTGATAAGATATCTAATAAGATATATGACAGAATATAGTATAATACATAAAGTTATGATAAGTTATATGACATAATACAATACTACGCACTATAGGTTAAAATGTGATATCGTTAGCCTAATTGCGTAAGTCCCATTTTTTTAAAAAAATGGGACTTACGCAATTTTCAATTTATGAAGTGATTTATGACAGAATACAAAATTATACAGGAGGTTACAATAGGATATGATGTATCATACATTAACTTATGAAAATATATGACAGAATACATTAAATTACAACATGAAACAACAATTATCCATGAAGTTACAATATGACATGATATGATTTGGCTTAATGCAACATCATAAAGTAGCTTACAATATGATTATAATTTGGAATGCAGCTTGATACATTAACATAAATATAATATAATCTTATGTGACATCAGATAGGTTAGAAAAGTATAGGTAGATGTATAGAATTTGAGAGAATTTAATATGGTAATATAGAGTCAAATGACTTTACTTTTTCAGGCATGCATTTACTTCTGAGCTCATTATTTGTTTCTCAAATTTCAAACAACTTATGAATACTGTTTGGAAGGACATAAGATGATTTGTATGTAGGCAGCAGAGTATTAATAGATTGTGGAATATAAAATCTCCAATCTCTTTCAGTGCATATGGTTTTAAGCCCCCTATACTTTTGCGTTGATTTAAGAGATCAGATTACATTATAGTTATTATTTTTAGTATTTACCCAAACCTATTTACATCAACAACTCAATTAGCTCAATGGAACACAGTTTAAACAAACTGTAGTGATCGACTAACATTAGCATGTTTCCTTTGATATGACTTGTTGATGATCAGGTTATGTCAAATATATTTTATTTGTATTTTCTTCTTTTTTTAAATAAAGGTGCTATGGTCCTGTTCCTGCAAAAGCATCATCACTTCACCACTGTGTTTAAAGTTTGAGGTGTTTGGGCTGACAGTATGGTTCTGTTTTCTCTAAAAATGGTGCTATGCATTACCTGTCATTTGTTGTAATCTTTCCAAAACACATTGCTCCAAAAGTTATTGGGTTCATTAAGGTGCAACTCTGCAAATCTAAATTGTGCTGCCATATTTTTTATAGATCCTCCTCCTCGTGATTCTTCCAAAAACTTGTCCATCTTGTCTTGCAATCAGCTTTACGCATTTGACTTGTCGAGACCTGCAGAGTCTGACACTGATGATTATTTTAGAGAATTGCACAGTCTGGATTTGCTGGATCGAATTGGTCACATCTGTTGATGATTAAAGTGTCTTTGATAAGCAGCGTGTGGTTTATGCTTTCCCTCCTAAATTCTGTAGAGGCAGCTAGGGTGTACTTAGTTTTCCAGGCACCTCATTTTGTGGCTGAAAAGTCTTCATTGAATCCCCCTGTGGGTTTTATATTCAGGATTTAGTGAAGAAGACTCCCATAATCCATAATCGTACAATAAATCACGATTTGGAAACAGTCACTACATAGAAAAGTTGGTCCTAATTTACTTTCTACCCCCATTTCACACACACTGAATTTCACATGAAGGTCAAGTGAGGCTTTATAATTTTGCGCATGATCAGATTTGGGTCAACTGTCTCTTACCCACTACTCCCACCCAATTTCCCCTTCTTCTTCCTCCTCCTCTTCCTCTTCTCACACCACCCAACATGAACATGAACTTCTTTACCACAGTAACTTCTTTCAAGAGCAGGATGGCATCATTTATTCATATATTCTTTCTCTATGTTGAGCTACTTCCATCAAAGAAAAGAAACAACAATGCCTTACCCTGGGATCTCCCCTCTTCCTCTTGCTCGTCTGCTTCATGCCCTTATATGTCCAACCAGGAAGAGGCGGTTTACCCAGATCTGTGTTATTGTCAATCTTTTGGCACTCACTTGGACTTTTGAAGTCACAGCATGGCCTCAGTCCATATGTTATCAGATGGATAAAAGTTCTTTCCAGGCAAACCAGGAAACCACAGAATGGCGGGAAGCCTTACATGTAACCTACAGGCAGGTCGCACAACATCTTCATTTTGATTTTAAATAACATAATCTCTTAATTTTATCACAAACAAGATCCGTCGGCCGCCAAAGGGCATTCACAGATGGGCTTAGATGCAGGAAGTCACAGAGAGTGTTGCCTGGTTCTGCCAACGGCGTGGACTCAACGGCTTCCGGCCATTGGTGAACCCGTTTAGTAATGTTCTCACTTTTCCTCAACCGCCCCCCTCATCCGTTCTTCTCACAATGCCTGGAAGTAGCAGAGACCTACATCTCCCACTCTGTTTTCTTAATCGTTGTTTTCCTTTATGGTTTCTTCCTCTGTTTTTTTTTTTTTTCATTTTAACAAAGCTCACAATTGATGAAACCTTCCATTCAAACACATTAAAGCACAAGGACACTCGTCTTACTCTACATCCCATGCAAACAATATGCTTCCGATTCTCATTTTCAAAGGTGCAGAAATCATATGTTGGGCAATGTTAATTAAATGGCTTAAAAACTTTGGTCTCAAATTTAGCGCTAGGTTTACCTGCTGAGATTAAATTTCTTTGAGGTTATTTTTTTGCCATTATGAAAACAAATGTCACATTACACATTAAGTGTAGCATGTATACATATTCAGCTCCCTTTAATCTGATAACCCCAAATAAAACCTAGTGCAACCAACTATATTTTGTGCAATTTAATCTCAGTATAAATGCAACTGTTCTGTAAAGGTCTGAAAGGTTGCTTTGAGAGCATTGAAAAGCAGCATCATACAGACAAACAAAGCAGACAGGGTAGAGATAAAGTTATGGAAAAGTTTCAAGCATTACATAATTATGTATCAGAATGGTCCAGTCAAAGCCCATGTCCAATTAAGAATCTACATTAGAACTGAAAATTGATGTCTGCAGATATTTTTATCTGATCTGACTGCGTTTGAGCTACTTTACAAAGAAAAATTACCCAAAAAATTAAGTCTTGCAGATGTAAATACAACTAAACAAGGTTTAGTTGAAGAGAAGAGGAAGAGAAGGGTTAAATACAAATCTACGACACACTTTTCAGATTTCTGTTTGTATGAAATATTGGACATTATTAATCATTTCCTTCCAGTTTGTATATAATGCATACTCCCAATATAATCTACAAAATGTAAGGTTGTAGTTGTGACTTCACACAATGTGGAAAAGTTAAAGAGGTAAAAATACCTTTGTCTATGACTTATAATCAGTTTAATTTTGGTTGAATTACCCTCACTATAGATTCTGTACAATCAACATTTACCTTTGATCATATTTTTCTTCCTTTTCCTTTAGCGTCACTTGTTCAACACATTTAAAGGAAACATTTTAGTTCAAAGTTCACTTTTTCTGCAACTCTATTAGCCGCTCAGAGAGTGATACTTGACCGCTTCGATGTTGAGTTACCTTTCCGCTTGTTTTTCAGCTATTCGTGACCTCTTGGCCTTTGTCCCCTCACTCCATGACTACCTACCGTCTCCATCAGTGTCTCCCTCTTGCTTTATGTCACTGACGGATGTCCTGCTCCGGCGTTTTCATCCCTGTCTCTGTGCAGTCTCGCAGGATGTATTCAGGGCTCTGTGTGTGTGTGTACGTGTGTGTTGGGGGAGTTCCTGCACATCTGTCGACTGCATTTCTCTCACTTTGGGTGGGGGGAAAGGTTGTTTTTCAGCACTTGTAGGAGAACGTGTCTCCCATCTAGAAAGATCAAATTTGTCCTGCTTCCTTCCTCTTCTGGTCCTCATAAACACTTCTCCTCCCAGGCAGCAGGCCAGAGGCTTCCGCTCAGCGTCCGGAATGGTTATTACCTCCGCAAGAGAAACAACAGGATCAATACCACTTGTTGTTTTTCCCGTTAAAACTCAATTTCTTCAATATGTAATCAAGTTTGAGTGAAAATACATTGTAATTTAAGGTTAGCTCAATGCTAAAACGACCAACTTTTAGTTGCATTACTCAGATCTGAGTGTTGATCTTAATTAAGTCCAACTACATGGACTAAAAATTAGCAACATCAGCTGCTCCTCAGACCTTTATACCATATAGGTTCAATAGGAGTGGTTGTGCATTAAAAGATCTGTCGACTTTGCATCAATCGAAGATAAAATCTCAATGATTAAAGAATAGCTTGTTTATCAAACAATAAGATGGAGTTCCAGCTTCCTCTCCTGCAGTTTCCTCTCTCCTGGATGGGACTGAAGTGTCGGAAAGCGTTGGTGGGGAATGTTCCCCAGTTCTACCCCTGGATAGCCAGGCACGTACTGCCTCTCCCAAGGGGTTCCAGTATATATTTTTTCAGCATGGCACAAAAACACCCCGAGCTTTCCTGCCATTACTCCTCACCGAGCCATGGGGGTTTAGAAAAACTAATAGGCCACTAAAAATACTCAGGGGCCCGGAGCCTGCAGCCATCGGTTCTTTCCTGCCTCTCTTCCATGGTGCGCGTGGGCTATTGAGGAAATAGGAAACAAGGGATTGTGGTTGTAAGGGAGTTTCCTGCAAGACGTTATAAAGGGCTCTGCCTGCAGCTGAGCCGGTGTCAGTGTTGGTGTGAAGGTGAACGCCAGCTCCTCGTCCCGCTGACTGCTGACTGAACACAGACTCAGGGGGGGTCTGAAGGCAAAGCGGCGCGCAGTGTTTCTCGTCCCTGCTGGTCGGGGTAAGTCTTGAGACCACTTCTGTTTTATTTTGTTTTCCTATTTTGACTGTCTGATTGTTGTCTGGTTGCAAAGGATTTTATTGTTTTAAGATTTTTAATTGAAAGGATACAACAATCAGCCAGCTCAGGGACTGAAAATGGCCAATTCTTCTGTTTGATAGGCAGGTCAAATGATGAAAAATACCTTCAGCTTGTATCACCTATTCAATAAATTTATCAAAACAAAGAATTTTCATTTCCTAAGCGCACCGTCCAACAGCATCTATACTTGGTAGAGTTTGATTAAAAGCAGATGAAAGTAAAGGACTCTGATCACCTGGTTGCAAATATCAGTGAACAGGTGACTTTAATACAAAAGAAACAAAATTTATTCAATATGACTAAAAGAAAGAAGACAAAAGTAAATTATAAAAGTGAGAAAGTGAATTCAAACCATTCAGCTCATGATAGCAATTCTTTCATTTGTTTTTTTTTTCAATTGAAAGTTTCTACCTCTATGAGAGAACATGCAGAACATTCTGTTTCTCTTCATTATATTATATACATTGGGAATATAATTATTTTTGCCTCTTTTTAATCTAAAAGAAAACCTCAAATTAGCATCATCCAGGAAAGTCCTGATCCTCTCCAGTTTGTTTTTTCCCCCTTAAAATACCTCCAGCATTTTCTTTAAATATTCTCAGAACCTAAAAACATATGGATATGGAGACTAAATTTTGTGTTTTTGTTTGTCGTCATGCAGGTACGAGTAGGGAGCTGGTCTCACCTAACGGATGTGTCCGGGACACTCCAGTTTATTTATTTTATCAGTTAAAACCAGGTATGTCATTCTGAAGCTCCACGCGTCCAAACAGGCGTCGTTCCAGGACACTCTCAACCCTTTTCTGTTTTTCCACAGATCCAGGCGAGCCTGATGGAAATGTTGGGGGTCTACAGGGCGGACAGAGGGCAGACCATGCGGGCTGAGGGATACGTGAAGGAGTTCACTCGCCACTCCAACGACGTGCTGCTGAACCTGAATGAGCTCCGGCACCGGGGCATCCTGACTGACACCACCCTGGTGGTCAGCAGCGTCCAGCTGCAGGCGCACTGCTCCGTGCTCGTGGCCTGCAGGTTAGTACAAAGGTTCAAGATGCTGCATGAAGCACCGGTTTTGCTCTAGGAGGCAATGAGGCAGGGGTGTGGCCACCCCAACCAGAACTGCCAATCAGTTTGTTCATATCATATTGTACACAGATTCACGTTTTGCCATATCAGTAGATGACAGAAATGCTCCTTTTGTTGTTTTACAACCTCTTTTTCTTGTTGATTGTTGTCAAGTTTTTTTTAGCACAAAATACTCTTCATAAAGAAAAAAGGAGGAAATTAAACAGTAGGTTGCAATTTGCAATCAATTGTGGTGCAGTAATTTTGACTTTAAGATGGTAAGTAATTCGAATAGTATTAGTATTGGAGCTATGCCAAGAAAATGAAAAAAAAAAATAAAATTATGAGAACCAAGTCATAGTTTTACCCGAATTAAGTCATAATAATATGAGAATAAAGTCAAAATAAAGTGGTAATATAACATCTATTTTTTGTTTTGTTTGGGTAAATAAATTGTGTTGTTATTCAATTTTTAGCCAACAGTGTAAGACTGCGGCGCACTTTGATGAAATTGCAATTTTAGTGCAATTTGAGCTCCAATAAGAAAAAAATGTAGACAGCGTGCACCTTTCATTGTCATTTAAATTCTCCTCTCTCTGTCTGTGCAGCGGATTTTTCTACTCCCTGTATTCCCACCGGGTGATGCTTCAGGGCCGTGGTGGCGGCAGCAGGGAGCCGCTCAGGACCGTGTCTCTCCCCAGCAGCCTGGACCCGTCCTGTGTCTCCCTGCTGCTCGACTTCATGTACACCTCCCGCCTGCCCCTGACACCAAGCGTCGTCTCTGGCGTGCTGGCCGTGGCCGCCTATCTGCAGATGGACCATGTGGCTGACGCATGCAGGGACTTCATGCAGCTGCACTGGTGAGGGCCTGCAAATCTGCTGCCTCCACCAGATATTCTTAAAGGGGCAGTATAGTGTATAATCAACTTTTCTAAGCTTTACATAATGTTATTCCTTAATCAGCAACATAAAAGGAGTGTTGTTTTGATTCTTTCGTGCGTGCTTAAGAAATTATTTAATCTCCCATGGCAACCACTCAGCTGTGCAAAACGTCTGGGTGGAGCTCCAGTTTCCTCTAAGCTGCAGTTTCCAAACTTCGGCGCTTCCGCCACACAGCGACTCCCCCAGCTCCTTCAGACTAGCCAGCTACAATTAGCAAAAACCTGGTGGAACTGTGCATCTGCTGAGCTCATTATTTGAGCTTCTTCTCAGCGCAAAGCTAGTAAAAACATTGCTAAAGGGCTAACAGAGGAGCAATGTTGTGACTTCCTGAAGACAGTCTCAGAAAAAGCAGATGTTGTTAAAAAGACAGAGGGCCAATTTTAAGGCATTAAATCAGAAACCAACATTTATTTTAAGTCATATTTGATATATTTAGTATAGATAACACATCAATAAAATGGTTCTACGTGCCTGAAAAAATACATAATACTGCCTCTTTAAGCATTTGTTGTGTATCTGCTTCATGTATTTGATTTTTCTTTTCCAGCACAGAGAATGTGAGTGCTAGACACCCGCGAATGGAGCTGGACTCCAGCGTCTCTGTAGCCTCAGCTTCCCCTAAAGGGGGGGTACTGCCCGGTCCAGGACACCAGCAGTCCCTCCCAGCAGCTGCAGACAGAAGGTTAGTCTTCAAATGACAAAAACGGATTACTCAGAAAATGGAGGAAATTGTTATTTTTGTTCCATTTGCACATTGCCAGAAGTACAGCTGCCGCTGCAGCTTGTGTGCCTTTGTCTGTCGGCAAGTTGGGCTCATTACAGAACTTCCTTTGTTTTTCCTGCAGGTTCCCTGTTGTTGCAGAAGGCTTTCTCAAGCCAGGGGTTTTCCCGCCCTGCCAGCCTGGGTCAGACGAGGTGAAAGAACATCCTGACTCACCCGTCCTGAACGCCCGGACTTTATCCCCAAACAGCCCAGACCGCTCCAGCTGCCATCCGAACTCTCCTGCCGAGTCCAGCACCTGCAGCAAAAACCCAGAGGTACCCACCCCACAACCCCCAAGAAAACTGGTGGCTGTTATTAAAAAGAAAACTGAAAGAAATATGACTAATTTTACAATTTCATAGATTGAAGCCAAAGCTACACCAGACCCAAAGGCCTGCAACTGGAAGAAGTACAAGTACATAGTCCTGAACCCTCTCTGCACTGATGCTGCTGCAGTGAAAGTAGAGGAGTCAGAGGAGGTTCAGTGTCAGGATTTGGCTCTCAAAGCTCCAACAGAGGCGTGGTCTGGAGAAGTGCCTGGTCAGATTGATAGGTAAACAAACCAGACAATGTGAGAAATATGAGGATAAAGAAAAAAAAAATAAGCGGTTATGGTAAATATATTGAATTTCCTCATCAGACAGGGGCAGGCCTCCTGCTACGAGGGTTCTGGCCGAGCCCCTCCCCTCGGGCCACCTCCCTCACTGGATCTCCCAAAAGGATCTGCCTCCCACAAGAAGGAGCCAGGTAGGCCCAAACAAGCAGGTCATTAAGAAAAGACAATGATCTGGTGTCTAAAGCATTTTTTCTATTCTTATTTGCTTTTCCAGTCTCACCTGGCACCATTATCCCTAAACTTCTTCCATCTGATCCGGAAGCTGCCCAACTCGGTGAACCTCCAATCAAATGCGAGAATCGCTATCTGCCCTTTGCTTACTCTGGCTCTCTTCAGGGAACCAAATCTGTGTGCTCAGGTGAAACTTTCAACATATATTTCTGTTTTTTTTTATTGCTGTTTTTTTATGGCTGAGAAAAAAACAACAAATGTGTAACAGGAGTTATTTTGTTCTGGCAGGGGACAAGCCGTACCGCTGCAACGTGTGCGGAGCTCAGTTTAACCGACCAGCCAACCTGAAAACTCACACCCGCATTCACTCAGGAGAGAAACCATATCGCTGCGACACTTGTGGAGCTCGATTTGTTCAGGTCGGGATAAAACGGTGCACTAAAACAATTTAAAAACTTTTATTATTACAGGAGTAAGTAATGATGGGGCAACACTTACTTCTAACCTTTGCTTTCTTACAAATATCTTAATATTTTAGGTGAGCTTTGAAAAGTTACTCTTGTTCTTAAAAGACTGCAGCTAGAACATGGTTAAACTGGGTGTGGCAGCACTAACAGATATAAGTTTTAATTTCCAAGAAAACATTAACACAGTATTGCAATGCTTAGAATAAATTTACTTACAGAAAAATATAGCCTCATGCCAAAAGTTGCTCCATGCAGCAATCATCCATCTGGTTTCCCTTACTGCAGCCCCTTACCAATATGCACAAAAAGCCTCTTATTTTTTTTTGTCTTGTATCAGTTTTATAACATCAAATTGAAAATCCAACATTTAATCTGAGCATATTTGCTCACTTGGAACACAATCCCACATTTGTGAAATAAATTGCTTTTAACAAATCTATTGTTCAAGAGTTTTCAATTACTTATTCACAACTTCTTTTTTTGGGAGGTTTCAATAGGATGAGACACAGTGGCCCATTTCTCTTAGCCAATCTTCAAAATAGGAAAAACAAGAGAACATGCAATTCAAGTGAGGAATTAGTGTTGATTTTCATTAGACAGGAAAAAGCTGCAAGAAAACAATCACTGATTCTCCACTTAAGGAGTGTGCATGTTTCTTTTCTTTGGTAAGTATTTAAAAATCAAAATTTTTTTTTTACCTTTTGGTTAAACAAACAAGTATGCGAAATGTGACAACTAACAAAAATGTTTTCTTGGACTGTGTCACGTCACAACAACATTTCCTTTGCTCTGTCCTGGTCTTAGGTTGCCCACCTTCGGGCCCACGTCCTGATCCATACTGGTGAGAAACCCTACCCCTGTCACACCTGTGGAACCCGCTTCCGCCACCTGCAGACGCTCAAGAGTCATCTGCGCATCCACACTGGAGAGAAACCTTACTCTGTATGTTACGGAAACAACTTACAAAACCTCCCACCTGCACAAAAATAAATCCAACCACCCTGGATTAATAATCCTGTTTGATCTTTAATCTGTGGGTTGCTTGCATTTTTGTTTTGCAGTGTGAGAAGTGCGACCTTCACTTCCGACACAAGAGCCAGCTGCGTCTGCACCTACGACAGAAACACGGAGCCGTCACCAACACCAAGATCCGCTACAAGGTGTTGACCGAGCCCTTCCAGCCTCTTCTGCAGGCCTGCTGAGGAGCGCTGATCACACCGGTATAACTAAATCTGTCAGAAAATGATTCATCTGATTCTTCATTGATTTACAAAGCACTGAAAGTTAGCTCTTGACGTTAAAATTACCGCAGACGTTACTTTCACAACATTTCAGCCATCTTTATCGAACAATGTCTGGACCGTATGCGACATATTTTTTCAGAAATGTTGGGTGAATGTTGAAAAGGACTGAAGTAAAGTATTGATGAAGGATTGTGAGGAAATGTAAAGACAGGAAGAGTGCAAGAAAAAGGAGATAACATTTTTTAGAAAGTTATTGGATGTTGTTAGAAGAAAGAAAAGAAACGCATGTGTACTTAGGAGGTGGTGAGTGAAGGTTTTGAATGTAGAGAAGCACTTCATGTGTTGTTTTCATAAATATGTATTTAACCTGACGGCCTGGGGTCTCTGTATTATTTTTTAAGCATTTATAGCAAGTAATTTATGCTCTTGGAGTTCAAGACAGACTAAAGGGATTAGTTCTCTTGTACCGAATAAAGACGAGAATAAAGTTAAATCATGTTATTGATGTCGGCATTTAAATGAAATGTTTAGAAGCCACTTAAATTTGTATGAGTTCATTTGCAGGACAAATTTGAAATAAAATAATTTTTATATCATTTCAAAGTCTTTTGTGGTTTTATTTACTTTCAATACTTCAAAGATTGTTTTCCTGTCTCTCACTTTATAAACCAGATCTTGTTTGGTGTTGCCGTGTTCAACGCTGTTGCAACAAGGTTCTAGATTTGGCTAGCAATCTTTTTGCATGGAGCATCAGTGTTCTTTCTTTACATATGACTTTTCTCTGGGTACTCCGTCTTCCTCCCACATTTAACAAAAACGATCATTAGGTTAAGCGGTCTCTCTAAATTGATCTTATGCATGAATGTGAGTGTGTATGTATGTGTGTATGCAAACGTAGTTTGTCCTGTGTGTCTTTGTCTTGTCTTGTGATCGATAATGGATGGATTTTATCCCAATCCATTCCACCAATTTTTTAGACCATGTTCCATGTTTTTATTGCAGTGGAAACAATGAAGCAGAGGGCACCTGTTTCCTCCAGAGTCCTAGCTCTCCTCGGCTGTGTGCGAGACTCGAACACGTGCGGGGGCTTCCTGAAGGTGATGGGGTGTCTGTGAACTTTCCCAGCCTCTGTTATCCCCACTTCCTGCTCCCTGATGAGCCATGGCTCGCCAGGCCTTATTGTCTGAGCTCAGAGGACAAATACTGGAAGTTTGACGGGACTTTCCAGGCTTCATTTATACTCCTACCCTGTTTTCTTTACCTAAAATTATCACTTGAAGTGAAATTCACCCCCCAAGTCAATTTTTTTTTTGCTTAGAAATTGTTTAAATAGGTTATTTAGGGTTCTATCTTTGGGTCAAATCATTCTTAGGCAGTTGAATTTTTCTATTGCAAAGTGGCGATCATTTTTGTGTTTTGATTGACTTTTAGTTCCAGCTAACAGCTCAGCTTTATTAAAAAACAAGTTTAATAATTATTGCGTAACTTGTTTATTTAATTTTCACTATTTGTTGTTTGCAAATGTTAATTTTACTTGTTGGCCATATACACTGTAAGAATCTTACAGTGTATATGGCCAACAAGTAAAATTAGAACGATTGATCTACAGTGTAGATCAATCGTTCTGCTGTGATTCTTTTGAATGTGATTAAAGCTTGATTGTAATTGAGCAGAGGCTCTACCTGCTCAAGTCATTTCGGATTTCAATACCTTGAGGTTGCTTCCCTCTAGTGTCAACCCTGCAAACAAAAGCAAAAACAAAAGAAAAACTAAACGAACCATTCGCTTTCTGGACCATCCAATTGTTGGATTAGAAGGTTGCTGTAAGAAATAATCCAATATTTTAAACAACGGCCTACACATCTCATATTACCATATTTTATTTGATTTAAAATGAACAGAAAATGTAGAATACTTGTATTTCTCACAGGTTAAGACGGATTGCATTAATCGGAATCACTGATGGATCCAGTGGGACTGCGCAGACTCAGCTGCTGCGGCGGCTTCGGCTCACCGTAACAAACCCTGTTAATGTTTTCACTTTACTGCTCTGAACCGGGACGCTGTGGGCCTTGAGGTGCCGTGGATCTGACACACGCACACTTCTGACTTCTGACACATGCACACACACTGGGTGAGTAGTTGAGTCGAGTCATAGACATGTCGGAAAAGTTTTTGTAGCAGGCGGTTAGCGGTCGGTGTCTTAACCGTCCACTCCGGCCGGGTCAAAGAAAATGAAGTTTATAAGTCCCCCCCCCCCCCACTTTTGGTGCCGTTATAAACTCGCTAAAAAAATCTGTTTCGGCTCTGTCCACTAATATTTTTGTTTAATCTTTTAAACTATGTTAATTGTACATAGCTTATAGCTATGTACATATTTTTTATAACTAGTGAGTGGAACCACACAGCAGCAGGGGTCGTGTGACGTCACGTCCATTTACTAGAGCAGTGTGTATGGCAGGACGATTTAAGATACAATCAAACTATAAGTTTATTTTTAAACTGAAATAGTTTTTTTGTTTGTTTTTGATTTTTTAGCTGTAGTGGCCTTATTTGAGAGTAGCTTGACAGGACATGGGGAAACGAGAGATGGGGAAGACATGTGGCAAATGTCACCAGGCCGGGAATCAAACCTGCGACTGCCAGCACGAGGTCTAAGGCCTCAATATGTGGGTTGTGCTTTGCCCCTGCGCCACTACAGCACCCCAAACTATAAGATTATGTTTACTTTTAGATATTAGTTGTAGCAAATAAGTGAAGGAAATGTTGAGGTTTTGATAAAAGGTTACAGGTAGTTAAAAATAGTTTAACAGCTGTCTTCATTTAGTAAAGCCAGGAAAATGTAGCTTTCTACTGATGGCTTTATTTATTATTTCATGTACTTTGAGGAGTAATATTGTCATGTCATTTTTTTTAAAGAGAGATGTGTGATTACGCATTTTAGATGGAACTGGACTGATGACACTGAAAAAGCTTATTGCTTGTGGACATCAGTTCACCATTGGTGATCAATATCTAACATGTCAGGAGTTTCTGTTAGTGGCCTTTGACTTTTGACCTACATCAGGTCAATGAAGGCTAACATGTTAAGAAGCTTAGTCCCTCATACTCGACACCGCGAGAGTTTATTGCTCCATTGGAGGTTAATCATTACCATTTGACAACTGCAGCAAAGATCTGTGACTTTTTCTGCACTTTTGTCTTTCCAGAGCCTGACAGGTCAACTTTAACAGCCCTCTTTTATTTATTTTATATTTATATATATATATATGTGTTTATAGATAACATGAACGACACAAAGCTGAAATCGCAGAGCCAGGAGGATGGAGCAGAAGGCCCGGACGGAGGCTGGGGCTGGGTGCTGGTTGTGGCGATGTTCGTCAGCACGAGTCTCGTGTTTGGACTAATGCGTAGTTTGGGGATCTTCTTTATGGAGTTCGTCGAGTACTTTGAGGAGAGCGCTCAGGCCATCTCCTGGATCTCATCCATCGGCTTGGCGGCTCAGCAGTTCTTCAGTAAGTCTAATGTTGAGTCCTACCTTCTTATCTTTAATTAATTAAAGAATACTGTAATAATCTCTGTCAGAAGACACTCAATTTCCTTAAATTACTAAGAAAAACCCAAGTATATGTAGTGATTTAATCTATTACACAGTACTTGGTAAATTAGTCATTTGTTTGTGCAAAAAGTACAGTTCTAAAATACATATTTATCATAGAAATTTAAAATCAAGTTGTGTTTCTTGAATAAATTGCTTGAGGACTGGTAATCAAGCCTGGGTGTGATAAACCACAGTTATGTGTTAAAGGGGGGCGACAATCACTTTTTTACACTGGGACACGTAGATTTGGATTTTCAATCTTCCTTATAATAACTTAATTTAAAATCTGCATTTCATATTTACTTGTGCTGCCTGCTACTAATATTTAGATTGGTTTTATGTTTTTGAAACACTGAAAAACATGGTGCACACAAAAAATAAAATAAAATAAAGAAAGAATTGGGCAAGTGTAGAGGGGTGAAAAACAATAATTAAGAAAATAGGCATCCAACATAAATTTTTGTTTTGTGTCTTTAATTTAGTCTGTGCAATTCCACGCACAACCGCTAGAGTTGTGCGTGGAACACTACTGCGTTGGTGGCATGGGGAAGATTGAGCACACAAGAAGAATAAATCTTCTGGTTGATGGTAAAAGAAGCTCAACGTGTGTGTCTCATCTTTTCCATGCCACAGCATCACACGTTGAGTGAAGACCATCTTCTACATTACCCTCAGCCATCCCAGGTTGCAGGGTAACACAAGCACTGCATGTTGCGCTGATTTTAAAGAAGTGTTGCACTGCGACTCTATGATTACTTTTCTAAAAGAACTCACAACTCCTTATTTTCTCAAATCCAAGGAAACCATCCTGTGTTTGATTTGTTTAGTAGGCATTCATTTATGGTGTTTATTTTGCAGGCCCGCTCGGTGCAGCTCTATCTAACGCATATAACACCAGACTGGTTGTGATGACAGGAGGTTTTCTTTCTGGACTCGGACTCATACTTGCCTCACAGGCCACCAGCCTGGTTCACCTCTACCTTACTATGGGAGTAATCTCAGGTCTGGCAAGGTTTGCGTTGGCTTTTCAAACCTCTGTACTCAGGTTATTGCTTATTTCTGCAGAATAAATGAATGAAATTATTTAAATGTGTTTGTTTTAGGGTTAGATGAAAAAAGTACAATTCTCATTCTTCATTTAGCCTTTTGTCCTCCAGGTTTGGGCTGGGGGCTGGTCTTCACCCCCATGGTGGCCACAGTCATGGCTAACTTCTCCCGTAGACGAGCACTGGCTGTAGGACTTGGTTTTTCTAGCATCGGCCTTTCTTCCTTTGCTTTTAACCCACTTTTCCAGCTGCTGGTGGAGACGTATGCCTGGCGCGGAGCCCTGCTTATCCTGGGGGGCCTCAGCCTCAACATCATGGCCTGCGGAGCCCTTATCCGACCAGAGTGCCGCTCTAAAGCCTTAACAAAGGTAGGAAAAGCTGATTCAGGTTTAAAACTTTTTTGTTAAATAAAAATATTACAGCAAGTTGTCCCTTTATGCTTCTAAGCACAAAGGGAACTTGGGTTGTAGGATTGTGTTTAAAGTTTAAGTAGGGCTGGACGATATGGCTGAAAAAACTAAATATAAGGATTTCATATCAGTCGATATTGATAATTATGGATTAGTTTCTTGTTTAATTATCTGAACTACAGCCAAACTGGTGTTGTGAGCTTTCCTGTTTTACCCACAGTTTCCATTCAAAGTCGACGGTTTTTATTTTTAAGCAGATTGGAGGCATGTTGGTGAAACCTGAAACTGCTGCTGCATACCTTGTTCAACAAGTTGTTGCTAGGTAACCAAAGAATGAGTGAGATCATGTCACCAACCTAGCTTAGCTCCACCCTTGACAGGTGGAGCTGGTAAAGTCTTTCTTCGGCCTACATCTCCCAGAATGCTGTGCGGTTCTGGTTCGCACATGGATTTATTGTCCAGCCCTAAGTTTAAGGTTTGCGCTAATTGAAGAATTAATCACTGAATTCTGTCAGTGATTAGTTGTTTTTCTCTGCAGGTGGACTCACAGAGCAGATCATCACGGCCTGACTTCCTGCACAGAGTCTCCTCCTACCTGGAGGTGTCGCTGCTTTGTGAGAGGCCGTATCTCACCTACACCTTAGGTGTAACTCTTTTCAACTTTGGCTACTTTGTGCCATATTTCCACCTGGTGGCCCACAGCCGCCAGGTGGGCTTCTCCGAGTACCGAGCGGCATTCATCATGTCAGCTGCAGGCGTCACAGACATTTTTGGTCGAATTGCGTCAGGCTGGTTCTCGGACTTGGGGCGCTTTCGGACCGTGCATCTGCTGACCTTGTGGACAGTTTTGGCGGGAGTGTTCATCATGCTGCTGCCAGTGAGCTCCTTGACGGGCTCCTACGCCGTAATGATTGTGATCAGCCTTCTCTACGGTTTCTGTTCCGGCGCTTTGACCTCCATGGTGTTTGCTGTGGTGCCGATGATAATGGGCGTGGAGCGCATGATGGGAGGCCTCGGGCTCCTGCAGCTGATCGAGAGCTGTGCAGGACTGCTGGGTGCTCCGCTGTCAGGTAAGAGTTCACCAATCCATTACAACAATTAACACCAACTGTCACAAGCCACCGAGCAAGACAAACATGTCCACAGACAGCTGAAGCATTAAGCTCTCAGTCACTTCTACCAGAGAGAAAACAAAGACAGTACAGAAAGTGTGTGGCGGTCAGTGTCAGTGGTTCTGTCCAGAAAACATAGCAACAGGTCATTCAATGTCTGACCATGAAGGAGGCGCAGCTAAGCCCAAAGTAATGGCGCCAGTAGCTATGGTTACTGGCTCTTAGCTGTAACAGAGCTAAGCTGCGTTTCGAGCTCTCAGCATCGCAACAGGTCACTGGCATTTTTAATATGATCTCACCTGTAAAGGTTAAATCAATCCATAAAGAGAAGTTAGCCTGAAATTAGCAACATTTGCAATAAAATAGGTGTTCTACTACCGAAATCTCAAAGTTTACTCAATTTGATAAAGCTACATGTCCTTTAGTATGTTTCTTGCTTTTTAATTCAAATGCATTTAAATATCCTATAGATAATTTAAAGGATTAAATAAGAGGTAAAGCAACATATCTGCCTTAAATATTTAAAATATTTGGAGACATTTTTATTAATGTGAGATCAGATTAATCTGAGATTTCTAACATTGTTTTAGAGAATCAATATAGACAATGGGATGAATCGGCTGTCAGAGGAAAGAAATGAACAGTATTGAAAATCTTTCCTAAAATTTACAACGAATGTTTTGATTTTAAACAGCAGCTGTCATTTTAAATATTTTAATGAACTATTTCTGAATGAAAGCATCTTCTTCTGTAATCTGTTTTAATTACTTAGGATGAGACGGCACACTGTTCAAAGGTTCATGCTCAGTTTGCTAACTCTGTTTCACTTTCACTTATAAATGTGATAATATTTATTCAAGTTATTAAGGGCATAAATGCCAATATAAGGGAAGATATATGTATATATTTAAGCATGTACTCTTAACTTTTGGAGAAAATTCTCAAATTTAAACTTGTGAAATTCATTGAAGCATTACGTTGATTAATCTCTGCACCCTGGAAAAGGAAAGCTCTAATCGCTTCCATGTTTTTTTGTGCTGCAGGTTGGCTCAGAGACATGACAGGAAACTACACAGCCTCCTTTGTGGTCGCCGGCTCTTTTGTGCTCCTCGGTAGTTTCACCATGACCACGCTGCCTCACTACTTCTCCTGCGCTGACCCTCCTCAGAGACCCGTCCTCGTTGATAATAGCGAGACTTTGAATTTAGAGCTCGGACAGAAGGACAGCTGCCCATCTAAATTCAACTATCAAACCGTGGAACAAACAGAAAGGTGATCTGATCGGGGAAAGTATTTGTTTGCAAAAAGTGAGCTGAGTGTAATTAATAATGCACCTCAGAGGATTAGACCCAAAGCTTGCTGATCAGGAAAGGGGCCAGAGAAAGAAAAGCGGAGAGGAAAAACAAGCAATGCACCTCAGCGAATGTGCATTTTGATCTTACTTGACAAAGAAACAACAAAGCTAAAAAACATTACTGTGAACCACAGCTATTGCCTGGACAATAAGTGCTGACACACATTTTGTTTCTGAGTCTATCAGCAGGAAATTTATACCAGATGTTTGTAGCAACACTGGTATAAACAAGATGGGTTTATTGCAGTTTTCCTCCACACAATCTGTCTTTAAAACTTAAAGCTTTTGTGGGGCTTTTCTTCTTAAGTTGATTTAAAGTTAAACGTTTGACTGCAACAGTTTGACTTTTGCAGCTCATTTGCTTCTCTGAGACCAGTTGAGAGTTTCTGCGTTTCTGATCATTGTCTTGGATTTAAAGTCACACTTGGTTCATCGTCTGCAGATTATTATCAGGAGGTTTTTGGTTCAATCATATGATCTTACAAATGCTGGAAAACAGGCCCCTTAACATAATGTTTCCACTTCCAAACTGGTGATTTTAACCAGACTATATTCTCCCAGTGTTTCACTGACTTGTCCAAATGACCTGCAATAAATTTTAAATAAGATTCAGTGTGTTTTTTCTTCAGCAGTGGAGCGTTGTGCAGTGAGAATTCATAGCATTACCTTTTCTATCTTCTAATTCATCCATGCATGGATGGATTGATTACTTGGGTTGTTACCAACATTTCTCATGAATTTCATGGTATTACCCTCCTAATCAATATATTCACTAGGAAAAAAACCATTGACATGTTCAACACTTATTGTCCCCGCTGTGAGTCTGAGTCAGCTGCATTATTTGAATTTTGCATTGTCATGATTTATCCTTGAGTCATTAAACTTTTGTTTTGCCTGATAATGATTAAAACCACAAATCCAGCCTGTAATAAAGGCTGGATCACAAATCTGTGGGGATGATCTACATCGTTTGGGTTTTTCTACGATGTCACAAATCCAAATTGTGAGTGTTTAATAATGTTTTATTATAGATTTGATTTAAAGCTGAATTGGTTGACACTGTTCCGTGAATCAATGAAAAGGTCTCCAACATATCCATATTTTGAGTTTTAATATCTCTTTAAGAGAGAATCTCAGGTTTTAAATGACTTCTCTTGAAGATCTTAGGTTGTTTCTTAATGGTTTGTTGTTGATTTTATGGCACACATTAAACCTGGACCAAGGTGCAGTTTTCCACTTCGACAACCCCGTATTATTACCAAGTCATGCGAATGAACGTCAGTTCTGCTCACTGTTAGCGACTCGGTGTTGTCAGAAGTTTCTCTGCAGGAGCACAAGATTGTTTTCTCATCTGCTCTTTTCGATGACCCCTTCATTTGGTTTGCACGTGCTCTCTGGACCTCTGTAAACCATGAACCAAGAATGCCTTTGTAACACCAAATATGTTTGACCTTGGGAACAGCTGCGTGAACATCTGGGTCACAGTGAACTGCTGGTTACTGGCCCACTCGCTGCAGGGTTGCTGTGATACAACAGGCTTTTGGATAATATTTAACAGTAGTCAGGCAACTGTTTAAAGGTGAAAAGTTGTTACCTACAAAGAATGTTTTTTTTAATAAACTCCAATGGCGGCATTTTTACTTTTATATAAAGTATTTAAAGCTGCTGCAGACTTTCAGATTAATCTCTTTAATCAGGTCATCTGTGTGAATATCGGTTCTTTTTCACTGTGAAGGTCCCAGCCTTATGCATTCATTGTTGCCCTCTGGTGGACTTCCACGAGAAAAGCACTCACGCCGAACCGCACGGTTGCACCGTTTTCTTTATTCCGTCAAATACAAATTTGATGATGATGTCACATGATGTAGACAAAATACACATAAATATTTTGTAAAGTTGAAATCTGCCAACTGCATAGATTTGATTGGAATAAAAAAATTGCT
Source organism: Phalloptychus januarius (assembly GCA_902982915.1). Classification (NCBI taxonomy): domain Eukaryota; kingdom Metazoa; phylum Chordata; class Actinopteri; order Cyprinodontiformes; family Poeciliidae; genus Phalloptychus; species Phalloptychus januarius. The sequence continues at coordinate 8,459,753 of CADWAE010000462.1, forward strand.
CTTTTTGTAACATTTCTGTCTCTTTGTAATAAACATTTTAAAAAGTCAGTATGAAAAGAAGAAGAAGAAAAAAACAAGCCATTTTAGAGAGGAAGGGAAAACAAACCTAAGAGGAAAGAAATCAGATTTTCTGGTTTTAATTAAGGTCTCTTGGCAGAGTGACGGCGCCGCTCTGTGGGGCATAAAAACACTTCATGCTGGACTCATAAAGCTGCTCCAGTGTTTCCACTTGGAGGCGATTGTTCTGTGCTGACGTGATCACACAAAGCGTTCCCTGTAGGGAGCATCCAGATTCCCCCCCCATGTCCATGTCCCTGAAGTCAGCACCAGCTGAACTCAACATGTGGACAGTAGCCAGAGAGAAATGTTTGTGAGCCTGAGAGCTCAATCCTTTCTACATTTGTGTAAAAGAGAAAAAAAAGAAAAGTGTGTGTTTGGGTTGAGGGCTGTGAAAGGAGGAACTGGGCAGAAGGACGGGTGATGGCCGGTTAAGGTTTTGGGTCTGCACTGCGGCGCTTGAGCTTCTCCGGGTTATTAGAGGCCATGTGTGAAAAGTCTCTGAAAATGTCCTGGTACGTTTCATCACCTGGAAGACAAAAAAAACATGAGCCTTAAAGCTGGAAGCTTCACATTTCTTAAAGGTGCAGAAACTCCCAACTCTTAGTATACAATCCCCTGCGAAAGTATTCACACCCCTGCACTGCTGTCACAAAGTGACAAACCTCTATCACATTTTATTAATGTGATAGAGAAACTGCAAGTAGTGCATCATTCTTAAATAGAGAGGAAACGAAGCTGGAGTTTTGAAATGTTTTTGCAAATAAGTATCTAAGATTTATTTGCATTCAGGCATCTTTACTCCGATACTCCAAAATATACCACAGAGTTATAAAAAATATTCTAAATTTGTGCAGTCCATCATCAAACCGGAAAAGGATATGACAACAAAAACAAAGCAGTCCAGCAGACCTAACAGCCTGGGCAAGGGGGGCTTTAAATCAGAGGCCCATGGTAGCGCCGGAGCAGCTGCAGACTCCTCCAGATGACCTGCTGGCAGGACGACTGTTAGCTGTGCTGTCCACTAATGTGGCCTTGCAAAAAGTAAACGAGGCGACACAGCAAAACTGTTCAAGGAAAGTTCACCTTCCAGGGCCCTAGACATCCACAATGTCTCTATCAGGATCATCTGTGTGTTGTAAAGGCCCAGTAAAAGCCCAAACATAAATCCAACTGAAAATCCACGGCAAAACTTGAAACACGGTGTTCACAGTCTCACTCTATCCAATCTGACTGAGCTGGAGTTTGTGGATTTTGCAAATAGGAGCAACAACAAGCTGGTTGCTAAGCTGGTAGAAACATTAATACAAACTCATGCAATGTTTTCAGACTTTCATCTGTAAAAACAGTAGAAAACAATGTTTACTTTTCCTTCCACTTCACAATAATGCACTACTTTTTGTTGGTTTGTTTAAAAAAAAATCACAAAACATGCTTTGAATGTGTGTCTGTAACATGATAGCATGTGAAAAAGAATGGGGGTGCGAACATTTGTTTAAATCCAGTTGTTTTTGCACAGAAAGCAAAAAGAAAGTTTCATAAACTCGGTCAGGATGCATTTATTCCAAGAATCCCCCAGAGCACATTCAGCGAGCAGAAGCCCTGAAGCACAACGCATGCAACACAACAAACGAACACACACAGAACGGCATGCAAATGCAATTTACCTCAGATTTCTGCAGGTGGCACACTGCACAAGCAGTTGAGACCAGATGGACATCTCAGCGGGCAGAGGAGAGCACACAACAAAGACAGACAGACAGTGAAAAAAGCAGAGCACTTCAAAAACTGACCAGCAGACAAACACGTTTCACATTTCCCCTCTTTGGTGAGCAAACACCCCAAACCCCCACTACTTCCCACTGGAGACGGAGCGAAGGCAGGCGGACCACACTGACCACAGCAGCGTGGAGACAAAATGCAACCAAGCTGACCAGAGAGGTGGTATCTGACTAACAGGAGCTAATAAATATATTAACATTACAGTGTAAACCAAGCCACTATTCACAGAATAGTAGGAGAAACAAAACCGCACCCTGAATTTAGCTTAGATACCTGGAAGAACAGCCATGCTCATATTTACAGGTGATAAAAGTCGTGAGAATGTCGAGATATATCCAAACTTATTGGAAAAGGTTTGCCATATATTACACCACGGCTAAATGTCAAAAACACATTTAGCATTTCCGTTGTAGGCTTTGTTTCAAAGTGTCGATGTGCATTTAGTGTGAATAGAAACAGCACACATTCCTGCAAAAAATTCAGGTTTACATGACGTGAAATAATTATGAGTCATTTTAAAACATTTCCTCCTTTGACATCATATCCTGTCTAAATAACAAACCAGTCTGTTGGGTGGGAAAATGTAAGCAATAAAAACCCTGGTAGTAGCACCTTTTGAGTCTGTTATTTGTCTCTGTTATCCCAAATCATGATGCTGCCACCGCCGTGTTTAACTGTGGGGAGAATGGTTTCATTTCGGACTCAATGGTTTTAAATGCTTTTAGCTCTTTATCATGGAATGATTGCAATTAATTTACACAACAAAAGGCGTTTTTTTAGGTTGTCTTTAGGTCTTAATCTGTTTTTTGTTTTGTTTTCCATCATTTCCACAAATATCAACAACCGAGAGTTAGAAGAGATACACCTGATGGCAAGTATGACCCCAAATAAACGGGCTGCTCAATCTCAACTTTGTCTCCATCTTGCAGGCACTAAGTGATTATTTTTTAATTGTATTGTGCAGAATATCGATCAAATCAAAAAGTGGGAAGGTTTTCAAATGACTCATTTCTGTTTCATATCACAGAACTCTGGCATTTTAATAGCAGAGTGAACACTTAATATTCACAATGTCATTCATATCTTCTTCATGGATGGGATTTTCATTTCCCTTCATCTCTACTGTTGTGTTTGAATTGAATAGAAATACTTTTTGTTAAATTTTTCATGTTTTAAGATCTGATTTCAGCTCTGCTAAGCGTTCCACCCCTCCCAAAGCCCAGTCGCTTATTTGATTCATTTTGGCCTGGATCCTCTTCCTGGCGTGACCCCTGCCACCTCTAGCCCCGCCCACCACCGCCCCGCATTCCTCCCCCGCCGGAAGCGGACCTGATTGGCCGAAGGCTCCGTCCATCTCCCGCATCTCTTTGTTCATTTTGGCGATCCTCAGCCTGAAAGGTAAGAGGGTGGAGTCAGAACGGCGGAGGCTGTTTTTGCTGCATTAGAGAGTTTCTCTCCACGCAAGTTCTTACAGAGTAACGATGTCTGCGTTTGCGTTGTCCACGGCGATGGTTATGGGGTCTTTCTGGTTCTTGTCTCGCGCGTTGTAGTCAGCTCCTCGTTTCAAGAACAGGCAAACCAACCTGGACCAACAAGGACAGCAGATTCCAGATGAATTATTACATTTGTTCCTGTCCCACAGCTGTGGTTGTTGTTGCCTTTGTGGCTCGGACATGTTTACCGTTTTAATCTGGCAGAAATCAAAACAGGATTTAAACATATTTTAATTCCTCATAATGTTTCTGAATTTTTGTAAAACACTTCTGCATCCTCTTCCTGCTAAATAACCTGAGCTACATGAAAAGACAGGCAGGCGATTTGTGATAGGACTTCAAATTTGTGTGGTTGGGTTATTACTCCAGGTTTGTCTGAATGTTCTTCACGTGAGAACATAAAATGATGCATTTGACACATCAAGGGTTTTTTCTTTGCACAAATCGAAGTCTAAGTGCTACTTGAAACAAATAGAAAAACTTTTTTGCAGTGATAAAAAAAAACAAGTTTGTTTAAACGAAATAAGTATTAAAATCAATTCTTCAAAAAAAATTAGATTAAAGTTGAGCATAATTATTATTATAATTAGGTTTTTTTTTTAAAAAGAAACTTGGAAAAAAAACATTTTTTTTAATATAAAAAGACTATTTCACTATCATGATCAAAACTACAAAATTCCTGTCAAACGTTTTTTTTTTTTTATTTCATGCTGAACCTTTTTAAGCTGATCAGAGTTTCTAGGAACTTTTAGTACTCAACAACTTCCTGTTCCCCCTGGGGAAACATAGGATGTGACACACAAAGGCCCATTTCCACTTTTCAAAAGGGGAAAGACAGCAGAACATACCACCCAGATAAGTGGATCCTTATAAAAAAGGTAATGTCTGCAAAAATCTACAAAAAGAAAACTGCTACTCCAACTAAACTTCCTCGTACAAATACAGTCGGAATAATAATTAAAACGAAAAAGCAAAGTTGGGTAAGATCTGTTGGAAATGATAATTCAATTATGCTAGTTTAACTTTAAGCACATGTTTAAATATTTGACAGATCAACATTATCTTGAATAGGACTCAATTTTAAGTTAGATTTAGAGTCATGGCTTAATCAACATAATCTGATCAGTAGAAGATAATTGTACCAGTTTTTAGATCCAAATCAGCCCGTCTTGATATTCTAGGTATAAGCACAGCTCTGAGCCATCAGCCTCCTGCTGTGCTTGGAATGCAGCAGCATCTGTGCTGGGACAGCAGGAGGGGGTCTGCATAGAGATAACTGTTTCCTGGACCCATATAAGGATTGGGGCCTTTTGTTATGTGGACACCTGAAGAGAGATAGGATCTCACACAGAGGTGTTGGAATGTTGCTTCTTCCAGGACTCATTTGGAGTAACTTCCCTTTGAAATTCGAAACTTATTCTAATTAGAGAGCAGAGACCTCCCAGACTGCATAAATTAGAGAAGAGACACACCTTCCTATAAAAGTTTCGGACCTGAAAGAATTAATCAGATCGTTGGGGTGCGGCGGCACCGGCGCTCTCCGGAGACGCGGTGCGTCTCCGTATTGGTCTTTGTATTTGTGCATTTTTCTGTTTCTTTCAGGTGATTGATGTCTGTCTTGTGGTTTTGAGTTTCTGTTGATTCTGGTATGTCATTGGTGTGATTTGATGCATTTGTTTGTCTGAATAAACTTTGGATATGTTTGAAGTAGAACCGTGAATGTTGTGAACTGCCCTAACGCACGGGGAAAATCCTCGACCCGGGGAACGAGAGAGGAGACAACGAGCTACAGGTGTTAATCATTATCCTCTCAATAGATCCCAAGTTTATCTTTCTATGATGAACAGTGAGGAGGATAAGAACGAAGTGTAAAAACATTCTCCATCACTGAAGCAAACATCGACTCCAAAGCAACCATCAGTTTGTTCTCTATGAAGCTAGACTTTGCTAAGCTCTACTGGGACCTTAACTGGAACCAAGTGCATTGGTCAGATTAGTCTAATGTTGGACTTTTTAAGCATTAAGTACTTTAGATGGGCTTGATTTGGAGCAAAATCAGGAATATAACCTGCTGGTGGTGGTTCATGTGCATTTGCAGCAGATGTGCCAATAGTTGAGATGTTAGTGACACATTTTCCTCACAATCTAAATGTCATAACATTTTTTACAGTTTAGGATTATGCAAAAAGTTGCTTGTTCCACATCTTTGACTAAAGTGTAAGTAAGTATGAGTGGTGGCGTACGTATGGAAATATGCTTTTAGTAAAAGAAATGTCAGCTCACTGGAACAAGTCATTTCATTGTTTTTTGAGCAGCTGGAGGAAAATGGAGGAAGTTGCACTTTATTTGTGTTTCCGCAACAGGAACTACAAAGTACAGCAGTTTGTAGAACTGCTTTAGAAAAATAAATTTTCAGAACAAACGTACATGAAAACAGAAACAATGCAAGCACTGGTAAAAGCCAGTCAGCAAAACTCCAGAAGAAGACCCTGTCACTAAAACGTAACTGAGGAATCAAATAATGAACCTGCATCTGATTTCTACCACTGCAAACAATCAGTCAACAATCTGTTGCAGTGTCCAAAACAAATGGACGATGGGGTCGGTCGTACCCTGTGTGGCCCAGGATAGTGGCGTGGTGCAGTGGCCCTCTCCCGTCGCTGTCCGCCTGGTTGACATTGGCGCCGTTCTGCAGCAGGAACTCGCAGGCTGCCAGAGCGTTCTGGTCCAAACATAAGCAAAACGTTAAGAGAGCGACTCAAAAGGTGCTGAAAGCTGACAGTTAGTGTCTAAGAGTTGTAATGGTCTGTAAAATCGGTTCTTGTGTACAATTCTTTCCTTCAATTCTCTATATTTTTCTTCCGATGAGCCAAATTTTCAGGGTTTTTTTCTCAGGTTTTCTGGCTTCTCTGCTTTTTTAAAACTTATTTTCAGTCCAGCCCATGAGCTTCTTCATAGAAATGTTTTGCGTTACTGGCAGTCTGTTACAACAACATCATTTGTTCTCATTTCCTGAGTGGAAACTGAAATATATTAAAGGTAACATAGTTTGCAGATGTGATTCACAGGAGCACAATTGCTACAACTTTTTGTGAAGATGTGTCAAAACATAAAATAAATCCATCTTTTGTCACAATGGCAGTACTGACTTTTATTTTATTTTATTCTTTTAGCTGCCTTATCATACCATGTGCAAAATAAATATGGGTCATCGTTTTCCACAGTTCCAGGTTTCAGCTGCTATTGTAGATAAGAGCAAGTCGAGGCAAGTTGCCATTTTCTTGGAGCAAATCCCAGACTTATGCAGATAAACACACACATGGTGAGTCTGATTAAGTTATAAAGTGGGGATGTTTAGATGTTAACACCCTTACAAAACTTTTTAATGAGTTTATGACCATGTTTAACCTCAGGAAAGCTCACTGAGAAGCTGTTTCTGTAAACAGTGGTGGAGTGTGTGTGTTTACATGTTGCTGCAGCAGAGCGATGACATGTAGCCTTCACCTGCAGCTTTTTATTTGATTCACAACAAAAGAAAGAGCTTTGCACAGATATTGTTGGGTGAAAAGAAATGGGGCAACAGTTGCTCATTATTCTTAGTGGCATGTTCTCTTTATTTCCCATTTTTAAAAAATGGCTAAAAGTCTTTGGCCACCCAGTGAAAGAGGAAGTTACAGGTGTGTAATTCACCTGAACAGCCTTACTAACGTGATGCTTCGTTTACATTAATGCCAATAATCATAACACTGATTGTAACTATTTTAAGTTGATTTTGTTTTTGTCCACCAAGTAAGTGTACTCAAGTTAAATGTTGTATTTTTCTAAACTAAGTAAATGCAACAAAAAACTTTTGTTTGGACCAGAGATGCTAATGCTAATGCTAGTTTTAGCTCCACTGCAGTAATTTCCATAGAGTTTTGCTTCTCTCTGGTTCAATTTGAGGTGGATTTTTCATGATTTTTCTAAGTTTTTTAAACACATTTTATGCTTTTTATTGTCATGTCAACTTTTGCCAAAAATATTTAAAGGAGCCCTGAGAACTGGATGTCAAGACCAGTGTGAAAAATGACAACAAAGTGTCACCAGGACTGAGGCCCTTCGGGGCAGTGAAAGTGTTGTCCTCACCACAGACACGGCCTGTATCAGAGGTGTGCTCGAATCCTCGCCCACGTTCACCCAGTTGACGTTGGCTCCGTGGGCCAGCGCGTCCGCCATGACGGGGAAGTTCTGCAGCGCAGCTGAGCGGTACAACAGCGCCCCGGGATGAAGGCCGCTCAGATCCTCTTCTTCGTCTTCCTCCCACTCTGAGGACAGCAGGAGGTCCATTTATGTTCATTCATTTTATTAACAACAGTTAATAAAAACTTTTATTTAAATGTTAGGAGAACTGTTTCATAAGCTAATTTCACTTGTTTGACCCCACCTTTATGAGGGCTTGAGTTGTTCTTTAGGATGTCATTGGGACTTAGCCCTGAGGAGAGATAGACGGATGCAGTGAAGCAGGTTTATCCCGCCTGCTGCTACAACACACACACACACACACACACGCACGTCCACACACATATATATAAAACCCTGCAGGAAAATCCCTCATGGACACAGAGGGATTTGCTGCTAAAAGAGCAAGTGCAGGGATTGGTTTTGTTTTTATTCATTTAAAACTGATCAGATTGAAGAGAGGAGGTGCAGCCAAAGTATTCACACCATCTGAACGTTTTCTGATTTTTTTTGTTACATTACAACCACAAAGTTCAATGTGTATTATTAGGTTTCACAATAAAGTAGAGCATATGTTTGAAGATAGCGACAAAAAGTTCCCAGGCTATGAATACTTTGGCAAGTATCGTGGCGCTTTTTACCGGTGAGCCGCGGCAGCGTGGCTCGGGTCGGCTTAGGCTTGAGAGGCGGCCGCTGGGTGTTCTGGTCCTGGGTGGTGGCTCGGGTTCGCCTGGCGCTGGACCGCCTCAGCAGGTTGGATCTGCCAGTCTCAGGCAGCTTCTGGATAAACTTCTTTTCAACGTACTTTGACCTAATCCACGACTCTTTATCGCCTCTGAGTGAGAGAAGAAAGAGAAATATGTCTGCAAAATCCTCTGAGAAGTATTTTTTAAAGAAAAAAGAAACTAAAAAATTCTGATAAAGTTTAATTCTGTTTAAAACTAAAAGTGTCTCTTTGTTTATTAAGCTTCACTTTTATCACACCTTTCAGATACAGCATGGACATCTCAGTTTGTGGGTTAAAAAACCCCGGAAGCCTTAAAACTAGTTTCCGGATATAACAACCTCAGCTATCTGTATGAAATACCTGTCACTTCCTGTCTTCTGCAATGTGACACGGTTAAAGAAACAAGGAAGTCGAAGAATGTGTAGAAGTAGTTGCTGTCTGCTCAGATCATATTTCTGAAAGCATAGATCTATAAACAAAGCTGCTTCTCTGCAATGTGACAAAATGTGAAAATATTCTGAAGTTTAACAACGTGGATGAATAATAGGTTCCAAAAATCACCCAAAATAATTGAGAAACGAAGCAAATTTAAAAAGGGTGTTTTGGATCATATAAAAATGCATCAAAATAAAAGAAAAAAAAATCTGTTTTACCACGTTTTTTTATCTTAATCAAACTACTCAAATAAAGAAAAACCACATACAGTACATGCATAAATTACTGTGCAAAACTGAACTCTCAAACTCGCAGTCTGTGGCTGCAGACCTCCGTGAGAATCACCTTCCATCATGTTCTAAAATTGCATTATTGTTGCTCTAACAGATATTAGTATTATCTATTAAATTGTATTTTTGGAGTAAACAACATTGTTATAAACAAAAACCCTACACTTGGGAATTGAAATTGGTTAGTGTTTAACAGGATTAAGGGGTCTTTTTCCACACCTAATAGTCCAGTAGACTCAGTTCAGTCGGGGACCAAAACTATAACACTTGTTACATTTTCAGATAATTCGTTTTCACACAGCACAAACGAACCAGATCCTTTGAAAAACCTGGTTGTTCCCCCACTCGCCTGTGGCGGCGCTGCACCAACAACCACTGAAGGAAGCGACACAAAGAACCACCGAAGAAGACAAGAGCGCAACTTCCTTCTGTAGTAAATGTAAACAAAAATGGAGTAGTGTCCGGTCTTAGCAAGGTACGGTTTTTCTTCTGTCTTTAATAAAGGACTACCAGCCATTTTCCCAGACCTTTAGGAAAAAATACCTTTAGAAAGAGTATTATAATAAAGTCCGGGAGTGTAAAGGTTTAGGGGTTAGGGTTAGGTTCTCTGTGTTTCATTTAATGTAATGTTAATGTGCCAGAAGTCACAGCAGATTTCTGGTTAAGTTTTTACCAGGTTCTGGTTGCTGTCTCAGAAATGGAAGTGTACTTTTTTTTCGAGACAGACTTATATGATCTGATATATATTACAATGTGTAAAAGCTGTGAAATCCCCAGTTAAAGTACACATCGACACGCTGGACCCTCTGACTGACCTGGGACTGGACGGGTGGGGCTTCTTGATGGTGATCTCATCAATCCGAGCCTCGTAGATCCTGTTGATCACCGAGTTGCCCAACTCGCACATCAACTTAAAACAAAACAGTTAAATAACAAAAAGAATTAGTTAAAAAGCTTACTGCTTGTCTCCCCTATGTAATCATTATTCTCACAGGAACTTCTTGTCCAATCAGAAACCGCCACAATGTGGTTTGCTAAGCTATTGCTGTTTAAAGGTTAATTTACCTTAATGAGCTCTGGCTCCCAGGTGTCCAGAGTGAGGGAGCGCACTTTGGAGAAATGGACTCCCAGGCTCCTATTAGGAAAGAAAACCATTACAGCATGCGACTCAAGCCAGCACTGTGTGCGTGTGTGTGTGTGTGTGTGTGTGTGTGTGTGTGGGAGCGTGCGTGTGTGTGCATGCGTGGTCTAGTATCTGATGCACTGTAAAGACCAATATCGACATACTGCTTTGTGGGGACCGACCCATTAAGCAGAAGCTGTTTTGGGGTTGGGATTCATGTGAATTTAATTTATTTTAGGGCTGGGGTAAAGGTCAGAGTTCAGCTATAGAAATGAATGAAAAATTAAAATGCAGAGTCCTTATGAAGATAGAAAAACACTGTGTGGGTCTTGCTTTATTATTTAGGACAATTTCTGGCATATTTACTAATCTGCTGAGGGGCCTAATGGGTCCAAAGCCTGGAACTAATATGTTGGACCCTCTTGTTAAGGGTTACAGGTCAACTTTAGAGGTACGGTGTGAATTAGGTTTTGGTTAAGATTAGGGCTAGAAATAAACTAGTAGTGGTTATGGTTGGGGAAAATGTTTGAATTAGGTACAAATGCTGTTATAAAAACGAATAGATGCAAAATCCCACTTTGGTAGTGAGGATATTTTCTGGCCAGGTTTGGTAACAAGCTATAACTATACTAGATATTAGGATTAAGCACTTATCTCTGTTAGGTCTCTGGCAAAGGCGTTGTTACTACTATTTACATTTTTAGATTCAGTTCTGTTCTCTGTCTGAGCCAGTTCCAAACATGAATATTACTTGCAGTTAGGAGAAGCTAGTGGGTTAAATTAAAACATTACTATAAGCCTAAATCAATGAATCATTCTTCTGACTGTGCTGAGGTTTAATTAGGTAATGTGGTTTAATTAAATAGCATCATGTTTTGCTGTTAGAACAGGAAGAAGGCCGCAGAGTGAAAAATAAGCAGGACGTTGCCATGTACTGTGACAACCAGTTGACCAGTTTAAATCTTTTTCCACGCAAAGTTTTTCTCAGAAGGTTTTATGACTACCTGTGTATCCCTGAGCAGACGATGCACAAGGTGATGCCCAGGTTGATGGAGGCCCAGTCGGGACCGGGCTCTCCGCAGTCGCAGCACTGCTTGTTTCCCGAGATCGCCTGAATCTCCTCCAGAGCTTTGCAGCCTTCGTTCTCCTGATCCCCGATTCCTCCGCCTCCTTTCTCCAAGCTGCTCATCGACACAGAGGTGCAGCGCGACCTCTTATGGAATACAGACACACAGGAATTTAGAAAAGATCAGATCTGGAAGTTAAACTTTAGATGTGTAAAATTTGGGTTTTTTTCCTCACTGGACTGTGTGTGTCCTCCCTGCGCTCCTGAAAGGCCGAGGCGATGCTGTTTTGGACGGCAGTAATCCACGCTTGCTGCTCCCTCTCTGAGTCTGCCTGCAACAAACAGCACCTGCACACACACACACACATGCATAAACATAAACTCATACACCGTGATCATCTGCCTCTGGTATTTTCTGAAAAACCAGCCCCGCCACCCTCCTCTGCAACGCAGGGCGTTTTAATCCACACAATTATCACTGATGAGAATCGCAGTGGCCCAGACACACGTCTGCAGCGACAGACGCCGCCCACGCAAACTCACTTTGACGGAGACACCACTTCAAAGCAGAATCGCCTCTCGTTTTCCATGCTGGGCTTGACGGTGCAGAGACGCAGGTCCTCCACCACGACTGTGGGCTGGTCCTGCGCGAGACACGGGCAGGAAGAAGGCACAATGACAACCGGGCACGCCAAAGCACGGCTTGTTTGCTTCAAATGTGTGTGTTTAAAAAAAAATACCTTAAATTTCTTCTGATACACCAGCTGATTTTTCTGAATTGAAAACCAACGTCTGGGGCGAAGAAATACAATTTAGACATCAGTGAGAAAAATTGTAGGCATGCAGCATTGTGTTTTTGTTTTTTTTAAAAATTAGCTTTTCTACCTGCTCCAGGTCTTGAAGGCATTGCTGGCTCGCTTGTAAAGGTAACCCTCCATCGCTATCCCGTTGGCCGCATCGGCATTAAAATCCAAAATGGACTCGTCATAGGACATGTCCTTAAAAATGTAAAAGAAGACACAGGACCGTCTGTCTCAAAGCAGATTTCTGTAGTTTGTAATGTGTTTCTCAGTGTTGCCTTATATAAACTTTTACCTTTTTCTTGATGGCTGCATGCCTTTGCTCCATATCCCTCTTCTCCCTGGCCGAGTTTAAAACAAACTGGGTGTGCTGTAAAACAAAAACAAATCAGAATTTATGCACAGATTTACAGAGTTTCAGAAAAGTGATTATACAACTTCAAAGTTTTTACAACTGGTCACGTTACGACCACAAACTTCAATGTTCTTTAATGGGACTCTGTGTGATAGAGCTTAATTGTGAACGGGAAGAAAAAAGATTGTATTCAACAATTTACATTTTCAAAACATCAGCTTTGCACATCTGGAAACTCAAATCTTTCTTCTTCTGTTCAAAATAGTTAAACTAGAGTCAGACTTTTAGGAGAACAGCTTTGAACATTAATTTTAAAGTTGATTTATGTCTGGACTTTGACTGGACCGTTCTAACTGATGAACATGCTTTGCTTGTCATGTTGATGCTTTCTTCACTAACATTCTGAATTTACCCTGACATTAAATTACATATGGATGAACTCTATGCGATAACTCAGCTTGCTTCTGAAAGTTTCCCTGGATTTTAATTTAGGAATATCAGAATAAAAATGCAACCTGGAAAATGCTTAAATTTAAAAGCACATAAAAACTTTTGCAGTCTGATTACTTTGTATTTTATGTCCTGTAGTGAAACAAAATGCTACTTTAACTCATTTTACTGGAGAACATTGTTAAATGCACATTTAGTGTTGCAACTCTAGATCACAAGCAGATGTGAGAAAATAAGCAAGACCAAACCAGTCACTAAGAAACCAGTTAAACTACATCTGCAGTCAGGAGTTGAGATGAGTTGGCATGAATCTTTATTTCAGGATAGGGACTCAGATCAGAGGGAAATAAAATCCTGTTCTTGTGTATTTTCACTTTATCCACATTGTCCACCGATCTGCGGCGTACGCCAGTTGCTGAGTTACAATAATTCGCTTTTTTTCCCCCCCTCAAACGTGTTTGGCTCTTGGACAAAAAGAGAAATGGGAGATTAAGAGGTAGGAATTCCCTCCTTTAGGCTTCCCTGAAAACAGGAAGTGGAAAATGTTGAACTCCTTTGAATGCCAAATAGTAAAAAGAAAAAAGTAGGAAAAACAACACATAGATCATGTTACTGTTGAAAGTCCAGATTTCAGCAGTAAAAGTTGAAACAGAAGAACATTTTGTTGAAATAGTTCTAGTCAAAAAGTCGGACTCAGCAGTCACTGCCAGAGTTGACTGTGCAGAAACGTTGTTTTCAGCTTCCGCCGGCTGAAAGCTGGAGCAAGCGCTCGCACTGAGATAGAGTCACACAGATGTGAAATATTTCCTGTTGTTGCTCACTTGTTCCTGTCATGATGAAACTGTGATGTCATCCTGTGACTCTGCCCCGCCCCGGTTGGATGTGGTTTTACTCAGCCAACGGTTTGGGACCTCTCTCACCAGAGTCACCGGGTTGCTTCACCAACACAGGGCGTTCTTACGTTCAGCGGATCCAGATTTCTTTTTGTTTGTTTGTTTTTGACGCAACCTTCATACCTCAGGCTCCTGACTTGGTTCTGCTATGCAGCAGATAGTAACAAAACCCAGACCTGGAGTCTTTTTGGGATAGAGGTTTGCACAGGTTGTGTCTTTCGGCTGAGCGGCTCAGTGACAGCAGCGTGGCTTCAGGGTTTAATTGACACTTATTGAGCTGAATTAACTCTCAGCTATAAATTGAAGCACATTTCTTATCTAATTATATTTCATTGCCATATACTTGTAGAAAGTCTTCAACAGGTTTTGCTAGTTGCCAAGTCTGTATGATCACAATGAGAAGCTACTAGATATTTTAATAAGTTTCTTATCAGCAGATTATGTTACTGTTTTTATACATTTTTCAGAAATATTTTTCTACTGCTACAACATCTCAGCTACATCCAAACTTTGGCTACAATATTATTTGAATCAGGCACCAAGCAGCACCACTACAAACTGATGAGCCTCTACGTTTTCTTGTTTGTTCATTTTTTGGTTAAATTGGAAATTGTAGCCAAGGATGAACCAAAGGTTCAGTTAATTCAGATGTTTTCAATTAACCTATGAAGAGAGTCATGATGTCATCGCCTCGGCTTTCACAAACTAAATAGTCTACGCAATATTCTGACTTTAAGGAAAGTCATGCAAATCCTCCCAAAATCCTCTTAATATTTAGTCTGAAATATAGAAAAACTAATAATTCTAGTAATCCTAACTAAACTAGAAGATTAAAACGACAGCTTTGTGTTAGTTTAAACTATGCATGTAAATATCTGGTTTAGTCTGCATGTGGTTAAATGAAGTCTCTCCATCATTGGAGCCTTTAATAGTGATATTAGTCAGGTTTTGAGGATTACATAGTATAAAATAACAGAACAGCCAACTTCTGAGCATGTTATGTTTACTTTCACACAGGGGACAACAATATTAGCACGGTTAATTCAGTTTAATCAAAGATAATCCCACTGGAAACACCATGTGAAGCTGGAGCGAGCAGATATTTGCTTTTACCAATAACAGCAAACAACAACTCACTACAATAATTAAATAATTACCTCTTCACTCAGTTTTTGGCAGTACTGATCCAGTTCTGACAGAGACCGGTGGCCTTGTTGAAAGAACTGAGCCTGGGTCTCCAGGAGGGACAGCATCTGACCGGTGTAAGACAGAGCTTTTAATTCAACAAGAAGACGGGAAAAATGTCAAATAAAAATGCAGACAGGCAGCTCTGAACTCACGGCCAGCAGAATATCCGCCTTCTTTTTGGCTTCGAAGACATTAATCTGAAACAAAGGAAGGGAGAGGTTAGACACAATTCAACGTGCAAAAGTTTCTCACTGACCACAAGACTGGAGAAAACATCGCCATCAATCAAAACAAAACTATAATCAGAGTCGCGGCTGCTGCTTACTTTATACAAGCTAACTTTGGAATCTAAGCCTAGAAATATGAATTTAAAACTTAGAGGTAATTCTGACTGTTCTTACACTTACCTCCAGAACATAGTCTAAAGCCCCTGACCGGAAGGACTTGCGTGCGTTGAGCAGAGCGTTGGTCGCCTCCTCCACTTCGTGCAGCTTCCCTCGAGGAGCCTGGGCATTCCTGGCCAGTGCGCCCTCCAGGGTCTCGCTGCTGCGCTCAAACTCTTTACGGACGTCCTTGAACTTACGAACATCTCTGTGATTCAGGGACAAAAAAAACAACTTTATGAAACTGGGATTAGTTTTGTCCAGTAAAATATTTAAAAACAATTCTGATTTCTGAATAAAATATATGAGAAAAAAACCAAAACGGACAAGCAACAATTATTTACACTGCTGTTAAAATATCATAACATGCTCAAAACTCACTATAATCTACTGTTTTAATAGAACGTCCAACACAAAGTGGTGCATGAATGTAGTTGAAAGGAAATGAAATTCTGCTGTATGTGCAAAATGCTAAAAAGATAATCCTGGAAGAAAACCTGTTAGAGGCTGAAAGACACTCGAGACCAGAGCTTCACCTTTCTGCAGAACAAGAAAAACTAGAGGTGGGACTAAAATTACTAATCGAGGGTGTGCAATTAATTTATTGCAATAAATAACATTGAAATTGAAAACTGTATAATGACAAAAGGATCAACATTTTCAACTCAAACCCCCCTGTTTTGTGTTGGCCATAACATCCAAATAAAATACCTTAAAGTTTGCGACTGTCAACAGAAGCGTCAAGGTTTAAAGGAGGTAAACACTTTTGTTTGGCACTAAATTATAGATTTTACTTTCTGTCACAAAAACGTGGTATCATCACCTCCAATGGCGGCTGAATAAGCTGAAGTAACTGAAAGAACAAACTACTGTTTTCCTACGTAGTGTTACATAATTCAAGCTAAATAAGAATAGGCTTTTATGAAGTCATGTCACAATTTTTACTGACCTCTAAAAAGAAACCAGTGAGCTCACAAGGTCAAACCACATCGTAGAATACCAATTGCCGTAAATCTTTGCAACATGCTATGCTAGTCTCTCCGAAACACAGGCAGCAAGACACAGTCTGGAGAAGGAGACCCATAAAACCGTGTTGATGGTTGGCAGAAAAACGAGGGAGTGACTCAGTGTTCACATGTTAGCCAATTGCACAGATTGCAGCGTTGCTGTTGGGAAAGAGGTGCTAATCCAAGCGAACACCCAGGGAGGCGGCAGCTCACTCACTCCTTCACGAAGGTCTGCAGCTTCGTCCTGACCGACTTCTGAATCGTCTCGATCACTTCCTGGAACAGAGAGAAGGCAAGAAAACAAAAACAAAGAGTCAGACGCAAACGTGTTCAACAGCCAGCTGCAGCCTCGCTTGACCACATACTGCAGCTGATAACCACCATGACAGGAATGAAGAAGTTGTGGAGGTAGAAACAGACAGACTGGCTCTCGAACTCACCCCCTGTGCGTCAAAGATGACAGACAGCTTTTTGGAAAATTTGTCCAAGCAGTCCTGGAGGGAAAACGTCTCAAATTATTATTATTATTTTAAATCAGATCTTAAATGCGGTTTGATAGGATTTTTATTCCCACTGTCTAAAACAACAAACTGTGAATTTATCTCTAAACCAAGACATGCAGAAACATTCACACTTCCTTTAGGTAAATTAGTACTCAACAGCCTCTTCTTTCAAGCGAGCTTTGAAAGAAGAGGATTGTGTCAGAGCGGCTTTGTCACCTCCATCATGCTGTCCGTGGTCCACTGGTGTCCGAGCTCCCGCAGGCCGCTGACGAAGCTCTTGCTGGTCTGACAGTAGACTCTGCCCGCCTCCAGCATGGCCTGGCATTGCTTCACAAGCTGGAAGACACAAACAAAGCAGCTAGCGTCACTATCGCGTGAATAAATAAACAGAAAACCTATTTCAGGATTCCGCAGGATTCAAAAGAAAACATGTGCAACTCGAGCTGTTGGCGACTGTTTCGTTCACAGATTCAGGAGCTCGTTCTCTTTTCGTGAGATTCCTGGGAAAAAAAAAAAAGCCAGATGATAATCATTTTTCTCCAGCTGTGCAGGGCTTAGAGTCTGACCCCTCCCCCGCCTGTTGCTACTCATTGCCCATCAGCTGACTGAAAGAAGCTCGCTGCACTCTTTTTAAGCCTACAGCAAGGATAAATTCAGCTGCTTCCATCACTCCCATTACATAAAACTGTTTTATGGCGACGGTATTTGGCACGTCTGCCAAATATGGCTTCTCCTAAACCACAAACAAACTTGTAATAACTGTGTTAATTACAAAGACCAGGTCCACTGCTACGCTTAGCAAATGGTTATTTTAGATTTTTGCTAGAAATAAATCAATCAAAATCAAAATTACAATAAATTAATGTTCTAGTGTGGCTGTAATAATTAAAGTCTTGTTACATTTTAGCAGCAGCAGGAACAATTATTCCTTTTTTGCTTTAAATGAAAGCAGTTTGAAAATATTATACTTTAATCCATAAATGCAGCAATAAAGTGCTTTATTCATCACGCAGTGAGAATCTTCCATATCTAATCAGAGTTTATTATTCAGCCTCCACATGACCACATGCTGGAAAAACTTGACTCTTGAGCTGCCACATGTTTACGGCTGCGTGATTAAGCTGGTTGTGCAAAATGTTGCTGTTGTGTTTTTCCACTTCTGCTGTTGAGGACGGAGCTGCACCTTCAGCTACTGCAATGCATCCAAACATTTGTTAACAGACAATGTGATTTCTAATGAGTAAGACCTGATCATTTCCTGGTAAACATAGCAGCCTGTAAAATCTCCAAATGTTCAAGCTGCATCATTATTCCTGAACTCCTTCATTAGGACGTGTTTGTGCCATAAAGCTGACAAATAAAAACTTTAGCTCTTATAGAGTAAAGCAAATATTCCATCTTGAGTAAAACGACTTTAGCACAACGACACAAGTTATGCACGAAAGTTTTTTGTGCTGCCACTTGGACCAAACATCCAACATGGCTTCCACAGAAAGCATGAGAACATTTTCTAAAGGAAGTCAGTTTTTTTTCATAGCAATCTTTTTAATTCCCTGCATCCAAAAGGTTTATTTTAAAGGTACATGTTCTGCTTTTTTTGTTTTTTTGGGGCGGGGGTGTTGATGCGATGGTTTGAGTCCAACACGTTTGAGTCACATCAGTCACTGCTGCTCTGACCTTCGTTTACATCATGAACATATTTTAAACTTCTGCTCTACTCTTGTGATTCACACATTTCACTTGAGCAGACAGCTGTGCAGTGAAACAATTTGCATAATTTAATAGATTAAAAGCCTCCTGCTAGTAATATAGTTATTTATGCACCTCTAGCCTGGTTAGCAAGTGATTAACTAATTAATGAACTGCACTTGCTCTCTTGTCTTTATTGAATGTTGCAGCTAGCTTTCAAAACTTGATAACCTTGTGCAGTACTCAGTTGCAGATATAACAAGTGGTTTTTCTGTGGGAGGAGCATTTCACCAAACTTAAATGAAAACATTTTATCAACTGAAGCAGCTCTCTACAGACTAAACATAAAAATAACCCATTTGATGAGGTAGGTTTTCAGTCAAATTAGAGATTTATCAGTGAATCGGCTGGAAATCAAATAAAGGATTTGTGATTGTCAACAGTTCAAAAAAAATCACACACATTGAAAAACAGCAGGAAATCTGCACTGGCCAGTAAAAGCCTAACTGGTGTATTTCTAGTTTAATTCATATCTCACCATAGTAGTGTAACATTTGTAAACTGGTTGTTTTGGAAGCAAATCTTTAAAAACAGGACATGGTTTCTTCTTAGCGAACAAAAAAAAACCTTTATCTGTCTTTTAATTTCTGTGCACATCAAGAATGCTAAAAGATAATATTATGTGAAGCAAGCGACTCACAAGAGAAACATCAATCTGATCTCATGAAATAGAATCTCATGCAGCCTGGAAAATTTCTGTTTCCTTTCTGTGACGATAAGGTCAGAGGTCAGCTGCAGAAACCGAGGAGGATGTTGCACAACCCAGACAAAAGTCTTTTCATCTCCTTTCATCCAGTTCTATTGATTTTGCAGATCAATACATCAGCCCTGATCCTGTCTGCTTGAAAGGTTGCGGCAATAAGGTTTTGTTGTTGCCTTCCAGATGAGCCCAAACAGCACACACGACATTTGATTTGGTGCTCATTAGGTATGATTTGGGAACAGAAACGCAGCGTGTGGATGATGGGTTCATCGGCTGAATACATCTGAAACCGTAACCCATTTGTGCAGAAGGGAAAACAGGCTGAAGCAGAACAAAGTGTTTGTTCCCTGATTGGGACGGTAATACGATGGGGAAGCAGCACCTGCAGCTACTTCCTGCTCAATTCAGGTAAACTTTCCCCAAACCACCGACTCGCTCATGCTTCTCACTCCTGATTGAAAGGGAACTCGTGATAGCAGAGTGTAGGTGTGGGATGTGAGTCTTACCTTGTCCAGGCGAGTCTCCAGCTCGCTCACGTCATTCTGGACGACTTCGATTTCAGCTCTGAAAAGGACAAATGGCAAAAACTGACTTTAAACCACACATAGATATTTAAATATCTATAAAGAAATAATTAAATAATGAGCAAGGAGCCATAAAAACCTTAGCATGTCATTGTTTTATTTCAATACATTTTTTGTTTGAACATTCAACATTTTATAGATTTAATTAGAACTTTACTCCATTTTAGCGCATTTAATTCAACGCTTTCATTAGTTAGGTAGTTTATGTTTCTCGTTTTCATTTGTTTGAATATTACAAAACGTAACGACCAGCACTTTGTTTTGTTCTTCCTGTTTGTTGTGGTCGAACTTAAAAGCTTTTATAAATGCTTTAAAAAAAAACTATTTATTTTCAGTAACATTAATGTAGCTAAAAAATCGCTTCTGAATCATCAACTGAAAAATGTGCAACTAAAAAACTATTGTGAATAGTTAAATTAACGAGATATGTCTCTGAAATTAGACATAAAACTGTGTTAGCCTGAAAAACAATTTCTTCTTGTGATTAATAAAAAAAAACTAACATACCGCAAGTGTGAAACAGTGGGAGTAACAAAGACTTTGAAAAATCCCCAGGTTAGAAACTGAGGCAGCATCCAGCTGGGGCGACATGAGTACTCATTAAAATTTCCACTTATAGTTCTGCAAATTGGTTTGCACATTTAATAAAACGACAGTAAACAAATCTACAAACAAGTCGTGAGAAGATATTTGCTCTTGACTCAAGATAGAAAATGATGAGATCAGCATCAATCCAGCTACTGGTCTTCTCAAGTATTGGACACAGCATAATATCAGTAAAAAATGTAATTGTGTAACTGTTTATGAATATTTTAATTAGGACACTTTTGTTCCCTTTGCTCACAAAATCTCTACTGTTCTTTCTGAGCTTTAGAAGAGCCGCTATTGTGACATTAGCAATATATTCTGCAATCCTACATGTGTCTATTTATAGATAGTTATGTATCGTTTTATCAATATTCTGTTTGTGGTTAACTATTATTATCGTCTTAAGTTGTATTTTTAAGTTGAGTGATTCATTAATTGGAGTCGAAGACGAAAAGGAGACCATTCATTGTAGAACCGCCATTGAAAATGCAAAACATTTCAAATTTGATAAAAAATCTCAAGTAGAAATCTCATAAAGTACTTTAAAAAAAAACAAACAAACACTAACTAGCAGTTTAATTGAATGTCTTGAAAGACAGCGGTTATTGTGAGGCACCATCATTTTTGTTTCATTTGCAATCCTGCATTTTGTGTCAGTGTAGCTTCACTAAGATACAACGGCGTTCCAGAAGCCGTTTCAGGTTTTACGTTCTGATTTCAGAGCAACTCATGACGTCTTTGGTATTTTTTAGAAACTTTGCTGACCTCCTGCATGGGGATTTTGGACACGTCACTCACAGTTTATGCTTGTTTAAATGCCAAATAAAACCTCCAGAAGGGGAAAATATGTGCTTAGTTTATAGTTCAGAGCACAAGTTTGAGGCCTTGTCAAACTCTCTGCCTCAGGTATGCAGGCAGGGCACAGAGCTCGGCTGGTTTTCAGGGACTTTTGGAGCATTACTCAGTGTCTGTTTCTGTCTGTCTTCTCATTTCATAGCAGCAGCTCAAGCATGTGGTTTCCGCTGCCTTCCACCAACAGTACAGCGAGCAGCAGCAGAAAAAAAAAACAGAGCGAGAAACAGAGAGAGAGAGAGATGAGTCTGAGTGGGGAGAGAAGAGAGGATCTCTGGGACAGACGCTGCTTGTGTTCATCAGTGCAAGGAGTCTGAGGTCACGGCCTTTTTTTAAAAATACGAGTCAATGAAGGCGAGGAGAAAGTGAGTTAAAATGAGGCCTCGGAGGAAGAGGGCCGATGTATTCCTTCAGCAGAGGAACATCCCTTATCACCTCTCCCTCTCTGAGAGGCACACAGCAGCAAGCACAGCAAACCGAGACAGCGCCGAGGCTGAGTTTCCGCCGCGGTTCTCCGCACAGAGAACTCACTTCCTGCCTCCTGTTGATCAACGCAGCACATCTCGCCTCACTTCCTGCTGCCCTCCCACCTCCTCTGTTACCTGGCAACAACACATCTGAGCGGCTGACCAGAAGCTGTCACATTTTTTTATTTTTATTTTAAGTTTCTCCTCTCCAGGCTCGGTCCATCAGACCGATACATTTCAGCAACACTACCACTGTTTTTTTTTTCCTTGTTCTTTTCTGTTCCTCTTCGCCTGACACTATGAGCCGTCTCCACAGAACGGTTGCTGTGGATCAAACTTTCCACCACATAAAAACTACATGGGTAACGGAGAAATAAAAGGGAGGAAGACAGATGGAGGGTGTAAATTAGCTGGGGCAGAGGACAGCGGTGACTCAGGGTGCCAGAAGCTGTGGGGGCACACCCAGCCTTCTTGAGCCTTTTGCAAAAACCAGCTCAGTGACACTTCCTTGTAGGTTACACCAGATGCTGATGGTGAAAGAAATAATTGCTGGCATGCCATAGATCTGCAATGACAGCTCCTTTTATCGTGGACTTAAAGCATTATTAATACAGCCATGGAAATGAGTCACCAAATACCGCATGGTTAATAAACGGGGGAAATATTTGTAGTTAATATACTTAAGGAGATCCGATGCTATTTTTAGGATTCCTGTGTCCCTGTAGCGTTCGACTCTGATAAAATTTGTCCATGCCCCGCCAGCGTATGCATGTGGGCCCCAGATGGGTTTCTCTCTGCAAATTGGATGGGTATTTGTGTTTCTGGCCTCATATTGTACGGCATCCACCTGCGTCAGCTTGTTGCAACCCAATGAGGATGCAGTCAGGATGCAACCCGAATTGGGAAAGCCAGTTTTGCACCCTACTCGCTCCTCTCAACATAGGAACCAATTTTTGATCAGTTTTCCCCGCGTTTAATCTATGCAAATGGCCGGCCCAAAGCATAAGCGACCCTTGCTGCTTCTTAGAGCATCCAGGCCAGTAGGGGGCACATGACTTCTGATGCAGAGTATGAATCACAAAGTTTTATATCCCTCCACAAAGCAAATAAAAGGTATCTGCAAAAGTTTCCGGAGTACTTTGTTTAAGCACATTAGTGGAAAGTTGAGTGGAAGGAAAAAATGAGAGGACTGTGAAGCAAAGTTCGACAAAACATTTATGGAAGATTAATAAGGTTTGGGCTGCAGCTTGAGTCAGGAAGTCCACACAAAGACATATCTAAGGCATGCGATGCAATCGTGATATCTCACTCCTACACCAGAGACGATATTACTGTCCCAGAGTCGATACTGTTCAAGGTCCAGTGTAAAACTTTAACAGTTAGCAATAATTTGGGGAGCCAAACTAAATGGTAGTGGTGGTCCACCATGTTTTACTTCAGAGTCTGAAGTCAGTCCATCAAGCACATGCTGACAAAGGTTACTGAGTTACCCTTATTCTTATTACCAATGTGTCCCAGAACTGGACATTTTGCCCTGAAGCAGCGAATCTATGGCGACTTCCTTAGCACCTCAGCAGACCCACAGGCTGATTTCCTCCATGCCATGCTGCACTGATGCAGTAATTCTTGCAAATGGAATCCTAACCAAGAAAATATTGAAAAATACTGTACAGTATTCAGAAATCAACATTTCTACATTTAAAATATATATTTTTTCCATTGGTTTTATGTCAAATTAAACTTCTCCATCCAGAGTTTTGGGTTTACATTAGCTGTAAGCCATAGTCATCCAAAATGAGTTTAAAGTTTCACGTTTTCCATACAATTACTGAAATAAATAAACTTTTTTGATTAAGTTGACAGGCACCTGTACAACTTGTTCCTGGGCCCGTGTACACACGCTGGCTGGGGACTAATAAAATCAAAATAAGGGCCCTTATTATTTGGGTTTATGCAAATGATCGCGCTCGTAAAGTTTAGATTGTTTTTTTGTTGTTGTTGTTTTTCATAAAGGCAGTATTTCATCCATCTTACCTGAAGCGAGGAGAGTCTTTCAAACACTCCTCAAAGTCCAACTTTACTGTCATTCTTGCGTTTGTTCTGCACAAAAGCAGCCCTGTAGTTTTAATCTGGACCCCTTCTCTGGAGTTGGAGGCGAGCAGAAACTCAATCTGTCCGGATTCAGCGCTCCACAGTGGCAGCCTGGCTCATGGTTGGACGGGGGGAAAAAAAGTGAAAAAGGAAGAAAAGTGTATTCCTTCACCCCTTAAAAAAAAAGACGTCCTGTTCGTCTTTTCCGGCTCACATCCGTGTCTGAAGTCGACTTGTCACCACTTTTGAATGAAGTCAGAGGATGTTTGAAGCGTTAAAATCATCTTATTCTGAGATCAAGCGGCGGTCCGTCCGTCAAATCCTCCAGCTTCCGCGAGAATGATGCTGCAAAAAACAAAACAAAACAAAAACAATTCCTGCAGAGAATGTCGAGGACAGAGACTTTGCGGATTAATATTTCCAGATGAAAGGAGTCGAGTCAGACCAGCAGCCGGTGAGTCTGATGAGGACTGCTTAGAGGAGAACTGTTTAACGCAACACAAAGAAGGTCCAACCCCCCGTCGCCTCCATCTCCATTTCCGTGTTTCTTACTCAGAGCAAATTATGGTTTTGAATGGGTACAAAATGACAGGTTAGGCTGCGAAGAGCCACATGTTCTCTATGGGAACTCCACCACTTTACATCTTACAAAACCTGACTCATAAATAAGCTTGTAGCATAAGAAGGAGATGTGTAGTTTCTGTAGCATCTGATGTTTGTGTTTTAAACTCCTCAGTTGCAGTCACACACACACACACACGCACACCCCCACACACCCACACCCCCACACCCCTGCACACAGTGCTGGGTGTGTTTTCTTGTCCTTCCAGCTGCTTTGCTTTGTTGTCGTTTAAGTGCAAAAACCGGTTCACAGGTTTCCCACTGTCAATTCTGTATGGAAGCACACTGCTGCCTGAAATTAAAATAAATAACTACAAAACATACCGAGGCACCTAAGTATGCTGCTTGGGATGTGGAGGAAAATCACATTATTTTACTTATTTATTTGATAAGGGTGATATGGCTGACCGCCCGGAGCGACCTGCTGTATAGGGATGGCAAGAGCATTCAAAAAGTGTGTTTTCTGTTGCCATGTCCAAAGAATATGGAGTGAATTTTGCTTTGAATTGTCGAAATTATGTAAGAACATGTGGTATCTGTTTCAAGATTCCAATTTGTCACTAAAATGAAGATTTATTTAGTTTTGTTTTTGTTTTCTTGGGTGGGGAGGATCTACATTGTATTTGATTTCCAGCTCAAAAACTGAAACAGGTTTTTATGTTTGGCACTAGTGGCTTTTGTCGAACAGTGAATAGGGAAGACAGGCAGCAGCAAGTTTTGTTCTAAGACAATTACAAATTCTTTAAGACACAATCAATTTATTAATTGTACAATGTTTATGTGTAAAAGCAAAAAGAAGGTATTATTTTTTTCATATTAGCAATAAAAATCCATTTAAAATCTTGTACAGTAGACCTCTGCCTATTTGTGTTTCAGATTTTTCTGTGACTTCAGATTATTTGAGGATTCTTGGGGGTTTTTTTGAGAGCATAAAGTATTCCACAGAAAGTGCATCTTGTGGAGTTTAAATACCTAGACGTGATGCTACTTGTTGGCGTTTGCAACGTGACATTTCGTTTCCTTGTCACTGATGCACTGTACCCCCAAGAGCGGAGACGAGGAAGACCTTGGATCTTGGCTTCTGTGGTTTGGCTTCGACCATTTCCACTGTGCGTAATAAATGCATACTGTGGCACATTTGGCAAACAGACATTTATAAGCTTTTTTAGAGAGACATGACAAGTTACACGGGTTGGTGGTTTAGCCAGGAAGTCCACTGAAAACCCTGATGTTTGATGTCAGCGGTGGTTTTTGATAAGGGCCAGGTGGGTTGTTGCTAAGCATGCCATTGATTAAAAAAAACAAAAATGTTTTCTATGGGTTGTGTAGTGAATGTGTGGTTAGTGCACCTATGTCTTGAGGGGCTATCTTTTTGCTACTTTGTGGGGAGGGGTGTCCTTAAGATGTTAGTTCTGCAACTGGCTCTTTGGACTGCTGGGCAGAAGCATGAATGCATGACATCAAAACCTCAAGCCTGATGCACCTGAAAGTCGTCTGAATAAGGAGGGCCTGCATAATATCCAAAATGTATATACTTATTTATAGTTTTTCCTTCCACTTTACAAGGATGCATCATTTTGTGTTGGTGCATCACATTAAAAAAATAGAGTTTGTGACAGTAATGTGACAAATTGTGGAACAATAACATACCTAAGGGTATGATCCGTTTATGAGCTTCTGTATTGATCTTATCGGTGTGGCTCCCCCTGCTGACCGGAGCCCAGCTTAGCAGGCTTTACAGGACTTGACTCATCTGAAAACAATGTGCCTGAATGCTTTTCTTGCATCACGTTTTCTTCCTGTAGCAGATGTTCTTGTTGTCTCGAAGTTTTTTCTGTCGCAGATTAAATTTTAGCGACGCCTTCACGGTTAGTCAGGGTTATGAAAGGCATTTGATTGTTTTCTATGGAAAAACAAAGCTCTCTCGCATATTTCTTCTCAGACGTCACGGGAAGGGCGTAGTGTGTTCTGCTGTTACTAAGGTATTTGTAAACAAATAGAAAATAAACTAATAATTAGTCCAGGAGAAATCTTTAGTAAAGGAGGCTATAACACCGTTATACTATAATTTATAATCATTGTAGCTTTTTTTTCTCCTCTTTATTTTTAACCAAATAATGTTTGTTGGTCTCGTGGCCACCAAAATAACTCCAGTTCCTTAGGTGAGGCATCTGAACACACTTTTGAAAGTGCGGCAGCGTCAACTGTCACGCTGCGACATCAACATGTGTGCGTGCGTAAGTGACGCACTCAGTGCAAACACAAACAGCGCAAACAGCTGGAGTCAGCAGTCTGGTCGCCCCCACAGATATAATGCTTGTTTTTTAAGCTGGAGTAAAACTTGGCCTCTGGACAGGTTTTTGTTTGTCTTTGACAGGAGATTCCCCAAAGCGCAAATCCAAGAAACAGGCCAGACGTAATGTCTGACTTCACATCCGGCAGGATTTTCAAAGTAATAGACAGTGGTACATTTATTTGTGTAGCATTGCTATTTAAAGTCCGTTGCAAAGAATAAAAGCTCTGGCTATAGTACACATTTAATCAAAGTCCAAAGATATTGAAATTTAAGATAAAAGTAAATGAAAATAAGAATAAAATAATTAAAATAAAAGAAATAAGAGTAATTATGAATGCAAAAATAATTTCAAAATGGTCAGTAGAAAGTGAAAACAGGCGAGTAATGACTTAAATAATACTGGCTTATGAAACTCTTCAGGAAAACGCTTAAAAATAAACATGATCATAAAAAGGAGCTTAACTGTAAATGCCACAGTTGCTGCATCATATTTTCACGCTTCCATAAAGCTACCATTTTAATTTACACTCATAAAATCAAGCATATGATCTTTGACCTAACTATTAATAAGTGTTCTTACGTCAAAAAATAATAAAATAAAATAAAATGGGATGCTTATTATCAATTACCTTCTTGGAGACGAAGATGTGGTAGTTCCAGTGATCACACTTTAATTCATGAGCGTGTTTTTCTGGACTGCTGATTCCTCTAGAATGATTGACAGGAGGCCACCACAATTTCCCCACTTAGATAATATCACCACTGAACTCAAAACATTTTGACACACGAAGCGTTTATATTGGAACACAATTTTAAAAGCGTCACCTGTTGTCGTATTTTATTCTGAAGTAACTCTTCTGTACTTCCTGTGTGATTTCGTAGCCCTTCTGTCCAAATTGACGCTTATCTCTTGCATGCGTGCGTGTGCGTGTGTGTGTGTGTGTAGCGGTGCTCCGGGGGTGAAGCCGCAGAAAAGCCTTCTCCATAATGCGGGGCGTGAGGCGCTCCGTGCAGTGATCGGAGTGGCTGCAGGGCGGAGGAGCCGGAGGTGTTTTCGTTCCGCTCCCAGCCCGTGTCTGCAGGCACCGGCCAGATACAACCATGTCGAACAGAAAGCACCGGGACAACCAGGAGATCTGCTCCCGCAAGGTCCGAGAGCTGGCCCAGTCTGGGGTAAACAAACACTGCTTCGAGTGCAACCAGCCGGGGGTGACATACACGGACATCACGGTGGGCAGCTTCGTCTGCACGTCGTGCTCCGGAATGCTGTGAGTAACCGAGCCATTTCTGCACATCTAGACCTAACAGACGCAGACGGAGCTGTGGAGTAAAACTAAGCAGGCCTGAGATTGCACCGTGCACCGCCCAGACAGTGCAGAGCAGGGTATTATTTTATATTTCCCCCTCCCTACAATAACAGGCGGGTGTTGGTGCAGCAGCCCTGGATGATGATGATGGTGATTTGTGTGTGCGCGCATATTAATTTACGCAGTGTCTGCCTCTGTCTCTCCCTCTGCCTGTCCTCCCAGCAGCTTCATAAAACGACAGACCTCTAGTTGGTCATTTTCCGGCTTTTATACCGTCATGCCGCAGGTTTGATACACTCCTCTCTCTTTCCAGGATCCTCTCCAAAATGTGGGCGTGAATGTGTGTGTAGTATCAGAGTTTGTTCTGCATGATCAGTCCCAGCACTCCACAGGAAGGCGGGTTGTTAGTTATTGCGCAATCTTGCACAGCAGTGTCCCACTTTGTGTCCCCCAGCATGGAGAAAGTAGGAGGCTCTGGTTACTGAAAACTAAGGCCCCCCCATTTCCCTCTCTCACTCTCTCTCTCTTTCTCTTTCTTTCTCACGCACACACACATACACACCCGGACACCTTTTCCCTTTACAAATCTGTCCCCCCACCCAAAATCCACAGTCACGTGTCCAATATGTCTCCTCCCACCTGCTGTTTATCTACCTACAGGTTCATCTGAGTGAACTGTGTTTAAAAAAGTTCATTTGTTTCAGTTATTGAATTCAAGAAAAAGTCATGGATCAATTAGTTGCAATCATATTAACAGAAGGTTTAGTGGAAGGAAAAAGTGTGGCTTTGAGAGGAATGTGATATATATGCCACAGTTGCTCAGTGGTACAAACTTCTCTTTTCCTTACTCGTGTCAGCCTTGTTGCTTGCATACCTTTTTCTACCACACTTTTTTCCTTCCACTCAACTTTCCATCAATAGCTACAGTCAGCTTCTTTGCCTTTTGACTTTGCCTCTTGATTCTAGTGAGTCAAGAGGCGAATAACAACTCCAGTGAGTAACAATCAACTAACAGTTTGACTTTTCACTTTTCTGGGTTGAATTACTGAAAGAGATAAACTTTTTCACAACATACTAATTTACTGAGATGCACCTGTCAGCTGCCTCAGACATGCACACTCACTTTAAATCCTCACTGTTCGCCTCTTTGATATATGAACACATTTTTGTTACTTTTTCTATCTCTCCTTTTCTTCCCAGGAGAGGCCTCAACCCGCCCCACAGAGTAAAATCCATCTCCATGACAACTTTCTCCCAACAGGAAGTGGAATTTCTCCAGAACCATGGCAATGAGGTAAGTGACGCTCCGTCTTTTCACCTCCTAATTGAGTTGCTTGTTGTTTCGCTGCCAGATGGAGCCAGCAGGTTGTTGGTTTAGTTGCCAGGTATTTGATTAGGGAAAGAGAGTAAGTAGAGGTTTTGGAAAAACATTTATTTAAAATTGTTTTAATGTAGAATATAAAATGTTGCACGAGGTCATCAGTTGAACTAATCTCATAAGCTCATCTCCTGTATAGATACAAAAGAAACTGTTGACTTATCCCACAGAAATGTTCCTCATTTTTAAAAATATGTATTTTTTGTTTTGTTTTAATTACATTATGTTGTATTACTGAATTTGTTAAAACAATAACCAGTCAAACAGTTTTTTATGATGGAAAAAGGTTATTTTTAGTGGCAATGCACTGATTGCTCAGCAAGTGGATTTTTACCACTTTTCAAAGCACTAAAGGCTTTTAAAAATCCAATGTCGACATTTACAATAAAACCAATAAAAAGCAGGTTAATCCTACAGCAAATCAAATTCCTCTTTTTTCTGAATATAATTTTTAATTATAGTGGAAATTAATATGAAATTAGATGCTGTATAAAATAAATCTGTGGAAATCAGGAATTGTATTTTTTATTTTTCCAAGTTTTTTTTGTTTTCTTTTCAACTGTTTGGAATAATTTGAAAATGAAAGTTAAAAGTTTTCTCTGGCCTAAAGTGTGCTAGTATGGTACTGCGTTGTTGTATTTTTGTTTACTTTGTTTTTTTTATTTGTTTTGTGTGATTCTCAGTTTTTAGTTTCATAAACAAGACATGTATCAACTAGGACTAGGAAAAAAAAGTACCTCATGTTCATTTGATTATGGATGATTGTAAGAATAATCTAAAACCAACTTAAGTAGGGAACTCCAGCTGAGAACTTTACACAAAATGTGAATAAGAATTTGCCTTCAGAACTGCAATTATTGCATTTTTAGTATCATCTATGTATTACAGAGAGATTAATTTATGTGGTTTTACACTTGTTAGATAAGGACTAATATATTTAAATTTTGCCAAATTCTCTAGTTATCATACATCTTTGGCACATGTGTCAAACTCCAGTCCTCAAGGGCGGGTGCCAAAAACTTTTGGCAATCTTTAGATGTGTCTCTGTTGCACCACACCTGAATAGAATAATTAGGTCATTAGCAGGACTCTGGAGAACTTATCTACACAAGGAGGAGGTAATTAAGCCATTTCATTCCAGTGTTTTGTACCTGTGACACATCTAAAAACTGCAGGACAGTGGCCCTTGAGGTCTGGAGTTTGACATGCCTGATCTGTTGGGTGGAGTAAGCTGAGACATTTCTGGTGTTTCATAGTGTTGTGTTGACAGACCTGCTCCATTACACACATAGTGAGACCCCAGAGGACCGGTCGCTCACCGCAGAGCATCCGTTCAGATCTGGCAGTTTCTGTTTGATTGACAGGAAGCTGTACAGTTACACAATTTTTCCTTTTTCAACACTCACAGCAGCACTTGGCCGCTCACTGGTTCCCTAACATGAATTATTATTAATGTAAGATTAAGGCCGGAGGGCACAAACACCTGCTTAATTCCTTAAAGTGTTGATTTATTTAACTACCTCTAAGTTTGGAATACTTTCAAATGAATTAGGCCCTGAAATGTAGGGAAACGTTTACAGCTAATTTCAGTTACTGAATCAAATTATCAGTCATTTAGTTATTTATCTTTAGAGATTCACCTGTAAGCTGGCCAGAGATCAGCCAGGAAAAACCTGATCAGTTCATCCCTCATTATTTATTCTCTGTTTTCTGTTGGATCTGTTGCTACCATATTATAAAAGTGTCAAATATTTATCAACTGTAAAATTCAGTCTGTTGAGCTGCAGTTACATCGCTATGACAACTACCACCCTTCAGCTGATCTGCTGCTTATTCAACAATTGCTTTAATAGGTGATTTTGCATAAACATTGTTGATCATTTTCCACATGTATCCAGCTGGAATGTAATGAAAACGAAGGGAGAGTTCATCACAGTGTGACTGTGGGAGCCTCAGGGATCAGTTACATGACACAGATGATGGTTGAAGTATATCAGACATGACTGCGCACTGATCTGCTTGGTGGTAACCCAGATCTCTGTGTGTTTCCAAGTCGAGCTTCGTGTGCACCGAAGCTGAAGTGTGGAGGGTCAAGATTGCTCCCGTCATCATCCTCTCAGTGATCTAACCATTCATGACTCACAGGCAGTGTTTATTTGCTGCACTCTGACTCCTGCATCAGATGAATCACTGAGGAAAAAAAAATATATTTTCTTATTTTTTGTAAAAGATCTCTTTCATTAAATGTCTGGAACGAATAGGGGTTATGTTTTAATTTTAGACTTCAGCAGTTAGGGATCAACCATCACTCCTGAGCCAAATCAAATCAACACTCTTTTAAATGTTGTCAACATGCAAAATGTGTGTGTGTTCAGGTTGGTCGAAGAACCTGGCTGTGCGTGTTTGACCCGAAGGCCGATGGCTGCCCCGACTTAAAGGACCCTCAGAAGTTCAAAGAGTTTCTTCAGGATAAATATGAGAAGAAAAAATGGTGAGAACCTTTAAAATACCTCGTTTCCATCTGAAAATTGGTTGTTTTATTAACGAATTTTCTTTTAAAAAAAAATACAAAAATGTTTGCTTTTAAGACAGGAAACATTTCTTCCCTATCTGCTGATCAAACGGCAGTCTCAGCTAAATGTTCTCATCTTTATTTGGTTTAAACACAGGAAATAAACATGGCTTCTAGAGCTAACAATATATACAAGAAGCTAAAGATGCACTCACTCTGATGACCTGGCTGTTAACTTTCTACATTATTGAAGGGAGAAACTGTGTTGTTGCTTTGCTTAAATCCAACATATCAGTTGATTACTATCCCCAAAAAATGTTTCCTGTAGAGAGCCTGTTTTGATGGCTGTGGAGACAACCAAGCTGTGTTTACATCCCCAGAGTTCACCCACATTTCCTGCAGAGAAGATCTATGTAGCATGGCTGCATACTCCTTCCTTTTCCTGTTTCACCAATTGGCTTTTCTAAATCTTGAAGGTGACCTGCTCTGCTTCTTTGAACCTAATATTAGGATGGAGCAATACAAAACATGCTCATTATGTTTTTCGCACAAAATAATTCTTAGACAATTAGATTTTAGTTTGCTCGGTTCAGCCTATTTTAAACTCCTTTCAGAATGAGACGTTTTAGGGTGTCATGTCACTTTAAATGCAGTTAGCTGCTGCTGGCCACCTCCCCCTCTCCCCCCAACTCAACGTCTACACTCGCACAAAATGGCGTCAAACAGTAACGCAATTATATGACCGTACATCTTTGAAAACCGGAAGAAGAGCCTCTGGCACAACTAACAAGAATGCAGCAAGTGGTTTCTGGATAACAAGTCAACAAAAACTCTTATTTTCGAGCAGCTGCTGAACAGGGCAAACCGCTCACCACCCGGGGTGCTAGCTAACAGGCTGGGCTTGGCGCGGGTTGCCAGGCAACGACCCACTGCCTGATAATGTGACTTAACAATCACGGGCTTTACGAAACATCTAATTTCTAATCGCCTGGGTCTGTTTGGTTCTGAGACCAAAATGGAAACAGAAAAATGTGCAAAATGTGAAGTTTAACCCTACCTTAATATTAGGCTGTTACAAAGCGTACTATAAGCCGGGTTAATGACACAAACTACGTATCTCCCTGTTTTCTAACAGGCATTTTTCCAAAAGCAAAAACCGGAGGGATGTGGAGGGCCCCTGGAGTCCCGGCGTCCAAGCCGTGCCCTCTTCCCACGGTCCATTATCGAGTCAGGGCCCCTCCCATAATTTGCCACCTAATGCCAGATCTGCGAGGCCACTGGTAAGAAGCAAGAGATGCATTGAGTGGATGGAGACGCTAATGGAGAATCAATAAAAGAAAGGAAATAAAGTGAGAGCAGAAGTGAAAACTGCATGAAAAAGAGGAAGTGAAAGGAGGCAGGACAATTCAGAGAGAGCCAGAAAGGAAAGGAGAACAGCAGGTGAAGAGATGACCTGAATTCACTTCAGTGCTGCAGCAGAGAGGCTGATAGGTTGGGCAGTCGGAGGGCCAGGTAGCCTCCACATCAAAGGCTCCACTTATGAATTATTGAGAAACGATGAAACAGACTCACCCCATCTGCCTTTTCCATTTTTAACTCCCCTTCCTATTTATCTCTTTTCCACCAGTCTCAGTCGCAGCTGCCATCATGGGATCGCGCTCCCACTATCTCACCCGCTGACATGCGGACCGATGCGTTCACGGCCAGACCTTCGCGCTCACAGAGCTTTCGAGATCCCCCTCTGAAAGGTCAGAGGTTGATCCTTCGTGGGAGGAATTCTTTTCTTTCTTGTTTGTGGTATTAGGTTTTATCATATGTTTTTGTTTTTTCTCGTGGTCCAGACTCCACACTGTGTGGCATAGAAAGACAGCGACCGGGATCCCTGTCGTCAGCGCTGGGAGGTCAGAGCCACGGCCCGTCGTTCCCCGCCCTACCAAGACCCTCAGGTGGGCTTTGGTCTCCTTCTACTTTAGAAAAACATTGATCAATGTAAGGCTGTTTGTTCGGCTTTGAAAGTGAAGGAGTACACCTTGTTTTGTTTTGGGTGGGGTAAATATACATGTAGCATCCCACAGCAGTAGATGTGAACACACACATCTACTGGTGTGTACACACTCCACACCAGTAGATGGCGGTAATGCACATCAATACGTTGCTTCCCAACTGCCACCAGAGAAAAGAAAAAGGTTGCCATGTTTCACACTTTGAAAATTTTTTATCTCTAGACAGACTTTATATTTTATACTTAAAAGTTGACAAAATTAACATTAGCTTGTCTGCTAATGCTACTGTTAGCATGCTGATGGCTAAACCCACAAATTTTGAGAAGCTAAAGCTTTTGTTGTTGTGGTAGCCTAATGCGAAAGTGTGAAGTTGAAAATTGTATTGTGAAATTCACAGTCAGTGCCATGATAATATTTCAAACTATGAGGGTTGATCAGGACTGAGTATTGTTAAAAATGCAAAAACAGCTGCTTAACGTCACATAGTAAATGAGTGAACATTTTGATCATGTTTAATATAATGTCGGCGCCATGCTGTTTCTCAGAACCATCCTTGTATATTCTCTCTGATTTTTGTTGTGTCATCATGTTGCCACACTGGGTTTGCTTTTCATGAATCTTAAAACCAAGCAGGCTGCGCGGCTGTCGACAGGAAGCAGCAGGAAAGATGGGGTGATCTGACATGAGTGACGTTTCCCTTTCCCTTCTCTCTCCCTGTGTCTATCTGATGTTTCTCTGCTCTTCAACCTCGTAGCCAGTAGCTCGTTCAAAAACCACTTCACTTTAGGTAAGACTCATTGCTTTTTGAGTTTGTGCTGAGTGGCTGGAATCGATAAGTACTTCCTCTGTGCATCATTTATAATAGATGCCTTATCTGTGGATGTGTCAGTGCTGGCCGCGCCTTACATGCATGTAAATTTACAACTGCAAATTTTTTTTATACAACTTTTTAAATGTATTTTCTCTAATTAACCATCACAAAGTTGTGGTTAATTGGAAAGCAGATGGAAAATGACGCATGGTTTTCAAAATCTATTATGATTGAAAATATTCAGCCTCCAAAACTTTACTAAATAATCTTTTTCTCCAATTCGAGCTGCAAATTGGATCCAAGTGATTTTATGTAGGCACCTCAGCTGGTGTGACGGGAGCAAAATGCTACAATTGCATACCAGGGTCATTGTAGATAGAACAAAAGAGGAGTAAATTTCCACTAAAAAACAGAATCAAAAATCAAAATTTCTGTCATCTTAGTAATTTTCATTTCTCACAAAAATGTCCTTATTTTTTTTCTAGAAAATATCAAAGATTCATCTAAAAATTACTGAGTTTAAGTTGCCAATTTTAAGGTTTTGGAGATCAGAACTGTACTTCTGTTTTGGTGAAACTTTCCTCCTTTTCCTTCTATCTTCTTATCTTAGGCACTAATACGCCGTCGTAGAATACAAACACGCCACATTTTTCAGATTGTTTTGTGAAATAAATTAGAAAACTGTGTACTATTTTACTTCATAATTACCTTGTGTTGATATTTTTCCCATCAAATTGAATTGCAGTTTGTTGTTGTGTTAACAAACTTCAAAAAAAGCTCCAGTGTTAAATAAATATGCTTAAAAGGCACTGTATGTTACAGCAGATGAGCAAAATCTCCTCACTGCTTCCACCCATCTAAATCGCTGCAGACAGGCATCACCTACTGAAATTGGGGTCAGTAATTTTCTTCATCAGTCAGGTTTGCCACTTCAAAGCTCAGGTCTGAGGCCTGGGAGGGTCAAGGAGACACATTTACTCAGGGGGAATAGAGTGAGCTTAAAGCAGGACTATTTTTGGGCCGCTGCGGCCTTCGTCAGCACAAGGCCGCTGATATTTCGCACCTCGCTCCTACTGAAGCTCTCGAAAACTATGTGGGGCGCAGCTGTAATCCCATCCCAAACAAGTGTTCTTAGAAGTTCGGGTATGCCTGCAGAGATAGGGCCTCGCCGACGCTTCACAAACACGCTTCGCAGATGACATCGGAGCCCAGAAAGACGCGGCATGCCTTGAATCAGTGGATTATCTGAATCGGGTCAAGTCTGGTCTCTGTCTCTGGCTCGTCAGCTGACGGGGCGAGAGGGGTGGGGTGGGGTCTCCATGCTAGGAAAAGCTGATACCCAGCATACTTTGCGGCTAGCTGCTGCCTTTCTGCTGTGCTTTTTTTTTTTTAGGTTTAAAGCTGAAAACTAATAACTGTTTCATTCCGCATTCCTCATGCACAGAGCTAACGCTGCCTGCCAGAGATTATCTTCACAGCATGAAAATGTCAGCTTAGCGTGAGATTGTTTTTCTCTGCTTGAAGTTGATGTACAATGAGCCGAGAGCGCATCAGTTAAAAGAAAGATATCAAAAAGAAAGCCGCAGGGTTTAAAAAAGATAAACTATTTCAGAAAAAACAGCAGCGGAAGAGTCAAAACAACGCATTGCAATTTAGTCCTAGTTTATAAAAATAGCACAGTACTTTAGCAGTTTTTAAAACCCAACTTCCAAAGACAGACAAAAATGGAAAAATGTGTGAAAAACTAAGTACACCCCATGCTTCCTTAGCTTTTGCAGATATTAATTTCTATACAACTCAGTTAGGCTGCAGTCTGGACTTTGATTAGACCATTGCAGGACCACATTCTTTTCAATTACAGCCAAAACATTTCTACTTTGCTCTGACTTGCTTCAGGCATAATCATCAGAAATGTTGTGGCTAATTGAGACAAAACTTTGCAAACCGAAGCCATGATGCTATTTTCTTTTTCCACTCTGGCCTTGTGATGAACCACACCTGTTCACCACAGATCAGGGAGCTTGTCCAACTCATGCTGGTCATTCGGGTTGATCATCAATTAATTGAGTTCTTTCGCTCTTAAGTCCAATTAAAGCTCCCGGGGTGTACTTACATTTTCTGACAATTCATGAAATCTATATTTGTTGCTAATGTAAAACTTTCTAGAAGTCATATTGGTGTCTGTTGTTCACACAAAAGGTTTTTAGAGCTCCAAAGGTTGTAGTTCACCGTCATTAGCTGTTGTTTTGTCACCCGCAGGTCGTACAGTGTCAGTCTCAGGAGTCACAGGGCCCTTCAGAGCCTTCCCAAAGTCTCTAAGCGTGGATTTCGGAGGTCTGAACCATCCTCAGCAGCAGTCCCTCCCACAGTCTCTGTCCCAGCCGCAGCAGCAGCAGCCGGTCGGCGTCAGCCAGACGACGCCGCCGGTCAGCGCTTCCAGCAACCGGGACAAGTACGCTGCCGTGTCACAGCTGGACAGTGTCTTTTCTGAAACACCTTCAGCTGCAGGTATCCAATGTTTGTCACTTGCTGCTTAGTAATAAACAGAAATAAACAGCCCAAATAAACAGAAACAGGCCATAGTTAAACTTTGATTATTAAGAGGTCAAAGTCCAAAGAAGCATTTTGCGCTTCATTAAAGGAATGCTAAGGATTCTGGGTCATTTGAGGACAAATATAGGATTTCCTGCACAGCCTTTAATTTTTAGTAAAAGTCCAACATTCAGGTCTGTGTGGGGAAATAGAAACATTTTTGGGGGGTTGTCCAAAGGTCCTGAATGACTGGAAAGATGTTATAGTAAATCAGCTCAATTTCAAAACTCCCATTTCTGGTGATTTTAAGATAATGCATCTAGGATACAAATCTCCACAACTTAAAGGAGCAGATGGAAATTTGTGGAATGTTCTTCTGGCATCAGGGAAGAAAAGAAAACAAAAAGACGGACGGTACAACGTGAACCGACTGATTTATTGTTTATTGTGACAGGCCTATCTACAAATGTGGAAAATAACAAAAAATAAATAAAATAAGTAAAAAAAAATGGGGAGCCCCCCCACCCCCGGTACTGTAGCTATAGTAACATTCTGGGTTTGGATGAGGACTTGACTGCATACTCTGACTCTTACACAGAGGCAGTTTAAGGAGTGCGTGTGATCCAGATTTTGATGGCCAGCTCAGCTTAGTTGCATAACACCGTTACTCTCCGAATGCCAAGACCCGTAGCAGCTGAATTATGCTCATTGTGTTTACTCCAGATTCTGCGCAGTCGGGTTCAAAGGACCCTGTTGGCTCGTTTTAAAGTGATCGGCCGTGTTTGTCTAAATACCAAGCTGGCTGCTTTAATGGATGTAATGCGTGTGAGGAGCCCTGGGGCTTTCCACAAGAAGCCTTGTTGTTGTTGTTTCCCGGGTTCATCTCAGCCTTCTCTGCCTGGCAGGAAGAAGTCTTTATCGATTTTCTGCTTCAGCTCTCTTTGATCCATATCAAGCCAAACTCAGAAATAATTTTATTTATTTTTTTATAATTCGGTTAATTCTTGTTCACTCCACCCCCACAATGACTTACACACTGCAGCACAACAGTTTGAGCCCTTTATCAGAGTCTTACTCACGTTTTAAGGCACTTGATCTTTTAAAACAGGGTTAGCGACAGGCCTGAGGTCATATCTGATTGCTTGTGAAATGCTTGCTTGCAGCTCCACCTAGTGGCCCTCCGCAGTACAGCGCTATCTTTGGCAGCAGGCTCTCGTCCAGTTCCACTCCTGCCAGGTATGAAGAGAAAAGCAGCTTTTATTTCAACGTAGTCGGGCTTGGATCGATCCATGAGGTTTTTATTTTTTAATCTTCTTCTGCTCCTCCGCCCCCAGCTCCCCTGGAGTCGATGCTGTATCCAGCTCCCAAAGTTTTGGAAGTGAGTACAGAGCACAGACCACATCGATCCAGCCCTGCGCTGCATTTACATTCAGCCTCTTTCATCCTAAAGGAGTCGTCCAACACCACCACTCATTACGCTCAGACTTAGAGTCAATCTGAATAGGCAGGAATTTGCCCTGTTAACCCGACACATGGTGAATTATCTCCCCACTCCCCTCCCCGTTTCTCCTTGTGTGTCTCAGATTTCGCCAACCCATTCAGCTCCAGCGCCGGGTCGGCTTCCCAGCAGCCTGTTGCCCTCTCCCCCAGTAACCCTTTCAGCAGCGCCTCAGGAGGTAAGCTTCATGCCTTGCAGGAGCTTTAAGCTTTTGTTTTTTTCTTCACACTTTTGTCACTAAGAAAGCAGTCAGAGTTCAGAGTCTGGCTGCCTGGAGGCAAACGGTAAAGAAGTGATTACTGCTTTAAAACGTCACTGTATGTTGGCAGAGTTGGGTTGTAACTCGTCACATTTACTCATAGTAACGTTTTGGAAAAATTTACTTTTAGGAATATTTCTCTGTGCTGTACTTCTTGCTTTTACTTTGTCTTTATTATGAAGTATTGCTACTGTGGATACTCCACCCACTGTGACTAACTTCACAGAACGAAGAATAAGCTTGTAAGCAAAGATTCACCACACACACCTACAAACACACACGTGCAACTTTTGTTAAAGTTTCATAACTCATTTCTTGGACGGTTACTTTTTTACTTAAGTGAAAATATGTTGAAGTAGTGCTGCTCTTGAATCTACCCGCCTCTGACTGCATGCTGTTGTTCCTATGAAGCATTTCTTTTTTTGGTATCAACCCGTGACCATATTTTTGAGTTTTTAGTCAAATTTTGTAATGAAACAGACAGAACAGTGACACACACGTCTGCGTTGTCACTGCCAGTAACCCGGTAAGGTGTCACTTTGGCGTCTCCACGCTCTTCTTGCTTCTTTGCTCAACATAGAAATGAGAAGTGAAAGCAGTTCTGTGCCGACTCGTCTTCACCCCAGTAATGATGTCTTCTCCCTCTGGTTTCTTCCCTCCAGGTGACTCCAGCGCGTTTGTCACTTCGCCCGCCTCCGTTTTCCCTCCGTCTGCTTCCTTCCCAGGGCCTGCCACCCAGAATGCATTTCACCACGAGTCAGTCACCAATCAAGAAACCAACGGTGAGATTTGCTTTATTTGCTGTCGTATCACGTCTTATGTGCCGAGAGGACCGTGTAGTAAAACCTTTAATCGGGGAAGTACTGTTATTTTGTCGTAAAAACACAAACTTTGCAAAGAAAAAAGGTCTTAAAATATGTTTTTGTTTCCTTGAATGGCTCAGCGTTGAGGAGGAAGCTTTGTATTTCCTCAATATAATGAATTATAAAGAGAAGAAAAACACATTGAGCTCATTAGTTATTCAATAACATTGCATATTTATGCTGCTCAAAATTATTCATACCCTTGACAGATTTAACGTTGTTTTCATTCAAGTGTTTTTTCTGTTAGGGGAATGAGAGGCACCTAAAACATAAAAAAAACAATAATAAAAGTAAAAGATAATAAAAATGGACTTGTTTGTCTTATAAATGTGTTAATTGGTCAAATTAAGGTAATCAAAGTTAATTTATTAAGTTGTAAAGCTAAACAAATATGAATAAAGTGAGTTCGATCAACTTAATTTAATTATTTGTGACTAATTAAGTTGGAGCTGCATTGTTTTTTGATTTTTTTCAGTGTAACTGGATGCAGCTCCGGTTTGGGTCTAGTTTCACCCATCATGTTTCTGTCTCCTGCTGCAGGTTTCGCCTCGTTTCCCGAGCCTGACTCTCAACCCAAAGTCCCTCGGCCCATGTCTGTGAACCCGTTCACGGTGAGTTCGCTGCCCGGAGAGCCAGTGGGGAATCCGGCTTGCTCTAGGAGCTGTTTCTCACTCTGCCTCTCTTGTTCTGCAGGGGAATGTTTACCCCAGTCGGGGGACATCGAAAAATCCCTTCATCTGACCCCTCCTGCCCCTGTGGCCCCTGCCTCCTCTCCACCTCCTCATGCCACGCCTCTCCCCACTTCGCTGGGAACCGAGGGAGGAGTGAACTTGAGGAGCTGCTGCCATTTCAAAGCCTCTGGAGTATTTCCAACCAGTCAGGGAGGGTCGGACCCTCCTCCATCCCGCCCTCCCTGCCTCCTTCTCTCCTCTGTGTCTGTGTTTACGTGTTTGTGGAGGAAAGAAAAACAACAAAAAAGGGTGTGAATGTTACAATGAATCTGTACGTGTGTGTGTGTGTGTGTATATGTGTGCGTCATAGGGTGTTTTTCTGTGACAGTAGGTGCCACCTCAGGGCTCCGTGGGAGTCACGAGTGAACAATGCCTCTTTAATTTTACCCACAAACTATATCACACACACATGTTGCTGCTGCTGCTGCTGCTATTGTGCTTTCATCTCCTGCTTATAAGTGCAAAAAAAAAAAAATATATATATATATATATATATATATATATAAAAAAGAAACACACACCCCTGCAAAAACAGCCCACCGGTAAGGACGTCCTCTGCTTTAAAATCTTTGAATCTCAGCCGGTGGGACAGAGACTTTGACTTGTCATCGCAAACGCCCTGCAAATAATTTTGAACAGCCTTAACAACCTCTTGATGCACGTGAATTAGCGTCTCAAGAAAAGACGATGTGTGTGTGCGTATGTGTGTGTGTGTGTGGAACATTTCTCACTTTTTTTTTTAATTCCTGGTCAAATTATCGATCAGTGATTATCAGTGTTTTTCACTCTCAGGCTGCATGCGCTTATAGGGCTAAAAGGAGATGCTACTGAATGTAAAAGCAAATTTCAGAAAAAAAAATAATAAGAGACATAAAATATGTATAAAAAGTTCACAGCTTCATTTTACTGGACCAAAATGTTTTTTGTTCTTTTTGTTTCTTTTAATTGAGGTGAAAGATTATTTCTTTTATTTTGCCAAAAAGAACAAAAAAGTAAAGAGTTTCATGTATTAACCTCTTTGTAACGACACGTATTCATGTTCATAAAATCAACTTCTTAATATAGTGAGGCTTTTTCTGTGCGTCTGATTATTTTTATTCACACATAATGGAAACATTTTTACCGCTTCAGAATGAAATCTGAAAATTAATCCGTTCATCTTTGATGGTAGAAACGCGTATTTTAGGGTTCCCAGTCATTTTTCACATTACAGTGAAAAATGACTGGGAACTCTGCAACATTGAGCTAAGAAAGTTTACATACAACAATCGTGGTGAAAGTAGTTTTTACCCTCTCTCCCCCCATGGCAGTAACTTTGCTAAACAGCAGGGGGCGGTAGACCGTTATTTTCTGTTTGCCCTCCTGCACAAGGTTACTTTTGGATGCATATTGCGTAACAGCATGCATACTGCATAAGCATGCAGCACCAAGATGGTTCCCGTTTTGGGTGTTTTAAAATATTCATTTAAATCTAAAAGATTTTAACGCGATTTTCCTTTTTTTATTTTTTTATATTTAATAAAAACGAAGGACTGGAGATTCCACTGAGTGTAGAGACGATTTCAAACAGAGTAAATAGTCAGTCAAATGTGATTTTTTGCAATTTAATACAACAACATCATACAAAAAATGATGAACAGAAATAACAGCTCCAAAAGATTTCTAAAGTTGACCCTTGATTTCGCGACTGTGGAGAATTTCTGCTAATTTAATCACTGTTCTTTGGACAGAGTTGCTGAATCTGCAGAGTTCACGCGTCAATATATCCACATTTCAACAGAAGACAGATAGGGACTGTTTTTTTAAAAACAATAAATAGACCAGGATGGACCTCCTGGAAGCGCCAAGGCTGAAATCTTACGCCACAATGGAGAGTAGAAGGGATGCTGCCTTCATGTGCTGTGGGAATCTTTAGGAGTTCACGTAAAAACAATAGTTAGAGAAGGAAGATAACATGCGAAATCACAAACAAAATACTAAGATGTTGGTTAGAATACTGCTGGAAATAATTATATATGAGCTTATTTATAAATGTATAATAAGAGTTTTATATTATCAACACTAATTTACAGTCTGGTGTTAAATGTTCTCAGTTTATTGTGAGGTGTTGGGTCAAATTGACGAAAAAAAAAGGAACTACAAGGACATTCACCCCCGAGCAAAGTTGTCACAACATTACAGTCTACACTCTACAATTGTTTTTGGCAAAATCCCTTTAAAATAACTTTCAATCTGTTGTATTGTGGCAGCATTTTATAAACACGTAATATTAGGTGGTCTGCTTTGTTCTGA
The DNA here is from genome assembly GCA_902982915.1 of Phalloptychus januarius. Taxonomy (NCBI): domain Eukaryota; kingdom Metazoa; phylum Chordata; class Actinopteri; order Cyprinodontiformes; family Poeciliidae; genus Phalloptychus; species Phalloptychus januarius. The sequence continues at coordinate 8,502,660 of CADWAE010000462.1, forward strand.
TTTGTGCAGTGAGAGAAACAAAGCTGAAAAGTTTTGTCATTAGTATCAGATCTTTTTAGTTTGAATATCTACACCTGCTAAGCACACTTTTGCAACACAGTTAATTTAATGTAAAACGGTATGAATTTACTTTTGATTATATGTGCAAATAGAACTGCAATAAATTAAATATAAGACTAGTTATAGATCATCCATCCATCCAAACCCGCTTATGTTTGGATCATTAGTCCATGATCAGTGCTATGGAGTTTGTTTTTGTCTTTAGTCCGTTTCTTTAATAACTGTTTTTATCGTTTTATATTTCTGTATTCTTCCCTTTTAGTTGTTTAAGTTCTCATTTCCCAGGTGAGACGGATTAACTTGTATAAATCGGAAGTTTAATTGTCAGAACTGCGGTGAAGCCCCTGAACGCACCGTGTTCTAGAGTACTACGGAGGAGAGTTCAGTGAAGGGAATTCCGGTTCTTTTTTGAGATCCGAATGCTTTGGCTCAACTCGAATCTTCTGCTCTTTGCTTCAGATCTCCTCTAACTTTGACATATGTCAATGTTCTTATAGCATTTTAGTATGTGTCCATACCTGCTGAAAATGTAAAACACTAATAACACTCCAAGCATAAATTATGTAATATAAATGTTAAAACAGATATCAATTTAAACCGAGAACTAATGATACAAAATAAGGTCAAATCTCACTTCCGAGTGTTAGCTCCATAATTAGTCCTTGGCTGTTCGTTGTAGCACATCTAAGAGAAATAGGTAGTGTGGATAAAATATCCATATGAACCCATTATAAAGGAAAGTACATGACCTTCTGTCAACAGTTTGCTTTATGCAAGTTTTGGCAATGGCCTTTTGAGGTTTGCTCTCTCTGTAGAGCAGGGGTGGGCAATCCTGATCCTCGAGGGCCGGCGTCCTGCAGCTCTTCGATGTCTCCCTGGTCCAACACACTTGAATCAAATAAGTGAATCACCTCCTAAGTGCAGTCAGGTTCTCCAGAGTCCTGCTAATGACCTCATTATTTGACTCAGGTGTGTTGAAGTAGAGATGCATCTAAAAGTTTCAGGAGACCGGCCCTCGAGGCCTGGAGTTGCCCACCCCTGCTGTAGAGGGTCCCAATGATTGTCTGCTGGACCCTTACAATGTGAAATAAAAAAATGTAAAGTGAAATTAAATGTTACCATAACTCATTTCATCCAAGTATCTTCAGAGAGTTGTGATTGTTGGTGATGTTATGGGTTAGAAGGATCTCAGGTAGCAGTCAGTCTTCCAAAGTATCTGATGAGACCTCTGACTGAAAACTGTTGTATGACAATCTAATGAGAGCTCTGATATGCTAACAACCCAATATCCATGCAGTTGAGACAATATTTCACAGTAACATGTCATTGGAAAGCAGTGCTAATCCACTAATTTGCTTTTGTCATTCCTCTTTAAATCTCTGTCTGGCTGTATGGTCAGAAAACCGGTCATTGGAGTAGGGGATGATCGTTACCCATTACGATCAACAAAATAGATGATTTGAACTGCCTCCTTCTCTTTCTGCTGCCTCCTTCTCTTTCTGCATCAATGAAGCCTCTTTTCAACTTCTCTGGGATTTCAGGTGATGCTGACGCTAATCAGCTGGTCCCATTTGTAAAAACAACACACTGTTGCCATGGTTTTTGTTTCATAACAACTGCCTGAAAGCAAAAAAGTAAGACCAAAAAATCTTGCAGCTGCACAGCATTAAAATCAGAGGGAATATCAGTCCAAACATGCAAAACCTCAACAAAAACAGTTACCTGCATAAGTCCAAAATGCTCCTCTATGAGCAGGACTACCTTTTAGAAAATGCTTGAAATATTGTGTAACTTGACTCAAAAGTTTCATCTTTTGAGTCAAGTTACTGAAATCAAATGATTTTTTAAATTGATATTTTAATTGTGCATTCCTGAGCTTAGGTTGTGATGGGCTAATTTCTCGTTTCGTGACATTAGGAACGAAGTGGAACGTTCGCGGAGATGAACCGGCATGTCTAATCGGCTCCGTCACGGAGTCCCCTCAAAGTGAGCGACTGTGCGGCTCCACCATAGCAGCTCCGCTTCGCACTTCCAGCCGCCAGAGAGCCGAGCTGAGCAGGGCCGGGGGTGGGGGGACAGACGCCTGGCCTCCGTACGCTGTGATGTGCAGTAAATGGGATTAACCCGCTCAGACAGCTCTGGGAAACGCTAATAGTAGTAGCGGTAGTAGTGGAGGAAAGAAGGGAGGAGGAGGAGAGGTGGTGTGTGTGTGTGTGGGGGGGGGGGAGCCCCGCGTAAAAGCTGCGCCGCACGTGGAAAACTTGCGCTGCTCCGTCCCTTGGAGAGAAAACAAGCTCCCCCTTCCAAAAAACACGCTAACAAACAGACCCGGGTCCAGACTCGCAGCAGCCTTCCGGATCGACCTCTAGCTCTCCTCGCGCACATGCCTGCTGTGTTGATGTGGAGGAGAGGGGTCAGCGGACCGGGGAGCATGTTTGAATCAGCTCGCTGAAAGTTGCAGGGGGAAAACCAATTCCAGCTGACCATCTCGCCTGCTTTTTTTTTTTTTTGTTTAGTTGTTTCCTTTTTCTTTTTGTTGTTGTTGCTGTTTTGCCTGGTGGCAACCCAAACTCAATGGAGGGCCAAGCGGGCGAGCTGCACGGCAACGAGGACGTGCGCAAGAGCGGCTACCTCCGCAAGCAGAAGTCCATGCACCGGCGCTACTTCGTGCTGCGCGCCGCCTCGGAGCGCGGTCCGGCCCGCCTGGAGTACTACGAGAGCGAGAAGAAGTTCCGTGGCAAGGCCCCCGTCCCGAAGAAGGCGGTGGCGCTGGAGACGTGCTTCAACATCAACAAGCGGGCCGACTCCAAGAACAAGCATATGATCGTGCTGTACACCCGGGCGGAGAGCTTCGCCGTGGCCGCGGAGAACGAGGAGGACCAGGACGAGTGGTTCCAGGCCATGGTGGAGCTGCAGTGCAAAAGTAAGCCGCAAAACACGCACACCGAGACCCCGCTCTCATGCACTGGGATGGTGGATGAGGAGAAACGTGGCAGTGGCTGCAGAGGCGCTCTGCGGGGCAGCTCGGGACATGTTTCATTGGTGTTTTGGGGTAACAAGAGGGGATTTAAAAAACATTACAGCTTGACTAGACAAGTTGGTCTGCGTGGCGTGGGTTCTCACCCTCCTTGACCTTTTTAAAAAAGTGTTTATAAACATTGTTGTGCTCGATTTCAGAAACCCAGCGCCGTTTAAAGAGGTGGCAGGATTTGCCTGAACACATGCCCTCTTAGTATGGAGACCCAAAAGGGCCACAGTCCACATAAAAAAGAACAACTGAAGAAATGAATGAGTCATTCATTTCTAAAGATGCTTTCACAGACAGGCGGTTAAAATCTAAATATTAGCTGTATTTATGTGAATAGAGCTCATGGTTTCTACTTTAGCTTTTACCGCCATGCATGTAAATATATTGGGAACACCACTCATAAATGAAAAAGGCTGCTTTTTCATTTAGTGTTGCAAAAAAACAAACATCCACCATAGGAATGTTTGTGGGTTTAAGTCCTCTACGTCTCACTGAACTAAAACTTAGCTCATTATAACTACTGCTTCTGACAAACAACATATTTTCTAACAGATTAACATTAGTTATGTCAGGATGGCAGATGATCGGTGTGTTCAGGGTTGCTGCGTTACCTGAAGGCCTCTTCAACGGGACTTTGTGGGGATCTGTTACCGGCAGCTTGGCTGCACACTGGCATGTTCTAATAATTACTGTCTATAAAAGTAACTGCAGACCTTCTTTGGTCCTTCTAATCAGTTTAGCTCTTCTTTGTTCCATTGGAGTGAAAGTTTTCTGTTTTCTTCCACATCCTTCTGCTTTTAGTTTCCATTTTGAACGATTTAAGGTAACTTTATCTATTAATTTCTGTGTTTTGTTATATGTTTCCTACTTTTCAATAGTCTTTTTAATGCAAGTACACAGTGTTTTCATCCTTGGATAAAAGCCAGATTTTTGACACCTGTTTTTATAGAATGAATTAATTGCACTGCACGTTGTTATTACTACGAACAACTGCCTTTTGTCTGTGATTGTTCTGGTTGACAATGCTGGGCTGCTAATATTTTAAACTGCCATAAAATGCTGCTCAAGATGAGATAACATAAGTCATAAAAATCAAAATTACAAGACATAAAAATATAAAATATGTGGAAAAAAAAAAAGGTACAGGAATAGGCATAACAAGATAAATATTATCAAGTGGTAATTTTAGTACAAACTCTAAACGCTTGACCTAATAAATGGATCTTTAACTGTTTTTCTTAGAAATACATATAAATAAAATTACCCTCCAATTATGAGCGCCGGCCTGGGTGAATGGACAGAAGCAACCAGTTGGTTGGCGAACGTGTGAGCATGTTTCAGGTGGGGCTCTTGTCATTGTTTCTGTTTCTCTGGGATTCAGATAAGTTATCAGCCTTTTATCAGAGTGAGGCAGTAGATCAAGGCAGACAGCTTCATCACACTGGTCCGGTTTAAAAGACTAGTACAACTGTACATGGCAGACATATAATTATTAAGCAAATACTGCCTACTGTCTGAAAGAGTACGTAAATAAAATGAAAATAACAGTGGACCAAGCAGTGAGCCTTGGGGATCCCCACACAGCTGCTAGCTTTTACTCCTATCTTTTAAATATATTGCTTCAGCGTGTGAATAGTTAATTCAAAAAGCAGAAACAATTTAGATTTATGTTTTAAAAATAATTGTTATTGGATTGTGAAGTTATGGTAGCGCTTCCCCCTCCCAGTGGGCGGAGCTATTGCTGCTGTCGTGAAGCTGATTGGTTTGAAGTGCAGGTTAACCAATCGGATGTTTGACGATCCATGTTCATCGTTTGAACGATTCACTTCAGCCAAAGAACCTGGAAATATAAATGTTATTACTAAAATAATGACATATGCATTTAGCAAGTTATGACAAAAAAAAAATCTGTTTTTTAAATTAGATTTTTTTAAACTAATGTGTTTAAATAAAAACAATGACTTTTAAATTATTATGAATAAATTAATTGATATGCAATGTTATTGCCGTTTCAACACTTAGAATTGTATTAATAGATTTTACATTCATTCTTTGCTTTCAATAAAATCCTGAACATTATTAAATAATTTTGCACGTTAATGTACATTTCTGCATTTATAGCACAAATAATATACAATTTCATAGATAGATTTTTTTTTTTTATGAATAAATTGAAGAATAATGGGGTGCTGTGGTGGCGCAGGGGTTAAGCACAACCCAGAAATGGAGGCCGTCGCAGGTTCGATTCCTGGCCTCGTGACCTTTGACACGTGTTTTCCCCGTTTTCTCATTACCCACTTTCCTGTCAATTCACTATCAAATTCAGGGCCACTAGAGCCAAAAAGAAAAAAAATTATATGTTGAACTAATATAAAGTTTTTGAAAACATTCTAGATATGCAAAATATATTGGTGTTGACATTGTTATCGATAATCATTTCTTTTTGCCCTGTTCTATTGAAATCATGGTCGGTATGAATAATTATTTAACAAGGTGTATGTCCACTAAATTTTGGCGCCCTGTAACCGGACTGCAGCATAGGAGTGTCATCTTCACGGCTCTTGTCATGCTGGTGTCACACTATATATTTACTCTCAGACTCCTGGTGTGTGTTTTTTCCCCTCCTCTGTTGGGCCTCAGCTGTGCGCGAGCTTTTTTTTTTTTGCCTCTGTGTCCCAACAGCTCAAACACACCCTGCCCTCATGTCTTCTGCTCCTCTTTCCCTGCTGATGCTGCAGAATCACACGGTGGGGGGGAGCACCGAATCCAAAGTAGAGATCGGAGATTTCAATAGTAGGCAAAGAAACGGCGGTCAGGTTTTTACCAATCGTTAAACATGTGAAAAAAAAAAGACCACGTTATCCGTGTGGATATTTCTCAAATAGTGTCTGTCAGCCGCAGTGTAAACACAGCTGTCACAGTAGCCCCAGGTCACCTGTTCCCTTACGGCCCGGGCCGTAAGGGACACATGACGCAACCTCAGCAAATCGAAGATATGAGTTCAAGGTGCCTCTCATGACCTGCTGGTTCTCTGTTGTATAAGGAGAGATAAGGAAGCTGATAAAAAAAGACATGCTCCAGTTATTTTCTTCCTGCAGAGCTGCGCAGAAAGTCGCGCAAGTTTTCTGACCTTCAGGAGGATCCTGTGAGCTCATCGTCCACTCCCCCTCAGGGGTTTGTGTTTTAGTGTAAAGCCCAAAAACCACACTGACCTGCAGATCCTCAATCAGGTTACAGGCACAAAGATGCTATAGAAAGGCCCCGTCCAACACGCATAACATTATATAAAGAAAAAGAATATGTGGTTTTCTGACATTTTTGCAAAAAATAACCTGAAAAGTATGTATGTTTACAAAGCTACAATGGGTATTTTTGAGCTTGGCATCCAACAGAGTTTGAAACATTTGCCTGCTCTGCAAAATACTAAATTTCTTAAATCTTATCAGATTCTAAGTTAGATTTAGGTCCTGACTTTTCCTGGACTGTGAACCTCTTCCCCAGCCTTCTAACTGTTTGTTCTTTATCTGACTGTTACAGAAACATATTCCTACAGCATGATGCTGCCGTCACCATATTCACTTTTAGCGAGTCCAGAAATGCAGCATCTTCCTCCTCATGTCCCTAAAATCCTTGTGGAAAAGTGCAAGCTTGACTTCTTCTTGTGCTTTTTCTTTATCAATGGATTTTTTTCAGACAGAGACCAAATTATCTGAACTGTTGACAGATTCTCTCACCTCTGCAGGGTTACCATGTGCCTCATGGCTGCTTCTCTGATTAATGCTGGTCGGGCCTGTTACTTTAGCTGGGCGGCCATGTCTTGGTACTTGTGCAGCTGTGCTCTCTAATAAACCTCTGAGGCCTTCATAGAACATCTGGACTTCTACTGAGATTAAATTACAGTCAGATGGACTCTGCTAACCATTTCCCTCTGAAGGCAACTTGGGCTGGATTATATTACGGTGCCAAAGTAAACAAACAAATCCATGTCACACTTTTCTGATTTTCATTTGTGAAAAGCATGTTTTCAGAAATTTTCCACGACTTGTGTTGGCTTGCCTCATAAAATCCCCACGTAGGATAGAGTGACTTTACTGATGTTTCAGAAATGTCTGCGCACCCTTAAAAAGTCTTAAATTCATGTATCCAAAATTAAGACCTTATTTTACAAAACATTTATACGGCTTCAAACACATTAATCGCAGAATGTGCAGTTTAATTTCGCACATGTAGTTCTTCTTTTCTCATGGAACTGTTCTGTCAGACAGAAGCTTGAGGTCTTCATTGCATTCAAGACAGTTGAGGCTACCGCTAACTAACTGCTAATGTACACTTGCTAGCTAGCAAGCTAACTTTTCTGCGTCTATCATGGCTAAGTACAAATTTTGTCGCCTGTTGGATAGATGTTTGTTTTCGCCACTTCTGTTGCCAAGCCGTATGAGGTTAGGTGCGTTCTGTGCCAAAAAAATAAACTAAAACAAAAGCAAAAATTAAGCTTAACACTACTGCAGTAGGATCCCTCAAACACCCCACTATAGTTATAGTCTTAAATTTAATTCAAGGTGGCATTAAAAATGTATTAAAAAGTCTTAAATTCAACTTGCTGATTCCTGCAGATTCCCTGTATTATAACAGGACAAAAATGTAAGAAGCACAGTTCTGTGAGTGGACGCGCTTCTCTCTCTGAAGAAGACCAATCTCCTCCTTCAGACGTCGTTCCGGCCGCCATGTTTTCCCTTTGGAGCAGCGCTGCTGCCGCATTAAGGGCTTCTCATCCTCTTTGCCGCTACAAGTGTTGTCTTTCTTGCATAACTGAAGCCTCTGGCTGTCAAAGACAAAGAGGCTGCGGCTGGCTGATGCGTAAACTGTGCAGTGTTTTTTTTTCCCCTTGTGGTGCGCACTGCTGCTGCATGGCTGCTGCTTGCAGGAGAACAAGGCCAACGCTTGTCTGTCACACAGGCTCGCCTCGCTGCTGGTGCAGAGACGCGGAGGCGGCGGCAGGTTCAGCGTGTAGAAGAGACACACAGAGTCAGGATTTTGGTCGGTAGCGTTGTTGCTCTCAGAGATGACGGCACATAGTTTCCGCCGCTCCCTAACATCCGATACCTGTGGAGCCGCCCAGGTCAACTTCTGTTAAACCTCCGAGTATCTCCTCGCTTTGGTACGAGGAAGTTCACAGAAAGCAGCTCGGCCTCCCCTGGAGCCGGCCGTAGTTAAACACGAGCCGGACAAAATCCCCCGTTATTTATTCAGCTGAATCCTCTAAGACCCTTTCAGGCAGCGAGTACAGTATCGGGCTTTAGGGCGGCTGTTTGCTCAGCTATTAGGAGGCGGCGGAGTGTGTGTAAAGGTTTAACCTCTGTGAAGCGGGCCGCCTCATGGCGAGCTGCAGTTTGACCTCCACTGGAAAGGAACGTGATAAAGTCCAAATGAGAGCGAAACACTATCATCAAACACACCCACATGCTCGCCAACGTGCCAAAATAAACAGCCTGGCATCAGATAAAGAAGAAGGTTTGATTCACCCCTAGAAAATTCACGACCAACTGTTTGATTATCAGTTATTTATTTGGGTTATTAGACAAGAAGACAAAGTGTCTCACTGCACGAGACACTTTTATCAGTTCAGATGCTTTTCCTGTCAGATTTAAGTTTCTTAATGTTTAAAGCATATTCTTCTATGTTTGAGAAAACTCTGCACATTTTCTTTATCTTGGTTTGCATTTTAGACTCTAAAGGAGTCCCTCTTCTCTCTGTTCAGATCTGGTTTGTCTTCATCCTGGACAAAGTCCTGAATAAAGTTGGATTCATAGTTTTATATTTTGGAAATGAGTCAGATCTGTTTTCTTTAGATGACATTTGTTATGAGTTTCCATCCATGTAGAAAAGCTGAACCAAATTTGAAACTACGTTTGACGGTTTTCTGGCTGCAGTCGGGCCGTTTAGCTTCCTACCTTAAATAGAAGGTAAAAAAAACCTTTTAAATGCTGACGGGGCCGGATCTGTTTTACTTCCCCTTCAGCTTGATTTTGGTCATTTGTTTGCTTTATTGTCCTATGCGTGTTAATAAAGATATAATAATGCTGGGGTTGGTCAAGTCACGGCAAGGCATTTTGCTGGATGATAAACCGTCCCTGAAGTGATTGCAGTGAAACGTAATATTGATGTTTTGAGACCATTTCCAAGTAATATTTTGATAGTGGCATAACAATGCAACTTCTCTCTTTTATCAGCGGAAGATTTTAAGTATATAAAATAAGACATGAGGACCAAAAACAAGAAACAAAATTGATTAAGAGGTCTCTGCAAACAAAATTGGCCTTCAGAAAGTATTAATCAGAACAAAAATTATATATTGAGCTCATTTTAATTTAGAAAGCGGTTAATGGGTTAATTGTTCATTGTGACAGGCTTAACGGGGTTTATTAAGGAGTTTATTAATTGTTTGTTTTTGTAGCTGGAGTTGATTCATTTTATTTTTCTTTATTTTTTTGTTGACCCTGGAGATCTGGACCTCCCTAAGCAGGCTCGTAAAACGTTGCGCCCCGACTGAAGAGCCTCTCATCTCCCTAATTAGGCTGTAATTTCTGTCTCGAGGGTCGGCTGATGGCGGCGCTGCGAAGGCTAATGAAGTCAGAGCCTGGAGCTTTTTTTGTTGCGGGAAGCTGAACCTTCACCGTTAGCCGCAGGTTTCCCAGCTGGAGAGCGGCATCTCACTGTTTGCACCCTGTAAGTTCACAACATCCGGCCCGAGCGTCAGGCTGCAGTGCGCTCCTCCAGCTCTTTGAGTGGATATAGTGCAAGAGGGAAAAAGTCCCCATTGTCCCAGCGTTCCCTGCTTTGTCTCTGCTGCTGCTGCTGACTGTCAATTAAGTGCTCCGGGTTGATGATGGGCAGCAGAGGGAAGCCGGAGGCAGGATAATCCATTTAGTCAATGAGTGCCAATATGTTGAGCTGTAGAGCTACGGGGGATTTTGGATGGATCGTAACCTTTTTACAGCAGGCTGCATCGATCGCTGTCGGTTAAAACGGGCCCATAAAAGTTGGAGGGGGGTGTCAGGAAGTCCTCAGGTGGTCTGCGTTATCAGCCTTGCAGCGACTGCATCTGTACTGCACCCAAACCTGTTACGATAAGCAATAATTTCTATTTGTATGATTTATGGTTTTTCTTTTGAAAACTGGAGGACAAAAGTTTTCAGTGTTGTGTGTAGGTTTCCACCATCCCCTTTTTGAAGGACAGCTTGTTTATAGCGAGTTCCTCGTTCACTTTTATTTGTTGTTTCAGTTGTTTTGTGCATTTATTTTGGATATATAAAATATCTTCCAGTTCCAGAGTTAAAGGTTATTTCCCTTTAAGAACATTAACTTCTGGGACAAAATGTGTCATGACAGAACTAAGTGTGCCTGTAAGATGTTTCTCGTCTAAGCTAACGGGCTAGATTTAGTTTACTGCCGTAGTGTAAATGACGCTTTAAAGGGTCTCTCTTCTAATTTGTTTTGGAAAAAAGTCAGTGGCTGGGGGCCAAGTAGCCCAGTAAGCAGCACAACACAGAGGAGTCCTATTTCCGTGTCACAGCATCCAAAAACCTGCTGAGATAATAAACAGCTGATGTCAACCGCATTCGAAAGCTGCTGTCTGTGGTGAAAAATGGAGCAGGACAGAGGAGACTATAGCCAGTCTTCAGAATAGAGAATGGAGTAATAAAGTTAGGATGGGCTCTGGGTCCGTGGTAGCTTATTTTTTGCAAACATTCTTCTGCCTGTTGGAAGTTTTTTACGTTTTGTCATGTAACAAATGAACACTTTAGTTAGTTTTACTGGTATTTTATAGATTACTAAGTAATGCTCACTTCAGTTACAGCAGCAAGTCCTTTTGGGTCGACCGGCTTTTCACATCTGGAACTTAAAATCTTTGCCTATTCAGTCCGTCACATCTAAAGCATCTAAAGAATTTCCACTGAATGTAGGTCTGGACTTTGACTAGGCTGTTCTGACACAGAAATACTCTTTGAACTAAAACATCCTGGGAGGTGAAATGTCTGCTCAGGATCTTTTCTGTAGCCGCTAACGGGTTTCCTGTGCTGTGAGCTGCGTCCATCTTTCATCATCTCTGGAGGGACGATCTTTTACATGTCAACCATGAAGCTTGATCAGGTCTGTGACACATCTGGAGCACCTTCTTCCACTTGTTTGTTGTTTGTTTCCACACGATTTGAGGCAAACTGTTTCATACAGACCAGATTCGTGTGGTAAATCCTGACAAGAGTTTGCGCTATAAGCTAACCGTACTCTGAACTTCTCCACATCTCACCTCTCTGCTTGTTCCTTGGTCTTCCGGATTTGCCTCCTTCATTATTGTTCTTTAATTAAGCTCTGAGGCCTTCACAGAACAGCTGGATTTAGGGGGTTGAAGTTGACCCTCTGCTTTTGGGTTGGGTTGCAACTGAAGTTTCATATTAAATTTGTCGGCAGGCATTATTTCACTGCTATGTTCTGATAGACCGCGGGGCGCCCAACAGGGCATAGACTTTGCAGCTTCATCTAATTGCTTTATTTCTGTCCTCCGTTGACTTTGCTCTCTTGCTTAGAATAATTTTTATTAACTCAGGACCAGACCAGCCTTAAACTAGGGTTTGGGCATGAGGCAACGGCAATCCTCATCTCGTTTGTGTCACTGATTGTTTCATATACTGAGTGTTTGTTTTGTACTTTACGACTAACACAAACCACATGCGAGATTCACCGCCTTCCTCCCAAAGACAGATGCTGATGTTGAGGAAGAGTTTTGGCCCGGACCAGGAGGGGGATTACCGATACTGGAGATGGATGAAGAGCGAGGAAGTAGAAGCGTTTTAAGAAAAACGGTTAAATGACCGGGGACACATGGCAGCCAGAGATTAAACTAAAGTCGCTGCCTGGAAATCCTCCTCCTCTCTCACAGTTTGCACCAGACTATACTGGGGAGCTGGCACTGCAGAGATATTGGGGGATTGGTAGTGTACACCGGGGTAAAGAATGACGGTTTAGGCCTCAAATATCTCAGTGCTGTTTTTTTGCGGTCTGCTAGCTCTGCGCGTTCGAGCAGTGAGGTCAGAAACATGAAACGGAGCTCAGCGAGCGCCAGAGTAGTTCTCCGTCATTTACAGGCAGCATTAACTGACTAGAAAGAAGTGTTCCTATAAACTCAAAGCATTTAAATTTGTTCTCTTGCAAATTTAAATGGGTCTTTTATAGATTTAAGGTAGTGGTGCAAAGACGGCTTTAAAAAAAAAGACTTCTAATTCCTGAATCCTGTCAAGTGGCTTCAGGGGACCAGCTTCCTGAGGATTTGCGTGATAACCTCAGCAGTAATTAGCCTGTCACTCTGAGACCCGCTGACAACGCTTCAGCGGGCTTCTGGCAGCCTCGGGGGTAAATACGGCACCCCTAATATTCCCTTAACAGTCCCATTCATCTTCTTAATGACTGAAGGCCGACCAGGGGAGTGCACACTCTGCCAAAGCTGAGCCATGAACTGAGTTTTAAAGGAAGCGCTCCAGATCTGGATCAATTTCCACCAGGATTTATGGAAAGTTAGCTGAGAAGTTTCTGCACAATTACGTTTAGATTCCTCAGTTACTCAGTTATCCCCTTGTGTCTTGTGCTGTCGTACTCTATTGTGCAGAAAATAGCAATAGTCAGCACTAAATGGAGTTTTTATGCAATTTTATATTAAAATCCCTACTTATCCAGATTTAAAGGTTACATTTTGAAGCATAACCACCTCACTCAGGTGTTAAATAAAGAGGCTGCATTCGCCACACTCGGATGGATAAACCTATAAGACGGTGGATGGACAGGCCAACAGACTGACAACAAGGAAGGATATATAGACATTAGAGGTATGGATGAGATTCAAACTCTTGATGGGTCGATGGAAAAACTAAGCGGTGGATGAATGTATTTAGCCGGCGTTTGCAACCTGTGGCTCCAAAGCCTAACTAATGTTCTTAAGTATAGATATTATAACAGTAACATTCAGCCATTTTGCTAATCTTTCTGCTTTTTAAAGGTCTTTTACACTATTTTGCACAAATAACATCCAATGGAAGGAATTGTGTCCGCCATGTTTTGGCAAACATTTGTTTTTATTTTATTTTAACAGCTTAAATTAGAAATAAAATGTTTGTTGTTCAAAATCAAAGGTCACGTAGCAATTGTGGCTCTAAATGAGATTTAATTTGCTGCACTGGGAGTAAAAAAGGGGCTAAAAAGTTTGCAGACGGGTGGATGGAGTCTCGGTATCCTGTCTGGGCATGTGTGTGTGTTCACTAACTGGTAAAAGATGGCATTTTTACTTTCTGACAAGCCAGTCACCTATTAGCTTGTTGCTCTAGCTGAACCAAATTGGAAAAAGGTTTCTGTGATTAAGTTTATTTTCGTTCTCTCAGCAGTTTCATTCCATTCATGTGACCCATCTGAAAACCAACCTAGTCTCGATGCTAACTTTCACTTAGAACGCAGCACCCGTAAAGTCTGAAAAACCAGATTTCTTTCCGTCTTAAAGCTTCCTGCCACGACCGCATCAACTCAGCTGCGCTAACCAGTTGAGATCACAGCCTGCCGCGATCTCAAAGGACTCGGCTCCGGGCTGGCATATAAATGACCATGATTAGATGCCAGTGTTGCCCCGCTGGGATGCCGCTCACAAGATGCATGTACGTCTACAAAGTTCATGCTGAAATAGACGTTAACACATGGTGTGTGAAAAGAGCCAATGTGGGTTGTTTTTTAGTTTATTGAACAGGGAGGCGGGGAACGTAATGCTGAAACAAGAACGCTTCCTCAAGGTTACATAAAGGCTGGCTGGAGGTTTTCGCCCTCATGCAACCAGCAAGGCTTCATCAGCGGATCCTCAATCGACCTGCAGGCGTGTTTAGTTTTCACAAGCTTCCGGCATCTGCCTTTGGCTCAATCTCCGGCAGATGGCCGCTTTGTTTTCTGAGGGCTCGTTGTAACTTATAGAGGTGTTGTCGTGCTGCAAGGAAGCTCACATGCTGATAGTTTCTCAGCGGATTTCGTCTGGTTGGTGACCAAATAGAAACACACACACACAAAAAAGAAATAAGAGCTCCAGAGTAAAGCTTTGGGTGGGGGGCATCTATAATTTATGCTGCTCCATGTTGGAGCAAAACCAGCGTTATGTAACCATCAGCAGAGAGTTGTGACGTTTGGCAGAGGAGCATCAGTTTCTGAAAGATCTCTTAAAGTTCTTGAGGGGTTTTAATATTGACAAGAGAACTGACTCTGGATGAACTACGTTGCTTTATAAAATTCAGAAGGAAATTGGTGAAAAATATATGTTTTTCTGTAAATCTTTTCCAGAGCAGCTGCTGCTCCCATTCTTCTTCTATTATCTGCACAATCTCCTACAATCCCCTATGTCTTTGGTCCCACTGAAAGGTCCTCAAATGACCTCTTCCTGTTGCAAATCTCATGCAGAGGAAGCATGACGGAGTGAGAAGTAGCGCATGAAAACACCCATCTAATGCATGGGGGAGTGCCTTCACACACACACACACACACACACACATACACACAGCCACCAATCCCCAGCCTCTCTGGCTTTAAACAAAACATCTATTCTCGGTCTGTTTCGAGTTTCTATAGTGCGATCTTCCATTTTTGCGGGGGCAAACTGAAAGAAGACGCAGCGGGACGCTTCAGGCCTGTCACTTTTATTGTTGCAAGTTGTTTTTGGGGGTGTGTATTGGGATTTTGGAAAAATATTTGTCATGACAGAAGCTCGTCTAACAGGGCGACCACAATGTACGCGGAGTCCCTTGTCTCCATATGGTAGTCATTGCAAAATTTGCAGCCTGAAAGCAGAAGCTCGCACATCCAGACCCAGAAGCGTGGATTTGTTATGCTGTGGTCAAACTACTTTCTGATTAGGATAAGTTATTACTCCATTACTAAAGTACATCCTCTTTCAATTAGAGGGGTTCTAGCATCATAACTTGATAAAATCATAAGGTGTTTGTGGATTAAATGTATCTTGTGCACAAAGCAGATTCTACACTCTTAATTTCTTACACAAAAATTAAGCCCACAGGCAAAAAGTAATGCTTGATGCTTCCGTGGGATTTAGAAGTGAAAGTGGGAGTCAGGTGCAGCCAATCAAAGCACTTAAACTGATCACCATCAGGTGTGAGCAGGTTTGTAAAGCAGGAGTTTGCTGCTCAAAAACCTTTCAACTCTAGTTGAGTTAAACACTCCCACCATCCTGTCACATCACTATGACCGTCATATGAAAGAACAAATTCAACATGGCCAATCCTCTCCCAAAACACACAAACAGCACCAACATGGAAACATCAGTTCTTATCGGCCCAGTTTAACTTATTGAACCAATACTTGTATGTTAAAATATGATTAAAGTCATCCAGTGCCAATGTTGATTCATCTTTAAACCACAATGAATTGATGTACAGTACAGCGGACCCAAAATGAACCTACGACAAATTAACTGCAGAGGCAGACAACTGTCTTTACACCATGACTGTATATGAATCTTTACTTGTTTAGCTGTCAAGAAAACACTTTTCCTCTCAATACCAGGTGCGGTTGACTAATTAGACAGGTGCTCAAAAGTTTTCTGGAGGTTTTTCTGCTGTGGTTTTGACATTGATTTATCCTGGTTGGTAGAAGGATATGTTCAGACGCATGTTCAGTCTGGGAACATAATGAACCTGGAAATGTGGGACACTGAAGGATAGTGGTCATGTTTAAAAATATTTAGTTAGAGAGTTACTTAATCCACCCAAAACATGAGTCACATGCTTTTTTTTTAATGCTAAAATACTTTTCAGGAGACAGATGTTTTGTCTTTTGTGGGTGGAAGTAATTGAGCCTAAACATAAACCCTGTTGTTCATGAGTCCCATGGCATGAGAGTGAAGGTACATTTTGAGGATAAACATCACATGCTGAGCCTCAATAATCTGAACAATACAGTGACTTTAAACCCAAAATATGCACGTAAAAAGTACAAAAAAAAGTAGCTAACCAAGTCCTCAGCCTTTGTTAAATAAACATTTTGAACAAAGCAAGTTGAAGAAATGGAGTGGACTTTCTGTATTCCTGCATCTCTGTGGAAAGCTGTTCCATCAGCTGGGAACAGTTTCATAGAGAAGCTTTTATTTTAGCGCATCATCAGTTTGCTTTAGTTTCAAAGGAGGTTTACTTAAGAAGCATTTTCCATGATGGTTTGCCGGAGATTTTTCCATAATTGTGGCTTTTCTCTCACAGTCATCATTTTAGTGCAGCGCTTCAATTGTTGACTGTTTGGCTTTTCCATACCGGTTGTGGGCGTGAGGCTCTTGAGATGCCAGTGTGCCTGACAAATGGGACCTCAGATATGAGGCCTGCAGGTACTCTGAGGCGGTCTCACAAGCTGATACATGCTGACTTTGTGCTCAAGATCTGATTTAAAATCTATTTCAAAGCCCCAGCATAAGCATGGCACTCATAATAAAAGCCCAACAGATAAATAGTGGTGGCTATATCTGGTAAATTATAATATATGCATGAAAGTCAAACTCACTCTTTGATTTTCTTTCTTGGTGTGCTTTATTTTTCTCTCCTGTAACCTTCAAATGTCTTTTCTGTCTTTGAAGGTAAAAATCCTAATGACAGTGCGAGTTCAGTGGACTATGGAGCACCAAATCCAGGACCTGCATTCAAAGAAGTCTGGCAGGTGAAAGTGTGGCCTAAAGGCCTGGGTCAGGCCAAGAACCTGGTGGGCATCTATCGCCTTTGCCTTACCGACAAGACTGTAAACTTTGTGAAGCTGAACTCCGACGCAGCCGCTGTGGTGCTCCAGCTGATGAACGTCAGGCGTTGCGGACATTCAGAAAACTTTTTCTTTGTCGAGGTGGGACGCTCTGCTGTGACGGGCCCCGGCGAGTTTTGGATGCAGGTGAGTGTGTAACTTGGAGTTGTGTGTGTATGTTGGTTTTTAACATTCTCCAGTTGCACAACTCTAAAGAGCCAGTGAACAACACTGCATTCAAGCTCAAGCCCTATGCACTTTTTTAGGGTTTAATCAGTTGACTTTTATGTGTTGTGTTCTAGGTCGATGATTCTGTGGTAGCCCAGAACATGCATGAAACCTTGCTGGAGGCCATGAAAGCTCTGAGTGAAGAGTTTCGCCAGCGCACAAAGTCTCAGTCAAACTCTGGTCCTGGAGGAGGTGCCACAGCTTCCAATCCTATCAGTGTTCCTTCTCGCCGCCATCATCCCAATCCCCCTCCAAGCCAGGTGGGCTTCCTCCGCCGTCCCCGAACTGAGCCCACCTTAGGTGCTAATGTGGGAGGTCCATTAGGCAGTTCCAGTGCCTCTCCCACACCTAGGCACAGCTTCCCGAGGTCCCGCACCGCCAGTGATGGAGGGAAAAGTGAAGATGGGATAGCAGGATCTACGCCGCTCCACGGTGTAAACACAAATCCTTCTACCAACGGCTCCTGCTCTAACACCCCGATCCTCAGGTCAAAGTCAGCCCGCTCAGTCCCAACCACAGCTGCTAAAACTCCTTTTGGGTTGATGCGTTCTATTTCAACTCCAGCCCCATCCCCATCACCAGCCCCAAGTCTCTCGTCCAGCTCTGGACATGGATCTGAGTTTGGAGGTATCACATCTGCTGGTGCTGTTCCAGGGTCTGGTGCTTATACTCGTGTAGCCTCTCATCATACCTCAGTCTCGTGCTCACCCAGTGATTACGGCTCCTCAGATGAGTATGGTTCCAGTCCTGGAGATCACATGGTTCTACCCTCCCCAAGCCTCCCAGGAAGCTCTGTCAGCACCACTGGCAGCCAGTGCCTCGGCGAGGATGGAGCAAACTACATCCTAATGGGTCAACGAGGTGGTGTCGGCAACAATAATCAAGGCAACTTGATGCCTCACTGCCAGCCTGTTCCAGGAACACCAACTAATGGCTCACTGCCCCAGACTAGGAGAGTACTGCGTCGATCTTCTAGCCGTGAATGTGAGGCTGAACGCAGGCTTCTGAGCAAGCGTGCATCCTTGCCTCCTATGGCCCTGGAAAGACTGGCCCCACACCAGCGCAGAGCTGAGGAACCTACAGATGAAGATTCAGCTGATTATGCCATTATGTCAAGGAGCACCAGTCGGGAGTCCTTTGCATCGAACTGCTCATCTATTCAAAGGGAATCAACCTTAGGCTCTTGTGTAGGGGGAGGAGGTTACTTGGATATAGCAGGAGAGTTAAAAACCGATGGTGGTCCAGGAGCAGTTGCAGGTGTGGACAATGGATACATGTCCATGCTACCAGGAGTCACCCAGCCTCCTGTTTCCTCATGTCAGACAATGACTGTCTCTGTTCCAGAATCTGATTCCAAACCTGCTGATGACTATATGGCCATGACCCCCAACAATAGCGTGTCTCCCCCGCAGATTTGTCCCCTGCCAGTGTCCGACGGCTATATGATAATGTCACCCAACAGCAGCTGCTCCCCTGACCAGCGTGGAAGCCTCTCTGAAGGTGCTTGGGTTGGCAGTGCCGATAGCAGAGCTGGTAGCGACTACATGAACATGTCTCCTATTAGTGCACCTTCTGTAAATGGCAGTCCCCCTCAAAATGAGCACACCTGCCATTTAGATACCAGTTTGCAACAACCGCCCCCAAAGATGGTGTATTCCTATTATTCCCTTCCCAGATCGTACAAACATAATCCCACTTCTGGGCTTTTTGATGATGGGCCTGGACGAGGTAGACGCCCCAATGGGAACTGTAGCAGAGGAGGAAGTGGCAGCAGAAACTCTGGGGTGCATCTAGAGCAGCCAACTGGCAGTTCAGGCACTGGACGGCACCAATCACTCTCTTCGTCCTCATACTCCTCCAGCTCAGCTAGCAATGAGAGTCTCGGAGAGAACGATGACAGGACTAACCAGGCTCTGGGTAATGTGACAACTGGATCTCAGCCCAAAGAGGTGAGCAAGATTGCGCAGAGGCGGGGCTCTGGTGGGTTAACAAAGCAAGGTAGCCACTTTAGAAGCAGACCAGTAAGCTTATTTGTAGATGTATCTAAAGCCAACACTCTTCCTAGGGTTCGTGAGAATCCCTTACCCCCAGAACCTAAGAGCCCTGGAGAGTATGTAAGCATTGAATTTAAAGGGGAGCAGTGCAGCCGGACTAGTGTAGGAGTTGGGCGAGGTAGAGGACTGAGACATGGATCATTGCTGAATCATGGCTCAAGTCACCAGCATTCTCAAAACAGACCGACTCCATGTCTAGAAACCTTTATTCCCCTGTCTCATAGTCCCTCTGCCCCTGTCTCTCCACCAACTCCATCAGAGTATGTCAACATGGACCTTGGCCCTTCACCATCCCCTTCACCCCATTCCAATACCCAGTTAGTTTTTCCGCCTTTCCATACCCCTCCCACACCCCCAGTTCTTGCTCATGCCCCTAAAACCTGCAGTACCCTTGACACAAGTACTGCTAGTCTGTGTCAAGGGACTGTTGAAGTTGCTGAGCCACCTCTTAGGAAAAACAGAGACAGTGTTCCCTCAGTGACTGAGACAGAGTCTCCTACATCCTGTGGAGACTACACAGAGATGGCTTTCAGCTTGAACAACAATACTGCCCCTCGATCATCACCAAGTGTCTCTCCTAAAGTTCCCTCTCCTACAAGAACTGATCCTTCTGTTTCAGTGCTTTCTCGGGGTCTAGACTTCCCTCTAGGCAAATCGGGACTGAACCCAGACCAGGGTGCTAAAGTAATCCGTGCTGATCCTCAAGGGCGCAGGCGGCACTGCTCAGAAACCTTTGTGGCCACACCCACCCTGTCCACCTCTGCTTCTACTTCTTCTTCTACTGCCTCCCTCTTTCCGGAGCACACCCAGGCTGTTGCCCGCCGCCTCGGCTTTGAGAGCATGTTGTGGGGGAACGGTGCCGTCACTGATCCTCCAACTCAATTTCCACTCCCTGCACAGCAGTCACTTCCCACAAACAATCAGACATTATCCACAGAGCAGGGTCTTAACTACATAGACTTGGACTTGGTCAACAAAGAGAGTCCCCACGCTGGCCTGGAAGGTGCCACAGGAGGCCAGCCCCAATCTCGGCTGTTCTCTGTTCTTGGGTCGGGCTCTGTGGTTGGAGGTCTGGGGGCAACAGCTGGAGGGAGCAGCAGTTCAAGCCTCAACACATATGCCAGCATTGACTTCTACAAATCCGAGGAGCTACGAACACATCAGAACGGGAACAAAGAGGGAACAGGTAGGAATTTTAACACTTACAGGTGTAGTTTTCAGATTTCTAATTTCAACTTTAACCCTTTGGATCTGTCTTTGCTTTTTATAAGATAGAAAGTGAAAAGAATATGTCTCTGATCATTGCTTATAATTAAACCATAACTGGCCCCAAGTTAAAATACAGACAGCTGTCTTACTCATAAGACTGTCAATATACCTGCATATGAAACCTAGTTTGGCTCCTCCAGCATTGATTCCCTTTAAGGGCCTTAACCTTCTGTTCGTACAACATTTGATTAGGGTAGGCCAGATCATCCAGTCCTGACAACAATGAAAATAAATCAATGTTCTCAGTTTTATTTCTCCAGCGTTGTGTAATAATGAATTGTGACATCTTTTTAAATTTTCCTATTGGTATTCATCTTTAATCGTCATTTGCTGCTTATATATGAGAAGAATTATTCTGCTCCGATTGAGCCTTTGTGTTTTATTTTAAAAGAGAAGAAACGGCCAAACACAGCAAGTTGTAGCAAAGGTCTTATAGAGCAGATGCATTATTGTCCCAATAGGAAAGTTCTGCTCAATTAGTGAACACATAGCACAAGCCATTTAAATAAACCTACAAGCAAACAGAAATAACTAAGATACACAATGTCCAACAGACAAACTTAACTGCAGACAATGTAAAACAGAATCAACAACATTCTCTGCCTTCCCTGCATACTAATTACTGGTGCAGCATAACATCCGTTCTCTGAAAAAACAAATGACTAAACAATAGATACATAATTGATTAAAAAATGTACTCATCAGTCTTCCCATTGAAGCGTTGCGCTTCCAGATTCAGTTAAGCTGACCCTAGTTTTAATTGACTTGTCTATATAAAATCCTTCGCCGTAAGGCTGGAGGATCGTTGTGCTTTTAAAATCAGATTCATATTACAATGAAACATCAGAAAATTTCGGTTTTTGTTTTAGATAATTTGATCTACAAATTGGGCCCAATAAACTGTTTTTGGCTGCCATCTACAATTTTCCTCTGCAAACCTCCTATTTCTCTGTCAGGTTGGGTAAGTAGCATTAATGGCTGGTGACTTTTAGGTTTTTCCAGTGATTAAATTGAATTTCAGTGTAGACTTTGACTGGGCCACTCAGAGACTTTCACATGCGCCTCATATAGCCACTCCTTCATAGCCACAACAAACAAATGTGGAAAAAGTAAAGACTTTCTGGCATCTTTTTTTTTGTCAAGAAATTGAAAAAACCCCAATGGGAATAATCAAAGGAAGTGGTTGAAAAGAGTATGGTTCCTGCAGCAATCAATGACATTTATGTTTTCATTTCCTACATCTACATCTACTTTCTTTTATTTTTCCGTGTTTACATCTATTCTTACTCTAAGGCACATTTTTCCAACCATTGAAGGACCACCCCAGCTAAACAATGACGAAGCTAAGTCTCCACGAGACATTTCGTCATCGGAGAAACATTCTCTTTGAACCGCTGTCTGCACCAAATGATGGGTACTTTCTAAGAAATAAATGCTTGCAGCTAAAGCAGATAGCAGAGACTGTAAGTGGATATTTGGATTTATATGCGTCAGTGAAACACTTGGTAACCTTCCACACTGGGGCTTCTGTCTTGTTGTTGAAGTAGCTCCGCTTGCAGTCTCATGATTTGCACTGTAAGCTGCACTGGAATAAAGCCACTCGGGAGTTTAGCGGTAAACATTTCATAGCTTGGCTCCACAGATGGATTTAATGAGGAATTTAAGGCATTAGCAAGATATTCATACGGGGGTTGTGGTTTGTGTGTGTGTGTGTGTGGGTATGTGCGCAGGGAAGCTGAACTTGACGGTTGGTTTTTATAGATTTCTTGGATGGAAATGAGCAGTCAGTAGCCCGCTTCCGTGCAACAACGTGTTGGATTTATTGCCAAAGGATGGCTACGTTGGTGAAAGCATGGGGTGTTTTGAAATAAAAATGGTTGCTGGGTCCCACGGTGGGGCCATTTGGCAGCTGCGAATGTCACGGGGCAGCGTGGAGTGGGGTGTTACACATTGGCTGTGAATGTTGAGATGGGGCCAGTGTTTCACTCATACTGCTCTCGAATACTTCTGTACAGCGTTCGCCCTGCTTTCATCCTCTGTGTCCAGCATCCCCCTCGTCCTTCTGCCAATAAACGATCCTTTTGTTTGCGTGTATTTGCTCCAGCGCGCTGGCAGTCCTCAAAAGCGACAAGTCCCAAGACCAGTGGCCTCTCCTGAGACACTTCTCCTCAGCAGCCTATAATTTTCCCCCTTTCAAATGTTGTTTTCCTCTCTCTGCGCCCATCTTCATTTTTTGTTTTTGGATCTTTTTACTGCTTCCCTTTGTTCGTTCGTCACACGGTTTGTCCTCAGCTGACATCTGGGCTGATGGATTTTTGGAATTCCTCTCCTCCCCTGTTTTTGACGCTCGCTCTATTCAACGTTTTATTTATTTATTTAATTTATTTTTTTTATCATTATACAACCAGGCTTCCTCTGCTTCCACGTAGCATTTCTAACCATCCTATTACTGCAGTTTTACAGCTCTCTCAAACTGAGCTCTCGTCCTTTAGCAATCAGCAGCGTCGAGACGCAGTTTTATACTCCCAAAAATGTACAGTATGGGTGTGTTTTTACGATTGCTTGTAATTACAGGGGAATTTTTCTTCCTCCAGCAGCCATAAGCCAGTATAGGTAATGACTGTGTATGTCCCAGGGGCGAACACCGAGGGGGCCGGAGGCTAAAATTAAACCTGGGTCGTGTGCCAGAAATGGTCCTATTAGGTGCTGGTTATGTAATGTGTAAAAGGAACCTCATGGTTAAGATAATGAAGTGAACTGTTTCACTCTAAATGATGCCTGCTGTAGAAAGATATTTAACTTTGAGGCAAACGTTTTAAGCCTGGAATATTTATCCCCCACCACAGGAAACACTGAGCTGCTTTACTGTGGGGAAACCCCTCAAAAAAGCATTAAGTTGTAATTTTATTTTCAGGTAATTTATAGAATTGTCTGGAGATATCCAGATCAGGGTTTGAGAAACAAAACATACATGCATTTTTTCTTTTGTCGATGAGGTGAACTTTACATCCTCTTTACAGGCTGCATAAATAAATCCTAGCAGCTTTGTCTTTGTGTTGAATGAAATGTTCTGAAAAGAATGAAACGTGTTAATTGCTCCTGTTCATTTGAGAACAAAACACTTGACTTTTTTTCTTTTAAATCTACAGCAGTGCTACGTGAAAGGCAGACTAGATGCCGCCGCAGTTCACTTGTGCAACACAGTATTAAATCTGACATAAATTTCGAAACTTGAGTGTAAAAACACATTTGGAATTTTAAGTGGCAGTCCTGTATTTGACCAGTATGTCTTCATGTAGCCACTTAAAAGTGAAATGATAATCAGCTGAACAAATTTGTGCTTTGCAGCTCCGTGACAAACACCCCATTAAGCGCGCTCTTACTCTGCAGAAAGAAGTCTGCCTGTGTGCGACAGATCCGTCTGGCGGGGTGTGTAATCCACGCCGATGCTAGTTTAGACTGACAGTGCTAGTAGTGTTACGTAAAACACAAGCTCGAGGATTGGATGTGACCCCTTCCTCCTCCTCAAGAGGGTTAGGCTCAGGGCACTGTGTATATATTTATATATATATATCTACATACATATATGTTTACGTGTACATGTGGTTGTTTATGTGCTGAGACGTCTTGCTTTATGCTGAAGGCAGAATGCCTCTCTCAGCACAGTGAGTCACAGCCCCGCTCACATTAACGCAGAGTGTAAGTGCATACAGATGTGCAGCAGAAGCAGCAGGACTGAACACGTGGTGGTTAAATCCAGGGTTGGTGGAAGTCTGATTCCCGAAGCGCTTCATGCAAGTTAATTTAGATATTTAGATGTTGTGTTTATTTAGCGTAGACTTTCATAACTACTAATTCATCCTTCAAATATTCTTCTTCTTGTTGGTTTTTTGGTATAATTGATTGTATAGTCTATACAATAGATTATACAATAGATTGTATAGTCTGGGTGGCATAATCATTTTAATATGATTATGTAACTCATATTAAAATGGAAATATGTTGCAAACTCAACGTTCGTTCATTAGCCTTATTATAGCATTACACAACGGGATTTACCCAGACACAGTGAAGCAAAAATAAAGCCATGTGTTTGCATGGGGATGTCTGCCAGGCCCAACAAACTCCATATTCCTCTGTTTATCCTTGTTTTATTCCTCACACATGTATTTAGATGTCTGTGGGATAATTCCACCGAGCAAATCAGCCAACGATCCATTTGAGGGAGCCGGAGCGTGTTTTTGTTGAAGTCAAGGATGCGTCCTTCTCTGAAGTCCGGTCTTGATTTGTTTGGGTGGTCTGCTCGAGAAGGTGATGTACTAACTCCACGCTCGGGAACAGCTGCCCACTGTTTGGGTTTTTTGGGGAACCTTGAAGGCTGTGTGTCCGTCCGCACGCTGCACGTGTAAATGCCGGAGCGCTTGAAGGCTCCTGGCACAGAGCATGTAATCAGATCATCGTCTCATCTTGGTCTTCTGACTCTGTCTGATTATGGAAATCCGAGGGATGTAGGGGTAATCTGGGCTGAGACCAAGACGCGCACACAAACAGCTCTGTGACGGATGATTGGGCTGATGCCCAGCGCTGTTCTAAATATGCAAAGGTCTGTGTGACACGGTGAATTCGGCATCCGGAGTTCAGCAGTAAAACTACACAGCAGCTGTAAATTATTACACAATACAAAATCTCTGCTGTTTCATCAATTTCCCTTTATTCCTTCTTTTTTTCCCTTCAAAATATTAATCATTTCGCCATAAAAAAGCAGTTAAACACAGACGTTTCAAAACTGCTGTCTTTTACTTCCAGATAC
This sequence comes from Phalloptychus januarius, assembly GCA_902982915.1. Taxonomy (NCBI): domain Eukaryota; kingdom Metazoa; phylum Chordata; class Actinopteri; order Cyprinodontiformes; family Poeciliidae; genus Phalloptychus; species Phalloptychus januarius. Next base: position 8,527,918 of record CADWAE010000462.1, read on the forward strand.
CATATAGCTGAAAAACATACCTCGACTAAAGGGTTTCATATCAGTCGATTTATGGTAATTATTGATTATTTTTTTTGTTTTAAATAACTGAAATACTTCCAAACTGGTGGTGTGGCCTTTCAGGTTTCATCCATAATTTCCTCTTGAGCTGCTGTTCTCATTTTGTCCTTTCACTCTGTTCTTTTTTTATTTTTTTAAGCAGTTATGAGGCACAGTGGGGAAACCTTCGACAGCTGCTACACGTTGCTCAACAGGTTGTTGCTAGGTAACCAAAGAATGAGTGAGTTGCTAGGGAACCACAGAGTGAGTGAGTTAGTTCATGCCACCAAACCTGCTGGCCATGAGAGGTTGAGAGGCTAAAGTCTTTCCTTTGCCTACATCCCCCAGAATGCCGTGCGCTTCTGGATTGAAGTTCAGGGAAATTATTGATCGGCATATTATCTGTTGATATTGATCCTGTGTTTATCGCGGTGTATTTTGATGCAGTGTGATTTTGATGCATTGCGAGCTCCAATTCAAATCTAGATGGGATTGAGTTGTCTAGCATGAGAGTCATGTTTAAGGTCACCCCACAGATATAGGTCCAGACTTTGACTAGGCCACTCTGAAACCTGAAATCTGAAATACTTCTTTTTAGCTCTGTCAGCTGCTTTTAGCTCCTAAATTAGTCGGCTCTGATTGAGCCTGTGATCAGCCGCTGAACAAACCTGCTTCTCCGGCTTACCAACCCTCATCTGAAGCAGTGTCATCTTAAGAAGAGCCAAATGTGGTTCTCCTTTGTCTTTCACACTTTGACTGAGTTTTTGTGATCAGAAATATTTCTAATCAGAATTAGTATTTTTGTAATTGAGCAGAAGGTGGAACCACTAGTGCAGCAACTAGTGTGGGAGGGGCTCCGACAGTCTGATTCAAACAGTTTGAGAAAAACCGCTGCGTCTTTCTCTGGCGTCTTGTTGAAAGGAATTTAAAGGGGAACAACAAAGAGAAGGAACGGTTTTATAAAAAAACTCTTTAGCTCGATGCCAGAGATAATAGTATTTCTAACTTATCGTGCAGCTTTATTTTTTGGGTTTTGTTTTTTGTGCTTTAAGTTAACAGTGCGCTGATTCTGATGCAGTGGAAGAAGCAGAAGTGTTTGGTTCTGCGTGATGAATAGAGTCTGACTTTGCAGTGCATGGCTGCTTCATGCACCTTTCTGCTGCTAACCTGACTCATCCTGCTGATTGGAGGAGAGAAAATGAAGTTAGTCTGCGTCAGTCCTGCATGGACTCTTACCGACTCACTTCCACATCACAAATATAAAGGAAAGAAAATGTTTGACTCCACAGAAACTGTTTGACGTGAGTCCTTGTTGCCTTGGTGAAAACCGGTGATGAAACCTTGTGTATTTATTTTTTTCCTCCCTCTTTGTCTCTTTCACTCCTCCACCGCCAACAGATCATCAACTCACTTTGCTTTCGGTTCATTTCCTCCCGAAGACCTCGGATCCCCCTCACCGTAAATTCACCGCACTGTTGCAAAGAGACCGTCGTACATTGTCACACGCACGTCAACGCCTTTTTATCTGCTAATTCATAGCTACCATGATTCATCTGCAAGGTTAAGCACAGGTGTACAAACTCCCTCTGAAGTCGCAGATCAAAGATCAGATGAAACGATTGTTCAAAGACGCTGGTCGATGATGCGATGCGGAGGAAGTTGCTGGACTAGAAAGGCTAACTTTTTGGGGAGGTTTGGGAGTCATTTGTAAAAATAGATTAATCTGTGAGTTTATTTTATTATCCAATTAGGCTGGTGGAGCTGAGCCTCATTAAATTCTGCAAAACTGAAAAAGATAAAATCCAGAAACCAGCTTATTTGCTCTCAAAAGCGGAAACAGTTTCTGATTACATTTTATGTGTCCTGCTTAAACATATTTAAGAACCAGATTTAATAAAGTTTTACAACATTGTCTGACAGTAAGTAGAGAGCGGGTGAAATCATAACTGTGTTAACGTCTATTAGTACTTAAAACATCAAGCAGAACTACCTCACTTCATCTTTTAATAATTTAGAATTGCAGGCAATTTAAAAAAGGTATTTATTGTTATTCAGATTTTGATACATAAACTTACATGCACAACTAATACCTGCTTAACAGGAGTGATAAATGGCACTGACAGCGGCCCAGCAACAGGTCGGGGAGGGGCAACGTTACTTTATGCTTCCTTCAGACGGAGAAAACTTAGTTTGAGCCCTTTTTCTGGTATCCTATTAAAAAGGTTTAAAAATCCTTAACGACCATGTCATGAAAATGTGGTCTGATTTTGTGGGCGTAATTAAAAACCTCAGCTGAAGGCTTTGCATTGTTGAAGGAGCAAACGAGCACACAAACAGCCCGCCGTTATCGGTGAAGCACCAACGGGCGAACTGACCTGGAGCATTTTTAATACATTTTTTTTTTATCTTTGTTCCCATAAAAACCCTCCTCAGGTTTTTGCATTCGTCTGATGTTTGTCAGCCTTTGATCGTTGGGTAGTGACTTCCCCCGAGAGCGCTCCACACTCCTTCAGGCCAATAGACAAGCTCCTCAAAAATAGACGAAATTTGTATTTTCAGATCCAGTGAATCAGAACCAGAGCAGCTAATTTTCAGTAATTCTCCTAATTTCCCTCGTCCTGCAAAAAAAACAAAACATTATTTCTTTCAGTTGAGCTGCCAGTGGAAAGATTCTTTCGCAGGAAGTCGACTTTTTGTCGACGGCCCTTTTTGTTTTTTTGTGCGCGTGTGTTTGTGTATGTGCCCGGCCATCCAAATGATAATTAGGTAGTAAAACCTCGACTAATGGTTCAGTACTCCAGTCATGTTTTGACTGACTAGTGCCTTATTCACATGCAGTTGGCACACATGCGCTCGCATGCAGGGGAGTGAATTGTGTTGGCAGCTCGGCCAGTCCGGGAGGCGCCGCTGGACGGACCGAAGCGTGGGTCGGTATGTGAAGTCTTCTCACTTTGAACCGGTCACTGGATTTGACTGATTGCCAGCCACACCTGTACTCTTTCTCTCTTACTTTTTCTGTTTCTGTGTTTCTTTCTTTAACTTCAAAGTGTTTTAGTTTCAACAACACATCTTGGGTTTGTTTGGTTTACACGCTTGCATGACAACACATAAATCACAGGTCTGTTGGTGGGGAAAAAAAACTCACAAGCGGATCGTCTGGACCACCTTCCAGGAAGCGGGAATCGGCCAAAAGCGTTTCAGCGAATGGATAAATTTCACCTCCCTACCCCTGTCTCATTCACACACACACCTATTTTCTCTTTTGTCCGAACTGTTTCGCCGATTCTGTCTTCCACAAAACCCATCTGCCTGGCGCTGCCCCCCTCTTCCCTCTGCTCTTCCTGCCCTTTCATTTCTCCCCTGCAGACTTTTTGTTTGCCCTCTTCTTTTATTCTAAATCCAGACTTTCCCCTTTTCTCCCCTCTCTTGCAATCATATTCCAAGGATTTTCCACTCGGGTGTGTGAGCGGCACTTTTGTGCAAAATGAAAACACATCGAGGATGATTAATAGAACCAGATTTACGTTTTTCAGATTACAGGACACAGTAGGACAGATCTTTATCTCAAGCTGACGTTTTATTTGTGCTTTGAACATGACTTTGTTTTATCAACCTGACATGTTGGATGGTGTTCAAAAAGGTCAGGGTTGTTTTTTTTTTTTTATAAAGTAAGACTTTGTTTTTAGAAGTGTAAGTGGCTACTACTCAAATAATTTTAAACTTTGTGTGAAACGAGCAGGTGGATGTTCTCTCAGCAGCAAAAGAGAACTGCAGGTTTTTTATATCAAAAGATTTTCATTTGAAGGTACAATAAGAGGGTTCTGCTGCAAATTCTCCATTGGATTTAAGTCTGAACTTTGACTGGGCCATTCTCTTTGATGCTTAAAGCTAAACCACTCCATTCAAGCAATGCTTACAGTCATTGCTTTGCTCCAAAATCCAGTTTCACAGCTCAGATGCTCCAGATAGATTGACCCAAACTCTGATTTTTAAATTCTCTGTTTCTCAATTGTCACATTCGGGGCCATGTTGTTAATTTTTTAAGGTTTCCAAACTGATCTATCAATTGTTTTAAGATTAGTTGGCTGGTAAACAGTTAGTTTACGGTGCACTTTCTGTTGCAGCTTCCTGTTTTTCCAAATCTGTACAGTGCAGTTCTTTGTTATTTTACGAATTCTCATAATAAATTAAAATAATCAGAAAAGAAAATAGAAAAAAATACTTATTTCTTTATTTACAGTCATTCTCAGCTCTAATTGAAGTCAGAGCTGAATTGAGTTTCATTTTATCAATCATGTAACTAAGAGTTTGCGATTTCTTTAAAATATCATTGGACATCAAAATATCGTTCACTTATCTGCAATATATCTACTTTTATTTTTTATGTATTAATTGGGGGTCTGTATTTTTTTAAGAGGTGTCAGAGTAAAGCGTTTAAATACGAATAAAGGCCATACTTTAGTTTATAACTGTAAAATAAATACAGATGTGAAAAAAAATACACATAAAATCCAATGCAAAAAGAAATGTGAAACGTAAAAGTTCAACAGGTAGCATTTTTGCAACGCACTCTTTAAAAATAACTCAAACTATCTGAGTTGAGGAGTTTTTATGGCAACAAAAAAAAAGCAAATCGACACATGAAAACTACTACTTGAAGTGTGTGTGTGTGTGTGTGTACACACACGCTGTGTATCCGCGTGCACTTTCCGGGCGACGTTCCAGCTCTGTGTGTGAGAGTGATCCTGGCTACAGAGCAGCGATTGTGCGCCGTGGTATGGGATGTATGCTGAGCTCCGAGGGAGTCGGGCGCTGCCTTAAAGAAGCGAGTTGCCACCCACCGACCCGCCGGGGTTACTGAGTGCACTGGGGAGGACAGAAGGAGGAGGAGGAGAAGGAGAGAAAAAAGGAGGAGGGAGTTTTTTCCTCTTTTCACACACATTCATTCTTATTTGTGTCCCTCCCTCATTGTGCTCCCTCTCACCATTTACTTCTTCTATTTCTTCCCATCAAACGCCTCTCTCTGCTGCCTCAGGTGTTTGCCACCATCACCACCTCCTTGCTTCCTCTCATGCTTCAGGCATGATCTGTGTGTGTGGCTGTGTGTTCCCAGCCCTGGCATCAATCAGAATCTACCTCTCTAACTGGGTTTGTCTGTAAAGAGCTTAGCGCCGGTGGGCGTTTGGGGAGCGCTAAGCTGATTACCGTCCACTAACGAGACACTTCTCACTGCCGCGCTGCTCGTCTGTGAGGTTGCGTGGCTCGACGGCTCGTATTACGGTTGCGTGAGCTGCGGCGATGATCGGGCGGCGGGCGCTCAGGACGAGAGGAGGTCAGAGTTGATCCCGGGGCCAGGCGAAGTGCTGACTAGGACAACACAGCGGGAATTCAGTCTCCCGCTGATGGGGTCAAATTATTCTCACGGGGGGGCCGCCTTGAAATCCTTTTTTTTTCTTCCACCTGTTTGGGCTTCACTACTAACCTCTCTGACCGATTCGACTGCTTGAATTGAGTTTAGTTAAGCTAATTTAAACTGGATGACCTGTTTTGAGCGACCGATGCGCCTGCTGATTGTCTTTGCTGTTTTTATCATTTCATTTTTAATGTTTTTATTAACAATATTTCCTGATTTGAGTTCAGTTTCCTTTTTTGTTTTGTTTTTGTGCCAGAAGTATTTGGAGAAATTTAATGCTTCAGATATTTAATTTTTTAGGATATGCCTTCAAATGCTTGAACTAGGCCGGATTTCTTAATCTGAACCTTCCCAAAAAATCTACACATTAGAAGTGTATAAAATCTGGGGAAGTTATCCCAAGTGTAACTCACAAGTGTGTACAGAAGAGTACTGAAACTGTTCAGAATCTGTGTTTATGGGCTTGTTATTAAAACATTTCAAAGCCGTTGCTTTGAGACGTAGCATTTTTGCTATAACGTTAAGAAGCGACTGATTAGGGTCCTGTTTATTTATTTAATCAATTTCCATCCATCCATTCCATCCATTTTCCTTCACCCTTTTCCCTTATTGGGGTCGGGAGGGTTGCTGGTGCCTAACTCCAGCTGTCATTTCGGGCGAGAGGCAGGGTACACCTTGGACAGGTCGCCAGTCTGTCGCAGGGCAACACAGAGACACACAGGACAAACAACCATGCACACACACACCTAAGGAGAATTTAGAGAGGCCAATTAACCTGACAGTCATGTTTTTGGACTGTGGGAGGAAGCCGGAGTACCCGGAGAGAACCCACGCATGCCCAGGGAGAACATGCAAACTCCATGCAGAAAGACCGGGGCCGGGAATCGAACCCAGAACCTTCTTGCTGCAAGGCAGCAGCTCTACCAGCTGCGCCACTGGGCAGCCTTTTTTAATTTTTTAATTTTTAAGCCAAAATTTAGTTAAACTAAACTGCTTCAATAAATCTGATGTAAAATTATTTAATCTCTTTTTTGCAATTGTTCATGGCCGCTAACATTTTGTCAAAATTGAACAATATACCACAAAATAATGCATGATAAGGCTAAGCAGATTGTCTCACTGTTGTTTCCTCAAAACCTAAATCTAAACCGTTGTCTTTTGTTTTTGTTTTTAAAAAAGTAGAAAAAAATCCTTAGAACCTTGCCAGCAGCTGCGCCATCTTTGACTTCGTTTGAGATTGCTCAACTCCAGCGGCCTGCAGAGAGGAAGCTATAGGAGGAACTTCCACATGCAGACCCCCTTCAGTTGCGTAATCCTGACACAATGTTCAGCTGTTTGCACAGCGGTCAGGAAGCCAACAGGGATCTTAAAGAAACCAGCGCCTCGGCTGACAGTTTCCAGTGTAAACACGCGCAGAGTTGTGTACGTTGCTACGAGTCGACATAAGAGCCTCTTCACCACCTGAGCACATCTGGGACAAGTTCGCCTTAATGCTCTCGAAGGGAAACCGAGAAAGGGAACACATGGCTCCTCAGCCTGCCTTACGTAACTCACAACACTGCGCCGTTTGAAGCGGCGGAGGTGTTTGCTCACTGCTACCATTACTGGCTCGAGATCGGTCATTAACCTTTAGAGCGCTGCCTCACCTCCGCGTCACCTCCGCGTCAGCGCCGCAGCTGGGCCTCCCTCTGATTGAAAGCGTGTGCGTTTCTGTCTTGTGAATCGCTCAAACTGCAGCGCTTAGCAGGCCGTGTTTGCGTCAGGGTTCTTCAGCGGCCTGGAAAAATCTGTGATTTAACTTGATATAAGTATTTTCGAGATCTGGATAAGTAGGAGACAACGCAAGCGATCGACCACTGTTGCTACCTGCTCAGTGAATACTGCAGGACAAAGACTCGATGCAGTCTGCTGGGTTAAGACAGAAACTTTTTAAATTAGTTTCAGTAACAAACTGAGCTTGCTGCACCAGCTGATGAGTAAAATGAGTTGGATTTTATGTCTGATTGAATTGAAAGTGTGTCAAGATGAAATTGGCTGTAAATTGACGCTATGCAAGTCGAACTGAATTGAACTGAAACTGGATTATGTAAAGGAAGAAAAGAAATGCAGTGGAAAATGGTCAGGTTCTCTAAGCATCAGTTTCTTCCTCAAACTATTTATATATGCAAACCGTCCGTCATTCTGGCCATCAATCCATTCGTCAGTCTGTACATTTATACTTTCATCCATCCATCACTCCATCCATTCATCCAAACAATCGTTGGCTGCTTCATCCATCTGTCCATCGTTGTGTCCATCAATCTGTCTGACCACTCAACCACTGGTTTCTTCATCCGTCTGTCTGTACGTTCATCGGTCATCCCTAAATGTTTCAATATTGTATCATTTATTCTTTAGTTCCTCGAGGTACTGAGACACAATCCAAATTGATTCAGTTATTTTCCAGATGTAGATGAAAGATGGAAAGAAATTCTGTATAAAATTGTCTGTGTTCAGGTTTTATTTATGCTTAAATCTCCCAACCGAACAAATAATCTAAGCATCCAAGTGTGGAAAAATAGTGAAAGTGAAATATAACCTATTTCCCTTAGACACTCTTCAAAAGGGGAAAGAGAAGGAAACATTAAATGTAGTGAGGCAGAGGTCTTTTTTCATCCTATAAGTCAGGAAATGGCTATAAGGACAGAAAATCCTTGTAGTGTTTTCTGTCCTTGTAAAATGAAACAGCAGTGTTTATACTGTTAGCTGCAGCCATACTTTTTGCACAAAGCTGTAATTGAAGAGGCAGTAATGACAAAAGAAGAGTAATTTGAACATCTTTATGTAGCTGGAGTGAAAAATCCCAAGTTAAAAACACAAACATTGCAGACTAGCAAACCTACAAAGCAACCAAACAACAACAAAAAGAAGAAATTATTGATTCAAATGTTTAACATAAGCAGGTGGAGTCCCAACATTACTGGAAAGAAATGGTTGTGGCGTCACGATTATTGGCACCGTTGGGCTTCCAGGGTGGTTGAAGTGCCTCAAGCAGGGCAAATATATTAGAGTTTTATTGCGTGGCACTTGAATTATAATGTGGTACACAGTGTGCGTGCATGTCAAGTCAAATCAGGTTTACTAGTGCAGCACATTTCAGCGACAAGGCAGGTCTAAGTGCTTTACATCATAAAAACATCGGTCTTCACTAGTCTGATGTAATTCAATAAACATTACATTTATTTTGAAATGGCATCATCAAAATCGTCAATACACATCATGTGTTGATCAATGTTTCAATTATTATGAATGAAAGGGAAATCTAAACAGGTGGGCTTTTAGTCTTGACTTAAAGGAACTCGGTGTTTCAGGCGTTGTTCACCATTTATTGGAAAGTTGGGCGGAAGGAAAAATGTTCTGTGCTCTAATTTGAAGGAACTCATTTGTCCGTATGAGTGGAGTAAAGGGACGACATCTGTACATCTACTCAGTATTGAAAAGGCGTCCTATCCAATGAGCCGCTTTATATCCCCGGGAAACGTGTTGCTGTCGCTTTTTCCTCCCCCCCCTCCTCCTCCTGCTCCTCCTCTCCCTCACTCACATTCACCTCTCCACAGCCGTCAACACAATGTTCCTCTCCACTGCAGGCGTCACGGCGCCCTAAGTGGAGCATTAGCAGCATCAAATTGGCAGTAGAGAGGAAATGAAATGCTCTTAACTCTCTTGTTTACTCATTTAGTCATACCTATTCAAGAGTAAACAAGCTGAAGCTGCACATTGAGGAGACGGGGGAGAGGAAGGCATCAGCCTTGTTTACTGCTTCTGCTTCTTTTAAAGTGTCATCTGAAATTAATGAAATTGTTTATATTTATGATGTGTTTTTGTGCCTAAATTAGAAGGGGACAGGGTGTCTGGTTCCGTTTTGGTTCCGTTTTTTTGCTGGCTCAGCAGAATCTGAATATGAATCATTGCGTCCCGTGTGGAACAGAACAGTGATTTCGTCACAATGCGGTTAATTTACTTGAAACAGGAACTTTGTGTCCCCAGCAGCCTCCACCGACCTTTAACAGGACCCATAAATTCATCTGATGCTGGATTTATCGGTGCCCCTCCTGTTGATACCTTCCAGCTTTATTTGTCCTCTTTATGACTAGACAACAAAGAGTGCCTAATAGGAGATTTTTCTTAAATCATTTGATTCAGTTGAAGCTAAAATAATCCTGCCACTTGAGGAGTTCTGGGTAAAACGTTTTTGGAGAGTTTTTTTTTTAATCTTTAATCCAAAATGTTCATGTATTTTACAAAGTTTTGGATGGATCCTAACAGATATTACAAGCATTAAGACATGTAATCAATATTAGTAGATAATACATAGAATATTCAGTATTTAGAATATTTACTGATCTTGGATCCAGAAATGCACAGCATTCTGGGAAATGTAGGACGGAGGAAGGCTTCGGCCGCTCAACCTTTCACCACAAGCTAAGCAAAGCTGGTGGCTTCAACTAACTCACTCACTTTTTAGTTACCTAGCAACAACCTCCCAGGTAACAAGCAATTTCAAGTTCCCCCCAACTTTGGTTACCTAGCAACAATCAGTCGAAGAACTGGCGCAGCAGCAGTTTGAGGTTTCACCATTGTGCCTCATAAATGCTTAAAAGTAAAAATAAAAAATGGCACAGAGAGATAAACAAAGTATCAGTATTTGGCAATATTTTAAACAACTAACCAATAATTATTGATATTGTCTGATCGTCCAATCTTAGTTAATGTCTGTAAACAACAAGTCACCATTTGAGTCACTTGAACTCAAGCTAAGCATGTCTTAGTTTGAATCCGTCTCCATCTCTGTCCACTGCACCTCTCAGCAGTTTCCTCTGAATGCCGTTTTACAGCAGATCACATTTACTTTACATGTCAGCAAAGGTTTTTTTTCCCAACCATGCACATGTGATGACAGTCGGCTTTGTACGGCTAGAGTTGCCTTTTGTTTCGTTTTGGTTTACAGTTCAAGCCTGCAGAAACAATCTGAAATAGGTTGAGGGGTTTTTTTTGCATGGATTCTGTTGCGCCGTTTTCCACTCCTCCCAAACTGCTCTCAGTCTACAAGAATGATTTGTTTGAAGAAATCCAAAATGGCAACTACACACATACTGCCGCTTTTACTGCAGGCGTACAGTTGCCATGTCTTCTGAGTGTGTAAATAAGCAACATGGCTATCATTTTATAGCCAATGACTTCTATTTCTTCCCCACTCTTTTGTGGGTTTCCTGTAAAAATGTTATGTTAAAATTTCACTTTTCCACACCACATAAACACACGCAAAAGAAATTTACAAGTAACTTTTCAGCAAAATAGAAGCTTCTTTTAAGTCTATTATTCTTTAATACCGATTAAAGAAGAACTAGTTTTTTCACATATAACAATGTTTTCCCATGTTTTAAGTGAGACAATCTGTCGGTGCTTTTTAATTCAATATTAAGGAATAACTTACTTTAACATCAAACTCCCACATCTTGCAGAAAAGTTAGTTGTTTGTTATTTTTGTCTTATTCCAAGTGTACTAATATATTGACACTAGAAACTAGACAGAACTAACACATTAATGGAACTAGCATAAATTCAAAAAACACCACTATGACTTTGCTGAAGATGAATGGATGGATGATGGACAGACAAATAAACTGATCGGTTAATTGGACGGATCGATGCAACTTTTAAAGAACACCGCAAGACGGCAAAGTTTGACACTGCATTTATTTTTCCACGCTGCATTTGTTTTTCCTCCAGCGATAAGCCAACACTAGTTGTGCCACAGCTTTAGGAGTGAGGGAGTTCAAGAAAGAGAAGGGTAGAGATCTTCTACGGAGAGAAGAAGAGGAGCTGACAGAGCCTACTGCGGGGTCCTCAATAAATATTTGCTGTGCATGTTGACTAAGTCTCCTGTCTGCAGACAGTCCGACAAACAACCCACTCAATCCCTGCTGCATGCCAACACAGTCTGCATTGATATGCACACACACACACACACACCGATCTGACCCCGCCGTTTGGAAAGCGGCATGCTGTCGAACTCGGTTTGAAGAGAATCATTGAGTTTCTCTGCAACGACGAGGTCCGTCCAAGAGAAAAGCGCTCAATATTTCACCGTGTTAATATAACTGGACCGCATTTCAAAGAAAGCAGCTAAAGACTCACTATTAATAATTACACACACACATCATGAGACCGCAGTGTAAGCTGAGGGGCGTCGCGCAAAAACACACGCTGGCTTCGGAACGCATGCGAAGGTGTCTCTAAATGCGCCGTCAGCAGGCTCACGGTCACTTAGAAGATCAAACAGCAGCTGGAGAACTGGGCTGACCTGACCTGAACTGACTCCGTGTGAGGGAGTCTGGCGCAGAGGCAGGCGACGGAGGAACAAATGTATTATTTAAAATCATCCCATGAGGAGATGAAGGATGAAGATTTTTTTTGTGAGAAGAAAACGTCAGTTTCTGTGCAGAAACAGGCAGATAACCCAGGTTCGGCTGTTGGGGGGGCAGAATGCAGTGCTGCTTCTCTTTTGTGAGAATCTTTTTGCAAACGTGTCTTGTTACATATTAAAGTATTACATCTGCAACCGAAAATGTGCTAAAAAAGGCTAAACATGCTGAAGAGAAAGATTTCAGTACACAGACTGTATTAAAATGAGCTGCTTTAGGAAGGTGTGGGCAATATGGACTTAGAGTTTTATCACAATTATTCATTGACAACTATAAGAATTATTGTTACAAAGCTACTTACTTCTCATTTAGGTAACTGTATAGCTGTGACTGCATGGCACAGCAAACATACACGAATATTATTCCTGAAAATCATTCCCATTTTAAATACGTTCTTTCAAGACTCCACTGTCTTAAAGAAGTGTGATTTATATCATGAAAGTGCACATATTAACCACATTTAATCTAATTTTCTTAATTTACTAGTGAAATACAGCAGTGATGCTTCTCATGCATTAAGTCCTTAGCTCTCAGAACACAATCACCATGTTAGAGCATGGTAGTGGCAGCATCATACTGTGGGGATGCTTTTCTTTAGCAGGACAAATATCTGGAGAGGTTTCCCTGAACTCTGGTTCTTAGGATCCTTCAAGTTTTAGATGTCTTCTCTGAGGAAGGCATGCCACACTTTTCAGATTTTTACTCGTAAATGTTATTAACCAGGAATAATTTAATTAACCCTTCCATGCATGAATTATTATTATTTTTTTAAGATATAAAAAGAGTTGGGAAAACTAATTTTGTAAAAAATAAAAAATAAATTCTAGAATTTTTTTCTAGGTTAAGGATTTGTATTTTTCTCCAAATACAAAGTTATTTGTTAAATACATCACTAGTATTAGTCTTTAGGGGTTACTTAATGTCACAATACTTTTATATTTTCTAAAGTAGAAGTAGGGACTGGATAATCCTGAGTTGCTTTTTCGTTTGTCTGCCATATTGAATTTATTGGATATTTTTTTGCCCTTACAATGGATGGTTGATAGTGTATTGTATGAAGCACTAGTGTCCACTTCAGTGGTCTGTGTGCATTTATAACGTAAAAATCCACAAGAAACTAGCCTTTAGATAGCTTCCCACCGCAGTGACCGCAATGCATGAAAGGGTTAATCTGCTACTTTTGCTTAAATATCCTCTGGCTTCGGGCTTCACATCATATAGTGTGAAGTTTTCAACAAATCCAGAACTGTTTATGTGGTTACCTAGAAAAAAATTCATCATACATTCCAGTTTCTTTTCCAGCACATAAAAAAGGCTCACTTCTATTTGATAATATGTAATTAAATGAATGAAACAATATTAAGTCAGTCGCTGTAAAAGTCTGCCTTCCTGCATGCAGGTTTGAACGTGAAGGCAAATCAAAGGAGCTATATTTGTGGTCGAATATTTGAAGCTCTAGAAGCGAAGGAAACGTTGAAGGCGGAGCAGCTCTCCACCCTGTCCAAGATGGAGCAACAGCTTCTTGTGTTTCGTGGCATTATCCGTGTCAGATCCGGGGGAATCCGACCTTCTGGGAGAGGCCTTGCTTAGAAGTGGAGACCCCACCTGCTCATCCGATCAGTCCGTATATCACCTCTCTCAACATGTGGGGGTGTGTGTGTGTGTGTGTGGGGAGTGTTCTAGTGGAAGAACTTGTGGAGCAACACCAACACAGACAAATCATCAGAGATTGCAATCAGCAGACAAAGAGCCATGTGAGTGTGCTGGTGGTATGTGAATGAGAGGGATCGCATTTCCAAAAAAAACCCACTTCAGTCCCGTCCAGGAACACGCCGTGCCGCGGCAGCTTTCAATACAGTAGCCGGTTTGTGCAACGCAGAAAATACCAACTTTATATAGATCGTATTCCGCTTGACTTTTGAAACTGTGAAGAAAATCCATGCTGCAGCTTGTTGGAGAGATAAATGGAAATCTTTATTGGCACTCAGGGAGCTATTGCGCTCTTATCGTTGGTATTTTGGTCAAAGGTCTAGAGGCAGCTCGCGCTGACTTGGGAGTTTGTTCTTCCCGTTTCATAACAGATGTCGTTTTGCGGAGTCTTCTTCTGCAGCCGAGTAAACAGTGGTGTACAAGTTATTCATTTCCCGTGAACTTGATTGTATTTTGTCACACTAAATCGTTTGCTTTAACCATTTAACGTTTGAAGAGTGCGGCGTGCTTTTGTATTGCGCCTCCACTTTGCTGCGGTTTTAGCTGCAGGTCTGTTGGAGGTTTGTTTCCACCAGCTTCGCATAATTCTGAGATTTACCCAGAATTGTTCAGTCAGGTTGGATGGATGGATCCAGTTTCAACATATATTCAACTTTGACTAGGCCTTCCCAATCCTGCTCTTGACTCTGTTATTCAAATCCAGAATGCCGAAGTGGACTCGCATCTGATACCTGCAGGTCGCTGAGCCTGCAGGCCCGGGTTTAATACTTTTGATCTGAACCATTGATTCTGCTGCCACTGCGGCTGAATGTTTTGGGTTCCTGCAGAAAAGATGGAGCTCTATCACTTTAAAACGTTTGCAGCTTCTAACAGGTTTTGTTCCAGCATTCATATTTCCCTCAACGCCAAAGAAAAACCTCCACAGCATGATGCTGCCACCACCACGATTCACTGTCCTAGTTTTCTGTCACAAATGCACGTTAAATTACAAACTCTAATATTTAGGGGACTTCGAAAAGAACTGGATGTATGACTGCTAATTTAGATGACGATTACTTCAGTAATCATATAGTAACGATTCATCACGATTACTTGATGAATTCCAGAGATATGTGTGTTCTTCACGCTGCTGTATGAGCCAGGAGATTACAGGTCATTTGTCCAACTGCTTAAAGGACCGCTTGTTAAGAAAGTCACTTCTCCAACAACACTCAAATGTAGAGGCAGTCATGGGAAAACTGGACGCAGTTTTCCTGCAAATGACCTCTTTTGCTCCCCCACCCCCTCCGACTCGGCCGCTCTGTCTATCCCTCTTCCTGACCCCACACATTCCTTCTCCTCTGTGTGCCGTAACACACCCCTTGGGCTTTCCCGCTGTCGTATTTGCAGCTTGACGACAACTATCGAAAGCCACTGGTGCTTTCTGTTTTCACCCGATACATCGGCCTAATAAAAGGTAGAGCTAGAAATTACAATGACCTCACCCCTCACAATGCCACCCCATTCAATTCCTAATGATCCACCTACGAGGCTAAATTACATGTAAATGTGCGTTGCACATTCACGCGTTCCCTGTTTAAAAGCTTGCTGCACAGCTGCAGTAGGTGCTGCGGGCCTGATTGACAGCGGCAGAGTTAAAGACGGCACAGAGTGGGTGTGAAAGCATCGTCAGAGCACATACCAGTCGCCTTTCAACACCCAGCAATCTGGTTTCCACTGCAGCTGGCGCGCAGCGACGTATAGAAACGCGCTGTGGACTGTAATGTGACAGGATGTCGAACATGTGCTGCGTTCATCAGCTTCCGCATCGAGTGTTAAATTGTTGCGAAAAGCTGGCAGGTTTTGAAAATCGCCGCTCCTACGTGCGGACTCCTGCTCTTTCTGCCGAGGTGTGCGGCCCCGGTGGCGACTGACGCCGCTTTTGTCTTTTTCCAAACAAGCCGTTCCTGTTGGTTCGGCAAACAATCGGAGGCCCATTGTCGTCCTGTTGGTTCTGTTTAGCTGAGCACTCGGTTTTCACTACCTGCTAAAAATACAGGTTTGCTAAGCACAAGCATAAAGGATCCAAGCGGTTGCTACCAAACTGTTGCTAGACTTTTTTGGGGTGGGGGAAATAATAAACCAGAAGCCAGGATGTGATGCTGAACCTTTCCGAGTGCTTCTGATTCTTCAGAGCTCAGAAATGTCTTCTCTTTGCAAAAATCCCTTTTTTAAAATAGTTTATTTTTATTTTAAATTTGTTGATGTTCATAAATTAGGCAATCTGGGCAAGTTTAGGACGGGATCTGTTTTCTCCCATTTTGAAGAGTGGCTGAGAGAAATAAGCCTCCATGATAATCCCTATTTATACCCCAGATTAAAAGTTTCCAGATGATCAACTTTGAAACAGCGAAGCACAAATTGCCAAAAAGCCTCACTTAGATGAAATTCGATTTTTGATCTTTATCAGAGCAGAATTCCTGCTCATGATGTAAAGATATTGGAATTTGATGCCAGGAAAATTAAAAAGCAGAATGGAGAAAGTAATTATTCTGCTGCCGCTCGCCAGGAGACTCTTGTAAAACAGTTTTTATTCTGGTTGAGCAAAAAATAAACGTTGATGTCTGTGTCCCATTATCTATTTTTCTTCTTTTCTTTCATTCTTTTTTGTGTCCTTTCTTCCTCTCTCGTGTCCTTTTTTTAGTTTTTTGTGTTCTTACTTCTTGTCCTTCATGTTTATCCTCTCTTCCATTCTTCCCATCCTCATATCCTTCCTTTGTTCCTTCTACTCTTAGTTCTTTATCTCCTTGTCTTTTTTCCTTCCTTCTATCCTTCCATGTTGTCCTAACACACTTGTTTCTTGCATCCCACTTTCCTTTCTTATTACCTTCCTTTCTATCCTTCTTTCTTCCCTTTCCTTGTGCCCTACTTTCCTTCCTAATTGAGAACCTCAGCAGGTTTCCACAATTTGAGCCTTCCATACTTTAGCCTTGACAAAAATGCAAGTTATTTTGTACTGCCTTGCCTCAAGCAGACACTAAATGTGGGAAAATTAAACAGTTTGAGCTGAGACGTGACACAAGGAAGAGGATGATGAGTTTTTTATTTGCTGCAGGGATTAGAGAGACTGATCCATCTCTGGCAGTGACTCCAAGCATTGTGAAACCATCAGTTGATGCAGCTGACGCCCTCCGTGAAGAAGCAATTCTCAAACTCCTGTAACTCGGAGACTTTCGGGCGGAGCGTCGTTTCAACGCAGTCGTCATCCTCGGTCGGACCCAGATTCACGAATAGGGTGAAGTCAGACGCTGAGGTCAGAGGGCAACAAAACACGTCCCCCTGACTGACAGACTTCCCGGCGTCTCTGGAAGAAATGAAATGAGGTGACACCGGAGCCGTCCCGCGGGTTGCCAGTTCTCTTCCTGCAGCTGTCTTCATGCTGGATCCCGGCTCAGGTTGCGCTTCTAATCCACTCGCAGGAGAGACGAGTTAATGAAGTGAAGCATGCAGAGCTTTGCACAAGGATCTGTGCCTCTTTGACTTTTTTCCACGCTGTGTCATGTTTCAACCGCAAATTGTTTTTTTTACTGGGATCCAACGTGACGGACTTTAGCTAGACCATTCTATCGCATGGTCAACTTATAACTGTCCTTCTTTTCATCAGCTCTACCCAGCTTCCCTGAATCTGCTGAAGGTGCAGCAGATGATACTGCCACCACCATGTTTCACCATGGGGATGCTACTTTTCACTCACCTTGAATGCATCACATTAGGGAAACATAATTACAAGTTGCATATATTGCAAATATATTGTGGGATATAACTGCTGGATGCAATGGACCCTCGATGTTTATGGGGATTAGGAACAATACTTCAGACCTCCTCTTAAAGTGCTTATGACTTTAACACCAAACATAGGAAACCCTAATATGCATCCTAGCACTACTGCTAAAGCTAACATCAATAGTCTTCCTCATTTCTGCTCTTCGGGTTACAGCCAATCAGGGTCATGGAAAACACAATGCGGCTCCTGGATTGGCCAGTTAATGACATCAAGGAGCATCACCCATTATTATGTCAGCTTTTGTAAAAGTGTTTATGGTTTTTTGAAGTAACACTTCACAGGAAAATCCACAAACATTGACCTGCAAATGGGTGGAGCCGCTGTATTGCGGTGATATCGATTATGATTCACCCTTCGTTTTTTTCTTCCCTGATCCAGTTGAAGAAAAGTATCACTCTGCCACCGTCATGGGAATGGTGTGCTTAGGATGATATCGATTTTTCTTATTTTTATTTATTTTACATCAGAGTTCAGGATACATGGTGCGGTACGTAGTTTTGGTTTCACCTGACCAGAGCAGCTACATCAGAAAGTTTGATACTGATTCTATCCCAACATGGTTTGTGGTCTAAAATGACGTCGTACTTCTTGTCGGCATAAAAGTCCCATTAAATTGTATTGAAGTTGTGGTTGTAATATGAAAAAAAAAAGAGAAAGTTTAGGCGGTATTAATGCACCTGGAAAGCTTTGTAATGACATCTCTGGATGATTTCAGAAGTGAAGTCGCTCACTTGGAAAACTTTTGATTGGAGAGATTTTATTTCATCCCTAATCCTGTGATGATTCTGAAATCCTTCGTTGTGGATCACAGGTCACGGACGGCTTACCCCTGGACTTTGAGGGAGTCTGCATTTTTCACAAACAGGTCTCAGATTGCAGGTTGGAACCACACAATTTTCCGCCTGAATGGGAAGCACAAATCATCTCGGAGGTGAATTGCATCGTTTTCCATGTGAGGTTAGGAGAACTCTCCTTCACAAGCAGCCCGGCTCGCAGCGATACCCCTCATCGCTGGCGCTTACCTCCGTTTCCAATGATGGAGTGCGGTACCTCCGGTCTGCTCCTGTTTCTTTTCAGGCGAAATATAATTTTAGCCAACTGCAGTGACCAGCGGACACAGTGACTCATTTCATGTTGCTCAGGGCTGCCCCGCGTCATGTGGGGAGCTGCAGTGGCAGGAAAATGACAGACTGACACGCTAGATTTACGACCAGAGAACTGGGTGGCTTTCAATTTTTAAAGCAGCCGTTCATCGGAACGCCTCACACACACACCCAGACGTCCCTGATTACACACGCACCCACCAGCGGAGCCAGAGAGCAGTAAAAGTGGCGAGACGAGAACTGCGGAGGCAGATAGTCTTGTCAAACGTCTTGATTTAAACAGTCTGGCTGCAGGAAGAAGAGGAAGAGAAGCACGCGGCCATTGTGATATTGATTTGCCCACAGATGGTGAAACGATTTGAGGAAATGAAGGAGATCGATGTGCGAAGAGCCATGGGAGAAAAAATAAGAAGCCAATATCTGATTAGTGGGGCTAGGAGAGGAAACGTTTAATTGTAGCATGTGAGGCAATCAGCAGCTTTTACTTTCCATTTGTATGAAGTCTTTATTGGGGAAAGGTCGATATTAGGCCTATGTTAGCCACACGATTACGTTGCGATGTGAACAATAAATTACCCTCTTACAGATTTGCATTGTTCTTGAAAGTTTCGAAAAAATATATATCAAAGAAACCCGAGTAAATACAGCAAACTGTTTTCAACCTTTTTTATTAAAAGTTGAAAATTGATTCTTGTGGAAATATCACTTTTTTTGTATTTACTTGACCTGTAGAATCAAGAAATAATTGAAACAGAAGCTGTCTGACAGCATGAAGTATGGCACCAGATCTCAAACAGCAGCACTTCATATCAAGATCTAGATATATTCAAGAAGGGAAGCCTTAAAACACTATTGGGACTCTGGAGAGATCTATTATCGACATGTTGAGAAAACATACAATAGTTGTGTTTCTTCACAGGAATGGCCAGAATTACTGCAACAAACATATTAAGAAGATCACAAAAGAAAAAACATCAAAAATGCCATCGATGGTAGACTACCCCTCCTAACCAAGAGGAACCAATTTCCAGATTTTTGTGGAAAATATTCAGTGGACTAAAAAGACAAAAGTGTAACTTGTTACAGCCTTTATAAAATCATCACCACCATGTTTGCCAATCATCAAACATGGTGGTGATAGTGTGATGGTCTGGGACTGATTAAAAAAGAAAAAGGCTCCAAAAAAGTTTTTTTAGGGTGGCCTAGTCAAAGTTTGTTCATAAATCTGATTGAGGTGTGCTTTGGTATGACCTTAAATAGGTGATTGGTGTTTGAAAACCATCTTCTGTCTAAAACAGTTCATAAAAAAGAGTGAACTAAAACATCTCCACAGTGATGTAAGCAACTCATTGGCAATTATCACAAAACACTTGATGGCAGCTGTTGGAGCCAAGGTTGACACAGGCAGTGTTTAGGTTTGAGGCAATCACTTTTTTTTGGTTTTTTTTGCACAAGTGAGCTTTCAGAGCTTTTACTCAGGTTGCTTTCATCTGACTTTAAAATCTCCGCAAAATCATTTAAGCTACCTGAAAAGCAAAAACTCCAAAAGGGGGTAAATAGTATTTCATGGCCCTGCAACGTCTCCCTCTTTGTGGCTTCATGTCTTCTCTTCGGGGTCCTCCAGTCTCACGGCTTGTTGCTGTTTCTGCTGCAGAGAGGGAGGCGATGTGCTCCGCTTCAGTCCGCCGGGGACCGGCAGGCCGGCTGGTGGCCACCGCCTGTGCCAAAGGTGCGGGCGGGGGGGGGGCTAAATATAGCACACTGCATGAAACTTGGGAGAGAAGGAGGGGTATAAATATAGAGTATCCTAGTGCAATTAGAGAGCCGAGCACTGCTGGGAAATTTTAGGGAACTCTCTCTGAGCTGGGTCTCTTCAGTAACTTTATGATGTTGTTTAGATTGGCCAAAACAGACGGAGTTCCTTCGCCGTGAGTCACTGCGTTTAGCAGAAAGTAGCCCAGTTTAGCCGTTTTTATATTGCTTTTTACCCTGTTTGCAATACAAACTACACAAGCAGCCACTCATTTACTCCAAAATGGGACATTTTAAAACCGTAGGCGCTCACAGCAGCAATTACATTCAAAGACACGTCAATTTGAACATCAACGTGATCTTTAGGAGCTTGTCGCTCTTTTGTAAAATCTGTCAGACGGTATGATAACAGTTATAAGGCATTTTGTAAGAAAAACAATGACGGCATCAAATTAGGGAGCGGATCTGTCAGACGTGACAAAGACGGCACCCATGCAGTCAGAATCTCATTTGGGATCCAGAAGGGAGGAGAGCCTTGAGCAAAAATACTGCAGTAATGAAAAAGTTTGAGGGAAAAATGTAAACGATTATACATCCAAATCTCCTCAAATGCGATCATTACGATTAATGCTGCTGTGATAATCACACAATGCATGTTGGGAGGATGAGACTCTGCTGTTCGCTGTTGTTTATGTCACAGGCAGACATGTAAACTCTTGAAGTGTTTTTGTTTTTTATGCATCTGCTTCACATTAATCTTAAAATTCAGGACTTACCAATTAACCTTCTATGTGGTTATTAGCAGGTTACATACTAAACAATTGGACCTTTTACAAATTGACCAAAGAGGCTTTTTCTGTCTATTTTGTGTTGAGTAAAACTCTGATAAGTGTCACATTCTTTGGAGCACGAATGAGGATAAACTTTTAATGTCTTCGTTTTCTTGCAACTCATATCTGTTTGTTTTAGTCTAGATTTATTGTGTCATCATTCCTATTTGGGCCAAATGTTCAAACTAGCTTTAAACAGTTGATTAGACCTCAAGGCAACGTGTTTGTAACTTTCGTTAAGGGAAAAAAAGCTTTGTGATTTTAAGCAGGAAAAAAAACATTCAAAGCATATATGTGCAATTCTTACTTCAATTATTTGTAATTTCTCATGCCATGCTATGCAGTCACTTTGCCTTCAATAATGAAGATTCCCTCACCTCGACATGCTGGATGCTTAAAGCAACTGAAATGCCAGAGAAGTTCATAATAATCGGATTATTTAGGAGGTCTCGTACGTTGGGTACAAAGCATGAATCTTTCAGCCCAACGTGGCGAAGAAAAACAATCAGTTCTCAATTTTACATCATTCATGCACAATTGGATGTTTCACAAAATGTGCTTCATTTCTTCGTATGAAATGCATTTTTGGACTCTATTTCTCTATGCTTCATTGATGAATGCATTTTCAACTTTCAACATTGCGGTTTTTAGCCCAAAAGTACAAGTTGCAAGCCTTTTATCTGCAAAAATATTTTAGCGCTTTGAAGATCTGGCCAGGGCATCCTCAGATGGCTTATTGTGTGTGAGACTGACAGATGGCTTCATGACACCATGTGATTGTTTTTTAGCCTCTAAACCGGGACTTTAATCCCATCACTGCTGCTGGGGATGTCTGTTTAAACTCTAAATTATTGGTATGGATGACATTTTTTGTGCACACCTGTGTGTGTCCTTTATTTTTTGCACCGCAGTCACGCAATCACACGGCCTGAAAACGCAGCATGTCTGTTCCCTGCTGGCCTAAAGTCAGAAGCTCACATTTGTGCCTGTAGCAGTAGGTGTCCTCGATGTCTTCGTATCTGCTGTCCCCCTTTATCTCGCTTCCTGTCTGAATCTCTCCCTCTTTCTTTTTTTTTTCTGCCATTTTGACCGTCCTGTAAACTTTAGTCTTTCTTTCTGGGTCATTAAGTTCCAAAACCCGTAAGGAGACACTTATATCAAACATTACCCATCGTAATAAACATGATAAATTGTATCTTCTGAATATCCGTTTTACTGCGTGTTTCACATCTTACCCAATTGTGTTTCTTTTTCTTCCTCTGCAGAGTGCTGATGTCAGCGATTCGTCCTCGGAGAGACAATCTGGTATCACTCAAAGCGCTTTGATGCACCACCTTTTCCTCCTGTGATAGCCAATCAGACGGACAGAGCTGCTGGATTGGACGCAACCCTGAAGCACTTTGACATGAACTGATGGAAAATTTCATATTTTACATTTTTTTTTCCTCCTCCCTTTCATCCGGTTGGTTGAGCAAACCTACAGGGATGTGTGCCAAATGATATTCTTAAAAAGTAATTCGCTGCTCTCATTTCATGAAGTGAAAGCCAATCAGAGGACGGTACAGAATGGAGAATAAAGTGGGTTTTTTTGTGTGGGTTTTTTTTTAAAACCTCTAATGACAAAAGAGTGCAAAATTGGCTGAGTGGTATGTTAAAAAAAAGAAAATGTATAAAGTCACATAGCTGCTCAAAAAGTGCCTCATTTTCATATTGTAGCCATTCTGAAAGCTAAAGCTTTGGGTTATGTTGTTTCATTCTTGACTTGATGTAATTACGGCTGATGGTGCTGATAGAGATCAGTAGCTTGTTTTTTTTAACCACCGATGCGTTCATGTCATATAGGATCAATGCAAGAGATTGGAAAGTTTGAGCGCTAACAACAAATCTTTATACATAAAATATTTAAAGTTTCTCTAATTAAAAACAGTCATATTTTTAAAAGATATGCCATCTAAAATTCCAGGCAGAGAGCATTACATCTGCTTTGGTTTTAGTACCGTAGGATCTTTTTTGTGCCCTTTCCTCTAAAAAAAAAAAAAAAAAAATATGTATGTATAATTTGTGATGTGTTTGTCTCTTAAACCTTTTAAGCTGATAATGAGTCACATCTTGAGTTGAAAAAGCTAATTAACATGATCTGCACATTTCCTAATTTTACTTAAATTAAATTTACACCATAACTAAATGTTATTTACCTTTAAGTACATATCACCAGTGATATCTCATCAGTAATACTTAAAAAGACTCAGGGTTGTATTTTCTCTTTTTTTTACTAAGGTGCTAATTAGTTTAATTAACAAAGTTTTTGGGTACTTCTACCACTGCCATTGTTGATGTTTATTGGAAGAAAGGATGTAAAGAAAGAAAATAAGACATTCATCGAGTGAACCCTTTATGCAGAAAATAATTGGTTCCCAGTATTGTCACTTTTTCTAAGTGATGTGAAATCAGCATATGTAATTCCAAAGAGACACTTGATTATGGGTGGTAAAAAAAGAACTGTCAGTAATGCACAGATTTTTGTAAAAAGCATATATTCGTAATTGTATGCCATAAACTTTTTAATTAGGCATTTCTAAGTAAAATTTTAGGACGGAAATCAGAACTTAGAACTATCGCTTAAGAGAATGTAAGACAATTCAACAATCTATTCATTTATTTAAATTAGATGAATCACCTTTAATTAACAAACTCAGGTCTTTACTTTGTTAGATTTTTTTTACTGAGATATTATTGTCAAATGACGATTTGTATTTTCTATTTATTTTTTAAGTGACTTCTCTATCAGACAATTGGCACTCTTGGCTTGCCATACTTTATTACCGATTGGACAAGCACTGAAGTTCACCAAGGTGACACAGTAACTGATGTTTAGCCATTCATAGTTTGATCTGAAGTTAAAATGCCTGAGGGGTGACCAGACCTTGTTACGGTGAGTTAAGATGTATATTTTAACACATGCGCATTGCCCATTTGTCTGTGGGCGTCTAAAACTAAACTTTTCTAAGTTTCTTTGTAGTTTTATAGCAACTTTGTTAGAATTTATAAACAAACTATTACTTCGTTTAGTTGTGTACATGAAAAGTTCTCAACAAAATAAAAAAGTTGCTACAACAATAACTCCAATATGACATGAACGCAAATATGTGTAAACGGTACTAGCAACGTGCTAGCCTCCTTTCCTACTGTGAGAAACTTTAGCTAAGCTGTCATTAGCTCTCTGCTAATCCACGTGTTGCATTTTGATGCTTATACATTTTCTCCTGACTTCTTTTTTTTTTTTACTCTTTACTTTCATATTTGCAGTTCAGTGAGCCATAAATAAAAGTGTTCAAATCCACAGGCTTGAAAGAAAACGGCACTCGTAGCAGGGAATAGTGCAGCTTGCTCGCTAGCTTAAAGCTAGCTCGCTCAGATTAGCATGTTAGCCTGGACATAAATTCACTGTCCTGCTGACCACAGCCGGGGTTAGACCCCCTGATATAGAGCGACGCAATCCCATTAGTGCTATTAGCTTTAGACAGTCGCTTAATCCCGTTCGTCTCAGGATGCTAAATAACAAACAGTACACTGAGCCGAGGACAGTGTCCCTATCAATAGCTATGATTATGCTAGCTTTGTATGGTCAGCAAATATTGATTTTAGCGTCTGTAAATGGGCTAGGATTCGTTTTGTTTTTGCATAAATCTGACAGCTAATTTGTTCTCAGTTGTTAATGTACAGCACCGAACTGTTTTTGGATGTTTAATTAGTCTTTTTAAACTGATCAAAGTGAAAGTGATTTAGTTTCTAAATCCTGCTTAACGACTCCTTCTTTTTCTCCCTTTCCTTTCCTCTTCACTTGCCTCTTTACTTTAATCTTCGCTATGCATAAGCACTGAAGTGCCTGTCCTATTTCCTAATCTGTCCTTCTCTTTCTCTCTGCCCCATTTTAGCACATAGCACTAATACATTTGTCATAGCAGAATATAACATGTCTATTTTGGTGTCTATTTCTCGGCTCTACAGTTGTGGCAGAAAAGTAACTTGCCTCAGTTTTGTTCTGTGTAAAAATGAATCTGTGATCCGAGGACTTGATCATCACGTTGTCAGCAGTGCCAAAACACAGCAGCAGCAAAACTGCGCTGCTCCTGTCTCCGACACCACCTCAAGAAGCAACCTTCAGTTCTCAATTTGGGACACTTTGCTTTGTTTTATGATTGAAATGTACATTTTGATTGTTTTGCATTCTGTCGCTGTTTGATGGGAGGCTACTCTCGTGTATCTCTGCCCACAGTCGGCTCATGAGGCTCGCTCTGAGATAAAGGTCACTGTGGGAGACTTGTGTATGCTTTAACCTTGAATTTGCCTATGACTTTGACTGGAGGCTTGTAAAAAAAAAAAAAAAAAAAAAAAAAAACACAATGCATGGAGAAAAAGAAAAGCCCATCATGGAGATATACAACATAAGTCAGAATACATATGTCTGTTAATATCAATTGGTATGAATTCTAAATAATTCATACCAATTGAAGTGTTTCATATTTTTTGCGGTTATAATCTCAAACTTGAGTGTGTTTTACTGGGGTTTTTATGTACCACACCATCACAAAGGAGTGCATAACTGTGAAATGAGAGGCAAAATAGTTATCAGGATTTCTTACAAATGAAACTGAGAGAAGTGCAGCCTGGCAGGGCAACACTTTGAGGCTTTGCAGCTTTTGAAGTTTGGATCTCCCCGCTTTGCACATCAGGCTGGATGGATGGAGATAACCTGATCAACAGTTTTCAAGTGTTTTTATTGGATTTCAGTCTGGACCACTTTGATACATAGATATGCTTTGATTTAAACCGTCTGAGTTGTTGCTCTGGCAACAGTATTTATGGTTTTCCTGCTTGAAGGGGAACCTCCATCTCAAACTTTTTACTACATGTAGTAGATTTCTCTGCTCCATCGCCATCTTTGCTCCATCACTTTCAAATCAAGACAGATCAGATTCACTGTCCCTGTTCAAGAAAAGCATTCCCACAGCATGATGCTGCCACCACCATGTTCCACAATGGTCAGTTTCTCACCACACACCGAGATTAAATTGCACATGCTGTATTTCCTTACTAAATAAGGACTTAAAAAGGCCAATGGCTGCACTGGATTTAATTTAGGGACATTGAATGATGAATGTGTGTGTGTGTGTGTGAGAAAGAGGAGGGGGGGGGGGGTGTGTAAATGCAGATAACATTTTTATTACATTTATTATGTGGGCGCTACTTCATGGTGGTCTGTCACGTTGAATCCCAAGTAAAACACATTGGAGTTTGTGGTTGTAATATGAAATATATTTTTAAAAAATGAAGGGGTTTGAATACTTTTTCAAGTCACTGTATCTCATGTGTTCGCCTGCCTATAAGTCCACAAACTTTCCCAGACCGGTCACATGACTTTTCAGACTCTACAGCGTAACAAAGCGGCTTTATAATGAGCTGATTGGCATCTGTGGGTGGAATTGCTCCGAATAATTTAGGAAAGAAAAACTGTTTGCTCTTGATGGCAGATCCGACACATCATTCCAGCAAAACCTACGGGCAAACAAATGAGTCGAAACTGTAATGTACTTTGGAGATGTTCTCATATGGTTTCAGCCAAATGCTTCAGTGTACTTTTAGCCTAGAGAAAAAGTAACAGACTTTCTCTCCAACCGGACGATTAGGCTTAATAACGCTGCCCTTCAGAGAGCCGTTCGTGACCTGAGCTGTTCTAACTTGGCCAAACTCCCTGCATTTCCTTGCAGCTGATTGTGGCAAAGAGCTCAACGATCGCAAGGTTCATGGTGGAGCTCTGGCAGAGGCAGGTGTGTAGGTGGGCAGTTTAAGTGGCTGTATGATCTCACTCATTGCATTGTTAGAATTTTTTTTTTAGATACTCTGATGTGCAGAAAAAAAATGGTGCTGCTGCTTGGTCTGAATTGTTTTATCTGCTCCTGCTGCGCCCCCTGAGGGATGGTACTGAATGGAAATATTGTAAAATTTAGTGTTGATGTAGAGCGTTCTACTTCTGTTGCTTGATGAAAAAAAAACTGACCTAAAAAAAACTCATTCAACAAAAGGTGTTGTGGTTATTTATTTTCCTCTTTAAATTTTGTGGCTTGCAGTTGCTTTTCGTCCAGAATATTACACCTGTACGGTTCTAATTAGGGATGCAAGTCATCGACTGAGTTAATCTGAAGTTGATTGATCTTATCGATTGACCAGTGATTGGTTGATAGAAAAAAAACTCAGGTTTTTTTCTTAAAAACTTGAGTTTTCTCTTGAATCAAGAGAGCTGACCGTTTTTTTCCTTTAGCATAAAGGCCTAATGTTTTCATAATGTTGGATTTTTAAAAAATGATTAAATATTAAAAATTTATCACGTGTATTAAATACTGACTAAATAAACAGAATATTGTGGTTTTGTTACATTATTAAACGTAACAAAACAGTAACTAATTAAAAATAATAAGAATATAGTAAAATTTAGTTTTCGTTAAACACTTAATTCCCCATGAGAATAGAAATGTTCATACTGGACTGTAAGTGGAAATGTTGAAACGTCATTTCATGAAGGGATTTAACTCACAACAGTCCTCAAAATCAACTCTGCTTATTGGCATCATGGTTTTTCCATCAAGTTACAATTTTTCTCTTGCATTCCTTCTATGTTTCCAACATTATCTCCACTTTCTTAGCAAGTCAGTCATTTTTGAGTGAGAAGTTGCTGATATGCAGTTTAAAGAGTTTATCAATATTTCAAAACAGAACCGCATAAAGTACATTTTGCATCCCACAACGGACTCTGTTTGGTCCGTTTCTCTTTTCCTTTCTGGTATGATCCCGCCATCATTATTTCTGTATCAACTGACTCCATTTAAAGATGTTGGTGCGCTCTTGTGGGTGGCAATCAAACTACAACACTAAGAGAAGGTCCAAAGTGGAACCTTCTCGGTTTATTAGATTTTAATCTAATAAACCATTAAATGACAATCGTAAGTCGATTAATTTTTTTGCATCCCTAAGTAACAATGGGTCAGTGCTGTGGAAAACTATTTACTCCTTTGCCTGATCTGTTTTTTGAAGAAAATGTTTTTTGTTTTTAAAGCAAAATCATTAACATCTTTCCTTCTGGAACGGGTCAATTTCTAAAGGGTCTTCAGAAAATATCAGTCATTATCCACAAAAGGAGAAAACATGCAGCCCAGTTGGACAAGAGAGGCCTGAGATTAATCCAAGAGTTCATGGAAGAATCCAGATTAATATTTAATGCACTGAAGGTCTCATTTCATCAGTTCAAGTCATAATTCAGCAATAAGAAAGAAACGGATCAAACAGGACGGTCATGAAAGCCCCAAGGCTAAGACCACTACTGATTAAAAAAACAAAGCTCCAGCTCACGTTTACCAAATAACATCCCGATTATCCCAAATTTGAAAAAATAGCCAAAACTAAAACATTACTTTGTCTTGTGAGTAAAGAAGAGAGTTCTGGTAGAAGTGTGTCCCGCTACACGTGGACATTCATATTCAGAAATATGTAAAATTGACAGTATTTCATAAAAAAGACCAGTGTACCAACTAAAATCACAGTTTTCACAGTGCCAACGTTGCAACATTGCATTTACAACTCACTGGTTGGATGCATAATTTAGTAGTGCTCTCAGATTCTGCATGCCAGTAACGTATTGGGCTAATTGAATTTAACTCTTGACTGTCCTGGCCGCCCATATGGTTGTAATTTTTCAGAGATGCTACTGTACATAAAAACTATAATGAATGGTTGTTTTGCTGCTTTAGGACTCATAGACTGATGAAACAGAAGCAGTTCATCTGGAACTGCTTTAGATTGCAGAATAAGTTGCTGTTTGGGGACTTTGAACCTGCTTCATGTTGTCAGACAGGTTCTGTTTGAATGATTTCTTCATTTCAGGAGTCAAGGCTGTGAAACTGAACTCAGTTGTGATAAATAAATCGCTGCTATTTCATTATTTAACAGGTGAACAAAACAAATACCTGGTTGGGTTGGTTAGTTTCTGTAGTTACTCAGGTTATCTTTGTCTGATAATAAAATTAGTTCTGAAACTAAACTGAAGTAATGTGTAAGCAGGAAAACACTTCTTTTTTATTTTTTTGTTTTA
Organism: Phalloptychus januarius; assembly: GCA_902982915.1. Classification (NCBI taxonomy): domain Eukaryota; kingdom Metazoa; phylum Chordata; class Actinopteri; order Cyprinodontiformes; family Poeciliidae; genus Phalloptychus; species Phalloptychus januarius. The sequence continues at coordinate 8,557,195 of CADWAE010000462.1, forward strand.
CAGCTGTCTGGTCAGACTGGCTGCTAATTTAAGGCCTATAATTGTGAATTACTGTTAAAAACTAACAGAACAACAACAGAGCAGCGGGCTGGAGGGGAGAGGATGAGGAGCAGACGTCTCCTTATAGGAAGGGAAGTGTGAACATCTGCATGAAGCAGCACAGCCACAGAGGGACGCGTATATCCCACCACCACAGCACAGATGTCCCACTGTAATGTGGAAAACAAAATGGCCTGATTGTTTTATTTGTTTTTGACGAGTCTTTTGAACTCTGTTAGTCACACCAGCCACTCCCGCAGATAAGATCGTTTTCACTCCAGCCTGGCAGGTCGCCACAGGTTTTAATCACTCGCCCCCAAAAGGGAATTTAACACCTTCCACATGCCTTATTTGACACCGGCTAACTTAAATAAGCCTTTTTTTTTTCCAAAGTTGCATGGGATCTTGTATCGCTCTCGCCCACAGATGGTAATTGAACCTAAGCTGGGAGTGATTGTATACCGCACTGCAGGAATAATTAGAAACGAGGACACACAGGCAGCTCACACCTGCAGATGCTCCCACTTCCCCTCATTGCTGCTTTGTGCGGACGATAAACAGGCTTTTAGCACCTGTACGACACACACACACCTGACGGCGACTGAAGCCTCTCATCTCCTGTTTTACGATCTCGTCTTGCTTTAACTTTTGCTCTGCCAACTTATGTGTTAGACGGCGGAGTCCCCCCGGGGGGATTTCAAGCCCTACTTTTAATAGTTTTCCTCCCCTCTTTTTTTTTTTTTTTTTACATCATGGGATCACACAAGAATTAGTGAATGAATTTCAACTTTATCAGCAGGAATGCTCCTCGTGATACTTTTTCAAGTGTGCAGAATGTTTAAGTGAGTTTATTGAGGGGAAATAGACAGTCTTTTTTCAACCTACTTTAACATCTGAGTCGTGCTGTGCTTTAATGGCTGCAAGGACAAATGCGGCAAAAATGATTCAGCGGCTTTCTTCAACATCTGCAGTTTTTATTATGCTTCAACTACACACTTAAATGTATTTTAACAGGACTTTAGTGAGTTGTGCAGTGGGAGGAAAATGAAAAGTGGTGTTAAACATCTCAGGAATATGAATCTGAAAAGACGGTTGCGTATCAGTCCCCTATAATTTTGTACTTTGCAGCACTTTTCCATGCAATTGCAGCTGCAGATTGTTGCAGATAGTTTTGTTTTGCACATCCACAGCTCAAGGTCAGACAGATTGGACACAAAGCACTTGTAAGCAGCTGTTTTAAAGGTTCTAATTTGGATTTAGGCCTGGACTTTGACTAGCCTAATATGAAATGAACAATTATTTATGAACGTCAGATTCTCCTGATGGACATAGATAATACTCAGATTTTTATTGGTTAAAACGGTTATGTAAACAAATCAGCTTATTCTTCCATTTCAATGTAAATCACCACTTTGTGTCATTCCGCAGAAAATCCTGAGTGCGAGGTTGGATTGAGACAAAATGAGAAAGATCCAAATGAGCGAATGTTTTTGCACTGCACTGTATAAGAAGAAGAAAAAGAAAAGAAATGCAGATTGGCAGAAAAATGGGCACAGATGCCATCTAGTTGTCGTGGTGACGGGCTCGCCTCAGCTGAGGTGACAACGTCTCCGTCCAAGAAAGAGGAGCAAAAGGAAGCAGAGGAAGGATGCTGGACGGTGGCCAAGGTAAAAGGACGTGGAGTTCATTCACAGAGAGGGTGAGCTGGCCTCGGGCCAACAGATGGACCCGCTGCCCTATCATCTCCTCATCCAGATGGGATGGTTTTCTTTTCTTTTTTTTTCAGCTCTGTGCAAAGATTTACACAACTAACGAAGGACGATTTGAAAGCTATCCTAAAAACAGGTTCACGCACTTACTGAAAGCCAAATATTAGAGGGTCCATAATTTTTGCGTCTTTAACGAGACATCTTTCACGATTCAACAGACAAACAAATCTGTCAGGAGGAAATGTAAAAGGTCAACAGTAATCAGGTTGCATGAACACGTTTTGTTTCAGCATTCAGTCTTTGGTAGTTTATGAGTGTGCAGCATCTCGACTTGACAATGTTTGCAGATTCCGCTTTGCAAGATTCCCCACGTTTATCAAATTATCCACAACCATCTTCAGAAGAGCAAACAGGCTTAACATTTCTTCTGGCAAAACTACTTATTGAGTTGAATGAAATCCCTACTTATTTCTCAGCTTTCTAGCAGACAATTCAGAATTTCACCCAGAAAGGAAAAACAAAAAAACCCCGACCCAGTTCCGATCTGAGATAAACCCACAGCATGACGCTGCCACTGATGTATTTTGGTAATGCACAGCGTGTGAAGAATTTGAAATGAACAGCAGGTTTTGTGAGGTTTTACCCTGGTCTGGATGTTTTCTTTGGAAGATTCAACCTCTGTCTTGTAATCCCTTTTAGTCCAAACATCTGGAGGATACATTCCTGCTTCCTCTTTAGTGCTACTCATGTCTTTTCATCACGGTATGTACAGCCCTCCTGAGGGACATAAGCACCGAGATAAGACCTTTAAATTCCTCTACAAACTTTGGCTTATTAGCTAGAAAAAAAAGCAAATGTCAGGAAAAAAAAACCTACTTGTACAGCTAAACCTACAGGTTGATTCGAGAAGCGATGGCAGGTGTGAACAAAAGACTGCATGACGTTTGATTTAAAAGTATTCCTTTAACTTGTGTAAGCAGGTAATTACAGTTTTTATCTTTACTGTGTTTCTATCAGAATGCCACAACTCTTTGGCATTATGGCAGCATGTACCGCACACCTGCTGCACCTGTAGCATCACGTTGGCTCCCATTCACCCTGCTTCTATACGCTCCCATGTGATTTATACCACAGAGCGCATGTAACATGGTGCCTTTGATCACTTCCACATGATATTCAGGTTCCCAGAGTTGTCATTTCTTAAGCCAGTAGGAACGGGGAAATCTTTACAGAGCTCAACTTAAGATCCAGACTGTTGCTTGAACATATATATGATTAGTTGTGTTGACATAGTTAACACAGTTAAAGCAGATGAGGATTTCTCCTGACTGGATGGACTGGAATAAGAATTATCACGCAATAATACTGAGTATGGTAACTGATTTGCTCTGTTCAAATGTTTAAGATCGTCAATAAATACATACAGCTCTTGAAAAATGTAAGAGACTGCTTAAAATGATCAGTTTCTCTGATTTTACTCTTTATAGGTCTGCGTTTGAGTAAAATGAACATTCTTTTATTCTATGAACTACACGTCTCCGAATTTCAATCCAAAAATTTAGTATTTATTTGCAGAAAATGAGAAATGGTCAAAATGATGAAAAAAGAATGCAAAGAAAACAAGTCATTTAGAAACAACAATACTAATGTTTTAACTCAGGAAGAGTGATTCCTACTTTAAAATCAGACAAGTTGCTTTTCCACCACTAGGTTTTCTAATGATAGGTAATCAGCTTGGCTCCTGTGATGTCATTAACTCAAATATAAACAAGGCGGGATTAGGATTTCTTCAGCGGACTTAAAAAAACACGTGTATTATAAAATATAGAGGAATCAACACTTCATGACCCACGTTTTAGAGAAAGACAAATATAAGACTCTTAAGTGTCCTTAATTATTATAAGAGATCTGATTTTGGACATCCTGTGCCTTCCATGAGATACAGTGATGTGAAAAACGTTCATTAAATGTGTCCAGATGAGCGGTTTTTGTTTTAAAGCCACTTTGATGCATTAACGGATCGGCTAAGCGCTGTGAAAAAAAAAAAGAACTGGTGGCATAAAACTGCTGTTGGACAGACGTCTCGGCTGGCTGATGTGGATGAAAAACCATAAAAGTGTTGCGCATTTTTATGGTTTTACGTCACAAGAACCAGGGATTTCTCCGACCGAGTACTGTCTGTACCTCCGAGCGTTGGAAACAATACAGGAAGTCTTCCTGCCTTTATGACTTCCTCCTCGGCTCGGGCCACAGGAAGCGCTGTGGATGTAGGACATGGATGCAGCTTTTGTTCCCACAGCTGATGTGGGAATGTTAAGGTCAGGCCTGTTCCCTCGCTTGAAAAATTGCTTCCTTCCCCTCACTTAAACTCAAATGCCACCGGTGACCTCTGATAATCTGATTTCGTCCCATCCCTGCAGGGATTAGGGCGAACGGCACCGCCGTGGAGTCGACGCACATGCGAATCCCACGGGTCGCATGGAGTCATCTGAGTCGCAAATACCGCAGCCAACGCAAACGTCCTCTAATGTATTTCCAGCTCCCGTTTTCCTCACCGCCCCCTCTTTCACATAGTGTACTTAGCCAAACAAAAAGCCTTTCTCTTCGTACCCCTCCCTCCCCGTCCACATACCAACCAACAACCCACCCACCCAACACTCACTCTCACTCAGTCTTCACCAAAGACTCTTTGCCACCGTTATGGAAGTGCCTGTGTTACACGACGTGCAAAATTAGCTCTGTCACTCCGAAGCCGGGTGGCTGCTCCGAAGAGGAAGGGAGGTCAAAACCATAAAAACGTACCACATGGGGTGAGTGTGTGTGTGTGGGGGGGGGCAAAATGAGAAGGGGAATAAGAAGAAGGGGGAGGGAGTAGTGGGAGTATGTCAAAGGAGGTCGGGGGGAGTCCGGGAGGCCTCTGTGTTTTACTTTTCCTTGAAAGCTGCTGAAAACCACAGACACATGGGAGGCAGAATTCCCTTCACAGCAGGAGAACCAGAGAGGGAGGAGGTGGGGGGGGGCTTGCTTGTTTCGCAACTCCACAGCGTCTGTGATCAATCTCAATCAGCCTGAGTCTGAGAACATTACAGGTGAGAACTTATGCAGCTAGGAAAAGTTGTGAGAAAAACATCCAGCTACACAAAGAGAGGAACTTAAAGGAGCCAATGCTTCGACATGCCCAGACACAGAAACCACCCCACAACATAACACCTTAAGCCTCTCCAACCTATGGGAAAGTGGTGCTTCACACTGGTAAGTGTGACCAAATGGGGGCGTTTGAGTGGAGGGTGGCGGGTTAATCCTTGCCTTTGGGGGCCTCTTCCTTTTGTGGATCAGGACCAGAGCAAAGCTGGTTTTTTAAAAAGTAGGAATGAGGCAAAGGTGAGAGGTCAGGCTGTGATAATAAACTTTATGTGATCAACTTAACACTTGACAGGCTGATTTTATTTTAGTTCAGAATATTGCCATGCCTACTGATGGCTAATGCGAAACTTGTATGCAGATATTTTCCATTCAACGGACAAGTTCTGTGCAAAAACATCAGGACAGCACATGCAAGAACTGCCATGTGCAAAATGAAGAGGGAAAATATGAAAGAGCTGCGCCATCTAGTGGAGCATTTAGATTTTTGGATTTATGTCGTAAACTTGAAATAAACTCTAATCTGCTGCCAAAGAAACCAAAAGTTAGAAAAAAAGAGTCAATCTTGTGCTTTCTAGTTTAAATTAGTAAAAGATGCCCAGATAATTACCTTTTCTTAAACACAAGTTCATGATGTATTCAGCTAATTTGTATAATTTACTCTAATTTAAAGACAAATCATTGCATAGTTGTGGTAATATAGGTTCCTGAAGGAATGACTGGTCAGTTTTTCTCAACTGTAATGTGTACTGATGTATTTTTATCTGAAGCTGTATCTAATTTTACCTAATAAATGGAGCTATTACTAACCAAATATAGTTTTTTGTTTTTGCTTTTCACAGAAATTTGAGTCTTTCTGCAGTGTAGTGTTTCTGTGCTGTGGCTTTTTTCTTTAGAAAACATTAGATATGCTCTACATTAAAATAAATCTGTGAATAGGTGAATTTTTGTGAATAATTTATGCATATGTTCCACAGAAAAGTCCACAGAAAGGCAGATCTGAGAACACAAGGGCAAAATGGATCTGCTGTGTTGATGTCAATACTCAGCTAGCGATAATGTGTTTAGCTAAGAGCCGTTGCTGCATTTGTCCCCGTAATTATTATTTTTGTTAATTTAACTGCTTAGAGCTACGGAGCAGCAATGTTGCCATAAAATCTGTCAGGTCACTGAATTATGCAGCCTGTGGAAGGGGAATATAATCACCTCATAAAAAACACAAAAAACTCTAGAATGACCTTGCCTCATTACGTAAAATAATTACATGCAAATCCTGATACAAAAAGAAAAAAAAAAGAAAGCAGAGGTCATACTCAGGCGGCCTCGATGGACCCGTAGTTTTCCCCTCATTACAGAGGTTCTGATTTTCCTCCAGCCGAGGAGGAAATCTGAGGTCAACGCTGGAGGGTGGTGTTTAAAACACAACAAAGCGCTGTTTTACGAGAAGTGATTTACAGCACATGGTGATTTAAAATCATTTCCAGCATTCCAGTAATCTGCTTGTGGGGCCTGATGATGGGTTTCACTGCTCTGGATGCAAGTAGGATACCACATGGCATGAATCAGGAGAATGTACGTTCATTTGCTGCTGGGACTAGTAATTTCAGGCGCCCATACTAACAAGGCAGCTGTGACAATTTTCTGTGACTTATAATACAGTTAAACTTGCCTTAAAAGGAAGATAAGGGGGAAAAAAACTATCCAAAGGTTTTAACATCAGAAAGTCTGAACTTCCTGAACAGGAAGCTAGAAGAAGAAATCTAGACCTTTTTAACTTATTAGGTTAATACATAAGGGTTACTATCAAAATACTGTGGCAAGATATTACTTAAAGGAAAGCACATTTCTTTGTCCTATTGCTGAAATTTATTGTTATTTTCTGTGGATTTTTTTTACAGCGAACAAATGATCATGATCAGCAAAAAGTTAAATGCTCTGTCTAGCTGTTGCTGTGTTTTTCTATTATTTTTTTCTTATATTTTTAACAGCTAAGAGTTACATCCAGGAATTAAAACAATTTCTAAAATAATAAAAATTTAAAAAAGATGTTGCAAAGGAAGCAGCAAGGGTCCTGCCCCAAAGTTTGCTTACATTTTCTTGATTTAAAAAAATAGTAACACAACCCTAACACAAGTCAGATCTCCAATCTGACTTGTTGCTTATTGCTTTATATTCAGAAGAACTGCAGGTATGAGAACATCTCCACATTTAAAAGAAGAAGCAGAAATTTGAGTCTTTCTGTGGAGTAGTTGCAGTATCTGCTGTATACAACTGTTCATTCAAAATATGAAAATGTAAAAAAGTTCCAAGTACTTTAATCATTAATAGTAAAGTCATTGAGAGTGCAAGTGATAAAAGTGGACACTTTTTTCAATATGAATAAAAAGAGTTCTCTTTGGCTTGTTGACATTGAACCTTTCATGCAATGAAAGGTTCACTGAAAGTGAATCTAACTTGTTCAAATCATCAGGGAGGAAGCAACCTGGTCGTTTGGTTCGCTCAGCTGACTTTATGACGGTACTGAACCTGGACCCGAGAGGTACCTGAACCTGAACCAGTATCTGAGTTGATCAACTATGATCACTTATATCACTTATATAGTTGATCATAGTTGCTGCACTATGATCTGCAGCAATACCAGATCATAGTGCTGCCCCTACAGGGTTCATCACTTCATCTGCTTCTCTTCCAGAGAAGGACCCATCAGATTACACATTACTTTGCTCTGGCGTCCAACTTTTATGCTCCTTTACAAATTGAATAATTTTTCTCCTGCTTTCCTCGCTGGTCTTCTATTTAATGCCACTAATGGAATTTAAGTGAACACTAATGAAGGCCATTAAGGGGTTTTTCTGACCACATTTCTTATTTAAAGAGTGTGGTTCCCCAGTATTCCAGTTTTTAAGGACACGTTGAAAAGTTCTCAACTCAGTTTCAGTAGTTTTTGCAATCATTGCTTGATGCATGCGGATAATTTGATCGTTCTTCGACATCTTTTCCATGACCACAGGATGCGTCTTTCAATATGGTCATTTAAGAAATGAGAAGCTGCTTATTACATCAGCTGAGTTAAATAATTTGTTGCAAACTGGAAGACATTTGTCTATTCAGTAACTATCCAATAGGAACCTCATACCGATTTACCCAGTTAAATTCAGGTGGCAACTTGACATTTTTAATTGTACAAAAACAAGTTTCTCTTTCTGATCTGCACCACCTTTCCCAAACTTACACCAAGGAGTGGATTCCCTCTTTGTTAAAGCGACATCAGCACAAAGAACAAAAACAACCAAGTAATTTTCCAAAAATGTTTATTCATTAGAGTTGATCCAAGAAGGGAACGTTTCAGCACATTTCTATTGCTGCTCCAGATGTGATTTACCGAGTGATTTGAAGGAGACGTTGCCGGTGGATTTTTGGAGGTAGTCGAGCTCCAGCAGGTCATTTCCTGCTGGCTCGTTCTCTGAGGCGGTTAATAAAACATCAGACAGATCCAAACTTCCACTTCCTTCACTCTCTAAAAACAAATCTGAAGTTTCTACTTTATTGTCCGCTTCTTCCTTCCTATAAACACTCTCCTCCTCGTTGGTGACATTTGCTTTAGGACTTCCGCTCATGTTCTTGACGTCATCTGATTTTGAGCTCCAGCCTTCTTCCTTTGGGAGACGATCCTGATGACGACCCAGAGACCTCACACTGCTGAACGAAGCACTTCCCAGGATGTCCTTGTATGTGTCGGCTTTCACCCTGGGCAGCCTGCGTATGACCGAGTTGCCTGTTGAATTAATGGCGGTAGGACTGAGGAGCCGTCTGCTGCCATTTTGGGTCAGCTTCACCCGTTTGCCCCTCACTGTGTGGCTGGTGAGGGTCTTGAACTTGGGTGCCTCGTCTGTGGCAGATTTGTTTCCAGCCGGTTTCGGTTTCAGTTCATCTGTGGACGGCTCTAGTGACCTCAGAAAAGATGAAGAGACTATCGGAGAGATCCACACTGGATTTCTCTCTGAATATTTCCAGCTGGTTCTGATGTGAGTGTTTACAGTTTGGTTTTTACTGGGCAGAAAGCCCTGAAGAATCTGGGCCTTGTTGGATGTAGATCTTGAGATTGAGCCATCTGCTCTTGCAATTTTTGCAGGCATTTTAAAGTCACCACTGCTACCTGGCTCCTTGTCATCTCTTTGATTGTACAATCTGTAAATCCTGATGGGTTTGGGTCTGGAGACCTCAGAGCTCCTGAGTTCAAACCCTGTGAAATTTGATTTTGGTTTGACGGGTGAGTCTACGCTCCAAGGTAAAGCTTTGGCTCCCTCAAGTGGTTGACTGCCACATCCTTTCAGACCAAACCTTCCCTTGTAGAGCCTGAATCTGTTGTTCGTGTTCTCATTTCTGCTCATGCTTGCCCCGGTTTCAGGCTGCTGACGTTTGAGCGTTGGTGTGAGCGGTTCAACAGTGGTTGTACTGCAGACTTGGGTTACAGGAGAAGGTGGACTCATTCTTACCGTGCCCAGTTTAGCTGGTGTGGTAGTTGTAGCAGCAGCTCTTTTCTGGCCAAAGCTGTACTTTTGTGATAAGGAAGGATAAGCATTTGAAAATTTAAACCCAATGTCTACTCCTTTAGCCAGGGTGGAGTGTATTCTGTCTGCAGGTTTCCTCTCAAGGCGATGAAATCTTTTAACAGACTGCCTTGCTGTGTACTGCTGTCTCGGCTCTCTTGAAGTCACGTTGACTCGGTCCAGTACACTAAATGTCTTTCTGCTATCCTGAGAATATGAATGACCTGCAGAGACAAGATTTTGCCGATTCTTGTCCTCTGAAACAGGATGCAGAAAACCTGGGGTAAGGGCTGCAACCTGGTGTGGAGTGAGATAGAAAATGACCCGAGGTCTACCAAAACCAATTTGGGCTTCTGATTCCTCCTTGTTTGGGTCTGTTCTGGTAAAATGATTTAAATTAGAAATAAATCTACTTTTCTCTTGCCTTTGCTTCTGCGCCCAGCCAGCAGTATTTCTCTGTCCTCTAAAATCTTTTTGCCCAACATTCTTCACGGTGTAAATCTGAGCTGGAGAGTCTTTAAAGAGATATGAATGGATGTTATTGTGTTCTAGCATTTCTTTACTGCTTACAGAGCTTTGGTTCTGTGGGAATTTTAAACTGGATGTTGGCTTTTCATTGCTTGGGTTTCGTTTAATAACGCCTAAACTGTTGCTGAGAGATTGAGCACCATCCCAAGCCTGATTTGTAAAGTCAAGGATGTTTTTTAGTTGCATCCCACTGGCACCACTCTGGACTCTGACCGTGGGAAGCTGATTTGTTTCCATAAAGTCACTGCCAAGCCCTCTTTGAGTTATATGTTGAGCACTCTGAAGTCTACCTGTCTGGGATGGGAAAACAGAATTCAACTTTCTTGCAGACTTGTCTTCATCTACCTTTAATAAGGGAGTCATTGGAATTCCTCCTTTGCTGTCAAGTTTCTTTGGATATTTAATCCAGCTAATGTTAGAGTTGTACAAATTTTCAGTGTTTCCATTTTTCTGAGGAAGACTGTTGTCAGGAATTCTGGTTCTATAAAAGCCTTGTCCTTTGTACGGGGAATGAGTGGTGAAAATGCTGCTTGCTGGCCTTATCATTCCACCTCTCTGCAGTCTGGTTATTTTCACTCGAGGCCGTGTCTTATCGAGGCTGATCTGACTGCAACTAAAGCTACCTTGAGTAAAAAGGACAGGATGGGATTGATGACTGCTGATCGACAGGGCGTCTGCTGGTGTTTGGACTTGTTCTTCGTCCAGCCGACCAGCTAAGGAGGGAACCTGCTGCTCGGGACTGAGTCGTCTCAGGATGCTGTACTTCACTCTCTTCTGGATTACAGGTACTGCTGGACTGGCTGAAAAAAGGAATACAACAAATGTATGCGTTTATTAAATGTTGGATGATTAAATTGATGATAAAGTTCTGGTCAGACATTTACATACATTCAGAATGACTCATTCCTTTTGGTCTTTTAGTAATTAATGTGACCCATTCTTAATTAAGTTAATAATAAAATATTCAACTTCAATGTCAACATAAAAAAAGGCACAATTTTGACATTTTTGATGATTTTTCTCTTATTAAAAATGTATAAATTATTTCCTACTAATATTGACTTAATCACTTCTGGAGCTCAAATCATGAACTAGTGGGTAAAAAACACGAAAATGATTCTAAAAAACCCACTAAAACTGGTTTGACTTCCATTAGGTTTCAGGAATATTCCAAACCTCAGGATTGTTGAACTTGAAAATGTGTGGATTTTGTTGAAAAGTGGGGTCTGTTTCAGTAACCCAACTAATTTAGATTAAGTAAGACAACTTTACCATGGTGGGTGGTCAAAAATGTTAGATTTGATGGAACTGGACTGTACAAACTAGATTTGACTTCATGATTGAACTGAGATGAACCGAATTTGGACTCAACAGAATGAATCAAACCTGCAGATCTTGCAAAGGGCCTTGAGGTTTGTTTTAAAAATTTAAAACGATTTGAAAAAAAATTAATTAATTCCATTTAAAAGGAAAATTATGTACATTTCTAACAAAAACCTATAAATAAATTTAATGTTCCACACATTGGGACACCTCTGAAGCTACAGTTAAGCATTGGTACAATGGAAGCAGATATGGCTCAGCTCATGCTCACCTCTTGTAGCCTGTGAACACATTATAATCAGAATGACAGCTGCACAGATCCCCACAAAGAGTCTGCAGAGAGAAAAACACACCTTGATGCTTCCTTTTCTTTCTCAAGAACTGCTTTGTTGTCATTCAGGATTACCACTAATTTTAAATTCTGTGAATGTAACTTGGAGAAACATTAAAACCAGCCATTTACCTTGAGGAGAGAACAAAGCTGCCAGACATGACTGACAGTTTCCGCCACGGTTTGTATGATACTCTCAAGAAAGGCTTAAAAATAGCAGCAGTCGTGTTTTCATGCGTCTCTGCTGTTGTGTTGAGAAGCTCTGCTGCTGATTGGAGGTAACGCCGTTCACCTGGCAGCAGGTAACCTGTTTAGCCCACTTCAAGGACACTCAGCATATTAGAGCTACCTCCATCACATTTTAGCAAAATATGTTTTTTAATTTGATCATTCATTCTTCTTTATGTTTTGTATTTTTAATTATCTCCCAGTTTTAATGTTTCTTACTTTTTATAACTTGTTGATTCACACAAAGTTTTCCAAATATATCATGCTCTCGCAAAAAAACCCAACAAGCAACAATTATTTAAAACAGTAATCAATTTATTCGTCTTTATAAATACAATACTGTAAAAAAAAATATCGCTCATACATTTTAAAAAATTATAAATATTAAATAAATCCACTTGAGGATCACTGAAGCATCTTAAAGCAACCATTTTTTTCTGGCAGTGAAATATTATAAGTGGACCATTAGAATAAAACGTTAAAATGATTATTATGTGTCCATGTGTCTTGCCAGCAAGATTTCATGATCTTCATCCAGTGCAGCTGTAACAATAAATATCACGTCATGGGTCCATGTGGTGATCTGTGAGCAGGTCAGAACATGTAGCAGGACATCATGGCCATGTTCCTCAGATCATCAGTGGTCATACAATCTGTAAAACAGACAAAAGACAAAGTCAGGAATGAAGCTTCAGAAGACCAACGTAGCTTGTGTCTATTTTAGAAAAACTTAATTCCAAAAAACATTGTACTATGAATGTTTACATCAGTGAAGTGTAACTTCATTGATCTTCACTAACTATTTTAATACCCCAGACTGGTTTAAACAAAATGTCTTAAGACGAGTTCAATAATAATTTGATTAAAGTCAATGGTTCAGTGGTTTTAAAATGTTAATTTTGCTAAAATCATATTTTATATTTAACTTTTTTTTAATAATACAAGCAATTTTTATGTTATAGACCCTTGAAATAATACTAGAGCCTAAAAAAAGCCTTTGGGCTGACTCCAAATTTGCACATAATTTACCATTTATTACTTTCCATCATGAATTAAAATAACTAATGATTTGTTTGTACTGTGAACTCATAATGTGTACTTTATGGTACCTTTATGGAGTTGATTGTATATGTTTATATAAAAAAAACAAAAACAAAGTTCAATTGTAATCATTGTAACTAATAATTACAATTGAAATGTTGAAAGGCGAGCTATTTAAACATCAGTTCAATGGTGTAATGATAATAATAATAATTTACAAAATCAATAATAGTCTGTTTACCATTGGGTCTCCGTCGAGAGCTCTTGCCGCTTATCTTCCTCCAAACTTTGGTCCAGGACCGCCGGAGGCTCCCACCTCTGAGCCCCGCAGAGGAGTCACTCTCCTCGGCTTCAGTCTCTGGCGCTTCCCCCTCACACTCGGGAACTTCTCCGCCCTCCTCCTCCTGGTCGTCCGGGTCCTCCTCCTGGTCCAGGACCCCCGCGGCCATCAGGCGCTCCAGGGCGGACTCATCCACCCTCAGCTCGGTCCTGATGTTCCCCTCTGAGGTCAGCGGGCTGCTGTGTCTGCAGAGCGGGCAGTCTATTGACCGGTCCGCCCCCGGCAGCAGCGGGCGGCTCAGGGCCCGCAGGCAGCTCTCGCAGAAGGTGTGGTGACAGTGGAGCTCCCGCGGACAGCGGCGAGCCGCGTTGTAGGTCCGGTAACAAACTCCGCACTCGATCTCTGAGATCATGTTCGATGTTTTTCTTCTCTGCTGTTGTGTTTGATCCGGTGCTGGAGCCTTCGCTCCCTTTTTATTATTCTTCCCCGGAACGGGTGGGACCAGACTGAGCGGGTGCAACGTTACATGACGTAATGAAACCTTATGGGTGACGTGACGGTCCCAGCCGGACATTAAACTGACCGTGTTCTATTCATTTATAGATCATTACCAAACGCACTCACACGCATAAACACGATCCATCGAGTACAATTTCACAGAAACAACTGAACGGACATTGACTCCTTGTCTTAAATATTGTTAAAATAAAGGTGGGAAGACATTAAAATTTATGTTAGCTGTGCTAAAATATCAGTGCTGATTAAATGGGTTAATGAAGCCTGATTTTTAACATTTTTATTCAATTCAGATTAAAAAAAAAGCTTGACCACAAACAGCTGTAAATGTATACAGATGTTTCAAAAGAAGACTCAAAAACTACAATAACCAATGTCGAGTTGACTTTCCTATTATAGTAATATATTTTCTCAAGATTTGCCCTACATGTCCGTCCTGTCTCTGCTGACCCCGCAGAGGGAGGTTTTCTCCAAGACATACGTCAGACAGAAACCTGCAGCCATCACGCCTCCTGCCAGCGTTTCCAACATGAGCATGAACTCCTTTCATGGTGATATCCGCTGGGATCTGGGCCAAAAATCACAAACTGAAAGCACTGTGTGGGTGTGTGTGTGTGTGGGTGTGTGTGTGAATGTCTTAGTGTGCAGATCAAACAGTGTTTTTCAGATCTTTTTTTTTTTTTTTTGCCTTCCCGCTTTTTCTTTCAGAGCTGAACTTACCGTAAGTTTATTCGGTCATGTCGGACGCGAGCTGAGACGGAAAAAAGGGCGGTTATTAGAAAAAAAAAAAAAGAAAAAGAAACAAACCCCAAACTTTTGAGTAATCAAGTGGGAATCCAGCAATGTTGCGACTTTTCTGTTTAACAATAAGTGTCTTTTTCCAGGTTGAACAAAAAGAACACAGTTAATAATGCAAAAATAAAACATTAAAGGTTATGTCTGTATTAAAACAGCAAAACTTATGATAAAGGCATAGTACAACGTTTTACACACAGTTCGTGTTCTGAGGTGTTTCCTGCTGAACAGCTGACATATGAATTCCTACTCAAATCAGAAATTTTTCAGTTTTTGCAAAACAATGACTCACCCTATCTGACAAACTTTACACACCATCAGCAGATTTAATGATGTGGTGACCTTGGTGACTTTGATCATTGTTAGTGTTTAAGGAAAAAAAGGAAAACCAAGAGGAACAAGACCACGACCCTGCTGAACTCCAGAGAATGAAACAAGAACAATAGAAAAACATTCATCCACATCTTTAGTGACCTCATAGTAAGTAATATCTGTGAAATATTACTTACAAATATTACTGTGGGTGGTGGTGCATGGCTGTTCTTATGAGTGAATAGTATAATAAAAAATATAAATAAGGTCATTTGCTGCCTCTAAAAGCTCAAGAACGATGTTAAAGATGGCCCCTGCTGCGTCCTCTACCCCTCTGTCTCTCTTATAGCCAAACTGAACCAGGCCGGGTTGCCATTCCACTGCTCTTCGATCATTGGCAGGAGAGGACGACATCAGGAGGTGCAGGATGACGCCCCGACTTTCTTTCTGTCAACCAGTGTTCACAAAACAAACATAAATTTGGTCAAGACAAAAAAATGGTACTCCATACTCATCTCACAAATGATCAAAGAACCCACAGCTCACAAACAATGGTTGAAATCATTCCCCAGTACACCGGTTTACAACATTTGGTCAAGTTTACATTGCAAATTTAATCACCAACAAGCAAACAATACAGATTTTCTGATAGGGCACAGAAGGATTTATACGGGCGTCATCCTCCACCAGATACACAAGGAAAGGTTCGGCAGAGACTGTACAGTTTGTCTTTCAGACCCTGAGACTTTAGAGCACCTGTTCCTCCGCTGTCCCGGCTGCACCATCTTCTGGGAAAAAATCTAAACCACCATCACCAGCATTTCTCCGAATTCAAAAATGGACAACAATACATGGGACTGGACATGACTTTTTGGACGACCGCACGGACACCTAACAGGACATCAATTCCATCTCTGCAATATCATCCTTCCTCTGGCCAGACACACCATTTACATCACCCGGAACTACAAACTTTATGAAGGAAAAATCATCAGCAAATGGGAATTATTCATAGGACTGTTAAAAGATCACAAAAAAACAATCAACAGCATCAACAATGGACTCTGTCAAGAACTTTTCGGACCACTACACACTTGTAAATATTTTGACGAACTTTTTGAATGATTTAAGGGTTTTTGTCACTGTAAAAAAGGGCACTTTGTTTCAAGTATCTTTGTTTGTTTTCACGATTGTATATTTTGTTCACAAATTCTATTTTCTTTCACTGTAAATAATTGCACTTTAAACTTTGTTTGTTGAATTTGTATAAATTAAAGATAAAAAAACAGTGTATTTCTCACCAGCTTTTCAAATTTCTTCAAAACAAGTTTCAGATCTAAGGTCGCTGACTGTCTTAGGGACTCTGATATCGGCTTAATATTCAGCTTAAATAATCGTTTCACACTCTTTGCTCTTTGATAAAAACCTTTTCTGGCCATTTTTCTCCATCTAAACCATTCTGTAATAAGGACAACCAAGCAGCAAAAGACCAGCTTCTGATGAGACACTATAAAACACAATATATGTTTATCTAATATGACAGATTATGACAGTTTATCTAATATGACATGTCTTCCAAAGCAGTACTTAAAATCCATGACAAAAGAATATTTAAAAGTAATGTGGTCTCTTAAATATTAAATATGATACAAGGTACTATATTTAATACTGTATAACTAAAACAAAGTTATACTGCTGAGGTATTACATCATCCAGATATGTTTTGATAGGCTATTCAGTTCGATGTTTTGTGGCTTCTAAACAATCCAAATCATTATCCCTCCTCTGCCGTGCTTATTTATACCAGGTGTTTATTTTCACGTAATAAGGAGCTTTGGGTAATGCCCAAAATATGTTTTCTTTGTGACTCAGAGGGAACTGAAGGTGCTTTCAGAAAAACCCCAGACGGTGTTGGGTTAACCTTTTTGAACCAGCCAAACCTGCTACAGTTTTTCCATGTGTTCTCTTATTGTCTTTCTGAACTTGTAGGGGCTTGTTTTAGGTGTAGTTCTAGGCTTTTTTTTTAGATGTATTAACTGAGAATTGCCCTGTCTTGCCTCTGGGTGCAGCTCCGATAAATCAAGATTAGCAACTGTTTTGAATGGTTTCCGAATGCAAATAGTGTTGATCGCTGTGGGATCGTCTGAAATTGTTTCGAAATACCTGGAACACCTTCATCCCTTGGATCTCCAGGGTAAATAAATATCAACACAAAGTGAGTTCTCACACGTTGTTCTTCATTTTAGACTGCTTCGTTTGTTATCTGCACACCCAGCGAGGACCAAACGATTTTTTTTTGTATGTTTTAATATTTGAAAGCTGCCTGACTCGTCGTCTATTTTTACCCCAGGCATTCAGACCCGCCTCCAAATTGACTTCATTCCAATAAACAATCACTGCTGTAGGAAACAAAAACAACTCCAGCGAAGGAGTTTATAACCGCTTTTCAAAGTTCCGCTCAAGTTAACATAATTCCTAATGAGTCTTCATAAATCAATTGGAAATCAAACAATCTTTTTGGACCATATTAAAAACCTGAATGTTTTTAAAGGGCCAGTTGAGCCAGAATGTATTGATAAAACCAATACAATTCTTAAATTATCAATGAATAGCTGTTTCTGCATTCAATAAGTGTATCTTAAAATAAAGTAATATTGAAGATCTTTTCACACTGGTCAGTTCTTCCATGACTTTGTGTTTGTTTTTGTGCTTTTTTGCAATCAAAATCACAGATTTTGTGGTTCTAATTTGAAATGATTTTATAAGGAATTTTTATGATATTTGCGCCAATGTGTGATCTTAAACGTGACTTTTTATTAATCACTGTATTGGTCACAGACTATAACTTGACGGCAGAGGTGGCAGTTTCTTAAACCCATTACTTTTGTTCAATTTGGATTAATAATGTCAGTAAAATCAGAAAAAGTGTGGGGATCTGTTGATTTTGTGTGAATTTTGTGGATTTGTGAAAAACTGGAGGGACTTATTGGTGTAATTTGGAGTCTAGAGGGCCACATAAAAAGCTGTGGCGGGCCAGATTTGGCTCCCGGGCCTCGAGTTTGACACATGTGGCCCAGACAGATTGCCAGTACATCACAGGATTTGTCCAAACTTTCAAAGACAGACTGATAAAACAGAGTTTGACATTAAATTACAATATTTTGAAACTGGAGTTCGAATTGGTTTTTGGTCCTTCGCTCCTATCTTATCAATCAAGATAAAAGCTCTATCTTGATTGACAGATAAAGCTTTAAAGACAACCTGTTATTAAAAGAGACCCCACTTAAAAGAGACAATCAGAGAGTTTCCTACTGCATTTAACGAACTGACTCACCTCTTAACAGAACCCTGCTTAAATAAACAGGTAAAACTATCGCCATGGGAAGAGCTACTTTAAACAATTAAAAAAAATAAATTTTTGATTACGTCGCCAATTGTGGTTTCTCTAAAAACCAAGCAGAGTAAGCGTACAGCGGGGCTTTTCTGAACAGGTTGTCCTATCTTTTGCAGCTGTCAATAATTTACCAGTTTACACTTTACTGCTTACTCTTCGCGTACCTTAGCACTCATTCTCAGTCTCACTGACTTTTGATCGTGAAACTATCATTTCATATCAACACCTCCACGTGAAACATTCCACATTTTTGAGTCATCTTTTCACACTCGCATAAATACTTCTGAAAGAGCAATGATAAACTTTAAGCTGACCTTCTTTTCTTCAGCTTCCTATTTATAGCAAGATTTTATAAGAAAAACCCAGATGTAAGTTAACTGAGAGTAGCAAAATATAATTTGGTTGAAACTCCTTTTACAAGTAGGAAGATCTCAAGCGTGTTGATTCCTCTTTCTGTTTTTCCAGGTTTCAGTCTTATTTATCTGCTCCACAAAGCAGGTTTGGATCTTATTTATCGGCCTGATCAAGATTGCTTAGCCCCTAATTGTGTGAGTCAGATGTTTTGAAGTCTAACAGGGATTTCCATACTTCCTTCTTTAATAATGTGTGTATAATTATTCCTGGCTTCAGGGAACTTTAAATCCTGCCACCTTTCCTGGATAACTTCACTTCCTTGGGGTAAGTATCTGAAACACTGCTGAAGTAAATCAGGGTGCAGTAGGTTGCAAACCATCCTATTAGAGTAAACCATCCTCTAAGCACTATTAAATAGGATTGTCTCAACATCAACAGGAGCACACAATAAAGCACAGATATCAGTAATGACTCCTTGCTTCACACTTTCAAACCACAAAGCGCTGACTGTGATGAACCATAATAGCATAATGTGCAAGTCGAGCACTTTAAGTCATGATAAAGAGACTCCGATCTGTCATTTTCTGTCCTTTGTGTCCAGGTTACCTTGTCATCACCAAGGATTTAATTACTGCCAAGACAACCAAAGAGACACCTCATGAGGGACCAGACGGAGAAGAGGAGAGAAACCAGGTGAGGTGGGACAAACACACGAGCTCAGGATCGCAGCTTTGGAATATCAAAGCTTTGGCTTGAAGATGCAGAGGCGAGAGGTGATCTGTCTCAGCATGACAACATTTATGGATGTGTATGAGAGGGAAAGTACCGATTCCAGGAGGAGGAACTAAAGAGAGCCCTGATCAAAAGGCTCTGCCGCAGGTGAGTTTCCATTTGATCTGCTTTAAGGAAGGGATTATGCAATTTTTTTTTTATTTTAATCCAACCACCTTATGTCACTTTGAGCTCACAGTTAGTGGCTTTTTCTTTAAGAAATAAACACAATAGGTAACAGGAGGTAGTTTATTTTTGCTCTGATTACACAGATGTGTCTCTAAAATGTGAGAGGGAAGGCTTCCGGTTGCCATGGGGTGATACAAAGGAGACCCAATCTCCAAAGCAACAACCACACGCAGCCCCAGATTGGCTTCTAGTTGTTCCCATGTGAAATTGGGAAGCAAACAACAGGCACAGATGTGTCAGTCTAAGTTAAGCAAATCTACAAACAATGTAGTGTTGTGCTTATTTCTGCAGAAATTCAAAGGATTTTACTTATCACTGCACATTAACAAATACGTTCACCTTGAGTTTGTTGGTGCTTGTTTAGGACAGCTTGCAAGGCATTTGAATTAATTAAGAGTTCAACTTTACCATATATTATGAAGTGTGAAGTCATTTTAACAGTGAATGTGCGCATTCAGTTTGAAGAAAACTGAATTAAAAGAAAAGTCAGATTTAGGACGTCTGTGAATGAGGCGAAACTCCTGAACATGAAACAGAGTTGCAGCAGTTATTATTTCCCAGATAAGGGAGAGTAAAGTCAGACTGGCTTCCATCCATCCATTTTCTATACTCCCTTTTTCCCTTAGTGGGGCCAGGAGATGCTGGTTCCTATCTCCAGCTAACGTTCCGGGCGAGAGGCAGGGTCACCCTGGACAGGTCGCCAGTCTGTCTCAGGGCAACACAGAGACACACAGGACAAACAACCATGCACACACACACACACACACACACCAAGGGAGAATTAACCTGACAGTCATGTTTTTGGACTGTTGGAGGAAGCCAGAGTACCCGGAGAGAATCCACGCATGCACAGGGAGAACATGCAAACTTCATGCAGAAAGACCGGGGCCGGGAATCGAACCCTGAACCTTCTTGCTGCAAGGCAACAGCTCTACCAGCTGTGCCACTGTGCAGCCATCAGACTGGCTTGTTAAAAATTAAACAAATATAAGTCTGTGATGGGAACAGATCCATAAAGCCTGGAGGTCCATAAATCCTCTGAAACTTAAATCCCTCCTACAACAGCAAACTATTTATGCTTAGCAGTTTTATCAAATTACTTGGTAAAAGAGAAAATAAATTCTTGTTTTCCGGATCTTTGGCCTTATATAACCAGTGACTGGAAATGTTCCTGTTTGCTTTGGACAGTCACTCCATTGGCTTTCTGGCTCATTTGAATATACCAAACACTGAATCATCCCTCACTGTCTGCGACTGTTTATGTTTAGGCCTCTGGAAAACACTTTTCCCCGTTTAGTTGTTGATAATGAAGAACATATACGAACCCTTCCATTATTTCATCTGGCAGTCGGCTCTCTTGTCAGATCGTGTTTCCTTAGAGCTCAGTCCAGTCTGCAAGCACAGTTTTTACTGAAAGCTGATTTGTATATTAGACATAACACCGGTTAAAAAGATGAAGTGGTATCATCCAAAAACAATCATTTCATTGTCGCTGTCAGTGGTGGTGTTCTGCGGAAGAAAATATAGTTAAAAGATCAAAATAAACATAAACAGAACAAGAGCGTAATGATTTGCCACTAGCATAAAACAGCAAGTTTTTTTATTACTCTATCAGGTTCTGATGTTGGAGGTATGTTTGGACTGGATTCAATATTAATCTGAGTTCTGTCATTCTTAATTGTTTTCAGTAATGTATAACTAAGGGGGGAATGCAAGAATAGCATCCATATGATTTTCAGATTATAATATTTGATATATTTGCTAGTACATTAAGATTTTATCATAACATCACATAATGTAACATTGTGTTCCTCCACCTTGTTTATTAACTTTAACATAGTGTTCATGCTAAGCCTTACACTTTTTATTTTGTTTTCTTTTTCTGTTTCTGTTTCTTTATTTTTGAGCACATTCATATTCTGCCATAGTCAGAAACAAAAAATAAAATGTTGAAAGACCTTCCATGAATCCTGGAGGACTGTTGATCAAGATCATTTTTGAAGATTTCAAGGAATTTTGAGAAATTGGAAATTCAAACGCTTTTGCACCAAAATCAAAGAAGCATAAATGACCAGATTCTTTCTGTTGTTCTCAGACCCACTTGAAAACTGAACTTCCCTATTTCCAATAATTATAAAGCACACAACATACAAGTCCCCCTTACCAGCACTTCTCAAATTGTTTGTATTTCCCCTGAGATTTCTCATGTTCTGTGAGTCAGTGGACGACTCCTGTAGATGACTAAACCAAAAATCAGTGAACGTGCTCCAACACATGTGTGGGAAAAGGATTTCAGTGACTTATTACTTTTTGTTCACAACTCCTCCTTTTTTTATTTTTCCCCATCCTGTGCAGTCATGCACACACACAGCATCTGGAGGGGCTAAGAAGGGGAATGCTGTGACTCATGATGCAAATCTGTTGATTTAAGTTGTAAAAACAAAGAAGTCATTCAGGGGGAGCAGATGCTGGTTAGAAGCTATAATTTCCTGAAACTACTTTTTTCATTACAGATTTTCCCAGTTTTTGGAAAAGATTCATCCAAATATTTCCTCAGAGTTCAGCTGTGTCCATCTGTCCTCCAGACATGCAAGAGGATGTTGTTCCAGGGTCCCAACAGGACGAACTAGTTAGTGCAGCCCCCTGTCCCAGCACCAGCCCCGTGGAAGCCGTAGATTTAGAGTGTCCCATTTGCTACCAGGAGTACAACCAGTACAACAAAAGCCCCCGGATGTTGGAGTGCCTCCATGTCTTCTGCACAGAGTGCCTACAAAGGATCCAGCTCAACCCCTGTGACCCCACTGACCCCCGCAGCGGCCCACAAGCCATTCCCTGTCCCCTCTGCCGCCATTTAACCCCTCTGCGCACTGGGAACGCCCTCGCTTTACCCTGCAACTCCCAAATCATGTCCAGGCTGCCCCGAGTGGCGGCCTTCCGGATGCCGGCAACAGTTTCCACACGTGTGGCGAAGGTCACCCAGAGAGTGGTGCTCTCTCTGGAGGGCGCCAGCAGCGGCAGAGGCAGCAGGGACAGCCGCTTCATCATCCTGCCCACCGTCAGCCTGCAGGTGCAGCAGATGCACCCGGACAGGCCGTACAGCGCGGCTGCGGACCTGGTGGGTGAGGAAGGGGTCATACAGCAGAGCCGGAGGACCCTGCTGTGCGTGCAGCTGCTGGCCGTCATCTTCTGGGTGCTGTTCGTGATCACTTGCGTGGTCGGCGTGGTGTTTGGACCCCACTTGTTCAACAGGAAGTTCTAATTGGTCTGTGGGTGGGGTCACTTTGGTAGCAGATACTCCTGACATAAAGACAATATGTGATTGATTTCTGTTTAGACTGATGAAGATTTACTTGAATACCCCACTGTGGATGGTTGGTGCTATTGCTGCTTTTTTTTTCTTACATGGTTGAAGAGCTCCCTCTAGTGTCATATGACTCTAATAAATTCTACACATCTGTTCTTTTGGCTTAGTTGGTTGTTTATTAGATGCACTTTGCAAGAATTATTCCTCAGAGATTTTGGTCTAAATTGACTTCATATCATCACAGCTGCTGCAGATGTGTCTGCCGCTCATCCCAAAATTGCTTTACTAATGAGAACAAAGTAGCCATCAGAAGATGGGTACACTGTGTCCATGCAGAGATGACTAGGCCAATTAAAAGAAGTTCACAAGTGGCTATTTGAGGTTCTGTTGTCGTTCGATCATCTGGAACCACTCTGCTGTTTCTCCTCTGACATCAAGGCCTTTTTGTCCATCCAGCCGCCTCTTAGTGGATATTTTCCTTCTTTCAAACCATTCTGTGTTGTGCATCAAAATCCCAGAAACAGGCACAAAAAAGTTATGTTCAGAGTCACTTTAAACCTCTCTGTTCCCCGTTTTGAACTTCAGCAAATCTTCTACACTACATCAAGACGCTTTTATGATTAACTGATTTGCTGTGTTAGTGAATAATCAATTAAAGATGTGTAGCTAATGAAGTGGCCAGTAATCGAAGCTTCCCACTTAGCGACATGTGATGCTCGATAATATTATAGCAAAGGATGTATTTGTACTGCCTCACCTATACAAAATGTTGCAAAGTATTCTGAAGGAATATATTTTAAAAAACTGATGGTAGAAAAAAGAAATTGGTTCATTTATGCAATTTTTGTAATTATCATTACAAAAATTATATATATTTTTTTATTATTATTATTATTACTATTACTACAATGTTTATCTGGTCTGCGATCCATTTAAAAGTGTCTGAGGTGAACAATGTGAATATGAACAACAGTTTCTAACAAGCAGCACTGTTTCTATATTCAATTCAATAATCAGAATTAGAATTTCTGAGGAATTTTAAGTGATTATAAAACTAAGGTGAGAATTTAAAAAGAGAAGAAATCTGAAATTTGTTGGGTAATCATACTTCAAATTAAGCTGGTTAAATGATACTGATGGCATTAAAAAGATTAATTATAGCTATAAGCTGCGGCTGAATCTCTGCTTGTTCCTGTTTATGTGCAAGTTGTTTGTTTGCAGCACAGCTAGCTGTAACAGGAAGTTAGCAAATTGAACACAAGGCAGATGATTGACTAAAATACTGCTTAATCCGGTGCTAAGGAGGATATTGCATTAATATTGGGTATTGCCTAAAGCAGTCATTTTGTAAGTGATTTTCTAGATTTTGTTGCTAATTTTTGTGAATGAGCTAAAAGATTTTTCCAGTCAGTTCAAGTTCGGTAAAAACACTTTCATCTCATGTCTGTAACAGAACTATCAGTAGCCATAGATCTGGGTATAAATAAAGCACTGGATGGTGAGTCCAATAAACTGTTGTTACTCTAAGAGACGCCTGGACAGTAATTTTTTCCTAATGCCACACTAATGCTTGAATATATTTTGTTCTGGCATATATTTGATAATTACTGTAAAAATAACTTGTTTTGTCTTCTGGAAACAGCAGATATAACAGATGAACAATAAAACATAACCCACCAGAAGGACATTTGGTAGATGTTATTTATTTTCCCAATTAATTTTGTGTTCTCCCTTCATTATTTAGACACAAAATTTTGGGATTTTTTTTTTCTTATATGAATATAGGCATAATATGCATGAACATATTTTCCCTTTTGGTAACTGCAATTGTCAACTTCAGTTGACATTGAGACCAATATTCAGTAAATATATTTTAAACCCCTTTAAAACTGACTTCATATTTAAAATCTCTGTTAAATATAAGTACCCCCCGGCTAAAAAGCAAATTATATTTCTACACCATAAATGGTCGAGTATTATCCAACCCCACGATGCAACATTTTTATGGTAATGTTGCATCCTTGCAACACAAAATGTTTCACATTTTGAGCAATTAGTCATTTTCTACTCTAAATCATGATAAAAAATTTATTTAATTCCAAACCATTTTTTTTGTAAACAAAAAACAGATTACGTCATTGGTCTGCATGTATTCTTGTGCTGATGCGTCACAGTTTGTGACGTCACAAACGCCTTGTTGTGTAACACGTATAAAATTCCTGTTGGTAAAATTCTACCTCATTCCAAGCTAGATCTAGAAGTAGAGCATCTCTTTTTTCATTGCAGCAAAATGTCTCAGATGAAGTCCATAAGAAGAAACATCTCCCTGCTGGTGGATGATTACTGTATTCCTGCAATCCAGGAATATTACCACCAAGTCCAGGAGGAAGATTTTGAGAACGTGAAAGAGGGAGATATAAGAGAGAGTACAAAATATCTGTTAAGATATTTGACAGATGTGTTTTCTCATGTAGTTTTAGATCTGGTTGAGAAGCAAGGATTTACTTATGGGCAAGTGAAAGCGACATTTGACGACACCGTTTCCCAGGCTTTCGCCCAGGCCTGGGGAATTGAAGAGAAATTGGAAACCAACTTCTCAGAACTTTTTGACATGCTTTTTATTAAGCACCTTATGTTTACGTTGACTTCCAACTCTGACAACGAGGAGCCAACGGAGAGGCTAAAAGCAGACCTAGGATTCAGCTCCTTGGTAAATTCGGTCATTGGATTGGTGATGGAACTGAGAAAATTACTAAGATCATTTGAAGAAGATAGAAGAGAGAGAGTAAGGCTTTTCATCCAGTCGCTACTGTCAAAGGGAATTGCCGAGTCAAAGACAAAGTGGTGTCTTGGTCAAGTAATGGATACACACGATCGCATTGTCGATAAGATCTGGGCTGGAATTGAAGGAAGGTTTTTTGAAATTGAGAAAAGGAGGATTCCTGCCCTGAGCAGGAAAGTTTTCAGAGAAATCACGAAAACCTTCCGTTGTTCTCCTCAATGGACGCTGTCCTTTATGGAGCACGCGAACAACGACAATGCGATCGTGTGGTCTTTAGAAAAACAATTAGAAAAACATCCGAAAAAAGGCAACTTTGTAACTAGGATTTTTTCAAGGGCTGTCAATAAGGTGAGATGCTGTTTTTCAAAGTGAGGGACTCCTGCTGGAGAGCCTCCAGCTGGAGAACCTTCAGTTGGAGAGCCAGAACCTCCAGCATTTATTCATTTATTACTACTTATTATTATTTAAAAAGGTCTGCACAGTTGGCAGCTCTTTCACCTTGCAGGAAGAAGGTCCTGGGTTTGATTCCCAGGGTCTTTCTGCATGGAGATTGGATGTTCTTCTAGTGCATGGTGGGTTTCTTTCCGGATACTCCGGCTTCCTACCACAGTCCTTTTTGGACTCTAAATTCTCCCCAGGTGCTTATTTCCAAGCCCAAATGAGCAACTTCTTGTTCAAAAACAAGCCAAAAAACCGCAACCCGCAACTCATTAGGTTTGCTAGCGACGTTAGAAGAAAACAAGCCCAAAGTCACTTATAATAATGACAGAAACTCAAAATAGCTCCTGATTTTACAGCAACCAAATGCACATCTCTCTCCATTGTTTATGTTTCTTAACAGCTGATAAATGTCGCGTAGAAACGACGGTCACTCCCCAAGACTCGCAGAGGAAATGAAATTAGGTTACTAAAGAAAATAGTAACTCAGTGATTTGGACAAGTAGCTTTTATCTGATTACTGGATTTGGAATAATAACGGGTTGGATTACTTGTTTCTTTTCATTACTTAATTAATTGTAACTGGTTGTTTCATTACATGTCATTTTAATGTAAATATGCAGCTGGGTAGAAAATGTCATGTGTGATAGCTGTCATTTAAATCATGTGGATTTGACATAAAACTCAAAGTAGGGATTTAACAATACTCACGGACGAAAAATCGATTCTTTCAGAGGAAAGAAAAATATTGATAAATATTATGGAATTAATAAAATTACACAGCCCTAATAGATATCCTCCTGGATGAGGTTACGTTCTGATAAGTAATCTTAGTTTATCTTTTTTTTTAATTTAAACTACCGTGTAGAAACCTGGCTCTTGTATTAGTTAGAAGATTTATATTTATGTAGGCATTTGTATGTGTGCTAAGTTAAACTCAATTTTATGCGGTAAACAAACAGGAAGTAATTTCAAAATGTCTCCAACTAAAAACCTAAAACATAAAACACTGCGTTGTTTTAGTTGTTGCAGTGGATTTTATTTAGAGCCTGAAAATGAAACGGAGTAGACAAAAAACAAACAAGTATTGTGATGTCACGCGCTGCCTTGTGTTGGATCAGATAAAATCGACATAAATGAGAACAAAATCAGCGTCATTTGAGAAAATGTGGACATTAAAATTCTTCTGAAATGTCAGCTGCTGAATCGATGGAAAACACAAAATGAGGAGGCACAGTAAGGAGAACAATAAATCAAACTTTTTATTTCTTCCATATAGAAAAGAAAAAAGTTAAATAGTGAAAGTCCATCAAAAAAAAGAAAAAGAAAAAGCAGCATCTTGTTTTCAACTGATTGTCCTTAATACATTAAGCTTTGTCCCAAAAGGAAAGAAACAAAAAAATATAATACTATTTTCACAGTAATACATATACATAAGTAATACATTTACTAAAAACAAAATATTTTAATATATACAGATAGATAGATAGATAGATAGATAGATAGATAGATAGATAGATAGATAGATAGATAGATAGATAGATAGATAGATAGATAGATAGTAAAAAGTTATTTTCAAGTTTATCAAACTGAAAAAGTTTGATAAACAAAATCACCGGCAGATGTCATGCAGCATTTCTGAGATTCAATGCAAGGCAGATACTGTGGATTTCGTCCTGTGCATTTGTGGATTTTGTGGACTCCATAAATATAAACTTTACAGATCCTTATTCTAAAACCAATCTGTTTACGGAACATAATTCCTTTAAATATACACCTGGCACTCCTTGAGCTCCCTACCTGGTAGAGGGACAGCACGAAAAAAAAAAAATTGGGGGGGCAACGTCTTTACGTCACACGCCGCGTTGGCTCGCAACAAGCGGTGAAAAAGTTTTTAGACCCCCCCCCAACCCTCCTCCTCTTTATGTTTTTGTTGGGGGGAAAAGTTGCTGGAAGTTTTAGCCGTGTGGATGTAGCGTGTTTTCCGTTTTCTGCCCCTCGGTAACGGAGGGAAGGAGCGTCGGCGCGAGCGTGAAGTCGTCCACGGACGTTGAGAGCGAGGACTTTTCAGCGCTTTGTGTCCGTGGGCTCGGGCTGAAAAATCTCAGCGGCCCCGTCCCGTCAGCGCTGCATCTCGTTAGCTACCTAGCTGCGTCCCCAACAAAGTTAACGCTACCTCGGCTCCCTCGCAGCCTGTCTCTCCGGGAAAACGTCCAGCTTTTCACCAGCGCAGAGATGGCGGAGACCAAAATCATCTATCACATCGACGAGGAGGAGACCCCGTACTTGGTGAAGATCCCCATAGCTGCTGAAAATATCACCCTGCTGGATTTTAAACAGGTCCTCAACAAGCCAAACTACAAATTCTTTTTCAAGTCTATGGACCAAGACTTTGGGTGAGCTGCTCTGATTTTCCTCTCTAATGCTTTCCGTGCATTGCACAAGCAGGAAAACCACGAAAGGTAGGGCAGGAGCAGGAACTTACATTTGAACCAAATTAGTGATCGGAGGGGATTTTCCAACTGTAGCTGCAGGGAGAATAAATGAAACTATTCTGAAAAGATGCTAAGAGTGTTTATAAACATCCTTTGCTTCTTCAGGTTGGGACATTTCTCACTAAACATCATCATTACAATGGGAAGCATTCCCTGTTCCTGCTGCTTTTCTTTGCCCTAATCCTCATCCCTCCTTCCCTCCCTCCTTTTCTTCCTCAGCCCATCATCTGGTGAAATCCTTGCCTTTTCTTTCCTTCAGGACTGAAGCCAGGGTTTTCTGCCCCCTCCTCTCCCTACCTCTTCAACACTTTGGCCTGCCAGCCATCCTTTCATTCCCTGGCTTTCTCCTGACCCTCTCTGAGAAATAGCTGTCTCCTCTATCAATTAATCCTCTTTTTTTTCTCTCTCTCTCTCTCTCTCTCTCCCCCTGTGTGGCTGCTGTGCATTTTCCTGCAGAGGAATGTGTGTTTGTGGTTTATTCACCCGGTGAGACCCTCAGGGTTTCACTTAAATGCATTGTAGTTTTGGATGTTTTTTTTCCCCTTGTTGGATGGCACCAGGGCTGCAGAGGCAAACACGAATTCAAGCTTGTGATTGTGCAAGACGACTTTACTTTAGGTCTAGGTTGATTTGGAGATTATTCGTATGTCCTTTAATAAAAAAAAAGTTTTTTCACATAACAACCACAAAATCAATGACATTTTGTAATATGTGCTAAAAATACCAATCTACTTTTTTCACTTTTGATACCGATACAGATATCGGTGGTTTAGTATCGTCCAATACGATCCAATAATCTGCTAATTATGATTGACTTGAAACTATTTTTTTGCAGCATAAATATACTGATTTACAAATTTATTTGATAACTCTGCACCAGTACAGCACCTTTAAACACACCATTAGATTCACAAACTTGGTCAAGAACAACACAACATTTAATTTGTTCAGACAGCGCAATTAGAAGTATAACGGCAAACGTGAAATAAATAATAAGAAAACTGAACCTGAAAAAAGCAACAGGTTGATGACCTTGGTCAAACATTTTTTTAAAATGACAACAGACCCTTCAAATGGTTCAGAAAGTGCAATTAGGATTTCTAAATCTAAAGGGAAAAAAACCCAAACTTTTCAGATTTTTATCTTAAAAGATTTTAGAAGACCAGGCGTCTTTTTCCTCCTACTTCATAATTATCCGCTGCTTTGTGTTGCTCTTTTGCAAAAGTTTAATAAAATCTAGTAAAGTTTGAGAAACACTACAGGAGGTATTAAAGTAAAACTGATTAATTTATAATTTCTTGTTTGTAGATTTGATTACGGTGGTTGTCCCGTCATCATGATGTCATTTTCCTGAGTCTTCTTTTTATCGTCCCAGTTTTCCAATCACTCTGAGTTTTTGCATCGTGGTCACTGCTGTCATTTGTGTTACTATCAGTGTGTTTGTGGCTGTGATTTTGACCCATCACTGGATTTTGTGATTATGCAACAGACTGAGGTGTTCCATCAATCACACCAGAGGTTTATTTACTGCTGCACTTGTAAAAACCCCTGCTGACAACATAAACATGCCCACAGTATTATAAATTACCTGTTTTGTTTTTTTTCTCTTTTTTTTAAGCTAGGACTCTATGTTGAGTCCTTGGTTGGAAAATCTCGAGTTCAAGACACAGAATGTTTAGTTTATGAATGAACTTCCATGTTTTCTCGGAAAAACACTGGATTTCTGTTTGTCCCACAGCAGAATGTTATTTGCTGCTGTAGTCTTCCAACATAGTTAAGTTCACCTTTATGGAGTGCTGCAAGTCTATGCATTGATTTTTATTCTAAAAGGATGGACAGCCAAAAAACATTTTTGAAGGTTTAATGGAAATACCCAAACAAAGTGTGCAAGTTATTTCTTGAAACAGCTGCAAATATGTTAGTTTTATTTCAAACATCTTCTTCTCTGTCCTGTAGTGTTGTCCAAAGTTTGTACTTTCGTCCATAAAACGGGTTCCCAAAGTCGGTCCTCGAGGATCGGCATCCTGCATGTTTTAGTTTTCTCCCTGGTTTAACACACCTGGATCCAATGATGGCTCCTTAAAAGGTCTAAGAAGATCATTGACAAGCTGAAAAGTTGTTACTACCACTAGGGAGAGAACTAAAACATGCAGGATGCCGGGCCTCCAGGACTGACTTTAGGAACCACTGGTCTATATAATGTGTGAACTTTGAGGGTAGTAAGAGTTCATCCAGCTTGGACTGCTATTTTAATCAGATGCAGGTAATAAAGGCACAGCAACTGAAATATAGTAGATTACCATTACGATATTATTATTGTGCACGTTTATATTTTTCTTGGCTGTTCTGCAGATCTTGCAAATATTGGCTTTATCAAATAAAAAGGCTTTCAGAGCACTTTAAATCACTTTGAATATTACTTATTCATCATCTTTGTGGTTGCAGTCTACCCGAATGCTCTGCCTGGTATACTGTGTTAAACTGAGTGTCATAATTTTGATCTCGCCTTTTCTACCTGTGAAAATATTTACACAAGGTTCTGACACGTCCTTGAAAAATTTGGAAAAGAATACAACTTGACTTCAAAATTTTACAAGCCTGGGTGAGTATTTAATTTATTTAGATTTAAATGATGCCATTTATCTTTGATTTGCCACATCACAGCTTAGGTTTTTGTCCAACACCTTTTATTGTTCTGTTTTTGAGATTACTGGCAGAGAAGTTGCAATCTACTCTGTTAAAAACTAAAAGACTATTTCACTCACTATCCTTCTGACTCTCTCAGATCACAATTTTGAATTTGAAAGAGGTATTTTGGTTGAATAAGCAGGCATTGTTCTCTTTCCATAAATAAGCTGTCATGGATGCGGAGCCAGAGTCAATAAATTGGCTGTAAAATAGTCAGGAAATAAATTATTGAATTAAACATGATTTATTTCCATTGTTCATGAAAAATACAAGCCTGGCCTTTGCTTTCCTGTGCAATTCTGCTAGATTCTCATCTCTCTTCAAAGTTCCATTTGAGATTTCTCCCATTGAGCTTGATTTCTGATTGCAAATATTTCGTTTTGAATAATCAATTCCTGCAGATCTTGTTTTTATAATTGTGGTAAATTCCTCAAGCAATTATAGTAACATGTTTGCATGAGGGCCTAAAACGACGAATACTTCCACTACACACCTGGCATTCTCTCCCCTTCTCTTTTTAAAGTACAAACCCCGTCTGTTTTGCCAATGTCTCTTGTATAGCACTTTAGCTAGTCCTCTGGAGGAGTTGAAGTAACTCAGGGTCTTGTTCATGAATGAGAGAGATTGATAGGCAGCAAACTCTTGATTTACAAGTCGATCTATGATATCCACTCATCTATGGGAGGTGCCCGAAAGATCGAGACTGCAGATACAAGCGGCCAAAATGAGTTTCCTCCACAGGTTGTCTGGGCTCTAGCGTGGGATTTCCCTGGAGGATCTGGCCCCAAGTGTGGGGGAGGGGAAAGTCAGGGCCTAAGCCTGACCCTACCCGACCCCGAAAAAGTGGACGATGACGGATGGACATTGAGGACTGAACTTAAAATTAATATTCGTAAAAGACTTTGGATATGTGTTTATTTAAAAGATAATTTTTGCTTCCAAGGGATACAGGTGGAGCAGAAAATGAAAGGTTAAAATAGGTCTGGACAGTTCATCTAATAAAGTATTCAGTATGTAGAATATTCGCTGAACTGCAATCCAGAACCGCACTGCATTCTGGGGGATGTAGGCAAAGGAAACGCTTTAGAGGCTGAACCTTTCATGGTCCAACTAGGAAAGGCTGGTGGCATCAACTAACTGACCCACTCTATGGTTACCTGGCAACAACTCGCTCACGCTTTGATTACCTAGCAACAGTTTGTTGAGTAACAACAGCAGCAGCCTCATAACTGCTTAAAAATAAAAAGAAAGGCATGAAATAAAAACTGGATAAAACAGAAGAGATCATGCCATATTTCAGATATTTAACACAAAATCAATAATTATCGATATCGACAGATATAAAACGCTGATGTCATGATATGATCAGATTTCCTGTTACTCGACATTATATACCCGTTTTATTATATACGATTGTTTGCACGCATAGCAGGCGACCCACTCAGAGTAAGGAAACTCAGAATCGGCTGTAGGAACCATTTCCTACCTCAAACCCGGCTGCCGGGTCTGATTCACTCATCCGAACGTCTCCAACTGAGCTCAGACGAAAAAAATTCAAACATAGCTCAGAGTCAGCTGTCCAGCCGAAGCAGGGATTTTTTTTTTCTTCCCTCCCCCTCCTGTCGCTTCGACCCGGGAGAGAAGTGTGTGTTTTCATTTGCCCTGGTACGAGGCCAGCTGTCGGCCAGAGCCTCGTGTGTGGCGGAGGGGAGGAGGGGGATCCAGAACCGGCACTGGAGCACGAGGGGAGGGATCCCAGCCATTTGCTGTGTTGTCTGGGTCGTCGTCTGAAGGGGGGAGAGTTTAGCTCAGTTGGAGTCTCTGGATCTTCTTCTGTGTGAGTGCGCTCAGGGAGAGCATCAGAGAGCCGTTTCAGGAAGATTAATTATTACAAAGCCGATGCTGTCGAGTGTGAGGAATGTAATGGTTGCAGAGGACTGGAAGAACGGCAGCGCAGTGGATTTTAAGACATTCATACTTTTAAAGAGCGGAATAATATATTTCTCAGACATTCTTATTTATGTCTGTTTTATTGTTTAAAGCTGTTTCCACTTGTTTGATTAGACGAAGTAGCAAAGAAGGAAAAACTGTTGCATAATGACTGCTGATCACAGTGTGTGAAGACATGAATGTTGAATAAATGAAGGAAACATTTGTGGACAAACACCGGGCGGCCACTTACTGTCTTCCAGCTTCCTGCCGCAGATTCCCACCAGTTCCCACAACAATCTGGCTTTATGCTGACACTCTCTAAACCGGCACTCAACAGCTGCTTACAAAAGCCCAGTGGAGGCCGATTGATTCTCAAACAACTAAATGGGCTGCATATTGGCTGAGAGGCTCTCTTTGTAAACCTGATGGAGAAAAATATTTGAATAATAGAGTTGTGTTGCAGGAATAATCACAAATGATGGGACAGAGGTGGAGGCACAGCGGGTTCTGCGTTTGAGCCTTTTGATATTTGTAAGCAGCTTTTTTTTAGTTATATAAATCTTATACATATAGAGCTGAAACCAGAAGTTTACGTACGCCAAATAAAGACACATTCACCTCCTTGTTTGCTCACAGTCTGAAGTTAAATCAGACCAAACTCTTCCTGTTTTATGTTGGAATTACCCAACATTATTTATCCCAATTAGCAAACAGAAATAACTGGTAATTTTAACTGACTTAAAACAATAAAAACTCCTGGTTTAACTTCAGACAGTGTGGTAGAACAAAAAAGTGTCTTCCAAAGAAAGACAACCAAAACATACAAATGTTATTTGGCCATTTCTCTGACTACGGATTTTTATTTTCTAACGTTTCCTCAACTGATTTGATCCGTTTTACGGCATTTTGTTGATTTGAAAATCCACCCATATGAAATGAGCAGAAGCCGTCTTTCAAACAAAAACAATCCAAGTCCATTCAACCGCCTGAAAGTTGAGCTCTGGTGTAACTTATCTATATAAGTTATGACTAAATGACTAAAATGACTAAATTAATTAATTAATTTTTTAAACAAAATTCAAAGGAAACCTGTGGGATCTTTTAGTGGCTGCATAAAGTCAGTTCGGTTGACATGTTTTTCTTTCCATACGTTCTGCGCTGCTGCTGTCCGACTGCCTGTCTGCCTCGCCTGCTGTGTGCAGCTCCACACATCTTCCATCAGAAATAGACCAGCAGCATATTTTTAGCGCAGCACCAGGCTGTTTCTGGGATGCTTGTGAAAACCGCCGCCTCGCTTAGGATAACACGCATTGTTCAGAGCGGCTACGATCGCGTCCAGTCCTGCTGCTTCCCGTCTGACGCCTCTGCAAAACCAATAAAATGACCAATGCGTTTGTTGTTCCAGAAAAAAAAAAGTGGTTCATGTTCCTCTGGAGAAGCTTTCTGCAGGTATTAGCACATTTAAGCTGATTTCCTCACAACGAATCAGGTATTAAAACAATGTTTTTAATTCTATTTTACATTTATTTATCCAGATAAATCTCATTGTTGTGTTTGTAATTATATCTTGATCAATTTATTATTAATCAAAAACAACTCTGATTCAAAGGAACCCAGTGTTTCAACTGTTTTGCTGGTTTCTGAAAACAGAAAATTATAAATGACATCAAATTAAGGCAAAAAATCCAAATCTTATAACTTTGCTTGATTAAAATATTAAATGTGTATTTCATTGCCTTGTTTCCTCTTAGATCTAAATTCTCAAAACAAATCACCCACCCCAGTGTAGCTGTGTTTGTGGTCATTCCTGATGAGGGGAAAATTGGTATTTTTCCATCAGTTCCCCTGCTTTGTTATTGTTTATTTGCACAACTTGAATAAAACAAATTTATAAAACACATTTATGTTTCAGGTCGAGCTTCACGATGTATCAAACTAGTCACTACTCCACCTTCAATGTGTGCAAGATTGCAATTGCAAAGAGTGTTTGAGTGTAATATTTGGTAATACTTTAGCAAACATGCATCAAGACTGTTATATGGATGGATGGACGGATGGATGGATGTTCGCTGCCCCAAAGGAAAGACATGACGACGTTGTGAGAAGAAGCACTGTCATGTTTTCATTTTGTGTGTTCCTGGTTCGAGACAGAAACATTTATTTGGGCCTGACGACTCTCTGATTCCCTGCATTTTCACTATTCTCCTTCTGAGCAACATGTTCCTCCGCTCAGCTGTGACACCACATTCATCCATCGCCAGTGTTGTGACAACAGAGCAGTTTATGCTTCCTGAACCTCGTCTCTCCTTTTTTCTTTCCCCAGGGTGGTGAAGGAAGAGATTTCCGATGATAGCGCCAAGTTGCCTTGTTTTAACGGCAGAGTGGTGTCGTGGGTAAGAAGACGTAAACTTCAATTTTTTTTTTGTTGACAATTTTCTTTTTACACCTACACCTGTTGGCTTTTATTCAGATATTTCTGAATTTTGTATGAAGGCTTTTATATTAAAAGTACACCCAATGTGTAGAAGTTACATTTCTCAGCTTGCTTATAAAGAAGCTGAGAATCTTGTAATACTTTCCTCAACTTGAGAAGAGAAAAGAGGATTTTAGGATCTCTACTTAAACAATAGATGGATGGAAATCAACATAAATGTGATCCAGTGGTCGGATTCAGAGCTAAAATTTTAGTTTAGTCCAGGGGAGTGAAAAAGGAATCTGAATATTGCAGTAAGTTTTTACATATGATTTTGTTGAAAAGTCTTGCGTCTGGGCTGTTGGTAAGGAAGTTATGCTGCAGACCCTTTAAATCTAGTTTCAAGTCTGCATATTCTTGACATCTTGCCACTAATTAACTCCAGTGAAACGTCTTACATTGGCAGAGCACAGCTGCTTCCTACCTGCTGGTCATAAAGAAGGCCCGTTTCTGTCCTTGTCCAATGATGCTCTGGCTTTAGCTCTGTGTCGCACGGCTTGTGAGCGCTTACAGTAAAGCAATTTGCCAAAAAACTGTTGTAATACTTTCCTTTTCTCTGGTGAAAGTCCCAGCTGTTTCACCCCACCCTGCAGCCTGGATCAGAACAAAGACAGAACACCGAGACTTGGCCTAGAAACGCAGGTCTGGGGCCGGAGCATCTGTTAAGTGCATAAGATCGAGGCAGGGAAGAAAAAAAAACATTAAAGAAAAAGGAGAACAAAGGTTGGAGAATAGAGGAGCTGATATGTGATCTGCAGACTGGAGCAGGAATCCCTGAAGTTTTTCCATGCAGCGACATCTGTCCACATGTTGCTGATCATTTGGGATGAGAACTATAAGCTGTTCTACAGACAGAGCTCATTTACAGGAACGCTTTACTGTCAACATTTTAAAATTCATGACACTTATGCATTGTAATGTGTTTCTAAGCATGCTGAGCGCCTGTGCAGCATCAAAGTGATGAGACCACTGGATCGAAACTTTTTATCCCTCCATTTTTCAGTCTCATTCCCTTCCTGTCTGTCTGTTTTATGCGCCTTGTAATCCGAGGCTGTGCGGCTTTCATCCTAATTGTTGCTGTTTGTGTGTGTGGCCAGTTTTCCTGGATAATGAAGGGAGACAGGTTAAGTGTGGGATAGCGTTTCAGTTTGCCCTTGAGACGTTTGTCTGAAAAGAGTGTTTCTATGTCAAAGTAATTGACATGGTAGACGTTTCCCCTCCTTTCACCTCCTCTCT
This sequence comes from Phalloptychus januarius, assembly GCA_902982915.1. NCBI lineage: Eukaryota > Metazoa > Chordata > Actinopteri > Cyprinodontiformes > Poeciliidae > Phalloptychus > Phalloptychus januarius. The sequence continues at coordinate 8,594,044 of CADWAE010000462.1, forward strand.
CCTCCTCCTTTCAGTCTTCTGAATTTCTCAACCACTCCTCTCGCTTTCAGCTTCAACATATAGATTCATTTTCTCTTTTTTGTCATCCTGTCTTTAACTTGTCGCCACTTGTTCCACTTCTCTCTCTCTTTTTTTAGTTGGTATCTTCGGAGACTCCCGTTGCAGAGCCTCCAGTTGCGGTGGTGCCCCCTGTGGAACCAACCACCCAGCCTTCACCACCTCCACCGCCCCTGCCGCCCCCACCCGCAGAGAGGACAGGGGGGATTGGGGACTCCAGACCACCCTCCTTCCAGTAAGCAAAGCACAGTTGTTCTCATTTACTGTACAGTAAACCCTGTAGGACATGACCTGGATGCTGGACATGAAGATTTTCCAGACTTTGTACTTAAAAGTTTGGTATAAACTTTTTTTTTTGTCTTTGCCCTTTGACAGAGAAACTCTTGAGCAGCTCACGCTCTCTATATCAGGTTCCTGCAGGAATACTGCAGAGGTTTTGTAACTGATCTTACCTGAAGCCACCCCTTTTATCTATACTGAGGATACTTGCAGTTACTTAATTTAATTTCTTTTTTTATTTATTTATTTTTTTCAGAAAATCTTGTGGTGCAACCGTTTATTTTTACTCCAAGATAAATTAAATGTGCCTGGGACATTTTTTCAATCTATGCTTATACACTCAGTGGCCCATTTCTTTTAAGAGTGGCCATTAGGCCACTCTGCATAATAAGAGAATTTATTATGCAGGAAAAGCAAATGTGTGTTAATTTTAAGACGTCAGACAAAGTTCATATTAAAAATGTTGTAACCAAACAGAGTTACCGTACTTTTTGGACTATAAGCTGCGACTTTTTCCTAAGCTTTGGGGAAATGCGGCGTATAGCCCGGTGCGGCTTTTCTGTGGATTTTTCTTCAACCACCAGGGGGCTCTTTAACATGAAGTGAATCATTCGAAGTCAAAATTGGAAATCGAAGAAGAAAGTTCTAATTTTCATTTAGAACAAGCACATGCTAGCAGCAGGCATAACGGAGAAATGTTTTCAAACTCATATGATCCAGCATCTAAGTTGAAGGCTATCAATCTAGCAGTACAGGGAAAAGTAGAGCAGCTGCAAGTAAGCTCGGCGTGAACGAAACCACAGTTTGGCTTTGGAGACGGAGGGCTGCGACCTTAATATATCCAGCAGATTTATTAGGACGCAGCCAGGTGCGGCTAATATATGTATGTTTCCAGTGTTTTTCAGTTTATTCAGAAAAAAATATTTAGCGGAACGTAAGTGCGATGAATGTTTTCAAAGTTAGCAAAAATGCTAAAGTGCTAAATAAAAAATGAGCTCTGCTCTGCTATGTTTCAGTTTTCTTAAGTATTTAATGTAATCTTTTTTCTGCTAAATAAATAAACTCATATTATTAAAACTATTTATTTAAAGACTTTCCATCCATCTTTATCAGGCCAGGTCAATAAATGTGACTGGTATTGTCTATAATAGAACTGAATAAAAGACAATGGGTTTTGTTTTGTTTGCACATTTCTGAGCGGTGAACATTATACCCATTAAACTACAACTAAAGAAAATGGTTCAACACGAGTCAAGTTCTCTGCATTAGCTTGGCTGCACCCCCGTAGTCCTGGTAGCAGGGACCTTTCAGGTGTCTAAAACCAACTGGGGTAAACATAAGCAGATTTACTCACACAGCTCCCACATGCAACCAGTCATATGATTGGTTTTGCAGCTAAAGATTACGATTAAAACGGATTTAGACTTTAGAAAGCCATTACTGAACGGTGCTTCAAACGTGCTTCTGAAGGAAAGTTTTTGAGGCTTTAGCACAACATTAATGACCGTCGCTTAAATTCAGAAGAATTGCATTCGAAAAAGATTATTGCAATGTGAGAAAGCTTGTCAAAAAAAGGAATTTATCTATAAAACTGTTGAAACAGCCATAATAAGTGTTGAGAAACTGATTATTTCTTTCTGAGAAGCAGGGTGCTGTTTTCCAATTTTCCTCTTATTTTTCTACATATTCTTATTTACAGAACAACTATTAGTCTGAGTTGTTCACAATTTATTCCTTCACAGTAAAGTGTTAGGAAAAAAAACAAAAAAAACTTGTGATTTATAGGATTTTCCTCTAAATCGGAGGACATGTTTTATTATTAGGAAATATGTACTAAAGCAGTATTTAAAATCTAAACAATTGTCAAGTCTAAACAGCTATTGCTTTCCAGAGTATATCATAATTAAAGGGGTAATCTGCAGATCAGTGACTGAGTGAATATTTCTGTTAGAAAGAATTTTCTCAAACAATCCATCAAAGTGGGAAAGATGTCTTAAGAGGCGTTTTCACGCCTAGTTTGTTTATGTTGGTCCGAATCGGATAACAGATTTGTTCAGATTTTGTTGGTCCAGGTTGGGGGAGCAAAGTGTAAATACAGGAAGCAGATGCTGGAGAACACATGGAGAATTTAACCATGTCATTACATTTTATTTTAATATTTTTTGACACAATTTAAGGCGAAATGATTTGAGGACGATAAAACTTAAGTTGGGCTCCGTTGTGACCAAAGGCACCGTTTTAGACAGCAACTGGTTTCCCAGCTTGTAACTGGACAACCGGTAAGTTGGGGGTGACATCACTCCCAGATCAGTTCTTCCCTCTGGAGTAAATGGAGAGACAAGAGTGTAACATATCTAATTTGCAGCTACAACTTGAGTTGTTTTTGGCTGTGTTCAGTTCATGAGCGTTGCTTAACGTAGGATCACTCCTGGTTGGACACACCTGAAATCACACCGGGGGAGGCATCAAAGAGTGAAGTGGAAGATAATGGATCCTTCTTCACACAATGATGGAATTACCTGCATGGGTTTAACATTTAGCACAACATTTGCCTTTGTGCCTGGAATCGGGTTTCGTCTCCATTCTAATACCAAAACAGCGCTTATACTTGAGCTGCCGATGGATCTGCGGTTATCCGATCCTCTCAGGAGATTCAAGCCACAGGAGAGGAATGCTTGAGTTTCTGGATTCATTGTAATATGATAAGATCATATCAGGTGTTTGTATCAGACGTGGAAGTGACAGGTAACTGGATCTAAATGCTGACCATCAGTATGCTGTGTTTTTAAAAAAACAAGCTCGATCTCATCATTCATGACCCGAAACGGCTCATTGAACTTTAAGAATATCCTCAAAGAAGCACAGGAGCAACCGCAAATTTATACAACGAGCGCAGAAAACTCTTCAAATATTGAATGTCTGTTTTGTTCTCTGCAGCCCCAACGCGACGGGCAGCGTGGAGACTTTGGACGATCAGACTGAAACTGAGTCCGTGGTTTCCTTCAGGAGGGAGAGACCCCGCCACAGAGAGAGCGTGGATCAGCACGGTGAGAAACTGCACATCTCTGCGCTCACAAAAACAATCCATTATCACGGAGCTTTATCCAGATCTGGCCCGCCTCCACCCTCCAAACGCTGGCAGATAGAATCAGGGAATGTTCGACTGTGGAATGTTTTCCACTCGGCAAGGGAAAACAGGAAAACATGAAACTTCATCTGGCATAATTTCTCCTGTTTTCTGTTTATTTTCAAGGGCCCCGCATGAACGGTCAGAGCCGCCTGGAGCGCCACCTGGCAGGGTACGAGAGCTCCAGCACAGTGATGAGCAGCGAGCTGGACACCACCAGCTTCTGTGACTCTGAGGATGACGACACCATGAGCAGGTGAAAGACAACACTACGCAGTCTGGATTAACATCTTAATCGCTGAAATGGAAGCAAAAGGAGAACACCAGCAAGAAAACTTTTATCAGATTCTATTTTTACACAACTTTTGCTAAATCTCAGTAGCTTTAGTTTGTTTGTATTCTTGCTTTTCTATTTTCTTCTCTGCACGTCTGAGGAGAGGATCTTACCTTCCTACTGACCTTTTCCCTGATCTATAAACTTGTAGGTTCAGCAGCGCCACAGAGCAGAGCACCGCCTCCAGGCTTCTGAAACGACACCGTCGGCGGAGGAAACAGCGCCCCCCGCGGCTGGAAAGGGTACAACACACACTTCTCTTCCGCAAACTTAATGTTTTGTTTCATTTTAACATGGTTTGAACTTTTTAAAAGTTTAACACAAATATAGTAATTGAATCAATGTAATCGTCAGGCTTCGTCCTTCAGCAGTGTGACGGACTCCACTATGTCCCTGAACATCATCACCGTCACGCTCAATATGGGTCGGTACTCAGTGGTAGTAATATTTTAGTTGAATGACAAGCTGCTCGTTTTTAAAGACCCGCTGTGATGTCTCAACAATGCAGAGAAGTACAACTTCCTGGGCATTAGCATCGTGGGCCAGAGCAACGAAAGAGGGGATGGCGGCATCTACATCGGCTCCATCATGAAGGGCGGGGCTGTGGCTGCGGACGGACGCATCGAACCCGGAGACATGCTGCTGCAGGTCTGGCGGGATAAATTATGCATTAATGCTTCGGCACGGCTGCTTCTGTTAATAATTTGTGTTGTAAACCTTGAATAATTAAAAACAAAACAGAACAAATCAATTTGCAAACAAATTGATCTGCAACACTGTTTAGTATTTCAACAAAATGTCTTTGCCGTCGAAGGTGAATGACATCAACTTTGAGAACATGAGTAACGACGATGCGGTGCGAGTTCTCAGAGAGATTGTACACAAGCCAGGGTGAGTCGCCGATTTCCAGACTGGATGCTTCTGGTTCTGCCTCTATCGTGAACTGATCGGTGTTTTTTTGGCTTTGGCAGACCCATCATACTGACGGTGGCCAAGTGTTGGGACCCGGCCCCTCAGGGCTACTTCACGCTGCCTCGCAGTGAGTACACCAGCCTCTCAGTTCCTCTGGTAGATAAACGCCGCAGTCAGTCAGCTCTTCCTCCTCTTCTTCTGCCAGACGAGCCGATCCGACCCATCGACCCCGCAGCGTGGGTCAGCCACTCTGTGGCCATGACCGGCGCTTACCCTCCCTATCCGGGCAGCTCTTCCCTCAGCACTATCACCTCCTCCTCCTCCGTCACCGAGACTGAACGTGAGTCCACTTTTCAACTCGGTCCACTTAGTTTTAGCCAGACGAGGCCGGAATGACGCAAATTCCGCTGGTTTCGTTTCCGTTAATCTTTTATCTTTTAACGATGTTAGTCCACAAATCCTGTTTGCCTCTGTCTGTTTGTCTGAGTGATAAGTGCTAGATGATCTGCTTCTCTTCTTGATTTGGATCTGATTGAGTCCGGGTGGGTTTGTGTTAGCGCCTGTTGAACTTTTATACATTTATGTCTCGTTATGGCTGCAAACTGCAGTGCATTTCACCCATATGTTATGTGATGGTGACAACTGAAAATGTGAAAACGTAAAGGGATCCTGACTGGCGTTAGAACCCATTTTTGAATTTTGAAATGGTAAAGCTTTGTGTGCCTCTATTTCCAGGTTTCGATGACTTTAACTTGTCGCTGCACTCTGACATGGCGTCTGTCGCCAAGGCCATGGCTTCACCGGAGTCGGGACTGGAGGTCAGGGATCGCATGTGGCTTAAAATCACCATCCCCAACGCTTTCCTGGGTAAGATGAAAAGAAAAAGAGAAACTACTGCAGGAAAAAAACAAAACTCCTTAGCTCTCTGTGGCTCTCAGGGGTTTACAGGACAGCCATTATGCTCCCAGAATTAAAACCGTGTGACCTGTGAGACGGAGGGAAAAATCCCAATCCTACAAATGGAAATAGTTGTTCTGGCTGGAAGCATGTGCCAAATTGGAATCACAAGCAACAATTACAAAATCTACACATTAGCCCAAATTTGGGCTAATGTGTAGATTAGCTTTTTCTTTTTGCTTTTTCTTTTGAATCTTGTATTCTGATTGTTCCATCTGACTTATCGTAAAATCCTGCAGCTTTGAGACAGTTAAGACAAATTACTATGGAGTCCCTCAACTTTATATTGGGATTGTGAAGTTGCTTTAGTATAACAAAGTTTTACTGTTTTATACTCTCTGCACTGATTGTCTGCAGTGCTATAATTTCATCTGATGTTTTTCTAACTTACTTTTGGCGATTAATGATGCATTTGAACCATTTGTTTGTTGCAGTGGTTTGAATATTAAGGGTGGACCGAATGCATATAGTGGTGGCAGTTGACAGGAAAGATCTCTTGTAGCAGTCTGTGTTGCAGTGAATTTGACGAAGCCTCTGACTGAAGGCGCTCTGTTTGCCCGAGACATTCACATGAAGATGAAACAGGCTGACATCAACCTCCTGTCAATTACTGCCTGACTGGAGATAAATGTTTAGTTTTTTTTCCTGGCCGTCACTGAGAGTCCGTCTGCCTCTCTCTCTTCCTTTCTCTCTTCTCTCTCTCCCTCTTTCTGTCTCTCTCTCTCCGTTTCGCCTTCAGGCTCAGACGTAGTGGAGTGGCTCTTCCACCACATCGAGGGATTCCAGGACCGCCGGGAAGCCAGGAAATATGCCAGCAACCTCCTGAAGGCTGGCTTCATCCGACACACCGTCAACAAGATCACTTTCTCCGAGCAGTGCTACTACGTGTTCGGGGATCTGAGCGACTGTGAGAACTGTGAGTCGCTGAAATGTTAATCTTAATCCAAAGGAAATTACAGACGGGATATTCTGATTAAGCTGAAGTTTATATTTAAAAGACTAAAACTCCTCTTGGTTAATTGGTTTCTAGCTTAAATCTGTTTTTGTCATTTTGCTTCCTACCTAGACATGGCTAACCTGTCGCTGAATGACAACGACGGCTCCAGCGGCGCCTCGGATCAGGACACTCTGGCCCCCCTGCCGCTCCCCGGCGCCTCCCCCTGGCCCATGATGCACACCTTCCCCTATCAGCCCTACGCAGCGCATCCCTACTCCAGCCAGCCGCCTCCGTACCATGAACTCAGCAGCTACAGCTATGCTCCGGGCAGCACGGGCAGCCAGCACAGCGAAGGTGACAAAACACAGTTTATAATCATTTAAACCAAAGTAATAAATGTTTGAGGAATTTTCATTTTGTCCGTCAGGTTTTTGAAAATGAAACTTATAACAAAAAGTCTGCTCCGCTGGTGAACCTAAAACTGCATAACACGTAAAGTTAAATACTTAAAATATTCTGGAACAAAAGCCTAGAAGAACATACAATGCCTTAATTAAGTATTCATGTGCTTTTTTTTGTTGGGATTTTACACAATTAGTTAGTCTCCCCTTCTCCTTCAAATTAAACAAAATTGATGTCAAATGTTTGTGCGGCACAAACTTATCATTTTAATGATATTAATACATGTTTAAAGAGGTCATCAAAGGTCATGTTTACAAAATCAAGCAAATTTGATGTCAGTCAATGGTACTGTGTGACCTTGTGGTTAAAAAGTCATGCTTTTAATGTAGGAAAACATTTTTACATTTTATTTGTTCACTGGAAAAAAAATCCCACATTGAGAAATAACAATTTAAACCCACCAACCATTTATTCAGTTGTCTTGATTGTTGTCATCTCTAAAGCAATTAACATAAGAAACTATACTTGCATTTTTTAAGTTAATTTTAATTTCTAGAAGTTTTTGATTGGGAATACATGATTCCCCTATTTTTTTGACTAGTTCTGGATAGTTTAGGAAATTAATGCTCGACACAATTTTCACAATTTTCCTACTTTTCCTACTTTTGGCTCAAAAGTAGGAAACTGAGAACATTTAGATCTGGAAAAATGAAAGTTACGAGCCAGTAAAGTGAGATGGGTTTTGTCTTCTGCTCCTCCTCCTCTCAGGGAGCCGAAGCAGCGGCTCAACGAGGAGCGAGGGCGAGCGGAGGCGCAGCAGCAAGGGCCCCGGCAGCACCGTGGGCGGGGGGGAGAAATCCCCTTCTGGAGATGGCGGCGGCGCCGAGTCGCGCTCCGGCAGCGGCAGCGAATCGGAGTACTCCACCCGCGGCAGCCTGAGGCGCGGCCACGGCTCGTCGGCCCCCAGCGAGCACAGCCACGCCTCGTCGCAGCGCTCCCACCACCACCGGATGCCGCAGCCCCCGCACATGTCCCCGTACCCGCCAGGCATCCTGCCCTACAACCCCATGATGCTGATGATGGTGCCCCAGCACCCACACCCGGCCATGGCCGCCCACGCCCTCCAGCACCCGCAGCAGCTGTCGGCGGCCCCCATGCACCAGGCACTGCCCCCTCCTCCCTCCTCCACTCCAGGGGGCCCTCCAGGAGCCCCTCCCACACGTGACCTGGGCTCTGTGCCTCCAGAGCTGACCGCGTCCCGTCAGTCGTTCCACCTGGCCATGGGAAACCCCAGCGAGTTCTTTGTGGACGTCATGTAGATTTTTTGTTTTGTTTTTCTTTGTGTTGATTGGTTATTCATGTGAAGTCATTGTACGGTTCTGCTCAGTGAGCTCACGCCGGCCATCGGAGGAGGGGCTTTTGTTATAAATTAGGTAAAACAGGGTTTGAAAATGACAAAAAAATTAATAAAAAGCAAGCTGATATGGAATATGGTCTGATTAGATGTGCCAGTAACTTTAGTTTCTGCCTAAATAAAAATCAAAAAGTACAGCTTTAACAGTTCAGAAAGACTCGTCTGTTCAGGTTCTTCTTCTGTGTTAGAAGCAAAGTCTCAGCACAGCGTTAGGAGCCAGGTAGAGCTGCTGTGTAGTTTGAGACGCTGACCTCAGATCTGCCCTTCCTGGAACCACACAGAACAGAGCTTAACACTAGAGGGCGCTAGGTACACCTTGTACTGGAAGAAGGATCCAGTCCCTGAATGCATGGTATGTCTTTTATTTTTCATGTTTTTTTGATGAGTGCCTTACTTTTTTGAGAGGTGAAACACTCCAGGTACATAAGATGTTGTTCCACATTGTTTGACAATGAACTTCTCTGTACATAAATATCTGCAGCTCCTATGTAAAGCGTACGGTCCAATGTGAAAGGAAAAGGTCCAAACACGTCAGGGGGATTCAAGAAATGATCCTGACCTGAAAGGTACCACGATGTTCTGAATGTGACACCACGTGCTTATGGCAGTACCAATTCATCACATTCAGTGTATATCTTGAATGTGATACAGCTCCTCATCCTTATTTTTATGTTATTGACTCACATTATTCACCAATTTTTTTCTTTTTGTTTGTTTTGTATGCGTGACTTTATAAATCATGTATAATCCAAATATTAAGGTGCTAAATGAAGAGTCAACATTACAGAGAGAGTGACATGGACAGTGTGGCGCTATTTCAACTCATAACACCATCTTTGTTTGTGCCTTTCAGAATAAATTTGATACTAGCTCACTGCCTTGTGTGTTTAGATTTATTCATATGTGGCTGGAAACATGTTGACATTTACATAAACTCTGATATTAAATCACACCAAGGTTTTTATGCTTTTGGTCAGTAAGTGTGACCTAAATTATTTTTATTTGCTAAATTTCAGGATAACAAGAAAGACATTTAATTATTCTTAAAATTCAGAAGCTTACACATATGCCTGTTAAAGTATGCATTGACACTGTGTTCCACATTATTATGCAAATTGGATTTAAGTGTGATAAAGATTACATTTTTTGTTGTGATTAAATTCATAGATGTTATTGTGTCTCAGGGCTCTTTGAATCACTGTAATTCATTTCAGAGACTTGGGTGGATTAGTTTGTCAGGTGAACTCATTTGCAAAAGCAGCATTTGAGACTCACATCAGCAGATTTATAGAATTGCATTCACTGACTATGTCTGTGTTTTGAGAAAAGAAAGATCAGTGGGCAGATGTTGATACAGGAGAGTGATTTAGTAATGCTCGTCATTTACCAAACCTACAGGAATTAAACTATAAATACAATATTTTTTTTGCTGAGTGACTCAAATAATGCAACTCGTTTTCTTAAGAATACAAAGAGAGAGATGTAACTTGTTTTGTATTTATGAACGACTGAATTGAAGTTCATCACAATGAACAAATTGTTTTGCAACAAAAATACCTCCATAAAGGACTTTTATCCGACTGCCCAGCAGGGGGCGCTAACGCTATCTAATAGAGGTGGACAGTCGGCGCTTCAAGCCTTAGAAGAAGGCAGAACAACAGCAGCTGTAGCAACGGAAGAAAATCAGGTTCGGTAGCGATTCGGTTCTTTTACTCGGTGAGAAGAGAAAGTTTCACCGTTTATTAACTCAGTTCTGACATTCAACGTGTTTCTGGCATGGTTCACGGATAAAACTAGACGGTTTACGTGCATTTATCGGATGTTGAGCGAAGACAAGTCAAAACTGTAATAGTTACGAAACACTTGCCGTTAGCGGTGTGTCGGCACCTTGTCTACGCCTTTATCTAAGCTTAAACTTCACTGTCTTTGTGGTAGCCTGTTGTCTCACACGGGTGAATGTTGTTGTTTATTTCAGAACAAAATAAATCATGCTGCTTCGTAAGGTGAGCCAGTCTTCCCTGGTGTGCGGATCCATTCTCAGGAATCCTGCGGTGCTGTCAGGGTGAGGAAAAGCCGCAGACCTTTGTAAAAACTCCTGATCTCTGTCTGAAATGACTGCTAAGTCTAAAACATGGTTTTATCTTCGCTCCCTGCATTCAGAGGTCAGCGCCAAGCTGCGACAGTATTCGCTGTCCCAAACGGTCGGCGCTACGGAAGCCAAGCTGCTCAGGTATGTTTAATATTACATATTGCGTTTATAATTTAATTTTATTGGGTGTAATTACTTCCTAAACCTGTTTGTTTTGTGGATACTGGATGAGCTTTAAGGTATGCATGCTATAACGCCCTCTATGTGGAAGTGGGGGAAAGTTCACTGGTCACGTGACTGAGTTATTAAAGGTGACACACCGCAGTTGTCTAGGCAAAAGTTCACAGCATAACACTCTTATGTGACATAATGTCACGTAGACCTCTGCTGATCTGTCTTGGTCCTAATATTTTCCATCGCCACATTCAGTTTGGTGGGCCTGATCTGTTCACTAGCTGTGTTTGTGTTGCATTGTCCCACAATTTTTATGGATTTAAGTATGCATATTTGTCATATTTTTAATCAGAGTTCCTGGGCGTTAATGTTCTCATTTTAATTTTGTTACTTTCAATTAATTTAACAAATTATCCACATTTTAGGAATGGGAACTGTGGAAACGGTTATAAAAATAAGTAGTCACATTGTGGTGATGACAGTAAGCTAGAACTGTAAAAACTGCTAATAGTTTGGATCGTTGCCGTTTGGCTTGTTGTGTTCACTCACCCCTCCAAATCATTCAGTAAAGTTGTTCCAATAACGTATATGTATAAAATCCAAACTGAGGTGAGCAGTTTTTACTTGTATTATAAGAAATAAAACAAGTACAAAGTAATCTGTACTTCTTGAATACTGAGTAGCTGATCCTAACATCTGATGTAATGTTTTAAAATGTTATCAAAGAAAATATAAAGTGCACATTTTTATATTTTAAAGGTTTAATGAGAGAACAGGGTAAAGTTCTTCCAGTTATGATGACTATTTGAACATCAAATATTGTATATCTAAAGCGATACATCCCAACGATCACAACAATGAGTATCTGTTCTGGACTTGAGTCCAAACTGGTGGCCTTTAAACACTTTCAGTCCGGTTTCCTTTGGCTCTCGGCAGCCAGTAGAACACACACCTCTCCTCCTGCTGACCTGTTTGTCCAGTTGGCTGCTTCAGGACATGTCAAACATTTTCTAATTATAGATGAAGTGCCACTGACTTTTTTAAGGCTTCCGTTATTTGTTGATGAGGCTTAAAATTCTCTACTGTTTTTCCTCAGGCAGTGTTGGAGAAACCTGCAGCGGTCGCCAGTGATGCTGCTCCTAAAACAGAGAAGAAGACCGTTGCTGCTGTTGGTTTCTTTTTTCTCTGCCATTTGTCGCCACAGTAAGAAACAGGAAATAGAATTTAAATCAAATTTAATTTTGTTTTGTTTTTTCTCAGGAATCCAAATCGTTTGCCGTCAACATGTTCAAAGGACAAATTGCAACAGCTCAAGTGTTCCCCTTCCCTAAAGGTATGCCCCAAACATTCCTCATATCTGATTAGATTTGTTGGTCTTTTAATTTGGAAAATAATTGGGTGTAGCTCTGTTTGTGTGTCAGCCCTGAACGAGGAGCAAGAGCAGTTCCTCCAGGAGCTCGTGGGTCCAGTCAGCAAGTTTTTTGAGGTAATTTAAAACCTTAAAGAATTTATTCTTTTACCTTTACAACCTCACAACCTGTTTAATACTCATCAGGCTCTTTCATGCTTCCGGTCTTCCAGGAGGTGAATGATGCTGCTAAGAACGACGCTCTGGAGAAGGTGGAGGACCACACCATGGAGGGTCTGAAGGAGATGGGGGCCTTCGGCCTGCAGGTCCCGGCTGACCTGGGAGGCCTCGGCCTCTCAAACACCCAGGTACAGCCACTTGATTCGATTCAGCTTTATATATGTTAGGTGTCTGCTAATCTGATGTGTTCAGAACTGAGCACAAGACTCAATTAAAAATGTAAAACTTTCAGTTTTCCATGTTCATGGAAAATTAGCAAGAAATGTCAGTTTGCAATTAAATAATCCAACAAACAGAATAAAAAATATTTCTTGCTCATTGTGTGTCATTTCACTGTTGGGGTTGTGTGCAAATATTGCATGAAAACACAAAAAAATACTACAGAAACACCTTTACCAGCTTTATATCTTAAAACAATGATGATTTCACATCAAGAGCCAATATGGAGGGTCTTAAAAGCCAAAGGCTGCAGACCCCTGCGCTGTGGTAATCTATATTAATGATCATAAATAATCATTCAGTCTCATGTTCCGCTTCATAAACTATTGAAAATCCTATTTTATGACATTGATCATCCCTAATTAAATCTTTTAATGAATGTTTAATGGCCTCTACAGTTAATAGGAAAGGATTCAAATCGATTAATCATTAATTTATTTGATTAACTGGAGAAGAAAAGGCCATTTGGAGAAAAAAACACACATTCAGAGCAGTAACTAAACCAAAACTGTACAAAAAAAGGCATTCATATTGTATTTAAGGATAAAAATACCTTCGTCTGCAAATGTGTTTTACCCAAAACTTTTTAAGTGGAATAGTTTTAGCTTCTCAGGTCAAATTCAATAAAGGAACACTGTATTATTACATAATAGGCAATTTTCTTATGTAGAAAAGAAAATAAATTGTTTATTTGCATCTTTTACTGTATTTCTAACATTGAACTGAAGAGCTTGTGATTATGTGAAAAATCTGTACAATATGTCAATGTTTTCTAATGAGATTAATCGTCAGAATAATGAATAGGATAATCTTTAGTTCCAGCCCTATTTCAAATATCCAATAATTGGTGGCAATTAACAGGGAATTTATTTGCTCAAAACTCTGCTTAGGTGCAAATAATTTAGAGAGTGAAAATTGATCATTTAAAACCTTTTGCACCGTTCCGGTTGGGCTGTAAGTCTAACGTGATGCTTGGGTTTCCTTCCAGTACGCTCGCCTGGTCGAGATCGTCGGCAGTCACGATCTGGGTGTCGGCATCACACTGGGCGCTCACCAGTCGATCGGCTTTAAGGGAATTCTGCTGTTTGGAAACAAAGCCCAGAAGGAGAAGTACCTGCCCAAACTCGCCACAGGTGATCAAGATCTGGACAGACTTCTAGATCAAAACCAGAGCCAAAAATACAGCAGTTCTGCAGACAACAAATATCTTAAAAAGGCGACCTAAATCTCTTTTATTTGAATTCATTTTTTTCTGACTGCGTCTCCATGCAGGTGAGCACATTGCCGCATTCTGCCTGACTGAACCCGCCAGCGGCTCCGACGCCGCCTCCATCAAGACCACCGCTCTCGTTTCCTCCTGCGGAAAGTTCTACACTCTGAATGGGAGCAAGATCTGGATCAGGTGTGGACTCATCGCAGGACAGGCTGTCGCCACAAGAGGGCAGCACCACATTAGACTTTTAGGAAGGGCTTTAAGTGCTGTTGTCTCCATGTATGTTTCATATTTTCTCTTCAGCAATGGAGGTTTGGCTGAGATCTTCACCGTTTTTGCCAAGACTCCCATGAAGGATCCTAAAACCGGAGAGATGAAGGACAAGATCACAGCTTTCATTGTGGAGAGGAGTTTTGGAGGCGTCACACAGTGAGCACTTTTCCCCCTTGACTTTAAGAACAGGACTTAATCTTGAATAGTGTGGACTTTAAAGCCATCTTTTGAAAAAATCTGTAGGGGTATTGAAGTATTTAACCTTGGGAAATGATCACAAAGTCATTGGTAGCAGCAGATAGTGGAGGCTCGTTCTTCTCTGCAATTGCTCTTCCAGCAAGAGGGATGACGGCAAAGTCTTCAACTTGGTGCAATCACACGGCTTTGAAATTACATTTGCTGTGAATTGACGCTATATAAATAAACTGAACTGTTTTTAGTCCAAGATAATTGGATAAGTAGTGTGGATAATAATTGATTTATGTTTGCTGAGATGCCAAAAAAATGGTAAAATGACCCTTTACGTCAATGCTGAACCAGAACACAGCTGGTGTTCTGTTTTGTGATATATAGAGTTAAAGAAAAAGGAAAATATTCAAACTGGGTAAATGTGTTGTACTTCTGTAATGTCATAAAATCAGGCTAATTTTTCCTCCTGCAGCGGCCCCCCAGAGAAGAAAATGGGCATCAAGGCGTCCAACACGGCTGAGGTTTACTTCGAAGACGTTCGCGTGCCGGCCGACTGCGTTCTGGGCGAAGTGGGCGGCGGCTTCAAAGTGGCCATGAACATCTTGAACAATGGTCGCTTCGGGATGGCGGCCGCCCTCTCCGGCACCATGAAAGGCGTCATGGCCAAAGCTGTGAGTCTGCCGGTGTCCCCTTTGAACAAGCTGAGGACAGCAAGGGGCCTGCAGGGCATGCAGCAGCAGCAGAGCTCTACAGCTTTCACACATAGCTCACTTCTCATACAAGCCGTCAGGTTTCCCATCCTTCGCTTTGAGTCGTGTCCATATTGTCTCTTTACACCCCTCGTTTGTTTCAGTCTTGCTTTTCTTTCTTTGTGGGTGGCTGGGAAATTCCCCAGCTCGTGCTTCACCGCAGCCTGCTTTCTGCTGAAATGGCAGTCGGGCGCTAGAGATTCAAATTTGACTGGCGGTGTGAGAGCGTGTTTCCTTTGAACATGCTCTCATCAGAGCTTTCATCAGATTTGCTTTGCATTTAGGGAAACATTTATTGTTAATATGTAGAAAACATTAAGCAGTCCTGTCACATTGTTGCATGAGTCAATAGTGGTAGTTGTTCTGAAGACGCTTGAGTCAACCCACTACAGATTTGCGTCATCAAGAGAAAATCTCAACTGACTTCTCTCTCATGTAATGTTACTTGTACGATATTAGGAAACGGAACGGGCTGCATTGTGTTTTGTCAAAGATGATATGGAGGGTTATTTTGTTTCTGACAAAGCATTAATGTCAGATATAGGTCAAGTTTTCATGTTGAATGAGGTTTCCTGAGCCTATAGTTTGTAAAAAATTTTTAACTAAAAATATTTTTTTAACTCAATTGCAAATGCAGGTTTCCAGTGATATTCTGTAGCGTTGCACTGCAGCCAATCCTACTGGTTTCATTGGGCTTTTTGTGGAAAACATAAATCAGGGTGGTTGTGAAACCTGGCGGAGTTCGGAGAAGTGGATGAATGATTTGTTGCATCATCCATCCATGCACATCTGTTTAACCATCTATCCGTCCGTTCATGCGTCTGTCATTTACCCAGCATTAGCTAGCTGAACTGCAGCTGGGCTCCACACTAACTGACCAGAGGTTTAGATGTCTTGGAAATGTTGTAATTTCCTGTTCAAATCAACAGTATTGTGAACATTTTATAAATCTGTCACTTGTTGAGAATGCACAGAAAGTCTACTCTAATTAGACAAGACAGTCTTCTGCTGTACATTCTGTTAGTCTTATGTCTAGGATGTGTCCTTATGTCTCAGTGAAATTATCTGTATTGAAATGGTTAAATGGGTTTGAATGGTGTGATTCCTTCTAGTTGGGTAAACACCCTGCAAGTGATCTCTGAGCAGGACAAGACATTTTGAATTGTTGGAGTCCAGCTGCTGCTGGAAATGAACGTGTACAGCTTTGTGTTCTGGCTGCTATATCACTTATGATGCTCTCAACATGTGGGTTTTAGTTTAGTGCACAGCTCATAACATTCCTTCTGTTTTTTTTAACAAGCAGAACTTCCTGTAGTCTCTTTTATTCACCTTAAAATGCATGTAAAGCTCTGAGTGCAGCTTAAGGCTCGTATTGACAAGGCTTGGAGGAAGTTTAGTTGCACCCACTTCAACTTCGAGGGGTTTGGTGGTTTTTGCCGGTGTGACCAAAGGAATTTAAACTTCCTCTTTTTTGCAACAAAAAACTAGAAGTAGAAACCTGCCAGCTTAAGGTGCTACAGCATCTTAAACTTTGCGGTCCTTATTTCGCGCTTCACGTTTTTCCGCCTCGTCTTTCTCTTCGTCAGATCGATCATGCAGCCAACAGAACCCAGTTTGGGAACAAGATCCACACCTATGGAGCCATCCAGGAAAAGGTGGCCCGTATGGCCATGCTGCAGTACGTGACCGAGGTGAGACCGTCTGAAAACGAATGTTTCCTTCACTCTACTGCACTTCCACTTTGATACATTGAACCATCTCACCAAAAAGCTATCGTAAATAATGATTCCTCATGGAAGTTTCACAACTTCTAGTTAAACTCATTTTTCTTGCAAATTGTAAAATAATCTGATGCCTTGTTGGCTGGTTTTGCATTTGAACCAAGCAGTTTATATATATATATATATATTTTTTTTTCTATCTGCTTTCAGTCAATGGCCTACATGATCAGCGGGAACATGGACAGCGGCGCCACAGACTTCCAGATAGAAGCTGCCATCAGCAAGATCTTTGCCTCTGTAAGAACTGAAATGAGTCTGAAAACAGACATCCTTCAGTCAAGCAGAATATTGTTGTGGTTGATACTATTTTTATCGACTTCTACTCAGGAAGACTCATGCAAACCTTCATATTTAAGGTCCTGAGTGTCACTGCAAAAACTCAAGAATGCATATTACTTCTTGCGCAATATTCATGTCCCTCATTCTGCTGAACATTGGAGGGGAAGTGAGATTCTTGAGGGTTGTTGATCTAATTGTGGAATTGAAGTTTGTTTTGGGGCTGATTTGTGTTGTTTGTTTTCACTTTAACAGGAAGCTGCTTGGACCGTGACAGACGAGAGTATTCAGGTCATGGGCGGGATGGGTTTTATGAAGGTGAGTGCGCGGTCCTACATCCTGTCACGTTCAACCCGAAGTCGCAAGAAAAAACTTCTTCTTCTGTTTACTCAGCAAGCCGTTATAATGGGTTCCTCGCCTGAGCCGGCAGGTGCCCCCTCCCCTTGCATCACACCCTTGCAAAACCCTCAAACCCCCTCCTTCTGTAATCTTCCCATCTGCTTTTTTAACTTTTTTTTTGTTTGTTTGTTTCTTCCTTTGCGTGCATTGTGCCAAGTTTTATTTAGCTCAGACGGGGCAAGATTCAAATAAAAATGTCTTATGACGCGTCGCGGGTGGAGGGAGTCAAATAGAAACGTTGTTTTGGCTCATGCAGTTTTCATGGCTCTCTGGTGGAAAATATTCCAGACCAATAACTTGTGCACAGTGACTCATCTGTTGGAGAATCTTTCTGAGAAACTTTTCCCACGTCCATTTTGTTAACGTGACTTCTAGCTTTGGAGTAATAAGCTATAATGCATATTTTCTACTATAGCACCGCTTACAGGTAAATGTAGCTTAATTTCAGAATGAATTATTTTGAAGTGAAAATGGGAAAGAGCTTTTTTTCTTGAGCTCCGAATTAGTGTAACCAAATACACGAAAGAACAGCAATGTTTTAAAGCAAAACATTTATTTTGCAGTTTTTCTCTGCGTTTCATAAAATAAAATATAGATTTTCGTTAATGTTTTCTTTTTCATACTTTTTCAGTCTGTTTTCTGGAAACTGAATTTTCCAGAGGAACCTTCCTGAGGGATTAATAGAGTTCAATCTTGTAAAACATGCACAACATTTCCATAAAAAATGAGACTAATACAGTAGGAAATATTCCTTTTTATATATATATATAAAGTTGACTTTGTCAGTAGGTTTAAAGCTACTGATTTTTTTTATTTCTATAAATGTTGATTGAAGCATTGAAGGAAATGTATTAAAAATAAACACAAAAATAAAATGATTTAATTCAGAAATCTAAACTACTTTCACACAGTAAGTATTAAAAAAAGCTATTTTATTTCACTTATGTTACTTTTGTACATACTGCTGACCCTTGACCCAGAAGCAGAGAGCTCTTTACATTACCCATGGCACGCCATGCTGTCACTTTCAAATCAAAATTCACCTGAGAACTAGTTTACAGTAGAGTCATTACCAATGACTTGTTGTTCTGCGGACCATCAGGGGTAATCCCAGGGTCGGTAAATACGATCTGAGTCAATATTAGGAAGATGGGTGGATCAGTAAAATGGCACCTAACTTCCCCGGCTGAAGCTAGTAAAAGAGAGCGGGAATTAATGGCCACAAGTTGGCCAACAAATGCAGGACCGTTTCCCGTCAAACATGCTGGTGTTTTCACTTCCACTTCTTCTAAATGTTGGGATTCTATAAACTTTGCTGATGTTCTTGCTGTGTGTAAATAAGGGGAAGGAAGCAGGCAGCACCACTGGGGCACCACTGGGGAATAATAACACTGTTTTTCCTGCTTCAGATGCATCGCACTATGTAACCTTATGTCAGTTGCACTCATAAGTAGTTCATGTGTATTTAATTAGCATCTTATCTACACTTCAGCCATGTTTATTTTAGCACCTGAAGTTGCTGTTGCAGTGCTGTGTTGCAAACTTTTCTTTCTTTTCTTTTTTTTTTTCTTCTTTTGTAGTTCACAAAACCTTTTCAAAAGTGACAGCCGCTTGCTGGCTGAAGATCTGTGGGCGAAGTGAAACTCTGTAAACATTTATGTTGCGGTGCTTAAAATAAACTCGACTTTGGGGGGGGGGGGTGACTGAAGCGATTCTAAACCGGGAAGGTTAGCCTCGAGAGGAACAACCCTACGCGTGCACTGACTGCAGGGGTGGACTGCGCTACTCTGCTGCAGATTTCCACAATAAGTAGGGGAAAGGAACCTGCTCAAGTTGAGTCAATTTTGCTGAAATCTGATAAAGGTGAAGCTCAGTAAAGTGAAATTTGATAGAAAAGTTTAATAAACTGAAGCTTTTTATATATTGTGGACTTGTCTTTCCTAATTGACAGCCAAATTTGAGCTTTTCAGAAAATTAGAACATTAAGTCATATCACTAATGTAAAATATGATACAGAAATTCATGGAGGGCTAAACATTAACAGAAAATTGACTGTTAATTTTCTGGAAGGAAAACATTTAGTAGGGAAAGGCTCCCAAAACATTGAGCTTGACTTGAGTCACAGATTTATTCTGGACATGTAATCTTTAATCCTGTCCTAAACCAGAGACGAGTGTCTGAGATTGAGGAGGAAACGGACTGAACTGTTAAGTCCTCTTTTCAAAAGTGAGCAATTTTTTTTTTTAAAAGTCTGATGCAATGTTTTCATGTTCTGTGAAACTGATTGGGGGTTGATGTTAGTTAAACAAGGCAAATTAAGAGTTATAAATTCTTAAAATATGTAATTCCCTTTAATAATTTGAATATTGAGTTAAATCATCTCTTTGGTGAGATTCGAATCTCTAAGCAGTTTTAATGTAAGTCATCTGTGATTATCAACGTACCAATTATCCGAAACTAGATGCTGCCTTACAAAAAGTTGTGTGTTTTGTTTTTTTTTTTCATATTTTTTGCACGTTGTGCATTTTGACTCGGGGTTTCACTTCAGCAAAGTGAGGCAAACTTCTCACTTTGTCTCTGTTTAGTTTCTCTGCTGCTTTAAACGCGGTCCAGCCAAACTCCAGAAGCCTTTAAAGGAAGAGACCTGGTTCCTCTTCGCCGCTGCTGCTTTTCAATGCACTGTGTTCGGTTGTTATGACTTGCCCCCCCCCACCTCCTCTCACACATTACATATTATCAGTATGAGCTAAAAACACAAAGCTTTGACCGAAACTTAAATTTAAGAACTTCTCGATAAGTTCAGAAAAGCATACTCTACACATTTATGAGTTCTCTAAAAGGTTCTGCTAGGGTTATAATTTGTCTTATTGTTTTTGCTTATTAATATAGACTGAAGTGAATTGATTTGGCGCAAACTGAAGGCACCGATGTGTTCACATGTTCCTGCAGGACTCTGGAGTGGAGCGGGTGATGAGGGATCTGAGGATTTTCCGAATCTTTGAGGGAACCAACGACATCCTGAGGCTCTTTGTGGCTCTCAACGGGTTCCAGGTATCGTGAGAACTTTGTCAGAATGAATTCAGTAGCTTTTTTTGCGGTTTTTGAGTTATCTATGAGTACGGCTCAGAAACATACAGCAGAGGAAGTCTGTTTTTTTTCCCTCTCTCTCTCTTTGTCTATCTCTTCTTTTTTTTTTTTTTTTTTCTTTCTGCTAACTCTTTGGAAACTGTTCTTCCTCAATGCTTTTCCGGGCGCTGCAGCTTCTGGTTGTTTTGAAATGTTAAACAAACAGCTTCCCATCCTGTACGTTTTGTCTCAACGCCTCTGTGTGTCGGCACCAGATAAGCTCTCTGTTTGAACCGCTGCAGATCATGTCGGGTGGAAGGACAGTTATACCTGGTTTATTTGCAAATAAAAATGTGAAAAAAATCAGCTAAATCTGACAGTACAGTGGTGAAAGTTCCTGGAAACTCTCTGACCGGTGTGTACTGTTTGTGTTTGCGCCCCTGCAGAACGCCGGGAACCAGCTGAAGAGCCTACAGAAGGCCCTGAAGAACCCCTTGGGCAACGCTGGGCTGCTAGCAGGAGAGATGACAAAGAGAGCCAAAAGGTTGCAGCACATTTTGCATCACATGTCTCAGTTACTGCTTCTGAAGCTTCTGGTGACAACAATAAAAGCCGCTGCTGTTGATGCTGTGAGATAAGGGTGCCTTTAAAGCGCTTTCTATGCTCTAATTTCTCTTGCCTGTGTAGACTATCGCTCAGTTTTATCTGGGACTGATCTAAAACACATATCAGGTTTGTTTAACAACCACACCCTTGCTAAGAAAACTAAAAGCCTGGGGATTTTTTTCATTTCTTTTCCTTTTTATGACAGAAAACTTCCCACCCTGATTTCATTTAGTTTCTTCAACATAATTTCCTGTTTTTATCTGAAATGATAAATCGGCTCTTCATTAGACAGAACTACGGTCACTTTAGCACATTTTGGAGGATTTGCACCAGAAGAGATGTTTTAATGTTTTCTTCTTTTTCTTTATCTGTAGAAAAGCAGGTCTGAGCACAGGTCTGACTCTGCAGGGAAGCATCCACCCTGAGCTGGCACAAAGTGGAGACCTGGTAAGTGTAGAGGGTTGTTGTTGTTTTTTCTGTGCATGTTTTTAATCATAATTCAGTCATGTCCTATTTTCAGTTTTCTAATAGTGGATACTAGATTCTTACTGAAGATCTGTGGCTGTTTTAAACTCTAAGCATCACACATCCTCCACCCGGTGTGTTGGGTTTTCCAAAAGCAGAGGGAGTTCTAGAGACGGGACAGGAAATCAAAGGCCACTTATTAAATGTTCCATTTCTGATCTAGTTCGTGTTTTGCGGCCACCACAGTCGACCCCATGGTTCTTCTGCAACGCGTCACGTCTTCGTCTGAGTGTGCGTTTCTGTTGGTCTTCTGTGCAGACGGTGAAAGCCATCGAGGAGTTCGGCATCGTCATCGAGGAGCTGCTGGTCAAACACGGCAAGAAGATCATCGGTGAGTGAGACGGTCGGTCGTAGACATGAATGTTCAGCTGGCAGCTGGTTTCAGATTAGATCAGATTAGGATTATTTCCATGTTATCATAGGATGTAAACATTCAGAGAAGTGGGTTGAAGTACTTTATTGCTTCCTTATTTGCTTTTAAGATTAAAACGAGGCAATTTTTTTTTTCTTTTTTTCAGACGAGCAATTTGTTTTGAAGAGAGTCGCCGACTGCGCCATCGACCTCTACGCCATGGTGGTCGTCCTGTCCAGGTCTGCAAACGTCTTCGCTTTGTCTCGTGTCTTCGGTTGTCCCAGTTTCATATTTGAACTCCCACTGAGCGACTCTCAGCTCCTCCTACTTGACATAGAAACTCCCACGCAGCCTGAATGCAGATGTTTGGTTTGTCCCGCTCTCTGCAGGGCTTCCCGCTCTCTGAGTCAGGGCCAACATTCAGCTCAGCACGAGAAGATGCTGTGTGACACCTGGTGTATGGAGGTAAGGTCGTCGGCACGGAGCCGCAACAAAGGGTTCAGGGCGTGCATCGGATTCGAATAAAAAAAAACAAAGTTGAAATGGGGGAAGTCCTGAATCGACCAATAGGAGGGTCTTAAATTGATCTAAATTTATATGGCTCTAATAAGTTCTTATTGGCTCTTTTAAAATTATTTTTGATTTTGATTTTTTTCCTCAAATTCATATTTTATGATTTAGTCAAAGTTAAGAAAAAGAAACGGTGGGAAATAATTGGACCGGAAAAAAAGGAATAAAATAGGTTTTAATTGACAATTGCAATTAAATAAAAAATATCCCATGAACCTCTGTGCAGGTAACCAACATTCATAGTTTGCTTGGTGGTGAAAGTGTCATTTCGTCACACTTCCTGCTGCTTTGGCTTAGTTTGGCCTGGTTCAGTCAAATGTTTGATTTAACTGGGAGGAGATCAGTTAGCAGTCAGACAGCGGTTTGTATAAAAAATATAGTTGATTAAATTTTACTAGAACAGTAATTCAGAGTGATAAGCTGAATCCAACCCATGTGGGATTTCTTTGAGCTTCAACTACCAGCCTTCAAGTTTTGAAGTTAACTTTAGTACTTTAATATGAAATAATAATCGCTTGAATATGACCTGTTCATCCTCCAGGCTCATGACCGGATCATGCAGGACATTAAGCTGCTGCGCTCCGGTCAGTCCAAACAGCTCTTCAACAACATGCGGTCCATCTCTGCTGCTGTGGTGGGGAACGGCGGCCCAGTGTCTCCTCACCCGCTGGGTTTCTAAATCTCTCTCTCACCCGCATCTCTGCATTTAATTAGGGTTTTTTTTTTCCTCCAACTTTTCTCGATTTCTAAATCCGATCTTCAATGCCAAGTCCAGCCAGAATAGACCCATTTTAATAATACGTCTATATTTGATTCAGATCACTTTTTTTTGTTTCTTTACAAAGACAAACAGTTAAGCCTGGAAAATCTTGACTCATTTTTCACTTTTTGAACTTGGAGTATAAATCTTCTACCAGAGGTTCTTCCTCTGGTGTGTGTCTGATGCAGCAGACGGTTGAATATGTGCAGGGAGTTTGTAAATAGACTGTAGTTGACTGATCAAAAATTCACAGCAAAAATACAAATGTATGCAGTTTTTGCTTTAACAATAATACAGCAAAATGTGACTCGGATGGTAACTCAGTCAACAGGAACGTCTGTATAATAAAAAGCAGTTTAGTCTCTGAACTAAGGTTTGGTTTTTTTTTGAAGGGCATATTTTAAAATTTTTTTCTTGCTATTTTTTTATGTACACTTGCCTAAATTGTGTTTAATGTATTTATGAATGTGCTTTGTATGAACTTAAAGGCCTTTCTGCATGTGAAGCTCTTGTAAACACAATATCAGATTGAAACTTTTGCCTTACATTCTGATCGAAGTTCCTGCTGTGCCGTGATTTGACTCAAAACTCATCAATGCAGCCGCCAGTTCTCAAGGGCAAAGGTCAACGTTAGGAATCCTTAACTGTAAACGCGGAACATGTGCTGTCATCTGCATATTTAATTTTAAGGTAAAAGTTCCTACTTCTTTGGGAAGCCTGTGGATTTAATTACATGCTAATATTTATAATAAGGGTGCCAGCTGTTAGACTTGATCACATCTGTTTAGGTGTTTCACGTGATTAAATATGCTCAGCTCTTTTTGTGACATGCTATTTGGATTAATCTAAAAGTGTGTTTATCCATGAACTTATCTGCCTCATCAAATACGTGTGAACCTCGGTGCACTTGCGACATGTCATTAAACACGCTTCTGCTGAATTTTGACTTTCTCTTTTCTTGAAAACCCGTTAGGCTTCAGCAGCGCTTTTGCCTGAGCTTTAAAAACATACTTCCTCTCCGTACTGAAATACCCACCTGCCTCTTGGTTTCATTTCTGCAGCGCACCTCTTCTAGGGAAAAAGCGCTATGCAGGAATGCCCGTAAGAGCAGCGCCAAAAGTGTGTACAAAGTCTTGCTACTGAGTGCGAGACTCGGATCGCTGTGGTAGAGTCTCACAAAGCAATGCGACATCCAACGAGCAGAAGTCCCCTATCGGGTGCTGCCATCGCCGTGAAACTCTTCTGTCAACTCAGCGCCAGTGCAATCCCCTACCGTGGTAAACCCCAGGAAATACATATGCAATCCGAAGCAAATGTCAGCAATTGTTTGGAAAGATTCATTTAACAAAGAAACTTTTCTCTTTGCTGCCAAGAAATAATCTGGTACTTTCTGTAATGGCTCTCCAACTTTGTGTCTTTTCACACTAAAGACTGGGGGGCTAAATCATGCGGTGTTGAATTGAACCTATTCACTCAAAATTAGAGGCTGTGGTTCCTCTAATTTTGTATGTTTAAAATTTGAGCGCCTTTATCGGTTATCTTGGTTTGACATGAATTTGTTCTTTAATCTTTAATCATCTGTTAAGATACAAGACTATTAATAGTAATATGTTCAGCCGCCAGTGAAGCTATCAGCACAAACTGCCCGCCTCGTTTAGCAAGAGTATTTAGCGTCATATTCTTCACTTAGCTTGTGCACATGAGAACATACATTTCAAAATATCTATATAATGTAATGACTGCTTTATGTTTTCTTTATTGTGTTTTGGGATATATTGTGCCTTTTTAGGCGAGCTAACCTAGGTTAGCATAGCAAAACAGGGTTAAAGGTTTTAGAGATCAGATATGACGACTAAAGCTTTTTATATAACACTTGTGAAAAATACATCACTATTTGGGTTTTAGTTAATTCAAATATAAGGTAATAGAATGTGGAAAAAATAGTCACAACACAATATAGTGAGTTAATAAAATGAACTGCTAATTTTTCTGTTTTGAGGTTTTGCATACATTTATGTTTTAAGTTAAATGGGTTTTCTGAAAGTTGGGGAAAGTCCTGAGAATGTTCATTAAATGATACAGAAAAGTTGACCATCTTTTATCCCACAACCTAGCTAGCGCTGCCTTAGCATTAATGAAAAAATGCTTGCTTTTTTTGGTAAATGACATGTCTTTTTGATCAGTAGTAGTTTTGGTACTGGAACTCCACACTGGATGCTGTTTTGTGGAACCAAAGCTCTAGAAATTGCTTCATGCTCCTTGCCAGACTGATCTGTTGCTTTTTGGGATCTTTTAGCCTACTTCATGTAGTCAGACAGATCCTATTCAAGAAATATATTTTTTCTTCACATCAGGCTGATATAGTCTGAATGTGCTTTGTAAATTTGATAAAAATTTTTTTGTTAAATTCTATTGAAATTATGATTCAATGTGAAGTAAAATTATAGCACTGATCCTTTAACAAAACAACTTAAAAATCATTTGAAAGCTGCCTTTTGTATTGGTTACACTGTTTTTATGAAGAAACAATAGCAAAAATAAACTACAATAAAATGTAATGTTTTAAATATTTTATTTTTCTGATATTTTTAGAATTTTTGAAAAACAGTAACATATTCAGGGAAAAAAATTCACATTTTGAAATATTCTGTAGCTTATCGGTTCAGCTGAAAATAGTTAGTAAATGGGGAATAAGTTTTTGAAATAAATAAGTTGTAGGTTGAATAACGGTGTGATGAACAAGCAGAAAGTGGACTTTATGTGGTTTCTGCCATTCATTTTTCATTACTAACAGACAGCTACTTTAAACTTTTAAGCTTTTTTTTAAAAACCCTTTTTCTAACCATTGGAGAAAAAGAAGGAAATGGTTGCCTGAACTAGCGTGTTATCTTGAAATACATGCATAATTGATGAAAATCAGCTCTTAAATAGCAAGAAGCTTTCTGCACAAAACAGTGGCTACATTAAGCTCCATGGTCAATTTCTTCGAGCGTATTTTTCCTTGGAACGAAATGCAATTGGTGCTTAACTTTTTGTAAAAAAAAAATCCTAACATAAAACAGATAAGTAGCATAAAAATATTTCAAACTTAAAACTGTACAAATAATTTAAAGTAGTTTTTACAAACAGGCATGCTAAGTTGCTTGTGTGCTTTGACGTTTCTCGGACACAGGCCAAAGTGTTCATTCTCCTGTTGAAAATCTAAATTTCTTGGGCCATTTTAGTTCCTTTTGTTGATTTCAGTCTCAGGAAATCAGTGGATCAGGAATTACAGGCTTGACACAGTTTACGGTATCCTGGGGTATGAATGACACAAAACATCCAGATGGCTAGACGTTCAAATATGTCCTCCGTGCGAGTCAGCATTATCCCAAAAGGAGGAAGAGGTCAGACTCAGACGGATGATTGGGTTCCACTGAGCCGTAGAAGGAGTTCTGAATCAGAGAACTGTTCCACCTGGACTTGGAGAACGCTTCAGTTGAAAGAAACATTAACAGTCCGAGGTCTGGCTTTGTGTTTTCCCTTCCATCTGCACATCCTGGTTCAAATGTTCTTATGAATGAATTCATTAGAAGCATCTCACCAGTTCCTTTCCAGGCTTAGATAAAAATATATGTTGGAAACAAAATGTTGACATTAATTAGCCTTTCCCCCCCTCCATCAGGCATTGTCCATAATTCCTTCGCATGAGTGTGAGTCATGTGAGAGACTGGTATCTGGCAGCGACTCGCTCTCCTCCTCCCGGTTCTCTTGTGGGACTTCCAAGGAGATGATGGTCTGAGCAGTCAGCGTCCGTTCCCTGAATAAAAGAAAAACAAGAGTAACTAAACAGGCGGTGAGCTCATGTGTCTCTTCCACATAACACTTTTTCTGAAGTAATACATTGGATGTAGTTGTAGCAATACCAGAAACCATTAGCTTTTTTTAGGCGCTCAGAATTCCTGGATTGTCATTTTTCTTCAGAATGACTAATCTTCGGAGCAGCTGCAGGCAAAATCAACATTGCCTCCCTCGGCCATGTCACTGTCTGCTCATCAGTGTGACCTAAATGTTGCATGAAATGCGAACCTTTATTTAGACAGCTCATGTGACTTAACATTGTTTATTTTAAATAGGGAAGCATCCTGCGTGATATTTTCCCACTGGACTTTACAAAAATATGTTTGTCATTTTACAACTGCAGGGAAGGCAGCTAAACCCTGCAGGGAGGTCTTGAGTTCTTCGTCAAGAGTTTTGTTTGTATTTATGTTAATTGGATGAGATTTTTCAGATGTTATGGACTGATGGCATGTTCAGGGTGCTGTAGAAATAAGCACAAGCACCAACAACTCTGCAAGGATAAGCAAATGTAAACAACAGATGGAAGTTTAAATGCATTATTGGATAGAAATAAGACATATAAGATATATATGACAGCCCACACCTCAAATATTCCACTCTGCACTTCATTAGACATTTTTTATATCTTTCTGGACAAAATAGATGGCATGAAAACATTACTAGGAAAATGCAATCAATACATTTGATTGCATTTGAAACTAATATTTCAGTAAGGAATAAAACATTTGCAATTTTAACTAGGATTAATAAAAGATTTAAGCTTTGGGTACCAATTGAAGTATGAGTTTTTCTGGGGCGGGACTCAGGATGATTAAGATTTACCTTTAACTTAATATTAGCAAGGATAAATCTTTTACATATTAAAAATAAACAAAGTGCCATCTCAGAAACATTGTCAAGCACTACAGAAATAACATCAGTTTATGAATAAGCCCATGAAACCCTTTGCTAACGATATGAATATGCCGTTATGCTGCTTCCAATTTTTACAGAAACATATAATCGAAAGAAACCAATCGTTGAGTTGCATGCATTTCCATTCAATCAATATTTATGAGAAAATGTACTCAAGTTCTGTTTACTACAGGAATTACCAAAAGTTTTATATCGAAGAAACCCCATTGAGTCAATAAGTGTGCACAAATTCCTCATCCTGAGCGTGCAGCATGTGGTGACAGCGGAAAGGAATAACTTGTTTTTAACTGGAAGAAATCTCCAGCAGAACCTCGCTCAGCGTGAGCAGACACACAACAACGGAGAAGAACCCGTCCAAGACTATACCTCCTGTCTTACAGAGATTTGAAAGCAGCAGTAGCCATCAGTGGCTTTAAATGGGTGGAAAGACACAAAATCAAAACAGAGCCAGTCGTACTGAAGAGCAGCATCACATCAAGGCACTTTGACATCCGTATGCCCTACATTCTGCATAGCTGCATCATGCTCTACTACTACTACTGACCATGAATCATCATGAATCATCTCTTTTATCTGATGCAAGTCAGTCACCGTTTTGATTCACTGTCAGGTGCTCCTACTACTGCCTGCAACACACTGATGGTACTCTCTTACTAAATCACTTACATGCCAATTGATGAGCCTCATTTTTACCAAACTGTATAAAAGTGGCATCAAATCTTTTCAGTTATTTGAAAGTGAGTATCTAGAAGAGCAATGACTGGAAGGTGCACCATAAATACACCCATAATGTAAACTTACATTCTTTTAAGCAACATATATACAACATAAATGCACAAAGATGAGTTTCTCTCTGAGTGGTAACACGCCACAAACCAATACGAGTGATAATATATCACATACATCAGTTAAAAAATTAAAAAATAGAAAACTTGAGCCAATATTGCGGAAGCGAGAAGTGGATGTCAGCATGGTGCTTTGCACGCAAAATGTGTCGGACAATTGCTAATAAAAAAAAAAAAACTACCCTCAGCTGAAGTCCGGTGGCATTTTCCTTCTCCTCACACTTCATTGCAGCCCATGTGTGTAAATGGCGAGAGGATGCACAGCAGTGGCGGTCTGTGTGTGTATTTTGCTTTAATATCCTCACCACACAGACCTGCTGCCAGTGGTGGATCACACCCTCAAGCCCAGATGCCCACTAACACCTGCAGAAGTCAGCCATATTAAGGCTGTCGCCATGTCGCTTGGTGATTCAAAGGTGTGACAGCTGCAGGTTGCCTTCAACTCCCCTGTAATGTCTCAATCCTTCCATGGGAAGGACAAAAATGTTCAAGCTTCAAAAGTTGTGTGAAATTGGTCAAAATTCATAAAGAATCTGGATTTGGGGAAAACTGAACCCACCAATTCAATCCTATCGCTCATTTCAGCAAGACAAAACAAAGCTACATACTAAAGGTATTCCAACATTGTTCTGCTTACAAAAAAGTGCGGCTGTCAGCCTGACCGACCTTAAGTGTTTCATCCTTTAGTGGAGAGATTCAAAAAGTCAAAACATCAAAGAACACAACACAGGAAGTTACAAACTCTTGCAGCTGAATCCGAACTTTAAGCGCTGATGGTAAACGCTCCACTTTCCAGTCAGAGGAACGGATTTCCTCAGATTCCAAACGCTCACTTGCAAAACAGAATTCATGCAATGCAGTTTTTATTGATGCGATAATTAATGTATGCCTGAAATTATTTGACAAAATATTGCATGGCCTTTTTTTTCAGGACATAACATTTTTTAAAAGTAGATATTTGATTGTGTTTGCAATTTAGAGCAATCTACCTATACAAAGTAACAACTTTATTAGTGACTCATATTTTGAGCCCTTAAAGTAGCTTTTGGCAGAGAGGACAATGTTACATTTTTCTGGTATTTATCTTCCGCCAACAACTCCTCAGCTCCTGGACATATGTTTTGTGCAGGAATGAAGAATCAGCAGGAGTTGTTCCAGAAAGCTCTAAAAGAGGCGCCCCGATGAGGTGGAGGGGTAAAATCCAGGCTAAGTGCCATAGCAATCCTTCACAATAATCATAACAACAAGGAAAATGTATAAGTTGATTAATAAATGAATTATGGCTTTGGTGGCCCATCCCAGACCCTCATCGGGGCACCCCTCCAAAACCTTTCTGGAGACGCCCCTGCGTTACTTCAAAGAGGGGAGAAACGGAGAAACGTGACATACCTTCCTTTGGGTTGTGTATGGGGCCAGTTGGCTCTCACTGTCCAGCCGAGCACAGCCTTCAGGTACCGGGAGCAGCAGGGGAACCGACGATTCAGCTGCTCCAGAAGTTCCTCTTTGCGCAAGCCGTACACAACGGGCGCCACGCACTGCGCCACGCTGAAGAACGCAAAGATAACCACGGCAGACAGCTCCTTGGTGTCAGGCTCAATAATTTTTTTATTTAACATGAGGGTCAACACGAAGTTCACGAAGTTGGGCAGGATGTAAACGGCCAGCTGGGTGCCGTGCAGGGCGATGGTCCTGCAGCCGGCCCGGTTCCTCCGGTTGAGCACCCCGAGCCGCCGTCCCTCCACCAGGATCCGCACGTAGCTGTAGAGAATGAGCAGCGTGCACAGTCCGATGAACAGCACTTTCGGGAGCTCGCCCCCTTTCAGCTGATTCCGGTCGCAAACCTTGAACTCTGCCGTCTGGTTACCCGGGTGCAGAGGCAGGCTGAGGGGGATCACCAGGGCAACCATCCAGGTGAGCAAACCCAGCAGCCACGGCCAGTACGCCGCCGTGCAGGCGGAGGTGTAGCGCATCGGGTAGCACACGGCCACGAAGCGGTCCAGAGCCATGGCCGTGAGCGTCAGCAGGGTGTTGGAGGCGCTGCTGATCAGGACGGTGATCATGGCCCGGCAAGCGGAGTTGCTCAGCAGGGCGCCCAGGTGGATCTGGTAGTAGAAGATGCTGCTTATGCCCAGGTTGACCAGAGCGGACACCAGCAGGTGGAAGACCAGCACGAAGCGCGCATGGCTCCGCAGCCGCTCCTCCCGAACTATGGTCCAGTTGATGATGAGGTTGAAGAAGAGAAGGACCGAAAAGGAGAGTGTGGACACGTAGAAGCGCACGCAATTGTAGCCCTGCCCGGTGGTGTTGGACATCGTTCCTTAGCGGGGTCTGGAGTGATGCTGATGATGGGAAGGAAACCTGGTCCGCCACATGATCCTCTCTGTCTGCTGCCTGACTTCAGACTGACTCAGGCTTCCGCCTCGCGCGCTCTCTGTCAGTTTTTCTTTCTTTTTTTCAAGTCAAGTCAAGTCTGTCACGTCTGTGTTGTGAAGTCTAATTGACACCAGAAAAAAAAACTAAACAAAAACAATCAGTCATTTCTCTACGGTCAAACTAATTCCAACTAACTTTATTAGTAGAATTACTATTAAACATTTGGATTTTTTAAACTAAAAAAATCCCCATTTTTTGTTTTTGTTCTTTCAAACTAGTTTATTATTTCAGTTAAATAATCTGAAATAATAGTAATGAATGACAAAAGCTGTTTCCATTGACCATATTTGAGGTTTTTTTTTTAAAAAATAAATGTGCTTAATGGAAGTATGCCAATAAATAAAAAACAACTTATTTTTTGATTAAACGTTTCGGCTCTAACATTAGGTAGTTTGGGTAGTTTGTTTTTGGCGGTTTATTTCGCAAACAAAACTACAACAAAAACATAAAAACAAATCAAATCCCACATGACCAACAACTGGACCTCTCAAACTACGAGGAAGAAGATAGACGACAGGAAGTAGTCGCCATATGTCTTTGAATGACTTATCGCGTGAACGAACTTATTCACATGTGATTTTAATTTCAGTCCTTATTTATTGCTGTTTTCTCGGCATTAGCGGAATATTGACAACGTTTTGAGCATATCGGTAATGGAAATGTTGCTACTGAAACTGGTTTGTGATTACATTTCCATTACAAAATTCTTAGAATCTTTGACTAGTTTTACATCTAAAATATGTAAAGTGGTCAAACGTGAAATTAATTATTCTACACTTTACATAGCTCTTGAAAAAAAATTATAATAATGTTTATAAAAACATTTTGTTTGTTTTTTGGACTGTGAAATGAAAATCACAACACACTTTAGCGCAAGTTATAAACCTCTGATGTCTTCTGTCTTCAATCTGTGATTCTTTGCAACATTGTTTAAATTTGTGAATACAAAAAAGTCAAACAAAAGTTTTCATCTAAAATATTGTTAGATACAAAGGTAAAATGGGGAAAAATATCCTTATTTCTGAATCATTTCTATCTGACTTCTTGTGGCAAATCATATCACTAATACCAAAATGAACGCATAAAAAACAAAAATAACATATTTATCCTCTGAAGTAAAGTAGTAAAACTTTTCTTTTAGTGTCAAGTCGGATCTTTTTGTGCAGTAGAGCTTTTTGCATAAACATGAACTTTGACACACTTTGTTGATTTATCTGTAGATACGAGATGCGAGTTGTTGCTGAGATCCAGTTTGTGGGTTCAGTGGTCTTTTTAAGTAACATTTGCTGCTTAATGACTTGCTACACTTCCCTGAACAACATCCTTCTGAGAACAGAGCAAGAAACGAGTCTACATTTGAGTCTCACACACATTTAGTGCAACCGCTTATCTCACTTTCCCTCAAACAGAAGTTTTGTATTGAATAACTTTGTCCAACTGACTTTATTTGATAATCTGGGGTCATTTTCTCTCTTAAAATTAAAAAAAATCTTGAAAATGCAGAAATCTATTTCTAAATCTCAAAAACAAACAAACAAACAAAAAGCACAATACACCACAGCATGTCGTCCAATTCTAGAGTAATAATTACTGTAGAAAATCTTGTGATCTCACTTTCTAACTTTGTATTTTGGCTATGAGTCAGCAGTTCTGAAATGATGGCTATAAACTTTTTTTTTTTTGCATATTCTAATATTAGGGTTTTCCAGAAAGTCGCTGTTCTCACAATTCAAATGTTCTTGCATTTGAAATACATTAGTCATTTATCGTTTAGCAGGTGTTTTTTCTCTCTCCATCAACAGTATGTAAAATCATGTTGGTGCCCCCTGCTGGTAGTTTAAGCCTCTGCAGAGCAGAGATACGGCGTTGATGGAGCAATTTTAACGTCAAAGGTGTTAGAAACAGATGGACAGACACAAAAATACATATACTATCCGACAAATATTCATAATTAAATAATTAACTCATTAAATTAATCATTTAGTGCTTTTTGCACTAAGGTTGAAGTATATCTGCTACTAAACACCGCCTTTTGGTCCTAACTGCAAATAGGGACCTAAAGATGATGCAGTTTCTTCCCATCAGAATATTTTCGATATATGCATTGAAAATATTTACCAATACATGTGTTTTCTACAAATCATTTGGAGTCACATACCATAGTAAAACCTGCAAATAGGTGAATATTGAACCATGAATAGATGGGGGTCCACAGTAATCCTTACCTTTTTTTGTTTTGTTTTTTTAGATATTTTTTTTATTTTATTATTTTAGAGAAATTTTAAATCACGTGTATTTGACCAGTGTTTATACCATGTTCTCCACCCTTATCACAGTCCAATGTCGTCCGCATGCTTGAAAAAAGCATTGCAAATATGTTTTATGTTTTGGATGTGTAATTATCTCGGCAACCTGCGGGGGGCGCCATTGTAACAAATTACTTGTAATTCTTGCATCCCAGACAGCCACGCCGAAGAATACAAATGGCTGGATCATTTTACAAGTTCTATCATTTGTCTGTAGAGCAAGTTTAAGGGGAAGCTCCAGGGAGATTATTAAAACTATTTTTTTTATTTGCATATGGCCAAATCAAAACACACAGTAAGGTCAAAACATTGTTTAGAAAACAAGTATGATACAAGTATAACAAGTATGAGAAAACAATAATATGTTTTTATTGTAGATGCAATGACAACAAAAGAAACACTGTGCCTTGTAGAGTATGAGGATATTTTTGTCTAGTCTACATGTAAAAGTTCTGCAGAGAATCTGTGAGGCTGTGTGAACATATGCAGTACAGGATAAGAGTCACGTCTTCTAAATGTTTTGCATCTCCCACCAGGAGTAGAGTCTGACCCAGAACCATCTGGCAGGTCTCCATTCTGCGCTGGGAAGCCCTTGGGATCTTCTAGAATGAGCTGGAGAGCGTTTCTCAGAATACGCCTCGGTTTTCCCCCCGTGCTGCTATGAACGTTTAGAGTTTGGACATTTCAGTTATTTTCTCTCTTGATAACTTCTTTTCCTTTGTTTTCTTTCTCATATATTTTTTTCCATTTTATTTTATTTCTTGTCTCGGTTCAGTTATTCCTATTGTCTATGTTTTGGTCTTGTTTCATTAGAGTTGTGTTTATTTCTGTTTGCTTTCCCTTTATTCTCTTTGTTTTCTCCTCATCTCTGCCACCGATTGGCTCCTGGCTCCAGCTGCTAATCATTGCTTCGCTTCATCCAATCACCTGTCCTGCAGTCATTTCCTCCCCTTGTTCAGTATATTTAAGCTCGCAAGCCTCTTCATTCTTCACTGGCTTCTTCCATTTCATTCTGATTGGTTGCCTGGCAGATCTACTCTGTGAGCCGATCTTTGCTTTTTTCATTAAAATGTGTATTTTATGCAGAGTCCATATTCGTGTCTTCATTTTGTCCTGCTGCCAACACACCTGTTGGCCTGTAATGCCAACAGGTGTGAACCTGTAATGTCTGAATAGATTTAACTATGTAAATGTTGCAGTCTACGCCGGTTTCTAAAAATATTTTGATTAAATATTATATGTCTTTCTTTATTACACAAAGATGAAGCCAAAACTAAAAACGTTTTCTGAGTACCTAACAAGTGCGCCTCCAAAACCAAAAGAAACTTCCAAAATAAAAACAACTACTAGGGAAAGAGAGTCATGTTTGTAAGAGGAACTAATCTCTTTCTACAGGTTATTTATTTATTCGTAGGGATACAAATAATCCAGATAGTGTTAGATAATGCTACACTGAAGCCTTGAGCAGCTACTTTCCAGCAATAAGTTCAGTTTGTTTTTATAACAAACAATACGTTACAGTTGTCGCCTTACAAAACAAAGAGGTCAGATTTTTATGCAGAAGTGCCTAATCTGTCCAACCTCATGGACATGTCCCACTTTGGTCCAGGTTGTGACACAGTGTAGCAAAATTCAGATTAATACCAAAGGAGATGTACTTTAAGGAACTCAGTGTGATTTGCTGACAATAGTCTGAACTGTGTTACATGACTGATTACTCATTTTCTGGAAATAGAACTGAGGCATTCAATTCATCGTTAGTGTCCCCCCCCCCATTTCCTAGCTTACATTCCTAAAACTAAAAACTACATATGTCTTCTTTTTGTGAGGGCTGTTGATGAAGATGGCAGCCTATAAGATGTGAGTGTTAGGGTCTCTTAGGGGGGGACGTGAGAAAGTTTTTTTTTTTCTCTTTTTATGACAGGAACCAGACCAAGACTGATATAAGAAATATCTATCTATCTATCTATCTATCTATCTATCTATCTATCTATCTATCTATCTATCTATCTATCTATCTATCTATCTATCTATCTATCTATCTATCTATCTATCTATCTATCTATCTATCTATCTATCTATCTATCTCTAGATTTTATGAATAAATTGTCGCACAGTGGGGAAATATCAGCAGTAAGATACATACAGATTCAAACTAAAGGTAAAAACAGCTCAGTAGCTGAGATAAGCTCCTGAGTTTATCTGCTTCCTCTCACTTAGATAAGCTGCTGCTGCATCAAAGTGCAACACACAGGATGGCTGATACCACCAGTGTAAAAACAAAGCTCTGCTTTGACCAAACTCATTCACACAAATTATGGTATTCGCAGATATTTTTTGGCAGTATAATTTCAACATTATCTTCGTCCCTCGAAGCTTCCTCCTCTTCCTCCTCCTCATTGTTTCAGGTGCGCCCTCCTCCCCCGCCTAACTGTCTTGCTTTTCTATGAAAAGTGAAACTTAGTTTGCCTCCATCAGTTCAACTCAAACCACAAGTACACGGCGCTCCACGCTGCTTGTCCCCCCACAATTCAGCTTTAAAAAGGTAAGAAAAAAATAAATAAATAAATACTACTACAGACTGCAGGCTTTAAATGCTGCTCTTTAGCCTCTCAGGGAGTTTTTGTCTGCTTTTATACAGCTGCGCACTTTCGCGTTTATTTATTTTCCGTCCACGTTTTATGCGACATTGCATGTTTTTTTTTCTACGTTACATGAAATGAGTTAAAATGTAAGTTTCATCGGAAATGTTGCTTGTTTTCTCCTTGTTTGAATCTCATGCCTACTTGTTAATTTAAGATGCAAATGGCTGGCTTGTTATAGCTGCTTCATTCAGTAATACACGGTGTTGAAAGGCGACATTTTCTGACTGTTTCAGCTAATTAGACCGATAAGAACCATTGAGAATGATTATATTTATGTATTAAAACCAGTGATGGCATAGTTACTTTTAAAAAGTAACTTTAATTGGATTACTGATTAGTCCTGGAAAAAGCAACTTAGTTAGATTACTGACTACTTGATTTAGAAAGTAACTAAATTACACTAAAAGTAACTTCTTCTGACATCACTGATTAAAACATTAAAAGCGACAAGCAACATGTTCACAATCTTTTCCAACTTTCTACTAGCTAATTGCATGGATCCACCTGTTTCTGTTTGCTGTGTTAAGTTTTCAGAAAATATGTAGGTCAAAATAAACTAGTTACTTCTTTCATAATGTGTTTAATTATCTGTGTGGCAATTAAAGCGAAATCAGGATAAGTTAGGGAGCAAGTACATTTTTTACACCATTGTAAACCATTTTTTATCACGTTTTTCTATCTGGAACAAAACTTCCAGAAAACTGCAAAACAGCCGAAACACTGAGTTCCTTTAAATCAAACTCAAGTCCTTCCTGTTTAGAGATGCATTTGATTCATGATAGCTGGAACATTGATCAATATATTTGATTACATGGTGGATGATGTTGATGATGGCATTTCACAAAGCGTAATGTTCATTGCTTGCTTCAAAATTGGTGTCTGTTTTTCTGGTGTAAAGCTCTTGGAACTGCCTGGTTGCTGAGAGAATAAACCTGACTCAACTCGAAACAATTCAGTACCACCAGCAGTGTGTTGTTCTATGTGTGGGACTGTTTGTCATGTCCTACAGATAGGGATGACTTGCCTTAATGGGGGCAGTGGTTTCTTTGTTGCTTGCATTGGTTTCTCTTGTAAATAGTTGATGCATTGGGTCGTCATTTCAGATCATACTTCTGAGGCAAACAAGTAAACATGCAACCAGATGATGTCACCATTCTGACCCTGCTGCCTTTGCTTTGCACGGTGTAACGTTCGTTCCACTCTTCCAGTTAATACAGCCTATTTACTAGCTCTTTCAAAGGCAGTAAAGTTGGTAGATTTAAAGGGTTAATTTCGTATCAGGGCCTTTCAGTCAGTTACAACGTATAATGAACTGGATGATGTGAATGGCTATTTGCCTACTTTGATGCTGTATCCAGTTTTGATTTAATAAACTGATTTGAAACTGATGGAAATACAGTTTCATATTTCCATCTTGATACTTCCTTTTACAGAGGAAACATGCTCTGGCGACCAGATTCTCTGGTATGCCTGATATTCAGAAGATAATAAAGAGAGACAGTTTGTCAACATTTTTGCCATAAACTTATACATTTCAGACACATCTAGGTACGACGGAGTATTAGGACCAATGTGGATAAAACAAACTGGGAAATGTCTGTCAGAAATCTGAATTTCTACAGTTTTCCATGATTAGAGGCATGCATTGACGATACTAAGCCAGTGAAATTTTCTGACAGTAAAGTCAGAAATGTGTTTTGCTGATATTAACCAGTGGTTATTTTGCATCCCTTTGTGTTGCTGGAGGGGAAGGGAAGGGTTTTTTCTTTTTTCCATAATATTTTAAAAATATGTCGCTGTGATGCAGTGGAAAACTGAAAGGTATTTAACTCTTATGTTCATTTCTGTGGTTGTATATGCAGTCATTTACCTGGTGCTTTTTGACCCAGCAACCTTGTTGAAATGATCCACTCCTCCTTTGGTAGCATGGTAGTACAGGATCATACTTGGTTTCTGTTCCTTTCAGGTTTGTACTTTTGTGCAAAGTTCTCATGAGGACAAAATGTTTTCCCTTTCTAGGGCAATCTGAAGAAATGATCACAGGTCATGTTGTGCCCCCTGAGACCATTTGCCATATCAGTCACAACCCTCTTGTACCCTGATTCGTCTCTGGGTCTCCTAAAGCGTGCCAGCGTACACCTGCATGGTCCATACAAAGCTGGTTTTTGCTTTGCCAGATTTTAAAAAATTATATTTTTTGAAGTTTGAAAGCCATGCATTGCCAGAATCAGGACCCCCAAAACATGCATGAAAATGCATTTTATCAGCTCCTTCTACCTTTCCCGTAAAAAAAAACCCTTCCTTGTAGATTAGTCATTTCAAAGTTACTGCCTTACCTGTAGGCCCTGGCAACATTTACTATATACTATCTTGGTATTTACGATCATATGAAACACCAAGATAGGTGTTTCATATCTTGGAAACAAGATATGGCATAAATATCTCGCTTGGAGAGACAGGAGGGACATGACTAATGTTTTTGTCCTTTGTTTCTTAATCAGAATCATCAGATTTGCTGTAAGTGCTGATTGTGGCTCAGACTTCTGAGAATCAGGGGAACAATGTCCACAGTGTGTCGAAATGTTAAGGAAATTTATAACATTGTCAAATATGTGTTATCGACCATAACAGAATATGGTCGATATCAATATCGGCCAATATCAATTTGGGCCATTGATATTGGCCCAAATTTGGGTTCAAATGCTCTGGTTTTTGACGATAAGCATTCATTGCCACTCTCGCTGGTATTTTTATCCCTTTGGACATGGACACTGGTTTTTGCTAGTGTTGGAAATCATACTTAAAAGCCATTCATTTTTGGTATTCAGGTGCTTTAAGACACCATTGGGTTGTACTCTTCAGTTAAAGCAGTGCTTCTTAATTCCAGTCCTCAGGCCCTCCTGCTCTGCATGTTTTAGAGCTGCCTCAATACCAGAACAGCTGATTCAAATGATTGCTTGACGTCTTCTGCAGCCACCAAGTACTGCAGAAACCTGTTAATCACCCAAAGATTCAAACCAGCTGTGTGGCAGAAGGGAAACACTTAAAACATGCGGGGCGGGGGGGATTGCGAGGACAGAAATTGAGAAACACAGAGTTAAAGACTTGCACCAGTAGAAAAGACAAAAACTACAAAAATTATGGAATGAGCAG
The DNA here is from genome assembly GCA_902982915.1 of Phalloptychus januarius. Lineage (NCBI taxonomy): Eukaryota > Metazoa > Chordata > Actinopteri > Cyprinodontiformes > Poeciliidae > Phalloptychus > Phalloptychus januarius. Next base: position 8,633,429 of record CADWAE010000462.1, read on the forward strand.
CAGCCGTCTGGCCATCTGACCGTTGGATGCTACGGAAACTGGCTGTAACTGTATGGCTTTACTCATTATGCAACCTCTTCTCTCCATTGATATCCACATGTTCCAGCTCTTTGCAGATCAAACCAGCCATTATCATTGCATGTTTATATTGCATAACCAAATTAAATCCAGAGCTGCTAATTCATTCTTACTGCTCTGAAGTGCTTCTTAGAATAAAGGAAACATTGTTGGTGGCCAATGGACATTTGCTTGTTGTGACCTGATATTAAAGGGTTGGCATAGGAAAGCATTGTGTTGAATTGCTTTTAAGTTTAATCAGCGTTGCTTTTTTCATAGTGGTTTGGTAACAGGATTGTATAAAAAAGGGAAATTGCTGTGAAGACTTAGTGCAACTATTTATCTTAGTACTTCATGAATCTATCGGTATTATTCCTAATTGGTTGACTAATCATTATTTTAGCCACCTCTTCTTTATGTTGATTATTCTCCTGCAGCATCAGTGCATGTGTTACTCTGGCTTTTCAAGTCTCCTCCTGTGTGCCAGTCTTTATATTAACAATGCATACATCCAGAGAGTAAATCCAGAATAATGAGTCATGAAACAGGAAATTGGAAAGAATCAAATGGTAACCAAATGCTCAGAAACAAGAATCAGCTGAAGCCTGGAAGACAGTACAGTGACGCCTCAACAGGGCTGTAAAGGTGCGCTACTTCACTGATATGTAGCATTTTATCCTTAGGTGCTCCACTGATGAACATCATCATTAATTCAACTTGTCTGGACATTATTTAGGAGGTACCATTTTCTCTTTGTGCCTGCCTGGGGGAGAACAGGAGCAGATAAGCTGACTAGCGTCTTATCTGTTGGATGCCCTGACCTGTCAGGTCTCGACCCAGCTGGCTGGATTTATCTAAACCACAACACAGGTTTTTCACATAGTTCTGTCCTCTTAGAAGTACTCATAGCCCTCTACTGGCGTACCGCCCACCTCCGTAACTCAGACTCACAATTTTTCTACCTTAATAGTAGCCTCAGATTAACATTCCTACCAGGAGCTCAAATCTAAACGTGTCACACAAGCAGAAACCTGAAATAAGAACAATTTGGAAGGAAAGCCAGAAATGCCAAAATTCGATCATCTAAAACAGTTGCAAAATTGATATAAAAGCATGTGAAAGTGCAGGCATCTAATTTCCCAGTCTGTCTGTATGATTTAGATCTTTAGTAATTATTCCAGATATCTTTATCAGGAGTGTTGCTGAATTTTCAGGGAGCTGTAACTGCACTCCTACAATAACAAAACTGGCTACATGATCCTGAGAACCAGAGAAATCACTATTAACACAACATAGATGCATCTCTAGTATAATGTCCTTATTTTTGCTCGTTAAAAATGTTTACTCCTTTAAAAAGAGAGACTAAAAGATGGGATCTGAATTCAGGAAACTTTGCAGAACCACCTTCTAGAAACCAGTTGTCAGCTTTAACTTAGGTTCAGTAAATCAAATCAGTTTGGACTTTTCCTTGGGTTCAAATATTCATTTAGGGGTCAGTAAAGTAGATGCATTGTTCACGCATGTAAATCAAGAGGAGTAATTATTATCAGAAAACAGAAAGTGGTATAACCAGTTCAGGTTGGCAGCCTGAAAGTTTTTACTTTTTTTTTTTTTTGTAGTTGTTCCAACATCAAGTTAAAGAATAAGAGGAACAACCAGGTTAGACATTCAATTCCAAAGTTAGCATTAATAATTATATAAAAAGCGATGTAATGGTGCATGAACTGCTAGTTTCTATCCAAAAGAACACATTTCGGTTTTTTCCTGTGCATGTAGGGGCAGAAGAGTTTGCCGTCTGTAACGTTCAGGGTGTTTCTCAGTAAATCAGTTATTGTTGTTCTTGTTCTCAGTCACCAGTTTCAGTCTCAGTCTGGATGGATAAGGTGTTAAGAACATGGCTTATTCAGACCTGAAAGTCCACCCGCTGCTCATTAGATGATCAATTGTTATCTACAACAAGAAGCTGAGCTAACAGGAAGGAAGAAATAACAAAAGTTAAAGTGTGTTCGGCAGAAATAATTCATTTCCTTGTAGAATCACATTTTATTCAGTGTGAAATCTTTTCTCCATTGTTCTTTGCCAAACAGCTAAAGCTCAGTCAGGTTGAATGAACATCAATTTTAAAATCTTAACGTGGATTTTTGATCAGACTTTGACTGAACAGATGAATACATTAAATACAAACATGACAAAACGTTCAGATTTTTATAAAACCCATACGTCATTTTTCTTTCACTTCACATATATAGTGCTGTGTTTGCGCTGATCTCACAGTGAATACATGTTTTATAAAACACATCGTCTTACAAACAAAATGACAATGATTGTTTGCTTCATAAGTTGAGGTTACTTGTCATATTGTCATCTAAAAAGAAAAGTTTGTCCATTGTTCTGAGAAACAAACTGTGGCAAGGATTCCTTGCACTCTAGATGTGGCTGTTTTACACACATAGTCTGTCTGGGTACAGACTATGTGCGTACGCAGACCCACATCCTCTGTTGTGTATTATCAACAATAAGGACTTAGTTTCCTTAAACTTTCTCTCTATGCAGCTGGCCACTGGTTTCTATGCCTGAAAGTATTTACAGCTTGCCACAAAGTAGTCTGGTAAATTTATAACTAATTTTACCAGACAATTAAATGTCCCAGAAGTTATTGCGATATACCATGAGCTTGTTGTTTTGAGGCTATTTTCAAGTAATGTAATGGCAATGAAAGAAATCATTCTCTAAGATCAATAAACTTTAAGTTCTAATGATAATTTAACACAAAGCTCTCCTGGCAATTAATGATGAAAATGGGAGTTTTGTTTGAAACATGGTAAGTTCAGTTCTGGGGAAACTTCAAAGATGGCGGAGAAGGTCTTTGGTTGAATCCCGCAGTGCAAAACTTTAGATATAGAATGAAAGACTGATTTCCAGAAACTGGCCTGAGGATGGAAAGACCAAAACATACGGCTTAATGCAGCAGGTGCAGTCCTTCACCTGTGACATGCGGGGCACACATTTAGGCAAACAGACGTCAGTTTAACTTTAGAGAAGTGAACCGGGTGGACAGCTTTAAATTGCAGAAGTGCGTGGAGAGCATGCATTGAGAATGAATGCACCTGATCCAAGGCTTAAAGTTTGGAAGACCTCTATGCTATCTCCCTAATCTTTAAATCTTTAACAAATTTTCCATCAGTTTAAAGCTGGTTTCTTAGTGAAACTAGTTTTCTTACTAGTTTACTAGAAAACACATGTGTGAAACTAACATGTCGGATTAAACCCAAGTCTACCAGAAGTATGAAAACTGCATCTAGTGTGTTTAAAATCCTCATAGGTTTAGGTAATTCATTTTAAGTGATAACTTTATCGTACAAGAAAATATTGTGTTTCTTTGTATAGTCTTTCATGGCAAACTAACTAAAGTATCTTCAGTCTGGACTTATTGTATTCCCCAAAGATACATGAGGAACGTAGACAAAAAGAAAGTACACCCTCGGTTGATTCTCAGCATTTGTTCTTCACTCGGCTCTAAAATGTCTTAATTTCAAGATAAAATGAACAGAAACATTTCACATCCCATTTTACTGTATATTGAACAAAGTTGAATATACTTTGTGGCCTGTGCGTTGAAGCTGTCTGAATAACATCCTGTACAAGACCAGCAGACCTTGTCGACGAATCCAGACATCATCAGGTGCTTTTCATAAAGGAACAATGTGGGGGAACATTATGCAAAAGCTACAAATGTAAACTGCACATTTCCTCTTTTAATGTATTTGTGTCTGCTCTGTATCCTCCAGGCATGGCTTACCCACCCCACACTCAGCAAGTGGTGATGGTCACCCATCAGGGTCCAGGCAGATGGAGCACCGACCTCTGCGACTGCTGCTCCGAGATGGGTACCTGTAAGTCAGATCAACAACCGCCACCAGTTTTACTCTATCAAAATCTGTGTTCTGGGAAAGTGAACCAGGTGTTTATTTGAATAGCCTGATGTTTCAAAAACCTACTGATACCAGCCACTCCAACAGGTTTTGTGGGAAAGAAGCCCACATAATCCCAGAACCTCTCCCTTGCCTAGCAGTGGGTAAGAGGTACTTTTCCACATATTCATCATTGATTTAAAAAAGGCCCACTTGTAATTTATGGGGTGGCAAAGTTAAGTCTTAGGTAAAGTCGGAGGCGTATTTAGCCGTAATGTTCGTTATAAAATAAAGGCGACTAGGCTTGTTCTCTTGTTTCTTGAAGATCTTTCCTCTCATTCTAAAGACTTCTTTAGTTCTGAAAAAAGGGTTATACTTTCAAGGTTTATGAGGTGTAGTGGAAATAATTAGCACTGTTAAAATCACTGTTCATCACACATTTACATCCAGTTCACTGTTTGTGTTGTCGTCTGGTGATGCTGCCTGTTTTAAACAAGTTTAAAGTTGTTTTTTCAACTTCCTTTCCTGCGCAATGTTTGCAGTATCAGCATAAATCTCTGCCTTAACTTATATTGCATGTTAGCTGATTTTACCCATTTTAAAGAGTAGCTGGGAAATGGGCTTCCGTGTCACATCATATCTTTGCCCTTATCTTATCTTATCAAAACATCAAAGTGTGTGTGCGATTGTGTTGCACTGTTGGGCCTTGTGTGTTCTAGTCAGCAATGTGCATCCGGCTTATTTACTTATTTATGTGGGTGAGGTTTTGCTGGTTTTGGGCGCCATGCACATGATGTACGCTGGGGGTGTTGTTAAGCCTGTGTGGGTTAGAGTAAGTGATAGTTTGTTCTTTGCTGCAGGCGAACCTTGACTAGCAGTGCCAATAATAGTAGACGAGAATGGAAACATGCATAATTATTTCCTAATACACCTGTCTGCACAAATTCAAATTGAAAAATACTTTCTTAATCCCAAAAGGAAATTAAATGAATCCAGAAGTATTTTATGAAATGTTGAATTAAATAGTGTGCAGGTTTTCTAACAGCGTCTGAAGCAGCTCAGTAGTGACTGTCTGGTGCACATCTGATGCATTCTCATGCAATCATGTGAAAGGTCCTCAGCGTAAAGTTTGTGATTACACTGACTTTTTTGTGTGTATTGGAATAAAACAGCAAAGTTAAAAACAAATGCAGTCATGACATGAGAAACCAAAGTTCATAATACCCTGTTGTCAAAACTGTTAGCTGACAAAGTGTCAAAACTAAAAGAAAAGGCTGATCCTGTGCTCATGTGAACACGACGTAAAGACGAAACTACGAGAGAACAAGCAGAGATAAACAACTCGATTGTGATGTCAAAGGAAATGCATGTTTCCTGGAAGAGAGGAGCCACAACCTGACATGTGATCTATCACTAATTCACTTTGGACAAAAGTGTGTGCACAAAGGCAAACATTTAATGAGACTCAAATTGATCAAGATTTACCATAAAAAATCACAGTTGTTTGTAAAAATTATATCACTACAACTTTCTATACTAATAGGATAAAAGTTTTGCAGATTATAACCTGTTGTGACCAAACAGTTCAGAAAAACTTCTTCTTATTCACTTTGTTGAGTTAAAAATACAACCAAATATCAAATAACTTCTCAATTTTCCATTTATATTTAAGTTTTAGAACATAAGAAAATTAACTTAATTTTTTGCACATGATTTGCACATTATGTTTGTTCTCAGACAAATAATTTGACTTATTGCCTCCTTCCCGCACACTTTGAGGAAAGGAGAATTATCCAATCAAAATGGTTTGAGGGTGGAGCCAGATATCAAGCCCCGCCCCCACAATCTGCCCCGTCCCACTTTCTGCAGCCGCTTATTTTGAGTTCCTCTGCAAACGTAAATGTTCTCAGAGAGTGTTTTTTAACAAATTAATTTAGGTATTACATTATTGTATATCACAGATTTTCCTAAATGTTAAAACATTTCAGTTTTAATTATAAAACTGAAATGTCTGACATTTCTTGTTCAGACTTGTTCAGACTTTGAGCTGCCAGCTAACGGTCTGCCATGGTTCATAGCTGTCTACTGGGTATTTTTTATCTGCTTGAATTGCTCAAGACTAATGCAGGTATTACAAGACTGAACAAGATCTTACTTGCGTGCAGACATTCAGCATGCATCTGGAAGTCAATCTAAATTCCAACTTTTCAGGGATGTTTCATAAATTTCTCAGACTTTAATGGTAATTGAGTGGGTGTACTATGGACTGGGCTTGATTGACATTTAGTAGTAGCTATGAACTTTATTTTGCATACCAAAAGTTCAAAGTGCATCCTGTGCTTATTTATTAAGAACAGAAAGTGGGTTTCTCATCCCTCTGTAAATCTTCAGGAGTTTTATACAAACTGGTCAAACAAACTGAGCAGGTTTACTCACAAACACAGCTATCTTTTAAAGAAGCTAATATGTGCTACAATTAATACTATTTTGCAGCTTGGTGCAGCTTGATGGACTTCAACAGTTTTACTCTCCTTCTCCCCAACAGGTTGCTGTGGGTTGTGGTGCTTCCCCTGCTTGCAGTGTGAGACTGCCAGTAAGTACGGCTGGTGCTGCCTCATGCCCTGTCTGGACGTCTGTGGCGTGGTGTCCTGCATACTCCGCTCCAACATCAGAGAGCGTCACAACATTCCTGTAAGTCAGCAATACTTAGTCGTTGTGATCCATCTTTTTTTGGAGTGACTCTCAGATCCTTAACTTTTGTCCTCATCTCATGGCCCACTGCTCTGATGAAATCTGGGGTTTCCCTTGCTCAACGGGTTTGTTAGAAATGACTGGCACAAACGGTACCAGTTAAAGATTCGCTTGAGTCCTGTGTGGGCTTGCAGGAAAACATAGTTAACTTCATTAGGCATGGAAAACCCAGAGACTGTAACGTTCCAGAGTCTATCAAAGACTAGCAATTGAATTGTAGCATTTCAAATATAGAGTTTCTATTTGAAATGCTACAATGAAACACACTTCATTGAACCAGAACAACTGTGATGGTCAGAGTTCGTATGAAGTCTGTACAAGAGTGGGACTTGAATTAGTTATTCTTTGGGTGAGAATTAGCAAAAAATTTTAAAAAATCCTAGTGGAGACTTTAATCTTTTTGACATCGCTGACATGAAAGGTTTTTCTCTTCTTTATTTTGCATTCCCTTCCATGTTTCGGTCTCCGCTCTTTCTGATTGGCTACACGTCACGTTCAACAGGCTGCGTTCTCGTTTGTCTTCAGGGAACACCCTCCAATCAATCCATCGTGTTGAATAACCTGCTGAGCGTTCTAGGTCGCTCTTAACACACCACACAAGGCAGAAATACCTCCTAAGATTATCGTTAGAGCCATCAGTGTTGTTGGAAGTGGCAAATCGGGGACAAAAATCTGCATAATTATATTGCTGTGTTACCCAAGCTTAAGCATTTGTTTCACTGTCAAGAGGAATTTCTTAATAAAAACATTTAGGAACCTCCTTATTAAAGAGGTTCCCATTTTTGTAGTTTCCAAAGTGACCAAACACTCCTTCCTCTTATCAGTTCTCTTTGTGCTGCAAGATTGAATTTCAAACTGGACCTGTGAGAAAGAAAAGGTTCCTCAATGTTCTCCAACATGAACCAGCCAAACCGCTGCACAATCATAGACAAGTTGTCTTACACTCCTAATCTATGTTTGACATGAATAATGCTGTGAAAAGATGTTTGTTTTTTTGTTTTTGCCTTTTTGTCACAAGTAAATGTTTCTACAGTTGGCTAAAAGAGCAACACATCATCACCTGATCTGAAGAAATTTTAAGTACATATTAGGAATAAAGTATTGGGACAAACTACAGTGAGTGTCATTAATAAAAAGAAAACATGGAACAATAGAATAAAATTTCCAAGTAGGCAAATTCGTCCAGGATGAGATGCTGTGGTGTCACCTTACAGAATATTCTCAAAACCCTTAAACATGGCTGAATTAAAATTATTCTGCCAAGCTCCTTCTACTGTGACGTAAAAGTCCAAAACATTGTCAGTTGTTGGTTATTATTTCTTCGCTCAGGTCGTTTCAATGTTATTCTTTTGCCAATGCGTGAAATGATTTTAAAACTGGTTTTGATCTGAAACATTTAGATGTGACAAAGAATCAAAAGAAATGCTAATAAATACTTGTTCACTGGTTTGTTCAAAGGTTCTTCTTTGAAAAAAGTTCTTTATTGCTTCAAACACAAAAGCTTTTAGCATAAAATAGAGGCTCTAACTGATAACTCTGATGTTTCAACCTCCGAGTCCTTAATGCCGCAGGTTTTGTTTTCTAGCGTTTGGCTTCTGGCTCTTTTCAAATTGAACCATCCACATGTCGGCTTTCGCTAAATTCATGGTACAACATCTATCGAGCATGGTAATAACCATCTTCTCCTCTCAGGCTGCAGTCTGACATCCAGAGGGCAGCCATGGCGATAGCTTGTGATCTTGAAGGCTTTACTTGCTTAATAAATGAAATATCGAGTTGAAAACTGTATTTCGAATTTATTCAGTTTGTCTTTGTCTCATACCAGAGTAAACAGGGTTGAAGAGCTGAAACATCCAAGTGTGGCAAAAGCCAAGAAATGCAAAGCTGTGGTTTCCTGTGATTATGACAGTTTTCTAACGAACAAACACTCACACACGCACACACACACAGGGCATCTGAATAAAACGATAAAACTGTTTTACTAAACAGAACCGACGATCTTACACTCGCAGGAACCCAAACCCAGAAAAACCAACTCTGGACACGTTGACACAAAAATGAAACCAATCAATCTTTACTTCCTTTGAAATATTTTAGCCTACTTCACGTTGTCTGATAGGTTCTACTTAAATTATCCATTACATTTACTCTGATTGAACAAGATGGCAATTACTTTTTAATGTCGGGGATCACAAAAAAGAATAAAAAGAATTAAAAAATGAATTATTATTTGACTTTTTTCAGAAACATTTCAGTGACAGAAGAGATGTCTAAGGGAGCAAAAACTGAAATACATTTTTTTCCCTCCACAAATTGAGATATAAATGATCAAAAAAGAGAATCACAAGTCAGTGAGACTGGACAGGTTTCTGGATGAATGTACAGAAAGCAGAGATGAATCATTGTGTGTTTTTAGGGTTGGTGGGTTGTGGTATTACTTCCAGTAATACAACAACCCATCATTTCTTTTTATAAAAATAAATTATTCATAAACAAACCCAAAGTCAGCCACTCTGTTTTACTAAGCGATTTCCTTTAAATGAGCCACATTTTTTATAATCATCTGAAATGTTCCCCATTTGTCTTCAGGATTTCTGGAGAAAATATATACATATTATTACATCATCATTACATATTAACTCTGACCTTTAATGAATTTGGTTATAAAAGGCTCCAATGAATTCAAAATAAAATCTTTACACTCATTGACAGGCTGCCCAATAAGAAAAGAGTGAAAGATCAAGTGAAAGATGATTAATCTCTGTCGTCGATAGTTTTTTAGAACAGGATCTTGCAAATTCAAATAAAAAAGAACTAAAAAATACGTAATAGTCAGGGGCAAGTACAACATTATAGCAGTCTGACTGCTTGCAGGCAAAATAGCTAAATCTAAGCTGGTGTCCCTTAATCTCTTTCAGTTTCTTGACAGAAAAGAGTTTTCAGTTTTTGATCGCTGTTGTATATAAAGATAAGATGCATAAGTGCTTGAAAATAGCTAAAATCTGTGAATCCCTCTACAAGTGCTTCAGGTGGACCGAAAGTAACACCAAAATATGTTAATGTGTGCATTAATAAGCACAAACTGTCTACTGTCTTTCTTATTTCTGCTTCTGGCCTTACAGCCAATCAGCTCCAAGCAAAATGAATGGTGCTCCTGGATTGGCTGCTTTGCCCAGGTGTTTCAGATTCCCGAGCTTCATTTTGTTTGAGTATCAGATATGCTCTTTAGAAAAATCCACCAACAGACAAATGAAAAACATCTCAAATTAAAAAGAAAATTTCAACTGAACTAGATTTTAAGCCATAAAAAAATCATCATAGTTCAAAGACTCATTAGCTCATGTAAGCATGCTGACTGATTTAAAAAAAAAAGCATAGAAAGCTATTTAAATATTTTCCGGAAAAATAAAATGAGACATGTCCTAATAAAGTAGAACGTCGTCAACAAAGTGAATGTTCTGGGAGTTCAGCTGACTTCCCCCTTCCTGTTTCCTGTCCACAGGGCTCTGGCTGTGATGACTGCTGCAAGGTGATGTGGTGCTACCCCTGCGTGTGGTGCCAGATGAATCGAGAGCTGAAGATCCGCGCCCGCAATCCATCAAGCACCACTGTGGTCACCTCTCAGGTCGGCAGGATTTAGCCTGCAGACATGGAGGTTCATACATTTCATATTTCGTCATTTCACCATCATTCAGAGTTATTGATTGGAGTTTGCTACAAACAGCAACATTTCTGTTAAACTGTGTTAGTGTGAATGCATTTGTAACAAGTCAACTTTGCTTTGTTTTATCATCCTTCTGTTTAAGATCTAGGTTTTGAGTGCATAAGTGTCACATTAGCAAGTTTTATATTTTCCTGATCTTTGTTCCTTAATAAAAATGTTTCCTTCAGGTCACAAGAATGTTCTTTCTTCATCTTATTTCTCCCATCAGATGACTTGTGACATATCTCCAAAAGGTTTTATCTCATGATGCTGTTGAGCAATGAGACTTTGATGACAAAGCATATTTACAAGCTTTTCTGTCTCCAATCAGACTATGAGAGTTTGGGCTTTAGCCAAGATTTTGAGTTAGAAATGTCTTTTTAATTGCTCAGGCACTGAATTATTTCTTCTTATGTTATTTTAATTTACTTACAGTCTGATAAGGTTTCCCACATTGTCCTAAAAGCTGTTCAGCTATAGCATTTTTAAGGTAATTTTAGATAATGTTGGATAAATGTGGGAAAACAGAAAATAGAGGATGGAAAACTTGAATATTCTCAGATGGTCTAAGAATCACACTGGTATATTTGCTGCACCAGACCTTGAGTTTAACCTTTTAGCTCCTCAAATCTCCCTTTTTGTGTTTCTGAAAACCCAGAAGTTTCTTTCCTAACAAATCTGTTCACACTTCTTGAGTTTGCAAATCAAAATCTGAAAGTGTGGCATGAATTTATATCTAGCCTCTGTTGTGGCCATTTATGTTGAATTTTTGTAAATTGTGAGTTCTATCAATTTAGTTTTTCTTTTGGGAATTAGAATATACTTAGGTTACAACCAAAATTTGTAATGAATTTTTATATTTGGAATTGTTAAATTGCTTTGATAACTTTTAGACCCTCCCATTAATTTAAGTAATAAAGACCACACTGGGTGTGTGGTGGGGGTCCTTTTGTTTAGCAAATGTCCGGTGTGATGACGGGATGTTTTTGTAAAGTTATAGTTTTTTTACTATGCTGCGGCTTTCTAAGTTCCAAAGCCATAAATTTCCAATGAAAGCCATGGGTTGGTTCTTGCACGCAGTTTTTGAACTCGAAATATCAGATTAGGTTAACTTTCCTTTTCAACTATGTTGTATTGTAAGAAATTTTTATTTTGTCTATAATTTTCCAAGAAATAAAGTACATATGTTTTCTCAAACAATCAAGTCAGAAGTATATGCAAGAACCAAACCACTTGATGTTTTATTGGAAATTTTTGGCTTTGGAAATTAAATTTTCTACATTTTATATCTTTCTACAACGCTAGTGCTTGTCAATAATTGAAAAAACAGGAAGTGAAGATTAATATTTAACTCTACTACTTTAATTTCTGTCTTCTTTCACAGTGATACCATTAAAAAGTCTTTGATAGCGCCTCTGCTGATGGAACTGCTGCTGCTTGTTTGGCTAAGTGAGTAAATGACCTTCAGTATCAAGAAGATGTTCCACCTTGAACAAATGTGAGATGGTGGAAACTTAAGCAAATACCAGCACAGAGTATTTGTGCCCGGTGCTGCAGGGAAGTACAGATACTTCCCTGAAATATCCCCACAGAGATACTGAAGGGAAGATTTTACTGTTAGACTTTTAAGAACTGTTGGTGACCAACTATCTGGATATTTATGTGGGTTTATAAAACACAAAAAGGTTGGAGTACCACCCACATTCCTCCTGACAGAAACACATGGAACAACGGCTCGTTTCTTTATAGGTTAATAACTAAAGTGCAGCAGTAAGAGTATAGGTAGTGACGTGTTTTACTTGAGACCTTGAAAACATGAACTTTACATGCCTATTGTAAAACAGCATCTGACATGAAGGAACAAAGTTGGTAAATGATTATAAGTTGACCTCCCTTTTATATTTTATCTAGGCTCTTGTGCTCCAAACAAGTGTTTACACTTCGGCGTTATTGTTTGACTCTTTTAAGAGTTACTGGAAATTCATGTTTAAGCCTTCAATAATGAGACATATTTCTGCTCTGACGTCCTTTTTAATCCTTGGGGAAGTTTATTCAGGTTTGCATTTCTCAGTTAATATTTTACTTGAGAAATGGGGAGGAGAGTTTCAGCCACAATCAAAGCAAGTTGTGAGTCCTTTTATTTTCTTCTCCCATAAAACGTCCCTGAGCTCAAACATAATTCTGCAATGTCAAAAAAAAAAAAGGAAAAAAAAGGCTTTGGGATTACGAAGAAAAATGATAAATCATGAGTTTTGTCGCTGTTGTTCCTGTTTCAGTCTGAGTTGGACAATTTTTCAGTAATCTGACTAATTATTGCAGGCACTAAAACAACAATACGTTTTTCTTCTTTCATGTGATTTGATCTAAAGCAAAACGTCTCATCAGATTTTGTTGCCTTCTGTTAAAAGCAAAAAGAATGACCTCAAAAATTTCTTCATCCATGTTAACTTTCTCTTTCCTGCCAAATGAAACTAACATCTGCTTGGGGGAGAAACTGTGTGAAAGTTGACGCTTCACTGATGCAGGAAGTGTGTGCATACCGGTGAGATATCCCTCTGCTCATCCCCTCACTCGGCCGTGTCTCTGGTTTAGCTTTCAAGAGGTTTGTTACACTTTAAAGAGTCACGCCATTCTTTCAAAAGAGGTTATCAAAAGTCAGTGAAAATCTCTTTGTATTGGAGCTGGGAATTTCAGTAAAAAATGCGGACCTGTGAACATGAATAATTTAATTTTAAAATGGATGAAATTTACTTTGAAGTAGATCTTATTCAGGATGAACTGCTCCAAAAACAAACTCGGTGACCTGTATTCTAGTCTCCGATCACCAGAGGGCGCTATTAGACAAACTAGTTTTGACATACAAAAAGTAAGGCTAGAGCAAAACGTGCTGGTGTTGGAAATATTAATTCAATTATGCTAGTTTGATGCTAGTTTTAACTTTAAGCACATGTTTAAACATTAGGCAGACCAACATTGTCTTGATTAGGCCTCAATTTTGGTTAGATTTAGATTCATGGCTCAATCAACATAATCGGATCAGCAAAACATTTTTCTTAGACATAAGGTGCATGATTTGATAAAATTAGTCTAATCTGTAGTTTTTTTATATTAAAAATCTTAGCTGCTGTTTAACTCATATTAATTTGGACATGTGTTAGTTCATTATAATCAACAAGTAGTAGATTAATCAGAAAATGTGTGTGAAATAAACGTTTTGGTATTGAAACTGTTCAGGTATATTTTAAAAAGAGTTCTGGAAGATAATTGTGTGTGTCTCTGTCATGGACTGGGCGACCTGTCCAAATTTTACACCGTAATTCCTCACCAGAACTACCCTGCCTGGATCAGCAGGTCCAGACCAGAGGATGGATGGAGAACCGATCTGGAAATGTTATTTCTAGGGAAGAAGCAGCCCCCCCTATAGGAATGAAGAATGCGTCTGGATTTCAAGGAAAAAATGTAGATAATTAGGTAGGTAGGTAAAAAGGTAATTTTGCTCACCTCGATGATTTAATGTATTTTAACCATGAACAGACCATCAAGACGAATTTAAATCTCCACTCAAACATTTTCTAATAAATAAATAAATAAAAAATCGTGGACAAGTGCTTTTGTTAATTGTTTTAAGCAATTTATGAACTTCATGTGGGCGGTGGGAGATAAGGGACATAAAGCTATAAAGTAATAAAAAAGTTATTGAGGCAACGGATTCAGGGGCTGGACAGTGTCGGCCATAAATGTTTGGGTCGCGCAGGGTTTTTCTCTGTTTGCAGGAAGTCCAGAACTCAACGCTGCTCCATAATCTTTGTCTCACTTCGTCGTTTTATCAACTCACACAGCTCTAAAAAGGTAAGAAAAAAATGATCCGGAAAGCCTGGCTTTAGGTCAAAACTTTAATAGCAGCTTGTTTTTATCGCAGAATGTGTTCATTTGACCGTATTCACAGAACAAGGTGCTTCATTTTCTGTTGCGAGATAATGTCGCACAAAACATTAAACATCAACTTAAATATTATACTCTTCGCCAAAATATTATCTATGGCTCCTTTTTTTTACATTAATGACTAATTTTACAGATCATATGTAAATAGTTTGTTTATTATAACCATTTTAAGCAGTATGTCTGCTATAACCTAAGTAACGAATCCATCTGTTCTAGTCAATAAATGATGGATGTTAACTAATCGATCTTTTTGAATCTAAATGATTCTAAAAATAAAAACCCGGAAAAAGTTGATTGTTTGTAGATAAATCAACCCCCTGTGAAAATGCTTATATTTGCACGTAGATGTTAAAAAGAAAGAAAGAAAAAAAAAAAGCAAAGGGATTCATATCGAATAAGTACGGAGCCCCTGAGGGGACATGGAGAAAAAAAAAAAAAAGAAATCCCGACTTATTTTCTCGAGATTCCGGAAAATGAAAAAAAAAGTCGGGATCTTGAGGAAAAAAAGTCGGGATTTCTTTTTGTTTTTTCTCTTCATGTCCCTTTAGGGGCTCCGTAACACTGTCATAATCATGACGTCGCACCTGTCATGAACATTAGGGAGTCTTTATGAATGACTGTTGTCATGAAGGGTCATTCGGTAAATAATGACACTTTTAATGCAAAAGTTGTTTTAAAAGTTGCGTTGAAAGTCAATTAAAAGTGCCATCTTTGCATTAAAGTCTCATTATTTACAAAATGGCACTTTTAAGGTTTCAATACAACTTTTAGCAACTTTGCATTAAAAGTTGCATTATTTACTGAATGACATTTCATGCCTGTGGCCATAAACATTTATAAAAGACTCCTTCATGTTTTTGACAGATGTTATATTATGATTATGACAGTGTAATGTCATATGCACACCCCTTCAGAGAAAGTGTTACCAAAATTGTTCTACTTTTTAGATTTAAGCTATTATAAAGTCATAATTTAGCCATCTGAAAATGTGACATTCATTTAGGTCAACTGTGGCACTGTGCTCTACTGCAAACTGCACTGAGTTGATTTTATTCCCCTAAAATGATGTTTCTGCATTATTTCAGCTTCTTCAGCAAATAGCCCATTATATATTTAAGATTCATAATGAAGTTTGGCAGAAAATGCAAGCTGCCTGTTTACATTACGCCACTCCATTATGATCATATCTCTCACAGATCTGGGCTTTCATAGCCGACACAAAGACTTTGGACTCTTAGTGTAGTTTTTATTGCACTTATTGGTCATTGAGTTTTCCTGCTTTTCACTTTCACTCTACGTGGGTCTGATCTCGGCATTAAAGGCGTGGCTTGCTAAAAACGAAATGAAATCTGAAATACTAATTAATGGAAATACTAGAAAGATCAACTTTTAGTCGATGTTTAAATGACTGATGTGGATATAAGATCTATTGTTTGCTTGAGTTGTAAATCTAAAGTATCCAAAACTTGTCTCAAAATGGGAAGTGCAGCTATGACAAAGAAGCAACACAAGCAAAAGAGATAAACTCCACTAAACTCTAAATATGTTGGGCAGAGAAAAAGCTTTACAAATTGAACTTTTCTTGTCTTTCTGTCGTCGTTTTCTGTTTTACGCACAAATTGCAACTTTGTTGGAATCAGTGATAAACAAAAAAAAAAAAAAAGAAGCCAAGTTTTTAAATGTTTTTAAAAATATGCAGTGAGGTGTGGATATATATTTTATGTTGTTGACTTCAGAGGTGGTTTTATTTATGAGTATCAGAGTAAAGGAGAAAGCCACACTTTTCAGTTATTTATTTTGAAAATATAAAAGGATGTGTAATTTTTTTTATCCGATTCACTATTTTTTATTGGTCCATCGCACTCAGACCAAACCCACTGCATACTTTAGCTGATTTTAAAGTGTTTAGATATCATATGAAGTGTAAAAAAATGCCACAGACTCCACCATGTTGGCACTAAATATGTAAGGAAGGAGTCAAAAGGAAAATGTTTGGTGGTTTACATCCCAGCAACCCTACAGTTCAGAGGTGATGTGCTTCTTTTACCATGTCTGTAAAGCTCTCTGAATAATATTCACCTAACAGGTAGAGATTTTGTATAGATCCACCTAAAACATGTTGGGTTGGCAATAAGATGCAAAACTCCAAATAACTGAATTTTATTTTCCGATGTGTTCAGGTGAACTCTGTGTCTTCCAGACATGGCTTACCATCCGCCCTCGTCCAGCCCTGGCAGCTGGAGCACCGGCCTGTTCGACTGCTGCAAAGACACAGGCGGCTGTAAGTTGGCAGAAACAATTTACTGAAATATTCCCTCAAATTTAAACATTAGAAGCATCAATTGATGAGCGCAGATGTAACAGATAGCAGCTTCCACGTTGATTAGCAAAAGATGCGGCCTCTTTGTTTTTTCTTTTTTTTTTAATTGCATTAACATTGTTTTATTTCTTAAGACATTTCTGACCTTTTTATTTAAATCCACTCCTCTCCTTACGCACCTCTCAACTCCAGGTGTATTTGCTTTTCACTAAAACAAAGTTCTGACTTGTCCTGTTACCTTGGAGAGCCCACCAGATAAATGTCACATTTCCACTTCTTCACCTTTAGAGGTGGCCTGCATTAGTATATTGATTTATTTAGGTGATTTATTTTTACTAATAAAAACAACCTAAAAGCATTTCACTCAGGGTCATTTCAATAACGTCAATCTTTTGCTTTTGAAACAGTTTTTTCTTCTCAGTGTGCAGTTGAAACAACGCACCGATAGACAGCAGACAATTTCACATTTAGCAAAGCGCACCGACGTGAAATAACACAGCCGACAGAAACCTATTGAGGAAAGCTGTTACCATGGAAACAGATTTTATTCTTAAATGATCCAGCTTTCATCTATCACCTAATGTCTATCCGCCTCTCCGACAACTACTGCAGACTTGTAGCGCTAACTTAAATTTTCACATCCTTCGCTGCACGTTGCGCTGCATTTGTCAGTGCTGCTTTCAGTTAATGTGGGAAATTTCGGTATCAAAGAAATTTCCCACTCCTGCTCTATATGCTCCCAAATCGCCTGTTTAGTTCTCTGCCAAGATCGGCTCTTTCTGCCGTTTCGTCTCGTGCTTGCACGGAAATTTAGCGGTTCATTCTTGCACAAACGTAAAATTTCCAGCAAAGAAAGTTTGTGTTGACCTCATGCTGACTATACTTCACATTTTTATGCTTCTGTTTTCACTTCTGTGTCAAATCACAGAAGTAACAACACACTGTCTGACATTGTGAAACCCAAAGTACCTTCGCTGTGTTTGTTTGCAGACAATATGCCAGAAAGAGAAAGACGGATCTTTTTCTGCTCTTTAATGGAACAATCTGCAGCATAAGATGATGAACTAAGTACTGCTGTTGTGAAATATGGCTGTCAACTCACCGTCTGCGCCCAGAGGTTTCAAAAGACGTGCATATCTCCAGTAAAACAGGCTGAACCACAATCAGATAAAATGGCCCCTTCGGACGAACTTGAGATACTTATCATGCTTTCCTAAAAGTCACACTTCTGTTCAAGTAAACACTTTCTGTACTTCTGTAATTTGCCACATTATATTTATAGAAGTAACAAAGGTAATAAGAGGTGCATTGATATTTTTCAAATGATTCAGGTCATTCTGGTGTTTGAAGATAAACGTCTCAGGTTTGCCTTTGTAGCTTCTCTCAATTTATAAGTGGACTAGTCAGGCTCCTGCTGCAGAAGAACAACCCCACATCATGCTGTTGCCACCACCATGCATGATAGTAGGGATGGTTTACCTCATAAGGAACAAACTGTTTTTCTCCAGGAAGTGGAGCTTTATTTTACTTTTATTAGACTAGATAGTTTTGGATCTCCTGATCTGGCTACATCTAACATTTGTTTATGTAAATTCACCTGGCTAATAGAACGCATTGGCAGTCGGAAACAAGGAAACATTGGAGCTTTTGTTTGGTCGTGTAGTTGGTGTTCTTGACTGGAGGGTCTACAGACAACTTAAATAAATATATTGACTGATTTCTGCTTTGTTCTGAGATGTCAACCATGGGATCTTCAAGATTTCAACGCCCTTTTCAGCTTACTAATTATTTTAATAGATTTTGGAAAAAGGTCGACACACTTCTAGACTCGTTCAATGTTTGAATGATCGTCTGGCTGATCAATACACCCAGATTTGCTTCATTGTGGGTGATCGGCCGACTCTTGCATGTGAAACCGATCTGATCTTCCTCCTCAAAGGTCTGAAAATCAGCCACAGTCCACGTTTGTTCTGCCATGAGAGAGAGGGCTGATTCACAGAGATCCTCCCAGGATGTGCATAGTTGACAACAGTCACCCTGCTGTTTCCAACTTTTTGACTTTATTGCTATATTTAGTGACTTTTCAGACACATCTGACAGTGTCAGGTATAAAAAAGAAGCCTTTATTGACAAAAACTGGGATTGTCCAGCTTTTTATATATCAGCGATTGGACAGAAAACTGCACCCTTAGTGCTTATAAACTTCCCATCCGAGTAGAAAATCGCTAGCATGTGAGAGGTTTTCCTCTCAGGTGACAGCGCCACCTGTAGTCTGTGGGGATTGTAGGCATGTTCTCATTAGATAATTTGGCTTTCCATGGATTTCTAAAGAATTTTAAGTGTGAGGTTGCGTCAGACTATTGTGAGAAAATGTAGAGGTGTTGTGAAATTGACATTTCAACATTGTTGAGATGCACTGTCTGCACACGTTTCCAATGGTTCTTAAGAAAGAATAGCAGAAATGAAGATAGTCAATGCAGTGCAGACAGCAGTATTTTAAGACGGAGAAAGATGTGGTTATATGACTTCAGTTTGGAGCGATTTTATTACATTAAAACTAAATTTGTTTTGCTTGGTATTTTTGACTACATTAAACCAGTAAGGCTTTTTTCTTTTTGTTTTACTCAAATGCAGTGAAATTAAAGCTTCTTCTGGGTAAAATTACACAGTGGACAGTAAATAATACAGAAAAACCTTTTTCACAAGGTTTATATCTAATTGTGTGTCAGAGTCAAAGGAGGCCTAGTCAAAGGAGAAGACAATGAGAAATAGACAAAATCTGGTTTTCAAAGTTCACTATTCGGTCAAATGTAACTTTTCAAAGATGAAATCCATTTGTGACCTAAATCAACCTGATAAGGTTGAACTTAGCATAATAAATAACCAGATATAAAAGGTTCTCTGTCTCCCCACAGGTTTGTTCGGGTTGTGCTGTTTCTCCTGCATGCAGTGTCAGACTGCCAAAGAGTACGGATGGTGCTGCCTCATGCCCTGTCTGGACCTCTGCGGCGTGGTGTCCTGCATACTCCGCTCCAACATCAGAGACCGCCACAACATTCCTGTAAGGCCACTTTGTTGTTTTGATACTTGCATTTATTTTTAGAGCAGCTTTTTGATGCCCTCAGATGGTGTGCCAGGCCTTTTCCACGCATGTAGTGACTTCTCCTGATTTTAACCGAAATCACTGAACAAGTCACGTCTCACTGACTTCCTTTGACCTTATTTGGGAAATATTTGTTTAGAATGGAAAAACGATGCAGTAATAATACTGAAGGTTATTTAGTTTTTATAAATTTAAATAAAATACTGTCACAGGAATGTTGCCATGTTGTTCACGCTGCAATGCATTCTGGGTAAATGACGATTAAGGCTCCAACTGTCTGGCTCCTCCAGCCAAAACAGTGATGATTCACGTTATTAAGACTTTTAATTTGAACCGGCGCGCATTGAAATGGATCGGAACGTAGAAATCACAAGAGGTGACGAGGAGGAGGAGCAAACAGAGGAAGAGGACAGAGTAGGAGCTGGTGTTTTGGTACCTCTGGTCGGACTGTGGGATCCGGTAACTTCTTGAGCTCTATGTTTGGTTTGGCAACAGTTGTTTAGGGTCCGAACTTTGTTCGGTGTTGGTACTGGTTTCATACTACTGGTGTTCTAGATCCGTTAGAATTTCCAGCAGCTCCATTAGTGCTGCCTGTCTCTCATGTTTCTCCCAGTGTCTGTAGCGTTGCGTCCGATTCAGCTACAGCTGTGCTGTTTAGAGTCTGCAGCCACACCGGACTCTGTTACCACCAACACTGGACCTGGGTCCGGTTGGACCGGTGATGTCAGTACCACCGGCAGTATAGTTGTGTTGCACTCTGGCTCTCGCACTGCGCTCTCCTTTCTTTCATGTGGGAAATATCCAGATTCATTTATATTTATTTTTATTTATTTATTTTAGTTTTTATTTTTAAGGTTTTTTTTGGCTCTACTGGCCTTTATTTGAAAGTAGCTTGACAGGAAATGGGGAAACAGGAGAGGGGGAAGACATGCGGCAAATGTCACCAGGCCGGGAATCGAACCTGCAACCGCCGGCATGAGGAGTATGTGGGTTGTGCTTTGCCCCTGCACCACCACAGCACCCCCTCATCTCAATTTTTATTCAAATTTTTTTTTAAATTATAGGTGCTAATGACACAGTGTGGCATTATCTTAAGTTACACCAGTCAAACGCGATATGATAAACAACTACTCGGGTAAAGTTAGCCTTCCTGTGTTTACTCTGTAGTTCCCAGTACAGGATGGACCTGATGACGTCATCAACCCATCGGTGAAAAAAATGGCGACCTCTATGGGTGAAAAATATAACAAAAGATGTACATTTTTCAAGTAATTATGAGTTTGACATAAGGATTTCAAAACATATTTTTCTGTTCACTCTGGCTGTCTTTGTGATGTTTAATGGGTTTGATGATCCAAAACCTTTTAGTGTCAACAAATCAGAAAGTGTGCATCAGCTTGTTCACATCGTTGTAAAGTCGTCCAGAGACCCAGATCAATTCCAGTAACATTGCTTTGTTTTTTAAACAATGTTTTGACTGTTCCCTCCTTCCTGTTTCCTCTCTGCAGGGCTCAGCCTGTGACGACTGCTTAAAAATAGCGTGTTGCTACCCCTGCGTGTGGTGCCAGATGAATCGAGAGCTGAAGATCAGGGGCAATCAGTCGGGCGGCAACGTGGTCACCGCTCAAGTCGGCTCAGCTTAACATGCCGCCAACTCAGAGGCGGTGTGTTGAGCTTGTCTGAAATGTTATGCAGACACTTGTGTATAATTACAGGAAAAACCAGCACAGTTGAATTAAAACATGTTTTAGTTTAGTGCTTTTCAGCTTGTTGTAGTTTAACATTGTCTTTTGCTACTTTTCTAAGGTTGGAATTATGAAACAAATGCCTCTTACTAAAATGATTAGCAGGCTGAGTTTTATAACAACACCGTCGATGTTTCTGACTTTTGCTTCTTAATAAAATACCTTTTGCAAATCTTCCCACTTACTTCATCGTATATATCTGAATCTGAGCTGTAATACTTAGACTAAGCCATATATTTACAAACCTTGTTGGTCTTCGAAAAACATCTGCCATCACGTTCAGCAATGCTTTTCTTGATATTTGCTTTTCTGCATCCTTGTTGTATTTCTGTGGGTGCAGCTCAAAAAGTCAGAAGTTTTATGTTTTTTATCACTGTGTCACTCAGATTTATTACACACAAATATTTCAAGCATTTTAATTATTATTTCTGACTGATAAAGGAAACCAAAATGTATTGTCTTGAATGTTACAGAGTCTCAATAAAAATAAGATAATTTATTGTTGGCTCTAGTGGCCTTTATCTGAACGTGTTAGGACAGAAAAGTAGGTAATAGGAGAGAAGGAATCCAGCACTAAGCCGGGAATCGAACCTGCGACAGCTGTGTCAAGGACTAAGAGCTCTATATGTGGGTTGTGCTTAACTCCTGCACCACAGCATCCCAAAATAAAATAATTTAAACAGAAATATCAGACTTCTGAAAATAACATTCCTTTTTAAGCACTTAAAACTTGATCGGGTTTTCTTTTTTGCATGAATTACTGCGTGCGTGCGTTATTTTAAATGAAAAACATGTTTGGTTTTTTTCCAAATCCCTGTCAATTTTTAACCAGATCTTTCACTTTTAACCAAGATACCTGAAGATTAAGAAAGAAACAGTTTCTCAGTTTAATGGTTAGACCGGGCATTTAGTAAAATCAGTAAAAGATTGGCTGCAGCTTGAGAAAAGGTCTCGACTCCTGACCTCCAGAAGAGATGCCTCTAGGGTCTCTGTAAGAGGCCTGCAGATGGGAAATGTTTCCGCAATCTGATGAACGTTTATCAGATTGCGGATGCTGCTACAATGTAGCAAAGAGTTTAAATTTAATCAAAAATTTCTTCAACCAAGCATTTCAGTTGAAAGATGTGTGCATAAGTGTGCACACTTCTGCAACCAGTTTATTTTAGCCAGCTTGTTTTGAATATTTTTGTCTTCCTTCTAACATATTTGTTTATCTTTATGGAAGCCCATTTCCGCCACTCTGATGGAGAAAAAGCCAGCTTGTGTCTGATAATTATGTTTTGACTTGAATTGGCTTCTTGTAAGGAGGCAGATGAGGGAAGTTTAGCTTGGTAGAAACAAATAGAGGGAAAACTACAAAAGAAGCAGGTTTGGTGGAGAATTATCTAAAGATCATTTGATTACTCGCTAAGTCATAATTATGAGATGTAAGTTTTTTTTTATCAGAGTGGCGGAAATAAGTCTTAGAGTAAGATTTTGTGAGATAAATATTAGTTTATGTAAAAAAAAAAAAGAGTTTAGGAATGATTTAACATAATCACAAATATCAGGCCTTTTAAGAAGCCAGTGTGTGTTGCTGTAAATTATTTCCAGTTTGGTTTTGTTTTATCAGATAAGATGCAAATTATGAACTTTTTTTTTTTCCTTGCAATGTTCTGTCACCACAAAACATGAAGGTGAAAGGAGAACTGTCCTCCTGTGCAGAGTGTCTCCATCATTCTGCATTTAGTTTCCCTGGCAACCAGATAACGACCAAAGCAGGAGGAAAAACGTTTTGTAGCACAACAACTGCTTTGTTTAGTTCCCTACGTCGACATCCACCTGGTTTCACAGGAGCGAAAGATTTTAATAAAAATAGAACTTTGACAGTTTTTAAGTGAAGCCCATTTCTACCTTTCTGCTGGTGAACAAAGTAATTGTTTTTGACTGTTTGCTCAAACAAAAATAGTTAAGCTGCCGCATCCTTTGGCCTCCAAATGAAGAAATTTGAACCTAATCCAACTCCAAAGGAAAAATAACATGTAATAAATAGATCATAAAAAGGACGCTGCTGTTGTTACATTGCTACAAGATCAAGAAGTGTTAAGTTAATAATTATTTAGTTTTTTCCCCCACCTTTCTGGCCAGGTGTGTAAATCTGAACTAACGTCATAAACTTGACAGATCGTCCATGTTATCAGCAGAAAGTTCCTCCTCAGAATAACTGTACAGAACTTCACTTCTCATGGAGGTGGGAGTTTGAAATCATTATGTTAGTAGACATTGGTAAAGCTCTTGGGTTTTGTTTTGCTCTTTTCACTTTTTGATTTTTATCAGAAGTATAATTAAATTATTTTTATGTGGTACAGATGGTTCACAGTTTGATTTAGGTGATTGCAACAGTCTAGTGTTAGATTTATTATTTTTTTGCAGTATTTTGAACTCTAAATGTATTTTCTACAATCCACTAAGTTAATGTGAGTACAGATGTTTTTTTCTTATTTTAGTTAAACATCTACATTGAATGAAATAAAATAGTTTTATTGTTTTATCTCTAAAATGTCTTATAGTTCCTGTACATATATGCCTGTCTCAGACTGCATCTTTGTGCAAATGACGAAACCTTTCAACAAAAAAGTAAAAAAGAAGAAGTTATTATCTCGGTTGCACAGGTGTCGATCTGAATCTGTGCTCTCAGTTGCCCTCCACTAGGGGGCGCAGTTGAATTACGAAAATCCCACTGCAGACCCAGATTCGGGAGTAAACCCCGAGCCCTGTTTGTCTTTGCTTTTCACAAAACAAACATAACAAAGTAAACTAAATTAATGACTCAGAATTCATCGCGGCTCTCTTGTTCTCTGCAATATTTTCCAGCTTTGTCCTGGTTTGCTTTCAAATATTGATTCATGATTAATGTCAATGTCAGTACTAGTGTTTAACAGCTGCTGCTCAGAGACCCGAAAACGCAAAAGCCACTTGAACCTGCACCACCACGGCGCCACAAACGGTTTTTCACAGGAAGCAACAGCGAGGGATGGATCAATCAACAGGTGCTCGGTTCTCATAAACTTTTACTGCCTTTCCACACAGACAGGAAGCTGCTGTGTTTTCCTCTTACGTTCATTCTTAACTGAAAGAGGAAGTTTCCTCTCCCCCATCTGGGCGCGATCACGCACCGCAGTCTGCAGTCCGGTGCTTGAGCGGCGAGCAGCGGCTCCTCTCGCCATGGACGTTTACCAAGAGGCGCTGTGCTACCTGGAGTCCCACCATGCGGCAGGTGAGCAGGACGGATGCAACCGATGCGCTTTTCCTCGCTTTGACAACGCATCTGTCTGGTGTCCTGTCGGGCGGAGCATTTGCTTATTTTAAAGCTGCTTCCTCGTTGTCGCTGATTGTTTGTGTTTATTCCACCGTGGACGCAGGAGGAGAAGTCCTGGAGGACGTTTTCCAGGAGGAGGCGGTCTCCTGTTTCCTGTCCCCTCTCTGCTCTGAGAGCATAGACTTCCCCGACACCCCGGTGAGTCTGACCGCATCCCAAATGTCTCATCACGTCACTCAGTGGACGCGCTTGGGTTTCTTGTTGTCTCCAGCGGGCAGTTAAGTCTTTCAGTGATTTAATTTCCATAATGCCAGCAGGAATATGATGACCCATTCGAGGCCAAATGGAAAACATATAAGATCCTTGAGTTTCAGAAACCTTCTGCACCAAATGCTCCAGGTTTGGAGCTGAAGAATATTAATACCAGAGAAATATTAAACTGTCACTTCTTTGTGCTCACATATTGTAACATGCCTATGAAACTTTAGTTTGCTTTACTCGTAAATTATACCACGGTACATAACTGCACTGATTGCAATTCCTCTTTGGATTACTACTTCCTCTTTCGCCCTTTCATGTTGTTTTTTTGTTGTAACTGTTGCTCTTTAATAGAAGTGACAAGAACCAAGGAGAGTCATGACATACCAAATTAACATGAGGACGTAATTTTATTTTGTTTTCCACTTATGTGCAATTTCCGTTTGGTTGGAAGGTAAAATCTTCCAACCAAAAAGTTTCCTGTGTCATTTGTAAACTTTTTAATTATTCCTCAAACTGCAGATATGGGTGACATGAATCAACATGTCTGCTTTACTGCAATGGAATGTTCTCACGTCTTTTCGATATTGAGGAATGGCTAAGAGAAATTAGTCCTGTGTTAAGAGACTTTTATACAGCAGGACAAAAAGAAAAAAATAAATAGGTTCCTCGATACTTTTCAACTTGAAGTAAAATAAATATAAAAAAGGAGAAATAAAGATATCCTCTAGAAGTCGAATGTAATCATTTGAAGGATGCCACACAGTTGGCAATTTCTCAAAAGGCTTGGCAGCTCTTTTCACTGATTGGCTGATGACCTCCACCTCCATTATGCAAAACAGCAACGTTGACTGGATGTAGATAATCATCACAAACCTAGACTGTTTGAGCCTTAAGGCATCGTTTTCGACAACGTTCAGCTGTTAAAAACCAAAACTGAAGAATTTAAAGTTTATTTAAAGCTGAACTCGGTCAATGACAAAAGATGTAGCGATGCAGCGATGGTCAAATGTTTACATACACTCATGAATTTTGGCCTTTTAATGTGACTCGTGCTTTATGCACATCCTTGCAGGTGTTTTTTTTTCAACAACTGCAAGGATGTCTGTAAAGTAATGATGGGGTAAAGTAGTTTGAAGTTACTATGTTTTTATTTTATGCAGTACAGCTCAAATATTTACATACTCCCCCAACAATATTGGGTTAAATGACTGTTAGCGAGTTGTAAATCTACTGTATTATGTTTGTGGCCCTCAGCAAACAGCCGGTTTTGTTGTGGTTGGATAGTCTTCAGCTATTCTGATAAGAATATGTGATTTATTTCACTTGGTTGGCTTTATAAAATACATATTCCATAAATCCTCTGCCGCGTTGCGATCAGCAGTCAGGCTGCTGAATTCATCCCAAAAGGAGAAGGTTTGGATCATTTTCATTTTTATTATTTTTTAATCACCCAGCTGCTGATTTGAAGTCAAGTTGAACAATTTGGAGATGCTCCTTCATCTTTATCTAACCCATTTTCTACAGTTAAGGCTGAACATGACGGTACCACCATCGTGTTCAACAAAGTTTTAGATGGTTACATTTTTGTCTCATCTGACCATAAACATGCTAGCCAGCAGATATTTGACTTCTCTCTCTGTGTGTGTGTGTGTAGCTGCCAATTTCAGTGGAACTTAAAGGTGCTGTTTTAAAGCAGCTCTACCCCCCTCTCAGTCGTTGGTGATGTCCTAAATCAATTTGAATTCATAATGCCTTTGATGTGCGTATGCAAACGTCTCACTAGATTTATAAATAAGTTGACGAATTTGCTTATTCAAATTTCTTTGGGATGATTCACCTGAGAGATCTCAACAATTTCTTTCCATGCCTCATTGGTAGCGTCACAGTTCGTGTGGCAGCAGCTCGTTCTGTCCAGGACATTTTACTGACTGATTTCATGCGTTGCTCCCAGACATCATGCAGCCGCGAGGAGATGCTGGAGAAGAGGCTGGTGGTCCTGAGGGGCATCCTGGAGAGCGAGGAGGTGTACCTCAGGGAGCTGGATGCCCTGCTAGCGGTAACGTTAACAAGTTCTTATTTCTATCATTATTTCACACAGTTTGTTTTCAGTCTGACCACAGTGTATTCTTACTTAACCTGTAAACCAAGTGATGCACATTGAAGTTTGCTACACTCCAACCCTTAATGCACAATAAAGGGAGCATTAAGGGTCTTTTTCCTTAATGCACCCTTAAGGATCCCCCCGCCCCAAATTTGCTCGTTGCTGCATAACTTTCTTTACATTGTTCAGCTGCTCCTGCACTCGTGAAAAAGTAACCGTCTGAGTCAGCGTCCCTCCCAGCGCCCCTGCATTTGTTTAACTCATGCATGTTTTTGTGCAACTGAAGGTTATCTTTCATTTTGTGTTTGCACCGCGCTGCGTCTGAAAATGGATACAAATGGCTGTTTCAATGAGCAACGCTTGGCCAGATGTCACTTATTACACCAAATGTGGCTGCTTCCCTCTTTGTGGATTGTTCAACCATTGTATATAAGGTTCCCCTTTTTCTTAAAAACTGAAGCAGTTCTCAGCTAATGTGACTTATCTAAAAATAAAACACGGGGGAGGCGCGGAAGCATTCAACGCCTATTTAAAACCAAACACTTAAGATCTCGATGGACAAATTAAAACGACATCCACAAAATTCTGTTTGTGACTTGAGCTTTTCTGCATGAGGAACCACAACAAGATATTTATTACTGTCCATTATTCAGAATTATGCAACATTAATTCCACTACTTGCTTTACAGACATGTAGATGACAAATCAAGCAAAATTCCTGTTTTTGTTACAAGAAATGACAGAAAGTTTTGATGCATAAAAGCAGAAATGGAGCAGTTTAGATCAAAACATGTTGATTTTCACACATACTCCCAATCAAATCTGGCTGAGTTTAAACTTTTTTGTAAAGAAAAGGTCAAGTCTTTATGTAAGGGGTTCACCAACAGGTCTGTATTTCCTTAATGTTATTTACATATGAAACCTTACTGTAAGGCTAAAACAAGCTTGTGTTTGTTTCACAGGAATTGTTTAATGTTTTTTTAATAAAACAAAAAGACTGGCACAGTTCCGGTGAACTGTTTGTATCTGTCAGCTCGTTTTAAGAAAGCTTATGTATAAATGTATTTGCCGTTTAAACGGGTCTAGTAATAGAATTATCCCATTGTTGACTATTGTTAAATATAGTGCAGTAAGATGCTCATCAGTACTGTGGAGGCATTGGTTTGACTGCATCCTGAATGGCCAGAGAAATTTTTTATGTACTTCTTGTTCTTTTTTTTTTCATTATTATTTGGACTTTGAGTCAGCAATAAAATCTATCCATCTGTCTGTCTGTTATAACAGTTAGGGTCAGTTATGAAAAAAGTATCAATTGTGAAAAAAATCAGTATTTGTCAAAATCTTTTTTGAATATCGTGATCGGCCAATAACTGCAGTCGGTTCACTCCTACTGCAGAAACGGCGTCGGTATTTCTGTAACCAACCTTAACTTTGGACAGGTTGTTCAAATTGAAAAACATTCAGGACGATGAGCTTCCCAGCTAAAGTAGCAATAAAAACTGTTAGTATGTGGAGGGCAGCAGCTTGGTGTGTCTAAACTAGATTTCTCAAAACATGAGTTTAGACACCCAGATGATCATTTGACGCATGCAAATCCCATGCAAATCTTTTAATCACAGATGAGCGTGAGAACACAGACGAATTCGTAAATGAAAAAGTTTCGTCTCACGAATAAACAAAGCTCTGTTTCTGCCACAGCCTAGAACAACATCAGCAGTGCCTTCCAACACATGCAGCAGCTTCCTGTCAGAACGGCTGTTTTGCATTCAGGCCAAAACGTTTGATCTAAGATATTCAGAGCAAAGTGTTTCCCCGAGAAGTTCAACATCCCAACAAGCCCAATCCACTCTTCAGCTGCGCATCATTCAGACCCCGGATAAGGAACTCCCACAGCGTGAACACAAAGCTGGACACGAGCAGCGCGTTTCCCCTTTCAGACAGGAAATGATTCTGCAACAACGAGAGCACAATGCATTCAAGGCCAATTTCTTTTCTCTTTTTTATTCTCTGCTATTAACAGCAGCCACTGCTGTTTCCCCATTCTCATCGGGCGTAACGCAAAGAGAAAACATTTCCTGTGTGTGAGATAAAGTGAAATAAAATGTCTTGTGAGAAGGTGAATGCTGATGGTTTTGCTCAGCAGTTTGCATGCATTAGTCATGTGACTTTATCACCATGAAATCATGCCGCATTATACTGTGATGTAAGAACTGAGCTCTGCAGATGTGTGTGTTTATGTGTGTGTGTTCTGCGGTTGCTTGTCTGCATGTTGTTCACACCCTAAGACCCATTTTCTCTTTTTTATTTTTAATCCCCTTAACCCCAGTGCGTTATTTTCACCAGCAGTTGCCCTTCTTTAGCTTTAATGAACTCAGCCTTTTTTTATTTTTTATGTTAAATTTTTGCAACACTTTTCTCCGCAGCCCATGAAGGCTCTGCGGGCCTCGGCCGGGACGTCCCAGCCGGTGCTTTCCAGTCAGCAGGTGCAGACGGTTTTCTACCAGATCCCGGAGCTCAAAGATGTTCACCAGAGCTTTTACTCCGGCCTGAAGTCCCGACTCGGTGTTCGCACGCCGGTGGATTTCAGCTGCAGTCAGGAAACAGAGACGTGCAGCAACTCTGAGCTGGAGATGGGAGACCTGTTTCTGAAACTGGTACGTTTTCTTCTGCTCTGGGTGCAGCTACGCTTCAAGTCTTGTCACAGATTTTCAGTTGTATTTATGGCTGCACTTTGACTAGGCCGTTCAAACACATGACCGTCCTTTTGATCTAAATTACTCCAGTGAAGGTCTGGCTTAATTTTTAGTGTTGTTCTCCTGGAAGTCTTGTTTTTAGGTTCCAACTTCTTTTCTTCCAGGATTTTTGCACCAGGATGTGTCATCCTGCAGAAAGCATGTTTAGTGTTTAAAACTGTTCCTCGTCTGCATCGGTCACATGAAATTCCAATAAAATCAGAAGAAGTTTGTGCTTTTATGGGGCAAAATTATAAAAGTAAGTACACGAGTGCGAGGCCCAACAAAAGATCAACATCAGACAAAACAGCAGCAACTCAGGGTTCGATTCGCACCCGAGGACAAGTTCTGACCACTTCTGACCACCTCGTGTTTTCTTTTCTTTCCCAGGTCAACCATCTCGGGCTGTACGGAGGATTCATCGAAAACTACACGAAAGCAGTGGAAGTGGTCAGGAAGTGCACACAAGTGAATCCTCTCTTTCGGACTCTTGCTGAGGTACAGAAGGTTCTGTAATTGCCGAACTTTTATATAAATCTTTATGTATGTGTGTGTGTCACTTTACCTGTTGCCTTTTCCAGACCTTGTACATTAACGGTGGCGATAAAGCTCGGATGGCATACACTCTAGAAGGTAAGAAGAGTAAATATTTATTCTTATTGGACATGTCCAAGCCAGGCCATGTCCAGCTGACGTTTTCTCTCTCTCTCTTTTGTTGCAGCTCTGCTCTATAAGCCTTTGGATCGAGTAACTAAGACCACACTAGTGCTGCGGGTGAGAGAACCTTGGAGTGATACACAAGCCCTCCCGCAGGGTTTCTGCACATTTCATTTGCTTTATGGTGGTTTTAGAATTTATATTATATGGCAAATTATGGAAAAAATGAGAAGAAGGAAGGAAGAAAATGAGAAAAGAAGGAAAACAAAAGTTACAAAGGATAAAGAAGGGAAAAAGTAGGAAGGACATAAAAAAGAAATGACAAAAAGAAGGAAAGGTAGAAATCGGGAACCAATGTTGGACATAATAGAGGAAGGAAGGAAGGAATTAGAGGATAGAAATAAAAATACATTTTGCAAACAGCCAATTTTTTCTTAACTATTTTAGAGAATGATCAAGCTGCAAACTGAACCAGACGCAGGGACCCCCAGTTTCGATCTGAAACAAAAACTCTGCTCTGCTTTGATTTTGACTGAAGAACGTCTGTCTGCGGTTTGGCAGGATCTTCTGAAGACGACGCCGGTGGAGCACAAAGATTACGGAGCTTTACAAGAAGCTCTCAGACTGTCTCAAAGCTTCCTGTCTGGTGTCAATGAAAGTTCACAGAGCAAACGGGAGGTGACGCTCACTCACGGCATGGTGAGTCCTGCAGGATCTTCGCTCTGCAGAGCTGAACTCGAAGCAGACCAAACATGATCGTAGCTGACGGGCAGAACTTGTCAGAACGAAAACGCTCCTCAGATTTGAGTGCATTTCTTTTTCCCGCCAGAGGCGACAGCTGATGCGCGACGGCTTCGTGGTGGATGCAAGCGAAGGCGTCCGCAGCCTGCGTCACTTCTTCCTCTACACCGACCTCCTGCTGTGCACCAGATTCAAACATGCAGGCAGAGGGTGAGCCACTTGAACACGTAGCTGCTTTGTAGGAAACGTGGTCGACGCGTGCCGTCTG
Organism: Phalloptychus januarius; assembly: GCA_902982915.1. Taxonomy (NCBI): domain Eukaryota; kingdom Metazoa; phylum Chordata; class Actinopteri; order Cyprinodontiformes; family Poeciliidae; genus Phalloptychus; species Phalloptychus januarius. Next base: position 8,665,019 of record CADWAE010000462.1, read on the forward strand.
GGTCTCTCATCCCAATTAAACGGCCGCGGTCGCCACAGCAACGTGAATGAATGCGAAACCTTGAAACCCAGTGCTTGTGTTGGTTACAGGAAGCAGGACCAGTACAGGTTCAGCTGGTACCTGCCTCTGGCGGGACTCAGGACCCGCTGGGTGGCAGATCACGAACATCCTCCAGAAACCACTGTTCGCCTGCTCACATTGAGGACCAAGATGTTCCTCCTGCGGCGGCAGCTGCAGCAAAATCCGGTGCTTTTTTATTATTATTGTTTTAAGAAAAGTCTGTTTTTATCAAAGCGAATAGTTAAACATCAACATTTCTTCGTATGAAGAAGGGCGCCAGAGGCTTGACTTGGACGGCTCGTAACAGGAAGAAACTGGAACAAATGGAGCTGCTGCTTCTCACACACTCCCCGGTTTACAGACTGGACCTGCACAGCCCCAGTGGCAAGGTACAAAACACACACACACCCCCGCACACACACACATTTGGTAATGTTTTTCTACATTTCCAGTCCTAATTCATAACGAACAAGCCCTATAAAAGGATTTGTGTTTCTGTCACCACAGAGTCACACTTTGTTCTTCCCCTCTCTGTATGAACTGGAAGAGTGGAGAGACACCATCCACAAACTCACCACAGGAAGTGAGTTCACAGCCAGCTTACATTCAAAACATGGTTACAATCACTGATGTTTGAGTGAATACTGAAAATTCTAGAAAGTCATCAGCCTGAGTGATCGTCCTTTACAACCTGTTTGTTTCATGTTTCAACCACAACCGTCAATGAGAATATTTAGTATTTAAAGTGGCTAAATGATGCTACGTTGTGCACACTTGTGATTATGAAAGGAAAATTATGAGAAATTTTCAAAATAGATGGGAAAAAAAAAACCTATTTGAAGAAATATCGCAAAAGACTTGAGACTGGGGAGGATGCTCAGCTTCCTGCAATGTTTAGATTGCAGCAGATTCATGTTTCATGGCTGAAAAACGATATAAGAGGTTCATATGAGTCAAAATAGATAATTATTTATTAGTTTGTTTTAGTACTGAAATACTGCCAAACTGGTGACTTGACATTTTCTGTTTTATTCACAATTTCCCCTCAAATTGTTGTCTCCTTTCGCTTCACAGCGTTGTTTTTTATTTTTAATAAAACATGGGGCACGGCGGCAAAATGTGTAACTTGCTCAACATATGGTTGCTAGGTAACCAACGAGAGAGTGAATTGTTGCTAGGTAACCGAAGAGTGAGTGAGTTAGTTGATGCCACCAACCTTGTTTAGCTGGCTAGTGAGGGTTTGAGCAGCTTTAGCCCTTCCTCTGCCTAAATCCCCCAGAATGCCGTGCGGTTCTGGATCGGAGTTTGGTGAAGTTATTGAACATTCCATCTAATCAGACGTATTTTCTGTTGATATTGATCTTGTGTCATACATATGTATTCAGAGATGCTCTTGTTAAGGTAGAAAAATAATCATTCAGTGCCAATTTAAAGAGGCTAGTAAGATGTGTAAATGAAGACGGCTCCCTCAGTGCCTGCTGCTCTGATCAGAGCCCAGATTATGCATAATGATAAAGAAGTACTTCAGTGTAGTATCTTTATATTACACCCACCACTTAGATACTGATACGTAGCTGTATCAGTCTATAGGTCAGGCTACGTATCAGTGAGGTAAAAAAGGAGCTAAAGCACTGTGTTTATCTCGATTTTCGTCAAACGACACTTGCTTGACGACATACTTTAAAAGTTTGGAGAAAGATCAGCCGTCTCGCATGTCCAAGTCGTCTTTAAAAATGTGATGCTTTTACATTTTTAACTCTTTCAGATCTAACTCAGCTTGAGCTTTTTTTAGTCTGTAAAATGGGAGAAAACTTACGTCACTCCTTCAAAAAAACCCAAAAAGTTGTTTCTATGAAGTTTGAACTCAGGATGGTTTATTATAAAATAATGCCCCACTTTTCAAATTTAAATTGTAAAAAACAAGACTAGGTTTCCCTTTCCGAATAAAATACATTGAAGTTTGTGGTTGTAACAGAACATAATGTAAAAAAGTTCAGGAGCTATAAATGCTGTTGTAAGATAACACATGTAAGCATTTTCTTGCCATGCAGCGTCAGATTTTAAGACAGATTGTGTTTCAAAGTGTAACTGATGTAATAAAAAGCCTCCCACATTGTTATTCAGCAGTGCAGAGTTTTGGTTTCCTAGGATTACCTTTCAGCTATTGGGTTCTGTGTTTTCAAGTGTTGCCATGCCATGCTGTGGCTTAAAACCATCATTTGCTTATTTATTAGAAATGAGGTTATGTGGAGTGACCACAAAGAGTCAGTACCTTACTTGTAGTAAGGTACTGACTGTGATGTCAGTGTGATGTCAGTTCACGGAATCGGGGTTAAATTCTCACAGCCATATTAGGTGTTATAGCAACCTGTCAGACATGATGTTTACCTCAAAGACACTTTATCTTTGTTACCTTTCTACTACAAGTCGTTTCTTTGGGAATTCTTATTTTGTTCCCACTTCAACTAAAAGTGCCATTTTGAGGTACAGATAAAGATATCACAGTTAAATCATGGAGGAAAAAGTGATCAGATTATGAAACTCTTTTCTGATTAGTCACTAGAGTTGAACTGTCTTTCTATTATCGGTTCTGATTGGAGCTTTTGTGTCGTTTGTCAGACATTGAAACCATCCCTCCAGACTTGCTCACGCTCACCAGCGCCTGTGTGAAACTGAGAATGACGCAGCAGCCACATCTACACAGCTCTGTCGCCGGTACAAACACCCTCTCTCACCGCAAGCCTATTTTCTCCTCTGCCACAGAATCATATCCTGTATCCAAAACCAGACATCCTCACTGCTTTCACCTTCTCGTCCTGCACAGCAACATTTCCCTCACCTCGATTCGAGAGCTTTAAAAGTCTGTCCTGGATTCGTGTTGCGTTCAATGACTGGTTCAATCCGTTGTCTCTGTATCTCACCAGCAGAAGATGAGAAGTCGTTATGTGGCACTGTCAGTGTGGCGATCCATTCAGCCTCTGGCCTGCAGGAACCGACTTGTATGTATCTTGATATTTAAATGACTAAATGACTATATGATGTATTCGGGTTTGCACCTTTCTTTCTTTAAACAAGAACCAACTTCAAAAACGTCACAAATTTCAATTTATTGTGGATTTCATCAGTAGTAAAGTAGGCAAACTGGCTCAAATGTAAGCTTACACCCCCACTTGTGTTTGAAATGTCAATTTGATGGACGTATAAGCAGAGAGACCACATGCTTCTTGTTGCCTTCAGGAACATCCTGGCATGATTAAAGCTGGATAGTTTCTCTATCGAATTGGTAGAACTCCAAACCTGATTATGTTGTTTTCAAACTTTCAAACCAGATTTTTAAGCTCATTGCAAAGAAATTTGATGGTTTGAGGTTCTGATTTTTTCCCTTCTCAGTAGTAGTGTGTGTTTGGGGTCAGTTGTCCTGTGCAATTAGCTTTCTCATTCTGACCATGTACTGCAAAATAAATTCATACTTTTGCACCCAATTTGCCATATTGAAATTCACTCAAGCTATTTAATGTTCAACTATTTTCCTAATTGGCCTAATTAAATAATTAAAGCCCTGAAATCCACCATGTATTTCACCATGCACCATGTCAGACGGGGAGGATACATGTACCATGTATGCATGTGAACTGTGCCAGTGGTGTCCAAACATTTTGCCTCGTTGGTCAAAAATACCTATGGAAAAAAAAGGTTTTTCCAGATAAAAACCCAAAATAATTTTACAATTTTCTTTTTTATCTGCTCACCAATTAACAAAACATGTAATATTTAAAGAAAAGTACTCTAATTTCTTGTGATAAATAATCTGTAAATTATTTCAGATCAGAAAATAAAAAGGGTCTCACTTTTATTTTTTTTAAAAGGCGTCTAATTTTCAAAGTGTACTTCAGTGAATTGTCTTCTGTTATTTTAAATGTTTTCGTCAATATTCATGATTGGGGCCTCAAGTCTGTTTTAAACTGAAAGTTGATTGACATTTAAGCTTCAAGGTTTTATATAATTAAAATGAAAGCAAAAAAAACATGTCTACTAAAAAACTAAATCCTTGTGGCTTTAAAATGTTTCCCTCTGTATCAACTGCTTGTTCTGTTGGGCCGTATTTGTACCATTCCAAGTGCTGCAAGTGGCCCCTCAGCTTCACTTTGAACACCCAGGATGTATAAAGAGACTTTAAGAGAAATTTATAACCGAGTCGGTACAATCTGTGAGGGATGAAGACGCTTCTGCTTCTGTTCCAGGTGTTTATGTGTGTGTGGAGGTGGATGGTTACGAGTTTTACGATAAACAAGCCCAGACGCATTCGTCAGTCCACAGCCTCAACCCGCTCTGGGACCAGGTGTGTATAGGGGCCTGGACCTGAGAACCAGCAAGCTTTAAACTTTACGACTACAGTAAATCCAGCAGATGGTCAGAGCTGAAAACTAAAATGATGAGGAAGCGAGTTGCTGGTTTGTGCCAGCGCTAACGGCCTCTGTTGTCTCGAACAGGAGCTGTCCTTCCAGGTGGACGGTGCACAGAAGATGATGGTGCTCTGCGTGAGGCAGTCAGACGGGGAGGAGGCAGTTCTGGGAAAAACTACTGTACAGGTACAAAAGAAAAACCCACAAACCCCAACTCAGAACCGCTCTAGGGCCTTTGGGTTTGAGGTCCAAAACTGTGAAGTGAAATTATTCATAGTCTTCAAAATATTTAATAACAGATATAAAAATTGCGACATGCAGTAGCGCCTGCAGCTGTACACACCGAGATTTTCCTTTAAGAAAGAAAATATATAATTATTGGAATTTTATTATCTAACCCACTTTACTATAAACAATATTGTGGGAAAAAAAGGTTGTTTGTACGTAGCGCACATCTGGACGCGCCAAAGCCTAAAGGTTATTCGTTTGCTTCTGTTTATTTGGCGGCTTGGCGCTTTTTCCTATAAGTTAAATGAGAACATGCAATGAAGCTAGTTAAAATGAGTAAGTTTGAACCCTCCCGCGGTTCTGAGAGGGGTTGAGAGAACCCCGCCTGAGCTTTTTACCATCGCTGGTTTAACAGCTTTTTTCTATTTTTTGTGAACTGAGGAGCTGATGGGTTACCTGGTTGGCCGACCGTAACATCTGCTGAACTTTGCACTAAAGCTGCAGGAGGGCTCAACAGTTAAATCTAGTCTAAACTTTGCCAAAGGAGTAGAAATTAAGGCTTTGCTTTCTTGTCTTTATTATTTAGTATAATTTATAAAATAAATTAGATCTGCTGTTTTTGTTGGCTGTGCGGATGTGGCTTATATTTGTGTGGTTTAGGTTTTTGCTGGGTTTGTGCGACACAAACATTATGCTGCACACAAGAGATGTGGTTGTGCTCTTGTGGGTCAGGAGCAATGATAACTCTGAAATCTCCCAATAAAGTCCAGTGCTTTCAAACAAGATAAATTAGTAAATAGAGTTCAAATGTGTGCAATTCATGTGGTCAAGGAGGAAGTTCTGGAGAAGACTGAAGTAGGATTAGGCTGTAAAAACAATATTCTAAGTTTTAAACATTTCGCCCAGCACTGATCAATCCATCAAAAGTAGAATTATTAGACAGCTGCAAATCCAGCAAACACTGGGTAAGGAGAGCATTAACTAAAAGGCTCACAGTAACTCTGGAGGAGCTGCAGATATGCAGAGTTCAGGTGGAAGAGTCTCTCCTGTCAAATCTAGCCTGATAGTTGTCCGTCCCCTGGTCCTCATGGCTCACTGTCCTCCATCGATCAGACATGTCTCTGCTCCGGCTCATGCAATAAATTGGTCACTAGCAGGTTTCTGCAGAACTTTATGGCGTCCTAAGGTAAAGCAGTAAACATGTGAAAGACGGTCTGGTTAGATGAAAGCAACTTTAAAATTTCTAGCCTGCATGCAGAAAGCTTTGTGGGTGATGCATCTCACCCAGAATATTCCAACCTCATGGTGGCTAAAAGCAAATGCAGGTCACACCCTTCTGATTTCTATTTGTCAAATAAAAAAAAAATCCTTCCACTTCATGGCTTTGGACTAGTTTGTGTTGATCTATCACAATGAAATAGTTTGTGGTTCTAATATGACGATACGTAGAAACGGTCAAAGGACATGGATAGTTTTGCAAGGCTTTGTAACTTTCCAAAGAAGTAGTTTCAATCCAAAAATGTCTTTTTAACATTAAAAAAACTGCAGTTTATTAGTTCATTTAACAACTAAGGCTTAAATAATTGAGCTCGACAAAGTTATGTTTAATGTAGGATTTAGTTACTCCTTTAGGATTCAAAGAACTCCTTGTTTTTTAATCTTCTAATTGTTAAGAACTTATTCTGAAGTTTTAAGTCTTGCTTTGTAATCGAATATACCAAACAAATCAGTAAAAAAAATTTTCTTAACTACTGAGAGTTTGTTACAGCAGCAAATGCTGCTATAATAGCACCTTAATGTTACAGAACAGGAAGTCTCTTACATGGTGAAACAGAAAGCTCGATCCAATAAGAACCAAACAGCGCTTGCAGCTAGAAGTGTTTACAAGATGTGACATCTGGCAGAGAGGTCAAAAAGTCCAGCGCACTGAGGAAGCCCCGTATCTACATGAAGCCATTTCTCTTTTTTCTTGCTTTCATAAATGCAAATGAGTCATTTGCACAATTATAGGTAGTTTATAATCTGCATAAGAGAAGCTATTAAACTTTTACTCTGTTAAAGGAAACACCTAACCTTGACTTTCACAAGCAGTGTTTGTGTGTTTTTAATATTCTGTTACACGGTAATGTGTGAATGTGATGCATATTATCATCAGGCATGTTTGCAATGATTGTAAATGTCAAATAGCTGCAAATTATTTCTTTATTTTTAATTGCAGAAGTTTTTGTCACATTGAAAAAGTTCTGGGGGAAAAAAAATCTTCATCGTTATATTTCAACAGTTGCCACTGATATAAAAAATAAAAAACATTTAAGCAAAGTGGATCACAAATGAATTTATGTGTAAAATGACAGTGAATTGGTGTTGAACATACTTACAGAAATGTAAAATCGTACCAGATAAACAATTTTATGTTCACTTAAAATCGCCTCATGCATAGAGGAACTATTTATTAAGTTGCTCAGATGTGATTTTGACCCATTCTTCCACATAAATAGTCCGTAAATCCTGTAGGAGATGAGTAGATTGCACTTTGAGTAGATTCAAGCCTTCATTACTTCTTCCTTCAGTCATCTAATGACCATGATGCTTTGCTCTTATCTGACCAGTCTATCTTCTCCCAATACTCCACTGTTTTGTCCAAATCTTTTGCAACAAACTTTATCAAACTTTTCCTTCAGGAGTGGAGTCTTGTGCAGTGAGTGTGGCAAGAGGCCATTACTGCTGACTGCACTACTTATTATTTTCAAGAGAAAAAAAAAACAACCTTTTATGGTCGGGTCTTTCAGAGGTTTTCTGTGAAACTCTTGGACAAACCTTGATTATTTTTTGGCTCTTCTGTAACAAGGAACTAGAGTTCTTAAACACTGAGCTTTAGAGATCTTTCTGACTCCCTCATCCTCCTCCTCACTGTGGGTGTGGATGAGATAAACGCAGGTCTTTCTGCAGCCTGGTAGATCACAGTTGCAGTTCTTTTAAGCCATTTAAAATTAAACTTTATAAACGGACAAATCGCAGTTTGTTTTTGGGGGGTTTTTTGTAGCTGTTTCCTGATATGCATTCGCCTGACTTGAATAGTATGTTTTCTCATCTTTCCCATTTTGGAACATGGGTTTGAAAAATAGGCTGGTGCCACATCATATTTATATGTTAGCGGAATAGAAAGCGATGGATTACTCATTTAACTAACAGGCTGTTTAACTTTATAAAAAGTAAATGCAAAAATTATTTCAGCTCCATTTTATGAGGAACTTTATGGGTGTCAGTAAGTGTGAGACAGATGATTTTGCAAAAATATAAAAAGAATATTTTTTTTAACATAGGATTCATTTTCTTCACTAAGTAAATGCATTCAAATTAAAAGTTGGATGTTTTTTATTTGCATGAGATTTCAGCTAGAAGTTGTGTTAAAATGTGGAGATGCTGTATTTGAAGAGGTGCAGAAAATGATATATATATAAGTTAAATCTTATTTTCTAAGATTTTTTTGTATCTCTTCTTGCCAAGTTGGAGTCTACAAGCCTGAGTAGTCGATGGAGGAGGCAGACGCTCCAGCTGGGCCAGCTGGAGGTGACTCTCTCCCTGAAGTACTGTCCGCACCAGCTGGAAGCACCAGGCGCCCCGATTCAGCAACCACCTGTCTTCTGTGTCCCCATCGAGAAGGTGGCCCAGTAAGTGCCTGTCTGATATTACGGTGATGACAGAAGAGCTCCGTCAAAGCGGAAAGCGGCAGTTCCTTGCAGAGTTCTGTTTCCATTTTGCGCTCGTTTGCGTGACCGATTGTCAGAACAGAAGTGGTTGGTCTCTGTTGTAAAGTGGGCGAAGCAGAAGCGCAGCCCGACCAAGAACAGATGAGCGAAGAACTGAAACAACTCCTGAGTCAGCTTGGACCTGTTTATAGACGCAATAATCCCCCTGCACCCTCTAACTTTTATATTTCTGTCCTCAGGCAGGAAGGAGTGTTGGTTCCTCATGTGGTGAGATGCTGCGTGGAGGAGGTGGAGCGGAGAGGCATGGACGAGGTGGGGATCTACAGGATTTCAGGCACCGCCACGGACATCACCTCGCTCAAGGCTGTGTTCAACACCAGTAAGAAAACCCAGCAGGCAAAAACACGTGTCATGCAGGTAGACTTCAAATTGAAGTGAGCACAAATTTCACATTATCACTGTGAGAGCATCTGGGTCATAAATGTGCTGTGTTGCAAACACTCACTGCGCTCTCATGCCCCGAGAAGGAAGGAAGTGCAGACTTAACGTCAATAGGGTAATATTGATGATAATAATCATAAGGGTTGTCTGTCTGCTCAGATCTAAGGGAAGCAGTGACCAGACTGAGAAGTGCTGAAGTGAACACAGTGTCTGGCGTCCTCAAACTTTACTTCAGAGAACTGCCGGAGCCTCTCATGCCCTCTGATCTGTTCCAGAGTCTGGCAAGAACTCTGGGTAAGACCAACACATCCCAAACTCACCAAGTGCTCATTTTAGAAACAGACCTGAAGGACTTTTAAAGTTATGAATTCGTAGGTTGTTATTAAAAATTATAGTCCTCTCCAAGTTCCTTTTGCTTTTATCCATCACTCCAAACAGTTACTGTAACCCCTGGAGAGGATGTGCACAAAAGCCTTGAAATAAAGGGTAATCAAAGGGTAAACAAGCTGATCTGTGAGCTGCAGAGTAGCCTGATAAAAGCCACTCCCTCTCCAGGCTTGTTTGTAACAGTTCCAGTCATTTAAAACTTTTTAGTTATTGCTCCATTTTGCTTCCATCTCTGAACTTTTCACAGCCTTGTGTTGATCTAAAACTTAAAAACCCAATTCAGTTTTATTTGTGATTGTGATCCCTGTTGATATATCTCTGCATGAATCAGCCTTTACTGTAGCATCATCTTTGACCTGCAGATATCCAGGACATGAACTCGCGGCTCGACTCCATGCTGTCTCTGCTGCAGTCCAGTCCTGATGTCAACCGCAACACTTTCCTCTACCTCATGCATCATCTGCAAAGGTCTGCAAATCTGCTGCTCGTTGTGAAAACACAAAACTGCAATTTAAATCGTATACTAAATCCACCGAATGTTGTTTTTAAAGTCACTATGTTATAAAACCACATAGCAACAGGATCCTCACACTGATGTCAGACTGCAACAAGAACGTCTAAATAAGGAAGACAAACATAATTTAATATTTGGTTTATGTTTTTTTCCAGAGTTGCTAAGAGACAAGATGTTAACAAAATGACTCTGATGAACCTGGCTACAGTTTTTGGTCCCAGCCTCTTGCGCCCCCCAGTGGCAGGATTGGAGCACAATGGAGTCACAGTGGACATCTCGCAGGAGGTGGTGATACAGGTCAGAACAAAATAAAACCTTAGTCTGGAGAAAAATGATAACGCTGAAAAGTTTTAATCAAACAAAGAAAACAAATATTTCATTAACTTTACATTTTAATGAGTTGGCACTCAGTGCGCTTAAATAGCTGGTGTGAAAAATGGTGTGATGCTTTTTTCTCTTTCTTCTGACAAGAAATGTCTTTCTAGCCACATACGTATTTATAAATGTGACTAAAATCTTGTACAGGCAGAAAACAAATTTTTCACAACACATTCTGTACACAGTACTAATTCAAGTATTGCTTTAGAAAAATACAAAAACATTAAAGTTGTAGTTCAAAACTTTTGAAAGTAGTTTCTGTTAAAAGGTTATAAGGAACCTGAGGTAGATAATTATCTTAATCATTTATTATAAATACCTGATGGGGAATAAGACCAGGACATAATCCTGCTGTTTGGAAACAAGTCGGATCACAAAATAGTCGTAGCAGTTTATGCAAATCCAATTGTATAACTGCTAATTGTCACTATCTGTACGTTGCAGCTAGTAAGGTATAGAGAAAATGGAGACAGGCGGTCTGGACATGCAAAATGAAAAACAAAAGTGAAAGTAAAGCGGCGTAAAGACAAAAATAATATCCTACCATGCTGTCCAGACAAATTAGGAAAACAATATTGTGGGTTTGGTTGCATTTCTATGTCTGAGAAGATTGCAGGAAAAATATTTATTTCTTTTGTTGCATAGTTTTCCTCCTTGCTGCCTGAACCAGATCTAGTGCAGCATACAGCAAATATAGAAACGAAATGACAACTTGGGGAGTAAAAGAAGTACGGTTAACAACAGTCACGACAAAAATGACATAAAATGAATAAGAATAAAAATATGACAGCATGCACTTACCCCTAGACTGGAAGATGCAGCGAAAGGCCCTGATGAAGCCTGGGAAAGATGTCTGCAAACATTAGCATGGTGGCTGCTAACACTTAATTCATCAGGAAAAGTGGAGTCTCAGTTCCAGCTGTTGTTTTTCTTTTTGTGTGTGTGTGTGTTTTCTTCTAATTGAAGTTGCAGCAGCAACACTTCCATAACTTCTGCTCCTTTCCTTCTTTATGTTGAGAGTCTTTCTGTGTGCTTGTGCTCAGGTCCAGGTGGTTTTCTCCTACCTGCAGAGCAACAACCTCCCTGAAGCCCAGACCTCTCTGCCGTACGACTCCGACACCGAAGAGGAGACCACCCACATGTGAGCCCACCGTCTGCCTGGAGGCCGGCAGGAGATCAATGTGACAAGAGGGGAGACATTTAAGCTCAACTGTAACATAATAAACTTAATTTATTGTTTAAGACGACACCAAACTTGTGTTTTTCTCGTATTTCGCAAGATATTTAGTGTTATTACTTCATCTGTCAGTTTCACTTTGATTTTTGGGGAACAAACTGAAAATTGAAACGAAAAGATGGGACTTGAATCCAGACCCATCCTGCTGTGGGGCAACAGTAGAAACCTCCATATCCACCATGCTAAATATTTCTATGTGCCACAGAAACATTACAGAACCCTCTGTTCTGTAATGAACCCTCTGTTCCTCTCGCCTGTTCAGTAGTTTAATATTTGAAGACTCATGCGTTTGTTGATTTTTCTGAGAAATGTAACTCCAAGTCATGCATGAAAAATTTGCCTGTTTTCTGAGAATCATATCTAAAATGTTTGGAAAAAAACACAGCATCTAGAACTGAAACACATAAGACACATAACACAATATGCATCAGTTTTGCATCAGTTTATAAAAGATATTTTAATATTTAACTGCTTTAATCTTTCACAAAACAATCTGTCCAGGAAAGCCGAGGGGGAAAAAATAGGGATGCTTTAACTATAAATATCCAGGCCTGTCCAGATGACCTGGGTGGTAAACGGAGCAACATCAAGTTAAAATGCAGTTGAGGAAAAACTCAAGGGAGCTCATGTTGTCAAAAGGTCAAAATCCCGTCTCTGAGCCTGAAATACAATCGGTCGTGGTTCAAATCCAACTAGACGGAGTTCACCACGCAGTGTGTGCCCCGTAAAAGTCAGGAGCACACGTACGTACACACACACACGGCCCGTGTTTGACCCGCCCATGACACAGATGGCAGTTTCTTTCCCACCTGCAAAGGCCCGGTTAGTGTTTCCTTTTAGCCTCTCCCTCCTCTCCCATCAGCCTTTTGATGGCTAATCCTGGACTCTTAAGTTTGACTCTCGGGGTACTAATAGACCGGAGAGTCTATTAGTGCAGACGCCGTAACAGAGGGAGGAGACTGATGGTGGGATCACCCCGTCGCCCCTGGCAGCATAAATCACACGTCTCCCTCGAACACGGTGGCGGCCAGAGTCGGGTTCCACTTGACGACTACAAAGACAAAACCAGGTTCCCGTTGCAAACTACAAAGAGCACCGAGTTAAGGGACGCCCCACATGGGGCAGAATAACACCTGGCAGCAGAGGGAATCGTTTTCATCAAGAGGCCAAGTTACCACCATGTTTCTGATGATCTTACTTAAAGTCTATCACAACTGTAGACTCACAAGAAAACTGTTGTCAGTTTGGCAGTCTGGGTCGACAAATGAAAAATCAAAAATCAAAAGCTTTATCATAATATATTATAACTGTATTTATCATAATATTAGCAAATCCTGACCCACATGTTGAGAGAAAAATAAATAGCATAGCAGGCCCGTTGACTATGGTGTTTGGACGTTTTTTAGTCACTGTGTTCTATTAATAGGTTTTCTAAATACTTTTAACTCAAAGGACACATGCAACAGGAATGAACCAACTTTTTACTTCTCTATACATACAGAAAAAAATCTATAGGGAAGATTTAAAAAAAAGAAAAATAATTTTCATATTTTATGTCTATTCTTTTACAGGAACATCACAGAATATTGAATCCAACTACATATAAGTTGTAGTTGTGTGCAGATAAACACTTAAAATAACCATTTGGGTTCCCTTTGTTACATCAGAGTTTTAGATTTTTTCAGTGTGTTGTTTTAAAACTACGTCTGGTTTAGCATTAAGTGTGGAGTGGAGTAGATTTATCAACATTTTCAAAGTATTGGATAATTCAATCCATATCTGACTAATTTAAGTGTCATAGATTTTAAAGTAGAGCTAGAAAACCTTTAGCAATCAACTAGTTGTAGTTTTTTGCAAAAATGTGCAAAAAGGCCTTTAAAAATGGAGTGGAAAGAATTTTAAAAAGTGTAGAAACCACAGATTTCTAGATTTTAGAGTCTAGATTTTATGACATGTTAAAGGAACGCCAGTGTAATGCTCCATGTTGTTACCGCGTGCGTCTTTGTGTTGCTGCCTGCAGCCATGCTACGCTTGATTAGTCCTAATCTGGCCGGGAGTCAGGTTGCCGTGTTGGCGGCGTGTGTGTATGGAAAGCATGCAGGCTGCAGATCACAGGGATTGACCCTCAGCCTCTCAGGTTAACAGAAGCCTCCACGTGTGTGTGTGTGTGTTCTGAAAACTCTGGCTGTGAAACGTGTAAACCATCTCAGCTCTCGGGGTGTAAGAGACAGGAATCTGGGGCGTGTGAAGAATCGCTGTCCGGATCAACCGCACAATGTTTGGCTGTGGGTTTAATAAAGAAAGCGACAGGAAGAAGAGCAACATGGACAGATGTGAGTCTGTAAGAAGCCTAGTTGAACTTTGGCTCTGGGTTCAACGCAGCAGAACTCACCTCTCATAAAACTCGCCCTGTTCAGGCTGTAAACATAATACCACACACTCACACTCACACTCTGATGCCACCAGTTCCAGAGACGGATCGCCTTTTTCCAAACAGCAGGCCTTTTCTCGTCCCCCCACCCCGGTGCTTCAAACAACAGAAAATGTGTTGCTGGTTTAGCAGGAACAGAACCGCAGCAAAGTGGCTGCCTGCAGCAGAGTGAGCCGCCAGCTTAAGTTGTCTGTTAGTGTCTGTGTAAGTGTGTGTTTGGGAAGTTTTTGGGATCAAACCCTCATGTCGACAGAGCCGGCGTTGAAGAGACGACCGCTGACAGGTGCTTCCTGCAGCAACACAGCAGGTGCTTCAAACTCTCTCTCACACACAGAGGCAAACATGTTTGCGTGTCTATCTTTGTGGGGACTTTCCATTGAATTCCATTCATTTCTACAGACTAAACCTTACTCTTAACCTAACCCTAACCAAAACTCTGCTCACACCTCAGTCCTAAATCTAACCCCTGACCCAAAACAGCGTTTCTCCTTGTGGGAACCACAACGTGGTATGCGTCAGGAAAATGGTCCCCACAAAGTATTTCAAATAAACGCAGATACTTTACCACGATTCTACGTGTACTGACACAAATACAGACACTTTTCTTTCCCCCTTGACACACACAAGCTGTTGAGCTTCAGGCTAAACTTAACTCTCACAGCCGCTGTTGGTGCATCTCAGGGTTCAGTTTGTTTGGTGTCATTTTCTTAAGAGGCCTCGCTTTACTTGTTGCTTTAAAAAAACATCATTTTAACAAGCAAAACTGTCATTTACTACAGATAACTCTGGTTTATGCCTAAGGTTTCACTTTTCAATCTCGAGGCGTAAAACCGCAACTGATGAAGGAGAGTTTTATCCGTCTTTTGGAGGCCGCCTGCCTTCATCTGATAAAATGAAATCCCCTCTTTCGGGTCTGTTTTGGTCCGTTCAGCTGCTAGCATCACCGGATGTCGGCCGGGTGTTTTGCAGTCACTCTATAGCATCACTTTCAGCAGCTGCCTGCTGTTAAAAGCTGTCCTGAAAACACTGAATAGGAACCAAAACTGAAACTTTACCAGAAGGAAACCAAAAACAGAAGTGGAAAAATCAAAAAATTCTCCCTGCAGACAATTTTAGTTTTTTTTTAAGACTGGCCGCAGTAGATTATTTGTCTTGGTAATTATTATTAAAGCATTTAATTTACTTTAATACAGTTATATAATGCTGCTATATCACTGAACTGAATGATGGCACTCCTCTATATTCTTTTAAAGGTTTTTGCAGCAATGGTTGAAATCTCCAGAGCAGCAAAAGCAAATGAGGTGGATTAGCAGGACTTGCTAATCACAAATGTGTCATCCAGGACATAATACTGTGGAATATTGTTTTTACTATCTGGATATTGAGCTGTCGTAACATGAGAGTCATGAAGCTGCTATACAGCCGTTCTTTAGTCAGAAGCCTCTGGAGATTTGTAGCAAGACTGACTGCTACCATACACAATACATGGACGATGAGACACGACATTTAATTTCCCTTTTCGATACAAAAGGTAGTTTTTAATTGAAGTGAATTTATGGAGAGCAATTAGACAGGAAACATCCATCAAAGATGGATGGATCACTCTGATCCTTTTTTCCCCACTATGACGTTGAATGAGAATTATTCAATAAATTTGAAAATTCGTCTGATGAGACGCCTGTCAAATTAAAAGAAGCTCTTTAAAATATACGCAGATATTCAACATACTTTTTATTAAACCCACATTTCTGCATTAAAGTTGTTTATTAGTCTAACGTAATATTATAAACTTAAATGTTGTGTTTTTATCACCTGCAAGCAAAAAAACATAAAAAGAACAGAAATAATGATATGAATATATAAAATTAACATTCTTAGTGAACTTGGTTATTGAAATAAATTGAGGAATGAGTGATATTTGAAGCATTAAAGATTTTAAAAAGTTCTTATTTAGACATGTTTGTTTTTTATGTAATAATAAAAAATATAAAAGATTTTAATGCATTTTTTTTTAAATCTGTTCACTGCATATCTTTCTACCTTTCTCATTTTGTAAAGTAAAGAATGTGATGTTTCTGAAAATTTATACCCAAAACTTTATTAAGATTCAGGCGAACATTTAGGCCTCGTTTAATTTGAGCAGGATTTTTTAAATGTATTGACGTGTGTGTGGTTGTGGGGGTGTGTGTGTGTGTGTGTGTGTGTTTGCTTTATTTTGGAATCAGACAAAATAAAAGTCTGATGCCTTTCAGTTGGATTCTTCATCGTACTCAGGTTTTCCCCAATAGATCTGAGTGTATTACAACTTGTGTAAATAAATTTGTTTTGTACTTTGTTTATTGTAAAGATTTTTTTTTTTATGAGTTTGCTTGGTGACTCCATATAAATTTTTCTTGGATGCCTCCTGCAACAAGCATGTTTGGCTCATTGTTCACTCTAAACTAAAGTGTGTTTGTTACATTATAAACAATGTATAAATGGTTTAATGAAACAAATGAAGAGAAGAGATGAATTTATAGTGTGTAGGTGTGCATATGGTTTTTGTTAATTTAAAAAAGTTGCTTGATTTGTCTTTTCTTTTGCTACTTTGGTTTCTAAATAATTTCTAAATAATTGACTTGAACCGTATGAATAATTTTAATATGCACATTATACATCAATTCTGGAAACTAGTTAAATCTTCTTTGCGATACCATTTCCTAATACCACATCAAACATTATCGGATTACTAATTTAAAAAAAACTTAATTGGGAAGGAAAACATAAGAGGAGATAAAAATTACTAAAGCAAAAATCTTAAAATACCATTTCCATCTAATTGAAAGACGAGCTGCCAGCTGAGTTTAGGGACATGTGGGTCTCCGAGCACAAGGAAAAATATTTTTAAAAAATCCCCCGGGGCGTATTGTATGCTCTGCTCCAAGGTCTTCAATCAGCAAGTCTATTTTTCTCTCTTTATTTTCAAATCAAGCGTCAACATGGCAGCCCAGCCACCGCTGCTGCCAAAACATGGCTGCTGCTCGACAAATCGGAGCCCCTCCATCTGTCCTGACGCACCCACCAGCGGCTCCCCAGAGCCGTGACGCCATATGTGCCAAATGGGAGCAGAAGTCATATCGTCAAGTCAGACGGATGTTTTTCGGATCTGTGGGAGGATTAGTGTAGAAAGCTGGAGTTAGTTTGGTGAATGTGTCTGTTGACTAAGGAAACAAACCGAGGATAAAGTCTGTTTGTTCTGCTGCAGCTGTGACTGCAGGCATGAGGGATTGTTGCTCTAAACAAGATAAAATCATTCACAAAACTTGAGGACAAATCTACAATTTTTAGTTCATAGCAGATTTTTTATTATTTAACTTTTTTTATTCATTCAAGCAAAATTTTTATCAAGTTTTTTTAACAATATAAAAAGCTTTATCTCATATTGCAAACAGTTTGAGGCAGATTATTTTTCAGCCTATTTGAGTAAAGTCTTCTAATATGAAACACTGATGAAGAAATTCTCCTGTTTTATGCCTAAGTTTTTCTCTAATGGAAATAAATAAAACATTCTGATTATAAACGGTGAAAATACAAGAAAATATACAACATAACTTTTCAGTGTTTATTTTTTTAATGGGTTAAAAAAGATCAAATATTTTATAGCACCGTTCTTGCTGGTGGGATACTTTTGTCATCAGTTAATTTTTGTAATTTTCTGCAGGATAATAGCATGATGCTTTCTCCTAAAAGTTAATCCAGATGTTTTTCATTGTGTGATGATGGATTTTTCCTCAAAATGGGCGAGCAAGTCCAAACTTTCTGCTAAAACATTCAACATGACCTGTCTTTAAATTATTTTTCTGTAATTGTAATTTTTTGTTTTATTCAGGACTTTGAGTCGAACACACCAGAGCGATGGTGAAAGAAGAGGGCGCTGCCTCTGTGGGGGCGATGTCTCCCTCTGTGCTGCTCTGAGCCTCATCCAAGTTCACAGTTTTGTCAAAATGAGGGCTGACATCTTTCTCAGTCAGCAGATGAGGGGGGATGTATGCAGAATGTGTTTTTGCATGCTCCTGGCTCCGGGGCCGGTGGGCGTTTGGGGATTTTTGGGGGCAGCGACCCCTCTTGTCCTGCCCCCGGAAGCCTCTGAGCTTGGGGCTCCAGTGTTCCCGCCACTGGAGGGCCAGTGTGGAGCGGTCCGCCACCAGGCGACTCTCTTCCGGAGCCCAACTCCGCTCCCCTTCCTCTGCGCCGATGAGGAGGAATGTCCGGCCCACGTGGAGGGCGGGGCAGCCGCAGCTGAGGTCGCGGTCGGGAACCCAGAGGGACTGGGAGCCCCTCCGGACACGGGAGTTAGAACCTGTCCGAAAGACGGTTTGTACGGTGATGGAGAACTGCCACCAGGGTCCTGAACGCTCCATCCCTCTCAACTGCACCTTCAACACTGACAAAGAGATAAACACTTTAATGTCATTCTCAAGGGATTACGCTAAAATAATCTGAGTAGATAATCTGAGTAGATTATTTTACACGTGTCAAGCGCATGTAATTGTTTTATACTGCTTTGCAGAGATTTGGTCTTCTTTTCCTTACAGAACTATTTTAATTTAGCAACACTGACAGGTGACCTGCTTCCCAGCCACAATCTCAATTGGATTTAATTCCCAACTTTGACTAGACCACCCCATTTCTTTCACTTATGTTTGTGGAGCTGTACTGGAGAGCAGATGGGTCTGCTGCATGTCGGGTGCAAAACTTCTTAAGTGACGGTCGTACATTTTTTCTCCTGTATTTTCTTGCAGAAAGCAGAACTCAAGGTTCCATCCTTCAAAAGAAGTTGTCCAAGTCCAGAAATGTCAAAGCCGCCCCATATCATCAAACTACAACCATCATTATCTTACATTGTGCTACTTTCACAGGAGGCGTAGTAGGATGTACATTTTTTAAAACGTTTCACTTGGTGATGTTTTTCTGTTTGTTATGTCCAGGATGAGTTGCTGATGTTTCTGTTGAGTAATTTGGGCCAGCCAGCCACTCCTGGGAAGATTCACCACCGTTTTACAGTTTTCCATTTGAATATGACTTCATTCTTCAAATCCTTAGATGACAATGGCTTTTGTTCCCCCAGCTCTTCCACAATTCCTTAAAACCACATGTTGTGTTGCTTTTTTAAAACTTTTAATGTTGCCAGATTGGTTCTGTTTAAATGATTTCATAACTCTACTATTCAGGCCTGGGTGTGGCACAGTTTTCAAAATGTGTTTAAAAACTGTTCATTTATAATTGGGTCGTGCAACCATGTTACGGTTAGAGGCAACTACTTTTTTACTTAAAGCCTGGTTGATCTGGACAGCTTTTTCCCTTAGTAAGCTTCTTCAAAAACCGTTTCTCACATTAAAATTTATTCAGTGTGCTTGAAACATTAAAATGAGATGAAAAAGTAAAAAAAAAAAAAATAGAAGAAATTTTAAAAAGGTAAATAAATTTCCCACTACAATTTTTCTAATATTTTTGGGTGGCAAATTTGTCTAAGTTTCCTCAGTTTTGTGCTAAAACAAGTGATGGCCCTGGTAAGAAAAAGTATACAAATTGACCTTTTCCCCAGCAGTTTTTGCTATGTTTAAATATTAAGACCCATTCGTTGTATAATGTAATAAATCATACCTCAAATTTATAATGAAATAAATTTGAAAAAAAATCTAGGATTTTTACTCAATTTTTAAAAAATAAATGACTCGAAACCAACCATAGTCCTTGAGGCAATACGTCTCGAGATTCATCCTGACTTTGACCTCAGAGGGCTGGCAGTAGGACACACACTCCTCCGCTGCAGGAAAACAGAGAAAAATGCAGCCAGGTGAGCAGCCGTCTTCATTTCTCAGCACACACATCAACACATCTTTTAGCGTAATTACAGTACGACTCCTTCCATGTATCATCACTGGCTCTGATCCCGGCAGCAGCAGGTGGGGATTTCCTCAAGCTGCCACTAGGAGGGACTGGTTCCCTACTTCAGTCCGGTGTAAAGCATCTGAAGATGTTTCAAGGACCGATCTGATTGGCTATAAAGACGACAACGCGCCTGAGAATAAATGCGAGACTAAAACCTTTCTGCTGGAAATTCATGAAGTGGTGACCTGCTGAATGCTCATTTACCTATTATTTCATCTTATTCTGTAAAGAATGTCCCTTTATTGTTGCATACAAGAACCATCCATCCATTTTCCTACACCCTTGTCTCTTACTGGGGTCGGGAGGATTGCTGGTGCCTCTCCAGCTATCGTTCCAGGCGAGAGGCGGGGTCATCCTGGACAGGTCGCCAGTCTGTCGCAGGGCAACACAGAGACAGACAAACACACACACACACACTCACACCTAGGGAGCATTTAGAGAGGCCAATTAACCTGACAGTCATGTTGTTGGACTATGGGAGGAAGCCGGAGTACCCAGAGAGAACCCACGCATCCACAGGGAGAACATGCAAACTCCATGCAGAAAGTCCGGGGCCGGGAATTAAACCCAGAACCTTCTTGCTGCAAGGCAACAGCTCTACCAGCTGCGCCGCTGGGCAGCCACATACAAGAACCTTTATCTCTTTTTTAAGTTAATATTGAAACTAGAAATGTGTTCATCTTGCTTTATCAAAGTAGATTTAACCTGCTAGTTATGATTTTATTTAAAAATATTAAAGTGCAAAGAAAACGCTATTAAAATGTGTTTATAGAGACAGAAATATAATTTTTGCCTGCGTTATAAAGTAAAATTTAAGGAAAATATAGCTATTTTACTATTACTATTACTATTACTTACTATTTTCAAACTGGACGAGGTTCAAGACAAACATATCCATAACATCCATAAACGTCATAATATATGCCATAGTGAACAGATTAAAACCTTTTGGTAAGTTACTCACCGATGCTGTACTGAGGCTGGTACACAGGGGTTGGAGCGACCTCCTGAATGCCTGTGAGCAGAAACACGCCATCAGACAGGTGTCAGCGGCAGAAAAACTTCAGGCTGCCTGCAAGAGCTGACAGTTCTGCTGCAATCATGTTTTATAGGCGTTGAGCTCGAATGCTTCGTAGTGCTCAGGCATGCCTTCGCAAAAGATAAGCAAATGTCAAAAGGGGTGTGTGGTCCTTTTATGGCCTGGAAGCGCACCCTGTGAGGCTTGCTCAGACATACACAGATGTGAATTTTACTTCCAGTAATTCAATAAGGTAAGGCTTTCGCTCCTTGTACAGCTTTAGCCGAAACATTAAACAGAGACTAGTAAAATTAGCTGCTCTTTTAGTGTGTGTGTGTCAAATTCAGGAGTGAATTTGTGGCCTGCTTATGTTTTACCCAGACTTCTTGTAAAATAGCCCATGTATGACGGCTTCACAAATAAATTACGTTCTGTGCATCGTGTCTTTGACACGGCGACACCCAAAGCCCCACAGAGCAGACGCAGACGTAAAATGGACACGTTGAGTGTCTGGTGCTTCCATTATTAAAGTTTAGTCAGCGCGCTGTATGCAAAGGATAACATTTATTTAAACTTCCTTTGTGAACAGGGACGAGGACGGAATACAACAGCCACAGCTTGTAAAGCGATATGTGTTTTACAACTAACTTTTTTAAAGTTAGTTGATCTTAAAGTTGATTGAAGTCTCACAAAATATTTGAGCAATAACATTAGTAAAAAAATATGCAGCTCTTGAAAAAAATTAACATACCATTTAAAATTATCAGTTTTTCTGATTTTACCTTTTATAGGTTTATGTTTGAGTAAAATGAACGTTATTTTAATCTATGACCTACTGACAACATGTCTCCAGAATTCAAAGCAAAAACTTTGTATTTATTTGCTTAAAATGAGAAATAGTCACAGTAAGGGAAAAGATGCAGTGCTGTCAACATGGCAAAGAATGAGTTCATGTTGATTTAGACACAACACTAATGTTTTAACTCAGGAAGAGTTCAGAAATCAACATTTGATGGAAAAACCACAAGGTTTTCAGTGGGGTTCATTGCAGTAGGCTCTTAATTTTTTCCAAAACTGTATGTATATATATATGTTTAATTACTAATTTATTAATTAACAAGTCTAACTGTGCCAGCTAGCAGGTTGCTAAACTTAATTATGTTGCTTTTGTAGGATAAAATAGCATAAATACCAAGCAAATAAAAATGCCTGGCAGCAGCTAACTTGGAGCTTCACCTCACTGGAGATGAGTTAAGGTGGTGGAGGTGGCAGTGGGGATGGAGGGATGCTATATATAGCCTGCGATGGTCTGGCAGTAAAAACAAACAAGGTTTTCTTTCACTCACTGCTTTCGCTGGGAGAGTTATGAGTCTGGGGGTGCCATGGGGGCATTTGAGCCGTGAAACAGGTGTAGCGGTCCCTGCTTCTGGCTCCCAGCGTCACCTGATTGTGGCTAACAGAGCAGCGCTGCCTGTGTAGTTGTTGGCACTCGGGTGATTAGCTGGGACTGTGCGTGTGGATTATCACCGCAGGCTGATTTTTGCTGCTGCGCAGGCAGAGAGGGGAGTAGCAGCAATCCGTTTGATCAGAGATCAGCGTGAGATGAGGTTTCCTTGTATTGCTCAGCTCATGTTTAACGCTGCCGTGGAAACCGTCTCCGGGGACGACGAGAGGGAGACGCTGCGAAAGACTGAGTGAACGTGGATGCAAGTTGCTCTCCTTTATCGGCCTCTCATTTGGTTGAAGGATTAAGAGATTAAATTAGGTTTTAAGACAATAAAACATAAGCAAATTAGGCTAATGGAAAAAAAATGAAAGATGTCTGTAAATCAACATGAAACTATTAAAAACCACAGAGGGTGTGTTAAGTTTAAAAAGAAAAGTAGTTAGTTTTGATGAGGAACAAAACCATTAGGCTCTTCTATAAAATTGGCTAAAGTAGGCTGCTGGAGTTAGACAAGAGTTTATTAAAATATTTTTTAAACTAATTAATTAACAATAGGGATAGTCAATGTCATAATGTATGAGTTATTGTATAATTTGAGAAATGATTACCTGAAAAATAATCACTCCTCCTGATACTTAATAAGCTTTATATAACAGCTTAAACCATTCAGGAAAAAAGCCAAAGTGAAAATGAAATCTTTGTTAAATAAATAGCCAGCTAGTTTAGTAAAAACAGTTCTTAATTTGACTTGGCAAAGAACAAAGAGCTGATTATTAGGGGAGAAAGAAACACTTTTTTTTTACTTTTAATACATGAAATAAACACAGTACTCCTGAATGGATACCAATTTATAAAAATAGGCAATAAATTAGAGCATAACAGGAAAAAGAGGAATCGCAATAAAAAAAAATGCCGGTTTTAATAACAATAATAAACTGATGATGAATCTAAACATAAAAAAAATTTGATAATTAGTTGTTTGACATTTTTTTTTAATCTGGTTTGCATGTCAGAATTAGAAAATGCTAAATTTAAATTTTAAAATGTGATTAAACATAACTTAAGAGCAATATCTAAATTCATGAGGATATAAATTCACTAGAAATCCCTCAGAATATTATGAATTTTATAGAAGTTCTTGACACTAAGAAAACTTAGTCTGAAGCTATGTTTGCTTCAAACTTAGCAAACGTTTGTATTTGCACGACTACTTTCTGTTTGACCAAACTTTCTTCCATCCAGACTTACGTATGCAGGGCCTCAGCGGGGATTTGCCCTGCTTGTATCCCGCAGCGCAGCGGTTACACCGGAGGCCGGTCACTCCTTCCCGACACAGACACTGACCCGACGTTTGGTTGCACCAGCGGCCCACGGCTCCCACAGGATGGCACTGGCATGCTGGATTAGAAAATAACAAAACACCAAATGTCTTAATTTCAGGAACTAAAAACAAAAAAAACTTCATGTTTCTTCATTTATTCAATGTTTTCTCTGTCACTTTATGTTTAGTTTGTTTTCAAGGAGAAAATGTGAATTTGTTCATTTTCTCATTTGCCGTTAAAATGGCAGTAGTTTTGTTATAAGTGGTAAGAAAACTACAAGGTCTATAATAATGGGAAGCTTCAAGTCATTTTATTGTTTATTTTTAAAGGAATTCATCAGTGGAATTGTGCTCCTAAATTAGCTTAATTTCTTAGGCAATTAAAATCAAGATGTACCTTTTACCTCTTTTAGCAACGATACGTTTGTAATTGAAAAGTGGATATTTGACTTGAAAACAAACTAAAACCAGCTGTCTGCAACTGTTGCTAAGCTTACCATGTGCTGGCATGAAAAACCAGCAGTTTCATTGACAACATTGCATTTACAAGCTGAAGACGCAAGATGAGTTTAATATTAGTTGTAAAGTAAATTAAGTTAATTTAAGTAATGCATTTAAGTGTTATGTTTTTTTGTTTTGGCTTTTTACAACAAGCGGGACAGCAAAAATTGTTACAGTTTTGCATAGTGAGTGTTTAAATATTACAAATAAATTCAGTAGGTTCTTATTTTTCCTTAAATTTATGGGTTAAAAAAAACTGTATCAAATCATATTATGGCTGCAATGATCAATTTGAGAATCTCTAATGGGCTACGGCTTGAAACAGCATTTGTTCGCTTTCTTATTTGCACTAACAAAAGCAGGAAAAACAAACCAAATGAATTGAATTGTAAAGCCAGAACAATTAGCTGAAAAATGAAAAAGCATCTCGTAGCTTTTTCATGGTGACAAAGTAAAAGCAATTCATAAGGGTTTTTAGAAAGGCAAAGACAGACAGAACCCGTCTCAAAATGGACAACAAGCCAGCGGTTTTAATCCCAAATGACACCAGGAATCTGTCCTTAATGTGCGTCCTTGAGTGAGACAAAGTACGTCCCTGGCAGACCAGCGAATCTATTTTGTAGCCGTCTCGACGGCTAACAAAGACAAATTCCTCCTTGAAGGGTAACAAGAAAATAACAAATCCTGACACAGTATCCGTACCGCTCTGGCGCTTTTTGAGAGGATGAACAACCTTCGTCTAAATGAAGACAAATGTTGTGCCCTAACTCATCCATTTCCTTTAGGAAGGGCAGTGAAGCAGCACTGTTATTACTGCCCAGTTTACATAGCAAAGCTTTTTTCTTTTATTCAATGTTTCAATCACGGGACTAAATGAGAGAGGACAGATGGGAAAAGGAAGCTGCACTTCAGCACACTCGAGTGTTGTTTACACAGAAACTTAAAATGGTTCCTGACAGCCTGACTGGAGAAAATAAAGAATAATGTCCCCAGCTGCTCCAGAATGGCAGTGATTTAAAGCTTCAATTAAGCAATACTGAGATATAATTTGAATTTGTTGGTGTGAGCAAAAAGTGGTGAAATATGAGCTTATTTAACCCTTCCTTGTCAAGACTAGAGGAACTATTAACGTCGGATGTATTAGGCTGCTGGTCAAGGCTCCATGTGAGCGCACCAAGGTGTCACGGTCAGTTAGGACCGGTCAAAGGTCAACAGTCGTGGTAATTGCCAACCAGTGGAAGCAGTGAGGATCCAGGTGTTGACTTAGCAGGAAGCCTTTTGTGTCTACATTGCTAACACAATGCTGACCATGTAAACGCTGTGGAGCGTTGAGTGGAAACAACAAGTCTCCACATTCCTGTTAAAATGCCAGGTTTTTGTTTCGTGGAACACTGAGTTCCACGTAACTCATTCAACATTAATCAATTCAATCAACATAAACCCTGAAAATGTTTTAGCTCAGCTTTTTGGTAGTGTTATTGTTGCCAAATCTCACAACAAATGCCTTCAGAGAGCTTCCAAAGCAGCAGGATGGATCTTGTTGTCTAGAAGGTATCAGTCAGGAGAAGGGTTCTAAATCATTCACAGGGAAGCAGTTAAAACATTGCTTATCATGAACATTTAACCAGATGTTTCTGCAAAAGTAATGTGAAGACATGAAGAAAGTTTATTATCAGGGAGGCTGCAAAGAGAAGCAAAGCAACATTTAAGGAGCTGCAGCAATTTTTAATTTCAGATTTTTAATTGTTTTCATTTATGCTTGGGATAGGCAAGAAGAGAGATATCTCTCAACAAATAGACAATGTAAAATAAGTCTACGGTTTTTTTTTTAATAATTTAAAGTCCTAAGCAATTTGTTTTATTACAAAATATAAATTGACACTTGTATTTTGAATTTTGATGATTTATCTCCCTTTTCAAGATTTGACGATTTCTGGCTAAATCAGATGAATCAGAAAAAAACATGTAGGTAAAATTAAAAGGTTACTTTAAACCTAAATTTCCCAAGGATATACCTAATTTTGGGCTTAACTGTAAATTCATCCGACCCAAAAAACTTGATAAGTTTTATCACAATCTGCAGTAGTCGGTTAAGCCTTCCAGCTAATGCAAAACCACATTGTTAAAAAGAATTGTTAAATTTTTTTTTCTTTTCCACCTTAAAATTTTTGTTTAAATAATAAATAAAAAAATAACCTATAACAATTTAAAATTTTTATTTAAATTGTTATAAGTCAAATCAAATACGGATGAAGTTCTGAAATGACGCATGCTGGTCTCCTTTACGTCACAAACAACTTCCTAGCATTCTGTTGCCCCACCGCCCCCTTCACACACAGGTAATCACAGAAACCTGTCCAGTGACTGACGTTGGCAGGCCTTGCGGTGGTCGAGCGGCTTGCTGGTGTCGCGGGTGAAGCCGCTCTGGCAGTACTGGCAGTGGCGCCCGGCCGTGTGGTGGCGACACTTCAGGCAGACGCCTCCGCTCTTCCTGCCCGACTGCTGGAACACCTCCATGCTGAAGCGGCATTTGTTTGAGTGCCCGTTACACTCACAGGCTGGACAGAGGCAAAAAAGAATCAATGTTTGAAAAAAAATAAATCAACAATATAAGGAGTAATATTGACATTATATAAAGAAACAATCAAAACGTGCTTTAGCATATGCTCCATAGCGTGATAGCTGCACAAAGCCGGATACGGTGGCTAACTAAGCGGCTAGCCAATGTCTCCACACCACCAGGGGGCCCCCAAGAGAACTGCAACTGCAGTAGGAGTCATATTTACAAATTTTCGATTTTGTGTCACATCAGTAGTAATTTGCTCGACAAAATGTGTTGTTCTTTTGCAGAACTATGCAACTAAACTATTCAATTTATTTTTCTAAGATTTTACATGATAAACAAACTCAAATGAGTAATAGCTGTGAACCTTTAACAATGAACCTGAACCATGCACACACCATAGTGACAACTGTGGGAAAAACAATCTGGGGAAAAGAAAAAATATATATTTTGAGTGAAAAAGACTTGAGAACAGGCAGAGGAAAAAACTCTAAACATACAGCAGAGCTGGAATGAGATGGTTTAAAATGTATTCATGTTTTAGAGTGGCCTACTCAAAGTCCAGATTTAAATTCAACAGAGTCTGAACCAAGAATTTCATGTTCACAGACACTCTAACCAGTTTGATTGAGAGTGAGCAGAGCTTAACCCTCTGCAAAGAGGAATTGTAAAAAATTACACTTTCTAAACAAAAGTCTTTAGAAAAATTCCTCTAAACAATTGTGAGATATGCAGATTAAAATGTAGTTCTGTCAAACACTAAGAATAATTTTGGTAATTCTAACTAACTTAAAACAGTAAGCATTTAGTCTGACTTAATGTCAAGCAGAGAGAGAAAAAAATATTTATCTTTTGATGCAGTGTATGTAAACATCTGGTATCATCTGTTTTCATAAATAGTGACAATAGCCTGGAAAATTACTTTTCTTTTCATGTTCGAAGAAAAAACTTGTAATAGAGGCACTAATGGCAATCATATAATCAAAGAAAAAAATTAAGTAAATCTTTTGTGTTTCAAGTGAATTTCTCACCTAAAATAATATTAAAAATGTTTATTTTGTAATGTTTTAAATGGGCTAAAGTAATTTCTCATGCACATCCAACAACAACAAAAAGATCTAAATGGAAGGTTTTCTAAATGTTTTCTTCACCACCAGTCTGGAAAACAGATGTTAGAAAAAAAATCCTGAAATAATCAAAGAACAAGAGCAGAGTTTCTGTGTCAACGTTACCATCTGGTTCCCTCGGCCTATTTTAATGCATGCCTTCCTTTACAAAGACTCACCAACGCAGGGGTTTGGGTGGGTGGGTGTAGCGCGATGCCACGGTCTATCAACATAGAAATCCTCACACATGTCACAGTCCGGGCCCGCCGTGTGATGCTCGCACACACACACTGCCTGACCTGCGTCGTCACGGCGACACCTGGAAGCGTGTCCGTTACATTTGCACCTCCCTCCGACTTGCAGGTCGGAAATGGCCAGAGGAGTTCGGACAGGAAGGATCAAGCCAGAGGGCTGGGAAGTCCTTAGGTTTTGTTTTGTGTTGGGGTTGTTGTTCCTCCGCTTCCTCAGTTCCCGACCACCATTCATCCTGCTCCGCCCTTCAACGGTCCAACTGCAGTCTCCGTTTGAGCAAGGGACCCAAAAGTTGTTTTCCTTGTTGCGATTTCGCTTTCTTGCTTTGCCACCTTTCTTTGGCGAAGCGAGTAAGTCGGTGGCACCAAAACTGTCTTCTCCTTCCTTGCTGGTCACATTGTGGCCATCTTGGCCATGACCAGAACCTTTGCGGTGGTCCTTCCGACGCTGCTTGTCTATCCGCTCCTCCTTATCCCCCCTACTTATCTCTGAGTTTTTTCTTTTGTCCCTGTCAAAAAAAGCCAGTGTATTATCTCTTAATTTGTCCACCTGATCTCCAGTGTCGCTCTTGGTATCCGACCTCCACTTCGGGATCCCAGTTCGTTTGGCGTCATGGAGGCCTCCACGCCACTGGGTCTCTTCCATTTTATCCACAGTCTTCGCGTTGTTGGAAGTTCTATGGAAGACAACCCGGATGTCCGTGGCTGTGACCCAGTCCTGGAGGGTGGGGCTGTAATCAAAATCAGGAGAAGACGGGCGACCGTCCAGCGTGGAGAAAGCGAGGACTGTGCTGCCCCGCTGCCTCTGCAGGGGCCGGGGGTCCGAGCAGAGCGGCTCTGTCTCTTGGTGTCTCGTTTGGGCGATGGTCAGAGAGGGTTGTTTGAAGTCCTCCAGACATTTGCTGGAGTAGTGCTGCATCGGCCGCCAGGTACGCCCGTGGTCCATGGATTTAAGGATGGAAATGGATATGGGGTCAGACGGCTGCCCTTGGCTGCAGAACTGCAAGCTGATGTAGGTGATCTCAAAGCGGCGGCCCAGAGGTAAGTTGAAGACCCAGTCGCCGGAGTCGGCTCCTGCATGAGCCCTCCAGCAGGTCAGGTTGTGTGGGTTATGCAGGTCCGTTAGGGTGGTGATGTTGGGGTTGTTGTCGGGCCCGTGTAGGGAGTGGGTGACGTTGACTTGGACTCCGTAAGCGGCATTGATGAACTCCGACAGGCAGTGTCGAGGACGGCCATCGGGGTGGTAGCAGGGCTCGTGAGGCGAGGTCCAGCTCAGCGGGGCGTTGGAGAAGGAAGAGGAGATGAGAGACGAAGGGAGGAGGAGGAGTCGGAGGAGAACAGGAATGAGAGAGATGGAGGGGGGAAGGGAAGAGGGTCGGACCATCATGTCATTGAGCCTGAGGGAGAAGGAAGAGAACATTTTTAAAGTAAATTCATGAGCATTGTGGAAGAAAAGAGAGTCAATCTGATTGATTTACATTGGCACTTGGAGCATGAGAACGAAATCTAAGATAGACGACCACCTGCGTCTTCATTGAAAACACATGCTAGCACCACTTGCACCTTACGTGCTTTCTGCAGATCCCAGTAAAGAACTCATCACATAAAAACGTGATCTCGATCATCACAGTGTTGTCGCCACCGCTTCAAACGGGTAATCTTGACAACCTTTAGGAACGTATCCATCTTAAAACTCCCTCAAAGTCAAAGGGAGCCCAGGATTGAAAGGAGCACACACCCATGAGGTATGTCTGTAATGACAAAAAACATGCCCGACAGCTGGAGCTAAACCCTGCGCTGGCCCACATCCATCACATTTATTGCTCTCTTTTCAAACTGTTTTACCCTTGGTTGGCTCTGCAGGCTCGGAGAGGCCCGAGCAGCGGGCGCTGTCACGGTGCAGAGCAGAGCACATGAGAAAACGGAGGAGAAACTGAAGAAGGGAGGGGAGGAAGAGGAGCTGGAGATTTGTTCTTGGGTTGGTTGGAAGTGATTTATGGACTGAAAGGCTTGAGCCCTGCTTTTGCTACTTCCGTCGTGGAAAACAAACACGGACTTGTGTCTGTCCAGAGTGTGAACAAATCCCTTCCTATTGCTTACAACCCATGATAACTGTAAATTATTCTGCTGTCAAGATTTGATGGCGGAGCCAAAACGGACAAAACAAACAATCTGTTTCGCTTGGAGGTATTTACTGTGACGCTTTTCCACATTTGTTGATATTACAGTCACAATATCAATGTATTTCTTTAAATAAATTGTTCCATTCTTTCCATCGACCCTCTTCACTCTGATACTCGGAAATAAAACCCAGTTCAATCAGTTGACTTCTAAGTCGACCTGCGTGTGATCCAATCTCAGAATAAATCCAGCTGTTCTGCCAACACCAAGGTCAGAGAGAAAGTTGTGGAGAAGTTTAAAGATTATAAAACAACATCCCAATCTTAGAACATCTCACATAGATCTATTCAGTCTATCGTCCTGGTAGATCTGGAGGAGCTGCAGCGATCCATAACTCCTGTGGGAGATTTTTTCTCACCTATTTCCCTTTTGTCACAAGATGAATTATTTTATTTAGCCTTCATTTACACGGGAAAAAACTAATTAATATAAAAAATATAACAGATTTTTTTCAAAGGGATTAAGAGTTGCAAGAACAATAACAGTTTCAAAAGTTAAATAAATTCCCATTTGCAGTTTTCTACAGGTCGTAGGAAAGACACCTTACGCCTCCTCTTTTATGGAAGAAAAAGGTCTAGTTATCTGAAACCAAAATATAAACCAACACTGTTCATCGTCCTGAACACATCATCACCAAGGAGATGCATGGTAGTGGCTACATGGTGCTGTGGGAATTTAGCAGGGAGAAGAAAAATATTTAAATTGTGGGGAGAAATGTCTGCAACAAGCATGTTATCAAAATCCAAGGAGAAATCAGTGTCAAAGTGTGGATTTTCTTTTTTTAATTAAACGATGTGTTTTTTTTCCTCTTACTTTATAATGATTTATTATTTTCTGCTGGAGTATCACAGAAAATTCTAAGAAAATAAAAAATAAATAAAGTGTAAATACTTTACAAATTCTCCATTTAAAATAAATAGAAAAATGGAAATGGAAAGAAAATGCTTTTTGTATTTTCTTTGCCATTTGCTTTCCCGTCCCTCTCCTGTCACCTGCCCCCTTCGTTCTGTTCTGGGAATATTCTTAACTACTGTGAGATTGATGGTGTCCTAACAAGCATTTGACACTGACAGCAAAGTCAGCAGGGCAGCATAAACCAAACCTGTAGGAGAGAACGGGGAGGGGTGGAGGGGTCAGAGAGCCTCTCTGGCCTCGTCATCCCGCTCAATTAGCAAACGGCCGAAATCCGAGGCTTTCCTGGGAGACCACACAGCTCCGAGGGGTCTGTGCCCTCCAAACTCCTGCGCCCCTCACCTCCAGAAAGGCAGCGGCCAGCTAAATCTGGTAGA
This sequence comes from Phalloptychus januarius, assembly GCA_902982915.1. Lineage (NCBI taxonomy): Eukaryota > Metazoa > Chordata > Actinopteri > Cyprinodontiformes > Poeciliidae > Phalloptychus > Phalloptychus januarius. The sequence continues at coordinate 8,696,416 of CADWAE010000462.1, forward strand.
GGGGTAAAGTTTTGTGCTGTGGATTGTGCAGGAAACATGCAGCGATGAGAGGGCTGACTGTGACCCCGGTTCCAAAGAGCCACATTCCTGACGTCCGGGATGCCTCAGCTCGCCATTCCTGGCGTGTCGAGACATGCCCCAGGGGAACATGAACGCACTGATAAGAAGCTGAACTTATAAGTTGCTGCTTGATTAATTAGTTCTCTGGTATCATTTGCTGTTGGCACCACGGATGCATAAAAACGAGGAAGGCGGCATAGAGGGGAATGAATGTAGGGAAAAGGTTACTGAAGGATTCATTGTGGATGAGGAAGTTGCAGTGAGAGTGAAGATGCATGATAAGAGTCCCAAAAAGCTTGCTTTTGTGTTTCATTTTAAGCAACTAATTAGACCACAGCAAGGGCTTTATCCAGATTCCTCCTCTCCCAAAACTACATCATCTAACATAATCCACCTGATGCTGTTTTGTTGGACTTTTTCAAAAACAAAAGTACACAACCAATCAAGAGCTCTTCCCAAAAAATCCACAACATTCAGTACTAAAAAGCCATTTAGGCAAAATCTCATCAGTTCAAAATAAGATGTAAAACACTAAAACATCTTCCTGAAACACAAACAAGGGCACTTTTACTATCCTGCACATGAAGCGGAGCGTTTCGAAGTGTCCCGGCCGGCAGTAATATATCTCGCAGAAAGCTCAAACAGTCAAATAGTGGTGTGATGAGATCAACCGCGTCTCCGGCGGGTGATCTGTGGAGGCAGCTATGCTTGGCCAGTGAGGGGCTGGAAAAATACTTGCTGACAACCTGGGGGCATGTTTACGGCACAGCCCAACAGATGCGAGCAAAGGAGGGCGACGGATCTGGAGTCGTCGTCCGTTACTAAATGTTCTTTTTGCTACTCATGAAGCAGAAATATGTGAAGCAAATATTAATAAAAAATGTATATATATTAGGATAGTTTGATATGTTCTTCTCTGTTTTTTTTTTTTTGGTCAAAACTTTTTCAAATTTACTATTATGTTTAAATTATTCTGGTATTAACAATAACAAAAAAATAATCTCAGTAGATACAGAGACGTCAATGCAAATAAACGCTGTTAGTTCACTGTATTCAGAGCCTTGCAAGGCATTAATAAGCCTTGGTCTTTTTAACATTTTCTCAAATCCCAAACTAATTCCAGAGTGTCAGGAAAATGATGCACTGATCAGGAAAATGATGCATTGATCTGACTGATTTTCTTTGAATGTTTTGAATCAACTCCTGTCGTCGTATTTATACCTCCAGGTCCTTTGGTGAGTCGCTATCGGTTCTGGACATCTAGAGACTGAAATCTTTGCCATTCTAAGGAATCCCACCCCAGCTCCAATGGGAAACCATGACCTCCACTCTAGTCTTCAAGTCTTGCTACAGATTCTCATTTGGGAGCAGGTCCAGACTTTGACTGAGCCGGCCTAACTCTTAAATATGCTTCGATGAAAGCCTTTGTGCTAGAAGGCCAGGATCTAATCTGTCCAGGATCATTTCTGTAAGTATGCGTTGGATTATCAGAGACAATCCTTATAAAATAAGGCAGATCTTGACTAGAAAGTTGAGGAAACATTTTCATCGTCCTGTAACTCCGGGTTTACTCTCATCCTCCTGGTGTCATGTTCTTTCCACAGCTGATGTGGTGGCATTCTGTTGTTTTTTTTTACCTGCTAAACCGATGGAAACCTGTCCACACTTGGGAGCAGCGGGTCTGCCGTGCGTGACTCATACTCTGCTCAGCAGATGAGCTGGATTTGGCCGGTCTAACACGTTTTAACATTCCTCGTCATGGACAGCAGGAGCATCAGCAGCCCTCTCCGTTCACACCGAAGGCTACTCAAGCTGCTCTCCTTCCATGTTTTGGATTTCTGCGGACTAAATGATCTAAATGAGCGGTTTAATGAGGCAGAAGATTTCCAAAGTGTGTGTGTGTGTGTGTGTGGGGGGGTTACATTGCAGCTCCACTCCCAAGACCGGGGAGCCTTTCACGGATTAATATGATCAGCTCTTCAGGCTCTCCGTCTCTTGTGTTGCGTTTGAAGCTGCACCTGTTGGCCCATGTTCCCACACTGACACCTTTTGTTAATTTTGCAATTGTTCTCTGCCGGGGACAGAAATCCAACACTGAACCTCGGGGGCGAGGAGACGGCGGCCGAGCCGCTTGTCCGTGTATTCCCAAAGCGCATTCCGACTTCCACGCGGAGCAGATTCCAGGTTTTAGGTGTAGTAACCTAATTTTAGACCAGATTGTATCTGCTTGTGGCCTAAAAGACTCAAACCAGCACTTGGTGCAACTTGGGGCCCTCCTCCAACTTCATATGCATGCACTACTTGGCCATCACACCACTGACTGCACTGACTTTCTTTACTTTTTTTGACTAAAAAAACACATGTTGATATTTAAAGACAACTTTCCCTGCAAATCTTCCCCCCTCTGTTCTTCTTTACAGCCGCACACAAGTTGGCAGGGAGGCTCCACGGGCCTCCAGCTCCACATGATGAGACTGAGAAACAGATGGAGATGAAATCATTCTGATTTCCACATGGCAGCGGAGCCAAAGACAACTTGTGGGCGAATAATTAAACAATAAATAAAGTCTCGCGGTTGTTATTTTGTGTCGCCGAAATTGGCAATTTGGTCATTGAAATCAGAAACGCCTGCAGGTTTTCCGAGGCTGTTGTTGGAGAATTTGACAAATGGAAAAAAATGAACAGCAGCCAATCAGCTGCTAATTTATGAACAGAAATGTGTTTTATGTAAAGGAGAGAAAGAAGGAAGGGGGGAAAAAACTGGGCGGGTGGCTTTGTTTTGTGCATTTACATTCCAGCGCGGCACAAACATAGTAAAGTTTGAGTTTCTCGTGGAAACGAGGGTGGATGCTAATGAGAAAACAGCCTGCAGCCACTTGGAGAGAGTGCGCTCTAACCCGGGACCGAGCGCGGCTCGTTAGAAGCTGATGTTCATCATATTTAGTCAGGATTACTTTGGCAGGAGCTGAGAGTGAAGCCCCGGGAAAGCTGCCGCTAATTGCGCTTGTTGAGCAGAAATTGGCTGCAGCCAATTAGCTTTATCGCAGAGAGAAAGGATAATATTTACTCAGTGGGGTTGATCAAACAGCTGAAATCACGTGTTTTGTTTTTCTTTGTTTTTTTGTTTTTTTTTGTCAGCCTTTGTTGGACGAATTATGGGCAATTAACCGAAAAGACTGGGGCCAACTGGGCTTATTAAATATAATTATTAGATTTTCTTTTGATCTCGCAGTAATAAAGAAAATGATAATGTAATTAAATGTAATAAATCTAAAACAAGAAAAAGGTCAGTTTAGTTAAGATGATTACTTGCAAGTAGCCTGATTATGTATCTTGCTTTCTTATATGTGCATATATTTTTTTAGAATGAGCGAAATAAAAAAAAGACATAATAATATTAATAATTACTATTATTGCTATTTTAACAATTGTAATAATAATCCAAGCAAAATTGTGGAAAATAAGGCTACGCATTTATTTTCTAAGCTAAATCATTTAGAATAAAAAAGAGACGAGATTATCGTAACTGAACACAAAAGGGCAACATGCGGAAAACAGTCCGAGTTTCATTTCCCTTCATTTTCCTAAAGACTCGCCCCACGTGGCGTTCCTTTTCCGCGGAGTCGCTCCAGCAGCGACAGAGACAAAACACTTCAAATCCATCACATTTTCAAGTGAAAAAGGGTCCGAGAAGCTCACCATGTGCGTCCCAGCTTTTTTTTCTTTTCTTATTCTCCTTCTCCCTCTGCTCCCGCGGCGCCTCCTGATCACCGAGAGCGGCGCAGCAAAGTGTGCGCACTTTACAGAAGAGGAGCGCACCGAGAGAGGAGACCGGGGCAACACGCCGCGTGCGTGGTGTGTGTGTGTGTGTGTGTGGGGGGGGGGGGTGAAGAGCAGGGAGGAAGAGCGAAGAGGAGGAGGAGAGTTGGAAATTAAAGGGATAAGCTGGGAGGTGTCTCTCCTTACACCAACTGAGCCAAGAGTCTCCACCTCGAGACGCCGCGCCTCAAACTGGCGCACACGCAGGACCAAACGTCTATAAATCTGAACTCGGATCTGAATATCTGCGGAAAGCGTTTGCATTTTGCTCAGGACATTGTGGAAGAACACACATGCTGCAGGCACCCCCACCCCCCCCCGAAATTCACGTTTCCTGCAAAGCTGTTTTCTGAGTTGCGTTCTGCTATAAATCAATTAACGACGGAGTTTATTATTTAATTAATTTTTAATGCGTAAAAGCAGCAGACGCAGTCATTGCAACACAGCAAAGTCGCGCAGAAGAACCTGAATAACGGACTTTCCTGTGGAGAAATATTCCAGCTTCGTTAATGAACTTGATTTGTTTTAATTGTCACAAACACTTACCATAATTCCAATATAAATGTAAGCTACTACCCAAGATTTTATTAGTAAACTTTAAACATCTGCTTTGCACTCCACATAATTTTGCCTATTTATTTTTAAGAGGGGTAATATTTTTCCCACATTAATTTATCAAAGATCTTCTCCTGTGACTGTTTCTTCTTTCTAAATTCATCTGAATCTATTTTTTCCTCTAAATCAAACAATCTTGCAAAAGTCCTCTTTGAGCTTTATTACATTTTCTTCTGATTACTTTCATAGTAATCGCTCATTAAAGTATATATGCACACTCACACATGCACATTCATACAAACACGCATAAAACATGCATACAAATAGACTAAAACATATAAGGTAACAATAACATTACTGTTAAGTAAATAAGGAGTACTGTTATAAAACACAAAATCAATGTAATCTTTGAGAAGTTCATGCGATAGAACGCAATGTAGTGCATTCTTTTTATATTTTGTATATTTAGCCCCTTTTATTCAGCTGCCCCTAATAGAATACAAAAGCACGCTGCACCTTGCAGATTTTTACGGTAGAAACTGCTGAAAGCCAGTTCCTTCCACTTCAAAGCAACGCTCTGCTGGTCTGTCACATAAAATCCCAAATAAACTACATGGAAGCTTGTGGTTGTAACACGACAAAACGTGACTTCAACGTTTCTGCTAGGGATCCATTGTGTAAATATCAGAGTGCGTCTATTAAGTTTGTTATATTAGTACAGTAAAAAGTGCCAAATCAACATAAATGCTGCTATTATTCTGGTATCTTCGTATTGAACTCCCAGGCTCTATGTTTTTATAGCTGGTTTCCCTCCCTGCCCCCATCATTTTGGGATGTGGTGAAACCAGGAGAAAGTTGAAAAAAAAAATAATCACCTTGAACATTTTTGATCAGCATTTCAAAAAAAAAAAAAGAAAGAAAAAAAGTTTTATTTTCCTCGCCTGGCAGCTTTTCCCTTTTAAAAAATGAAACAAGAAGAAAAAAAAGGGCTTAAAGCCGGGCTCAACGTTTCATTGCTTGTTATGCAATTTTATTTTACACCAAACACATCCTCTTTATTAGCACCTGGCGGGCAAATTCAGGACACAGGAAACTCGCAGCACTGACCGAGCTGAAGTCTCGCCCTGCGCTTTGCTGCAATTATCCTCCAGAGAGGCAAAACAAGAGAACAAGAAAATGTTTGAAGCTAATTGGCTGGCCTGGATGGTTCTCAGATGTGAAGCAAAACTGATACAGATGGAAATATAAGAAGAGGAATCGAAGCATGGGGGGCTTTCCTCTGATTGGAGAAGAGGAAACTTTCCCAGAGAAGGACATAAAACTGATGGATGGCTTCCCTCGGGGAATGTTTCCCCAGGTGTGCTGTGTGTGTGTGCGGGCGTGTGTGTGTGCGTGTGCTTACAGTGCACTTAAGAAATGTTTGGACCAGGAACAAGAGCAATAAACTAAATTGAGGGGTGAAATAGCACGTTTTTGCGTCAATAACGCGCTTTGGCAACATAAATACAGAGACACAAGAGACGTGAGGTGGCTGGCGGTGATGGTGGAGGTGGATTGGCACGGTTTGATAAAAGTTTTAATAAAGCACACACTAATTGATAACAGAAGGCCTCTGTAAAAATGATGTAAGGTATTGTTTAACCGCTTTAATCAGATTCTTTGAGGTGGCTGCTGCTGACAGGTGCTGCGCACTGCCAAGCTTCACACCCGGAGGCTCTGAGGTGCTAAGAGACCAAAACGTAATAATAAACAAAGTACCAGCACGATGTAGTCATAAAATACAGCAATAAACCTCTGTGACAGAACGAGAGGAGCAGGAACGAGGCTCTGTTGGTTGGAGGTTTGATGAACAATTGAATTCATTCATCCAAACATCAGATAAGTCAACTTCTCTGGTCTGTGCAGTCGAGGTCCTGAACCGGCCTGAGAAACAAGCAATCCATGCCACTGCTAAAGCCTTCCTAAACCAGCAGGGGGCCCTCAAGAGCAGCTTGAAACTCCTACAAAATCTATACAGCCTTCTACGAGTGTTCATCACCCTTCAACATTGTCACATAGTAACCGCTTTATGTGATGTTTTATGTGACATAGCGGTGGTGTAAAACATATGGCTCCAGAGCAGCAGGTGGCTCTGTTTTCCCTCCAGAGGGGCTCAAAAATGTAAACAATTCAGCATGTTTTTAGTCGTTTCTCTCAGTGTTCAGGCAATATTTGGGTAATGACAAAAATATTGCGAGATACACATTTTTAGTGATTTTATTTTGTATCTTTACATCACATACTATAAAATATTTTTAACAGAATTTCCCACATATATCAACAATTTATAGAATAAGATGTATTCATTATTTTCTGTTCTTATAGATATCTTCCTTATTTTAAAACTTCAAGCTAGAAATAAAATAGTGGTTCTTTGAACATCTGAACACATTTTTCTATTGTAGGTATTCACAGAAAATAATAATTTGCCTTTTTTTTTTAAATAGGATGCAAATGCATTTTATGTACCTGGATGAAGAGTAAGGTAGGCCAACAAACAGTCCTGCATATTTATGAATTTGCAGTAAAATTATTTCTCGTTTTTTATTAATAATTGTTTTTGAACAGCCCTCTGAACCATCTCCACTGGGGAACACGGCGCTGGCAGTATCATGATGTGGTAATGCTATTCTTCTGCAGGAAGAGCTTTACACAATTCTACATGACACAGTGAAGTTTATGTTCTGCTAAAACATTTTTTTTTATTCACAAAGTGCTGCACACTGATGAATTTCTTTTTGTATTTACGTCTATATTTTTAATCTAATAATATGAAAACAGTTGTTTTAATTTCCCAAACTTCCTGACACAGTAACAGTACTTATTGCTATAAGCACCAAGTCAAATCTGTGTGGCCAATAGAAAAAGTAACAAAAACATGCAGCTTGGGAAACAAAATTAGATTCTTTTGTTTGTTAAAATAAATCTAGATGTTTCTGTTTCCATTTTTTATGTATATATTTTGTTCCATAACAATAAGGTCGTATTCATTGCATGTATTTACAAATTTGACATAAACTAAGAAATAAAAGTAAATTCAGGACAAGTGAAGAGTGAAAAGTGAGTGAAGTCAATAAATTCTATAAATCAATCAAGATCATTCCCACTCTGGAATCTGGTTATAGATCTGCTAGATCCTTTTAAATCATGTTGTTCACATTATGTCCAAATCAATCCATCCATATTGTATCATTGCAGGTGTAGGTGGATCCACATCCTGCCAGAAAAACAAAACAAAACATTTTCCCAGACATAATTTCACCTTTTTGTTTACCATACGAGGGCGGTGTCTCCAGAAAGATCGTGCCTAAGCGCTTTTGGCTGCACAAATCCAAGTTGGCACAGAGAGCAGAGCGGAAAATTATTCCTGTCTGTCATGAGTCCAAACACAATGTTTTGTTTCTCCAGAGTTTTCTTCTCTTTGTGTCTTTGGTGAGTGTTGACAGTTTGGAGATGAAGAGCAGGCTGTTGATCTGCAGGGGGAGGAAGACTCACAAAGAAAATGGATTTTCATCACAGTCAGCTCAGAGAAACGGGATTTAAAGCTGGGCTGCAGCTTCTGCTTATGCTGACATGGTTACACATTGTCAAATATTTCTCAGTGTGTGATGTCCTGCTGGATAAAAAAAATGGCGCTCATGGACATCAAACTCCTTCTGGTTCTCCCTTCATTTCCTGTCGCATCTTGTTCATCCATTATTTAGTAGAAGAAAAAAAACATACCAAAAATGTAATAAGACAGCAACAGAGAATGGATCGTTCTTGGTAATATTATATTTAGCCTTTTTATGTCTTTTAGTACTACAGGCTAGATAATGTTGCAGTACAGCTGGCTGCGAGAGGAAGGTAGAAAAGTCACAGCTCCCCTGAGCCACTGCTTCAACTATTCAGTCAGATAATAGCTTGTCAAGGACTTATGGAGCAGAACTTTGTTTTTAGTGTATCCACGGCAACAGTGTTGGACATTAGTATGATCCAGTCCCGCTTCCTCTCATGTCCATGCTGGAGGACATGCCAGTAGCTTCCATGCTGTTCTGTTCACTGTATTTTGCCTAATTCCTATGATCAACACAAACAAAAACATCAATTTTAAACTCTTGCCACACATTCGGAATAAGATTTAAGTTTAGACTTTGACTGGACCATTTTAACATATGGATGTATTTGATCTGAATAATTCTGTTGCATCTCTACCTGTATGTTTAGAGTCATTATCCTACTAGAACGGGAACCCAGGCTCAAATCTTTTGCAGCCAACATGTTTTCTTCCACTATTCCCTTGTATTCATTTCCATCCATCTTCCCATCTGTCTCTGCCAGAGCTGAACATATGGTCATTGCCACGTTTTGCCACGAGTGTGTGCAAAACGGCAATCCCAAATGATTGCCTAGATGCAACTTTTTGGTAGAATATTACATTTCAAGTGTCAGGCCTTCACTCTCTGCATATTGATAGCATATTAGGCGAGATGGAAGGACTAAGTACCTCTAATACCCACACCAGATGCACATCTTCAGTAGCTGAGATGCTTAAACTGATGGAAACTGAATCACAATTTTAGTTGTGCACTAAAATGTGAGCTTATGCATCTTTAAAGTAGTGCCTTTTTTGTTCTCACACTCCGAGTTGTCATAATGAACTATTATTATTCTGCAGCGTACACACACACACAATGAGAGTTCAGAGCTGATAGAGCACACCAGTAACCTCGCAGACATATTAAAGAGTGTGATCAGATTGGACCCGATTCAATACAAATATGTTTTAGCAGCTGCAAAAGCCTGTAACATATTTTCATAATGTATGATTTTCTGCATTTAGGTCTCAACAGGGCTTATCTGTTTTCTTTATCTCTAAATGCTTTTTGCTTACTTTCACTCAGAAATATTTGAGTGAACAATTATTTAAACAAGGTAAATTACACAGCTGCACAACTTCGATGCATGCAAATAATCCTTGTGCGGTCATAAATCCTGCTCCACACACTGACATCTTTTGCTTTTATTAAATTGTAGCTAAATTGCCAGGCAGACACCTTCCAGATGGCAGGATTATTTTGTGATTCAATTGTTCTTCACAGAATCAAAACCTGCTGTTGAAGAAACCTGAATGGACCGAGAGTTGCTTCTCTGAGCAGCTCTGCAATAAAACCACATCTCGGATATCGTCTGCTGTTCACATGACCTGCACTCTGTAACTCAGGAGGAAACCCAGCACTTACACCATTTAGCTCTGTTGCTCCTCCGCGCCCTCTCGTGGATGAAACAAGCATTGCTGCCTTCAGCCGCCTCTCCGGGTCTGTATCAGCTCTCGCATGCATGATCGTCCCCATCTGCTGACCTCCACCTGAAAGCAAAACCAAATGTGTTTTGCATCACATGGATTTTTTAAGAATGATTGTCTTGCCAAACAAGGACTGACCTCCTGGCTATAAAAGACCAGGCTTTTTTCTCTGGGTCCTTCTTAGAGAGGGGAGCAGCTTCTAGGTAGCAAGTGATGTAAGTCTGCAGGGAGGATAGAAGGATGTACCTTTTTTTTTTATCTGAGCAGGAACTGAAATGATAAAGCATTGAAATTTGGCATCGACAGAGAGTCTCCGGCCCTGATGGAAGAGGAAAGGCTCCAGCTGAATGTGAAGGAGGTCGTCCCGGACCCCGGGCAGGAAGCGAGAGCCGGAGCCGCTCAGCTGGGATTCTGTGAAACATCTGCAAACAACAGGCATGTCCTTATCAGATTTAACTCCTGCAGCTCGGACATAATGAGAAGCAGGAAGTGGATGGATTGGCCGTGGAGAAACCGCAGCAGACACTAAAGACCGCAGGACTCACCCCTGGTGGTCTATGAAAGGGCATCTGGGGCGAGAGTCCAGATCTGGAGTCAGGGTGGCCACGCAGCTGCCTGCGTACAGGTGGAGGAGAGGGTGATGATGATGATGGTCCATTGAGGCCAGGATGTTCACCATCTCACTCATGAAGTAAACAGGTGAATACACCCATTTAAATTGAGGCACTTTTTTAATGTTGCAAAAACAATCTTCATTGTATTTGTTGGGATTTTACTTGATAGAGCAACAAGATGTAGTGCATTGTTGTAAAAAGGGATAAAAACAAAAATAGAAACCAACAAAGAAATCCGAATAAAAATCTGAAAAGTGTAATTCAACTCGCCGACACACTACTTTGTAGAACCAAAGACAAGCCCACAGCATGTTACTTCCAGAACTGTGTAAAGTTGCCTGAATATGAAGCTCTGATGAAAATCTTGAATACCATCGCTCTGTGAGGTGATAGTACCGTAATGGTACAAGTGAAATACTATATTTTCCAGATAGTTTCCAGTCTCTACAGGAGCAGAGAATCCAAAAATCAGACGGCATAAATCTCAGAGAAACAACAAAATACTTCTCAGACTCAACAGGTGTCAGTTACAGTGTTAAAAACTAAAAGCTATGATAAGAGAAAGACTGAACTAGCTCATGTTGTTCAGATGGAGAAAGTCTGTTCTCTGCAAAAAGTATAACACTTGCAAGTTACATCTGGATAATGTCATTTAGGACAACTGAGACCAAAGTAGACACGTTCGGTCATAATTCGCTCATGTCAGTAATCCAAACAGAGCATATCAGCACAAACATACCATCTGTGAAGCAGAGTGGAGGGCGGCTGATGATTTGTAGTTTTGCAGCCAGTGGCCCTAAATACCTTATAGTCAGAGTCAAGAATCTGCTCATTGGTATGCAGAATCCTCTGGATCTGAAAGTCAAGCTGATCGTCTGACATATGAAGCTTGGTAGAACTTGGGTTATGCAGAAACGAAGCGTTGTTGTAAAGTATTTAGTGATACTCTTACAATAATTTTTTTTTAACCTTAAAAAGTACCTTTGTATATTTGTAGCATAATGAAAACTGATTGTTACAAAGAATTCTTTGCAATGTAAGAATGGCTTAAATAACAGAAATTCAGAATTTTAGGAAATTTTAAAAAATACTCATATATATATATATATTAGTTAGGTAGAAGCACTAAATAACACATCCTGTGCTTTCCTGGAACATCAAGGTTACTTTCTTGGAACACGGCATATTTTCCACAACCTTCCCAAGGTCTTTCCAGGAACTTTAATAGATCTGTTTTAAGAACGTCCATAAGTTCTAAAAAAGCACCTGTTAATTCATGGACTGTTACTGCCAAAGTTTGGAAGACTACTTCTAAGTCTGGGCAAACTGCCTGGCAAGTTTAAAGAAACAACCCTGTAAGTTCAGAAAAGTAACAGGTGCCAGCACACTCAGCCAGCAGTAACAGTAATCCAGGCCAGGAATTTGATACCATCCCAGGCCGTCACCACAGAATTAACACAAGTCACTAAGACTGAATTCAATTTTAAATGAAGTTCACAATGCTTGGGTGCTTGAATTGCTGTTAGGAAAAGTTGGGAGATGTCCATCAGACACCAACTTCATCTAAACAGGTCTGAGCCGAAAGTCTGGATAAATGTGTCAAATCTTTTTTTTTTTTAGCAAAAAATCTAAATTGTGCTTTTTGTCATAACACTTGTGCACATTCTGGTGTACATATTTCTTCACTCCTGTGACAGACATCCTCACAAAATTATTGTTTTGTTTTGTTTTTTATTTAGTATGACCTTAATCAAATGTTTGGTCCCAGAACCTCTGCAATCGCTGAGCAGCCCAGGCCAGAGGGAAATGTCCCAGTACTCCCATTGGCCAATCCACTCCTGACGGGTGGGATAGAAAGCTCCAAGTTCAACTTTTAACCCCGGAGAAAGTAATGTGTATCATAAAAGAATCTTTTAAGTTCTGGAAAGTAATATTTGGAAACAGCACCTTGTAACCTTCTGGAAAATAAACAGAATTTTTCATTAAAGCATTCTGTAAGTTCTGGAAAATATATTATGTAGTACTTCCGAAATGTTTTACCGAGTTGCGTAACTTGGTATATAATCAGTCTTTAATGTATTTTTTGTGTGTTTTTGAGAAATATTTCACATGTAAATTCCCTGTGGCATAGTAGGAAAAAAAAATCCAGCTAGTCGAATAAAAACTTTGCTGCATCAATTTATGTTTAGTGAGGCGAAATTAAATATCCTTTAATGTTTCACCTTTTATACCGACCAAGCACAGGAACAGCAGCTCCCTCCGTCTTGAAAGTCTCTCCATGTGAAGATCCGGGGAAGAAGCACAGCAGCATGTTGCTGTACAGCAGCGCACCGTCTGCGACCTGCAAAAAAAACCCACCAAGAAATAACAGGATGAGAACCAGCAGGGGGCAGCATGGAGCAGCTCGGATCTGATGCAGCTGGGGGTGGAAAAGTGTCACCGACCGTCACTCTGCTCCCACACTCAGCCAGAGGAGCCCTGATGATGAACTCTGCATCTGCGAAGCGGCTGGCGGCGCAGCAATCCCATCCAGAACCAGATGGTCTGACCTCAGAAGCAGCTGGGTCAGAGTGAGGTAGAAGATCTGGTTCGGTTGTAGAAAATAGACAGAAAGGATGAAATAAGCAGCAAGACGAGGCTTTGTTTGGCTCTCTGGTCTGTCTGCAGCAGCCACACAGCTGAATCTGATCAGAACCCGTGCAGCAGCTCTGACATCACCTTCCAATGATGAGTTTAAAGACGTCACATAAGCAGTATATGTTGTTGAAAAGGTTTATTTCAAATATATAAAACTGTACATGGGGCAATATGAAGGAGAAATACTGTTATGAGGCAAATAATATATAAATTGTCATGTTGCAACGTGTAGATTATCCATCTGCAACCAAAATAACAGACTTCCTCTACGCATAATTTCTGCTGCTGTCCTCTGAGATGCAGCTGAGGTGTATTGTTGTCTTCACTTTCATCCTAAGGCTTTCTCTCAAAGTTCTCCAGTGTTGTGTGTCGCTCCCTCTTTATCTGCTCTCTTTTCTTCCTCAGCTCCTCCTTTACGACCCGTGTCGCCTTTCCACACCTCCTCAAGACATTCTGAATAAAGGAAAGCAAACAATTTGGGAGGAGCATGAAGATAAAATCTGTTACATTTTTAATGCATGGTTTAGACAACTTGGGAGACCTATCAACTGGTTATTTAAGAAAAAAAAATTTTTTTTTTGCATCAGAATTTTAAACAAGTAGGTCTGAAGCGTGTCTCCGTTTCTGTCCCACCTCGCTCTGACATCTTCAGGACGTGGTTTTCACAGAGGAAGTTCTCCAGCCTCCGGTCCTGATGGTGGAAGTACCACTCCTCCACCACGTCCTCGTACTGCTCCAGCATCGTCTCGCACTGATCGCACAAAACACACTTTGGCTTAAAAATCAGCGTTTTGACAATTGTTTACCTTTAGTCAGGAAGGGAATTGTTCTCTGTCTTACCTGTTTTTTCATATTTGTCACCTCCGCAGACGGCTCGTCCCAGAGCTCGTACGGCATGCCTAGGTCTACTTTCACTCCTTTGTTGACCAGATTCTTCAGCGTCGTCATGGTCTGACTGGAGCCCTGCAGTCAACGTTAAAGACAAGACGATAAACCACATTCTTAAGCAGACACATATCACTCAATGTAGTGTTGGAAAATGTAGAAAGCAATCCCAACTTTCATGAAGCTTTGAAGAAACGCATTCAGCACAACGAGGCATTAGCTACCTTGGCATATCTGAGGCTACCAGGCCTCTCGGAGTGAACGTTGTACTGCAGGATGCGCTCGCATATGTTGTCCACCGCCTCGGTCAGACGAGTTTCTCTAAAATAAATCATGAAAGATTAAGATTAAATACTGACTTCTAACAAACACAGACATAAAACCTCAAACACAAACTCTCTAGAAAGACAAAACTAGTATAATCTCAAGCAGAAAGCACACAAGATGCGACAAAGCCAAATAGCTCATACAAAAAAAACCCTAGATGTCATCAGGGACTTGAACCTGACATTTTTTACAACCATGTCAAATATAATAATCAGCTCACTACCACTTTAAAAACATTACTTAGAAATGGATTATTGTTAAAGTAGTGAGTGGAAAAACTGCTGCATGCTTTTATTTTCAGTCGGATTACTAGAATGACATCCATACAAGTCTATATATATATAAATATATATATATATACACATACGCACACATTTGGGCAGCTTCTCTAAGGTCACAGCTTCTCTGAGGTCACTGCTGATCTCTTTCCACCCTGGGATTGAGTTAAAACATAAGAATATTGTCAAAAATATGGCTTACGAGGTGTTGTATTTAATCTTTCTCCTCCTCTTGCCTGTGTCCAGCACCTCTCCAACCTCCAGAACCTCTTTAGACCGACCAGTTTTCTCCAGAGCCTCCTGCAGCTCCATTGTTAGAAACTTACATACTAAGACAAACAAACAACCCAATATTAATTACTGACTCACGAAAAGTTGCAACAAACACCACTCCTGAGTCTTTTTGTCGCCAAACCTTCGCATTTATTAGGCAGCCTCTCGTCTCCACTCCCAGCAGCAAAGCCGCAGACACAAACGACAGCCAGAATAAACGCTTTCATGTTGAATATGTGGTTAAAATGGAGAGAATCAAAGTTTAGCGACACCTCAGCCACATCGGCATCGTTTACTTTCTGTCTGCGCATGCTCACTGCATCAAAGCAGTCACGACCAATCGATTGCTGATGGCTCCATGGCAGGCTGAGAAAAAGGAAAGAGGAAACATCGATTTGTTAAAATAAAGTGTAAAAAATGCACATATCGAAGACAAATTGGTCTAGTAAAATGAGATGTAAGGAAAATAAATAAAATGCAAACGTAAAATTACAGATATTACATTTTGATAGTTTTATTATTTATAAAATACATACTGAAAGATCTACTTTCTAATGCTCTCCATTCACATTCACTGCACAAGACTACTGTTGAAGAAAAGGCATGCTAAAACTTGATTATCATTTGGTTTAGAAGCTCTGGGCAATCCAGTGAAATACTGGGAGAATGTTCTGGTCAAATGAGCCCAAGCCCAAACTCTTTGGACATTGAACGCACCATCCTTGGAGAAGGATGTGCATAAAAAGAACCCTCAGCACCTTCAAGATTTGTGGTTTCATTTGTGTGAAAGACTGGGTCAAAATCACACCTGAGAAATGTAACAACTAGTTTCTCAATACAGGAAAAGTGAATTATCAAAAAGGCTTTCCCAGAATCAATTTTCTTTTCTTTTCCTTTGTATGTGTGCGCTACTTTACATGTAAATATAATGGTTGGGAAAATTTTATGTCAATCACTTCTTTAGAAATATTTAAAGTGAGAAACAATTCCTATTTCACATCCTGTAAACACATCAGTATAAGAACAGATTAAAGTAGAAAAATTGCCTTGTGCCATCAGATCTATTTGTATTCAAATGTCTATTTGATGTCTATTTACTGCAATTTTTAAAGCAGCTGTCAGCATTCCAGTTTTTCCCCTGGAAGTGTTTCTCAAAATACACCCAGCCTAAAATTAGAACCAGCACCCTGGCCTAGTTTAGCTCCTTCAGAGCCGTTTGCTGTCTACAGCTCCAACATTGTAAATGTTGGGTCTAATCAATTTGGCAGTGAAGCAGTTAAAGGAGAAGGTGTCAGCCTCATGGTTTCTCAGGTGACATTCACAGCACGATCAACAGCAACAGATCCTTCAGGAGCATGTGAGGAAGAGGAAGGAAAAACCTGACGGCCGAAGGGGACCTGGAGTTACAAACCATGTTGAGATGAGGACTGAATGGGAGAGACATCACAGACGAGGACAAGAAGGAAGCGAAGGAACGACCACCTGACAGCACACTGGAAGAAGCTGTAAGTGATGCTCAAACTCTTAGAAAACACACTTGTTCCTGCTGGAGCAGAGAAATTTACATGCAGATATGTGAGGATAAAGTGTTAAAAACTGCATTACCAGTAGATTTTACTGGTGTGAGGTTATTCCCAGCTGTCACTGCGTATTATGTCACCCTGCATGGTGACCATCTGCCTATTGTCTGTGTGGAGAGAGATATAGTTACACAGAAACACAAACACTCAAGTATTGCCCTGTAGCTGTTGCATAAACACAGACACATTTTAAGGAAGGTGAAACAGTGCACTCCTTCTTTATTTTAACTTTTTTTATTTTAACTTAACTTCTTGTCTTGAGGCATGAAACGTCCTGGATGGACTTAAAAAAGAAAAAGGCAAACTTACTCTTGTCTGCCTGCCTTATAATACAAAACATGATGGAAACAATGACAAACAATTTTTCCAGCATATCTATCATAGTCTTTAACTTCCCTAAATACTCGGCGGAAAGTAGCAGGAGAACGAGATGAAGTGATAAAATCCTTAATTATTCAAAAACAGCTGACCCTCAAGATCATTACTGACATCAAGTTAGAATAAAAGCAGTCTGCACTGAAATAGTCTTTATGCCACAATTCTCAGAAAATCTTTGGTGGAAATAAGCTGAGACTTTCAAACCCAAGAACACTGCATTGTGTAGTAGTCAATAATGGTCGTGGCAGCTTTATGCTTTGGGGCAATTATATCTGCAGGTGGTGTGTGTTCACACAGACGAGGTAGAATAACACACATGGAGGATTGGTAAACCACTGAGTGGAACTGTCTCATAGGTTTTGTATTTTGATAGACCAGCGTCGAGTGAAAGCTTTTGATGAACAGCTTCCAAGTTTCTGACAAAATGGGAAACATTTAAAACAAAACTACTTTTCATGATTCCTGATAGACCACATGTGATTTCGTAGGTTGTGATAACAAGAATAGAAATAATTATCTGTTTCAACAACAGATGTCTTTAAGATCTCGTATCATTGCAGGTGATGCATCAAATATTTTCTTTCTCTCTGTTTGAGTCCTTTTGACCATCGACTTTCCATCTCGTTTCAGTCGTGTGATGCGAGAATGCTGGAAGCGGTGAATGACTTCAAGGACCAGAGCTTCGACAAGCTGAGGCGCTCCTGCCTGCGTCGAGGGGCGCTCTTCAAAGACCCTCTGTTCCCTGCCACAAATCAATCCCTCTTCTACAAGAGGGCGCCCCCACCTGGACTGACCTGGAAGAGGCCGCGGGTGAGTTTGCTGTGGAGTAAAAGTGCCCAAAGACCAGTGAAAATAATTCTAGCAAATGCCTAGAAAGCCTTATTTATGAATCCATCACCTCTGGTCCCTGATCTAAATTGAGAAGGCAACTTCAGTGTGCCGCTTTTCAACAAGTGGATTAATTAAAGCGCTTTCTATAATTAGAGAGGTTGCCAGGCAGTGAAACTCTATCCCTGGGAGGAGGAGATGCAGATGGACACCCATATTAGTGTCAATAGTTGAGTTCAGAAAAAGCAGCAGTGTGTAAATAGACTGGTTGGTTGTTTTTAGAGCCGTGTTGTGATGGCTGACGCTCTCGGCCTCTGTAGCTGAAAACTGCAGCTACACCAACCACGTAGATGTGAATAAAAACAGCCAACTTTGAGGTTTTATAATTTGCAGGTTTATTGGGGAAACAGTTATGTTTTTATGGCGAGGAATGAATATTTTATGACGGTAGTTGAGGTGTAGCTTGTGCTATAAATGTTATGTTACCTTCTGGTCCTCTCTGGTTTGTGTTATGCTGTTTTGAAAAAGTCTGGAATTGTATTTTATGGTTTTGCAAGTCAGGCTGCATGGTGGAGCAGTTGTTAGAACTTGCAGTAGTAGGATCCTGGGTTTGAATCCTGGCCTGGGCACTTTTGAGCTGGAGTTTGGATGTTCCTCCTGCAAATACATGGGTACTCTCCACTTATTGTCGCTCTCCGCACATGTCCAAAACCATCACTGTTTTGTCAATTGCTCTCTCTACATTGCACTCAGGTATGAGTGTGTGCTTGTGGTTGTTTGTCCTGGGTACCTCTTCTCTCCACCCCACCCTGAGCAATCCTCCAAGGATGGGAAGGCTGGTACAGATTCTCCATCCTAGAGGACATCTAAAAAAGGCAATTGTTGTTCTTCTCTTGTTTCTTCAAGATGTTCTACTCCTCAAACAAAAGTCTTCTTCAGTTCTTCGGACTTCGAAGCTGTAGTCATAAAAAAATCTCTCTAATGGGGCCATGGAGGCCAATTTATCCTCCCTTTACGCACGTAAAGAGGTCCACCCAAGTCTAACGTCATCAAGCATTACTGTCCTCATACTTTTATGACGTTTATTAAGTTAGCATGGCCATTAGACACTATATCAACAAGAAGGACGCTCGGACTCAGCTTGGAATCCAAAAGAAAGTTTCAGCTAATAACAAGCGTGGAGTAAATCATGATAATGTACATTCTCAGAGGAAGACATGAAGAATCACTGGAGTAGATGGAGGTGGTCTGTGTTCCCATTAAATGCATCCACATGTGGATAGAGAAGTTCCCCCATATCCATCATTTGTCTGGAAAACATCAGGATTTGTTCTATATAAAAAAAACATCATGTTTTCTGTCTGGAAGTTAATCAGTGTGGACTAGTGTGGTTTTATTTATTGTTTTATCCTCATTCGGTCTTCGCTACATCTCCCATCTATCCAGGAAATTTGCAGGGACCCTCGTTTGTTTGTGGATGGTATCAGCACTCGGGACTTGCACCAAGGCAGTCTGGGTAACTGCTGGATGGTGGCAGCCATTTCCTGCTTGGCATCTGAGCCTTCACTGTGGAAAAAGGTTATCCCTTCAGACTCATTGTCCTGTCATCTCTTGTGCCTGCCTTTGCACTTTCCCCTAATCTTACTCATCCCTTCTCCTCGCTTCAGGTCATTCCCAACCACATGGATCAGGAGTGGAACCCAAAGCGTTCAGACTTGTATGCAGGGATCTTCCATTTCAGATTCTGGCGCTTCGGACATTGGGTTGATGTTGTGGTGGATGACCTTTTGCCGGTCAGTCAGGATGGAGTCCTGCTCTTCTGCCGCTCAGCAACACCAAGAGAGTTTTGGAGCGCTTTGCTGGAGAAGGCCTACGCCAAGTAAGGAGAAGCAGAAAACTGCGTCCAATGGACAAATGAAGCATTAATATCCTTTCAAAGCTTGGCAGCTACTTCTATTCTCTAAAATAACCAGCAAAGGTTCAAAACACTAATTTCCAGAGATCCAGAGTTTCCCACAGAGAGAACAAAGGCCTCTTGCTAAATCCTGTCTGTGCTGACTGGATGGTATTTAAAAGGTATAAAGGCAAAATGGATGCTTTCCAGTCAAAGTTTGTTTTTTTTAATGAAACTGTTGATAAAAACATTTAAAGTGGTCAAACAAGCTTTTGGAAAGATCATCTGAAATTCTTGAAGCTCATTGAAAAATTAGAAAGATAAAAGCTAAAAATAATCTAAAACAAAAGTGAAAATAAAATAATAATAATAAATAAAAAGCAGAAAACAATGCATTAATATAAAAAAAATAATAATTTATAATAAAAAATAAGAAAGGAAGTAAAAAAGCCAGGTCCATGCCAGGAAGCCGTTCTGCAACTAAGTCGATGTCTTCTAAAAATGTATGTAAATGTGTGTAAACTTTTTTTTAATTTTGACCTTGTGTTTATTAGGAAAACACTGAAAGCCCCACTGAGGCAATGCCACAAATCTCCTGAAAATGAACTGACTGACAGTTAGAAAGGGATGAACTGAGAGTCACACACAACTCCCTGAACCAGCTTGTGTTTTGGTTTCAGACTAAATGGCTGCTATGAGGCTTTGGAGGGAGGAAACACTGCAGAGGCCCTCATCGACTTCACTGGAGGGGTTTCGGAGCCTCTCAGCCTGGACTGTGAGGCCCTCAGCCTGAGCAGTGAGCAGAGGAAGGCACTTTTCCAGACATTAGCTCAGGTCCATGAGCACAAATCCCTCATCACGTGCTCCATCCGGGTAGGACTTTGTTTTTACTGTGACCTTCAGGGGCTCCAGCGTTTCAGACGTTACTGGTAAATTGCTAAACGTTTCACGTTTCTCAGCCAGCTGAGGGGGAGACGGTGGAATCGGTGTTGGACTGCGGGCTCGTACGAGGACACGCCTATGGCATCACAGCGGTGAGGAAGGTGAGGCTGGCGGAGAACCCGCCGAGGACAGGCGGGACGTCCCGACTCTTTATGGTGCGCATGAGGAACCCGTGGGGGACCACGGACTGGAAAGGAGCCTGGAGTCAGGGGTGAGGACGCTTTGAAACCTTTTCTTCTGACTGCTGGGCGCGTTTTGTAGGCGCTGTAGGAATAAAGCCTCAGCTGACGATGTAGTTTACAACGTTTTACAATGCCACTGCAACTTTTCTGGACAATTTCAGACATTTTACAACAGTTAGGCAAATGTTTTACGGGGGAACATCTGCTGTTTACATTACGAAGCTCTGAGAAAACTGAGGAAAATGGCCACAATGGACCAATGAAGCTTTCCAGAAGTTAAAACACTACTTGTTTATTTCTTATACTCTGTCATCTGCTTCACAGTAGAGCTCATCTACAGCACCTCTCAGAAGTGTTCACACCTTTTGAACTTTTTTCACATTATACTCAAACGTACTTTAATGCTTTAAGCTGAATTTTATGTGATAGATGATTATGCAGCAAGTCATGTCAAATAAAAATCTAAAAAGTGTGGTGTGCATTTGTTTTTGGCCCCCCCCTGCAGCAATACTTTCTAGAAACACCTTTCACTACAATTATTGGTGTAGTGAATAATTATCCTTTGTGTCTGTACCAATATTACACATCTGGAGACTAGCATCTTCAATATATACTCCACCAGTCTCATCATTGAAAAAACACATGAACCACTAGCTTCTTTAAAATGTGCAAAAGAAAAAAAAATGGCCAAATGCACTGAACAAAATGCTAATTTAAAAACAGAGCATAGCTAAAAGATAAATGGGAGGGAAATTCACAATAAAATTTGACATAAAGATTTCTAAAAGTCACATACTGGAAAGATTTAAGAAGAAATGTTTTTAAAGTCTAAATATTTTCTCTCCTGGAGGTCAGTGAAGATGTTTTGACGGCTGCTTCTCCCTCAGCTGTAGTTATAAGACCACTGCACATTTTGTTTTTGCTTATTTAGGCCTCTGATACAATTCAAACAGTTGACACTGATTTGAGTTAAATCTATTAAATAATTTTAAAATCTGCAGTTTTTCCTATAGAGTTTGACAATCCACTAAAAGCTGTTGATTTTTGTGCTAGTGTATGACAAAAATCCTACTAGAATAATATACATTGAAGTTTAAGGCGTCGGTTTAAGGAATACGTGGTACATTAAGCAGCTGACCTTTTGTTGTTGTTGTGCGCCCCCTGCAGGTCGGAGCAGTGGCAGCAGCTGAGCCGAGCAGAGAGGGAGAAGATGGGGATTGTTGTCCGTGATGTTGGAGAGTTCTGGTATGCAAGCCTTTCAATCAAAATATATCTTCACAAACATATGATACATAATTTTTCCAACCTTCCAAGAAATTTTATGCATATATAATAATAAATTGTATTATTATTATTAATTTCTTTCCCTCCAAACAGGATGGACTTCCAGGACTTTTGCTGCTACTTCACAGACATGGTGGTGTGCCGGCTGGTGCACAGGACTCTACTGTACCCGAGCTCACACTGGAGAGAGACGCAGAGCTACGGGGAGTGGGCTCCATCTCCAGATGCCCCCGTCAGCAACATTCACCCTGAAGGGACCAAACAGAGAGGGAAGAAAGTCAGGGAGAGCAGTCAGGAAGGACCGAAAAGGGGAGAGGAGATGGACAGGAGGAGTCGCTGTGGAGGGTGCATCAACCACAGGGACAGCTTTCTGCACAATCCACAGGTACAGACATGAATAAAGCCTAAACAAACACAAAGAAATGCTGAAATTACCCCACTACCTTCTTTTTTCTTTTTTTCTTAAGTTCATCTTTGAGGTGCAAAGCAAAGAGGAGGAGGTGCTGATCTGTCTGCAGCAGGAGGATAGGAGGGTCTTGAAGAAAAACGGAGGAGGGGAAAACCTGCCAATAGGCTTCGAGGTGCTGATGGTGAGCAGAAACTCTGAACAAAACACAAACCTTCCTCATGTCTTGAAACTTCATTACCTTTCCGACCATCTCACCCCGTTGAGGTGGAGGCGAACCGCTGCACCCGAGTGCAGCTGGTGGTGGAGCAGGCGGCCAGCTCCATCTACATGGACTCCCGCAGCGTGACCTTAAGGGGAACTTTGGGTTCGGGTCGATACGTGGTGCTGCCCACCACCTTCCTGCCGGGCGACACCGGACGCTTCCTGCTGAGGCTCTTCTCGCACTCTCACATCCAGCTCAGGTGTGCCAAAGCGCAAAAAGGTCAGATGAAGTCATCATAGCGCTCACAGAAAGTCAGATCAATCTGATGTTTGGTGAGGCAGATTAATCGGAGTTATTCAGATAAGGTGCAGCATAATTCAGAACAAGTAGTTTCTAATTCTTAACCTAACCAAAAGAGAAGCAGTAAACGGAAACAAAGAAGACATTTTAGACAAAGTATTGAGGGTCAGTCTTGAAGCACTCTCAGGTTTCCTAACAGAGAATAAGCAGCTAATCAATTAATAAGTTAATTGCATACTAAATTAAAATGAGCTCCATAATTTGCATTCTGATGATGAATGTTTTTCTGAAGGGATATTTTATTTAACGGGACTTCATTATGCATTTTCTTTATGGTTTTAGTTGTGTGTGGATATTATTCCCCCTTTTTGGATGCTTAAGATATCTTTAAGTTTCAGTATTCTTTATATTAATATATTACTTGAAAAATGATCTCAAAACATTAATATTGTTGTTTATCACAAGAATATGTGGGACAATTTATCATCCAGTAAAATGAGTTCTTGAGATAATCCTATGGATGTTTAATGTCTAAATTAATCATAAACCTCGTAGCCTGGGATTAACCGCTTTGCTTTTCCAAATTTGATTCGATTAGATGTTTAACTTTAAGCTTTTCTTGAAGTTCCACAGCATAAATGTATTTAATCTTTGTAAGGTGTAAATTTTGCCAGTGAAAGTTGATTTTACTCACAGATTTAAGGCGGCTTTTGAAATTGCAGACTGCATAGTTCAAAAGCTGCCTTAAAGTTATGAGGAAATATTTTACTCAGAAACCATGTGACGACTGGGAAAGAACTGTGGCCAAACTAGAAAAACAACATAAAATAGGACGGAGAGAAAATAACCACTCAACAGAACATAGGCAAACACAAAAATACAAAAAAAAAAAAGAAGCAAAACAAACCCAGAACACACAGAACTCAAAGTCTAGGGAACAAAACAGAACCATAAATCTTTATGAGCGAACAGATGATGAAGCATTTCCAGCTTCAGCTTGGTTGAAACTAGCAATGTTTTCCAGATACTCTTCAGTTGATTCAGATTTTTAATTTATGTCTGTTCATCAGGGCAGATTCATAGATCACTCCAACCTATTAATTAATCTCCATTTTTAGAAAATCTGTTTTTACTCATAGAAACAGGACTCGATTTGTGACGAGTTATTTCTTTCCATGCAGCAGCATTCTCCTCATGATCCCAGTTCTTTCTGGGGTTTTTTTCTATTCTTTGAAGGGAACTAAAGGAAGAACTGCCATCTCCGTCTTTGTTCCGGTGTTTTCTACCTCAGCCAGCAGTGGTGACCACAGTCCATCTGCGCAGGGCATCTGGACTCAAACCTCCCAAACAAACAGGTGGCTTAGCAGAAGAAGAAGAAGGAATTTTCTTGGCTACGTGTTCTGTCCTCGTCCACTGCTTCCATTTGCTCTGTTTTCAGTTTCTTCTGTTTTCGTTCCTTTGCATCACGTCGGGTTTCCTGCCTTGTGGCTACAGCTCCAGATGTGTATGCCGTGGTGCGGTGTGAGGGCGACACCGTCAGGACGCGAGTGTTCAAGGAAGACGGAAATCCTGAATTCAACCTCCGAGCCATCTTCTACAGACGATACCCCGACAACAACATCTCTGTCGAGGTTTGACGTTTTCACCTTTTTTTTCTGTCTCACACCCAATCAGATTGTGCATCACAGACGTCTTCATAACCCTTGAGATTTTTCACATTTTGTCTTAAAATTACTTCAAAGACCTTAATATATTTTATGTGACAGACAAACATTAAGTACTTGATCATGTAAAGTGGAGAAAAAATGAGTCTTGTGCAACTTTTAATAAGTTTTCCAGCAGGATCATCCTGCACTTTGCTCCATCCGTCTTCTCATCAACTTGAAGCGATTTTCTTGTCGAAACATTTTGATCACATTTGAGAGAAGCTTCCTGAATTTGTGTGTTGAGTCTTGGCAAACTTTAAACATGACATCTTGTGGCTCACTTTAAAGAATCGTCTTCTTCTGGTCACTCTTAGAGTAAAGCTTCAGTAACTTTTATAAACTAATTTGCGTTGATCTGGTTGGACAAGTGTTCATTGTTTGATATGTGTGATTCAAATTATTCAGTTATCTCTGCAATCTGTTACCAACTCTTGATGTTTATGCAGTTACTTAAATCCAAAGTTTTCACACCACCCCTAAGAGTTTCATTATAGGAAACTCCAATAAAACATATTAAAGTCTACTCACATCATTAGCTAATATGAAAGCATTTGAGTTTTGCAGTAATAACCTGCATGCATGCTTGCATATGTGCAGCTATGGAGCACAGGTCTGCTGTGGGACTCCCTCCTCGGAGCGGCTCGACTCCAGACGACAGAATCCGAGAGGAGCCGGAGCCTCGTGATTGATCTGCGAGGGGGACGGACGCGCTCGGGGTCAAGAGGCTGCATCCACATGGAGACGTCCACCAGCGTCTGCCTCACGGATTTGTGACATCTGTCTGGTTGCCACGGAGTCACCAAGATCATTTGGATAAACAGCGGAGCAAATAAACGACGACTGTCAGGGACAGGAAATGTAGCGAACACTTTTTCTCTGTTCAGGGTTTTATTTGGCTGCTATTATTATTTTTTTTATGTAACAATTATCTCTGTTACCTATATATATATATTATGATACTTTTGCATTTGACAAAATAAATAAGGTGATTATTTAATTTAATGTCATATTTTTTAAATAAATCTCAATGGATGTTTCTTGAAAGTTTGATGTTCCCAATTGTTACTGTATGTTCTTAATGCTACCTGCTGCAAACATTAGAAAGCTATCACTGCAATGATTTTTAAGTTGGCCTGTAATTCCTAACCAAACTGTAAATGGATTACCAGAAAAGTCCAGTCATCATAAACAGACTAATAACTTCTGTTTGTCTGCATAAACCAATAATTCATGGTAGGATTAAACTGCTGACCAGATATGTGGCAATAGGGTGCAGCTGTGTTGTACAGACTAACCAGTTGAGTGCTGATGAGCATCAGACCTAAAGTACTGCAGTGTTATCAGAGAAAGTGGCCTCTGCTGCATCCCCTGCTTATTTGCACCATAACCTGCATCACACATTAAGGAATTAAGCCCACTCAATAAAATATTGGATTATTCATAGTATTAATACAACTGATATTGCCCAGAAAACTTAGCAAAAGCATTCCGTCCAGACTGCATAGGACTGCATAGAGCTCTGGCTGACTGCAAACACTTGATAAGAGATGCTAATTCTACTCTAATTTGGCAGCATTTGTTTATCAGGATTAGATCCCAGTCATCTTCTAACGTCAAACAGGAAGCTGGTTTTATGAGCTATAGATGTATGCCACCTTTACTTCACTTCTTTAATCCTTTGATACAAATCTAATTTGTTTGATTTGTGCTTTCATTTTGTGCAAATGTAAAAGAAAATAGGTTTCAGTATAATCCAGTCACAGATCCTAACTACAATACAGAATCATCATTGCGGTGTCTAAAAGGTTAGCCATCTAAAGATGTCGATTGTAGCTTTGCAGGAAGTCTTCATTCATCAAAGAGAAAAGAAAGCTTGTAAAGCTGAAAAACCTAAAGGGTAAAGCTGTTTGACAGAAACAGGTGTTTGAAAAGTAGCCAATCATGGAGCACCATTCATTTTCCTTGTTGTTGATTGGCTGTAACCCTGACGAGGTGAGATTGGGAAGACTTTAGATGTTAGCTTCTGATGTAGTGCAAAGAAAGTTTCAACTGTGTGTGTTAATGTATATTATAGTAAATTTGGTGTCTGAAATATTAAAATAGGCAGTGGAAACATTTTAGATGGTCTCTCAAGTATTTCTGTTTTTAAGCTATTCACTATTAATTATAGTTTGTTGGAATTGATGCTTAAGTATAATTTACATCTGTTTGTCCCATAAAGACTTTTAAAATAATTTGTTGTGAATTGGTGCCATAAACTGAAATAAATCAACATATCCAGTTTGGAGTTATTTAATGGGATAATTTAAGTCCTGGTGCTCATCTCAAGGTCCTAAATGCAGAGTTTTACTGTCTACAGTGGGACACTGACCCCTATGTTAAGAACCAGTGCTCTAACTACAAGTAATTTGTAACATTAAGTTTTATCTTTTCTATTTTTTTACATCAAGAAAACTGCAGCCACTGTTATGTCTAATAATATTTTCTTAGCCAAGTATTTTATTAAAATTTTAATGGGAAGCAGGTAAAAAAAAAACTAGCTTGGCTTGAATGGCTGCGAGTTGCTGCCCTGCGTGACCGCGCATGCAGGCGCGCTCCCGTAACTAGGAGGTTTGTCAGTCACCACATAAAGGAGCGGCTGTCGATACACACACGACCCAAAAGGAACCAAAACTCTGACTGAACTGTAGGTACGTTTAAGTCCTTCCCTCTTTTTCCATACGGGGTAACTCTGACCGGAAACTTTCAGCGGCTGACCGCTGACACAGAGGCCGTTTTCGGGGCGTGGGAGGCGGTGTGAGTTCTGGCAGCAGACGCTCTATTCCACACGATGCCAAAAGAGTGAAAGGCGAGGCCGCAGTTTGAGGATCTCTGCGCTCATTTCTCTGCATTCTTTTAAATATGCGCCACGAAACTGAACAAACATGAGTTTTTATTCTCTTCTACGTAGTTGGTTTTTTTCCACATGTTGCTGCTTGTTGTTGGAGATAAACAAAGTGGAGCTTTTTGGATCAGGCTGGTCTGGGTTGACACACTTCCCTCCACTCGCTGTGGTTTTGTGTTATGATCGTCGTTTTCCAGTCGGACTGGTTGTAGGAATGCAGTCTGACTGAACATTGTTATTGGACTCACTGTCATGATTGTAATCGTGATGCCAGAGAAAGAACTTTTTTTTTTTAATTATTATTTCTCAAGAGTAAATAATAATGGTCAAACGTCGCACTTGAAGGTTTTTAAATGGTGTTGGAAAAGTTATTTGTGTGTAGCAGGAACCAAATGAGAGTTTCCCAAGCATTTTATTTAAGGATAAATAAACATTGTTGTGTATTTTATTTATTCTTAACTTTTATTTGCAAAGTTTTCATGTGAAAACAGAATTTATTTATTTTTTATTTTCGCTATTTAAAAGAGTTGATCTGACTTGCATTGTGGGCAATGTATCCAACATTATTTTTTGCAAATGTGAGTTATAGCTAAATTGTAGACTGCTGTTGCTTTAATTGCAACCTTTCTTTTAGCAGTCTGTCTGTCCCATGTGATTTAGGGAGAACATTTTGATGCATCACTTGGAAGGTATCCAAAATGTAAATGAAAAACATTGCTTGGTGAAATGTTGTTTATGGTTGAATGTGGACATTTTTAACATTCTAAATCCTCTGCAAAACAAATCAACCCAAGCAATCACTTCCAGCGCAATTTAGCTTTTACCTATAACAATAAAGAGTAGACTTGTGAAATTGCCACTATTTGATTATTCGAGGGAAACAATCTACACATAGGTTTTTTTATTTTTATTTTTTTCAGTTCTTGGGTTTAACTCTGTCAAAAGTGAAGCTGAAATTGAGAAATGTGTGTAGCATCCGTAATTCAATACATTGAATCAATGCATTTCTATCAGCTCAGCTGTTCTCTGTCTAAGTTTATTGATCTCTCACAGCGTTGTGGAGGACTTCTGATCCACTCTTCTTTATAACAATGTTTCAGGTCTTTGATGTCGGCATCAAGGACTATGTCGATCAGATTCTGGTCTGTACTTTGACTGGATAATTGCAGCACCTTGAGTCTTTGTTTTTCCACAGATTCTGTTGTAAACTTAGCTGCTGAGTTTGGGATCATTGTTCTGTGTAAAGCTGCAGTGTGTAACTTTTCTATAAAAAGGATACATTTGTTTAAACTGTGTTGTGACATTTTAGTATGACACAGATAATCCCTGAAAAAATAGAGCTCTTTGCCTTCTCCAGTGCTATCTAGAAACAACCAATCAGAGCCAGCAGGCGGGTCTAAGCGATGTCAATCACCGTCTGTGTGGCGCACCACTTGACAGCACCTTTATTTGCTTTTAAAAACCTGCATGGTCTTGCCCAATCGTATCCCTCTGCATTGTTGCAGCCTTACTCACCTGCCTGCTTTATCATGTCAGCTGATCACTGTTCTTAAACTTGTTTTGTCTAAAGCAGTCTCATATTAGACTTAACGATGACATCCAAGATGGCAGACGTTAAGGACAATTTTGGAATATCTCAACTATTAATGGATCTAGACAAATTATTTTTTCATCATATTTTGTGAGTCAGATAATTAGATGTCCTTGCCACATTAGTCAGGCTCTGCAGCCAACTTCAAAAATGATCACCATCTTGAACTTTTGCATAAAAAGCGGTATGTTTCTAAAAGGATATGGTACATGTTCCAAATTTCATCTTATGAAATGTGCAACAATCCGCTGCACTATTTGAGAGTTTTAAAGAGGTCTTTGTACATTTATGTCGCAAGAAACGCACCTGTAACCATTATCTGTTTAATGGTTTCCAACATTTCCTTCTCTGAGGTCATTCCTGTTGTCTTGCCATCCTGGCACAGTGTAGCACACCCACACAAGTTTTTGCTCCTGAGCAACAACTGGATAAAAGTCCCACTGATTATAAAATCCTATAAAAGTAGCAAAGACATGCACAGATTTTTATAACCTGTTAACAACCAGACTATTGTGTTTAAAGGTCAGCATGTTTTTTTCTTAAATGTTTTTTATTATTATTATTCCTGTTCAGGTGGACTGTATTATCAGAGTTGTCAGGTTTGTTTTGGTAATGGGTGAATATATCCATCAGCATCACAATTCCTTGTTAATCTCTGCAGGTTTGCGTCACCATCTTTGAAAATGAGTTCCGTGGAAAAGCAGCCCCATCCATATATACTGGGTGAGATCCTCTTTCCTGAGAGTTTAATGGTTTCTGTGCTGATTTGAAAATTGACAGTCTATGTTTTCTTTCTTCCTGCAGGAATCTCCAAGGTGATTCTCTGCGTCATGCCCATTGCCTATATTGCAATCGGTGAGTGGTTGTACATCTTCCTGTTGGTGTCATCGTGTTGCTTCACTGAGCTCTCTAAAGCAACAGCTTTTCCTCTGTCCACTAGGGGGAGTATACCTCAACGACTGTCCAGTCCAGGAGAAGATCCCCATCTACCTCATCGTGTCGGGGGTCTTCACCATAGTTCTCAACGTCCTATCTTGCCTGCCCTGCACATACTCCACCAAAGATGCACCACGAACAGTGAAGGGCCACATAATCAAAATCTGGAACTCACTGGTGGCCTTGTTCCTCTTCTGCTGGTTCATTACAGGTGAGCAGCTTTTGTTATTTGTAGATGCAGTGTACCGAACCCAAAAGGAGAGAAATAATGTTGCTGGTCATCTGGAAACTCCTTGGCAGGTTAACACCAGATTGGTTGCTCAGCAATTATTGTAACGGCAAATTTTAATTTAGTTTAAGTCACATTTCAGCTACCTGTAGTCATTTGAGTTTTTCTCTAGTTTAAGTTGACTAAATTTAAAATATGTTGTCACAGTTTGATTATTTTTTAACGTTTGTACATCCTTAACCAAAATCGCCCACTGATAACACACTGAGACCCAGGTTAACTTTTAGTTTTGGAACAATTTAATTTGAATTACTTTTTTTCAATAGGTTTTTAAAATCCTAAAGAAAACCGTTTCAGACACTGAATAATGTGTATCAGTACATAATGCTACTGATCATTTTATTACATGTAACCAGGTGCCATTCATTCACCATCTTTTATGAGAAAGAGTCTTATTATCAGAGATTTTAACTTAACAAATGAGAAATTAAATGTCAAAATAAAATTTATGAAGACCTTTAGAAACAGAAAGTTGTTCCAGTGTTTTTTTGTTTGTTTGTTTGTTTTCCTCAAAATTGAAGCAGTCGCTCCGTTTGGATTTTCAGCCTTCAGTTTTATCATCAGCCCAACTGGTTCAGTTTTCTTTGTTGAGATGCCGTCACCTATTCTGCATTCAGTTGTCCAGAAATTCTAACACCTTCTTTAAGGGACAAGATAAACATACCAATATCTACAATTACTAAATGTCTAAATCATTCATCTATGCATGTTCTGAAAGGTTGCTTACAAAATGAAATTCATGACGCTGACAGGAAATGAGACGTAGACTACCGAAGAAGATCATGGTCTATTGTCCTACAAAGACTGACTACAATGGTCACATTGTGAGAGTTTAAGCCACTCCTGAGCCACAAACAACATCAGAAATGTTTTATCTTGGCTGTGAAGTTTCAAGGACTGACCTGTTGCTCAGAGATCCAGAGTCTAAAGATGAAAGTAAAATTTGCAATTTATTTGTAAGCCAAGAGCAGAGAGTTTGGAGGAAGGCGACTGATTTTGGGAGTTTCATTAGATAACCTCTATAATCATCGCAAATGGTGTCATGAACTGTCATAAATTCAGTTTTGCAACAGAATTACTGAAGTTAAATGTTTTTATCTCCCGAATTATTATGGTGGCTGCATGCATGACATTTCATAAATTTGACAAGAATAAACCTATTGTAATTTTGTACATTGACCACCAGATGTCGACCTATATTGTACTTTTTTAAAAAGTTACTGGCACAATCCACCCCTCATGTTTTCTTGTAGTATAAAAGGAAGAGTAAGATTCTGTGAGGGTTTTCTCCACAACTGTGCTTAGCCTTCTGCAGACTGTGTGACTGGAATCGCAGTCTCAGTCTCAGCCCTTTGAATGCTGCAGCTCCCAGGTTTTAAAGTGATCCGTAGTTCTTCAGAGATTTTAGCATTTTTTTTCTTTGAGCGTTTGCTGTTCTTTTTCATTCCCTCTTTGTGCAATGCATACAAATATTCAAATTATTATTTTTTATTTGTTCATTAGATGGCAGCAGTTAAACTTTCAAATTACATGCATTCAACATGGTTTTCATGAAGCTATTTGAACATAAATCTTTAACAAATCTCTGAGGCTTTCATAAAGCAGCCTAACTTGTACTGATCAATTACACTTCACACTCATGGTTGACTTTTTGCGGTTAACCTAGCTAGCTATTTTTATTTTTTTTTAACCCTGACACTTCTTCACATAAATAATTCAAACTTTGTCACAATGCTTTTATGCTCACGTTTCTTCCCCATTCTCCACAGGCAACCTTTGGATCTACTCGGTTTATCAGCCTGAGTACAACAAGAACGCTACCGATGTGACGCGCTACTGTAACAAGACGCTCTACCTGTTCGCCTTCTGGAACACCACGCTGGTCTACATCCTGGTGATTCTGTTCGTGCTCACCGGCTGCTGCGTCCTCTTCTGCTTCTACCTGTGCGGCCGGGCCGACCCCGACGACGACACCAACCAACAAGCCTGAGAGAGACCGCAGAGAAAGCTTGAGCTGGGATGCTTCTCGTATGACTGGAGCTGTTGGCCTCTGTTGTGCCAGCTGTGCAAAGCAACTTATTATAATAATAATAGAAGTTTAAAGGAGAATAAATATTCGGTTCAGTGACGTTTATTTTTTTATGGCTGTTGAATCGCTATGCTTTGCTGTCGTGCGTTTTGACCCTACAAAACGCACGAAATGAACAAAAACGCTGGCTGTAAGCGTTTTTGTTCATTTTGGTGTATTTTGTCTACCACTGTGAATCAATGAATGAATGTATTCTGTTTGTTTGGACTGCGCTGCTGAAGGATGTTTGGTGGGGTGTTTACATCTTATTATGCTTTTTACAAAGATCAGAAGGAAATCATAAAAGATCTGTTTTGATTTACTGTTTGTGCTCATTTATTTTGCTCCGACATCTAAAATGAAACGAGTGTCAAATCTTATTGTTCAGCTATACTGCCAAATATATTCTCTAGCACATTTAAAATGTAAAGTTAAATAGGTATACCATGTTGTTAAATAGGTATACCATGTTTTTTTTTTCAAGCTAAATAAGTTTGACAGCTTATTTAGCTTTTATGTTTGACATTTACAGGTGTAATTATTAAGGTAAAGGTACACCGAGACATAAGAAGATGAACAGAGTTGACACATCTGACATAAGTGAGAGCAAGTCACCCCGATGATAACACTCTTCAGAGTGGAAGTTGTTATAGAGAGAAGACCAGACTGGTTTCAGTATCACTTAGTGAAGTCAGAAGAAGGAAAAAAACATTAAATAGAAACTCTTTGCAATGAAGATACAGCGCATCGTAAAAGTATTCACAGCACCCCAAATTGTATTAAATGATTTTCAGAATTCTAAAAGCTCAAATTGCAGCCATTTCCACTGATCACCTTCGAGATGTTTCTTCAGCTTTGACGGGCTTCACCTGTGGTAAATTCAGCTAATATTCAGAACACCGGCCCAAGCTAACGGGGTCCCGAAGTTGATTTTATTTATTAATTTTTTTTGTATTGATTTCTATGTTATCATATTAACAAAAACACATAAATTCATTATTAAGTTGTGATATTTTTTTTTACAATAATATATATTTGATAATGTATGTAGAAATCCTTTTTTATCCACCTTATTCCTAACCCCCATGAGGCTTTGCGTGATTTATGGGCGCGACTTCCGCCATAAACCGGAACCGCCATTTGTTTACATATTAGCAACTCGCTAACCGGCGTCCATCAGAGCTTTTAGGCTATAAAATATGTGGGAACATCAACTATCACAGCTTAAATGTAGAAATATTGTTTTACCACAACTGGTAAAACTGTTTGCGGTAAAACAACCGGTTTTTAGCATATTTAGCGACTCAGTTGCTTCGGATAAGGATGCGGGTTTTATATATAAATCTTACACCGAAGATAAATTAGTTTAATCAAAGCATGTCACAAATATGTGTGCATGTACTCCATCTTAAGTCCAGAGCATGCTAGTTTTTTTGTTGCTTTTGCCACCACTAGATGATATCCATTTAAGATATAACATAAACAGGGCCCTGGTGGCCGCAGTAGGTACTGCACTGAACGGTAATGTCTATATAAAGTCCCACAATTGACACTGCAGGTCTGTAATCTCAGTGGAACAATCCCGGGTAAAATAAAGATCAAAACTATTTTAAATAAAAGGGGGAAAACACACAAACCTCTCTCGTTGTTTCCCTACTTCTCCATTATATAGCAAATAAATGCTTTTGTTTTGTAAAGAGGACTTACTCCAAATAAAACTATGTAAATGATACAAATTTTCTATAATAAACTCTTCTGTTAACTTTTATTAAATGTGAGCCACTTTTCCCATTCCATTAGTTAAATAAGACTTCAACAGCAGAAACCTCTGAAATATTCCAACAACTGTTTATTTTGTATCCCTTAACATAGAAATTACTTCATTTCATTAATACATAATTTACATACAAAATACAAGATGAAATAATGGTGAATATTTAAAACGTGACAGCCTTCCATTAGTAGAAATATGTTAAAACTTTGCAGGATGTTAGTAAAACTTTTGCCAATCTTTGCAAGATGTATTTCTCTGCTGTGGATCTGACTGGTGGCTGAGACTGTGACATTAGCACGATTTGCGGGAAAGGATTTCCAGCGACTTGGCGTGTGCCGGTTGATAAATCAGAGCGAAGTTGGACGGGCTCAGTTGGCCGTTGCCCTGGGCATCAACCGTCCCCATCAGCACATAGTTCCGACCTGAAGGACAGAAAAACCAAGACAAAAAATGTGCAAATGTGACAAAATATCCGGGCCTTTTACACCAAAACACAGGGGGTGGTTGGCTAAATTATGGACTGTATATTTTAGAAACGGCTCAAGAATTTATTTGTGTTCTCTTTCTTTTTAGGATGTCTTGCTGATTTAAAGGTGCATGGAACAGAAGGAGGAAACATTCAAGAAGCAAATGATCACATTTGTGATTTGTGTACTTTGCTGTCATGTTTCTAATTTCCTTAATTTTGACACCCTTTAACATTTTCTAATCCCGAAATTGCATATTTTTTACATTCAAATTTCTATTGCACTTGCTTCTGTAAAACTTGAAAAAGTCCGTAATATTTTTCCAGCCTTTATGAAGACCTGGAAAATACCCTGAACAATGCAGCAATCCCACTGCAAATTTTTCTTCTTTTTTTTTTACATTAAACATTTTTAAAAGATTTTATGAGGAAAGTTTGGATAATTGAACTGGGGTTTTACTGGAGTAGGCATTAATATGAGATACTTTACTTTGCTGAATAACCTCAGTTTGAATAAATAGGGCAAACATCTCACCAGAGACTTCAACCAATGACTCGCCAGAAACTCGTTGAACTTCCTGTGTAATTATTTTCTGGCCTAAAATTTTAAGCCCTAAACTGAAAACATGTTAATAAATTTATTCACTATTTTTGTCACTTTATTGACTATTAACTTAATGATATTTGAGACTTAAATGCAAACCTTGGTTTAATGTGGTTCTTGGACACAAGATGCTGCAAAAAGACTAAATCAATGCCATTTAGCAAAAACATCTAGCAATGCTCACCGGTTTGTAACCAAACAACAGCTCCTCTAATGTTGTATGAAATACAAATAGAAAGAAAGACCGTCATAGCGAATGCATAGCTCTGCGTTGTACCTTTGATAATCCCAGGGCATTTCTTGCAGGCGGAGGTCAACGTGATTGACTTGATGGGTCCGGATTTGTTGATCTTGAGGTTACCTGTCTTGTAGGCTTTGATCAGAGACATCTCCAAAGTTGCTGAGCCGCTTGGATCAGGACTCAGAGAAGTCACCTTCCCTGTAATCACTGGACGGGTGAACAAAGTGTTAGATGAAAAACAGAAACGGCCTAAGACTTTAAAGGAGACAGATGTGGTTGCTAAGCAATAACTTTTATGAATTAGGGTGTTTATTTCCATTTCTAGAATATAAAATGGTAACTTATAAACTATTTTTTACAGAGGAAAAACATTTTTTTTGGGGATGAAGCAAAATCCTTCATCTCACCCCTGATTTCTTTAGTGTTGGCTTCTAAAAAGTCAAACTTTTGTGTAGTTTTTTTGAGAAGGTCTTGATTCCTAGAGGTCAGTTTTCTTGCTGTTATTTCTAGTCATTAGGGAGAAGGCTGTCCTCGTTAATTTCCCTGGTAGAAAACACATTTCTGGGGATGGATTTAGTTGAATAAGCAATATGAGTTTCATTTGTAAAGTACAATTAGAAAAAATGTAAAGAGACATTAAAGAGGTTAAACGTCAATATATCTTAGTGAAGAACCTGATAGTTAAAAAGGTGTCCTAATGTATTTTTTAAGCCAGTAGACAGAAGATGTTTTATTTAGGAGATTGAGTTACTCCTTACCAAAGTCATGTGGGCAGAAGTTGGAATGGAGAGTCCCTATCCTCGCGCAGGGCTGAGTACACAGTGGGTTGAGAGGTGAAGCTGCAGCAAATGTTCACACAAACACACATTCAAACATGAAATACATCAAGTAGCGTCCTTTCTGATACAGGTACAGAGTACAGCTCCATTTCGCTCACCTGTCACGTTGACAGCAGGCTTTTTGGTCACAGTCTTGCTCAGGTCTGGTTTAGTTGTTGTTTTGGGCTTTATTTTCGGCTTCATTGTTGGTTTCAATCCAGTCTTTGGGGTCGGCTTCACAGGTTTGACTCGAGGTTTCATGGTGGGCTTAGGTTTCACCCAAGGTTTCCGTGAGGCTTTGACCAGGATTCTAGGTTTGAGTGTTGGCTTTATTATTTTGGTTTTAGGTGTGTTTTTATCCCCAGGTTTAGCTGTGGGTTTTCTTATGGGCAACTTAGGTGTGGGTTTCACTGGTTTTGGTTTGGACGTGGACTTGACTGCAGGCTTGGGGGTAGGTTTGCGAAGTGGGGTTTTCTTTACCAGAGGAGTCCTTGAAAACGGCTTTTTGGGGGGTTTGGGTGTTGGTTTAAAGCGGATGCCAGGTCGTGGTTTAACGGGTGGTTTTGGAGTTGGTTTAGATGTTGGTTTGACAGGGTTAGTAGTTGGTTGGACAGGTCTAGTCGTTGGTTTTGGTGTTGCTTTGAGAGAAGGTTTAAATTAATCGGTTTTATCAATGGCTTTTTAGCTGGTTTAGGTTTTGGTTTTACAGATGGTTTAGGAGTGGATTTCAAAGCTGGTTTGGTGGTCCGTTTAGGTGTTGGTTTGGTGGGTATCCTTGGCTTTGAGGTTGGTTTCTGCGGCCTGGAAGTTGGCTTAGGTATGTAGATGAAGTCACCTCCAGCTGTGGGTGTGCGGGATTCACGGGGCACACTGGAGTAATGTGCCATGAACCCATCTGAGGTCACACTGAGATCCGACACAAACTGGACAAGGAGCTCGTTGCCGTTTGTCACTATAGTTCTACATAAAGGTTGAGAAAACGTCATTGAAACCTGAAAAATACATTAGTTGAAATTTGTTAATTTTAAAAGTAATTTTGTAGCAAAATTCTCACGCCGGCGCTCTATCTCCGCAGAATTTCCCAATCCTCCTCGAGTCATCGGTCTCTCCTCCATTAAACAATGCCACGTAGTCATAGCGACAGTACAAATCAGACTCCAAGTCCAGCTTCTCAAACTTCACTTCAATCACCTGGAAGACAGATGGCAACACAAACTATAAGCTTTACGACAGGGAATGATGCAGGAATGTTTATGCCTTCCTGCTTTTCATGAAATGAGTACAGTACAGCCACAGAGAGGCGGACTTGGAGGAGAGGGGAAATACAGAGGGGCTTTGAGTGCTTTCTGTCGCCCCTGGTCACTCCCCCCCATTTCCTTAAGGTCAATCTTTTGGCCCGCATGAAAACACCTGCAGGAACTCAATGAACTCTTTCATTTAACCTTCATTACCAGAGCCACTGTCACACTTTTCTCTTTCCATCTTTCACAAACACACATCCATATGTTAGTCAACGTAAATGAGCAACTATTTCGTTAACTCACTTTTTTAATCTTTCTCTTGCAACAACACCCACACAGCATATCCAGCTGCATGTAAAGTCCAACTAAAATTTAAGTTGCTGCATGAGATTAAAACAATTGTCACTCAACAATGTCAATGCTTAAAATGTTTTTAGCTGCATTAAGTCTTAGATATTTTACCGTGGATCTGTGTCACTGAACTCTGTAGCAGCAGTGTACATATTTAAAGTAGAAACATCCAGGGAAAAGTCCATTTTGTCCATTCTTCTATGCAAAACAATTCAAGCTCAGTGAGATTAGAGGTAGAGCATCTGTGTACACACATTTTCAAGTCTTACCACTGATTTTCAAATTGATTTAGGGCTTTGACTGGGACATTCAGCCGTAGGTTATGTTCCACAAAAGGCCTGTCTTTTGTCCATTTAGCTCCATGTCTAGTCAACTCTCACCAGCTTTCTTCTGCCCATTCGAGAGAAGCATGATGCTGCCAGCCCATGTCTGACAGCGGGGATGGTGTGTTTAAGGCCCTCCCAATTGATCAGTTAGTATATGGAACAAAATCCTTCATTTTATGTCTGAGAGCAGAACATTTTTTCCAAATGTTGGTTGTGTTTCCATACAACTCTTTAGCCATGTTGCAAACAAGACTTCTACTTGGAACATTGTTTAATAACGTAACCATACTTTAAGGGGTATTATTCCTTTTTCAAGGTCTTATATGAAACACATTTCAATTCAAAACTTTAATATCTCTATGGATTTTTGTGTGTTAGCTATCAGGACCGCCTAGCATGATATGGCTGTCTACAATTTCTTTAACATCTGTCAAGATATCACTCTAGTGGACGATATTTCCTTTGATTTTAATAGTGAGACATTTTCTGCACACTTGTTGCTAACAGCATGTGCTTAGTTGGGTGTGTTACCTATAGTGTTTATAATGAAGGAAAGCTTCAGAAATACTGCCACATTGACGGTACAGTTTAGGGAAAAAGTATTAACAGTCTACAGGAGAGATTATTGCAATTATGAGCATTTTTTTGTATCTGATTCAGCAAACCTAACTGTAGAAAGTCTTAAAAAGGCATAGTTAAATCATAGATTAGATGTTTTTTCAGTGACAGAAAGAAAATATAATGGCAGCTGATGTTAACCGTGGAGTTCCTGGTCTTCTCTTTGCTTTTAAAATTTATATTAATATTTTTTGACTTAGGTACTGTCAAGAGAGTGCAAGATGTAACTCAAGATTCATAAAAACTACTTAAAATACCTTGAAACATCAAGTGTTTCAAAACAACTTCAAAGGATTGTTGAATTAAAACACAAAATGTTGGAGAAGTTTTCCTAATAAATAAAAAAAACTCCACTATTTTTATTCGTCTTGATTTAAGTTTCACCCAATCAGCAGCAAACATGAGTACCTTCCTAAGTCTAATACCACAGGCCTTCAATGGGGTTCATGAGGACATTTGATCGTTCAAAGATCATTCAAGCTGTCCATTATTTAGAATTGCTTTTCTGCTGGCCAACACAAAGAACGCTAAAGGGCACTATCATTCGTGAACAAGGTAAAAAAAAATCCTTCAAAGTTCAGAGATACATTTGTTACATTACCATAAGTAGTCAGTGTATAACAATCAGCTTACATTGCTCGGCTCGACTGTGATGTGCCAGGAGCAGCTGATACCTGCTGGGTAATTCGAGTTGGGCCAGTTGGGCGTCTTCACAGAACCCTGTGGTTTGGTCAGACGGCCTCCACAGAACTGGTCCTCTGTGAAGTCAAAACAGGAAATGCTCTAGTCCAAGCTAAATGCATGCACACATGGTGATTTGATGGGGCGGTGGCTTTGTTTCTTCAAGATGATGAGATTTTAGACAAATTATCATTTTGAATATTACAAATAAGATAGCAAAAATACCAACAGTTAAAAGTTCAGCAGATGAAAACCAAAACATCCAAACCTTCCATATGTGGCTTCCCTGCATTGAAGGAAGCGAGAAATCCTCTCCCTCCAGTGGCGTCGTCAGACACCATCTCCAACATCATGGTGTTGGAGGTGGAGAGGAGAGCGCCTGGCCTGAATGTGCCACAGAAACGGCCCAGCTTTTGCACCAGGCGCGAGTGACCGTTGTAGACGTCCAGGTAGTCATAGCGACAGGTGGGGTCAGCCTCCATGTCGAAGAGGCGGAAAGACAGCATGACCACATGGCTCTCTGGGACCTGGTGGGTTAGGAGAGGGTGGAGGTAATAGTTTTATTACATGCTCAAGTACCTTTATATATTCAACATCATACTTCATGTTTTTTTCAAGTGGTAGGAAAAACACACACATTTTTGTCATACCAGATGTGCAACATTAATACCGCAAAGGACTGACAGTAATTTCTGGCCATTATATTTCAAGTGCCATGAGCCAATAACATATTTGTCTCCCTATCTCCACAGCATCCTTGTCCTCAGTCATCATCTGCATCACCATCATTGTCACAATTTCTTGCTTTATGTCAACCAAAAAGAGTTTACATCCATCCGTGTCAGAGATTACTATCAGAACAGCTGCTTTGGTTACCTCTAAACCCCCTGCAACTCCGCATAATCCCAGAAGAGGTCAACGGTGTCCCATCCACTGTGTTCTCCTCCACTCCCAGTCTTTGCTTTCAGAGTCGTCATCATCTTCTGCATCTGCTACTGAATCTTTAGTGTCCCTGCACCTCCTGGAGTCCTCAGGGACCTGACATCTCCCCAAGACTTTAGAACTCTGGCTTTTCTACATTCTTTAGATGTTGTAATGTCTCCAGTGTTCATTATTTTCTTGAGTCTCTAGAATGGTGTGGGATTGGAGATTTTAGAGGCTTGAAGATCACCCAATTAGGAACTATTAACCAATATGTAAAAGCTCTTGTGCTTCCTGAGGATGTCAAGGACGACTCGCTTCGTCCACCGACTATTATTGAACTCTCAACTGTTGCTAGGAAAGATCATCCTGTGCTACTCCTGATGCTCTTAGGCCAGCAGTCTCAATCTGCATTCCTTGAGGGTCAGATACAGCAATTTCTAGATGTACTGTATCTCTTATTCGACAGGCTTGAATTTAATGAAAAAAATCAGTAATATCAAAGTCTTCAAGGAGAGAAAATGGTCACCTCGCTGCTTACATTCTTTTTCTAAGAATTTTGAATATATCCTTGATGAGAAACAGACCATCAAGCATAATAAGACATTTGAAATAGAAACATTAAAAGCGATTCACTCACAGTTATGTACCAGGTGCATTTACTATTGGGTTTGTAGAAACTGGGGAACCCTTCACTGGCCACTATGCCAGAGTCAGTGATCAGGTGACCTCCGCAGGGGAACATAGTCCTGAAAAAAAGATACATTTTGCAGTGGACTCCATGAAAGGCATCTTCCCTCATCAGCCATACCAAAAAGTTTGGAGGTAAAATTGTACATGCACACGTCACTAAATAAGCCTGGTGTATGTAACAGTGGCAGCCTGTGTTCTTCGAGGCTAGAGGGAGGTGGAAGTGGTGTGTTTTCACTTGACGCGTGGTCAAACCAGGCCAGCAGTCTTACCATGCGTATACTGTATGTGTGCTGTGTGAAGACTGCACCACAAGAAAGTTGACAGTAGACACACTTTTCTGCAGCAAATAGGCACTTTCAACCTGCGACGCAAGAGACTGCTCACACATGGAGTCTGGTGGCACACACCCACCACTCCACACTCAGATAAACACACATCAAAAGCTCGACCAGCTTCAGCTTTTAATTTTGCTGCACCCACTGTGAGCAGATGGAGTCATCCACTTCTCCAGCAGTTCGTCATCTTGTAAAATCTATTGCTATATATATTTGTTAAAATATCTGCTATTTTCACTCTTGTTTTATAATGTGTTGTCAGTCCACTGTGGTGCTGTTCGGCCACAGTTGGCTGGACTATCCCAGTGGTTAAAGTCCCTCCCTTCAGACCCTCTGGAGCTTAGCAGCCCACAGGTATTTGTTTGTTACTCATGTTCAATTTACACCCTGTGCATATGTGGAAGTCCATGCTTCGCTGTAGCTCTAAAAAACAACACAAAACTAAGCCCCAGAGACAAAGAACTCTGCTGAAGTGTTGCAGCGACCAGATCCAAAGACATCTTTGAATATGCCCAGTTTAATTACTACATCATTTTCAACATGTGTCATTTTCTTTTGACCAAGTTTACAGGATGTCAGTTACATGCTCCTAACACTAAACCCTTCCATTCCCACTTCCCAGTAAAGAAATTAGGCCAGACTCCCAGCCCCAAGCTTGAGAAGGACTTGCCACTTGTGCACACTTGTGAACATTTTGGAAAAACAAAAAAAAAAAACCTACAAAAAGGCAGATGGTATCAACAGATATGAATTCTTACCTTGAGTCTGTATTGTTAGTCTGACTCTGCCCTTCTGTCCATCCTAAAACCAAAGAAAAGACAAGAAGACACACAGTCGATGCTCTGTCCTCCATCCTGCTGTCCTCAAAGAGTAGGAGAGAAGGCAGAGGAGGAGGACGAAGGAGGGAGAAGTCAGGCATAGGCGTGGAGAGAGTCTGAGGTTAGGAAAGGGAGGGAAGAGGTGGCACTGATGAAAGGAAAGCTGAGTGAAGGTTGTTTGACGAAGGAGAGGGGGTAAATATAAATGAACAGAGGCCTTGCTAAGCATCGCGTGCTTGCTTTTTGTCATGTCTCTAGTTGTAGTAATGTAAAACAATGAGGTTGTGTCATTGATTCGGTGACGACAGGTACGGCAATAGTAAGAGTTCGTCCCAAAGTCGGTGATGTTGCAGGTTCTCAACCCCAGTTGCACACTCCACACATGTGGTGGTCAGGTGATCCTGACCCGGCGCATGGCAGCCTCCACTCCAGTAGCTTGTCACCACCAGTGTGTGAATGAGTGGATGTAGTGTGAAATGGACATGACAAAGCACTACATAAGTAAGACATCTACCATAATTTGTTTTGCAAGTCAAGTGGCTCAAATTAACTTCTTCTATTGGGTGCCTGGGCTGACCCTTGGAGATGGGTTGAGAACTAGGTTACCTGGGGGGATGTCATTGTAGAGTTCCTGCTCCTTTGCATGAAAACGAGTGTACTGAGAAGATGCAGACATATTTTCAAGAGGCTTACTGGAAGCTTTCCTTTGGATGTTTTGTGATCTGCACCAGAACAAAACTGTGGGGCAGACCCAGAGCCCCAGATCGTCAGTTTGGTAATGAGCTACGTATGTACAAGACAAAAGTGAAAACAAAGATTCTTCAAGGTCAGAAGTTTGAAATGCTCAAATGTTTGGTTAGGAACCAGCCTTAAACGAAGCCCACTGAGAACCTAAATCTGACATTACAAGTTTGGATTTAACATGCAAAAACAAGCAGGAGCTATCAAGAAAAATGGACAATATAGTAAGTTTTGACTTACTGTGCAAAATTGTTTTTTCATCAGGAGTTTGAACTTAAAATGCTGCAAACCCCAACATTTGTGTCACTGCCAAACGTACAGCCATGATTGTATGTATAAAAACCACTTCACTGCACAGCCAGCTATAAGCAGGACTCTTGTTCGTGCCTGCATTTAGAAAACTTGCTCAGGGTTCCTACTTTCAAATACACTAACAAACCCATTAAACCCTACATAGAGTTTAGTTTAAGAGTATATTTTTGGTTTGCCTTAACAAAAAGAATATTTGACCATTCTTTCTGCAGAGCAATCGTGAAGTCAGACAATGATGTTGAACAACAAGGCTTGACTCATAATTTCTGCTCTAAAGTAGCTTTAATGTTCTCTGTCATGAATGAGATCAGGACTCTTCAGACTAATCAATTCCACTCTACTCTTTACTGACCTTTCAAGTAACGCTGGAACCAAAATAACCAATGATCAGACTCATACCATAGATTCAAGAGTCTAATTGTTTAAAATGTGTGTGTAAGCTGAAGAACTAAGATTTACTTTCACTGGAATTTCTTCTTCTCCATTAAATTTGACATTTGACACAATGTTTATATGGTGTTTGAAGAATTAAAATAGACAATTATGAGCACTTTTAGAGTGAGCCTCAAATATTTGTGGATTTTAGCTATTCACATGCAATTGCGGTCGCTAACCCATGTGAATGCAGGGGTCAACTGTTCCTTTGTCACGTTTTCAACAAGAATAATTAAATTCTTTACCCTTAATTTAATAGTGTGGTTCAACTTTCTAAGGCTATTCATGGGGAGCTAAATGAAAAACATCTGGCTTCGTTGCCAAATATATCTGACCTAAATGAAGACCTATTGGGTTTTGGGGTCCGTCATTGTCAGATAGAATAACACTCATAAGTACAAAATGAAGAGTACTGGTGTTTACTAAATCACCACCAGTGGACGTGGTATGATTTTGATCATTTCTATAACACAAGACTTTGCACGGCATATCCTTTTTTAAACTTCTACACCCATATGGTAGCAACTACAGCTGCTATAAAATCCCTGTCGTTTTATCTCCTATACTGAAACTGTCACTTAGAAAATGTTAGACTAATCAGAACCCTGGACTAAGCCAGCCTGCAAGACTATGTATTAATTGCCAAAGTAGTAGTTTTAAGCTACTTTAATGGGCTGGATTTCAGAGTGTGGAGCTAATTAACTTTTATGGCTAACTTTGATGTTAGCCACGACTAAACGTTAGCTTACAAATTCTATTCCACACTGTTCAGAAAT
Organism: Phalloptychus januarius; assembly: GCA_902982915.1. Taxonomy (NCBI): domain Eukaryota; kingdom Metazoa; phylum Chordata; class Actinopteri; order Cyprinodontiformes; family Poeciliidae; genus Phalloptychus; species Phalloptychus januarius. The sequence goes on from CADWAE010000462.1 coordinate 8,740,811, forward strand.
GAGTGACTAGGGTGCTGTGGTGGCGAAGGGGCAAAGCACAACCCACATATGGAGGCCTTAGTCCTCATGCCGGCGGTCGCAGGTTCGATTCCCGGCCTGGTGCCCGGCCTTGCCGCATGTCTTCCCCGTCTCTCGTTTCCCCATTTCCTGTCTATCTACTTTCAAATAAAGGCCACTTTAGAAATAAATGAGTGAGTACATCTGAAGTTAAAATACCACGAGAAAAGCTCACTCTAACTCAAATATGGCTGATAAACATGTAAAAAATTTAATTGTAACTGGTATATTAAATAACTGTTTATTAGAACCTCTCTAATGTTCTAGTGAATATCTGTTAATGTCTTAAAGCTGCAGAATGTAACGTTTATAAAAAAAATATGTGGTATTTATTTGTAAAAACTATCACTATATTATGACAGTTTAATATGAGTAAGCTAATCTACTAGTAGCATTACATCAATATATCACTTCAAGTGTAATGAAGCTGTTAAAGGTTGTTTGTTTTTTTTTACAAAAAAAGTTACTCTGTAAATGTAACTTTACTACTCACCTTTGTTTAGAGCTTCTATGTATGTGGGCATAGAAGCACAGTTGAAATTTGACTAAGTAAAAAAGGGGGCTCGGTGCTTTGGGATTGCTAGCTTCTATTTGTTCGCATTGTGATGGTAAAAAAGTTTGGACATTATGGCAAGCCGTTTTAACATAAATTCGGTGTTACCGCCCTTTTAGTAGGCAAGCCTTTTATAAACTTTTACCACCCTTACATTCCAGATATCTCAAATTGTTTTATGACTAGACGTTTTAGCGATTTATGATATCTCTAATTATATTTTGACTAGACAAAATGACGTAAGATTTACCATTGACTTGTATGGAGACTTCAATTCAAGATATCTACAATGAATTACGGACTTTTGCTTGGTGACAAAGTTGCCAAAACAACGTTAGGCTGTCGTTTTTGCATGGACATGAAAGAACAGCTTAAGTGAGAGCTATTCTCAAAAGTTCATAGCATTTAATCTTTGGGAATAGTTGTGTACTTACTAACTGAACATATTTACAAGGCTTATGTTTAGCTTTAATGCTAGTTAGCTTCAATTTATTTTTACGCTTTCCTTGCTAGGAAAGTTAGCATGTTGACTTTAACTTTGAGCGCAGTCCTATAAGCTGCTGCTTTGTGAAAGCTGCAAAGGCATAAAATTAGTTTTCTTTTTCATCTGGCCAGGAAAAAAATACACATAAACGGTTCAACATGTAGCATATTAGATGCTGCTGCTTTTCACTCTAGAAAAGTTGTCATTTTGACTGTAGCTTTGTTTGTTGCACAAGTTTAGACTAAAGCTGGAGCCAAGAAAAGCATAATATAAGAGAAGGTTGATCACTCGGATTAAATTCCTTCTCACATTGTTAGAAACCAGGGGATAAAATTATTCAAGTGCAGGAGAGAATGCTAAAATAGCCAGCCCCAAATAGAAATAAATGAGAATTAGTTGCCATTCTGGGCCATGCATCAAAAGCACAAGCAGATTTGGTACAGGAAGAAGGTTTCTAATTAGAAAAGCTTTCAACTAATTTATTAACACCTACTCTCTCATAACTGGTTCAACACACAATAAAAATCATTACTGTCATCACTGTAATAAAGGGTTGCAGTGAAGTCGACTTTCCCACATTGTTTGTCTGAACGAGGACGTGCCTTTGTCTTTTTTAGGCTGCGGTGAACACTTTGGGTGGAAACCGCAGTTTGAATAGAAGGAGGCTGCGGCCGCTTTGGAAAAAGCAGCTGCCCTCATCTGCTCTCTGCCTCCAGCTCCTTCTGGACACTTCTGTGTACCCAGGCCAACTGCTAGAAAAACACCCACTAACAAAAATAGAGTCAGAAGTCATAAAACTAACTGCTGGAGAAAAGAAATGAAAAAAAATCAAACATCTAAAAGGATAATGTTTTAATGACATTTGAAGGGATTTTATTGTTTTCATTTCGTACAAAGAACTTCACAAAATGTTTAAGAAACTGCTGCGGACGCCACTGACGCCATGAAGAGCAGAACATCACATGACCAGAACAGTGCCACAGAGAGACAGAACGAGAGAAGAAGTGAGTGGGGAGACCAGGGGAGAACTGTCAGGTGTTTATGAAGAAAAACACTGATCTCTTTGAAAAGCCACTCAAAGCCATGAGCGAGCACTGCTAACACATAAACTGAAAAGTGACCACCGCTCGGAGGAATACTGTCCATCACAGCAGCATTATTCATCGTCCAACGTTCATGAAATCTTGAGCTGTAGAGTCAGTTAAAGTGCCAGTCAGTTTTCTGGTGATTGTGACCGTGCCACAGCGAGGGGCAGTTCAAACAAAAGCGCTTGACTTCTGGGATAAAAACTTTTTTTTTTTTCCTGACAGCAATTCAGACATTTTTACAACATGAATAATTCATTTTGGGGTAGTTTTGTCTTCTCTAGCTGCAGGGGCTTAAAGTACAAAAATATATACTCAAAGTAAAAAAAAAATGCAGTGTTTCTAGAAACATTCAATATGAAGAACAGTAACAGAGGAGACGTCCTTCTGTCTTCTCAAGCTTCATCTCTGTAATGTGGCTCGTTAGTCTTTATTTCTAACATTCACCCTCAGTCCTCTATAAACTTTGCAGCTTAAATAAATATGCATACAGGAACAAAAGAGGACAAAAAAAAGGAAAGAAGGAACTAGAACTCACTCTCTAAAACTGAGTGGGAGTATCTGGTGGTTTTCAAGGCCTTCCTCCTGCAGTCACATACAACATGCCTGATGCTGTGTGATCACAGTCAGACATTTAGAGCAGTTCAGTCTGACCAGTCCAGCAGTAAATGGCAGTGTTGTGGATTAATATGCACCTTAACATCCCAAAAGAGCGTCCGACCTGGAGCTCTGCATGTCCTGGAAGGTGCATGCCTTTTTTCTTTTCAGCAGAAACGTGATCAAACTCAAACGCTTCTCCTTTAGTTTTTAAGTCTCTTCTTTGTCTTTCACAGTTTCTGCTGCCAGTCTCTCCTCCTCTTGCGCCTTCTCTTCGGTATTTTCTTCTGCTTTGGCGTCTTTCCTCTGCGCTTCTTCCTCCTCGTCTTCGTCTTCGGCCTGGACGTCGTCCATAGCCGCCTCGGCGAGAGCCTTCCCGCCGCCGCACTCCTGCGTCTTCAGCACGGTGCACAGCTCCATCTCGTGGATCTCCACGTCGAACGGAGTGGCGGGAGGCACCGTGGGGGGACACTTGCACCCTGTGCAGCCCTGCAACCACAAGGAGACGCACGTTTCATTTTACATTCCTGTGGGTGCGCGCGCTCTAACTGGGGACGCGGGCGGTGCTGGGGGAGCTTACGGAGATGTTGATGGCCCGCGGCAGGCGTCCCGTACGGATCCAGGGGTGGACCTGGCTCAGCTCCTTCTTCTGCTCGTCCGTGAAGCGAGGCTGGTGTTTCTGCAGGTTCCTCAGTGCTTCGCGGTCCTCCTGCAGCACTGTCTCCATGTTTCTGTCCATAACAGAACAAGGGGGGATTATTTGTTTATTTATTCATTTTAAAGTGATATTTGTTGCCCCTCAGCAGGCAATGTTTTACAAATACATAGATACAGCAAAAGTTGAATGATGCAGTGGCACAGAAAACGCCTACTTTTCCCAAAAAAACAAAACAACTGTTTTTCTACATCATATAGTAAGTGAAAAGAAGTACTAAAACAAAACACAAGAATCAGCTAAAACATGAGAGGACTGAGTGGGGAAGTCACATGGTACCTGACGGGCAGCTGGTAGGTCATCATGACCTTGTCGTCAGTGTTTGCCATCAGCAGCCAGATGGGGTCCTGCAGCACACACTTGATGAACTGATCCTCCCCACTGTCTCCTCCACCGCTGCTGCTGCCCCCTGCTGGCTGCTTACGGGAGTGGTCATTCTCAGAAGAGTCGATGCTGCCAAAGTACTTGCTGGTGTGGCTGCCGCCTGGTTGGGGAGAAACAAAACAAAACAAAACAAAAAACGGTTGAAGTTAAATGTTACTGAGTCAGTCGAGGAGTTGGCAACATCTACGTCAACTAGAGCTCAGTGACCACAACTTTTTCTAATACGATTTCGGTGGAACATTTCTCAGAAGTAAATAGAGATTTCAACTGAGATTATGCAACAATTTATTTGGGTAAGTCCAAAAAAATCTGCGCGGTTGCGTGACTCAAACTACGAGCAGCATCAAAGTAAAAATGCACATATTCTCTACGTACAATGCCCTTTCATAATTCCACGTCACATGTTGCACATGTCTGATTTCCTCTCCAGAGATGGAAGACATGTGCATTCGTCCCTTGCTTCGTTGTTTGCAGATATAAAGAGATTTTGCACCACGGCTACATAATCAGACGTGACGATCAAAGCGATGCTGAAACCGCGAACTCGGCTTCGACAAATAGTGAAACTAAACCAGTCATCTGTGAAGTAGATGAAAGGAAATGCGTTTGATTCTGTGTTCCAGAACTTGAATTAACAACAGAGCAGAAAGTGCTGAGTAGAGGAAAGTGACAGAAGCGATCTGCTTTGAAAGGTGGGCGGGGAGAAGAGGCGATGAGAGGAAAACCAGCTGCTTTCCCGTCTTTATCTGTTGTCTCTTACATATTTGCTTGATCAGACAAACTGATCTCTAGAAGCTGAAATTAACATAAAGCTGCTTTTCTTGCTGTATGCACAAGCATCATGCACAGCTGATAAAGTCTATTGCTTAAACTTATGCAGGAATAAGAAAAGAAAATACACAAACTTTCGTTTCCAGCAATCTTTAGGTTGCGTTTTTCTACTTTCACGTCGAACTGAGGTCATTTGAGTTCAAGTTATCAGGTTTTTTTCAATTTCTCTGATCTTGGATATAAATTCCTGGAATGTCCATTCCTGGAAACATCGGAAGCTATGAATATTTTTGCTATTGTAGGGTGATTGACTTCAAATAGTTGGAAATCACCGTATAAGCCATCCGAGATTGTCCCCCGTGATTAATGACCAATGATTGGAAATTCAAATGGTAATTTTTTTGGTCAGGCTGTTAACTGAATGCTAACAAAGATGAGAAAAATACTCTGAGATGGATAAAGACTCAAAGTTCACAATTTTTTAAGTGCAGAAATGCATCAAAATGAAGTGGGAGAAAGCACAAAAAGGTGTATGAAGGAAACACTTTTTTTTTTTACTAAGTTATGTCGGCTTTTCATTCATTCTCCCTTTAAATATGGAAACTTTCTGCAGATACCAAAAAGGCTGAACAAAGACCATCAAAGTTGTTTTGTTATATTTTTTGGAGCAAATGAAAATGTTGGATTTGGAGATGTCTGCAACATTTTGAAAATTTCAAAAGTTACCATAAGGATCTAGAGGCTGCAACCTACAATCATCAGTGCTAATTAAGCTAATCACTAATCACATTTTAATATGTCAAGCCTGTTTTAACAGTAAAACCCTGTTTTATGACTCATTCCCTCACTGTGAGAGGGAATGAATCTAAAACTACAAACTGAGAAAATGATCAAGGTTCACATGATAAATGTGAGGCAGTGTTTAACAGAATCGAGGCTGCGGGTCATTAAACAAAAATGATAAGTCAAATAAAAATAAGCAGTTTAGAAACATAAACCGGATTCAAGACCTTGAAAGTGAAAAAATGCTCCTTTTTCACTAGTTTATGTAATCTTTTATTTAATGTTCTTATGACAAGCACAGAATCAGCGATGAGCATTTTTGAGCTCAAGTGTAGTTCACCGATCCTCACTAAGGCACCACCTCTCTGCATTCATCATCCAGATAAGAACATGTTGAGGATTCAAACAGCTGAACTTTCTGTGACTGAACACTTCACCTATAACCTCAATAATCATTTAGCTAATTTAACCAAAACGGTGACAGCTCAATGATTCAGTGCACATGCAGAGCCTTGTAGACTCTGCATGTAGAATGTAGGCATTTCAAAAACCAGAACATTTCAAATGTATTTATGCTCAGACCCGTTTACTCTGATACCCGAAATGAAATCCAATGAAACCCAACGGCTTTTTGGAATCACCTGGCAGTTACTTTATAGAGTTTATTTGGAATTTATTTGGAAAACCATTTAATCCCAATTGTATTGGTTTGTTTCCAAACACTGCAAGCAACTCTAGTGAATTTTGTGGTTGTAAAGCGACAAAACGTGGAAAAGTTTAAATGTTCGCAAGGCGTGGTGTCTTTTGGACCAAATCTACTCACTGGTGCCACTGGTTCCTGAGGAGCTGCAGCCATTGGAGCCGGAGCCTGATCCTGAGGACCGCGTGCCTGAGAACCCCGAACCGGAGGCGGCTGAGCCGGTCCCTGAGCGAGAGTCTTCCTGCAGCAGAAGGTCCAGCAGGTCACTGGAAGTGGACATTGCGTCCTGGTTGGACTCAACAGCTTCAACCTGAACATAAGAGGAAACGTTTTGTACCATCTTAAATATGTTTCTCAAAGCTAAGGTGAAATTGTGGAGCACCAGAAGCTGCCTACATTCTCATTCTCCTTGGATGGATCGTCAGAGCTCCTCTGATTGGTTGAACTTTGCCCCCCAACTGCTGCGCCCTGCACAGAGGGTGGGGCTTGCTGCGACACTGCCAAAGCTGTGGCGACTTCTAACCGGTTGCTCGGCGTCTCCTCCAGCTGCAACAGGTTGAGAGGGGAGGAGCATCTTGACTGGAAGAGGGGAGACTCCGCCCCCTCACGGTCAGCGGGGGTCTGCGTGAAGGACTGAGGGGTGCTGCTGCGGGACTGGGCATAGGTGCCCGCCATGGGCACAAAGTTGGAGACGGGGGCAGGTGGCACCCCGGTGAAAGCGTAGTTGGGGTTGTAGAAATGCCCCGGGTTGACGCCGGGCTGAGACATGGGGAGCCCCATCTGGGGGAACATGTAGTTGGGCAAAACGAACGCCATCATGGGCGGAACCATCTGGGTGGAGGGGAACCGTGTCGGATCAGGTACGGGAAAAGGCTGGGGCAGCTGCGGGTAGATGGGGTACATTGGAAGCATACCAGTGGGGAAGGGAGCGGCGGGGATGCTGGCCTGGGAGCCCACCGAGGGCCACGAGGGGGAGTTTGCGGGGGGCCCGAGGGGCATGTTTAGAGGAATGGGAGCTGCGTTCGCTCGAGGGTCCTGTCGGTTCACAGGCAGCGAGCTGAGTTGGTCCGATGACTCTTGGTGCTTCAGTCTCTTACCGCCGCGGCCCCTGCGGTGTGCGGTGCTGCCTCCAGCTGCTGGGTAATCACGAGAGCAGCGAACACCTGAGAAAAAACACAAAACACAAACAAAAAACCGTATGAGCATTTCACAGAGAAAAGAAAACAGACTTTTTCTCCTCATACTGTTGTGAAACGCTGCCTCTTTAGTTCACACAAACTAAAATTGTTTACGAACAGCATCCAGCAAGAACATCAAAATCTCATTTCAAAATGTTTTAACATTTTCCAACAAAAAAATGATGATGCTGCCACTACCATGGTTCTCTGTTGAGATTGATATTTGGGATAACACAAAACTATACAAAAAAAAAAAAAAACCCATACATCTTGCCTCTTAAAGGAAGCTGGTTGTACAGGATTTCATTTTGGGCTTAAGGGGGCAGAATACAAATGTGCGCCACACCTTTCAGTTTTCTACTTGTATCACAGAAATCTAAACATTACGTGCTACTTTGTTTTGGTCTATCACAATAAAACACATTGAAGTTTGTGACTTAAATCCGAGAGAGTGATGTTCACATCTTACCTCGTGGCAGCGCAGCAGGGGCGTGGCTTCGCACATTCAAAGACTCCGTCTGATCGAGGACCCGCAGCTTACTCAGATCGCTAAAGCGGTCAAGGAATGCCTGCTCCTCCTGTTGGGTGTGGGCCGAAAGCACCTCCTTGGTCAGGCCTAGTCGGCCGGGAGCTCCGCCCCCTCCTGCCGCCCCGCCTCCCATGCTGCCGCTCCGCCAACTGTCTCTCTCTGGCTGACTTGCCTGAGGTTGAGGAGGCGGCGGAGTAAGGGAAGAGGGGCCTACAGTTGTATTAATGGGGGCAGTCGGAGCGACTGGAGTCAGGCTGGTAGCTGGAAGCTTTGGCATGTTAAATGGAGGGGGGGCGACCAGGGTTGGGGTTGTAGGAGCCTCTTCCATAACAATGTCTGAGACCGGGGACAAGGAATGATGAGATGTTAAAAACCAATGGCTTTTAAGCTGTAATAACATTGCATAATATTACACACAAACACATATATGCATATACATATGTCTGATCAAATAAAACAGAAAGAAATATACAACAGGGTTGCCCCCAGTCTATTATAAGCCTGGCGGACCACCAGGCTTTACTTGTGCCCCCACCAGGCTAAGCATTGCTTATTTGTATAAGTTCTTTTAAAATGTTAGCATTTTAAAAGATGCTAACATTTAATCTTCCAATCTTTCAATAACACATAACTCTCAAGTCATATTTTCAAATTTCCTGTCATTTTGTAACTCAAAAACGCAACAGGCCGCTGGATGAACCAGTGGTTAAGTCTGGCCCAGCACCTAACTTAGCTTAGCAAGTTTTCTGGGGGAAACCTTGTATATGAGTTTGAAGAATAGTTAGAAAAGACAGTTTCACTGTAAAGAAACAGGACAGAAAACAGCAACACATTTAAAATTAAACTACAGTTTTCTTTCACTCATTATGACTGGGGCATCACACTCCTGCAACAGCTGTAACTCAGTGATCTAAACAGCTAAATCTGCAATTCTGCATAAAATGACTTGATTCCAAAGATCTGGACTAGCTGTTGATTTATTTATAAATGTTTTTTTTTTTTGTGCTAAACTTGATCAGCCCGATTTGAGCTGCCTTCTTCTTTTAGCCATCTGTGCATTGCAGTTGTCAAATTCTGCTCAGTTTTGGAAGACGGTAAACTTCCAACGCTGCATTTTCAAGGAATGGCCAGACGTTAGGATGGCTTCAATCACGTAAGGAGGTCTGTAAATTAAACACAAATTGCTCTAAAGATACAAAGAGAATGTTTCCGAATGTTCTTGCATGATTTGGTCGAAACAAGTCCTTCCTCGACACCATTTTACATGGCCACTGTCGTTTCTCGGACTTCCCAAGACAACTGTGACGGTACGATGCATATAATGCTTGATTTTATTTAATATGAGGATCAATCTGACACCAAAGTGAAAGTTAAAACCTACAAATCTGACAGATCAGATCAGCGATGCCAGGGTTTCCTTTTTAACGGGTTTGAACCCGGATTTGATCCTTTTTTTGTTATTGTTAATTTTCAATATTGGAATAATTATACAACCTAGAACATGCAGTCAAGAATTTTAAGACTTATTCTTTGAACTAATATTGGTGTCTTTATACGGCACTTAATAATGCTGTATTGGATTGGGAATTTAAGCTTGTATGTATAATTCTGAGCCTGCTTGGATTACAAAAAAATCCCCAATACAGTTATTAATGTTTCTAAAAATTGCTAAAGTTGTTTGTTGAATAAAAAGAGCAGTTTAAAATAAACACGAAAAAGTCCCAAAAGTAACGACCAATTTGTTTCTGTGATAAGAACTGACCTTTTGTGAACTGTTAATTAGCATTGTGTGAATAAAGGGTAAGCATTAAAATATTAATCAAATAATTAGCAGAACATTCTAACTGCTTTTTGCTTTAAACAATAATTTTCAGTTGAATGTGTGATGTAGAGATTGCTATTGCAGTTAAATTTAATACATAAATAAGTCTAAAAGTATGAACCACAACTACAAGCTCTTCAATACTCTAGCTTTAACAAGGCAGTAATTAGACAGTGAAAAAACCTGCTAATGTACAAAATCTCCTAATCTAATTTGAAACACTGAGGACACACAAATTGACACTTATTTTAAACTTCCAAATGAGCAAAAATGTTCGTCTACTGTAGACCAAGGTTAAGGAAAGGTTAAGAAAGAGGAAAGAGAAGATCTTTGAGGCCCGTGGCATTCTCCTTTAGAAACCTGCGGAGAGTGAGAGTGATGACAGTGCCCACCTGACTCGGGAGGTTTCTTGTCTCCTACATGGACGATGGTGCTGCTGAAGCTACACTGAGACGTAACTGAGGCTACACTCTCTGCCTTCGAAGCCATGGTCAGGGGAGGCAGAGGAGGTGGTTCACTTACGAGGTTAACTGAACCACCTGAAGAGAGACCAGCGTTGAAGTTCAGATGCACAGAGACATTGAGATCCAGATTTGTTAGCAACTCAGGACATGAGACAAGCTCACATTTCTGTTTCAGACTGTAGATGTGGATAATTGCATGTATTCTGCTTCTAGTCACCATTAAGTAATAAGTGGAAGAGATGGGAGTTTGGTTACCTTTGTTGTTTCCGCTGGCGTCCGGAAGTTTATCGTCATCGGACGTGGACGAGGCGGTGCAGGAGGAGGAGCCGCACTTCCTTTTCACCGTGTTGGGAATGTTACAGCTCTCCAGATATCTGCGCAGGATGAAATCAGGATGAGTGACGGGAATTGCATACACAAAACAAGAGAGAGAAGAAGAAAGCTGTGTTGAGCCTGCACACAAACCTGATGATGCTGTCCAGACAGTTGATCTGTTGGTAGGAGTAACTGGTCGACGGCTCCTTCTGCAGAAGAGCTGCAGGTACCAAGGAGCTGGGAGGCTGAGTCATGTCCGCTATCAAGTCTCTGATTGGATCGCTGTTTATGGTTCTTAACCCTGCTGCACCTGGACAAACGTGAGAGAGGAACAGACACGTATGTTCCCCCTTCTCCATCGTCATCAACATTCTTGCGTCGTTCACCAGCCAGCTGTGCTTCTATGTTACCTGCGCTGGTGTTTCTTCTAGGTAGTGGACGGTTGCGGGACTCGATGAACATCTGCTGCCCGTTGGTCTTGACCATATGGACGTCCTTGCAGATTTGCTGGAACGTCATCTGAAAAAAACCACAAAAACTCAAACATGTAAACTTGAGTTAATAATAGTTGTTGGGATATAACAGTTTTATTGCCCGTGTTTGCTTTTAAAAACAACGGCATCTCAGACTCACAGGTTTGTGCAAAGCTGCGGCGGCGACGACTTCGTCCACGGCAGGGCCGTTGCTGTCGCTGGACGAGGCGGCCGAGGCACTGGGGTGCTGCTGGTGGGAATGGCGGGACCCCCGGGAGCCGCTGGACCCCAGCGAGCTGTAGCCCTGAGAGCTGCCGCTGTGGACCGGCTGGACAAGCAGTCGGTGGATCTGCTCGCTCAGCTGGACGATATCGGGCGTGGTGACTCGACTCTCACAGCCCATCGGCTGGGTGAACACGTCCTCGTTCAGTGGGCTCCTGTAAGCGAGGGAGGTAGAAGTGTGATACTCTGCTTTGTTCCAAAGGTAACACAAGTTTAGACCTTTATTTTTGTATTTTTTAAGTGCTTACGTTCTGACTTTGTGACGTCCGACAACAAACGCCACCTTCCTGCTCCAGGGGTTGACGAAAGAGGACCAGCTGGTGTCGATGGTGACGTATTCTCCACTGCGGGCGCACATCCGCAATGGAGTGTACTCGAACGGCTGGCCTGCAAACTGAAAGACTGAAAACGAACCGCGGGACAAGTTTAGATGGAGCATAAAACAAACGTGAGAGGCTGATTAGACACACTCACAAGAAAGCAAAGTATCGAAGCATCAGAAATGAGCCTTGGTATCATCGACAACTGTGTTCAGACTGCAGCTACAGTAGGTGAGGTGCTTTTATATGACCAAAGAAAACATTCAAAAAGGCTGTGATCAAGATCACAAAAACTAGCAGAACAGAAGAGACTCAAACAGCCTCACTTTTCTCATGAATGGCCACCATCATTGCTCTGTCCTCTGGGTGGATGTAGAGCAGGATGGGGGTTCCCACCATGTCCTGGGGCAGGTAGCCTAAAAGCGGTACTGCCCTGAAAGCACACAATCAGATCATGAGAATAAATAGTTTTTATTTTGAACAGTTGCCTGATATTTTGCAATAAAACCGTAGGAGTGCCCATCAATATCAACCTTAAAGCATTGAAAAAAAGAGCTAACCAGGAGAACAACTTTTTCTGTAAGTTTTGTTTTGCCTGATCGGGACATCCCCAGTGTATGGGTATATTAGTAAAACACATCAATGTTGGGGAAGTAAATAAGAAGTTAAACAGATAAAACTCAAATCTGCGACCGAATTGACTGAAAGCCTGGAGTCTAGTAGTTGATGTCACAATGCTTTTCGGGCTGAAAACACTGCCGGCATACAGCAGCACAACAGTGACCACAATGAGGTCACTGACCTCTCATCGACTTCCTGGAAGAGGCAGCTGGGAGTGTGACTGGTGGTGAAGATCCTCTTGTCTGGAGGGATACGGGGAGCTGAAAGGAACAGAGAGAAAACATGAATACCTTGCTCTCTCTGCATGACTACATGCAAAAGGCTCATTTCTACAGCACACATGCAGTCAGTTGCTAAGTGACACACAGCCTGTCCTCCATCTCCATCATTCTCCCGTCCACAACAGACATCAGGAGGACACGTAGACACTGTGTACCGAATCATTGAACGATTCGGTACACAGTGTCAAGCAAACACACAAAAGCAGTGTTTGCTTTGTGTTTACATAAACTTTGCACCTGCCTGAGTCCTAAAACCAGATTCCCTCATTTTGCTTTGACTATAAACTCTGTTTTGTCTTCCTCTGAATCCCTCCACCTACATGCGTTTATCATTATGTCTTATTAACACCATAATACAGACTTTTACCCTGTCATGTCAGGAGACAGCAAGTGAGAATGCAGGCGACTACACACCTTCGTATCCGGAGTGGACCCTCTCGGCGATGAGCAGGCAGCAGGGCTGCGGTTCTGCGGCGTCTGAATCTCTGAGGGTGAGCTGGTAGGGGGTCAGGCGGAACGGGTGGTAGCGCATCTCGCCCCCCTGCGCCCGGTCGGCGCTCATCCGGCAGAACATGGACTTCTCCTGGGTGCAGTCGACGGGAGGAGAAGCTGTGGGGAGGGCAGAGTCAGTCAGTACGGGACTACAATCCTGAGTTTGAGGATTTTTAGGGCTTGACATGAGCGAACCTGAGCCAATGCAGGAGGCCCACGACGGCAGGCGGCTGGGCGCCGTGCTGCTGTAGAAGGTGCTGACGTCCTGTGGGGCCAGGAGCTCCGAGAACATGATTCCCTGGAGACACTCGGGCTTGCAGCGCAGCAGGGCCGAACACTGAGGGGACACGTACACGACCTTCCCCGACAGGAACGACACGGCCATCGAGAATGTGTCCTGGAAAACAGAGAGCAGGAATTCAGCAAGAAAAACCAGTAGAGCAAATACAGAGAGCACCACAGGCGAGACTGAAAATATTCGAGGCCAAATGTTTTCCTCACACTCGATGCACAACAGAAATAAATAGGAGTATGAACTCACCGTGTTTTTCAGGGTGTATTCTGAAGTGATGTTGTCGAGCTCCTCTATTGTGAAGGCCGACAAGTCCAGACTGCAGCCATGACACTCCTCCACACTCCACTGGTGGTAGTACTCTTTGTTGGCTGGAATATAGAAGCATTTTCACTGTCAGATTAAGATCTGAAGACTGAGGCAATCAATGGAGGAGACTGAATCTCATGCCACAACCTTTAACAGCCCACAGCACCACAGATCCTCCATTGTACTTTACAGCAGGCATGAGGTGATTTTCCACATGTTCGTCATCCGTTTCATACCAGATCAAATCTCACTTTCATCTAACCTGAGCACATGGTCCCAGTTAAAGTCTCAGCGAAGTTTAACGAACTGCACATATTTATGCTTCGGACAGAAAATACCTTTTGCTGACATGCTTTTCAAAGTGCAGCAGACATTGAGTGTTTTTTGAGACTTTCTACACATATTAACCTGTAAATGTGGAAGCGGCTGTTGCTGAGCTTGCATTATGATCATCGTGACTATCATTTAAATGTTCCGGTCTTGCAAAACGAAGTCAACCCAACAAAAGCAGCTGCTCACCTCGGACCTGCCTGACACACTGCAGGGCGTATTTGAGCGCACTCAGGGTGCTGGAGTGGCCCTTGGCTTTGCGCTCAGAGGGAAGGCGGAGCTTCAGCTCCTTTATGGCCTTCATTAGTTCCTTCTGCGTCTGCAGCCTGGCTGACTGGTCACTGCTCCAGCCGGAGGTGGAGGGGGGGTCGTGCTCCGAGCTGTTGGACAGCAGGCTGTAGGCCAGAGAGCCGTTGGGAGGTGACAGACTGTGGAAGTTGGAGCTGGGTGATGAAGACAGATTTGGAAGATTAAATTTAGCAGCATTTCTTTTTTACAAAAAAATAAAGTGTCTTTTAAAGCGGTCATATAAGACATCTACACATTTAGTCATGCAACTACAGCAGCCTGAATAGAAATGCACACCACACTTTTAAGATTTTCTTCACAAAACTGTACAAATACACACATCCTTTTCCTTCCACTTTGGTCTATGCAAGAAAAAAAATCCTCTATTCTTTTGGTATTATTTTTTCTGAATGTGTGAGATCTTGTCTCGCAAGGCAGAAAGTTCTTCGTCGACAAGTTCGACGAAGGAAGGATGTGGATTTCTTGGAATTGACAGATAAGCACCAGTCAGGTTTCAAATGCTGATATCTCTTTAGAAACGGTTCTCACTTCTAAAAACAGGATCCTGAGGTTTCTATGTCACCTTGAAGAAGACAAATTTCAGTTTGAAATGTGGTGAAAAGCAATATTGTAAGGAAGTTTTAGAAGAATTTTTGAGAATTTAAATCATGTCATCTCACATGATGCAATCAGACGTGATTGTTTACTCAGCTGCTAAGCATGCTTTAATTAGATGTGCAGGAGATGGTTCGTGTTTTGGTGCAACTGCTTGCAAAAAGTAGGTAGGTTAGAGATGTCAGATAATTTCATCTGCAAAAGCAATTCATCATTTGAGCACAAAGCATTCATCCAGTAGGATTTGATCATTGTTCAAGTTATCAGGCTGTATTATCCATCCTAATCCACAGCTACAAAGGAAACACTTCTAGCAAAGTATGTGTTTATGTGTAAAGGGCTTGAAGGAAGGAAATATCAGAAGAGTCAGTTGTCCTACCTCTTGCTGCTGTCTGTGGTTTCCAGAATCATGCCGGAGTCCTTCCCATTGGACGAGCTGTGACTGTGGGAGCTGGGCGCCGACTGGTGTCCGCACGAGGCCCCTCCGTCCCTCGCCCTCCCGCCCTCACTTTCCCGCTCCCCTGAGTCATTCCCGCTGGAGACGCCATCCATGTCGTCCGAGTGCGGCCCTCTCTGGTCTCCGGAGAGACTCCCGGACCCTCCTCTGGAGGCGCCACCCTGTTCCTGGCCGCGGACATTGGAAAGGGAGCGGCCACAGGTGCTTTTCTGCTCATTTCCATCTAGTGACTTTGCCTCTCGGTCCTCGCTGCAGACCCCTGCCACTCGCCCCCGACCGCTGCTGCTGGGCACAGACGTGGAGCTGTCATAACTCATACTAGTGTAGAATGAAGTGGTACCGCTCAGCTGGAGCTACTCAAATTTAAGTGGGACTACTATTTAAACACAAGTGAACCATAGTTGTGAACTTAGAGAAAAACGACGGTTTAAAAAACAAAAAAAATGCTTTTCTTTGGTGTCTTCAAGCCCTCTTTAAGGGCAGAAAAGCTTGAAGTGTCACTCAACGCGGCGCAGACAACAGATGAATTTCTTGTTATGAAACAGCCCTGGCGTGGATCCTCAAACAGATGGGATGAGCGATGGAGTCAGAGTGGGAAGATAAAAAAAAAAACAGCTCTTGGTGAGAGCAAAAAAAAAAGAAGAACCACTTGCTGCACTCCTGTAGAGAGGCGAGTCGCTCCAAATGCTTAAAGGCCACCTGAAACAAAACAGACAGGGTAGGGAAAGTTTGAGAAAAAAAACCCCAAAACAGACAAAAAGCATCCCATAATATCGGCTCATCTCGTCCCCCCTCCAAGGTAAAACTCTAATATGGCCCTGAAAAGTGTGCTCTGGCTGCTTGTTAGAGAATGTGGGTGTTGCTTTGCTCTGCTCCAGCTGATGGGCTTTTTTGCACAGATTAGCCAGAAATAAATGTGCAGAAAGACAATAATCTTCAGCTCCTGGTGGCATGGTGCAACTGCATACGCACTCATGCCAAATTTAGCAAAAAAAAGTACACAAGGTCAGTCGTCACAGCACAGTCCCCTTTTGCCCTTTGGCCCAGAAGACGGTCAAATTAAACATTACGTCAAGAGCAGGAAATAATGCTGGATATCTGCGAGCTCTCTCGTTCATTAAGGCTTTAATTGGGGGTAGTGACTCTATATGCTCATAAATAGCTGCCACCTACGCAAGCAGGAGTCTGGTTCTATTTATTGGCCACTAGGTAATCCTATAAGAGTTACAGATGCAACCAAGAGACGACGCAGGCCGCCGCTAAGTCGTCAATCCTTTCAATTTTATACACCTCGCTGCTCCAAAAGAAGCTTCCAAAACGCCCCGCTGGCCGCTGACAGGTGTGCAGTGATGCTCCACTGCGGCGTTGGTGTGCAAAAACGCCCTTCCTTCTTTTCCCCTCCACTCCCAGAGTGGCGGCTCAGACAAAAAAGCTCTCTGCCCTGACGCAGAAACCAGATTATAAGAAGGTAACAGGTGTGGACAGCCAGTGACGACCGCAGCTCATAAATATCCTAAATCAAGGTGACTGAGTTTCATGAGTTCAGTAGTTCTCGGTGCGCTGGGCGGCCTTCATTAAATTGCTAATCAGCATTATGTTTAGTCAGATGGATGATACACGCTCTGCACATGGCACAGTGTGTGAGCCGTGGCCGGACTGGGCGGGAGGAGGAGAAATAAGCAGGACGGGTGAGATGCGAGTTGGCGTCCATGTACAGAAGAAGATTCACTAGTGAGGTGGTGGTGATGATAAAGTGCTAATGCTCATTTTCTGAGATTACAACTACAGGCTTGAATGCACATCACCCTTAAAACACCACCATTACATTGACACATGCTGCACATGTTAAAAGTGTCAGAATGGTCTAGTCAAAGTACAGGACATTTGACAAAAATGACCAAAACGACATTTAGGAAAGTGAAAAAGCATGGACGCTCTCTGGGGATGAAACAATTAATTGTGATTAATCGTGATGAATCGATTATTGAAATAATCGCCAGCTAACTTAGCAATTCGATCAATTGTTAACTGGAGTGTACAGACTCTAAAAAAGGACAGTTGCTGAAAGAACAGCACTGTAAAAGTAGTAATTAACCCAAAACTATACAATAAATATATTTTTTGTATTTTGCATTTAAGATTAAAAAAACTTCTTCTTTGTGTGTAAATATGTTTTCTCAACTCTTTATGTGGCTAAATTAGTTTTAGCTTCACCCAGTCTAGATTCTGTACAAAGAAAAAAAAAATCTAAATAAGCACCTTTTGCTGTTATTTTGCCAGTTATTAATTTAGTTAACCCAAAAAGTATTTTTAGTATTGTATAAAATAAGTTTAAATGGAAAATCTGCAGAATGTAAAAATTTTTTCCATTCAACAGATAATCCATTAATAAAATAAGTTTTATCTGCAGCCCTAGTGCTCTTCAAACGCTCTTTGCAGGAGTCGGTTCTGGGTGTAAATCAGGGAGCTGACATGCTAACGGTGACGCCTCCTCATTACAACATGATGTGTTTGATCTATAGGAGTGAAGCGCACACAAACACTGGGAGAAGTGTAAAACTATACACTGGTAACTCTGCGGGATGAGATCTAAATTTAAGTCCGCCCTCTCCTCTTCTGTGGAATCGGTCTCCGATTATGTAAGGTACCGTCTATGTTGGCGTGGGAAGGAGCATGGCATGATATAAATACTGCTTTGTGCTCCTGCAACACTGTTTTCTTCATAAAAAAGGTGGACACTTCAGCTAAGTACTGCACTTGAACTACATTGTTCAATGGGTTAATTGGGGAGACAAACCAGGTTCAGGTTTTCATTGTTCTTATATTACCTCCTTTCTGCATAATGTAAAACTACAAGTCATGAAGTATCAGCCCTGCTTGTGTTTACAGATGTGTACACTCTGAACTGATGAGCTTAACGGGATTTAAGGTAGTGAAGAAGTCAATTCCAAATTTCTTCTTGATTTTGTCCAACTCAAATCAGTTTGCATGTTTACATGAGCATGTTTTGGCTTCGAAATGAGACACAGCCATCTGTTTCCAAGGTAGCAGTCGCAAAAGACCTCATATACTTACCGGGTATGAGCCAGTTACTGGAATCGAGGTTAGCAAGCTTTTAAAAACAACTTAAATTTCCTGTCTGTTTGCACAGGTTTCCCCATGTTTCAGGAAAACATGCGATTAGGATACAGTAGAAGGGAGACGCAATGATGATATGATATCAATTCGAATTGAGTCACTTTTTCTGACCAGATCATTGCAAAACAGTTCTTGACAGCTCTAATATTACAAAACTCCATGAAGCAGGAATAATTGTTTATTCTCAATTATAAAATAAAAATAAAAAACTAACTAGACCTCAAATCAGTTCAAGTCTAGTCTTCATGTTGTAGAAATGTCATCAAACCCTTCACATGAATCTTCAATCAACAGAACAAAGCTATATAGCATCACTGGCAATGAAGGAGAACAACTCCTCCAGAAGTTGCCAAAGCTCTGCTCCAACAGTTGGCCAAAAAATCTGCTCCTCCCTCACAAACAAGATTATAAACAGACAAGGAAGCGACTATTGAGATGGTAGTTATAATGCAATAAACAGCAAACGGTCCGTGTATAATAAAGAGCCTCACCTTGAAGTTGCAAAACTCAAAGCATGAAGCCAGATGAAACTACTAGAGGTAGAACAGAACTTGAAAATAATGTGATCTTGACAGCTTATAATGCAAGTTTGAGCAACTCTGCTGTTAGCGAGAGACCAAGGACAAGCAGCTATATTTGGGTATGCACAGACTGGACCTGGAGGCTGCACTTTGAGTTGAAGCAACAACAAATCTGAGAAACAAAAACAGAATGTGCTGAGCTCCTTACATGACATTATTTGCTTGTTTTGTCAATCTTTACCCGGATGATTATTTGTCGCCTGACTGGTACAGCGAGTGACCAAGACGTAAAACAAAAAATTAATATATCCTCTCGTATTTACCATCTCTTAATGCTGCTTGTCCATCCCTCCCTTAAATTCCAACTACATCAATTATGAGTAAAGGCTGCCTTAATAGAGGTGCCCATTTCCCACACACCTTGATCTGCTTGGTGGCACAAATGAGCAGAAATACAAATTATTTTATTATAGATATTATAGATGAGATATGGACTGGTGGACAAGATTTTTATTTATTTTTTTATAACCAACAACTCCACAGTGCTGGTCAGCTGGCTGATAGAAGGCTGTTACACACCAATCAAAATAAATACACCCAAGGGTTGTTTAATTTGCATTTTCTCTGGGTGTATGACTAAAAAATAAACATTGCAATACCTGCACTAGTCAATGTGCTTTAGAAACAGTTTCTCCATTTTAAAAAAATAGATTGCATCATACATTTTTTCCATACCTTTATGTACAGTTATCATACTCGAGAATGTCACATAGTTATAGGAGCAAAGATCCGAGCATCAGCTGTTCGGATTTAAAACAATTTAAAACACAATAACTTTCACAGCCCAAGTTGCATTCACTGTTTGTATGCATCATGCAACAGTAAAATAAAGACCTAATCTCTTGGATTCTGTCATAGTCAATCAACAGCGGTTTATGAGCAATCAATGCAAGACACACAGCAGATAGTGCTTGTACCAAAATAATCACCTGATGTAAACCCCAGTGTAACGTGAGAATACTTCCCGCAGCAGATTACTCATTAACTGCAGAAAGATGCGGTCCGTGCGTGAACAAGTGTGAAACTCCAGAAAACAAACGCTCCCGTCTATGGATCCCAGCGGGCCACCAAAACCGCGCAACAGCAAAATATATAAGCAAATTAAAAAAAAAGAAGAGACGTCGCGATGCTATTTCGCTCCGCTCTGCGCAACTGACGCGCGCACCTCAGCAGCTGGATCCAAGCTACTCTGTCTTGTGTACACACACACACACCAGCACGTGTCCGCGGCGGTGTTTTCCGCGAGCCTCGCGGCCTGCTCATTGGTCGGTTGTCTTGACCAATGAGAGAGCGCGCTGTGCTGAGAAGGGATGAGGGAAGACAGCGTGCCAGACACCAGGCTCAGCTGCGACCAGAGGTTTGTGTGTGTGATCTGCAGCACACTGAACTGAATCTAGATCAGCGTTAAATGACACAAAACCCCACATCATGAGGGAAACTGAGATGATTGTTTTTGGAGGAATTAAATTGCTTTTTTTTTTTTGTTTGTTTTTTACTATATATTTTCAGATCACACACATTCTCTTCCAGATAATAATAATTAATCAACATTAAAGAGAGTCAGAAAAAGCTCTGACGCATAAAATGGGTTCAACAAGATCAACTCTTCTTTACTGTAACCATTTCTCAATTATTGTGGCTTGATTTAAAGGAAACTTGTATCAAGTAGGCTGCTTGGTTAACCGCCCACAAGTTGTAAAATGAGTGTCAGTGGGTGGCTGATGGCTCGTCTACCAGACCACATACAACAGCGTGTCATTATGCATCACGATATTCATCGACAGTGTCTGCACATTTCTCAGGCAAGTGGAAACTCTCCAGTCATCTCCTACACATGCGTATGCGACAAAATATGAATCTATAGTGAACAAGATCTTTACAAAAAGAAAGAACCCAAGATGAACAGAAAAGCGATGTGACAGTTCATTGCTGTAACCATGCCTGGTGTTGATAGTAAAATTACATCAGCACCAGGCATGGATCAGTGTGACATTTCCACAGTATGATAACCTTGGCTAAAATACCTCATTTAAAAGGACTTCAAAACTTTGATGACAAGACATTTTAATGGGTTAAAACTGCAGTGCTGCAACACATTGGACTCTACATGATGGCTGTTTTACTCGTGAGCAGCGGTATTTCTGGCCAAGTTGATGTTTCTTGAGAGCAGAGTGGAGAAGCTGGAGAGGGAGAGCGTTGCGTTACACCGATCTGTGGCGGTTCGCGCAGGACTGGTGGCCCTTCTGCTGCCGCCCCCAACCAACTAAAATGCAAGCAATGATCAGAATTTTTTCCCCAGCAGAAAGCAGATAACTTAGTCTTATAGCAGCAAGCAAGGGAAACCTACTCCACTGCACATGTATACAAGTAATAGCGAACTGACAACTTTATTTTCTAGATCTTGGGTGCCCTGCCCCTTTCCGACACTGCCCTGGGTATCTGCCCATATCAAGCACCACTACTGACTCCGATCACTCAGCACTTTCCTCTTCCAGTCCAGTCAAATGAGATTAAATGGTGTGAATGAAGAGTTTAAAGGTCTTCAAAAAGAGTTACGCTTTGTTCTTGTAATCGGTCTTTGCTTCATCAGCAAAACCTGAATAGGATTTGTAAACATTTAAACTCAAAATCCTATTACATTAAAAATACGCTTGAAAAAATAGCCAGCCTTTAAATCAAACCGTCTCTTATAAATCTTGCAACATCCAAAGTCTCTATTAAATACTGAGTTTCTCCTTCATTTAAGCTATTTTAAAGTTACCCAGCTCTCACATGACTACATGATCAAATAACTAGATCCAGAGTACATTTAATAACACTATCAGTTTATTAAGAAAAAGCTATTCTGGCAAGTCTGCCAGTAACACTCTGATCCGCATACACCGCATAAAATGAAGGAACTAAACAGGCCTAATGCACAACAAGAATGTTGACATCTTTGCAACGTAGATGTTATCCCAATGCTGGGTGTCACAGGTCAGGTCACACAAACATGACAAAAACTTAATCATCTTTGGCACATTAAAGAAAGATCGGTTTTCCTACTTTCTGGCAGCCCTCCATCTTTCTGAAAGCACACAACGCACACAAACCTTCCCTTATCAACTATCACTCTGTGTCTTTTCTTAGCATTGTTCACCAGGCAACAGAGATTTATTAGAAGATAGTTTAATTTCCCCAGTTAAAGGAGTAAGTACAGGCATCTTGCAGACCGACAAGACAAGAGAGATTCCTCACCCTGTGAAGACTCGGTGTGATTGGAACCTGATGAACCGTTTGAATGTAAAGAATCACTGCTCCACACTTGTCTAAATAGTTCAAAATGTAGAAAACGCCGCTTCTGCCAACGCCCTTACCACCCCACAGTGGGCTTGCTGGTTGGACTTGTTTACAAGCAAACTGGACGTGCCATCTTGAAACTGTGGGGCCACGATCACGTAGACAATGTTTTTAATCTCTTGCCTACAGAGGCATTTGCACATAAAAATAAAAACATTACAGGTGCATCTGTTCACCCTCAAGCCCTTCTCTCAAACATTCATGAGTTCTACAGACAATAAGTAGAAAAAAACACAATTAGTGCAAAGCTGGGTTTATAAAACTGCAAAAAGAGAAATTTATGGATGCTGCAGATGCAGCTTATTGATGATAGAGGAAATATACAGAAATGGCAGCAAAGAGCAACAGTCACAACAATATGAACAAGTCCAACAACCTGCAGACATCTCTAAGTACAAAAGAATCATCCCTACATTAGAGGCTCCCCTACACTTGGTCTAAATTATAAAAATGATGGCTATTGTCAGTGGTGTAATAAACCAGTTTAAAGCTGTAATTGCATGGGTTAGCTGGTCTAATTATTTATTTAAAGTTCTAATGTTTTCCCAAAATTTTCCAAACTAAATTTCTCAAATGTTCACTCCACTTTCTGTACACGCAGCATTTGATTGACCTCTAAGAAAGAAAGTACCTGAGACGAGTCATTTGTCTGTTTGAATATCTGAATGCCCGTCATTGATAGGCAGCCACAACAATCGACAAAACATATCTTAGTTAGCATGGATCTGACACATAGGCGATATTTTACATGCCTGCTACTTCATAGCAGCAATGTATCCATAAATCAAAAGAGGAAAAACCAAAACAGTACACAAAAACAAGAAGAAGCGGTACTATATTCTAAGCCTAACTGCTACGTTATTAACACTGGTTAGTTGGCAGGAGTTCGAAGCACTGGTATCTTCTGAATCGGTATGTATAATAGTGGAAACCATATGCGTAAACTGGCCCTTTATTGGAATGCGTGTAGAACTATGAAGATATTTCACAGCTACCTATAGCATTGAGTTGTTTGTCAGCAGCTTAGAGCTATGACAGCTAGCATGCTAACAAAAAAACAACGGTTAAAGTAAACTAATGAAATCCCAAGCAAGCTTACCTTATCGCTGGTCAAAAGTAGCCACAGTTGATATGATATATCCCCTTAAACGAGACAAACTTCTTCCAAGGAAAAACAGAAACCCAGTCAATACCGAGTAAATTCGCTTTGTCGCCCTTGTGTGCGCTCTGCATACATTTCTGAGCTCTCCGCGAATGTATCTTACACGCACGGATACACGTGTGGCAGTTCATGCCTTGGCAAGTGATGTCGAAACAGCAGCACTGATTGGTCAGGAGGATACTGTAGCCCCGCCCAAAACATACCCCTCTACTTTTTGATTGGTCTTGATGGGCGGGGCTAACGGCACGAGGCTCCGTAGTCACGTTGCTCAGTGTCTGGAACTGCAGTCCATTTCCAAACAACAGTGGAAACACGAGAGGACAGACCTCCCACCTAAGGAAGACTTTACCGTAATACTAATCAAAGGCTGAAACAGAAATATGAAGAAGAATATTTTCTTCTTCATATTACATAGTAACATAGTAACAACAGCAATATTACTACTATTACTACTACTACTAAAAATAATAATAATAAGAAGAATAAGAACAATAATAATACACACTATTTACATAAAGTAATTACTGCTTTATGTATTTATTATGTTAGAATCTTAAGT
This sequence comes from Phalloptychus januarius, assembly GCA_902982915.1. Lineage (NCBI taxonomy): Eukaryota > Metazoa > Chordata > Actinopteri > Cyprinodontiformes > Poeciliidae > Phalloptychus > Phalloptychus januarius. Next base: position 8,764,787 of record CADWAE010000462.1, read on the forward strand.
ATATTATTATTGTTGTTGTTGTTGCTGCTGTTGTTGTTATTGTTATTGTTATTATTATTATAAAAATAGATGTCAAGAAAAAGAACAACATTGATTTAAATGTTATCTGAATAAAGTTCAATCTGCATGGAAAACATTTGAAAAAATGAACTGCACATATTGTATAATCTAGTCATTGGCTATACAGTCCATGTATCACAAGATGCATTTAAAGCTGTTCTTTTTATTTTAGTCAGCTGGAAAACTTTGGACAATGTTGTTTATTTATTTAGATGGCAATATTTTGAATATTTTGCTTTTATTCTTCATAGAAATATAATTCTTCTTAGGTTAGTAAAATGTTTATTGGAAATGAAATATAAAAGGTGGTTAGGCTTTTTATTGTTATTATTATTGATAATTATTGAAAAAATTCATATCAAACCTAGATCTTTTTATTCTGTTTTATATTTTAGCCTTAGTGTGTAATAATTTACTCTTTAACCATTTATTCCTATTAAAAATATTAAATTTTACATTTTGAATCTTATCCAGCCAAAAAAATCAACAGTTTATTTCAATATTTTATTTTCAACTATTTTACATCACTGAATGGAAGAATGATTGCAATCTCGCTGCAGACTAGTAATCCTACCATCACAACTGAGAACCACGAAGCGCTAATTACGATGCGGCTTTGCTTCGTTATTACGGCTGCGCCAAAGCTCCTGCATGCACATCTCAACGTGCTCCCTTCATGACATCATTTGGCTCCCGCCCCTTACACGCCCTCATTCACCCCATACACTTGGCCAATGGGAGGTTACTGAGACGCTGTAAACAGAGCAGATGTAGGGCACTGAAAATGACCATAAAAAAAAGAAAAGAAAAAACATTCTCTTGTGCATAAACATTCAGTTTTTTTGTGACTCTTTGAATAGATATGTGTAAGAATTAATGAGTACTTTACCTATGATATTTACAATTGACCTCTGGCACGGTAAAAACTTGTGTCAGGTTTCAAACGTTTTCCACTGAGGAGAAATGCCTTGCTTTCATTTGGCAAGTGGAAGTTTGCACGTAGCTTCTTCCAGGTGACAGAAATGTTTTAAAGAATTGCGATTCTAGGTTCATAGAAAAAATGGCTAATTTCTTTTTTCCTTAGACATTTTTGTGTTCTGTTTGATGTAAACATGAGGTCATGGGTTATATTTTTGGACAACCCATGACCTGCAACTGAAACTGGAAAGTGCATTTTTCTCCAGGATGGCTTGATATCTTGCCAAAAATCAAGGTTTCCCGAACCAAAACAAAACATAGGAAACCCTCCATGTTTCTGAAATGCCATGGTGTTCTTCTCTTTGAAAGCGCCATTTTTTTTTTCTAGAGCTTATGTGTCTTCATTGCTAATTACCTTGAGTTTTATCTCATCGGTCCAAAGAATGTTCTCCGGAAGCTGTTGGGGAGTATCAACATTAGTGACTTTATCTTGTGTGTTTTTCTAACAGTTGTAGAGCTCAGGGTGTTCTTCCAGAGAGCCGATCAACCTGAAGTCGCTTTTCCTCTTGAGTGCACATGGTGGGAAGGTATCTGCAGTAAACGATGCAGCTTGCAATATGATTACAATGAAATAATTATCATTGTCCTTTGGAGTACAGATAATGCCAGAATATTTTAGCGTCTGCCTGCGAAATATCCACCAAATCACATATAGTTTACTCTGCTACAATCAAAGGCATGCAGATATGCATGGACAATTGCTTTTAAATAAAACCCATTTTCAGGGGAAATGATGCATTGTTTTAATGAGCTGCAAGTTCCAACAATAGAATGACAGCTGTTCAAATGAGAGTTGCAGAAAATGTGCACCAATAGAGGGCAGCATTGCAACATATTTTATCCACCTGATGCAAAACACTTATTTTGAATTAAATATTAAATTGGAAACAGCAACTAAAATGCTATGTTTAACTGAGAACTTTGATTCTCTGTCAAATCATAAGACAGAACAAAATGTTAGTTTTGGCCCCTAGAATTTTCTGTGTTTTGCAGGTTCACATCAAGATATCTGGTGTGTGACTGAGTTAGACTTGCTGCCCCATCAAAAAGAACAAACAGAGAGCTTGCTACACATATAAAGTCACAAATGTAAGTAATGTCTCTGTAAAAGTTTATGTTCTGGAACAATACATGGATTTATTTAGTATGTTTTCATTTCCAATTTGTCTAAACTAGCAGGAAAAAAACAGCAAAATTGGTGTTGTAGTTGTTTGACAAAATCTTGTTATTATAAAGTCTATCTTGGTGTTTTTTTCATGTAATGTGGTTGTTATCATAGTTGACCTTCATTTAAAATCCTAAAATCCAGGAAAACTGATTGTCCAAAGTTCTGTTGAAACAAAGAAGAGGTGCCTGTTTATTTCTGTGTAAGCACGCTGATGTAGGCAGGTTCTATCTTTCAGTTTCTGCTTGGAGTTTAATGATGTTGAGCCTGACAGATAACAAGCACTTTTGATTGACTTTGCTAAAGGTCAGTTGCTAAGCAGGGAGAAAGAAAAGACAACAGGTGCTCATTGGGGTGAGGCCACTTTTGGCAGCAGGACGGCTTCAGTGAGCAAAATTCATCTGTGACCTTAGTGCAAGTTGAATGAAGCACCAGCAGGACGTGTTTTTGATCAATCCCCGCTTTCTGGGCTGTTGCTCTGTGCATTTTTAAATTCAAAGCCACGTAAACACAATGCACTGTTGTTTAAATCGTGTCGGTGACTCAACATTTACAAGTTATTTCATCCACACCCTCAAACGTTTAAAGCAACAGCAGAAAGAAACAGCGGCACAGTATTTGAGTTGCTATGTTTTCTTGCCTCCCGAGTGACTCATGCTGGTTCAGCTGCGAGGCTGTTTGTTCCCCTGCCTGCACACAAACACAAACAAGAACAGGATGATGTGCTGTGTTTGCTTGCTCACTCACTAACTGTGTATTTCCCAACATGATTATTGATGTACCTTCAGTGAGAATTTGCAAAAAAAAAAAAAAAAAAAAAGTAAAAATATATTCAGATTTTTACTGTGGCATGATGTGACAAAGGAAAATACTGTAAAACCATCCTGGGGTCTAAATACGATGTGACAGATAGACCCATTTCTCTAGCCATTCTTTAAAATGGTAAGAACATGTCCAACTTTATATTTATAATTTACATAAAACTATTTTGTGTTTTTATATAAAAAAAGGCCCCATGTTTACTTTCAACTAGCTGATTTTGACCTATGTGGTGCCAAATGTTTGGACATCCGCTGCGATAGAACATCCAATTCAACTAATGTCATTATGTTTTAAGTAAAGAAATATCTAAATTCTCTTTGTGTAAAGCAATGGCTGAAGCGATCCTGTGAAATACTAATAGTGTTTTCTGAATGTTATATAAGCTGCATGAAGAAATTTCATGGTTTTCATGGTTCATTACCTAAATTTGAGGTGTTGGTGGCATTAATTTGTCATTTTTAGCTTCAAGCATTGTGTTTGATTTTGCCTTTTGTCGTAGCACCAAAGTAAAATTTTATGGGACAAATGTTACATATTGCTCTCTTCTTATTTTTGTATCATCTTTTAAATATCTTTAAAATATAGACAATGTTATCCAGGAACAGTCATACCAAAGAATTGTTGTAACAAGTAAGCACACACACAGTTGAAAGATGGCTCACTCTTTATGTTGCTTTTGCAACATTTGACATTTTTACTGCAACACATTAACCACCACATTTTGAAACATGGTTTTAGTTTACAGTTTCCTGTTACTCTAATAATACAATACTTTTGCGTTACCTCGTAATTCCTTTTGCATTCCTGAGCAATAAGATTTGCATGGGAATTAAATACTTTTGAGTTAATTTGCAATCAGTTTTGCGTTCTCTCGCAAATATGTACTAGTAATACAAATGTACCATACACTTATATAGAAAATGCAAAAGCAAAACAGGAAATTTCCACCCTTCTCTAAGACATAAACAGAAGATTTCAATAAGAAAAAAGAAACAAAAAATATATCCAAGCTATTTGGACTATTTTTTACTGAATGTTTAGACACCTATGAGGCTCTTTTAAGGTACACATATGTGCAATTTCAAATTGTAATTTGCTATCACTGTGACTGCACACAAAATAAGCGGGGTGTATTTGCACATTTACTGCAAGGGAATGCAAAGGAAAAAAAAAAATCCCACATGTCCCTTAGGGGGCTCCGTAGGCTCCGTACGAGTCTGAGTATTCGGACTCGACAAAAGCCGCCATTTTTCTCGCTTTGAAACAAAACGAAAACCGAGTGGCGGGGGCGAACCCTCTCGCTCTGCTCACTGTGTGCTGCTCTCTTTTGGAGGCGGTTCGAGTTTAAACAGGGCGTATCCTCTCGGTGCCGAGCAGGAAACATGTTGGTGTGGGGAAGCGTTCCCTCCTTTGGTTGAGTTTGTCCAGAGTTTGGTTCCGAGAAGACACCCAACCGTCGCATCCCCACCAGCCTAACGGCCAGCCTCGGTCTTTTAATGGCTAATTCTATCACAAGTAAGTTTACGCTCTTTTCCGGTTTCGTGTGTGGATGAAACTCGGTCTAATTCTGGCACGGACAGTGATATTTCCCTCAAACGTCTTTAAAACACTTTTGTTGTACTATCGCGTCTTTATGTTGACGTTACAGCATATTTTGCTAGAAAAACCGGCGTGTAGTAAAGTTGCTCGAGTGTCGGTTTCACTTGTATGATGAGGAATCCAGAGCATCTGACTTTCACTGATGATTGAAAATGTCTAGACATTGTTCAGACAGTTATACCTCAAAATAAAACACATTTTAGATAAGTCACCGTAACATTTTCTGCTGTTAATACGGCATTTAAATAATAACATTAGTTCTAACTCTTACTGTAACGTTAGCGCATTTGCAACGATACTCCACTGGTAAAGTAGTTATTTCCCTCTCATTATACGCTATATGATCCTCTTTTGGAAAAAAACTGCAAAATTATTGACTCCAAAGTAATTATTTTGTAGTTTGGAGCTGTTTAGTTGATAGAAAAGCTGTTCATGCTCAGTTTTTGGCAGCTGTATTGTCATTCATGCATTAAGCAAATATGCCAAACAATAACATGAAGATTTCCATTTGAGTCCCTGCTGGTTTTTGTAATCCTGTAGGATTGTAACTGAATATCTCTGTTCTGCAGTGTGCTTTCTGGAGTCCATTTTATCCCCCTTTTAACACTTTATTGTCCAAGAAAGGCTGGTAAAGCTTGTGGGTCCAACTAAAGATGCACAAAACGCCTTAAATAGACTAATTTATTTTATTGTACAGGCCTAATTGGACCAAGAAAATTTAAGAATTCAAGAAAAATAATTTTTTAGTACTTTTATTGACTTGGACTACAAATCCCAAATGAACTAACTTAATTATTTCCATCTAAAATGAAGATTTTTTTAAATTCATACTTAACTTTTTAAGATTAGTAGTTACAACTTTTAAACTTGGCCATAGACGCTAAACTTCATATAGATTATTGCAAGCGTCATAATGACGGATGAGGAAGAGTACTGATCAGGAAATGTGAATGCAGCAGTATTTGTAAAACATGTCACAATTGCATGGTTTCTCAATATGGTTCTTTACTCACAAACACAAATTTTGTTTGCGTGAGAAACAAAAACAGACAGAGAATGAATCAGACAATTTCCTAGAATATCTACCCATAAGACTTAAAGCCAGGATTATTCTTAAAATATTTTAAACCCTTCTAACAAGACGCAAAAAATTCCCCCGTGTATTGTTGTGGGCGAGGACTATGCTATATACTTTTTTTTAATCAGGTCAAGATTTTGTTGCAGTAACTATAACTTTTGCAATTTCCTGAATGTTGGGACACAAGAAACCACATTAGGATGGAAATCTTTTATCCCATTCCAATGCTGACCTTGATGTGTGTATGGTTACGGTCTTTATTCTACCTCCAGTTTATGCATATCTTATATTTTATGGAGACCTTCAGTGAGCTCAACCTCATTTTTCTGAATCAATTTGTATAAATTACATTATCTGAGGTAAAATGAAAATGGAGCTTAAAAGAGAGGAACACATAGAGACTGAAAAGACTTGAAACATCTCACCAATGTGGCAATGGTGCTCATCATGTGTTAGACTGGCCCGGTCAAAGTTCAGACCTAAATCCGATTAGTAGATGGTAGGATTTTAAAAATGTATATTTAGGTGCTTTCCATCCGGTCTTCTGGATGAACTTGAGCTGTTTTGTGAAGAAGAATATGTAGACATGTAATGGAGACATTTCCCAAAAGACCAACAGCTGGGAAAAATGAGCATTTCGGAGCCTCTGTATTTGTCCATCAACTCTGACCAGCTTGACAAGCATTCTCACACAGAAGGATGCCACCAACACTATTCTCGCCGTGCGGATGGTGTGTCTGGGGTACAGTGTCAGCTTTCCACCGCATAAAGTGTTTTTAAACATTTTAAAACAATAATTTTCCCTTTTAACTTCACAATTAGACACTAGTTTGTTTCAGTCCATCACATAAAAGCCTTAATAAAACACTCCAAGGTTTGTGGCTGTAACATCTGAAACCGTTTAAGAGATGTAAGTACATTTAGAAGGCTCTTTAAATGGCTATAAAGTGGGAGTGATGGATTTTTAATGCTTGATGCTGAACAGTTTATTCTCTTTTACTGAAGGATTAGTAAATGCAGCCACATTACTGAATAAAGCACAGAGGTTAATGTCTCCCTTTTACTATACAATCTCAGGTTGCTTGGTAAATATTTTACAAAAGAAATGTGATCTTCTCTGGCCATGGCTGTTATGAAACATGCAGCCTGCAAGATTGAGACATTTTTTTTTCTGTCATAAGTATTTCTACTGACATCAACTTTAAAGTACTCCAGTTGAAAAAGGATTTCCAGTATTTTCTTGATTTATACATGGCTTGTTTCAACCTGCTGACATGTAGAGAAAAAAACCCAATTATTTTCGGTAATTTTTTGCAGAGAAACTTCTTTTGGCGAATGTCTGGAGAGATTGACTTCAGTATTTTCTTCCATCATTAAGAGTGAAGTTGTTGGACCAAGTTGAACAGTTTTGTGTATTTAATAAGCAACCAGGGAAATAAAATGTTATCAGTATTTACTTTGTCAGACATTATAAAAGGATTATTGGTTGACTCTGATCACTGGCTGACGTTTTTTGCATTAGTATTAGTCATTAACAGCTGATGAAAGAAGTTTCTTTTTTTTTAAATTTCATAAGTTTTAAATTCTGAAACCTCATGACGAATGCAGAACTAAATGTGATGAGATGATGAGACCACCTTCTTATTAGTCTTTTAAGGAGTCCCGTTAAAGGAGAATATTTGATTTGTGTGGCTGGACATAACATTCTGGAAAGCAGAAAAATGAGTCAAATTAAATGGTGTAAAGGTAGCTTTATTTATATGGCACATGTTCAACAACAAGGCAATACAAAGTGCTTCACAGGAATTAAAAGTTAATGAAAACAAAATAACAAACCAAAGGAAAGAGCAAAAATAATCTAACGTTGATCTAAAGTATGTAATCTAGGTGCTCATGTTCAGAGTTGCTAATATCCTCTGGTCTAATTCCATTTCTGGGTTGGGAGAACAGGAGTCTGAAAAGTAGTCTACCAATGTTGATCCAAAAGTGACCTCTGGGCTTCTGGTCTCTGCATCTTAAATAGTGGGCACTCTACAGTTTCTGAAAAAATAAGCTAAAGAGTGACTAATCTAATTCTTTTTCTGGGTTAAAACTGAGTACTCCACAGTTTCTAAATAATGATAGTAACCTAAAGCTGAATCCAAAGTAAATAAATTCTAAGTTCTAATTCCTGTTCTGGGTTGCTAAATAAGTGTAAGTACGTATCCTCTGGGCTGCTAGATAAGTATAAGTATTCCCTGGACTTTCTAAATATGCTCTAAATTTGTAAAAGTAATGAGTTGTAATGAGAACAAGTAATGAGTGTAATCTAAAAATTAATCTAAGAAGTTTAATCTAATTAGTGAGTACTCTACAGTTTCTAAAATATGAGCAAAAGAGTGACTAATAAATAAGAGTTTCTGGATTCCAAGTTTATTCTAATTCCTTTTCTGGGTTAAAAGTGATTACTCCACAGTTTATAATAAAATAAAAAGAGGAAATGACACATTAGGGAACATGACAACATTCAAACAAGACAAAGACACGAGTGAAGGCAGTGACATCACAGCGCCATGAAACCACGTTGCTCAGTCTCCCGGCAGAAGTCCAATAAGATGTTGTTATCAAGGCATGGCCTTGGGAGCGCTCAGCTCCACAGCTGCATGGATAACAGGAAGGGTTGAGCTGGGAAGGAGCATTATGTTTACATATCTTCAAGGAAATTGGAAATATGCAGCCATTCCAAGGCAACGCGAGGAAAGCCAATTCAGATACAGAATGTCTTATCGGATAGATTATCAATTTCAATCTTCCCTGAAAGTCTCTGATAGATCCCAGTTCCCAGTTATCCCAATTAGTGTGGCCGTTCCACTGAACCAAAACCAGCAACTTCTCCAAGATCGATTCCATCCGGTTAGCAGGTTTTAGAGTCCTAAGCTGGGATATGAGTCTCAGCAAGACTCGCATCCAACTTGTGTCTCTGTCCACACCAACAGTCTGACTGTTCGCTAGGTCGGCCAAGTCGGTCACAAATTTGTCGGCTAGCCAGGTATCCTCCAAACAACAGAAATCCTGTTATCATGAATAAATCCAGGGTGAATCCTGCCGGACGTGTCCCCGCAGGACAAAAAGGCTCTCATGTGCCCAGTCTCCTCGTCAAGAAAATTTAATCAATTGCATTGAGAGCTCGGTTGACCAGATTGTTGTCCATGATTTGTAGATTTGTAGATTTTTAGGATGTGCAAAGAAAGGCTCCAAACATATAGAAAAATACAGGTCAAAAGCAAGGCAGGGTGGGAGCAGAGGAAAAAAGCGTCCGCCTTCACCAAGAGCAAGAGAAATAGTCTGAAAAGTCCTAAAGTTGGACATCCTTTAATTTACAATGTTGGTATGTAGGTTTAGCTTAATATTCTATGACTCTCGGTTTATTTTGGCTTGTCATTAAGTCCTCTGTAAATACCCCTCTCATCCAGTGTCTCTTGTCTGTTATTATGGTTTTATTGCTCTAACTGAGCTGTGATTGTTGGGCACTTTAAGGGTCGTGCCTGAACAGCCTGCGTACTGCAAGCTACTCATTTCTTCACAAAAGCACATGGAGACATTTGGTCACAAGACGGTCAGTGAGCAGACAATGTTCAGTCTGTTCAGTCTGATGCAGCAGGAGACTGGGACAATGGAAGAGGCCACATGAGTGGGTAGTGGGGACAGTATACTATCTAAATGTTGCGCTCTGGCGCATCTCAAATTAAATGCAGAGTCAGGAATTATTGATTGATATTAGTCAGATTGAATTGTGAGTGTCAATCTAGTCTTTTTTTACTATGCCATCCATTCACTAATGATGTGGACAGGAAAGCAGACAAAAGCCCTCTTGTGTGTTTTTGCTGGTTTTGCTCATGTGACTCGTATGCATTAGGAGCCACAGCGATGTTCACCGCTGGCTGACTGTAGATTACGGACTACACTGTGGTTACTGAACATATGAGCCAAAATATTCATCCTAATTTGTGGAAGTTCATTTACCACCATTTTGATTTGTTTGAATTTGTCTTTGCTTAACTGTAATGTGGCAAGTTAGGACAGAGATAATCTGAACATGCCAAATGAAGGAAGCAGACAATTTAAAGGTGTTCTGCTTGGGCCTTGAGGCCATGATCGTAATTAGGGGTGCACCGATTGATTGACCCCATTTTACATAATCAGCCGATACCTGTGGAACTGATCTTATCCTTAAATCTTATCTACCTCATTAAAGATCTGAATATTAGCCACTGTCTCCCTTTGCGAGAGGACTGGCTGATAGATGTGCCTACTGTGCAATGTAGAGCGCTGCCTAATGAACAATTAAATTAAATTGGTATTTTTTTCACAGTCATCGTTCAATGTTTTTCAATAAAATTGGAACATTGAAGTGGAGAGGGAAAGAAGCTTCACTAAAAAACTTAAGAGTTTCTTACTCTATCACATACAGTTGAATCAAATGTTTAGCTTATTGTCTTATGGAAAGCTGAATGTCAGAATAATGAGAATAATCCTTCATCTGTAAACTTGAAGAGCTTACATACACTAAGATTGCTATCCCTTTAAACCTCAGACATGCTGCTGCCTTGTATGACATCATGCTTATTCCTGTAGACTCCTGGTGGAGCATAGGGCTGCGTACGACATCATGGACACGTCCAAATATATCAACAGAAGATATCAGAAATATGCCAAAATAACAAGACGTCAGCTAGGAAGCTGAAGGTTTGGCACAAGTAGGTCTTCTAAATGTACAATGGCCCTAAGCATCCAGCCAAATCAGTTACATGATGGCCTCTAGACTAGGATGGCTATCATGAAGCCCTGATCTCAACCCTGTAGACAATTTGTGACAGAACGCTTGATCCTTGCAAATTAAAATCATTTCTACATTTGCTAAGAATTTACCGAAAGTAAGAAAAAGAAATCCTTCCTTAACTCTGATATTCAGCAAATAGAAATAGTTCTGGTAATCCTAACTGACCTAAATAACACATTTTAGTCTGATAAAATGTCTGACGGGGAGTGGGAAAAGCTTGTCTTTTTATATAGTGTGTTTAAACATGTGGTTTCAACTGTATAAACATTCCTGCTTCATATAAACTGGATTTGAGAGCATAGGTCTGGTCTTTCACTCTCAGTAGTTAAAGGTTTGGAGAATTGAATGATTAAAAAAAAAAAAGCGTTTTTTTTTCCCCCCCTCAAATCTGAGTTTATAGGTAAAATCTCTGCCAGATCTGTTGAATTCATATCTTTCTTGCTGCTAGCTTTGTCTTGTAATTCTCTGTTTTAAAATCCCCCCATTATTTCCTCCCTCCTCTGCTTTTCCACAGCGAACGACACAAGTACTGGTGGAGATGTTGAACGAGCTGGCTCAAACTATTTAGCTTTTGCCTTAGTGCTGGCTTTCTTCTTTGTGGGCCTTACCGGAGTGGTGGTCTGCCACGTGCTGAAGAAGAGGGGCTACCGGTTCACCACCGCCCAGGGTGATGAGGATTATGACGACGTGTTTGTGGACATTGAAGAGAAGCCTGAACGACGAGGTAAGAGAGAAGTTTATATTTACATGATTTACGCGCACAGCCCGTTTTGCTACGAAAACCAAACTGAACAAATTTTTGCCACATAAATTACCTTGGCATCCCTTGTCAAATTGCTGCATCATTGTGGTTTGTACCGCAACAGGTTGAGTTACATTCCCTATGATGCCTTTACAGTGAAAACCAGTTTGACATTTACGTTATTGGTAACCCAACACACTGATTAACAATAATGGTTGAGGATCAAATCTGTAGGCGGCTGCAGGAAAAAACCTTCTACAATCCTCATCAGCTGAGGAGGTAAAAACATTGTTCATTTGTTTTGAACTGTGGGGCAGATGGACAGCAAAGCTGAAAGGATAAAGATGCCGATGAGCCTTGATGCTTCGTGGTGTGGTAGCACAACAGCCGACACTGATTTTTTTCTAGAAGCTTAAAAAAACCCACCTTGTATCTGTCAGAGTAAATATAGTAAGCAACATACTACTTTCTGCTAGAGTCTAAAATTTTCTTGATTACTGACAACCTCTTCTGTCTGCATACTAGTAGGGATGGGACACAGTGTCACGCCATGCCATTTTGAACTTTATTTAAACAGTGGCAAAAAGACAGACAGTCGGAAGATCAAACGGAACAGGCCTGGAAGGTAAACACAGAAGAAGAGATGCACCAATTTCTGTAGCCAATCAGATGCATTTTCTTAAACTTAAGTTCAGCCAAAATCAATTGGCCAAAAATCCTTTTAAATGTGAAGTGTGAGCATCAGTGTTGACAGGTGTGGATGTTTAAACCCTTTCCTGATGAGCCTTGGATGCAAGTTAGTGGGTCCATGAGGACACCAGCATCGTTGTGTAGCGTGAAGCAAAAAGCCAAACCAAACCAATTGACAAAGTGGACCAAGCCAAGATTCAGAACGGAAAGCCCAGTTAAATGTGCAATGTGGGTTAAGTTAGAACAACTCAGAGATCTTAGTAGCAAGTGGGTTTTAATACAACCAGGAGCTTTAGCGCCAGGTTTTTACCGTTAGAGCCTTAAAGACCTGGAGCCACCAGACGCCTGGCCACTCCCACTACACATGAACAGACAAACTGCATGTTCTCACATGAAAACTGGAAAAGAAAGTCAAGATGGGAGGGAGTACAGAAACTTGACATGTTACTCTGTAGCTGCTCCGAGTCTGCCAGACCTCTTCCTGTCAGAACACTCTTAAGTGCTGGAGAGTCAAAATCTCACATGATGACAGGACAACCACTTCAATCTGGCTCGATTTCAAGTTGCAGGTTTTACAAGTCAAGGTTTCTACAATAAATCCATTGATAAGATCCCAGAAAATTTAATTTGTTTTATAAAATTTTTTTCAAATGTCTTCCACTTGCAGACTGCTTTCCGACTAACTAAAAGAATAATTTCCGATTCTTTTGAGATGCATTTAAATCACTTGCCAGACTCCTACGCTGCTAAAATCTTAAGGTCTTGGACTGATCTCTGGATCTCACCGTGGTGTTGGCTCTCACTTTAAGAGTCAAGAGCCTACAGGGCAACCCTCCTTTAAAATTGCTGAGTAATCATGTTAAAAGTACGCTTGATGGGAAACACTACTGTGGGATTTAAATTTTTAGGTAGGAATAAATCTGTATGTCTTAATTTAGTCTTCTTCAAAAGTTAAAATTTATGTTTTGCAAAAAATATCTGATCTCTTTTTTTCAGTTGTCTCTTATTTATAATAGATTTTTTTTCAGTATTAGTAAAATTGCTATGAAATCTCAACATGTCTAAATAAATTAGAAAAGGTTGGAATGTATTTTTGGTTTTATAAATTTTTTTCAGTGATGTGTTTAACCACTTCAGTTTAAAATACAAGACATTAAACTTCTTTAACTTCAAGAAATAAAGCTTGATAATTATTATATTGAACTTGTGACATGTAGTTTATCAATAGGCGCCTCTTATTAGCCGTTTTTCATTATTTTGTCTTGTGCATTATTTTTTTATTTCTTACTGCCATATATAAAATGCCCATTAAGCCAAAACCTATTGATCAATATGCGCATTATTTGTTAATTTTCTATTATTACTTCTGACACAGTGCTGGAACAGTCGTAGTCATATTCAATGTTGTTTTTTTTGCAAAGCATTCTTATTAAGCAATAAGAAGCATTTTAACCAGGGTTATTCCTTTTAACCTTCTTTACAAACTGGATATTATCTTAGCTGCTATGTTTTTTTTTTCTTCCCCACTTTTCACACTGCATCTGCACACAATTTGTAAGTTGTGTGCTGAGTAAGTTATAAAAGTACTCAGTGCGGAGTGTGTTTTCTGCTTCTTTTCTTTTTTTTAAGCCTTAGTTTCCAAACGAGTCATAGTGGTGGAGGCAAGCAGGGTCTGAAGCAACAAGGGAGCTGGATGTTCTGGCCTTTTCTCAATTACTCTCAAGCTTCAATTACATTTGTGAAACTGACACAAGTTAGAGGTTCCACATGAAGATCATAATGAGAGTTTATGTCAAATGTGAAGCCTGGAGGGGTGGTGAATTAGTTGCAAAGCTCTGTCGTGAACTGCTAGTGAAGGGACTTTTTTTTAGCTGTGAACACTCTGTCTAAATTTAGTCTTTCTCCTCTGTTGGAGGTAAAACAAAAAAAGGTGTTCCTTTACGGTACGGACGTAAGCAGGAAGAGTGTCTGCAATTGCATTACTCATACTCCGACTCCCCCGTGGGAGTGTTCAGTGAGATAGAGGGAGGGGGAAAAAAACCCTCCCTGCCAAACGGTGTTACATTACAGATTTCTCGATCTTGTGAAAATCTTTTCCATGGTATCTGCCTCGATTAAAAAAGAAATGCAATCTGATATACATCAATAAACAAAAACAAGTCTCTGCTTCCCCCTTTACTTGTAGTAAAGGAAAACGAACACAAATCTCCATACGTGGGTATATCTAGGCTTCATTACAGATGTGAGACAAGTGGTAGGAAGAAGTCAGTTTTGACATAACTCTGAGATCCTGTGCAGATTCTTCTCACTGACCCGTTTTCCTACTGTGAACCTGTTGAGGGCATTTCCGTACAATGAAGCTCCGGATCATGTTGGGTGGACATAAAAATGTGTAAATGGTGTCTGTTCTGCTGTAGCTCCTTTTCTTTCTGTGTACTTGCCATCTTTTATTGGAAAGCCCCACCTTCTTCATGGCATGTTGAAACAGATGTGTAGCTTCTGTCTTCAGCTGATCCTGCCCCACAGTTTTGCTGCCTGCCTTCTGTTCCACTGTGCGCCTCCTTTTAAAAACGCGACTTTTGCGAACAATGCAGATTCCTGGCAAAGATTGTGTCACACCAGGAAATGCCTGGTGATGAGGACTCCGGAAAATGAGAGGAAGTATTCAGGAACGGAATCCAGGAAATACGAGTCCAGGAGAACTAAGGAGAATTAATATTTAAGGGCTGCCTCATCTGATAACTGATTCAACGTAGAAAATACACAAAGTTTGTCATCCATCTGATAGCATGATGACATTTACAGACACAATCAGTATTTTTATTGCACTGAGACCATGTCTCCTGCTTATATTTCTCTCCATAAAGTTATGCAATATGTTGTGTCCTTGAGGGAGCAATAAATTGAGGTGCACACACTGCATTTTTAGGAGTGGGACTAGGGATGGACTGTTTTCACAATAGCGTTAGTTTATGAAAGTGTTTGCTCAAATATTTAAAAAAAATTCCAACCGTCCTTTTTTTTCTAAACAGAAAAGCCTCTTATTGCTAAAACAATATAATATTGATTATTGTGGTTTATTTTATTTATAAATATATATATATATATGTGTATAAATCCCTCTCCTTCTTCCCCCCCGGCCCGAAATGTAGACTTGAACATGAATGGAATAGGGTGGAAGGGAAAAAAGTTTGTGACTTTATCTTGATCCAGCCAGTGAAAACTCTGATCTCTGCAACACTTCCTCTGTCAGCCATTAACCATCCCATGTCAAAGCAGACTGAAATGAGCAAGAATGCCTTCTGGTTGTAGCTATGGCTTCATGATCTCTTTTTCAGATAGCTTCTTATATTTAGTGTAAATATGCAGAAAAATAGAGCATCTTTAAAAAAAAAATTAAGAGAATGAAACAAAATATTTCCAATGTGTTTTTTTTTGTTTTGTTTTTCTTCACCTTTTAAGAGCTGGGCATTCTGCATGACCAGCTTTCTTAAAGGCATCCTTTTTCCTGCTGAGGATTTCCTTGGCATTGTCAGTGCTTGCCTTGTATTCCGAGAAGAGCCAGTCTCACAGATGTCTCTGTACTTTACCTCACGACATATTTGAACATGTGCATTTTGGAATGGATAAAATTATGACTAGATTATGAAGGGTTATAGCTTGTTTATAATTTTATGCATGTTGGTTTGTTTTTCTGGGAAATAAGGAAAAAGTACAGGCGTCTTCAGCCACCTCACTTTCAATGTGCAGCAACAAGTGGAAAAGATGAAATGTACATTATTCTGTGCTCCATGCAGCTGAGAAAACCTTTTCTGGCACCCCTATTAAAAGTACTTGGAGCTATAGCAACAACATGATGGCAAACGAGTGGATTAAAAACAGTTAAAAAAAAGGTGACACCTTAGTTTACACCATAATATCATAAACTGAGAAGATGATATTGGTGAAAGCGGTGCTGATCAGAAAATTTTCAGGCACTATTGTTGGTTTATAATGTTAACATTTTCACTTATTCTCTCCTCTCCATTTTTGACTGAAATATTTTTTGTGATTTTGTATTATATATACATATATATGTTTTTATTTCATGTCTTTTTTTTTTATATCAGATACTTACTCAAATCTCAAATTCTCTCTCTGCATGTTCTGCTAGAGCCACTTGATTCCATGAGTGAGAATGAGGACACAGTTGGAAATATTATCCAATGCATCATGAAGAATGAAGGTATGTGTTCCACTGGCTTCTTCCTCTTCTTGACACTAAACAGAAAACCCATAGCTGCATGTCTGTGAAGCAGACAACCTAACTGATCCTGTTTTCACCGGGTCTTTTTTGTTTTTTTGTTTTTCTTGGAAATTCATACCAAGGACAACTGGTTTGATACAGCACAGTTGAGTGAACTCCTGGTTTTCATTGCTTTTCTTCACCCTTTTGTATTGAAGTCCAGTGCCAGTTAGACATGTTTTCTGGAAAACAGGAAGTCAGGGATTACAAATTTAGTTCCCTGAAACGCAGAGGAATTTTTATGCATTACTTTTTAAGTGAATCAGTTAAATTTGTTTTATAAAAATTGTTAGAGATGCCAATAATTTACATGATGTCTCCTGTCAATCAATCTAGTGGGTATATCAGCTGCTGACCAATCGGTGGTTGCATTTTGACAAAACTGACAAAACTCAGAGCTTGAGTTTTGTCAGAACTCAACCTCTGACAAAATTGTTGGGTTTCTCATAACCAGTACGCAGCGGTGGTAAGGTTCTGGTGAAAAGTAATAAGGGAATAAAATGTTTTAATGTTGTCATTGGGGAAGATTAATTTATGCTTTACTGAGAGCATTTAGAGGCCATAGGAAAATGTATTATATTTTCAAAACCCAAATGGAGTCTAAAAAAATGTGATGTGGATAAATGCTTGGGACCAACTTTGTGAATTGGTTACAAAACCGATTAACGATACAACTATCATATGTTCGTCTGTATGAAGATTTTTGTCATTACATCTTGTGCTCAGTGGTTAAATCGAAGAGCTGGGTTAAAAACAATAAATGTGTGCTGTGGCTGCCTACAAATTTGTATTTCTTTGTAAAGCAGTATTCTTACACGTCCTGCCATACGTTTCAAAACTGAAGTTTTTATTTTTGGATCAAAAGACAATTACAAAGTCGGCCTTCTGTTACCCGTGGAACAATTAAAGGATTAATGTCCCAACAAGATCTTGAGAAACTTGATCATCCACACGTGTTTTTCTTTAGTCGATTGCTGCAATCGTCTCCTCACAGGTCTGTCTAAAACCCAGAACACTGCTGCTCGTGTTCTCACTAAAACCAGGAAGATGTATGTAGTTTTGCTTGGCATCAAAATACATCCAAAACCTGTTATTATATCAATCTTCCAGATCACCTGCATCTTCTGATTCGAGTCTACTCGGCATTATTTGATAACATCACAAACGGTTGTCTGGTTTCCAACCTGTTATTGTTTTAAAACATTTTTATTTTCCTTTTAATCATGTGAAACACTTTGAATGGCCCTGTTGTTGAAAATGTACTATGAAATAAATTGAGCTCAACTCTGAGCTTTTCTCTGTCTCGGTGACTAACGTATCGTCTGACACAGAAAGGCGTTATCGTCTCCTCCTTTAAGCAGTCCCAAGTTTTACGTTGGCTTTAGTGGTTTCACAAAATGACTCATCAGGTTCACGAGTGCTGGACTCCGTTAACGGTGAGTCATTGTCTCATTGACCACATACTAGGAATCAGGTTTCCTGGGGGAACTCTTCAGGCGTTGACACATTAGCATATCAACACATGGATTATTTTAAGAAACTTCTTACATTGTGAGTCTTTTTTTTTTATTTAAGGAACTGGAAAGCTGAATAATTCTTGACACTATTTATATCCACCACACATTTCTGAAAAGGAGCAACCCATGAAACTTCTGATTGAGAACATAGAGCATTCTGTGGTATCCAAATGAAAGGGAAATGCTGCCCTCTGCAGGCGATTCCCTAACACACACACTGAGCTCTCATAGCTCAATTCAGATAAGATTCTTCAGCTGTCTTGGTTAATCATCTTCAATTACATTCTTGTGTTGCATTATTAGTTAGTTCAAGCAGCAATCTTTAACATTGAACTCCTTGCTTTAGTGGAAATATGTGAGTGAGCCATCATAGCAATCTATGGCCTCTGAAGTTTATAAAATCAGCATCTCGCTTGGATTCAAGTCTGGGCTTTGACTAGACCACTCCAAAACCTTTTAAAATGTTAGTGTTTTGGGGGCCATTTAGAGTGTGCTCGAACTTAAGTTAAAATCTGATGATTGGACATTTCCCTTTGGGATTTTCTGGTGGAAAGTAGAATTTATGATTCCATCAGTTGCAACACGTTGTCCAGGTGCTGAAGCAGCAGAGAAAGCCCTCACACTACCACCACTGTGTTTGACTGAAGGATGTTCCTTCGCTTTTATCTTTTTATCCCAGATGATTTTTACCTTGATAAGTTATACTTTATATATAGCAGAATTGTAGTAGATGCACAAGGGCTATTTTTAAGAGCTTTCCCTACTAATGGTACCTTTTTTTCCCCGCTTCATTTATACAATTCACAAATAAAAATCCATTTTCTGTTTCTTTTAAAAGCCCCCAAGTGACCTTAAATTGTACTTTCATGCTGCTACAACTAGCCCTCCCACCGCTGACTAACCAAACACCCTGTGGTTGTTTTATGACGGGCGGATGGTTCACAGAGAAGACGAAGCCCAGCACTTTGAGTCAGACGTCACTACAGATTTTCATAAACTCTCACCAAGTCATATCTTATTTTCCCCAATCTCTCTTTATGCTTTTGGCTCAAAGGTGATGTTGCATGCTTATGAATAATGTGTTGTACACCGTACACATCAAGGCCTGCCAGGTTGAAATGTGTGCCTTCAGGCCAAGATGTGTAAATTTAAATCTGAGTTGTCAGCTCCACCATTAAGAACTTGGTTTTTGGTCTGGATTATGTGAAATTAAAATGTTATTTCCCAGAACTGATTTTTCTGCTTTCCACTGAAGTCTTTTTTTTTTCTTTTTTTTTTTTACAGCCGTCATTGCACGACTGCCATTTTCTGTTTTAATACGCTTACTTTTTGAAGAAGCCATTGATACTGTACCACTGTCTGCATTGGACTCTGCTGCTGCATGCGTTTCCACCTGTGTTCATATGACTGTCGGTGTTCCTCCTCAGCAAACTCTGATGCTCTGAACGCCATGGTTCCCCACACCAGCATTGATTCAGATATGTAAGTATATCATGTTTAAAAAATAAATTCCGTCTCCTTTCTTTTTATCCTAAAGTGCTGAGAGTTTCTTGCTTTATATGAACTCTTCCAGCAGGTGGCACTAGATGCCTCCTTTTAAGTTAACTATCACATTTATGAGCAGCACAGGAATTCTCAAAGTAATCAGGCCACATTTATTTTCTTGATTCTTTTCCAGATTGGCAGAGTTTGATAGAGGCCAAGCAGCCTGAGAATATTCCCAAAATGCCGTGGTGTCCCACAACAGTGCATTGTGGGATTACTAAACCATGTATGCAGCTGTTCTGGCTGGGTTTCTAGCCAAAATGCATTGTGGGTCTGGGAATTTAAATAGATAAAAAGGAGAACAAAATTAAACATAAAACGCCTTAAACATCTGCAGCATCCATTACTTTAGACATGCACTAATGAAATATTGATTTAATTGGCAGTGTGTGCATGATTATTTTTAGTCTATTATCAATTCAAAGTTGCAGTTCTTATTTTCTTTTTACTAAGTAACCACAGTTAAATGTTATCTACATGGGTTTATGGCTGCAAATTTGTATTCAGATTTTGCTTCTTTCAGATTATTAAAATCATATCCAATGTTCATGCTCTGATCTAGACATTTATTGGGGTCATTTTGACATCAGCATTTTAAATAAAAAAGCTTTCTGTGTGTTAGTGCACAAGATGAACCTTAATTATAAGAAGAGGAGCTGATGGGAAGAGATGACTCAGATCAAAGATTTTTTCGGTCATCTTTTTAATATCTGCAAATGCTAACAAAAGAAGAAGGGAAATGAGAAAATGGACACAGGAAGAAGATATGATGGTGGCAGGGGGGAGTATATTTCCCCCCTATTTGTCCTCTGCTTTTATCTTCCTTTTATATTGTTGTAGAGGAAACCTGTGTTTTGAGGAGAAAGGCTTTATTTGATTGGGTGAATAAACCGTTAGCCCTGCACAAGTCCTCAGGTCCTACTCATTCATCACTCTTGCCTCCGCCAAGCTGCTTTCATGTGTTTTGCCTTCTTCAGTTCTCCCTCCAGATATCTTGATTCACATATTTCCAGTCCTTGTTCTCCCGTTCACTTGCTTCCTACCGTTCAAATTGCTCTCAGTAGTGGCTCCTTCCTTCTCTGGCTGCTACAATCCATATCTTTCTGTTTCTCTCTGCCAGGTTGGGCAGCCTTCCAACAGATCACTTAGAGATGGTGGATAGGGGAGGAACGAGGGGATTTGGTTGGGGTTGATTTATAGGATACACAGGCGTAGGGTGACGGACAGAAAAACAGAGCCCTGGAAGAAGAGGAAAAGAGGGAAACCACGAGCAGGAGAGTGACTGTAGTGTGGCCAGACTGTGCTATCTTCCTTCCCACATTTGCTTCTTAACTTTCCTTCACCAGCTGCCTGCATCCTTCAGTCCCCGTCAGTTTTCACCTCATCATATCCTTTGTTTCACTCCTGTGGAGGTGTACATCCTAACTACACACCTGCACAAAAAATATTTTCAATGCACTAGTTTTGTACAGAATTGTTGGCAGACCTATAGAATGCAGGTGTGTCCTTCAGTAAACTAAGATTGATTTTTAGTTTAAAGAAGAGTTTTCTTTAAACGGTAATACAAAAATGTCTGCCAACTACATGGATTATAAAGCATCCGATCTAGTTTATTGTTTCTTGGGCTCTTCTTCCAGATGTAGCTAGTAGCGCCGTGAATTACAGATGGCTGACATAAGGGCTCATCACAAGGTGTTGTTATATTTATTCACCAATAAGAATAATGGTGAACCTTACCAGGAGTGTTTTACCTTTCTAAAATTACAAGAGCTCATTGATAACTTCTTCACAAAGGCAGCCATAGCAAGATATACAGCACAGTCCTAACATGCCTCATTTAAGTCAGTGCAAAAAAAAAAAAAATGCATCCATTGGTGAGAGTGCTGACCAACACAAATAATGATCTGGCATGAACACAGTGCACTAAATAACAAAATATAATTTAACAAAGCTTCAGGGCAGATACATTTTTCTCAAGGAATTTTAATAATCGTTTTCCTTGAATCATTCGAGAAATCATTACAGCCCTAAATAATTCTACATGAATGGGCGAAAATTCCTATTTGGCTAACATAGGAAAACCAAATCAAGACTTCCAAAGTGCATTTTGTTTTTAATCTGGTTACATTTCAGTGACATTAAAATGTCTTTGAATCATTTAAAAAGGTCACAAACAGAAAAAATCTTTTAGATGATGAATGTCTTGTTTGTTTTTTATTTTTCAGAGTGTTACAGACAACACTCGCATGTACCTCATGAAACATATCAGCCATAGGCAATCACTACCTTTGGAGACATTGAGCATATTTTACGAGTTTTCATTGAAGACAAAGGCAGCCTGTTTTTAGAAAGACTTCAAGTGCCAAAAAGTTACTTTAAGCATTTAACAAGATTTTAACTTCTGAGCTGTATACAGGTTTTTCTTTTGTCAATAAAATGTCTATTATCTAAAAACTAGTAGACAAAATCTAATGGTTTTCCTGGTTTTTGAGAATGTTTATTTTCTTTAAAAAGTATTTGAGAAGAAGCCTTGAGTTTTAGTTTATTCCACATGACAGCCAGAAATTCTCTATTTTTATGACTGGAAGTGGGACACATGAACAAGGCAATGTGAGATTAAAAGCAGCAGTCTTTATTTATTCTTAAAAGAAGAAAGTTTGTTTTATCAACGTTGATTTTAAATTGCTTGATTTGCAGAGGACTGCAGCTCTGTAGCTTTAAAGTTCCCCATTTTTTTCAGGGAAATCTATTCTCAGTGTAATTAGTGTGTGTATAAGAATTGAGGGCATACTTTTGACTTCTAAAAAGTCGTATTATGTAATTGGGTATTTGCATAAAACAATCTGTCCCTCGCCCTTTTTATGTTTTTGCTATTTAAAAAAAATAAGCTAATAAGCCTAATTCAACCCATCAACCAAATTCTGCTAAGCACGTTCGCCTGGTTTTTCTCCAGCCCTTTTCTTCAGTGTTTTTGTCTTTCAGTGAAAGAGAAGTGGGCTCAAAATGATTGAGTCTCCGCATTAGCAACAAACCATCTCCGCATTGCTTATTTTCATCAGGCGGCTGCTGCTGCTGTTTCTTCCACAGTAGTGTGCAAACAATACAAACCGCTGCTCTCCAGGGTCATAAAAGACAAAAACATGTAGAAGAACAAAAAGATGAGAAACATGGCCTTAATTAGCTCCTCTTGCTGGAATCCAGAGATAAAGTTTAAATTGAAAAGAAAAAAATTGAAGAGGGGAAAAAAAAACTACACAAACTTTCATGACTATATGTCATGATACAGTTTTCGCTGCTGCAAAGAGAAACTTGCGATTTTTTTTATTTTTTTCCCCCTCCTGCCTTAAAGAAAATCAATGAGGGCTGGTTCTCAGGGAGCTCGTCAGTAATTGCTTAGAGGTATGAAATATTAATGTGTCATTCAGCGGTGATGGGTTTTAATAGAGGAAGCGCCGCTCTACTGAATAAGCTTTAATTTTCTCTGTAAGACTGATTGAAAGCAAGTTGTTGGTTAGTTTGGGAAATTTTTCAAAGCTGCTTATGTCTGTGTTTTCCTTTCATTAAGCGTTTGCAGTATCTGTAATGAAAACTAAGCTTTTAAAATTGATCTCTTTTAATAATTGTTATTCCGGCGGGCGGGGGGCTGAACTAAAGTGTCTCCACTGAAGGGTTTGAAATGCCGTCCTGGTCGACGTGTCAAATATATTTGCTTCATTGTGCATTGGTCCACGTAAGACGTCTAAAATGACAATATCCTGACTATTCGAGTATGAATTACCATAGCAACCACTGCATGTCTGCATCTTTCTCCTGGTGCTCTTGAATGCATCACTCATCCTCTCTTCCCAGCCTAAGTTAAATTTCCAGAGTGTGCCAGTTGTTTACCAGGTGAGGAAACCTTTAGAAATGGAAACGCTTCATCCAGAGTTTTCAGTGTCAGATGTTTGACTAATAGACAGGAAAGCGGCACTGAATCAAAGAGTGGCGATAAGGAAGAGGCCTTTAAACAAATGGGACTTTCACTGCAACATAAATCATGAACTGTGATAAATCCCCAAAATACCAGGATGTTAGTTTAGTTTGAAGTATATGCGTTTCCTTCATAAATCTTGACTGTCTGTTTTTTTGTTTTTTTTTTTCCAGTGCATCGTCCCCACCGCTCACCCCCGTATCACCGGTGTCGCCTCCAGGAGCCGACAAGCTCGCATTCAACCAGCAGCACACCATCGGCGGCGTGAACGGCGGCGTGAGCGGCAGCGTGAACGGCGGCGTGAACGGTGGCGAGAACGGCGGCGAGAACAAATGGGCGGTGATTAAGAGGTCCTCGCAACGAAAGTCATCCAGGCGCCGTGCTAGTGAAGTCACGGTCCTCTCTGTGGGCAGGTGGGTAAACGCATTGACTCATAAAAGAACTCGTTCACTGATGGATTTTCTTAAAACATTAAAACATAATATTACACATTTTGATTAATATTAATACATGTACAAAAAGGGCATTTTAGCCATTTTTTTGTAGTCTATAGTTGAAGACAAATTATGGGTTTTCAATATTTTTACTTATACAAATTGAACAGAACTGAAGTTTTTGTGTGTCTCTTGACCTTGATGTGGCGTGGTCAGAAACGCCTCACATACGTTTTAATAATAAATATGTAAATTTGGTGATAAACCATATTTTTTTCAATTGTCTTTGACAGAAGTGTAAAGTTACATATTGGCTTTATAAGAACTGATGATGGAAGCATCAAGTTTGGGCTTCTTTCTCTAACAGATGGAAGTAGATGTGACTGCAGAGTCTTATCGTGCATAGTATTGGCTTGATGATCATTTTCTGTGGATTCTTGGTCGCATCGCATTACTAACATGCTAAAAAATCAACAACTGTGTTGTTTTGACCCTTTTAATCAAATCATTTTAGCTTCAAGAGACTGTCCTCTTTTTATAGCCTTTAGTGTGAAGTGAGTGCTGGAGCTCGGTTCTAATGACATCCTCATTTCGGCCACAAACGGTCAATCTAGGCAAACATTAACATTCTTCTGTTCTTCAGGTTTCGTGTGACAAAGAGTGATAAATCAGGAAAAGATCGAAGCACTCAATTATTAACGGACTCTGAAGGCAGCTACCAGTCGGCGTCAGCAGAGGTCCCGGGGACCCGCAATAGCAAAGTCAACACACATTCCTATAAGGTTGGTTCTGTTGGGAACTTTAACCGTCTCTGTCAAACTCGGTTGTGCATCTGTTCTTCTGATATCCTGTGTGGTAGAGCTCTCTGCAATTCATTTCAGTTCAAAGTCTTTAAATCTTGAAAAGAAACACAACTCATTAAATAGAGGGAATAAAGTTACGGTGGGGAAATGTATAAATCTATCAATAAGGGGGAAAAAAACTTACTATTAAATACTTTTTAACAAAATAACTGATGCTGGCACCTCTAAGTTGATCCGGGTGTTTTAATCGGTACTGCATGACTTCCTGTTTGCGAATGTGACCTGCTCTTCAAAATAGGAAAGGCAAGAGATCATACCAACTGTTAAACCTGGCCTCAACTACAGTCAGAACAAGAGTTGAAAAGTTTAAATGTTTCTGGCAAGCAAGGTGTGATATAGATCCATTATTTATCTGGTCTTCACACACCATAGGGAGGAAGGTGAAGAAGGTAAAAGTCTTGGGATTACCATGTCTCTATAACTACCATATTAAGGTTTTTGTACACGAGATCTGGTTTTGTGAGGAAAAAGGACTGGCAAATTTCTTAAGAGAAGATGCCAGGATAAGTCTGGAGCATAGTGCTGTTCTGGAGAGTTTTCTGATGGCTTAATTACGCTTATTTATCTGTGATGGGATAACCCCCAGAAATTCAGCTTTTATGTTGCAAAGTAACACATCAGAGGTAGAAATGATTAGCTTTACCCACAGCAATTGATGCTGTGTGAGATGTATATAATAAAAACATGTTTTTTGCATTTATTTCCTTAGTTGGCTTTAGAGTGGCTAGTTTTGCCACTCTATGCCACTTAGAAGAGTGTTGTTGTGCTACCTGATGTAAACAACAGGCTGGGGAGTCAGTAATCAAGTTTCCCCAACTCTCTGATCAGCCAATAATTTTATGAGAACAATTAAAGGTTGGATTTTTCTGCACGTTTGAGGATGTGCTACTGCAGTAAATTTAGAGGATTTTTACTCCTCCTCTTTATGTTTGTGAAGGTGGAGGGAGCTGTAAGCTCTCTTTGTCCAGGTGTGACATAGTTTAGATATGTAAAGCGGCTGTGCTGTTGAGCAGGACCTTAATGTTTGTTTCTGTCCTTTAGTTTAATCCGGACGCTGAGAGCTTCTAATCTGAGAGGCACCATCTGAGGATTTAGAACAACCAGATTTAGATCCATCAGACTGAATCAACACCTTAACCAAATTTGTTTTAGTGGAGGGGGAAGCGTTGCGCTCACTAACATCCGTGTTTGCTCAGTTTCTTACCGTAAGCTCTGCCACTAATTTTTAGCGTTGTCATGCTGATGCTGGAGGAAAAAAGGAAACATTCCAAGGATGAGGAATAAAACCTGCACAGTGGCAGAAATTATTAAGAAAATTATTACGTTTTTTTTTTCCTGACAGGAAGAATCGAAAGACAGAGAGGAACGATAGAAGTTCAGGTAACTGCTGTTTTTTTTCGGGGGGGGGGGGGTGCGCATAATTTCAGTATGTTAATGTGTAACAACTTTCCATCCTAGTTTTCCACATGGAGAGCAGGACCAATATCTGGGCACTTTAGATTTTTTTTCTTCAGACTTCGGAGGGACGAACAGATCCAGGAGGGGTCTTGTCCTATTGTTGCTCCACCGGTAGTAGAACCTGCTGGACATTTTACAGACGGAAGACGAAGAAAATGTGCGTGTTTTTTCCTCCCCCCTCCTGCAGTAGCGTTCCAGCAGTGCCTGGCTCAGAGGTGGGACAGCAGCCTGATGCTATGAGCCGAGTTTGAACCAGGGCTTTCAGTAACTATGGCAACACACCAAAGTGCTCCATGACAGATGTATGTATATATGTTTTTATATGTAGAATAATAAAATATAGCATTGTTGTGTGTTGTATCAATTTAAATAAGACACTTGGAAGCAGGAAGAGACAGAGCTGCTGTTCTAAAACAGGAAGCTGGAGCAAACTGATGCAGCACCAGGAGATCCACCAGGTCAGCGCCACCAGAGATATGTCATCTCCTGTAAAAGTTACATGAACTCAAAAGTGGTTTTTACCATATTTCATCATCAAGTTTCTACTGTTTTTCTTTTTTTATTATTATTATTATATTGGTTTTTTGTGTTCTGTCTTGCTTCAATAAAGAACTCTAAGTAAAACTAGAACAAAATTGCACTTCCTACAAAAATGTAGTGTGAATGCTGCAAGCTGAATATTTCTAGTGTAAATAGCAGAAGACATTCAATGCACAAATCCCACCCAAAGAGTATATAGTAGAGAAATTTGAGTAGAGCACCATTTACAAAGCTAAACTAAGTTCACAACCATTTCTAAGCTAAAATTAGCTAAAGGGGTAAAGCTACATGAAACACCAATAGCCTCTACATTAGGACTAGCATCTTGACCTAGAGTAACATACTCCATGCAGTGTGAAAAAACCAACAAATGTAATAAGCAGAAGCAATCTGCACTATTCTTTTAAAGCAAAGCATACTGCTGTTGAATATAGACATTAAGAAAAATTATTTTTAGCTCTAGTGCAGAGTACCACGTATGTTGAAATTAGCTTAAACTTATAGATTACGATAATGGTTGTGGATCACTACCATTAAATTGTTCCATCAAGTGTGATAACGGCAATGTATAGGATGTGTTAGCTAGTTAAATGAAATGCTATCAGCCTATCACTAGCATGTTGTCTAACCTTAAATTAGCATTTTAGCCAATTTTTATATGAAGGCTAAATTCTAAAATATTGAACGTTGCTAGTTAAAATGCTACTGAAAGCCTGTAGACTTGCATCTCATTAGCTTTAGCTTTTAAGCCATTTTACCCAAAAGCAAATGTCTGAATGAATACAGTGAATTAATGTTGGCCAAACTAACATTTACCTGTTCAGGTAACAATAGCATGTTAGCTTATGAACTATAGCTTCCATGCTATAAGGAGCACATTGTCAATGTCCTAGTGATAGTCTTCTTTTGGCAAATAAAGTCTTGCTTCTCATATACTTTTAGCTGAGACATCGCTATTTGCATATTGCACGAATTTACATTTTCAACATGTGAGTGACAGCATGAGGGCTAAAACTTTAGCTAAAATTATTTTGACTACATTTCATGAAAACTTACTTTAAGGTTAGGGCTAAAATTCCGTCTCCGGGACGGACATCCTTTGACCCAGAAATCTGTGGACTTCTAACAGTCATTTTAAAATCTGCCTTTTCCTTTAAAACACTGATTTATATTTTTAGAAGTGCAATACACAACTTTACTTAGTCTGAAGCATTGTCTTACTCGAGATGAGTAAGGAGGGCTGAAATTAGGGTTTTAATTTCAACCATTATAAAAAAAATTAAACATCTCTAATAAAACTTGAAAAGCCAACATAAATTTGAAACTTTTGCCTATATCACGAGTGGATGTGATGCTCTGACAGGAACTGTAAGAGTGTGTTTAGTAGTGATTATTAGTCACCAGCAAAGACGATCTATTTGTGGTCCATAAAAGTAAAAAAATAAATAAAAACCTTTTTCTACCTTTAACTGTGATAAGAAACCATCTGAGTCATAATTTGAGAAGTGAGTCATAACTCCGACTACCACTTTCTTGCATATTCCTCTCTGCAAATGTCACTTCACTTTGCCTCATTTTGAACGCTCGCATTCAGGATGGGTTTATCCATCTTAAAGCTGTGGATAAAAAAGATAATAAAAATAACTCACAAGAAGGAGAGGCAACATTATTAAGGATCTGTGTCCATTCACCTGCAGGCTACCTTTTCTCTCTGATCTGATGGAGCCATCCATCTTCATTTTCCATTCCGTCTCATTTCACCCTCCACCTTCTCCACCCTCGGAGGGACTCCTCTCTTTCCCTCTTTGCTTCGTGCTCTAATGAAAAGATGATTTGTCTTACTCATCTCGAGTAAGCCGACCTTCAGCTCTCGACCATGTTATTTCCAGATAATAGAGATGAGGTGTGTTTGGAGCACAAGACTGAGGATTAACAAGCCATGACTTTTTTTTCGTCTTTTGTTTTTTGTTCCGTCTCCGTTGACCTTCTGAGGCTTATCGGGCTCACCCACGCAACGAGCTCATGTTCTCAGTAAAGGACGCGGGCTTTAAGAAGGATAAATACAGTGAGGAGAAAGCAGTCAATTTGGGTCGTTATTTGACTAAATTATTAACAACACAGCGAATCGACTTCCATGGAGGTTGACGGGGATGTTTCTTTTTAGTCAAAAAGGTCGCAGAGGGTGACGCCTCCACGCCCCGGGCTGTAGACTCAAAGTCCTTTGGAAACGCACTAAGATGGTCGCAGGGCGTTAAAGCTGTCAGAAAGCTGCTGGACGGCAGCGTGGAACATGAGGAAAGCAGCAGAGGAGGCAGCAGCAAATATTGACTCCTGATACACGCGTGTGTTTACTTTAGCTCGCACCGGGACATGGAACCAAAGGGCGTGCACCTCTTCTGAGGTTCGGTCTGTGAAACCGCAGCGGAACAAATCCCTCCATTAGGCATATAAAAGTGCACAGGTACAGCTCTGATCTGTCTTCTGCAGCACTTCACAGGCTGTAAATTTATCCCAGGCACTGAATTATTCAGGCCACAGGTTCCCATGACGATGCCAGGCTGATCGCCCGCATCCTGTCTCCGATTGTGGCTGGTTGGAAGGAGTACTGGACTCTGGAGAGGGACCAGTCCAAGCACCCATTGTCTTCCCACCTTACCATCCTTTTTTCATCCTGCCTTTCACCTCACCATCTCTCCTTTCTTTTATCTCGACGTCCTTCTTTTCGTCTTACCATCCTTTCATGCCTTCTTCCGTTTTATCCCTCCATCTTTTCTTTCATCCGTCCTTTCGTCTTGCCATCCTTTTTTTCCTTTTTTTTTCCTTCCTTTTTTTTTTCCTTCCTTTCATTCCTTTCTTTCATCTTACCATCCTTTCTGTCCTTAATGTTTTTTCCTTCCACTCTTTCTTTCATGCTTAGCAACCCCTGTATTTATCTCTGCTAATATAAGTTTGGAAAAGTTTGTATTTTTTTTTTTTTTTTTTTACAAATGTGTAGGAAGGAACCCTGTCTGACTGAAAGGGACACTCTATTCTGTAAAGGGGATTTAGGAAAACAGAGAGGAAGCTGATTTACCTCTGACTCAAAGCAGATTGCCGACCTTCTGAAGTGGCTCGCCCTGATTCCTCTTAGCCCAAAACTTTCACCTGGATGTTGAAACAGAAAACATTACATGGAATAATAACCTTTTCGGAGAACAACCCTAATACCGTTTCCAGGGAGACGGCCTAATCTTTAACTATGGTGAAACATTAGCCAGTCTCTGAAGATATTCAGAGAGTTCCGTTCCAACAAGAGGAAGTCTATTTTGAGCCCCACCTTGAGGTGTTTAAACAGTGAGCAAGTACATTAATGATAACAGGGGAAGATGAAACAAAACATTACAAAATTGACATTTTTTTTAAAGAGAGAGAGAAGCCACATTTTCAGACTAGAGTCTGTATTTTTGTAGGAATATTAGACAACTGGTGTTCTGAGAGTGTATTATCCTTTAGCCACCTGTGCTAATGGATTCTATTTATAGGTACAATTAATCAATATTTGAAACCCTTCTGAAAACGCTTAGAATTGCCTACCTTAGTAGTTTAAACCCCAAATATAACTTATTGACAAGGCCGGTATTTAGCACGGGCTTACCGGGGCTGCAGCCCGGGGCCCCGACGCTACGGGGGCCCAGAAAGGTGCTTTGTATTTTTGTGAATGAATAAGATCATTCTTTTCCCCCTCTTATCACGTGCTAAGAGGGTTTTGGTGGTGTTGTTGAAAAAACTGTCTGATTTGTTCTGGCAAACGTCCATCATGAATGCTTGATTCTTATTGGTCCAAACTGGACGCTTCTTACGCTTTGGGGCGGAGCTTCAGGGAGAGATTTCTCACGACTGTGGCAACAGAATGAATGACAGCGGAGCGCAGGAACGAAAGAAAAAATCCAAGCTATCAGGGTTTTTTAAAACTCATATTGGACATGGAACAGAACCATCGTTGTCCCTCTCCGCTTCTCAAGACGTTGCTAAACAGCGGTTCTATGGTCCGCCAGAACCTGGACTGATCCGGTGCCGGGGAGTCAGAGGTGGCGGAAGGGCGAACTTCTTCGCCAGGTGGAGCGATGACCACGGATAATCCGTACAGTACTGTTCCTGCGCTTACTGGGCTGAGCAAGAAGCAGAAAATATGGATGTTAATTTGAAAGCATCGGAACATCTTTACAAAGAAACGATTCTTCTCCAGATCGCGTTTTGAAAGCCAGCTCCAAGTGGTGAGTACATCCAAACACAGCTGAGTTCTCCTCCACCCACCGCGGCTGTGTTTGTATTTTAAACGATGCTAAAAGTCAGTGAATCTTTGAAACGGGTTTCCGCGAGTGGAAAAAAAGCATCAAAACGATTCAAAGAGAAAGAAAACAGCTAAAGTCACAGAAGAGTAACGCGACTGCTCTGCTGGGTCAATGCGAAGTTAAAAACTAGCTTTAGCTTCCAGCTGGCAGCGACGGGATGAACTAGCTTT
The DNA here is from genome assembly GCA_902982915.1 of Phalloptychus januarius. Lineage (NCBI taxonomy): Eukaryota > Metazoa > Chordata > Actinopteri > Cyprinodontiformes > Poeciliidae > Phalloptychus > Phalloptychus januarius. The sequence continues at coordinate 8,795,853 of CADWAE010000462.1, forward strand.
AGCTTCCAGCTGGCAGCGGCGCAACTGGTTTTAGCTTCCAGCTAGCAGCAGCGGGAGGAACTGCCCTAATCCTATGGCGGAGGGCCGACTGGACAGATGAGCTTGAGCTTCCCGCCCTGCCCTGATAGCAGCTACAGTCCAGTCAAAACTGAATAAAGGTTCTGACCAGATTTGGCTCTCAGAGGGGAAATAACCTGACTGTCTGAAGTTGGTAAAGAAATAAACCTGATAATTACAGAAAAAGATACAGTAGATAAAAATTGGAAGAGGGAGGGAGACAGATAAAGATAGAAATGAAGAAGGATAAATAAATATTATGCATAGCAGATGGATAGAGAACATAGTCAAATGTTCTGTTGAACATATTCAAGATGTTGAAGTATTTCTTTAATAACTACTAAGTATTTTTTGTTTGTAGTAATGATCTTTACATTCATTAAAGGTGCATAGATAGCAAATTTCTGGCCGATCTCTAATCTTTAAAAATCTGACTTGCTGAAATTTTTTTGTGCATTTGTGTGAAAAATACAAAAAAAAGTTGTCAATAATGGAGTGACTGTTGTCAACCTGGCATGGAGAGATGGCCTGGTGGTTGGGACTGTCCATCAGTCTCTGTCATGGTGGTTGATTGTTGTGACCTTGTTGCTAGATAAGGTTTGGATTGGAAACAGTTTTAGCATTAGCTGCTCCTTCTGGCTCAGCCAATCATCTTCAAAGAAAATGAGTGGTGCTCCGTGATTGGTTGCTTTGCAAATCCCACCCAATAGCGTGAGCGGGTTTTTACTCACTAACTCCAGGGTGAATTGGCTTCAGTTAATTTCTTTTTTTTGTATTTAAACCAGAAAATTTTTTATTGTCTGTTACAAATGTCATAATGCACTGATTCGTTGTAGTTTTTGCCACTAAGGGAAGACAACCCGCATTGAGAGTCCATGTTTAAGTCAACTAACCTACCTGTTCCTCTGAGAGGTGAAAGTGTGTTTCTGTGCAACAATTAAGGGTGACATCATTAACTTCAACAGGGCTCTGAGAAAAACAAACACATTAACGGAGCACACACACCTCAGGGACTCTGCAACCAGCTGCCTAATGGACCCAATAAAAACAACATGAAGGAATCTGACAGACAAAGTGTTCCTTATTTGCTCTCATATCATCCGTCCACAGCAGGGTTAGCTCGAACGAGTTTGTTGCAATGCGCGTTTTTGTGCTGTTATCGTGGCGCGTGAGTCACTGGAAAGTTGAACGATATTGAAATGTGGAATACACGAAAAGTACAACACATTGTTCAAATACTTCCAGGACAGCAGATGGGAATGTGGGTCCAATTTAACAAATTAACAGGCATTCATGATGTTAAATAAACCAAAGCAGCTGCATCATAATAAAAGCTTTTGGGTCATTTATTATTTTACTGGAACATGGTTCCCTTAATTCGGGGTGCGTCCCAGCTGCTCTCAGACATACTGTGTCGTGTCGTGTCGTCTCATCAATAAAACAGATTTACATCCTTACATTAAGGAATGTTTCCAAGCTGTTTAATTCTAAGGATCTTGAGATTTAAAAGAAAAAAAATTCTGATTGCAAACGTTTATTTTATTTTATTTTTTTAATGAAAACTGGAACTATGCAAAGTTTTAGTTTGGTTCCAAAGCATACCACACAACTAAAATGGCTCATTTTGCCTGTTGACTCTGGAAACTCAGTTGTTTTGGTGATTTTAGACTTCTGTGCTGTTTTTGACACAGTTTACGTTATTCTAGTCAGATACATAACCACACAGGCACACGCACAATAAGGAAACAAACGCACCCTCGAGGAGGCTCCTAGCCTTCCACTGCCCAGTATAACACTTTGACTGACTTTCTATTGGCTAGAACGTTGCCAGGCGATCATACTTTTTTGCTTTGAGGGAGAGCAGAACATAGTGACTATGTGAAAACGAACAGCAGTTTTGAGTACAAGCAATACCAGTTTTGAGAACCAAAGACATGAAATCCTGCTGTCAAACTGAAAATGTGTGCTCTCGAATTATGGCAGTAGAATTCCCCCATACAAGCATTTCACATTAAATTTATGCAGAAAGATCTGGCTAGCTTGCTTATTTCAATCAGCCTCAGAATTGTTTTTAATGTTTTAATCGATCGCAAGTTTATTTTTATTGATTTGTTTGGTTTAATATAACTTGGTTGCACGAGTTTTATTTATTGTGAACTTTATAAAACAGTGGAATTTCTCTATCTTCAAATGTACATCATTTAGTCATTATACCTTCATAGTTTTGCTAAAAACAAATAAGAATTCAAAATAACATACACTACAATTAGTAAAATCCTGAAGTATTCATGGTAGTTGTCGTTTCTTTTGATAACACTTGCGTGAATCTGGCTGATCTTTTTTTATCTTCATATTACAGTGTGTATAATTAAATATTCAAATTCTCAGGGCACCAGGAGAAGTCTCCGTACACCATGGACAAGTCTGAATACTATTCCTGAATGGCTGTAAGATGTCAAACAATGTTTGTAGGAAGCACAAATCTGAGCACAGATTATTAAAACATTCATCAAAGGAAGCATCTAAATCTGGCTGTAAACCAATGAACACCAGCAATCTCCATGTTCCTACTTAGAGCCCAGCCAAGAGGAGAGGGAGCATTTCACTGGATTTGCCTCAGTTCATGAGTGGCCTGACTAATTAATTATCTTATTTTGGTGATGGTTCTGTCCCAGTAATGTTCCTTAGGTGTCCTCTTATTGGCTGTTTGTTTCTTTACTGTTTCATATATTGATTTTCCTTTAGTTACCATGAAGTCATGTGCGAGTTTAGACCTTTGAACTACGGTTTCCATGAGTGCGAGCGCGACGGTTGTTCTAGTGCCGTGATTCACACGGCACTAGAACATTACATTCTAGGTGGTAGGTTTTTCCTTAAACCGCCTTAAATCTGTTTAAAAAGTGTTGAATATAATTAAGTTTTTGCTCTTAAGTGGAGTTTTTCTTTCTATGCCGCTAGTGGAGATAGTAGTTATGATCTGCGCCAGAACAACCACTGCAAAGTAAAGGTTTTGAAGTGGCCTAGTCAAAGTCCGGTTTTAAATCCAACTGAAGTGCTAAAGATAAAAAATAGATAAAACAGGGAATTAATGCAGGGAAAACCTCCCATGTGACTAAATGATATAATAATAAATGGTATATATTTGTATTCAACTTTATATGCAAATATAAAGTTGTATGTAAGTATACAACTTTATATTTTTCACAGTAAAATATAATGTTTTGTGCATTAACTCAGGCTATCTTTGTGCAATGTTAAAACTGGTTTAATCTTAAATCATTTTTGAAGAAGAAATCTGCTAAGGGACAAACAGCTTTTTAGAGACTATTTAATGAGCAGTAGTTTTGATTTATTGTTAAAATAAACAAAACAACAGCTAAAAGTCAAGCAAACGCTTTTAAAAGCTTAAAGCTGCTCCTCCCTCCAACGTCATGCAAGTCTTCTAACGTCGACTTATTGCAACCACAAATCGTTTTCATTGCGGTTTTGCTGATATTGTTGAACTTTGGCTTGTGATCCCACCGCCTTGTGAGCTGCCTCTGACTAAACAGGCTTCAGGTTTCCTCTGTGCTCACAAGTTTTTGTCATCCATCATGATGAGAACGTAAAAATAAAAAAAAACACAACCGCTCCCAGTCGTTTTACATCAAAGCTCGGGATAAAACGTGGCTGCATTCACACACACACACACACACATTCAGAATCAGTCTGTCCCTGATTGTGTGTCAGAGAGAATGCTATATATGGCAACTTTCATGTGACTTCGCTGTGATGCTCCACATTCAAAGTTGCGGCAAACATCTAAAGGGATTCAGTGGTTTGTTTGTGGAGGAAATATGAAAAAGATGAAACTCCAGAAAGAAGCCAAGAAAGGAAGTTTTGCCATAAAAACGTCGTGAAAAGATAATTGAACGTTTATAGTTTAATAACCCAGCCGCGTTATTAAAATGCGACACACACACAAAGAAAGTGGAATTTCAAACGCTTATAAAAAAGGAGAATCTCGTGCGAAGAGGAAGACTGGTGAAGATAAAATGGTTACACGAATAGATGAAAAGAAAGAAGAAGCTATTCTGGCGTATCATCCGTTTCCATCGGAGACAGATGCAGCCACAGATAGCCTCATGCTCTCTCAATGTGAGCAAGTTGAAAGTCAGCAGATCTCCATCCTTGCCATTATTCCAGGCTGCTGTGGAAGTTGCTATGGTTCGCTGTGCACTCGGGCCGTTTGTGTATGCGAAGCCCCAAAGGTGTTCATTAGCTGTGGCTGGCGCCCGCTGAGGCTCTAACTGCTGCAACAGCGAAGTTTAAGCAACTGCCACCCACGCGGATCGCTATTAGTTACACAGAACAAGAAAGGAAAAAAAAAAATCCTAAAAATTTTCTGATATGTAGAATCATTGAGTCTCTTTATGCATTTCCTTTAGAAAGATAATATAGCCACAAATCTGAAATATCTCTCTTCCTTCGCTGCCTTTGAGTTTCTTGTAGTTTTTATTTGGCAGGACTCTTTCTCTCCAGTTTTAGCCACATGTTTCTACCTAATTCATTCTTAATATATGGTACTGTGAGTAAGTGGGATAGTGGCTACTTTAAAAATTAGCTTAAGTTTTAATAGTTTGCTAGGCAAACATGGTAATAGAACAAAGTAATCTTACATATGTCAGAAGCTGTTTTAAATTCAAGTATTAACTATAATGAGTTCATTGTTAAGCTAATTATCAAATTATCTCCAATACTCTGGTCCTAGGCTAACTCAAAAATTAGTTTCTTCTTCAGTCTACAACTATTTGGTAGTTTAATTTTAGCAAGCTAACTAGCTTGTTGCACACTCTCAACAACTAAAGTCTCAAACTTACCTTTATATTTAGGAAATAAATAAAATAAGAAATAAATAAAAAAATTGTAATAAGCTTCTATAATGGTTTACACAAACAGCTGATTCTGTTTTCATAGTTTATTATTAGCAAGCTAACAAGCTAGATAGCTATGCTCACAAATTCAAGTTTCAAACTTCCCCCATCAGAAATGTTAAAGATGAAGTTTTTATGACAGCCTTATAAGCATTAACAGTTATTGGATTTGGTTTTTAATGTATTTACCAAAACAAGGTCAATTACTGTTAGCAGGCTAATCAGCTGCTTGAACATCAAGTTCTGGAAATGGATGTTCAAGAACTCAAGTTTAAAACTATCTAACTAAAAGTAAAAAAGATCAAAAAGTTATCATAAAGCTTCTAACATCATTGAAGAAAAGTCATAAAAATGGAAAGGAAAAACTCCAAGCATATTAAATGAGTTTATCTATGACACCGTGGGAATATTTTTTACAGATGGTTCATGTGATTTTTTTTCTTGAACAAATAAATATATTATTATAATCAAGCCTATTAATAAGCCCTGAGGGTAGGTAAGATGAATTTACCCTGACAAAACATCCAAAAATAAATCAATAATAGCCTCACAGTTATCAGATTAAAAGTCATTAGAAGCAATATTTTGTGCGTCTACAAAAATGGGAACAACAGTCAATTATTTCACACAGCCTTTATTACACTGATTTCATTTTACAGTACAAATGCAATGAGGAGAAATGATTTGGCAGGCAAACGATTAAAATGGGGATTCTCCTTCATTTCATCCGGATTACTTCTTCAGGAATCAGTCAGCCTTAATTAGCTCGTTTTCAGGCACATGAGCTGAACGGACGTCACAGACTAGACAACAAATCCAAGGCTTGACCTTTAAAACCGAACCCCCCCCCCAAAAAAAACAAGAAGTTAGCAGGCGCTTGTGTGGATGAGTTGTGCACTGAGGCTAATTGACCTTTGCTTGGCTTGTTAACCTTGGCTGTAAAAGCTAGGAAATGAAGGCAAAAACAAGACACATTTCTTAAAATAAAAAAAAGAACATTAATTATGTGCATGAATCATGTTTCCACTGCTTTCTCTTTACAATTGCAGCTGGATTTTATATTTGATGTGCTCTTCTGAAATTAGTGAGGACATAAAATAAGAAAAGCTATGAGTAAGGGCTAACTCTGCTCTTTTCTGGCCGTTAAATACTCCCAGTTTCTATGTGAGATAAAGGTGAAGACTTTATAAATAACACCAAAACGCAATACAGTTACACTAACAATAAATCGCCTGTAAAAAGGATTTCATGACCTTTCCGTCTCTCTTAGTTACACAGCATTATAGAAGCATTCCTTCCCTTTGAAATTTGTTCCATTTTGTCACGTTGAAATCCCAAACCTTTATGTAATTCATTGATATTTTATGTTCGACCACCATAAAAAGTGCATGATAATGAAGCAGGAGAAGTAAGATTCAAACCGTTATCAATTAAAAAGTGTGGCGTACATTTATATTCACCCCTTTTACTCTCATACCTCTAAATAAAATCCATTAACACCACCAGGGAATACATGAAAATATGTGCTTTAGATCAATTAACTGTGTGTAATAGTGGCCCAGTCAAAGTCCCAACAGGGAATCTGCATCATGAAACCGATTTATCCAGTCATTCCCCTCCTAATATGACAGAACGTTTTTTTGTGACGACAGTAATGTGAAAACTTTACTTTAAAAGAGCATTTCTAACTATGCACATATTCATTAAAAAACAAATAAGCAGATATTTTCCTACTTTAAAATTAGAAACTGTTTTGTCTCAGTTGATCACATAAGATATCAATAAAAGACACTGGAGTTTGTGGTCGTTTCAAGGTAGGCATGGCACTTTAAATGGATGGATTCCTACAGAAGTTGCAAGCAGGCCCTGTGTTTACTAAAGAAATGTGGACTCCCGTAATAAAACCATTGCAATGTATCATAATTAAAATATCCTGATGTCGTGTCCGTGTCGGAGTACCTACAGCCTGTTCGGAGCCTGGAGTGTTCGGTGCACCATTATCCAGCTGCAGGTGGCAATCGGTCCAGACACTGGAGTCTCTTCAGTTGCAGTTTTGAGAATGAAGCCTCCGTCACAAGGCAGATATTATCATTCCGTCACAGGAAAGATTGTCCACAACTTCAAAAATAAATCTGTTTCCAGCAAACAGAGTTTTTCCTTCATTTGTTTTACGTCCATAGATGAAAACTTCATTGTTCAGAACTTTGGCAAAGTTTTATGGCGGTTCTGATAGTTCTGTTAAGTTGCTTTAAAGCAGCATTAGGTAACTTTTATGTAAAAAAAAAAAAGTTTTTTTTATATATTTGTTAAAGCTGTCACCATGTCATGACAGCGTGATATGAGACAGATAATCTGTAATCACCCTCATCTATGCGCTGCTCACACCCTCCCCATTTGCTCTGCTACGCTACAGCAGGTTCACCACTAGAGAGCCGGTCATGAATGTGAAGGGAGATAAAAATATTTTTCACCATTAGTGCATTTAGCAGTGAGTACACAAGAGTAATTGACAGCACTAAGACCTTCCTCCTGGCTCTGATTGGTTGTTTTTGAATGGGAGCGGTAATTTCTTCAGACAGCACAAGAGAGAAGGTGGAAGATCTGGATCTTTTCGCAGATTATCTGTCTCGTATTATATCGTCACGACATTGTGACGGTTTCCACAAATATTTAAAAAATCAAATTTTCTGTAAAAGTCACATACTGTAGCTTTAAGGGTTCATTTTTCAATCGGAATCCTCCCCGGCGGTGGCTGCCTCCAAAGCAGCAAGAGCCTCCGCCACCATGGAGTCCGTGACGCTCTGCACCTCCACCTGGTCTTTCCTCACCTCCTCCTCCTCGTCCTCGCTCTTCGTCACAGAGATGCCACTCTCCTCAGTGGAAACGTCCGCAGTCTTTTTCAGCGTGAGCTCATCCCTTGTGCCGCCAGAGGACAAGCTGGTTGTGCTGGTGTGGATGTCCACGGACAAGACGCTGCCCTCGTCCCCGGTGTCCCAAAGGTGCTCTGGCGTCCCCCCGACGCCCTCGTCGATCTCGTCCACCGACGGGCTCCTGCCTGCCATGCTGCAGGTGGTGATGGAGCTGTCCCACCCGTTCGTCATGGCCTCGTGGTCTGGCTCGATGTAGCTCCTGTGGTCTTCGTACTGCTGTACGTTGGGGTAAATAGGCACCTGGGTTGCATCGATGTCCATCCATCGTCGTCCTACCGCATCTGGCTCAATGATGTACAGCCCGCCACCTGCGGGAGGCGCGCTCGCCTGCTGGTGCATTTCCTTTGCAAGTGACGGCGCCGAGTGCAGCCTGTGGTTGACCTGGTTGTTGTCATGCTCCAGTTTGAGTGTGCTGTCGTTGGACTTGCTGTAGCCCAGGTTGTGGAAGCCCTGCTTCTGCTTGTTGTGGTCGCCCTGCGGGTCGCGGCTGGGGTCACCGCCCACATGGTGCTGGCCCTGGTAGAGGGAGCTGCCTGCAGAATCGCTTTTCCGTGCATCCACCACCGTTGAGGGGTCGTAGATGTAGCTGCAGGGAAGACAAGACGCACAAATGTAAATCACAGAGACGGACAAGGATTTTTGTCATGGGCAGTTGCTCAGGGCGGCAGTAGAACAGCTTTTGAGTGGGGTGACATTTTGTGTTACTATTATGATAACAATAAACAATACGATAAATTCCCACCCATAGTTGTTTACATTTTGAAAAACATTTTTATTCTTGCCATCTGTGTAGAGTAAATGGGTTGTTGGCAGCCAATAGGAAGACAATTTAACTTTCCAAGAATATAGCTCTCCTGTCTTTTGATTGGTTAGAGCATAGGAGAAGGCGGGGCTCTTATCCAAGAGCCGCCACCGCACCGACACATAAACATGAAGAGGGCTTCATAAAAAGCTGAGACTCACTGAATGATGGTTGTTCATTAGTACCGGGTAAAAAAGTAGCTCTGACTTCATCTGTGAGACAGACAGATTTATAATAATGTGCAACAATAATGATGAAAACACCACCTCATTTTCCTTTGGTACATAACCAGTTTGATAATGGGTGGCTGGATTAAGAAATGATGATTTAAATCCACATTGGACGAATCAAAGAACCAATTTTTCTTTAGCAGGAAATCCTCTGATTGTTGGTGTCTTCAGAACTGATTTTGACAAAGATTTTGATGATTAATTCTCACTTCCTTTCTAAACTGTGTTCACCGGCTCTGCTAGTCCTTCCGCTCCCACTCTGAGGTATTTTCCTTCAAGGACAGAAGAACAGCCTGACTCGTTCACACCTAGACCCGACCACAGAGAGCGCGGAGGCTCTCCTCTAAGGCGCTGTCAGACGTCGCCCACTGTGAGCGCCTCTTGTTTTCATCACAACCTTTTCATTTGTTTTCTCCATCTCATCACCATATTCCTGACTCCAGCTGAGCTGCTTCCAGCTCGTGTCTCTTAAGGCGCTCTTTGCACGCATCCTTCTGTCTCCTTCGGTGTCACAGTGGTGCAGCTGCGACTCTAACCTGCTGTAACTTTACGCTTCTCCATCCGAGCGTCCTTGGAGCAAAGAGCCCAAGTTCTGAGAACTAAGGAGATCGTTTTCAAATGTATCGACCGATTCGGGTTTCTCCGTCCTCGTCCAGCTGCCCACACGCAGCCTCACCCCTCTGACTTAAGCACCTCTTACCTATCCTGCATCTTTCTTTTATCCCCCACCTCATCTTCTCTCTGCAGAACGCTGAGAAAATGAATGTTTTCCATTTCCTCAGCTCTGCTGCTGTGTCCTCTGCCAAAGGTGAAATCTTAAGCATGTTTTCTGAGAGGTGTGAGGCTTTCTTTGTGCTTAACTAAGGAAAAAAGAAACGACCAATAATACTTAGAGGGGGGATGAGAAAGCTTGGCAGGAGAATGAAACTGTATTTTCATCAACAACAGGCGTCCATCCAGTTCATCTCAAAGCAATTTTCACAGAGCCAAACAAACACATGGCCTGTTGTTGTGATTTTCTCTTATTGCTTCCTGCTGTAGTGGACAAACAGAACGAGGAATAAGGCATTTATTTTTATAGCTGGAGCATATTCCAAGTCTCCATACGAGTGGGTCAGCTTCTCTCTTGTAAATGGAGGTGATGTCAGAATCACAGATGCCAATGTGTGACAAAGGAAGTCGCTTAAAAGCTGTTGCTTCAGCCGTGTCTATTTGGGGTTATATTTTATCTTCTAACAGTGATAAAAATTGAGCTATAGAGCATTGTTACTAGATGAGGTCTAGTTGACAATGTTTGCGCTCCACAGAAAAGCATGCTGCGGATTGTTACTGTTTCACTGTGATCCTCTGCCTATCTCCGGTTCAGTAGTCACAGATTTTAATGTGGAGTTTAGATCAGGGGTCTGCGACCTGTGGCTCCAGAACCTACCTACCTACCTACCTACCTACCTACCTACCTACCTACCTACCTACCTACCTACCTACCTACCTACCTAACTAACTACCTAACGTTTTGCAGTTATTCACAAATGCAGGTGTTTCATGGAATAAATAGATTTTCCATGACAGAATTTAAAATGCTAGCGATATTGTTTTAAATTAAATTTTAAAAAATATATTAAAAATTGTTATTTAATTTAAAATTTTTTTTAAAAAAATTACATTTAGATTTAATTTTTAAAAATATATAATAATTTAAAACATCTTCCTGAAGGAAACATATCCATTCTTGTTTCTTCATAAGTTTTATCCTTTTCTTTATTTTAAAACCTAAAATTAGGCATAAAATATACATATTTCAAATAAATTTCCTGCAGTCAATTTTTAAAGGTCATGTATCATTTGTGGCTCTAAACACAGACTCCTGCTCCAAATTATTTACTGAAACCCTACATATTTCTAGTTTAGGCTTTTTTAGAGGGAAACTCCTGAAATCATCTGATCGATAAGGTGTGAGGCTGAGAAAAGCACTTTCTGTACCCTCATTATGACTACGTCAAAACATAGGCAAATCTGATACCGACACTAAGTCCAGTCCTCCAATGTTTACAACAAGAATACAAAGCAGAAGATAATTTTAAGGCGGAAAAAACACAAACAAACAAAAAAACAGTCTTGTTTGCCCCAAGCTATGCGGCGGACCAGCATGTATCTTTTCTATCTGCATAGAAATATTATCTGTGGCAGCGATCTGACACACCATCTCCACAGTGAAACACATTAAAGGCAGGCTCAAGCTGTGAGGGAGGCTGATCAGAGGACGGGTGATTTAACACAGGCCAGGTCAGAATGGATGTTTTTTCCCCCCAGATTTTATTTGCAAATAATTTAAATCATCATTTAAATTCTCAGTCTCATTTTGTTATAAAAACAACAAAACAAAATACATTGACACTTATGGCGGTGCTTCTGCAGCTCCTGGATCCTTCCTGTTTCACCATGGAGGCAGCTTAAACACAAATCCAAAGAGATGTATAAGAAAATTCAGGTGCTAATTAATAGCTCATTTATCAGAGCAGCAAAGTTAAATATTTCTACTTTTGCTGGGTGGACGGCGGGTCCTCATCGCTGACCTAGTAACCTAAAGCCTCAAACTCTGCTAATCCCAGAAATGACTCTCCACACAATTACGCAGGGATGTGTTTGTGTCACAAGTATTCACATGTGTGTGTTTGACAAGAAAAAGTGTGAAGGAAGGAGGTGTGGGCTTGGGGGATTGAGGGGTTACTACGCTGGTATGCGAAGCACATCGAGCCCCTTCATTAATCTCCAATCAGAAAGTCGTTTCCTGGCCGCGCTCTGCGACCGCGCTCGCCTCGGAAAGCCCGGCGACGCCGAGCCCTGACAACGATACATCGTACGCTTCTAATGAGCAGACAGTCCTGGAGAGAAATACAGAAACCAAGGGTGCTGGCTATTGACATATCGACTCACGGTTCGTACTAAAAGTCCACGTGAGGCTCACTGTGCAGACGTGTTATAAATGGAGCTCTCTCTGGCTACAGGAGACGAGACAAGAAATCATTATGTGGATAAGCAAGGAGCTGGAAATGGCAATCAGTGAGAGGATGTAAGAGAGGAGGACAGCATTCAGAGGACCAGGTGTCATTAGATCTGTGGCTACTGGGGGTTAAACACGCAGACGTCTCTTTGAAATTAAAACACGTTTTGATCTGAAATAACTAGATTTTTGCATGTTTTTCCTTAAAAACAATCAGATTCAAAAGTATTTTCACACTCAACACTATGGGCTCAATTTGTGCACACATGGTCATGCAGCAGTGCAGTCACTGTTCCCAAAGTGCCTCAACTCTGTAGTCATGTGGTTATCAGAAGGTATTTTCTCCTCTGGGTCAGCGAAGTGCAGCTTGAAGCAACCGGAGGAAACTTTTTGCTCCTGTTGCTTTAGCTGCAGCAGAGCGGCTTCCTCATCTGACAGTGAGAACTTCATCTGGTGGGTCAGGTTTAAAACAAGGAGTAGCAAATTCAGAAAGTCTGCTCAGACTAAATAGGTAAAGTTAGGTATGAAAAGATGAAGTGAGTAGATTTCGAAACAATCCAATGAGTCAGTCAAGATGTTTTCCTCCGCTTTTCCACTCATTTTCTGTTTAGATCCGACTGTCTTCGTTCATAACATGAATGAATAAATTTGTAATTAAACTGTGACTCTACATTGGGCTGTGGGCTTTCATATGAATATGGCAGAAAACCAAGAACTATGGAAACAACAGAAAGATCAAAATAGTGACGATATTCCTGATGATATTAGCTTTTGCGGTAAAAGGTTTTCCACTGTTCACATCGAGGCGTATAAGTTACATTTGGTGTCTGAATTTTTTAACCAGGCGGTTCTGTGTTTTTCGGGGAAATTTTAGGTAACCCCGGCAAATACTGGGAGTGTGATTTTAGTTTAGATCAACAGATTTTCATAATCAAAATAAACTTTATCATGTTAAATATCAGCTAAATATAAACCTAACCAATAGTGATGATAATTTTTATTTGTCTCCTGCCAGACAATTAAAGTTCAGACAGTGATATTTCTGTGAACATTTCTTCACATTTTGGTGAGTGAGAATAATTTTCATACATTTAATCTTCATGTTTTGATTGATCCTTTGTTTTGTAATTAGAATTTTTTAAAAATCTTCGCAATATATTGGAGAAGAAAGCAAAGTGAAACTGACTCAAAAACACAGAATAAAGTTAAAACAATATCTTACCTTTTCACCATCCGGCAGCATTGGCACCCCATTTGGCCAGATGTGTTGTGTTACTGTGGAGACACATTAACAAACCAATTAAATATTAAGCAGCCGCACATTCTTGGAAGCAAGTGGCGCGGCACCAAAAGCAGAGCAACTCGACCCCCAGGCAGGACGAGCTGATCGAGAGAAGGTCACAGGTCTCAGGTTCAGATTGATAATCAGGGAGCGTTATTGATCACCTGTGACATGTGACATATTAAGATTTTCATTAATAAAAATCTTATTAATGAAAGATTTTTCCTAAGGATTTCACCTGATCACTTAGCTTTGCTCTCGGTTTTATTGGTGTTTGGTCACAACGATGAAAGCTGTGTTTGCCTGAAGCGCTGATAAAGTTGTTACTGCCATCGATCACCTGCATGTCTGTGTCTGTCTGCATGAGGGCGTGTGCGTGTGTGTGTGTGGGGGGGGGGAGTGTGTGTGTGTGTGAAAGATCGTGTAACAACGTTCAGGATGGGAATGACCTTTTCTCTCCTGGTGGTGTGCTTCACCAGGCTGTGGCATTTCATTGCCTGGGTAAATAATTAATCAGTGACTTTTGAATAAGTTTGTCTCAAAGTGAAGGAGGAACAGAGACAGACAGAGGTAGAGGTCACATATAGAGGACACGGTGTCTTTCAATGAAGAATAAACGCGAGGAGCTTTGCTTGACTGACGAAGAGCCGCTGATCCCATAGGACTTAAATCTGAAGATCCTCAGCTTCGTTTTTATGTTATTTCCCCCATCTATAAACTGTGCATCATAGCGTGTCTCACTAATGTCTCGTAAGTTGTTCTTGTCATACTTGCAGATATTTTTCTGTCACAAATCGCTGACATTTCCATTTACTCCGCCTCCTCTCTTCTTCATCTGTCTTTCTCTTTCATTTACAGACATGCAGAAATCTATCAGTCATGGCCAGCATGTCATAAACGGAGATTTCAGTGTTTCACTCTTCTCCAGAGTTTCCTGTATAAATACTTTCACAGTGGGCCTCCTTTTATTTGTAGATTTTTACCTACGCTATTTGCAGAAAATCCATTTATTTGTGGATTTTTTTTGTAGCGCACATCTAAAATATTTGAAAGAATATTGCAGCTTGGGAAGCTGAAATACTTGGGGCAATGCTACTTGGCATGCTATGGTTTAGCGTCTGCAAAGCGGCTTGCATTTACATTACTTGGTGCTGATTGGCTATAACCCAAAGAGCTAAGGAGATAAGGAAGACTGTAAATTTTAGACTCTGCGTATCTTAAGATAGTTTCCATACTTAGAAACACATATTAAGGTATATTTGGTGCTATTAAAATAGAAGTATTTAGTGGGGATCTGAGGATTTTGGATTTGGTCCCTAATCGGCAAACAAACCACAGACTGGAAAAAGAAGGAAGGAATAAAATAATCAGGAAAAGAAGGAAATCAAACAAGGACGTACTAAAGAACCTACTAAAGTGCAGAAGGAAGGTGTGCAAAAGAGACAGAAGAGAAAGGAAGGAGCGTTGTGCAAATCTGATTTCATTTTAATAATTGCATCCAGGCTTTCTGAATCAGAATCAATTTGAACCGTTAAGTCCCTCCAGATCACCATCCCTAATGTATGGAGGAAGATGATCTTAAGCACATCTGAGATGAAGCAGTTTTTCATTAGGCTATTAAAAGCAATAAGAAAATGTTGTTGGCCTACCACAGCACTCCTTTGAGGACTCATTTTACGACAGTCTGCTGATATCTCAGTTTAAATTCATGGCAACTTCCAAACAGTGCTGCAATCAAATCATCCAATAAAACGTGGAGCTTTTAATTTTGTGGGCTAAAACTTTGACTATGAAGCAGAGTTAGTGCGGCTCAGTGATTCGTTTTCAGGATTTCTCGCTAACCTGAGATCAAGCTATGGCAGCTGTTGCATCATTTTATGAAATTTGTTGGGCTTAAGCATCCCAGCTGAAAGCAGCCAGATTTAGGAGTGTAAGAAAGTGCCTGACCTCCAGCTGGTATCAGAGAAACTCATCTATATGTTAGTATTGATTAAACAGCTGCAAGGTCGGTTGGGTTATTCATGTAATAGCAGGTTGCACAGGTTTCATCACAGACACTGACTTCTTTAGGTGGAGGCCCTTCAGATTTGTTGAAAAGCAACAGAATCTGGCTTAGCTTCCCCAAGATATCTAATAATCCCACTGCAGGTCTCCGGCTGAGCTTAGAGGCAGAAGTGGGCGTTAGCATTCAGGCTACAGAAAAAAAAAAAAGAGTCATCATGATGACGATCCTCTCATATCCGAGTGCCTCGTATTTTCCTCATTCAAATGGACCCTTATGATTTGAGTTGGGCTTGACCGAAACCCGGCAGCAGCAATCTCCCCGCTTCACATTCATCGGCACGTTCACGCAGGCCTCCAACACATTCACGGCTAAAAACCAAGAGAGTGCCATTTCGAGTTGCTGCCGGGGCCGGATGCTGCGACAGGCTGCACTTTAAATAGCGGACCTTGTTTCACACACTGCTGCTCTGCAGGGCACCCACCCAGCTGGAGGGTCCCTTATCTTCCAGGAGCGGAGCAGGAGAGGAGCTTATTTCCCCCGAGGGCTTCCAGAAGCGCCATGCGGCGTCGCGTTGGTCCTGAGAGAACGCTGCAGTCACAATCAGCCAACTTTTACAATTACAGTTCACGTTCGAGCAGGTCAATAATCCTCTGAAGAGCTCCACTTCTCTGTCACCTCAGCCTGCTGGATGTGCAGATTTCTCCTTCCATTTCACCTACCACACTCTGTCTCTTGTTTTATTGTTTTGCAGAGGCATTTCTTTTCTGGTGCATTATGTATATCCCATATTTCACTGATATGTGTTTGCTGCTTTCTGCTTTAATGTGCCTGCCTCAAAGTCCTCCAGGCTGCCTGGATTAATTTGGGAAGCCTCCACAGCCCACTGTCCTGCCAAATATACAGTCATGGCAAAAAGAAGGCAGATACACCCTCGGTCACTTCTGGGGCTTTAATGAAGAAACAACCAAGTGTTTACTAAATTATAAAATGATTTAAATCTGACTAAATGTACCTTAAAGCCCTGAATATGTAATTCAGAGGTGTAATTCCTTTTTACCACAAGTTTAATAAACTGTAATAATGAGAAAGAAACGTGCAAAAAGAAATTCAAATCTTACGCTTTAAATTTATAAACCTATGTATAGTGGCTCCAGCCTTGTTAAAATTCTGCATTTTTGTGATGTAACAATAATTTTTCTGGACAATAATCCATCCTAGAAATTATTGCTACATGTTATTATATTGTTAATGATAATATTGTTGTTTTAAGACCTTTTTCAAATAATATAATGATATCCGCACAATAATGTAAGACTCCACGATCAATAAACTTTCAATGCTTAACTTTGGAAGAATATTTTAAATATTCAACAAAAGGAAAAAAAAAACTCCACACACAACCAAAACTATAAATAAAATGGACTATGTAAACAAACTGCTAATCAGAAAATGTTAAATCATTAGAATGGAAATAATCGTGATTAAATGATTTACTGCTTGTTGTGACAGGAGTCCATCTTGGTGCAACAGTAAGAAATAAATGTCACATTGTATGTGTCAGCATTAAAGAGTCGCTGTACTTTAAGTACAAAATTATAAACATTTTACAACATCAAGCAACATTTCAGAATCCCTCCTCCGGCATACAAACTCTGATAAAATTATACTTTAAAAGCATTTTTATAAATGCGATAAATGAGTGTAGTTAAATTCAATCTCCTGAAAATGTAATTCAGCAACAAGAATGTGAAATACTTCCTTTTGTTGAGCACACAGTGATAGAAACTATGGTTAGCTACGTTGCGCGTATTCGATTAAAGTGAAGAGAATGACTCTAACGTCCACTGAGAGCAAACATGCCAGACAGGATGATTAATGGCTGCCTCACTGGGTTGGAAAAAAGCTGGTTTGCATCGAAGTTGGGTTGAGTTGCACATTTGCAAGGCAAAATGAGTCTCTGGGCTGTTTGAGTGCTGACAATGTGAATGTGGCGTTCACTGCCTCGGGCTCACCATCCTGCTCCCGCTCAGCAAAAAAATCCCCTCGGAGGAGAACTCGTCCTGCAGGCCAGGAACGGCGACAGAGCCTCCTACAAAAAGGCTCCCAGTTACAGCGCTGCTCTGATAGCAGAGAGAGCGTTAGCTTTTAAAGTCAAAGGCAACCCCCTCTGACAAAAGGTATGTTCAGGCTCCAGAGTGTCTACTTGTAGCTGCCACAATGTGTTTGCTGAGTAAGATGATAGAAGACCACAGAAGACAGAAATACTGTTTTTCTGCTGAAGTGCAACAATTGGCAGTCTCTAAAAGTGCTTGTTGCTTGTTTTTGTCAATTCAACAAAGAATTTGATTTGTAGTTTCAAATTCTAGACAAAAGGAAGAAAGCTTCTCTGTTAAATGAGAAATAGAGGAAATGGTTACATAGTAAATAATATTTACAACTCGGCAAACAATGAATCCAAATAAGCTTGTTTTATACAGCAGAGCTGAGTGCTTTCAGTTTCTGAAGCTACTTGTTCCTCACATAACTCAGTACTCAGTCTTACCATCTGCACAAAACCTGTGACATTGGCTCATGAATTCATGTAATTTAAGGTTAACAAAGTGACCTAGTAAACATGTCAGAATAAATGCTTCATTAGGTTGGGAATGATGGCAACTGCACTACTGAGAAACGTCCCTGAAGGTCATCCATGCTGGAAAACCTTTGACACAGAGAGTCAAGTGACTCTGCTGTTAATTTAATCTGTGAGGTAAAGGATGAATTAATATGATTTTCTCCCCCATCATTCACATCAGATTCTGGACTTGAAGAAACACATCAGCAATGGTCTTAGACAAGGAATTGCTACTGTACCTCAATCTGGGAAGGGTTATAAGTCAATTTCTAAACAAGTCTGCAAAACCATCAGTAATTCCAGGCTTTCCAACCTCCTGCAGGTTTTCACAATAAGCAGCAACAGCAGCTCTCTGCTGGCTGAAACTCACATCCGAACATCCAAATAACCAATCATGTAGCCTTCCTGGAGACTTCTCAAACTCATAATGAGATCACAGATTCAATCTGTGCATCAAATGACCATCATTCATGCAGCTATTGGCCATTGTTGGTTGGTAATAATAGTGCCATATCTGCTGCCTGTGTCATTCAATATATTACATATTGCTCCCGTTTTCTTTTTTTTTTTTTTTTCAGATGGGGAAGATCGCTGGACGATTACTAAAGAGGAACGATTTTTCAGGGCCGGCAGCTTGGCCCGGCCCCCATTTCTTCACTTTGTGAGTTTCCTGCAGAGGAAATTGAAACGTTTCATCTCGGAGAAACAGGTGCAATGAAATCGAGATTGCTGTAGAGTGTCTCCTAAATGTGGCATGGGTTGAAATCTAGGGAATACCTGCAGAACTGGCAGTCAGGGCCTTTCCTGCTATTGCTACAGCAGGAAAATCTCTCCTGGAAAGATAAGGCAGAGAATAGTCCTTCCAGTTTTATCTTTCTTATTCATAAACAGGAATTTTTTGTGTTACAATAAATGGAGGATTTTACTGTCAGAGTGAATGAAACACTTAAAAATGTAACAACACCGTGTGAGGGAATAGTTCAGGCTAGTTTTATGAAGCAGCTGCTTTAAAAGGAAAACAATACAATAAAATGAGTAAAATCTAGACGATGATGTATTTGATACTGTAAGCATGACCGGCACAATCCTCTGATATGAGAGCAAATATTTTTCTACAGAACAGTCATTGATTGGTCTCCTGTAGTATTTTAAATACTTAAAACTACTTTCCTCAATATAAATTAGACTTCTGAACATTTCATGATCTCCATAATTTCTTTAACCATATTTAGCCAATAGGTACGGTGAAACATGGTCAAGTCAATGTTTAAAAAACAGCAGGTTCACAAGCTTTGTTGATGCGTCTCTTCACCTCGGCCTCCTCCCTATGCAAACTTTACTGGTAAGAATGTCGTCATAGCATAGGTTTCACATCGAGTCTTAACCTGAAAGCTGGCACTCAAGAACCCTTTCTGCACAGAAGTTGTCCTGTTAAACTCTAATAGCTGGGAGATTTTCAGCTGCTTCCATTCACTGTTGCTAGATCATGTGTTGCTGTTCTGCATCCTTTGTGCTGGCCTTGATTAAGTCCAACTCATTGGGTCCTCAAAGCCTTTATGTGAAATCAAAATCACTGTAAATTAATTTTGCTCTGCTGCTCATAGCAAATGTTGGCATGTTTCTTTGTAGTTCAGGATCTTGTCATTCCTTTTCTAATTTGATTTATAAGTAATTTCAACCTATTTCTATAGACTGATCCGGCCAATAAACAGACTATAATTCCTGATGAAACTAACTATGAGTGACTTCCTTGTGGTAGATAATATTTATTGCAGTCACTCCCAAGTGACAGTGCTAAATCCCTTCAGATTAGACAAGTACAAACTGGCTCCTGGTTAGTTTGTGACGTCCTATGATGGCTGCTCCTTTTTGTAGAAAAAGACCCAAATTCTGGTAAACTGTCACATGGTAGATTGACCAGAACCTGTGAATGTGACTTTGCAGATTTGATTTCCAGATTTTAGCCGCTAAACCTTCCTCCCCCGCCACCCTGTAGTGGCCTCCTTTCAGTCTTGCATATCTGACACCAATTGTTCTTGCTGCGCCCTTGGAAGACTGAAACCCATCCATAAGCATTTCTGTTTAGCTCTGAGGTTCAGATGCTGGTCTAAACATTACACATACCATCACTAAAGACCAAAATACAGGTATATGAGGAAGGGAAACAAATACATGGAGCTTAAATAACCTGTTCCGGCCAAAACTTCAGAACTTCCTGGGTTATGCAGGTAATTTCTCCAAAGTAGGTCTGCGAGTGAACAAAGAAGCGGTTCCATTCAGAGAAGAACATGTTCGCCTTCCAGAGTCAGGTTATCTGAGATTGGGAACATTTAGCTTGTGTTAGCTCTGTGACGCATTATAAAGTCATGTTTTAGAAGTCGCTACTAACCTGGGGCTCATCACACAGTATATGTGTTTTATGTGTTTGGCAGGACAGTGAGAAGGGAGATCATATTCATATGGGTGATACTGGGAAGGGTGTGGTGACAAGAAAGCAGGAAAACTGGTGTGACATCCACCTCACTGTCTGTTGTTCAGGTTTCTTGCTTTTTATCACTATTTCTACAGGGGGGAAACTTTTTGAATTTAACTCAGAATCAGCCATGAAGGATTTTTGGAACATTTTGTAGGTGAATAAATATCCAAAAGCAACCTCAGATCTTTCATCTTCAGATTTTTTAGTGTTGCCATTTTTTCTTTAGAACTAGGATGACTTCATCTTTAGATAAGGAGTGGAAATTTTCCTGCAAGTCAGAAGAGGTGGTCATGCATGCTGAATGTTATAGTGTGTAAGATGGGTGCAGCGCTGGGAAAATTCATAATATATTTATGTGAAATACAGTCCTGTTTAAAAGTCTTGAGTCATCTTTCGTTTCTTGCTCTTCCTCCCAAGCAAACAGACTTTATTCTTATTTCCCGAATGTTTGAAAAAGCATTCAGTTTTTCTTTGCACTTTGAGTGCCAAAATGTTAAACATTTGAACTCATTTTTCAACCCAGGATTGGACTATTTTTTTTGTTAAAACTGCTCTGTGAACAATGTGGGCACAAGAAAGGATCATAAACTCCAAGGATGAATCAGTGTTGCTTTGTGCATAGCTGACAACTTAAAATAACAATTTCAAATTTTATATTTTCCCACAAAAGACATGATTTTTAGTAGAATCATTTAAAAATACCAACGATAACAGTTTGACAGACAGCATACCGTGGTTAAGGCCAACATGGTGACTCCCAAAATAAGCCAGAGAGAAGAACGGCCTTCATTAGGGGCTCCTGAACCAATCAAAACATTGTTAGCCTCTTATTTAAAACTCCTAAATGTGTTTTGTCTTTGATCTGCCTAATCTGATAGAAAAATTACGAAGACACAAAGCTTCAGGATGAGCAAAAAGTAAGCTTAGCGCCTGATTTTTTTAACGCTGCCACTAATGATCCGAACAGGGACTGGCCGACGGGAAACTGAAGCGTTCGTAAGCAACGTCTGCTTTTTAAAAGAGCATTAACAAATTGTAATGGTGAAAACTGTTCACAAGTCTTGCCCTCCAATGCTCCATAAAATCTCAGAAGAATAAAGGGAGGATCAAACAGTGACTAGATGAAACATTTATAGCGTCATAACGACATGAGGCTCGGTAATGGAAACTGGTTCTTCTATAGAACCAGCTAGGAACTGGTTATATCATCATCACTGGAGCCACCTTTGTGGGAACACCCTTGAAAATGTGACACAGAGTAAAGGATAGATATGATGGAATTTTTTTGTGATTTGATACCATACATGTTTAAAACCTTGGTACACATTCACACGCAAGTGCCTTATGGATAATCTCTAACTTTTTGCGGCTGGCTGTGAGAATAGGACAGGAAGCTGGTGAAAAAGTAGCCGAAGTCTAAAGAGAAACATTAAAAGACCAAGAGTCCTGTTCAAGTGTCTGACTCCTTGTAATTTGCCTGCATTAAATTCTGGACTTTGAATTATATTTTAAGAAAGTTTGTCTGGAATTTACAGAGACTGAAAACATATAGTGAAATTTCCCAGGTGACTTTTTAGTCTCTAAGGTAACTGATACAAAGACTCATAAATGGTTATAGTCACTCTGCCATCCCATTTAATGAGATAATTTTCTTTTTTTTAAGTGTAGTTTAATAGAAATGGAGAAAAAACAGAACAGAATAAAAATGTTCAGCCTCATTTAGGCTAACTTCTACCAGAATCCCAATATTTATTTTTCTGGATCACAGTACAACATCCTAGTTTTACATGAAAAGAGAACCTGGCTGCAGATGTCCATACCACAAAGTATTTAAGCTCCTTTAAATATGTGGATTAAGCAGATACACGCATGATGTTTTATGCTTGAGGTAAACCTCCCTTCTGCTTTTGATGCTCATGGCTTTGTTCTGCTTTTCTGATCACCTCCTCTGCAGGGACAGACGGCAAACCGAAGCCACTTCTCCATTAACGTGTCGTCTCTGTAGGCAGTGCATCAGATGTACTATTTTTTTTCTCCCTGCATCGTCTTTCCTTACAAATATGCCAGGGTGAGATCCCAGTGGGATTCAAGGCGTGAGGAGTAAGGTGCCGTCTTGCTGTTGTGAGACGGACTGGTAGTGACAACTGTGACTGCGGTGTCATCGGCGGTTTGGCAGTCGTTGTAGGAGTGTGACAAAGAGATAAAAATGGCCATTTTACCACCTTATCTCTCAAGCTTCAATCTCTAAACATGGTAGAGAAGAACTGGACTTGCTGCCAGCTTTACAATAAGATAATTTAGCTGGTGTGGACAGAAAACATTGGCAACTGGGAACAGTTTTTTGTAGAGAAAAAGATTCTTCTGTATGCATGTCCACAATATTAAACTATTTTCTCTCAAATGTTGGATACCAGGAGAGGATACAAAGAGGAGGTGCACGATGAGATGTTTTCAAGTTGAAATGTTGAAGTAACGGTATTTTCAACAGTTCATCACTCATTCATACGATGTCTCCTGTATTACATAATATCTGTCAGCAACTAAATACAGTCTGTGGCCTTAACAAAGCATCAACCATTCAGGCTGTCATGTTTTTATGAGCAGAAAGCACCATAAGCTGTTCTAATTAGTTTCACCATCAACTATTAAAAGTTGATGGTGCAGCATATGCTTAAGGCTCTTGTTGCAAAGGTTTGTAGGAACAGTGACGAGACGTTGAGTTTTCTTTTAAAGCCTTTTGAAAGAGTCAAATCTGCAGTATGATTGTGATTTAGATTTTCAAAACGTCTTGAGGAATGGCACTTTGAAGATTATTTCTCTGTCTCAACTTTGCAAAATAAAGCAAAAGCCCAGAGGGAGAAAGGGATAAAACAAGTCAGCTGCTCCAACTCGTTATACTGCTCTAATGCAAAGCAGGGTGAATTTTAAACTCATTGTTGCCTTTGGATCAAGATACTTCATGTTGCTAATTTAATTTCATTGCTGTCAAACATGTTTTGCAACTGTGACCTAAAGCTATGAATGGCTGTAAACGTATTATAATTGGTGGAGTTACAGAGTGTAGCTATTTCCCTGTGCTCTTCATCTTCCTGACAGTGTTAATTAAAGAAGAAATAACTTCCTGTGACATCCTGTACAATAAGAACCTTAGACAGATAGAATCTCGTCAGGTTGAGACAATATGTTCAAATGGTTCCGTTTATGACTTGACCAGGTCTTTTACTTCTAGAATATATATAAGCCGCATAAAATAGTTATTTGTGATATACTCATTGTGCACAAAGACACTGAGATATATGTTTCCTAAGATAGTTATTAAGAAGCTGTCGCTACATTTTATAAGAGCTAGAAGCAACTTTTTCAATAAAGTTGCTTCTTAATTTTGAGATGGAAATATTAAATTTTACTTAATTTTTTTGCAGTAGCTGGATAGGCTACTTACTATCTGGGCTCTATGTCAAAAATAAAATAACACTTTTTGATTATTGGTTTGTTTATCGGAAGAAAAATCTCAACACTCACTAATTGCATTACATATCTCACGTTATAAGATTGAATATTAGAAGCATTATATAAATCAAGAAAAAATATAAAGTTGCCATTATTATGGAAAAATAATTGCTGCCAAATAACTCAGAAACGTCTAGATTAATTTCCCATATTTAGAAGAAAAAACTTGAATCTTCTCTGATGTCAAAAGGCTGGAAATGTGCAAAAATAAAAGGCCATTTTTTCTTGATTAAAGGCATACATTTATGATTTTATATATTATTACATTGTGAAGTCAGAAGTTTGCAAGAAAAAAAAAGTAAATTCACTTTACAAAAACAGTTCCTGAGATTATAAAATCAAACGCTTGCAGTAAAAAACAACAGAGATGCTTAAAGTTTAATAGTAAACTCAGGAATTGAGCGTCTGGGTAAATTTCCAAAGGGTCAGTGGTACATTCAGGCTTTTCTCCTGCATCAGAAAGGTCTGATAGACTCCATGCAGCCATAATGCAGCCTAAAACCCTGTTGTAGTCAGCACAATTCATACAACAAAATCACAGAAAGATTACTGTTTATTATCTAATATTTATATATGATAATAATCATATCAATAACTATTACTTTGTACATTTTAAAGTTGTTGTACAGTGGATCCCGTAACAATAGTGACAGATGCTTCACAGGTTTGTGGAAAGTTAATTATTTTATAATTTTTTTTTTTTTGTTGAGCAAATCTAAAATATTCTAAAAAAAATTGCAACTTGGGAAGCTAGAATACCAGGTACAACGCTACTTGACATACTATTATCTAACATTTGTAAAACATCCAGTCCAGGCGCTACTCAATTTCCTTCGTGCCTATTGGCTGCATCCCCAAGAGCAGAGATGTTAGATTCTGGTGAAGTGCTAAGACTGTTTCTAATGCACATATTAATGCATATAGACGTATATTTGGTGTTTGAACTACCAAAACAGACAGTTCTAAGCATTTTACAGTGTCTCTCATGTGTGAATGTGGAGTTAGTCGCTGTTGTTCCTCATTCCAGTTGATGCTGGGGGTTCACTGTGTGCAAATAAATCAAAAAACTCTTGTCAGGTTTATTCCCCTACTGCCAAACGTCACCAGCAGCTGCAGCACTGGCAGGGTTTTTGTAGAGAACATGTAATCTCACATGAGGCAGGCATCGAGCTGCAGATGGCTTTAAGGCTCATCTGATGTGTGCAGATTATTTTAATGTGTGTGAGCGATCACACAAATTAAAAGATTTGTTTACCGATCCACCATACCTTCAACTGGATTTTTTGTAACATTTATGTGACAAACCTGAAGTCTTGCAGTAATACGGAGAACAATCCCGTTATTGACAGTATTTCCGTGCCGCCTGCTGCTTGTGTGACTCTCAGCTGAAAGCAAACCGCAGCATTTGGATAAGATGCTTCATTTTAAAACCTCTTATCAGCTGGAAGGCTTTTAGGTCCAAGCTAAGATGTCAACACTGTATTTCAAAGTCTTTGTAGTGACAGAAAAATGACGCAGCCTCAGCCACACTGCTTTTCATAACTTATCATTGCAGATGATGAGATACCCCTTCCTGACCTGATAACGTTTCCCCATAAAGGAACTGCAGCTTTTCATCTGATTCGTTTTAGTGTGTCACTTTTTCAATTACAGCTCGCACAGAAAAGCTCAGGAAAACTATTAAACGTGTGTCACGGGATGGAAAGAAGTCAAAGCTCGGTCAGAGCGACACGGCAGCTTTAGATCTGAGTGTTTGACAGGTGAGTTCAGCAGTGTGACCTCCAGGTGTCTGATTTGAATAGGCCGGGTGTGATTAGGGAAGAGCATTCAGGTGAGTCATATGGAAGATAAATTTCTATAGAGCTCGTGTTGAGAAAACATTACGACCCGTCTACAGATTTCAGACACGGCGAAGCTGATTGTCTCTGCTGGTGGGTGTAATGCGATGTGCCGTCTACTAACATGCCTCCCTCACACGGCCCCGGGCGGCAGTCTGCAGTAAACAAGTCCTGTCTCTTCAGTATTACCCAGCAGCCCACACTTATCAATAGCTCTGCCCTGTTCTGTGTTACTCTGCATACAGGCCTACTGCTTGTTTTCCTCCTCGCCCAGGAGGCCTGGACTCTTCTTCAGAGGGAAAACGAGTCTGCAGAGCCGCTTTAAATAATGCAAGGTTACTAAAGCTCAGGTCAGTCGAAAGTGAAGATCAGTGTGTTCTTAGGAACTACCGGGAACAAGTTTTGCCACGTTACAATCGCCACAAACTTTAATTTATTTCATGAGGATTTTATATAAAGCAGTGCAGAATTGTGAAGTAGAAACAAGTTATTTATTATTATTTTTTTTGTAAATGACAATCAGAAAAGTCGTCGTGAATATGAATTCAGACCTACTGAATCCACCTGTTCCTGCTGCAGAAAAGTAAGCATGATGCTGCCACCACCAAGCTTCATCATGGAGATGACGTGCAGTGTTAGTTTTTACTTTGTATTCATAATGCATATGTCTATATACAGACACTAAAATACACACAGGTGTATTAATAGTTGACTTCTGCAAGATGCACTGGGTGTTATTTGGGTTCATCAGAGTAAAGGTGCTTAACACAAACGCACAACACACTTTACTTGCACAATATTTGAAAGACACTTCACATTTTCCTTCCAGTTTACAATTGTACAACTCTTTATGTTGGTCTATTGTATAAAAGTCCAATAAAACGGATTAAGAAAGAAAACACAATCCACACAAATCATGTTAAATGGAGATAAAACAGATGGATTGTCAGATTTTAAACATTTACCAAATGACCATCTCAGGTGTTAGACAAAAATGTTACTTCAACTATCATAAAGATTAGGAGTAAATATACATATAAGATGCTTTTTTCAAAACCTAACAAGATTTACAAACTATATCCAGCATTCATGTCTGTTGTCTGGTTTGTGGAAATTTTTGCAATGTTTCTGATAAGATGACAAGATCGTTGCAAGGCACCAGCTCTATCAACTGCGCCCCTGTGCCAACTACCTACAAATTAGTTGCAATTGAAGTTTGTTCTCCTTGTTCATTAAAAGCATTAAATGTGAAAAGTCCAGCTTTTTTCCTGTGTTCAAATATAACAAACTCTAAAGTCACTGATGAACTTTCTTGAAGTTGAAGAAAAAACACTGAATGGTTTGCTATCTATCACACGGATACCATTGATAAGATCCTTCTCTGTCTTTTTCCAAGACAGCAATCATTTGATATTTGATTATATCAAATATATAAATATATATATATTTTTAAATAGATTGTTT
This sequence comes from Phalloptychus januarius, assembly GCA_902982915.1. Taxonomy (NCBI): domain Eukaryota; kingdom Metazoa; phylum Chordata; class Actinopteri; order Cyprinodontiformes; family Poeciliidae; genus Phalloptychus; species Phalloptychus januarius. The sequence goes on from CADWAE010000462.1 coordinate 8,822,975, forward strand.
TTTTCCACACTTCCATGTTTAGAAGGCATTGTGCTTTTGGGAAGATTTTTACATTGACCAAACATTTGTAATGAAGTAAAGCATCCTTTGTCTGACAAGCTGAAGGAGGCAACTTATTGCTTTTGTTCGATAAACAACAATTACAGTGATTATACTGATTGTGAAAATTGCTGCTGCTGCTGGTATTTTCCAGTTAATTTCACAGCCTTGCTGAATAATTACCAAGACAACGAGCATGAATGTTTCCTCAAAATTATTCTGACCTTCAACCAAAATGAGTTTGAAACTAAAACCTTACATTGCCAGGCAAAAGTTTTCAGACCTCTTGAAACTTTCCAGATTTTGTCAAATTACAGCCACAAACTTCAATGCATTTTATTTGGATTTTACATGGTAGAGCCACATAACCCCTTCTGACTCCACATCCACTGGATTGGACATGATATTGAGCTGGGATTAAACCAATAAAAATTAAGGAATTGGACATGTCCCAGAGAATCATTCAATTAATTTTCTGAAACTGGAAACAGCATATCACAACTGCAAATAATTCACCAAGACATTATCTCAAAGAAACATGTTCAGGTGTTATAAACTGACCATCAAATTTGACAGCACTTATGGAATTTTGCAGCAAAAAATGCAAAAAACTAGTTTCTAGCTGTAACAGCAAAGGTGTGTTTGTGCATGGAGAGGCCTGGGGGCGATTTCATATGCACACCACACCTTTCAGATTGTATTTGTGAAAAAAAAAGTGAACCCATGCTTGGTTTCATTCCTTTTCAAAATTGTATGCTTTTTTACGTTGGCCTATCAGAAAAATGTCAATATAAACATGTTCTAACTTCACAAAATGTGGGAAACTCAAAGAGGGCAAAAAACACTTTCTCAGAGCTGTTCACTTCTTATGGGCTTTGAATGTTTGTATTTTTCTGTTCCTAGTTTTTAAAAAGGAAACCTGTTTCCCCACTATTGGAGAACAACACTTCCCTCATCTCCAGCATACCATTTGTGCAACCTGATATCAGAGCACAATGTAAACAACTGCGCTGAGCTCAGCCTTACATCCTGTTACAGGTGTCCTCCTGAGCTCAGCAGCAACAAAGCACAGAGCAGGTTCATTTGCATCCACTTTTAATACTTTGTTTTAAGTCCTCAGCTGTCACTAAAGGCAACAAAAAAAGAGAGGGGCTTAGACAACCCACAACACAACTCTGTCAAATAAACCTGCCACTTAAGGCTTAGGGCACCAAGTGATGCATTACACCGCTGTCATACATCAGTTTGCTCTGGTCCAGGGTTCAGCTTCATGTTAGAGGAACAAACACAAGCCAAGGCCACCCATGTGTGCAGGACCAGCTCCTCCTATCAGGAGCAACCAAACAGCAGCTCTGCATTCACTCATTAACTTCACCTCTACAGCAGACCTCTGTTATGGAAATTTTTTATGTTCCTGACTCTCCATGGAGCAGGATAACACCAAAACAAACATTTAAACAAATGTAAAATGAGGAATTATATGGTGGTAAAGTTTACACACTGTGAAAGCTGTAAAACGCCCGCTTTTATCCATGAATGACTCACATATTTACTTTTTTTGTGACGCTTTTATCTATAAATAACGCATATATTCGGTTTTTTGTAACGCTTTTATAAATATTCATGGCGCGCAACAAGTATATACTGACACCTGTGAAGAAAAGCTAACCATGGAAAGTCTTTCTGCAATAAATGTCAGCCTTTATTGTTACTACAGGGTTTTATTACATCTTGCTGGGAAGTGATGCTGTTTTCTGCCATATGGCTAACACCGTCCACCTGTCGACCCCGCGTTAAGTAATGTCTAATAACTCTTCTTTTATCTCTCTTTCCAACTCTTAACTTCACCATGAAGCGCATTTCAAAGTGAGTTTTTATTATTATTATTCAGAGTAAAAATAAAACAGAGTTTGAGCCTACCTGTCGTCCAAAGTGAAGGTGTGGCACTTTAATTTGCCTCAGGTATCAGAAACACACCGATGTCATTTAACGTCTCGCGTTCTCTTCCGGTCCGTCAGCCGAGTGAAAAAGTCTAAAAAACAAGTGAAGAAAAGATGGAGGTTTCTTTTCCGGGACGGTCAAAGTTACTGTGGTGGGTCGCTGTGAAAAGTTCCCCCCCTCGGTGACTCCGCAGTCCCATGTTTCCTGTGTGGACTCGGTCTGCGGAGGGGTTGGTTAGTTAGTTGGTCTGTAGAACTAGTGGACAGCGGTGAAGTTGAATTTGCGGCAGCACGGTGGTTTCCGGTTGTGCCTTTCAAATTAAAACACAAACTATTTTTTTCCCCCACCACAGTTAATAAACGTATTAGAAACTGATAGTATGGTTCTGTATATGCGGAAGAGGTAATAATAATTCAGATTTTAATCTGAATGTTTTTCAATTAGAATCCGAATTTTGAGAAAATGTCAGAATGCTGACTTCTGAAAACTGAAGTCAGAATTTTGTGCTTTTTTAAGTTGCCCTAATTCTCTTCCATACATATGCCACTTTATTTCTGTCGTTTTTGAAATAAAAATATTTCAAATTATTTTTATTTATTTACTTTTGAGCTTAATCTTGTGCTCTATAGCAAGGATAATCTAACTTTACAGTTTCAGAAGCTATTTTACCCTCACTAGTACTAAATTGAATGTGTCTGGAGACTCAAACTTTACACATGGAAAAAAATGACAAAGACAGTAATGTATGATAATAATTCATCTTGTCCTGTTGAACCTTCTTTTTTCAGAATTTGTTGGCATTCATCAACACTGCATCGATAAATATTTAATTAACTAAGTTTGTTTATTGAATATTTTGGCTCTGGAATAACAAAATGTCAAAAAGTATTAATTGCAAATATGTTGCTGCTGATACTGTCGCATAGAAACGGCAATCGCTCCCCCAAAACGCGTAGGAAATGAAATTAAAATAAAAATTACAAAAGAAAATAGTAACACAAAGTGATTTCGATAAGAAACTGTAGTCTGACTACTGGATTTGAAATAGCAACGTGTTAGATTACTTGTTATTGAAAAAAATGGTCCGACGTCAGTAGCGCGTTCCTTTGTACGGTAACGAAGTTAGTGGATGTATGATTCCAAAAATTTAATTATGTGAACCTCTTCCCACATTTTTTGACAAAGAGCAAAACTCAAGAGTCCAAACATGCAAAAGGCTTTGTCACCAACCAGGAAAGTCCCATTATAATTTCTTCTTCCAGGCAGTCCTGGTTTTGAATATCCATGTTAGTTTCAGATTATCTTTGTTTTTTTTTTTTTATCCTGAGGCAAGATGTCTTTTGAACTGATAGTCCAAGTGTCATTGTGTAAATACAGTCCATTCGCCCACATACCTCTAATCTCGCCCTGACTAATACCCAAATTGCACAGGACTTCCTTTTTGACCTCCTAACCCGCGTCCAGCATGACACAGCTTAACCTGAGCCTCCTTTCCTTCAGTCACCACAGGGGATCATATGACTCGGCTGTGATTAAAGGGGAAAAATAACTCTCTGCAACTTGCTCACCATAGTCAGCTCTCCTCGGCCGAGCTGCACTTTTTCAAAATTTTATTTTTTTATGTGACTTGAGTAAAATTGGGCCAGTTTGTGCACCTTAGGAGGAATTTTCTCTTTTTATAATACAGATTTTCAAGTGTTTTTAAATGCCTCTGAAACTAAATATAGCAATCAGCATCTGTTTTGGTTTTTTTGTGCCATTGAGTATCAGTGAAAAAAATGCACTTTTTATAATAATAATACCTTTGCAATTTAATTTAAATTTGTTTTTCTTTTTACTTTTACATACATTATACATATTCCAATCTCATTACAATATCTTGTTTAGTTGGTTTTCACTCAGTGAAGAAACTTTAATACACTGTAAATCAACCAACTTACATGCATGGGAAGGAATTTTTTTTGGCATTTGTAAAAATAAATGAGAAAAAAAAATCTTGACACTTAACAGCTATTTTTGTGACAAAGGGACGCAGGTGGAACAAAACATATTTGAACCCTTTGGAGTTAATCATGAAGCTATGAAAGAAAGGATTGCATGCAGGTTGACAATGATTACAAGCTTTTATTCTGTTTTTGTTTCAGGGAATTCATTCCATAGATTTTTGTTTAAAGTGTGGTGAATAAATCACAATTTTTTTCAGATCCACATTGTCATTTAAAGCACATCTTTTCTACTCCGACCTGTGGCTGACAGCAAGGCAGCTAACATCCAGTCAGAGACGAAAAATACGACAACGTGGAATATGAAATGCGAAGCAGAGGCAACTTGGACATTTTAAATGATGGTGTGGAGGCCTGCTGACTTCGGCCTTTTCTTTTTTTTTAGAAGCTTTTTGGTTTTTTGCAAAAAGTGATCTGTGAAGAATGAAAGTAGGACACAGATGAATGGAAGGCAGGAAAGCGTTGATAATATAGGTCATACCTGTTTGTTAAATATCAGGAAGTCTGTGCACTAATATTAGCTTAAGGTTGGCCAGGAGATGCTCTCCTGTGACTCATCATACAGCAAGTGTTTGAACACCTTTAAAGAGCATAAATCTAGTTTTATTTGACAGATTTTATTCACTGCAGGATTGGGGAAGACTGGTTGATATTACCCGTGGGTAAGAGGCCGGCTAAACACTGGACAGTCAAGCACAGGGGGAAACAAACACAAGCAGGACAAGTTCCTGTGCTTTATGAAATCTGAAAGTGAGTCAAGTTTGATTTTAAATGTGAATGAACAAGGAAAATCCTCTTCAAGCGACGACCTCTTTAAATAACAACTTTTTACCTGAAACTGAGACAGATCTTCCAAACACAAGCATCTCTCCTCCCAGCATACTTCATAGGAATTAGGTCAAGGCCCACGGGTAGTTATCTTTTTCTGAGGTGTGGCCTCGATGCAAGGGGGGTTGGAAAGATGAGATAACAGGGATGGAATCAGTCCTCGTTTTCACAGATGAAATATTGACGCTTTGTAATATTACGCTTCTTCGGCATATAGCTGTGAGGCTAAAAACGCCTAATCATGCCTGGTAGATTTGTTGAGCCAGATATGGAGGGCGAAAGGTAAATAAGGGTGACTCAGTCTTTCTCAAAACACAAAATACAAGTTGCAGGTGAGCACAATGACTACAAAAGCTTCTGGCTCATGGAATTAATGCCGCCGACAAGAAAGCGGCTATTTTAAGCCTGGGTAAATAAAGTCACACTGTACAAAGTGTTTGACCCGTGTTCGACAAACAACTGGTGTAATTACATGGCTGTGTGGCTCTGCAGGTGGAATGTGCTTGCCACAGTGAAGCTCTCGCTGCCCGCAACAGACGTGAGCTCACCATCAATATACAGTGAGAGGCGTGGCAGGGCCCGGGCCTGAAGCCAACCTGCGGTTGTCGTGGCAACAGAGCATACACACACCCACTTTAGACGCCTGGTAGCATTAGAGTGCCACCGCTGGGAAATTAAAGCGGTAGCCCAAAGCAACGGGGTCCTGTCCACAGCTGGAACGTCGGTGACTTTACTCCGTGAGCTTGGGCGCTTGACGCGAAGGTGTGCAGCTCATGCATCACCTACTTATCATGACGCTGTCAGGCGGCGTTGCAGGACTTTTCACCGAGGTTGTCTGGCATTGGGTGCCGAGTGCAGGAGGGCAATTACTGGCCCATCAAATCATTTTACAGCTCTGTTCTGTCTGTTCAAAGGTGTTGACAGTGTTTGTGTTTTCTCATTGACACTTTGCTTCAGAGCAGTCGGACCTTTTAAAATGGCGTTGATCAATCTCACCCAGCTCTCTGAAGTCGTTTCGAACTTCAACATTGGTAGTATTTGCAGGGGACAAGCAGCGGGCCAAAAAGAGCCGTGTGGATTAATAAAACATTAGTGGCAGGTACACAGTGTCTGAAAGTAAAGTCTTTAGGAAACAGGACTACAATGAATTACAGTCCTGACACAGGACAAGAGAAATGAATCATCGCCAAGTTGTCAGCTAATACCTCTTTGGAGGTTGATTTGTTTGAGTCAAAATACTATTTTCTGCCTGTCGGAATTTGTTAATGTTGTTCTTTTTTATAGATTCATCAAAAGAAATAGTTATGTCCTAACTATGCACTTATTTGCACCCACATAGGGGATTTTCTGACTGAGTAACTCCATTTAACTCCTTTTAACTTTTAACTGGCAATTTTTAGTAATCACTCTCTTTCACTATATCTTTTGAGAATGGAACATTTTCAAGTAATGTGGCCTAGGAAGTAAAACATTATTCTGGTACAAATGGTAAGATGCTGAATTGAAAATGATCGCAAAAGCAGGCATAATACAAAGAAGAACCCATCAGGAAGGATGAAAAACATGTTTCCTGACAGAGCTGATCAGACCATTTTTAAAGACTGAATGAATCTGTGGCACAATTTAAAGAAAGAAAACGACCAATTTATGTGCTGCAATTCCTCTGGGATCAAATGAGAATTAGAATACTCCATACAGAATTGTGCACAATTACGGTTGAAAGCAAAAGAAATGTGCAAGAGCAATGTGGAGGCAAAAAGTGAACCATTTTATTACAGTAAAATGTTTCATACAAACAATGCATACACACTAGGTTCATATTGCTTCAGACATAAGTTTCTTTTCTGCTTTATTTACAGTTGAACAACTCTGTAACAAAATGTAAGTACAACATTTATGAAAATATAAATCTCTAAACAGGTACATCAGTCCTGACAATAAAAAGAATACCATAGAAACATTCATTACCAGTATGTCAACTATAAGTTGCAAACATGTAAGTTGTTAAAAGTCATTCAAGTTACATAACATAATACATAATAGTACCATTTACTGGCTTCCATATGGACACATTCAAATATACTCTTAAACTGGCATTCCGATATATTTTTTGTAGGAGGACTCTTTTAGACTTTTTAGCAAAGATAGCACATTTTCTCTTAACATAACCACAGTCGAACACTTCAACAGTTTGGTAACAATATAATTACAGTACAAGCCTTATAAAACAAGTGAGACAGTCATGAAATAAAATAACCAATAATTAAAACTTTGGCGAGTACATAACTGAATTTCTTTCTGTCTTTTTTGTTTTAAACTCTTGTTTTAGCAGGAAATGTTAAAGCTCGGTGCTTCTACCCCGTTTGAAATGTTCCCAAGGGCCATTCAAAACTGGTAAACTTATATTAGGATGGTATAGCCCTTACAAAGTGGTTGTAAGTGGTTGAAATTGTGTTTTTTTTAATTTGAAATAAGGAATATTTGATTAATCAGAGACCAAAATAAAATTTCATTTAAGGATATGTAATCTCCTCAGAAATCCCCAAACTGTGTAGATTGTCTGTAGATCTTTATTTCAGCCTGTATCGGGTCAACCCACCGACCAGAATGTCCATATGAATATACTACATGCTCCGTACATGTGCTATTGTTTGACATACCTTTGAGCATATAAACAGCAGCGTGTATAAGACACATTTGTTCATGTTTCTTTTCATAACAAAGCGTGCACTTTGTGTTTTACTGGCTCTTAAGTACGGTGCTGGACGAGGTTATAGTAGGCATGGGCCGGTGTGAGACTCTGATGGTACAATAAACTTGGGCAGAAATAGTTAATGATGGGATTTAAGGTTTAAAACAAACTCATAAAAATGTCTAATCTAATCTGACTTTCATTTAAAAACATACATAAGGCTATATTCATTTTTCAATATATATAATATATATAAATATATATAAAGAGCAGTGTCTTTATCATAATTAGGTTATTAAAGGAATTTACAACCAATTTATAATTCATTTTTTATTAATATTTATATATTTCAGTTTTGAATGGCGTTTTAAATTCAAATTCACTCTCAAGCATTCAACTGACATTTATCTTTGTGTCGCGTTAAACATTAGGGAGCTAAGCCAGTTTTGAAGTATTTGTAAAAAAGTTATAAAAGGTAAAGAACTAAAATTATACATAAATTTGCACAAAATGTCATTGCAATTAATAAGTATATTTTATCTTTGGCTTTTTGTAAAGTAATTTTGCCAGCTTCACTGTATGTGGTTTATTTCACTGATGCACATGGTAATTCCTAAAGTTTATTAGAGTGGTGGGTGCCATATTTTAGCAATAGTAGGAGTTTTAAGGTTTCCTTTTCTTAGTCACCAGGTGGTCACGTTCAACAAGAGAATATATTTTAATTGGTAAAACTTTTTTCCACTGAAAGCATGAAATAAAATAATATATGGCTTTCTTGAATAAAAATGGCACCTTATTAGCAACACAGAAAAATAATGAAGGGGGTATACTTTTGCTAAACAGTTCATCCATGCAGCAAACATGAATGAGCTAAATAGAAGTGAGCTGGCTGAAAACAGTTTTACCTCAAATGGGACACAATGAAAATCTTGGATTCCCATATTTCAATTGTTTCATAGCAACTGGAAAAACCCAAACCTGAGGGAGGACAACACAACACAGTCATGCCACAGGTCGAGCAGACAGCTGAAGCAGGAAGTAAACAGCAAGACCTTTAAGCCTACCACAGATGTTTTTGAGAATATAAAGTTTATCAAATAAGATTAGGCTTTTTTATTGTGTTATTTTTTAGTATCCTCGGTTAATACATTTACATAACTGTAATGTAGGTGAAACACTGACTCAAATGGAGGGAAGCAGGCCTCCACTACTGCTGCACGACTTGCTAATTTACAGTAGACTATTCTGATCAAATGTTTTGGGAAGAGCATATTGATGCCTTCCTATGAACACCAGTACTTGTCTGAAACAAAATAGAAATGACAACGGAATGGTGCGAAATGTTTTAAGTGATACAGCTTTTAATTAATCTCCAGAGGGTATCAGTTTATTAGGTATCCAACTTACTGCTTGCAGGCAACATGTCTCCTGAATTTTTTTATTTACTTGATACATTTTCACATACATTTTCACTTTATGAACTTTGAAAAACAAGACTGGTGCTACTGTGCCCTTTGTGCCATTATATTGTTGCATGGTGTCAATTGTTTTGATGTTTGAGTTTGGCATTCCTAAAGTTATTTTCTATTGCATTCTTCTTTGCCTTGTGCTATTTTTTTAACATACTATTTTACACATTTCTCAATTTCAAACATAGAAATATACTTAACTGTAGTGAGCTACAACATTGGACATACTTGAAAAGAAAAGGTTTTTAAAATTACGTTCCTTAAAATGAGAAACCGGCCCATGCCTAGACACAACATAAAAATTGGAATCTATTTCAGAACAAAATGACATATCTTGTTATTATGAACCTTTAGATGTTTTATACAAGAACTATGAAGCCTGTGCCACTTTTTGTAAAGCTGAGAAGATTTTTTTATTTTTGAACTAGGAATTATAAGTCTAGGCAATTCTTTAAAAATGTACTAATCTGTGCTCAGATGTTCACAAACACATTTTTTTGCTAGGACTAAAACTTTTTTCCCCTCACATTTGCAAAATTATATTACAACAGAGACTTAATCTCAAAAAGCTTGTTTAGATGTCTCCATCTTCCATTCTTTAGGTATTCTTCTGTAATATTGTAATCTATATACATCTGTAAACTGAGCCATTAATTGTTTTAAAAGAAAAATCTAAATAATTTTTTGTAATTCATATATTTCTGCTGAATAAATCTAAAGATATCTCACAAACCACTCCTAAAGTGCATCCACCTATTGACTAAACCTCTAAATATGCTCACTTGGCCAAGTTTTTAATGTAAAACTCATTCTGTCCTTTTATAATGGACAAACAGACTCCACAGAACCTAAAGCAAGTACACAGGTTAAGGCGTTAATGTGCGTGGTGCTATGCTACACTGTATGCTCAATAGTGGTGTTCCCCATAAAAACGACCTGCACACGAACTGATGGAACAGCAGGTAAACCTATATTAAAATCTATGTAAACAGTTCCAAGAATTATAAAGCAATCATTCCTCAGAGTTGCGTCGCAGTTCTCTCCTGATGTTGACTGGGTTTCAGTAGAATCGGCATCAGATGCAATTATTATACAACAGTGTGTGTACTATATTTACAAAGTCCCTGCACTTTCATTAATTTTGTGATCTGCACGTGATGAGCAACTTTTTTTTATTTCCAGGCACTCACTTTGATTGCATTAAGCACAACGTAACATTTTTAAGGAGTTGCACAAATTGCAGCAGCCAAAATGAGATATGTTCTGTACATTTGTTCATCCTTCTTGTACAGTACCACCTGATATTAATACAAACATGAGTATACTCTTTTAGGAACAACATTATGGCTTAATGTTTATGAAGAAAATAAAAAAAAAATGGTGGCTAACAAACAATGGATACAAAAGATCACTGGATTGGATTGGAAAATGCTTAAATGAGACATTTTGATACGAATTTTGTTCTTCAAATGCAAAAGGACACATAATGGTAAACCAATATAGAATATACGTTTTTGTTTTGTAAAACAGAACATTTTCTAACAGTCTTCATGTTTAAAACTAACAGAAAGTGTATCATATGTTGGAAGTAAGTAATACATCATTTGAGTGCAGCGTTAAAATTGTCAACCCAATAACTACCCACAGGGCTGACATCTGCAGCTGAATCACGTGGCTGTAAACAAGAATCAACTGCAACCCCAGAGATTCCTAGCTCTTTCCCCCTGTCTCCTGTTTTAGCAGCAGTTCAGTCTTCTTTGTAGGTGTTGTCGACTCACCTTCTCCTGAGTCCGACACGTTTATGGGGCTGTCCCTTGAGAAGACTTCTGTCGATTCCCTCCAGATGCAGTCGGCAACACTCTTGAATGAATGATTGCCACATTTGGGGCGCACCTTCTGTGAAGCATTGTTGACAATCTGTCGGCTGTTGGAGGTGGCTATCTTTATCTTAAGGGCGGCGTCCACACGGTCCACAACAGTGTATGTGCCAATGCTACCGTCCTCGAAGCCTATGATGATGTTTAGTGCACGTTGGGACAAGGACAAGAAGGTGGGAGTTTTGTAAAGTGAGCATGTGCCGATGCTCTTGCCGTCGGCAAGACGCATTACGATCAAATTAGAGACCACACCGGCCTCGTCATCCTCATCACAGTTGCGGAAACAAACATACACAAGGTAACGACCATCTCTTGATAATTTCTGACGCCAGATAATACCGGCTGCATGGACAAGCCTTAGCTTTCCGCTGTGAAGATCCAGGACATTAATGTTCTCATCACCTTTGGAGACGATTCCTAACTTCCCATTGGGTGAGATTTGAAAATCTTCGAGATTTTTAAGGAAGTTGGCCGGCAATTGGACTCTCCTGCAGACTGACTCATCTGCCACACTCCAGATGAAAACTGTTTCTGTGGATGTGATAAAGACTGCACAGTCTGGACAGTCAGGAATGAGCTTGAAGTTGACAATGGTAATGCCATCATCGCAGACAAATTTCTTTGATACACTGCCTGACCACAGACTCACAGCAAGCAGTTTATTCTTGGAAGTGCCCACCAGGAAAGTGTTTGCTGTAGTGATAAGTGCATTCTGGAGGCTGACTAAAATGTTGCAGACTTTGTGCCCAGTAGCCAGTCTCCAGACTCTTGAGGCATTCTGCTCACAGAGAGAAACCACAAACTGGTCATTGTGAGTGATCAGCAGCTGTGAGATTCTCTGTCCATTTATGCGGAAGATGTTTTCTCCGGTGTTGGTTTGCCAGATATACTGACTGGACTTGTCGTCCGATGTCACCATGAGATCCCCTGAGGAAGTTAGGACACAATTCTCCACCATGCCCTCGTGTTTGAAGACCGTCTCAATAAATCCAGTGTTAAAGTTCCACTTGTGGACTGCCTCTGAGCCGTCCATGGTGAATACATAGTCCTCGCGCCCAGTCAGCTGTAATGTCTGGATCTTCTTGCCTGTTTTATCGATGTTAGACATGGCTGTGATAATATCAATGTCCCAGACAGACAAAACGCCGCTGCTGGCTACAGAAAGTAGTAGGTTGTGGTGGGCTGATTTGATGAGTTTCACAATAGCTCCTGAGATCTCAATCAGGCTGGCCATGCACTGCCCACTGTCTCTTCTCCAGACAAAAATAGATGAAGTATTCTCCATTGAGGCAACAATACTTTGTCCATTTTTGGAGAGAACAGCAGCAACAAATCGCTCACTACGTTTAGCTTTGAATTTCTCCAACATTTTCCATACTTTTGTATCAAGAACCTCAATACTACTGGCTTTGCAAATGAGAATGGAACGCTGATCTTCAGACAATTCAATACCCACAACTTCACTTTCATCCCCCCTGCAATCATAATCCTCCATCAGCTTTGGGTTGGTTATCTCTTTGGTGTTCCACACTGACAGACTTCCCTCATTGTCAATCATTACCATTTGGTTAAGGGTGTCCAGTACTAGGATAGACTTGACAAACCCCCCAGAGAACTCTGACGTCACAGTGGACAACTTTTCTCCATTTCCTAGATGAAAGACTGATGTTGTGTTCAGGTACTGGCCACAAAAGGCGTACATACCATCTGGAGAGCATTGGACACAGGTTACTTCATACCAGCAATGGAACTGGTAGAGAGGCCAGCCGTACACAAGGTCAATAACACTGACATCTTTACTAGCCTCAAGCCATGCAAGTGCATGGTGGGTAGAAAGAGTAAAACCATTTATGAAAGCAACTCCTCCAGCAACACCACTGTGTTTTGACCCCTTAATTTCAACCTCTGATAAAAGGCAGGATTTGTGATTATCATAGATGAGCAGAGTATTTTTGGTTGTGGCAACCACGAGGTACTTCTCATCGGTCGTTAGCCTGATTCCCAGCACGACAGATCTGGCTGTGTCAATCTGCCGAAGGAGCTGCCTGCTTTCTACATCCCAGGTGCTGATAGAGCCATCTTCCAGTGCTACGAGGACTATGTTTGGGGCTAGTGTGGGTAAAATCTCCACAATCTGTATGTAGCTGGAGCAAAGAGGAAGTCTCTCTGGACTGTAGGTTACATCCATAGAGGAGTGGAGAGGCACAATAGAGCAGTACTTGGGACCATCTTTGTCACACTCCAGGAGAAGGTGTCTGAGCTTAGGCAGGGAGGTGACAACTGGCAGAAGCCTTTGCTGCAGTTCTGCAGATAGTGATGCAGGGTTCTTTAGTACTTTCACCTTAATGCTGCGGAGAGTCGTGGCCAGAAATTTTAGCTCCTTTTCTTGGCTGCAAGTGTAAGCAAGATCAATATCGGTTATAGCTTTATCAAACTGACCAATTTTGATCATTGTGTAAAGCCAGCTGAAGTTCATAATGACACCAAACATGAGATCGTCTGTCCGGCCACTCCTGGTCAGGTGGTACACCAGCTCTGTCATCTTTCTGTGATTGACGAAGAAGATGTCAGGCTCCAGCAGGTTGCACTGGAACACCCAAGGCTGTTCAGGAGTCTGTCTGTCGTATGAGTATTTATCAGAGGATGTTTTTTCATGTGACTGTTGATGATGAGGGTTCTTGTGATGTGAAATATTCAGGGAAGTGAAATGGTTATTGTCGTAGGTAAAGATCTTCTTCCTGCCTCCTGCCCATGCTCCAAGGAAGTACTCAGCTAAGAGGCTGTGCATTTGATGTACATCTTCCTCGTTGCTGAGGTAGAGCTTCTGGGCGATGAGATGAAGGTGCCTGTTGGCCCAGACCATCAGTGTGACATTTCGTACCTGCCGCTCAACCAGATAGCCTTCCAGTTCTTCTTTGAGTTTAGCAACTAGGTCATAGGAAATCCTCAGTGGATTTTTAAGGTGACTTGGTACAATGACGTCTCCAAGAACAATGTTATCAAGAGATAGGATGTCTTCTAACTCAACCTCCGTTAGTCCAGCCTTTGCCATGGTGACATATCCTAATGCCCTGAAGACAAATCGTTGGCCTAGCTTGTTCTCCACAGAGTAGAAGAGTTGCTCAATGCTTTCGTGTACTGTTGAGCACAGAGATTTATCATCGACATCTTTGTGAGACCTCCAATGAACTACTTCTCTGTAGATGAGGTTGACAAACATGGGCAAAGTACATTTGGCAAGTGCCTCATTGACATAGATTTGTTGGCCTGACGTTACCTTCCTCTTCACCCCAAGCAGCTGCTGTTTTAACATTTGGCTGCAGACCTTTCGGTCTCGCTGGATTAACTCTACGTAGTACCTCTCATCATGAATGAGATGACGCAACTTCTGCAGGATGCCATGTTTGTTGGGCAGTGTTGACACAACTATGCGGACGGTGCGAGGCAGGTGCACGGGAAGCCACCACAGCTTACGGGCCTCATCAGCATCAGAAAGTTGCTCCATGGCATCCAGGACAATGACCAGAGGCCTGTGGAAGGATGACTCCCCAAGAAGGTTGATTAGAAGCTCCCTCATCTCCTGGATCTTGTTAGGCAAGAAGTGAATCAGGCAGCGGTAGTTTATTGCAATCTGCTCACAGATGCTCTGGAGAAGGGTTCGTAGGTCAGTAGAGAGCAGGCTGGAGCCGATAAATCGGACGATGACCACTGGATCTGTTTCTGGACCCATCTCTTTTTGAAGCCATGTGTAGGCCTGGAAATATAAGGAATAGCGCAAACATAGTCAAAATGGTTTCATAAAAGAAAGCTACATGCAAGGATTAAAACCAAACTGGCTGAAAGCTGAACCTTTTCTGACATTAAAAGGTCTTTTTAGAATTTCTGTTAATGAAAACTGAAACCAATCAAAGTTTAGAAGTCATTTTATTAAATACTTTTCTAACTGAGGTTTTTACCAGCAAAAAAAGGACACATTCAATATTCTAATTCAGATAACTTTGTTTACCTTAACCTTATTATTTTTTATATTCTGTACATTGTGGTATTATAATTTATTTTTTATTGATGGGAGGTATCTATGGAGAACTGCTCTAATATTGAGACTACCACGGTTTCATAATTTCATTCATAAATTCATTAAATGGCTCAGTTGAGAGTTTCAGCAAGTATTTTAATGCTGTCTGACATTTTTAGGGCAACCCAGATGACTATGCTTTCCACTTTAAGCTGTGTGTTTGATGGAGGCAGAAAAAACCCCAGAAACCTATATTCTTTTTGGAGATAATTTACAGTTTAAATATGATGTAGAAAAGTTTTTTTTCTGAAAAATAAAATGCAGTTCCATTCACATATATGGATTAAGCTGACAGTTAGCTGTGAATAGAAAAATATTTGTTATCTGGTTAGAACATTTCCTGGCACTATAAAACACCAGAGTACTTCCTGTCACTCTGGTGGTCACTATGGTAGTCTCAATATTAGAGTGGTTTTAACGCAACACTCCTTTTGAGACAGCAACAAGCCATAAAATTTATCATATGAATTTGTAAATAAGCACAGTCACTCTCACAGGTTCATCTTCCCATTTTCTCACTTTATTCATAAAGAGAAGAATGGCCGAGAAAAATTATGCTTTAATGATAAAAGTCCAGCAAATAACCAAATATTTGCCAGTAAAAGAGCTATGACCAATAATGTACATTGGGAAAATTAGTCTTTTTCATGCAAATAGAAAGTAGCTGGATGTTGTTCTAATAGCAGTTTAATGCATAGCTCAGATCACTTGGAAGAATTTAGCTGGCCTCTTATGTTACACCACACCCTGCAGGCTTAGATGAAGCAAATCAAGTGTAAATTACCTCCACTGGGATTATAATGGAAGCTCAGTGACCTCAGAGCACTTTTCTCTCTCAAGTTTGTTGCGCACAATATTCAAATATTACTTCATTTGAATATTGAGCAATATTTGTACGCCTGTTATCAAAAATCAAGATGGAAAAACTTATTCCCATCCACTTACACTACAGCAATAATGCAGATGTGAAGTGTTATTTGTCTAAATTAATTAAAAATTTGTGTTGTTCAGAAGTATTCTAAGAGATATTTTGAACATTTTTTTGCATTACAAGCAGAAACTTTATGGACTTCATTGGGATTTATGTGATAAACCAAAACAAAGTGGTGGATACTTATAAAATGGAAGAAAAATTAAACAAAGTTTTCATTTAAAAAATCAAATACAATGTAACACACATTTGATTTAGTTTTCATTCACTCAGATAGCTCTAAAACAATTCAGAGTAAAGTATCCCAACATTTCAGATATTTATCTATAAAAAAGTAGAGAACTTTGTTTTCAACTTTCTCCACATCACCATAATGGATAACTTTCTGTCCCCCTGAAATGAGCTAAGAAAACTTCACATGCATGCGTGGATATTTTATATTACTCTAAAGTTTAAAACTTTATATTTAATTCCTTTCTTTATTTATTGCTCAAAGAATGTGGTTGCCGGTGAGATATTATATTAAATGTTGACATTAATCATGTCATTTGTCTCTTTAAGCTGAAAAGGTGTAAATAGTTAATGTGTGACCCTGGAGGATTAGGTTGAGGACGTCTGCAGGGTGATCTTTATGTGTCTGGGCAGGCAGATGGCAGCTGCACAAGCAAAGGGTGAAAGATGAGAATAAAAATAAAAATATCAGTAATAATTAAAAAGCACGATATTAAAAGTGCCACTGCCAACGTTGGCACATGGACAAAAAGTAAAAAGCTGAGTTGTAAAAAAATGCGTATCAACTTGTGCACACTTGCTTGGCTTCACTGGAAATGAACGACACATGCATGCACAGCGATGGAGTGCCTCTTGGCAGATGCACAGATGGTCAAGCGAGCAAGCGCTTGTGAGAAGATGAACAGTTGGACGCCCCCTCATGCTCTGTTGTACAAAGATGGACACATGCTGAGATCGGACGGACAGACGGAAGCAAGCGTGAGCAAACTGAGATAACTGAGGAGTAAAAAAGTGACAGGGAGGACATCCTTTTGTTTACGCCTCACCTGCTTGGCCACTTCGGACAGCAGCAGTGTCTTTCCGGTGCAGGGACCTCCGTACACCACCAGAGGGCTCATCCTGCTCCCTTTAGAGGGCATGAGGTACTCCTGCACGTAATCCAGAGTCTCCGACTTGTACTTATAGAGGGTTGCGTAGGTCTTACACAGGGACAGGTGCTGCAAAATCTCATCATACAGTGGGTCGGTCTCTGTGTCAAAGTTCTGCTGTACGGTGGCCTGGATGATGTCCACCATGTCCTCGTAGAACTGCTTGCAGAGACCTTCCACGTAGTGGCTCTCCACCTCCTGGGAGTAGCCCAGCTTCATGTCGCAGTGAGTGACCGAAGAGTAGACGCGGAGGTTGGAGGCGGCCACGATGGTGGGGATGAACTGGTCGCGCACTTTCAGGAGGCGCTCGTAGGCCTCCTGGTTGCGCATGATGCGGTCGGCGCTCACCACGATGTCCATGTAGCGGGCCATCTCAGGGAGCTTGGCAAAGCGGTCAAAGTTAGAGATCTTGCGTATGTAGCAGACGCATTTCCTGAGAAAGGCGGGTGTTTGTTTCCCGAGGGCAAAGTCCAATTCATCCTCTAAAGCTGCAGAGACAAAAATAAGAGTTTTCAAGGTTTTTTAGATGTGAAAAACACTTTGTTATAAGAGCTATGAGAAGAGATGAACCAATCAGTCAATAATTGAATTTCCTATTCTTATCAGAATAGGAAATTTTTCTCCTGATCTTCTTTTTTTATTCATTGAAGCTCTTCTTTGAGTTCATTAAGGATAAAATAAAGGTTCAGAACATATTCGGTAATTAATTGAGATTACACCATGTTCAAAAAGAAGCAGATCAATGTGTTGTTGTTTTATTATAGTTCCACTTTTATTGAAGTGTTTTCTAAGGGATGTAATGCAGAACATTAAGTTGATTTTACACTAAAAATCATTCGGCCTCTTAAGGCGGATCGACAGCATATTTGTGCTCAGTCATCTACTTCAGTCAAGGCTATTCATGTAAAGATTTAAAAACATAAGTCACAGCAAGGCTTACTATCCAATCTGAGCAAACATTTTGCTGTCTAGTAGCTATATTTAACTGAAATAAAATTCAGTTCCAAAGTTAAAATTATACATGTGCTGTATAATAACACTGCTATGATAGAAAGCTTCTGACAGATTTAGGTCTTCTGCTCTTAATGAACAGAAGCTACAGGAAAAAACAAGAACCTGGATAAAATTAAACGCATCTGAGAGGAGATGCACCATGAATAAAAGTGTCTAGACAATAGCGAACAAGAAGATACATTAAAGTGGCTTTAAAAAATCTACCATTTGTTTCAATAACAAAAATCTGTCTTTTAATAGATTGTGACAAGCCGCACGAGTTAAACAGAAGACAAAATTCATCCCATCGCTCTCGTCTTCTGAGCTGATGAATCCTGACAGAACTTCATCAAACAAGATGATCCCAAACGCGCTTCAAAATTACCTTTACGTGGATAAAACAGGCTAACATTCAACTTCTAAAACAAACCCCAACTTTAATATAATTGACAATCTCTGGACTGTGCTAGGAAGCTAAGCTAGTTTACCATTATAATTTTCAGCCAGAATTGCATCAGGACCTTGTTGAAGACCACAAAATTATATGGTTACAGTGCAACATGTTAATGGACATTTAAATAAATATTTGTGAGTGTGTGTGTGTTTAAGCCTGTATGTTGTGGTGGATGGAAAAGAAAGGAATCTGTTGCCTCTTTTCTCTTTCTGACTTTTGTGTTTCAATTATTCTGCAGCACCTAAAAACAATTACAACCATTTTTTAGCCATAAACTCTTCAAAAAACAGGGAAAATCAAAATCTCTTAAAGAGACAGTACCCTTTAACTGAGAAGAACCCAAGGCAAAGGAACAAAGTGCACAAATAACATCACAAAGGGTGAATTATGCTATCACTGCATTAAGAGTCCTTGACAATGTAATACAATCTTAAAATTGCTTTAAAATGACAGATTGTTTGCCATAATAAGACCTTGGGGGAAAAAAAGAATTAAAAACACATTTGATCACAGACTATTTGTTTTAGTACTTATTAAGTATGGAAAACATTGGAAAAATATCTAAAATTCAAAATAAAAAAATATTTATTATTCATAGTTTATAAAAAAATGTCTGACTTTTGCAAGGTCAGAGGTGAGGTTTAGTCCATGGCTTAACAGAAACAATTCAAAACATTTATCTTGAAATCTCAAAAAAAAATTTTTTTTAAATGAAACAGAAGGCCTGAATCTCACCAGAGCAAAGGAATTTGTTGGCGTCTGCGCTCTTCATGGTTCCTTTCTCTTGCAGCTGCAGCACCGCCGTCCGGAAGATCCTCTTGATCTCCTCTGACACATTCCTCCAGGCCTTGTCATTCTTGGTCTTTGCTGCGCTGCTCGACTCCATCTAAAAGGGGACGAGGGCCAGAGAGAGGAAAGGCTGACTGTAACGCTCATCATGTACTGAAGGAAAGCTGCCATTGTCGTCTGAGTGAGTACTGAGCAGATCTGAACAACAAGAAGGGAAAATAAATCTATATGTTATTTAAATTTGTATCGATCGAGAGTTTTTCTGATCTGCTTTCTCCAAATTTGAGTCATTAGCATTAGCATAAGTGCAAAATATCCTCATCTTTTTATGACGTTTCAAAGTATGCACAACCACTTATTTAATTTCACCCTCAAAAACAAAAAGTAAAACATCAAGGAAGGTTTTTCAAAATAAACCGCACGGACAAAAAACTGTTCTTAAAGGATTTTATGGGCCCAGTTGTCAGCTGGGAAAACATTAAAGCAGAAAACATGAAAAGGGTTTAAGAGCTGCCTGAACAAAAACAACTCCACTCGTAGACTTGCTGCAAAGCCTCCCTTCTGCAGCAGCAGATAAAATGCGTTTATCAGGCAGAGCTGGAGTGTTTCATAACATGGATATGAGAACACAAATCTACAATAATGACATGCCCATAACAATTTCATTCACGGGTTACAAATTCTGTTTGTGGATCTACAAGATAACAGCGGAAAACAAAGCTTCAATTTCCCCCCAAAGTTCAGTCAAACTGAGCCGTGTGTTCCCCTTGAACTTTTTTGTATGTTTTAACCCATAACCACAAATTTTATTGCTTTTCAGAGCAGTGGTAAATAGTGAAGTAGAGAGAAAATGAAATAATGAAAGTATCAATTCCAATGCCCATTAAAGAAGGTGTACTTTGTTTTGGTTTGTGACATAAAATCCTGTTACAGCACCTTGAAGTTTGTGGTTTCAATGTGGCCAATAGGTTTGTATATGTTTGCATGGTCAGCAGAAAGGACTCACAGAGTTCTGGTAGTTCTTGAGCATTTGAGCTTTGGGTTTGAGGTAGTATGCGGGTGGCACAGAGTTTTCATCTCTGCAGTACCACTCCTCCAAAATGTGGGTGTCCAGCCCCGCCTCCACAGCCGCGTCCAGGATCATCTCAAACTCTGCCGACTCCACCTCGCCCGGCACTCGGATGCTGCCGTACTTTTCACCCACCAGACCCTGAGGATGGAGACTTCACAGTTATTATGTTATGTACAGTTACATCCTGAGTCTAGGGAGGCACTGAGACCAGGCCTGGCCGCATCAAAAGAGGATGCAGCTGTGTCCTATCTTAAGCACAGCTGATGAAAACTAATGAAGTCTTTGATTGGCTGAATGAGGTGTTTAAGAGACACCAGAGGGACCAATGTGACCTTTTTAAAATGGTTCTATTCAGAAAGGTGAATTATTTTAAGATGGCGGTATTCACTGAAATCAAGATTCGGTGCTGAATTTAAACAAAAATAATTTTAATATTAATATAGTAATTTATTAATATATAATATATATATGTAATATAATTAATATAGTAATTTAATATAGTATTATATAACAAATTAAGTAGTTCTTGTTATTTAAAAACCTGAATAATTTAGAGTTTTCTTTCTTTCTTGACTTGCTTTATTGGACTAAATATGTTGCAAAACACACAATAAACTCCCTTGTAGCTCTGAAAGAAAGCACTGTTACTCTGCCCATAAACTTATTTAATTTAAATACATTAAATACATTCCTGTTGTTCCTAAAGCAAAGAACAACAGGAAGCTATCCCTGCCTTAAACAGCCCTTATTTTGGTGAATGCACAGATTTGTTCTGCTGCTACATGGCAAATGTTTTGAATGACACACTGTTACGTAAAAAGACGCAGACTCGGCCAAATTTTATAATTCCCAGTAATCAGCGGGATTAAGAAAATGAGCAGATTTTCTTTTCATATCCAACAGATGGGGCTGTTTGTCGGAGAGAAAAGAAAATAAGATTTTAGAGGCATGTATGTGGATTTGAAGGTTAACTGTGAAATCAGATTTTTATGGGGTTTTTTGAGCTACATGTTTGGGTTATTGAAATGACATTTGCAGTCTGAATGTGGAAAAAATGAGCACATTGAGACCTAAAATCAAGTTGTAGCCTTTCCAACTGGTTGCTCATCCATGTATATGAGTGACAGTAGATCCAATATCACTGGAAATAATCAGGGCAGTTTGTTTCCTATTGCTTGACGTTGTCTGCCACTCATTTGTGAGCAGAGGAAAGGCAAAAAAAAGCTACAGTCACATGACCGGATGATTTTCTTTTTACTCCATGTGCCATAGCTCTCATGCACCTTAGGCCACTCCTTTGGGAGGAGGCAAAGCACGAGCAGGAGACGAGCCAAATGACTGTGAGATCCAGTGAGCAGGAAAACGACGGCTTGCCCCCCGGCAATGACGCTTCAAAGCCACTCCACGCTGGAGTCCTCATTCCCTTGGCATTCTCAGTGGGAACAGATGCAGAGAAGAAGCAGAAATCTAATGATGGCGTGCCGCATCGTCTGTTGGATGGCCTACTCTTAAAGCCCACAAATGTCCGCTGGAGATTCATTAGCATTTGGGCACTTTTCTGTCCAACAAGCACAAAGTGTCAAAGGTTGATCTGGGCGGCGAAGATAGTTTTCCATTAAGGGAATCAGTGAGGCCCACCTCCAGGAACTAATAGTGTACTTTTGATACAATAAACATGTTTGAATTTGATAACATTAAACTGATAGATTGTATAAGAACAAAAACTATGAGATTAAGTTTGAATTAAATGGAAAGGTCAATTTTAAAAAATTGCAATAAAAAAAAGAAAAAGAGAAAAAGTTAAGATGCTCCTCATGTACCAACATGAAAGGCCACTCAGCGAGGAGGAAGCCACTACACCAAAAGAAACACAGGAAGCTAGATTGTAAAAACACTTAGGGAAAAAGACGATCATTTTTGCTTGCTTGCATTTTTGCTTGTAAACAGGGTATCTGTAAGCCTCATCAAGTCAAATTTAAGACTTTTAAAGAGCTTTTTAGTGCCACTTTGAATGGAATGAAAGACAAAAGAAACTGTAAATATGGGGGCTGATTAGGGAATCCTGCTGTCTTACAATCAAGCATATCGCAAAGATGGAGAAATTCCTGTTTGCAGCTCTTTGTGCCAAATGTAAAGTTTTTTTTGTGCCTGGTCTCAAATGGGATGTCAACAGATGTGGCGAAACAAACGTCTTTCAGCTACGTGGCCATAAATTTGCGCTTACTCCTGATACATGGAAAAAGCTAGTTAGGTAGCTTAGTAAGGCATGTTAGCAGCTAGTTACCAGTAGCTTCACCGGCCTCAAATCACAGAAGATGTTTGCGTGAGATTCAAACTATTATCTTTACAGAAAAGTCCAGTGAGAAAAAAAACACTGCACATATGAAAATGCAAAAGATTAAGTTGCCCTTCTACAACAATTAATACCTGTAATTAACGTATATAAAGCCAGCTTACATTAAAAAAATTTATTTAAGACTTGTTATGGTTGCTTGGACTGAAGGAGGACTAAAACTTTTCACAGCACTGTACCATATCAAACCACCTGCCCTGCAGGTCACCTCATGCTTCTGACTCACGGCTCTGCAGCGATGTGTCAGTAAATGATGGAGGCACTGGGCTAAACGACTGCAATACTGGGACGGAAATGCAGCGCGGAGAGAACAGAGGGAACAGTCACTCTCCATGCTGCTGACAAGGTTTCTGTCAGTTCGTCTTGTGGTGCTACAACAGGACGAATGGAGTGTAAGATTCGGGGGACGAGTCGAAACTTGAGTTTTCTTTTCAAATCACAACACAGTTTTAAAAATGCTAACGTAAGTGAGTGTGTTCACACCTGTCAACCCCAGCTCTCCAGCACAAAGGTTTGCCAATCATCCTGTTGACCTTCAGAAAGGGTAGAGATGTTAAAATAAAATCAGGCCCCAACGTCCTGATTTCAGGAGCTTTAACACATCTGTCTTAGCTGGAGAGCTAAAACCATCTTAAACGGATTACCTCATGCTGCAGTTTCACTCTTTTATGTTTCAGTCCATGTACAGTACCTGCTAGTCTGACGTTTAAGAGGGATTTGTGGAGCTCTTATTTCTCCTCAGAGGAGAGGAAGGTGTGAGAAACACAAGAGGGTAAAGGGAAGATAACAGAGGGGCCGAATGCAATTTCAGCGTTCATTGCACTCCTCTTCCTCCCTTCTTCTTTCCTCAGTTTTTTTCTCTTTTTTCCCCATCCTTGGACCGGGTTTTATACTCCGGCTAAGTGCACTTTATCTGATGAACCAGCTGGGAGAGGCAGCTAAGATTGCGCACAGTCACAGTATGAATTAACAAATCAATCAGTCATGCAGTCAATTAATCCACAATGCCCACAGTCAGCTGGGTAGATGTGTGCAGCAGAGGAGAGGCAAACATGATGCTTCCAAACCGAACCAGAGGATCAGATTTTTCTTAAAAATCTACTGCATTTAATTAATGAAATGTCTAAATTTATTGAAATGCAAAACTGATTCAGTTCTTACGGTTGATTGTTTCTTTCCTGCAGACCAATATTTAGATAGCATAACTACTTTGAAAAATAGGATATAATCACAAAGCATGGTGCTAGCAGCTGCATGCTTGACAACTGCTCAGGCACTTTTTCTAAAAATGGGTTGTTGGCTCTTAAAACATTTAGCAAACTTACCCCTTTTAGAAAAAAAAGCATTCCCGTGTGGACGAGGCTTTAGTTTTGTTCATTCTTTTCTGTTAGCAAGTCAAACATTACACACAATTACGCTTGAAAGAAACAGTGTCTTCTAATATTTGACGACACGTACAATTTTTTATTTTCACGTCTGCGTGGAAAGCACAAAACATATAATCAATATAAACATTGATTATATTTGTCACTTTAGTCCCTGTATAATGCTCAGATGCAGACATGCAAACAAATATATATAACAAATATAAAATTTATATATTTATATATAACTACCCTAATGAGGTGCATTAATCTGACAGAAGATAAAGAGGGGGTAAAAGATGGGCAGCATGATATTTTACTATCCCCTTTATTGCAGCGGACATCTGGAAGCTTGAAATTTTCTGCTGAAATGAATCCTTCGGGCATTTATCGGATTTTGCGGGTCCTATTCTTTTTTTTTTTTTTCTTCCCACGAGGGAATTTTAAATTGTTGGAGAAAGAAGGAGAGAAAAGAAGTCATGGCTCATTGTCATGCTTAATCTTCGGGTCAATGACACTATCACCATGCCAACCCTCGCTATCGCCATGGAAACCGGCTTTTCCCGAATCAACGGTACGGAGAAAAGCCGCTCTCGCCAAGGTGCGGTTTGGTATGTATGTGAAAGACACCTACTACAACCAATTTAGTCCTCAGACAAACGCAAAGAGGAGATTATATTATCAGGCTGCAGAGGAAACCTCCAAAAACTCACAAACTAGATTTTCCAAGGCGGTCATAATGAGGAGTGAAATGATATTCTTGACCTCTGAGACAGAGACGTCCTGACAAAAGAGGTTTGAAAACAGAAATAAAACCGCATCAGCATCTTCCCCTGGAACGCTCTCGTTCTGGTCCTGCAGGACGGCTCTGCACAGTCGAGAATGAGGGGCAGTTTACGTGAGATTAGAGACGTTTCCTGTTGTTGCACACATCTTCTGTGGCAGCAACAAAACAGCCCTGCAGCACACGTCAGTCACCGCTCTCTGTGTTCTCTCTCTCTGCAGCGTGTCTACGCGAGGGGAAATCGATAGTAATTTGGCTTTCCAAAGTGTGTCCTCACTTTATCTTCTGTTCTTTTCATCTGCTCATTCCTATTCTGTTGTTTGATCCACGCTGTGTGGAAGTTGTCTGGATCTTGTGTGTGTATGTGTGTGTGTGTGCGCGGAGGTGACACCTGAGTGAGTGAAGCGGACGGTAATGAGAGGCTGCGAGTGTGTTTTCATCAGAGAAATTAGGAGAACGCACGCAAATGCGCGGATTCCCTGAACTGTAGTCCACAGCCCAACGCACAACCGCTTACCCAGAGTAAAAATAAATTATTCTGACAATTTCTCTTGTACTTACATGCAAATCTAGAACTACCACCTAGTAAAAACTAAAGAATAAACATCCACTCCCAGGAGATGCCTTAGAGAACCTAGAACTGTCAGAATCTGATCAGAGAAACATTACTGCCGTTACTGCTGCCGGCTTTGAGCTTCCTGGTTCTGAAAACGGGGCCGGCTGGCTGACGGGGAGCCGCGCCGAGGGGCTCCGGGGACAGCAGCAGCTGGCTCTGACATGTCTGAATGAGAGAGCGCAGCTATCATGATACCCTCAGCATAAAATCCTCCCCACCCCCGGCCCCCATTCACTACTGAAGTAGGACCGCTAGAGTATGCCATTAAACATTAAACCGGCCAGATGGGGAAGACATGCACCAAGGATCTGTGCGTGCATCTTCTAACAGACTCTGAATATCACGACACAGAGGTTGTTTGAGAAAGAAAAATGAACTGAGATCATTTGTGTGTTTGACCCGTCAGTGTGATGCAGTGGGGGCCAGTAGAGGTCAGGCTGGTGCAACTGCAACAACACCAGAACAAAGAGAGACTGTGGGAAAGTATGAAAACTTCAGATTTATAAGACGCCAGCAAAAGAAAAGGAGCAGGTGTACTTATTTTATTTCACATTCAATCGTTTCAGTTCACCTACTTATAAACATCATCTCTGCACATTTGTAAAAAATGTAGCTGAAACTAATTTAGGATTTTTTCTGGCAGCTGCACAGAAAAAAAAATCATAACTTTTTATTATCAATTTAGCTTGTGCTAGAGGCCAGATTACAACGCGATGCCGAGCAGTCTTTGTTTCAGCTGCTTAATATGAGGCATAAATAAATGACAGAATCATTGTCATTTTTTCCCATGCTATTATTCTGACTGAAAGCAGCATCTGGAAGCAGTGCATGCAGGGCGGTGGGAAGAAGATGACATACCAAACTCATTCTGAGAAGAAGGGGGTATGTCTTAGAAATTGAGCTCCTTTTGTACCCATAATGCCTTACCTGTGAACTCTCACCTCTGTCTCAACCTTTACACTCAATCTGTTCCATCTGAATAATTCACCATCACTTCCCCTCTCTTGTGCTCTTCCTCTCTACACCCTCACTGACCCCTTTTTCTAACTTCTAACAAAGCTAGAAACGACCTCAAAGCCTGAAGAACAGATTAAATGCACCATTCGGTTTGTATAAATTAGAATACTTTTGCATTTTTCCTTTTTAGTTTAAGGGATGCTCCAAATGGGTTTGTGAATTTTTTTGTATTCTAAATGGAAAATAACCTCCAGCGGTAATAACCTGCATTTTGTGTTTTTCTTTTTAAACATAAGTGGAACCAAAGCAAGCTGAGACAAAAGACTTCCGAGCCACATCGGACCAAAGCACAGAGATAAAAAGCAAAATGTGAGACTTTAGAGGCACGACTCAGCCCTTCATGGTTTACTTCTAAAGAGACAAACTTTGGTGGACATTTTTAAAGCTGGCATAAAAAGTTTTTTTTTTCTCAAAGTCTTTCTTTACTCTAGATGCTGTTCCAATGCTTTTGTAAGAGGTAGCCACTCTTTTTTTTTTCTTGTGATTTCAAGCCAAGAATTGTCAGATAAATAAAAACAGCCAGAGAACCATGGAGAAAGGCAACTTTAAAAAGGCTGACTCATGCAACTTATGAGAATCAACACCCTCTGGCTGTCCTTGAATGGCTGTCCGGAGGCAAGAAATCATGGAAGTGAAAAAGCCCAGAATGACAAAATAAACTTCCCTGAAATTCTGCCCAACACAAAGACTTAAAGCGTTAATAAAAACAAAAGCTTCGATTATGTTTTATTTCAAAGGAATAGCCAGAAAGTTTGGCAACACTGATTTTGTTTTTCCCCCTCCATAATTTTTTGCAATTTTGTCAATGTGGAATTGCAATAGAAGACTAATATGTTCAAGAGGTAAAATCGAACAATCAGAATCCTTTTCGTTTTGTCCAATTGTACCTTGGACGCTTGTAATACTCACAACAAAGCATGGCCCGGCTGATGTCTTCAGACATTCCTCCAGAAGCTTCATCCGGAGTCTCTGCAGGTCTGGATTGTCCCACTCCTCTGGATCGACTCCCCAGTACAGATCCACCACCTGGACAGACGCAAATGTAGCCAAATATGTAGACCAATTAAGCTGCATGACTAATTTCCTAGTGTATTATGCAAAAAAAATTAAAAATTCACACCCCTCAAACTTTTCACTTTTCCAGGATGAACAAGCATCCCAGCAGCCATATTGGTCTGTTGCATATAATCTCACTAAAGTAGACTAAAGTTTGTGGTTTTAATGTGACAAGATGTGAAAATGTTCTGTATGAATTAATACTTTTGCTAGACTAAATATGTATAAAATAATAAACAAGAATAAGCAGCAACCACCACAGCAGTAGATAACCTGATAGATGTTTTGTGTTTCTGATTTAAATGTATTCACAAGCAAAACCATCACATGTACTCCTAAAAATCAACCAGCTGACAATCAGTGATCCTACCTCTAATGAAAAACAATGCTAAGAATCAGTTCAACAAAAGGAATCAGCCCTAAACTGTAATTAGCAGGTTTGGAGCCAAAACCAATTGCAACCTCTACCTCAGAAACACATATAACCTGCTCCATGCCATAGAAACATCCTCACAGTCACACACACATCATCATTCCTAGATTGGAGCAGGGAGACACACTCACAAGCGTCCTCTCTCAACACATTCATCACAAAGTTCTGGCGGTTGACACAATTCCTACTGTAAACACGCCACAGGGGGAATCTCCCGCTGGAGGAGAGAATCGTGACGAAATGCCTGTAAATGTGTGTTTGTGTGTGTGTTGCCAACTCCACGGTGAAGCTGCATCGAACAGGACAACAAGCCCTCCTGCTGCAGCTTCCTGGCTCTCTGACAGCTTCAATCCTGCCGGTTCTGACGTGTGGCTCGCAGCATTATTCTTGATGGCCTTGCAGTTTTCAAGGAGAAGAAGGTAAAGGATGCAGGTGCAAAAACGCGTGCGCCTCATGATCACCGTCACATGATTCCTCTTCCTCCTTTCTACTACGTTTGGGATCCTGGAGCATATCTTTATCTTAAGAAAAGCTATTTGAAATGACTTGAGTCCAGCAACGTGAGTGGCACATCTGCCGGTTTTGGTGGAGAGGATGACTGGCAGGCCACTTTACCCAGAAATTGAACGCGTGACTCAACTTTGACAGGCAGGGAAACTCTTGCCTCTGCCATTATTGGCACAGGGCTGGAAATACACCTCTGCTCATATACTTGATTGTTGTCATGCACACCTGTGAGCAGATGTGCAACTGCCAAAGGGAGACAGCTGTCAACTCTCCAGAGGTTTCCTCACGGGAAGCAATAGACGCAATTTGAAAGTTGAGTCTAGACACAGCCTTCATTTAGTTCTGAATTTCTCTGGGGGATATCTAGACTCAACTCACAAAGTTTAGTTTTTAAAACTTAGTTTAGATATGTGAAAACAAGTGGAAACTTATTGCAGCCTCAACCGGAGCCTCCACATGTCTGTTTGTGAAAACAAAGTTTTCTCCACCGTTACTCACGTCAGAATATCGAATATCACAATCAACTGTTGAGATGAGAGAGATATTAACTTATAGATTATTGGTGAAAGAAAACAATAAAAATGTCAAACTTTACAAGTTTCAAAATGACAACATAAACACATAGTTACGCCTGCATACAAAGACATACTGTGAATAATACTCCAACATCGACTTTTAATACATCTGATGTATTATGTACATGAAACAACATAACATGCTGCGCAAAGGAGTCAGTGCTATGTCTTTTGTTCATGTAAATATTGTCTTAATAACTATAAGTCACTTTTATGCTGCTCTCTGCAGGTGCTCAGTCTGCACCGATGAAGATTACCTTGCCTCAGGCATACGTAGCTCCTGAAGTGTTTGAATGAGAGATAACAGGGACACATAATATATAAATATTTTCAGCCTAGCTGTATTTAACATCTAAAACTGGGTTTAGTAACCAGTAAATCTTTACTTTTAGACTGATTTAGCCCAATGCTAGACTTACTTTAAGATCACATTTTTGAGGGCATAGTGTGAGGTTCTACTCTGAACCTCAGGACCTTTGTTGCAGGTTTTCTGCCACTTTCAATGAATAAAATCCACTGTTGTGACAAAAAAGCAGATCTCAAACAATGCTCAATGTGCTGGGACTGTGGCTAAGTTTAAACCAAAAAAATATATATATTTGGCTTTGTTAGCTTTGTAAGAATGGTTTGCAATGAACTTTTTGGTAAAGAGCAAAGTGCTTTGGCACAGCCAGCAGGAAAGTTATTCATGAGAGTGTGGGATCAAAACGACACTTCGGTTGATTAAATACACTTCTTATCCTCCCCCACCAGAAGACTGTTATGGGACTTTGAAAAAAAAAAAAAAGAAATCTCCCACTCAGTTGTGTGCACACTTGATAAACATCCCTCATATTGGCTTATTGTGAAAACCTCATTGCTTGGCACATCCGTCACACTGTATCAGTGTCACTAATCTACTTCCAGAGCGCATGTGTTGGTGGCCATGATGGGACTTGTGTTGACAAGGACCGGAGGGGAGAGGAATGAAGTGAGATGAGTGCCCCCCTGATTGCAGAAAGGTTGCAGCAGGTGACTGGGAGGATGCACAGTAATTAAAAGCTAAATGAAGACATTACTCATTCCTACTCGCTGCGTGCATGCGGCGAGGATATTTTGATTAAATTTGCGCCGTCACCTGTCAGGCTTGGATGGAGAGACCAACGAAGGAGAGAAGAACGGAGAAGCAGAACGAAGGGAAACGTTCAGAACGCCTTTAGCAAAGGAGAAGACTCCCGCGGGACTGGATTTGTTTCTTCAGGTCTCTTCTTCATCCCTCCCTCCTCCTGCTCTGTTTTTCTTTCAGGCAACTTTCCTGCTCCTCTCTCTGATAACTTCCATTTCCCCAACGCTTCCTGCTCAACTACAGTCGCGGGGGTGCTGTTGCTTACATAACAGATGAAGCAGCTTCTGCTAAGCGGCTTTCCGATGCCCTCGTGAGGCATTTGCCCATGGCAGGTCAAGTGCAGGAGAACAGGTTTTTAATGTTGTTTCTTTTTTTATTATTTATTGAATGTTACACTGTTAGAGTTTGGGATTCAGCCCAAGATGCCCAGGGAGAAAGGGCATGAAATCAGGCGGGAAAAAGCCCCACATAGGAAAGACTCAAAGGCAAGAGACGAGTAAAAATAGATACGGCTCCAACATTAACGAATTTAAGCTCAGTACGGCCACCAGTTTTATTAAACACATGTTGTTTGGTAAATAATGAGGTTTTGCCAACAAATCCACTGACAAATGTATTTTTCCTTAAATATGAAATAAGTAAGATGGAAAATTTGAGATTACCATCAAATCTTGAAATGTTTCTAATGACCTCTTTTTCACAAGAAATGCTAATCCTTTATACGAGAAATGATTTCAGGCCGTTTGTCTTTATAAACCTTTTAACATGTCTGGTACTCTTTGGGGTCTTTTTTTTCAGTGACTCAAATTATATCCCTTTGTGTTAGGTGGTTGCTTCTACTTTTATGTTTGCTATTTACGGGTTAATGTGTCTTGGTGTGTTCAACTGTGCTATCTTATTCTAACTTGTATAAAGAGCTAAAGATTACAAAACGGCTCCGCTTCTGCACAGATTGCTGTAAGATCTCTACCGTTACACTTTGGTTATGTGGGAAGGATAGCTATTGATTCTTCAAATGGATTGTAAAGTGAAAGATCTGTCTTCATCGCTTCGCTGCCCAATAGTTGAGTCAAAATATACATTTCTCCAGACACCAAAATCTTTTTATATATATATGCGTGTCCCAGCAGTGCAAACATGTTGTTGCATTTTAACCAAGCCTGCACTCAAAGTCTATTGAATTCTCTACATTGGTGGCAGTGGATCCTTTGGGTATCATCGGCCCTTTCCCACCAACCAGTAGACTGCAGAACAGAAAGTTGTCTCTTAGTCAGCCTGGCTGGAAGAAGGCTAAGGTAGTCTCAACCTGCTCGAGGGCAAAAAGTGAGGGAGAAAGTGTAGGTGTTACTGGAGGGCATTTGGAAAGCAAATGTGATCTATGGGGCAGCAAATGTTCATATTTATGTAGTCACTCAGAAAATCTACATATCGAATTGTACGACAATGTCTTTTCAAAGTGCATACGTTCACCAGATTTTACAGAAACAACCTGACATGATAAGAGAGACGTCCTCTACCAAATGAATAACTCTCCCCTGGGTTATCTATAAATACGGCGCCAGTGAAGCCCCACACATGTTTCATATTTGACTTTTGATTATCTCCGTCGATTGTCAGCATCTTTTTATGAGAAGGCAGCTGGCTTTTCTGAATAGGGACTAAACAAGAGGAAACATGCGGTTAATAGAGATGATGGCCGGCTGCCAGAGACGGAAAGCAACAGACTGAGAGAAGAAGGAGATACAAAATGAGAATTACAAAGTCCAGGTAAACAGATGGAGGAACGACGAGTGCATTTGATTTTTTTTTTTTTTTATAATTTCAGCCTAAAGACAAGGATGGCACACCCAAGTTTAAGCAATCTCTGGAAAATGTATGGTTTTCTTTTTGATTGAAAAACGTGAGATAATATCCAGGTAGAAAGAAGGTAGTGATAGCTAAGGATCCATTTCTAGCGTTTTTTATGCATGTAAAAATTATTTCTAGCTGCGAAAACATTATTCTTAGGGCACCTTCTATCAATCCATTCAACAAATCTGTCTGAACTTAGTTTCCTCACATTTTATTGGTTTCTAAGCTGGTCATCCGCAGACGGGATTGCTTGTCATTTCACTGAATTAAAGAATCATCAATTCCTTTACAAAGGGTTTCTGGGAAAAGTCAGAGATGCAACTCCATCCTTTTCCTTGTTATAAACAAGCAACTACACACCATTTGACATTAGGCAGGTCTGTTTCCCGTTAAAAACAGGCACTCATGCCCTGCTGTTCCTGACAGCACGTAATTCTCCAAATAATCGGTCGTCTTTCAAAAGATGTAGCTCTAAGGGTTGTTTAAGTGTCAGGAAAGTACTCTTTAAAATTGCTTCTCAGATCTGAAAAAGAATGAAAAGACAGATTGCTAATTCCGTTTTATAATATAATATTTAGGTTTTCTAGCTCTAAAATATGATTAAGTTTGACTCTTCAGTTCCATCACAAAAAGATGAAAAACAGATTTAGTAGCTTCAAGAGTGGGTGTTATTTTTTAAAGAAATCCAGCCTTCATAATAAGAAGTGACTGGCAGTTGCCCCTCCCTTTAAATACAGGCAAAATGGAATACACTAAGAAAGCTTTGTTTTACGTTTGTCTTTAAATGTCCTACTTGTTTTGCAAGAATTAAAATTTACAAAAGTGACAATGGCTGAACACTGTATACATGATGATGGCAGCAATGTTAGCTGCTATTATATACTGTTTAACTCCTGGGTAAGGGAGGAATTAATTTAGTCTTTCAGCTGAATTAAAAGTAAGAAAATCAAGATTATTTTTTGGCAACATCAGATGACAGTGACTGCATTCTCACATCAGATGCATGATCTGGTCTCATATAATCTTGTTTTCTTGTTTTTTCAGTTTTTTTGAAGAAACCCTTCAAAAAAGGGCAACTAAGACCTTGCTGGTTTTAACAAATAGAAAACCTCCAACTCAACTTACAAAATAGAAAAATGTTAATATTTTACAGTTTTGTTGTTTTTTCCAAAGACCGAGATAATTTAACTTGCTCTGACAAGTTGTTTTATTATCAGGTAATTTCTTGAAAATATTTTTAAATATCTTTTATTGTGACTTAATGTGAGGAATCACCACGAAGTACAATATTACTGAGACGTGGAATGAAAATGCAATGTTTGAAGCTTTTTTTTAAATGATTTGTGTTTTTATTTAGCTCCCCTGAGTCTTTGTAGAATCACCTTTTGCAGCAAAACAACTAAGTATTTTGGTAAATCGCTAATTTAACTTATATATATTTAATAGTTTATTTGTCTGCTTCCTGTTTCTTCATTTTCCCTAGAAATACACAAGTATTAAAATAAATCAAGATCCGATCTAAACAGTTGGACAGCAAACTGGGCTGACAATTAGGCTTCATTCCAAAATAACAAGTAATTGTGGAGGAAACAGATAGTAAAGCTTGTAATCTGGCCCTGCAAATAACAGGTGAGAGTCTCTGTGTGGTGTCAAAACCAGTCCTTTTTCTCCTGAGACGATGTAGACGCAGCTCGTGTCTCACTATCAGCTCAATTGGTAGCAATTTGATGGGACCCTAATTGGTTCTCTTACGGAATATGAAGGTTTCTCTTGGTGTCCATTAAAGTATTTCTTCATGTATTCACTTGCACCTTGTCAGATAGTTGTGTTTCAGGAACCTCTCTGCTGTAACTACTTATTTTCTCGCCTTGGTTCCCGCTTTTAATATTGGATGAGAAGAGTAAGGATGCAAGAGACTGATTAAAAAGAGAAACGGATACAGAGGAATAAATTTGCTAAAGAGGGCTCAGGAAGCTGTGCGCTGACTGAATGAGGACGCGACCCTCGGCCTCTGGGCTGGATTTCAGTGGCCCATTTCCCCGGCGCTTCGTCTCCCGCAGTCCTGCTCCATCCTGTTTGGGGAATGCTCCGTATGGAAACTGAGTCAAATGATGAGGGACTTGGGAGAATTGGTTTTCGGCAGCAGCTTTGGCTTATGTGTGTCAGCGGATGTGCACGAGCGTGTGTGAGTAATGTGGGGAGGGAAAAGGGGAGCGTGGATGTGGAAGAGGAGGCGGGACTGATCGTAAATTACAAATCCAAGCAAGAAAAAAAAGAAATAGAACGGCGAAGAATCCACAACACGGAATGGGGGGAAAAAAATCATAAAGGATTTCATTCGGCAAACGATTCATGAGCCAAACGTGGTCACACATATTGACACGCATCATCAGCGAGCGCCAGTGAAAAGGTGATTCCAGCCAAGGAGGCGACTCTCGTATGGAGAAGGTGAGGATGAGGAGAAGAAGAAGGGGGAGGAGGAAGAGCAATGCAAGTGAGTCACGGTATTAACTTCCAGGCCTTCTGCATAATCATTTCAGCTCACGCTTCATCGCAGGGAGCTGAATCACCAGACAGACACGTGGCCCAGTCTTCTGTTATCTTCTTTTATCACACACGCTTCTGTTCATGTATGTGTGACGCGTGCGGCGTCACGAGAGGCTGCCAAACGTATAAAACCTCAGGTTGATCTGCCTCACAGGCCAGAGTGAGCGTCTTACAACAAAGATGCTCTGAAACAAAACGATCAGGATGAAGTGACTGCTCCGACTGCAAACCAACTGGATTAAGTCAATCAAAGTTGCTTATCAATCCACTTGCTGAACATTTTGCTCAACAGCTTTTTGGAAATGGTGCTTAAATAAATGTAAAACTGGATGCTGTAACAATGGCAAACTGTCAGGTACGGAGCCACCACTCAGAGCAGCATCGAGCTCTGAGGATGGTTGTTTGGCTCCCGATCCAAACAACCTCTCTAAAAGGAGAATCAGGTGATCACTGTGGTCAGAAACAAGTCAGAGGTTTCCGTTTCGTCAGAGATGCCACAAAGCTGTCCAGGAACCAATTACAGTATGGCTGAAATCTCCCCCCCTTTGTGTCCCCTGCCTCCAGGACTCTCCTGGATTTGCTAAACAAACAAGCCTCTGATAGCAATCTCTTTGCGTCCATTGATTTGAAATGCAAATGATCTGGATCAGAGAGGACGCGGCTGCTCTCTGACGACAACAACAACAAAGGGAAAGCCCTTCGCACTGCCTTATCCACATCTACATTCATGCCAAACTTCACCAATGGGAGCCTTATCTCTGCTACCCTTCTGGTCCGCTTGAAGAGAAACAGACTTGCGCTTGCAGCCCGAGGGGCCTGTAGCACCTCCAAACAGCTCTAGAACGTGTGCCTAGCTTTGCAGGCACGTAGGGAAAAAAACGTATAGAATAAAAGATAAAAACTGACTCTTACCTGGAATTCAATCCCATAGTTCTCCCTGCAGAAGTCTCTCAGTTTAGGGTAGACGTGCTCTTTCAGTGCATTCCTCTCTGCTTCTGTGTCTGAAACAGAAAACACGATAAGTTCTTCAGCATTCAAAGAATTTTAGCTGAACTCTTGTGAGATTATTTAACTGCAAATAATGTTTCCTGATTTTATTTTTCATACGACCATAAACAGGTCAAACACATTTGGGTGTAACTGAACAAACTAAGTGTGTCAGCGTACAACACAACACACTTTAGCGGCTTGTACTCACATTTTTCCAATTTTAAAGAAAAGATCAGAAAATTGGGCTGGTGTTATATCGCACGTAAGACAGAAACATAAAAGTTCCTCATATCTACAGCATCATGGACTAGTAAGGATCGAGTTACCTTTACTTTTATCAGATGGTAAATCAAATATTTAGTCTTTCTATCTTTTTATTGCACCGCTTTAAGCAGGGTATTGCAGAAAACCTATCTGCTGGAAAAATTCCTTCTGATTTCTGAACCAGCAGATAAATCCAGTTTCTTCCCCTTTCGTCATGCTCTCTTCCCCGTCTCCTGACACCTATCACTCTCTTCCTCCTGTGTCTTTGCAGGAGAGTTGGGTGTGTGTGTCTGCTGGAACAGTAGGGACAGCGAGATGGAAGTGGACACTGGAGGGTTGTGATTCAATAGTTGATGTTCTCTGAATTACCTGGGCAGAATTAGCAGGGGATGAGTTAATGTATAAATGACACTAATAGCTTCAGAGGAAGTTGACTGCCACAACAACTGAAGATAAAATTGGACAAAGGGTAAATCGAGCTTCACAGTAAGAATCACATTTATGGTAAATCTAATATAAGACTCCATAGCGCTTCAGCAACAAACACTAAAACAGTCCTAGAGGTTTTAGAGGTATGTTGGTATGTTTGTACAAGATTTTTAAAAAATGCACATTTTGACTTAAAGAGCAATAAACAGCAAACAAAGTATTACTCACCAACAAGAGAAATGAATGGTGAATGAACAGAGCTTGCACTTTTCCAGTTATTTTAACCCCTCTAAATGCTTTACAATAGAGCCACATTCACCCATTCATGCATTTATACACCAATATGCAGATCAGTAGGCGACTTGGGGTTAAGTGTGTTGCCCAACAGCACATCAACATGTGACAGGAATGAGCTGGAATGAAACCTACAACCTTCTGATTACAAGACAGCCCATGAAAAATCCAAAATTTCTCTTTAAATTTCTACATTTTAATTAGCAAGCACTATTACTATTGGAAACTTTTTCTTTAGCTCTATTGAGCATAGGAATTTTATGTCTAAAAACAAAATCATGATATCTCAGCGCCAGTGTCATATATGTATATTTTTACCCTGCCGTGTTCATTATGTACCATGTTACAGAGGGGGAACTCCACTGCTTGTTTATGTGTCCCACTTTCCATTTCCCAACTTTTTTTTAACTATCTTCCAAATGGTTACTGTAATGTATTTGGACAGGGCCAGTGTTGGTTTCTCTCTGTCTGTCTGCAATGGGTGTGGATGGAAAGTTAAAAACAGAACATGCCCCACAGAGACTGCCCTGTGCGGCAGAGAAGCTCACACATATGCGCGCAACAAACAGCCCTTCAGCTGCTGACCGTGTCATACGCAGCGTGACTGGACGAGTCCAGAAATCCACTCTGACGTATCTATCTCTCGTCTATCTTTAGTAAGGCTTTGGGGTGGTGACAGAGCAGACATCTGCCCGCAGCAGCCCTGGCAAAATGTCAAACCGAAACCAAATGCATGTAACTGTATGCATATGAAATATATAGCAGATGCTGCATCGGGGGTGCTCTCATCTCGTCCCATTAGTGCAATAAACAAAACATTTTGGTGACAGAAACAAGAGCGTATCTGGAAAAAGTGACAATGTTTGTGGAATCAAATTGTCCCTGTTAAGGCATTTGGGATGTTTGGAGTTCTCTGTCTCAACACACTCCACTGTGTTGTTATTTGTGTTGTGCTCATAACAAGGAACTGTCTCTTTTCTTTCGGTGGGATGGTGATGAGTTATGGCAGCCTGACGTGTGTGTGGCTCCATCGTCCACACAGCAGCATGCAGAAGAACAAAGACTGGATCCTACACCCGCCCGCTTCGTCCCTCTGTGTGTCCATCTCTTCAGTTTTCCTATCTGTTTGTTTGACTAGTAATTTTATATGTGCTGTCAGGTTTCTTTATTCGTGCTGTCACAGCCTTTATTTTCATCTCTTTTTCTTTCTCCTCATTCTGGAGAAGTAATGGACGGACAGAAATAAGCCACATGTCCCTGATGATTCCCTTACGAGTCACTATTTTTCGACTAAAATCCAAAAATAGTCTGAGATCTCCAAGAGTCCAAGACTACGCCTAGATTTTAAAAAAACTATTATTCTCCTCTTTGGTTAGAAAGTATTATAAAAGAAGTAATTCCAGTGTAATCCAAGTCTTATTAAAAAGTTACTGACAAAACAATCCAGAGGAAAAACATTCAGTTGCATTATTACAGAAACAGCTCTCATAAAGAGCTGATGTAAAAGAAACAGCAGCATGTATTCCTTTGCATCAAAAGTTGCAACAAATACTAACTAGACCCACAGCAATAACTTTAAACTATTTTATTCTACCAAGAGAAATTCTTCTGTCTGCACAAGTGAAGAGAGAAACTTAACTGAAAACTGTCTGATCTTTTGGCTGAGTTACTCATCTACTCTTTATTTGACCACTAGAGGGAGCTCATATGCAATGTACAGATATTTGAGCTCTCCCTGTGCATGCGTGGGCACTCTCCAGGTACTCCGGCTTCCTCCCATAGTACAAATACATGACTGTAAGGTTAATTGGTCTCTTTTTTTTTCTTAGGTGTGAGTGTGTGTGTGCCTGGTTGTTTATCCTGTCTGTCTCTGTTGTGCTGTGATAGATTGGCCACCCATCCAGGGTGTGCCCTGCCTCTCATCCTAAATGTCTCACTGGAGTTAGGCACCAGCACCCCTCCTGACCCCATGAGGAACAAGGGTGTAAGAAAGTAGATGGATGGATGGATATTTGAGCTTTCAGCCCAAGATGATTGGTTAATTAGAATGGAAAAATAAAATGTCCTTGCTTTTGTAAGATGCAGTGCACCTGCTCAAGTAAAACAAAAAATGGAGCTAAGATGAACAATGAAGACACCGACTTCACCCGTCAGTGCAAAATGAAGCACGACAAATGACACACATCCTGAGAACATCACTGAAAGACACCAACAACATGACAGGTAGGAACAAAACACCTGAGCAACAAAACGCATGCACATACACCACTGAGAAGTAACACGTTCTTTACCTGTGCAGTTTCACGTCATATATTTTCCAACTATTTCCCCAAAACACACACTGCACATAATAGGCCCATAATCAGCACACATACTGAATTTGTGAGAAAGTTTGCCGTTTCACCAAAAGGACTTAATATAGCATTCAACACCTTTCGCTGAACTGAACCGAAACATGTCAACAGAATGGTGATTAACAAAACAAGTGACCTGGAGAATCCCTTAACTCAAAAGGATGAGATGTTCTTGCATTATGCGATCATAAGGAGACCTTAGAGCTTATGTAAACAAGATTTAATGAGGATGGAGAAAACCCACTGGAGCTTACAGTGAGACTACCCGCGTCAGCTCGATCAGCGTTGAGGATAAGTGTAGAAGTTTCCCCCACATCATGGCCATTGACCTCATATTCAATTAGATCACCAGAACAATGTTTCCATGTAATACTCAGCCTGACAGAAATATGCATATGTTCTAGCAGCTGCATCTACTGCAATAAAATATTATAGCATGTTCAGTTTACATGCCAAAAAAGTGCTTTCCATTTTACAAAAACTGAAGAAAACACCCCAATTTCCCAAAACTATGAACAGATGTGATCAAAGTATCAGAGAGAATCAAACTTTGCAAAAGCATTTGAACCACTTTGCGACCAACAAAAAAACTTAAGAACTATTGATGAAGACAAGTTTAATTTTTACAAGGAAATCTGGCTAGCTACAAGCCAAACAAAAACATCAGGGGCATCTTACAACTTTTGCACAAATGGTCTTGGTAAACAAAGAAAAACAGATTTTATCATTTTAGGATCACAGAAAAGCAGAAAATTGTCAAAAATGGCAGTAGCATTAGCCATAAGTTATAGGCTTAAATGCTGCAAAGTCAAAGACTCAATGCAGTCAGCTGGCTTATCAGTTGCAATAATAAACTGAACTCAACCGCTTTGACAATTGGATAGAAATGCATTAAAATGTCATTGAATGTGTCTGTATGATTGGATAAAATGCACTGTATATCTCTGTTTAGAGGTTTTTATGAAGTGTTTTTTTTAAATATGTAAAGCTAGGTACCATCAACATAAGACAAAAACTCCCTGCCTTATTTCCAAAAACTTAAACCAAAAGCTATGGAAGAAGAATAAATAAAAAGAAGGGGAAATCGGACGGAGCCTTGGGGAACATCAGTGACAAATGGTGGAACTTTCAACCTGAAATTAATAACTGTACATATTAATTATGATCTAGAAGACAGAATTTGTGAGATGCAACTGAAGGCAAAAGATTTTAATCTCATGAGGAGAATATAATGAGAAACTGCATCAAAGGCAGATCTCTGATCAAGACGTGTCGTTAAAAGCAAGGAGTAAGATTACATCTGTGGACCATTTGAAGATTTGTTAACTGTGTTGGGAATAAAAACTTGACTGAAACTGTTGGATGTTAATCATTAAGATGGAAAGAGTATGCACCAGATTATTGGTGCATACTTAAATTATTAAATCTAATCATTTAAGATGTAAAATCAAACAGAAAGAGGATATGCCGGATGTAACATAAGCGACAAATGAACCCAATTGACACATTTCTGAATGAATCCAAATATTTATATTAGCGCTTCTGAGTTTTTTGCACATATAACTGGAGGTAGTCGTCACTATCACTTCATTGTCTTCTGATTATCCAAAATTGGGCCATCGTTATTTGCAAAAAGCAGCACCATCTGACTCTAATTAAATATTTTTAATTTAACTTCTTCTATTTTAAGCCTCAAAGTCTCAGGGAGTTAGAACCAAAGACCAACTCTTTCCAGTTCCTAATTGCTCAGCGATGGGGAGAGGTCAGCAGACGCTGCTGCCAGACTTATCAAAGGAACCTCCTCTGTCCCCTCAGGGAGCAAGCAGAGGCAGGAGAGAAGAAATCATCCGGAAAACACCAACATTTTCGTGGCACAGAATGGGGACGTGCAAAGCCCCAGAAGTCCAACTTCCAGCACCCTCTCAATGAAGCACTTTTATTAAAAAGCAGCCACAATTTGACGTAGTTTTTCCTTTTCCACCAGACTCAGTAGAAGGAAACAGATAATGAAGAAACTTGAGTAAGTCTAAAAGAAATTCTGGGGAAGTAGCCTTATGAAAATAAAAAATTTAAATTAAAACAGTGGGAATGATTGTGGTGCGTTGGAGGCTGGATTTCATGCGTCTTGCCTCTAAGGTGTCTTGCTTTGACCGAATTTAAACAGCTTAAGAGAAATCTCGCCGTTTGAAAGCAGGCTACGGCTTCGGCGCCAGATCCCCAGAGGTGACTTGAGCTGGGTGCTGCGGCTGCCTACGTATGGATCCATGGGCACACGCAGATAATTGACCGATTGGACAAGCTGTAAAATCTATCCAAAACAAATCACAAGAAGATTTTTCCTGCTTTGTTACTGCTGTCTGGGTACTGTAACAACAAAACGTAATGGGTTTATAAATGATCAGCTGAGGCCGCACACATAAATTCCTTTACAATTGTAGCGTTATGCATAGAAAATGTTCACGTTTTATGTCACAGACACAAACCACAGTCTGTTTCATTGGGACATTATGTGACAAATCAACACAATTTGGACATGAGTGAGAAGTTGATGGAAAACGCTGCATACTTTTTAACATTGTTCTCAGAAATAAACATATGAGACATGTAGGGGATCTCTTTTGCTCCCATATGCTTGAAAGCCACTAGTAATTGCGTCCAACTCTCATTCATTCAGGAAAATATTTCAACTATTAGTTTTATGTTATTATTGCAGATTTGCTTTTTGTGAAGGACTTTTACAATCAATAGCCTCCTTTTAGTTTTGTTTGTTCTGCAATTTAAATCCCAGTAATGAGGAGAAAAGAGGCTGAGCTGCTCAAAACACCATCAGAATGTGAACCAATTCCTCTGATTCAGGTCACTGACCTTAGATTAGAGCATCTTTTCACTGAGATGTACTGTACCATGCTAAATAAGTGCATGGATAGCCCCCTCTAGTGAACATAAAGAAACACGCTCTGCAGCAGGGCTCACGGGCAAGAAAAGGTTATTTTATTAACCAGGGATGGAAGCAATTGTTAGATATCAATTAAATCTACTACCAATAGGGCAGATTTGTTGGTTACTAAAGTTTCTGAACACTGGAGTTTTCTTGTAACTGTGGGACTGAATAATACAGTCCCACAATTATAGGTAAACAGTTAAAGTTATGGCAGAATCTGCTAGCTGATGACTGAATGCACCGGCGCGTTGCCCTGGTTACTTGTGCCTCACTACTCTGGAAACAGAAGTTCATAATTGGAAGTCTTTGTGTCTTTGACTGAGGTGTGTATCTTTCCATTTGTGTTGATGCTGTTTAAAGATTTACTCCGAGCACGGCTCGCTTGGCCTCTCATTGTTTTTCCATCCACGCGCAGACTGGGGCGTTCAAATTCCGTCGACACAGGAAGCTTCCCCCGACTGAGCAGGCCACAGGTGGCCAAACAATACCCGGCTTTTCACAGCCCAATAATCTCAGGTATGTTCCTTCAACGCAGGCTTCGTTCTGATTAGAGAAAAGAAAGGAAGTGACGGAGACACATCAATGACAGCAACCACCATCCTCCGCTCTGTCCGTCGCTCGCTCTCATAGCCTACTCTACTTCTCCTACCTTGTTTACTCCAGTTTTACCGAGACTATTTTTACACCCTCGCCCAGAGGCCATATTCAAATCCAGAGCTGCAACTGGGTGTCTCCTCTACGACCCGACTGTCTTGCACTCTGCTCGCACCACGCAATCTGTGCTGAAAGCAATCTGTTGTGTCACATGCTTTATTGGAAAAGGCTCACAACGTTTTTTTCCTTCCCAGCTTCCCTTGCTGTGCTACAATTAGAATAAGTGGGTAAGTGAACACCTCAGTGCCGTGTAAATCAAAGTGCCGCGTTTGTAGCAGGAAGCCAAAGACACATATGCTTGGAATGTGGTGGCAATTCCAAGCATATGTGGAAATAAAAGTGTACACAAGCTCGGGATCTAGTTGCGTTAACTTTATCTGCTGAAACATTTGAAAAGGCTTTAAAAAGCTCTGCAACGTGAAACCTTGGCGAAAAAAAGTACCTTGAAAATAGAGAGTAGAGCCAAAGCAATACATGTTTGTGAATTAGAAAAAAAAGTCTACTTGATAATTTCTACATTTTAGAAATTATCATTTGAAAAGAGTAACAAGTTAGTGAAACTGGTTGAAGACCGTCTGTAAAAACATCAGTTTTTTACAGAGACAGAGTCTCAACTCGGACTAGTTCATTCTAGAAATTGAATATTCTTTTCTTTCACCGACCTGCTGGAAACGGTCTCAAGTCTTCTCCAGCAACTAACCTTCACCCATATTCCCATCAGCTGTGACCAGCTTCCCTGCCCCTCCTGAAGCTTCCACACAGCATTATGCCACCATCACCATGCTTCACTGTGAGGATGGTGTGTTCAGGATGATGTGCACTGCTGGTTTTCTGCCACACACTGTGTTCTGTGTGTAGACCAAAAGCTTCATCTGTATCTTAACCCAAACCTTCTTGATTTGAGGCAAACAGTACTTCTTTGATCTTTTTTGGAGCAATGATTTTCTTCCATAAATGCCAGATGAATGCAAATTCTCCCACTTGAGTTACCACAAGTTGATTCTTTGATTGACGCGCTCCTTTCTTTCGGTTAAGGTGGACAAGCACAGACATTTGGACTTGTGTCTTCTCTTTGCATTTTTATACGATGGACTGGACAGTTCTCTGTGATATATTCAAAACCTTTCATATTATTTCAGCTTCGGCTATTGCTGCATTATCTAACCCTGTTGTAAGCTTATCCCTTTCTCACTACTGACGTGTCTGTTGTAATCTTTAGGCTTCATGATGTAAAGAGAGTGTTGGGTGCTATTTCAGTTTGCATTAAGCACTAAATGGTGCTGTGTGCTCAGGAAGTCTATGAACAGTTTTGCAAGGCACTGTGGGTGATTTCTCCGGTGCCACGATGAGAGGGTCCGTGGGCTCCACGGGGTTGAGATCTGTATCAAGCAGGTGTCACGCTCTCAAGTCTTACCATCGGGGTTGGCGCAGATGAAGACCCGGACGCTGCGGCCGGTGGGGACATGGTGCGATGGCAGGGCGTTGATGTTGCCGCTGATGGCCGCCCTGCGCAGCGCCGACTCCCGCGGGCACGGCTGCCTGCTCCCCACTCCCGATGGCCACATGGGAGGCGACTTCCAGCGTGGCTGCACACACACGCATGAAGGGGGTCGCGTTAGCGCAGCCAGGGAATTGCTCCTATGTTTAATATACATTTGCGCGCAGATTCCCTCTGACCCATCCACGCACACACATTGAATGGGGCGTTGAAACATGGCAAACCTCACATTTCATGTTTTTTTTTTTACTTTTCGGAAACAATCCAAATTACAATTGTTTTAGAATTGTTTTTTTTTTTTAAAATAAAATCTATTGGTGAAACAATGTGATATGCCACAGATGTAACCCCCATTAACATACACACGCACCACGCACAAACACACCCGTCAAGTTAGAATGAATCTCCCAAATCTGTTCTAAAACACAGCAACGATACTGAATGAATCTGTTAAGGCATTCATAAAAAAAAGGAGCTTACGCACAGCCTACTATACCGCCACGGTGCATGCGTAATGTGCAAACATGTCCTTGGACGCATTCATGAATTGTCATGCCACTGTGGGGACAAACAGACAAACAAGAACGAGACGATACAGAAGTCGAACAGACGAGCAAAGGCAAGCATCAGTCGGGTTCCCCACCCCAGAGAAAGAAGATGCTTGTGGAGGCGAATAACCGCTAAGAAAGGTTATTCTAGATGCCAAGTGAGGTGGTCGCTGGTTTTCCGGAGTTTCTGTATCTTGAAATCGTTTTGTTTCACAGACGGAAAACCTCGAGAAAAAGACAACGGTAATAATAATAAAAAAGAAAACAAGTAGTCCAAGCCTACATTAAATCCTCAAAACAAGGACTAAGAATAGTGAAAGCACAGAGGCACCGCATCCACCGAGAGTAGTGGTCTCTACTAGTGATGCTGGAGACAGGCACAACAGCGAGGATGCACTTCTTGTTGCTCACGTTCATTCGCTTCATTTC
This sequence comes from Phalloptychus januarius, assembly GCA_902982915.1. Classification (NCBI taxonomy): domain Eukaryota; kingdom Metazoa; phylum Chordata; class Actinopteri; order Cyprinodontiformes; family Poeciliidae; genus Phalloptychus; species Phalloptychus januarius. Next base: position 8,867,907 of record CADWAE010000462.1, read on the forward strand.
GCGGCTTCCTAAAATGTCCAAGTGTCGAGGGCGACAAGCAGGGGGCAAAAATGCCCATCAGAGTGGCCGTGACCGATGCGAGACGTCTGGAGACGGTGGAACGGACGCCGAGAGTCGGAGTGCTCCCCGTGCCATCCTGCTGTGTTTCTGCGAGCCGACTGTTTGGAGCTCAGAGCCCCAGGAGAGATAGAGAGAGAGAGCGCATAAAGTCCGCACACATTAAAGCACCACTTCCGGTTGGCACCTTCATAATAAGGTCCGGAACGTCCTACAAGCGTCTCATTTTCAGTATTTAATAAAAGAAAAATAAGGTAATAAGCAATGAATACGCTTATATATATATCCCATGTGTGTTATTTATTTATTGTTTTAGTTTTTAGCCGCGTACTCACCGAGACGACGTCCACAGAAGTTATGCTTTTAGCGTTAAAGAGGCTGACAGTTCCGGCCTCTTCGTGGCTTTGAATGTCCGGCTTGACGGAGCAAGCAGATGATGCTGTGGAGGTCCCTCCTCCTCCTACACCCTGTCACCCTCCTCTCCGGCGAAGGGGGAGTTTGCCCCAGACCCTATTAAAATGGTAACGGCCCGCCAAGTCAGCATTGTGTAGTCATAAATGGTGTTACCTCTGTCATGTACCTCTATACAAATGAATAAAAGGCGCAAAAGCGAGATGTAATAATCTGATATATAATCAGCAAATGTCGCATATATTTGAAGTAAGTTTTTTTAAACTTTCTGATGTTGGCTGTGTTTTTGTTCTGGAGACTAAGTTTCTCAGTTTCTGTCTAAGCCAGCGGCAGCTAACCCAATTAGTTAAATGAGAAACGGCCAATGATGTCTGAATATTGCCAAACTTATGTAATGTGATGGTAAAAAAACTAAGTACATCATGTGCTTAATATTGAATAGCACAGGAATATAATTTTGTATTTCAAATTAGGAAAAAGTTAATTTTCTGTTTGAAAGGTAGCAGCCAGCTGAAAGCCAAGTTTGTGTCAAACATCTTAATTAGCGTTGACTTATTAATAGAGTCCTTGAGAAAAGAAAGTGTAAGTTTTTGCTCAAAAATGTCATAAAAAAATTAAAAGCCTGCTTTCTTTGTTTGACTGTCTATTTTTTCAAAAAAGTCACCAGTTTCAGACCAAAATCATGGCAGCAAGCCTGTTTAGATAATACAGGAAGAGCCTCTTATTAAGCTAATTTAGAACTGATGTGGCCATAGTGAAATGTAAGAAAGCATTTACCTGCCAGAGCCGGGAAATAAGTACAGAAGCAGCTACGAGAGAACATTTTTCACTACAAGGTACAAAATTCTAAGAGATATTAAAACACACTCCTGACAGATTACGACTTCTTAAAACAAAGGGCTCCCTCTGATTTGCCATTATCTCACTGTGGATTCTTCTAAACCACACAAACATCCCAAGAGGTGTTGCATTTTACTGTTACTACTTTCTGTTTAAAAGAGAATATATATTGGTTTTTACACAGATATAAATGTCCTTCTCACCAGATATTACATCTGGTTAAAATGAAAAAATGTCTCACCATAACGAAATACGGCTCCAGTATCTATTTCCAAGGTCTGGCAGTTAAACACATCAGTGCAAATGTAACGTAAACCCTGTGTCTAGAAGTAAAATCTACCATCAGATTTGGTACCATCAGACTACCATCTAGTCAGATTTGGCTTTGCCAAATCCAGAAATTGGAGACAAGATAATAACTTATTGCGAAATAAATTGAGCAACATAACTAAATACATGTCTCTCTTTTAATTTATACAACCCTGTAAGATTTGCTGTCTCTATTGTTTTTATCAGGGTGTACCTGACTGTCCCTTTTGCTCAGACAGGTTGAGCAGTGGATGAGGAGGAGTTTAAATTAATTGCTTTATCGATAAATGTACCTCTGCTCTGCAGCCTCTGGTTATTCGTGCTGGAAGTTTAAGTGCATTGGACTTGTACTAAATGGAATTGATTGCTGTGCTGTTCTTGTGAGGATGGTGGTGTTGGAGGTGGGGGATGCAGAACCATATATTTTTCCTCACTTCTCAGCCTTCGTGTTCCAGCTGTTGTCTGAATCTGGCGAGAAGTGTGTTGTGCCCTGGCCCAAAGTTTAACATTTAAAGTTTTGATTTGCATGTGAAGACATGTTTGGACCGGCTGCACAGCTACATATTAGCATTTACAGCCAGAATGTAAACAGAAACATCCCAAACACCTCACTTTAATAGAAGAGTACACTGATCCACAGCTATATTATATAAATCAAACTAGAAAATTCCTGAAGAAATTTAACCGGGGTCTGCCAAAGTGTGCCCGCAAGCAGTCACTGCTCTCCCTATGCATTGCTATGGACAGGCCCAAATAATAAAGAGACATTCTATTGGGTGTAGAACAATAGGTGCCTGCCATGCATTGCTATGGGCAGGCCCCAATTAGATCAGTAGATTTTAAAATCTAGATTAATCATGGTGTATTTAAATAAACATATTCCTCTTACCTGATTAGACAGCAGAGAAATGCTGCAGGTCTTGAGAACGATGAGGGCTCTGCAGGCTCTCTCCGACCCATTTAAGTCAGCCTGCAGGGCCACCAGCTCACACCAGAACAATACGGAGACTCCGGCAGAGCTCAACTGGAGCACCGGGGGGACCGGAGCCTTGTTCCCAACAGTGTTATGACCTTTCCTTATTTGATTGTTCCGCTTCCTTTCATAACACCCAGCTAGTTAATCATGGGTGCACCTGCACTGGATTATTACACTGCAGTCTTTCCAAAGCATGCGCTTTGATGGGCTAATGTGATAAGGCCGAATAAATGTATACTTTCACTCTTACCAAAGAAAAGCTGTGTTTGGATTTAATGGAGTTAAATAATGGAGAGGAAAAAAAAGTTATATCTTGAATGTTCTAGGACCGCAGTCTCGGACCACCCAAAGCAAAATGTGAGTCACTGGGATGATGAGATGTGATGTGTCACCTGGTAGACACACAAACACAAAGAACAGACACTGGCTGTTCACTTGACATCCAAACACACAAACAGAAACAACGACTGTACAAACAGCTGGTGATGCATGGTTGATTCTTCAAAACAGCTGGAGAGGAACAGAGTGGGAGGAAAGGAGGAACACTGGGGCAGGGCTGGCCTATTTTGGTGTGATACTCTTTGGTACCACTACATTAGCTCTTCAGTTATAATGCTCCCTGGACCGGTTTGTTGATTCAGAGGTGAAATGTATTTATCACACATGTTTGTTTTCTTCCTAGTTGTAAGACACTGATGAGGCGGGAAGATTTAACAACAAGCTAAGAGTGAGATTTAGATTGTGGAATTGGTTGCTGTTCCTTGTGTAGCACATTCACTTTCAGTCTGGCAATATAAACAGTGAATTATCTTGAAAATAAAATAAATTGAAATGAAGAGTCAAAGCAACAATGGCTAATTTATTAGGTGTTTCTTGCTCCGTTTGTTTTCAGAACTGTCTTCATTCTTCAAGGTGACAAAATTCAGCAACCTTCCTGAGTTCCTAAGAGATTTTCACTCATACTGACTTGATAACATCACACATTTTCTTCATATTAACTTAATCCTTGATGTGAATCTTCTGATTTACTACATGACAAATGTTGTCTGGAGAACCTGGTCACCAACAACACTTGACATTTGAGCAACACCCAAGAGACCAAAGTATTTTGTTAAAATGCCTCCCACATCATTACACCACCACAAGTCTGAACCATTGACACACTTTCATGTCATTTTTGCCATTTCAATATTGCAGCTGAAATCAATACTCAACAGACAATTTGTTATTGTCCAATTCTGATATCTCTCTAGAGATATCATAAGCTGTTTGTAATGAGTGGTTATTTGAACTACTTTCTATTATTTCAAACCAGTCTATCTATTTTCCTTCAGCCTCTGTCATCAACGAGGCATTTCTGTCCACCCAGCTGGTATTCACTGGATATCCAAAGGCTGGTTGCGTGTGAACGTCTGGGTTGAACCATACTTTCTGAAATGCACAGACCAGTAGATTTTTCTTTTAGAAAATTACATTAAATTTATACAAGTTCCTTTAAAAGTAGCCCATTGAATAACTACTATAACCCGGTGGAGAGTTTAGCTCCTGGGAGGGTCTTCCATGTCAAACTGGCTTCAGGAGAGTGGTTAGACTAAGACCGCTTAAGTGATTCTAATGATCTGGTTGGCAACAAGAAGATGTGAACCTGACTTGGATAGAAAGTCACTCTCATAGAGCCAAAACAGGTTTGAGAGCTCACCTGTTGGAGGCCTTTACCTAGCCCATAGAAAACACATCTTTTGTGGCCAATTTGCCATGCAATTGGGTGACAGGAGGATGGGAGCCTTGGCCTGCTTTGTCAAAGGAGTTCTGTCCAACAGAATGTCTAATAAACATCATGGACAAGCAAAAAGAGGTTCAGAAGTGTACTTGGTACCTGGTCACCTCGGGTCAGGTAACTGCATTTTGTAATCGCATCGGTTTGGATGCTTGGGTAAAGAAAAGGGCAGAGCTTTCAACCAATCACCACGTGGTAGTGAGTTGGGTTGGTGGCTATGGACAGACTATGAATAGACCATGTTCACAAATCCCAGTGTAGAAACTGTGGCCTGAAGATTGTCGGTTGGTGCCTGTTGCGTTGGTAACCAGATAAATATTGTCATGAATAACAAGAAATCAACAGTAATAAATAGCAAAGTAAGGGACAAGGAATCCAAATACATACAGATGTTTCGCTGAGTGAACACAAGCTTGCTCTTATGAAAGCATTCTCATATCTGTCGTTGCACTCTGACCCAGCTTCATTTCTCTCCACATTGTTCATTTCCATAAAGTATCAAAGGAATTTTTTATGAGCTGTACCTTCATTTATTTGTTGTACGATTGAGATTCACTTCCAGCTGTTACCATGACCTCTCTCACCCATGTCCTACCGTTTGTGCTTAAACAGAATGGTAATTTTTTTATTTATTTTTTTACATTTTATTTGCAAGCTTAGGTTCATCTGCAGTGTGTGAATGAGTAGGCAATTTGCTGATTTCCTGACTCTAATTTCAAGATTCCCATAAGTAACGGATGCTGCTTGACAATTTATGTATGCTAAGCAGATTAACGTTCGGCACCTTGCAAATCACCAGGTTTATTCACGAGTGAAAAATCTTCCACGTCAATAAATTAGAGCTGTTCTCGTCACTTTGGTTTTGATGTACGGAAATGATTTGTGCACTCCGAGGACAAGGTTTTTTTTTCTTCCTATAAACGCATCTGTCCTCTTCCACATTGTCTCCCTGGACGGTGTTTACATTTGCATGTCCGTTAGCGCATCTCGCATAATGAAACCCAGGAGATACCCAAGAAAAACAAGAGAATCAATCCTGGCAGTTCTGACTGTGGTGAACTCAAACATAATCCTACTATTAGTGAAACCAGCATGCAGATCAGAGATCAGCATCATTACTTCCTCTCACTGTTCTGATCTGTTCTAAACATCTGCTAGAAGAGCAGAGTATTAGGAGGTGGTGGGGACGGTTTGGTGAGTTCGGGGGTGACGCAATCAAATATGAACATATAGGATGACATGGCAATTAGATTTCTAAAAAGTAAATATAAAACAATCAGGGACAGTTTTTAGAGAAGCAGAAAATATTGCATATATTATAATATACGCAGAGGGAACCCACACATCCACAGGTAGAACATGTAGACCTCAGGCGAAATAACCCCAGGCTTGGATGGGAACTTCTGCAAGGCAACAGTAACCAGGCAGCCAACATATGAATATTATGTATGTAATATATAACCATTATTATGTATTTTGTGTCCATGGTGTGAAGGATGTCATAGTGTACTGTTGCATACACAGACTCTCAGAGGTAGAGTTTACTGCCCTGCTATGACAGATGTTAGACATCAGCTGTAGGAGCTGAAACCTCCTCCTTTTTCTAAGTGCAGTCCTTCTGAAAAAAAAATAAAAATATCAGTCACATTTCTGAAGTCAAACATTTGAATTTCTTTCATTTTAAGAAAAACTGAAACAGACTTTTATACAACATGCCCAAATCTCCTCCTCCTCCTGCTAACTTCCCACAGAGTGTGAATCCTGCACCACAGCAACAATCAGCCAAGACATCGTGGTTATATTTGGTCACTTAGAGAGAGAGATCAGCTATTTGCTCCCCCGTTTTTCAAACAATCCGAAGCCAAGGTGCGAACTGAAGTTATTCATAGCCTCTTACAATCACATCAACCGGGAATCTCTTCATTCTTCTGCTTTGTGGTCCAAACTTGACTTCTAATAAACAACAGCTTTGAATTTGTGTTTGCATTTTTTCTCAAGTGGGTGAGACTGGCATGCAAACTGATGGTTGCTGCAGGCTTTGGAGATGGGAATATTCATAAACAGGAACACCCGGAGCGAAAAAAAAAAAGAGAAAAATCACCACCTATGAGAAACTGTATCAGAAATCAACACTGCATAATCACATGGAGCTTGTTGGACCAACACAGGAGTAAACTTACTGTGGGATTTTCAATCTGCTCATAATCAGAACAATTTAATTGGTAGGGAAGAAACAACTAAGCTAAGTAAATTGTCAGATAATGTGTATAACAGCTGAAACTCCAAATTTTCAACATAGCTTAAAAAGCAAAGAACCAGGATGTTGAGATGAGCCAATCAAACAACAGATATGTGTTTGATATAAACACACTTGCAGGATTAAAAAAAAGTTGCATGAAAGAGATTTGTATACCTGCAGGAGTGGAAGCATCGTTGTAAAAAAAAAAAAAAGAAAAACTACCATAACAATCAGAGAAACTCATAAAGTCAAACAGAAAAATATTACTTAAAGTAGAATTGAATTGCTGCTGATGGTGCTGTTCAATCACAGGGTGTACATTTGTCCCTTGACTATACCAACAATCATGCATTATGGTCTTAATAAAAGAGAAAAAAACAATGTTCCACTAAGATATATATTGCACCTAAATATTCTTCTTGACTCCACCCTCATTGGCAATAAAAAGAGAGGAAAATAACAACAGTGACATAAAACATCTTTTTTGCCCACAATTTCCCAGTTTCCTCTATTTCATTAATAGCTAAGCATCACTTCTCATGTTACCATCTTGCTTGCGTCCTTTGATCTGTTTTACTGGAAAACAGCTGATATGCCAGGAAGATTGTGGCTTCAAACAGAAGCAATAGATTATGTCATCAATCATACATTTAACACATACTGAGACAGACCTGGCACTGAAAACTGCACTCTACCCGGCTGCTGAGATGCCAAAACAAGTCCTTGGCATTCACACTGCTGTATGCTGTATTTCAGAGATTTAAGGGGATGTGTGCTGCATTGAAGCGCTTGCATTATGTGGAGTTTTTTTTTTGCAGCAGCAACAGAGGAGCCAATGCACTGCTTATTGACTTGATCCTCTTTAGTGGTACCTTCAGCTTGAATGTGAACAGGCTAGTTAAGGCAGGTGTGCATGGATGAGACAGAGACAGGTAAACCTAGCTTCTGCTTCATTTCCTTAGTAGACTATCTTACTACAATGTTATACAGAGTGGCTGGGCTGCCATCTTCTCTTTATTGTATAGACCAGCTAAAGGAGATCCTACATAAAACCTATGGAGAAGCTGCAACCTGATTAAAACATAAGATAAAAAGTGAGGCAACAACTAGCATATGCAGTGTTAGTTGTTTAAAAAGTACAATTTTACTTGTTCAGATGCCTACTCCAGGTGGGACAGTGTAGAATTATTAAGCTACTTTTTTACTGATAATAATTCATACATCTGAGTTGGTTTTGGGTTTTATTTTTTTCTGTGTTCCTTAGTTTCTTTTCTTTGATTAGATCAGTCATGTTTCTGTTTTACTTAGATTCAGTCATTTGCTAGTGATTCTAGTTAAACAGACTAAAACAAATGATATCTAATACGCAAGAGTCTGAGTTTATAGATTCTCTTTGTTTTTTTTTTGGCTTTTCAATAAAAAGTAGCATAAAACTACAGACATTATTAGCTGCAAATCTGGAGTCTGTGGTTTGACAAGCTTAGTGGAGCCATTACAAAACAGCGGCGTGACAGCAGCATGACTGTAACCTATTGTCACATTAATCTAAGGATGATGAGTGGCCTACGAACTCGGCACTCTTGTCTTACGGGATTAAAATGATGTCGGGACAGGAAATGTGAACGTCCTTCTGCTCCTAATTAGTTTTGTCAGCTGTTTCCTAAACTGTGACTCAAGGAAGAATGACTGTGGATTACAGGTGTTTAAATCCCCTGTTGACAGAATAGAAAATGGAAAGAAAGTAATAGGCATGCAAACTGCCTCAGGTTAAATGATTTATTTCCATCCTGCGGGATGGAAATGTACCTTTTTGTTTTAGATTCCTAAAGGAACAGTTAGTACTAATCTCTGCATACGTGTCAGTCTTTTTCTAAAAGTAGTTTAGAAAAAGATCCTAAAGCAAAGGTTTGAAAAAAAAAAGAAAATGACAAACATTAAACAATCTACATATCTACTTAAAACACGTTGACATGAGTTTAAGGTTTACAGGCAATAATAATTAATATAGCGACATACCAGCCCTTGTAAGATATTTAAAAATGTTAGTTTTTATTTGACAACAGTGGTACTGACATTAGCACTCCTGCTTTACAGCAAGAAGAAACTGTTTGATGGAGTGTCAGGTTGATTGTAAACAAAAAATATAATGGAGGAGTAAATTTCTGCAAAAAAATCAGATATTTTAATATTAATTCCACAGATTATTCACAAGACAAATCTAGGTGTTTTTTATGTTAAAAAGTAGAACATTTGCAAGAAAAAGAATCCATATTTTCCATGACTAAAGATATAAATTTAAAATATTAAAGTTAAGATGTTCTCTGATTAAAAAGAAAAAACCTCAGAAGCTTTCTGACATTATAAAGTCACAAATATGCTAAGAGAAGTGACAGAAGTCCTGTTGAGGTGGTAAATTTATGAGGAGTGCATCTGGATATTTTCCAAAGTAGAAAGAATAGAGCTGGGCTCTTGTCCTGAGCCAGAGCAACATCTCCTGGGTGCAGACTGCCGTGAACGCCTTGAACGGGACCCAGAATTCATGTGAGACAATGACGACGAACCTGCAACATGGCCCCAACGGTCTGCAGCAGCGACATGCGGACTGACTGCAGCCCCGAGGCAGCCATTGTACTCCATTGTGGCATCTCAACGGAGCCTTTTCTTTGTGGGGTCTGCATATTCTGCCAGGGACATCAGCTTCCTCCCTCCTTCAAAAATTGTGCGTTGAGTTAAATCCCAACTGGACTTTGTCCTTGAGTTTGGTTGCGTGTGTGTGTGTGGGTCTGTGTGTGTAATGATGAATGGTCCTGTGTGTTTCTGGGTTACTCTCTGATGAAACCTGTTGACAGTTGTAGTCCACCTTTCGCTCAGTGAGATTGGCACAGTTCAACCCAGCAGTTTTTAAAATGTATAGAAAAGTGTATGGAGAACTAAAAATAACTTACAAAGTCAAAAAAGTCACTATACTGTATGAAAGTTGCTCAATTTGGGTATTATGTATCTTTTGTCAAAATCTTTGCAAACAAGTAGGCACAGATTCTAAATTTCGAAAGGGAAACTTGAAAGCACGTTTAAGTGTGTTGTGTTGGATTTTATTGTTTTTATTTATTTTCTTTACAGTTTGGAGTTAGCGGGCTAATTGTTATGAGTTTGAATGTAAAGCCAACTAAAAAGTAATTAATTATGAATATATTTTTCCCTAGAAAAATATTTGAATTCCAACAAAGTCATTAAAAAGTGTGATATCATCCAGTCTATGGGCATCCAGCTACGTTGCTCTGTTTGCAAGTAGCAAGTAAATTATGTCAACAACCTCGTGATCAGCAACAGCCAAGTTAGCATGGTAATTATCCTGCTAATTACCAACAAATATCCTCAAGCAAGATCTATTCTACTTTGCATAGTAAATAGAATGTAGGCATTCTATTTACTATGCAACTTTACCTGCCATCTATCCATAGAACATAATCCTAATCAGGGGCAGAGGAGGGCTGGAACGTATCCCAGGGATATTTAGACGAGGCACGAGGCGCACTGGACAGAGCACCGGTTCATTTCAGGGCCAACATTGAGACAGTCAACCACGCAGGCACAGACTCATAAGAAAGATTATTCATCTATTCACAAAGAAACTGTCTTGGACTGTGTAATGAAAATAACACAAACTGCAGGAAAAGTAAGAAATCAAGAGTTCAGAACATGGAGAACATGCAGTCCCTGAGACTTTATGTGCGTTTATCTTTAGTTCTGCATCCCCAGAACCAGAACCAAGCGAGGAGCAGCAGCATTCAGCTTCTATGCACCACAAATCTGGAACAAACTGCCAGAAAACTGTAAAACAGCTGAAACACTGACGTCCTTTAAATCTTGACTGAAAACCCACCTGTTCAGAGTTGTATTTGAAACGGAATCAATTACGAATTTAATGACGGCATGTCACTTCATGATTGTTGATTCTATGCTGCATGACTTTGGGTTTTTTTGTTTTTTGTGATGTAAAGCACTTTGAAATGCCTTGTTGCTGAAATGTGCTTTACAAGTAAAATTTGAATGATTGATTTATTATGTGGTGACCTTATGGCTGTGTGGTTTGAGTTTCCTCCATTTCCACTTGGATCTGAAAATCTGAATTGCAGCTCAGAGAGTTTTTCATTGTAGTGTAAAAAGATTAATCAACACTTTTGCAAAATATTGTAAACATATGCAAAATCACAATTGACTTTTAGACAGGACATAAACCAGAAGGTATATCTCTTTTTTATTGGCTTCAGCTAGCATAATAAGGTTTGTGTGCTGTTCATGTGAGGTTAGACACAAAGGAAAGCCTATTTCTATAAAATTGTGGCAGCATAGATTGGGCTTCCAAAAATCTATCCAGTTCATCTCCAGAAACCACAAAATTTATGTCTTCACAGACATGATAACAATCAATATGATATTAACATGGCCCAGGGGAAACTCTACCTGTGTGCAATTATTCTGTGGCTGTGCTTTCACAGTTGCCTCTGGACAGGCTGCTGATAATAAAAGTTACTCTTCAAGATAAATGGATGGATGCAGGATTATGGCGGTGTTGCTGCGTGAGAAATACCATCCGGCTTTATTACGAGATGGCTATAAGAAGCAATCAGACAATATGAATTCAGCTCACGGTTATCCCCACCTCACAGTGGTGAGATGGATGAGATTGCGTGTGTGATAGTGTGTGTGGTGCTCTCCACGGGTTTTCTCCAGGTCGGTTCACACTTCTACTCTGCTGGATTTAGAGCTCAATTTGCCAAGGTTCAGAAATCACACATTCCAATTAAGCATGACAGAACATGATAAAGGTAGGGAAAGGGATGGTTCATGTCGTGAGCACACAAAGAGCTTTAAATTATATTCTATTACATTTTTATTGAGGAGAAGCCAAATCGATTGTAGTCACAAGAGGCAAATGTATGTCAATAAAACAAGTCTATAATGCAACCTAAAAACTGAATAAAACTGAAGAGCATTTTGTCAGACTACATGTTGTTGAGGAAGTTAAATTTTCATAATTTGTGATGATTAGTAAGGGCTGCCCAGTGGCGCAGCTGGTAGAGCTGCTGCCTTGCAGCAAGAAGGTTCTGGGTTCGATTCCCGGCCCCGGTCTTTCTGCATGGAGTTTGCATGTTCTCCCTGTGCATGCGTGGGTTCTCTCCGGGTACTCCGGCTTCCTCCCACAGTCCAAAACATGACTGTCAGGTTATTTGGCCTCTCTAAATTGTCCCTAGGTGTGACTGTGTGTGTGCATGGTTGTTTGTCCTGTCTGTCTCTGTGTTGCCCAGCGACACACTGGCGACCTGTCCAGGATGACCTCGCCTCTCACCCAGAACGTTAACTGGGGATAGGCACCAGCACCTCCTGAACCCACTAAGGGACAAGAGAGTATAGAAAATGGATGGATGGGTGATTATTTTTATGGGCTGTGGAACATGAATCCCTGATCAGATCAGTCACATCATGCTACTGCATCACGTAAAAATACTGACAATACTAAAGTCTCTTTTAGAGTAATATTTTTATCCTTGTATTTGTGCTCAATAACATTTTGCTGTGTAGTAGTTTATAATAATAAAATGTTGCATCCAGTATTTGGCTTGACCAAGAACGACTAACTGTCATTGTTTTTTATGCAGTCTCAGATCCACCCGGCCTCTCCACTTGCCAAATACAAAACAGTTTTAGGATAATATCATAATTATCATGATTTGTGATCAAAGTACTTTTGAACTGATCAGAAATCATAATAAATAAATTTCATCAAAGCTTAAAACCTAACTGCTGGTTTGATTTGCATTAATCAGAAAACAGAGGACTCAATCTTTCGCAAAATGAATGGGACTGTATAAATGTAACTGTAGATGAAAATTATTATGCAATGTACAGTGTTACATTTGAGTACTTTTTGAGCAGCTTGCTCAGCCATGCCCCTCTGGAAAAGTGACCCACAAATGGTGGATCTGATTAAAAATCAATCTGCCTGCTTCCTGCGAGTTGGAGAGAGGGGATGTGTGACTGTGCATGTGTGTAGTACAGAATAATGCATGACATCTCGCGGTTGCAAATGATCAAAAGCAGTTTCATGATAAGAGGAATGCAGTGACAAGTTTCCTTCCTGAAACGCTAAAAATTCCCAACAGCGGAGACGTGATGGCTTTGATCATTCATTCCTCTCTCCAAGAACCGCTAAATAATGGACATGTACATTCACAGGACTCAGAAAAATCAATATTTAAACACATTTTAACCTTTCCTTCCCCCGCACCCCTACTCCATCTCCTGTGGTTTGCAAGTTCACACTTTAGGATGAGATAACTCCAAAGTTCAGCTCAGCACAGATTAAAAGTGAATTAATTCATGTTCACAGCAGAAGAAATTAACAAATCTGATCTAAACTCATGCCGCCAACACCAACTAGTTCACATTGAGTGTTCAGTGAGGTGAAGTTTTCTACAAAGATTTTGACAGATGATGTAATGTGTCAATTTGCAGTGTGATCTCTGCTTGGGTATCTACATTTGTGCATGTTCATGTCAGCTGAGTGTTCATGTAAAATCAATTTTTATGGATGAATTTAGAAGGATGGAATAAAGTACACGGTGGGATTCATGTTGGTCCTGGACTGCAATACTGACTCAGTCAACTTTTTCAGTTCTGCTGGTTGAGTGAAACCAGCTTGCATAAAAGCCAGCCATTTTATTAGCATCAGGTCACCATGGCAGCTGATAGATGTGGTTACAGCCTGACCACACACACAACAGAAAACCAGGTTATACACAGCAAATTCTGCAAAGTTAAATGAACACTAAGCCGAGTCTATTTGGTCCTCATCAGAGTTGGTGTTAATTTAACTCTTTCAGCGTTATTTCAATAAGAAATTGAGTAATTTTAACACTTGCAATGGTTATGACTACTCAAACTATTGTTGAAATAACTCTGCAAGAGTTAAATTAATGCCAATTCTGAAAAGGACCAAATAGACTAAAATAGTGTTGATTTAACTCTGCAGAATTTGCTGTGTACTATTAAGGGCAATTATCATGAGCTGTTAAAGTACAACATAGTTAAAGTTAAGCCTTAAGCATACGTTTAGTATCCTGTATGTGTAGATATTCATGTATTTTATGTTTTACTTGCAGTAGAAATCTCTCCTGGTGTTACCAATTTGTTTGAATCCAGACTAGTTGGTCCACAAGGCTTGAAGCTGGCAGCTATCCTGAAAGAGGCCAAGATCTAAACAAACCTATCATCTTAAATCACTTCCAACTGGAAAAGCTTAAGAGCGCTTTTTGCAAATGCAGCTTCATCAACTTTTAATCCATATTCGTGTTTGACTGGGAAAGTCTTTACAGTAAGTGTTTGGGCTTCTCAGACAGGCCGTTGGCTTCGTCCAGTTCGAAAAGCGAAGCTGGAAAGTGAATGTACAAAATGGCAACACAAAATTATCACGTGTTGTTTAACATTGCTTCAAAAAGCATCCATCTCTTCATGCACAACCTGTTAGGCTCCACGTACAAGAGAAAGGTTTCCACAGACGTTTGGCTCTCATTAGTCATCATTAGGGCAGTGTGGCCAATCCCATCTTAATAACCCACTTCATGCTTTTGCATGTCGGTTTAAAAGACTAATTAAAATGAGGATATCAGGACCCACAAGTGAGTTTGATTCATTGCTGTCAAAGAGAGCCACCGAGTCAAGCCAGAGCATCACTCCCAGAGAAATGCTGGCTCTCACCTCTACTCTCATCCTCGGCTGCTGTACCTGCCGCTTTGTAGCCAGAGAGGGAAGGTGAAGCTCCACCGCAGCTCGGTGGAGACGTCTCGCCGTCTGTCATACAGAACAGACTAATTGTGAGAGAAGAAGCAGATGGCGCACAAACTCTTTGACCGAAACGAGAACATTGCTACACCTGAGAGGAGGCTTTGTTTTTCCTGCTTGAGCTGCCAGTACAGTTGGAGGGAAAAGTGAGAGAAAGTCGAGTGAGGCAGCTTTCAATCTGCAGAGAATCTCTTTAAAGGAGAGCCAGGTTGGGGAGTTTGTAAAAAAGAAAAAAAAATGGGGGTGGGGGACTCGCTGATAGGCACTCCTGGGCTGCGTTTCAGATGATGAATATAAAAGTACAGTCTGGAATGTGGGCAGAATAGCTTGATGAAGAGGACTGTCGGTAAACGAGGAAATGGGAGAAAATGATCAGTGGGAGGAAGCGTGACGAGTGCTTGTTTCAGCCTTTGTGCTCCTATTCATTCAAGGCAGGACCACCAAGCAAAAGAAATGCTAAGCTAATGAGCTCCCGCAGGATAGTTCTGGTTTGGCACACTGACAGATTTCTCTCTTATTACCAACCAGCTCCAAGCAGCCCAGTCTAGCTTTAGCTAAGCTTAGCTTCTCCAAACACAGATCAGAGATCTTCTGACCTGTAAGTCCACCCAGTTATTTTGACTAACACTTTTTAATGTAGTCTTGAAATGCAAAATATTGCAGAATTAGTTTTCTTCCTTCTGCAACTATATATATATATATATATATATATATATATATATATATATATATGTGTGCTCATTTCTTACTTTTGTGCTTCGTGCAGGGTAAAAAGCACAGGTTCTGCTCGGCAAAATGTAATTGTCTTTCTAATCTAATTCTGTTTCCCTGCTCTGCTGACAGCCGACGTATTAATCACTTTCAGAACAACTCTGCTCAGACGCAAGCAAATTCGCTCACAGAGACGCAATTCACAAACACAAAGCCTTCCATAATCAGTTGTGCTTTGTGTCCATCTAACTGCTTAATGAAAATGAAAGCTTTGATAATGGGTTTAATTAGTGAGGTCCACTTAAATGAATAAAAATACCTGAATATCTTTATGTCATATATTGCCTAACAATCACATTTATGTTGCATGTGCAGGTCCCTCATTGCAACTAAGGAAGATAAACTTACTTTAATTTATCTGTATTATGGTGTATTACTTTTACACGTAAAGATTCTTGAAAGAATATGAAAGAATAATCTTACACTCAGATTTTTAGAAAAATCCAGCCTTATAGCGTTGTGCTTTTATTCACACATATTGCCTCTAAAACAGCACGTATGATGACATTCTGTCTGTTGTTGAACCAGGTGACTTGGCCATGTGTCTGAGGTTATCATGCTGCTAAAAGACCAATTTGAAGTTTTTTTCCAAGGTCCGATTAGATTTTTGTTTACAGTTTTTCAGCTGTTTGATATAATTTATGAGTCCATGAAGATACATGCCCACATTATGACAGGCCCTCCGCTGTGTGCATGTTCAGTTTGTAGGAATTATTTAGGTTGCTAGTAAGACGATGAAATAACGATGCATAGTGGATCCTGTGATGCTGTGGGCCTAATTCAATATATTCAAACTAATGTTTGCATTTTCAGTTACAATATATTACTGCAGTAGAAGATGAACTTTTTTTTAATCCCCTTTACCAATAATTATGGAGGGAACTGGGTATATTTTACCGACCCACATGTTAAAGCTTTGCTTTAAACCTCTGTCGACATTTTTATGAACTTACAGTGAACGTTTTTACACTGACGAAATTGTAAAAGTTTGATAATGACCACGCCCCAGTTTCCTCAGCAGGTAGTTATCTTATTTTGAGTAGGTAGTTGAGAGAGAGAGAAAACTCGGGGGCAAGAAGATGTTGATGTTGAGACCAAGCCAAATAAAATCAGCAGGGTGCATCTAAAATGCAAGGAGGGAATCTGAGGGCTCCTCTCAAACACAGCAAATGAAGATGGATTCCACAGGGACGCAGCTGGGTGTGTGTGTGTGTGTGCGCGTGTGTGAGCGTCCAGCAGAGATGGAGATGAAAGTGAGGTCTTCTCTCATGAAGCTGTCAAAATGATGAAGCGTATCTGTGTCTGCGTGTAATGAAGCCGAGCGCACGTATGAACGGTGGGAGCTGTGGAATCTCAATCAGTGCATTGTTGTGAGATGTTTGTGCAAATCTCAAAGACCTGAGCGAGCGAGCGGCTCTTGGAGCGCTGTGGTTGGATGTAAGGCTGAGGAGTCTCTGAGAGTCCTTTGGATTGAATTGATAAGAAGGCCATTAGCAGCTGCTTCAGCCTGTTGCCATGAGAACATGTCCTATGAGGAGAAAGGCGCAGCGCCTTATAGGTAGCTCTCTCCTGTGCAAAGCCAGCTTCTGCTTGTGGGGTTTGGTGTATAGAATGATCGCACGTTCACACGGCTGAGTGGTTTTTATGTCTGACGGACGAGTGTTTGCATTATTAACAGTTCGGCTCGGACGTTTACGCACATTCATCATCTGCACGACTGTCTTGTTCGATTTTGGGATTTGGGTTGTTTATTTTTTTCAGCTGTTCTTTTCCCAGACAGAATGACGATATCAGAGTAAATCATTTTTACAAGCAAGCCGTGTAGGCACACAGGTTTGAATTTATAGCAGAAATTATCTAATACAAATGCAGACTCTCTCTCTCTCTATATATATATACACACCCTCAGCTAAAGTTGGAGAAATTTCTCTTAGCAAATTACTGATCGACTTTTTGCTGCTGGGATAAATCTGATACCATTAATGATGTGCACCACATTTTATTCACGTGTGTTTGCCACGAAACCGATCAGCTTTCAAACTGCTTGAACATCTGGACCTGCCAATCGAAGCCTCTCGGGCGTAACCGTCAGCTGTTGGTGCCTCTGACAGTACGTGAGTGGAAATGAAGGCCCGGCCCGGTAGTGTGAGCAAGGTGGAGGGAGGCCATGATGTGCACTTTATTTTGAGTGGACACTTAAAGGTCAGTGCCGCTTGTGACTGGAATGCTACTCGCTATGCTGAGTGAGAAACTACGTAAAACCAGAATGGGAGAAAAAAAAACAAAAAACGGATCAAGTTTTCACCGTGCCCTTGAGCAAAGTAAACATGGCAGAATTTTACATCACATCAGCATTCGGTTGCTGGTGAATGCAGAGAAATGTAGATTTGCATGTACTGAGCTTAACCTTGGAGAAAAGTCGTGAGAAATGCTTTTTATTCCTTTTTGTTTTGACAGCGACAGCTCACGAAAGGTCAAACTACTTGAAATTCTTGCTGTTACATATTCAGGCTGAGAACATGTCTTTTCTTTCTCTGGCCTGGAGAGCAGCAGCGTTCAACATTCATGTCGTTGTCTCTGGCGTTCAGCTAATTTTCTCCTCCCGAGACTCAAAGCCATGCTTGTATCCATCTATTTGCACATATGAAATGTTTTGTTTTGTGTTTGTTTTTTGTTTTACTTTTAAATTTAGTCATTGTAAAGTTAAACAGACTCCGTTTTCTATCAACCATCTTCAAGAACGTCTTGGGTTTTCAGTTCTGTTACAAACCTTCCCCACAGTTTTTGATAAAGGACTGAAGGAAGAGATCATGTTTTCCAAGTGGGTTTCTGCGGATGACTTACTAGTAGTAAACATCTCACCCAGACCAAATATTTCATGCCTTTTTGAGTTCACAATCAAAAGAAAAGTAGATTGTTTTCATGCTAAAATAAAAGCACTATTTTAAACCCACGGTCATGTTTGAATAAGAAGGTAATTTGAGTAGATATATTATTTAATCAGAAAATAACTGATATGTTAGTGAGAAAAGGTATTCCTGTCTTTACAGATTTATTCAGCTTTTGCTTTTCTGCTACATTTCAATGTTTCAGGTCAGAAACAAGTTCAGCTATGAGACAAAGATAACCAAAGTAAAGAAAATGATGATGATTTCAAATGATGGTTTTGTTAATTTTTCAATCATTAGCTAGAAAAAAAAGTTTAAGAAAAATTATTTTCCTTCTTAACTTAATAATTAGTGTCACCTAAGGCAGCAACGACTCCCATCACTGTGGATAAACTTAAATCCAGTCTGATTTAACTCTGTCACAATGAGGAGCAAGGTCACGTCGCACTTTATTTACTTCTGGGCTTTGACTGAGCCACTCCAAAACTTTACAAAGAAGGAACAACTCCCATTTGTTTCTTTTTTGCTGTTTTACTTTTAAAATTAAATATCCAGTTTAGAAAATTACAGAATTCCACCTCCGACCACCGTGGGAAACTATACATCAACTTCCTGGAAACGAGAAGCTCGTCAAGCATAGCCGCGTCAGCTGGAGCGGCAGTTCAGTAGGAAAGCAATTACTCCTTATTTTTAAACGCAGCGTTTTGCAGTCGGGACGGATTCTGACTGCATTCAAATAGAGGCAGCGATGGCTCTCCAGGAAGGGAAGCCGTCTTGACGGTGGCCGGAGGGATCCTGTCTCCACGCTGTTTTGAAAACATCTTTGGGCTCAACAGGACAGCTCATGTTTACCCTGATTTACTAATTGGTATGACTATTATTTTTAGAAAAACTGCTTTTGCCTATAAGCAATTTAACACACCAAAAAGTGATGTAAGATGTTCAACAAGGCTGGGGAAGCTACTTTTTAAAAAAAAG
The DNA here is from genome assembly GCA_902982915.1 of Phalloptychus januarius. NCBI lineage: Eukaryota > Metazoa > Chordata > Actinopteri > Cyprinodontiformes > Poeciliidae > Phalloptychus > Phalloptychus januarius. The sequence goes on from CADWAE010000462.1 coordinate 8,886,995, forward strand.
TGGAATCCATTTATCCTTCACTGTTTCACAGAGTGTGTGCATGTGGCTGTTAAACACAGACACACACAATGGCACACACTCTCTGTCTCCTCACTTAATTTTGTCTTTCATGCTTTGGCAACTTCTGGAGTGCTCTCAAATTAATCAGTGTTTTAATGGAAGCTATGTTTAAATCCTGAAGAGGCTGTGGCAGTGTTTTTATTTGGTAAGGGGGCCTCTGGTATGCAGTTACAAAAAACATTGTAGGAACATTTCAATCTTGAGTTGTTTAGCAAATCGTCTCCAGTGAATTTCCAACATTTGTTGACCTCTGTGCTGCTAATGCTTCTGTGAAAAATAAAAGATAAACAGGAAGAACTCTAACCTTGTTCCTGCCTCCGTACTCAACATTAAGAATATCCTAAAATATGTGTATTTGTAAAATAAAGGAACCCAGAAGAGATTTTTCAGCTGCATTTGCTGCTCCTTCAGGATCCGTTTAAGGTCCTGCTGTCTTTTACCTTATTAATATTCCTTTCTGGTGTTAATCTTTCTGCAAAATAAATAAACTTTGTTATATATATGGGTTCATATTTCCAGCAAAAAATAAACTTTGGTAAAAGGCTCAGAAGAAAATACAACTCTTTGAATCAGACCTGTTGGACCAAAAACATGTCTGTAATCACCAGAATGTGATGTAACGAGGATTGAGAGTATCCACTGCTGAATTTTTTTTTTAAAAAGTAAGACTTCTGCTTTTTTTTTTTTTTTTTTTAGCATTTTCTTAGTTTCAAGTACTTTTGATTTTAGTGAAATTATTTTTTGTGCTTCTTGCTTTTTTGAGTCACTATTTGCACCAGAAATAGTTTCTTAGCAACGTAAATTTCGCTGCAATCCCAACTGCACCTAAAGTGACACAAGAATGCTGAGTCTTGACTAACTGAAGCTTGCAAGCACAGAAGTATATTTCTTATTAAATTATCAACATTGTTTATATATAGATATAAAAGAAGGACAAAATCCAAACATTTCTTCACTCTGAAATTAAAGTTCCAGCACCAGCAGGACTTCAATCACCGGCTTCATGCTCAGTTGACCCAGCTGTGGTCTGAAATGTCCTCTCTCTCTCTCTCTCTTTCTCTCTCTCTCATTGCAGCGGCGCTGACTTGTTGTTCAGTTTGTTAAGGCCGTCATTCCCCGGTTCTCAGTCACCGGTTGGGGCTGTGAGCTGAAGCGGGGGGGAGGAGGGCTGAAGCCTGTCAAATAAACCATGACCACTGCAACCTGTCATGAGCCCTCCTCACTTTTCCCATTAAATGTTGTGCTGTGTTGAGAGCCCTGTCAGTTTCAGACAGCTCAACAGAGTAAAAACAACCAGAAAAAGAAAGAAATCTGCCCTCATGTTGGAATGTAAGTGCCACCTCAGCCTGTGCTTCCTTTCTTGATAAAATACTGACGAAAAACAGCAGGATTGCATGTATCTGCTCTACCTGTTTGCTTCCTAATGGACTGTTTGAGCGGTAATAATGCCTGGCATCAAACACAACCTGGCGGTGTTCGTGTTAATAGATGCAGTCGCAGGGTTTGTGTGAAAATGACAGTGATAGTAAATAAGCTAAAATTAGAGAGCGAGCTGTCTCACTGATTCATCATAATTATTCATGAGGGTTGAGAAATTATCACTGGCAAAAATGGCTCCTCTGTGAGACTCAGGAGCTTGTTGCAGATGTTAGAAAATAATTATTTTAAGCAACTATGGGCCTGTCCTGTTTTCATGAACACCTTTAATTCTATTTAAATACTTGGCATTTCTTAAAATGCAGTCACGTCATTGAATATATTAATTATTAGTCTACTTTTTGCTAAAAAAACAAAACAAATTAAAAAATTTATACAATAATTTATGTTCTCGAAGCACTTCTCTAAAAACTAAACATTATCACAAATACATTTTCAACTGGGAAGGACACTGAACAGAGAAAACAATACAAACGTAATATATTGCTCACACTTTTCCACTTTTCTCCTTTGTTTGGTTGATAATATAGTTCTGAGGTTGTGGTCTTTGTATAGGTTAGAGTCTTATATTTGTTTTTTCACCCAAATGTGTTAATTTCTTTCAAAAAAGTTACACTTTTAAAGTCATTTTCCCCCTTAAAAGTGGCTAATAATAAGGCAAAGCAAGACCATTGATCTGTTGAACACAGTTCACACACAAAACCAACCAAAGAGTTTCCCAGAACAGCCCAGCAAACCTAATAACATAACAAAAACATCTGGGTTTAAACAACCGATCAATATCATAAAAAGATTGAATAAAAGGAAATTTGTTACATTTTTGATTTAAGCTTCAATCTCATACTTCAATTAATTATCAGCGATTGGGAGAAACAATCCATAAATGGGACTTTAAGATTAAAAGCTCCAATAAACACTCAGGGCTGTTTTCTGTAAAGGAGTTGACGGCTTCTGCCGATCTCAGTGTCATTACGCAATGAATAATTAATAACGATAACTCACAGCGACAAGCAACGGCAGGCACACAGGACACAACTAAACAAAGAGGAAAAACCCGACACGATAGCAACAAACAGAAGGGAACACTAATCTGACAGAAGAACAAATCGCAAAATAACAGGAGGGCTTGACACGAGGAGTTGTTAAAATGACAAGATCTCACAGTGTGCAAAATGAAGAAATGACGCAAATAGAAAACACCAAAAGATCATCACGCTCAGGTTTTCTTTGTGTTTCTTTTAGATTTGAGAAGCATGAAAACACAGGTGACTGATAATACTTCAGTAGAATTTCAATAGTAATTTGAGAAAAATTAACAAATGTTGAAAACTGCACCAAAAATATCAAAGTAAAATGCTGCTCAAACCCACGAATTCACTAGTTCACTTTCAATAATAACAACTTAATCCATTGTTAATCAGTAATGAAGAGCATTTCATAGCCAGAACCTGGTTGAGACCAAGGCTGTTCTCTTTTTACACAGATGTTTTTTCCACATTTTTTGCCATCTTAAAGCTGAAGTGGAATATGCTAAGTACCAAAACTTTAAGTGAGGAATTACCCCAATCTTGAAAACACAACTTTCTCAGCTTTGAGTACTTGATGGTGAGCTGCAGCAGCCTAAACTGAAGGACAATACACAAAGAACATCTAAGAAGACCGTGTTAAAGTGCAAACAAGCACTGACACTGTTCATCTTTTTGTATTTCATAGAAAACATCTGGATTTTTCCTCCACCTCCCAGGCCTAATTGATTTTCTTCGACCCCTTACAAACAAGGCAATTAAATCGTTTTCCCAAATGCCATTTCAGGGAGGAATACCCACACAATATGCCCTCGCCGTTCTGAGGCGAACACCATTAGAGGATGTTACAAAGCCAGCCTCAGGGCGACGGTGAAGCGTTTGGGATCATGCGTGAAAAATGGAAAGGAGGAAGTGGCCTTTTCAGTTAAGCTGTCCTTGTTTGCAACAAAGGATTGTGTTGTGTTTGTGGTGTAGTTCATGCTTTTTCAGCCCCCACTGTGCTGCGACTCCCTTTGTAGCTCACCGGTTGTTACAGTATATAAATAAAAATGTGAGAAAAGGTGCTGAGAAGAAGTACTATCATTAAGAAATAATCACAATATGAAGACTCTTATTTTTCATTATTAAACCTTAAGATAATAAAATATGTTTTCAGCACTGGGAAATTGGAAGTGTACAACTTCTTGATGTCTGACAGCCTTCAAGTATATTTAAACCTTTACCAAGACACACATTGTAAAAGCTACTTCTTTTAATATTTGAAATTAAATGGATTGCCGTTAGATATTGTCGTTATCTCTGTAAAAGAAATTTGCCTTTCATTTATCCATGTCCCATTCTGCAAAATAAATGTTTATATGGGTGTTAGGGAACAAACATCATCTTAAAGCTGCATAGAGCATTAACATATTCATACAAATCAAAGATAAACCCTGTTTTATATCTATGGGTTCATGACAACAGTGAGTGACAGAAATACTGACAGGAACAAAAACATGAAGCTGCAAATTAATGTTACCTACGTTAGAAAGGTAAAACTTTATTGTGCACACATTATTAATCTGTGCACAAATCTTCAACATAAACAGAATTAACGTGCACTGTTGAACCAAAAGCAATTAATGAAGTCTTGAAAATATATGTGTGCATTACCCTCTATTTCATACACAATACGGATCAAATTTCCTAAAACAAACTATGTTATGGGGACCGACTGCTCCTTATGGGGCCCCAGACCCCACAAGAACAAGTGCTGCTTTAGGGTTACAGGTTAGGTTCAGGACTAAAGTTTGAATTGAGTTGAGGTCAGGTTTAGGGTTAGACATGAAGGGCTTTAGGATTTAAAAATGAGTGAAAGTCAATGCAATGTCCTTGTGAAGATGGAAAGACGTACTGAGTGTGTATTTGGCCCTTAACTCTGAGCCGAGGGATCCCCCGTAGATAATCAGCGATCTATAAAAGTCCCAGTCTCCTCCTGGGTTCCTGCACGGCTCCCCGTTCTTCCCAAACAGATCGTTTTGGATGGAAATTAACATAAAACCCACAAACCGGCACAGCCTGCTCCTTTTATTCTTAGCCGCACAGGTCTCTTTTTTTTCACACCGACGCATTCGCACTTTGTCAGCAGTGGGCAAGAGTCCAGCTGTGAGGCGCCCTGCAAATTGCCAGTGATTACAGCGGTTTTAGAAAATTCAGGGGAGGAGAAAAGCAGAAGAGAGAGAAAGTAGGCGAGACAGAGGAGGAAGGAAATCAATAAATCTTGAGCCGAGCGCCAAAGAAACTGACTTTTTGATCTATTTCTGTTCCTCCGGCTGAAGTTTGGGTTTTGATTAGGCAGGGCTATGCTGTGCTCGAGTTGAATCAGAGCTATTTGTTGATGGACGAGATTTATGAGATGAGTTTTCATGCTTTTCCACCTGGGTGAAGTCAAGACAAAGAAGCAAAAGGGGAAGGGGAGATCATCTTTTAACCACCAGTTTCTCTACTCAGTTCTTCATTTGGAGATCCTAAATATTTTATGTAAAATCTTTGGGACAAGAAATCTACTTGAAGTGGATGGTTTATACCCTTAGTTGGGAAAAACTTCAAGGTAAGTCATATTGTTGCAATTGTTTTATGATTAGAAATTCAAAGGGTTGAATCAAAGGATTGGGGATCGTTTTAAATTTTGGTTCTGTTAAGTTCTTATTTTCAGATTTCGATCCAGAAAATAAAACAAAAGATACACATTTAGCAGAATACAACATGGAGGACCATAATAATTCAACATCAAGCAGCCCTGGACAGCATCATTCAGAAAAGTCCACACCTTGAGAGCTACTATCCCACATGCCATCTCCAAATCACCTCAATCAATTGAATGACTTGTTGCCATGCCTCTGCAGAGCTGAATGCTCATGATTCAGGAGTGTTAGAGAAGGAATGCCTCTAAAAGTTGCTGTGGGGTTGTAGGTGTAATTCTATGTTACAGATAAAGCTTAGCTAGCTTTTTAAAACCCCTATGGTGAGATACGAAAATCATATGCAGGCTCTGTTTTTATTTCTCTGCTGGGTCATGTTCCAAACAGCCTAGAAAGCAAGAAACTAAAGTTTATTATAAAAGCTTTAATAGCAAAGGGGCAATCTTAAGGCAAAAGTGAAGACGAAACAAATTGCAGACAAGTTCAATTTCTCAAAGTCGTCTCAGTTTCTGTTTCAGTTTAGGCCTGCCTGGGAGAACGGAACAAAGCAGATGCCTGAATCTCTGCTCTTATTTTTCTTAAAGCAAACAGCAAAATTGTCTCCTTTTTGAGACAATAACAAGACTTTCTTGATGTGCAGCAAAGTGCTATCGAGTCCCGGTTGAGCCTGCAGGAACATGAGGCTAAGCTCACCTTTATTCTGCCAGTTAAGGTCGCATATTTTCAGACAGCGTGCAGCTATCATGCCTGACATGCAAAAATGTTGCATCAAAGCAGATTTCCATGCCACTGATAAGCTGCTGAGTGTGGCAAGGATGAGAAAGTAGAAATAAAAGTACAGCTCTTTTTTTGTTAGATAACTAAATGTATACATGTGGAGTCTATGTGGAGCGAAGATTTTAAAGCTGGTAGATCCGCCCAACGTCTTTCTGTATTGGAGGGTCAAGCACAGCGTTATCAATGTTAGGACATTGCCCAACTTCTAGACTTTAGTGAACTCAAACTATTACTTTTTGTCTTGATGTCCAAATCTGTGCACAAACAGTTTCCTCAACCAAGAGAAATGAAATCCTCACTCTGTATTTCTGTACCTGGGACTTGGTGGGCTCTGTAATAAGCTCATTGTTCTGTGACTGTAGATAAAGAAAAAAAAGCTGTCTGTGTACAGCGTGCTAGATTGACAATAACAAGCGCAATCTGAATGTTTTTATGAAGTGGAGAAGGCATAATCCTCTGCAAAGTGGTTCATCAAACCAACAGCATGGTTAAAAGAGAAGTCATAAAAATGAACTATTTAGAATTACTTTTATTTTTCCAGTGTTAGACTTGCCATATCACAATAGTGTCATCATCAGGATGTCACGGTCAGAGAAAATCTAATTAAAATGCAACTTGTTTTTTTTTTTGCACAATCTCTAATTTTCGGCTGAATACTTTTCTGTCTTCTCATGCTTTTTGTATCTATTGTTTAGAGTCACACACAGTTTCAGTGTTTAGTGGTTAGAGTTCCTCTCTTTCTGTTTTGCTACTGGGGAGAAATTGACTAATTTACAATGGTCAGAGCTGGGATTCTTTTTCTGTTTGCACGTCTGTGGATTCCCTGAAGCCAAGGCTCGATGCGAGGTGGGGCCAAGCCGTCTGTAACTCAGTATTGATCCTAAATACAGTAGCACACACACACACACACACCCACACACACACACGCGCACACTATGGGCAAACCTGAGATCAGGTCAAAAAATAATTCAGACTCTTTTACAACATGGACTTGTGGTTGATTCTCTGCATCCTTTAGCATGCATCCGCTGTGGGTAAGTGTGCTTGTTCTCAGATGGGTGAGAGAGAGTGTGTGTGGCACATAAAGGCTCTGTTAGACCTCACACACATGCAGGATGCACTCTGTGAACAAATATCAATCCACCAACCTTCCTGTGCAAAACATTGTAACCTATAGCAACATCGATCTGCAGTGTCCAATTCAGCCAAGCAATGTATGATCAATAAATTCCTCTTTTTGATATAACATTCAGTACAGTTATTATTAATTAGATATGACTCCAGATTACATTATTGGCTTAACCTTTAGGCACCCAGACCTCAAATGTTTGGCTCCTTAAATTGTTTTACACCTCAACTGAAAGATTTCTTCATCACCTGCCGATAATTTTTTTTTGTCTGACTTTACCTACCTCAGTTTGTGGTAGCACAAGAAGAAAAGAAGTTTGTGTTTGGTAGATTTTTTTTCTTTTATCACTGTCATTTTAATGATGCTTCCTGCCAATAAATGTAACACTGTTAAAAAAAGGTACATTTCTTGTATAGGAAAAAACATTTTGCAGGGTTCCTTCCTATGAATGACATTACGTATGTGTAACACCCATATATTTGTGTAATATTATTGTTAGTAGTATTTTATATTTTATTTCTATTGGATTTTGTCTTATAATTTAATGCACCAGCAAATTGGTTTCTATTTAAATTGTGGGTTTTCTTCTGCTACCAGAAACCGCCAGTAGGTGGCGTGTGAGTTTACACTCTGGTTTAGACAGCAGAGAAAAATAAGAGTAAAAGAAGAAACCATATCACGTTGTGGTGAGCTATTTCATGCTGACAAAAAAGAAAGCACGCTGTATGATAAACTCTGATGAATTCCGGTAAGAAGAGACGATAAGTGACCTGATCCTTGCAGTTAAACCCATTTCTGCTGTGATTTTCTCCGGTGAGTGTTGTTGTGATGTATTTTCGCAACCTGAAATGAAGCTAATGCTAAATGGCGTCAGAGGCATTACTGCTCCGACAAGGAAAAAACAAACATAAAACCAATAAAAACAAAGATAAAACCAATCGGAGAAATGTGTAACATTGGAATATTAGAATGGTTTTCACTGTATTGCATTTTTATTATGTTCAAACTTATAATGATTTATATACAGTGTGATATGTTTTCTGCAAACTTGCCATTTAAATATAATTTTTTTGTGATAAATGGGATTTATTGCTCCTGCATACTTTTGGATTTTAATAGTTAATTTAGTTCTATATATACACATTATATATATATATATATATATATATATGCAGCTTTTTTAAAATTTTTATATAACCACATTCGATTTGGAACATTGTCCATCTGCACACCACGGCAGGCCTGGATTGGCTGCACTGAGCTCCAGGTTTCAACCCAAGACCTGGGACTGCTGGATCCACTGCCTGCTTTGCACTGGATTAAGATACAATTTTGGCCATTGAATTTGAGAAAGACTTGACTGATTGACTTAAATTTCGAACACTGAACAATAAGAAATCTGGACTAAAATAAAACACTTCCTCATGTAGTAAGGGTGGACACTTTCTGTCAAAAAAGTGCACAATAATATTTTATTGAATTTTGTATTAAACAGTCTGTTAATTTTTCTTTACAATACAGTTGTTTGTGCTTATTATCCTCCTTTTTGAACTTAGCAAGAAGACTAACATTTGAAATCTAAATTTCTCAACCTATCTGAGTTACACTAATTGGTTACATACGCAAACTGACATGAAAAGCCTGAGTCATGTGGGTTGAATCTTTTGTCATTTTAGGCATCTGTGCCAAACAACAGTAGAGATCGTCCCCATAGTACAAATGTTCTTAACTGGAATTTTACACAAGGTACAGTTTGAATGTCCTATGATGTACATCTTCGAGTACAACTCTACTATGCAATTAATATGACAGGAGCAAGTTTTGGAGCTTATGAGATCAACAGCAGTGAGTATATTTTCACTTTGTTGACAGGACGACCTGCTCATGGGTCGACGCTCAACTATAATCTCTGCTTAAGTGTTCATCACCCGAGGCCAGCTGCTCTCTTTATTGTTGTTTTCCGAACACAGAACTTCCTTTATCTGCAGCAGCACAGTTCAGCAACAATTAGGCAAATTTAACATCTTATGGTGTTGATGCTTCGCTGGTTTGTGGTTTTTCCCAGTCTGCTGATCTCTGTGGGCAGTTCTCGACATGGAACCCTGGTTTCTTGTATGCTCTAGATTCATCTCCACTTGAACACACCTGATTTAAATTACTATGACATTAGAAAGCTTGTGGAAGTCTGGCAAGATTAATCTATGTAAAGATGGCTTGTTGAAGGAGGATTGCATCTAAATCATAAAGGACAAAGAATTTCCCACCTCTGAGGTAGCAAGATTGAGGTACAATATGATTGAAGGATGATGCAAACTTGATTCTGACTTATAAAGACAGGACCATTCGAACACATGGATATAAACTAGGGGTGATTAGGGATTTATGTATGTAACCTATAGAAACCAAGTTACGCATTTGGTAGGGAAATGCACTGCATTTAATCTTAACCCAAAATCTCAGGTGACTCTGCGTTTTTCTTGGTTGGAAGACAGCAGGAAACATCTGTTTTTGTTTTGAAAGCCTGACATTTCTCCAAGAGAATCAGCTGGGTGCCTCTGCCAACAAATCAGCATCTCATGAAGACCTGGGACTGTAATTGTTACTTATGCTGTTTTTCTGGGAGCACAATGTAATTATGTTGAGCTCGACACCAGCTCTCACACAGTAATATATCTGGGATCAGAAGAACATGTACATATAGACCATTCATCTAGTGTTTACTCTCTGATTTGCTATATTGACATCTGCAAAAAGATGGTTTGCCCATGATTATGGGATAATCGTATTGAAATTTAAAGGCTCTGCAGGGATGTTGGAAATTCCTTCCCGGTGTTTGTTGGACTTTGTTGAATTTACCATCTGTAACTTGCTAAATGTGTCTGCATCTTTTTTTCCCTCTCTCTCCTGCATTAACCTTGGACCACAATTGCCACAACATCCTTTCTGCTCTGCTTGCAAAGTCATCCCAAGCCATCCTCAGCTGCTAATTATGCGCTGACAACAGGGTGCCCATAAATCAGCGTTCGGCTGATAAATTCCCACTGATTCTGTGTGTTTATGTGAAAAGAGATGGTGGAGCATTAGAAAGGAAGAGAGAACACAACTCTGTTTTGCTTGAGATTACAACTGTCTTTTGACTTGCTTTTTTTAAATGCTTAGCTGGCAAAGGGAAGGACAGTGCAAACTCATGGAGTAGAGATTAATGTCTGGAAATGGGAGATCAAGCTGGAAGCAAATAAATAATTAAATAAATATAAATCTGGCAGTAGTTAGCTTTTCTTTTTCTGTTTCTTATTAATGTTCATAAGCAAATTAATGAACTGGGGAACCAATTAAACTCCAGCAGGGATCCCCAAGTAACAGTACATGTAAACATACTAGAAACGGGTATAAATTGGCTTATGGTTAAAAAATATAACTGCAAAAATGAATCTGTCACTAATTGGTCTGTTTTGAACAATCTAAATATTTTCTTTAAATAGTGCAAACATACTTTGCTTGACCATTTCTGGCCACATCAAATCCAGCATAGTACTATATGAAGACCCTCCTCTTCTCTAGTTTGGTCTGATGCATATTGTGTTGTGCACAGGCAATGATATGTACGGTGTCTCATCGTTGCTGGTTGAAGGAACATAAAAATAGAGGCGTTAAAGTGCAAAGCCTGTTCCATACTATGATTTATTCAGATTAGGTATGACGCACACGCAAGGACAACGTAGGAGCTAGCAGGCCAGCTCCACATATGATGAGAGCCTCTGGCTGTGTGGCGTAGATTTTTACACAGACTGGTTCCGATTTGTTTTATTTCCTGCAAACCGTTCCGAAGCTAAAGGATAGCATTGAGCGCTCTAGAGCCCTGTTGTGCTGATTTGTTGTGCGAGGAGTTATTTTCAATTGCCTGGATTCATCAATAACTTGCAGGGTGCTCGTTTCTTTGTTAACAAGCTCAAGTACACTGGCATTGCTGACAAATTTCTTTGATTAGATGCAGGGATGTTTTGTATGTGGGAAAGATGCTGCCCTTTTCAAACACCCTGCATTCATGAAAGCTTAAAACACAAACTTCAAAAAGAGAGGTAATATTCCAAATTCTCACATGGAGACACAATATTCCAAGACATGAACAGAAAGTAACTCCTATGTAAAGCGGCCCTCTTTAGTTGTATTTTGGATTTTAAGTGGCATAATCGAAATCTTGTCTTCCATCCTTGTCGTGTGGTGCAGTTGAGCCAAATGCAGACTGTCGTTTGAGAGGCAGTTAGGCGACGTAACAAATCTTATTTACCTTGTACATCACTAAACGCAATGCGAAGAAGGCCGTCATGATGACACAGGGCTAAAAATAAGCACGAATAGTGCTTGGCAAGAGTGGAAAAAATAGACATGAACCAAATAAGAGTGAAGACGTGGAAGCATAAAAAGAGAAATGGTATGAAAAATTAACCTATAGCTTTAAAAGGTGAACTGGCCAGAGATTCCGACTTGAGTTGCTGTGTGTTTCAAAATCAAGGTCAGGGACCTGTAATGTTCCTCAGGTGCTGCAATGAAGCTGCTCAAAAGTGTTTCATAACCACAGACATCTGGGCGACAAGCCAGTAGTCATTGAACACAGTGATGGTGCCTTTCTTGAGAACCACAAAGATGGTGGATCGTTTGAAACTTCCAATTGGATGTTGGGTCATCTGCGGGACCCTGGAACAAGCTGCCAGTCCAACACACTTGTTAATTTATTTTTTACACTTTATCCAGTATGAAAGTATTGGCAAATGAGTGATGTACCAACCAGCTGTAAAAGACGTGTTTCAATTTTTAGTCAGAAACAAGATTACTGTGAAAAATGACTGAAATTCACAAATTTCTTCCTTTTCTCTCCTTTTTTCTACGGAGAAGAAAACTAAAGCAACTCTGCCTGCAAACCAGGCCATTTTAGGTACGACTGCAATCATTTCCAGTCTGTCTGTTCCTATGACCTTCGATGAAGGAGAGTGACCATGTGAGGGGATGCTGTTCAAGTCTATAAAACATGGATACAGATAAAACAAGACCAAAGAAATAAAAACAACAACAATTATACAAAAAAGAAACAACTATACCTTTGAGCAAATTTTTGTTCCTCACATCCGAACCAAGCGCAGTGAATTATGCTATTCAAAAAATGTCTGTTTCAATAAATGCATCTCCCCCAAACATCGCTGCCTAAGTGCTAAGACTCCTCTGTTCTTTCCATTTCTGTGCTGTCCTCAGGTCTACCTCTGAGCTGTCTCCCTGCTGCCTTCTTCGCTTTTGGCCCAAACGTCCTCTGCTAATATCTGTCCTCCCTGACCGACAAACCTTTCCCGAGTCTCTCTCTTTTCTCCATCTTCCCATCTCTGCAGCTCTTGACATGAGTGAAGAGTTTTGCTGAGATAAAACACAATGTCAGAGCCTAACTCAGCTCTCTCTGCTGAGTGGGAAAATTGACTGGGATTGTCTCTGGCAGTCGCCCTCTCGCAGCGGTATGTAGCCTGTGATGCTTAAAGTGCTGCGCTAATTAGTTTTCACTATTCCTCTGTCCATATCAGTCTTACTCTGACACACCAACCACAATGATTTCCTCTTCTTCTTTTTTTTTCCCTTTTGTGCTGCCTTGCTCCTTTGCCATGGCCTATCTATTATGTAATAGCACACAGACAGTGGGGACAAACCCTCTCAGCGGTTTTCATTGTGGCTTTATATGTCATATGAATTATGTCTTTTCCAATATTTGCCCAAACAAAATAGGAGAGGACATAAAGCAGGATTTCTCAGCCAATAAGCATGTGACAGACCACAGTAGTTAATGGATGATATCTTAAACATGGACTTGAAAGTGTCTTCATTTTGCATTGATTGTCATCCAAAAGCTTATAAGTTGCTGTCAGAAAAATCCCTTGAAACGGGTTTTTCAGGGCAATTAAGACAGGTGAGTCATTGGTGCTATTCTCTGTAACTCTGCTTGTAGTTTGAGTCATCGACTATCACTGTGAAGTGTGACCATTCCTAAGTCATTACCAGCTAGTGAATGCCAAGGCTTATCAAAAAGTGACAAGACTGTCTACATCCTGATGGTTTTTATTTCATTGCTTCCTCTATACGTGGCTTATTCTACTGGTATCGCCTCAACCAGCTAAAGCCTTGATCTCACCACTAAGCACCTCTTTGCAACTTGTTTTGGAAAAAGAGGGGGGGGGGGGCAAATTAAATTAAATGGATGCATAAATAGCCAACTTAAGGTTGAAGAGGGATGGTAGCCTAGCAACCCAGAGGTGAAACACCGAACACAATGGCCTGAGTGAGCGATCCTGCAAGGAGTTCAGTGTTTTGAGAATGTTAGAAGGAGCTTTGCGGAGATTTGAGTGTTGAGGAAAACAATAATTCTAGATTGGTATATGTCAGGACACATGAGGGTGTGCAGCAGTAAATGCATGAGGCACAATAAGGGGAAGGTGACTTCCATGCTGCATATCAGAGTAGTGTGTTGTGAATAATTTGTTTAAACTTTATTATTCAAGATGATATAGCTAGTTTTCTTTTGACAGGCAAGAAGACAAACCGATAACTGGCTTTGGCTACTTTAATTATAACAATGCAGTAGAAACTCTGTCTATTCCAGTCTTCTTTGTGTCCTTACACTGAATCCTTCAGTGTGTGATAGTTGACTAGTTATCTGGAAACCTGTGCTTAAGGTTTGCAAAAAATGATTGTACGCAAACAACTGTAACTTAAGTGGATTTATTTTATTTCCCTGTAGAATGGGTTTGACCAATTCTTAAAGAAAAGTTTTTTAAGAGGAGTTCAGGAGAACAACAGCTGTTTTCTATATTTACTGATGAGTAAATGCATCCTGCAGCAATTTAACAGAATGGGCAACAATGCAGCTACCAACTGTTAACCTCTGCATACATGCTGATCTGTCCTCTGGAAGCATTTTCCTCCTGTAATCACATGTGAACCTCCAAAGAGCAAAGCTGACATGTTTTTCTAACCCTTCTGCGCCTCTTCCTCTCTCTCTCTTTTTTTTAGCTGTGCACACACATTCGCCGGGGTGTCGATGCACTCTGCGTGAACGGGCCGATTGCTGCGAGGGCTAATGAATTGTGCTGTCAGGGAAGTAACAGATTTATTTACATCGAGAAATGGATATCTCCTCCAACCAATCCTGGAGAGCTGAGCTAGTAAAGTTTTACGCTAATGGATCAGGCAAAAGTAATGAGAGGAGGAAAAAAAGAGGTGAGACATTCAGAAAACAGTATGAGGCTGGACAGCATGCTGTTAGCCTGCAAAACTGGATATTGGGGAGACATTACAAAAGCAAAGAGGGTGGTAAAAGTAAGTTGAAGGGTAGTAGTTGAAAATCCACTTTAGGAGCTGTCGTGCTGCGGTAGAACACATGTACGCTCACGGTTGAGTGGCCTCGAATGCAAGTAGACGGCACACGGTTTTTAAATTGAGGGGAAAAAAACCCACGTAAGCTGCATAGATATGACTGCATTCAGTGTTCAAGTCATTGGGTTTGCTTTGAGAAGGGGAGAATTATATGAACGTCAAATACAGTTCCTGACAAAAGTATTCATCCCCATGGAAAGTTTTCACATTGTCAATAGCTATAGTTTTTGGAGGGGATTTTATTTGATTGAAGAGAAATGAAAGTTTTCTTAAGTGATGGAGAACATTTCTAAACATCCACTTTCAAGAGTTGGCACAGATTCCCTTTTGGACTTGAATCTGGCCTTTGACTGGGCCACTCTCGCATGACTACGCTATGTTATAACTTTGGCCGGGTGACTTGGACTGGTCTCCTGTTTGAAGGTCAACCTCTGCATCAATCTCAAATCTCAACTCGGTGGGATCAGCAATACGATATGATTTTTGTTTGAAGTATCAAAGCAGTAATAGCAGACAAACTCGTTTTAGCAATCCTGTTGTTTATTAAACAAATGTTTCAACGTGAGTTTGTGCTTTTTGCCTTCTACCTTCTTTCTGCTGGAAATTATTCTTGAGTTTTCTAGTTGACTGCACAAACCATCACTAATCACTACGACACTTCCTTAATCTGTAAGGCTAGCTTGATCATTCACTTGGCAAGTCAGGGCACAACAAAGGTAGGTTGACCAAAACCCTCCTTACTGTATTGCTTCTTTTACAAAACCTTTGGAAACTAGAAAAAGTGATGAAGGGGACACTGTTTTATAACCAAAACATGACTTAAACGTCTTTACAGATCTGCTAAATAAGGCGACTCCTAAGGGCAATTGGTGGACGGATAGTGGGTGGAATACAAATGGCAAATTTTTTCTTTTTCTTTTTGCAAAAACTACAATCGTGTATCATTTTCCTTCCAGAGTTTTACTATCCACTATTTAGTTTTCCTAATAAAATACATTGAATGTGACAAACTTTGAATAGGTCTGTGTGCATAATATTTGCAGGGTAGAAAAAAGGATCAGACAAGCACAGCTTTTTGCAGACCAATCTCAAGGGTTTTTCATGCAAACAATTGTTGGCAAAAAAAAAGCCCCTAAAACAATGAAAAATGTGAAAAAACAAACAAAAAAAAAAAAACAGGTAAAAAAAATTGGAACAGCAGTCGGAGGGAACAAAGATCTATTTTCCAATCTCTTCCCGCTGGAAATCTCAATCCGTCTTTTGATCTCCTCTTTAAATCCCAATCTGTCTCCTGTTCTGCATTTGTTGCAGGAGTTCAGGTGTATCCTTACAGAGGTATGTGGTGAGGAAATGCACACAGTCGCAGTTATGTGTCAGACTCTTTGAGTTATTCGATGAAAACTGGAGCCCCGCCGCATCGCCTCCATCTTCTTTTCCTTTTTTGTTTTCCTTTCGCTCTGAGGGAGCTGGACCAAACCTCGATACGAGGTCCGACGTAGCAGAGAGTTAGCCCCTACAGTAATGTTGGAGAGGGCAAGAAAGGACGAGTCCGTGGCGGTATGACTCTGTGTTCTTGGATATTATCAGTCATGTCAGCTGCTGGCCCCAGATTATGTCATTAGGCCCTTAAGCAAGGTAGAATAGTTCTTCTCTTGTGAACTTCCGTTTATAAGTCCACTCAAATGGCATGTTGTGGTCAGATGCTTACGTGACTTTAGGTCTGTTGCTAGTCTGCATGGGTAATTGCAATAATTAAAGATGTATGCATATATTTCTTATTGTTTGAGTATTTATACCAATAAGTCAGTGTCTGGGAAATCCCTCTGTTTGTGTGTTTGTAAAGCAGGGACATTGTATGCATTTTAATGAAGCATCCTAGAGAGTCAGTGCAGCCAATCTTCTCTATCCATGTCTGTTCATGTGTGTCTAGAAACCAGCAGGGAGGCTTGTTCTGTTATTAAATGGCTTGAAGCATTTAATCAGCATCTATGAAGTGAGCAAACAAGTTTTATTGCTTTGCGCAGCATTTCCATTCATAGTTTTGTTGTCACGCTGAATGCGTAAACACATAAGGTTTCGAATCAGTTGGTATCGCACGATACAACTAAACCTTTTCCGTTTCCAAAGCTGTGGCTCACAGATGGAGTCAAAGAGGTGTGTGCAAAAATGCAACGTTTCTGTGTGCTTTCCTACCTTGAGAAAGAGAGTTTGTCTCATGCAGAATAATTGTGTACAGTTGCTGATCTCTTAAACGTTAAAGCCAAAGTATGGAATGCCAACAATGACGATATGAGATTTGGTTTCAGGCCCACTTTAAAATGTTATAGAATGGAGAAAGTTTTAGGATATAAGCTGGCAGTCTGAGCAAATTAAAGTTGGATTCAAAGATTACAGTACTGCTCACTTTTACTGTGCTCCCGTTTGTTTCGGTGTGATTCTATTGCAAAGCTTAAATGTATCCAAGTTGGTTTACTGCAAATTATGTTGACTTTTTCTTTGATGTACTTTTATGTGTTTTTCTCTGAATCTTTCATTAGTTTTTGTTGTCCTCAGTCACACACAGTGTAAATAAAACCAACTCTTGAAATTGTATTATAAATTGTGAATACACTTAAGAGCACAAATGCATGTTAAATAACAGCATTATTAGTGATCTTAAAAACTTGCAGTATACAGTTGCTTCGGGTTTAAAAGTTATTACTTGCATACATCAGAGCGTGTATGTGGTGGTACTGTGTAAAGTATTTGGCATGACTAACTTGCAAAAGGCTGTGGGAGAATTAAAGATGAATTACTTCCTCAATAAGGACTAAGTGCTCTATCTACTAAGGCTGTCAAGCCTAAATAAATGAATTCAAATGACTGGGGAGCAACGTGGGCACTGGAGGGAGAAAAGGGAGGAAAAATGGTGGGAGTGATGATAAGAGAAAGGATATGAGAAGGAAGGAGAGGGCGTATAGAAAATGACAGTAAGCAGGGGTAAATTCATCTGTTAAGAAAGCAGCAAAAGCTCTCTTGCTTCTTATTAAAACTCGTCTCTTTTCCGCCCCACTCTCACACTCTCGCTTTCATCTTTTACACCTTTCACACACTCGCCCTGCCTCTTCCTCCCTTGCCTCGTTCCCCTCCATCAGCGCTCTCATTGGTTCTCTACAACTTGCTCAGTCGAGTGATGATGTGTGCAGGTGCGTGTGCTGCTGAAGGAAAGTTAAGGTGGGCAAGCCTCTGACATTTTCTTCTGTTCTCCTGATATTTGAAGCGCTTTCAGAACAAACGCTCAATTTGTTCAAAAGAGCAGCAAGAATAGACAGACATCAAAGAGGCCATAAGTGAAATTGGGGAGGAGGGAAGGATTAGAGCGTTCAAACCAATGTAGTAGATGGTATGAACCAGAAAACCAGCGCCTTGGTAGACTACTTTGACAAAAAGTTGTTTTGGTTGACCAAAATAATCATCTTTAAGAGTTTATTGAAATTTGTGGTGGTAATATGATAAAATTGGTACAATGCACTTTTTGTTTTTTAGAGATTTGATGTGCATTAAGATTTAGCGCACACACTTGTTAATTTCCACAAGAGATAATTCACATTAACATTTGAGTAGTGGTTCACAGTCGGCAAAATGAGAGGTCATTATCTGAAACAAGATAAGAGCAGAGAAAATAAGGTATGCATAATTTTTCTTAGATCTTTGTGTTTTGTGGCTGATACATATTTGCTTTCAAGAGGCAAACAAGAAAGTCAGCAGCTCCAAACTAGACAGTAATCCTTTGACACAGAGCAGAAGAGCCAGAAACGCACTAAAGCTCCGAGATGAGGAAAGCAAGGCACTGCGGCTGCTTGTGCGACAGCTCATTTACAGCGGCGTGCATGTTAGTGGATTGGTGACAGTTTTCCCAGATCACGTATTTTAATTTGATTTAAAGTGAGGGAAAAAGTTGTGTTTAGAAACAAATACTCATGGGTTGTGTGATGGATGCTCATGTGCAAGAATAAATGGTCTGAACTGCTCCTCGTTGTGTCACCCTCTGTTTTTAATGAGACGGTTTGTATGTGTGCATTCTGAACGGATATGAAGAAGACGGGAGATTTCTGACCGGCACAGTTGGTCTGTTAGGAGAGTAAGAGCGATCGTCAGGAAAATTAATTCGACCAAATCGAAACACTCTTACACTTTAGTCTCTTTTTACATGCAAGGAGAGGGCCAGGCTCGTGGCAATCATCAGCACTTGTTTGTCTGATATTGATTGGCAGATTCTTACCGTGATTTGAAATCAAAAACAGAGGCAGGGGCAAAACAATTAAGAATGCCTGTTTCATTACGGGGTAGATTTCCTATGTCAATCAGAAACGTGAGTTTTTCAAAGGGTTAAAATGCATACAGTCATGGTTGGTGGTAATTTCCTGGCCTATCCATGCTGAATCAGTATAAGGAGAGTAGTGAAAGTGTAAGATGTTTTATAAATTTTTACAGAATTGTGAGAAATGTGCAAAGCCGAGGTTTCTCTGGAGAGGTCGGGATTCGAGATCATCTGAATGGGAAGAGAAGTAAGTTATTCGGAAGAATGAAACCGAGGTAGGTCAGTGGTGAGACCGGTGGTTCACCGCAGCTTGAGACTGGAGGAAGACGCTGGTGTGTAGCAAAGAGCAAGTATGCATTCCAGAGGCGAGTTCGGAGAAAGTTGATGAGTTTGAGAAACCTGAGAAGATGAGTGGGATGGTGGATAACTTGTTGATGTAGAGCAGTCCGACAGGTGAGGTCCGAGGGCACTTTGTTGTGTGCACATTTTTATCATTCAGGCAGATTTTACCATAAAACTAACAGGATGATCATCAACACTTCAAAAAGTTGAAGAAAACTACTGTCTTTGTCTTGTTATGATTTTGTGATGATACTCTTGGCTTCCATTTCTGAATACTTTTCACATTGATGTGTAGATGGCCACATCCATCATAACCTCCGTAAACACTGTGCTGCTGTGTGAAGTCTGATTCCAGTCTGATATGATTAGGACAAGATTCTTGTAATCTTTTCCTAAGAAACTCCAAAATCCATCCACCAACATCAACTCCATTTGATGAGTATTTGAAGCAATTTTGAGCTGCAGTTAAGGGTCACACAAAATTATTCCAGTGGTTCCCTGTTCACAGTTTGGACATCCTCGATCTAAACTATTGGTAGACAAGATAAATTTCAACTTCTTTTGTTAAATCTTCCCTCTATAAAGCTCTTGATATTCTGTTATTGTTGCATTTTGGCATGGTTATGCTCATTGTTTGTCCTAAGATAGCCTGTGGGGCCATTTAGCAACTTCACTTGAATCCATTTCAGTGACTACTCTGCCCTTAAATAGACAGGTAACTTCAGCTGTTTGGACACACTGGAACTGACAGGCTTTTGGTTCAAAGACACAACACCAGAAGCACTCAGCAGAAAGTCAGTCAGTCACTTTGATAATCATCTCTAATGACCTACACCTGTGTGTCGTTCAGCACAGCTGCCGCTAATCAGCAACTGTCTCAGCAGCCATCCAGGAGAGGAAAGGTACAGACAAAGGTGAGCATCTGTGAGGATGTGGCTGCTGCTGCTGCACCTCATAACCTTATTACAAAATAGTCCCTGGAGGACTTGCACGTAAGTTCCAAGGTGACTGCACTGACAGGGTAACTCTGCTGCTCAGCTCTGACTCCTGTGCTCTTTTTCTTTGTTAAAGGGCTTCCTTTGGTTTCCTGAATATTCTGCTGCTGTTCTCGTCGGGTCATTGAAACCACAGCAGCAGGGAGTGCTCTTGTTGCTCTCAGCTTCTGAGTCTTTCCTATAGATAAGAGGTATTGATTGGATCCTCAGGTCTGAATGGGGAATAAACTCTGATTAATGGCACCTCGTGCTGGGTTGGTGTCCAGACCTGAACAATGCTTGTGGAAGTTGATATAGAGCCCTTGAAGAAACAATAGCACTCTGTGTGAGAAAGCATTTTTTTAAAAGGAAAGTTTATTTTATGAAGGTAAGAAAGCTGTCCAAGCCGAGCTGGCGTTATATAAAAGTTGAATCTCTCTCCCTTATCCCTTGGGGTCTTCATAATTTCCCCAAAGCAATGTTTACCACACGAACTCTGCTTCCCATCTCTTTTCATCCACCCTCCCTCTACCTTGCTTTCATCTGCTGTATTTTTTTGTGACAATTCTCAAAGTCAAGCCAGAGACTAACTGCTTACATTCATTAACAAATCCAATATTTGAGGCTGCTACGATTCCCATTATTTTTCTCTAGGAGACCGAACCCTGCCATGCATTCATTTAATTCCCCCATGTATGAAATAATATCTTACCCAGAACCGCCAAGCCATTAAGGCTGGTTGTGCTGTGGCATGATAAGTGGATGTATGAGGAACAATAATTAAATGATCTCGGCTGCCTTCCTCCCACTCTCTCATTAAGGCTTCTCCTCCTGATTTTTTTTTTTTTTTTCCTGGCACAATATCGCAGAGGAACGTCTGACTACAACATTAGATCAAGATTTTGCATCGACTCTTTCAAAGATGGAGAGGATGAAGCTTTCTTAGACCTGCAAGATTTGAGAAGACTGACAGGGTTTGCAGCAAGTTTTTAATAGTGTCCTGCTAATTAAATTGGGGTCGACAGAAGCTTAATTTATTCTCACTCTATCACTCCAGATTAAAAGCTGAGGACGGTGCTGGCTGTGGAGTTTGTAGTCTGATAGCTGCCGTATCTTGTGCTTGTCTTGCTATATTATTTGTGAGATGGCTTTTGCACCCTTCTTTACTGCATGCTAACACAGTTGTTGACACTTGAAGGCTGGTTAACTCCAGTTTCAGCTGCTGTACATCTTGAAGATGGTTATGAAAAATCTACTTCACTTGTTATTGACTGCACCAATGCACATCTACACACCTACGTGATTTTTGCTTTTGTCGAGATTTATTTTTGCCTCCTTGTTTTCAGGTTCTGTAGCTCTCTCACTAGTCCCATTTGTTTAACGGGATCGTACCTAGATGATGACATCACCCAGCACCTGTTTCAGCAGCTCTACACCAATTCTGAATTTTCTTGTTTTCACTCTATTTTCAGAAGTGCTGTGTGTTTCATTGCCCTACGACTTTTGTAAATATAATGAAGCTCATTTTTTTGTAGCTATGCTAAATAAGACTGTGAGTACCACATTCGTACTGTTTACTTTGTTGACCAGCTGCTATTTGAGCATTTAAATCAACATTTTCACATGTTATAAAGTAAAATAAGTCAATTTTTACATCGTAATAGAAAAAAAAATGAGACTGTTTATAAAAATAGAGCATTTTTTTTATCAGTGGGAATTTACATTTTTGTTATCTTTTGTTTAATGAATAAAATTGGTCTACAATATTGTTTTAAGCAGTGCTTTTATGAGTAGATGTAACTGACATACTTATTTGGAGTGGTAAGAAGTGAAAGGTTGCATGTTAGTTAAGATGGTAAACAATTAAATAAGAAATTAACTTTTTTGAGCTACAGAATGGCGACTATGTTTCAGAAATCTCACTTAATCCTGCTCATGTTCACAGCGTGACTGGAGTCTGTATCAGGTGTAAGACATCTCCAGCACATAAACTGCTCTGTAAACATTTCCATGCTATTTTCTTACTCTTTATCTGACTTGTACAACTATCCTAAAATTAAAAATGATGAGATTTTCAACACAAGCTCATTCCCCAAGTCCCTCTTCTTCTACAAATATGCTGTTAACCTCTAACACAGCTAAAACATTTAAATCTTTTAGGCCTTGAGGCAAACAAAAGCCCTGGATGAGATCTAAGAGATGCTGATTCAATCTGAAATGCCTAAAAAGGCGCTTTGGAACCTTCATTGATTTTTAAAAGGCCCGTTTATTCCACTGACTCTAGGAATGATTTACATTATCTCCTCAATTAGCAAATGAGAATGAAATCTCCAGCGTTTCCTACTGCCCATCCTGCTCCGACTGTTTGCCGCTTCATCAGTGTGTTTTTCCTCAATTGTTTGGGTTTGTTCTTGTTCTTAATCACTGTAATTTTGAAGTCTTGCATTGTGAATTTCATTGTTATATGCTCATAAGTCAGTGTCATACTGGCAGCCATTTTATCTCTGGCTTCTGAGTCCATATTGACCGAGTGAATAAAATGCAGCCATCAATAGCTTTCTTTCCTCGTGCCACAGGTGATGAAGTTAATGTTCTTCTCTTTCCAAGTGATAAATGTAACTCTCTAAATCTAAGGCTGAAAATAAACAACTCCTTTTCTGATTTCCTTCCATCACAAATGCTTGTCTCAACACAGAAATGCATGGACCCTGTATCTGATATGCTGATGTTGGTGCCATTGGATGTCGGAAGCTATTGTAGCATTATGCTAGGTCCAAATATATGAAATCTTTTTTTTATCTTTTAATTTTCTCTGCTCCCCGAGTCATTTCGAATTTCAGCCCCAAGGAATGGTTTGAGCAGAGGCCTTGAGGTTCTTTTCATTTTCTAATACAGTAGGCAAAATTATTTTAGTAATTTGAAAATGCCGTCTCACAATAGTTATGAATTACATGCTTTAAATGATTTTCGATGCTTCTTTCACTACAACAGCTTTGCACTGCTGTAAATGGTAGTTTGGATGTTTAATGTTCACTCACTCACAACCAAGGGACATCAACGTCTCCACTAATGTATTTTTACGTGCGTCAGTCACAGAGCTCGGGTCGAGTTTGGGGTTTCGCGATAGTTTACTGCAGGAACTGGAAAGTTGTTCCGGTATCTGTGCCCTACCTTCTGTTTAATGCCATGTTTAGTATGTAAACTCCTCCGTCATCACCGCCTCCCTAAGCCACAGTTACTTTGTAAATGATTTTGCATTCTTACTCGATCATCTTTCCACTCTCCTGAAATGTGACATTAATGGGGGACTTCGATATACATTTGGACAATAGTAATCTTCCACTTACAAGAGATTTATTGTCATAACAAAGTATCTGAAATCAAAAATAGAAGAAAGCACTCAGAAATAAATTACAAAGTTGAGCCTCTTAAATGTGCAACATAAATTAATACGTAGGAAAATAAATATGAAAAAAAAGATAAATACCAGACAGTTATTGTTTTCATTGTACAGACATTTAATACAATACCTTTTTTCACAACATACACTATTGTATGGTGTCATTGGCACTTTGCTTGTGTCAGACTCAGGATCTGATAAAGGTACCACTTTTGACAAACCTCAAGCTGCCAAGTCTAATCTGTGATCCATGTTTCAGGTTATTTGTTGTGTGGAAATGATACTTCTTGATCTCTGGGAGACATTGGGCATCTTTCAAACACACTATGAGAAGGATTTAAAACATTTAAGAAGCTTGTATTGAAGTGTTTGAGTTTAGCTCGAACATGCAACAGCATGTTTTTTTACATTACACTGTAGTAAACATTTATTAGGAAGGGTTTCCTTGCTGACAGATTACCCTGACACTGTTATAAGTACTTTCCAAATGCATTTTAAAGCCCAAGTAGATAATTCAAGAGCTGCAGGCATGTTTTCGTAAAATATTCATGGCTTTCAGAGGCTCCCATGGCTCTTTGCCGTGCCTGACTGCCTGAGAAATGTCTGGAATAATGTTACGCTGTAGTGTGGTTAGACATGTCCGAACTGTCAGGAAGGATTACTTGATATGTTCACTAATGAGCTGCTGGACACAACAAGCTGAGCCCATCTCCTGCAGTGGCTGATTGGAGGTCTTCAGTGGCCTATAGTCAAGGGTCATACTATTTTCAGGTATTTCTAAGATTTATCCAGAATTCACTATCACATTTTTAAAGCACTGACCAAACGTAGAATATTGGTGTTTGTGTTTTTACGTAAAAAAAAAAAAGGCTCTGTCTAACCTTTCATGATGATTTTCCAGAGTTGGTTTACAAAAACAAGTTAAAAAAAATTATATTAAAGTGTCTCGGTCTTGATTTAGTAGCTGCCTTATCTAAATGGGATGTTCATGTTATTCCCATGTTAAAGAGTTTGTAAGAGAAATGAGCCTTTGTGCTGTATTATTTTATTGAATTTGTTAGGCTAATTTTGTTGAAGCCATTTGTTTCCTAATGTTGAATCTTTTTCTGAATAAATGTTAAAGTTGGGCATTTCTAAAGTGTTCTGTGTGAGCAGTACGTTACTGAAATGAAGGGTTACTATATTTACTATACTATTTATATTAAGAGATGGGGTCATTTGGACCCCTCAAGTTTGTGTGGGGTCAAATTGTGTGGTTTCGGAAACTGATAGTCTGACAACCCCTCATCTTCCTCTTTGACTGACCATGACAGTGGCCGTGCTCCTCCTGAGCATCGCGCTGGGAGGGTTAAAGGCTCTTCACACTTCTTTACCAGATGTGCCAAAAATTGAGGGTCCTTCTAATGCTGCTGGAAAGTGGTACAAACACCTTGCCTCCATCCCCCAAACTGCTCAGTCCTTTTATTGATCAAACTCATGTCATCGCACACGTCTCAAAATATTGAGGTGTTCACTGAGTCACCCAATGGCAGACTCCTGAAAAGTATCCTGAAGGGTGTTGATGGCCTTAACCATAAAAATAAATGAAATGCAGGAAGAATAACAAATCTAGACAAAATTTAGAAACCGGAGCAAAATGAATTACTGCATTTCATAAAACACAGGAATTCCAGGGAACATTTGTCTCTCCTTTTACATTTCTTGGGCAACAAGCAGTACCTTACAGTTTACTGGTGTACTGCCCTCTACAGTATGGGAAGATCGTCCGGTAGAGTAGCCACTAGGCAGAAATTACACTCTAGCAAAACCAGAACTCCTTCAAAATACTTCAACATTGAGTTTGTGTGTTTCTAACTTAATTTATCTTGTGGGACTTTTTCTCCAGGTTATATCATTGATTTTTAGTCACAGCCTCAACAAATCTGACTTTTGTTTGCCAATTTCCACTCCCCATCACATTTGTTAGTTTCCTCAGTGTTTATTCAGTCTGGCTCCCTTTGTTGTGAAACCAATCTTGGCATGGAGTCTCTTACTTGTCTTGAGCCCATCTTCCCTTTTAGATTTGTTTCTTCCCAGTTCATGTTAAATTATTGAGGCGTGCTTCACGTGTTGTCTCCTGTCTGTCAGTGCTGCTTTTAGATCCATCTATTCCCACATCCCATGACAACTTTTTTATATTCCACGAACCAGAGACCAGACTTTTGTCATGTTTAAAAGCAACTTTGAGCTAAGTCTTCCTCGGGCTTGCAGAAGTGCTTTGAAACATTTTCCTTACAAGTCTGACAGCTTTACTTTCCTCGGTCTTTCACCTTACAATTTTCAGATGAAACCAATTTTTTTTCTCCATTTATTCATTTTTTATATCGGGACATGTTACACTGACCTATGAATCATCCAAGCACATAAACTAAACTTGTAGCTTTAGAAATGGGAACAAATTGTAAAGTGCTTTTCTGTGTTGTCTGTGTGTACAGCTTCCAAACTAAATGCTTGAAAAGACCAAATTGAGCAAGCAAAACAAAAAAAAATATTTTTGAGCATTATAATTACATCAATCTTTACAAATCTTCATATAAAGGATGAAATTGACACACAGAATGACCAGAAGAAACCGTTTTGATTGTTAGAATGTCATTCAGTTACAACTCTTTATATTTGACAAAAAAGGGCTTCACTTTATCAAATAAAGAGTTAATGCTTTAAGTTACATCATGATGCTTTTTAAAACACACCCCAAGCTATACAAATACACAAAGCAGCCTTTGTTGGGTGTTACATCGAAGTGTCTTAATGAGCAGCACCATTAAGAACTAATACTCTTTAGCAACGAAAAACAAAATTATTCTTCCCGCCAGCTGTTACTGTGTTTTTTCTTTTGATGGATTTATTATGCTACTCTGATTTTATTACTCACCAGCTTCCCCACTCCGACCCCCCACTTAAAACATTTAAGACTAATGCTGCAGCAGCAACATCTTATTCAAAAGTCAATACATCTGAATGCCAACTTGTGCACGTTAAGATTGAAAATAACCTTCAAAGACCAGAGGATATGCGCCAAAAGTTTCAAAGGAAATAGAAATACAATAAAACAGGAAATGCTTTAAAATTGGAGAGCTTCCTACTCACCATTTGGGGGGTTTGTCTGAGACCACTTAGTCCCGTTCGCCTCAGCAGCGGTGATTACCAGATGAGAGGATACAATTAAACAGTGGTTCTGAAAAGTGTGCACATACCACCTTAAACACAAGGTAGAGTGACGTATAAAAACAGCATATTTTTTATCTTCTGTTTCCGTGACTGTAATGTATAATTACTGGATAACAAGCAAATCTGTTGTAAACTAAAAAAAAGAAAATCTGCAGTAATTTAGCTGCATATGTGTGAATAGATTTTAAAACCGTTTTGAAAGCCACTTTTAAGTCTCTTAACATTCGGCCTACTTGGAGGATAATTTATGGTTCGATAGATTTCATCCACAGGGACCCTGAACATACGTGGATGATATGACTTTCAAAATCGTATTTCCTTTTGGAATACATAAAGTAATTTTCAATTGAAATGAAACCAGAAGCTTTGGGCCACAATACCATGCCAAGCAGAGGTCCATGTTCACAGTACATAATGGTGGTGGCAGTATCATGCTCTGGGCTTACTGTTTTCCCACTCAAACTAGGCTTTGTGTCAAAATGAATGGATTAAGTTGATTGATTTCAAATGAGACTCAATACATAATTTAAAATAAAAGGGACTTTAGCCATGCATTAGCTTAAAGCTGTTGATTTTTTTTAAGCAGCTGTATTAGTCAAACCTCAAATTATTGGTAAAAAAACAACCTTTCCATCACTTTAACATTCCAGTTTTGTAAGTTATTTATTGCTGTTGCGTCATCAGCGGTAAACTGATTCTAGGTCTTCGTTCTTTATGTAGACAGCTTTTTGTAATAAATGACGTATGTTTGAGTATTTTTGATAGTAGGACCTCCGGTCAGCATATCTCTTTACCTGCAGTGCACCAAACCATCATCATTCTCACATACAAGAGCTGAATACTCTGATAATTAAAAACCTTTCTATTTGGTAAAACATAAATATGATCAATTCTAAACATACGATATTTCAATTTAATTTCTTAAGCTCATTCTGACAAAGGTAGAATCAATTAATTTGCAAATGAAACGCTTGTCACATATGTTGTGTGCTGAACTGTCTTGGCTGAGACCAGTTACCAGGCAACCAGTGGATGTGTGGAGCTGCTGCATGTTGCTGACTCTGTTTAGATGGTCAGAATGATAATTTAATGTATTCAAGAGAGTAATAAAAGGAAGTATAAAACATTAATGATGACCTTGTATTAATCTTTTCCCAACCTGAAAAAGAAAAACAGAACAGCTTTGTTACACTGAAGTAGTAAGTCCTGAATTCTTAAAATTGCTCAAATCCACACTGTTGCTTAGGAGCTTAACCACTGTCTTTTCCTTATCCAAGTTTTCATAAGAACATTTGTACAATTATCTTTTGTGCTTATTTTCTTTGCTGACATTTTATTTATTTATTTTGGCCAGCTTCAGTACATAACCTTGATTCAACTAAAGGAATGTAAACTAATGCTACTCTTAGAGAATTCCTGAGTTTTAATTTCTTTGAGTCAATAGCCTGTTTCACACGACATCATAATCATAAAACCACAAAGACAAAGTGCATCAGAGGTCCCTTTGGCCTTTCATATATCCCTAATGGGAATGGTTCTTTTACCACACCACTTTCAAGCTTTCAAGAATTTAGTAAGCATTATGGGAATAACTGCTTACGGCCATGTTACCACTGACAGCAACATGGCCGTCAGATACACATAAAATCTGCATTACTTCCAAGAATGATGGCAGACAAACTTTGTAGTGCTGCTGTTTTCGCCCTAGGAAATGCTTCAAATTTAAATGTCTCCTTCCTACTCTCATCATCAGAAACTAGTCTCCTGTGTCTCCTTTATGATAGTAAGTCCTGCAGCTGTCTGGTCAGGCAAACATGTATCATCTCTACACCACTTTGTCCATTTGTAAAGATGGCTTCCTTCTATATGAGTGACCCAATGTGAGTCTGTAGCTACCTCAGTTGTTGAGTCAGGAGCATATCAAGTGTGTTGACTTTTGCCTCCCAGCCTCCATCACATTGGTTCCTTTATAAATCATTCTGGATTATGCATTTTCTACTCTTGTATTTTGGATTTGTAGTATGTTTTATGCCGCTGTCTTACGGAAAAGCGGTTTTTAATCTCAGTGAGTTATTATCTTGGTTAAATAGAGACATAACATACATTTTAAAAATGCATATTAAGAGATACTTGGTGTGTGAACTATTCAAAATAGGCAGTTTTATGTGTTTTTAGAAGGAGTCTCTAGAATTTGTGGATTTTAAATACTAATAATAACTACAAAAATACAAGGGGTCCATTTTTTTTCCTCTAAACTCTCGTGTTCACAGGAGTTTCCACAAGGGTTTGGTTGCTAAGGTCTGCTAGTCTGAACACCTCTTCTTTTTAAAATCTGTGGTATGTATTGCTGTCCTTGACCTCCAACACTCACACGCTTCCCAAACGAGGACTTGCCTATCATCAAGCATGTTCTGCTCCAATGACGGTGGAATACATATCTACACTTTATTCAATTTCAGCACAAATTTCCTGTGGATATCAGCAGAAAAGTGGGCTAGGAAAAGAAGGTAGATGCAATAAATCCAGAACGGAAAATAACGATTAGAGCTGCGTCCACATCGTCTCAATCTTCAGTCTGCTGCTTCCTTATAAGCTAATGTTAATAGGGCAATCATAAACCCCATTGCTGTTCTGCTCAGAGTCATTACCTCCATTATGTGTGCGTGCAAGAGGTAGCGTCATGTTTATTGTGGGATGTCCTAATTGGGTTTCAACAAGATTGATTCAATCTGCCCTTTAGTTCGTGACATAACATTTAAATGAAACATTTAACCTCCCTTCTTGATGCTCTCTCATCTGAGCACTTAGACACACACACACAAACACACCCGTGTTTCGTACATATGCACAGCCCGTTTGCACAAACTTCCCAAGAGTGGCAGCTGGAACTTGCTAATTGCGAGCGCTAAATTCAAACACTATCGTTATCTTGGCTGGCAGGGCATAAATATTAATATATCATAAAGAGCTATAAAAAGCTCGCCTCAGCCTCATTTGGATCCATATATATGCAGCTGTTAGTGTCTATTGGGCGGCAGACGTAGACCATCATTTATTGAAGGAGAGGGACAAGAGCGGGCTGTCACGAGAGGAAGAAGGCAGGAAATGACTCGCTCTTCAAATGGATGATTGAAAAAGAAGAGGGATGCAAAGAGGATGCTGGCAAGCTGAGAAAAGGCATCGTCCGGCAGAAATGACTGATTTTGACAGAAGGGCAGGCCTGTCGGAGAGAGGAAGGAGGATCAGCATCTGTTTTCAGGGAGAAGTTTCATCTCTATCGACATGACCCAGAGATTTGTCCACGTCGAACCCAAAACGTGCACAAACTCGACCCGTCCTTGACTCTCAGCTGCCCGTCGCAGCAGACGGCGGACGTGCTGTTGTCCCTGCGCTGCTCCCCTCTCCGACCGTCCAAGGGTCGGCACACGACCGCTGAGAGCGCAGCGGGGATGGCAGGTGTTGATAGAGTTCCACCTGAGGGGATTTTATCACTGAACGCTGCCTCTCCCCAGCTGCTCAGCAGAGCTGATTAATCAACGGACAGAAAGATAACCAAGTGATATATATGTTGGTATGTTTAAGGGGAAAAAGCATTTGATGAAGGAAAACTTCCATCTCAAAATAAACACAATAGATTAACAGACAGTAGACTCAAAAGAGGACCAGTATACATCCGATAAATTCTCCATCCACAACCAAAAATAGAAAAAGAGACTAGTTTTACTACTAACCTTCAAGGAGTTTTTGTGCAAACTGAGCTGCTTTGACTTATTGAGCTTTCATTTAACATTTTAAACACTTTTACACAAACATTTCAATATTTACAGCCTAAGCTAATTGCTAAGCCTGTTTCTACATTGACTTTAAACTATATAAAACGAACATGCATGGTGTAAAATGCTAAATAGAAAGGAAACATTCATTAAAAACCATAAACTGTTTGATTACCAGATACAAAAAAAAAAAACTCAATTGACCAAGAAACTCACTAGAAAGTTAAGATATGAGAGAAAAGTTAAAGCACCAGCTGAAGCAGAGATCGAGCAGAACTATAAACAAAAGCGGTTTTCAGCCGCTTGCTGCAACAGTTAAAGACTGAATCAAAAGTAACACTAAAACACATAACAGCACTTGATGCTTTACAAGCTCTCTTATTTCCCCATATTTACACCTTCATACCTAGTTTTGAATATGCCATCATATGAGGGAGAGAACAGTTCCAGCAGCTTTTAAATATTTTTAGACTTAATCACATCTGAAACAGACTTTATTAGAGAAAAACATACAAATGTGGTTATAGGAGAAAGCTAAGGGGGATAATCACTTTATTACAGACCGTAAAAGAACGCCATGTTGAGAAGAAAATTGTTAAATCACAGGGCTCAACGTCTCAGTTTTATAAAATTCAAAGCACAGCTGCATGAAGCAATACCTCCCCTTCCTTGAATACTTTTGTCCGTTCGAGCAGCATATATTTCAGGACCTGCTGAGAATGAAAATGATCCAAACTAGTCATTAAAAGTCTGACTGGATAGTTTGAACAGACCTACCATTAATATAAATTAGATCTGTGAATACAGGTAATTGGATTTTTGTAGAAAACACAAGCACTCATGAAATGGGATGACTCATAGTCCACTGGATTATTAATAAAACTCATCATAAAATCTGGCCGCGTTTGATTGAGGGTGTGTTTTAAAATACACATTGTGATATCTACCATATAGTGATATTCTGCATTT
Organism: Phalloptychus januarius; assembly: GCA_902982915.1. Classification (NCBI taxonomy): domain Eukaryota; kingdom Metazoa; phylum Chordata; class Actinopteri; order Cyprinodontiformes; family Poeciliidae; genus Phalloptychus; species Phalloptychus januarius. Next base: position 8,918,479 of record CADWAE010000462.1, read on the forward strand.
ATTTAACACATGGTACATGTGGTTATATGTGATTATATGCATTAAAATGTCTATTTCTTTTGTACAAACACTACAATTGTTTTTTTTTCCATTGTTTTGGCTCTAGATCATCCATCCATCCATTTTCTAACACCCTTCTCCTGGGGTCAGGAGGGTTGGTGCCTATCTGCAGGGTCACCCTGGACAGGTCGCCAGTCTGTCCCATGGCAACACAGAGACAGACAGGACAAACAACAATGCACACACACACTCACACCTAGGGAGAATTTAGAGAGGCCAATTAACCTGACAGTCATGTTTTTGCACTGTGGGAGGAAGCCGGAGTACCCGGAGAGAACCCACGCATGCACAGGGAGAACATGCAAACTCCATGCAGAAAGACTGGGGCCAGGAATCGAACCCAGAACCTTCTTGCTGCAAGGCAACAGCTCTACCAACTGCATAGCTCCACTCCAAATCATTTACTGAAAAAAAAGAACAGAGCTACAATAATGGTCTCTGGAAATTGCAGTTCCTGGAAAAAAGTTTCTGGTCTGAAAACACAACTGATTCCAAACACACAACATCAAGAACTGCAAAAGTAGACAATCCACAATCCTATCTGTGTAGACAATCCATGGGTTGTAGGACTAAGTAAAATTCTGTTATCAACACTACTCAGGTCTCACAAGATTTTCTAGTGCAGCTCAAACCTTTTTGTTGGTAGTGGGTCCTTGAAAAGTCCTTTAAAAGCAAGCAAGACTCCTTTGCCCCTTTATTATGAAGAAATCTTAGTCACAGAATTATGAAGTAATGAGAAGAGGGTGCCATGCAAAGTCAACTCAAAAGGAATTAATGCTGACAATGGCTTTTGTAATTGACAGGCTGTGTAAAGGTTGCTTACAATGATTACCATCACCAGCAATGCATATGTAAGCCTTAATTTTTCCAAATAGAGTAGTCCTAGAACTTCATTATTCTACGCTTTAGAAAGTGTAATGAGCGTGCTGCTGGACTCCAATTTTTTTTCTGTTGTGCTCAGAATAAAATTCAAACATAGCTGCACATAAATAACGACGCACACACACACACACACACACACACACACACACACATGCACGGCCCCCCACTGATAATCTGGATGCAGCGGAAGCACTATTTATTTGAGAGGTGTTTTGAAGCACAAGGGAAATAGAAAATGGAGGAAATTTAAACTGCCAGATGTGATTGAGTTCTATTGTGTGGTCTGTGTTGGTTAATGGGTGGCAGTCAAAGGCAGGACGGAAGGATGAGAGTGAAAGGAAAAAGGAAATGCCTTGATGTGCAGAGCCTATTATGGTCTGGCTGGTGAGCTGGACTCGATCACTGGGGATTCTTGGGCAAATCCAATATAGTAGCAGACAGTGACACTGAAATAGTGCCGAATGGCTTTTCTCTCTGTACATAAACCAAATTCCAACTCCAATAAATCTTCTCATGTGAGCATGCAGTCTTGGTTCAAAGCTATCAAATTAAAAATTCAAACACAATGTCCTCATCAGGTCACTTTTATATTTGTCCAATCTGCAAAACCTTTGAATTTACAAAAGCATTTCTTAAAATTGCAGATCATTGAAGTTTCTGCTTCCAGTGAAAGAGAAATAAAAGCTAATAAGAGCTCAATATGAAGGTTGTAAAGGTAGTCAAAATGAACTGAAGTGAAATGATGAGTTGGAACCTTTCTGAGCTCTACAGTAAATAACCCCAGTTCAGTTCAGTTCTGTTCTGTTCATTTCAGTTCAGTTCTTCGTCTTGTTATGAGACTCTTAACTAAATGAATGGATTTCATATCCAGAAAAAAAAAGTTAAAATTAAAACTTTGTATTAGTATGTGGACCAAAGTTACAAAAGTAATGCTTACAAGCATTATGCCAGCAATTAATTAATGCTTACTGCAACAGTCTTAGCTAATTACTGGGATTTTCAGACGCTGTAGAATCGGCCAAGTGATTCTTCAAATATCTCGTTTGTTGAGTGGATCACAGGGAAATATGAATAAAATCCAAACTTACAGTCTAAGTTTTTTATCCAAAAAGCATTTGTTGTACCTACAAATTTCCAACTATTGTTGCATGGCTCTCAGCTGAATTACTTATCTCCTGAAATAGTTGTTTAATATGATATATTTGCTTTTTTTTTGTTCATCTGGTTCTTGAAATGCCTCTTATGGTGCTGCTTTCTGATGTCCATTTAAGAAACAAACCAGGATGTAATCAGAAGAAAATTCACACAAGTGTAAAGTGTGTTGGATGCAAAAAGAAAAGCCATTTATTCTCAGAACACCTAAACATCTACAACAGTTTTTACTCCCTAACCAGGAAACATCAGACTGGTCTTAAGTGGCATCAGCCTTCTACTGAGAATAACCCAATTCACCAACATGGGAAAAAACAACACTGTGCAAATAACATTCTGAATAGCCATTAATTATTAATAAAATTAATAATTTATTGCACAACCACCTGGAAACAGGGGACTAATAATAATTGTCTCTGTTTAAATGTTTGTTGAGTTTAACCTTTCAACCAACAACCGTCACCGAATACATAGATAATGTCAAGCTTTTTTTTTTTTTTTTCAAATTTCCGGTAGAAGTTTTTAAAGTAAAGAAAAAAAACACAATAAAAAACAAAGAATACTGAGTAAATAAACACTATTTACTAACTACTGCTCAGTGTATAAGTAATAGGCTAATTTTCATAATTATGTCATCTTTGAGTGACTACAAAGCAAAAAGAAATGTACTGTGAAATGGACATTTTTTTTTTTTTTTTAGCAAATTAGTGAAGCGGACAACTTAAAATGTGAGTTTAAATGAAAACCTCATGCAGAAAAAGAAGCAAACAGAAAGCAGATAAACCCCTCTGCACCACAGCAGAGATAAACAACTGTTTGATAATCATGTCTCAATATCAATTACCTGCAACACCTTGATTACTGTAATGAATGAACCAGCCTTTCGGCTTGCAATACGCTTTAAATACACGTCCAAACTGCTTGCATACAAATGAGAGACATTTGAGTCTCTAAAGAGAAGATTTCTATTTTTTTTTTGCCCCTTTTACATAATTTCTTTGCCTTTTATGTGTCAAGAAAAAACATCCTTTATTCACTTTGACTTTGAACATAAACCCCTAATGGCTCCCAGAGGTTGGTTTCTGCATCCATCTTGGCTGGAATAATGATGAAAGGCCGCCTTGTTGGAAACAATTAAAAGGATTGAAGAACATAGAGTCTCATAAGCAGAACATGATGTTTGATGTGTTAGGAAATTGTTTTGCAGCTTATTCTTTTTGAAACCTTCAGTCTGCTGGAATCTGCCTCGTCCTATTTAGCAAGTGAATCGACCTTTTTGAGAAGAAGACTGAACATTAGAAATCTAATAGACATTGTAATAGCTCAATGAAAACCACAGCACTTCTGACAAATTTACAACTTATGTTGGTATAGGTGTGCTTCCCCCTTTATCAGATCCGGTTCTGATGTCCAAGTGAAACTGTAATAAATCTTAATTTACGACTTTAGCATGCAGCAGTTCACATCCTGTTCATCATCTATCAGGCCTTTTCCAAACAATTTGAAATCTGTCAAACTTCAATGACAATTTATGATTGTGGAACAATTCAGAAAAGTTATTGCTTTTTCCAGGTGCGGATGTTCCCGCAGATTTACTCCAAACATTATCCTTAGAATGTGCTGAGAAAAATGTGTAGCATGGAAAACAAATTCATCTCAGTTGACATTGTTACTGCAATATCCAATGATTTTTGTAATGCCTTTGTTTTCTAAGCTTCCAGGACCAATTGGATTTAAACACATTTCTTTTTTCAAACTGTCATACAATCTAATAATATGAATTTGCATGAAACTTGCATTTTCTCATTCCAGTCTGCTGTGCTTTCTTTTGGAAAGCTGTCCCAAACGTTTATACAGGAAAAGGAAATAATTTCTCCTGATTTATTCCTTAGTCCAGTGGTACAGCTGACATGCAAATCCGACTTGTTTGCATTTGTGGTTTGGTCTCAGTGATATGATAAAGATCTGCTTGGATTGTTGCGTTCTTCACGTCTGGTATTGCTAACATGCTCAGGTGAATAATAATGAGCATTATTTAATGTAGCGAGAAGATTTATTCATTATTATTTTTGCTCAATGTAAAAAATGATTGAAATGGAGAATCTCATTTACAAATCAAATTAAAGAACAGATCTTGGCCCTTGTGTTATAATTCCTTGTACATTAGGTCCTTGCTGGAGATTTGACCGCTGTGGCGTCTTGAGACTGCAGCCCTCATTAAACTTTCATTTCCTCACTGGATTTTGGTCAAATGGTGTAAAATGTCACAAAATCCTTTTGGGGGAAACCTGCTGCACTGCATGTGGCATCACAAAAAGGAGCAAGTCTGGCAGCAGAATCTTGGGGAGATGCTTTAATGAAGGCAAACAGTTTCTTTGTCAGCCTGATATGCTTTTCTGACAATCACCAACTGTTATCGAATGTCTGACGGGCTCGCTTTCAATTCAGCTTATTCAGAAATGAATTGCCGCCTGGTAGCTGCGTTAATTACTTCTTAAACCATTTACTAGCCAACTGAATGTTCTCCGGTTGTGCAACGTGCAGCACATTGTCATGGCTATTTGTACAATACCTCATTGACTGTTTGTTAATGTGGTCATAGGAGACATCAAGCAATGCGCTAACTTGAGTTGAACTTTTTGCAAAATTAGTTTGGAGGTTTGTGTCTCAAGGTCCCAACCAGATTTTTTATGCAGAATCAAGATTTAGCTGTTAAATTAACCCAGAAGTTTTTATTTAAAAAATTTTTCCCAACAATTTTGTAGAATCAGGAAAACATTTAAATAACCTTATGGCGTTTGCTGTCTTGAATGCCCCATAAGGCTGAAATGATACTTGTTAAAGTGATGTCACGACTATCGTAAAGCAAGAAGCTAAGACTGTACAGAATTTTAATTCTCATGATTAAGCAGTTTGGATGAAATGTCACAATTCCCTTGCAAGCTGAAGCAGTGTTGCATTTCATATATCTTGCCTACTTCATGTTGTCATGCAGGTTCTTGTTGAGTTAATTCCTAATTCTACATGTCACACAGTTATCAGGCTAGGGAAATTTAACTCAGTTTACCAAGAAATGTGGTCAACAACAATTAATTCACAATTAAACAAGGGAGAAATTCTGTTTTCACTAAGCACCATGTAAGTTTGCAGGGCCATTTTTCCCTGATCCTTTAGAATTAAAAAAATCTCATTGAATTTACTCAATGTGTCTATCCAATTTAAAAACGAGTTTGATCTGAAACACTTAAGTGTGACAAATCGACAGAAGAAGAAATCTGTAAGGGGATATAATGTAAATGTGCACTGGAGTTATTACTTAAACTGTACCGTTTAAATTACATTAGAAATCACAGCTGAAACAGTAAACCCGCATATTTTAGAGACTTTCACATTACTTCTTGCAAAAGGCACCATAGAGGCACACGTAAAGTGTAATCCTCACGGTCATATAAAAATGATGGTATTGCTTTAGGGTGTCATTAAAAATCCTAAATGATGTGTTAATCTGAGGGGAGCGCGCTGCTTAAGGATCGTCTGCATTGAGATGCAAAGCTGCAGTGGGAAACGTCTATTTTTTCCACTCGGGGATGAAGCTGCGAGTCTCCTGTTTGACACTGGATTAATACCAACAATGAAGAGATTTATTCACTTGCTTCGAGCTCGCGGTCTTGCTCGCCCTTTGCGTCGTTAGTCGTTTCTGCATTTTGACTAATTCCTGTACAGTGATTGGGCAGAAGACGGGGGGGAACTCAGCAGACCGAACACATGTTGTGACTTTCCCTGAACTCACGCCTCGCTTCAAAGACTTTGATGGGCAAAAACCTCTTATTTCAAAAGGCTGAAAAATCTGTCCAACTCAACAAGTAAATGCTTCCATGATGGCTAATGAAATGTTGTTGGGACGGAGTAATGAAAGCAAACTCGCCGAGGCAGAGCTTTGTTTTTCCGAGGCTTTTTGTGCAGGGGCCACCTTCTTCTCTGTTTTGCCTGTGTAGAACATAATTGAATTTGGTCAAGAAAACAATAGATGAAAGCCTGTCTGAGGTGTCTCCTATCTGTGTGCACACTTGTGTGATGTGGTGTTTGTGAACGTCGGTATCAATCTATTCAATCTCCACGCCAACCAGCCTCTTGAGAAGTGCTGCTGCGGCTTAATTAGCAAAGCAGCCAGTTTCCCCTTCCTTTTCTCCTTCATTTATTTCTCTCTTACTCTTTTTTTCTTGCTTCAAATCAGAGTTAACTAAAAGAAAATTCCGTTTTTTACCTCACTCGTACCAGCACGTTTGAGATATGGTTGCAAACACAAAGGTATTGAGCATTCAACCTTCTGACCCCACCGATACGCATTGTGCCGGCTTGGACTCGGTGGTCTGTGAAGGTGGAAGCCAGAGGAGCCAATTAGAGCGCACAAAGCCAACGAGGACCCATTTCTTTCTTCCCCCACATCCACCTCCTGGACTCTGCACGTCTCCTGCTCTGAAAGCTTTCCTGGGAACTTGTTTAATATTACACTTTATTGAATATTCGAATGACCATTCGTGCCATTTCCTCAGCGCATCCAACACACCTGAGAACCTTTTAAGAAGAGACACGCCGGGTGGGGCAGAGATGGATAATCGAACCAAGGGAGGCAATTTTCGCGTGTAGCTGCTGTCAGGCAGAACTCAGGGGGGAAAGTGTTGCCACTTAGTCCACATTTTCTTCTTTCCCCCTCGATTTAGCTTCAGGTGTGGCTGCTCAGTGGAGGCTCATTACTCTCATTTAGTGAAGGTCTTGTAACATGTTGATTTGTTGTTTTGTTTTTTTTCTGAAAGTTGCATGTAGTTTTTGCAGTCAGAAGTTCTGTTCTTCCATTTCACTGTTATGTGGTCATACTTTGTTGGCCTGTCAAGTAAAATCGCAATAAAATAAATTCACGTTTGTGATCACGTCTTTACAAAAGCTCAATAGGTAAATACGTCTACCATGTCATGTAGTACCCTTTAATGAACAATATTAGCTTGCAGTCACTGTTAAGTGACAAAGATAAAATCAAGCACAGTAAATGGAGTTTTTACAGTATTTGGTGGCCTGCTGCCATTATTGGAAATATTGAGGATGCTGCCTGACATCACAAAACATACAGCATCCAGTAAGTCGTATGTAGATTCTTCAGAAGAGAGAGTTTACATTATGAAACCTTTAGTGTCATAAAAGTAATAGATGCACACTAAACATGAGCTCCTTTGATCAGTATCTCGAAGATGCTTTGACATTACAAAATGTATTCATGGCCCTCTGCTTCCAAACCCATCCAGATGTAATGGTGGTGCGATGATGGAGCATCTCAGCAGCGTCAAGTTGACACTTTTACTCCAGATGGAATGTTTTGCATTAAATGTTTTACCTACACATTTCAAGGATACTAAAGGTATAGTTTGAGGAAGATGTAACCAAAAAAACAGACATTTTGAGTTAGTTACATTGAGGAAAGTAGCAGTGGACTAGCATTATTTAGTAATCATAACGCTACTCGGTTTTGACGAGTTTTCATGTGGGCACTTGTACTTGGACTTGATATCAGTGCATTCCTAATGAAAAAGGTCTTGTTGTATAAATGCTTGTGCAAACAACTGCAAGACAAAAGAGAAATGCAACATTAGCAGTAGTGTAGTGATGATGTTGATGTTGGTCATTGCACTCCTAGCTACAGGCGGCTCTTTCTCTCTCGTGCACAGTTCACCGCCTGAATACACTAGCCTACAGGCGTCTGCAAGCTGCATGTCCTGATTTATCTGGATGATTTTTCAGCTGATTTCTTTCAGCTCGTCGAGTACAATCTTTTACACTCTTGGTTTTGGGTAGAGCAAAAGCTCTCGTTATCCTACGATGAGAGGAACAGATGAGAAAAGCATTCGGTGCAAAAAAAAAGAAGCATTTCCCGTAATGCATCGTACAGATCCAACCAACTACTTTTGGCTTCTCCTTGCAGTTGAAGCAGCACTAAATGGTCGATGCTCAGTAAAAGCAGTGGGATTGAGAGGATTAAAAAAGAAAAAGGGATGAAGTGTGTGTGGGGGTGTGTGTGTGTGTGTGTGTGTGTGGAGAGAGAGGGGTTTCTGCCTGGACACTTCGAAGGCACCAGAAAAGAGTGTGCTGATTAAACTTAACTCCATCCTAAACAGAACCTCCCACTCTCTCCTCAGTGAGCTCATACAGCCAGAAAAGGATTGCAGCCACTGCCTTTTTCCTCAAAATGATGCAACCCTCGTGGCATTACGCTGCACAAAGCCTTTGGTTGCATCAGTGACAATTTGCTTTGCTGTCACTGTCAAGAGATTAACATCTGACTGCCAGCAAACAAAGCTCTTTTCAGCGGCATTCGCTCCCAAGGGCAAAACCAAGAATGAACGAGGAAAGGACATCATGGGAGAAGTCCTAGACAATGGGTTCAAATGTGCAGATATTTTGAACCTACAAGGTAACACGCAGCCTTCGTCAGATCAGCTATCTTCATGTTGGTGAAGGTGTACACCGAGTGCAGCTTGTATCGATCCTTTGCCACTACGTCACTTAATCAGGCGAGCCGCCACGACGGACGTCGGAAGTGACGGACCTCAGCATTGAATGACAGCGATTATTTTTCCAAGTTGGATTCAGATAATATATCTGTGGCTTGTACTTGTTTAAGTCGAGCTGATTTGTCTGTGGAAGCAGAACACCAAGTGGTTTTCGCAAAAGTTGGAAATGGTTACCAACCAACGCCTTCTCCCTACTAACACGTTTGCTGCCTGGCTCCAGATGGCTTATACCGATAAGTCATAATTGGTATTTCGCCTTACATTCAAAAAGACTTAAAAGCATACAAAAGTCTAGATGCTTACCAGTTTATTTAGGTATGGTTTAGGCTATATGAGTGGAAATGCAACATGATTGGTTTGCTGTTGCAAGAGGTATGTGAAAGATGAAAAATAGACCTTAGCATCAGGCCTAAAACCTTAAACTTTCTCCAGAAAACCATTTTTTACCTCCATGTCGGTAGAATAAATCCTCTTGTTGCATCAAATTGTGCTTTTCCAACTGAGTTTCTTGTAAATCTTTGATTTTTGAAATTTCATATGTTCTTAGAGGATTTTTATCAAGCCAAAGCATTTTTTTTGCAGAGATCTGACAGAAAAAAAAGCTTTGTCGCTGAAGCAGTGAAGCTGACCTGCACTTTTTATTTGGAGCTTGGAGGCGTAACAGTAGCAGGTTGACCTCGGCCAAGTTTCCACCTAAATCAAGTGTCCAAAGTGCAGCGACTGCAATTCAAGAATGGTACAAATTTGACCTTTCAGCAAAAGGAGCTGACGCTCTTGAACACTTGGTTTTCTTTATTAAATACGTCTCTATTAAATTTATATTCTAACACTTTCTTTTTAAGTAAAAATGTCAGGTGCATCAAAAAGTATTGTCTTCCTTATTTGCTGTGTATTTTTTTTTGTTATTGATCTTGTTGCTTCTATTTAATTTAAAAGCAAGGACCACAAAATACCAGCAATGCTTTACTTAAAAACAGACTTCAGCAGAGCCATTAATTAAAGTTGGCTAAAAATATATAAATGTATTCAAAGAAAGTTGTTGTTGGAATAACTCAACAGAAAACATTTGGCCCAGAGAGTTTGGAAATTGTTCATGTTTGTTTTATTAAAACAAATGTCCGAGACCCAACAACCATTTGGCAATTTACAAAAAAAATGGTACTATGTTTTATTAAATGCTTATCTTTTTAAAATTGATAAAAGAAAAAAAACCCCACAAAATTATTCTTTTACTGATTAAAAAAAAGTCCCCTCAGTACTTTAATCCTGCCCATAATTGAGCAAAAAGTCAGGACACCACTGGGCTAAGTCCTTTTGGAAAATATCGATTGACAGACATTCGCATCTCAACCAAAAATGGATTGATGAATCAAGTTTTGCTGACTTGCTACTGTCCACGTTTGTACAAATTATCCTTTAATATCACTCATGGGACATAATGATGACCAAACTCCTGGTGAGAAATTTTTCTAACGTGTAAAAAAATTTTCCAATGAACAGGTAACACACAGAGGCATTATCGCCTCCTACCGGATAGTGTGAGAAACTGAGTGTCACGTTCCTAACTCCTGGGCTGTTTCCTAAACGCTTTAAATCTCTTCCTTCTTTTTTTATTATTCTGCAACCTTCATAATTTTCACCAGGCCTTTATTTCACTGTCCATAGTTTGGCCTGCTTGTTCTTCCTATTATAGTTGCACAAATATATATTTCATTCCAACTCAGGTTTTTTAATCAGCCCTCCTAGGAAGGAAGAACATTTACAGTATTTGATACAAGTTTTGTCCTAGAAAAAAACAAACAAAAAAAAAAAGCGAGAAAGCTTAAAAAGCACGGCGACTGCAATGAAGCTAATTTGTTTAACGTGAGTCATGTGATGCCAAAGCTGGAAGAAAATCACATCACGATGGCGTGGCACCCGGTGACATCATCCTCACGATGTCCCTAAGTGATGTCATTGAAGCGAGGGCACTCGGTCATCCTTTGCCGTGTTATATATATATAGTCCTTCCTTATCTCTCCCCCTCTCCCTACTGTCGGTCTCTCCTTAGCTCATTTGTCCCCTCTGCCTTCTGTGCGCCACATTTTCTCCTCTCTCATTGGAAATCGCAACAGCAGCTTAATCTTTGTGTGCCCCCTTCCTATCTTTTTCTTCCCCAAGTCTTTTAGCAGGGAGTGAGTTGTAAAGCAGGGGAGGGGAGGGAAATGGGTGGGGGGGTTCAGTATGGCCACATCCCAGGCTCTTTGCTAGATTAATTTGTGGGCGCACCGGGCTGCACTGCGCTGCTTACTGTACGCAGTGAAAGTCACTCAGGGATTAACAGCGGCCAGGAAAGCAGCCGCCCCCACCCTCTTGCTGCCTCGGCAGAAAAATCGCCTCCCGCCTACCCCCACAGTCCTCTGACTCCCCCTTTTTTTCTCCCTCTGCCTCCCCATGCAAAGCAAACCTCCATCCTTCTTTCCTCTCTCCCAAAATTTTCTCTCTGTCCCTCATGCCTCCTTCTCTCTCCCAGACCTCCCTCTCTCCTTCTCTCCATCCCATCAGCTCCTTCTCTAGTTAATTACTGTAATGGGTTCGCTGTCCTTGGGTGCACAGTGGGGTGGTGGGGGGTTGGGAGGGTGCCTGGAGGAGATGCTTTGTGGTTCAGCTTCTCGCCTCCAACAAACAAATGTTTCCATGCTTACACTTGCTCCTTCATTCATAAAGTTGTTTGTAGAGATGGTGGAAATGATTTGATGTGGGTTTCAGTTTTATTCAGGAAGTACGGCTCACCACCCAGGGAGGCCACTGTAAGTGGGATGGCAAGAGTTCATAGTAGTATAAATTGTGTTTTCTGATTTTTTGCATGTAAACAGGAAGTGGTTGCCCTGTTGTCTTGGCCAAAGTGTGCAAAAGTGACAGATTCACAATTTCTGATTGCTGGTTAAGCTGCGTTCTGGAACAATTTGACTGAAGCTGTAGAAAAAAAATTACCTTTATTCTGCTACTAAAGATTGAAGCTTGTTTTGTCTTTCAGACGACCTTTAATAGAGACAAGAGTGACAGAACAGATCAATTGTTCTGTAATGGTTTGTAATTTCTCAGCCAGGGTGACATTCATGTAAAAAAAAAGAGACAGGGCTTTTATATAAGGCAAGGTAATACTGGGGAGAAAAAGAACCTCAAGTCCAGAATCAAAGTTTTACATAATATCAAGAATTGGGACAACAGAAAGATACCAAGTTAACAGATTTTTACAAATAAATGTGTAGAACATTTATTTCTACACATTTACTTACTGTAGATCTTTATAATGTTGGGAGCCTGATAGTTGAGTTCAGATAGTTAATTAGTCAAGGCGTTTTTCCTCGGGAGACAATATAAATTTAATAAATCGTTTGCTGTTTTTTGTTTTTATTTGTCTTGCTAGTTTGTTTGCTGCCAGAAACATTTTCTAAATGTACATTATAACATCTAAATAAACAGAAAAATTCAAAAAAGTCTAATAAGCTGAGAGGAGTAAAGAAAGACTGCTGGAAAGAGTAATGGAAAGCAAAAGGCAAAGTGATTGGATAGACGTGCAGGGATTCGGGGGTTTCTGTGTGGGAACTTATTGGCCCAGTTTAGAGATCAGTCATCTGAAACACCCTGACTGAAGCTGACAGCTGTTTGAGCAATGCCAAATGGTGCTGCCAGAGTACAGGCGCTCTTGCACAGGGCATCCGTTCTCTCCCACATCCTTGTAGTAAAGCTCAGTTCCATTCGCATGTCCTAACGCAGACAAATGTGATTACAAGTGCCGTTTTTCTGTAGCAGCGTTGTTTATTCCGCATGTGCAAACACATGACGGCGCGCACAAACAGAGTAATTACCTCTGCCAGTTGCATATGAGGAAGCATATGCTTGTGCTTCCAGGAGACACTGAGCAGACAGGATTTTTTCTAAATCTGAACAGGTAACTTCATCATCCAACTAGGCGACTGCAGAGAGAAGTTCTGTTTACCTTTCCTGTGTTTAGATTGTTTGAGCGGCAAAGTCTAATTTGAATGGTTCTTCTTAAGGTGTATGGCTTTGCACATGTACTTTTTGTAATATAATATTGCAAAAGATATTTTAGAACATTAAATGTTAATTGTGCATATATGGATATGAGGCAATTTCAGAAAAAAATCTAGAGCTTTTCCATGTCCCTCGATCACAGTTTCTCGCCGAGAAAATGTGTTTGCTTTCTAAAAGCTAGCTTATATTTCCATATTTTTTTCGGATAAACATACGGATGTGTTTGTTGACTCGCAGCTGTTCTAAAGTTGGGCAAACCTGATGGGATTTATGGGCTTTTATTAGAAAGCCGAGACGCGGGAGGTGCGCAGAGGCGTCTTCCTTTCAGCAAATTCCTTCTGGCTTTCAAAGAAAAGACAGTAGGTTTCCTCGCCATGGCAACCCTAACGAGCAGGCCACACCAAGCTGTTGCTCGTTAGCAGCTACTATTTTTTGTGTGTGTGTGTGCTGGAGGTTTGTATATGTATGTGCTGTTTGTAGCACCTAATAACACAACAGGATCAAAGACAACTTAAGAAATAAGAAGAAAATGTTTTAAATGAGCAAATGTTCCTGAGCAAATTCTTTGAAAGTTTCTTTCAAAGAAGCCGTGGAAATCAGCCTTGATCAATGGATTTTGAGGCTTTTAGAAGATTTTATTTATTTTTTAAACCCTGTTTGCACCAGATAAAATCTATCTGAGAGTCATGTCAGGAAAGCCTGGTTAATCATCTCCTGTAGGCCGAGTATTAAAGCCAGCTGCTCTTTGGAGCTAAATATTATGTTCTGATAGTAAAACTGTTATCTTCGATCTTGTGCTTAAGGAGTATCAACAGAAGCAGAGGGTGGACGTTTACACATATACTTCTCCCTGATGACTTTCTCGGGATAACAAGTTAAATTCCTGAAGGTGTTCTCCAGATAAAGAGTTAATCTCGAGAAAAAAGCAGCTTGTTCTTTTGAGATCATGAAATGATTGGTGTATTACACCTGATTCCATCCTTCACATGCATTATCTCATTATCTCGAGAAAACAACCCCCCAAAAATATGTGGAAAACAGGAAATTAACTCATTATCTATAAAACACTATTACTGTAAATTCCCCCCCTCCCCCCCCCGCAATTCGTGAGTGGAGGGACGAAAAGTAAAAAAGCTGCCAATATCTAAAGGATCTATTGTTCGACACTGCTTTAAGAGTCTGGCTTTTAGGCTTTGGTTTTAAAATCTTTGTATCTTTGAAGAATATAAAGTATAAGAATCTGACACAAAAAATCAAACGTGTCTTGTTTTAGGATAGTTAGAGCGACCTTAATCAATTGTATTTGCTAAATCCCAGAAAACGTAATTGGGAAAGTTTTTCGGCATTTTTTTTCCTTAAACTTTCTTCAAATTCAGAAGTTTATTTGGCCATATCGGCGATAAATTGACCCAAGTCATTCGGGTCAATTCTTTTAGCTTTCCTATATTCAGTGTGTGTAAGTATCTGGTTTCAACTGTGTCCGTTGTTTCCTTTAATCTTACTGAAGCCTTTCGTTGGTTTGGAAAACGAATCAGACAGTTTGTGGATTTGGGAATATTGCTCCATTAAGATCCATAAACATATTCAAATGAGTCTGATAATCTGATCAGAGAGGAAAGATCTCACAGCACTTTGCTGTGATGCAACTGCTCGTTACAATGATTATGATGTGAATGTTTATCTTACTCCTGCTACTACATTTACTGAACTTGCTGTGTAATAGCCTGCAGCTACTATTACCACAGCAGCACTATTTAATCTCAAGAACAGAGACACACACACACATGGGGACTTTGACGTTTGCATGAAAAAAAAACATTTCACATATACCACAAGCAAAAGCTACTCTGCATCATACTGCATCAAGCAGCATGTAGCCAGCCCACTACTAACCACATTACATCCATTATGGGTTAACATAATTTTTAGCTCTACTCAAAATATGCCCTATGTGTTAAAGCTCATATCAGTCTTTTTGCAAGGAGGAAGAAAGCTAAATGAATTCAAACATTAGTCTAAAACAAGCAGCTTCTTGATAATAAAAAAAGCTTTTTCTGCCCTGCAACATAGATTAAATTTGAAACTTAGCTCTTAATATGTCTCAAAAAAATCTGTGTGCCCAAACTGTAAGGCGACCAGATCCACCATGCAGTTTGCATAAAGATCCACGTGTGCTCCCTTTTTGAAGGCAAATGGCCCTGCCCATCAACACTGTCAGGAATCAATGCCCCTTTGCTTTTTAATGTGTTTATTAAGTTAGCAGGGCTGTTTAGCCAATGTATTGACTATAGGCAGTTCTGAGTTGCGTCCGGATTCAGAGGTAAATGAGCAAACATGTTGCAGCATCAGACCTGATCTTAATGTCAAAGCCATGCCTTGGACCCAATTTAAGGTTATATATTTTTGCTAAAAGCAAACTTATATCTTTAAGAAAGTGTTTAACTTTCTTAAAATGTTAAAGTTTTAATTAAAGTATTTGGTTGTGTTGCCTTTTAAACTGTATGACTTGGCTCAAAGGTTTTAGGATCCTTCCACGAGGTTCTCGCTATACGTTACTTTTGGTCCATTCGTCTCAACCAAACTGTTGCAACCAAGTCTGGTTTGTATGCCACTTTTTTCGTGTATTTCCTATAGCATTAAATCAAATTAGGTCAGATTTCTGGTCGATTAGATTCTGATGGTGCGAGGGTAGATCGTACTACCAATATGTAGAGGCCTTAGTCCTAGACGTGGCCGTCGTGGGTTTGGGTCCCAGTCTGTTGACCTTTGCCTATCTCACAATCCACTTTCCTGTCTTTCAAATAAAGGCTACTAGACCTGGAAAAAAAACCCTTTAAAAATGAAATTAGATCAGAGTTTTATGATAGCTGCTCCAAACCATTGACTTTGTTGTCCCTAAGCCATGTTTGAACTAATTTGATATGATACGATACGATCAGGGTCATTGTCTCCTCAAAAAAACCCATTAGTTGACCTCCTGGCTGAGATCTTGAGATTTTGCATCAATATTTCCACATGATACTCTTTCCTGATGATGCCATGTTTTTGTAAAGTGCAGCTTTTAGGTAGTTGTCAACCTGAGATGTTATCTTAAGATTTTTAAAAGTATTTTTCTGTCACTGAACATTTTTTAGCAATAAAATTTTATCAGATCTGATTCTAGTGCAGACCCTACAGTAAATCCGTTCAGGTCATCTCATACTGTGTCCGCTACCCCCTCTGAATGTGAATATTGGCAGACTTGTTTGCTCTGGCGGTGAATCCGCTGTGACGCGTTGGCCGAGGAGCAAAGATCAGAGGCCAAGGAAAGGTCAGCCAACCAGACAGACTGCTGGCTGTCCGCTGAGAGACTAACAGGATGCTTATGTAATGTAAATTGGCTACATGAAACTAGTGCCCCAGTGAACCCAGGATTTAAAATGCAACACTGCATGAGGCCAAATTAGGTGAGTCTGTGCCCGATAGCTTAGTGGCGTTCAAGCTTTACCTAGTTGGAAAATCAGTTTTACTTTGGATTTTTTATCCGATGATTATTTTAACACAGCGTCGATGTGAAGGTTACATGCAGACATCATCAGAATGAATGTAATTTATTTTTGCGTTTCAATTTTGCTTTTTTCTCAAGGTAAAATCATAACACCAGGCGCAACTTGAATTAATTTTAATAAGAAGAATTTAATATCAGTTTGGATCTCTATTGGATTTTTTAAAAAATGATTGTGATTGGCTCAAACTCTTAGCCATGAACAATGTTGATATTTGGCATTTTAATTCCACCGTATAAGACTAAGAAGAACATTGCCTCCTTCTGTCAGTCAGTTAAGCCTAATTATTCCTAATTTCACTGATTTTTCAAACTAAACACCCAAATCGCTATAAATGCTTTAGCAATCTCTGCTTCTTTTAGCATCTGAATGACATCAAAAACTCAGAAAATATTTTAAAATGTAATTGTAACATTGAGGTACGCTATGGATCACTCAAATCAAAAAATAGAGTAAATTCACTCATTTTCAAGTGGAGCAATGTAATCCGTCTTGAAAATTTCCGACATACTGCCACATCGGCCCCACTCAACCGGTCAGATATTGAAGCAAATGAAACCACTTGAGTGCAAGGTCATCTGCAGTGCAGCGTCTAACAAGGATCTGTGGAATCGGAGAGGAAAGCAGACAGATGTTTATTAAAGAGGCAGAGGAACATTGCCAAATAACGTCATTCAAAAATAGTTAGAGGCTAAAATGGAAATAAAATGAGTATGTCAAAGACTAATATTACCTTTTTTAAAACCCATGTAGATCAACTATCTGCCTCTCCGCTATCCATTTATAGCAGCATCTTTAAACTGCCATCCCCGCAGACTTCTCTTATACTTAGGGATATACTTTAGAGATAAAAAGGTCAATAAAATATGATTCTGGATATTTAATTTTGTTCTCAAATCTTGATTTATATTGTGTAGCTTCCCCGAGTTAAAGAAAAATATTTCAATACTTTCACTCCTGTGTTTTCTTCACTCTTCTGCTTCTGTGACCAAGAAACAGTATGACAGTTTTCTTTAGATACATTTATCACTTTAAGTTTCTAAAGAAATAAAACTGAAATGACATCTGGAAGGCTAAAAACAATTGAAAAATTACAGCAGTGTGGTCAATATCCCACTATTCTCACTGGTTTCATAGCTTTTTCTGTCATTGAGAGCATTTTGCCCCGAAAAACTGTTTTCTTTAAAAAATAAACTGCCTCCTTCAAGTTAAACTACTGCTGATTAACTCTGGTTTCATACAGGAGAGCACACTGTTGTCCAGGAAGTGGGAATCATTTGGTTTCAGGCACTTCTCCTTTTATTGTCACTTTGAAATGTTTAGAAGGAAGCGATTACTGACATTTTGAGAAGGTAATACTGTACACTTAATCTGTCAATAGTACCTTACTATATTGCCACAGTCATTTCATGAGACTGAGTAACTAAAAAAAAATCCCAGCTGTATTGTCAAGAAAAGAGTTTGCTGTAATACGACTTGGCTTAAATATTTAGTGCCAAAAATATGTGCCAACACATTCCTATTATCTCAAACTATTATATTATATTGATAGTGTAAGATGATTTATTTTTCCTTTTCAATTAATGTGGTTGCATACAAGATCAGTTATTTACTAAAGTTGATTCATAGCTAAGGAATTGTGCTGTGCATTTAAGAGGAGCTGTTTCTTTCTTCTTCGCTGTTTTTTTTTGTAACATTGTAGTGTTACAATAGTTTGAGCAGATAAGCGGGGGCCTTCAATCATCTGAAAATTTTACCCCAGGACAAACCGGACAGGGTCCTCACTTCTCTTCCATGCATCGTATATGATTTATAAAAACAGTGAATCTGAAGTGTTGCTTTAAAATACATCCACTGGAGTTACAAAGCCCTTGCATCATCAGTTTGACTTCCCCAAATTGCGTAAAAGTATAGTAATACTTTTACTATACTGTGTGCAAATGAATAACTTCAAACAATGTCAATAGAACGTCTGTCAATTGGTATTTAGGAATTTGAAATATAGTTTGGAAAG
Organism: Phalloptychus januarius; assembly: GCA_902982915.1. Taxonomy (NCBI): domain Eukaryota; kingdom Metazoa; phylum Chordata; class Actinopteri; order Cyprinodontiformes; family Poeciliidae; genus Phalloptychus; species Phalloptychus januarius. The sequence goes on from CADWAE010000462.1 coordinate 8,936,730, forward strand.
CGTGACACGCTCAGTCTGATTTTAAAGTCACAAACAGAAACATTTTAGCAGAGTTTACGTAAATGTCGGGCTTCGGCTGTAACTGTCATTGGAAGCGGGGCTGTGTCCTCGTTCTGACCCTTTCAGCTTGAAAGGATCCTCTCGGTGAAACCAGACACGTCTCTGAGCGTGAGAGAAAGAAATTAAGCCGGGTTTCCTCGTCTCTCCTCGTCTCGTGCTTACTCTCGCAGAACACGGAGACACCGCTAACGTCCGTCCAGCAGCTTCACACGCCAGCGGGCGCACTGTTACTACTCTCTCTAACCCACACGCTTCACTGTTTCCCATCGTGTCACACCTTCCTCCTTCATACCCTCGTGGCTTTTCTCCTGTTTATTTGCTCCTCCATCACTCTCCTGGCTCCTCTACAAACCCTGCTTTTCTCTCCATCATCCCACTCTTTTTCTTCACCTTGTTTTTTTTATTGCTCCATATCACAACATCTCAAATATTTACAGAGTAAACAATACCAATTTATTTTATTTTAATTTTTTTGCCAGAAAAAAGGACAAGGAGGCGTAGCTGAAATGTATGTTTTGTGCCTTTTATATTTGTTGATTTAGCATGGATAAATATGAGGCAGATTTTTATGCTTATGTTAAAACCCTGCAGCAATGCCTCTGCTCAAAACCCCTGAAAAAAAATCCCTTGAAAAATCATTGGCTGAGTTTAAAACCCTCCATCCAATGGGTTTGGCATTGCCTCAAATCGTACATAACTTCCTATCTCCACCGGTTCCAAACTCCAAAGCTTTGCCCACTCAGTCTCATTGTGTCATTCATGCTGCATGAATGGCTTTCAATTAGCTTAGATCTGGAGGGAGGCCGTGGTGCTGCTGACATGCGTCAATCTTCTGCAGCTTGTTCAGGACTGTGGCCTATATTCCCCCGGAAAAATAAATAAAAAACTCTGCATCTAGTTTGCAGTAAAGTTCACTCCTCAACTCTAACTAATTAGGTCAGTGCTTTCCAAACGGTGCGCTGTGGGATTTTTGTGAACACCAGACATTATCATTTCAAAACAAGCATGTAAATAGATGCATTTCTAGTTCGTAACACCTGTATTTTCTCACTTATTACCCAGACGAGGTCCAGCTCTTCAAAGTTTGGACACTTATTTATTATTTTAAACCTGTTTTAAATTGACAGAATAAAATATCCTGTCTCCTCTTTTTAAAGACATTAGGTCAAATGCATTGTCAGCCGGGGGAAAGAAAATGCACCAGGGTAGAAAGCTCCACACACCATACCCATAGTGGAACATGGTGGTGGCAGCATCAAGCATCAGACTGTGGGAGTCCTTTACATTAGCAAGAACAGATAAGCTTGACGGGGAAGAGGAATGGAGCTAAATACAAGGCATTCCCTGAAGAAAAAAAATCTGTGAGAAGCTGCGAAAGACTTGAGATGAGATAAAACTCCCAATATTTCTGGCAAGACTTAAAAATTGATATTCTACATCCAGTCTGATCTTGACCTATTTTGCGAAGAAGAATGGGCAAAATATTCTGTTTCTAGAAGAGAAAAGCTGGTAGAGATGTACCCCAAAAGGTTATAAATAATTTCGCAAATTACTGTGTCACTAAGCTGCAAAAAAACAAAGAAAATGTAAGTCTAGACAGTAGACCTGGACTTTGACACGTGAATGCCAATGGAGGACTTTGCAAAATTATGTTAGGAATGGTAACATCATTATATAAAGAAATAGAAATCATGCAATGTTCACATAAAGTACATAAATTATTTTAGATGTCATTTCTTTTCACATAAACCAGAAAACATTTAATGTACTGTATGTATTTCAATATGTTTCAGAAGCAATTTGTCAAATAAATTTTTCTCTTCTATCGCTATTGTGACGGTGCGGTGAGAGGTTGGAGAAGGAGTTAGCAGTGGTGGTTAGCCGCTCTAACCCAAAACAGCAGGACGCACTGTTCAAGTCTTCCACAGGTTAACTTTATTTCTCGTCGGACCTCCACGGTGCTAAACATTATAATCTCATACATGAGAAGAAATATCTGTTACCGCTCTGCACCTCATCATCACCGATGTTCTCTACAGAAAACACGTGGAGAGCTGCTTCTTCTTCTATATATATATATCAGAACAACAAGGAGTAGGCTCCCCCTTGCGGTGAGGCCTAACACAACACTAGGAATCACACAATACAATGACTGTTACACTATGCTAAGCTAAGCTATGCTAACAATATTTACTAGCTCACCTTTTTTCCTGTTTTGATATTTCCTTTCATGTTCCAGGATTTTTAAATGTGAATGTCCATGAAATAATATGTTAAAGGAGAGAACTGCAACATCCCTGGTTGTGTTTTAGGACAAACGTTTGAGTGTGTTGCTTAGAAACCGTTAACAAAACCAACCAGGCTTGAGACCTCCTCCATTTGGAATAAATTTAGTGAGTTTTCTAAGGCCTGGATAATTAAACAAGCCTTAGAGAATAAAGCATATTTCACCCATTAATGGCTGACAAGAAATACAGTATTATTTTCAAAAATGTGCTGCGGTCTGTTTGTTCTCGCTGCACACTATTACAGTGCACATCATCATTCTTAACTAAGTACTCTGCATCTGGATCACATTAAACTGCTTTACTCTGAGATCAGCAGCTGATCGAAGGGATATTGACTCCCGTCTTTCTCCCCCAAATAAAGGAACACAGAGTGAAGAAGGTGATGAAATGCATGATGAAACAGATGAGGTATCTTTCAGCATCTCCTTCTGATTGCACCCTTCTCCATTGCCTCATTAACCCTGTGTTTCTGCCGCTGCTGGACAGCGGCTGTACCCTCCCAGAGTGACTGGCTGCTTGGCCTTTTCAATAATGTAGGAGGGGGGAAGAGAAGAGAGATAAAATGAGGGAGGAAACGATTTCTTGGCCCAGCTGGAGGCCCCCGGTGTGACATTTACCTCTTGGGTTGTCAGAGTGTGCGTCTCTCTGTGCATGTTTGATGGCCCCAAAGCAGGACTAATGATACCTCCCTCCAGCTCACTGACTCGGAGGACAAAACTCTCCTGCCAGTCTTGTCATTCAGAATCTCACTGAATGGAGGGAAGGAGGATAAAGGAGTTTTGCAACGAACTACGACAGAAATATTAGCACCGTGAGTGCGTGTGAAGTTGAGAAACACCACAACAGCTATACAAGGAGAAAAATAAGCATTAATTAAAAAGAAGGGATCAATATGTTTAATCCATCAGCTCCTCCTTTACTCTTTTATATGTCATTAACCTTCCCCTTCCTGTCGGCGGCCCAGGGTGGTCTCGTCTCTCCTCCAGAGAACCCCACTTACCCCCACCTGGGCTAGCAGTCTATCATTAGCTCCCTGCCTTAAGCTCAGGGCCTGCAGAATGTCACACAGCTGGACTGAGAGGCTCTGAAGGCAGATGAAACAGAAAAACCCCTTCGAGCGCCTTGAAAAAGCTGGAGCGCATTTCTGCCGCCTGCAGTTTTAGATACAGCAGGCGTTGGCTGTGACCCTGTGGAAACCAGTTGCAACTGACAATTACGTTTTCATTTGAAACACAAGTAAATATCTCATTACAAGGTCCATTTCCCAGCTGCGTGGTGGCACACATAAAAGATTATCGGATATCATTGTTTATGAGATTTATTTACAAAGTGTTGCTATTTCTGTGCGACTGGTGTTTGTTTTAAAGTGTTAGCTGAGAAAGAGGCGACTATAAATCTGACATATATTTTTCTCTAACAACTTTATCCCACTTCAAACACATACCTGGATTGTTGCTGTAGCGAGATCCAGCCGCTTGATTTGTTTAGATAAAAGTAAAAATATGGCATTGTTCTGTCTGTGCCACTTAAAGTTTAACTAAACCACAGCTACTTTGAATAATTATGTTGAGCATAATGAATGTTTGATAACTTCAGTTGGTTGGAATGCATGTACAATTGAAATGAAATAATTTTTTTGTAAAGTGCCTCCAGACGTTTGTTGTGAATTTGCGCCCATAGTGACCTCATGTCATGCTAAGCAGTAGCTCCATCTGCACTAATGAACATTTAACTCCCTCAGCATGCTGTGAGCTTGAAGTGGCTCAAACAAAAGAGAAATTTGGCCTATTTCTGTGTAATTTAGCTTTAGGCCACCTGTAGGCACTTGCAGAATGTGCATAGAGCATTGAACTTTCATCACTGGAAGATCAGACGATCAATAAATATGGAGCCAGAAAACAAAAAGTCATTCTACATTTTACACTCTTCATACAAAAACACAAGCATTGTAAAAAACAAGAGCGTAGTAATGAGCTACTTACTTCAAAAATGTAACAAGAAACGTAAAGGTCTCTTTTTCTATATGTTAAATGTTTTTTAAGGAGGCCAACCTACTTGGCTGGATAAACAATGAGACAGCTTAAGAGCTGCAAGTGCCAATTTTCAGTTTAATTTAACTCATTTTATCCAAATAGTGTCATCTTGCACTAAATGTCATTTGAATACACTTTACAAGACAAACAGGATTAACTCATACTCAGTGATGCATAAGCCAATCCAGTCGAACTTCAATCACTCAAATTCTTTTCTATGCAGTTCAGTCATACAGTCAGATTAAGATTGTTTTGCATACACTTACATTTAGTCCACATATCATACAATACAATCCTATTCCACTGATTATATTATGCCTATGCGTGAATAGTAATCCATCAAAGGAAGACCAACTGATTTAATAGAGCCATTGACTTTGAAGCAATCCCTCAAACTGGGCAAACATATGCTTACATTTGAGTCTTACCTATAGAGTACCAAAATATGTTTTCACAAAGACAAGTGCCACATCAGTGGTCGTGTTATGCTAGGTTGTAAAATCCAAAGATGATGCCCCGATTTACACCAGTTTGATCAAGTAAAACACAAAAAGCATTGATAGATGTTTTTAGATCCACTTTTATCAGTGTTACTTGTTTATTTTCATCCTACAAATGATTAGCCTGATCAAATACTGAGCTTACTTGCCTTGTTTATCTGAAACACACCAGCTCACAGACATCAAAACATATTAGGCTTTTAAGAACTTCAATGTGATGGGCCCACAGATATAAGTGGAAAAAACAAAACACATTTTGTACATTTTTGCTCGCATGGCTCTTTCTGGTAGCATGCAAAGCATCTGTACAAAGGGATGCACCCAAGTTCAAATGGTTGCACAGTAACAGGATTTGAGGAACTGTCAAGATAAATCAGTAAATATCGTCAAATGTGAGGCAGATCTCAACTACTTCAATTATATGTCTGTGAAAACAGTAAGCTGAGGAATAGGCCTTTGTTTTCTCATCACATCTCAACAAGTGCTGTCAAGTTTTAAAAAATGACTGTGTCAAGGAGCTGAGAGGAGGTCACAACTCAGTGTTTGTTTATGAGAGACGATGGAAGACTGGTCCACTAAATCTCTCTTCTGTCGCTGAAGACAGACCTCTGAGCAAAGTGAGAATGTTAGTCTCTTTCATAGATAAAAATAAAAAGTTTTGAATTAAAAATAGGGATTTTTGACGTATAAATCAGAGAATCATAAATCTTTGTGTAGATTGCCTTTTATTTAGATTAACTATGCTAAAAGACAGTGGATTACTTCAAGTTAGGATGGAAGTACACCGACTTTCAGACGGAAGGTTTTACATATTAGGACATAGCAATCTGCTGGTGGTCTTATGTAGTCTGTTTTTACACAATGGTCTTAAAAATGTTGTCATTAGCTGCATGGCTACTGCTCCTACACTACAGTCTTCAGAACATGTTGCATATCTATTCAGTGTTAATGCTTAACTAAGATGCAAAACATGCTTTTTTTGTTTTTTACCAAAAAACCCTTGAAGCCTTATCTTTGCAGAATCTGACATATAAAACAAAACAATAAACCCAAGCACAGCTGCTCACTTAAGACAGTGTTGCTAAAGAAAATTTTTAAAAATTAGCTTGGTCAGACTTCAATCCTGCTGAAATTCTTTGCTGTATAAACATAAGGTAAAAAAAAAAAATCAAAGAACTGCAGGAATAATGCAAAAACGATTGTTCCAATATGTTTTCAATATTGTTCCACTGTACTGAGACTGATCAGGTTCTCTGTATTGTCTAAAAGTTCCTGAGATGCAATACTAAGAGGTGTCTGGAGCAACTAGCTGAAATCTCACAACCATTTTTTTTGCTAATGAAAAATGAAATATCTAGATTGCATTTACTACAAATGCTGCTCACCAAATGAAAAAGGGACCACTTTCCTCTTGCCGCAATATTGTCTCTCTGTGCAATACTGCCCTCTTGTGGAACAAACAGATTACTACATCATACTCCTTAAATTAAGCTGGTGTGATTTTTTTTTTTTTTACTTTCTAAAACTCCTTACTTCAGAAAGTTCTGCCTCTCGCAGCAGCACCTCTCGAGCCAGATCTGGTCTGCCTATTCTGCCCAGGCTCTGAGCGAGTTGGGAGGCCTTCGGGTGGCGTGTGACAGCAGGCAGCGCTCGTCTCCACATGGCCAGGATGTGAAAGGCCTGTTCTGATGGACTGTCCCTGGAGCGGAGCTTCATCAGCTGGGCTGCGGTGTGACTGAGTCGCAGGGAGGACACCAGCAGAGACGTGTCCTCCGGAGATAGCTCCCCAGACAGCCAGAGGAGAAGGGCGTCCGAAAGAGGCTCTGATAGGTTTTAAAACAATATTGCCACATTTAATCTATGATAGTTGATGTTCCCACATATTTTGTAGCCTAAAAGCTCTGATGAAAGCCGGTTAGGTTGCTTATACCTTGAGCCGGCCCTGCACTCACGGGACATGCCCCACCCATGCACTGAGTAAAAATACAACTCACTGGGTAATGCTCACTAACAGCAAGTTGGACTAAAAAAATCTACACAAATCAATAGAAATATTACTTTTGTACAATAAAATGTCAGCAAGTGCTAATTTACAGTTGCTAACTCTACATGGCAACAATATTTGACATGGGGTGTTTATATTTTTGAGTATAAAATTTTATAGAATAATAATAATAATAGTTTTTCCACATGCAGTATAATTTAGTTTGTATTATTCAATGTTATATTAAATATATCATGCTAGATTGGTGATCTTTGGGGCCCCCCGGTGGCATGGAGGTCACTAAGCAGCTGCTTAACTCGCATATGCCCTCAGCCAGCCCTGGATCCACAACATATAATTTTAATAAAATGTGAAAAAGTTTTTGAGGTAAAAATACTTTAACAATGCACCTGAGAGCAGCACCAACAGCTGCTTCTAAACCGCTGGCTGAGTCACCCACCTGCATCCCCAGATATCTTCACTCTGGTGGCAATCGGCCGATGAATGACTCTCATTTTCTGGAATCACACAAATGTAACATGTTGAAAGATATTAAAGATCTTTTACCTAAATTAAAATGATGTTTATCAAGACTTCTGCACCTTTGGTAAACTCAGAGGCAGCTTACAAACTGGGTTTGCCAAGAGCTTTGCGTCCCTCATAACAGCTTTGTCCCCTGTCCACTGCAGCTCAGCTCTGGTGACTCTATAAAACAGGGCTGTGCCCTTGTAGCAAGGCGAGCTGTAATTCCCAAACGGGTCCACTTCAGTTAGGTGCACTAACAGCTCATTCCTCCGCTGACAGTGAAAGGTCAGCCGCTCATGTGACTCCTCACTTGTGTTGCTCTGTGTGAAAGCTGCAGAGTACACATATGCAAAAATCATAAAATCGTACAAGCCTTTTTTCCCTCTGAAATGTTGCATTTCAAAGTTTCTCCTATAAAGTAAAGGATTTATTTTAATCTGCCTTTACCCGTTAAAACCTATTTGTTTTAAGACATTTGTTTCTAGATATCCTGTGTGGCCTGTGAAGGCTTGTCTATAAATTACCACTCACGTTCCACCATCACCCATCATTATCTCACAAAATTATAAATAGCCTATGTTGGGTTTAGCCCATTTTCAGTTCCTCTGTTCTTCTGGGGATTTAAGTTGCTTTTCTGCCTTTCGGGTGTTACTGTTTTGTGTTAAACTTCCTGTGCTTTCACCCATTTTAATTTTAGTAATAAAGGTTTCTAAAAGCTTTCACTTCCTGCTGGCTGATGTTGATTTGCTACAACTTTTGTTCACATTGGAAGAGTTTTTCTCAATTGGAGGACCTTTTTATTTTTGCCTTGATATGTAAAACAGTGTGACTAAAAGGGAATATAATCGCTCTTTACCACATCTTTAGATCATGGGACATAAAGCAACTTCTCTCACCCAAAATCAAAATGTCACATTCCCAGTGTTGAAGCCTTTTAGGATAGTTGCATCAGTTTTTTCTGTTTTGACTGAGATTAACAAACTGGTGTTTAAGCTGGAAATGTGATGCCTACACACTGATAAGACATGGAGCAGATTAAGACTAAGGGTGGTGAGAACATTTGAAATCAGTCATTGACTTGTTCAGAAAACAGTGTGTAAAGGTGAGACTTTAAACAACAAATGCCAAGATGACCAGATTGTGTTATTTGACACCTAAAGGCCAGCAGACATGTGATTCTGGCCGGGCTCCCACCTGTGGATGTGATGTTTCCACTGAAGCGAAGGAGAAGCTGATCTCCTTCACACAGGGAGATCTCAGAGGAGGTCTCCACGGCGCCATGAGCCCTCAGTCTGTTCAGCTCCCAGCTGAGGTCTCTGCTAGGCAACGCAGCCAGGAGGACACTGTGAGGGTCGTCCCGTCCATGATGGAGGATGACAGTCACTGAGTGGCGGCAGGCCGAGGCTTCCAGGTCCTCGGCCAGAGCAATAAGGTCACAAGGCTGCAGTGGTGACAGGAGACGAACTACAAGGAGTCTGGTGTGAAGAGGCAAAGAGAGAAATTTAAGAAGTTTAACTTCATTAAAAGAGACTGGATTACCGCTGAGTGAAAAGGGCTTGTTATCAGGAGCTAGAAGTCAGAAATAATGTATTCATGGGAAAGTAGGGAAATTATAAAACTTAACGTGCTTATATTATTCCCACTAAGCTTGATTTAGATAAGAAGAATGAGGGGTAATACAGTTTTAGGGGGAAACAATTAAAATCACTTCTTAAAGCTGGCTTTGACACACGTAACGTCGTTTTCAACAATCAACTAGAGAAGATGGGTTTAAATTTTTTGTTTTTTTCAAGTACTTCCCAAAGGAATCCAAACTACAAATCCAACATAGAAACACTTTAAATGTGGATTTAACCAGGTGAATGTAGCGTTATTTAACTGTAACGTCCAGCAGTTACTGATTTACTAAAAGTAATCAGAACAACAGAACCACAGTGAAGTGGAAGTAGTGCTGGGCAATGAAACATTACACAATTATATTGAGGAACAGAATGAGGAACAAAACAATAATAAAACTGGCAATTATAATTTAATCTAAAGACAATATATTGTGTAAGTTTGATTTGTATTATTTTATGTTGTACTGAAACGTGTTCTCTTAACTCTTAATCAGTATAGACGTTTAAGAATAAGTTACATTAAATGTTTTAAACTACATTGCTGCTGAAGATCTTATGCAATTTTATCCACTTCTGTCTGACATATTCTGCAGTTTTATAATTGTTTTGATAACTACACATGACATTTTGAATCAGTATCAGGCCAGTGTTTAAAGTCTTTATTTCCTGCTAGATTTGGACAGCGTTACTTGTTAAAGATTTATGTGGTGACCTAAAAACGATATTTATGACTTAGTAGCTTTAGTTCAACAGCGACAGCTTGAAGTAGTTCCTCTCTGATAAATTTTTATCAGTTCCTCACATCATTAGCTCTTAATCACACATCAGTTAAGTTAAGTTTGAGGCATTCATTTATGTATGGACAATTGAAAGCAGCACTAAAACAAATGATCATTTAAATGTCTTGACTTTTACTGGACCACTGAAACAACTCAACATTTCGTTTTTCAGCCATTGTGTTATAGACATTTTACTGGGTCCACTTTTGATCAGGCCCAGGTCCAGTGGTTGCCAAACCCAGTGACCACCATGCTTGACACACGTTCATGAGCAACTTGTGTTGATCTTCGTTTATTATTGTAAAGTCTTGCAGTTCATTCAAATAATGCTTTTGCAATTGGTGACTCTGCATAAGTCTTTGCCTCTAAAGAACAGGACTGAAGACTAACTGAAATACAACCAATTTCACTATTACTCCCACTGTGGTTTCACTTCTTTTTTTTGCATGCAAACATGTTTTGGTGCTCTCTTCTCAGCTCAGGTACAAGAAGTAACATCATTTTCCTTTGCAGTGAGCAAAACTTCATACAGACGCTGTAAAAGTGAGAAAGGAGAAGCAAGATAAGAGCGTGACTGCACAAATCAGCTAATGCTACTGACCAACTTCTGTAGAAACATGTAGAGATGTGGTAAAAGATACTAGATTATTACAGCTCTTTTAAAGCATCTCAATACACAGTTTTAGCAAACAGTATTTGCTGGGTGGGTGGATGAAGATGACATGAAACTGTGTCCATGGTGAAGCTTGTCCGCATCTTGCCCAATGACAGCAGGACCTTTACTGATTTGAGCTATTGACTTGGCAACAATGAGTAACAGTGTTTGGAGGAGTCATTGTGAGAATCTCAAAGCTAAGAAAACTGCTCTGACTTTCAAACACAGTGGTGATGGGCTTTTTTAAATGCCAGTGGGTTTACTGTATTACATATGCTACAGCAAGAAATACTCCCACCAAGTTATTGACTTTGGATGAAATCATCAGCTTGATGGCTGAAACTTGTATGTAAGTTTAGTACTGTGCACTAAGAACACTTCCTGATATTCTTGAATAAGGAAATTTAACTCCCTCACTTTGGATACTTAATGATTTCTTAGCATATACATTACATCTGAATTCTGTTTGTTTTTTTTCTTAAGAAAAGCAAAACATCCATTCATCCATCTAGCGATTGTATGTAGCCACTAATCTTAGGAAGCTGGGGTAGCTTAGCAGAACCCACGCCTCCATCAGGAGAACATGTGAACTCCATGCAAAAAAAAAAACCAATTGAACCAATGTGCCACCATGCAGCTCAAATAAGCAAATTAAATAAATTAAAATAGGATAGGTTTAATAGGTTTAACTAACCTGTCAAAGTTTTCTATCAGCTCAAAGGCCACCAGTCCGTTCTTCTGGTCCCTGATGACTATTTTATCAAGAACAGTCCACTGTTTGTCTCTTGAGCCTAGAACAATCAGCAACTCTTTGGACGTCTCGTTAGATCTCACATAAGCACTAAAGATTCTGATGGAGACACAGAAGAGAAACCAGCTTTGTAACAAGACTAAGAAATGACAAAGAAGATTTACTATTCCTAAACCTTTGACCCACCTTACTTTGTCTGAGGGAGTCCCAACCTGGTGTGCTTTGCTTTCCTTTCTCCGTCTTTCCTCCTTTTTCTCAGAGTTTGGTGGACACGGAAGTGTAATTGAGAGGGGTCTCCTAAGTGGCTGCGAGTTAGGGTGGGTGAGGTGGAGCAACGGGCTGGCTGACACCACCGACTCGTAGGCATCATTCCTGGACTTGACGGCAACCAGAAGGACAGCGTCCACCGGCTGGACCTGAAACAGATGAGCAAGCATCTGTTTGGCATGATTCGGATGGAGATGCTGAATGATATGAGGACATGTTTCTCCTGACGCTTTAATTTCCCTGACAGCAGGTTGTTTAATCGAAGCAGAGTCGAGCAGAATGGGAGCTGATGTTTCTTGACGTGAGATCAAGCAGCAAACTGCTGCAGTGAAGTCAATTCAGAAATGTTTGGACTGGCATGTACATTGAACTGCACCAGCTGTTCTTGTTCTCTTTCTGCACAGCAAACATCTGTGACAGCATATCTCTGAACTACAAGCTGCCCATCTTTTCTCTCTCTACTCTGGACTTCAAAATGTTTCAACTATTTCAGAACCATCTCTTTATGTATAACTTGGTCTGGCCTCCCACTCTAGAAAAGAAGGTTTGGTGATCAGCTTATTCTCTCCATACCGTTGTTTGGGCCATTACTGGAGCAGTGAAGGATCCTGGGAGGTAATTCAGGCAGATCCGAGGGTCCATTGGGATTTTTAGTAACAACCCCTTCCTGGGAATGTTGTACATTTCTCTTTTTGGACGTGAAACTACAGCAAATATGCCCAAGGAGTACACCTTCACCTCTGCAAAACAACCCTGTAAAGTATATATAAAACATATTTAAAGATTTATTTTGATTATTTTTATTGCATTAAGTAGTAAGATAAAGTAAAGAAAAGATATACAGTTGTAGGGAAATTACAACATAAACACAATATATTGCTGCAATGGAAAGGCATATTTAGTTTGCATTTCATGAAATAGTGTATATAGATAAAGTTATCTAACAATTCACTTGCACTTGTCCTTTTTGTGTATTTTTTTAAAGATAAATCTTTGTAAACCTTGGTTGAGGCTCTGTGAAGTACCTACCAGCAGTCAATACCTCACCTGGCATTGAGAACTGTAAATTAGGGGTAACTTTGCTCTAAATATCCATCCATCCATCCATCCATCCATCCATCCATCCATCCATCCATCCATCCATCCATCCATCCATCCATCCATCCATCCATCCATCCATTTTCCTACACCCTTGTCCCTTACTGGGGTCGGGAGGGTTGCTGGTGCCTAGCTCCAGCTATCGTTTCGGGCGAGAGGCGGGGTCACCCTGGACAGGTCTGCTCTAAATATGTTATAACATAATTTTTTCTTTTGTTAAGCGGAGTAATGCTGTTTACAAAATGGATGGCACCATGACGAAATAATATAACGTTGGACGCTCCGAAGTAACATCTTAAGATGTCAGCCAGCAATCTCAGGCATCCACAGATATTAAAAATAAAATCACCCTCAGCAAAATATACTCAAATTAACTTAATGACAGAAAAATATGAGAATTGCAAAGTGACAATAACAAAACCCTGAGATCTTATATTATTTGTAGGCATATCTGAAAATGTGTGTCGGTAAGGTGGACAAATACCTTTTACAAATCGTGCATCTGAGAGGTAATTCTATCAAATATAAAGGAATGTATGTAAAGTTGTATCTTGGAATAAAGTGTTATAAATAAGTGTTTGAGTAATAATTTCTGACTGACCTAAAATAGGAAATAGGAATCAGATATAATGTCAGTTTTCTATTTAGTGGGTATATCCAGTTTCTATGCTAAGAGAAAGCAACACCTTTTGGCCTCCATGCTCTTCCTCTGTCGTCACCGGCGTGATGTAGCTTACTCTCTTCTCCTCATCAACGATCTTTACAGCCACCTCTCTGTGGCCGCTGCGATGGCGCACGCAGAAGGGCACGGCCAAGGTCACGGGGAAGTGGAAGGCGTCTCCGTCCTGAACTTTTACACGAATCACTCTGCTGATGAGCTCCTCCGAGCCGCTCGCCATCAGGGAGCTCAGGCTGTCGGCCGCCTCACAGCTCAGTGCTCTGGCAGGGGCTCTGACAAAACACGCATTTGTTGCTTTGTCAGAGTCGTCCGTCTCACCTGTGAGCCTGAGCGTTGTTCAGAAAACAAGATTTGCAACACACCGCAGACATAGAGCACTTAAAAAGTTTTTTAAGTACAAGTTTCAATAAAGTATATGGGTGACTGCCTGCACTCAACTTCGAGCAACATTTTTGGGATCTATTTGGAGGGAGAGTGCACACTTTACCCATATCAGCTTCTGCCAGACTCGGTCTGTCCCTCTGAACCGAATTCTCGTGATTTGTTTGGCATTTTTGCACAAATGCAGCCACTGACCTGACAGTGAACTGTACAAAAAATATCTGGCTGTGTGGAGCCCAGGAGGTCAACATGCGGGGCTGTGCGATAACGCATTGCTGAGTTTCTGTCTGAATCAGTGAGCAGAAGAAATGAGGAGCAAGTTCCCATTTATTTCCAGAAAAAAAGCTGCATGTTTTTTTTCTTCTTCTGAGAACAGGATGCTAAATGTTTCAGTCATCATAATGCTCTTTTATTCTATAATAATTAAAAAAAATATTCAATACATGGAAATTCAGTTATTTTCCAACGTAACTCCAGTTATAAAAAATAAACTTTTATAAAAGGTCAAGGAGAAAGTTGTGGAGAAGTTTAAAGCAGGTTGCCATGACAAAATGCCACTGAATCAAATTAGGGTGCAAAAATACTTGAGGATAAAACAGAAGTTCATCTTCTGAAAGGACAACAACCTTTAATATGCAGACAGACTTACAACGGCATAAAAAGCATATTTATGTATGCTTTTTATACATAATATGCTTTTTATGCTTAATATGCTTTTTTAGTCTGTTTATTCTTCAGTGGAAGAATAAACAGACTGTGATGGCAGCTTACCAAGCTGTAATCCATTTATCTTCTGTTCTCCACTTAGTTTTATTCTCTCTGTCTTTTTCCTCTGCTTCCAATGAAGTAGCCTGATTGTAAAAATCCTTCCCTTGACCTCTGATGTTGGTTTTCTCTTCGGTCTCTTTCTCTGGGCTGCAGTTTAAACTGTTGAATCCAGAGTCCAGAGTGTTTTTTTGATCATGGCCATCTTGAATTTCTTCTCTAAGCTCCAGATTATATTCAGGTTGCTGATTCCTGACGTCTTCTGTTTGATCTGAATCATCCTCGTCTCTGGGTTCCTGAAAGACGGCAGCTGACTCCACCTGCGTAGATAACCGAAGCACTGCGGCATCCAGCTTTGGGATGATTTTGGTTACTCTGTCCATCAGGTCCTCCATGTCTTTCCCAACACTCAAGAAAATGCCATTGGATTCTGAGCATGATCTAGTTTTATACTCTGAAACATCTGAAATAAAATAAAAACCAGTTTGAATACGGGAAAACAAATTCACAGGACATTAACGTAGTACCTTAAATGTCCCCTTTGTTATAGACTGCGCAGGGGCAAAATATACAGTTCACTATATTTGAAATCTCAGCTTAGTAAATTAATCTTTCTCAGATAGAAAGATTCATTTATTGCAACTGAGTCTGCATTTTTTTCTCTCCAGTCTTACTCATGCCGACATTGCAAAGGATTTGGACCAGAAAATGACCAGTAGGGTTTGTTTATGCAATTTTGAGACTAAATACTTTCACTGGCATCTTTCCTAAAGATGGGGAAAAAGTCTCTAAATAAATTAATATTTTAACGCCAGTACGAGTGTTGCCCAGTGATGGACTGGCAACCTATCAAGGGTGTACCTCACCTCTCACCCAGTGATCGCTGGAGTTTTTGTACCTTAATGAAATAAAAACAACTTCAAGGGTGCAATCAGTTATTGTTAATGTTAATAATACTTCAAGAACCCACACACAGTACCTTTTGTAGAGGCGTCGTGATCTTCATTGCCCCCTTGTGGAAACTTTTCAAGCATGCAGGCGCATTCACCAATAACCTTCCTCCAATCTGTCAGTATCTCCGCATGAAGCTCATTCAGCTCTTTCAGTACTTCCACAACCTTCTCCTTCTGCTCTTTAATGGCACTTCTGTTCCCCTTTGTGTCCTCCTTCTTGATTTCTTCTGGCCTGCGCTTCCCTTCTTCTCTGATGCCAAATGCTAATCCACTGTGATGATTTCTGCAGCCCCTTTTTCCTTGAGAGCCCTTTTCCAAAGTGATGAGGAGACTGTCCCTGGTGTTTGTGCCGAGAGGACAGTTTGCTTCATTGATCTGATGGCTTTCAGGTTGATTTGTATCCATTCCAAACTGGAAAATGACAAAGATGACAGACAGAAATTCTCTCAGGGAGCCCTTTTTTAATCTTCCCTTTCAGTCTTCTTTCAATTCCCTTGACATGAATTCACATGAATATAAGCCCAGCTGTGTGCAGTTTTGGTGCCACCGGCGGTGAATGTTGGCGTGTCCCTCGTTGTCCCAGCAGGAGCCAGAAGCTGCATTCACATGGTTGCCGGCAGTAAAAAGTGTTGCTAAGGTGACCCCCCTAAAGGGCGGGACGGGGTTGGACAAAAGAGAAGCTACACAACAAAAAAATCTTTACAAGAAGAAAAACTTGTTTTTACTGTCATCTTCCACTTTTCTGCTCCACAGTTTACTGCATGAGTTAGCAGAGAGGAGATGCAACCTGGAGCTGCTCAGGAATTCAAACCCAGTTTTAGGAGTATTTCTATCCTGACTAATCACAATGTTGCTAGTTTACAAGGGATTCATGTGTGTTAAATGTGCCATAAATTGTATCTTTAGAAGGTTTCATTGCAATCCGAAGTCTTGAGCTGTCCTGTAATTGTGCTGGGCATCCGTTCGAGGTTCCCTGTGGAGTTTTAGGAGTTTCTCTTGTCAGTACACATGCAGTACCTTCCAAACGAATGCACAGCACTGGCATTATATGTGATAAACCGACACAAGACAGTGGTTGCCTTTGACGTGGAAAGAAAAGATGCACAGTTTTCCAAGTTTTCTTCCCCAAAAGCAAAATCTGTGTGTATTTGTTTTCTTGCAGGATTGTCATTCATTTAGCTCCATTCATTTTCCCAACAGTGCTGTGAAACATTCAAAGCTTTGGATATTATTTTACAACCTAACTCTGCTTTAAACCTTTCCATCACTTTATTCCTGTCCATTTTTAGTTCAAACAAATCTCTTCACAAGAGAACTGGATCTAAAGTCAGATTGATTTTCTTGGATTTTATTTAGGGGTATTAGAATGATACAACTGTTTTCCACACTTTGTATTTTGTAAAATGTTTTGCAAACCATCCATCCATCCATCTTCTACCGCTTATCCGGGGTTGGGTCGCGGGGGTAGCAGCTTAAGAAGGGAGGCCCAGACTTCCCTCTCCCCAGCCACTTGGGCCAACTCCTCCGGGGGAATCCCGAGGCGTGCCCAGGCCAGCCGAGAAACATAGTCCCTCCAGCCTGTCCTGGGTCTTCCCCGGGGCCTCCTCCCGGTGGGATGTGCCCGGAACACCTCACCAGGGAGGCGTCCAGGAGGCATCCTGACCAGATGCCCGAGCCACCTCAACTGGCTCCTCTCGATGCGGAGGAGCAGCGGCTCTACTCTGAGTCCCTCCCGGATGGCCGAGCTTCTCACCCTATCTCTAAGGGAGAGCCCAGCCTCCCTGCGGAGAAAACCCATTTCGACCGCTTGTATCCGGGACCTCATTCTTTCGGACCCTGTATGACCCTGTATGATTATTTCATATTCACGTTACCTTTCCAAATACAATGAAGCCACCAGTGTGGAGTGTGAATATTTTTAGAATTCAATGTAAGTAAATTTGTATGTGAATATCTCAGTGAGCTACTATCCAAATATTTCTTCAGACCAAGTTTCATGTAAAGTGGTAAATGCATCCATCATGTACTAAAATTGCACCACTGAGCACTCTGATATGTAACAATGTAAGATATTTAAGTTCCCTCAGAGATGATGGCCTTAAAGTTCTGCATATCCCAATAAAATAAAAAATGATTAACTTTTATATGTCCTTCTTTTGTTGGTTTTGTTGTGAGGTCCAGGGTTGTAAACATTAGATATTGCTGTATTTTGCAGTACTTTGTCTCCACCATGTGGCGGATTCTGGACAAGCAAAAATAAATTCAGTTCTTCACAGATCACATTGTGCATCCAGTTTTTAAAGTTTAGTTTTTATATTTAACTAGGAACATTTTAAAATGCTGAATAGGGTAAAGACCCACTTTGGATTCAAAAGACGGGTTTTTAGATCCTCTTCAGAAATTAAGCAATTAACAAAAATTATAATGGTATAATTATATACCATATTCATATGCATATCAGAAGAAACTAAAAATGTATTTATTTATTTGTCTTGCTGGGAAAAAAGGGTTCTAGAAAAGATTCACCACCAGTAATTTTGTACAAAAACAGTTTTTATTGATTTGGGATTTTTCCTCACCAAACAAAGTCTGATCCAGATTTCTAATTTCTCTGTAACTCTAACATGACGTTTCTGATTTTGACTTAATTCCAATTTCTCTAGAGAAACGACCTGCTCACTTATAGCCATTTCCTGCTCTGCTTGATTTATGTGACCTGATGAGTGGCTATTGGGAAGTCATGGATTATTGATTAACAGGATAACCCTCTGATCAACCGAAAACGTAAAGCGTTTTTTCTCTTGATGGCAGATTTCTTTCCCCTTAGAATAAATGGAACAAAAAATAAATATCAGATTTTTCTACATTTCAGATTGTGCCCTTGGAATAAAAGATGGATTTATTTTAGAGTCTTTGCTCATCTCTATGTGTATGTGTAGGGTTTACACGGGAAGTAGCTGCGTTTTTAATGATTTTTCATTGCTGTACAGGATGAAAATAAAACATAATGTGTCAGAAGGACGTGTTGCCAGATGCATTCCTGCCTGTGCTGAATCCATAGCCTGCAGCATCGGGATCAAGCAGAGGCATGCCAGTATACCCAGAAAAACCTCACGCATTCCTGTGCGCTCTGAACAACGAGATCTCACTTTTCTCTTCAACAATATCACGTCCTTAAAGCGGCTCATCTTAACTGATGGTAAGTGTCACAATAAACACTGACGACTTCTATTTTTTTTTTTATTAGAAGTTAAGGGGGAAGGTTCCGTGATGGGCGTGGAGCTCATTTTACTCAATGACGGAAACAGCCGAGTGCCTTGTGCACTGGGTTGAGAGTCAGCGTTGTCAGAAAAAGACTCGAGGGAAGTAAAGGTGTGCGGATGAAATGCCCGAAGTTTCTTTCAGTTTTTAAGTTGCAGGTAAGCTTTTCTAACCCTGCTGCACACACACTCACACACTCCCAGAAGTGATACGTTTGTTCAAAAAGCGAATCAAGACCCGGCTGATTACGCACAAAAAAGATTTGCTAGAAGAGAGGACGTTAGTGGTGAACTATGACATGACTTCTGAACCAGGTTGCGTTCAGCGGTTTTTAAAATAGGTGACATTTACATTATATTTTCGGTGTGAACTTCATCCCGAAGTGAAACCTGGGCTTAGCAGCACCACACGTGGGTCGCTCAATGAAAACACTCCCATTTAAAAAACCTGAGCGTACCTCCACGACTGTTAATCTAATTAATAATCTATTTTCCTCGAGTTTTAAGTAGCATGAGATGTCAAGGGAACCATTTGGAGAATGACTTAAGGTTCCGGGCGCCTGAGCTCGATGTGAATCGTGCGGGGGTAATAATACTCTCAAACAAGGAAGAAAGCACAGGGTGGACTTTGTTCAAAGGGATGCACAGAAAGCAGCGGTATTGTAGAGTTTTGTGTTTGTGTGCATGCATGGGCGTGCATGTTGTGACTCACGCAGTGATTGAACCGTACAACAGTACCTGCAGCTTTCTTTTGGATAGTTCAAATTACCAAAGTAAAAACAAATGCTATATTCTAATAGCAAGAGAGGAAAAGTATCCAAACTAACCTGTGTTTTAAAGTAAGCCCTTGTCCTTGTTAAATCATTAATTATCTGTGATTAACCAATTTATTTGAAAAGCATATTTCAGTTTCATTAGCCATATCCAGGGCCTGAACTTTACTCCTCAAGTTCAGTAGAATCAAGAAAGCAGTTGAATAAAATCTGTTTGACAGCACGAAGTAGGCAAAACTTTCTCCAAAGCTGTTAACATTTATCAATCTGGAGAGGATTATCAAAATATGCAGAGATTTTGGTACGCATTGAGAACTATTCAGAAATGGAGAAAACATGAAACAGCACTAAACCTGCCTAGAAGCAGCCAGTTGTACTCTGAGTTCATCAACTCTCACGTGAGATCCCAGAACAATACCGCAGGCCTCAGTTAAGGTCAAACTTTATTATTGGTATAACATACCATAGAAATCTCAGGTCAGTGCTTTTCTTAAATGCTTATAAACATTTGAAGCATTTCAGAAAAAAACAAACAGTCTGACCATTGGTTTGGGTCCTTAAGCTCGGTTGTGCAGCACGAAGATTATGCAAAGCACATCACCACATCCACATTTGAATGACTTAAAAAAAATCAGTGTTTTGGATTGATCACGTCAAAGCTGGAAGTAAAACTTAGAGAGATGCTGTAGCATCACTTTACCATGCTCAGAAATTGTCCAAAGGTGCCAGAATTGCAGCATATTTTTTTCCTCTTAGTAAGTAAAAGCATAATTTAAAAAGTGTTTTTTATTTTATTTGCTCAGGTTATCTTAATTCAAAATGTATGACTTGATCTGAAAGCACTGTGGCTTGTTTTATGGATGCAGGTCATTTTTTAAAAGTATCTCTGTTGTTTCTGTAAGTTGCATTTGCTTTTTTGATAAATATGTCTTCATACTCACGAGGCATGTGCAAACCTAGCTGATTGAGTTCTCTTTTCTATTTTTCTTTTTCTCCACTTGATCTGTGGCTTTGATAACAAGGCAGTGTGGCTGTAGATTGAGACTCCTCTGCCTGACCTTTATTAATGTCTATGATTTAGCACTTAGCTCACTTTCTAAGTGCTAAAACTGGAAAGGTGTGCCCCTTACTGGTAACACTGCCACAATACTAAACTATCTCCAAAGACTTGAATCCAGCTTATTCTCACACAGTCACCTGCAGCTCTTATTGCAGTTGCATCCATGTCGGGGCTACGCGGTTTTACAATTGTAAAACATTTTATTTTGCTTTCATAAGTAAACTAACTGGAAGCAAGTTTCTGTTCGCTGTTTGAGACATCCTTTTAGAGTGAAATCATTCACGCCTGAAGAATGTTTCTTAAAAGCAGAAGTAGCTGTACAGGTCTGCTGTGGGTGGCAGCTCTGTAACCTAAAAGAGAAGTGGACATATTATGAAGCTGATGTGTATGCATTTCCCTGTGAGTTTCAAGTGTATGTGTGTAAAGTCTAGATAACGAGAGGTCACAGTTCTGCTCCAAAGTTTAGCTGTGTTTTTTTTATTTTTCACAGAGGTTAGAGATCAGCAAAGGAGATAAATATGCTCGTTCATTCTGGTAAAGCTCAAGTTTCTGCTATTTCATCAGAGCTATTGCTGTTTCCTGCTGTCGGCTCCAAAGGTGTTGTAAATGGAGGTCTGTTTGCTAGTTGTATGTTACTCTGACTTGGCTTTATTTGCTATTGTTGAACATGACTTGAAAATATCTGATAAAAACGCAGCTAAAAAACCAGAAACAAGTCAACAGTTTACACTTTGATAACAAGGCAGTTATACTCATGACATACTCTTTTGTGGCTGGACACAGTGATGCTACAAACTATTTCTTGTAACAACTGCCTCAGTCAGAATAAAGTGTGAAACCAACTTTGACATTGTATTATTTATTTATTTATTTTACATAAAAGCTGTTTGTTTGCACAGAACCTAAAAGTTGAGATGCAAAAATTGAGGCATTTTTATTCCTTTTGTTCTGACTTGGTATGCATGCGTTTTTCACAGCATACCCTTGTGTAATGATACCAAGTTCCTTTTTATAACATGATTTTTTTGCCTTTATTTCAACAGCTTGTCTGTAACCTGCCAGTGTTTAGTTTTAAAACAGTGTTGGCTTATTAGCAGTAACGGGTAGCGTTTTCAGTGAACAAGAACTTTGTCATGCAGCCAAATTTGTTTGCGAGGGGAAACACAGAAGTCCTGTCTTCCTGCCAGTTTAGCAGCAACATGTTGGGGTAGTTCTGCATTCTGCTCCTGGATCAGTACAGCTAAACAAAACTTTGGTCACTTTTTCTGTCATTCTGTTTTATATGACGGTACAAAGGGCAAATTTAATGGTTTTCGTCACTTGTTAAAACCTCTTTATGCTGCCTTTATGCTGCTCTTCAGCTATTGCTGAGTTTTCACTTGTCAACAGTCGTTTTAGACTAGTGCCAATTTCACCCTTGAAACTATTATGTTGCTTACTTTAACTTGTAGTTAAACATACGTGTTGGTTATTCAAAATAAAATGTTTTGGGGTAGCTGGAAAATTTATATATATTATCTTGCTTGTTGAACAGAGAAATATAACCATATAACCATGCAAATAATACTTGCATGGTTTTGTATTAAGTTTATCCCATATAGTAGCTCCTTAGTTAAGATATATAGGAAAAAAATATTCAGACGACTAATCATTTTGAGCTGTTGACTCAGTTAATGCAAAAGTAAAATGAAAAAAAAAAGTTACAGTTTTTCTATTTCGTCCTAAAAGCAAAATGCTAGCTACCTCACTGTAGGTTTCCTATGGGATTAAAAATACATCACATATATTAAGGGTGAAAGTTCAAAAGGATCAAATTAATTCATTCAGTCGTCTGCTTTGCTTCCAAAGTGACTTGCAATTATTTGCACAAAAAAAGTAGAATTTCATAAATCAGCTAAAATGTTGAAGAGGATCTTGAAAATGTGGTATTTTTACTGCTGTGTGGTGTGTTCCTGAAAATATCGATCTAACGTAAACGACATCAAACATTAGTTCCACCATGGAAATATTTGACAGACTTTTTTCAAATATGCATTTTAAAATAAAAATCCACGCATCACAATCTGAATGTATTAAATGTGATCCTTTTTTACTTTCTTTCAACTTATTTATCGTAACCTAAAACTTTGAGATTAACCTAAGCTACATTACTGCCACTAGTGGGCGAAATGCACTGATGGTCTGATGGAAGCCACAGTCAAAACAGATGGATTACCAAATGTCTGAGGTCATTCCCTGGTTAATATTGTTAAGCCGAAAACCTCTTGGCTCTGGTCACAGACTGATTAAGCATGGCAAGAAATTGAACCGTTGGTTTGTCTCAAACTTTTTATGTTTGTTTAGATTGGATACAATTTTGTTCTTGCAGAAAATACCGTTACAAGCCCCACCGTTTAATTTACAGCTGCTGAACTTCCGTGCACCATAAAACCTGATTTGGTCATTTAGTGTTAAGTATATCCCCTTTGTGGTACCTTTTATATTAATTACACATTAACAAGACAACAAAAAATGATCACCTCTCTGTTGATGATGTCTTGTGTGTCTCCACAGTGTGAAGGTTGACTCCTTGTTCTCCATGTCTTGCTAAAGCTGCAGACGTGGGACTAGAGCACCATGTTGGAGCCTCGAGAGTCTCGATACACGATCGAGGAGTGGCTGATGACCCTTCGCTTGTCGCAGTACATCTCCATTTTCCAGAAGGCTGGATATCAGGTTGTGGAAGACTGCAGAGAACTCACAGATGAGCGACTCCTGCAGCTACAAGTGCTACCAACCGGCCACCGTAAACGCATCCTCTGGAGTTTGGAGGCGCAAGGGTTGAAGCAGGAGGGTGGAGAGAAAGGTGAAAGTGAGCAGGATACTCAGGAGAGTGATGGAAATCAAAAGAAGCCACCGTTATTCCCAAGACACATTTTCCTTAATTACCGAAGCACAGGGGTGTCCTACCAACATGACCAACCAAAGGAGAATAGGGACTATGATGTGGAAAGGAGTCAGACTTTGCCTGCAGGTGCAGGATTAACACCAGATTCTGAGAACCAGCAAGATCGCCGACATATTATTTCACCGGTACCTGCCCCACGTAACCTCCAGCTTACACAGACATCTGTGTCCTCATGTCCCTGCGTTCCTACCTCCATGTTCTCGAGTAGCAGTAATGAATCCCTTCCCACCTCAGAAACGCCCTCTGATTTGGGGGGCTTGTCAGAAGAGCAGTATCAGTCGAACTTTGACTCTGTGCCACCTGCTGCCGATGCTCTCCTTCCAGTGCTAACTGAAGACCAAGAGGATTTTTATGCTGAAATGGTGGAAAACTCAATTTACGAGGCACAACCAGCAGGTCCTCGACTTACCCGCTCCTACCGGTTAAGGCACCGGCCTGTTCCTGAAATCCCCAGTGAGCCTGCTGCTGCACCCCTGGACAGGTACTGCTTTTTAAGTGAAAAGTCGTCACTGTAGGATTAATAAAACTTGATTTTCCTTTTATAGACTCACTGTAGCATTTACACACACATCATGCTCATTAGACGAGTCATCTAGAACGTTTTTGCGCTACTCAGTGTACACATTTACACAGTGGGGGTTTTAAGAAATTAATTGCAGCTGCAGCATTAATTAGTTGAGAATCATCTGCAGCATTTCTGCAAATTATTTCAGTGGCAAAACCTCAATGACTCTACTAAGCCAGTAAAGGCAGCCCACCCACTGTAAAAATGTACTTAAAACTAAAATATGCACATTTTCTGAGCTGCTGTAAGCCAGCTCACAAAGTTTTGATTTTGGCAGAATGTAAGGGATGATTGCTAGACTGATGCATAAAAAGGTAAAGGTGCCAGGGTTTTTCCCAGCTGAATCAGGCACAGAGTAATGCAGTGTTGCCCTATTGTTGTCTATGCGATCTGCATACTGTGGTTGAGAAAAACATAACCAGTAACGGCTCCACCCATCATTCTCATTAAGGAAATATGTCTGCTAAACTGCAGATTAGCTAGTAGGGATGATCAGTTTTTCTATATTTAATTACCACTAGGAAAAAAAAGCATTTGTGATATGTAGAAGAAGATGTAATATTCTTCAAAACTGAGACAAAAAAAATGCTGTTAAATTTCATGTGGTTTTGTTCTTTATTTTTGCTTTGGCCTGTGTATATTAAACAAAAATGTTGTTTTAGCACCAGTAGATGTAGCTGTTGCTTTTGTGCTTTTAAATATAAGATATTTTTGTTTTGGATTTCTGCACAAATATCTCAACACATTTTAAACTGTGATGCTTTTACCCAAGCTTATCATCCCGTTAGAATCTGATACTGACTTTACCCACACTGGTCTTTGCCCAGTAGTTCAAGCAAAGAACAGCACCAGGTTCACAGTGAAACTGCAACTTTTCCTGTTGCTGATCCCATATAAAGCAACAATCTTACTCCTTGTGAGCTCAGAGTTGCATCTCAGCCTCTCGAGGTCTCATTTGGCATTTAAAAAGTTCATAGCCGTATAGATATTGCAATAATCCCCCCTGCTGTTTAAGACAGAGAGGATTGTAGCATAGCTTACTAGACAAAGTTTGGTCAGGAGTATCAAGATAAACTAGAGACCAGAAGTTTGAGAGCGAGACCAGTCCAGCCAGACATTTTGAAGCAACTTGAGAATTCTATTGGATCGTTTTCTTTAAAACAATCAAGTTCTTTAAGGTTTAAGAGATAGGTACTGCATAATCAGACCTTCCTTTTTGTTGATGTGCAACATTTTCTTCAATTACTAGACCATTGACTCATATGTTAATAAACAGAAACAAGGTTCTAGTTTTAGAGTTGAGAAGATTTGTAAGGGAACTTCAGCGCTAACGTTGAAAACAAATCACAGTTTGCTTATTGTGTGTGTGCAAATATGCACATGCACATGTAAAAAAACCCACAAAATTGTAAAACAAAATTGTTTGTTTTACAATGTTATAATGCAATAATAATCTCTTGCTGTCCTCTGCTAACAGATTGGCTTTACAACAAATAGTATATTTCTGCAGGGAGCATGTTTGGACATGTGTCTCTTTACCAAAACCTGAGACAGTGGGCCAACAGAAATGCCTCAAATGAACTACAAGTCACAGTGCTTGAAATCAAAGTATCATGGCTTCTGTTGTTGCTACAAGCCCAGGAACAGTCACTGAGCAAAAGTATTTTTTTGTCTGATTAAATTTTAATCAAAAAATCATCATTCAATCATCATTTGAGTAAACAAATGACGGTTTAATTTAGGAGAAAATAGTGATATTTGAAAAAGGTTGCATATCTAAAACCTAATAACGTGTGATGCTACCCCTGGCAGCAGCAAATGCATCCAGCATTTCTGATAACAGGCCGGGGCGTCTTTTACGTCTTGCTGAAAGAACTTTGTTCTAAAATTCTTTACAAAATTGCTTTAATTAGGCCACATAATTAGGCAGCAGAATAAGCTGCCTGGTTTTAGGTGAAGTCACACTATTTGAATCTAATTTAAGCTCAGTCTTTGATTAGGTTTAAGCCTGACAAATAAAAAAAAGAAAAGTAGTTGAAATCGGTGGGCATTAAATACTTTTCCATGAAATTTGAAGTAGAAAAAAAGAAATGTTGCCACTGCTTTCAGACGTACACTAACGGGGAACCGGAGGAACACAATTACGTATTCCACAGAAACGAATGCCCTTCACTCTGTTCTTTATTTGGACCGTTTTGAATTGTGAAACTTTCCTCAGCTCTGAAGGTCTTTATGCTTATATGGCGTTAACTATTTCTCCCACGTGCTGCACTGTTGGTTCTAATCCACTGATTCTGCTTCCTCCTCAGGAGCACACAATCGACCAGCCCTGAACACCTAACCGGCTCAGAGCGTCCCACTGGTGCTAACGGCATACAGAAAGGTATGCACAGACTTTCGGCTACATCCCCTTTATCTCGGCTATGAATATTTCATACGGCAGCGAAGTCAGCGGTGCTGTTGTTTGCCCGAATGAAAGCGGGGGAGAAGAGCCAAGGGTAGAGCGTGGGTGCGGTGGGGGTGTTCCAAGGCTGTGTCGCAGGAGAAGCCAAAACCCTGGTTTCAAGCGCTCATCTCGCCGGGCATATGCTCTCTCATATCTCCTTCCTCAGGGAGACCTTGGTATATATTCCTGTCGCACGGCTCCCCAAAGTTTTTCAGAAGTTGTTTAACTTTGGTAGCAACACACAGGCTTGTAGCGCCACCAGTGCACATATGCTTTTGAGTCTCTTCCATGCTGACTTTATCCGGCTTGCTCAGCAATCCCCCAGCCGGGGAAACACTGGACTCATACGAGCGGATAATGCTTTTTCTTATCGCAAAACAGCTTTAAACATGTAAGCCTTCATAGGGTGTTATTTAGCAATATTTGTCACTCTCCTGATCACTTTCCCCCACCTAATCTGGCCTCTGACACAGATTTGATCTGTTCTAGCTATTTTCTTGTTATTGGTAACTTTTACTTTAACTCTGTAGTCCCTGGGCAGGCAATGTTTTGCCAACTTTTGTCTATGTGGAACAAAATAGGCAGTGAGAATAGACAGGAAGGCGAGACAGTGGAGAGGGTTGGGAGAAACAAGGACGAGATGGAAGCAAAGCAGGGTGAGAGAGACTGAGAAGCCAAACATGTCCCAGAGCAGGGACATGGGGAGCTCGAGTCTCAACCAGCAAGTAAAAATTCCCCTAACTTAGAGGCAAGCAAAGAAGACGTTGTTTGACATATGATTCTCGTGGAGCACATTTGAAGTGTTTATTCCATGATGAGATTTGGGATAAAAAAAAAAGGTGCAGTGTTGTTTCAAGGAAGGAAGTTACTGGAGGCATGTGGGTATTTAATTTTTGCGCCTTGTCCTTCGACACTCTCCAAAACAGCATATGTGTTTGGTTTAGTGTTTTTCTCCCTGTCAGCCCAACATAAGTCCTTGGCTATAAAGTGGCACACATACAAAATCGCAAGTGTCTGACACTACATTTATATATACAGCTGAAAATACTATAAATCTGAAGTACATTTATGGTGCAAATATATCATAGCAAGGGAGGAAGTCATAACAGAGGAAATCATAAGAAAGTCGTGTTTTCCAGGATTTTGAAATAAAAATTAACTGCTTTTAAAGCTGGCAGCACATAGCGGTATCAGTGTTTTGTTCAAAGAGTACATTGTGTAGCGTTTCCACTTTCAGTCAATCATAGCATGTAAGTACAAGAGAAAATGAGAAAATATCAGGAGTCACACTGTCAATATAATTTCATTCCATCTATTCTGATCCCCACCAGTACCACCGAAGGACTATTAAAAACAAGGTTGCAAATCCAGATAGAAATTCTCATTAATTTCAGGAGTATCTGAAGCTTGTGTCTTGGAATTTCTGTGCTGAGAATTTCTAAGAGATTACGAGTGAATGGAGATGAAAGGAGATCTGTCTTCAGTGCAAATGGACGACGTTGTGAATTAAATTCCAATTACTTTATGTCAGATCGTTGCCAGACAGATTCGATGATACTCCTTTTTTTTTTTCTTTTGGGGAAGCTGGGTATGGCATGCCAAAAGGAAGAACAAAATTTAATCACTGGCAAGCTTATTAAAACAAATAGAACAGAACAAAAGCATAATGGATCACTGGAATAAAAGGTACATTTTTTAACTATGATGGATAAACACAAATGAATACAATTTGAAAACTACAGATTTACAAGAGTGTCTTTATTTGTACATATTTTTTTTCCAGTCTTATTAAAAAACATTAAAAAATTAAAAACCTAAGTTGAAAATAGAAGACTAAGAATTTGAGGTTAAGTTGATAGTGAACAACTTAGGAGGAATTTACATTGGTTTTCTTTCTTAGATAATCCAAGATCAAACAAAAAGAAAAAAACCCACAAAACTTTTTCCCTTTTTTAATCCAAGAAAATACATTTTCAGATCTATTATAAACTCTGACAGACGGTGCCAGAAAACATTGCAACTAACTTTTTTTCAATGCAGGATAGCTGCAGTCAGCTCCAGAGTTGGAAAAGACAGAAAATTCTCTGCCATGTAAAAAACAACAAACAAAAGAAAGAATTAATTTGGAAACAGAACTAAAATGAGACTGCCTTTGCAGCTAAACTAATTTACTAATCTACCTAGCTCCAATGCAGGAGAACGCTGAATTCCTCACCCTTGATCCCAATAAACCTGTTCACCTATTAAGAACTGAACAAGGACACTGTGGGCTACAAAATTCCCTTAATTTTGATCCAATTTAGACTCATGTAATAGTTTTTCAGTGTGTCAGGATGGCTAATATCAAGCAGTGTGACAGCAGCTACAGCTGTGGTGCAGTTAACATATTTCAGCAAACAATTAAACAATACAAATATAAATATGCACTTTGTTTAAATCGCTAACCTTCTCTCTCAGTATAGGGGGCGTCAAAAAAAAAGTGTTAATTACAACATGACCTACGTGTCCCTGACTTGACTCGTCTCTTCACTAACTCCGATTCTGATTGCGGCGTCGAGGTTGCCCAGACTGCTGGTGAACAAAGTCTGGTCGAAAGCAGATAAAGAAGCCTCTGAGAGAAACAAAGGCACATAGCAGACACAAAGCCTCTGAGAAAACAGTAGAGGGGAACAGACAGCAATAGAGTGCAGCGGCGTCTGCGAGGCCCCTCAGAGAGACCCATGAGTGGCCTGAAGGTCGGCTGATAGAAGGTGATTGATGGTCGCTATCTGCCCACCAAGCTTATCCGTGGAGAGGGTTGCAGCATCAGAGTGCAGTCCATCATCCAGCATTCTGACCTCTTCATGCAGCTTACAAAACCGACTACTTGCCCCATGTACTCTTCTATAATAGCGAGGATAATTGTAGAAAGAAACTTTCTGCTTCGTAGATGTTTAAAAACGTCAACATTTATGTGGCAGTCTCTTCATTTTGCCCTCTACCCTTTTATATCTTTGTTTTGTCTCAAGGCGTCTTTAAGTGTCTGAGGGTGATTCAATCTTTTTAAAGTCTCAAAGCGTATCTGTCCATCCGCCGATGTCTCTCTGTGTGTGTATGTCTGGCCCTGTGGCGACAACTTCTGGCCTTCGCAATCCTCAGGAGGGAGTAGTGTCATTTTTCACGGTGACAGGAAGCGGCCTACGCGCTGTAGCTCCAGGTCTCCAGACTAATAGTGTCTGGTTTGAGTCTCTCTCTCTTCTTCTTCTTCATCCTCGCTTTCTGCCGGCCACAGTTCCTGCTGGAACAAAAGACGGGGAAGACAGTCTTGGCAGCGATGCTGTTCGTTTGAGACAGTCCGATGAGGATCAGACTCCCATTAGCGCAAAGAAGAGGGCCGAGGCGGAGAGATAGGCACGCTGAGGCGTAAGGGGGGAAAAAAAAAATTAATTGGTTTGTGCCTGGATGGATCAAGGGCTAAGACATTTACTCAGATCAATGAGTTGGTTAAATGAAAGAGCCCTATAACATCTAAGTGATTTGAAATTCAACCGGAACAATCCGGTTAAGCTGTTCACTTTCAAGGCCCACATTTTAGGCCTTCGCACCATGGTTTTTTTTTTTTTTTTTCTTTTTTAAAGTTCCAACTCTTTGACAAAGCCACCTTTGTGTTGTTTTTGTCTTCTTTTTAGCTCCACTTCAAAGAACCTTGACGCCCATCGCTCCCTACGGAGAAATATTCCTGTACAACAAGCCCGGCTCGGCTCCGGTAAGACGACGCACACTCCCACTCGTGGACGAGTGACGAGAAGCTCAGCAAAGAGGAACCAGCGTTTCTCAGATCTCCAGCAGCATCTCTGCTGTTTCAGCCGCACTCACACCCAACTTCCCTTCGCTGCGTTAATGATGTCACCTGTGAACTCATAGCAGAATGGAAAATGTGCTTGTTTCAGTGTGCCCCCTGAGGTTAATTGAAATGTCACCCCGCTACTAAAGTTAACATAGTTTAGGGCACTGACTTGATAAGGGTGTCCTGCTGAAAGATGGACGCATTCTTTTTGTCCGATGCTAATCTCTGCTGCTCTCTGCAGGAAAAGGGGGCAAAAGACGGGCTGCAGAAGGGCTTTAAGGCCAGGATGAAGAAAAAGAGGTGTGTGTGCAGATGTGACGCTGCTTTCACATGCTGCGTGAACAGGAAAAGCTGCTTTCCCTGCATCTAGCACGAGAATGTTGTTAAAATGCCTTAAATTCACACCGCAGGAGATTTTCACATTGTTCTGCATTTCACAGCCACAAAGTTCGGCATGTTTCATTTAGGTCTTATGTATTAGCTTATATATTTAATCAATATATAATAGGAAAGTAAAAAAAAATAATCTATGAAATCTGCATCTGAAAAGTGTAGCATGCATCAAAATCCAGCGCAAAAATTGTCCGTCACCTATTAAGCAAACGGAGATTGTCAGTATAAAAACCTACCAAAACATGGTAGTTCTCCAGCGGTACACATGAGCGGGCAGTGAATACAAATGCATGCCAGGCATTTAAGGTTTTTAGTTGTAAAATATAAAATTTTCCTTCCTCTTTACAATTGTTTGCTAGTTTCCTAATAAAATACATTTATTTGTTTGTCATTTTAATGTGAAAAAGTTCTAGCTGTTTAAGAGCATCTGTGAGGAACTGTGTGTGAGAGCAGTTAAAACATTAATTTCACCATGTTTTTTAATATGAATAAGAACAATAATCAGGGGTATGCATTGTTTCCTGGCTCTCATTAATGCTTAGCAACTGATTATTTCAACATTTTATAAAATGTAATGATTAAATCTGCAGAAATTTAGATGAATCTTCAGGTAAGAAAATAATTTTATGAAAAGCAGCCAGTCACTAAATGTTCACACTTGTTTTTGTCCATGGGACCAGCATAAACCAAGATCACCCATGGTTAAAATGTATTTCAGGTCTCGTGATTAGATCATTTCCTAAGCTTTGAGAGATTACATCAAGTGCTATAAAGACAGGTTACATCAGTTTTTGACTTCACCATGTCATATGTGCTCGTGCAGAAAAAAATCCAAAGAAAGAGAGAGTCCTCCAGCTCCAGCTGTCCCGGACGCAGACGGATACTCGACCGTGAAAATGTGTGCTGGCATGCTACCTCGGGCCAGTCTGGACACAGCTTTTACCACGGCCCCTGACACTGCCCCGGTCGGTTCGGTGACCCCTGGCCCCGAAGACGAGTCCATGATCATGGTGGATTGCGACCTCTACACGGAGTCTGCAAACTCCCGAGGGATTGTCACAGAAAGCACAGAGCCCGATATCTCGCCATACGCTTGCTTCTACGGAGCTCCAAAACAAGCGATCAAAGTGGGCTGGCTGGACAAGTTGTCACCTCAGGGGTAAGTTAGCCTGCTAGCTTCTGCCCATTGCCCTGCAGCCTCACTCCCTCCCTCTTGTTCAAAGTGAAACAGGGAAGAATTTGTCCATTTACAACATGCTTTTAAATAAGGATAAACCAACTGACAAATTTGTCAATTTGTTAAAATTGACTAATTTGATCTTTACTTGAATGTTTGTTTTTTTTACTTCTAGCCACAACAGATGTTTAGATTGCAGGCTTTTATCACTCAGAAAAGACATGCGAGGCCTTTAAAAATACATTATGTTGACACGCGTGGGTGTAGGAAGTTACTGAAAGGCAACACTTTTTCTTCTTTTTTTTTTTTTGCTGCCCTGTAAACCCTTCACAGCTCATTTTATAAGTTCCCCTTTATATACAGTACTAAGTACCATTGGAACATATGATGCATTTTAATCTGTGAGACATATGTGCAAAGATAAAAGTCAATATTATCAAAGTTTACAGATGCAATAAACCTACACAAAAGTGTTTTGTACTTTTTAAATACTATAAATTTTAAATTGGAATTGGCCAAAAAGTCCCAGCTGGTGCATTTTTAGATTTAATGGAGGACGTTTGTTCATGTTTCTATGTAACCAACCATCTCTTAACTTATCTGAGCAACTCTTTCTAACATCACGCTCAAAAGACACAACAGCAGTGAATGATGTGAAGCAGGAACTCACTAGAACCTACTCCAGATTCAATTTGTATTTACGAATGATGTTTTGTCCTGACTTTTAAAGCATTTCTTATCCATTTTGAATGTATTGCCTCCGTCCATTTTTCATGTGTTTGACGCCGTCTCTGTGACAAATTACAGCCTTTAATCATGAGAAGCTCTGAGCTCCTGCTCTTTATTTATGCCTGTTTATTTGTTGCACACTAACGGGGCAGAATGCAAAAATGTTTTAGTTTTTTTTGTATGCATTCTCAAATGCCTTTACTCTTTGCAAATATTAATGTGGTAAATAGGGTCTCCGTACCCCTGCATCGGTGGTGGCTCCCTAATAACAAAACAAATTTAAAATATTTTTTTTTTCTATGTGACTGAATAGTTCAACAAATCTGTTTGTGATTAATTCTGACCTAAATGAAAACTAATCCTTAATAAACAGTCGATCATGAAAACAGCTGTGACGGTGATAAGCCTTTGACCTCAACTCACATAATGTAAACAAGGTAGAACTGGACTCCTTAGTGACTACTTAGACATTAAGAATAATGCTGCAGAAATATCCATCATGTCTGTCTGAGGCTCAACGGAGACATTTCATAAAAAGAAGAACTAGTATGTAGAGCCTCACCAGGTTGGCAACCAGCTGCAAAACAATTAGAGGCAGAGCTGTACCGTTTAGAGCCCGCTGAACTTTGTAGATATTGGGCATCATTACAGTCATATTTTTTAGACATTTCCAGTTCATCAAAAGCTTTGAATACAGTTTCTCTTGTGTGTCTTGTTTTCAAATACGACCAGCAGTATAGCAACAGTGACAGTTAAACCACTGACATGACCCAAAATCACCAGGACTGTAGATCAAGACACATTTTTTTTCTTTTAATGCCTTCCCCCTCAACCAAATCAACAACCACATTGTTCTGTTGTGAAGACATCTGACACTGAGTGGAAAAAAAATCCCCCTGTTTCTTTCCTGTAGGGTTTTTTTATGTTCAAGACCAAGTTTGTTTCTAAATAAATGGCTTACAATGATCTTGTTGTCATATAGTGTAATTGAAAAACCAGAGAATGTGGAAATATTGCATTTATTAGGCACACTGTTGGTGACTGAGCTACCAACGATTTTTGCATTGGGAGCTCAAGCATAGCAGCTTGACACTTTATTTCTCCTGATGCCTCTGTAAGTCTCAGATGAAAGATTGAGTGTTCATCCTCCTCTGGGTCTCTAATGCTCCATGTGTCTTGATCCTTTAAATATGCTGAACTGACAAATGGCTCCACGGACAGACATGTGAAGCTGCTCTATCAAATTTGCATGAGTCTAATATTAGACAAAGGAAGGAAGGTGGGAGTAAACCTTGTGGTTTTGAGATGCAGACTTTCTTTTGCTTTTATTCAGTTTGGTTTTCTTGGTAAAACTAGATTTCCTTTTCAGTCTTCTGGCACTGCATTCATCAGTGTTACTGTGAAGCCAAGCTATCAATCATTTATTTGCCTCTTATAGTCCCCTTCAGCACCTGATTTGCATGGCTTTGGCAAACTGTCCTTGGGCTGCTGAATATTCAGACTCAATGCAGCCATTTATTTTGATTAAGATAATTGACAGCTGTTGATACGACTTTTGACACTAATGGATCAGTAGCACTCATGATAAAATATGAGTACCTGTGCAGAGTAGATTAGTAGCTTACTGTCTTCACACCAATAGGGTTTGCTTTCACTTTTCATGATTCTCTGAAATTGGGTTTAGATTTTTTTTTCTTCCCACCTAACCTTTGTATCTCTCTTTGCAGAAATTGTGTTTTCCAAAGGAGATGGGTGAGATTTGATGGCGAGAGTCTGGGCTACTACAACAATGACAAGGTAGGGAGGAGTGGGACGTAGGCTGCTCAACATGCCAAAATGTCGTCTCTCAAACTTTTCTGCAGCTATTTGAACTGTAGGTCATTTGGTGAAAGCCTGTTTCCTTTCTCGCCTAACTCTGTACCAAGTTCTTAAGTGCTCCCCTTATTGTCATCATCATTAGCTTGGCAGAGTGAGAAAAGGGGCAAGGACGGAGTAAGATGCGTGACGGACCAACACTCTGTGCCTGCCCAACCGTACTGCAGAGTACACTGGTGTTGGCACCTGATCAGCTCCAGGAGAGTGAAAGAATGACAGAACGAGAGGCTCTCATCTCTTATTGCCTTCATCAGCATTTTCCCCCTGGCTGTACCTCTCCTTCAGCCTCTTTGTGACAGTAGAGCTTGAAGTTTGGCTCATGTCGAGTGGAAGGTAGATGAGTCAGAATGGCGTGAGAAGAGAGGAAGCTGTAGGGGTTGCAGACAAAAGTATAGTATGGACAGAATTTAAATTTAGATTTAAATATAAAACGGAAGGTGTTGTAGTTACATGCTTGAAATGTATCAGAAAAGTAATGAAAGGCTCTTTTTAATAATATGTACAGTTCCTTGCAAAAGCACAGTCACATGTGCTTGAACTTTTTCGCATGTCATCATTTTGCAACCACAAACTTCTAAGTATTTCTGGCTCTTCATAGTGAATGTATGAGCAAATTGGCAGAGCAACCAAGGAAGAAAAAAGATAGAAACCACACATTTCTGAGAAAATGGTGACGATATGCTTTTGTTTTGGTTTCTACCAATGAGTAGAAGTAAACACATGGCTCATCAACCTCTCCGACAGATCACTCAAAGGCATTAGAAAAAAACGATACTTTATGTTAACAACATTCACCCTACAGATGTCAGTGGTAAGAAAACAATGCAGAGCTACTTGCATGATTGGAGGAATTCTTGCATGTCTGCAGGATTTTTTTAAGCTTCTCTGAGTGAGATGCAGATCGTTTATTGTTTTTATAACACTATTGCAATACATAGCATACCACCAGCAAAAAGATCTAGGCCTGCTTGGCCTGAGGAGGCACTGAGAGCTTATTTAAGCTCAAGGTGATGAGCAGTGGTGGACTCTGCACTGACTAATGCTTCTAGTAAATATGGCACCTAAAATAATATAACTATTTATCCTGGCCCTGCATTGGGCTGAAAAAAACATTGTCTAAAATGTTACATTTATTGCTGCACTTATTTGAGCTTTTGTTCACAGATGCTGTCCATCTCTTCTCAATGATATTGAGGTTTATTTTTTCGGACAATGCCAGCCTGACATCCTATTGTTTCCAGTTCAATGCCACATATTTCTAAGGGGAAGGAGAAGAAAAAGGAATCTGGTGACATAATTTCTCCAGCAACACAAACCGCCAATTTGTGTTGGCGGTTTGGACTTTTTCAGAGTTTCTAGATCTGGAAAGTGGGTTGGAGGCGTCAAAAGTTACTTCTAAGTATTAAGTTTGCTGCATACAAATGATGGCCACATTCTCAAATATTTGGTTGTAAAAACTGTTGGAAGCCATGAATCATTGTCTTTCCCTTTCTCAGTTATACACCAATTTTTATTGACGTTTTGCATAAAACCTCAAAACACTTTGAGGTTTATAGTTGTAATGTAAAAAAACTAAAAGATGTTACCATTTTTATAGTGTCCTTTCAAAAACTAAATCTTTTGAGTTTCTGAGTAGCTGTCGGGTCTCTCAGAATACACTTTACATCTTCATCATTTCCAGTAATGACCATTTGTTCTTGCTGGAAAACACATCAAACCCTTTTGTTTGCCTGTGTGGTTGGATGTGAGTGGGTGTGGAGTTGTCAACTCATACCCCTTTCTCCTAGGGCCAGCTTGTTTTCACTACAGCAGCATTGCACAACATCACAATCAATGATGTGGGACCTGTCTAATGCCTGCTCGTTAATCACCTACTAATTATAGCTCTCTCGCTGCCTCTGTCCTCCTGCCTTTCCCTTGTTTTCTCTTTCCATTACATTTGTTGCTTTATTTATCAGGACATGCTTGGTCGACAGTGGGGCGGCAATGGCGGAGGAGGCCAACGAGTTAGCACTTTGACTCTGTCGGCATAGTTGCTGCAGTGTTAAGAGAGATGAAAGTCTCTCTTTATGTGGTTGCATGTAAGGGAGAACAGGGTTTGTTGTTCAGACTTAAAAAAAAAAGACTTCTAAAGATCTCCACTGTGCTTCTGACCTCTGAGACAGTGAAAAACCTCATCATGTTTTGGGTGAACAGAAAGGTTGAGTACAATCTCTCTATTATCCTTGATTTGTGTGGCTAGCTGGAGCTCTGCACCACCTGCCTCCACTTTCAACCACCTCCAGCAGTTTGAGTGTGGTGGTAGGAAAACGATTGCAGGAAAATCTCCCAGAACTGCTTTGCAGTGTGTCAGAAACAGAGAAATTGGAATTTGTTGTTCATTCCCCCACAGTGCCAGCTATAGAAATTGCTAGTCTGCTCATGGTCTCATATTGATGTCTTGTTGACTCTGGGCTACAGAACACAGAATTAAGCCATTTATTGATATATTACAAAAAAACAAGAGAGCACTCCCTGAGTGGAAATAAGCCATGTTTCTCCTTGTCCTTTACCCGATACTTTGTTAGCGACTTTAAGACTGATCTTTGTGGCTATTCAGCCTCGACAAATCTCTTATTTCTCAAAACTGGCACCTAGGATTACAGATTGCCATTTAATTGAACAAATCTGAACCTTTCCAAATGTAAAGACAATGTTGCTAGCACAACATAAATGTTTTCTGCCAAAAGCCCACCAATTTCCATGTCTTTAAAAGGAGCAGATTAGTTTTTCCAGTTTGTAGCTAGAACTGTACGCTTGAGCATACATGGAAAGAACAAGTGGACTTAGATAGTAAACATGATTGCATTAATTGTGCAACAATAAAAAACAAACAGTACAGCCTGATTTACATTACACAGATCCAGTTTGCAGTGTTAGAGCTTTAGGGAGAGAATCATAGCATGATAGGAGGGATATTGGGTGTTTGAGATTGGATTGTAGAAATTTGTTCATGTTCCAACAAAAAACATGAGGAATACATGTACTTTAATTAACTCATGCTTTTTGCAAATCCCCCAATTTTGGGGGTTCAATATTTGACCACTTACTGAAATGCATTTCCATTTTGTAACACTTTAAATGTGCTTTTTGTTTTTGTTAGCAGTACTTATTTTAGATGCTGCATGCACAGAACATCTAGACCATTTTTGTTGCAGCCCTTCAGCTAGGAACTTGATAAGGCCTTTAAAAAACCTGAACATATTACTTCCCTGTTCACGCCCTTACTTTGGCTGAGCCCTTATGCCTTATTTCTGCATTTTCGTCTCTATACAGCAGTAAATATAAGTAACCACTTTGATCATGGTTTGTCTGTCTCTTTAATCTTCTTTAAAGTTTTAATTGGCTATACTGAAGTAAAATATTAGAACAGCTACTTTGCCTTGAAGATTGGGTTGTAAAATAGAAAAAAAAACTTTTAGCATAAATGATCTCACAAGTCAATTCTAATAATGTAACCCATTAAATGTTGTAGATATTTAACTGTTAGTTTCTGTCAGGTTTTGTGGGATATGTACAAGTGAAGTAATTTGGTACAATTAGTGGAAAATGTGTCAAAGTGTTTTAGGCCATTCTAAATGTGCAATCTCAGAGAACATGATCTTTTTATTACCAAGAATCGATCAGAGGTAACTTGAACAAAAAAGCCCCGCTGGCTCATGTTAGCATAATCAACAGATTGGTTGTTCTACTGTCCATAACAACAACAACAAAAATCTGTTCTCTGATTATTTTTGGTCTTTTTTTTCTTTCTCCAACTTACAACACCCAAAAAGCTCTTCTGTAGTTGAAAATCCACCGGGATCTGTCAACCCCAGACAAAACTAATCATACTTAATCGCAGTCCCAGCTTGAAGGTCTCTGTCCGTTGTGATGTCATCATAGGGATAGCAGTGGTGGCGTGGGAGAGTAGTGAGATCTTCGGTCTCACTTCTCCCTCTCTGCAGCATTGCCTCCAATCCGTCTCATCAATCACGCCTTACGCTCGATTTCGTCAACTCAGGGATTGGCTTTGGGCTTGTGATGTAGTCTTCGGGGTCCTGGTTTACTGTCATGTGTACGCCGGGGTGCATGGGTGTGTGTGTGTGAGGAGGGAAAGCTGGGCTTTGGGGCTGTGGAATAAGAAAGTGAAATGGAGATGGGGATAGAGATAAGGGTGGCCAGAAGGCCAAAGGGGAGATGAGGTTTTAGGATCAGGGATCAGGCTCTTAGTGTCAGTCTGTCTGGCTGTGCGCCTGGGCTGAATAGTTTCTTACAAAGCTAAGAAAGCTTATGTGCTTACAGTACCTCTAGTATCTCGCCTGGATCTGTCCTTTGGCTTTCTGTAGCACTGTCATCTTAATCAAAACTTTTTTCTTTTTTTAACAAAAGAAGATGCTTATGTTCAAAAAAGAAGAAAATGCTTCAAATAAAACTACTTGGCAATATGTGGAAGACATTAAACCATAAATATTCACTATTTATGACATTTTTTTTGTTGAATGTAAAAAAAACTTTTTGTGACTTGGGTTGTTTGTCAATGGAATCATATTATTTCCATAAATCAAATCCATAAAGGATGTTTTTGATACCGTGTCTACATTGAGAAAAGCTGTAATCATTCTTAAATGAAGAGACACAGACCCATTCCAATTCTTCACAAGAACACCCACATTAAACTGAAGTGATATTACCTCTGCTTTAGTCTTAAATAATTGAAAACTGGTCTAAAGTATTAAAGCGGAGCAATGTAGGTAGAAAATGTTGAATATCGGATTAGCCAGCCAAGCCTGTGATAGGCCAGCTACTTTCATACCAGATGTACAAATCAAGGGGCTCAACTTGTTTTTATTGGAGCACAACTTAATCTACTCAAAGCAAAGACTAACCAGCCACTATGTAGTAGGTACACTATGTTTTTTTGGCTTTCAGTCTGTACGATGGTTGTGCATGAAGATCTTTGAAAATCAGCAGTTTCTCCTCAGACAAGACTACGTGGTGCAAACAGAAAAGCCATGTTCAAAGTCGCTTCAGTCTCTTTTCTTTCCTATTCCGACACTGTTTGAAATTCAGACGGTCGTCTTAATGCACTACTGTGATTCCGTACTCACCATGTAGCATTGCCATCTTAAATTCAATACGAACTTTAGAAAGAATTGTAGCAAAAAAAGGGATTTGGAGAGGTAACCTTAAAACTGAATTTCTTAGTTTAGTGATAGACCAGATCATGAAAGAGGTCACAGTTTGAGCTGACAGATTGTCCATCTCTGAAGGGTTTCCACCCCCCACATCCTAACCGTCGTTATTACTGGTCAGCTCCAGATTTTAGTTATGTGATCCACAAAATAACTGTTTTGATTCATTCTCACTTCTCTCGCTGGTTTTGTTTCATCTCAGCAGGAGCTCTCTGTGAACGTCTCCTCTGAGCTCCACATGTCAGACAAAGTTAGTGGATAGATGATGCCTCTGGAGAATATAGAGCCAAGGATTTATTTCTCACTGCAATACGTGGAAAATGACAGCAGCAATAAAGTAAAAATATGGATATTGATGGACAAGAGCATAATCCTGGTGGAATGAAAGCAAATAAAAATTCCTTGCCAGAATTGGAGAAGATATTTTTTATTTTTTATTAAGTTATCTCTTTTCCAAATAGCAAGACATAGAAATTATATTCCCGCCAATACACTTGAGTTTGGATGTCAGATTATGGTATGTGAACCTTGCAAACTAAACAATAAAAGTATATCCAAGTCTTGAATTTAAGATTTAAAGACACGATCCAGTATTTGTTTGTATCTCTAACAAATGTACACTGAAACTAAAAGCCCTGCTGGGCAATGAATTATGGATTTCTACTGAAGGATTACACAGAAACAGTTAAGAAAAGCAAATTCTGGTTTTCAGTTTTAAGGTTCATGACATCACGAGAGGACAATAATCTAGCTGATCAGTCTGTAAACATAATGTCAGATGAGTTTGTTTTGATTTTAAAGCTCAGCAGTTGCAAGGGGTTCAGACTTAGATGTTAGAGGCAGAGTTTTACTCAAATGACCCCCAAGCAGTGAAACAAAGCATGATAATGACGGTCATTATCTTCAGGTCATTAACTGCTGTGAATCTGTTCATATTTCTCAACTTTTACGGTTGGTTTGCGTGTATACTCACCACTCATGAAATGAGAAAATGCTACATTGTGCTTTTTATCACCATGAGTAGTTGTAGGAACTGTCAGTGTAAGCAGGCTCGATTCGTAGCCTACCTGAGCCTCTTCTCTCTGGTGTTGGCTGGGAGAGCAGTGATGGTTTATGCTCTTTGTTAGTCTGTGTGGCTGGTGATCATTTTTGAATGCAACATACACATTTGTATGCAGTGATGCAGTGATCTCCTGCATAGTGGCACAACGAAAACCATTCACGCCCTGTTGCTTTTTTTTTTTTTTTTACATTTTCACACTACAGACTTATTCTAACATATAATTTATCCTGGCCTGATAAACTTAGATGTTTTTTTGGTTTAAAAAAAATGGTGGAGTACAGCAGCACCTGTTCTTCTTCTGGATGGCTCTCTTATCTCCAGATAATTGGGATCACACAGCTTTTCCAGAGGGCTGGTGTTGTTAGCTTTCTCCAGACTTAACTTTCCACGGGAGTTCATTTGGACTTTGCTGTTTGGTTTCTGGCGTGTTAGGTCAACATATAGAAGCATGTTCCACTCCAAACTATGTCCACTTCATAAGTTTATGTATTATCATTATTATTATTATTTTTTTTTTACTTTGACATGTAATGTTTTGTGACGAAACTAAACTGAAGAGGTTTGAATACTTTCTGGTTGCATTGTGCAGAGCAAACGTTTTCTTGCAATGCAAGTAAGCACATTTTAAATAACTTGATTAAGACATGCAAATAAAGGAAATGTACAAAAGAAGTTTGTTCACCTACTGAATGTAAAGTCATTCAAAGAATAGAAAAGTGGAAACCTATTTTTGGGAAAGTATATTTTTATCTTGAAGTAATGCTGTAACAAATTAGGAAAACGAGTATAAAAACCTTTAACTTCTGTAATTTTTTTTCTGTTTTTATCCAAGTCTTATCTTTGACATCTAGTATACTTTAAAACAATACTTTCCAATTGCTTCCATGCAACATGGAACTTGTTGTTTTGTCACAGCATAAAAATACCCAAATTCCTGACCCAAAAATGCACCTATGGGCGCATTTCCCAAAAGAGAAACACAAAGTTGGAGGAAAAATAACAATCATGTAGATTCTAGAATAATCTAGAATATTGAGAATCTGTCTGGATTTAAGAATCTGGTGTGATTTCTAATGACTGTCTAAGATCTTATAGAAACCCTGTGAAATCAATACAAGGTCGCAGCTGAAAACAGAGCACAAAAACCTCAAGCCTAAATGTTTAAAATTTCGCTAAATGGTTGTTGATGTAGTGTAAGAGTCATTTTCTCTCCTAAAAAAATAAAAAATAAAAAAATTGCAATTTTCTGCTCCAACCAGCTGGTGTCCTCGTACCTCCACTGCAAACCTGGCTCTTTGGAGCTTCATCTTGGCAGAGGCATCCTCCAACCATTTTTTTTCTCCATTGTTTTTATTTATTTTTTTTGCCTTCCTCCCTGTTTTCTCCTCATGGTGCCCCTATTATTGTAGGCTTTAGCTCCATTGCTTTGCTTTAATTGTTTCCTGAAGTTTACTAGTTTGCTTTTGAAGAGACACGGTTACCCTTGCAGCAGAGGCACTTTTATTCATTTAAAAAAAAAAAAACTGACACAACCCTGTGATGGGACACATTTAGACACATGTTGTGAGTGTAAAACACAATTTGCTGTTTTGAATTGGAATGCAGACGCAGTAAGGAGGGAGAAAGTTGGAATGAGGTGAATCGCGTGTGGGGAGACAGGAAGGCTTCTTTGCGTTTCCCCCTCTTGAGATCAGATTGTAAGCAGAATTTACGAGTATGTAGCTGCGATTTCCGATCGGAAATCTCCTCCTTTTCTTCCTTCTCTTCTGCTGCCGCAGTGTTTACAGGTCTCACAATAACCAATTAAGCAAAATCTCTCCATTGTGACCCCAAAACCAGAATTAAAACAATTAATTACTCTTAACCCATACTGGGTGTATACAGTAATTATCAGCATAACAACCGCAGAGATAATTCATGCACACACACATGCACACGCAAATATAGACACATACTCCATTTTCTCCTCTTCTTCACCTTTCTTTGACTTCTTTCTAAATTTAGACGGAAAAAGAGGCAGATACCACAGTGAAACTCCCAGGGAGAGAGACGCGCAAGGCTACGGGTCAGTAATTAGGTTGAGCCACTTCTTGCCTTTGTTAACATCCTGCTTTAATATGAGGAAGACCCCTACCTGACCCCCTTAGGCATCTTCATTTTTACATTATGTCTCTCTTCCCCACGAGTATAATTTTCCTCGTGCGCCACTTTTAGATCCCCCATTTCACTTTACATGGTTTCCTTTGGATCTGTCTCTGTGCTCTTTCCATTTCTTTTCTTTTACTTCTCTCCTTGGCCTTTTCACATGAACCTAATTTCTATATTTTTTTTCTATTTTGAGCTCTTTCCATCCATGTGTATTCCCGCTCTGCCCCCACTCTCTCCCTGAGTTACTGTGCTAGTTGGTATATTTTAGGCCGTACTGTTTTTTTCTTTCTTTGCAAACGTCAAGGTCACCAGCTTAATTAAGAATGGCAAGAGGGAGTCAAGAGTTCACCTCCGCTTTCTTCCCTCATTCATCCTTCCCATCACTTGCTTTTGCACTCTGCCTTTGCAGGACGTGACCCCGAGATAGGACAGTAGAGCAAACAAGCAGCATCATGCATGCCAATCAACACAAGCCTTTTTTTTTGTCGGCTGGGAATCAAAATTCAGGTCAATACTACTAAAGAGCAACAGAGGAAATGAATGAGTCATGTCTCTCTCTTTTTTTTTTTTTTACTTTGCAATATAATGACATTATCAACATAATAATCAATTCTGCCTTCCTTTTTAAGTGCGAACCAAGGGATTTTTACATCATTACAGAAGCGTAATGTACTGTTCCGGAGTTCACGCTGTCGCAAGAACATCACAATTTGAGATCTTTTTTAATTTTTCCACTTACTTTAAAGGAAATTCAGTCACAGAAGGTTTTGAATTCCGATTTTGACAGCGGTATCATTCTGTCTTTGCCTCTAGTAGCAGTCATAACATTAAGGTTTAATACTTTTCCTTTTCTCTTCCGTTTCACACACACATTGACCCAGAACTTTAATTGCCATTATCTTGGGAGATTGTAAAGAGGGTCAGAAAGCCCCTTGCGCAACATTCTTCCTTATTTTAATGCTACTTTGGGGAAAAACATTGAGGGTAATAAAACATTGCACACAATCAAACTCTTCTTTACCTGTACCCGTACTGCACGGTGGTCCAAATCCCAGAACAGTGTGCGTCCCCATTTTTATTATTTTTTCTTAAACGTCTGTGAAGTTTGTTTTTAGCCGCTATATTTGTTTTAACATGTCCCTTTGCCTCTAAAATAACATTATTTGTTTTATTTTTATTGTGGAAAAGCTTTCTTTGAGGTCTCGCATTTCACTAATTTTGAGTCGTTTCCTGCTGTTTTTCCTTTCCAAACTTTCACATTTCCAGTTCGGAATCTGAGGTGAAAAGATCATGCTGGTGCTGATTTGATTTTGCTCTTTCACTCTGCTTCTGCTTGTCCAAGGGCTTGGTGCCATTTATCAAAGTTGATGATTGAATAAAAAGAAAACCCAGCAGAAACCATTTGTGGGAATGAACTAGCCGCAACATTTGATGAGGTATTGATGAAAGCAATGTGCTAGTAGGGGGAGTACTTGTGGGTTTACAGATTCAGATAATGACAGCAGGATGAATTTTGGCTCTAA
Source organism: Phalloptychus januarius (assembly GCA_902982915.1). Lineage (NCBI taxonomy): Eukaryota > Metazoa > Chordata > Actinopteri > Cyprinodontiformes > Poeciliidae > Phalloptychus > Phalloptychus januarius. Next base: position 8,981,065 of record CADWAE010000462.1, read on the forward strand.
ATAAAGATACACTAATCACAATTTGCAAAAATCTCCATGTTTGTGAAAAACTGACCCGCTGATGCAGACATTTGCTCATTTCTCATCAAGGGGTTTTGTAGAATGTAAAAGAAATATATGTCAGACTGCCTGACATATGAGACCTCTCACACAGTCTCCTCTCCCGTGTGAGAGGAGACTTTATAAAACAGGGTTTCACTAATACTACGAAGACAAAACTTTCACAGATATGACGTCTATGTCTGCGTAGCATTTTGTGGCGTATTCTTTTTGTACTCTCCTCAAAATTCCCAGTTGCAAGAAACAAAACAAGAACGTTACCTGAAGTCAAGATCACAACGAGGACAGCGGCAGCTCACCAAACACCAAATGTGGCTTCACATATATAGAAAGTTGAAAAATTGCTGGTATGATCTACTAATATTTAATATTTTGCACCCCATTAAACCAGTGACACACACATGACTATAAATTGTGTTTCCCTTGATAAAATTGATAGAAATATACTCCCTTGTATTGCTAAGTAGACAGTGAACTATAGAATGGAGATTTTTACCTTTTAACTCTGACATTATCAAAAAAGCATGCAGACGTTAAGGTTTGAAATGATAAAAAAGACAACGTGGCTGTGATTTAAGCCTTCTTGTAATCTTTTTTTTAAGACTTGCTCTCTCTCCCCTTTTTTTGCAGTCTAGTTGAACCTCAGACATTCCTCAACATTTGGTTGAAATTAATCTTTATTAAATCTTTTTACAACACTCTGTCTTCTCTGACTTCATTTTAAACACCGTTCTGAATATTTGATGTATCTGGTGGACATGGGTAGTTGGGGACTACAGCTACCCACGACTTGTGACTAACCATTTTAGTAGTTTGAACAACAAATATATGTCAATATGCATTAATACTCAGTGCTAGGTGCTTCAGCACTACTGCAGAAGCTAATATCTATGGTCTTTCTTATCAGATTGGCGTTGAAGTCAATGAATGCCAAGGAAAATGAATGGTATCCCTGGATTGGCTGTGTGTCAAGTAGCATTTAGATGTTTCAGCTTTCCAAGCTGCTTTTTCTTCTGAAAATTTTAGATGTGCTCTATAAAAGGATCTGTGACCAGGCAGATTTTCTGTAGCGTTTTTTTTTTTTAGAAAAATCCATGAACAGTTGAATACGGGCAGAGGATCACTTTACTTCCCACAGTAACGACTTCTCTACTATAGAGTGGTGGTGTTTTGATGTTGTGCACAAATCAGAGAAAGATTAGGTTTTTGAGTTTCCGGCTGAGGTTGGTGCTGGTCAAACTGAAAATCAGCCACTTCCTGTTCAAAATACAGAGATCACACTAATGCTGATCAAACTTGTCTTTCTCACTCTGAATGTAAGGCAGATTATTATTTGTTTTTATCCCCGCAGCATCTTGATCCACTATGCTTGCCCGAGAGCTTAGTGCCGTTTATTGAAGTTGACGCTTGAAAAAAGAACAGAGGGAGCCATTTGTGCGAACAAATTTGACGCTGCATTTGATGGGATACGGTTCCACTTTGATGCGGATGTCCGTCAGTGCTGTTTCAAACCGAACTCAATCCCAGCTGACTGTAATACAAGTCCGATTTACACATCTATTGATATAAACAATGCGCTGGGGGGAAAAAGTCATTGTGTTTACAGATGCAGATAATAGGAGTAAACAGGAATTCAATAGCAATATTTGCATGAATGTAGCTCAGTTTGTGTGTGTGTTTGGAGCACTTATCTTGTTTTTCTCTGTTTAGGAGATGTACTCCAAAGGTCAGATCCTGGTCAGTGCCATCAGACAGGTGAAAGGATTGGGCGACAATAAGTTTGAGGTCATCACGGGCCTCCGGACTTTCACATTCCGAGCTGAGAAAGAAGGTACATCAAGTCCCAGTTTTTGTTTTTTTCTTTTCCTGCATTTTTCAGTCATCTTTCAGCTCCCCAATGTGTTCTTGCTGCTCGTCAGTCTGTCTCTGTCACTCTGACCGTCTGATTTGCTGTCTACCTTTGTTTTTTCTCCTTCTCTCACCCTCTCATTTTTACAGTCTCCTCACTCTGTCTCCCAGAGTCGTCTCTCTTTCTAAATGCCTCTGTGGTAATCTTCTCTTTCACCTATTTTTCCTGTCTTTCTATAAATGCATGTCTCTCTCTCCCTCGCTCTCGTCACCTTATTTTACTCCCACAGCTAATTTCACCAGAGATTTTCCATGACTCTGAATCTTTTCCGCACAGTATCACTTTCCGAAGAAAGATGTCGTTGTTTGGGCAAGATTTTCTGCCTTTCAAAGTCCATACAAAAGGATCAATAGCAATTTTTTTTTTTGTATGCGTTAAGCAAAGCTAAGGAGGCTGGTAAGATCAAGAGAAAGGGGTGACGATAACAAGCATGGCTATTGATTTAAAAAAACAAAACAACTTCAACCCAGAAATACATTTGTTGGAAGAAAATTCACTTTTCATGTTCAAATAACTCCGTACCCTCACCAGCAGTGAGTCAACTCTGCAGAGGTCTGGTAACAGGATTCAGGTCCATCCCTGGTCCGTACTGGACCAGGGATGCATCTAAAAGTTGCAGGGTGGTAGATCTCCAGGACTGGACTTGGGCACCTCTACTTTAATACAATAATTGTGTTTGCATCCCAGGCATCAGTGTAATTAGCTCAGAAAATATTTTTTTATAGACAGAAATATGGAGTTGGGCTGCCCAGTGGTGCAGCTGGAGCAAGAAGGTTCTGGGTTCGATTCCTGGCCCCGGTCTTTCTGCATGGAGTTTGCATGTTCTCCCTGTGCATGCGTGGGTTCTCTCCGGGTACTCCGGCTTCCTCCCACAGTCCAAAAACATGACTGTCAGGTTAATTGGCCTCTCTAAATTGTCCCTAGGTGTGGGTGTGTGTGTGCATGTTTGTTTGTCCTGTGTGTCTCTGTGTTGCCCTGCAACAGACTGGCGACCTGTCCAGGGTGACCCCTCCTCTCGCCCGAAACGATAGCTGGAGATAGGAACCAGCAACCCTCCCGACCCCAGTAAGGGAAAAGGGTGTTGGAAAATGGATGGATGGATGGAAATATGGAGTTATAGACAATCTACATTCTTCCCCTAAGTGTAAGAATTCTAAATCCTTCCTCTTCCTTGATGGTGGGAAATTGAATACTCAAAAATATAGTTTAGAGCAAAATGCTATAATGACTTGACTTTTAAAATTTCTCACTGACACCTATGATTGATGCTATTAGATTAGCCCAACTTGGTTTGGCTATGTATGGTGCAGTAAGTGATGATTAAAAAAAAAATCTGATTTGTGAGCTTCCTGTCTACTGGTCACTAGTCAGGGATGGTCAAGATGAAAATTAGGCAGCTACAACCATAAAGCTGAGGACGACAGAAGACAATCTTAACATTGTGTGTTTTTTGTTTCCTTTATTTAACCTGTAGAGCTACTTTATGTTCAGAATATGTGATAAAACTGAAGGAAATAATTGGCTTTTTAATAATCAAATTTTTGTTCAATGAGTGAAAACTGGAGTCTGATTTAGTTCCATGTCTTTGAGGTGGAGGGTTTGTGTCGAGGCCTGATTAAAACAAAGGGAAGAGATGCTTTCTGGTCCTTGTCTTTTCCCATCAGCCCCCTGCCTGTTTGATGGCAGCCAGTTAAGCAGCTCAGGTCAAACAGCTTGTTCGCTAATCGTCCGTCTGTGTCTCGGGTCAGATATCGTGCGCCCTTTGATTCCCCTGAACCAGTCAGATTGGTGAAATTGAGGTTTGCATAATAGTGGCTCTGAGAAGCTTCGACTCATTGTGTGGCACATTGCGAATATGTGAGAAGAGAATCGGTGGGAAAAAAAGCGCACACATTAATTACATTAAAAGCTTGTTTATTTATTACAGCATATTGGTTATTGCACCTTTTTGTTCTGATTCAGTTCTACCACAGGCAGAAAGTCCAACATTTACTCCTCTAACAGCAGGCATCTTCTTGTACATGTTGATTGTTCATGTAGCACCAAAACATGATGATAAAGCCACAGTAAACAGTTCTGTATATGCTGGATTGTATCCCAGCTAAAGAGATCCTTTTTCATTTGAATAAAGACTGGAGTTAAAAAGGTCACCAATTATTTGCTTCGGATTCAGTCACAGTGTAGATATGTTGAATGAAAAGAGTGACCTCAAAGTCAATGGAGGAAGTCGCTGTTCAATGCCGTTAGGAAGGATCCTTCCTTTTTTACAACTAGCTGGACATTGTGGAAACTGACCCACATCCTACAAAAACATGTCACTGCGGCTCTTTTCATTGTAAATGGCTTATTTATAATTAAATAACCCATTATTGTTAAATTTGTGCCTTGAACTTCACTTGTTTGATGAAATAGACTTTGAGCATAATGTGGACATGAAAGGGTGTCGTTGCTACTGCAACACAATTCTTGCCTAGGAAACCATGTTTTTTTAGAAAGCTAAAACAAAATAAAATTTCTTATACATATATATCTTATAGTCAGGGGAGCTTGAGTACTGTGCCCAGTAGAGTATTTGTTTCCAGAACTTTGCTGCTCTGGAAGGGAATTTAATTTCTGCTTTTAACTTTCTACACACATAGTTCTGCTATTTCAGACAAAAGCACTATAATATTTCTCAACTAGTCTAGTTCAAGTTACTTTTTTTCACGTGTCCTTTGGTATCATTTCAGGATACCATATAGAGAAGCTAGTTGTCTACATGTGGCAGGGAAGTTTTGCTCTGCAAAAAGATAGATTCCTAATCGTGTGATTGCTTTATTAAATCAAAACTATATTCTATGTTATTGTAGGTATGCCATATTGTCTTCATAGTAACCTTTCAACCATTTGGATTGCTTATGTGTTAGTGCATGTGCTTGTGTTGAATGCTTGTGAATGAGTTTGTTCACCTTGAGATGCACAGTTGTTACAGTGGTGAGAATGGTAGAAAACCTGCAACACATAGAGCAGCAAAGAATAGGAGGACTGTGCTCTGTAAGACTGCAGGAGCCCCAGGCAGACAGACACAGCACAGCAGGGCAGTCATATGCCTCTCACAGAGGTAGATGGACAATGAAGCACAGGAGCAGCAGACCCAGGCCAAAGAGGGGGATAGGGTGAAACATAGTGCACTGAGATCCCTCAATCCAGCCACACAATCATCTGCCTCTGTGCAGACCAAGCCTGTGACTTGGTGGCTTAGGGCCTGTTCCAACCCCCTGCAGTAAGACCAAGCAAAAAGTAGGGGTGACATCCACCCAGAGTGCTGGACAAGCACAAGCCCACAGCTTTAGCAGGAACTCAGAAGGACCAAGGTGCGGAAGATACCTCATTATGCCACCTGATGACCTTTCCCATTAGAGGTCAAGAGGGAGGCATGTCCATCAGATCTCAGCATAGTCTTTGCTGAGGAACCAAAGGCCACCCTGTTAGAACTCACCATTCTCTGTTTTTTGTGTGCCTGAGCGTTCACACAAAAAACATGTCATAAACATTCCCTGCTAAAAAAAAAATCATAGGATCTGAGGAGAGAACAAAGAGGAGGATGTCCAAGGAATGGGTGCCAAGGCACTGGTATGAATCCACCTGGGGGGCACTACCCAAATTAGCCCTCTCCTGTCCCATCCATACCCTTTCCAACATCGCTGACCAAGGCCAGGGAAGAGTAGCCCAGGACCCAGAGACCTGTCAAACCACTCAGCACCCCAAGCCCCATCTGGTGCACCCAACCTCACTGTCTCCCCAAGCATGACCCAAATCTCTTAATCTCCCTCCTAGCCCCAGACTCTGTTCTGCCCCACTGATGCTTCCACAGCTCCAACCTACCCAGCTCCAGCCACCACAGCCTTTGGCTCACCCACCAGGCCAGGGACAGTGGAGAGACAAACTCCAACCATCACACAGGCAGCCACCCCACAGGAGGCCAGAGCAGGCTACAGCCCATCAACCAGGAGTACCAGCAGGCCACACAAGAAGGCACAGCGGTTGTTTAATAAATGTTGCTAACGTAAGGAATATTTGCACTAAATCTTTTCATAAAATTTTGCATCTCCTTGTCCAATATGAAAAGCAATATATTCAACAAGCCAAGCACAGGCTGCTGTCATTTCACTGTCATTATATCAATGACAATCAGCTTGTTTTGGTCTGTTCATGAGTTGTGGATCTTTGGGGGGCTCATTTATCATAAAGTCAGTTCACTGCTCATTGCCACGCGTCACACTGGCGCATCTTGACTTGAGCAGAGAACGAGCGAGAGCTGTCTGATTTGGAGTCCTCTGACCCGTCTGGAACAGCGTGAGGCCTCTCCTGTAGAAGTGGCCACCGCCATCAGATTTAAGGAGGGGAGGCAGGAGGAAAATTGGAGCAAGAGAGAAAAGTTGGTCTCAACACCTCATGCAACTTTAAACAGGCCTGTTTGCCTGGTGCTGAAGTGTCATCAATCTTTGGGGAAGCACGTGAGGAAGGAGGAGATGGAGGGAAAGAGAGTAGGTTAGTGGAGTGGAGGTAAGGAGCTGATGGAGTCGAGGTAAGGAGAACAGTGAACAAAGTGATGGAGTGACGGTCAGAAAAGTCCAAGAGGTAGAGAAGAAAAAAGGGAGGGGATTAAATCAGAGAATAACAGGGGAGGGGGGATAATGCCAGAGAGGCCGACATGCAATCTGTGTGAAAAAGAGACAGAGAGAGGTTAAGGCAGCAACGGTGGGGAGAGATGAAAAGAGCTGAGTGAAGATGGAGAGGAGGAGGAGGGCGAAGTGAGTGAATAATTGAAGGCCACCGGAGAGAGTGTGCACACAGCTGTCGGCTGATTCCCCACTTGGTCCGCAGGTGGCCTCTTCCCTCAGGTACTGTCAGCTTGAGAGAGGAAAGATGGGAAGAAGGAAGGAAGGATGGATGGACGACTGGGATAGAATGATGGAAAGCAGGCTGGATCTTTGGGGCTGGCGATCTGCAGAGGGCCTTCAGACAAACATGCTACATGACAGACGACAAGATTTATTGTACTAAAAAGAAATATAAAGGCGAGCGATTTGTATTCTCATGTCTTGGCATTTGCTTTCCACAAGTGCTTGTAAAACATGTTGGTTTGGTTTGAGTTGACAGGGAAGCGGGCCAGAGAGATGTAGAGAATAAGTAAATAAAAATAAACACAGTGGGAGCGGGTCAGAGAGAGAACACATCTAGAATTATAAGACCTTTAGTTTGACTTTATTTAGTTTCTGTAAGCATATTTGCAGGCCTTCCACATCATTTAATCTCATTTTTCTTTTTTAGAAATACAAATTTGAAAAGTGTGGTGTAGATTTGTATTCCCACACCCCCTTGGTAGATTTTCCTGGATAAAACTCAAGCCAAACAAATTCACAAGTCACCAAATCAATAAATTCTGTCCGCTTGTGTGTAAATTAACCTCAGTTAATTAATCCATCGGTTTTGTGGTGGGTCTCATGGGTTTGTTGGAGAACATAACAAAACAAACAGCATCATAAAAACTAAGTAACTAAGCCGTATCATTTGTAACCAATCAGAAAATCCAATTGCAGTAGCTGTGCTTTAGCCCAAAAAGGGCAGCACTGAGAAGTTTCACTCAGAAATGTCAACATTTGCACAGTAACAAAAGATGGCACAGTTGGGGCCCAGTTTATACAGATTGAATGCAAAAGAGTTGATTTGGGGTTTAATTACTCCTTTTATTATTATTTTTAAACAATCATATCGAGCCCTCTAAACATGCTTCTTGGCATTCATGATTAAATAGACTCAGTCTTCGTCTCGTCTGACCATAAAACCTCTCCGACCCCAGACGTACCGTCAGTGAAAATGGTGAAAACAGTCCAGTTCTGTGTAAAGCTCTGCATCTTCTTAAAGGTCATCAAACTGTTTTCTGCAAATGCAAGTTATTTAGGTGATCGCAATACAAATGGGCTATAATGTAAATCTGGTTCGTATGGCTCATAATGTCAGCTGCATAAGAAACACGAACATTCGACAAATAGACATTAATGTGAATGTTTAATTCAGTATTTGTATATTTTGGCATGAAATGATTGAAATGAGAGAAAATAAATGGAACCGGACATATTCTTTTGTTTATTTTTCCCTTTTTCTTTTGTTATTCCTGCTGATAGAGACTGTGTGGGCGGCTTTTAAGATCCCTGTTGAGCGCAGAGTGGACCTGGCTCTCATCTCATCCACTTTCTGTTATATTTCTCTCTCCTCATCTCTCTTGGTGTAGAGTGGAACAGTCTTTCAAATAGCTGGCTGCACATGCATATTTCCTGTAATAAGTACTGAATGCTGGATGGAGCAGTGTGCTCTTTTCTATGCATGCAGAGGTGAAGGCAGAGTTAAAAAAACAGCTGATTTTGGCAAGCATTGTAGGAATTTTACTTGCTTTTGAAGAGAGACATACTCCATAACATATGCAAAATAGAACATTCAAGAACGCAAGTCAGATACGCACATGCAGGCATAAATTTCTCCTAATTCTCCCACCTTTCCTACCTTGCTCCATCCCTCCATCTGCAGTCAAGCTGACAGCTTGGTTGAAAACGAGAGATGAGCAGGAGGAGAAAAGAAGGAGGCCCCTGAATAAATAAACAGGCAAATAAGTGAGTGTAGGGCAGGTAATGGACCTCAGAAAGCAAGGTGGGGACGACCAGTAAAGAGTAGTGATGTACAGAGCTGTCAATAATTGAGAAGGCTGTTTATTATTGATATGCCAGCTCTTTGTGAATTCATAAGAATTTCATGGGCTGCTGGACCAGAGATGAGCTCAGGTACAGGAAGCTGATGCGCTGTGTGGGTGCTCAGTTGGGCGGGAAGGCCTGCGGAGATGAGAAACTTCTCCATGGGATGTGTTTATAACCAAAGTCGAAGGATAAATCGTCTGTTTGACTAGGAATTGACTAAGAAACTCTGTCATTCTGCAGGGAAGGGCAACGTTTTGACAACAAAACATTGTCCAGGAATGTTTTAATCAAACCAGGAAAGCAAAGTATTCAACATCATGTTTGTGGATGAAGATCAAAAACATTGCTGCTCATTTAAAGGGCATCTACTGAATATAATGTGTTGGTTCCTCTTTTTGCTACCAAAACGGTCCACACCAGTGGACCTCTAAAGGTTTGCTGTGGAATCTGAAGCCAAGGTCTTAGCAGAAGATCTGCCTGGAGTTTTTATTTCAAAGTGGATTAAACTAACTTTCTCCTTTTAAAATCTCTACATTCTATGTTCCTTAGATGCAAATTGAAATAATTCTTTTGCACAGTTTGACAATGGCTAAGAACGTGCATAAATTATTCACCGCCTTTGAAAGCTCAAAATTGGACTCAGAAATATGTGTTCGTCATATAAACAATCTCAGTTATGTTGCCTATTGAAGGCGGATGCAGAGCATTTCCTGAACTTGTAGAAAGGATGCGCAGCAAAACTTTATTCAGATTGGGTTCTTCATGTAGACAATTAGATGTCAGTGTGCCTCTTCATCCTTACCAGTCCGGCACATGTTGTTCCTTACTGGATTTCTTTTCATTCTGCAATACATTGAAGGAGACACAGAGTACCTGTCAGCTCTGGGAACTTCTGTTCTCAAAATAACCTGAAGGGGAAAAAGTAAAAAGACAGATTTTTTCCCCCCATCAAAGAGATCAATAAGCTATAACTGAAAGCATTATTTTCGTTATTCCTTTCCTGGATGGGCTCCGGCAATGTGATTTGCACACATTTCTTGATACAGAACAACTAACAATCACTTTGTTAATTGTTCTGACATGATTTATGCGTATCAAAGAGCAGGCACATACTGAACGTAACTGGTCACCAAAAGCCAGCAAAGCAGAAATTACTCGAGGTAAAATAATCAATGTTTTAAACAGTTGGTGACGAATGCATCCTCCTGTTCCTCTAGCTTTACTTTGGCATCTTGTGTTTTCCCGATGACCGCCTCTCGTTCGGTCCCATCACTGGTGTTTGTTGTTGGATCTTGGCTCCAATGATGCATGAATTTTGCACATAGTTCTGTTGACTTTTCAGAGTCTTTAGAAACCTTCAAGTGTCCTTTTTTATGGCAATAAAAGAATGGTGGAGAGAAAAAAAGTGGATTCTTTTGACTTTTTCAAATTTGCAAGACTTTCCCAACTGATTCCAGAGTTTGATACTAGTTTGCAGATTTTATTTGATACTTGTTTTTCTGTCTTTGTGTTGAACACTTGCCTCTGTGGGCTCAGTTCTGGACCTGTGATGTTAGACTGTGTGTGTTTGCAATCCTTTGGTAATTCTTGTGTTTCCACTTTGCTGGCTTTGATAGCTCAGTGTCTCAGGCGGTGGGGGAATGGGCTTTACAGTGTCGGCTTCGTGTCTCCTTTTAAGTCTGTTTGAAAAGTTGCAGAGGAAGATGTCTGACAAGCCCTTTTGAGCGTACATTGTTTGAATGTAAAACCCTGGCTGGAACGTGACGCCTTTGCTCTGTGTTGGTCCATTTAGCTGAGCTGTGATCCAGGGAGGGATTTTCAGAAATTTTTTTTTTCCACATTCTGTTTTGTTCAAGGACACGATAATTTTTGGGACCTAACTAAAGATGAAGCTGGATGAAATTCCATTGGTTTAATTGTCATGCACAAGTATGTGCATGCTTATAGTTTCTGCTTTTTTACTTGGTCACTTGCAGACTTTCAAACGCTGTTAATTAAGGAGGAAGCAATAATATTCAGACCAATCTACTTTCTCTGCTAAATTAAGGACTAACTGTAAACAACCAACATTTTTGGACAGCTATGTTGAGTTTCACCAGCTATGTTCAAGACTGGTTATCAAGAGGCAAGAACTTGCCTAACTAGGACCTGTCTGACAACATGAAGGAGGCTGAAAGATCTACAATAGCAACACATCTTACTCAAAGAAATGGATGAATACCTGAGAAACAAAAATCAACACGGAAAGGGTTACATTTTTAAGGTTTTCCAACAAACTACAATGAAACTCGTCTTCCTCAGCTGAAGGAAATATTAACCTTCCAAGGAGGTGGTGAACCAAAATTACTCAAAAAGTTAATCAATGACTCATTCAGCGGGTCACAAAATAACTCAAAAAGGATTTTTGAAGCACTCCAATCATCTTGCGCCACAATTTATAATCAAACGGTAAGAAAGAGATTGTAAAATCTGTATCCACAGCAAAGTTTTAAGGCAGAAAACAACCTGCTGGCCGAGATGAACACATTTATTGGAACCATGACGTCTGGTCTTTTATTGAAAATCCTCATGGACAACATCTGGCTATCATTTGTGACCAAAAACACTTAACTTTAAAACAGGACAGTGGTCCAAAATGAAAGTTTTGGTCTTATCTAAGCAAATCAAAGGTCACTGCAGTAAACAGTGGGTCAAAAGTCCCTCACAATGTAATAGTAGAAACTCATTACCTTGAATCACATGCAATTTATGGCAGTTGTTACCATCATGGTTGGCACAACCGGTTCTTAAGTTAACGAGGCTCATTACTATTTCTTATAGGGTCGGAATGGTTTGCGTAGCATTTTCCTTATTCATTTTAATTCATTAAGATTTGTTTTGTGCTTATGGAAAACATTATTAAAAGCTTTATCAGGCAAACTCTTTGAAACAAGACTCTCAGCTGAATGCGTATTTATATACTTGTTAAACAATCAGATAATTTAATCTGTGAAATGTGATCACACCTTTCTGTGACTTTGCTCACTTGCTTTCCATTTTGAGACAAGTCTGTGAACCGTTTTTGCTGCATTTCATCAAACGATCAGTTATATTGGTACATTTATATATGTATGTGTTAGTCTGAAATTACCCATGTCGCATCTTGCTCCGAAGCCTCAGACTGTAAAAGTGGCTCTTGCATCTAGAGATATTCACTACTTTCTTTCAGCGTTGTAGGATTTCCTTTTCTGCGAGCCGGGATCATTTTAGCAATTGTGCCTCATCCTGTGTTTCAATAACTTTTCTTTCAGCCTGGAATATTCTGTATCACATTCAGTTGCGCCGGAGCAGTCAAACAACCAATATAACTCAGTGAAGAAATTGAAAAATGATGAACTAACAGTGTGATGTAAAGACTTTAGGAGATCCTGAACTCTCAATGTCTTTTTTTTTCTTTCTTCTTATTTTCTTAATTCCTTTCCCCCTTTGTATTCACTCTCACACACGTGTCCTCATCCACCATCTGCTTCCCTTCTTCCTCCGCTTCTGTCTCTCACTCTTGCACGTGTCCACAGGGGAGCGCCAGGAGTGGATGGAAACTCTTCAGATGGCCGTGCGCCCCCCCGCCAGCAGCTCCCAGAAGCACACCGACAGCCTTTCCCACCTCTCCTCCACAAACAAGCGAGGCTTGCTGGAGCTCCGTGGTTACAAAGGCAGACTGCTGGTGTCCCTGGTGGGGAGTAAAGTCAGACTCTGCAAAACAGAACAGGTACTTCCAACACCACCGGGAACTCCTCTGTACAGAATGACAGTTTCGTGTTTAAAAGACGGAAGATGATAAGCCTCCTTGAAGCGGCAGTGGGAGAATTGGAGAGGCTTGTGAATGTGTAATGCAAAAAGTAAATATCTGCGTATGCGCATGCATGCTTTAAAATGTGTCGGTCTACTCTGAGATACTGGGTGCTTGCAGAAAAAGGACATGCTAGCACACAGAAAAGACTGGTTCACAACCTTGTTGCTCAGCCTCATGTACCGCGGTTGATCCTTTACTGCAGACACTCTGATGGTGGAAGTAAGAAAAATTACAACAACCAGAAATGCATAACCTCGGCGTGCAAATCCAAAGTTCAGCCCTATTCAGACCCTTTAAGCTTTTCCTGAATTTCTTTTATTAGAAGCGCAAACGTCAATGTATTTTACTATGATTTAAGAACCTCAGTGAACAAACAGCGTCATGGAGACGGGTAAAGTTGTGGACAAGATCAAAGCAAGTAAATATTGGAAGTTCAGAACATCCAAAAGAGCCGAAAGTAGAAATGGTTTGACGCAACTACCAAGACAATGACCATCCAACTAAACTGAAAGGCTGGGAAAGAAGCGCATTAACCAGAGAAGCAATTGAGAAGTAATGGAGAATGGCAAGAAGAAGAAGTACTGTTGAAAGATGACCAAGTAATGTCAGCATTTTGCTCCAAGTCAAGTAGGAGATATGACAAGACAGTTCTCTGATTAGATGAAGCCACATGTAGCGCTTTGGCATCCATGTAAAATGCAAGATGTGGTTGAAAACTAAGATTGCAAATCATCCCCAGTGTGAAACATGGTGGCAGCAATCATGCTGTGGGAACCCTTTTCATTAGGAGTCACTGACGATGGTCAGAGTTCATGTGACGATGGACAGAGCTAATTAGAAACACTTGCAAGTTTTACTGCAGCAGTATGTGGTTCAGCTCCCCTGAAGTATTGACCCAGCAGAGCCGGGTACAGACATTTCAGTTTCTTATCTATAAAATTTGTACTTTCTCCTTCATGTAGCTACTTTCTCAAGACAGACCGATAAATTCCATCTAACATCTGCGAAAAACTGAAAATATCAGCTTTGGTGCACTGCATGCCTTTTGTCATTCGCAGTCTTCTTTGGTGCTGTGACTAGTGGAAAAAAAGTTTATTCCATTTTTTTAATTTTTATTTTGAGAGAAAATTAACACGTTTGTCAAAGAGTGTATTGATAGAAAGACAACAGAGAAAGTAATAGTTTGCCGGACTTCAGAAAGGTCAGGATTTACTACAGTATCCGTCTGCAGGTTTGGCCGCCATTAGCTCTCCGTTATTTTCTAGAGTGAAAGTCACACTTGTCTCTATCAAACTGCAGTTTCAGCAAAGCTAGTGTGAGGTGGAGGAAGCAGGCATGTGTCAGTGATGTTGCTTGAAAAGTATTAGTATGCAAAGGCCTTCCTACTACAGACTCTACACAAGTCACACGTTTATGTAAATCGCTGCTGAACAGCAAGACAGCAGGAGGGAAAAGTAGGTAGAAATTTTCAAAAAAGTAAAGTACGGCAAAACTAAGAGAAGCTGGCACGGTTTAAAACAGAAACTTTATGTCAAACACTGAAATCATACATGCATTTTTCTTCCAGCTGGATATAAAGCACAATGAGACACTAAGAAACCTTTTAAAAGTGTACAAGTGTACATTTGCTCTCACTCATTACAGAATTTCAGACATAAAAGAATCACATATTTGCTTTTTATTTTAAAGTTCACAATTACAGCAAAACACAGATGGCTTGTTTTGCAGAAACTAGAATGTGTATTCCATTGAGGAAAAAACAACTATTCAGGAGTTGCAATCAAACAACCATATGAGAATGTCAAATGTTGGACACAGTGAAACTGAGTGGCGCATTGTGTTCCTTTGAATGTTTAATTCATTTGATGACCTTTGTGATAATTTTACGCCTTTTTGTTGCTCAAAATGTCTGTGCTGAAAGGCTGTCTTGCAAAGTTATTTTTAATATAGTACTCACTGGAAACTCTGTCATGTAAACCCTACTATTCGACAGCACTACAGTTACATAGAGCCCTATAGTTAACTAGTACTCTAGTTAACTCTAACTCTAACTTTTTTGTGTTGATATTGAACTGATGCAGATTAATATACTTATTTTATCAACCTAATCCCCCGATTAGTTCTAGGTTAAAAAATAGGTATGTTTTTCTTCTTGCTCACGGTTTCTCTCGAGGTATTCTTGTTTGATGTCTGTCCAATTAGGCCCCGATAGTCCCTGCTTATGTACATCATTTCTGCCGACTCCCTTCCCAGGAGCAAAATGAGATTGAAAGATACCTCACAGCAGTGATACTGTTGCCTCACTCAGATTTGTGTGCATATTTGATAATGCCACTTGCACTCAGCTCATTTCCATCCCTCCTTGGCGCTGAATTCGTTTTGCTCGCTCTTGCAGTTTTGTTGTTTGCCTTTCATTATTTTCTTCATTAGCGTGAACAAACATCTTTGTTAGAATTCTCTTTGGGGTATCCCTCCATGTCAGCACATTTCCACTTCCTTGATCTGAGACGGCGGGAGAAGCGCAGGGAAGGAGAGGTTCAGGGAGAGAGCAAATTAATTGTATTATTTCAGCTTACAAGCTCAATCCGCCACATAAATGCAGCAGCAGCAACACGTTTTGCAGAGGGGGAAAGCGGGCGGCAAAAAAGGAAGACAAGACAGCAAGAACACCATATCAGAAGACGGGGACAAGAGGGGGATGAAAAAGATGAAGTGAAGGGGATGGAGAGACCACTTCAGCGCCAAGCCTTGCATGAGTGAGAATCGAACGTTGGCGGTTTGTAAGAGAATGAGAGGGTGATGGAGAGCGAGAGCTCAGAAAGAGAGGGAAACTGTGGCCCGTTCAAGATCAATGAAGTGGAGTATTTAATCTAACATGATGAACGAGCTATTTGGAAACATCATCCACCCAGCACCTCCCTCACCACCCCTTCCCTATTTTCTCACGGATCGTAAGACGCGATGGAGCTGTGTTTAAGGTCATTTAGGCACTAAGGTAAAAGAAAGTCAGTTGGGTTAAAAAGGGGAGAAAAAAAAGTGCTCCTAGTGCAATCACCTTTTACTCTCAGAAGGATTTCACGGCTGTGGGCTTTAGTATTAGAAAAATCAATAGAACTTTAGTGTCTTTTCTCATGCATCCCTCATGTCTCTGGTTGTATTCTCACTCTGCTGTGATACACGAAGTAACAATTGACACGTGTGTAGTCTTTCGTCTTGTCATTTCAGATTTAAGGTTGCTACTAGTTGCATTCTTGATTTGCTTGTCAAAACACATTAAGCATTCAGTTGTAGTTTGTTATGTGGAAATTATTTTAGGTTAAAAGCTCTTTGCTGTTCTTTATTGTGACAACTGGCATAATCCCAAGGCTTTAAAAAAACAAAGTTGTTTAGAATTTCTAATGAGAATGAATTTCTCACATCAAGGCCCTCTTTCTTTTTCTGAGAGAATAATCAGCAAATTAAGAATAATTTTTGCTGCAGGGCCAAGTTCACAAGTGCATCTTTCTTCCTTAACTGATACGTTAGGGAAACACAAGCTGTAATCACCGAGCTGACACATTAGAATTGAAAGTCTGTGTGCTAAAAATGTGTGCTGTAAACACGTTCAGCAGACACAGAGCAATATTAGCATTTAGTTAAAGCAGTTGTGTTTCTTTTTAAATGGATGTCTTCTACCTTCATTTCTCAACACACATATCAGGGCCCTTCAAGGCAACATTCACACTTTTATTCTCCTATGGTTTTTGTATTAAAAGGGTCCTGGTCATTTTATGTCTTTGGCATTTTGTATTTTTGCAGATGTGTTTGTTCCATACAAGAGGAAATTGAGAATGTCTAGTCTCTGTTATCAAGGTATATAAGGAACTTGTTCAAAACTGCGACTCCTGCTTAAGTTAGCACATGTCCAGGCCATAAAGTTAGCCAATGACAGGTTGGATGATCCAGGGGAGGCAAGGGAGAAGGCCGTATGATCAAAGGAGACTAAAATAGAACATCCATCCATCCATTTTCCTACACCCTTGTCCCTTACTGGGATCAGGAGGTGCTGGTGCCTATCTCCAGCTATCGTTTCAGGCGAGAGGCGGGGTCACCCTGGACAGGTCGCCAGTCTGTCTCAGGGCAACACAGAGACAGACAGGACAAACAACCATGCACACACACACTCACACCTAGGGACAATTCAGAGAGGCCAATTAACCTGACAGTCATGTTTTTGGACTGTGGGAGGAAGCCGGAGTACCCGGAGAGAACCCATGCATGCACAGGGAGAACATGCAAACTCCATGCAGAAAGACCAGGGCCAGGAATCGAACCCAGAACCTTCTTGCTGCAAGGCAACAGCTCTACCAGCTGCGCCACTGTGCAGCCCTAAAATAGAACATTCTAGTATAAAGTTCATGTATTTTGAAAGCGATGAAGGATGAGCATAACCCCAAGAGGATCATCCCAACCATGAGTCATAGAGGTAAAAACATCATATTTAGATGGGCTGTGACTCGGTCTTCCAGCGTGACATTGATCTGAAACACACAGCCAGAGCAGCTAAGTCGTGGTTCTTTAAGAACCCGTCTGCAGACCTGAACCCATTTGAAAATCTTTGGTTAGAGGTGGAGCTCTGTGTTGCCCAGTGACAACCCTGAAACCTGGAAGATCTGAAGATATACATTAAGGAATGGGGCAAAATCTATCCTGCAGAGTGTCCTCTGTAATGGACATTTGTATGAAATGTCAAATTTCTGTTTTTCTAATGCATGAAACTCTCATTCATGCAACAAAATTAAGTTCTGTTATTTAGAAATCATGCAATATAGTTTTCTGTATTTTTCTTTTTTTAGATTCTGTCTCTTTTGAAAAATCAGAAGTGTATGAAATAGTTATATTTTCCTGGCTTTTTAAATGTCTAAAATATTTAGAGCAAGCATTTATTTCAAATAGGTAAATGGCCCCTACTTATTAAAAAACCACACATTTCACAGCATCAAACCACAATAATTATAGAACAGTGTAACCAAAAGCATACGAGCATATTGAAGTTATTGTAGAAAAATATGTGTCTTTTGCATTCCTTGTTCATGTGTGTGGCTTTATACTTATATCATGTTCAAAATACATAAATAAAAATAAATAAACCTGGCATATTAAAAAAAAAGGAGTAAGAAGAAAGCATAGCTTATTGTCACACTGTTGTAAGGATGCTTCTTAAAGTTCCTTTCTTTATTCATTTATTATTTTAGAAGTGGTAAGGTAAATTCTCTATGCAGACAAGCAGCAGCCAGGCAAATCAAAGGTGTGCAAATGTTCACCTTTTGACCTTTCACCCCTCCTCCTTCCCCTCTTCCTTAGTCAGCGCCACAACTGCCACCTAACTCATAGTAGTTGTAATTGGGTGAGTTATTTTTATCCATCTTTCTTTTCTGTCTGCTTCCTCCTCCTCGCCATCCTTGGTGAATTAATTGAAGGGAGCAGAAGGCCAAAGCACACATTGGGTAGGTAACGAGTGGCGAATGCTGGACTGCCGCTAACATCCAGCTCTTTAATTGGCTATCTTAGATGGATGAGGGTCATTAGATATAGGTAAATTAATTGCCTTCTCAGCACATACCATCCACACACCTTTATGTTTTAAATCACAGGCAACATAAACTGTCAGATGTCTCTTGTTTGAATCACAGTAGAGAACCGTGACTGAACTGATTGGTTACTTGCTGGAACGAGCTGTGAACGAGGGGCGCTTCACGCTCTGTCACATTGCGCTCTCTCATTATCGCGTCATGCATCTTCAAACCTCTGAACATGCTGAACTTAAAAGAGCAATAACTCTATGTAGTTATAATTGATAGGAGAGAGAGAGGCGAGTTTTGGCTGCCCCGAAGCTCTCACATCAAAAGTTTTTTGCTCAATTAAGACCTAAACATACAGTAAAGTCATTGCTTTCACACACATTATCTTTCTCGAGCTCCTCTGTCATCCTCTTCTCGGATCAGAGTGCCTTAATTATCCGTAACGTTTCTTAATGAATGATCATGAGGTAGTGCCGTCGTCGTCTTTCGATGTCGTTAGAACAATGGTTTGGTTTTATTTTTCCACCAATTTTCTAATTTTGTGGGAAAGATTGAGGCTAATGGCGGTCAAATCACGATTTTAAAAGTCCCCCACCCCCAATTGAACCAGCCCACACAATACTAAAAGAGTTCAGGCTGGAAAAGTCGGCACTGTGCAAATATTTAAGCAACTGCCATCTTGTGTTGCAATCTGCAAAAATTGGCTGATCTGCAAAGTTTGCCATTAATTACTCTGCGACTTACTCTCCTACACATGAACACATGCTTCCTTTCCTGTCTGAGGCCGCGTGCGTTTCCAAAGATGTGCCTAATCAACAAAGATGGTGTCGATTCATTTGCCTCTTTGTTTGGTGTAATTAGCAGAGATTGTTTTTGCCGGTGATGAACAGTCGGCACAAAAAACACTTTTTTATTTTTTTATTTTGGAGATGCAGCAACAGGGCTCCAATGTGAGCTTCCTGAATAAGAACCAACAGCAATAGTGCTGTGAAACATACGTGCCACTTTCGTATTTCTTTCTTTTTTTTGTCATACCGGCAAGTTTTACAGTCATCAGTGATACCTAATATTAGACAAAGGTGATCTGCTTAATAATAACATGCAGTTTTTCAATAAGGATTTCATGAACTAAAAGAAATAGCTTTCCAGTGTTAAAAAAAAAAAAGGAAAAATGTCCTCAAAAAATTGTAAATTATATTGTGGAGAGTGTCTGTGACTAGCGGCAGCAGCAATTAGTAATTCCTGATGGAACTGCAAGTCGGTTGAGTTTACGGTTTACGGTATCATATAAACGAATTCAGGACTCCCAACGCTTGTTAACAGCATAATGAGAAAAGCTGTTAAGATGACGTGCTGAAGGCGGCGTGTCAGAAAGAGCAGGAGCTTCTTAAAGAGACAGAGACATCACATTGCAAAGTCCAATTTCTTTTAAGTTATGTTTGACATATACCTGTAACATAATTAATATAACATTCAAATCTAGATTGACTAAGGTGACTAAGTGTTCACCTGAAAACAAGTGCCATGGGCTTGGATCTGCTCTGTGGGTTTTAGTGGAAACTGTTCAAATTGTTCATGCATTTCTTTACTGAACCAGCACGTTTCCTTTCCTATAATATCTGGCAACCAGCTCTACCATAAGTAGAAATAACTGTGTTATCTTCATTAAGGAATTTAATGGTTACCATTAAATAACTTTTGATGTTATAGGATTGTTGACTAGCATTTTTTGATTTTGGGATGAATACAGAAAGGAAAATCATAAGGACAGCATAGAATTAGTTATACAAGGAATAATGACTGAGGATATCATTTCTTTATGGAGAGTTGTCTATCTCATAGAAATACCAAACCCTTGAAGATATGAATGGAAATTTAACTGTATTTTACATTTAATAGAGTTCTACATTAACCTTTATTGCTGCACTTTCTGATATGAAGCTATTTACTGTATGAAGTAGGCACCTAGCAACTCTGCCACTTCAGTTGAATTTTCTACACATTTTCCATCAATCTTTAGTTCATAATCACCTTTTTAATTGAATTGGTTGGTGATTCATGATCCAATATTGTTTTGCAATTACCTTTAAGAACTATGTATAATTGCATTTGAAAAAAAAAATCCTTCTCTTTTCTTGGTGAATTTAATACAGCATTTCTTCACATATGCATGTTGCTCTTTTTTCTAACATGCTATTAGTTTTATGCTAGCTCTAACAGGACATGCATCTTTGTGTTGTTTGTGCTTGACTGTGGATTTTGTTCATTGAAACTACCCCAAGCACTATCTTAAGCTTTTAAGTGCATCAGAAAAAGGAAAAACAAAAGCTCCACATGATATGTTTTTAAAGCATTGTACAATATAAATTGGTGTATGCTTTTTATATATATATATATATATATATATATATATATATATATATATATATATACAGACTTACTTCTAGCTCTTGAGCTGACCCATTTTAGAAACTCTCTCTATTTTATTTTACTAAAACCCTGTTTCACGTCTCGGTTTCCTCATCACATCACCTTTGTGATTTTTTTTCTTTTGCTCTTTTTTCCTGACTCCATTTTTATGTGTCACATTTTACGCTTTGTCTCTGTGCCTCTGCAGTGGACTGTAGTGTGTGTTTTGCACACTTGAGTGAGTGTGTTTTAGCTCTCCTTTGATGCGGTGGGTGCTTTCCCCATCTTTCCAGCCTGTTTTTTGTCTTTGTCAGAGCTTTAGGCTATAAAACTGTTCTAAACAACAGTGGAAGTTGACAGTCGAGTCAGGGAAAAGTAGACTTGCCGTGGAATTCAGTAAAACGGCTTTTCCCGCATCAAACTCCTGTGTCGGAGTGAAAAAAATTTGAGGCTGAATGCTCAAGTTGGTTTGGATTCCCCAGGTGCAACTTTGGCTTTCAAAGCTCTTTGCTGTTTTGCACAGGTAAAAGCACAAGCATACTTTTTCAGCACAAAACCACTTAATAAAGTCCCTCTTTCCTTCTGTTTCTCTGTAACCCACACATGCGTCACATTCAGACTCAGTTTGTGCGTCATTGGGAGAAGAAACGATGCACTATATTTTCTTCAGTCCTCTGTATTACAAATCACTTTATATTCAGTTCCATTAGCTGCCACAGACGAATACAAACACATTGAAAACAACCTTGGATAAGAATGGCCCACTTGGTGTGGGGAATCTTCCTTTGTGTTTGCTCTTAGCCTTTCAAAAGGTTATGACTCCAACCTCATCACCGCTCTGCTGCTACAGATTCTTTCTTGGACAAAATGAATTCATACGGCGTCTAATAAAGAATGCTAACACAGACAGTTTCAGGCATGGTCCTAAATACATAAACAACAAAATTGAGTGCACTCCTTTCCAATATAAATCAAATGTCAAATGATTCAAGGGCATGTCTTTTCGCAAGGAAATGGAACTGTGGTGAGAAAAAAAGTTAAAGAAAACAACGGCGCCCCTGAAGAAATTAAACTTATTTCAAGAAAGTGGAGATCAGGAGGTTTAAGGAGATTTAAAATGAAATCTCTTACCCAGCACACATTTTTTAAAGTCATCCTATATTGTCACTGTATAATATTTGGGCTGAACTCCAATTCCAAAAGTTGCCTTCTACTCTTAATCATCTGAAAACGAGAGAACTCTGTACTCTGAAAAGAATAATGGCAGCAGGAATTTACATAGCATCACCTGGATAATTAATAACATCTCTGGAACAATATTCTCTGAACAGAGAATCCAAAGTAGAGATGGTTATAATGTACACCACATTCAAGAAAGACTCCCCATGTATACTGTCTATCATGGTGTCATTTTGCGGGTTTTGCAACTGCATGATATGGATGCCTTGCAGAACCTCAGTCAACCACAATGCCCTGTTTTTACCTAGGTCTAGTAGTGTCAAATCTGTCAGAGGTAGAGCTTAACTAACACTGGGTAGTCAGCAGAACAATGATCCGAAACCTACAACAAAATGACCCAACAGAAAAGAATTAAAATAATTAGTTGTGCAACGTCCTATTCAAAGTACAGAGCTCAATCTGATTGAAATGCAGCGGCGAGACGCTAAGAGAGCTGCTCATAAATGACAAATGACAACAAACATGACATAAAGGAGAGTTGGTCAGAAGTCTTCCACCACAGAGTGAGAGATTAATACAGTCAGAAAGAAAACAACTGCTTTAAATTACTTTTGGTTCAACAAGATGGTTCATGCCACATGAGTAAAGGTTTAGGTTTTGATCTCATGTGCTCTTAGAAAAACAAGGTTTTAACTCTATTTTACATAATGGTGGCACTAGTGAGATTTTGAGCCTATACTACAGAAACAACCAGACTATAAAGTCCATTAGATGCTTTGCTAAAATGGGGGGGAAAAAATAATTCCAGTGGTCATAGATTTTCTTTTCCTGTGACAAGCTGGGGACACAAAAACACTGAAAAAGATTCCAACCAGAATCACATCATTGCCATAATCCCAACAATAACTTTTTAAATGAACTGTTTTTACATATTTACCATTAGCATCTACATTCTTTGGTTTTTACTCATTTTGCTGATGATGTAAATCAACATTTCCACTAAATTCTTGCTCTATCTTTTATGGCTAATATTTTTTCTTCTTCTGTGTCTTCTGTTATTTTCCCAGGACTTTCGAGCAGGGCTTGGTATATGTGAGGTGGAGCTTACTGCTGCCAACATTAAAGAAATGGACCGCAGAGGCTTTGAAATCAACACACCTTTCAAAAATTTCTGGTAGGTTTGCTCTACCTTTGTAGTTTTTTGTGTGTGTGACGGCTGCATCTGCATGACATCTCCTTATCTCCTTTGACCGCCAATAAGTGATGGCGAGATGTGCAAAAAATATTTGCCACCCTGCAGATTTTATTTTCTTCTTTTGTGTCACACTTAAATGTCTTCGACCGTCAAAGAATGTTTAAAATAAAACTAACTTACCAGTCTGGGGAGAGTTATTGAGTCTTTTCTAAGGATTTGGGACTCCAGAAACCCAAAGTGAGAGCAGTTATCGGCAAATGGAGAATGATTGATTGTAAGTGAATAAGAAGGTAGCCATTTTTTTTTACAATGTATGAAAATGTCATATTTTAGCTGATAATCATGTCTTACTTAAGGTTCTGACCTTAGTTTATGATGAAGCTTATTTCATCCGACAGTAAGAAATGTTGACGGCAATTAGATAAACCTTTGTAAGGCAGGCTCACTTTGATGAGAAATTTGGCATGGAATTAGTTAATGGATCAAGGCAATTAGTTTTCCATCTCATTTTAATTCCCCACTCAACGCTTACTGGTTGTTTATGTTCCTCGAAGCTCATGCGTGCATCGTCCATAGTCCTTGTGCCAATAAACAATCTCACACATTAGCTCTGAAATTGTCCAATCAGAAAGTCACTTCCCCGCCTGCGAAACTCCACTTTATCTTTTGTTGTTTGTTTTAAAAAGACCTGAATATGAACATAGGAAGTCATTGATTTATTTCTAGAGCCATCTGAGCAGAACAGGAGCATCATTAAAAACAAATCCATGCACTGACAATGCAAAAAGAAAGGGAAAAAGAAAAAAAAAGCACTCCATATGCTGTCCTTTTGAGGTGTAAAATGTAAAAATAATGAGCAGGCATGTCAAAAAGTTAAGACGCTGCTGTGGTGAGACAAAAGAGAATCCTAAGTTTGCTTTTCCTTTATTGATCAGCTCTTCCTGTCAAATCTTTCTCAGGAAGCACCTTGTGAAATAACCGTGCCCCACACAGCTTATCGATCAGCACGTTGTCCGCAGTACATGAGAGCCGTGTCTTGTACAAAAACCGCTAATTATTGATCAGCGCTGTTTTTCTGAAACGTCCTTTGAGAGCTTTGTGGAGGTATCTCTGCCTCTGTAGAGCTCGGAGCCTTTCAGGTGACTCCCATCTTCCACCCTCCCCTGAGGGCCCACAATCAATGGGCACGCCGCTTGTTTGTGCTGTAATGGCCCGTTTAGAATACAAGCATGACAGCTGCCCGGAAAAGAAAGTGCAGCTTGTTTGTTTGTGTGCACTTGTTCACTGTTTCTCCCTTCTTTTTTTTCCATGTGTAAAGATTTTTTTTTCTTTTTGGCCTTGTGCTTCTAGCTGTATTGTGTATCTGATCGATCTATTTGTGGCAGCTACCTTAATACTCCCGCCGTTGTATGGTTGCTTCGTTAACACACTAGTCATAATTGTACCAGAAGAAAAGGGATGGGGGGGGAAAGAAACACAATTAGCTTGCGTCTGCAGAATAGTTTTGATAAGGTCATTGCTAAAAGGGTTTTACTCTTTACGCGATTGTGTTTGTGGATCGAATCGATTGGTGGCCCTGCGAGCGTTCTCCCACCTGCTCAAGGTAGGGATTAGAGAGAAACTCATCTAATCGCTTTAAGCTGTGGAGACTCACTTTGGCTTTTCCATTGTTTTGCAGCCTTTTAGTGGACAAAGTGTTCTGTCCGAGGTGGGAAATGCAGCAGCCGACTTTTTGGGGCAAAAGAACACTTCATAGTCGGTGGAAAGTTTGAGGAACCAAAGACGTTTAAATTTAGATAAAACAAAAAAAAAATCTTCTACTTGGACCGCAAAACATATTTACAACAGTTGCTGTTGGCAAGACTAATTTACTACTACACTGCTTATTTTGTGCCAACTTTAAAGATACAGTACAACTTTTCAATACATCAAAGTTTTCTGTCTGTGTTCACAAACACCTGTGTGCTGAAACGCAAAAAGCCTTCACAGTTTGCATTAAATAGGTCTGTTAGGATGTTGTCTTGTCATTGAAGGATGTTGAACAGAGTTGTAACTAAAATATCCAAAAAGAGAAAACTGTTCAGCTTCTCGGTGCCAACAGCAATGTGACGTTTAGTTAGTTGTGGTGTACCTGTAAAATGACGTTGGCAATTACTTAATTGCCAACGTCATCTTTTCTGCAAGGAAAGATGTCTGAAAGATGTTGTTTAAGAGGTAACAGTTCTAAAATAAACCAACTTGTACCACTATGCTAACTGTATCTTAAAGCAAAAACCTGATCAATCTGCATGAGTTAGCATGTCTGTCAATAAAAGAATAAACCAATGAATTCATGAGGCATGGAAAGCCTCCAATGTTGCTTTATTAACAGAATGATGGCAAAATATAACATAATAATCAGTGTACTTTAAAACTGACACCTTCTCTACATGCATATCCTTTTTAAAAGCAAAGGTTTTCAGTAAAGGATTCTTCTTTGATTTACATTCAATATTAACACATTACTTCTGACCGATCAACTAAAATTGATGTTCATTGTTCATGTAGCTACAAAAATACTAAAAATATTACGAAAGCAATAATACTATTGCAATCCTTAGCAAACTCTACATGTTTTAATGCAGAAAAAGCTATTTTCTATCATGAAAAGAACAAAAGAGAGATTCACAAAAATGGGAACTGATACCTACTTGTAGTAAGAGGGATTTGTGTGTCTAACTGGCTAAGTGTCGGCATTCACTGAACTCTTAGATTACTTTCAGCATTTATAGTGTCCCAGATAATTACTTCTTAGAGCTCTGTGCCCCGTCTTCGGTTTTCAGGCACACATTGCTGTAGTTGAGCAGTCTTCTCCTGGGTAGAGGCCAGTGGGCACAGGACGGCTGAACCCAATCAACCTATCGATCTTTGGTGGGTTGCTTTGGTGAGGTTGACCCCCAGCTCCACATCCCCAGCCTCGGGCGAAACCCCCACCTCCACCTGCTTCTCCCCCACACCCATAAACAGACTCCCCTCCTTCCCCTGCACATTCCTCATCTTACTTTGCACTGGGTGCCAGGTTACCATGGAGATCTGTGGTTCCATTTCTCCTCTCTAAGTGCTTCTTTCATTTAAGCTCTCTTCTCCCTCAGTTTTATATTTCTCTCTGTTCTCACTGTTTGTCTCTTTGTCTGCAACCCCTAAAAACTGAGTCATTTCATACCTCCTGTGTTTGCATGCTTATTCATTTTCTTATCATCAGTTTGATTTGATTTAATGTAACTATGTAACGGTTCTCAGTTTTGCTCACCTTCATGTTGCAATAATATCCTAAAAAAGAAATGTGCTACATTAGAACTTTATAGATTGTCGAGTTAAAAGCTGAGACAGATTGATTTACTTGCCCCCCCTCCATTGCTTCTATCACTTTCACTTAATCTATCGCAATCACACAGAGACGTCCGCACTTAGCAACTGCCTCCTGAAGCTGCTCCAAAATACTGTGTTTGTACACACACACACGCACACCCCATGCAAACACCCCTCCCTGTCATTCTACTAGTGGCTACTATGTTGTTTAATTGCTGTCTCAAATAAAATCAATATTTGTGAGGTTATGTGTTGGGGTCAGGGCTAAAGAAAAGACTTGATCGTTGCAGCTTTGTGGCAGACTCGGAACGGGAGAAGGAGGAGTGGGTTGAGGCGATCAAAGAATCAATCGCGGAGACGCTTTACGACTACGAAGTGGCGGAGAAGATCTGGTTCAACGAGGCCAATAGGAGTTGTGCCGACTGTGGCGCATCGCAGCCTGAATGGGCGTCGGTCAATCTGGGTGTGGTCATCTGCAAGAACTGTGCAGGTAAGAGGCACACTTAAGGAACAAACTTTTAGCACGTTTTCTACTATCTTCACAACTACTAGTATTAAGCTTTCTGATGTGTCTAGACATATTTCATGTAGACATAAAATGTATTAAAGGGGAGGTTTTATATATCTTCCAGGGATATAGTGCCATTTTAGAGCACAATCGAGTAACTATGTTACCTTCAGTCGTTATAAAAATGCCTAATATCTCATGACTTAAAAGAGATTTGATTTTGTAATTTGATGCCCTGAAATTGGCCCCTGTCTCTTTAAAAAGTTCTGGTTCTTTCCGATGCTCCACCTTCCGTACGTCATCACAACAGTCCTTCTCCATTATGCCATTTTACAAACAGTCTTAGGGACTTTGTACTGAGAAGTAGTTCTCATGATGAGCTCAGCACAGTCACAGTTCCACCAGGTGTTTGCTAATTTCTACTGCCGCCAGTGTGGAGGAGCTGATTGAGGAAGACGTGCTCTCGAGGTGGGAGCTTGGCTTAAGACTGAGTTTTGTGTAAGCAAAAAGGATTTCTCAGACATGTGGTCAAAAATCAAGCATGTTATAGAACTCAATCAAATAGATTTTATATAATGTTTCCCCTTTAAAAAAATGTATAAAATGAAATGTAATATGTCAATACTTGACTGATGAAGATGGTAGTACTGTTGCTTTGCAACAAGAAAGTTCAAATCCCGACGTAGGGTCTTTCTGCATCATTTTTTTCTTCTGTGGGTTCTCCTCCCACTGCCCAAAACATGACACTAGGTTAGTGCATGATTGATTGTCCTGTGTGTTTAAAATCTCAATCCCACTACTAGCCATCATTATAACAAGCTCATGTGCCAGTGTGGTCATATTTTTTTAAGGCAGATTGGTGCAACTTTAACTTTTAAATTCCTAATTTATTTCATTGTTAAGTAATTTAACAAACTTTTTCTGAGGTTAACAGGGTCTTTTTGTTCTAATGACAGAAAGTGGATTTCCATATTTTCTTTATGCACCCAGGTGAAAACAAACATATGCTGGCTGGTGGTCCACATGCTGAAAAACAACATACAGTCCACACAGTAAATAAAACAAGGACTCCTACATAGAAATCCTCCTACGTAAAACTTGAGTGTAACCGTGTAGGTCCCTGTAGGTGAAGACCTCCAGTCTCACCACCTCGTATCTTCATCTTAACCAGGATAATAAGCAACAAAGTAAATACTTGCAATGGAAGGAGTGGGGTACTTAATAGTGCCCCCCACAGTTGTTGGCTCAGATGTGAAGAAAGCGCTTAAAATAAGATGCAGTTATGGAGACTTGATGACCCCAAGATGGTACTCTTTGCTGCAGTCCTCCAACAGATGGCTATGTAAATTAATTTTTTTTAATACTTGTTCTGGTAATATAAACTTTTCTTCTCCAGCCTGGTTGTTTTAAATTTTGAAAAGTTTTAAATTTTGTACTTTGGCTATCAATTTGGACAGGTTGGCATGAGCAGTTAGCTTATTCTAGTCATTTCCTAAATTATGAGCATCAGTCTATGTTTGTACTGCTTGCATAACATGTTCTCAATTATGTCTTCTCAGAGACACTTTAATCAACTTGAGAAAGCTGAACAATTGGGATTGTTAAGGATTCCAATAATTGTGACATATAATTTTACTAAAAACGGTTATTCCTTCCTTTGAGTGGGATTGTTCATCTTCTCACTTAATAAATGTACTCCAATTAAAGGTGGCTTTTTCTACATGAAAGGTGTAGAATATTATTGTATTTTAAGCATGTTTACCAAATGAAGCCAATAATTCAGGAAAGTGCAAAAACAATAAAATCATGCTTTGCATGAAGATTACATTTATACCACAGAAATACCTATTGAACTTTTATGCACTAATCAGAGGATCAGACACTTTTTAGGTTAAAGAATGCTTAGTTTGTGAAACATGGACTTCTGAAATGTTAAAATATAAACATGTAATCACTAGAAGTTTCTACAGGGCATTTAATAAAATGATTTCTAGACAGAATAATCAGAATAATCCATTAACTCTTCCTAGTTTATTTTACAAAAATATCAAATTGGTGCTACAGAAATATTGAGTCATAATTCATAATAATTTCAATAATTTTCTGAAAATGTTGTGTACAGTAGTTTTAAAACGCATTAAAGCTTTTCCTCACCTATTCTCCATATATGTGAGATCTTAGGCCTCTGCTGACATGTAATCTGACCCCGGCGGTGTTTTGGGGAATAACACCCCAAAGTGGCTTATCACCCATAAGGTGATAAGCCACAGGCCAGACGCCAGAGTTGGCGTCTGGCCTGTGGACTCTCTAATCTGTTTGGCGATGCCAGATAATTCAGATGAAATGACAAGAAAGATTATGTGCAAGAACTTGGGGGATCCCAGACTGCTACTTGACCTGCTAAACATGATTAGAGTGAGTGAGAGAGAGACGGACGGAGTGGACACATCCCTCTTCCCACCTCCAGATTTCTTCCTGTCATACTTAATGTGATTCTTCACCTCGTCCGTGTAATTGGTACACATCAGATAGCCGACGTCTTCTTTCAAACACTTCTAAATGGTTTCATTTGCAGAGGTGTTTAATATTACATTTTGTCGACGCGCAGAGAGCAAGAGGGGGGAATATTTGCAGTTAAAGGAAGCGGCCCCGGTCTCCTGAAATTATTCTGTGGTCTGTTTGGAATACCAATGCCTGCTCATGCTTTTAATTAGGCCTCTTAAACTTCATTGTTATGGACAAAAAAAGAGAGACACTGAACAAGAAGGAGAGGTAAGAAGTAATGAGAGAGCTAATGGGGAAAAAATTGTACAAGATTGACTTTCCCCCTTTGTGCAAAGACAGAGTGAATCTTAATGGTGTGTAACTTCACTCTTTGATGTTGAAGAGTTTATGGAGTATTTTGTCTTAGTTTGCAGATTTAGATTACTATAAATTGTGAATCTGTGATTATTCCTGATCCTTTAGGAAATAAACAGTCTTATTTTTTTCTGTGCTTCTTTTAGGTATAAAATCTTCCAGCTAGACTCACTTTTCTTGGCTAACTTCTGCTGCTTGAACACCATAGGAAGTTATACCTGCTGCTCCTCTCAAATGCTGCTCGTTCCTCATAAATTTAATGCAAGATACTTCTTCACTCATGCCGAGTTTGGCCACTTGACTCAGCAGCTACTTCTGTCAGTTATTGCTTTTATTTGGTCTACAAGTATTAAATTCACACATTTTTCAAAAACCTTTAGACAGGATCTAACTGTTGCTTTGCAGTTTTCCAACCAACCATAAGTAAATCCCCTCTAGCCTTTCAAATGTTTCTAAGCACAAGGTTAAATAAACAAAGTTAAATTCTCAGGAATTCTAAACTGAAGGTGAAAATATTTCTTGACTTTTTCTTTGCCAACTCCCCCACCATCCCCTAAAGATGACTTTGAGCTTTCATCTTTGTACCCACCACCACCACCTTTCAACACAAGTTCTCCTATAGAGATGGCGCTAATTAAAGAGTTTCTCACTGCTACGCTGATATGTAATTTCAACAAACCACGAGGTAGCTCATAAACATGTCCCTACTTAATAACTGCCAAGATAATCCTGGGTTTATCCATTGCTAACTTGCCCCTTGTTGCCCACTGAAGGTGCAAAAGCCTTGAACTTTCTCACTGATCTGTTGCATGAATCCCTCTGAAAGTTTCTGACAGGAGGTGAAATCCTTGGAGGTGGCTGTCTGCTCCGTGTTGCTTTGGTTCCATGGGAAAGATGAAGACATTTACACTCAGATTTTTATACAGAGAGATCTCACTGCTTACCCTGAGGCTTGTGCACGCTTTTTTCAGCTTCATTAACTTTACACAAGTGAAAATGGTCCTGCAGTGTTGCACGGCCCAGTGGACGGTGTGCTGATGTTGCAGTGCAGGCGGCTTCATGAGTAAAATGGCTTCAGTCCTTCACAGGTTAGAGTGACAAAATCCAACTGTATATTGGAGATCAGAAAGCCACTTGCAGTTTTATTTCAACTTTTCAAGTCGTATTGAACAACCTATAATTTCATACATAGAAATGTTTATTTAGTCTGTTTTAATACATGTGAAGCACACTCCTCATCTTTTATCTCCATGCAGGGAAAAACTCTACATTCAAGCTAAAAACTGTAATTACACCCTCACTAATATTTGTATTAATGTGTTTTTAGAAATTAGCACTTGACACACACTTCCAGCCAGCAATAAACTTTTGGCATAATTCTGGTTGGACGTTTCAGTACTCTTCTTGGCAGAATCGGATTAATTCATTTAAATTAATTTCCTGGCACAGACGTCGCCCATGAATTTTCACCAGTGTTGATGCAGGGGCTTTGAGAAGGCCATTCAGCCTAATCCTTCCCAAAGCCAGTTTTAATGTGTTTAGGATCATTGTACCTCTTGGAACTACTTCTAAACACTGAATGTCAATGGATATCTTACATTTATTTATTTACTTTACCTTTTAAGGTTGATAATTCAGACCGGACCTTCTTAGCTCATAAGTTCCATCTAAATGTTGAGAGTAGAAGTTGATTAGTCTATCAGAATCCTGCTAGAATCATGATGAAGGCATCAATAGGCTGGATTGTGTCTAATTACAGCAGATTTAACCAAGTAGAGAATTACTAAGGTAGTTTTTATTGATATCCATCAGTTTTTCCACCCTGATGTGGTTTAATAAGAATAATATAACTTCTGATATGTGTGTTTTATACTTGTGATTGGTGTAATGATTGTGTATCTAATTTATCAATATATGAGATTATATCGCCAACATTTATTCGTGAGAAATTCGCCTTGTATTGCTTCCTCTAGACATCCTCTGTCTAATAAAACACCGAGGACTAGTTATCAAAAATGTCTCGCGACTAAAATTGTGAAGTGACAAATAATTTAAAGTCTTCTTTTTCAGTCTGTGCCATCCAAAACTGTGTCAAGATGTCCTGTCACAGCTCACAGCCTCTCATTTTCATTCACAGCTGCTCCACTTCTGAATAGGAGACAGTAATGAGATCATGCCAAATCTAAATCTAAAATTATCCACCGTTACTCACAGGACAATAATTCACAGTCACACATACAGCATGCGTAATGTATTATGCATGTCCGCTCCGTCTTTGGCCACAAGCAACCCCAGAAGCCCCCCGCTCACCCAAATAAACAGGCCGACCAACAAACACAATGAATTACTCATGATTCATTAGCAATTAATGGTCCTCATTCTCTGCTTTCATTTCCAATTAGGGGAGCTGAGGGGACTAAATATGTTGTGTTGTGAGTGAGAGAATGAGCTCGCAGACATGCTCCGTTTTCTCCGTCTTGTAACTGCCTGTTTATTGTTTACTCCATCACTGGCAGCATGTTTGTGCACGCTGAGCAGATTGTTGTGCATATATGCGTCTAATAATTTTGCACTTTTATGTGAACTCCTCAGGAACTAAGGGATAGCCTGGCAGCACAATATTCTCAGCGCGTATTTCAGTATTTCAGGCGTATAAAAGATTTTATGAGCGCGTCTGTCTGTTTGCATTAATAATTGTGTGTCTCCATTTTGCCAGGACAGCACCGGTCCCTCGGACCGAGTTTGTCAAAGGTGCGGAGCTTAAAGCTGGACAGCAGCATCTGGAGCAATGAACTTGTGGAGGTATTTTAACTCATGAAACTGTCACTGAAAAAAATTCTGAGCTTTTCCCTGCTGTGGCAGTGTGTACACTTCTGAGTTATACTGTTTTTAACAGGAATACAAAAAAAAACAGTAATGAGACCTCTACTAGTAATGTTTAGTTCTCATTTGAACAAATTGCTTGTTCATCTTGCAGCTTTTCCTGGAGGTGGGAAACAAGAATGCTAACAGTTTCTGGGCTGCTAACCTGCCCTTAGAGGAGGAGCTTCACAGCAGGGCCTCGACTGAGCAGCGTGCCACGTTCATGCGCCGGAAGTACAGAGAAAGGAAGTACAGGAAGGTCCTGGAGGACTTTAATGACCTGGAGGAACTCAATAAGGTGAGTGCTTCATGTAGCAGAGAACAAACCAAAGGCAGCAGCTGCATGCAATTTTATATGTACTTTCTGATGCTCTAGTTAAGTCCCATTCTTCTCCTCAGTTTGCATTTTAAACAAACAAAAAAAAAAAAACATTCCATGATGAATTTTCTTTGTTTCTCCCATTTTGTTTTTAAGCGATACTTAACGATACTTTAAGCGATACTTAATGGTACCCACCATAAATCTAGCAAAATTTTATAAAACATAGAACAAATCCACAGAGAAATGGTTCGTCAGATGAAGAATAGACCTCATTCAATGGTGACTTCATGGTGTAAGTCATACAAAGAAAAACCTTGGGAGTGGGAAGAGTTGAAGAGAAGAAAACCTGGACCCAGGTCACTGGACAATCAAGTGTGAAAAGAGAAATGGCGAAAGATTGCTCTGATTGTATGCAAAAAAACAAATCCTTTCTTTTGAATACAGGCTCCTAAAATAAAAATAATGACTCTTTTAAATCTTTCTACATATCTGCAGACAATTTTGAAGGACACTTGGTCACATGACCAGAGTTCTTCTGAGTATGCCTATTTATATGTTTTTTAATTAATTCATTAAAATGGATTCTTTAACAATCTTTACTTGTAATTGCTACGGCTGCATGAAAATGTCTGTGATTACAGACATTTTTTTGGACAGCCAGATGCTGGACAGAGACAATATGTATGTGTCAAATACAAACGTGCCTGATAACATTTTGCTCCTTGGTGGTGAACATCATCTTTTTAAAGCCCTCATTGTTTATTTTGCTTGTTTTATAATATTAGTTGTTCAGTTCTAATACAAAGCATTTATTCAGAAAGCAATCCTGCTGCAATATTTTACTTTGTTGCTATATAAAACAGGCCTATGGTTATACAGCATCAGCTTGAAGAGAGCCATATCTCCTTGACCCCTGTGGCCACCAGTAAACATGGGCTTGATTCTTAAAAATCTGAATAGGAAATGCCATGGGTTCTAAATATAAGAATATCAGTGCTGAGGCCTAACAGCTCAGCTTTTGAAAACCCAGCCTTCTTTTAAAAAGTACACAAGGCAGTAAAGAAGTTTCCACCTGCCTCAGCATTTACATAGATCAGTCCGCTAGCATTGTTTTCTACTATAGACGGGGCATGAAAATTTTGAGGGAAGCAGAGCAATGGGCAAAAAAAAAAAAGCAGGGAAAAGATTAACTGGCAAGCTAAGTGTGAAAGTGAATTAGGGTCTTCAACAAAGATGTTATTTTTATTTTTAAGCTTCTGCAGGACTGTGTGTAAGGAAGAATGCGTGTGTGTGCACATTTGTGCAGTCGGGCGAATTTGCCTTCCCAGAAGGAGTTTCTTACATACTGTGAGTGTCAAACGAGGAACAAACTCAACAATGACATTGGAGAAATGGTGAAAGTGTGTGGTTATGTTTGCTATCTTCTTATTCTGTGTCTCATACAGTCCATACAGATTTGCTAAGTATCAGTGTGTTCTATTTTTCATCACTCTGTAGCACTAGCTCTTTGTTTTGCACATTTATGTTGGGGCTTCCAGGTGTCAAAATGCATGTGTTTGTTTTTTGCATGTCATTTTATTTTAAATCCATTGCCACCTGCATACATCCGATAAGTAACATGTGGTGGAAATATTTCCAGAAAGTCATTATAAAGAGTAAAAAAGTGCAGACACCCAAGAGACAGCAAGTGTAATATCAGTCATCTAGGAAAAATGTATCATCTACATTAACAAGCTATTTTCCATTTCTCTAATATGCTTTTATATATTTCATCACATTAAGCTTAAAAAAGGGTTAAATAATAATAACTTGCCAATAATGCTCTTATGGTTAATAAGATGCTTTCGTTTACAGAAGGAAAACAGTCCCTGATACTCCACCATTGTGCAGGTTATCCTTCATAACTTGTGCAATTTTAGTAGAGTGGTGTTTCTAAAAACTGCTTGAGTAAAATTCTGAATTATGTAATTATATGAAGAATAGCCTCAGAGCCATGCTTAGATAACATGCATTTGTTTATATGCAAGTTTGTTTCCTTTAATATCACTGACTATCAAGTGTTCAGTGGAATAGTTAAGACTAAACTCTGTGACTTTGAATGAAATACCAAGGGATAGAGGCCTGTATTAGGGTAGCAATTTGGAAATGGGATGCAGGCATAACACTTAGACTTAACATATTTTTAGACAATATAAAACTCATATATTCATCTTAAAACAGCAATTATGTAAAAAAAGAAAAAAAATGCGCCACAAACAAGGACACTGAGTCTAATCTCACCGGACAAGTTGTTCCACTTACGTGTCACATTTACTTACTGCTAGCATGAATATGAAACACTTAATGCTATATAAAACCTGCTCCTTTGGGAGGATTCTGTGGGATGAAGACAATAGCGCCACATCTTCAGTGACTTTCATGCAGGTTTAGAATTGGTTTAGAAAGAATGATTTCTTTTTTCATGCTTAAGGGTCACAGAATTGACAAAGCTGTGAAAACGTAAACTTGACTCTTAAAGATTATGGTTCCTACAGTCTAGGTAAGAACTGAACTTGTTTTAACCACTTTTCAGATCTGGTTCAGTATGCATAAAGAAACCTTTTTTACTTTTTTTAGACTTATCTTTACCTCTCTTTTTTTTTTTTAGGTTGTGTATGCAAAGCCTGATTTCTAAAACACTGTGAACTCTGATAAATATAAAAAACAACAATTTGAGTCTGGTAGGGTCAGGAATTGTCACGAGTAAGTCATAAGCGCCCTACAAAAAAAAAGTTGCATACTCTGAAACAGACATGTTTTATACCCTGTTCAGCTCTGAATGTGTTTTCTTCATCCCATTCTTTCGTAGTCCTTCTTAGTCTCATGTTCACCGTTAGGAGCTCTTGTCCCATTGACCTCCACGGAGTCTCCGCAGACCACATGACCTAGAGATGGGGTGTCAGAGGAGCTTCTAATATCACTTTGCACACACACACACGCATTCGCTCACACTCACTGTCTCTGGTGGCTACAGTAATTGCTGTGACACGGAAGGTCATTTCCTGAGATGATACAGAATAAGGCCGTGCTGCATGGGACTGGTTAGCCAACATCCGACCCCGTCCTGCATGTGAGCGGAAGAGATAAAAATAGAATTAATTTTGCTTGTTGTTTTTCAACTGATGAAGATGAATCAGTGTTTGCAGAAGCAGTGCGCTGAGACACCTTTATCTCCATGAAGAGGCCCCTGTGTGCGTGGGTGGGTGGGTCTTATTGATGGGGGACTTTTGTCTGCATGTCTGTATGCACGGCCTCACCGTCCCCCTCGCATTCAGACAGATATTGCTTGTTTGTGGCAGATCGATTCAGCCCACTGCCTCGGCCACGAGCGCGATGAAAGGCGAAGTTGTTAGTTGAAATTCCGCCATTTGCCACTCGACTCCTCTGTTGATCTACTTTGTCACAGGTCATTGAGCACAATGTCACATCAATTGACTGCACAGATGGAAAGAGACAGACAGTGCCAGAAAATATCTCCCTGGATCAGACTGTATTCTTTTGCTCCTTTTATCTGCTAATCTTAGCTCAATCAATGTGAGAAAAAAGTAACTCCTTTTAACAAACTGTCTACCTGCCCAGACATTCCACCTACTGTGCACTTAAGCTACCTTACTTTCAGAAAATATACAGATGTCTGTGAAGGTGTTAGGTGCATCCACGCCAGCTCTGTTTAGTCCACTCGAGTCAAACTTTTGTTTGTTTGCCTTGAACATCCGGTTTTTTTTTTTTGGTTTTTTTTGAGAGGCGTAGATTTCCAGTCAAACTCTGATGTGCACCAAAAAACCTACTTCTGGATCGCCTAAAAACCGAGATCCCAGATTAGTTGAAATGAACTCTGATGCGGTTTGAATGTGTATGTGAATGGCAAGTGAGCTGGAGGCCACTCCAAAGGCAGGAAGGAGACTGTTGTGCTGGGCATTCTGACTGAATTCAACCGAAACAAATACGAATCCGGCACTAGTGGGAAAAATGATTTGTGATCTTTCACCAAAGACAAAAGAGAAATCTTACATCCCCTAAAATCTGATGCCACTCCAATTTTAGTGAAGAAGGATGATGTATTCAGTGACTCCTTAAAGTGGAAGTATTATGTATACTCCAAAAACATTGTGTCATTTTATACCAATCAAGTAACTGTTACCTAAAATGCTGCTTATACTAAATATGGGATAGTTGGGTGCTGTGGTGGCGCAGGGGTTTAGCACACCCACATACAGAGACCTTAGTCCTCAACGCGGCTGTCCCAGGTTCGATTCCCGGCCTGGCGACCTTTACTGCATGTCTTCCCGCTCTCTCATTTTCCTCTTTCCTGTCCATTAACTGCTAAATAAAGGCCACTAGAGCCAATAAAACTTTTAAAAAAATATATAGGATATTTTACTTTGAAATGTTTCCATATTGGGCCTCTTGCTCTTTCCAACACCCCACGTTTCGTATGTCGTCACAACATTCCTCTATGAAGCGATGACTAACGTATGAAAGTAGTTTGTATGATGAGCTCAGCAGATGCTCAGTTCCTCCTGATGTTGCTAATTGCTGCTGCTGCTGCTACTTGTATGAAGGAGAGGAATAATCAAAGAAACTCCAGGTATATTTTTGATGAGATAATGACTACACCATGATATAAAGCTCAAAAAACAAAATTTTACTTAATGCTGTCTCTTTAAGAGGTGCTTATACTGTTTCCTTGAGTGGTCATCGTTGCAATGCCACCAGAGGTGAAGGGGTAAACAAGTTGCTCAAATGGTTTGGTTTGTTTGACACATTGCAGTGAAAAAGCGAACTGCGCTAGCTGATAATGTAACAAATGTTGCAATTGAGAGGATATTATTGTCCGCATAACATTAAATGGTGATAAAATGTGGAAAGATTTGGGATTAATCTATCCATTTTCTAAAATAAATAAATGTATTTTAAAGTATTGTGTACATTTTCTCCTGTTTGCTGTGCTAGAAGTGAGTAAATTTGTGCATCTTTTCAATATTACATATTTATGGAGGTCAGTGGGGAAGAGACATCTCATTTGCCTCCTTGCTATTATTGCTACATTCCTCAAATTCAAGCAATATATTTTTCACACACAGAAGGAATTCCACACGCTTTATACTCTGTCCCTTAATGAAGTCTGCTGCTTTCCTGTTGCTCACTTCATGGTTTTTCACATCATTATTTCTGTATTTTTCCTCTCGGAAATTGTGCGTTTCATTATAGTTAAAATGGCCCATTTGTACTGTTCTTATTTGCTATATTGCTTCTTTTTACTGGGATCAGAGCTTTAATGATTCCCACAGGCTGTATTAAAGTTTGATCATATTTTTACTTCTCTTTTGAGATCAGCACAGGAAACTTAATTTCAAACTTTATGTGGTTTTCTGTTGCCGCTTTATAGAGTCTTTGTCCTCTATCAACCAGGCGTTCCATCGCAGACCCACATACTAAAACAGAGAGCTGTTCCACCTACACAGGAACAAGGATACACTTCCCTTTCCATAGACAGCTTCTTAAAATCCCAGCCGTTACACTATTTTACCAGTATATCATTAAATCAGGTAGGAAAATAATGTAATAGTTTAAATGCAAAATAAAGATCAGTCTCAAAAATCTGATTAAGACATGGAAGGAAATGCATGTAGTTTAGTTTTATTGGACCGGTTGATCTGGAATTGTTGTAGGCTCACTTACAAGGTGAGCTGTGAAAACATTTCAATGAGGAATATTCTATCGGTACCGCTGCACAACTCTTGAATCGATAAATTCTTCTAATCAAAACTCTTTTTGTGTGAACAGGCACTGTGTGCGGCCGTGGTGTCATCTGACGTGCTGCAGACCATGGAGTTGGTGTTCAGTGGGGCGGACGTTATGTGCGCCACCAGAGATCCGGTCTACTCCACTCCGTACCTCTTGGCTCAGCGTGCCGGGCAGAAGCTGCAGATGGAGTTCCTGCATCAGAATAAACTATCTGGTAGGCTCCTGTTTTGAAATTGAAGTTGACATTCTGTTAAAACTTAAAGGGTTAGGTTTTCTACCCCATCTGTAAAAGTATTGACTTGATGAGTGTTGGAGAAGATAACAGGGTACGCATAAATGACAGTATACCTTTATTTGTCTGCCTAATAAATATGGTAATTTCAAAAAATTTGTTGCTCTGACCAACTAGAGAGCCTATTATATCGGTTTCATAAGAAAGCATATATATGTCCATGTCTTTATCCGTCCATCCTGCTTACAGACTCGGCATTTATTTCCTGGTAAACCTTAATATTTATACTTTAATATGGTCTGATCATTTATTTATTTTTACTTATTCCATTTTTTTAAATTCATGAATTGTGGTTTGGTGAGGAAATGTTATGCCCTGGGCTGGCATTGTCCCTGAACAGATGCCATTATAATAGAGGCTAAACCAAGAGGTAAACTTGACGCAAAAAAGTTTTTCCAGGGTCAGTGTTTAACTCAGTGGAGACACTGGGGCACAAAATGCAGCTGGGAAGCAGAATAGCTGATGTATTCGCCTGACAAAATCTGTGAAGGGAAAAAAAGAATGTATGTGGTGTGATGAATCTGTAAAAAGATCTTGGAACTAAAAGTTTAAGCTTGTCATCTACCATTCTGATGGCCTACACATTTTATATTTTTGATTTGTTAACAAGGCAGTCTTGTTGCAAACTTGTTCTCACTACTGTTGGTACATTCACAGCATTATTTTTATTTTTTTTTTGTTTCTTTGCTGTGAATAGAAAACGAGGGCCATAAAAACCCACAAATTTGAAGCGAGGGAGTTTTAAGTTTAAAGGTCTGTCTCCCTGTTGCTGTCTCTGTCCTACCTCCCCCCCCCAACACTCTTTTGTATTACTCACCTCCTGTTTGGTAGGCACGGCACAGATGTGGCTTCTTCCTGATGGGTGTGTTTTATTCGCGCACTTCCACACGGGGACCCATGATAGAACGGATCAGATTAAAGGAGGCTGAGGCCGGGTGGGAGACTTTCTCTGGGACTGTATTTTACATAATTCATGCGAGGCATCTGTGTACACTCGCCAGCGCCGAGCCTGTTAGGGACCCACTAATTGCTAGCATGGGTCACCTGGTCACCAAGGAGATGGCAATTATCGGAGGTTTACTGAAAGGTACACATGCAGAAAGGAGAAGAAGCTAACACATAATCGTGTGTTCCCGTTGTAAGTTTGGAAGTTGCTGGACTTCGTCATTAAAATACAGATGGCTATGGACCTAACCAGACTTTTGCTGTGGAGGCAGACGTCCAACTAAGCTAACATACTGCAGGAAGGAAGACATACCTGGGTCAGGAAACCTAAATGTTATCCTGAAAGTCTGACTCCATTCTTGTCCATCAGTGAGATTTTGTTTCTGTTAGTTCACCACTTAGCAAATGGTCCTAAAATAGATGCTAATCCAAGGTCAGATTCCTCATCTTGTTTAAGGTAAAGATGTAAAGACCATGTATCACCTTCTTCACGTCTCTCCAAATGATTTTTGTTCAGACTTGTAGCTTTCAGTAGTTATATTCATTCCCATCGCTGGAATTGAGAATGATGTTATTAAAAAAGCAGAGCAGAAAAAGTGAGCAGAAGACTGCCAAGGAGCACAGCCAAGACTTGACACTATGTTTGGGATGCTGAACGAACGATAAAATCTGCAGCTTGAGATTAAGTTCTTGGGATGAAGATTTATACAGAGTTGAATATGTATCCACAGATGTATGCTTAGCATGCATACATACATAAATATATGCATGCTTGCATGCATATGAACATACATAGTTAAATACAATTTCTCTGAATTAAAATGGATTTGGATTTTAAAAAACGAGCAAAAACCCACTTTATGATGGTGGGTGATCATTCCTTTGAAGTGGTAGTCGTGGAAGTTTGGATATTTTGTCAGTTTCTAACTGCAGCAACATAGACGGAACCAAGAGTTTCCGATGAGCCAGAAGTAAAACAAAATAAAAAAGTCTAACTTGTGCAGATTTTGAGCTGAAGCTGACATAGTATTTTGCTTGATCCTGTACACATCACACTTACTATATGAAAATCTAAATGATTGAAGTTGGAAAAAAATGCATTTGCCTAATCTATTGTCAGGATTTGACTAGAGGTGGAATACATGTTTTTTTGTTTGTTTTTTTTTTCAATTGGAGTTGGCCAAAGTGAGTTTCAACATACTCACATGTTGAATACTATTACATTTTTATTTAAAAATACAGAAAAACAATACATTTTATCCGTTTCTGTTTTTTGGCTGGCACTTTGCAAATATAATCCATTTTTGAGGTGGAAATTTGCTTTTTTTTTTTTTTTGTAAAATGCAAAAAAGTACCAAAAATGTAGCACCTGTACTGAAAATGCTGTTGTGTCTTGTCTGTCACCATTCCATTTCTCTAACCAAAAATGCTGCTGCACAAACAATTAAAAAGTTTTTCTGACTTTTTCAGGGCCGTCATCGAGCTCACAATTAGTCTTTTAATCTACTCTTTTGATGCAACACAAATACTTCCTTTTTCACTTCAAAATAAACATACCAAACATAAATACAACATGTCAGGCTTAAATCACTCAGCTTCTTATCTGGGGTAGTAATAATTTTTTTTGAGTAATTTAATCCTTTGCTGACAACTAGACACCACTGCATGCTAATAATAATCAACGTCGATTCCAAATGTATCATATCAGAACATATCAGCAGTAAAATTACTCAAATTCATGCTTTCCTCTTTTAAAAACTTGTCCATTGGAACACATGAGATGAGATTCAGCCCATGTACTCTGCAGTATGGCTGCTGAGAGAAGGCTGTTTAATTTCACTGTAGAAAGAAGCTGTGCTGGGAGAAGATTAAGCTTCCCAGAAAATACTGTCCAGATTCCCCCTGTTGACATTTCTCCACTGTTTTGTCGGACACATTGTCACATCAGACACAGAACTGTGGAAAGTGCCGTCTGCATTGTTCTCGTGCATGTGGGGCCCCTCCGAGTCTGCAGACAGACTTCTGAAAATTTTCATTAAACAGAAATTGAACTTTTTTTTTTCTTTTTCTTTTTTTTCCATCATTGGTGTTTGCAGCGTTATATTTGGCAGGATCGGGGAACAATTCAATACCCGCATGATGCCATCCCTGCTGCACAGCTCTGTGTTGACAGAAAGAAGATAGAATGAAAGTAGTCACACAGCAGCCAATATTGAGGACAAAGCAGAGTTCAGACTTGTTCTGGAGTTTTAAAGAACTCTGCCTTGGGTTACAGCTGACTTTTTCAACCGGATAACAATTGCACACATGCTAGGTGACATAAGGGCAGATATGGATATTTGAGTTGTTTGCAGTGGGGTATCGCTGTTTATGGCTGCGTGTTTGGTTCTTTCCTCCATTCGGGTTTATCTTGTAAAACATGTTTTCACAGCAAGGGCTCACTTCAGGGCTTCCTTCAAACACGGCATACAGCCGTTAACCAGACACAATCTTAAAACAAAATGATGACAAACATGGTCTTTTCCCAATCCCATGACCCCCTGGGACAGCAGAATGAGCCAGCAATAAACAATCAGACACCATGAAGAATTGTCACTTCTCAACTAAACTCCAAATTGGGCTAGTATGCGGGAAATATCGTAGCCGCCTGTCTTCTCAGTGTGAATCACGCTTCCAGTTTGTGGAAAGAACAAAAAAAACAAAAAAACAGAAAAGGAAAAAATAGGAAAAAAGGCTCACCATGTCCCCCTTGGATACAGTGAATAAAAAGAAAGCTGTCAGCCTGCTTATTGCAGAGCCATTCTACAGCCGTTCCCCTCTGCAGCGGCTCATTTGTGACTCCAAAGTTAGGACTTCCACCAAATAGTGGAGCGTGGCCACTTCATTAGCTCCTTCTTTC
The DNA here is from genome assembly GCA_902982915.1 of Phalloptychus januarius. NCBI lineage: Eukaryota > Metazoa > Chordata > Actinopteri > Cyprinodontiformes > Poeciliidae > Phalloptychus > Phalloptychus januarius. The sequence continues at coordinate 9,023,763 of CADWAE010000462.1, forward strand.
TGAGTGAATGTAAGTACATGCACGCAGTCCTCGATGGCCCCCCTACCATCCGCCCACACCTGTTCGCCTGAAAGCGCCCTGGGAGATGGTCAGAGCGTGTTCATTTGCATATTGCCATCCCTGATTCTATTTAAGAAAGCCAATTGCGGCTCTCTGAGGCTATGTGGTTTTGCATTTTAGGAACCCCAGAGGATAGCCTCTATGATGAGCTCGATCTCTTATGGTCAAAGACTTCCACTGGGGTGGTTTCTTATTTATTCTAAGGTTATTTTTTTATTTCGTTGTATGCAGTGTCTTTCCATGTGTACACATGTAGAGGCCACATAGACTATGTAAAAAAATGAGATCTATTTGTGTTAATGCTGCTATGCCTAGCTAATTTTACCTTAGGAAAGGTTCACAGTTAAGTTATTAAGATCTTTTCCCTAATGAATTTTATTTATAAATTTTTTTCCTGCAATTAGTTTCCTTCTAAACATTCACTAAGTGTTAAATGTTTCTAGATTCAATTTTAATTCTTTTAGCACTTCTAGATCTGAATGAGGATCTGCACGATAGTGTCGTTGTTAGTCCTGTTGCATTGCAGCAAAAAGGTCAAAGGTCAAACTTTGAAAAATCATGTCATATGTTCTTTCATTGATTCTTGAATCATTGCATCAAATTCTAATAAAATAAGTTTTGCTATATGGAAAGAAAATGAAAATCCTAAATAACAAGCTCAGGAGCTTTTTTCCCAACTAAATGCTGCTTTTAATCTACTAATTGAGAATGTTAATATGTCCACAGGCTAAAAAGCTCAACACCTAGACCTCTTTCCTTGCCATCTTATGCACAAATTGCTGTTTTCACTCATCTTATGCTTCTGCCATGCATTATCTCTGCCCCTCCTGCATGCGTTGTCTGTTTGTGCCGTCGTTTACTGCATGTCTGGGTGTAAATGCACAAGTGCGAACAAGCTCCTCTGATTACCCCTGCTGTCCACTGCCCGTTGAAGCTCGCTTTGTAACTGCAGCCGTGGGCAAGCAGATGGCTAATTGAGCACTCTGTCATGTCACCTCCCTTCACAGGGGAGTGAGCCAATCAGCACGGGCCAGACTCCTCCACTGCTGCCCCCGCAGACAACACAGTCCCATCCTAACAGAGTCCAGCTTTAGGGGCCCAGAGGGGTTGTTAAGCATGCTCACAGAGAGAGGCTTGTTACAACTGATACAGCATCAAGCCACTGGCTTATTTACATTCTGTCAACCTGAGTGGTAGGAAAGACTTCGGTTGGGGTGTGTGTGTGTGTGTGTGTGTGTGTGTGTATGTATTGTGCTCAATTTGTTGCTGTTTTATTCTTTAAAAGCTGTCATCTATTCCTGCAGTGCTTAGAAAAGTGTTTCCTAGTTTTTGTGTTGTTCTGTTTTTTTTCTACACCTGTTTAAGAATTAAAAAATGGAGCACAAGGATAGCTTGAGTAAATGCTTAGTTACTTTAATAATTGAAACCAGAGCTTAAATGATTTCATTCATAATGCAAAAAAGTTATACAAGCCAATCTCGGCTTTTACAAGAATCTAATTGTTAAACTGATTAAATTAAAGGTTAAATGTGATGAAGCAAATTTGTTCTTGTTCAGATTCACTGGCCACTATCATCTCTGTTTACTGCCTGAGCTGTAAAATTAAAATGCCAACTAATTCGAACCTGTGTGACAACATGAAGTAGGCTAAGCACTGTGAAAGAGAAAACATCATGGCATAATCTAAATAAATTTAATTAATGAAAAATAGTTATAGGGTTTGTTGTCTGGAAAGGTTGATAAAGGCTTTTGAATGTCAGTGAACCACAGTGACATTCGTTATTTACAAAAGGAGAAATCATAGAATACAACTGAACCTCCCAGAAGTGGACTTGACTTTGAAATTGCTCAGAAAACGATTTCAGAAAGTCTTCTAAGACGACTCTTCCAAGACGTCACAAAATTACCGAGAACATCCAAAGTACTGTAGGCCTTTGTGAAATCTAGTGTTTGTGATTCAACAATAAGAAAGAAACTGGGCCAAAATAGCATCCATGGGAAGAGTTTACAGTGTCACAAATGCTCTGATTGTCCCCAAGACTTGGTCAAATAGTTGTCATAAAAACTCTTTAGAGATTTTGCTCCACATTGACATGATGGCATCACACATTTGCTGGGTTTTCATCTGCACATCCATAATGCAAATCTCCCTTTCTGTCAATTCTCAAAAGTCCTCTAATGGACTGAGATCTGGTGGTAGTGGAAGCCATTGGAGTCCACTAAACTCACAATCAACGTCAACAAATTAGTTTGAGATGATGTCAGCTTTGTAATGTGGTGCATTATCCTTCTGGAAGTTGCCGGCAGTAGATGGGTGTACTCTGGTCATAAAGGGACTAGCTTGGTCATCAACAATACCGGGAAGGCTGCGGTGTTTAAATGATTCTCAACTGGTTCTAAAGAGCCCAACGTGTGCTAATAAAATATCCCTTACTCTATTCCACCGTCACTATCAACCTGATCCATTGATAGATGAAAGATCTTTGTTTTCGAGTTATTTCCTGAAAATCCTGACTCTGCCATCTGAATGCTGCATCTGAAATAAACTCATTAAAACATACAAACGTTTTTGTGGAGTTTTGGTGAGTCTCTCCATGTAATAGATTGATCTACTATTTATGACAAAAACAAAAGTATATTTACATAGTTTGACTTTTGGAATTGAAGCTTCTATCAAATCTAACACAATAAAGTCCAAGGCTAAAATGTAACAAAGCTACTCTTGATTTGACAAAGCATTTTGGCCCTAATTTCTTAGTGTGGCACCATTAAACAATTTCTTTTGTACTTTTATATAAGATGGTGCAAGAAATTGTGACTGTGACTTACGGACATTGCTCTGAATCTAAATTCTGCTTTCTTAAGTTATTCTTTAATGCTTAACTTTTAAAGTTAGTTATAATGATATAAAAGTAAGTGATTAGATTGAAGGCAAGCTACATTCCCATTAGCTGCACCCAAATGATCCTTCCATATATTAAGAAGCGCTTTACTGTAAGTTTGTTCATATGATTGCTGTTAATTAATTTGATATAATGAAGCCACATACAGAACAAAGGCAATAGTGTCTCAAAGAACGGACAGATTGTTTTTCTCCACTGAATGATGTGTGGGCATGAAACGAGGCGTTGGAGGTGTCGTCGAAGTGGGGAAATGTCGATTCAATCAAAACTGGTTTCAATTAAAGTTATTTTACCTTGCCTGATGAGAGAGCTGGAGGTGCTCAAGATAAAATCTGTAAGATATTACCAAGGCTTGGGCAGAAAATTGGACCTCGGAATGAAAGCTAATTGAATTTGAGAATGATAAGGCTGAATGCGAGGAGCTCTTAAAACTAGTGAGAAAGGATGAGTGGAGGGAGTTCAGATTAAGGAGGGCAAGATCGGAATGCTTCTTTTCTCTGATGGACACAGATGAGAGTAAAAGTCATTTTTAAAAGATTGAGTGCATGGAGAAATGCTCTCTGAACACCCTATCCTTGCCTTTGCAAAAGTAGGACCAAGTGACAAAGTCATGACTAAATTAAACAGAACCTTGTATGATCACCTTTATGGTTCTTGTGATTAAAAAGACAGTGCTGGGCTGTTTTTCTTTTTTTTCAAGGCCCTCTGGGACAAAGAAAAAGTCTCCACATGGAGGTCAGAGCTTTGGTTCAAGAACAGTAATCAGGAATCTGATGGGGATACATTGTTTTGCTTAAGGGTAAGTCAGGAGTGGGCAAACATAACAAGGCTAGTCTGCAAAATTCTCCTTATTTTCTGTTGAAGGACATTAGTTTTGTTTGAGTACATAACACATATAAAACAGACAATTTAGAAAAGTGTTGTTTTATGATTAATTCATATTAGACAAAAAGTGGGCAGAGAGAAAGGGGGGAGAAATACAGCAACGGGTCCCAAGGTCAGGTTTTGCCTCAGTCTATGGGGTGTCTGCTGTACCATGTCTCCATGTGTGGCCCAAAGTCTTTGCCAGTTTCTAAAGTGATTTAAAGCAACACCACATGTCACAGATTTGAAAATGTCAACACTTAGCAGATTTAGACCAACATATTTCTTCTGTCTCAAGTGATATTAATGTTGTTTTGGAGTGTCCCAGCCAAAGTCAAAAAAATCTTCTGTAAAACCTGAGGAGGGAGTTCAAAAATAGTGAAAGCAAATAGGCCTTTTAATAAAAAAACAAAACAAAAAGAAAAACCTGCAACTTATCACCAAAACTGATCACAAATAAAAATAGAAAAATGCAATGCACTGGTCACCCATTACAAGAAGAATTTGGCTGTTGTAATTCCAACAAAGATTGTTTCATTGATTATTAAGAAGAGCACAACTGATTCTTGATATGCGAATTTACCTTTTTTTTCTTCACAGATTTTTTATTGCTTTTACACACAAATATATTTAGCAAATTTGTCTCCTTGTAGATTTCCCCATGCTGGATCAGTGGTCAGAGAGCGCTTCACTGTCTGATGTGTCCGTCTTCATGGACGGCTTTCTCTATATCTCGTCTGGCACAGCTAAGACGATGCCGGATCGGCGTGGACGAGACGGTGAGTTCAAAAGCCATTAAAAAAAACAAAACATGACAAGTCCAATCAATGCATCAATCCATTTATAAGCAATTTAAGCTGCATGTTTGTCAAAGGTCTCCTTTTGTTAAGCGCTGGTCAATCAATGTCAGCATTTGAACTGTCAAACTGCCAATCGTTCAATCTCCTCAGCAAACAGTCAAGTCAGAATGATCAATGGATCTGTCTTTGACATGTGCTCCGCTTAGTCTTCTGGGAGGTCTTGTCTGACAACTGTATGTAAGATGCCTATATAGAGGCACAAGGTTAATCATGGTCTGCTGAAAATAAGATTTAAAACAAATTTAAAGTATTTAATTTTGTTGGGGCCTCCCATCAACTTTTGAGTTCTCCTCCCTTTGCCCTGGAAAACGGAGTCAAACTTTTAATCAGTCTCGTTTTCCTACCCAGACTCCTCAGCTGCTTCTGGTGCACACCCTGCCTGTACAACGTTCCCACATCTCCAAACAGCTGGAGCATTCCTGGACCCATGGGTAATTAGCACAAGGAAGCTGCATTGGGAACTCCCTCAGGGAAAGGTGGCTATTTGGAGGGTTGAGGAGTGGGATAAGGAATTGAGGGTGAAGCAGTACCTGCCACTTGAGCGAGCAGAGTCTCCTTCATATTGAGCCATTCCTCTCTATTCCCATCACCCCTCAGCTCCTCAGCTCTTATTGGTGGTTGAACATGGCAGCTAATGAACAGAGCTGAGGTCTGGGAAATTGCTTCTTACAGGGACCCAGGATAAATTTTATCCAAGTATCTTTCGAAAATCTCATTATCTGTGGTAATGAAATTCGATTTGAGTTTACTATTTAAAAGGTAGTTTAAATTTATTGAAATCTGGCTTTTTATATTGCAGTTTTTAGCCATCATTTACTTTGGGAAAATGCTGTACTCTAAAGCAATGATGGAGTTTCAGATGTAACAAAATTTGGTTTCCTTAAAGAACAGATTTTCAAATTGATTAAATGACACTTTTAATCCAAATTTTTTTCTTTTTTTTTAGGTTAACTTAAACATATTGCTGAATATTGTCAGCATAAAGATTTATTGTATATATGGAAGCCCTCTGATTAAAAAAAACAACACAAACAAACAAAAAAGTCTCATTTTAATGAGATAGATATCTCAATAAATTAGATGCTATCTCATTATTTAAGTTTGTTGTGTTTTAGTCTGCATGGCCCCTTGATATTTTTCCAGGTGAGGCCAGACGAGTTCTATTCATTCATTCATTCAACCTTAGGAATTAAGTAGTAATTATGTAAACAAAATGTTTTAATGCCCAATGACACAGTGTGCAATACAATCTCATTTTGGAACAGAGATGCAGTTAATACAGAGAATCAGTCACTGTCCAGTAGAGATGTGTGGGAGAAAAAAAAGTATGATCTTTAGTGGGGGGGTGGGGGGCATGACAGAAAATAACTGCGAAACACTGCAAAAGCTTATCTTCACATAGACCATTCCATGTGGGTATTTAACTTTTACTTTTCATTTAGTGTTTTTGAAATGACTCGCAAAGCAGTGCGTCTGCTTTGTTAAAGGCCATTCTCTTCACTGTTGTGCTTTTAGTACCTCTTGCATCTGCATGCACTCCTTTGAAGGTTCAACCTATAAAACATTTTATTATTTCATGTATTATAGAAGACTTTGCTTTTGTGCTCTACTGGCACTTTAACTGCAGCTGCTGCTGCTGCTGAAAAATTCAGCAGGGTCGGGGTGCAAAAAAAAAAAAAAGACAACTCAACGTGTTCCAACTTTGCCAATGAAAAAGGGGAGAACAGCCGGGGCTGTGTGAGCACAGACGGACGAGGTATTTTTGAATGTACTACAGGATGCTATTGCCTTCAGAGGCTAATGGTTTGATGCTCTACAGATGTGCCTGAGTTGCTAATAATTCATAGAGTGTGAATTGGACTTAATGAAAGCACCACTTTAATGCACCATAAGCTATTACTTTTTTTTTATTTGGAGACAACTCAGACTAGTTTTTTGTTTGTTTATAGGGCAAACTTTACAAATGAGTAAAGCAACATGCAGTTGATGTGGATGAGTAAAGCAATTATTTTTCTTGTCTTGTTTGTGGTAAAAACATGTTGTACTCCTCTAAACTCAATGCTTTTGCAACATTGACTCCAGCAGTGCAGACAGTTGATTCCTGCTGCATTGAGTTGCTCCCAATGGAAAGGAAAAAGAAGTGAATCACATTTAAATGGTCCACCTCTTTTGTGCATTTTCTTCGCGGTGCCAGAGTGATTTTGAGGAGGTAGAGAGAGACAGCTTGGAAGTTGCTGTCTGATATGGTGACTGGCACTGAGGAAATGGCACGCATAATTTCTGATTAGCTTTTGTCTTTTCCTCATCAGCGGTGCCCTCCCTTCCACCTGCAGCCGTAACTCACTCGCTTCCGTGGAGACGTTGAGGAATGGAGGGTTTGTGGATAGAAGTCAAATTATGTTTTATTGAGCCCGTATGAACAATTCAATTTCTTTTTTCGTTTGCAAACTTTGAATCCAGGCCTTCCATAACGGGTCTATAAAAATACATTTTCAAGATGTTCAATTTGATTTAGGCCTTTTCTTTACTGGAGTGTTCCAATATGCTTCAATCTGAACTATGTTATTGAAGATCTAGTAGTATATTTAAGATTATTATCCTGCTGAAGGTTCAAATCTTCTAAAAACTTTTCTTACAGGTTCTCAGTTTCAGCTTAAGAAAAGAAGCACCACAGCATGATGCTGCCACAACCCTGTTTCACCATGCAGGATGTTGTGCTCAAGGTGATATGTAGCGTTATGTCCACCACACTTCAAATGTACTCCATAAAGTTCGGTTTTGGTTTGATCTGACCTGAGTACATTTGGTGTGTTTCATTAATAGGTTCCAGCAAACAGAAATGGCTTTTTTCCTTCTCACCTTCCTATAAAAGCCATTTTATGGGTGCCAAAGTCGCAGTGGTCCTGTTGAGAGTTCTCCGTGACATCTGCAAAACGCGAGATAAAGTTTTATAACCCAGCCCTGCTTAAACATCTGCACAGCTACATCCCTGACCATTTCTGCGGTGTTTCTTGGTTTTCGTGTTGCTTTTTGTTCATTCATGTTCTCTAACAAACCTCTTAGGTGTTCAAAATAAGATTAATAGACTCTATTTACTAATTAGGTCACCAAAAGAATTTAGTTCCACTGAGCTATCAAGAGGCATAAGAGTAAAGGGCTCAATTCCAAGTGCCTTACTTTTTTTAATCTGTGAAAAATGCCAAAATATGTATTATTTGCCTTCCCCTGCATAATGATGAACTATTTTGCGTTGATCTGTGGAGCTTGTGATGAAATGCACATAATACATGTAACTTCCTTTCATTTCTGCAACATTTAGGGGACTGAGTGAGTAGTATTGTAGGCTGAAATGACAAGATACTGATTTCCTTTTATTTCTTTGCCATTTCTTTTGTCATATTTGTCCATCCCTCAATGTAATGAAGTAGGGTCTAATTCTGGCACAGACATATCCTTCAGATCCTTTTCCGTTTTCCTGATTTCCATTTCGAACCCCCCTGACAAGCTGTCCACCAGATGTCTTCCTTGCAGATATTTTAGTCTGATGGTGAGATGGGCAGAAGATTGGTGGAAGGGGGCGGATGTGGGAGTGAGAGTCAAAAAGGATTCACAAAAATGAAAAGGGGGGAAAAAGAAGACACAGAGCACAGCCTTTCTATTTTGATGAATACTGAATTGGATGTCCGTGCCACATTGATAAAAAGTTTAAGACTGTAGGAAAACTTACGGATGTAGTCAAGAGGCTTTGAATATGGCTCTTTTTCTTTGGGAGTGAGGAGAGAAACACAAGGTTATCATTTGAATCCAATCAACCTGTTCGTCTTGCACATTTGGATAATTTAGAGCATTTTGTTGAAAAACGATTCGTGCAGAAAGCAGAAAAATGGGGAAAAAGAGGTTTAAGATTCAGAGACCTTCCTTCCTTTGAAAAACACTATGCAGGGAGCTCTCTTGGTGTACAAGCTAATTGGCCCATTTTATCTGGTGGAGGCACGTACCTCGGCTGGCTTTTCGCGAGTGTCGTCTCTTGTGGCTGGTTATGGACTCCCGTGGAGTACGGCTGGGCCACGGGGCCACTGTATGTGTGTGGGAGTGAGGGGGGGACAGCTGGCAATGGACGCAGCTGCTCGATTGTAAATCAAGCACTATTGTTCCCTTCACATTACGCTGGTTCTCGTGCAGAAGCTACTGATATTTCCCACCCGCTAAGAAAGAAAACAGTCCCAGGAAAAGGACGATAGAAGGATGCTCAAGATCTGTGGCTTTCTGACGAAGCCAGTTTCCTGGTGAAATGTGTTGAAGGGATCTAAACCCACTAACCACCGTAAGAGGAAGGGACTTTTGCCTTTTTTTTTTTTTTAAACGCCACTTAAAAGTGGTTTTGTTGAACTGTTAGAAATGTATTGAGTTTTTTCAGATTTTCACTAGTCTTAGAAAAGCAGCTTCACAGAAAACACTCCGTATTCATTGGCTTCTCTTGTAAAGATGTATAAAAAGCTTTTGAATGAATTATTCTTTCATAGCTGTAGCATGACATCACACTAAATACATAGAGGCAATTATTTGATCATGAACGTTGGGGATGTTTTGTTTTTTCTTACCTTTGTATCTCTGTGTGAACAGCCATTACTTTAGCAATCCTCTTCACTTTAAAATTATTCCTCTGTTTTTAGGTATGAATGCATTTAAGCTGAGTTTACCTGACGGATCAAGATTACTCACATTTACCTTTCTGTTATGGCACGTTCTCTTGTCTTCACCATTTTGAAGAGTGACTCAGAGAAAAGTGCCTCTATCTCATGTCATCTTTCCAAATTCACCTCAACAATAAAGTAAACAGATATTTCATGAAGTCCTGCAATGTGACATGGGGCTGATGGTATTAAAGATACCCAGCAGCTTTGTTAACTGACTTCAACAGGACATTAAAAACATTAAAAAAAGATTTCTCAGCCCAGTTAGGATGGATTGGAAATGGTCTCTGTTCCAGAAGTGGCTCAAGACAAGCTGTATCTCTTGGTGTTGTAGATATTTCTTTGTGTGGTGGCTCCTAAAGTTCTCATCTTTGTTGTGATCCATCCCTTCTGAATCTCCCTCAAGTTCTTTACAAAAACATTCACAAAGCTGTGGTTATCACTGGTGCTTTTACTCTTTTTACTGTCTTTTGTCCACCGATTCAACTGTCCATTGATATCTTTGTATCCCCATGTGAACAGCCATTACCTTTAGCGATTACCTATTGTGATTTAGGGTTCTTGTGAAGTTGTAAAGGATTATTGAGGATTATTTTGTTTGTTTTATGTCATATTTCTGAGAAAAAAGACTTGTACTGGAACCTTCTACTTTACACAAAGGTATCTAGTACTGGTTGACTGCTCATCATTACACTTTTTCAATTGAAAAAAGCTATTTTTTAATTGAAACATATATCTTTATAAATATTTAAAATCTTATGTGTAACATTAAAAGAACGTCGGTCTTCTTGAAAGAAAGTAATGATGACTTCTGTATATTATCTGGCAGGTTATAATGACGGCCAGAAACTCAGCGGAGTAGATTTGTCTCCAGTTATTCAGGTGTTGCAGCTGTGAAAAAGGAGAAGCAATACAAAATTACAATGTAGTACAAAACAAGAACTTTACCATCTTGTCCTGGGAATGATGGACATGACATTTTCTGCAAAACCTCAGTGATTTAGGGGCACGTTTTAAACCAAAGTGAAATGTATTTTCATCTTTTCTGTCACCAAGACAACACTATATCCTGCCAGACAGATCCGAGTGGTAATAGCTTTAAATACCACACTTTGTCTCTCTCCGTCTGTCCCACACTGGCACATTAAACCCCTACATGCACAGTGGGTAAATGAAGATGATGCCTCTGTAGCTGCTGGAGTTATCTTTTTCTTCAAGTGAAGTGGGGTCAGCGAGAGGGTATTTTTTTAAATGCCAAGTGAGAGAGAAAAAAAAAATTAATTATGTTTCTTTTCTTTTTTTTTTTACTGAATTCTTGTACAAATGACTTTTTCTTATGAACAGAACACAGAGATAAAGTGAGAAACGGCTGTAAAGAGATGCAGCGTGAGGGTGAATAGAGCAAAACTGACATCCTCCTTTCCCGTGTTTATCACATCCCTTTTCTTTCTACATCCAGTTGTCGACACTTCCTTTTTTCATTGGAACTATATCTGTTTCTTCAGAAGTATCACACTCAGTTGGCAGAGGAACGCACAATTAGCATATTCATGAGATGAATACGCTGGAAACTTTGGAGTTGCGAGCAACGGGGGGCTGTGGGGTGGGAAGCTGTTTGTATGTGTGTGTTTGTTGCGGAACAAGGAAAAAAAAAACCCAGATGGCATGGTGACTTTGAAAATCCAAAATTAGGTATGTTTTCATGAACTTCATGCTCATTGGCTATGTAAATCGCACCGTAAGGCAGTCGTAAAACACAAAGTTGTATGTTTTCCAGCCTGCCTGGTGAGAAGATGTTTGTAGATTGAAACCTGCTCGCTGCTTGGACAATTTTGCATCAGTCTACTTGGGCGTTCTTCTATGGTGTCCATATTTAAAGTTTACTTTACAGGTTTTTTGTCTCGTCAACTTTAAATCAGCTTTTGCTTAAAAATATCACATTACTTTACATTCAAAATCTACTGTTTTAGTCCAAACATAGTGGATTAACTATTGTATTAATAAAAACCTAACAGTACATAACGAGGTCTTCATGTACTGCCTTACATGAAGACTGTAGTCCGTACATGAAGGTGGTAACCACCTGCTAGTTACCAGTATCAAGCTAAACTCTTAATTTGTTCTCATTTTGGGGGCAAAAAGGTCTATTAGAGAAACTTCAAAATATGACACACTTACAACAATGTTTATGATGCCTGAATTAATGGTCTTTTCTTTTGTGTGTTTATGTTTCAGACATGGGACGACGCTGGTGTACATTGGAGGGCGGCTTCCTGAGTTATTATGAGAACGAGCGAAGCCCCTCAGCCATAGGGAGGGTAGACGTCACCGAAGTGGTCAGCCTGGCTGTCAGTAACTCAGAAACTATGACTGGAGTCGGGTATGAACACACACTCACACAAATATAAAAATGTGTCCAAAACCTGCATCAGTATCTTAGTTTTGAAGTCAGGAAACCTTATTTCCTGCTTTCATAGGACCACTTTAACTACTAAAGGTTAAAATTGACTGTGCATCCTTGTTCTTACTTTGTTAAATGACACTGGGCAAGTTTCACCATCTATCTGCTTTTTGGAGGCAGTGGTAATTGTCTGGTTCAACTCTATTTGACCACTCTTCTTGACAAAATTCTCTCAGTTGAGTTTGATTGGTTTGTTTTCTTGGACATACTAAGGTTTTAGCTGCAGTCTACACATCTTTCGACAGGATTGAGGTTATGGCTTTGACAAGGGCATCCCAGAAGCTTAATGTTGGTCTGAAGCCAGCATTGATCTGTTATTGATGTGCTGAAATTCAAGTCATACAGTCCTACTTAGGTCTTTACTTACTGCTCCTTTTATTTGTCTGTTGTTTTAAATATTTCTCAGTGAGTGTTGTCAAATGCTTTTTTTTAAATGCTGGCAAGCATAAACTATCAGCTGCATTCAATCATGAGCATCGTTACCCAGGAATTCATGTAGATAAGCTCTGGAGATGTTCTTGTGAGATGTCTGCTGTCTGTGGGCTTAATAAAACACCATCACTTCATAAAGGACCTCAAGGTGCTTCTAAAGTGGCATAACGCAAGGAATGTGAAAGTCCCCGTCTGGTGGCTCCTGCAGCCAAACATGGTCCACACCTTGTGAATTTTCCTCAAAATCATGAATGGGGTTTTCACAAAACCGGTAAAGCTGAAGTTTTCACTGCAGTCTGTGTAATGAATCTACATTCAGTACACAAGTGTATTTACTTAAACATTTACAGTCGAAAAGATTTGTTTGCACCTCTCCCACTGTGTGACAAAAACCGTAAAGGAAGCCTAAATTTGGTGATTAAAGTCTTTTATATGCTCCATAACAATCACCTGCTCTTACAACGCGAGCCGACTCTGACATCCCGTAAACACGCAGATGCTTGTAACCGCAGACTTCCACGTCACTTCAGCTCGTCGTCCCATACGTCTTGTTAACGTAATCTCAGATCGGGCGTCGCTCGCTTTAACGCAGCCCATCAGGGCTTTATGAGAGCTGTATTTCCTGTTCACTTTGGTGGCAATGCAGACATCAGCAGCGCAGCTCTAACTGCCTCTTCCCTCCGTTCATTTTACTGCCACTGCCTCCCTCTATCAGCCTCGACTCTGCAACCGGATTATGATTTAGTTTAAAAGTTGCTCCGACGGCAAACTTTCTCTTTATTTCATCTGGAGGTGACACGAATGCGAAGGAGAAACAGATGCCTCGAACGGCTTCTGCTCGCAGCTTTTTCCTCTCCCACTGGATCGCTCGCGTGTGTGCGTTGGTGCTGCATAGCTAAACCAAGTACTCTGATAATGGCTTATGATTAAAGCCGAAGCTAACTCTTTAATGATAGCAGCAGATGTTGAGAGGAGTGAACAATGTGTTTGTTTGTAGAAGCTATCTGTGCAGCCATAAGAAGCACATCTGGCTCAGTAACACAACGACCCGCATAATGAGCTGGACGCCACACATGAGGTGGTGAGCGCGCACACGCTCGCCACCACGCGGGCGATGCTCTTACTCTGCTCGCCGCAAACATCCCAGCTACAGGTCACAGGGTCACCCTGAGTTGGGGGACGAGCGGGAGGCGCAGGAGGGAGGGGGGCTATTATTTTTTTCTAACACTGCTAATGGTTTCAGTAGATTAAACTCTGCCTCAATCCCTTTCACTTCTGCAAACTTCCAGAGCTCCCCCTCAGCCCCGTCATGGCGCGCATCAGCTCAGAGAGAGAGCAGGAACGTCTCAACCTCTCGACTGTCTGCCGCTGCTTATAAATATTGATGTATGCAGATGACACACTCCCCCCAGCAGCCTATCAGCACGCTGCAGGAGGCCGTAGGAGTCGTTTCCATTAAACGCGACGTTTTTGGGTAATTTCACCGTGGCAGAGGACACTGTGAGACACAGAGTCGGAGGAGAGGCATACGTTTGCTCAAGTTGCATGAATATTACACAGCCACTCCTAGGAAATGAATGCAAAATGAGTGTGTCGGTTCATGATAAGTTTAAGTTTTTTTTAACAGAGCTGCTTGTTTTACGAGTATTTGCACCTTGAAAGACGCACTGAATCCATCTATTCTTTGTTTTTTTTTGTTTTTTTTTACATTTTCAAGCTTCTTCCCTTTTTTATATTACTTTACCCTCTGTTGGTCCCCTGTTTTACAATTTGCTTCCCTCACTGACTCTATTATTCTGTTTCATTAGCTCCTAAAGTGAGTATAAACAGTGACTTTGTGAAAGGAGTTACAGTTTTGTGCAAATTTCTCTGAGTTATCCCTGAGACCTTTAGATTTTGTTTTCATAAAAGAGCAAAACGATTTTAAAGTCTTAAAAATACGGTTTCAGTAACAATAATAAATAAATGGTTTAGTGTTTTGTCAGGCTCTTGTGTGTGGTGGAAATCAACTCCGGGGGGAAATGGACTGGAGTTACGGAAGCCAGTGAGAACCGCACAGAACAGAATAGCACAAAGAGCAACCCACAGTTGATTTAAACAACAACATAACCACTAGTTCATCATCAGTTAAAAGTGTACAAAAAAAAACTTAAAAAAAAAAAAAGTTCTGCTTCATAAACTGAGTTTTGCTTTGAACAGCATAAAGTGTAACAACTGGTATTTGGGCTGCTTTTTTTTTTTTTTTAGCTCTCTGTCATCCACCAACAGCTTTCTGTATCCGAGTACATTACGGAGCAAGTTACACAACACGAACAAGAAGCTGCAGCAGCTGTAAAAACTCACATTTGTTGGATCCAAATAAGTTGAAGTATCTTTTATACTGCATGTGTTTGCTCTTTGACAGTGAGGCTGTTAAATAAGACGAGTATTTGAGTTTTTGTCTGGGAATGAATGAAAATGTCTTGGTTGGCACCTGATCTGACACTTGGGATCAATGCAAGATCAAAGTGATCTATTAATTTTTAAAATCCCCTCCTGTGCTTATTATTTAGTTTTGGCTGGAACCAGAACAGTAGTCCAGTTTAATGACCGATTTGAGCTAAAACTGTATCCCAACTACAGTATGCATCTGCAACTTACTTACTGTGTCAAATGTAAAATTGAAATGTAATTGAAGTACCGGCAGGACCACTGTTGTCAGCTTGCTCTGACATGATTAAAGGCAGATACGATAGAACAAAAGATAAACACTTCATTTCCTAATATAGCTAAATAAATCCATTTGCTCATTATTGAGATAAATCCTCTCAAACAAAAAGCAGGTGCAGTGCGTAAAAGTGGCCTTTAGTGTTTTCTGGCTCCACGCTCTCATTCCTCTGCTCTTCAGCTCGCTCTCTCCCCCTCATCCCCTCACACCTATTCCTCTGCCAATACCTCCTCCTGGGACTCGCATTATTTAGTGTTCATCTCTCATCCTCCGTGTCCTTTCTTTACCATAGCTTTTGCCAAGCACAACAATGTACTCTTCCGCTCTCTCCCTGTGGGACCTCCACTAACAAGCGGCTGCACACCTGCCAGTTCAGAGGCAGGAGGAGGCGTGGAGCGGTGGAAACGAGGAGAAGGCAGCGGCGGCGGGAAGGCGAAGGAGGAGGGGGGGACATACGAGGGCAAACACCCATGTCTCGTCTATTCCCCTGACACCTGTGAAAAGAAAGTGACTCGTTGTTGCCTTGACCCCATGCGACGTGTCGCCTTGAACACCCGTTGCGGCAGCATTTAGAGGCGCCGCCGCGTCGGCTCGCAGCAGAGATGTAACGACTGCTTGGGATCCTGTTTGCAGGCCATTAAGCTAGCGATACTCTGACCTGTGACACTTTCATTGATAGACAGAAGCAAAGGTGTTTCAGAGCGGAGGCAAACACAACAGGATGTGAAAAGACTAACAGAATAATGGTGGCCTTTCTTTCTTTTTTTTTAACAAAGTTCTGCCTGGGAGTCTGGCAAAAGCCATTTCTTTGAAATTTATGCACAAACGGCTTTTGTGCATAAATGATTGGGTCTTCTAATATGCTTTAGCTAGTTAATTAATATCTGACAAAAGTATAACTAACTCTTGAGAAATCTTCAACTGTTCATTTCTCAACAGTTTTAAGATTTTAACATTTCTTTTTTTTTTTTTTTTTTCTCGAGACTTTCTAGTGTTTTCTGGGATTTGTTTTGTTACACCCCAACCACAAACATCAGAGTATTTTATCAACATTTTAAACACAAACTAATGCATATTGTCACATGAAGAAATTGATAAATGATTTCATAAATTCATTATCAGGAGAAAATGAAAAGTTATGAAAATGAAAGAAAAAATCTTTACAAATAAAAAATATGACTAGTGTGTTCAGCATTTTTATTTTGTCTCGCTGAGTTGATATGTTTTTAAACCAGCTGTTGCTGCAGTTGTACCTGCTTGTCTTTATCTGTCAACTTTGCATGTCTTCTTACATTTTCCCTCTTGTCTTTACACAAATGCTCAAACTCAGACAGATTTAATGATGAACATGAATCAACATCAATTTTCAAGTCTTGCCACAGATTTTCCATTGGATTTAGTTTTAGACTTTGATTAGGCCATCCTAACACATGTCTTTATCTGATCTACACCAGTCGTACTAAAGGTTTTTGGCCTGAATGAAACATGACCAGAAAAATTTTTATTCTCAAGCTTGCCTCGTTAAAGGAAGGCAAAGATTTTTTTTTCTTTCTTACTTTCCTTAAAAAGTGTTGTGATCTTAGCATCAAAAATGGGATGTGATTGAGCTTCTGTAAAAATGAAACACTGGCTGCATATAGCCAAGATTAATGTGTGCACCCGAGTTTGTCTTTGATTAAAAGTTGCTGAGTGTTTCTTGGTTGGTTCTGTTTACAATCTCTCTGGAAGATAAGCCTCCTCTGTAGTATCTTTCTAGCCAATACCAGGTTTTCTCCCAAATATGTCCTCTATTTAGCTCCATCTTTCTTCCCATCATTACTCCCCAGCATAAACTCAGTGTTATGCCCCCACCACCACGTTTCATTGTGACGGTCTTTCAGGGTTATGTGCAGCATTAGTTTTACGCCATACAAATTGTTTTGCAAAACGTAAAATTATTCGTCCACAAGCATTCTATGTCTTCTTGATTTTGATAAACTTTAAAATGGGATTCAAAAAGCCTTTCTTTGTGCCACCCTTCTGTTGAAGTTGGACAATTGTACTGTCAACAAATGCTCCCACCTGAGCTGTGGACGTCCAGAGTTACCAGGAGCTTCTTGACTTCTTGTCTGGTCAACTCTCTCTTTACTCAGTCTGTCTGTTTAGCGGGTAGGCCATGGTTGTGTAGGTTTACTGTCGTCATATCTCAAACATTTTCAGGTGATTCTTTCAGATATGTGCAACTCTTTACTATCTTCCTACAGGAGATTAGTCTTTTACATCAACAGATTTCCTGCTTGTGATGCATTTGGGAACCATCAGTAAATCAGAATGAATTAGTGACTCTTTCACAATCTCCTTCCTTGTGTTTGCTCCTGCTAATGTGCAGTGTAGATTCTGAAGTGCCACAGTAAAAATGCTCCAACAGTAACTTGAATAAAATGCAGCGCACGCATCTACACTTAATGTTTGCAAATGCGGAAAGTTTGAGGGGTGCTGCTGTACATGAACGTTGTCTCGCATTCAGAACGTCTGAAAGTTGACCTTCATGTCTCCGGCAGGGCTGTGTTTACCGTTGAGCTCTACCTTCGAACGGAGCGAGCCCTGACTGTCGGAGCCGAGACGCAGGATACGCAGCATGACTGGATCCAGGCGCTGACAAAGGTGACACCGTTCGAGCAGAGCGCACCCACACATACAGCGCGCATTTCCCTCCTCCTATAAGTTTGTTTTTCACCTAAAGTTTAAGTAAAGTTTTTTTTTTGTTCATGCTGCAATGCCTCTTCAGTAAGACAAGTGGTTTTGCCATCTTCCCCCGCTTGCTGAAGGAGCCTTTTAATAACTCCCTGTATAAATATGCCCACTGTTACCTCTCTTATCTTTCCAGGCTTAGACAACTTAGTCGCTGGTGGGAAAGAGTCAATGCAGCATCACGAAATATGCCTCTCCCTCTGCAGAAGAGATTACAATCTAAATTGAAAGAACATGGCATAGGAACTTTTGTTAGTGAATGCAAACTAAAGCATATGCATTCAGGATGATTTCAGTTACTTTGCATTTAATTTGGACATGCAAAATATATTTTTATGTCTCTTTTTCTGTCCACAGTGCTTTGTCCCGTCTAAGGTAGAGGGACTTGTGCGGAAACAAAGCGAACTGATTGGCAGACTCCAATACAAAGAAGGTCATGACCTGTATCACTGGAGGACGGGCTGGTTCATGCTGGAGGGCTCCGCCCTACACTTCAGCTCTGGAGAAGAGGCGGGAGAGGAGGAAGTGCTTCATCTCAAACAACTGCAGGAGCTTAGTGAGTATCTTACTGATTTGTTTGATGGGTTTTTTTTTTTGGTTTTTTTTTGGGCAAGTATTTTCTATTTTTACAATGTCAAACTCGGAGAAAGAACAAAGTAAACTGCCTGATCAAAAACGTTTGAAAATACAGAAACCATACCAAATGCAGAAAGAATACAGGTATTTCTGAGCAGTATTATTGTCTAGTGTTTATTTATTAATGTCCAGGAGTTTTAAGTAGAAGTTCCACGTTGCAAGCTTAGTTCTCTCATATTTTAGTCTATTGAGTGGATTCAGGTGAACTTGGTGTAAAAGGGGCACAAAGATCAGAAGTTGGAAAGCAAGCCCAAATCATTATCATTATCATTCACTTCTTTTGCCTTTGACTATTAACATAAAACATTTAATATACTGACATTGTCAGAAACTGCCTTTGAATGTAAGGTGAGCTCGTGACTTTCCTGGAGAATGATTGACTTCAATGCATTTATCATTTTCATGTAAATCTGCACTACAGAAATCTATTCTGACGTTGAGCTAACACAAATTGAAGTTAAATTCCGACATGTAACAATTGTTGCTGAGTAATAAAAGAATCTCCACATCAAGAAAGCAAAAAGAAAGTTTTCTATTTGAAATAAGCAAGTAAAGGCACATATGTGATGCACTTACAGAAAGCATCTGTTGAAGTGATTTTCCTGCTTTAGTTTCTTTAGCAACAGCAGAAGGAATTGTGCAAACATGTGCTGGTTTTATCTTTGCTGCTTGTCCAAATTACCGCTGAACATGAGTTATTTCTACTCATCAGCATGGAAGGCTCCAAAGTTCACACAAGCTTTGGCGGATGATGAAGATTTTGGAACATTTCAATTGATTGCACCAGCATGACGCACGAACAGAAGGAGGGGAGAATCAATAGATCTTTTTAATCTACTTACAGCTCGGCATGGATCAAATCACGCAAAGTGCCGCCCCATCTTCTCACCTGGGGCGGGATAAAGAACTGCAGCGGTGTTCATTTTTATTCCTAGCTTTCACAAACCATATTTGTCACAGCCGGAGAGCCCCTGCAGCCAGGAGGAGACCCATGTTTTGTCAGGGGTACGTTGGGTTTTGGAACGCTGAAAAAAAAGATCGCTGTGACATGGGATTAACTGTTATTTTCTCTGTAGCGACACCACCACATGAAAGGTGCCCCTGTGTAACTCTGAGGGATTAAATAAACTCACTTTTCAATTAAAATCACCAAATAGTTTCTACATGCTTCACTCCAACATCCATCAGTTGTTTTACATGCACTCTGGTTCCTAGTTATGCTGTATTTGGCTGTTTATTCAGTTGTAATATGAAATGTGTTCCTGTCCAATCACTAATAAAAAAAAGAACCTTGATCTTTTATTAATTTAATTAATTAAAATTTTGACTTCATCCAATACTTAAGGTAATTTCATACTTACTTCAGCTTATATAAATATTTAGTGATGTTTTTTGTTTGTCTGTTTTCAAGGTTAAAAATAGCTGGACTTAAAAAAGAGAAGTCTCTTTCTTAGAAGTCTGCTGGGCTTTAGATTGAATCCGAATCCGAATAAGGGGGAAAAAATTATCCAGCTAGATTATCCAGCTCTAGCTGGACATTGATTATCCAGCTCTAGCTGGATAATCATCATATGTCACGGTGCACAACCCATTACATTACAAAAGGAAAGGTAGGAACATTCAGCTGTAAAAGTCTCTCTGGTTACGTCTTAAGTACGAAAACCAACATTTTAAACTGTTCTGCCTAAACTTGTAAATGAAGGTAGATCTTAACAGAAGATTCCGATTTTGCATGTTCTGTAGTCAAATTCCAGTGTTTCCATTTGGTTTATTATATGTAGAGAGTAGCGAAAATAAATTTGTCTCCCTAACATAGCTAAAAGTTTCAGATCATCAAATTAAATTTTAACACAAGATGCAGATTACCTGACTAAATGCAAAAAACTGCAGAGAAATTCTGATTTAATTTATTAGGAGGGAAACATTACAGCCAATCTGCACCTATTTGAAAAGCCAGTCCCTCCCTCTGTTAAATTACGACTTGCTTTTCACATTTTTTGAAAGTTTAGATAAATTTCACTAGCAACACTTGGGCCTTATTCCAAATTGACAAGTGGAAATCTGACAGCATGGCGCAGGATAAACGACTGTTTAAATTTCTAAAAACATTCATGGTCGCCATTGAACCACAGTCAGAATTATAACACACAAACAACAAATGAGCTCTTGGAAAATATGTGATGAATTTTAATATTTACTCAGACGTCATCAGTGTTTACAAAAAAGATGTTTAATTCTTTTGCAGTCTAATTATGTAAAAAAAGAAAAGAAGAAGATCATGATAACAATCTCGGGGTTTTTTGAACAAAACGCTGCTTGTTTTCTGACATGAAAAAACATCTGCTGACCAGAAGCTTTTGTTCCCACAGTAACAAAGCTTTGAAAAAACATAACTGCTTTGAACATTTAGAATTTGGTAAAAAGAACAACCATAAAATAGATTCTTTGGTGAAAACAAGGCCGCGGACTTATCACACAAGCAGATTAAGAAACAAACCCATTGCCACTGAGCTTGTAGTTGGATGAATGAGGATTTCTGTATGTTTGTTCAAACAGCTATGACAAATGTTTTGCATTTTACCTGATAACGCAGCTAATAAACCTCTCTCAAGGCAATCTCTTAAGTTCTTGGCTTTCCTTTCTTGTTATTTGGATCAAAATAAAATGCAGCACCATTGAAAATGTGCCAGAGAATATTACAAAAAGGAAAAAAGAAAAAAAAAAACACTTTATGGGATTAATTGTATTTCTTTTCCCCGTTTCTGGATCAACATCAACTGGCCTGTACAAAAGACTTGTCAATCAAAGTTAGACAGTTGCCTTCCTTGCAATCAAATTAAAATATATGCTTCTGCATATCTTCACGGGATGTATTGGATTTTTTTTTTTAAGGTTTTTGTATGATGCGCTCCAAATGAATTTATCCTATGAAGATACAGAACACATAAAACCCACCCACGTGTGTGAAAGCTTATATTCTTAAAGGTAATTACAGAATAAAGGTATTTATTAAGGCAGCAATCCGTCTCATAAAATCGTCCTGTGTCTTCTTTTCTGTATTTTTCATCCTTCTATCCATTACTAGAGCACAATCAGTGCTTGAGAGTGATGAAAGTGCCAGATGTTGTTGCTAGGAGATTTGAGCAGCCTCGTCTCCTTTTTTTTTGTTCTTTCTCTGTTGTGTGTGATTGTTGCCATGATCCAAGCAGCTGTTTGAAGCCCCCGAAGAGATTATGGCTACGCTTCAGAGTCCCTCGGCTCACTTCCGCTGTATCTTGCTCCCTTATTCCGATTTCAAAAGACTGATTGTGGAGATGAAGAATGTCAGTAACTCTGTCTGTTTTACTGATGCGTTCAATACCACCAACAAGGCAATCTATTTGCATTCAGACCTTTCTTTTTGTTTTGACAATTGTGTATAAATAACACTTTTGTTTGTGCCCTACTTCCCACTTATGTTTTAATCTACCATCATTGTGAAGGTGGTATTTTGGAAGTATTCATATTTTCCATTCGAATAAAGAAAATCTGTAAGTCTGAGTTTTCGAGTATTGGCGGATTTCTGCCGCTGTGGACCCAAACGAAAGCAGCAGTTCACTGTATTGTTCTTCAAGTGGTCAAAATGTGCTTTGTTGAAGTCTAGACACTTATTTCAACTAAAATATCTTTCCTATTGGCATGGCTCAGCTGCAGCTTTTGCAAAAAATGGCACATTTGCTGGCAATTCAGTTGTAAAATGTTTAGCGTTGTAGCATAATTCTACACTGAAAACCCCACTGTTTAATGTGCTCGTTTATTCAGGCCCACACCATCACAGATCCTCCATGCTTAACTGTGGGCATCTGGTGCTTTTCCACATTTCATTTGTTTCAATGAAATGGGCACACCAGCGGTGTCTGGAAAACGAGCGGCACAACTGTTGGGGACAGTAAACGTTACTAACTAAACATGATTAGAAACACAAATAACACTGCATTCCTCTTAGCGCTCTTTTTCCATGCCGCTCTGGTCATTTTTCTACTAATATGCTGCAGTTTGTGTTGGAAATGTTCAGTTTTTGAAGTTGGAATTGTGATTGATTTGATAAGAATATTCTTGAATTGAATATATTAAGGAGGAATGCATAACTTAATCATTTGAAGTCGTGTAAGAATTCGCCAAGGGAACAGTTTATGATGTACAAAATTTATTTTAGTATAATAAGTAATTCATGTTGGCTGCAGCACCTACTTGCATAAATAGATAACAGCATCTAGCAAAACCCCACAGATTTGTTCTGCTGTTTAGAATGTGTGTTAAAGGAATGATTTGACGTTTGTCAAAAGATGCTCCATTATGTCGCACTTCTGATGTGCTTTGTCCTTTAGTCTCCGACCAGAGATTCCACTTCCCCTCCACATGTTTGTGTTTGTGAGGGAAGAAGAGATGGGCATTTTCTCACAATATCCTCAATCTGCAAATTGGCATGTTGATAGAATGTGATTAATGGTTGTCAAGGAAACTTGATGACCCCAAGATGTTCCTCTGCTGGGCAGTTATCTAGCTGTGAGCTTTTGACTTTTTTTCATTTGCCTCCATTACCATCTTTCTCACAGTGAGATGACAAGAAACCTACAACCTGTTTTTACTTAGAAATTTAGAAAAGTCTGATCAGTGCTGAAAGATCTAAATGATATTATGTTTACTTATGTTTATTTATTGTGATGTTCTGGCAAAATCGAGTCATTTTCAGAGTAAGTCAATGTCAGTCCTCCAATCGGGAGCACAAGGCACAATCTCGCACTGATATTTTGTTGTACATACTTCTTTACTAACTATAGTTCAAAAACTGTTGGACTTTGGATAAATAGAATCTGCCCAATCAATACGCTTTACATGCTCTTTAATGTTTAGCACACATACCAGAACCATCTAAATCATCTATAGACATGTGCAGGGCCTCAACCCTAAATGATTGGTCAAATACATCATTGGGATTCAGATGATGCATGTATCACGCATGAAAATAGATTTCCAATTTTTGTGCAACCTTCTAAATATTTTACTGATTGTATAGTAATGGATCTTACTCATCCGGCTCGTTCTAAACATTTCGTATCTGATCTAAAAGTTTCAAATTGTTAGCTGTGTTTCTGTTAAAAGAAGGCTAAATTGCTGTTTAACAATCCTTTTGTATTTCCAAAGCTATTATGTCTAATCACACTTTTTTTCCCTTATAATCAGCAAGGCTGCACGATTGACAGTGTTGTAATGATGTGACTTGACTACACAATGTACCATGAAGAAATATAAGTCTTATAAAATATATGATAAACTGAATGCTGATCAATTTGATTCTACTTTTTTCCTTTCTTTGCTCTAATATGTAATCTTACAGAGAAGATGTGGTACCAGAGATTGGATCAATAGTTGTATCAGAGCAACTGACTTTTAATACAAGTCTTATTTGCTTACTACATGTCTTCACTGTGCTTTAAAGTCTGGTGAGAGTTTTTGCAGAAGATTTTAAAAAAAGAGAACAGGAGTCAAACATTGGTTAGATGAAATGTTACATATTTTACCGTAACACTAGTGTTGTTTCCTCCCTCTTAAGAGTTGCAACCTTAAAAAATGCTAAGTTAAATATTATTTTATGAGACTTTTATCAGAATGGAGAACTACACATTGCATTGCAGCTCAGAAACTTGAAAAGAGAACATTAGATGAAGTGCCAAATGCCTTAGGTTGTTTGAAATGTTTAAATTCTCACATTCTTTAATTAATGAATGTATTTATTTATTTATCTTCCATGCTTTCTCCTTTTTTAATATTTACTGTCATCTGTGAATTAACAAATTAATTAACGTTGTAAAATTGAGACAATATTGTTTTTTGCTTTTTATTTAAAAATATGTTCTACACTTATTTCCCGCTGCATTGTGATTTTTGTTTGAATCTCAGTCCACCACTTTTGCTATAGTCGACTGTGTGTAATGCTCTTCTGTTTACATCGGTACAAATTCATGTTATGAAATATTCTTCTGCTTGCCTTACACCACAAAAACATTGACACTGATTGTGTCAGTGTTAAAGTATTTGAGAACTTTTAAAGTACATGAACAGTACAGAATGCAATTGAAATGCAGTTTCTTCTTGATTTATGATTAGGATTTGTTGTGCAAGGTATGCTATGTTTGTGACTGACTTGATATAAACGCATCAAAAAATTTCTTTATAATAGACACTTCATGCGTCATCTTTCAAGTTCAGCCAAATTGAGATGATACAATTTCAAATGGCAAAGCTAAACTCAAACCCTTTCTTTCCTCAGCTGTCTCCACACATATCGAGGGCGAAGACAAGATCCAAGTTCTTCTGATGGTGGAAAGCGGAAGGTATGTCTTTGTTTGACAAAAAAATATATAATTAGTGTCATGTTTTTGCATTCACCAAAAGTATATTCATTAGCCAGTGTTGTTAGCTTTGAGTTCGTTTTTTTTTTTTGTCTTGTTAGTCCAAATCCACTTCACCTTCTGTAGCCATCTGTGGTAATTAAAGCTATGCCTGAGATGAGGAGACAAGGACTGAGACAGGAACACAATGCGGCCGAGAATTTCCGACTCCTTTTTTAAAATAATGCAATGAGACTTTGTGCTGATGCCACTAATTGCTGTTTGTTTGTGTGTATTTCATCAAACCTCATGGGAAGACGTAGAAGGGCTTTTGTATTCCTTTAATCTCAGCAGTTGTTTGCTAAATGATTCAGAAGTGTTTTTCCAAACGTGTGAACCTCGGGTGATCCTCACTCAGGCTTTTAGCTGATATTATCATCTTTTCAGCAGAACAGTTTACATCCACGGGTTCAACAGGATGGACTTTTCTCTGTGGCACTCTGCAATCACGCTGGCTGCCGGCACAGATGGCAGAGCGCTCGGTGACCAGCAACTGACCAAAAACGGCGTCCCTATTATAGTCGACAGCTGCATTGCTTTTGTCACTCAGTACGGTGAGTTGCCGCATATTTACCTGCAGAGCCTCGAGTCTAGAAAAGTGAGTTCTGTATGACTAATGTTCATTTTTTTTTCCCCTTGAGGAGCTTATTCATCCAACAGAGATGAGATTTTCATGCTTTTTAATGTTGCCTGGCACAATGTGGTGACATTATCCTACCTCGCTTTCACAGTATTTTTAGAAATGTCAAAAAAGGCAGTCCACTTTTCACCATGCTCTCGCTGTGGGACTGCTCCCAACAAAATGTACAGTTCCACGCAAAGGCATTGATAACCCTTACAATGTTTTCATGTTTTCTCATGTTAGAACCACAAGCTTTAATTTGTTTTCTTGGGATTTTAGATAATAGACTAAAATAAATTAGCGTCCAATTGTGGAGTGGATGGATATGTTGATTTTCTTCCAGATAAAAATTTAAATGTGTATGCATTTATATTTGGTCAGCTAAAATATTTGACTATTCTCCTTTGCAAATTTGTCCAAACTAAGTAAAATTAGATAGACAGCATTTGTGGACAGCAATTGTTGCTTCAGATCCTCAATATCTCAATATGATTTCAGTCTTGTCTTGGAAAAAATACTTTCACAAAAGTCTGAGTGAGAAGAAGCAATACATTTAATGAAACCTTATTAGACGAGAACAACAATACAGTCTGTCAAGTTTGTTCTAGCTAACCGTCACAGTTTCTTGGTGTTTCCCAACAAAGGGAAGAAAGGGTTGATTGAGCTATAGGTGTCAAGTTGTGGATTTCTATGCAAGATTTTGTGGCACTAAAGCAGGGATAGTCTCTCTATTTACTTTTTGTTAAGAAAAGGGGGTTTTCTTTGATGTTAAAGAGGACAGCATTGATCCTGATGAGCTTTGGGTCAGGAAGGTAACAGAAAGATTAGATTCGAGCATCAGGATCCATCCCTGCTGCTTTATGACTCCATAAGAGTGTCTGTGCGAGAACAGCTGACCTATCTTATGACAAGACTATTCATATAATCTAAGGCTATGTGTAGAAGAGGCCTCTGCCTGGACACTATCTGTATTATCAGATGTTGATTGGACAAAAGGTTCAACGTTTAAGTGAGACTGCCGCGACACCTTGAGTCAGCTGTTGTTGTCATGCCAGGCCACTAGATGGCACTGTGATTTTAGCAAATCATTGAACGCGCATGTGCTTTTATCTTCCACCTCAATAGTTTCGACCTCATTTAGAAAACATTAACCCATCTCAGATGGCCCAAGTGCTCATGCAACACACATAACAACTTAGAAGAATTTGTGTTAAACTGAACAGGTTAAGTAGCTGTGATCATTTATCTGCAGTGGTTTTGTCTGAAGGCAATTGGTTTCTCTGGAATTTGTAACAAAATATATAAAAGCTCAAGGGTGTCGATATTTTCGCAAAGCAGTTACAAAAACCTACATTTTCCACAGATGATTGCCACTTTGGCAGTGCTGTTGCAAAACTGATGTAAGAAACTGTGAAGTGACGAGGCCGAGATATCTCACAGCAATACTTTTATCCTACAGTTTTAAAATTCAGCACCTTTTAAGGAAAAGAAATAAATTCTGTGCTCTGCTAGATTCTTAATAAATAACCAAATTCTTGATGCAGGTTTGTGCCAGGAGGGGATCTACCAATCTCCGGGGGATCCTGCCCACGTGTCACTCCTCCTGGAGGAGTTCACTCGTGATGCTCGCAATGTGAAGCTGAGGAACAAGGAGCATCAGCTGGAAGATGTAACAGATACCCTGAAGCGCTTCTTATCCCAGTTGGAGGACGCACTTTTGACCAAGGAGCTCTATCCATACTGGGTGTCAGCTCTGGGTAAGTGAGGTGACTGCTACAGACGGGAGAAAGTCTAAAACAGAAAAGAAGCAGAAGACTGTCTTAAAAAGGTTCTGTATTTCAGCTTCTTCAGTGTGCAGTTATGAAAAAATGCAAACAAATTTAGTCGAAATTTCCTTTTTCCATTGTGGAGGTCATAGAAACACCAACAACAAATAGGCAAAAAAGCCTGAATTTATCATAGATTTTCTCAAAACCGCATTACTACAGGTGTCGCATCCACACCTGTGTGAGATGCGTTTGACACTGCTGTCCTGCGTCTCAGTGCGCAGAGTGATCATCTTGCAATCTGAAAGCTGCGGGTTGTTTTCCAGCTTCCTTCTGTCTCGTCAGGGGGAAATTCAATGTATGAATGTGTTCACACTTGTGCATGTGGCGCTAGTTTCCAACGCATGGAGTGTTTGGTATAAGGTTAGAAAGATGCTACACCTATATAGTCAATTTACCATTTGCCCAGTTGTGCCCAAGTTCCATCCATCCAGCTGTTAAAATGAGATAAAGTGGAGGACTTTGAAGGTAGTCTTTCTCATTATTCACTCCAATTTGTTCAATGCACCACTACCACTGAGTGTGTAACAGCCGCTCTGCAGGATGCTGCCACCTCCATGCTTGGTGCCTCTGGTTTTTGTCTGGAGGAGTCAAAGTAAAGGCATTCAAACATTAGTCTTGACATTGAGAGTAAATAAGTCCATCTTTGTCTCATCTGGCTCAAAAACCTTCATTGGAGATGTTGTCTAATCATTACACCATCTTCTCAATACAAGTATGTCATTAACGGGACAAAATTATTGCAATAACGGCTGTATTTTTGTGTGGTTTTGCAGATGAGAGAGAAGAGATGGAAAGGGTGAAAAAGTATTCAACTTTCATAGAGAGTTTGCCAAAAATCTACAGGTCGACTCTTCATGCTTTGCTTCAGCACCTGTACAGGTATGTCCACACAAACTCACAGTTTTTGGTCACAGTCTGAACTGTTAGGGATCTCAGTCCTCTTCACCTGTAATTGAAAGTGGATCATGATTTTGTTTCACCACCAAGCTCCTCTCCTGAATCCTGAAGAAAACATACATGCTCTAGCTGATTTCTAATGTAGCTCGTCCAAAGCGGGAAAAAAAAAATCTAAATTCAAAACAAAACAGCAAAAACACCTGTTTTCCCCAGGACTTTTAATTTGTCCTGGGGAAAGTGTTTTCTGGCTTTCTCTTTAAGATGCAAAAGAAATTTGAGCCGTTGCACCCAAATAGCTCTCTAGTTGCTATTTGTCCGCTTCTAATTCATCTATTGTCCCTTATTTTCTGCAAAATAAAATAAAACTAAATAAAACTGCTCCACTTTGTGTAATATAACATTTAGTTATATTTTCCCTGTTCACAAGTCTTGTTTAGTTTCCAAGACATTGTCATAAATACTGTACAGTGGGATTGCTGGCAGGTTCTTCAAAATGCAAGCTTAATTAGAAAAGGCTGCTTATCTCTGAAAAAGCTGTGTCCTTGGGTTGAAAACGCTGAATAAATTCCTTATTGTTTGTACCGTTTGCCCATATTTTCCGTCTCAAACAGATTGTGCGGCACATTATTGAAAACGCAGGCAATTAGCAAACAAGTTACAGAACTTCTCAGTAAGAGTGACTCTGTTTATAGCTCAGTGGGAATTGCTTTTTTTTTCTTTTTTACACTATAAAAGTTAGTCCTCTCAGCTTATTCCATGAATTTCTGATATTTCCATTCTCATTCTGCTCATCGCCTGAATATACAAAACATTTAGCTTTGTTATTCAGCTTACTGATGATAAACAGCAGGTTGGTATAAAATAAAACAATTGCAATTAGTGTTAAATGAACTGTGCATCCGAACACTGGATGCAAAATTTAAGAGAGCCAGCTTTCCTCTCTGGATCTTGTCCCGCTGTAGCATCACAGCACAAAGCTGTTAGGTTCTTCCACCTCTAATTGGATTAAGACATGAGCACTCCGCTGTCATCATGTCTTATTCACTGATGCTCACATCACACACCTCTCCCTCAGATACCTGCACCGGTTTGTTGTCACTCAGCTGTTAATTATATGTACCGATTCAAGAATGCCTAATTGGCCCGGTGCTGAGTTTGGCCCAAAGCCTTGCATTTTATTCAATTCCGAGTGCGCTGTAAAGATGTAAGCTGCTGGTGCTGAGCTCTCTGTGGTCACTTACCTTCAGGGTTTTGGGTTCTTTTCTTTTTTTCTAAGCCCTTCTGCTTTTTTTTGTACAGGATTCAGCAATGCTCCCACCTCAACGGAATGCCGAGTGAAAAACTGGCCGCCGTCTTCTCCTCCTGCCTGTTCCAGACGCAAGGACAGACTCCGCAGGAAATAAACGTGATCCGTGACCTGATCAGCAACTACGTGACGCTTTTTAGTGTAAGACAAAAACGCTTTGGTGTTTAATTCATGTTTTTATTTGTGTGCAATTTTAAACAATTGATGGACATAAAAAGACTTAGCGATATCACCAAGGCTTCAAGAAAGCTAAGTTTTACTCACTCACTTGATATGGGTTTTCCGCCTGTGAAGTTAGGTAACATCCGTCTTTCCATTGCATAAACACGTTGCATAAGTAAAAAAAAAAAAAAAACTCTACTGTCTTAGCTGCTATTTTGCATTGTGTCGTATGTATGCCAAGTTTATTCTCCACACATTACATTTCCAAAACTAAAAACAACCATCATAAAAAAGAAAATCAGGAAAGAGAAACAGGTCAGCTGGAACATAATCCACATAATAAAATCTACCTCAAAAGATTATTGTGCTTTGGGCAGTTCATTTCTGCTTCATGGCTCTACATGTTCAGCATGTTTGAAGCTGTTTATTTCACATATGCCTAACTTAAACAAAAAGAGTGACAACAGCAATTACAGACCAATTTCCTTTTGGCAACAGGACAACTCTTGGTTATCTGCAACATTTCACAAGGTTTGAGAGATTTTGAAGAGGTTTCAAAATTTTGTCGGTCATCATTTCATTTTAGCGTCTTTTCTCTATGGTTTATGTCTAGGTACTGAGATGACCAACACAATCTTTGTGTTCACCTGACACAAAGATTTATTTTGTGTCGGGTGGAAGCTTGTCTGGTGGCTCTGCTGATGTTGTTTTGCCCAGGTTAGGAGAAATGCACGAGATTCTTCCGCTACTGTTAAGGACCAGAATTCATGATTGCATCAATTAAGGTGAGACGTTAAGGTCCCGAAGTAGCAAGTCGGCCCGAAACCATCACACTGCCACCACCATATTTGACTGTCAGTGTCATATTCTATTTATGAAATGTTGTGTTTGTTTTTATACAAACTAGAACAGCTTTCAATCTTTCACAGAATATTTCCCAAAAACTTTGGAATCAAGATTTGATGCGAGAGATGTTTATGTTCATTTTGGTCAGCTGCATTTTCTCCCTTGAAACTGTACCAAGGATTCACGTCCCTCCTGATCTCTTTTCTTGTTGAATTATGAACACTGACTTTCCTGTTTGAATCGTTGATGGCCTGCTGGAATAACTTCCATAGGTCACCGCTCTCGCTGTAACTTTCTGGATCCCAAAACCTTAAAAAATAACTTTATAACCTTATCTAGATGGATATATGTCAATAACGTTACTTTTTGTCTGTTCCGATGTGTGGATTGCAGGTTCTATTTGAGGGATTTCTTGACTCTGCATGTCTGTCAGTTCAACTCAAACTTAACTCATTTGATATGGAACCACAATTATATTGATAACTTTTTCCCCCTCATAAACAAAATCATGATTTGAACTTTACTTACTTGCTTAATAACATAATTTGGCACTCATGTTTAAATGCATGTCTGCAGCTAAATGTAAATATTTTCAAATAAAAAATGCAGGTGACACTATTGCAGCTGCAGTATGAATAATCAGTTAAATGGTATGGAGCAATTTAGCATCTGTGGTAATATAAGTTGCAGTTCTGTTTTTAAATGAAAGCCAATAGAAACTTTACAAAGCATGAAGCACATTCAGCCGGATGTATCAGACCAGAGCTTGTCCTGACAACAGAAACAGAGATAAATCAAATATCTAAATAAGACCATATTGCAAATCTAAGCCGCAGATTTTATTTACACTCGAACCATCTGGGGAGCAGAACTGTTGCTGCCACATTTCCAGGACTCTCATGATATTTTGCTGATGTGTAGATGAGTGAAAGAGGGGGCACAGGATCACACTTACCCTTGCAGAGCTAACGTGGCTTACCGTATAAGCGGCACCGAGCAGCTGCTAATTCCCATGTGGAGCTTCCCAATCTTTCTCTTGTTTAGATGTTACAGGAGAAGCATTCGCTCCAAATCGGTTCGAGACGCCATCGTTCGCATGACAAATAGCCATTAAGCTTAGAATGAATGCACTCGATGTGACATAAAAAGAGAGGAGACGTCTCAGTAATTAAGCCTCGGGTTTGTGCCGGATGTCGTCGGCAGACTCTTATTATCAGGCCCAAACACACACGACGAGTTTGAGAGTCCCCCCCCTCACAATCCTTCCTCCCCTCCTGCCATCTTCTCCACCATTTCTATGACTCTAACAAATCGAATTGTTCTTTGAAAATGATAATGAAGTTTAAGAAAAAAAAAAGGGAAAAAGTTGGAAAAAGAAATGTAATTTCCCCCCAACAGATCTTTATGAAAGCAGACTATTCAGCTGAAGCTGAGCGGTATCAAACATTTCCAGCCAACTTTTACTTCAGAAATTAGTTTTCGGAGGTTTTCCTGAATGACCTGCTTCTGCTGCTAGAATTTTAAACCTTCCTCTTGGTTACACCTGCTCCTCTGTTTTCTTGCTACCGTTTTTTTTGCATGGATTTATTTGGGCTCTATGATTCACCAACAGTTGGTAATGCATAATTGTAATGAGGAAAAATTATTTACATGTTTTCTTTTAATGATACACTTTCTTTACAAAGAAATCTGAAAAGTGTGGCACACAATTGCACTCAGCCCGCCTGCTACAGATGGGGTGTTCAGGTCAGTGTTTCACCACACTTCATGTGTGGCAAGAAGGACAGTTTTTGTCAGTTCTTTTGTCAAAATATTCTTCCAGCTGACCTGTGGATCTTTGCAGCTCCTCCAGAGTTACCATGGAGCTTTCAGTTTAATAACATACCTTTTAAACTACTCAGCAACTTTATTCCTAACTTATCTGCTGTGTGTACTCTTCATGATGTTGTTTGCCTGCTAACAAGCCTCTTAGTCCTTCAAGGAAAAGCTTAATTTTACGAGATTTAATTTGCAAATAGCTGGACTTTACTAAATAGGTGACTTCTGAAGGCAACAATACATACTGGATTTAATTTAGGGGTGTCAAAGTTAAAGGGGGGCTGATGACAGATTCAGTCAAAGTCCGGAGTTCTCTGTAAGCGATTCGCAAACCACATCTCTTGTTTGCAATTGTACACGACTTTGTTGATTTATCACATGAAATCCAAATAACACACAACCTCAGGCTGAGTGCGTATTCCCATCAAGCAGCTACAGGTGTCTTAAATGGGAGCTGTTTTGTGCCCGATTGTGAACGCTGATGTGTTGTCTGTTTTGCCTCAAACAGGTCAATGAAGACCAGGTGCAACAGATGGAGACAGAGAATAGCTTCATCACACGCTGGAATGAAAAGAAGGACACAGCAGTAAGTCGACCCACACAGTCCAGATAGAACCGTGTGTTCTACGTCTGTGTGTGTGTGCACATCGATTTGCCTGCATGCATCAGGGGACTCAAACGCAGGCATCGTTTTTCTGTAGTGAGCTTTTCTTTTTTTTTTTTTTCTAGCTGAAATGAGCAGGGGAGGCAGAGGGAGCAGAAGCTGGGATTTTGTTCTGGTTGACCTTTACAGCAGGTGCTTTATGCCTGAATGATGGGGAAAAAAAACCCTCTTGGTTTAGATAAGTTGGTGGAAAATTAAATCCCGTGGTTCCCCCGTTGAAGAAATCAGAAAGGAGTTGTTTATGAAGGCTTTCTGCCCCCACAATCTTCCCTCCAACGTGTCGGTTCTGTAGAGCATGTCGGGCCCCAGGGCTACTCAGAGGAAAGCTTCTGCAGGTACAAACTACACAAACTAAAGAGGATGCTTAGGTTTTTATTTAAAGTAAAAAGGCTTCAAAATGTAAAAAAAAATTTTGGTTAAAAAAACTTTTTGTATGCTTCCTCTTTCAAACAATGGAGATTTCTGGAAATGTAAAAGTTGTCTGACTTACATTAAGTTAGTTCAGGTTGGTGCCTGTATATTAGGGATGAACTGGTATTTTAAAGTGAAGTTCAGGTTAATTTGATGCTAAATTAATCATCTGACTTCACTTTTTCTTTGCCAGTTTTAATTACTTGCTGGCTTTGTTTCTACCTTGGTGTTGAGGGGCATGTGTGCGCCAAGTTAAAAATAGGGATCTTGCACATTCAGTATTTTAGGGATCAGTATTTTTCAGGTCTGGAAAAACATGAAACAAGACAAGATATACTCATGTCTGCCTTTTTTTTCCCCCTTTGTTCTTCCATCTGCCTTCTTCTTTTGCAGCCTTTCTTGTGTTCTTCTTTCCTTGTATGAGGACAAATTCTCCCTTGAGTCACCAATCCCTTCTTTCCTCCCTCCTTTGCTTCCTTACTTGTAGATTTCCTTACTTGCTTTGGGCCTTTCTTTTCATTGTTTCTTTCTCTCATTTCCTCCACCCTTTATCTCATTTCATATCTCCCTTGCATGTCTCCTTCACTCCTTGTATACTACCTTCTGGTCCTAGTAAGACATTATTTCTTCCTTTTTGCCTTCCCTCCTTCCTTCCTTGCATGTCTTTGTGTGAATAAATCCCAGACTGAATCTATGCATGTTCGCACTAATTCAACCTTGCTTTTTTTCTTTTATAAATACACCTTCTATATTCATATTTACATTAAGAAGAAAAAAAAAACTTCTCATAAATTACGTAAGTATATTTATATTTTAAATGTACATTGAAAGCAAAGTAGAACTTGTTTGTGTCTAGAAAAGTATATAATTTTTACAGTAAGTATTAGTCGGGACCAAAGCCATAGACTTTGTTTTTCTTTGCATCCTTCCATTTTGCTGCAGAGCATCTCCTCGCCACTCTCGTCTGAAAATGCGATAAAAGTTTATGAAAATGTAATTTGCCTCCCACGGGTTTATAAAGGTTGGACTCGCAGTGCTTTCCTGTTTTTTTATAGTGTGTCTGAAGCCTATATAAACTGTCACATAAAACAGAACTTCAGTTGGCTTTTTTAATCACTGATTCACTTGGCTGCTGGGTTTTTTTGGACAGAAAACAATAAAAGATTATGTTTCAGTTTTAGCTTTTTAATTTATCTTTCATTGGAGCCATTATCGAGGTTGAGGTTTTATGTAAGACCCTCAAATTTAAAATTTGTGGCATTTTGTCTCCTGAAGATAAAAGAATCACAGACATGAGAGCTGTAAAATCATTTTAATTCCTGATGCAGCTTTAAAAATCACATTAATCACTGTTTTCTTAGGTTTTGATTAACATATTTATCATAATAATGTAAAGCCGCACTTATGACTACCAATGCATTTCCGATTCTGACTTTCTGATATACATATGTGTAGCAAGGTGGCGCTTTGTGGCTCAGTTGGTTGAGCCTGTGCAGCATATGCAGAGGTTGCGATTCTGGGTTTGATTCCCAGTGTTGGGAATTTATCTCATCCCTAATTCTGCCACAAGAAACTTACTGTAAACTCATAAAAACATACATTATTTCTGTTTCATCTCTTCATTGTTTACCTATTTTATATATCTAGAGTGAAACCATTCGGATGTGGACAGGATAGGTTTTTTTTTTTTTTTTTAAAGAATCTTCAACGCTGTCTGGGTAGCTGAACTGCAGCAGTTTTTAAGTGCAAGATCATGCTTCTGGGAATACTTTTTAAAATTATTTACCTGTTCCAGGTGCGTCCTTTAATTTGGAGGACACTATACTGGTTTTTAAATATTTAACTACTTTTCTAATATATTATTAAGCCAAATTCATACTAGTTCTGGGAATAACTCCTACTAAGCTGTGTATTGCAAAAAAAAATCTTAGGAAATAAAAAACATCTACTGAACTACAAATCTGGATAATTGGCTTACTTCTACTTAATTTATTTATGCGTTCCTCCTTCATCCGTTTCCCTCCCTCATACAATGTGGTGTATCCAGATGCTAACACTGCTTTTTAAGATCCAACTTGGCAAGCGAACAGTGATTTTCAATTCTTCAGTTTCTCAATGAAAATGTTGCAAATTCTCTTTAGAAAATAAAGAAGCATTAACAAAATCCAAATGAGACATTAAGTCACTTTTATTCTTTGCTTAGTCACCTCTGCCAGTCTGCAGCTGTTTTGAGTTACTCGTTTAGGCTGCACTTAAACTCAGCTGCACTTCCAGCTAAGTGCTGACATGCCAATCTTCCATTCGGTGTTGTTGTAGCAGTAGAGAAATGCTAGAGAGGTACTTGTGCAAATGTTGATTCACTGGAAGTTGTCAAAATATTGAATCTGAATCACCAATTAGGAAGACCATCTGGGGAGTATCTCTAGAAATTGTCGACCTTTTTCGACTGAAACGTTGCTTTCCATGTTGCAGATCGCTTCGTTGGTCTAAAATTTTGCAAACAAAATTTAGTTCCAAAGTTTATTCAAGTAAATCTAAAAAACAGCTTTGAAATGTTGATTTGATATTTTGGGGGGAAAAATTTGCCAATCCAGCTTGTGAATAAGTATTTACCCCCATAACATTTATTTACCAGTTTTATGAATTGAGGGTTTTTAACCTTAGCAGCTAGTTCTAAGGTGCTGCAAGATCACCGGATTGTTCTTGCAGCGATCAATCTGGTGAAAAAGATTGATCCTTTTTTTCATCATCACTTAAAATTTTCCTTTTGTCTTCATCAGATTGTCTTAATTGGTTAACAATGAATTTGATGTAATGACACAATTAAAAGTGACAAAAAACGAAAAGCAAAAACAGCAGAAACCCAAAAGGAACCAAGCGTATTTTCACAGCTCTGTATTCTGCAGCTAAGATCCTGAAGGTTCTGATTAATGGAAGGGAATGGCAAGCATCCTTTAGAGGACAGGACAGCTCGGTGTACAGTGAGGAGTAAGTGAATCAGCGATATAATGCGGAGCAAGGCAGTGTCATGCCTTTTAAGCTTTTACTGACTCTAAAATCAATACCCTGTATTCACAACCAGCACGGGCTTGGCTTTAATTAACTACAAAAATGCCTTGATTCTGTCTAATTTTCTTTACTTGCAGCGCCACTGATTCAGCGGTCTCAAAGAGATCTTGCAGCCCTTCACACAAGAAGTCAATAGAAAGGAGAGAGAAAGAGAACAGAGCGTAACAACGTGGCTCCATATCCACATGTGACATTTTCACAATTACAGCTTTTTGCTCCATTGGTTTAAATGACTGTAATTTCCGAGTCATTTTTGGGCCACAGGAGTCAGGAGGGGCCCTATCCCTCTTATTATAAGACAGCTCAAGCCATTAATGGACCTCGGTTCACCTGCCCATTGAAATGACAAAGGGAATGTAACTGCAATTTCAAGGAAGCTAAGGAAAAAGGAACCTCTTCATGCTCACTTAGTTCTCCATTTTTTCTGGAGAGAGACAGAGAGAGAGATTTCCAAAGTCATCAGAACCTTGGAAACACAGAATCATTGTCTAGAAAGAAACTTTATTAAAACATTTATTTAATTTGAGGGAATTTTCAGCCAACACATTAGAAAGGTGTGTCAGCATTTACACAATTGAATTACATGTTACTGTTTAACAATAGCAGTCTCAAGCTGGAGAAATTAAGTCCACATCAGTTAGATTTAATTTGTATAATAAAACCTTCTCCTTCTGTTGAGCGGTAAATTTGATATAGAAGAATGAAAAATGTAGTTTTTCATTTTGGTTGAATTTCTTTCTCTTTCAAAAATGAAAAATAGTCCTTCAGCCTCCCTTCCAGCTTCCACAATCAGATGATTAGAATTTGATGTAATGAACCTGAATGTATTTTGACTGGCTGCCTAGTGGCGCAGCTGGTAGAGCTGTTGCCTTGCAGCAAGAAGGCTCTGGGTTCGATTCCCGGCCCCGGTCTTTCTGCATGGAGTTTGCATGTTCTCCCTGTGCATGCGTGGGTTCTCTCTGGGTACTCCGGCTTCCTCCCACAGTCCAAAAACATGACTGTCAGGTTATTTGGCCTCTCTAAATTGTCCCTAGGTGTGACTGTGTGTGTGCATTGTTGTTTGTTCTGTCTGTCTCTGTGTTGCCCTGCGACAGACTGGCGACCTGTCCAGGGTGACCCCACCTCTCGCCTGAAACGATAGCTGGAGATAGGCACCAGCACCTCCTGATCCCAGTAAGGGACAAGGGTGTAGGAAAATGGATGGATGGATGTATTTTGACTGTTGACTTCTGCAGTCAGGTGATTCATTTTAACTTTTAGTCTGCAAACAATCTTTGTAAATTTAGACCGAGCCTATTTTTATTAGGTGTTTCTGTTCCTTGAACACATACTAGTCACTGAATTGAAAACTTGTAAGTTCCATGACTCAGATTTGTTTGATTTCTTGCAAAAGAGCAGAGAGCACCAATCAGGATTTCACGTTATTGAAAAAGATTAAATTGTAATCAGAATACCTGAGAGCTTCTTTCACCCACATTTCATTCATTAAAATCTAGTAAAATCTTCATTAGTTAAAATCCTGATTCTAACAATAAAAGAGAGATGATAGTGGCCAAAATAGTTATAGATAGGGTCAATCAAACCATTAGACTCCTTAAACTCCTTAAACTCCTTAAACCACAATATTGACAGACTGTTATATGGTTGAATATATTTTCTATGGTAAAAGAAGCAAAAAATGATGGTAGATGACAATGAGTCAAAGCAGTGAGAAATTGTGGGATTGTCCACTGAGCACATTCTATGTGTTGCAGTTCTCTGCTCTGACTGAGCATACTGACTGTATGTCAGTTTCATTTGCCTCCTTTTCTCTAAGCTTTATAAGCTAGCGTTAATGTAGCAGCGATGACACGACTACCATGGTGAATGTAGGATTAGAAATTCTAATCCCTGTTTCAACATGAAGTAAACATCCAGATTTTTTCCCACTCTTTTAAAAAACATGATTTTTTTGCTGTTCACACGACTGAATGCTTTATTCTCCCACTGAGCTGGAAACTTTAGTAGCTTTGGCGTTCAAGGTTTCCCAAGTTTCTTCAACAATGAACATCCCAATTTTTTTTTCCCATTTATTTTCATAAACCTAAACATTTTTAAATACTTTTCTTTTATTTATTTTAGGTTTTATTCAGACCTAAAGGTCTTTATTGACCAAAGGGCCATTTTCTGGCACTTAACCTCTTTCTGCCGTAATAAAAACTGGGAACGGATACACGTGTCTTCAGGTGTGCCGTCTGAATCTCCTCAGCTAGCTTCAATGTGACACTCGAGTAAAGATTTGGATTTGTATTGGAGCTTTTGACCTGTGCCCCTTCTTGTTTCTTCTCTCTTTAGTTTAGCTTTTTATTCACACTACATTTTATTTTGCCTCCTGCTTTGAAGAGAACCCCTCTGGCTCCTACAATTACTTTTTAACAATTTCTCTCACTCTTCTCTAGTTTTTCGCTTTACCACGTTGGAGCTGAATTTCGGTAAACAAAACAACAAATCACTTGACTGATGCATTTTTTTCTCCCCCTCCCTCATCCCTTCTCTCCAGTTCTGCCCAGCAGGGGATTTGATCTTCGAGGTGTATCTGGAAAAGCGTGAGCCGGAGCAATGCTGTTTAATAAAGGTGAGAGTGTGTCTTACGCATAGGCCGCTGCTCTGTGGAAGCCCTGATTTAAAGGGGTGGGGGGAAGTAAGAGAGAGCAAGAGCGGGTGGAGGTTGTTGAGGGTGAAAGAGTGGGTTGAAAAATAAATGGAGGTTGATGGAACAAGGCTGAGACATCTGTGGTTTAACCTGGTGGGATTACTGCCACTGAAATGAATCAAAAACAAACTAATCAAAGAAATCTGCTTAAATTGTGCAAGTAATTACGTTTTCCGTGGGGCGCTGGCAGTTGAAGGTCACAGACTCCCAATCTGATGTTTGCTGCAATCCTTAAGAGGGTTTATGTTAAGATAAAAGCTGCAGAGAAAAGTTTGGTGGCGGTTTTCTCGTATACCTTTGGCTCACTCTGTCATGTACAATGAGTTACTTTGCATAAATCCATGTTGTTTCATGATATTTTCTCCTTGTGACAATTTTTTTTCTTCATTTTCGT
The DNA here is from genome assembly GCA_902982915.1 of Phalloptychus januarius. Classification (NCBI taxonomy): domain Eukaryota; kingdom Metazoa; phylum Chordata; class Actinopteri; order Cyprinodontiformes; family Poeciliidae; genus Phalloptychus; species Phalloptychus januarius. Next base: position 9,063,251 of record CADWAE010000462.1, read on the forward strand.
ATATGTTTGTGGCAGCTCTCTCCAAGTATGCGGTCTTGCGAACTCGCAGAAACTGCGCTGAGTATGAGAAACGAAACCTTTCAGGCAGATGACCTGTGGACCACCTTTGAAGTTATAGAAAATGGAGAACTAGGTATGACAGATTTTCTGTTGTTTTTTGCTTATTAATATCAATATATATTACCTTATGCAAGGTAATATATATTTTTTGCAATTATATATATGAATATATATAATTGCACTATTGTATCTACACACAATCTTGAGTTATATATATGTTATATATATATTTTATATTGTTTGGAATTAAAACTACTTTTCTAGGCTTTATTTCTCACTCCATTCTCAACGTATGTAATTTCTTTTAAATAAGTAAGTCGCTTTTTAACAAGCCTTTGATTTTTTTATTATGATTTGTATTATATTAAAAGCTGACCAGCAGAGAAATATCTGCGCTAAACTTGATTCTGCCCAGCACTTGTGCATTCCTCAATACATCACATCATAACCTTACTATGTTGAAACAATAATTGATTATATATCTCACAATTAAACCCATTGATTCCCTGAACAAAAGCCTAAGCTTTAAACTTTCTCCTGTGGTCCGCTTTGTGTCCAATTAGCATCACATTACCATTTATGGTTGGCATTTTGTTGCATGGCTCGTGGAAAGAACAGACCCTCATTCGTTGGCCTCGCGATTAGGAGATTATGCTATCTCTTTAGTGAACCAGTGTCTGTGTGAACGTGGCGGCACGCTGAGAAATTATCCGAGCAGCATTGGTCTGATGATATGCACATTAATTAATCATCGGCGCCATCATATGTCATAGATTACCTTCATCTTTCCTGCATGATCGACCTAGAGAGCTGACCCGCCTCATCTCACAGTAATAGGCAGCGACAGCTCCTTGTGCTTCACACTTCACCATTTGATCATAGAAGAGAACCACGCAAAGAGGAGAGTCAGATTTGTCACAAAGCTGCTCAGCTTACCCGTCCCCCGTGCGCTTTTCATCAGTTCACTTGGAGTTTACACCTCACTCCTCTGTTTATTTTCCTTCTCAAAAAGTTCCAGAGGACATGGCGTCCTCTTCTAACAGCGAAGGTGTGTTGAATACTAAATATATATATTTATATATTTGCTGACAGATCCGAATATTTTCCACGCCAAACCAGCATGTCTCAGGAAGGATAAACAGTCAAGGTATTTTTGAAAGGCTGCGGCTTGACAGGTTTTGCTCGTAAAAACACCACAAAGAGGGGAGAGGGAGTACATTAATTAGTCATCCTGGTGAATAGCTTCAGATAAACACGGTTAACAAGAACAATGGGCAGAAAAAGGGGGAAGCTAATATTTGTTGGGAAAAGAGGAACTAATTCCATGGCCCGGGTCTGCAGAGATTCCAGCTCTGAGATAAGCTCTGTGTTGTTAATAAGTTATGCCACTGTGGCTCTCTTTACCTCCTTTGGTTATGAAAAACACGGGGGTGTAGAAATGGAACCATCAGAGCAGAGGAGGGTAGTACACAAATTATCAGCTTTTTTAGGCTGACAGCATGCACCCTGTTCACCAATTAGGAGGAGATAATAGGTCTATTTTTCACATGAGTGTGTTTTTATAATCAGCTCCTGATATGATGTAGATAATTTAAACTGCTCTTTAATGACAATGGGAGGAACAACAAGATCATAATGTTATTTGGTTTACATGCGTTCGTCTTGGGTGGGAATTGGCGCCTTGCATGTCGAATTCGAGGAAGGTCAGAAGACTGAATGGCTTTGTTGTTGCTTTTTGAGGATCTTTTACGCTCCCTATCGCAATGACGGATCACAAGGTTTGTTGTTCTCTTTCAACAGAGCGACCGCTGCACCACAGTGAAAAGATTCTTGAGCAGGTGTTGGAGTGGAGTACCCTGGACTGCCCAAGCTCTGCTTTTCTTGTTATAAAGAAATTTGCAGGCGCCAAAAGAATGGCTGGAGGAAAAGGTAAAGTACGCTGTCAATGAAGTCCTTACAGTAAATCTCAGTGTACACACATTCAGGCATTATGCACTGTGGGAGCAGAAACTGTGGGATTGTGTTTTATTAAAATAGCCAGTAATACTTTACAAAATCCTCCTTCAAAAAGCATCACATGTTTTGAGTGTTTTGCTCAGAAGAAATGAAGGGTTAGTACAAAACTCTGACATCTGTAAGTAAAGAGCAAAATGATTAATCACCAAAAAGTAACAAATAAGCAGTGCAAACGTTGTGTTGCTAATTTGCATTAGCTAAAAGTAGCTTTACTGTATGCAAATATTAACGTGTGACAAAAAAGACTGGTTATGACTATTACAACATAGATATAAGTGTTAAACTAGAATGAAATTAATATCAATATAGTTCATATTTCTAAACTACAACTGAATTACAGATGTGTATGTTCAAAGTAATGCTAGCTAGGTTAATTTGTCTAACCGTTATGAAAAAGTAATGGTAAAAAGAGACTCCCTTTTATTTTGTACATATTTTGTACATTTTAAAGTAGTGTCAATCATTTGATGTCACAATATTAGTAGTGTCACTATGAGAACTACAGTGGCTAACAATGAAAAAATAACCAATTCATAGGAAGGCTTGAAAATTTATGTTCCCAGATGTTCTACGTGAAATCTGGTTTGATTTCTGAAAAACAAATTTTGCTAAATATGCGAATATGATTGAGACACACTTTCAAAGTGCAACAAAACTTAGTGGGAGACATTGACTCAAGGGACCTCGTTTCAGATGCATGCTATATGTTTCAGATTTGTGTTCAAATTTTTGAAAGTCAGTATCTTTACTCCCACTTCTCGGTTATGCACAACATGAAACCTCAATAACATACAGTTAAGGTTTTGTTTGAATGTGGAGACGTTCTAGTGTTAGGGATTATGTTTGCAAGGCACAATAAATCTATAGATGCTCTATTTTCTCATGTTCTGCAGCATTTTTCCAATACTGTTTTTTTTCTTTCAAAAGATCCGATACAGTTTCAAAAGAGCGACTATCTGAAGTTCAGCGACGGATCCTCCAAATTGCTCTCGGGTCACAAATTCCAGGACAAGTACGTTGTACTTCGTTCAGAGAAGCTGCTTCTTTACAGGGACATCAAAGTAAGTACCCCCCTTTTTTTTTAGCATCGGCTGCTTCATACGCTGTCACATTCCCCCAGTAAAGACTTTTAACCATTTGGGATTTTCTTTCCTTTCTTGCCAGTGAATCCTAGTCCTTTAGAGGACTGACATCCCAAGGAAATCTAAAAAAAAAAAGGTTTAGAAACGTCTTAGGAAAAAAAAACACAAGCGCTACAGTGGAGCATACATCACTGCAACCTAATAGACCCAAACCTAGCAAGTCTCTGTGACATCTCGTGTATCTGTTTCATATATCCCTGAGCGCAGTCTGGAGTTCTCAGATTTTTAAATTACAGAGGAAAATAAAACATACTGATGGCAGCAGGCTCCATATTTCTTTCCCTTTTTTTAAGCAAAAAGAAAGAATGCAGAATTTGCGAGAGAGAGGACCAGCAGGATGGAGTTCCCTGGAGGGCTTTTCTTCTCAGCACATTTCTGTAGTTGAAACATGGGATTCGTAAAGGAGTGTGAAGAAGTGTTAATAATTGATGGAAGGGCTGCCTGTAGGGTGGGAGGGGGTAGTGTAGGTAGGAGGCAAAATGAGTAGGAACGATATATATATATAAAAATAAATACATATATATATATTCATGTGTGTGAGAGAGAGGGGAGTTCTTGCTGTGTGAGTTTCTCTAAATATGAGGTTGCAGAAGAATGTGGCTAATTACTGCATAAATACAAGGTAAATTAGAAGTGTTACTGTAATTTAATTGATATTCTTTGGCCTCTGCAATTATTGCCAGGTCTGTATTTAGAGTAAATTATGCTGGATGAAACGGAGAATGGGGTGTGTGTTTTGATGTGTAGGTGTCAGAAGCGGGCTCTAACTTTGATTTTGTTTGCTTTGTTCTCCTTCACTTTGTTCTTTGGCAGTCGGAGGATTGGGTTTGCCGGTAATGATTCAAACTGATTGCTACTTTTCTGTGATTGTTACCTCGTGATTTTGGTTTAGCTCGTCATGTTTTCTTTTTGCGTACATTTTTATTGCAAAAATGTTCATCTGTGTCTTTTTTCTCTTGCTTGTTCTCTATCTCTCTTTTTTTTGTCCAGAACACTAAAGCGGAGAAAGAAATTCAGTTGAAGATGGTAAAATGTTACATGGGCCTGAAGAAAAAGCTCAAATCTCCATCCAAGTGAGCAGTAAAATTTTCTCTGAATTCTAAAGTCTGCAAATGTCTAGAAATTAAAAAATACATAAAAATACATGTATATAGAATTTTATCTCAGTTGCATTTGTTGCTTTGCTATGTTCACTGTTATCTTTTACCTGCGAGGTAAATTGGTACAGCTGAAGTGCAGTGACTTTGACAGAAATCCAATTAAAATCTAAAGTTCCTATAGATGCAGATCGAACATTTGGAGCAACATGTGAGCAAGTAGGTGTTAAATAATGAGCTTTAATGTAAACATGAATGTCAGGGATTCACGGTAGAATGCTTCATTAATTTATTGTCCAGTTTTTATTTGAATTGCATGTACCTTTTTGACAAACAACTGATGGGAAAGTGGTGACATGAACTTCCCATGTTGTTGATGTATTGATTCTTTGGTGTTGTTTGGATCAACTATAAAAGCTCTTGCTCTCATCTGACCAAACCACACAGTTCCTGCTAAGGTCCCAGATGGGTTTAGTGAGCGCCTCATCCTCATTTTAACTTTTGTGACAGTAGGGGAAAAAAGGTGCATCACTGTTGGCATCTACTGGTTGCCATAGAGATTTGGTGACTGTAAAATGGCAGAGTTTAGTGCAAATTCTTTTGCCCAGTGGCAAAATTAATGTTGAATTCTCCCTGGTCTTGTTTAAAGGAGAGGGTTGTTGGGTTCACCTAAAGAAAAAAAATAGTGGTTAATTTTTCTTTTTTCTTTCTCTCTGTTCAGAGAGACGTTTTCAAGAATAAAGTTGGAATTCTGAGAAAAAAGTAGAAATCGTGTTTCACGATTAAAGTCAAAACATCGAGGAAAAGAAGTAACAACAGCCTAACAGAAAAAGCCATCATCTTGACTTTTATTTGCCTTTTCAACTATAGTCTTATACTTAATGTTCAACTTTTTAGTTATTTTTTTCACTATAAATAACCATGGACAATATATTGTAATTTTAACAGAACCATATCACTATATGCAGTCAGTATTGCCAAGAATTGCTTACATTGTGCACTCAGGATAAAGTAGCTCAATGTTATAAAATATTATGATGGCGATGGGTAAATATAACAATGATATCAGTTGCGATATATCCCTATTTTCACCTTTGGTTGGCTCTATTTCTTGTGAAGTAAATTGTCCAGTTTAAAATTAATAGAATATTTTAATTACCTTGATTTAAAAAGAAAATATATATATATATATATATATATATGATAAAAAAAAATGTAGAAAGGAAACACATGGAACCTCTGTGAGCTTTTGTCTTATGTAGGATTTGATTCCAGCAACACAGATCAAAAAAGTCTGTAACAAAGCCTGCGAAAGCGTGATAAAACCGTGTGAGGTTCAAAAGAAGCCCTGTGGAACATTTCACAAATAATTAGGAAAATTTGCAGCGTGTCAGTAACGTGACTGGGAATAAAAAGGAACATCCAAGAGAGGGAAAGTCCTTCTGAAGTAAAGCGGTGTTCACCATGCAGTAAAAGACTTGCAGTCAGTCTAAAGAGGATGTTTCTTGTTGTGAAATAGATAGGATCTTGACAGTTTTATCTTCCGGAGACTTTTAAATAATTCCGAGCAAAATTAGAATTCCAGATGTACGATGTGTGAATGTAGTGCATGAACACACTGAGAGAATTCACGAACACTGTTGGTATTTTCTGACAACATTGTCTTTTACCTAAAGGACTTAAACTGAATGCGGTAAAATGAACTTTATTCCATTTAAGTGTGACTGCAGCTGCTGTGAAATTAAAGTCTAAAGCGACTTGATATTGGAAACTGTCACCAGCTTCCTATCAAGGACAAATTATGGCTGCCATTTGCTTGTAAGCAAGCAGTTTGTGACACATTTCTGTGAATTTTTTTTTTAATTCCCTCACTTCTACGTTTTTCAAATAAAGATAAAACTAACAGTTCAGATTTTTTTTATTATTATTTTCATGTTTTTCTGATCTTTTTGGTGTGATGTGTCTGAATATAATCAAGATTTTAGTGATGTGCAGAATGAAGCACCGTGAAAGTGCTTACTGTCTGAGTTGGGCTCATTGTGTTGGTTATTCTTATATAGGTTTCTTGTAACAGCTGGAATTTTGGTTAATGTCCCTTAAAAGAACTGCAGTCTCAGAGGCAGGTTTGTTGACTGCTTTACCCAAACACACCTGAAGTCTGCCTGCAGACGTTCACTAGGACTAATTGCCCCTTTGGGATGCCTCTCCTCTGTGCATGATTCCATTTATTTAGTGAAGTGCACCTGTCCCTCTTTGATCAGAACACCCCATGAACATGAGACTGGCACTTCTATGCTTCATAGTCAGTATTTTCAGATTTATTATCTTCTGTACTTTTCATTTCAAATGTAACAATCACCATCACCTGATTACTACATAATCGGGCAACACTCACCATTATGTTGCTATGGTGATTGTTATATAAAACATCTATTTAGTTTCTGGATTTGATTGTGAACAGCCATACTCAAAGTTTAAACATTCTCCATTTTTGTTGTGGAAACACGAGTGAGTAATGTGTTTGAGGAAATGATGCACACACTCTTACCAAAGTTTTTCTTCCCTTATAAAAAAATATTTGGTCTTCATTTAGGTGAAGCACTGTTCCTGTCAGCTGACTGTGTTATAACACTTCTTTAATGTTTTGCCTCCTCATAGGAAACATAGAACACCAGTTCATTTTACACTTTAGTGAACATGATTTAACACATATCTGTTTTCACAAATGCAAATAGTTGATTTGTTAGCGTAGCGTACGGCACGTGCCGCAGCTGCAGCAGTTTCTGTTGCTGAATCAAAGAGCGGATCTTCAGGACACCAACCCCATAACTCACGTTGCGTATTCATAATTCCTCATAATTTTCTCCATGTCAGAATTTTCAGAGCCAAAGGAAGTGTGAAGAGTGAGTCCAGCGAGTGGTGGTGCATTGATCAGGGCTTCATAGGCAGAAAAGCTGGATAAAGACTGGGAGGCAAAGAGGGACCGAAAAGAGAGGATGGTGCAGCATGGTATCATAAATGTACTGTTGAGTGGGCTGTGGGAGCGGTATTACAGTGAATAAAGAAATAAAGACAGAGTGCTGAGGAAAATGGAGAGAGTTGTGTTGAGAGGGTGAGGAGAGCCAGCGCTTCAGTACCTCATTAGGGAGGGTTCTGTCTGTGAGCGTCCTACTGTGATGCGACGTTGGATCGGCTGCCTTGACTCGCAGGAGTGGTGCTGCAGGGTTTCAGTCCCTGCCTCGTATTTTTTCACTTTGTTCTCCCTTTCACTCTTTTGCCCATTTTAATTTACAGCTGTGAAAGTTTCTAAAGCACAGACATTTGGTATTTTACACCATTCTGCCTTGTGCAGATTAATCCACTGTTAAAGTTTTCATAATAACGCTGTAAAAATGGATAAAGTATCCAATAAATGGTATAACTTTGAAATGCTGGTAAATAAGTGAATGATCTTGCTAATAAATAGAATATAATGAAATACGCATTGCTGGGGTTTGTTCAAATGAAACTGGATTTAGACAAAATGTTTGGGTTTTGATTTTCACACATTTTAAAATATGCACACAGTGCATCCTTTCCAGTATTTTATCTATGTCAACTACGGAATATTAAGTACAATCCAGGCTCATTATAATACAGCCCTTTACTTTGGCCTCCAAATATGAATCTGTCTCTACAACAAGGCCAAACCTTCCTTTCTTGATTCAAAGTAGGAGTCCTAAACAAAGAAACAACAGATACAAGCAAAGACAGCCTGCTGTAAACTGCCTGTGCTGGACAGTTTCCAGCAAACTGTCTAGCAAACTTTTGTTCTGGCGTTGATTTGCCAATTTCAGACCTAATCTGCAGGATGCAGGATGCAGAACACAGAACATGTCTCCTTCTTGAGCTATATGATGATTCTGCAAGTAAACTTCTAGATTAGAAGAAAATAATACATCTTTCACATATTCTTTCTTTCATTAGAAAGTGGATTTAGCAAAACCATTTTGGTAATTCTGACCTAAATCATGAGAAATTTGGTCTGACTGAACTTCAGACAGTGAGGGGAAAAAAACATGGATTTCTTTTTATTTGATGTCTCTAAGCGATTGGTTCCAGCTGTGTTGTGCAGTGAACTCCGGGCTTCAGAGGTTTTACATTTACCCGAACTTGTCTGCACATTATGTTTCTCCATACTTTTGGGTTTATTCAGATGAGCAGCAAGGGCTGTGTGTATAGTGTTTTGCCTGGAGGACATTGGCTCCTCATGCATAAACATATGCATTGGAATTGCTTTAATTAATTGCACAGTTAAGGAGCAGGTAGTCAAAATGAGTTTTTCTGATCCAAACGGTTTTGACCTTTTCTTATGTGCAACATCCTTGCTTCACAATTGTTACAGGTTTAAAGTTTGGGGCTTTGTGTTAATCAGTGGGTACAGTATTAGTCTTGCAATTGGGTTGTGAATGTGAATGTAAAACATTTTAAGTGGTCACTATATAAGTTGAGACTATTTACCAATTTCACAAGTCTGTTCTTAGATTTAAAGACACAGAAATTGCTTTATCTGATCCATGTCTTTTTTTCTTTCTTTTTTACAGCTGGGGTTTCACAGTTTACACAGATAAACATCAGTGGTGAGTCTTGTGCAAAATCTAATTAAGTTAATGCTGTGATTTTTAATCTCTCTCTGTAAAATATTGGAAAAAAAATAAAAACCTGGTGAGTCAGACGAAGATGTCTTCATGAGCTAAATGGGCTCATTGTGGGTGATAAGAATCAGTTTGGTGGTGGGAATCATGAAAGCAGAGCCTGGCTGATTATTAGTCCAAAGTTTTACGAAGTAACATATGAATCAAGTTTATAAAATCCTTCCTGAAACTCAAGTCATTAACATAAAGCAGCAAGGGAAAATATAAGAAGCCTCCTCTCTGCTTTTTCCTAGCTTACAACAAAAATAATTTGAGTATGCACCCAAATTCATTTCAGTTTTAATTTTTCTGTTAGTACTGCATTCTAATATCAAACAGCCTAAGCCTGGATACACTGAATCACAGTTTTGTCCTCCATGTAATTTTGTTTCTCCTGCAGAGAAAATGAAAATAATTGAAAGGTAGACTGATGTAGACTATTACTTCCTCCGTATTGGAATTCAGCTTTTGTCCTTTCCTCTATCATAGAATAAGTAGAACATGTTACAAGCAAACATGTAACATCAAATACATTTATTTAAATGACTCTCTCATTTAAATACTGTATGAAATGCATGGTAACATCTGGGCTGTTGGGTTGACAAATTAGTCAATTGAATGACTGCTAATGATGGTGAATCCCCTCTTGCCAAGTCCATTTGTGATAATAGCTGAGGTGTTCCCTTTGAAGACATAATGTGCAGTGACATGTAGAAAATAGGTGAATATCTGTGAGTGATGTGACCAAGTTTCCCCCCCACAGGCACTTCTGCTGTGACAGGAGAGAGACTCAGATCAGCTGGGTGGCAGACATCATCGCTCTGAAGGTACTATCTATCGCAGCTAAACACATCAAGGACAGGTTAGCTCTTTGCTGACGTAAACGCTTTAAAAAGCAGCTAAAAGCATAAATTTTAACAACTTTAGATGTGGTTTGGGGAAAAAACATGAGGTTTGATTTTATTTATTTTTTTATTACTTTCAAAGTAAAAACAAAAAGTAAATTATACAAAAGTAGAAGTGAAAACATCTGCTCAAGTAAGATTAAAAAAGTATTAATTTAAAAGGCTGAGAGGTTCTATGTTAAAATAATGTAATCATACTCACTTTAAAAGTACCTTTAGGTTCTGGTCCTTCAAAAAAATGAAAGGAAAAAAAGCAAAGTTTCTTTCTCAAGTAAAAGTAGTGCTAATTCAAAACAGCATTGCTGAAGTAGAAGTAAAAAAGTATATTGGAAACAGATTTTTTTTTTATTTTTATGTGAATGTAACTGGTTGAATGTAACCACTGACAAATGATTGGAATGGAGCAGAGATTCATTAGAACACCTATCTGTACAAAAGTTTTCACTGGTCAATGCTGCAAATATTTTGAATGAGCTTTGCACTGGTGGAGGAGCTTTGTGCCAGATATTCCTTGTGGATTTACATTAGATGTTTACATGGTGGCATCACACAGTTCCTGCAGATTTGGTGGCTGAAAATCTGTGATGTTGAACTTAAGTTTAGCTGCGTACATCTCAAATGAACTCTTTTGAACCAGAATTTGGGGAATAGAGAAGCCTTTAGACTATTACAGGTTTACTGTCGTGTTCAGATAACCACTTTCAGATCGTTTGAGCTTTGTAACATGTTGCATCATCCTGCTAAAAGTAGGGCATCAGTCTACTTCCGCTGGCCTGAATAGTTCAGATGGTTCCTTCCTGTCGTTTCATTTTCTCCAGATTTCAACCCCTCTATGCAAATGTGGTAATTAAAATCGTTACATTTGACCAGACAAAGCTTTCCAACCTCACATTGGCCATTTCTATTGAGCCTGCATGAGTTGTAGGGTCAATATCACTTTTTTGTAGCTGACAAAGAAATTGACCTAGTGTGGTTTTCTGCTTCTGTAGTTTATCTGCTTCAATAAGCTACACACCCAGCGCTTTTATTTTATATACCTTGTTTGTTGCAAGCAGTTATTTAAGCTTCTGTCCACACGACTGCTGCTCACTGCGTATTTTCTCTTCGGTTTCTCTCTAACCCCAACAGATGTTTGGGCATATTCACCGGTTTCTAAAATATTCAGCACTTCTTGCACCAATAACCATGAAACATTCAAAGTCATATAACACCGCTTTCGTCTTTATTCTAATTTATTTAGCAAGTTCAACATGTACTGATGCCTAAACGCATTGGGTTCCTGAAATATGATTGGCTGATTTTCTGTTTGCATTAACATCCATGTGTGGCTGAGTATATTTTGATTAAATAATTTCAACTGGACTCTTTCACAGCTCTTTGTTTAGTGATCACAGAAAAATAACACAATTTTTCTTCTCTTGGGAATTAAATAGTTCAAGTCAGAAAAGTTAGGAATTAATGTGCATCCGATTATTTGCCACAGTAATTTAAGTACAGTATGAAATGTCATCACATATATTAACACTAAATAGTTTGCAAAACACAATATTTATCCCCATTGCCAACTAAAGCTTTTGAACATGGTTGTGTGCTTCCCCTCTCCTATTTGAGACCCTGGATTACTGTCAGAATAAATTTGCTTTCACTATTAAAGTTATTAGAAGTAGAAGGTATAAATAAATGAATCATATGTTTCCCCCAATCAGTCATTTCTGTAGCGCTGTTAGGCACATTAAACACATAAAGCAGGGAGAGGACTGTAAAGTTTTTCGAGGTCACTCAACAATGACATAAATCACTTTATGTGGAAAAGCTGTGAAAATAAGGTCAAGGCGACTGTAACAATCACATTGTGGTGCTTAGCCCCCAGACAGAGCGCTGTGTTGTCACTGTCAGCCGCTGACACAGCACATATGACATAAATAATGCAGGCCAAAGCAAACACAGGCAGAGCAGCTATGGATGCCACATATTCTGGAGACATTTTTTTCCCTCCTATTTCTTGCTGCGACTCGTATTTTCTCATTAAAATAAATAAGCGAAACCCCTTTTCTGGTCATTTTTAATCTGAATAACTGGAGTTGTTTTTTGTGTGCTCAGCACATTTAATCAGTATTGGCACTCCTTTATGGGAACCTGTCTGCGGCACAGTGCTGTTTATCACGGGTACTTACTGTAAAAGCCTTTTAGTGCTTTAGTTTGGGTTAGCAAGTAAAAAGGGCAATGCTGTCAGGGGAGATTGATCTAAAGGGAAAGGCAGTGTTTGTTTTAAAGGTGTTTATTTCAGTGCACTCTTTTCTTGCTCTCCGGAGATGCTTTTAGCTCGGCAACAGCTAAATCTATAGCAGACTGGAGCGGGCTGAAAGTATTAGGATTCTCCCCCTAAATCCTCTAAACATTAGGATTGTCAGCTTCCAGCAGGGAAGCTTTCTGGGAAGGACACCAGACCCGCGCGAAGGGCAAAGAGAAACGTGTGGACCAGAAAGTAAGACAAGAGGTTTCAGGGTTCTCGTGATTTCCATTACCTGTTAGCAAGCATTGTACTCCCACAGTTTCCATAGCAACCGGCGCTGGTCGGATCTCATTCTACTGTGAGGTGTAATGAGTGATGGTACTGATGAGGGGCTGGGAGGATGGTGTAAAGGTCCAAGGAGGGGATCTTGCAGCGATGAAATGAGGGTTTGTTAAGGAGGTCCGGCTTTTGTTGGTCCGAGGGGTCACCGTGGTTTTCAGAGGGGGACTTTGTAGAAGTGGAAGTTTAGCCAGAGATCAGAACTCGGGTGGACTTCATAAATTTGTCATTCAGACTCTGAATCCGTGCCTGGAGTTCAACTACACCTCAATAAATTACAACATCATGAAGTAGCAAAATGATTTAAATAAATCTAACAGTAAAGCTCATTCATAACACATTCACTCCACGCTGACCTCTCTCAGGCTTTTCACTTCTGTTATTTTTGATGAATATGACTCATACCCTTTTTAATTCCAGGTTAGTTCCTCGGAAAATTTTATCTTAATATAAAATCAATCAAAAAAAAGAGGTTTCACTCTGTATCATGTTATGGCTGACAGCACTGACTTGACATTTGTCCCCCAGTCATTTGTGATAATGGACCCTCCACAGCGCATTCTTGCAGAAGCTGTGCTGTCCAGTCATATTGATGAAAATTTGGATGGAAGGGGAAAAAAAAAACAACGGGTTAGCTGAAAACTTAAACTATTCAGGTGTATTAGCATGTACCTTTTTAAATACTGCATTCTTTATCCAGTAATGCCATCTCATATTTGTGGACGTCTCTGAGTTAGTTGCTAGCTGAAGCTTTCTTTTAGTGGTGCAGCTGTTTACAACTTTCTGGTTCAAACTGGCTCACAAGCCGTTTGTTCTCCTGGGTGTCTTCCATATCACCAGATTCAGAATCAGATAAGAAAGCACTTTCTTTTCTTTCTTTTTGGCTATAAAGATATAAAAATGGAAGTTAGAGTTTGCAGTTTCTCTTACTTTCTCCCCAGACGAGTTTATTATTCCACAGCAATAGGCTGTGCATCTCCTGATAAAGAAAACACTAAAAGTGAAAGTATGAGTTCTAACTACGGCATCTTTGTTTTTCTCATCTCACGGCCTGGTTGTTGCCCGTCTCTGAAACATTAGCACCTAGATTAACGTTATAGCTAATTTTCACTTCCAGGATATCAATGTTGATCTTTATGTCTTTTAGCCAAAGTATAATCAAACGGAGCTCAGAGGAATTGCAAATGAATTTGTGAAAATAGAAGTCAGTTTCATCTAACAGGCACATTTATCAAACTCTGAAGTATTTCTATACAGAAAGAGATGCTGTGGTTCAGATTGTTTTTCTCCTGGTTACCTCAGAGAAACACCCAGTCACGATTCTCATTGCTTACCGCATGATTTGTGAAAGAATGATGTACCATCTGGATCGCTATACATCAGTCTGTATCAATCCGCATTTGCGTCACTCCCAGCTGCAACTTTGGCTTCTTCCAGTACACTAAAAGTAATTTGCAAAATCTACAAAGTGTAGCATAACAGTTATGTTCCCACAGGTTGGAGAGAATATTGTTTTTTTGTTTTTGTTTTGTTTTTTACATTTTATCCTGACAGTGTGACAATTTAATCGCTTTGCAACAATTCACAATGTCTTTCTGCTCAGTGAGTCTACTTGCAGATTTCTGTCTGTCAGTATTTTACTTTGGAATACATGATACACGGGACCATAGTTGTGCTGCAACTTTTAATTACAGCCTTTCTCAGACTTTTATTAAGTGTATATATGTGTATAAACTTCATACACACATATACAAACAACATTTAATAACCACAACCTGAACAAAACGTAGAGTTTTTAGGTTAATTTTGAAACAGTCTTTATTTTTCTTGAAGTTTGTGGTCCTTACTGTGTCTTTAGCATGGCTCTGATCTCCAGATGAAAAGTACCAACAAAGAAACTGCACAAACATCCAAAGGAGGTGCTATAACAGAAAGCAGCAAGGTTCCATCATACAACCATAACTTCAGCACGCAGGTAAGTCAATTACTCAGACTTAGTTTATTTTCATTTCACTACATGTTGTTGTATAAAAGATGTAAAGAACAACTGTATCTTCTTTATTTCCCTGTAGTTGACAGACAGGAGGGTTTCTCTTGGAGACGCTGACTTGAGGACAACCAGAGTCGCTGGTCTTCACCTAAAAACCAACACTGTGCCCAAAGGTTTAAAGCCCGACTACACATCACAGATCCCAGAGGTTTCTCAGCGCAGAACCTCTGTGGACATTTGCCAGCCTCAAAGGCTGCCACCTCCATCCTTGCCAAGACAGATGAAGCCCATACCACCTCCGCTTTTACCTCAAACTGACAATAAGACGTCTGGCAAAAAACCCATTCCAGGTGTAGGGGGAGGTATGCCCCCTAACTTGCTCGACGAGCTGAATTTGGTCCTCAGCAAGAACAATCGCAAGACCACTGAATGACAAACGTGAAAAGCAGCTTGGTAGTTGAGATGCAACTGGTGCACAAGCTGAAGAGAAGAAAAAAACATAACTGCTGGAAAGAGCCATGTTGTTATTTTCCTGCGCGTTGATGTTGAACTTTGATTCTGAAAGCTGAGGCGGACGCACAAGGTGGGAGATGCAGTGGATGTAGTACCAATCCAAGCACTACACGGTGTGATTTAAACGCTGTTCTTTGAAACTGAGAGAACTCTAATCAGGGATACAAATAAAAAGATAGCATAAACATTTCCACCTTTACTTAATGCCTGAAACGTTTCTTTCAGAAGCTTGTTTTTATTGTACAGTAGTAGTAAAAAGTATTTAAGAGCATTTTTAGGACTTTTTATTGGAGACTATCTACTGGTCAACAACTTCCTATTGTATTTTGTTGGAGAATTTATTGCACAAAGTTTATCTGTATATATAATACATAGTGCTTCTTATATTTTAATTTAAGCACCAGTTTTAAATATTCGTTGTGCATATCTGCGTATAAAATTCTAAAAGTTGAAACTTTGAATAGATTCTTATTTTTATAAACACATGATGCAACACATCTGGTAGAAGGGGAAGACTAATGCGTGTATTTATATTTCATAGGTGACTTTTTTAGTGTAACCTTTAACAATACAAGTAGAGGTGTTTTAAGCTTATAATTAAGTGGCAAACCACTTTAAACTGTCTGCCCTCAAATGTATTTTTAATGTACAGCATGAATATATTAATAAACTCTGAAAAATACTTTGAGGTAGTGTTTTAGTGAACAATTTAATCTTTAATGATTACTTATTTCCATCTGCTTAGTATTTCGTTCCTGTTTCACCTTCAAGGATTTTCATGTAAAATGCCAGCTTAATTTCAAATTACAGTATTGGTGTAACTAGTAAACCTATTTGATGGACTTCTGCATTTGATAAAATTGTAATGGTGCCCATATTCATGCTAAACCATCATGGTTCACATGCTAGTGCGGTCCATGTGTGCTTACGTTTCTCATATACCAAGAATAGAAAAGTCAAATGTGGTTGCACTGGTTTCAGTAAGAACCAGCATAGAAAATAAGTTGCTCAGTATACTGTCAATTTGAGCTACATGAATGCCACAACTTCATGCAAGATACTGAAAACATAAATGCTTTCTTTTCATTTGGCACTAGAGAAAAAGCTGTGTGCGATGAACACTCTTGAGGGGGAGTGAGGATATTATCAGGCGGTGGAAGGAGTTCTTTAAAAGTCTCCTTAATCTAGCTGCAGTCCTCCATAGAGGAAACAGTCTGAAAATTCTGGGAAGGAAGTTGCATTACTAAGGTCTAACAGAGTTAATATTTCACAAACATTAAAATGAGTGTTCACTGTAAGGGTGAGAGTGTGTAGCGCTCCATCAGCAAGGGGAGCCTTGCGATGGAACCGCTGCTCCTCTGCACCCAAATGAGTCGACTGAGGTGATTCATCTGATCAGGGTGCCTTCTGGGCACCACCTTATGGAGGTTTGCTGGACGTGTTCCTCTGAGAAGAGCAGACAGAAAACCCACTGGAAGTACCACATATAGCTTCTGGCCTGAGAACCCTTGGGGACCCCCAGAATAAGCCGGAGGCTGCTACCTTAGAACCTTCTCACTCGCAAGACGGTTTTTACTTCTAGCTCGGTTTTAGTGGGGGTTCTTTACTGTTGACGAACTGGCCAAAGGAAGCTTTTGGCGCATTGTTTCTAAATGTTGCACCAGACAATAAATAAAAATTATTGTCCCAAAACTGGGACAATAAGATTTATGTGTTCTTTTAATACTTTCATATATAAAATGTATTTTCATTGTATATCCCTTCTGTGGGCCCAACATTAGAAGAACCTGTCAAGACTTATATTTCTGTTTAAGTAAGTACAACACAGTTTCTTATATTTTTCCATTTGATTTTCAAAGTTCAGAATAATTTAAGGTTTTCCTATGGTTTTTATAGAGTGCAGTTTAGATTTCTTTCCAGACTTGAGTACCAGTTTTGATGTTGGTAGCATTAAGCCTACAGGGTCATTGGTTGATGTTAAGGACTGAGCTATTCAATAATGCTTATACCTCTTAAGCAGAAGCTATGTTGTTGCTCTCAAATAATACCTTCCTGCTCTCCTAACTGAGTTCTGGTGTACCTCAGGAATCTGTCCTCGCTCTTGTTTTATTCTCCATTTACATCACATTCTCTCTTTTTTTTCGCTTTCAAATTTATTGTACACATTTTTGAGGATCAGCCATTCATGTAGTGACAATGCAACCTTGGTTGTAATTTTTAACACAGCTCAGACCTACTGATCATGTAAATCTATGCTCGGCTTCCTGCTAGCTGTTCCTAGATCATACATTGTGACAAAAAAAACTAGACCTTTTCTTCTAAAGCACTCATTTTACAAACTCCCTTTAAATGAGAATAAGACTCAACTCGTTTTCTGCTTTCAAAATCAAAGGTAAAGCTTTCTTCTTTTGACAGCCTTTGGTATTGTCTGACATTTATTGTTGTGGTGAGCACCCAGCAGACTAAAATCACTTTGCCCTTTCTTGGGAAACCTTTTGTAACGTTGAAAGGGATGTTTGTAGTTTGCTTTATGGTCTCATTCTGGTTAAGAGGCGTCTTTTACAGTTTAACCTAACAATCCATGCTTTTGTTCCCTGACATGTTCCAGATTTGGTCAGATTTTTAACAATGTAACTACTGCCTGGAACAATCTAAAGAATGAAGCTAACTCACCTTTTTATTGTCAAAGCACATTTTCTCTCATGGAATCAAAGGCTGGATGAAGATCAAACAGGGAAGAGACCATTTTACAGGAATCTGTATTCAGAATAATACATTTTGGCATAAAAGCTCCAAGCTGTGATTTCATCTGATGTTTAAATGTGTTCAGATGAGAACACTGGTGAAACCACATGGATATTTTCTGACCACCCAGTTTGTGCTTTTTGTGTGTTCTAGCAGATATTGCTCTGCATGTTTAGTTGTCATCCCAACCATATTTATTGGTGCTTCTTTATTTAGTGTTATATAAAATTTGGTGAAATGCATCATTAACTTTGTAAATTGCTGTTAGTTGTTTGGTTACTGAAAAGAGCAATGGTCACATTTCAAATTTAAAAGTTATGAGTTTAGACTTGGAGCATGATTATTTTGGGTTTGATGGGATGCCTAGATCCAACTGCAGACAGATGCGTACAGATGAAGTAGCCACAAAATTATGCTCCTGGTTCTGTCAGCCTTTTCAGTTTGGACCTAAGATCTTCAAATGTCCCCACTGCACTAATCTATTAAGAAGTATGTTGATATTGGTCCTACTAAACTCAGCATCCAAGTTTTTTATTTAATATTTACCCTGTAAATTGGAAATACCAAAATTTCATTTGAATACCACTAAAGGGAACTGGAGTGGTACTTGTGTCACAGTTTGCAAACTGGAATTTTTAGGGAGGACCTAATAATTTTTCATAAGGAAAATGCAAAGGGGCACCAGGGTTTTTTTTTCTCCCCACTGAACAAATGCCTTCAAATTAAAAGGTGACATAATATTCCTGAATGTTATTAAATATGAGACCTTCTCTGTGTTTGGCTCTACAAATCTTTTTTTCTGCATCTTTTCCAAAAACAACCTTTGTTCCCAATGAATCACACGCAGTGTGAGCAGTAGAGCTGCAGAGTGAAGCAGGGAGAGAGATTTTTTTTTTTAAGAGTGGCAGTCATTCACTGTTTTTTTCTCCCAAGCGACAGAAGTGCAACTACAGAAAGTTCCAGTTAGAGATAATTACATTTAGTGATAGAGTGAAAAAATTAATCAAAAGAGACATGAAAGCAGCCTTTTGATAAAGCATTTGGAATTCAAAAGGTGATAAACATAATTGTTGTTTACTGATAATTACAGACTTTACTTTCAGGTTTATTATGCATCATGATTGGATTTTTCCCCCATTTTCTCAGTTCAGCTGTTATTGCTTTAGATGTGGTTTCTTCTTTTTATTTTTACAATGAATCTTCCCTCCAGGGCATTAAAAAAAGGAAGTAAGTTAGTTTTTTTTGTTTTTATCCACCTAATTACTTTTTTTAATACTCTCAAGGATTTATCATTTTGCTTTCATGGTGACCTTACTTCCTAAATTCAAAGATCTGCAACATTTTGCAAGATTGCCCACATAATCTTTGAAAGGACCTCATTGTCCTTGTGGGATTAATATATAATTATAATGTCGATTTATTCACAAGTTAAACCAAAATCTTCTTCATCTCAAGTAAAACTGAATGAATAACGTAGATGTCTCATGCTGCACGCCTTTGTTGAATAATGTATAGTGGTTTGAAAATGCACACACAGGCGATTGTCACAGGTTTCTGCATGAAAAATTCATATGTATTTTCATTATGCTTATCCACCAGCTGCTTGTCCTCTGATTTATGCCCTTATATTCTAATCACTGAGCTTCATTATTGCACATAGAGTGCTGGTCCTTATCATTTTGTGTGTTTTCTGTGCTCTCTCAAAAACAGTGATTGCATGGCTATACTTTATTTATTTGTATTTTCTGTTTCAAGTGTGCTTGCCTCAGACATGCAGTGGTAACAGAAGCCAGTTTATTCCCATGTGTGATATTTCAGCTATATGTTGCCACAGAAGCTCAATGTGTCCTATCATCATGTCCTTCGTGTCCTTCCTTGTACATTCGACTGAACGTATATTTACCTCCGTCGGCCTCTGCGTCTTTACCAGCCAGCAGTTTTCCCCATCCCTTCGAGGCCTGTGCCGTTCAGAGGTCGCCATATGGTGGAGGAGAGTTTGAAAAAAAAGAGCTCCTGCTAGATCACACGTTTTTTCTGATATGCATTGACTTTGACCGTATAGCACTCTGTTGCAGGTTTTCAGCTTGTGAGGCCGCAGTGATGGAGGGCAGTGCGTTTTCAATAGTCTAAATGTTGCCTGCACTCAAAAGAGCAAACACAAAACACTAACAAATCCATGTCAGCATCGACTGAGCTTTAAAAGTGTTGTGACCTTAATGTGTGTAAACTTGTGAAAAGAGTTGACCACTTGCTTTTGCGGTATTCACCCACTCGCTGAAATCTCTGAATGTTTGAGACTCCCTCTAAAGTCACTTATAACTGCCTATTTTAAAAGCACAAACACCAAATAGGACTTAAAAGGCAATAATAATGGAAACCATTTTAACACTGCCTCAGAAACTGATGTATGGACAGGTTTCAATATTTCCTGTCTTGAGGGTTGAGTCAATAGGCTTTTAAAAAATCCAGGTGTAGATGTATTCACTTTTGCAATACTTTAAATATACACTACAAAAACATCTAATTTGAAATTTTAAGTTGGATTTCATGTCAAAAACAATTAGAAATTATTCATAGTGAAGGTAAACAGAAATTGAAGGTGTGTATACTCAAATACAGGTGACCACAGCCTTGGACTTGATGCTATCCTGACCTCCCTGTTGATATTCCATCTCATTGTTCCCTGCCAGCTTCGAGGTAGAGTATTGCAGAGGTAGAATAGAACAATACTGCCTCCGCAGGGTTCTGAAACAGTCTCCTGGAATTTTGCAATGGTTCCTTTGAACGGTGCATGAGGGAGGAAGCCATGGTTGGAATGTTGTTACTCAGGAACCTATACAGATAAACCGGCATCGACCGCGCAGATAAATCCGCTCTGATGTGCAGACAATCGCTGCAAATGATCGCATTTGAGACACAAATCTGATTTACCTGAATGAGTGCAGCTTAAATGTGCGCTCTGAGTCATCCAGCACATGTATTGGAAAGGTGTACAGTAGCAGAGTACCGGGCTGCATACAGCTTTTACTCAGACAGTAATGACAGCTAGATAGAAGAGAGGAGGGAGAGCGGGATTAGAGAGCAAAGGAGAAACTGATACGCTGCTGAAAGAGAGAAAAGATGACAAGTCATTTCAAAAGAACAGACACCAAGCCCCTGATTGGACGTGAGATGCCTCTCAATTAAACCAGGAGTCTGCGCTTTTGGAAAACAAGCCATGTTGGACCTAACCCCATGCAGTTTTGAAATGCAGAGCTTATTGATTAGCTCTCAGCCTTGTGGAAGTGTCCACTGAGGCTGTGATCTGATCTCTTATTCTCTCTCTCTTTTTCTCTCTCTACAACTTTCGTGTTCGCTCATTTTCCCTCTCTTGGTGCATAATAGAAACATCAAGGGCAGAAATGATAGGACGCAGATGAGTGACAGGGCTCAACATGGCTCGAATGCCACTTTAGATGCGTAGTTTTTTTTTTTCTGTCTGTGTTGTAGAAAGATGGGCTTGTCCTCGCGCAACCTTGCTGAAATGGCATGCAGCCATAACGCATCCCTTGCAGCTTTAAGACTTGTCTTAGACACTCACCCATCTTTATAGGCAGAAGGTAGAAGGAAAATGCCAAGACATCAAATTGACTTAAAAACACATCATCCGTCCTTAAGGCCAATACACAGAAATGAAGCAATTATCTTTGCCTTTTCCCAGGCTACTGTAAATCAGTCAAACAGTACAGTTCACTCTGGCGCTTTGCAATATAGCTGCACATTGAGCGAGTGGCCCCGGTGATTTACATTTCCAGAAAGGGTAAGCCTTATATTAATGGGGCCGTCCATTTTCTTAGCTATAAATAGCTCAGTGGATGAAGTCGGCACACTGCTGGCTGCCTTTTAGCACTGATCCACATATTCCGCCCTCTAATCTCAATTCTATTAATGTCTCGGGCAATATTTACGACACACAGACCCTTTTAGTCTGACACGGCTGTAAAGTATATGTTCAAACCAGCCAAGCTTTATCTAATTAAAAGCCTCTGCGATTGCATTTCAACTGGGATTGAGTCTTTAAAACCTCAATCAGTCCTTCTGGCTTGAAGAAAGGAGGATGTCACAGCAAAGCTAATAAAGGAGGAGATGTTTAACGTCCCAATTTAACCTTTTGATAGAAAAGAAAGGGCTATGCATCATTCTCAGATTTTTATTTTTTTTTACTTTAAAAGTGAATGGATGTACCATTAGCAGAGGGTGAACTTCATTGATAACACCAGGAACATCAAGACAAACACACATTTTCTGTTTAACAAATCTGCCTTTAAGAAATAATACATCGCAACCAGTCCAGAGA
Source organism: Phalloptychus januarius (assembly GCA_902982915.1). Taxonomy (NCBI): domain Eukaryota; kingdom Metazoa; phylum Chordata; class Actinopteri; order Cyprinodontiformes; family Poeciliidae; genus Phalloptychus; species Phalloptychus januarius. The sequence goes on from CADWAE010000462.1 coordinate 9,085,300, forward strand.
TAAAACAAGAAAAAAAATGTGTTTTAAAGAATTGGTTAGAGAAACATAGTTGCATTCTGAGTTTAAAAATGTGTATCATATACAAAGAATAGACAACATAATGACTACAAGGAAGTTATCATGACATCTCTATCCATACAAATTGGACACATTGATTGATCAGACCATAAACTCTTCTGTGTAGCAGATTTCAACAGAAGGTAAAACGCCGAGCCCGTCAGCTGAAAGTTGAGTAAAACTCTGCTGGAACCAATCTACCACAGTTCCACCTAACCCATCGATAGGTATTTCTTGTCAAATATGCAAAGAGCTTGTGCTCTTTTCATTGTTTGCTGCTGTGAAACAAAAATGGCTGTACTTGCAGTGTCTCGGGAAGAAACACGTGTTGGCAGAAGAAAAGGCTTAGGAGAGACGGGAGCCTTAAGTTGACCCTGTTTGGGATGCAAACTCTGGTCAATATGCTCCAGTAAAACGCAAGGACAAACCAACCTCTTCATAGTGTCATCTGCCAGGTTTATTTATTTTCCTCCCAATGCCTAAAGAGGCACAAACAGAAAACAGAAAGGTCTACAAAGATGGATCAGGGCAAAAAATAACATGCTGATCAGAATATGAATTACTCCAGCAAGAAGAACCACAGTGTTTGAGAGAGCGAGAGAAGAATAATGCTGGACCATCCCATGACCCTAAAACCCAGGTTCCCTGCACTGGCTCTCAGTGTGTATGGGGCCTTGAAGATCCTATTAAAGCAGACAGCCAATCCCTGGAGTAGCTAGATGCCCTCCACAAGAGGCAGCGATCTCTTGTGCACCATGAAGCCCTGCAGCTTTCCAAACCACACCATTCCAAGGACATAAATATAGATTGGATACCACTGCTTTGAATTAGGAGAACAAGCACAATTTTCTTCCTCTTTCTGAGTCCATTAGTTATTAATCCCTTTCTGATTTGGACGGTTTATTTAAATGAACAATTAACCTTCATGTAAAAAAGACTTTGGTCTCAATGCGAAGGTCTAAGTAGACGCCTTTTTTTTCTCCTTTGTGACTGTAGGGGTATTCTGTTTCATTGTGATTGGAATAAATTGCACTGGGAATAACTGGATTTGAACTTGAACTGATACCAGTGGTACTCTGAACAAAAGGGTTGAACAGTTACACAGCAGATCAGTAATCAGAAACATTTTCCATAGAAAAAAATCAACAGAAATACCAATGAAACCTAACATTTTTCTTGAAAATCACAGATATTCCTTATGAAGAACGGCGCTGCAGAAGATCCTGAAGATGAGATGGAGCCAGACCATTAATAGCTTTAAAAACTAGCAATAGATCCTTAGAATCAATTCAGTAACAGAATGGGAGTCATTGTAGAGAAGCCGACACTTGTGTTATGCCTTCATGTTTTCTTGTTCTGGTTAAAATTGAGAACCTATATGACATGACGGCACAAACAAATTACTGTATGGATTATCCCATTACCTAACATCTATTTTATTCTCTCCTGTGGTCCTTCTTCATATAAACTGTATTTTATAAGGGCTTTTACAAGGACTGTTTTTGTCACCATAAAACATTTAGACTATGTTTCTTACTGTGATTGCTTTTAGCTCTGTGTTTAGCATCGACTTGTACAAAAGTAAAATCAAAATCACTGTATGCCATCTTTAATTTTGGCCATGAGGAAGTTAAGAAACCTGCTACATTTGTTTCTTTTTTTCTTGTTTGTGTTCATTAGGGGACGAAATCTTCAAACATTTAAATTAAACACTTATAATGGTTGGTGAGGAGCTCAAAGCAACAACTTCTCTGCTTATCTTTGTTCTGTTTGGTCCATTAAAAAAAAACTAATTGGGCTGAGTTACCAACATAAGTCCTCATAAAGTTCAACTGTGTCTCTGCTGACAGCAGGCTCTTGGTGTTTGCAGAGTGTCTGTGGGGGAAGCAGAAACCTAGTTTAACCTTGAGAGAAAAGGCTTCTTTCTTTGTAAAATATCAAAGTTTGAACCTAAAAAAACACAAAGTAACATCAAAATGAGCGACGACCTTCACGTTCTGCACTAATAGGATTGCATCCGTCAGTTTTCAAAAATATGATCTCCACTTTTAAATTTGTTTCTCATAATCTCATTTACGTACAACCATGTTACTATTTTTTTTGTCTATTTTTTTTATAATTCCAGCTGTTTACTTTATTAAGACTTAGAAGTGACAACAGTATCTAAAAGAGAAATTGTTGAAATTGCTCAACAATTTTGAGCAATGTTGAGCAATTTCAACATTGCCTGCGTAAAAGTATTTGACAAAAAATATAGTCTTGTATGAACTGTGAGAAAATAAATGCATTCCCCCTCTTCTGAATATAATACAAACATTTGCCTTTCTCCTTTACCTATTAAAAAACATTTAATTAGATTTAATACAATCCAGCGCTGCCATTCTTTTTGTCTGAGGCAATTTTATTGATTCCTGCGTGTTTTGCATCACCAGTAGGTTTCAGTATTAGTTAATTCTTGAAATTCCGGTTCTTCCAATATGCCTTTGTTTAGAATTCAGCTCATCTCAAAGCTTTTTCAAAATAAATAACGGCTGTGTATCTAAAGGCACAAGAAACAGCAAGAATCAAAGAAGCTATTAAGCTTTCCACATGCAAGTGATGAAAAAAAAATCCTATTTTGTAATTTTATTTGAAACGCCTGTGAACCATATCAAAGAACATATCACTTGACACACAAACAGACAAACACACACACACATGCACACACACACCCCTGCCAGGCTAGTCTATTTTTCCCCTGATGGTGAGATAATGATCGTCATTGGTGTGTGAGATTTCTGATTAGCAGAACGGCAACAATAGCTGCTAATTACCACCTGAAAGACAAAGCTGCAGTGCTAGAAGTTACTGTCAGCCCTGTGGTGCGGGGAAATGATGCGTCTGTGTTTCTGTGCGCACACCTGGATGCGTGCTCCTGAGTGCAGCTTTGTTTATGTGCATGTGGTTGATTTCCCACAAGAGGATATAAAAGGGGATCAAGACAGAACGCGGCAAGGAGCAAGCACTCTGGCAACGAGGCATGATGGGGAGAGCGGGGCGAAAAAGAAAAAAAAACGCTTAGAAGGGACGGCTGATAACAAAGGCAGTGATGATGCAGTGCTTCCTCTTCATCAACTCTGTTTTAACCCACCGCAGTTTTTCCTTCAACAGTCTTGCCTTGACTTGGAGATCTTGGTCTGGACAAAGACAGGAAGGACATCTGACATCACAGCAGCATCTTTGTTCAAAACACAATTCTGAACAGCACAAAGCACCTGTTGCTAGGTGATGTAAAGCAGCTCTGTGATATTAATTTAATTCAGTACAATCCGGACAAAAATCCTCAAAAAACAGCATATTTTTATGCCTACAAAAGTTCCTTTGCTCTGAAAAAACATTTATATTTTCTCAGGATGCGATACATTTTCTGCCTCTATCTCTTCCTCTCCACTGTCAGAGTTTATTGGCTCTGATGTGTCTCCTGCTGCTCTGACTGGGGTCATGCTGTGGCCTCCAGTGCAATGTGGCCCAATGAATATTTGATTCACCTTGATTACCTATTGGTTTGGTTCAATATGGCATGCATAATGAAGCACAATGCAACCGCATCAAAAATGAGTCCTGACAGCTCTCCAAGGGAGGTGGCATGCACTTGCAGACCTTTGATGGTTACCTGACAACAGCCGCAGAATGGACACTCTCCTCTTCGATATATATATTTTTTCCTCTGCTGTTGCGCCAGCTTTACATTGCCTCTTTTATTGATGTTCCATTTACCTAACTCAACTACGAAGCAAAGGCCTGGTGGTGATTCCATGGGGTGAATTGATCCGTAGCACTGGCCACATACATTCTGGGTTAAAATTGAATATTTTTGTTGCTTCTTTGTGTGTTATGTAGAGCAGCTAATCTCCGGTAGACGATGATCTTCCACTATTTGGTGCGTCCTGTTGTGCCAAACAGTTTGTGGTTTCCTTTTGAACAATTCATCCAGGATGGTTTTTAGGATTGTATAGTTTTTAGGATGTGTCTATCTGCACATGCCCCTGATTTGAGGGGCTGCAAACACAACAGCCTCCGATCATATAAGTAGTTTTGGATTATTTTATTTTCTCTGGTATCTTTCTGGTGGATGTTGTCATCTCCTAAGTGTCTTATTTTCTAAGGGAGGGTTACAAGCCTGAGCTGAGGGTGACGTATTTGTGATGATAAGTAGCCATGAGTTTCCTTCAAAAACCGATAGCAAAAGAGCGTAAATAGTCAATAAAGCCTGTTGTGCAGGTTTTAGGGACCATAAAGTTGAAACAGTGTCTAGATTTTTCTTCCTCATCTTTTGTATTCAGTTTATTTTACAATCTGTGTTTGTTTAAGAATAGAGAGCAATTGCAAAAGAATTGAACATTCAAGCACTGTCTTAATGCTAAGTAGTAATTTTACAAAGAAAACATTGTTAAATAGCATATAAAGCACTTCGGGCAGCTAGTCGATGGTGACTTGATAACTTTAACTCCCCTTAACATAAATTTGAAAATACAAATACAGTGTTGTGACTTTAAAAGCGCCATGCCTTAAGAAAATTTAGGAATTTCACGAGTAAATCAGCCTGTCTTTTAAATCACATTCTCTTAGATGAGTCATGCTGGCAGTAAGTGAAAAGCCCATTACAAAATTCTGGCTCCAAAACAGTCCTGTTGTTTGGCCCTTTGTTGGCATAATTAAACATCTCAGCCTATTAGAGAAAATGACATTCTCTCTCTGGTTACAAAAGGAAAAAAAATATTTAGTTGTCTTGCTAATATGACAGACTCTTAATGACTCTATTTGGTGCTGGGGTCCATCTCATGACCGACTGCTTTGAAGATTTTCGTGTATTTTAAAGTGTCTATAAAGAGTTGAAAATGTGAGCATAAGAAAAAAAGTTACAAATATCAGTATGAATTATACTGTATCTGTTGCTGTATACACTTTCAGTAGAAGCATCTTTATTCCCAACTTTTCTATTTTTGTGTGCACACACCCTTAAGTCAAGCAATTGCTCCTACTTTTTTTTTTTTTTGACAAACCACTTTTCTGCTCAATTACTGAAGCCCTATTAAGGTCATTGATAGACTGTGAGATAGACTAAGAAATGCAACCAGCGTTCAGATGGCAGTCTTGTTCCTGTGATCCTGGCTCATTGGACACATCGTCTAACTGATGTGTGTATGGGTTTCCTAATGAATAGAGAAATGCTACCAGAGATAAAACAGTGATTTCTTAGGCTGATTGGGTGTAATGGATGGTACTCAGAGTTCCTTCATAATTGATGAGGTTGTCTCCTGTTGCGCACTGCTGCCATTGTCTTTCTTTGAAGGTGCATGTATGCATATGATGGAGAGCAGTGTCCTGGGTGAGGTGCCAGAGAAGGCTGCTTCTGTTATTTCCTGCAGTAGTTCCTGTCAATTCCTATTAGCACCAGCACAGGCTGCCATCTCCATAATGCATGACCGTGGACTGTGGGGAAGAATAGTGTCGGATTCCCTCATCAAATTGAAAGAAAACAAAGGCCCAATCTAATTGTTTGCAAAAGGAGAATGGGATGATTAAATCTCATTGTTTCTCATTTCATTCAGGGCAATGGAAGGAGACAAGAGATAGGGTGAACAGGGACCTATCACTGCAGTGGAATCTAAATAAAAATGTGAGTCTTTTCCATTTAAATTTTCCAGAGATTGCGAGTGAATTGTCCGTGACTGTGGGTGTAAACACAAACAGACAGTTCAAACAGCGGCATGCGATTAAATAAGCTAGCCCAAATTCAGACAGAGAGCCAAGGACATTTAGGTTCGGAAACGCCGCCTGCAACATACTTGTTGTTTATCTTAATGAGAGTCTTTGTTTATATCTGACCTTTAGCTCTTCTTCTCAAAAGCAGTTAAAAAAATTTCTTCAGCAGGGAAATATTTTCTTTTTCTCATAGAAAAATTATGTAATTTCAGTGATGATGACACAAAACAAATCTGGTGAATGTAGCACTCTGAAGTATAATGAACTCATATTAATTTTCCAGAAACCAGTTCAAGTTGATCATCAGAAGATCATAAAGAAACAGACCTGGTGAGTAGGAATACCCTGCTAAGGTGTGATCTTTTAAAGGATGCTCATTTGGCACTAAGAGGCCCAAAGTCTGCTAAGAATTTAGCACCAAACCAATTACATTGTCCAGATTTGGTGAGTATGTGTGAACTCTTTCACTTATCCTCAGCTAACAGAAGCCAACCTTGAACCTTTTTTTATAAACCTGGGAAATCGCTACATATGAATGAACAGTTTCTGAAATTATCATACCACCATGACAGACAGCATCAATTCTGCCTGATTTACATTTCCTTAAATCCCCTTTGGTCCAAGTTCTGGTGCTCAAGTCCAACTTATGGAAGTTACATTCACCGCGTCTAGATACTTAAATGCATTGACTTGCTGCTATGTGATTGAATAAGTTGATTTTTGTCTTAATAAGCTATTGAGAATGTGAACCGGTGAGTGTAAACTGTCCTGATTGCCAAGGAAGAGCAGTTAGGTACAATGAGCATGTGGTTTTCTTTGCAAAAAATCTGTTTTTCTCTCAAACATAGAACATAAAATGGATTTGGGAAAGCTCCTCTGTATTGCTGACCACTGAAAAAAAATTAAATGCGTTAAAAATACATCAGAAAATCCCTTTTATTTTTAAAAAGTATAAGTGGCAAAGTGGCCTTGTGTTTCATTTGAGGACAGTGAGCTAGTTTGTATAGTAGCAACATCCAGATGATGTTTTTGCTGGCATCAGTCAGTCAGGGGAGTCAAATAAGGAGAGTTTTCAGGCTCTGTGCAGAAGAAATTAAGAGCAAATTCGCTCCAACAGTATTTTGTCCAATTGCTTTGCTTTGTTAAGTAACAGCGTCTTTCTTCAGTTAACCTAAGAACTGAATTGCTGTGATCTGATCTACTGAAAATGTATAAGAAATGTTCTTTAATCTTTAAAGGCTTCAATCATTTCTCTATAAAATCAAAAATAATTTTATGCATTTTTGAACTTTGACTGGCTTGATATTTAATTAATTTCCTAACATTTTTTAGGAGCTGTGCGTGCAAAACTGAAAGTAGACCTTGTGAATAGGTTTTAACATAGTGAACATAGTTAAAATCAGCTAAGTAGTTGAAAGTGGTGTTAATACCAAGAACTGTGATATCAATCACTGACAATTGCAATGTTGGCGTTTTCTTGTGCTTTTTACATTGAAATTATGTACATATTTTTGCTAGGTAACAAAAGTATAGTCAATTTTAATATTTGCACCAAAAGCTTTTATTCTTTTCATTACCTCTATTAACCTCTGGCATCAGCAGGAGGAGCAGAGTAAGTTCTGCTGGGGGAGTTTAGGACCATTTTATTATTATTTTTTTTACTTACCGTATTTGTGCTCATTGAAATGTGACAGAAAAAAACAGTTTTGACATCCTTACTGCTGTGCACCTGCAAGGTCCTGGAGAGCTAGCACATAAACCTGCAGATTACCTCAGGGCCCCACAGGGTCTCCCATCACTCCTACACAAACCCCTGCAGTTAAACACATCTTTCTCACTGGCTCCTTCCTACTTTTCTCCGTTTCCATTCTGTTGTTCTGCTTTCATTTTGCATCGCCTGACTCCCTCGTCACTAAGCTCTATCGTCTTTTACTCTCCTTTCTTCTCTTATTCCTTTTTTTTTTTACTGTTTCCCCCTCCTGATTTCTAAGAGGTGACACGCCAACTTGATGGTTCAACTATGGCACTTGCCATTCTTGGCATGCACAAGCTTTTGCATGTACACGGATGCATTAAAGACCATTTATGTTGGTTTTAAAATGGTAAGGAGTAAAGGCCAGACAGCCATTAAAATGTATGTTTGCTGAGAACTAATTATGCTTTTAGAGGGAGAAAAAATTTAGATGATTTTAGGATTTTTGTTGACTGGAAATACAGGCAAGAATCTTAGATTCTTGAATCTCAAATTCTGTTCCAATACAAATTTAAAGAAAAAATGTTTTATAAAGAAGTAGGTCTACCTTTTGTGTAAGCTATCTCTGATTAGATGTAAATATTATGCAAAGTTAGCACTTAACATTGCTTAGTAAGACTGGGTTAGCACCATCATTCTCATAATTATAAACAGCCTTTCTGACAAAAGTGCCTTTAAAAAGAGATAGAAATAGTACACCAAAGATCTATCTACATTATTTATCCATAATGTAAAAAAGAAATATAAAATCTTAGAACATCAACAAAAAAAATTCTGGAAATAAAACCAAACGTTTCTCAAGTTTACACTTGCATAAATATTCTTTCAGCTCCATCATCTCTTCAGCTACTCCAAAACTGGAGACCTGCCAAAAACTGTGATCTTATAAGAGGTAACAATCAAATAGGATCAGAGTTTTACCTTTTTTGTTGGTCTTCTCATTAAACCGTCCTATGCTGTAAAATATTTTTTTTAAATGTAACTGGTCTGAGTTTCATAAGATGCAATTTAGGCAGAGAAATAAGGATTTGATCATGAGTGGCAAAAAAAAAAAGAGTTAGGGCAGAAAATATATGAAAAAGTCAAGAAAATGATAGGATCAAAAAAAACAGTTTGGGCAATGATGTGAAATTGGAGTTGGAATGGCAAATAAAGCAGCATTTTACTTTTTCTGACAACACCGCCGTTCTGGGTTCTGACTTCCAGACGGATATCAAATTTGTTCCCGAATGGTGAAATGCCTTCATGATCCACTACCTCCCCTTAAATTGAATCTGGTCTGCTCCTACCTCCGCTGATAATAAGGAGGGGAAACTGTCTCAGGTTTTAAATTATACAGATATAAATGTGCACGTCTACGGCAGTGACACAATTTTCTGTGCTTTTGGGAAAACATATGTTTCATGTCTTTCAGAGAATATTTTCTCCCACTTATTCTGTGAAATTGGGGTGAATAATATGGACCACAAAAATAACTTTTTGAAGTTTTAGCATCAAAGTGTTGCTCTCATATTTAAACAGGGATTCTTCTGATCTGTTTGAAAAAATTAAATTATGATAGAAAATTATGTTAGCTGTTAAACAGAGAGTTACATTCACTCAGTTACTTTTACTTGAGTGTCTCGTATGACTTGAATACGAAGAACGTAACCACTGCACATTATATTCACATTAGAGAATACAGTGGTGGCAGCATAGTGTGGTGATGTTTCTGCAGTTTGATTTAAGCATATTTATGAATCAGAATGGGGCTGCACAGTGGCGTAGTTGGTAGAGCTGTTGCCTTGCAGTAAGAAGGTTCTGGGTTCGATTCCCGGCCCCGGTCTTTCTGCATGGAGTTTGCATGTTTTCCCTGTGCATGCGTGGGTTCACTTCGGCTTCCTCCCACAGTCCAAAAAAACATGACTGTCAGGTTAATTGGCCTCTCTAAATTCTCCCTAGGTGTGAGTGTGTGTGCACACTGTGTTTGTCTTGTGGTGACCTGTCCAGGGTGACCCCGCCTCTCGCCCGGAACGTTAGCTGGGGATAGGAACCAGCACCTCCTGACCCCACTAAAGGAAAAGGGAGTATGGAAAATAGATGGATGGATGGATGAATCAGAATGGCCCAGTCAAATCTCATTGAGAATCCATAATAAAGCTGTTTGCAGAAGGTTCCCTCACAAGACAGCTTCAACCGCATTTAAAGGAACAGCAGTAAAATATTGTTTTGTTTGCATATTGTTTCTTTCGGAAATGTACATTTTGAACACCACTTCTTTTCACTTCACATCTTTGCCCTACTTTATGTTGATGAATGACCTGAAATCCCAATGCTTTTAACTTGACTTTTTCTTTTTAAGTTTCTTTTTAAAGTTTTATAAGGCATTGTAGCAGCACCGTGTTCAAACAGAATAGGATCAAAACTGTCTGTATTTTTCTGTCTTCTGCGTTTAAAGTAACCAGGTGATGACTTTGCCTTTGCTCTACAAGGCAAAGTCATCATGAGGAGATCAAGTTCAATCACAGAATAAATGAGAATGACGTGCAAATGTCTGTCAGAAAGATTAGCATTGTAACAAGTAAAGGCTCTGCATCTGGCACCACTGCTACCCTAGAAAGAGCAGAAGTTGGATTTGCATTTTTTTTTTTCGTGCAGCCCAGTCTGAGCATTACACAGTTGGATTCAGAGGAATTCCAGTGCTGTTGCCATGTCTGTACACACTCTGGTAGTATCTTGTTTGCTGTACAGTACTGCTGTGGGTGATCATGTGGAACCCAGACTCGAGCACTGGCCGTGTTGTGTGTGCTGTCATCTCAGATGTGCACAGAACATTGAGGAGTCACAGATCACTACCCCTCAGGGAGATGGAGTTTGTGTGCTTTAGAGAGCAGGGAGAGTGTGTGTGTGTGGGGGGGTGCGTGTGTGAGTCAGGGTGAAACTGGAAAAAAAGGGCAGGTTGTTATTTTACTCCTCACGTCCTCCTCTACTACATCCTTCAGTCATGCTGTCACCAACCTCACGTTGCACTATTACCTGACCGAATCAAGCCTCATGAGAGATTTGCCGGACCAGATGGATTCTCATGAACACATTATCTGACTAATTAAAGTCTGTAGTACAGCGGCTGTGTAACAACACAGAGCACTGATGTAATGATCACGTCACTGATCACGTCTTGTGATTTGTCATGCTTATAGATTCAGCTGTTTCAATTTGCAAAGTTCTATGTGGAAGCTGAAACTAAAGGATGTGGGATTAGAGCTGATTAGATGGTTTTATGTGTTAATAAAACAAGGCAGACACAACAGTCCATCTTAATGAGAAACAGGCCAAAGCCCTCTTTTTGTTTGTTGACATAATGCAACATACTCCAGCAAGAGATGTGAAGGATGAATAACATAACATAAGAAAAACATAACAAAGCACAGCAGCTTAGCATTGCATGTCACAGTACATTGTAAAAGCAGCATGAATGGAATGGAGTCACATTGTATAACATAGCATAGAATAACCCTGCATTGCATTGAATAACGGCACAGCAGTACGTCGGAGTAATACAGTACATCAGAATGTTCGGTTGCGTAACATGGCAACAATGCTTTACTGCACAGCAGTCCATAGCAAAATAACATGGCATGAAGTACATGCCAAAATAACATAGCATGTACTTCATGCATTATGATGCATGAAGTACATTATAATGTAGTATAACACAGGATATGGTGATGTCACATTGTCTTGCTTTGTACAGCAAAGCAAAGCATCCCATTGTAGTATAACTTCACAGAGTAGCTTAAAAGAATGATGTGACATACCATATAATTGAGTGCCATAGGATGCATAATATAGAAAATAACTAACATGACACAAAATAACATCTGTTCATCCGTTTCTGTTAGCAATAAATATAACTGTCATTTGTTAATGTTAACTCCAAACACATTTGGCAACATCTTAGACTGAAATCCAGGCTAAATTCAATGAATATTAGGAAAAAATAGTTTTTAAAGTTTGCCATTTTACAAAATGTACAAAATGTACAGAGCATTTATTAGATAATTAGTTCACTTGATGAACGTTTCTCTTTTTATTTAAATTTCACGTCAATATGTTATGTTTATCAGTACATCTTGTGGTTTGTTTCTTATAAAAGCAAAACACTTTTGTAGGTTTGAGTCACTCAGACCTAAGAATCATTTAGGCACATCTTTTTAAAATCTAATTTAATTCATGAAACAGTGTCGTGTCTGCACTTAGCAGTCAACTGAGCAACAAAACAATTATGAAATGTGTTTTCGAGCACTTAACTGTGTGTAGCAACGACATTAGTTCATTTATGGAATAAATAAATAAATAAATGCTGTGATTACAAGTTGCATGCATTACCTTTTGCTAATGAAGGCACAAGAATGTTAATGAGTAAAAAAACAGCCAAAATTGAAACTTATAAATACCCATAGAGGAGTTGAATGATTATTGGTCAAGATAAGTAGCTGGTTCTTAGCTAAATGTAATAAGACAAGAAAGAACTGAAAAAATAGCCTGTGTTATAATAATCAAAACAGTGATCATGACTAACATTATTGGTTAGAGCAGATTACATTGGTTAATTATGCAAAACTAGCAAGAAATGCATCAGGACTTTTTTCCCTTCCTTTCCTCATGAAGTTTTAGGTTGCAACTTCCTGAAATTTTGGACATTTTTCACTTAGGTTCCAGTCAATCTCCTTGACATATTGCTGTGCTGTGAAATTCAACTGCTGTCAGGTGAGCGACTTGTTTACAGCCTTAGTTTTCTTTCTATTACTATGAATGCATTCCTACAAGACGTAACATAATTGCAATAAGACTTTTGCTGCGATAAGACCCCCTAAGCCTTTATGGTTTAGACTATTTGTTGTTTCTGCTAAATCTATTACACCACATGTTGCATGCAATACTTAAGCTAAAAGGGAATTTTTCATCTGCTTTCAACTGTCCGGTAGTCTGTCATGCACGCAAACAGAAACGACAATAGAGACCAGGCAGCGTTTGGTTTTACATTGCTGCAAACACAAGATATGACTAATCACTTTTCTACGCCAGCAGTCTATTCCAGGGCAAGTGAGTCTATCACTGTATAATCAGTGGAAAAAATGGAGAGAGAGAGAGTAAGGAAAGCTCCAGTCACCAGATATATGGGTGGAACCTAATATTTGCATAACTGTGTGTCAGATAAGGAGGAACCATTATAGCGTGACACAGACATAACCCGTGGGCATGTAGACGGCAAGGCATTATGGGGGCTGATTTGGGAATGGCGCGCGAGACGATTCCATTAAAGATGGAGAGCAGATGCCAGAGGATTGAGGAGTTGCCGGGCAAAACTGTGTCAGACTTTCCGGAGCAGAAACACTGGAAGTATTTCTCTATCTGGTTTTACATACAAAGAATAATGAGCAGTTTATGACATCAGTTCTGCCTCATGTGGTGGAAAACACCCAGAAAAGGCGCAGTGTGGTGCACAGTTGATAGCATTGTACTGAAAACTTTGCAAGCCTTATGAACATAATCCCCTTAACTCGATGCTGTTATGTTTGTTGAGTGTTTTATGCTGAAAAGCCGATCGCTGCCTTGAATCCCTGGACTGCTTTAATTTTTTGAAGTTGTGCAGCAACTTAACTTTTACGTTTTCGACTGTGGCTTTAATTATCGACAGAGGCAGCTTTCAGCATTTCACTCCCTCTGTTGGTATGCAAGTGCACGATTCTGTCTAGACAATAGTAGACAGGCAGCTGCTTTGGAGTATGAACACACACACGTACCCCCACGCACGCACCCACGCACGCAACATAGGGACACTCACCAAAAAAGTGTTCTGTTCCTTTCATCTTGAATAGATGCTTTGGAGGACCAGAACTAATAGATGATTGAGTCTGGAGAATCAGTCAAGCAGGAAGAGCAGAAAATCAATGCAAGTAGCTGAACATTCAGAGAAATCTGACACATATAATCTGAATGTTGTGGATTTCCCTTTCATGGCCACAAAGATCCATGAGAGATTGCAGTGCAATGATCCAATTTTAGCTGTCACCAAAATAGCCTTTCTTGACATTGCCATTATTTTTGTCTTTCTGCTTTCATTTGAGTATATTGTCCAGTGTAAAGCCATACTACTGCAAATTCTAACATAATATCTAGTTTTTCATGTTGTTCAGTTATCTACCAATTTACTAACTTATGCTGGCATAACTCGTAGTTATATCAGCATAATTGGAATAGCTACAAGTTATGCTAGTAGTTATGCCACCAGCATAACTACCAAGTACACAGTCAAGAGTGATCTCAGTGTTAAGAACAGGAAATAAAGGAGAATCAAGCAAATGGTTGCATCCAGAGTGTGTTATTTATGGCAGCATAAAAAATGGTTGGTTGATAACGTAATTAAAACATCAACTTTTCTCTCTTGAAATCTAACAGTATGGAAAAATATTATATTTAATGTCTGCTCTAGCCTATTCAGAAGAGTTCTAAATGTTTGCTGTTTTAGATGGTGAACGTTACTCATAGGAGGAAAAGACTTTGGTTCAGGAGACATGGACTCTTTTTATTATTTATTTAGGTATAGCCTGTTAGTACTGGCTTGGATTTCTGTCTCAAGAACCCAACTCTTTTGTGATATAGACTTACCAAGGTTTTCTCTGAATGACACCTTAATAGCATATTAGAGTTCCATCATGATTAGTTGACTGTAGATCTATGACGTGAGTCTACTGCTAGCAACATCCCAAAGGTGCACTACTAGCATTTGGGGTCGTTGGAGTGCAGCAATCCAATTATCATGTTCATTAAATCAGCTCCAGATGATTTGATTTTTGTGATACGGTGCATTGTCCTACATATACAACCTGTTCCGGGATTAACTGAAAGGCTGTTGAGCTATTAAGAAGCAAATACTCCAAAAATAGTGTAAAAACCCACATTGCAGTTTAATTATGCATTCCAGGACCATTTATTCATTTTCTATACACCCTTGTCCCTTAGTGGGGTCGGGAGGTGCTGGTGTCTATCTCCAGCTAACGTTCCAGGCGAGAGGCGGGGTCACCCTGGACAGGTCGCCAGACTGTCGCAGCAGTCCAGGACCAAGGAGTTATGGTTCAGGTCTGATGAAATTAAAACATAACTCTTTGGCCATAATGACTATTTTATTTCAAGGAAAAAGAAAATGTCAACCCAGCTTTGAAGTACAGAGGTGGCTGCATCATTTTGTAGAAGTGCTTTTTTAAATCACATTATACATGATGATCCTAAGCATAGCATCTTCAAAGTGGCTTAAAGTGTAACCAACCCCGAGCCAAGTGTGAGGATGAGCGGGGCTGTAGTCAGGAAGAAAGAACGTCACCATATCAATGCATTAAGTCGTGGCCTTGTGATTGGCTGATTTCTTGTTATGTTAACAACCAGTTTAACAAATATCCCAAATAAAATACCCAGTAAGTGTAAGCCACCCTTCTGATGGGCTACGGTGAAGCAGGGAAGCGTGTTTTGTAATTTATACTCCTCTTCCATGTTTGCATCTCCGCAGCCCAGAATGAATGCAAGGCACCGCTTCTTTTACAGGGTCTGAACACGGCATTTGAGACACGTCAACACAAAGGCGGAGAGTAAACAATAATTAATGAGACAAAACTTTTCTGTTTTGTTGACAACAAAGCGAGGGGATGAAAGGGAAAGAGGTAAACATCTGGAGAGTCAGATGAGGGCCTTTCAACGGGGACAGGATGTGAAATCCCTTCTGCCCCAGAGGCATACGAACACATTTTAAAAGATTCTAGTAGAATGCATTTTTTATTGAGGAAGGGGAATTTTATTTTATTTTTTTTGCTTTCACAAAGACCCCTCTATTATGTTCAAGGTTTTTTTTTTTATCAACAAACAAAAAAGAATATGGAAGCAGTGCCTTTCAAACATGCTGGGTGTATATTTAGAGAAGGCACAGCAGTAATCAAATAATTAGGAAAACAAATTAAAATAGACACATACTCCCTGATTGCTGCAAGCCATGCTTAAATTCTGCTTTTCTGCCTCATTTTCAATTTCTTTTTCTTTCTACTCTGTTAACTGCTCCCGTGTCCCTCTGCGCCAAGAGCTAACATCAGTGCAATCAATACCAAGGTACATTTTCACAGCACATCTTCTCTTGGACAGATTAATGGATCAGTGTCTGTGAGGATTTTTTTTTCATGAGCACGCTAAAATGATTTGGTGATTCGATTATACTGTATACCTCTCACTGCGACCATGGCCTGTGGCATTGTTTCCAATGTCTTTGGTCAAAGTTGTGGGGGTCAAAACTTTGAGAGTCCAGCCTAAGGCTGGACATAAAGATTTTCTGTACAGCATAATCCTGAATCCAGCTCCAGGCTCAGCAAAGCTGACCTAGAGGCACTCTGGTCTTCATTGGGATTTTCTCCCTGTGTTTCTTTTTTATGACACTATCTGCAGTCATTGTCCTGTTATTATTATATTATAACAAAATATTTATTTATTCCCAAAAAACGGCTGGGTGTTGTTTTTTTTTTTTGTGCTCGGAGCGTTTACTACTAGAAGCAGTAGAGACCAAAATAAAAGTACAAAAATGTGCAAAAATACAATTTTACATAATAGGTACACTTTAAAACATGGGCACAAATGGAGCTTTTAAATGGACAAGGATTTTAAGAGTGCCACTAAATAAATGTTGATGTAAGTCACTTTTTTACTTCCCTGAGTATTTGATGAAATAACACACACTATTAGCTGGACAGCGTTGTGTAACTGAAATTATCGCTTGTTGTCACCTGACCCTCAATGAGCTTCATTACAAAATGGTACAGAATAAATTGCGATGCATTTATGTTTTTATGGTTTAGTTTAGATTTGATTATATAGGTTTGTTGTGCAGAGAAAGCACAGCAAGTTTGTGCAACTCCCCAAGGACGTAGCTTAGAGGCGACCATGCTAAAGAAATGTATGTTTATGTTTTGCTCGCAGTCCTGGATTCTCTATCAATTACAATTTGTGTTTCTGTTTAGAAAAAAAAAGCATTATTTTGGAACAGAGGAAGAAAAGGACCGATTAAATCAAAAAGTAAAGCCACATCCGTAGAGTCTCTTCATTCTGCCTCTTCTTTCACTTCACATGCTTTAAACACACTGCATGCATCATAAAAGTGTACTCTATTTACCGTTTCTGTGTTGACATTTGAGAGCTGACCTTTGAAATCAAACGTTCGTGTAGGCAGGGACCAGGGATTGCATTAATGAGGGAATTTGGAGCACAGTGTCGATTTAAAAGTCCATTAACTTTGCAGGGCTCTCTGCATACCAACTCTGCCCGACGTTTTTCCCCAGCCTGCTGCAGCTAATTGCCATTCAGGGTAGGGACGGCAATAAAAGTTCCCGTTTAGCCAGACACTGGGTTTTCTGGTCGCTGTATGAGACAATATGACATTCTGTGCAAGTAAAAAAGACAAATGGGGTAAACAGGGCTATGAAGGTGGCTGACTGTACCAGTTGAGCAGAATATTTGGATGCAGAAATTAAAGACATTCTCCCTGTGCAATCTTTATGTCTTCATTTGAAAATCTGAAAAAAAATATTCTATGGAAAGTTATCAAGAGATGATAAGAGTGAAATTTTATGGAGCACATAACTGCATTTTCCACTTTTTGGCATGAGTGAATTCAAATTTTCACTTAAAGTAAAGCTATACAAATTTTCCTATCCAGATGATTAAGTCATTTGTATTGGAATGATTTTCATTCTTTGAGAGCATAAAGGAAATCTGGCCTAACACATGCAAAGTAGTTAGAGTCAAAATTAGGAAATTTCATCTCATGATGCTGTTTAGCAATAATTACATTTTCTGTTTAACTTCAGAATGCGGTAATTGCCAAGGAAGTCTTTTGGACAGAAGATGCAAGTTTCCAATAATTATTATTTTTCAGTGGAAAAGAAAGAAAACAAAAGAAAGAAAGACAGAAAGAAAGAAAGAAAGAAAGAAAGAAAGAAAGAAAGAAAAATTCTTTTGAAATTTAACACAGTGACATGTTCAGTGTATTACAATAACCTGGCTTTTGTGCATTAAGGCAAATACTTAATCAGGCCAGGATCTAAAGTAGTTTTCACACAACTGCAAAACTGATTGGAAACCCATGGCATTTGGGAGAAGGAGTTTCAGTCAAGTTTTAGACTATTAAAGAAGAATGTTGCTAAAACTGTTAGCATGGACATTCGGGTTTTTTTTAAGGGACCTGAATGTCAGGTGTAGTGAGGTGAAGGCAGTCCAGAGGGACGCGGATTCCATCCTGTATACAGTATTTAGTGGTGGTAGCTGTCCGTGGTGCTGGAAAAACTTCAGCTCAAGTGCCTGTTGTTTACATGCGTGCCTTTGTGTTAATGCTCAGCCTAAGACTTTTCCGGATCCTTCAGTCTTTGTGTTTGCCCTGAGGGCTCCCCTTCACTTCTCCTTGACTGAGGAGGAGAAGCCATGTGTATAGACGTACCCCTCTTTCCACAACAGACACATAATAACAAGAAAAAGGGAGCAAACATTGGTTTCCACTGCCTTGCACTCGGCTCCATTACACGTCAAACTAAAGTGAAGTTGATGAAAGCCTACAAAAGGCTCTACAGTAAAAGCATCATGCGTATTGTTTCTAGGAATTAATGGCTGGCAGATTGGACTCCTCTCTTCCCGACTCTGCGAGATGTCCCGAGGGAGAGCGCAGCAGCAATCTACTGTGACAGTCTCATAAACAGCTGTATAATTTATTTTATTTATTCTTTTCTCTTTTTTTTGTCTCACAATAAAGCCGTTTTCCTGGGAGTGACTACTGTAGCTGACAGCAGCAAATCGCTCTCAGCAGACGACTTTTACCACAGTTTTCCATCAAGAAATTGAGCGTTTTCTTTTCTCAGCACCGGCAGCAGATGTTTGTGAGCCTGCGTGGCTTCTGCGAGCCGAACCCCGTTCAACTGAACCAACTCAGCCGCTTCCAAACAACACAGCAATAGCCTGTTTGTGTTTGGGAGCCGATAGGATTCACAGGAGATAATGGACCCAGAGGGGACCTTTGAGACAGAGAGGATGTGGCGCATAAAGAAAACAGCTTACAAAAGAGGGACTTAGCAAATCAACATCGGGAAGACTGAGGATGTCACACAGTGTGCAGTGACTGTGACTCCCAGCCAAGTCTGCAAAGTCGCAGCAAAATGCCCCTATTTGGGTCTTTTGTTTTCCCACCTAAATCGAGTTTAGTTTTTTTTAAACCACGTTCAATCCTCTTCTTCCGTTTCTGTAAATGCAAAACAGAGCATGGCAAGATTGAAAAAGTAATTATGCTTTCTGCTGCCTTTATAGTTACATTTCTTCCTTCCTAGGCCCATCTGCCACCAAGGGTATGAGTTTCCTCCTGCTGAAAGGGCCTTTGAGCCAAAGTAACAAGTGAATAAACAACTCTGACAAAGTCCTTCACAGCAAATGATACAGCAGCACTCATAAAACTATTTTGTCTTGATTCAGTTCTAAATGTTTCTTATGGAATAATAGAGTGCTGCTCAGATGTTGGTATTCAGCTAATCACTGTCGAAGCCCTGTAGACTCTTGAGGAATGATTTCATGATTGTAGAATATTTAGACCACAAGAGCTGCAGTTGCCTTAAAGAGCATGAAAAGATTGTGGAGAATTTCAGCTGGTTCTTAAGTAGCTGCCAGGTGCTGTTGGGAGTAGGTTTATCCACAGAAACTGTTTGTTTTACTCTGGAAAACGATGTAGATATATGCATATGCATGACAATAAGCTGTGATACAACTGAAAAGTTCATCTTTTTAGTAAAAAAGTGAAATGTTATATAGATTTATTCCATATGAAGGGATGGATTTTATGCTCAATATCCTTGTGCATGTTCATGAGGAATATCATAAACATACTCAAATGTACTGGTGACAATCTGTTTGTTTAAGTGAATATTATGCTAGAATGTATCACTCACCCGCAACTGTATATGAATCTGCAGTTAAGGATCAGCCTTAACATGTTTCAATTTTATTCACATATAACTTCTCAATAATTCCCATTGAATGTTTGCGACTTCAGAAACGTGTAGGAATCACATTAATGGGAATGTGACACTAAGACAAAATTAACTTGATATATTTTGCCCTACTTTGTACTAACCAGCACTCAGACATCAAACTCTAAATATGCACATTTAGAATATTTACACTCTCGACTTAGTCTGGGTTGTGTGCTTTGATAGTTCTCTTTTAAATCCCTTCATTTCGATTCCACGCTGTCTGGAAAATCAGTTCAGAGAGTACCACACAGGGCCAACTGTGAGTTCTGTGTGTGGAGATCAGACAGAAATACGACGGGTGTTTAGGAGTACCACGTAGTCACATGCAGATGAAGAAATGCCAGGGAGGGGGGGAAAGAGACTGAGAAATAAGGAGGAGGGACTCATCGATAACTGATGAAAACACTGTTAGGCGTCTGCTGTCGCTGAGAGCCAATTCAACCTCATCGCATTCATTTATCCCGTCATAGAGATAGCCAATCGCCCCTGCGCTCTCAGCCAGTTGCGTCTCCCACTTCCCTTCCTCTATGTCGCTGTTGACTGATGGGTGTTCCACACACAGCGAGCCAAGAGGGCCTCAGATAACGGGGCTTTCATATCAACTTGCTCCATTATTGAGATGCAGACAGGTATCAAGATTGGCCACTCACTTGTAGGAGTTTGTCACTGTCACAGATTGGTGGCATGGTGCCAGGAGGAGGGCGACACCAGCATGAGAGGGTGAGATAAGAGGGAGAAGAAGTATGGTAAGAGTTGGATGGATACTTAATGGAAAAACAAAGCAACTCAAGAGGAGCTGAAGAATCATTTTGGAGCACAAGAAATCATCCAGAAGTTGTCACAGGAGGGTGAATAATGTTTTAAATTTCTTAGGTCTTGTTTGAGACTCATTGTTTTCATGTGCTCCTCTGCTCAAAATTAAGATTGGGATAAGTACTATATGCAGTCATAAAGTTTAAATACTGGCTTGAATGGAGGAACCATGTGAGTCACATGAAGGGAGCACAAAGTGAAGGGCTAAAAGGAGAGCAATTGCAAGAAATGGTCTTCATTCGTCATCTGTTATGGTGAAAATAATTTTGCTTGCAGTAAATGTGTCTTTACATGTCAGAACATCTATCAGCGTAAAACTAGGAGCCTCGGTGGAAAATGGAGACATTTACATGGAGAATTTGTTTCTCCGGAGGTACCTGTTTGCAAGTGTTTGGAGGAAACGAGCCTTGTTCAATTCTTGTTTACTGAGTCGTCGATATGAAAATCATGTTTTGAAATTTTTCACAATCTTGCCCTTGAAACTTGGACACCACCACGCTTGCTTTGATGATTGCAGAGCATCGCGAGAAGAGCCCGGATCATCCAGAAATGCATTGTGGATGTAATGGTGGCTTTGTTCTCTGAGAAGGCACATTTAAAGGGGATTAGTGATGTGCAGACAGGATCCCTCCTCCTACAACCCTTTGATGCCTAATGATGGGCGGGCGTTTGGATTCATCTGGCACTGTGTGGGCCAGATGAAAGCCGAGTTTTAGACAGGGTTCTGCTGCTTTCCTCTGGAGGTCTCTCCTCTCGCCTCCACCCTTCTATTCCTGTCTCTGTTGAGGATCTACATTTTATTCTGAAAGTATAAATGGTTGTGTTTACCTTCTCCCAGGCTCTTTATGTTGCAGTACCTCATCCACCTACCATTGACATTGACTCATAAATGCCACATCTAATTAGCTCTAGGTTTTGGTGGACATATATCATCACAACTTTGTTTGAACTACAATTGTAGCTACAATTTTGCAACTGTAGCTCACAATTGTGAAACTGACTTTTATGTGCAAAGTAAAGAAATATGTCAAACATTCCAAAAGAGAAAGTTTCAGGAGTGTGTTAACGGTTCACTTAACATACTGAACACAACTGCTAAACAAAATGGATATCAACAAAGAAAGTAAATGTGATTTTGTGTTGAATGTCTTATTTGTAGTTAATCTGTTGCTAAGAGATGAGCGCGTTTTTTGGTAACTAAGTGCTACGAAGTGTAAATCTGATTTTTACTTTTGCAAAATTTACCAATTGTAAATTTCTTGTGCCTAAGTAGATAAGCAGTATTTCAAAAGAGCTTATGTTTTAAAAACTCAAATTATTTTGGTGTCAAGAGATTTCCATTTTTTTCTGCTAACAAACTGCCACGAAGAATAAATCAGATTTTTACTTTTGTGTTGAATGTTTGTTTTATAATATATTTACCACAAAAAAAACACTTTTCTGCAAAATTCACCAGCTGAACAATTCTGATTAAGTAGTAAGTAGTATAAGATAACTAATATTTCGAAAGAGCAGAAGAAATCGCATGTTTTTTGAACAATAATAATATTTTTTGGTAATCTGTTGCTAAGAGACAAGCACGTTTTCTGGTAACCAAGTGCCAAAATGCTAATGTTAACTTATACACTAATTTTAACATACTAAATGGACTAGGACCGTGTTACTCAACATGCTTGTGAGACTCTACATGCTATTGAGTATAATGTAGCTTATTTTGGCATTGATGCTAATGTTTAGCATCAGAACAATGGGTTCCAACTGGCCGGCACACTTTGGCAGGCCCTGTTTCAGTTTCTTCAAAAATGTTCTTGTCTTTCCTTGTGATTCCTCCCTGTAGTTGTTTGTTGGACACAATTTGACACCTCTTACATAAGCTGGTCTTTTCAACAACCTGCATTTCACAGGGCTACAGAATTGCAGTTGTCAACAAGTTATTTCTAGATGCCACTCAAAGTGCGTAAAACATGTTCATTATTTCTTAAAGGTTACTTAAGGCTAATCTTAAAAATGTAGTGGTTGGTAGATTGGTTAACGTTTTGATATATGTTTTTATAGGCTATCTCACACACAGAGGAATACTGACACTTTCCAGCACATTATTTTGTGTAAACATGATGGAGGAAATCACCATATAAGTCAACCAAGTTGAAAGGTGAAACTGTGCATGTAAACGAGGACCGACTTTGGGAACCACTGCTCCAAAAGCCCTTTTCTTGTTTCGGAAAAAGTTAATTTAAAAAATTTTTTTGGTTTATTGGCTTTAAGCTCTGCTAAAATATGGTTTAGCATTTGTTGGTAATCCTTATCCTTGTTTTATCTTTGATATCTTCACCTTGCCCCCCTCTTGCTCCATTCTTTTTCTTCAGCTGTTTTTAATTTGTTCTTCCAGCCTCATTTCAATAAAACATCTCAGGACTTTCCCTTTTCAATTACGCACTCAGGTCATGTTGAAGCTCTGAGTCCCTGTGCTTACTCGAGCTCCTCTCGCCCTCTGTCGTGCTCTCGATCATTGTCTCTCTGCAGGGAATTATATGCTTCTAATCCATCAATTAATGATATCAGCGCATCGTTTCTCTGCTCCATTAGGAGCCTTGTCATCATACGACTAAGTATATAACCCCTGTAGCCGCCTGAGCCTTAACTAATATCAGATCCAATCTGCTCCTCCTGTTCTAAGCCTTTACTTTGCAAAGAATGGGATTTCTGGACTTGTTTTCCTTAGAAGAAAATCTCTTTAGTTTTGGAAAAGTATGTCGAATGAAGTACATAAGATTAATTCCAATAAATTATTTAATGTTCTAAAAGTCATCTTCATTCTGGAGCTTTGTTGCTGTATGCCTTTTATCTTTTTTGTACTTTGTCATGTTGTGACCACAACTTTTAATGTAACTTAATTGAATGCTGAACATCTGATGGAGAAATGTTTGTGGAGTATGGGATTACTGTAAACTTACCAAGACAGTCATCAACCTAAACTTACAAGACAGAAAAGGAGAACATCAACTATAGAAACAGGCAAAAGGTCCGTGGTAACTCTTGAAGACCAGCAGTGACCCACAACCCTCATGAGACAATCTCTTGTCAAAATAACAATTAGTCATGCACTCCACAAGCTTTTATGAAAGAGTGCCAAATAGACATAGTGCTGAAAAAAAAAGCTGTGAGATCTACTATGAGTTGCTGCAAGCCTTGCGGAAGACACTACAAGGAGGTCTGCTGCTGAAGAATGTGCTCAGTCAGTTCGGTCCAAAACCAATCCTTTTTGTTCTGAAATCTATATACTAACATTATCACCTTGAAAACAGCATGTTCCCATTGAGACATGGTGTTAAGATTTTCTTGAGTAGGGACTGGGAAGCTCGTCAAAGTTGATAGCAGGAGGATGTGGCTAAATTTAAGAAAAGTTGGGCTTCCAGAAGACAAGAACACTAACCGAGCCACCAGAACTACAATGTGACATTTAGATTAAAGCATACCATTGTGTTTGAATGACACAGATCTAAATCCAATTTAGAATCTACAACAAAACCTCCTGATCTGACTGTGCTTGAGCAGTTTTTGCATAGAAGAATGGTCAGAATTTTCTGTCTCTAGTGGTGGCGAAGAAAAAAGATGCATACCCTGAAAGCCCCTCTGTAAGTGCCCTGTAAGGTGGATCTTAACAAAACTGACCATCTGAAGATGATGTACATATTTTCAGCCTATTTATTCTATAACTATTTCCCTGTCTGTGTTGTGACCAACCCCTCACCCTGTGCTCCTGCATGACTGAGGAAAGACAATTGGTTGGAAAGAAGGATGCCATGAAAGAGTGCACATTGTCCTCCTCACTATCATTAAAACAGAGGCTGAAAGTCCTAAAAAAGGGTTAAGCTTTATTTCTCTCAGATGTTAAGTGCTATTCATTTGTTGAACACATGAGTGATGGCAATTACTAGCACAGATGTCTGTTCAACATCCCTGATGATTGCAGGATCACACTGTTGAAAATAATGAGGTCTTGTTTACTAAAGATTGCAGACCCAAAAAAAAAGGAAATAGCTTTGAGTCCCACAAAAGTCGCCCTCGCTGCGATTCTATACTGCAGCCAAAGGTGAAACACTGTAAAGCATTGCAGTTAACAAGGATGTTTCAGTCACACTGAGGAAGAAAGCTAGAGGGAGATTTGGTTTATCTGTCGGAACAAAAAGCTGGTTCTGATGGTTGTAAAAGATTAATGTGATGTTTAGTCAAGAGTTGCCTCTATTAAAATTTTCGTGCCCGACTACGGTTTAGTCACTGCACATCCTCTTGGACCATACGAATAATCTCACACTCAGATGCCTGCGATCAAAATGAAAAAAAAAAAACAAAATCTAAAGCACATAAACTCACCCAGGGGAGTGAAGCACAAAGTGTTCCATTCACTCCGGAGAAGGGCCCATCAATATTTTAACGGCCTCAGCCTGGCCCGTGGGTGAGCATGCCAGCATGGCAGACTGTGTGCTAATTGAAAGAGAAAGGGGTACACTGATTATACGAGGCCATTCTTTTGAAGTGGGCCTCCTCTGCGTTAAATGTTTCAGCAGGGCCTGTTGGAGTGCTTCCGGCGCTGAGTCTGAGGCCACCCTCCCAGGGAGAATCAACAACACCTGGGTGGCTATTCGTCTAGTCAGACAGGACTCGGCTTTGTCTTGTCAGCATAATGAAGTGACTTTATTCTCAGGTTTTCATTCAAAAGCGGCTTCTAGGATAAAGAAATAATTCATAGCTTCTATTGTTGGAGCATGCCATCTATAGGGATAGATTAAGTTAATGAGAAGTCATCTGTGGGAGAATGTGGAGCAGACAGGGACAGAAACACCGCACCTTTGGGTAACATTAGCAGAATTAGAGTTAGCACATAGAATAAAATTGAATCAATATAAGTTGTTCAGCAGGGATCTCGCTGCTTCAATTATATAATTCGGCTCATATGTCTGCAGTGTAGTTATATTGAAATACTGGGATCTTAATAGTAAGACTTCATTGCATTGTGTATGTCATAGTACAGTCCGTTCCTCTAGAATCCTTAGTTAATTTATAATCCTAAGTCACTTTTACTTTTACTTTTCTTACAAATAATCATACATTATATCAGAATTGCTTACTTTTTCAGCACTACCCTTATTTATTGGGAAGGTGTGAAAAACATTTCATGTGTATGGTAAAGACATGAAAGCCTGAAAGAAGTTAGAGATACCAGAAGTTTTGGAGTAATGTTCTTTGGACTTTTGAGTCAAAAATGTGACGATGTGAACGTTAGAATGGATGTTTGGCAGAAACCCAAGCATTCCAGAATGGAAAAAAAAAAAATAATAATAATCATTTGTGAAGCAGGAAGTGGGACATGTCATGCTTTGGGAATGCTTTGCTGCAGCATGACTTAGCCAATCGTCACAGAATAAGGTTGAACAGTGAGTTCAACTATGAGTTCAACCATGAGTTCAAAATGTAACGTGAGTTCAAAATGTAAGATTGTCCAGTAACAAACCCATGTCTGAAAATTCCTGGGCCAAATCAAATCCCAGATTTTGATTTCATTCATATGTGGTTACTGAGCCAGAAAAATGTTCATATCTTCACTTTACTTAGTAACACAAGGTCTATTTTTGATTGAGTGAGTGTAATTACATTTTCTTATGCTGAGATACGTAAAGAAAATTCGACTATTGAAACAAATTACTATTCAATTATGTGTCCCAATTCTTTCACATAACTGTACATTAAGTGAAAAAAGTTAAGCGTCTGTGTTTTGATGTTCATACTGTCAGATGATTCACACTTAAAAGTGATATTTAAGCTGTAGTCCTCTGTTGTTTACCTACATGTATATGATTGCTCTTTTAAAATCTGGAGCTGTTCTGTGAGTTCAGAAGCTATCAGTGCCCAACAAGTTTGATGGTTTTGAGATGTTATAAAAGTGTCTTCCTCAGTGCTACTTCTTTTTATATCTGCTTTCAGTGTGAGCTACAAACTTCACACAGAGGCAAGAGAGAAACATTTCTTGTCTTTTGCAGACAAGAGATGTTTTTAGCAAATATATGTCCTAAAAGCATGTACGTGCTTTTAAAAAAGTAAAAATCAACTATAAGTTTGACATGGCTTTAGGTTATCCAAACAAAACTTTTTAAGCTAAGTTAGAAATCAAAATATAGCATAGATGGTTAAACAGTGGTGAAAACTATCCTCATAGAACAGAAACTCAAATGTTCTACTTCAGCAAATGCACCACCATTGCTTTGATTAGGCTGATGAGTTTCACCTGTTACTGTGATATGCACTAGTAGGACAGAGAACTTAGAAAACCGTGTGGAGATCCCGAGCCACACGCCATTCCAGTAGATGGCGCTAGTGTACATCAATAAGTTGTTTGCCAACCGCCATAAAAAAAAAAGGAAGAACCGTGTGGCGGACACAGCAGGGTGTTTTGAAAGAAAACCGCTCGCGGCCAAGTTGAGGGTTTTTACCTTGAAGAAAACACATTTTAAAAACAAAACTGAACTGAACACCTGCCACTAGGCTGGACTGAGACTGAGACTGGAGCTACCAGATGAGAAGCTGCTTTGCAGAGGGATAAGTAAAATGGCGGCCCAGGTGAGCTAATCCTTCCATTGTTTTCTCATGCCTCCCTAAACCAACTCTAGTGATCACTTCCAGGAGCTTTCCTGCACATAAGTTAATGGTGTTGTTGTTATTTGTGTTATTATTATTATGATTCTTTTTTTGCATTATTCTGGTGTCTTCTTGTCCATAACACTAACTGCTAAGTAATTGAGGCCATTCTGGTTTTATTTTGCCCCAGACCCTAAATCTGTGGAGTCTCTTGAAAAATAATTGCAGACAAGAGATGTTTTTACAATCTGGTAGATTTGCATAACTCCTGCCTAGGACTGTGGGTCAATATTGTCCAGTCAAGATGTGGGACACTGAGAGCTGATATCGAAGACACAATTGCTTCAACAAACCATTACAATAGGTATGCACGTTTAGACATATTTTAAACAAATATTTTTCCTCTTATTACCAAATTTAAAACATAGTTTTACCTTATTTTAAGTTTTTTTTTTATAAATTAAATAGCACTTCAGTTTGAACATAGCACATAAAATAAAATAAAAATGTTAGGTATTCAGCATAAAAATGAATAAAATTAGGCTGCTCATAATTTAGGCTGACTAACTCACAGCAAAGTACTTTCAATATACTTAGTATGTGTGGAATATGCATCAACAAGCAATTGTTGGTTACTTTGTGGCACCTTTGTTCGTTAGGACTGACATTTGTTTGGGGCTAGTTATTTTTTGTTCTTCATGAACAGCATGCAAACACATGGGCATGCATACTATAAAAGTTGTTTCTGTACCAAACTGCATGCAGTTGTATCTCTGCTAATGCAGTCAACCCTCCTGGGATCTAATGTCAAACTGATAGCTGTCCATCTTCCTCCCTCTTTCCTTTGACCTCCCAGTCTTCTTCATTTTGACTCTTAAACTACTGCTACCAATTTCCTGTTGTCAGCAGACAGAGTGAAATAGGTATTTGGTATGAGACTAGTAAGAAATGAGGAGGGCTCTTTCTTTCTGTCTTTTTTTTGTTTTTTACCCTCCTTCCATCCACAAACACTGGTAGCAGGCTGAGTTTCCACAAACCGTACAGAGTGTAGTCTTTAGGGGCTCTTTTTGAAGTTGAGCCCAAGGATTACTATGGTTGCTTTCTCAGCAGTAGCAAACCTGTGTCTGATTCCTGAGAAGCAGTGAAAAGAGGTGGAGGAAGATGTACAGGGTGCTGTGAGAAGGGATGGGGAGTTAAAAATCCCCGGGGGATGGGAGGTGGTGGATTGAGCTGGTTGGGGGGAAAAATAAAATAAAAGCAACCCTTCCATACTAACAAAAGGAAGAGATTGTACTGATAAGAGAGCATGCATGTACACGTCTGTCCTTCAAAAGAGAAGATTTATGACTCACTAATTAGTCACAAGTTTGTTTTATTATTTAACGATGTTCCGCAGTGATTCAGGTGATCGTGTTTCTGACCCATGCGCGGTTATGTCTTATCTCCTTTATATGTGCCGTGACCTTTAAACGTGTAGAACAATGAGCTTCTGGAAAAAAGAAGACACAGTCATCAAAATTGAATCCCTCCATATCTAATAATGGCAGTCATTGTGTGCCTTTGCTTTCCTTTTCCATTTGTTGCTATGAGGTCACAATGGGCTATACAGGTTGGCAGACTTGTCAGCAGGTGAGTGTTTGTGATTAATAGTGTTTACAAAAGAGCTATGCATATTTTAATTTTATAAGTGTGCTTACAGTAGTTCACATCTAACTCTTAACACTTGTATATATATATTTTTAATTCTGCTGATGTAAAAAGAAGCAAATATATTTTTCAGCCACATGGCACAATCAAGTAAGTAATTTTCAGCTATAAAAATTCTGCACATAACAACAATCAACTTAAAAGAAATTTTCCTTCATAATATGAGAGCTTCAAATTGGACTCTCTTTAAGAAGCCTCTACACTTTCTGACACTTCACCTTCAGCATGTCATCACAACAATCCTCCTCATCAGGAGTGTTGGACTGAGAAGTACTTTGTATAAGGTAAGGCTTGCAGTACCAATTGCTGCTGGTGCTAGTCTGATGGAGCTGTTTGGGGAAGTCGTGGGGAGAGCTGCACTGAGGCGGAAGCTCCAAAAAGGACCTGCATGGCTTTGTGGGATCAAGCATTTGTGCACAATTGATGGCTGCCATGGGAGACTCAAGGATTTCTCAAACATGTATAGAATAATCAAAGCAATACTGTTTTTGATGATGGAAAAACATAATATAAAACCTGCCCCCCATTTAAATAACCTCATCTTGCTATTACAATTAATGTGCGGTTGCTGATTTCTTGAGTGAATCCCTTCTGCAAATTGAAAGGCCATCTAATTTCAGCAATCTCTCTCTGGTTACTACTGTATTATAACCATACCATCACAATCTGATCATATCAATACAATATTTTTTTTTTTTTAGGTGACAGACATGACAGTGTAGGTACAAGAGGGCAGACCAGAGGCACACAAATGATGTTGAAGAAATAAAGACATGTTAGTCCTGAGGTTGAGCATTGTGACAAATGCGAGGGTGTCAGCGGTTCACACAGGTGACGGAAGCAAATCGGGTAGGTGGAGATGTTGGTTGTTCGATGTTTTGGGTATGTTTTATCTTAGCTGCAGCAGCCAGGGTCAGCAGACGCTCAGGCAGTGAAGGAGTACAAGATGGAAGAGCAGGTACAGATCAGATAAGTCGGCCATATCAGCCCAATCTAAAAGAAATAGTAGTTCAAAACCAGCAAGTGAAACTCTACATTTCCAAGAGAAATTGTTTAAGAAATTCCTTTCAATTCACTACAGTCAGTGTTTGTACTTAAAAGATTCGAGATTGTAGTTTTATACATATTTTGAACTTCATATTGTTTTCTTATGGTAGATGTCTTGGCGCTTATCAAGTTGTTCAAGTCAACCGCTCAATTTCTTCCTTGAGGACCACAGCCCTAAAAGTAAGACTAAATCTACAGTAGGATTGTCAAACTATATATTTTGTGTTGGAATGTTCCAGTCAAAGTTCAGACAGAAATTCAATTGAGAATCTGACAGGCTGTCCAAAGGTGGTAGAAACAGAACCAAAGACTTGTAGCTGTAACAGCAGTGAAAGTTGGTTCTTTTCACATTTTTGCATGAACTATTCAAAACAACAGTTTCTTTCCACTGTACAGCTATATACAGTACTTTGGAAAGTTTTGGAGATATTGTGTAAGTAAAGCTCATTTAAGTACTATATGTTGCAGACTAAATATTCAATTTCAGAAGAGAGCTTGATGATGCATCCACATCTTTTGTTCTTTTCTTGACCATAATTAAGCTGCAACAGATTCTTATTCATTCATTAGTGTTCATTAGATATCACAACTATTTACCTCTGTAAATCATGTTCAAACTTTTACCAGCCATTATTTCAGATGAATCCGAAGAGCTGAACAAGATGGCAAGTATTTTTGCATGCAGCCTTTTTCTCCCTTTTTTTTCTTTAGGTTGTGATGAACTGGCACTTATCAGTTAAGTGATAACACTGGAATAAAACTGCAGGAGAACAAGGAAGCTTTCCAAGACACTGCACCTTTGTGGTCAGATAGCCCTCTTGACACAGATTTTTGCCAACGTGTTCAGACCAAGGACAGACTAATTAGGATGCTTAAACTTCTCTTTGGGTGATTTGTTTTTCAAACCTGGAGATAACTTCCCTCCTACACCCTAGTAAGAAATCAGAAGCCACTAATTGCATCCACTGGGGTTAAGTAACTTGTTGCCAGCTGGAGGACTGTTGTCCATGCAGTAGCTGTCCAACATGAGGCTCATATCCATTTGCTCAGTTAACGTCAGATGGTGATTTATTTATTTATTTATTTTTTGGCCAGGCAGTGTAAATCTTACCGAATCTGTTTTAGTCCATCGTCATAGGTTGAGGTACATTTTAATGCTGTAATTGACAACCGTATTTTAGTTATGAACAATAGATGACAGCAAAATACTTTGGATAGGATCTTTAGTACAAGACGACTGTGCATCAACAGTCATTTGGCTGAATGGAGATTGGAAACAGTCGACATTGGTTATAGGAAATGTCTGCCTGTTTATCTGTGTAATGCTCTGTGTGGACATTGATGAAAGCCCATGTTTGGAACATGACTGGCTTGGTAAGTGATGCATAAAAGACCAGAGAGCACTTGGAGAGAGGCTTGTCTTTGCAGATTTGTAGCGGAATCGTTTTCTTAAAGTGGCTATTGAACTGACCATGAACTCCTCCGTATGCCATCAGCGGGAAATGATCTACCAAAGATGGAAGTGGAGCTACACCATGACCAGAAAGGAGAAGAATCGAGATTTTTCATTGACCCGATCAAAGTCTTAACTTTCAGCCTGGCTGGAATACAATACTGAGATCTTCCAGAGAGTTGTGCACCAATAGATGTCTGCAAACCTCAATCTGTTAAAGCAAAGTTATGAGGAAGAGAGGGACAGCTCTTCCCTACAATGATCAGGTAGGAAGACAATTAGCAGTTACCATAGAGAAATGTAGCGCTACATGCTTCTGGATGACGGGTTAACTTTATTGTTTTCATTAACGTTTCTTAAAATGTTACTTTGTCTGTAAGGACAGAGGGAGGGAAGGAGAAGCTCTTGGCTTAGTTGATTTGAAATCGTCTTCATGTTGTTTGTCACAGCATCCATGACACAAAGCGATGCATCGCACATGGAAAGATTCCATGTGCGATGGCGTGTAGAAAGGGAGAAAGAGACCATGCACTAAGAGAAGCGCGTTAACTCAGAAGGAGACATAGAGGACATCTGCAGTAAGAAAAGAAAAAAAAAAAAGACACTGGGAGTTTCTGTGCATTGTACTCTCCGTGATAACATCAGTTGATTTTATTACAAGACCTCTGCTAATATCTTTTCTGTCACCTTAATTTTCATTCCTCACCATATCGCCAACATGGCAAGCAGAGCTAATGAATTCGACTGTGAATGAAGGAGTGAGAGGTGGCAGGGAACGAGGGAGAGCTAGAGCAAGTCATCCTGCGAGAAGAGAGCATATTGCATACTGAAGCAACTCCTCCAGCCACTGACTTGGAAATGAGTCACAGTGCTCCGCTCGACTAATAAAACCTACAGCATGTGTTAGACTGTTTCTCCTTGTTTAACACTAAGCCAGAATGTGTTGGGTCATAACAATGAGGTGGTAAAAATGTTTTAAATGTACTTCCCTTGTGCAGCTCGGAGAGAGTTTGAATTTTGTCTTCACCAGCAGAGGGGGGTAATGGTACACTGAAGAGTTGGACTTGCTTTATGGATATCTCACTCTAGGAAGATCACTTGGCTTTAAGTAGAAAACAAATGCACCCTTCGTGGTTTTTATTTTTTCAAACCTGTTCTTGGGTCATATGAGGTTGAAATTAGTGGTGCTTTTTAGGCTTGTTTGTTTTTTGTTTTTTTTTGGTTGTTTTTGATGCATCTTTGATTTTTCAACATCAAGAGAGCTTAACAGTCATTAATCCAGCAAGATGGGAAAAGGCAAAGCATTTTCTGAATTTACATACCTCTTTCATACAACCCATAGCCCTCATGCTGACTTTTCTTATATTGGGTTTTATTTGAAGCAGTTTTTTATTTTATGAAAACCATGCAGTGAGGGGTTTTTGGTGTTTGCTTATTGATCGCGCAAGTATAACACCATCAAAATATGAGACGGCTTCATGCTCAGCAGTGCTGACAAGCAGGATTATGTGCTAGTTAAAATCATTCTCTTTCTGTAAACAAACTAGTGCTGGAGGGAACTCCCTAGCTGGAACAGCTGCACACAACACTACATAAAATAGACATGCTGCCTCTGATCTGCTCAGGATTCTGAATTCTGAATTCTTCATCGCTGATTTGTTTGGAGATCAATGCAGTGCATGATTTTGAAGTGTAAGGAAAATCATGCATATGGCTGTTAAAATTGGTATTCAGTCCCTGCTTACCCTGACAATAAATTTCAACTTGCCAATTCAAGCGGCCAGTGATTGGTAATTGAGGTCCATCTGCTTGCAATTTCGTTTTAGCTGTTCCATGACGGCCTCAGAACATCAATGAACAAGAAGTATATTATGGATAAGTTCAAAGTAGTTTAAGAAACTACCAAGCTCCTAACATTTCACTGTTCACCTGTTCACAAATAAATCATGCACCCAAGAAGGTGCATACGAGTGGAAGTGTCATGCTGTGGGTTTCAACAGACATTTAGATGAGAACCTGTGGCATTGAGAAATTGACCAGACCCTCTCCATCCAATCTCAACTGGAGCTAATGTGCTAAGAAAAAATGGGGAAAGGTTTCAGCCCAGATGTCCAAAGCTGGTAAATGAATCCTTTTAAAAGAGCTCAAGGTTGATAAATTAAATTTACAAAGTCTTTGTCTTTAACAGAAAACTTTCAGCACCGTGAAGGATTGAAAATGTATATCTCAGCCCCATATCCATATTTAGAAGGCCCTTTAGACCATCTATTTATTCAGTCACTCTCAAATGTGAAGCCATTGGGGAGACTAAGCGTTGAACAGGTGCCTCATGTATGGAAGCTGTCAGTCCTTGTTGCTGTTGCAGCCAGAGTCTTGGTCTGTGGCCATTTGCTACACATCATCCCAGCATCGCTTAGCCTCTCTAAGGTAAAACCAATTATTTCATATTTGGATATTATGATGGAAGTAAAATCTGTTCAGTTCATTTTATGCCTCTGAACTCTTGTGCCACACTTTGCCTTCGCTCAACCTTCGTAGCAATAATTTTCAATACATTTCTAGCTTTTGAGCTAATGTATACTGTTGCTGTGCTGAGAAAAAGTAAATGTCCCTTTGTTCATCACTTCTGTTTTTACTTTCTCCCAATTAAATGTTTAAAATGAAAAAGAAATATCAAAGGAATTAGTGGGAAGAGCTTGTCTAGACATAGCGGCTCTGTGCCAAAGTGAATGCCTCGAAGTTATAATTTTTTATTAACCACATGTTTTGTTTCACTAAACTATGTAGAAGTTGGGTTTTTGCCAGGAAATAAAAAATGCAAAATTAAACCTGACAACCTGAAGTAGGCTAAAGGAATAACCTAAGGAAAGGAGATGAACAATAAATATCTGTTATTGACAATTATTACTTTGGAGAATGTCACAAAGACATTTCTAAGGCTTTGGTGCATAGTGGCTCTCCCAGCATTTCCCTGGATACCCAAACGACAAAACATTAAACGGTGGTAAAAAGAGTTTAGCAAATTACTTCTGCAGATAATCAACGACTCATCCAAAAAGTCACAAAGGCAACTCTCAGAGCTCTCATGCATCTGTGAAGTTTGTTCATGAGTTGTAGGAAATGGCATCCAAAATGTTCCATATAAATAAATAAAAAAAAATAAAAATAAAATCACCCCAATTGTCAAGCATGGTGGTGGTAGTATGATGGCCTGGAGCTGCTTTGCTTCTTCAGGACACAAATGAATTCTGCTCTGCCACAAAATCCTGCAGAATGTCTGGTCATCAGTTTTGGAGCTGGAGCTCGAAACTTGACTGACTCATTGTCTGTTATTGCATATTCTTGATGGCAGATGTGGGGCACAGCTATCTTTCCACATAAGATCCACAGATTTAACCATCCTCCCTTATCATTTGCTCTTTGTTTTTAATGAGATTACATTTTAATATTGGATAAAAAATAAACACAGGGCTATGCATCATTTTCCAGTGTACAGCTCACTAAAGTCATCTTATTACATATAATGGTTAACTGAAGCAACATTATAGGATATAAACAATTCCAGACATGATGCTTCATCTTCCACAATATAAGCTCTGCGACTTCCCTTACAAAGCAATATTATTGATCTCCTGCACCAACATGGGGAGAAAAATAGTGAAGCTGTCCTTCTCAGCTTGTCCTGGAGAGCAGTGACCGCAGAAACAGCACCGCTGTTCAATGGTACATGATTTCATTTTTCCCCCTCCTTTGTTTTGTCTTTGTCTGTCTGCCCTCATCCCTCTTGTCTTCTCTTCCGGCTGATTTAGCTTGTCATGCGTTTACCTCGGTTCAGCAAAGTAGTCTCAATGAAACCATGGCATATCTTGTAACAGTCCACTGGGTGCTCTACTGCTGCGTCCACCGCATTGGAACGTCCTGTTAAAAATATATACAGGATTCATGCACTGTGTGTAGCAAATCAGTGAACTAATCTATGGGCATCAGCCCATATATATACAGCTGCCATTTTATATATATATACAGCTGCCAGCTGTATATTTTGTTCACCATAAGTCAGAAAAATGCATATTGAAGCTCTTCATGTGGGGATCCCGTTTTATTTTATGGCTTTTGAGATCTTGGCTAACCCCAACGATGTTATGCCTACGATGTTGTTATGCCACAGGTTGTTTTGCTTAATCTCCACAGAAAGAGAAAAAAGGAAAATGTATAATCATATACGGAGGCACACAGGCCAAACATGTCTTATGCTATTGAGTTTATATATACAAGACATTTATTTTCTTGAATCCACAATCAAATTGGTATTGTCAAACTATTTCACATTTTACTTTCAAGCGTTAATTTATATTTAATTAGATTTTATGTCAAGACCAACATGGGTTTTGTTGTGAAATGGAAGGAAAATGTAATTTGCTCTTTGTTGTAATTTATTTATTAACTTTTTTAACAGAAAAAAAGTATAAGTCTGGAATAGAAAGTGTCTTTTCCTCCCAAGGTCACAAGTGGGTATTCAGTTATAAGATGAACCCCTACCACTATCGCCTCCAATAATTCTCTCATAAAAAGATTCTTAAGATAAAAGTCTGAGTTTTGCAGCTCCTACAGCCTTTCCATAGGCCTCTTGACTGCTTCTCCTCAGTGTAGGTGGACAGTGAGGTCATTTCATATGGCTTTATGTAACCTTTTGTGGAACTACTTCACAACTTTGTCCCTGACGTGTGTTCCTTAATCTTCATTATGCTCTTTCTGTAATAAAAAGAGCATTTTATTACATTTTATAGAAGAGCTCTACACTAAAATTAAATTGGACATAAGTGAACTCTTTTTATTAATAATGTGACTTCAGGCTATCAGAGTAAAGTTGGGGCTGACTACAAATGACTACTAAACTTTAAATATTTTCAAATTGAAGACCTGGTCTTTTGTTTTTTCCATCCCGCTTAACAATTATGACATTATGTTGGTCTGTCACTTTAAATACCAACAAAAAAAGACATATTTAACTTAGTTGCTGTAATGCATTCTGGGTGCATGTGTTAGGATGAAAATGGGAGGGATGGTATGGTGGTGAGGCGGTTAGCATTAGCATGAAATATGTCGTGATCATGTAGAAGGGATGTTTTCATTCTTCCTCTGTGGAGTGGCGGTAAGGGGTGGGATGTTGGGGATGGGGGTTGTTGTGTACCCCGAGGACATGAGGTAATTAAGTTTGCTAATAGTGACATCTTCTTCAGGTGCCTCCATCATACCAGATGGGTTTAGGCATTCTTTCTTTTCCCTAATTTAAGCACTAATAACCACTGTAATGGGCCAAAGAAGCATGTACTGTATGGCTATTATTAAGTGGTTTCACAGCTACAACACATGCAGTGGGAGGAGAAATGTTGAGAGACACGGGGAGTGTTTGTTTATTTACAAATTGGATTTTTTTCCCCTCATATAAATAGGCACATTTGCCAAAAACAGTGATGTCAGCACCAAGAACATGAAATTTAAGGTGGTATCCTCACTAAGCTATAGCAGCTGCACATCTGCCTCAAACTTACATCTGTGAACTCCACAGCTTCTGTGGGAGGCTTTAAACAGTGAACCAGGTCCATGGGGGGGAGGTAGTGGAAAATGATGAATGATTTGCCAAGGCCAACTCCGTGTTGTTCTTGTTCTTTCCAGTCATTTGGAACATCAAGCGCTCGCAGGTGTTCCCTATGACTTTGCTCCACTGGCTCTAGGTGAACTACAGCCAGCTAAGGAATTCCCAACTGAAGGCTCTTGCCTGTGCAGCTCAGATTCCTCTTGAAACGGATTTCTTCTTGCTTAGGATCTTTCTATTTTAATATGACTCATAAATTTTCGCTGAGGTGCAGAGCCAGAATTATTTTTGGTATTTCAGCCAGCCTTGTATCTGTGAAAGTAAATCTCTCAAGGTTACTGCCTGAGCAAAATGGTGAATTTGTTAGCAATACTTTCCTTTGAAGAAAACACATAATGATTTTTTTTTTTTTTTTGCATGAAATGAATATTTAATTAAATTAGTCACTGCTAAAATTTGAAGGATACAATTCCAAACAAACTGTTGGGAAGAAAAAAAAAGCACTACAGGTTGGTACCGGTTGGCAGAGCCTTCACAAATCTCAACTCGTCCATCCCTGAACTATGTCTTTGTTTTTATATTTATAATAGGTGGATAAACTTTCCCATTTTTAAAGATGGGAAAGTTGTGGTCTGCTGACAAAAAAGGCATCTGGTTAAATCAGCTCACTCTCCCTTGAACTCTTTGCACTTTTTTATATTGTGCTATGAAATTATTCTGTTTAATTGTAATCCTGCTGACAACCTTCTCAAAATACCCCATTGAAAATCATCAAATAGCAAAAGTTTGGACTGTCTCACTACAAACACAATGTGGTGTTTGTATAACAGAGAATATGGTCCATTTATTTTACCAAATAAACACTCTGGTATGCATTTTTATGTAAGCATCCCCACAGCATGAATCGGCTACTGCCAGGTCTCCTTGGGAATGGTGTGTTTAGATTAATATAGAGTGTTCATATTTTACAGACACTGTTCAAATCTGATCAGAGTTTTGGCTCTGAAGGCATAACAAAATGTAGATGAAGGATAGAAGGAGCAGGGAGAAAAGATGAAGGATAAGTGATTCCTTTGTAAGAGAGGTGAGAATGAGAGATGAAGGATGATCGAGGTAGAGCTAATGGATGAAATGATTGATCAATTAAAAAGGATGGTAAAGATAAGGGGTGAAGAATGTAGAGATGAGAAATTAAGTAGGTATGTAGGAGTAATGGATGGAGGTAGGATAGGTGGATCTTTAAGAAGGTTAGGTTAAGACTGAGGTAAATGAATGAGGGAGGAAGTGGAGATGAGTGAAGATGGTGGTAGAAATACTGGATGAAGGAAATGGGAATGATGAATATGGATGAAGGTGTTAAACTATTATGTAAGAGGATGGGTGTTTAATATAATGGACAGGGCTAAAATTGAAGGATGATTAGAAGGTTGATTCTAAACTAAATCTTTCCATTTCCCAAAATCAGTACAAATGTCACCATTAAACTTGTTTCAATATGACAGACATTATCTTTACAGCTAGTCTTAATCTAGCTATCTATTAGCTAGACTCTCAGGTGAGACACAATCTTACATGAGGTGACTCACAAAGGTACTGGAGGTAAAATGCTGACTATAGATAACTACTTCATAGAACCCCCAGATAAAAGTAAGAGAATCCACAACAGTTGACCCTTTTAAGACAAAATGGGACTTTAAATCAGATACCATAAAGTTTTATATTCTAATCAATGTATTCCGCAGTGCAGGTAAAAAAAATGATAGTATTAAGTAATTCATCAGAGGGAAAGAATACAAATGGCTCAAGCAAACTGCTGTGGTCTGGTCACCCACGCCACCTGATGTGGGATGTTTTTCTATCCCCGTGCTGCCTTGTATAGTTCCTCCTTGTGATTGAACTGAACAGCTGAAGTGTCCCAGCTTCAGCTAGAGGCAGGTGTGGTGCAAGATTGAAGAAAGTCATTCTCTTAATTATAATTTGCTGTCATTGTGTTCCTCGCGCTTGGCAAAGCGCTCCGAACTTGCAAAACTCGCGAGTCTTTCATACCTCCTGCCAGGTGTGGCTGCTGTGCGCCTTGGGTTAGCCGCCTTTCAAGTCAACATTCCAAACGGCAACAAAAAGGAAGGACAGGGCTGACAGCGCAGCTGTGCCAGTGCTTACCTGTACCCAGCTGTCGTCTATAATCAGACTCTCTGCTGGGTTGTTTATAATGGACTTGATACGAAGGTGCTCTCGCAGAGCCTGGCAGCTCGTCTAATGTCAGACAAGCGGCATAGGAGGCGGATGGACACCCATGCTGCTTTGCAATCTGAGCAGGATTTCCATCTGACCAGGCACGTTAACCCCAGATTACTCGACATCTTCTCGGTCATGTTTAGATTTTCCAGGCATGCAACACCACCGAGCCACCATTGACTTGTCTGTGGAGGGAAGCGAGGCATGAAAACCCGAACAGCAGCAGGACAGAAAGGACAAAAGCCGACAAACATTGGGTTGCGGATTATATATGCAGGGGAAGAACCCAAGTAGTCACGGATAAATATACAGCACATTTCTGTTGGAATCTCATATTTTTTCTTATATATCAGTCGAAATGCTCTGGCAGCATGAATGTGAAAAGAACAGCAATGACTGGCACAACTAGGCCTGCACACTGTTTGTATGTCACTTTGAAATGTGGCAGCGCCAACAGGCTGATTTATATTATTTGTCTGCCTTAAGCGTACAACAAACAGTTAGACACCTTGTTGTTGTTTTCCCGTTTACTGTGAACATCACATTGTGTTCACAGTAAATAGAACATTTTGAGTTCAATTAAATAATGTAAAGCTGAATTAAAAAAAAAAAAAGAACTGGCTGCACAAAGCCACTTTACACTCTAAAGATTCAATCAATATTTGTGTACAAATACTTCACAAGTTAAGGGGTAAAGACTTTTTTACATATTGTCACTAACCATAATACATCCAACATATGCAACATCGGTTTTTCTTTTCTATCCATTCAATTTAGATTTTTACATTAATATGACAAAGTTATTTTAAAATAAAAGGCTGTGCACATCCTAGAAAAGTCAGTCTACCCTGCAACTAAGACCATTAATACGCTAATTCCAAATGACTATTTGGAGTTGATGGGTATTCATCATGTGACAAATTTCTTTATAAGTTTATACTTACTTACTTTACTTTTTTTGACTTAAACTGAACATTTATACTACTGTCAGAGACTAATCCGTCTTTTTGCCTCGGTCTCCACACCTGCTCTTTATCCACCTGCATCACAGTGACAAAGCTTCTGGAGTTAAAGAGGCCATGCTTTGTTGATCCTGCAGGTAATCCTGTCAAAATCACCATCTCGCTCGAGGCAGTCAGGTTGGCCCTGATCTGCTCAACATGGATATCGCCAAGTTTCAGCAGCAGGTATGATCAGCAGCTTGACAAGTGGGGCCAGGTGGACAGCGTGTTTGCTCCATTTAATCCTGCTTGCAAGACTCTTTTGGGCAGCTGAGGTAAACTCTACCGGAACACCAGGCGCTTGTCCTTTCTTCTGGGACGATGTCAATAGGCAGATCAGAGAAGAAGAGCTTTAGGTTTTTACTCTGTTTTATTTGCGAGCTCTCTAGCCAACCTTGCATTCCCAGGTCAGATCAAAGTCAGGGAGTCTCCTCACCACCCTCTTTAATCCGTGTGTAATGTACAAATAAATGCACTCTGGACAGAAACAGGCATAAGTAAACATTTTAGAACATCTTCTCATTACAATCTTTCATGGTTTCTTGGTGCCTGAAGATTTGCTGATCCTGAAAGGGTAATTCAAAAATCTCTTGGAAGTTCTTCGTAATGTTGGGAGGGAAAAAAAGGAGACATTGATCAGCACAACCCCCCAGCCTTTTCCGTGCATCACACCTATGAGATCAAATGCAGGCTGGGAAGCTCCCAGAAGGCTTAGACCATTGCTCTTGTTTTTTTTTTTTGTTTGTTTTTGAAGGAATTTAGTTTGAATCACACACAATTGACTTGTTTTTTGTCTACTTATTGACATTCTCCCCACTGCAAATAGTTTAAAATGTAATTTTCATGTGAAATTCAGCTTTGAACATTTGAGCTGAAATAAAAAAAAATCACAGTATAACAAAACATTGTTTTAAGAACATTTAGTTGGTACAAAAATGAACACATTTTGAGTTGATTCTGCCAAATCATTAAAGGGATGGTATTGTGTATTTTCCATAAAATGGCATATGTAACATGATGTATTGATGACTGGATATACAAGACATAACTTGAAATCTGACTGTGCAATTTGAAGCTTTGAAATTGACCATCTGACTTTTTCTTAGGAGTCTTGTTCTTTTTACTCCCTAAATCTTTTGTGAAAAGTTAAAATCACTACATTTCTTCAGTAGGAATAAATCACACATTCTATTTAGGCTGAACAAAATA
Source organism: Phalloptychus januarius (assembly GCA_902982915.1). Classification (NCBI taxonomy): domain Eukaryota; kingdom Metazoa; phylum Chordata; class Actinopteri; order Cyprinodontiformes; family Poeciliidae; genus Phalloptychus; species Phalloptychus januarius. The sequence continues at coordinate 9,126,629 of CADWAE010000462.1, forward strand.
ACTTGTTGCAGCCAACAACAAAATCAACTTGACAATGCTGACATATTTTCTCCCGTTTGCTTTTGACAAATGTTGAAGAGGATTTATCATGGAGAACTGAGACTCATCACATGATGCTCACCTCCTACCCTCCTTTAGATCTGTAAACTGGCTTTGTTTATTTATACACGGACTGTACCACCTTTTATACTTTGCAATCTTAATCTTATGCAGTCATAATGAAAAGGAATTACTTGAAAATAGACAAATCAGCAATAACCTGATTGTATAAATGTGCATAAGTTAAAGCATTTTTAGACTCCGTTTCAGTGTTAACAGCTGCCATCAATTGAGAATCTGATCAGCCAATCAGTGATCCTGGTAAGGTGACATTTAGCTCATTTGCATCCTTTAAAGCAATCATTTGAAAAGAGCTGACAAAAGAAAACATCTACAGGATAATATTTATGCCATTGTACAGTGATGGTTCACTAGAACCAATGAGTCCAAAATTGATCAGGAAACCTTTCCAAGAGGCTGAAAGTAACACTGAGAGGTATTCAGGATATTCCAACAAGCCCAAGTTGTTCTACATGTGGAAAAAAAATCTGCTGTATTTTCCATCTGTCTAGATAACTGAATGTGTTTGACACTGACACCATATAGAAGAATTTGAGGCGACACTTCCATAAAACATGTTCAGCTCAATATGATGCTGAACATATTCAAGAACTCCATATCCACAGAGAAACATGGTGGGGGCAGCATCATGCTCTTGAGTTAGTTCCCTCAAATGCATTTGTTTTTTTGTCAAGATCGATACAATTCTGAAAACGGTTCAGTTTTAAATCAAAACATTCAGATTTCTCATGGAAAGCCAATGATCAAATAACGAGTAATGAGTATATATGGAAAATCAAGGAAATGACTGGCAGTAGTTCTGAGCTTTTTTTTTGTAGAGCTCAGAACTACAGAAAAACAGAGTTCTGGATGACAAAGTGCATAAAGTTTATGTCTAAAAATCCTGGTTGACAAAATAGGTCAATGTTAGTCTAGAATTCAAAATGTTTCTAAAAGGTTGGATTTTCTTAACCGGATGGGGGGTGGGGGGGGGGAATCCTGATACAATTTATATAGATGTGTATGCATGTAGGAGTGGCAATATGCATTTTTAAAACTTAATGGTTACAACTAATTGGGTTGGTTGTGCTTTACCCCGATTAGTTGCCAAATTAACAACCAAACATGACAATTATTTTATGCTGTTCCTAATTAGGGCTTGACTGAAATAGGGGTTACATAACACAAAGGAAATTAGAAGTGAGAGCTTTAGGGAACATTTTATATATTGACAATTTAACCTGGAAATTAAAAATAGGAAACCTGCAAATTTCCTCCACACAAATAAAAATGATCTTTACAGGTTCAAATAATGAGTGACCTCAATGTGCCAATAAAAAAATAAACATGTCAAATCATTTCACCCCAAATGAAATGGAAACACTTCATTAAGTCTATTATAGATTGATTAAATTTCTGTGTAACATTGAATTAATGAAGCTCACATCCAGAGATAATTGAAAACTATGCAGATCAAACTAATATACATGAACATAATTAAATTGATGAAGAAAATTAATTAGCCATCTCTGCTAATCATACATTCATGCCTTGGTTTGTTTCAAAAACATAAACACACCAGAATGTGTATCAATGTAACATAGAACAACATCATAAAGTCATTTCCTGAATGAACTTTCATCAGACGGGCATGTGGTTCTGCCTTGAGATGCTGTGGGGAAACAAGATGAGACGTATTCATCAGAAGCAAAGAGCATGACTAGTAAACTTTCATGGAAATACAGATGGTTTTTCTGAGTACAATAGGGAAATATTTCTCATGTTCTAACTGAGCAGTCTTTAAATGCTTTCGGGCAAATCTGCTTCGTTTGTTTTGTTTTTTGTTTTTTTTTCAAAATTTCCTGCTGGAAAGATGTTGAACAATTACCAATAATGACGCAGTGCAGCACCACAGTGTGACCACAGAGCTAAGAATAAAGAATAATTTGCTCAATAAACAGAAAAGGTGGCACTTCTAAATTAAGCTTTATTTATGCAAGTAAAATCCAAATAAAGCAGAGATTGAAATGTATCTAAATGAGTGAAAATATGTCCATTACAGTTTTTATATTGGTAAGGTGTCTAAATTGGCACAAATGGAAAAAAGGTAACGCTTTTCTTCATGGTGAAAGATATTATTCATTCAGGCAGAGAAAGAGCATAGATTACATGAAGGCTGAATAGACACTGCAGAGATTCTGTTTTGTAATGCTTTTGGTTGACCTTATGTGCTGAAAGCTGCCCTCATGTCTGTCAGATTGGTTGATCGACTTCAAACTGAAGGTGAGCTCTTTTACTGAAATATGTGGAGTCCACACACAAGAGAAATCTTTCTCATGTCGACCTGAAGGAGATCACTGTCTGTTTCCTGGTGATTAGTCTTGCTGTAATACAGTGGTTCCCAAAGTGTGGGGCGCGCCCCCTGGGGGTGAGGGAGTGCAGTGCCATTGCAGGGGTGGGTGACGGATGGGGGGAGGAAACTCTCAGGGAGCTGTTCATGTTTCAACCCCATTTTTCACAGAGAAATATGTCTCTCATTTTCAAAGAAGAAATATGTTTGAAATAAAGAAAACTGTTCTGCAGTATAGAACTGAAAAAAAAAAGTTACAGAAAATTGTTTCACTGTAAAGATGTTTGTAGTTTGAATGATGTGTGTGCCTTGATTTTTTTTATTTTTTTTTGGGTGGTGGCAGGTGGGGGGATTTTATTGTAATCCATAGGGGGCCCAGAAGAAAATCTGTGGGAATAGGTGCGTTAATTGGTGTACAAAGAGTTAACTTTATGAAAATAAAATATGCTTCCTTTGAAAGGATTTTTTTTATTAGTAATTTTTGAGCATTATACTTAAATTTAACATTACGTGTCCTGACTGCCATTTTATAAGATGTTTAAGCCACAGAGTTTTCTAGGTAAGCCATAAATGTTTTTTTGACTCAAGTTTTCTAAAATGCTGTTTATTCCTGTTCTTGGGTTTTTCATCCCAGTCGTCTTAATGATGTGTTTTTGTACATTTGCACAAACATTGGGGTATAAATATACATATAAATAAATTGATAGATAAATATTTTATCGCCATTTTAACATCCTTAAACCAGACAGATGGTTGTGCTGGATGTGTGATTGTGATGCTGGTCTCCTAATAAGCGTTCAGCATTGCTGTAATGATACTGTGTGACATTATGATTCATCGTTGCCATTATTTTTCCATTCAGCATTTGAGTTATGAAACTAATTATTATTCTCATTGTTTTCAAGGAAAATTGAGTCTGAAATGGAATTTCGGCAGCGCGCGTCTCAAATGACACACTTGTTTACTCCTTAGCTTCTCAGACAGAGTACCAGCCCTGATCGGAGGCTGCCACTTTGCCTTTTTTTTTTTCTTTCATGATAAGCACATTCATTGGGTGAACAAAGGGTGTACCTTTCATCTCGTCCAATGCAACTTTATTTTTTATTTTTTTCTACTGCATGCCTTCTTTTCTTCTATGTCACCGCCTAATGGTTTTGCAATTGGCTTTTAGGGGTTACCGTGTTTTGGTCTCTGTACTCTCTCCCACTCACAGCAATTCACCTTTTTTTGAACGTTCTTTCTCACACAAAGCTGCATTTTGCCTTTCTTTTTCTGCCAGAGCACTTTGGTTGGAGAACACAATTAAATTAGTTTGACTGGACTGGTAAATAGAGGAATGGCCCACTCGATTCGAAAAAGCACACTATGCTCAAGTGGTCCAAAGATAGAAAGTGAACTTAGCCCGTATGGGTTGTTTGTGGTTGTTTTGCTCTCTGGGAAGGCCATTAGCTGCTCTGACCTGTGCAGTTAAGAGGTGTCAACTATGATTTGCTATTGTACATCTCTGCTCTCTTTATGGTTCAGTGCTGATTGTCTTTAAAAGCCCCACCAGGGAGCTCTCAATTATCACCTACTTAAGGACCATCATTGTCCGTGGCTCCTGGTCATTCATTTCACCTGCATTAGTTCGTCAAACACGAGGTCAACCATGACTTCATGTGTATTTCTGAGCCACACATTGTTTTCTAACTTTAGGTAAAGATGTGGAGCAGTTCAAGACATTGCAAAAAGAAAAACAAAGCAAAACACCTGTGGGGTAGGTGCAATGTAATGATACAGAATATCCCCTAGCATGCTTACCAACTATTTAACAATTGTTGCACCCCACTAACCAACCAGTTGTTGCTTGTCAAGAGCTATATGTTTAGCCAGGTTTCCATGGAGACTGATGCGTTTTAATAAATTGAAAAATATTAAGTTTTCCTTCTGATTTTACATAATTTTCTTACAGATTCAATACACACAATATTTCAAGCCTTTATCTCGGTTAATTTTGATTTCTATGATCTACTGCCAGTGAGAACCTACGGAGCCCCTAAGGGGAAATGGAGAGCGAGAGGAAAAAAAAAGAAGAAATCCCAACTTACTATCTCCAGATCCCGCGAAAAGAAAAAAAAAAGTCGGGATCTCGAGATAATAAGTCGGGATTTCTTTCCTTTTTTTTTTCTCCATGTCCCCTTAGGGGCTCCGTAAGAAACAGAAAATGTGACTGTGTACATGTCATCTTATAAAACCAATAAAGAGGATGTTTAATACAAAATTGTTAGGACATAAAATTAGCCTATTGCCTTTTTATACTTTTTATAGATGCTGATGTGATATGTTTTGGATGGGTATCATCATTAATGATTTCTAATTTCTAAATGAATAAATAGCACAAACTCTAGACTGTAGTCTGTGGGCTATTGTAATGCTCTTTCTACAACTCTGGACAGGTAATCATTCTCACATGTACAAGCTATTTAAAACACAGAATTCTCATCAAACCCAGTAAATTTACTCGCATCATCCCAGCTCTATGCTCACTACATTGGCTCCAGGGATTTCAGAATTTTGTTCAAAGTTCTTATCCTCACCTGCAGGGCCTTGAGTGGCCAGACCGCTGGTGATTTGTGTCAGCTTTTAACCAAACACTCTGCTGCTCGTGGCCTTTCACTTCCAAACTCAGAATATTCTAGTTGTGTCATGCAAGCAGCTAGAAACTAAGGGGGACAGTTTCAGTCAGTGGGCTCCAACACTGTATAAGTGTGCCCCAGCAGCTTTGTTTTGCCAACTCTGTTGGCAGAGTTGTTTTTGTATTTTTTTAATGTGAATTTTATTTTGTATGCCTGCTATTTTGAACATCATTTTACAGATACAGCTCAAACAAAAACGTCTCATAATTTAATTAATTAAAAACTGCAAACTGGTTTTTTTTTTCCAGGCTTTTAAAAATAATTTAGTCTCTTGTGCTTGTTTTTATAGTCTGTGTAACTTAACTGTGATTTTATGTTGTCTTTTATTCAGAATATTCAGGTCTGCTACTGCATACATAATGTGATCAGCTAAGTTGGACACAAAACACTCTGAAACTCGGACAACTTAAATGTTGAACATTTTGCTCTCTCTGAAGGGCTTGTATTGTTCAGCCAAACTAGACCCATAACTGTTTGCTGTTAATTTTCTTTCATGTGCTTGCTTTGGTTATGGCAAATTTGCATTCAGAAAATAACAGAAACGTGAGCTGTGGGAAATAAATGTGATCTTGTCAAAATGAGACACCACTAGTGTAGAGCCGTCTTGTAAAATCACAGTAGGTATTTTACTCACATCTCCTCTGCCTCCATGTTGATAAAGTTTACAAGATACTGCCCAAGAAGATAAAAGTATTGAGGTATTGAGGTCGAGGAGATAAATTGAGGGGAGAAATATAGAAATATTAAATAAAAAAGAAATATAATTTGAATATAATTGAAAAAGAGAGTCAAACCAAACAGATGGGTAGGAAATATGTTGAATTATGAGCAGTGTCTATTGTCCAGAATTTCCAGTCTGTCAAGTTGCAACAGTAAATATGCTGATTAAGAAGATCAAAGCAATATAATAGTCCTGTTTTTTTATGCTTAGTCTTTAATTGGACATTTATGTCTTTGCTTTTTTCTGTTCCTCAGCTTGATGCTTCCCATGCATGCGATGACAAGAACAATGACAGAACTGGAGCACACAGCATCTGTTCTGTAGGGAGATCAACATATGCAAGTGGATGACAAAGGGCTGAGCGAGACTTAAACACTTTGAACTTTTTCAGATTTCATCACAAAACCACAAGCTTTAAAAAAATTATAGACCAGCACAAAGAAGAAAATCCAGGACATTCGAAACGGTTCTGAAGCTACTAATTTGAGATAAACCTCTTCCACATTGGAGCCTTCAAAAGGACCAAGATTTTATTTATTTATTTGTACCCCTTCCATTTTGTATCATTTGTGCCTCAAGACTTTCCTGTCTTAGAGGTTTACAGATAATTCCTTAGATTGTATGTTTGGTATTTGCTCACTGATCTGCACTGTCAGCTGTGGGACGTTACATGGACAGGTGTGTCCCTTTCCAAATCAAGTCCAGTTGGACTCCAGTTAAGCTGTAGAAACAGATCTGTGAAAACAGCTTAATTTTGAGTTTTATCAACAAAGTACTAAGCAGGCCTGTGAATACTCATGCAATAGTTTTTTTCTAAACTTTGCAAAATTGCTTTAATGAAACAAAATGTGGAAAAAGTGCAACATATTCTAATACATATTAATATAATTTAGATTCACAGTATGATTTAGCCATTCCATTTTCAGGTAAATCTTCTATAATTTCATGCATTCCAAACTTTTCTAAATTGAGCTTTCCAGAGCTCTCTGTCCTTTAACACCCATTTAAAACACAAAATGGGAATGCTCACCATGTATTGTAGCCAGTATTTTCGCAGTGGACTGGCTAAAAATCATCAGAAGAAATGAGGCTGAGTCAAAGAAAGACATCGACTGGAGGAAGATCGCATGAGAGAAAGGACATGAGGGTCAAGAGGAGGAAGCGCCCTAGGAAGCAAACAAGGCAGTAACTAAAACGGAGTCAAGGATAAATAAAAGGAAATATAAACCTTGGAGACAAAAGTATGATGGAGGAAGGAATAATGGAAACAAAGATGCAAAGGCAGAGGGAAAGTAATTGAATAATCTTTTTTAGCAGTATGTCTGTTTTTCAGTTTTGTTGGAACAACATTGTTCCATGTTTTGATTTGAACATTTTTACAACCCTGTATCATTTTTACTTTCATTCCACAATCATCTTCATGCTGGACTATGTCCTAACAATACATTAAACTTGAGGTAACTGAAAGTTTGGGGATTTAACATGGCAAGGGCTGTGAATACTTTAAGGTAATGAAGGAAACTCATTACAAACTCAGTGTTGTTGGAAAGAACACAAACTAAACACTTTTGGATCTGTCAACAGACATTTAATCACCCCTAGGACTGAGGGAAAAATTGATTTTAATGAGCAATCACATTAAATACAGGAAAGTGTTCCTGCATTTAATGTAAACCTCATTCCCCTACACATTCCTCTCTGCTTCCTTCACTTCCTTGTCCAGCTTCTATCTCTCTTACTCTATCATTGTTCCCTGAGGGTTGAAAATGCTAATTCCTTCAAAGGAGTCTCAGGATTTTGCTTGCCTCAGTAAGTTTCCACTCCAAGTCTGGCTTTCGATATATTCTATTTTGTGATATATTTTCTTCTTGTCCATGATGGAGTGTAAATTACATTCTATAGGAAACGATTCAACTGCAAATATTTCTCATGCTCAGAGTATGTGAGCACTCCCCCACACACACAGGTGTCTCTTGTTTTCTCTGTTCTTTTTTGCTCTTCTCCCTCCATCACTAATAGGGATGCATGCCCAGCCATCTGTGAAGGACAAGGGAACCTTTTGGCTGAAACAAATCGCTTTGGAGCAGGTCTGCAGCCCCCTCCGTGTCCCCCCTTGCACCCGTGCACACAGGCTAACACGTGTGAACACATGCTGTCCCTCTCCTCCAGGGGTAACAAGGGAAGCGTCTGCACTGGGTCCATCAAAAGTCAGCCAACTGAGCCACCAGTCTAATCCGTACCAGCAGCCCACATGTGATGCCAGGTTCCAATTAGACCCATGAAAAAAGTCCCCCGTTTTCTTGAGTGGAAACCTTGGTGAGGGATGTACCAAGTCCTCCATGACCCACCATTGCCTAAACAGAACAATGTATCATTTTAAGGTAGTAGGGCAGAACTATCATGGACTCTGAAACAATTAGACTTAATTACAACCAACACTGACCACCTCTTCCCAAATGAAAACAAAGCGGCACTCTGGAAATATGCTTACTTCGTAAAGTTTTCCACATTCCGTCATACTGCATTCACAGACATCAATGTTTATATCATAGTCCCAACACATTGCAGAATCCTAATGTAAACTTCTCATCCCCTGTAGTGGCAACATCTTGCTTTAGAAATAGAGTACTTCATAAGGAAACATATTTTTTATTTTTATTGAAAGTCCTGCTCTTCATGTCCAAGATTCCAAACTTTTGCTCCAAGTTTAACATAAATATTATTAAAAACAGGCCATCTAATTAGCATCACTTTAGGCTATGATTTCAAATCCTGCACTGTTTGTCTTGAATCTATATCAGTCAACACAATCAAAAGATTTAGAACTAGTTCAAATTCTTTTAACATTTATTAATTTTTTAAAAACATAAGCAGCTTTCTGGTACGATGAGTCACATACACTTCTATTTATTTTGTGTTTTAATGACTTAATACTTTATGTTCATGTTCATATCACCTACTCCTTCACCCTGAACTGCATTATATGGCATGGAGGGTCAAAACTATGGACAATTTTAATAGCATTAAGTTCAAACTGTAAAAATCTTTCGAGGTATGCTATGAATTATGTAAGGTGCAGCAAGTAAATTAGAAAAAAATCTTGAATTTCTGCATGAACACAACAGGAAGCGCTTCTAATTTGAGACGCCAGCAGTGTAATGACACAACCAGCTTCAAAACAAGAGAATAAGATGTAAATCCTAGCTAAGTCTCTGGTTTTGCAATCTAAATTCAATTTGAGTGTAAAACTTGATCCAGAATATCTGGGAGGGACAGAGAAGATGATTAGAGTTGATGGGAAGATGGCTGGAGCTAAATACAACGGAAACCTGAAAGAAAATCAGTGAGATGCTGATGCTGCCAAAGACTCTGACAGAGATTCGTCTTTAGCAGGACAAATACCCTTAAAATGAAGTCGGATGGTTTTGATTGAAGAATGTCATTTGTGTTACAGTGTTAAAGTCTCATCTCATGGTACTATAGCTTTCTGCTCACTAAATTTGTGTAACTTGAAGAGGGAAAGTTCAGCCTCCAAAGCTCCAATTCACATACACTCATTGAGTTGTCAATGACAATAATGGAGGGTTCACCAAAGTATTCCCTTTGACATACACTGAACTGCCACTTTCAAAATTATACACACCGGAGCATTGCCACAGCTGGAACAATGATCTATCAATAATCCGTCACTCTCAGCGATTATATCATTTCATGCACACTGATTTGTTTTGTTTGAGGGTCAGAGAAGCCAGTGAAATATGTCTGTGAGTCATTACAGATGTTTGGGGTAACAATTTAAAATTCTTATGTTTTTCAGTGATGAGTCACACAGTTGGCGTCCAGACTGTCCAACTAAACTGTCTGCCGAGCCGTCAGTAGGCGGTAAGCCTCCACTGATCAGAACATGTGACTACTTTAGCTTCAGAGGCTGACGAGAAGCAATAACAAAGAGATTTACAACCACCATCTTCAATAAACAGGACCAATACACTGTAAATCGAGACAAGCCCCTAATAGCGCCGGCTCTTCAAAGTTCTTGCTGACAACTGTGTCACTGATGGTGTCCCTATGAGTGTGTGCGTCCACCAGCTGTGTCCAAGCCCACTAATGTCCTGACTGACCTTGCTAAATAAAAGCCACTAGATTGAGTCCTCCGCTCCCCCTGTCCATTGGCAAGGCACTGAGGCTTGAAGTATACATTTGCGCGCCGCATTACACCCTCTAATAGGCAGTCAGTCAAAATAACACAGCGCCTAAAATGTCAGCATTTACCTTCGTAATGACCGAGCTTCCAACAAAATTAATAAATCCTCAGGCATGGCTTTCAGTGTCTTCTGTTCTGCGGGAAGCGGATGCCTTAATACCACCTCCAACCCACACTTTCAGATATATGCATGTGTGTACATAAGTACTCTCTCCAAGATGATCTCATTTAAATGTTTTTTTTGTTTGTTTTTAGCTGGGCTGTTGAGCAGTATCCAAGTACAAGGCTGCATCATATAATTATTAATTTATTATAATTTTTAGCTTAAGGAACACTATGCAGATAGAAAATGGTGTGTAAATGCCCACTACACTTATAAGTACATAAAAAAGTACTTACAATCATTGATTATTGGTATTTATGCATTTCTATTTAATTTCTTTGTGCTCAGATATTGGCTCTCAAATGTTTGGACTCATAACAAAGTGGGCAAATTCTCAAGTCATACCATTTCTACTGCTCTTTTAAAAGAGCAGCATAACATTGAGTTTTTCTGTTCTGTGTTTTGTCATAAGGAAACAAAAACATTACTTAACATTCCTAAATTGGAAAAATAAGACATATTTTTTCCCACTGCGACTTTCCTTGGAGTAGTTTGAGTGAAGCGAGGATCAGTGAGCTCAAACAAGACATTTTGGCTGATCCATGTCATTATCATTACTTCCTTATTCAGCTTATAACACATATTTTTCTGCAGCTTAGTGGAATTCAGTCAATTCTTTTGGCTTCTGCAAGTGGCACTTATCAAACAGTAATATGCTTTGTTTATATGAGACCGCTGTCTGGAAACATCTGGTATATTTGGATATTGATTTAGGAGCTGTATATAATCTTGCCTCTTGTCGAAGGCACAAATTGGCTTAACAGTCTGTAGAAACTTCAGAGCACTTTGATGAAAGATAGTATTGGTCAGACCCACTGAAAACTGCATATTTTATTTAATATTTAAACAACCAACATTGCTTTATAAATGTTAAATGTATTTAGAAAGTTAGCTGAAAACATCAGGTGGCTCTTTGCTAACATTCTGCCAGTTGATATATGTTTTGGTGACTATTGTTTTACACCAACAGCACCGCTAAAGCACATTAAAATCTTAATTTTTTCTGTTGGTGCAACTTTTCAAACGTCTCTTTAATGCTTTCTAAAACTTGGTCAACATCTTAATTGCTGGTTGCTTACATTCAGTGATCACATGCATTAGGGTTGGCTGCCGTTAGACTGACAACAGAATGCATTTAGGTTTTTTCACGGGTCAGTTGCAGAATGCAACATCTGCACTCAACTTCTGCACTGCTGCTCCCACGTACACAATAAAATAAAATGTTAATGAATGCTAATGAAATGGCTAATTGTGGATTCTGTGCAGTCATGTGAAGCTCACTCTCTAGGCCTTGTTGTGTGCCGTTTATCACTCTTGAGAGTTCTGGTGGTTGTGGTGGGGATAAGAGGGCTAATAAACATTAAAAACAATGAAACAACAAATTATTATGCATGCGAACTGAGGGGCATGTTTACCTGCTGTTCAGAGGTCACATTCCCATGCGCTTGTTCCAGAGATTTTTTTTTTCCTGACAACGACATGGAAAGATAGAAAGGTAGCTTGCAGTAGGCTGGCCAGCGGCGATTTTTCACCTCGGCAGCCGTCTTCCTTGTCATTCCCGACAGACAGCCGCTGAAGCCTTCTAAAGCTGACTAAAGCTCATGGCTGTCTTTATCTCCCTCGCCCGTGACTCCAGAGTGCTTTCAGGCAGTGATTAGAGAGGCAGATCCCACATGGGTCACCCCTTTTGCTGGAGGAGATCAACGCTAAAGATTTGAGGCATCTGGGCACCTTTGTAGTAGGAGCATGTGAGTGACAAGAAAGGAGAGGAGAGGTGGACGTTATGGAAAGTGAGGGGAAGAGAAGACAGGCAGATGGAGAAGAGGTCTGTGTAGGAACAGACGGAGATGAAGGCTGTATGATAAGTTTGCTCAGGAAGTGGAACTGTTCTTTGTACGGGGATGAAAAGCCTCCTTCATGCAGCTGCAGTATTTTAGAACACCTGAATACAAACAAGTAAACATCCACCCAATGCCTTTGAAAAACTCTGCATTTCGAGGCTCTTTTTATACTTGCTTGACGTAAATCTAAAATATTCTCTTTTTTTGGGGAGGTTTGTTTCTCTTTCTCCCTGAATAAGCTTGTTTTTTTTCTCTCCACCTTTTTCCATGAGTCAGATGAGACAACAAAAAGTACTTTCTCATTTCATGTAAATATAGCAACAGATGCCACAAACTAACCTTGTTCTATCTCACAAAATCTTTATTGGGTACAAACTTAAAAGAAAGTATTCATATTTTTCAGTAAGAATGATTTCTATGCTGAATGAGTATATTTTTAATTTGTCCTTCCATCAGTTTGTCCATCAATTTGACTAAGATTTTCACTTAGAACAGCTAGTGGTATTATAAAAAGGTGATGATAAACTGTTTCCAAAATGTTCTGAAACATGTGTAAAATTACAGTAAAAGTAGAACATGTTTTCATTTTACCAGACAGTTCACCTGACATGAGTCGACAATTATAATCTACAACCATCAGTTGAAACATTACTACTGAAATTTACTTGGGATTTAATTGAAATCCTGACTCCCTACCTAAACATTTTATAGACAAGTCACCCCTCCACCACATGACAACATCACAACTTCCCAACAAAGATGGTGTCCCTCAGCTGTAAAAATGTGACTTATGCGTTGGGAACTTCGCACAACCTCAATACACATATGGTCCAAATATGAATGAAGGAAGCAGTATTAACAAAGAAATGAAGAGTCAGTTCTGAGCTGAGTGTTTCATAACATGTTTTATGTTCCTTCAGATGAGTCGGTGTTGCCCTCTTGAAGTAATTTTAATAGGCCAGCCAGTTTATTTTGAGATAGAAATTAAACACTAAAGTCTGAGACAACTTGCACCTGCAAAAACACAGAGATTATTTTCTTCATCTTACAATATAATTAGTCCAATGTGACATAAAAAACATAAATAAGATAAACAAATGTGGAATAATTGCTACCATTTTTACTCTTATAAACATTGTTTGACTATTTAAAGATAATTTTGTGTGCATGCACTTAAGGGTGAAATGTTCTGCTTTCTTTTTAATTTCTTACACTTTAGACTCACAACTGAAATGTGGTGCAATTGCATTTAGTAGCTACAAAGATATTTATTTAGTTCGTCCTTTGATGCAAAGACAAGGAGGCATTGAAATTGGACAAATGCATAGACTGAAACAATGTGAAAATAGTTTAAATTACATTGGAATGAGGTAATTCCACTGTATTGTCCTGTGTGTAAAGGCCTTTTTCCTATCTGCATTCATGCAACTATTTACTGTGTTTTGTTTATCCAATTACAAGTTATACTAAAGTTTAACCAAAGTGCTTTATAAAAATAAGATAATTAAAAGACATAAAACAAAAATAAAAACAAGTCATAAAGTGGAACAGAAACATTAAAAGCAGCATTCCAACTTGCACTGCGTTAAAGGCCATTGGGAAAAAGATTTCTTTATAAAGGAGCCTTAAAACCTGGAGACTGAAAGCCAGAGTTGCATGGTGGATCAGTTGTTGCCTTCCAGCAAGAAGGTCCTGGGATCTAATCATGGCTGGGGGTTTCTCTTGCATTGAGTTGCCAGGGCAACCCTTCCCACAGTCCAAAAACATCATGCTTAGGATATTTGCTCTCTAATTTGTCTTATAAATGTTTGCATGCATGGATGTTTTACTGCATTGATTTACACTAATATCTCTTTCAAAGATGAATCTTTGACTGGACCAAAGGCTATAGGGCAGAGTTTTCATGGTCTTTTTGGCAAGCTACCCAGGGTGTACATGGATGTACCTTTAGCCTCTCACCCAATGACTGCTATAGATAGGCACCACGGCCCCATGACAAGCAGATAATGGACCAGTAGATGCTTGTCGAATATTTGAAGGCAACTTGTTCCAAAGTTTGGTGGAACAACATAATTTCTTAAGTTTCTTCTAGGTTTTGGGAGCAATTAAAAGCACTAAGGGGATGGGATCATGTTCAGAGGGGACAGCAAGGGAAATAATTTTCTAGCAATATTCTTTGACTGATTTTAAAGGATCATAATGTTTTCTGACACCATCATGAAGACATAGCTCTCCATCTAATCCTTAATCTGCCTCAAGCAGGGCCACCGGGATATTGCTTTTTGTGTCTTTCTTGAACACAAGAGACTAGAGCATTACCCACATTACACAAGATTAGGCCGTAATCTATCTCAGTCTTTACCCTTCCATTGCTCATGAACAAGAGCCAAAACAAGCACTTCACCTTTTTCTGGGTGAGACTCATGGACTTAAAGTAACAGGAGGGGATTCTTCCCCCTCATACTGCCTCTGTTGACCAACCATATTGATCCAATATCAGCATCCCATCATGATCTTGGAATCATATTGGGTTTTGGTACCTGGTAGTGTCCAGCTTTGAAAATTATAAACCATGGATGATTCAAAGATCTTGACAAATGAAAGATCACAGAGTGATCCTTGTCCCAGGCATATCTTGCTTGAAATGGGGAAACTGGAGTATCCTCCTGGAACCAGGACTGGGGAAGGGAAGTTCACCAGCAAGGACACAGATTTTGGGCCCTGGAGCCTGAGTGGGCTCAGTTGAAAAGGCCAGAGTTGGCCACCTCCACATGGATCCACCTTACAGATGTTAAAGTCAAGTTGGGAGGCAGATGATGATGGAAGACCTGGGCTTGTCAGTCCATGGTATTACAATCTGACATTGTTGATGCGGTGTTAAGGGGAAAGAGCGTCATTGGCAAATCAAACTCTGGCATCGGAATTATTAATCTCACAAAAGCAGCCAAAATAAGTGCCACTTAACCCATATAACTGTTAAACAACACATAAAATGGATATGCTTCAATTTATTAAAATCGTAATTGAATTCAATATTTGCCAGACTCTTGCTTTGTTCTTATTTTTGCTAATTTTGCTCATTACAGTGTCACTCAGCCACCCCCAACGCATATGGCCCCCTGCTCCTTCTATTTTTGCTGGATAAATTAAAATCTTTGCCATTACGTGGTAATGAAAAAAAAGTTCTTCCATTACAGTGGAGTAACCAGCCATCTGCCTTTATGCTGCTGGATGAAACTATTTCGCCTTTAAGACAATGCCTCTAAAGAGAGAGAAGGCGAGAAATGTAAGTGGGAGAGGGGAATCATTAGGGGGCACTTATCCGTATGTTTGATAAAGATAAGTGACGTCCCATCTATTGGTTGTTAATGAGATCTTCTGCAATGAAAGATGTATGTTGCTGTGGCATGGAGAGCACTAGTGGGAAATGAGTGCTGAAAGGGGCTGTGGAGGGAGGCACTTTATCAAGTATAATTGCTGCCTTGTACACACTACATCCCCAAAGGCTCTGGGTTTCTCCACAGACACCAAGATTCTATCTCCTTTCGGTTATTTTACTTCACTCTGTCTTCCATCCTCTGTCTTTCCCTCTCCTGACCCATGCCTGTTCTTTCTACAAAAGTACCTCCCTTATTCTGGCTTAGAAAAATTTAATAAATCAATATTTTGCTGCTTACACTCCAAAAACAGCCTTAGTCAAGAATGAACAGAATGACTTCCTCTTCACTACAGGTACTCCTTTTACTTTTATGTATGTGGAGGCTTTTTTGTCTATGCTGTACATTTATTTCTGGGAACAAAGTTAAGTGAAACAGGAATAGCAGCTTTTCTATCTTTAGTTGTTTTTTTATTTTTTATTCCAGGAAGTAAACATGTTTGGAATGTATATTTTTAACAATGAACAAGTAAAAACATTTGAAAAATTTTCACATTTCCACTCCAAACAATGCATTTAATGGCAATTTGTGTGACTGACCAATACTAAGCTGAGCATAATTGTAAATTAAAAGAGGACTGATGAATGTGTTCATAATCTGTTTATTGGATTTTAAATAATGTCTACACAGTTTGGTACACTTGCATTTGTCCTCTTTTATTTTGCTAAATTAAAATTCAGGGCCAATTCTTTCAAAAGTGGCCTAAATAGCAAACAGGGAGTCTACATAATGTGTGCAATTTATTGTCAGTATAAATAGTTTTTAGTAAACAAACTGCATCATGATGACCGAGGAATACAGCAGACAGGGCAGTAATAAAGCTTTGGAGACATTTAAAGCGGAATTGGGTTGTAAATCAATATCCAAGCTTTGAACATTTCACAGAGAACCACTCAATCTGAAAATGGAAGGAGTATGGCACAACTACAAACCTGCCAAGACATGGGCATCCATCTATGCTGACAAGCTAGGCAATAAGAGCATTAGGACGCAGGGAAGAGAAAACTCTGAATCTGCAGAGATCCAGCATCTCTGGTGAGAGAATCTGTTGACGGGGCAACTGCTTGTAGTGACCTCCAATACCTTGACCTTTTAAGAATGGCAGGAAGAATGTAATTGTTTAATGAATGTCATGATCCTGTAAACACCATTTATTTTATTTACACTATTTATAGAAGTCCAGGTTGAAATGTAATTGAGAATAAGTGGCAAAAAATCACCATCCAATTTGAGCTTGAATGGATATAAAAACAAATTTTGACTGAGTTTGAGCTGATATAAAAACGATGAATTTTGTTAAAAAGATGTCAGTTCCTTGATCTGATGGAAAAGTTCAAAGAACAGTTCTAGTTATTGTAAAAGGTAGTCAAAGTGTGCCACATTTTTCATACTTGAATCATTTTCATTCCAATTCAGAATTAGAGTTTGTGCTGGTCTGTCACATAAATAAGATACAATATCGGAAATTTTATTGTGTAAGTACTATGCTGTTTGTTTATTAGCTGCCCATTGCATGTCATGTGAGTCTTATTAATTTGGACAGCAATTGCCATCAACAATTGTTGAAGATGATGCAGATGTGGTACTGCTACAGCACCACCAGTACCTGTAGTGGTACCTTTTGGCCGCATATCCTCATGCCCATTCAAAGTATAGTTGGAGCCCTGGCACCCCAACTGAAGCATTTCAGATTGACTGTCTGTGTTGGCAACAGGAGAATCATCAGCTAGTCAACAGCAAATTCATGGCACATCAGTTCTGTGCAGGTCCTCCAGAACTGGAAAGGCTTTGGCTATTGCCAGAGCTTTTGAAATCAGTACATTATTTGGAGTTTGGAGAATGACAGGAATGGTAGTATTCGAAAATGCTCTGTGGTGCCATGCATCTGCAACCACAGATAACACAAAGAAGAAAAGGGTACAGAAACTGGATCTGTTAACTGAGATAATACAATTATTTATGAAAAGGGTTGAGTAAATTGTGCATTGTCCCTTCAAATATTTGCACTCTGACAGATGCTTTTAGATTTAAAGCAACCAACACTTTCTTCTTTATTTAAGAAAGAAACTCATATTTATTTGAACTTTTAAACAATCGTTCTAAGGTGATGCAATGTGAAGTAAAGTGGACCCACTTCCTTGCTTTTCTGCATTGTCCACTTAGGCACTTGAATGCACTATCTAGCATTCAGAGATCTTCTTCCCTAGTAGTAGCATGTACAATAAACCTGTGTTTTAAAAGTTTTGTTGCCTACTTTAAATGGTAAGATGTTTAGTAAATTTTCAGCAAAGTAGAAAGGTGGCATCACATTCAATTAAATAGAATATGTGCCTTAGTTTTTTTGCTCTTACTTGAGTCATTTCTTTGATGAGTTTTTAACGTCTACATGAGTAAAAAACATTAAAGTAGTGCTGCTCTTGTGCAAAGATCATTTCTGGGTACTCCTCCCACCTCAAGTAGCAATTCAGAAAAGCTTTAGAATGTGCAAAAATTTCTTTGGAAATGCTGGCATGTTGAATTAATTGTAAATTTTGCTCTGCAGAGTTTTACTTACGCCCTTAAATCTCTCTTCCTAAGGAAAAAGCACATGATTAACACCTTTTCTCATCCTGTTATGTACACTTTGCTCAGCTTGTTGTCACTTCCACATTAATAGCATTTCATTTTGCTGGAGAACAAATGCTGTTGGCTGGCTGAAATGAGAAGCTTAGCACAGTGCCAAATCATGTCTGCAGCATGTCCAAACAAACAGGGCAGGAACTGTTGGCCAACTCTTCCAACAATGGGCCTGCCTATCTCTTGCAAGTGGGTACCTAGCTCTTCTAGAGGCTGCCAAAGCCACTTCAAATGGTCCCCACTTCACACTGGATCCTTCAGAATAGGTTTGAGCATCATCACAAGATTGGGGCTAAGCTTGTAGAGGGATCAGCTTGTAGAGGCTTTCCACAAATATTCAAAGCCTTTGCACTCGACTATAAAGTGGAAATCATTCAGTTTTAATGTTATTGGTTGATGAATTTGAGGTAAGTCTTATGAGAGATGTTGATGTTTAATATCAAGGTTTGTCATCTTTGTGTTTATCCTCCTTCTCATTTGCTCTTAAGGCAGTCTGGTGTACACAAAGTATATGTTTGATGTTTATGTACTTTAAATACAGTAGATCAACAGTCACAGAAGTGTGAACATGCTTGAGGAAAAGAGAGAGAAAGCTAGAGCAATATCACACCTAAGAAAATGTTTTCATTTTTCAACTTCTTTTCTCAGACCCCGAAGAATGAAAGGGAAATGGAAACAGTATTGCGTTCAACACCATGCTGCTTTCTGTGTGGGAGTAAAGCATTGGGAGGATAATGCACATACTTCAGTGGGAAACAAATAACCAGTCTGAAGTAGGCATCTTTTTAACACATGAAATAGACTCACTGGTCTACAATATACTGTCTCTTTTATTAAAACTGTAAACAAAAAGCATTCAGACAAGAAGTCCCTGACCAAGTGAGGAAGGTGAGGATAAGCAGTGGTCTTGTTTGGAAAATGTGGTCATCAAAACTTTAAATTGTATTTCTTTTTCAGTTCTACAAACTAAATGCATTTCATAAATTACCCATTTTGGATACTCTTCTAAAGAAAATCTTAAACAAAAGACATAAATTATATCAAGACACCTTCATGAGTACGTATTATCCAGCAGATCTCTTGTGCACTTTTGCACTTAGGGGTCTTCATGTTTCTTTCGTTTCCAGGAAACTGCTGCAGGAGCAAGTGACATCAAAGGCAACTTTGTGTTTTGCTTCAGGAAGAAATTAAAGCATCTTAATGTAGGTGATGTCTTCCTTTGCAGGTCACAGACCAGCGTGATGTAGTTAGAGGGAATGGGCTTTTTATGTTGTGACTTCCTGGTGGATGTACTGAGAAATCACCTGCTACACCTGCATAAACAAAGCCGTGTCGGTCTCGTCCAGACAGGCAAGCCGGAGAAAAAAAAAGGTAATTTTTTTTGTATTCTCAGCAATATTTCAGAAATCACAATCCCAAAACTATACGATACAATAATATCGATACATTTTGGTTATTGTGTTAAAAAATGTATCTCTATAAATATATAGTGAACATAGAACAAGTTGTCTTGTTGGTTTCATTTCTAGACTCCTGTACTGAACTGCAGATGTGTTATTGAAACATTGAAATCAGACCCATGGACTTTCCGCAACACCAACAAGCCGTTCTCCTGTTACTATCAGAGGACTGCTGACTGGCCATATTCTGACTGATCAGGTAGGAATATTTTCAATCTGGAGCTTGTAGTGAAGCTGAAGATACCGCAGATTTGCCGGTGTCTCATCCCTGTTCACAAGACTTTGGTGCCTAAGAGTCATGGCTACGTGAAAGACATAAAACCTGTTCAATTCGACAACCTTTTAAACTGAATAAGTCATGAATTTAGACTTTCTCAGTTTAAAGTTTGGTCACCTTCTTGATGTTTTTGCATTGCGAGTTAGGTGAATTCAGACAGAAAGTCATTTTAACTTAGTGGGGCTGTGTTGGAGTTTGTCCTATAATTGGTGGGTGACTTGTAGGAGGTCATGGGGTCTGCTGGTATTTGGCTGCCTCAAGTTAGCTTATCCCTGACTCACCAAGCAAGGTAGGTCAGGCCCACATTGACCGGCTTGAATAAGACCAAAAAAGTTTTTTGGGAGTGATGTATGAATGTTTGCTGCCAGCTATAAGATTTCAGAGTAAGTGAAAATCTGAAGTTATACATTAAACCGTTTTATGTAAAGGTACTAAAAAACCCAGAGGAGAGGGGAAACAAAATGAATTTTTCTAGCCTGCTATGTGGAAATGACTACAGGACACGAATGGTGTGAAAAATGTACCTGAGTGGGTAGACTGGTGGTTCTTAAAACAAATGCAAAACTGCTCTGGTTCAGCTTTTAGCATTTGAATTTTCATAAATACTCATCACTAATTCCTAATTTCTTTGATTCCAAAGTGGAATAATATCCTCGAATTTTTAAGTAGATTTTCAGTAATGGAGATCAAAATGTGAAACTCATTTTGTGTTTCAGGTGAATGTGGTTGGAACCTATTCTCATGACTTTCATAGCATCCTTCCATGTTTTCAGCTTTTCTTTTAAGACTAGGGTTACACATATAACCTTTCTCGTAGTGAAGATATGCAGATTTTTTTACTTTTTGATGGGGCTGGGGCAAGTCGATTCAGACAGGAACACATTTAAATGGGCCTCGCACTGAAGAGGTTAACAACCTATGGATCTCTGTATTGTAGAATCTCATTCGTTGGAAATTAATTTACTCCCCATATTGGATGGCTCCCTAATTATCAATTTTGTCATATATTACAGTGACCTTTCTGACCTCCATTTAGAACAGAACCAATCGGAGTGGGGTTCATTCAGCTGACGATAAATTTTGCCCAATCATTTTTGCTCCCCTCCCAGGGGTGACTGAGTCACTTTGAAGCGAGTAAATGTATTTCCAGGCAGCCCGCGTCAACATGTTACCTCATTTTACTTTCTCTGTTAATAGAACACATTCATCAAAACCACTTTGCATATTGCTGTGCTTCTAAATACAGCACTAATGATACTTAGCTAAAATGCATTCTCAAGCAGCTTCCAAACCATTAGATTAACACAAATGGAAATTCTCCTAATTTATTTTGTGCTTTTTTGTTAGGTGAAATTTTGTGTTCCCCAATGTGACACATCATCCTTTATGAGGCTCCGGCATAATATATCATCCCCCCCACCAGATTAACTTCTAAATAACATACCCCGGACAGCCTTTTCTATAAAATAGAGCAAATTTTCATTAAATTATGCATGCAAATAGAGGACAATGAAAAATTAAAAGAAATTGCCCACATTTCTAACAAGTAAAGGTCAACACTGAGTAAACTTTAGATCGTAATTCCTTGCCAGTCTAAAATAGCTCAGCAATAGGGCTGCTGCCTGAAGAAAAGGCTGTGACATCAGTTATGTGTGCATCTCACAAGAGCACACTTAAATGGAAGGCCACAAGTTTCCTCCTGAGTACATTTTCTGCTGAACAGCCAATAGCAATTGTCTTTGAAGGCAAAGTACAATGGAGAAGGGAAGCGAAGCTTTGCTCCGCTCCAACCCAGGAGTAAGTAGGCAGGCCTAAACAATGACAGAATGTCCTTGAGTTATAAATTTATAATATCCGTCAGGTGGAAGTGGGAGACGGCGGTTTCTGATTGGCTGTGGTTATAAATCATTCATTAAACTTCACATCAATAATTAATATTCCAACCTAGGCTGAATCCTTTATGTAAATACTGTCACACATTGGAAGGTTACCATTGTAAACTTGCATAGGCAGCACTTTGTGAACTTTTGATTGCGAGCTTAGAGACTCGTGTTTATCTTTGCTATCTTTTTTTTTTTTTTTGCCTCGAACTGGTGAGGCAGTAAACCACAAGGACAAACACCTGACTGAAATCAAAAGCTTAATTAATCATAGGCTTAGGAAGTGCAGAAAACAACATAGAATATACCAACAAATACCTAACTAAGGAAGCACAATTGCATAAACTCAAAAATTCTTTAGTTTAATAATTTGTGTTATATTTTAAACCACCATTAAGTTTTTTTATAGAACTGTTGCACATGCTTGTGAAGGCTCCTTACAATGCTGATCACACAGTTTGAAGCAGAATTTATGAACAGCATTCATTATTATTCAACAATTTGACAGCATTGAATTTATGAAAGTGATATTTTTTGGGTATTAAAATGTAAACTTATTTTCATTTAGGAATGGATATTTTATTCGAAATGACTTCAAAGCATAAAACATAGCCTCAAAGCTATAACTGTTACATAGTAGTCATGATATTGTTTAGCCATAAGGAAATTATAGATAACCCAATTTAATCCCATTGTAAATAATCTGTATCAGAGCTTTTGTCTAATTGTACAGGGCTTGTCAAACTTGAGTATATAGGCTATGCACTTACTTTTAGTCCATCCATCCATTTTCTTCTGCTTATCCAGGGTCGGGTCACAGGGGCAGCAGCCTAAGAAGGGAGGCCCAGTCTTCCCTCTCTCCAGCCACTCAACACCCTGGCTGCACCTAGAAAGTATGCCCACTCCTGCCCAGCGCATCTCTCTGTGAGCAACTCCTGAGTGGAAGTATGTCCAGCCCCTCTCAAGGAGACTGGTTCCAGAACCAGAGCCATGCGTCGAGGTGAGACCGACTATTTCTAGCCGGAACCTCTCAACCTCACACACCAGCTCCGGCTCCTTCCTCTCTGGTGACGTGGAATGTCACCAGAATGTCACCAGATAAGTGACATTCCACGTCCCAAGAGCCAGTTTCTGCAACCGAGGATCAGACCGCAAGGCCCTGCTCCCTCGGCCACCACCCATCCCGCACTGCACCTGGCCCCTTTGGCCCCTCTCACAGGTGGTGGGCCCATGGGAGCGGACATGGGAGCCCATGTTTCCTCTTCGGGCTGAGCCCAACCAGGCTCCATGGGCCACCAGTCCCTCACCATCGTGTCCCTCCTCCAGGCGTGGCTCCAGAGACCCGCGTCCGGGCGAGGGAACAACAAGTCCAAAGTTTACGTTCATCAAAGGGGTCTTCGGGCTTCGCTTTGTCTGTCCCTCACCTAGGACCTGTCTGCCTTGGGTGACCCTACCTGGGGCATAAAGCCCCAGACCGCATAGCTCCACCTTATTGTGGTGGAGGGGTTTGAGTGTCACAATGACCCCTCAAAGCCCTCCACCACAATAAGGTGGCAGCCCAGAGACAGGACATACTTTTTGTGATCTAAAAAGTTAGCAACCAGAACATTGTTGTTCAGATGCTGCACAGTCACAATACTAAACAAACCATGTAATACTAAAGAAATACGTATATTTTTTTCCATCATTTTAAAGCTACTGACTTTTCAATCATTGAAGAAGTAAAATTCAACAAAGTATTAGATCTGGACTCCTTGTGTCTAATTTACGGCTAAAGGCTGACGCTTATTGACTAGGGCTGGCAACGTGAATTTCAAAACATGCTGATTGGGAAGTTTCATAGCTGCAACAACTTTTGTCAAGCTTTTGTTCAGTATATGTGTGCCATGCACAGCAGAGCTCACAGTCCAATCAATCACAGCTCATTAGTGACAAGAAGAAGGCTCCTGAATCAAGACCATATGGCTGAGGCAGAGAAGTCCCAGCATCCCCGCCCAGAACCTGCAGAGGAACAACTGCCAGGGCTGTTTCTTTACACAAATGGAAACACAACAACAACTTTTATTAACTTCCTAATTTGTATTTTTATTTTTTTGTTCTTTGCACTGAAAACCGTCACCCATTTTCTGCTGGAATAGCAAATTTCAGGATGTCTGTGACAGCATTGCCACCTGAGTCACTGCGACAAAGAAGCTTCATAAACTCGCCACACCTGGATTCTGTTTGGTAGCCATATGGTAATAACACTTCATCAAAAGATTCTCAAAAGTAGGTTAGCAATAACTTTGACAGCGACTGGATGCTTGTCTGTGGTGAAACATGAACAGACTGACCAAGTGGCAAAAAGAACTGGGGGTAGGAAAAAAGAAAAACTACGTATGTGAGTTGCTTCCTATAAACAAAATGTTAGTGCTGATTTAAATTTGGCAAACTTTAGCCGTAAGTGTCAGTGGAGGAATTCAGCATTAGAGGATTCTTACACATTGGCGCTGTGAGAAAGTTGCTCAAAACATTTTTTTCCCCCTTCATTTTCTACCTTAAAGGGTTTGTGTAAATGTGCTCTCTCTCCAGTCGCTGCTGCTCTTTGATGCTTTGATCCTGCTCAACAACATTTAGTCTCCACATACATTTTCATGGACAGAACTGTAATATCATTGATTCACATTCCCATATCTGCCTCCTATTTGTGTAGCCACTTTCATCTCCCATTCCATCAACACTTCCACTGCTTCGGCGGCGGCCACTTCAGCTTTCCCAGACAGACACGAGTATGTGCTCTTGTATCCTGTAAAAACGCTTTGGGAGGTGATAATATGGGCCGAGAGCAAAGCACATGACTGCAGACCAGCACTTTTGTCATGTTAATGCGTCCGCATATAACGCTCTCCAAATAGGATTTACAGTACAGGGCCCCCCTATGAAATGGAATTGCAGTCTCATAAAATGTACTTTTAAAGGAATTGTGAGGGGGAACTCTGGGCAGTAAATTAAACTCCTCTGGCAGGATTAGATAGAGGAGGGAGAGAGGGAGAGAAGAGGAAGGGGGGAGCTGGATGAGTTTACAGAGCTTCTGCTTGCAGAGGTCATGGATCCTCTGTAATTCAGCACCTCTCCATTTCAGCTTTTATTTTATTAAAATAAAAACAATTGTCTACACTGAATATACAACATACAATTCATAAAAATTTTTAACATCCAAACCATCTTGAATTTCAGTCGTGTGAGATTAAGCGTGTATACATGTCTGTATGGACCTCAGTCCTTTTGCACATTAAGTGAACAGTGGGACTCTGATTTTGGTGAGGAAGCTTAAGTTGCCTCTCACTCATGTCACATTTCGAGAGTTAAGGACCAATTTTGGAAGGATTCTCCACACTATCGACTCACAGAACTCCTCTCATTAAGTCACACATGCAGTGGCAGCTCAGCCACACTCCAGACAGAAATCATCCAGGAACTGGAGATCGCTCTGGACATTTAGCTGCAGTTCAGAAAACTCTCTTCTACTTTCAATTCCTCTAATAAATACTAAATCCATTGACTCCTGCTGCTGTTTGATAGAATGCAGGGCTCTGCCAAAATAATAACACCCATTGAACATTTTCTTATTACAATCACAAAGTTCAATGCATATTTTCAGAATCGGCTTTATTGGCAAACATTGAATGCATAAATAAGGAATTTGATTTTAGCTTCATGCACTCACGGCAAACTGATTTTCATTATAAAGAAACGCTAAAAGAAATGAGACGATGGACAAAAGAAACTTTAGGTACATAAATTTGCACATACAGAGTGCTTTATTTTATTTTTTAAAATGTATTTATTTATTTACAAGAAAAACAAAAATGTCAGCTGTAGTGCAAATATATTTTGTTTCACAGCAGAGTCTTTTACAGTTTTCATTGCCCAGTATTTGGCTCCATTCATTTTCCCATGAATGAAGATGACCGACTGCCCTGAAAAAACGTAATCCTGCAGCATGGTGCTGCCACCACTCTTTTTTACGGTGGGGATGTTGCTCTCAGGGTAGATTTTTCACCACATGTAACATTTTGCTTAAAGGTTTAATTTTGACCAGGGGAATTTGTATCCACTATGGCTTGTGGTAAAAGATTCTCTGGGATTTACAGAGATCTTTCAAACAATTTATTTCTTCTCACATACTCATGCAGGATAGCTGAGTGAAAAAGACAACTGACACTTGCTCTGTTAGATTTCCTACCTGAGTTGTAAACCTCTGCAGCTCCTCAAAAGGCCCTTTGGACAGGTTTCTATTTCTTTGCTTGATCAGTCTAGGTAAATGACCATGTATGGTCATTTACCTAGACTGTCCATACATCATGATACATCATCTGCCTAATGATGTATCATTAGGCAGATGATGAAGAAAAATAACTGAATAAGACTTTGAGATACTGTTTTCTGCTCTAAATTTTATCCTCAACGTTATCCCTGACTTGTCCGCCGCACTCTCTGTTTTTCATTATGCGATTTGTTCTCTAATGTTCTCTTACAAACTTTTTGAGGCTTTCACAGAACAGCTGGATTTAAACTGAGATTAAACTACATGCAAGTGAACTGTTTACTAATTTAGGTGAAACCTGAAAGTAATCAGACAGACTTTTAGGGGTATCAGCTTAAAAGAAGCTCAATTCAAAAGCATCCTACCCTCTTCTGATATTTGCAAAAATATTTTAACATAGTATTTTCTATCCATCTCAGTTATGCTCTTTGTGTTGGTCTATCACTTAAAATCTCCTCCGTCTAAAAAAGAAACCATTGAAGCCTGTGGCTTGAAATTGACAAAATGTAAAAAAAAGAATTGTAAGTATTCCATCGGCTAAATATAGGGTTGCGTTGAATCGCTAGTCAAATGTAAAAGCAAAGGACAAAAATAATTACATGTGCAGCTCTTTTTTTAAATATAATGGCATAAATGATCATTTAAAACAGATAAAAAGACAATCAGGGCTGAGCTACAGTGCATCAGCGAACAAAGGTCATTAAAATAATTTTTTTTAAATGAGCACTTTGTTTAATTGTATTATAGAGATTTCTGCTTTTTTGGCTACTTTATACAGTAATATTATATGAAAACCAATTATACCATTTTTTGAACTAAAACTTAAATTATTTGCAGAGGTGGTTAGTGGCTTGTTACATTTATTTGAGGAACTTTTTTGAAAAACTAAAATAAAATAGGATTAGTTTTACGACACCATACTTTCATGGTATAAAAACCATAAAGTCCAGTTGTAGAAGCTATATGTCAGGCTGATTTTATGGCATCAAACCAGCCTGAGATATGGCTTCTGCAACTGGACTTTCTAATCTATGTGCCCTCTGAGCTAATGGTGTTACAAACTCAGCAGCTTCTGTCACAGACATATTCTGTGTGTTTGGTTGTGGAAGTAGTAACAAAAAAGGGTTTAATAGGTAACATGTGAAGGCTGATAAATGTTAATATGCTGCGCTGGTTTGTAACTTGCCTTAGATTGATGTTACTACCAGTCTGGAGCTCAAAACTAAACATGTCACTCTAGCAGAAGCCTAAAAGATAAACTAAGTATTTTGCACAGCTTCAGGTATGGAAAACTACATGTGCCACGTTTCAGCAATTTACAAAGTCCTAAAATTGATATCTATGCATGTGAAAATTTGTGCATGTTACCCGAAAGCATTCCAGCATGGTCATCTACTCTTGACAAGCCCAAGTCATGTCATATTTTTTCTTATATTTTCCCAAACTTTCTTTTCCAAAAACATTTCTTTTTCCTACACCTCCAGTGTTTTTTTCTTTTCTTTTTTTGCTGTTTCTTGCTCCCTCTTTACACAGTTTCTGCACTTTCATTCTCTCTTTACTACACTCCCCTCCTCCTTTCTATTTCATGCATCATTTCTCTGTTTAATTGCTGCTGGCTGAAACCTTCTCCATGTTCCATGCAGCTCAGCATTCCTCCAGTCCTACACTATAGCAGCCTTTTGCTATTCAATTACCCCAACACAGACTAAACTGAGCAAGGCGGACCAGAACTGTGTGGTCACTGAAACGCCTCTCTGGACAGCGGCCGAACATCGGCGATAACAAAATGATACACAGCAGTAATTTTAATTTGAACTTTAAGGTGGAAAAATACAAATAAAAAATACTATAACTCATTTAGTTTTTGCTGCATTTTGCCTTGCTGTCTGCTTGCATACACAAATTCTGATCAAAGAGTGCCTAAAAATATATTTCGAATAATATAATATACTATTAATAAAGTTTTCTCCAATCGCTATTGATCATGAGCGACTCTGACTACTCTGCAAAAACGTCTCCAACACATCCCAAAAATTCTTGATGGATTTAAGGTCTGGTCTTGTAGTCAGAACTCATTCTTAGGGTTCATAATGCTGTCTGCATCCGTTTGCCTTATCTATGTGTGGGCAGTTGAAAAGGCACGTTTGAGCGAAGTGGCCCACAAACCTAACTGCGTTACCGTTGAGAGGAATTGGCCAAAGCTCAGAGAATAGACTTTAATGATCAGGCTATTAGTTTATAAATCACTGAATGGCTTAGCACCAAAATGCATTAAAGGTCTGCTGTTTTTGTGTCAACCTTCCAGACCAGTCAGGTCTTATGCTTGTAGTCTATGCAGCCCCCAGTCAGAAGCAAACATGGAGTAGCAGCATTTAGTTTTTATGCCCCATAAATTTGGAGCAAAATTCTAGAAAGCTGCAAAGATACTGTTGAAATACTGAGTTCCTTTAGATCAAGGCTGAATCCCTCCTTGTTTAAAGCTGCCTTTGATTCCTAGGATCTGGAATATACCTCAAGATATTTGATATATATTTGCTTGATGATTTTAATGACAGCATTTGACAAAATCTAATGTTTATTGCTTGTTTCTTAGTTGGTTACTGTATTATGTTTTGTTGGCGTAAGGCACTTTTGAGCTGCCTTGTTGCCCTAAATGTGCTACATAAATAAACCTTGCTTGACTTATACTATTACTCTGCCGGTGACAGAAAAATAATGTATCCACTGAATAAACATTTGGTCAATTTGTCCTCCTCATTCAAACTTTGGATTATTTTGTCAAAACAGAACTTCCCTGAAAGACAAAATGTTAAGACTAAATGAGAATTATTTGATATGTAGAAGAAAGGAATTTGCTTGTGATTCTTTTTTTTATTATTTCTACAAAGCCAGCTGCCATCTTTGTACCTTAATCAGGCCAGCCTTGTTTTTTGTTTTTGTTTTTTTCCCAACCGTGGCTCTAAGTGACTGTGACAGCTTCAAATCTCTTCACAGCAAGCAGCAGAGCAAACGCTTATATTTGCTCTTGTAAGCATGAATATGAATGCCAAGCTGCAGCAGGACATTTCTAGGCCACACACGCACACAATATGTTATCTAGCAAAGCAAAAAAACCGCAAAAAAACAACGCTTTTCGTTTTCTCTCTGAGGCCTCACACATTGTAATAGGTCTATCTGTGCCTCGCACACACTCGCCTACACCCCTGCACAATATTCGCCAAGGTATCCAGAGTAATTATCAGGCTGTTAATGATTGCCGTGCATCAGCAGCGCTCCAACCATTCATTACAGGCGCTTCTGCAGGCCCCTACTGGGCCCGCGAGACTCCTTATCACACACCACACAACTTGACGGGCTTAATGCAACCTATTAACCAACAAAAGTCTAGATGTGAAGTTTGTCAAACCACTCCCCTTAGTAATACACTTTGATTTATGTTTTTGTATCAGTCCGAAGTTAAGCGCTGGATTGGGATAAGATAGATAGAGATTTTTTTCTTTTTTTAATCTTCCTATGAGAGGATGGTGCTTGGAAAACTGTAATTACTCTTGTAAGCACTACAATGAAGTGAGGGAAGCACGGTCGCAACTTATCTTTGGTGTTTTTCCCAGTCTCGTTTGAACAATGGTGGGTTCTTGTGTCGCATATATGATAAGGGCGTACGGACCTATTCCAATGTTATAGGCTCACACGCCGTCACGTCTTGACAGCTTATGAAGTTGTTCTTCTTATCCTTCAATCAAGCCCATCCCTTTTCTGCATTCATGTTCTCTGCTGTCACTGACCCCTGTCAATGTCCCACAGAGACGTTTTCACAATGAGAAATAGAAGGTCGATAATGTCTGTGTGCTTGACAGTAGGGAGTTGTCACTCTGGCCTTAATGAGAAGCTATCCCTTGTGTGTGGGCATTTGATGTGCATATGCATGCAATTTAGTTTGGGGGCTCATGATCATTAGAAGGTGTTATTGATGGCAGGGCACAGTGCAGCTTAAATATTCAAGGATATAACCACTGATGCTCAAAATGTTTAAGCTCCTTAATGGGGCCGTTTTGCTAGTAGTGCTTTGGACACCTTTCCTTCAGAACTGTGGTAATTTATTCATGTCAGTGAAATCCAAGAAACATTTGGACTGAAGAATGACTAACCATGGAAACCATTGGAGGACAGGGGTGTCATGTTCAAGAAACCTGAGCTTTGTGACATGGTGCATTATCCGACTTGAATACAAGACAGGCTGTGATCTCACAAGGTTGGAGATTGTCAGTGGAGATACTCGAATAGTTGCCTTCTAATCAAGGCCTGTACAGTTTTTTGGCACATTTTTCAAAATGGTGTGGTGGACATTTTTTAAGCTTTATTTTTGCCATAATATGGTCTTACAAAAAGTTGAAATTGCTTCTTTTTTTTTTACATCAAGTTATATTCCTTCCTTACCTGAGATGACCTGCAACATCATCCTGCTGCTGGCCTAATGTCTCCTCCCTGACTTTCTGCTCTTTCTGTTGTGATTTCTATTAAATATGTGGAAAGCAAGAACAAGCATAACATCTGTGCATAAATTAAAGAGGACTGAGTTCATTTATGACATTAACCAAACGTGGTAACAGCAATAGTATAGGTCTTATTAACTAGCTTAAGATGATATACTGGCATGGATTAACTAATTATAATTTAGCTAACATTATGTGCATGCAGCAGCAACTCTCAACTTGTTTGTAGGGGGAAAAAAATGGCAAAGTTTGTTGCCTTTTGAATGTGATTCGTCACGTAAAGACACAGTTAGATTTCATAGACTGTTGCATTTTTAGATATTTTACAGATGAAAGCTGCCATTGGTTTTTGCACCCTTCAAACTTCTTTCTACATCCAAGTCACTCAGAAGGAGTAAAGGTGAGGTGGAGAGCCGAGCTGCCAGTCTTTGTGCAGTTGATGTTTGAACAGTGACTGACCTCACCTTCAATGGATGACACAACAGGAAATAGTGAGATGGTACACAATCTTTGAGAAACGTAAAGTATTTTACTCTCCATCTTTTAACTTGTACTGGCCATTATGTCACTGTTGTCTCACATTAATAATCTTCTTTTAATCAAAGCTTTTATTTTTTTGTATATTTTTTTTTAGAGGGGACTTGCATAAATGTCCGTCCGTCCTACCTACCTACCGTAAATAAGATGGAGTATCTCTCAGAGGAATATATTACTGTAGAAGGTGTAGCGATTTAGAAAAAAAATATACCTGCTTAACAAGGCAACATAAAATTATTAGCAGCCTTCTAAATAAATGGAAAAATATTTATCACAGCACAAAAGCTCTTATAAATGATGAGCAGCTACTTGTAGTGATTTTCTTCTTACCACTCTTCTTTTAAGGGCCAGATTTAAGGTCTGACCTGTGGATCACCTTTGTTTCCACAGTAACCATGGACCTCTTGGCTGCTTCTCTGAATTATGGTCTTAATAGTTTGACCTGTCAGATTATTGGCATTTGCTTATTCAGGTCCTGGAAAACTTGATGTAATTGATGGAATTATAAATTCTGCTTTCAAGCAGATAGTTTTGAGGGAAAAACCTTTGTGTAGATATTGTTTTTTATTAATAAATGAAATCATCATCTGTGCACTGCATTATTTGTTTACTCATGGTTATTTTTGTCTGATAATTGTTTAATCATCTGAAACAGGTGAGGAGAGGAAATCTCTAATGCAGCCCATGCTTTTCACAGAGTTACACATACTTGATGCATTCACCTTGATTTATTTATGTTTGCAGTTTTTCATTGAAGAAAAGGAGAAAGTAGCATCATATTTCATGATGCTACTTTCTTTTCCCTGTATATTTATAAAACACACATACAAAAATGTGCATTTGAGCTTTAGATAATGGAATTAAAGCTCTTTCACAAACAGAAAACTAGACTCTCCTCATACAGTCATTAATAATGAATATTTATCTCATACAAATGCAAACACTGACTTTTCTCCTTATCAATCTCAGCTATTTTCCTCATCTGAATACATTTTGAAAATCAGAAATTTCAATACTTTGTTAGGAATGCCTTAAACCAGAACATTTTTGAACATCCTCAAAATTGAACTGAAAACATATTCCACAAATTCATCCACAATGTTTTAAAGCACTTCCCAGTAGAATGGGTAGACTCTACTGCCAGAGAGCCAGCATCCCTAAGGCAGAACAGCAACACAGCTAACCCTAATGCTAGTAATCTCCATGTTGGGGGTGTTGGTAGTAACACCATGCTCCAAGTGTCAGCTTTTACAATTACAGGAGCGTTTTCTCTGTGGAATCGTGTCACAAACCCAGAAGCAAGTTTTGTAGCCTTAGCTTATTCAGCACCGCAAGGCAACACACTCAGCACAACACAGCCCCCCTCCGTCCTGAGCTAATACATTTTTATTACTTGTGTCAGGCTGTTTTAAGGTGCTACTACACTATGCAAATGATGAATTCTTCCCCAGGTATATTTTCCTGCTGACATATTGGAGAAAAGCTGAGTGTCGTGATATTGATTATTTCCCCTTGGCTCCGGTTTGAACTATTTTTGCTTTTTTTTCCTGCATTAGATCTAAACTTAAAAAGCTCCAGGAATGTTTCCTGAAAGCACAGAGGAGAGAAAAACTTAACTTGGACTGAGGAGGAAAAAGAAACAAAAAAAGAAAACCAGAGACTTGAAAGTTTCCAATCAAGATGCACCACATCTTAACCTGTTGCTGTGTGTTGCAGAGGTGTGTAATTCCATCTGATTGGTGTTGAGACCAAAAGAAATAGCCAGAGCAGCCTCCTATTGCTTATGTTTCTCTACCACTCTTGGCCCTGGCTAATGGGATATGCCTCAAACTGAACAATAGTTCCATTAAACACCGAGTCAGAAACAAGAAGTTGAACACAAAGCCTTTCAAGGCTGAGCTAGCCGAGCTGAAAGATGGAATTTCAGCTGCTGGAGATTAAAAGCCCACAGCAGCAGATGGAAGTGTAAAAGAACGAGAGAATGAGACGAGGAAGGGGGAAAAAAAGAGAAAATCATAGATGGAGATGGGGGGTGGAGGGAACGAGGAAGCGCGCGAGCAAGACAGAGGTGGCAGGCAGTCAAAATGGCAGTTACACTGTAAATAAGATCTCCCCGCAGGGTGCTTAACTCTGGACTGCCTTTTGTCTGGCCTTTAATAGCTTACAGGGCTGAGAGAGACAGATTAGAGCAAAACTGCTGGGACACAGAAATATAGGCTTTGTCTGTGGCTTGGATTTATCTCTCACCCCAAGTCCGAACTTTTGTTTTCCTCAAGGATCATCGACTTGTAAAATCTGAGTCGTCTCTCTGTTATTGTTACCTCCTGAGCAACCAGAGATCATTTACATCTTTGATCAGTGTGTGCCGTGCATAATTCTGCTCGACAGCTGTGTCCTTAAAAACTTGCACTGATGGATGTCAGTTGTTTGGAAATTTGAGCAACATTATTGGGATGCTTTTTTTTTTTCTCCCCTTAGTAAAGTAGTGAGAAAAAAAAAGCACAAAATGAGTGAGGCTCATTAATCAAAGTGCAGCCTAAAGGGAAAACATACTGGGCTACATTAATTTTTACAGCAGAGTGGCTGAGGGAAATGATTAATATATATACGAGGAAGCAGGTTAAAAAGCCCAGATTACTGTCACATAACAGATCGATGAAAATTTATACAGTATTTAGCTATTTTGTCATCCTAACCAGACAGTAAGGAAGAAATGCAAAACGCATTCAGCGCAGGCTCATTGCGGAAGTAGGAATAAATAATTTTCCAGATTTCATCCCGACTCATCTGCATAGGGCTAAAAAAGAGAGAGAAAAAGCAAAGGGTAGAGAGGGAGGGGGTCAAATTAACATAAAACACATCGCATTTAAAATCAGGTGTCGTTAATAATGAGCGCTTCTGTTTGAAGGAGCTCTTCATTAGTGTGAATGAGCATGTGATTGCCCAGGCTTTGATGTGACTTCACACGGCAACAACCGGATCGGGGTGGCTAATGACGTTCTGCAAAAACAACCGCAGAGTTCAGCACGTGTCGGCTCTTCTTTTGACATTTAAAAAAAGTTAAGAGATAACCTAACTCCCTTTCATGTGACACACCCCAGTTTAAAGGAAGCTTTTAGTGCAAACTAAAATGAGATGAATGAAACATGAGGCAGGCTAAATACTGATATTTGTGAATGAATAAAAGTTTGAAATCAAGCACAAAAAAAAGTACTTGCATCAATTGAAAGAATAAATCCACACTGTTGAGCTGTGCCATACGTTTCTGTTTTCAATATTCAAAAAACCTACAAAGTCCCCACAAAGGCTGTATTTGTGCCGATGGTTAGGCACTACTTTGAATTGATTGTAGCTATAATGTGATAAAATGTGAAAAGGTTTAAGGGACATGAATATTTGTACCATAAAGTGCTCAGTATACGCTGATTGCGCCGAGCTGCTGACAATTTAATAAATGTCATCTTCATCCAATCCCTTATAGGCCCTTGTTTTGTCTGCTTTGATAATTTCCCTCTTTTAATTGACACCCCTCCCAAACCCTCGCCACATCTGAAAAACAAAACAACAAAAGAAACGACAAAAAAAAACATACAAGCACACATTTCCCAAAGTGGTCTTAGCAGCAACAACACAGGCACCTGCATGTTTTGATGGCGCTATGCTAATTAGATGCTGCATGAGCGGATGCTTCTTCCGAAAGAGAGGAGAGCCTAATTAATTTTCAGATTCAAGCTTTGATGTGTCTAATTGCTCTAAGCTTCCCAACTTCATTAGTCAGCGTGCTCCCTCGGTGGACGGTGAAACCAGGTCCCTGCGGTTAGCGCGCAGAGTTTTCACCTGTGTATTTTTAGGCTCTGTTATTAAGCGCACTTCTTGATGCTGCTACATCTCAGCCATGTCTAAACCCAACAGGAAGAGATCCTTCTGATGTAAAATTGTTCCTCCCTGCATGTGTGGGATTTTGAGATGAATTAATCACCGTCGTTATTTCTGTTTATGAGTATGTTGGGATTTTTTTACGTGTGGAAACAGTGGGTCTTTAAAGGAAACCGATGAGGTCCGACTAGATGTGTACAGTTTCCCAAGCTTTTCCTCTTTTTTTAGCCTAACAGCCCTGCTGTCTTGGGGCTCTGTTTCTCATTGAGTTTTCTCTTTTTTTAGAAACAAATTCATAACAGCATGTTGCCCAGAGGTAATCATAACAGATAATCGTAACATTATCTGTTACGATTCCTCACCAAAACAAATTTCTTAATGTAAAATCAAGACTTGAAAACTGTGAAGTGTAATAAAAAAATTTTTTTAAAGAACTTCTGACACTTTTACTGTTATTGCTTTTTAATAGCAACCATTAATATTTTTCAGGTTTCCAGATTAAAGTTTCAGTTTTGCAGTTTTGTTTTCTGCACACATATTTGAGGACAAATTTTACAAAACTGTAAGCTTCGTTACAGTTTTGTTAAAGGAACTTCACCCTGGCATGGTACCGTTCTGACATCAGACCGCAGTTTTTGCGGGGTTAACGACATCAACAGCCTCTGCGTAGCTGAAATCCAAGAAAACTTGAGACCCTTCTTAAAATGCTTATAACTGCCTATTTTAAAAGTTTAAAAATCAAATAGAAAATTTCTGAAGTAATTTAAACGGGGCCTGCCAAAGTGTGCCCGTCGGTTTGGACCCAGCATTCTGATGCTGCAACAGATTAACAACAAATATTGTTATAGTTCAAAAGAACAAGATTTCCTCTGCTCCTTTGAAGTACTACTTATCTTATACTAAGAATTCTAGAGTTGGTGAATTTTGAGGAAAAGTGATTTTTTTTTTGTCATTTGTAGTAAATATGTTATAAAACAGACATTCAACACAAAAGTAAAAATCTGATGTTTACTTCATGACACTTGGTCACCAGAAAACTTGCTTGTCTCTTAGCAACACGTTATCAACAAATATTGTTATAGTAAAAAAAACAAGATTTTCTCTGCTCCTTTGAAATACTAAGAATTCTACAGTTGGTGAATTTTACAGAAAAGAGAAATGTTTTTCTTTTTGTCATTGGTGGTAAATATAAAACAGACATTCAACACAAAAATAAACATTTAATTTAAACTCCCTGGCAGTTCATTAACAGAAAAAAGGGCTAAAAAAGATCATAGAATTGATACATTTTCTAAGTATAATTTGGAATTATTCAAAAATATGTGAATAGGTGAATCCACAAATACTTTATAATGAATAGATGGAGATCCACCATATTTACTTAGTTGTTGACTTCTTGAAGGCAGCTGATTCCATTGAATTTTGACTACAGATATTGGATGAACGGGTACCATATACAAATGCAGGCCACACTTTTCAGATTTTTGTATGTAAACAATTTCTTAAATCTCTGACAATCATCCACTAAGTCTTGTCAGCCTTTTACACAGAAAAAAAAAATCACAAACAAACATTGTGTTAAAATGAGCAAAAGTTTGACAGATTTTTCAATTATTTTGACAAACAATCTTCCTATTTGGACAACAAAGCACCCAGAAGCAATCATTTGATCACACCTCTAAATGTTGCTAATGCCATTGAAAGAAGATTTAGGTCTTAGCCTTTCTCTCTGTTATGACAATTAATTCAACATTTTCTCCATGCTCTACATGTTGATGATAATAGATAAAAATGATAGAGATTTAATTTTGAGTTTAATTATTTTTTTTAAAACAGCTCATTGCCTTTGTTTGCTTGAACTGGCGTAGACATTGAAGACAGGAATCTTTACACCAAAGTACCACTAAAATATAAAACAATACAAAATTTGGTCTCATTAGCAATATGCTCACTGAAATATGTCCCTATCACTAAGCTTTTAAAGCCACTTTATCTCTTTCTTTCAATTATTGCCACTTACTCTAATGTCACAATTGCCCCTTTTCAGCTTCACTTTGCAGTACAATGTTCTTTATAATTGGTTTATACTTTACCTCCTGACTTCATGGTATTATTATTACTTTCTCATTTAAATGCTGCAGGTTTTGAAGATACTTTGAAAATATGAGTTAGCAGCTGCGGAACAGATTGTGCTTACATGGAGCAATAAAGGGGCAAAAATATCACAGCCAACACATTTTGTTGTAGAATATGACTATAAATATAATTTTTTTGTCAAATAAGCTCCATTAAAAACCTCCAAAGGCCACCAACTGTAGTCTGTAAACTCATTAAAGTCTTTGAGTGTTCTTTGGCCTTTGGACTTAAGCTGCGACATAATAACATTCTTTTGTACTGATGATCCATAATTCAGTTTCATTTTGACACATTACATTCAAGACCTTTAATTTGATCTCTGCAGCCCAAACTGTTGACATGGAGTTGCTTTTTTTATTTTTATGGATATTTCTAAGCAACTTTTTATACAGCATCAAGACTCTGAGTTAAAAAAAGGGATTGTTTTTTGAATATTGATGACATGAGGCAATGTCTCGTGTTTTTAACGAACGCAGACCTATATGTTCTAAATTGAACCTAGTAATTTTATTGTGCAATACAATACAAATGAGAACACAGTGTAGCAACATTGAAATTTGAACAGTATGTTATTAACTTAGGGTCTATCTGTGTGATTGATTAAATTTGCATGTTTCTTAAAGTGCATTGAGACATTTGTTGTGAATTGATGCCACGCAAAAAAAAAAAAAGAAAAGAAAAACTCTGACCTGACCCGATGCCAGATGGGGAAATAAACTGAGATGTTCAATACTTTGCGTGGCGACGGTGTCAGTCAAGCTTTTAAACAGTTCTGGTGAAATACTTCCATACACTCGTGATGTCAAGATAGTGTTTTTTTGACCTTCATGAACACATTTGAACTGTTCGTTTTCTACGGAACACAACTTTATTGAATTTTATGTGGGCGTTCCAACAGGAAAATGATCCCAAAACAGATGTCAAAACTGGTTTGTGAATGCATAAGAAAGGCTAACATTAGACTTCTAAAATACTCTTGATCTCAGAAGCTTATTTTGGCCTCTAACTAACTAATGCTAAAATAAATCTTCAATTGATGGTCAATGGCAGGTCTGTCTTAACCCCAGTTTGACATCACATGCCCAATGCCTCAAAGCTTACATGGATTTAATGTCGCGAATTAGACTTCTTTCCGTCTGTGAACAGGAAACTCACTGACAGAAATTATGCGGGGCAGAGGACTGAGAGCGGATCAAGGCAGAATTCATCATCTGCCTAATAAACTGTGTGACTTGATCTGGAATCAGCAGCATCATCTGCGGGATGACTGAAAATTCTAATTTAATAGAAAGTCAAATATATGCATATTCCCGAGGTCAGACTTTTTTCACTTCACTGCACAGTCTGTCTGCTTAGCTGCATATTTACATTCCAAAACATTGGCACACATTAATTAAAGAGCAGACCAAAGTTCCCTGCCAGAGTTACACTGGGGCCGATCCGCCCCACTAAACCTTTTCCATTTGCCCTTGGCTTTTTAGGTGAAGCAGAAAGAGGGAGAATCTCCATATCGCGTTTGTTCTTGTCAACCTATGGGCAAACATTGAAGCTGGCCCGTCATATATTTGCATTAGAATTAGTTCTGTTATGTCATGAAACACGTTGTTTCTTTGTGGTTCTAGAGCGGAGAGCACCACAGAGACTAATGTAGTAGCATATGCTGGGCACCTTTCTGCTTCCTGTTTCATTTCAGGCTGAATTTGTTCAACAGCAAACAAGGAGTGTCAAATCAACTTGGACTGCTCCACAAATAAAGGCATTTTTATTTGTCAAAGCACAGCTGACAAAAATGCTGTGCAAGTGCCCATCTTCCACCAGCTTTTTCTGATGCTGCCCTTTGCAACTGCCTTTACCCATAACAAAAATATGAAAAGTTAAATAAATAAATAAAAAAACTACTGCTACCTACCTACAGGAATTGTGGTATAACACCAAAGTTTAAAAGATTAGGTGTCATTCAACATATTTAGCATATATCTGACCTTTACACCTTTGCAAAGCCTTCCTGCAGGCTTTATAAGGTGATTTTGCACCCATTGCATGATTTGGACACAGTTGTGTCGTTGCCGTTTGCTAAAAAAACATAAAATAAAAAAATTATACACCAGCAAATTAGACCTAATCATTTCTACTCAGAAAAACTGAGTACCTGCCTCTCAGCCAGTGTTTCTGTGGCAACATCGTCTCTGGCACTATTGTGACAAGTTTGGCGATTAGTATTCAGTGGCTGGTACTCTTCCAAAATTTTCTGCTGTCACACTTAGCATCTATCACAATAAAGTCATCTCAGAGTAACACCCCTTAAAAATCATCCGCAAGGGATGTGGTTTTGTCGTGCCACAATCTAACAGAAAATAGCAACTTTCACCACATAATGGTAATATTAC
Organism: Phalloptychus januarius; assembly: GCA_902982915.1. Classification (NCBI taxonomy): domain Eukaryota; kingdom Metazoa; phylum Chordata; class Actinopteri; order Cyprinodontiformes; family Poeciliidae; genus Phalloptychus; species Phalloptychus januarius. The sequence goes on from CADWAE010000462.1 coordinate 9,166,087, forward strand.
AACTGCTACTTATAATAATCCGTGCTAATAAAAATGCAAGATTTTCTTTCTCCTAAAGAATTAACAAGAAATTAGTGGAGGACTGCTCACTTAGCCACTGTGTAGCATCTCTCTTTTCATGTAGCTTTGCTTGCAGAGGTCAAAGTTGAGCTTGGTTGAACGTTGATCACTGTGATATGATGTGTGTGATGTGGCCAACAGCAGTGTTGACTAATTCTGCTTGAGCCCTCTGCCAAACTGACGGACTGTAAATGTTTGTCAATATTTCAGAATGTAAATATGTAGTTAGACTGTGCAGTGAAGTGAGAGCAGACTGAAACCAGGAATATGCATATATTTGAATTACCATTAAATTTGGCTTTCCTGTGCATGATTTTGTGGACTACAGAACAAGTCCCATGGTTTATTAAGAACAGAATAATACGCGAACAATAAGCTCCTTATATCAGGGAGCCAATCTGCATGGAGAGTGAGATAACATAAATAAAAGAAGTAGATATTTCTGATGCTCCTGAACTCTGAAGACAAGCTTTTGACCTCAGTTGTAGCACATCTCTAAAAGATAAACTAATGCTTTCACTATGGGATTCAGCAGATTTTAGGGAAGTGCAAATTTAATGAGCTTCATTGTAATCTGACCCGAGTATAAGCAGTTCATTGGACAAATATTTAATGGATTGTGTTGTGTGACTCAGGTGACTTCAGAAGTTTGTCCTCCTGCTTGATAATTGGACATAAAGTGAGCTTTAGGAAAAAGGACAGGTAGTTGGTTAAATACGCATCTTTGGTCCTGAGGTTTATAAACAGTTTATCTTTAGAACGTTGATTTTTAATGATTGTTTGCACCTGATAAAGAAATGCGAGTAATCCATCAGCCTTTATTCTGTTTGCGTGGCTCAGAGCAGATTTATTTGGAACGTGTGGCAGCACGGCCGATTAACATTTAGATACGAGATGCGAAGAAAAGAAGAGAAAGATAAATCTGAAGGGAAAAAAATGTCTTCTGAGCTGAAATGGGGATTATTGCAATGGGGGAGAGGAAGGGGGATCTGAAATCCGAGCCCCATCAGTGTCACACTTTTAGTCTGCTGGGTGTGAACCTGCAGCTCATCCAGGCGTCGCCCTCCCCGCACTCTTCCCCGCTGACACTACAAAGATAATGAGCTTAGATGTTTTTAAGATGTATTTTTGCACATGTCTTTGGCGGGGATTGTAGTTTAAAGTTAATAATGCTTGTCTGCTACTTTCACAAACAGACTGTTGGAGAAAGCTGACTTGACAGGCTAAAAAGCCCGCAGATGCCACATTAATTCGAGACAATGATCATAACTGTACAATGCGATTAACTCTGCTGACACTGAAACAGCTGAGGAAGCAGCAGATCATTTAGATCTGATCCCTTTCATGTTTTTTTTTTCGGTGTAGAAAGTGCAAAGCTGTTTAAGATCTCTCGATCATTATTTAGACTTATCCAACTTGATAGCACCTTTGCATGCAGCACATGGAAAATATTTGTGCACAAACTACAAAGGAAAAGATACTTTCTGTCTGTTTTTATGACATTAAAAACAGCTCAGCTTAAAGTTTGCAATTTACTTGGAAATCTATCGGGTCATATCCAGTTCTTCAGCATATTTATATAAGTATTATTAAATGTGTTCACATTTTTATAGTCACTAACTTCAACTTATTTATTGCGATTTTAGAGATACATAAATTAGTGCCTATCTGGAGTAGAGGAAAATTAACATTTAGGTGTCAGTGGTACTGCAGTGATATCTGGTGTGTTTTTAGATTAATGACTGATTAATACTCTCCTTACCATTTAGTCAACTTGGATCAAAAGTCCTGGTTTCGATAGGTTAGGTGGGGTCACAGTGGATCATAACATCCTGACTGACGGATTGCAAAGTGATTTCTGGCCCTGTGCTGAATTGATTCTGATCTTATGTAGAAGATTGAAAATACTAACACTACAAAAATCACAAGGCTCCAGCTTATAGCCACATTTTTTTCAAAATCCACATGATGCTGCTAGATCATCATCTGTCTCCTGCAGCATCTATGCTGATTAGATACAACTTTAATTTTGTGTCACCACATGGCAATACTGAACTACAGCCACAGTCTTGGCATTTACCGCCAGCTGAATTTCGAGAAATGAATTGTTTCTGGTTTCAAATATACAGGCTCAGAAATCAGAACTCGTCTTTTACAACCAAATAACTTCTATCAATAAATCAACCAGCCAACCCAGTTAAAAAATAAAGGGTTTCCTATGGGACGCACAAATATTGGTGGATGCCTCCATTTTCAGTAGGTTATATTACAGTAATATTATCTTTACAAGTCTCTGTAAAAATCAATCAGACGGTGTCTCATCCAAAATGCGGCCGCCAGACTCTTGACCAGCCACAGAAATGGATCACATTGCACTAGTTCCTTTAATAACTGCATTGGCTTCCTGTTTTTCAAAGGATAGAGTTTAGAATCTCATTGGTCAACGCAATAAATCGTCTGGGACTGACGTACGTTTTAGTGATGCTGCTCAGATATGAACCATGGCATGTAAACATTATTGTGTACCACAGCTTTCTGATAAAGTACAAATATTGCTACATCATTGACATCATGCAGATTTGTTTGGTTTAATTTACATATTTTCGATTTTTATAGAATTCTGTGCCAAGTCTTAAAGCTTTCTTGTGATGCTTTTGTTTGGATTTATTTTGGCGTTTTATCTCTGATCTTTAGTTTCTCTTGAAAACTATTTTGAATTAGCTTGTGGACAAATGGTGATGAACAAGTCAACCTGCCTCATTGGAGAATTAAGATTCTCCAATAAATGAAATGGACTGGAACAGTGACTTCTAGAGAAGTTTTTGTTTTTTACTACATCTTATTTATTGACATTAAATAAATCGTAAAAACATTTATTATGTAACATTTTTACTGCCCCCCGTACAACTTTGCTATGTTTACTGTTAATTTTTCACCATAATTTCCAATACAATTATTGAAAATAATTTTCACATTTTGTAATGTGACAAAATATGAAAGGATTAATGGTTCTTTGTAAAATTGTACTTTTAAAAAGAATGAACAACAAACCAAGAAATATTTAATCAGCAACCACTGTTGTGTCTATTGTAATTTAACCAAATTTTAGCAATTGCATTGTGGGTTAAAAAGATACCAGGTTAAATTGTTTGAGTAGGGAACTATGACTGCACGCTATTTGTTGTGTGTAAATACAAAATAGCTTTTAAAGGACATTCAAGATCTGAGTGACGCTTCTAGTTGTTGAATTGAAAAGAGCGCCTTATTTTTGAAGTTCATATTCATGAAGATGGTTACTGTCAGAAGACTAAATTGCATAAGAAAATTTATTTTATTTTTTTAAATTTTTTTTAATAAACATACCAAAAAGACGGAGTTGAAAGAAATCTTTAACTTGTTGGGGGGAAAATATAGTTGAACGTTCTCCACAAGGACAAGCTTACGCAATATTTCCCAGCCGCAGACAGGGAATAAAAACAGACCCGTTTTTATTCCGAAGAGTACTTATAACTGTAAAACGTCTGTCTGTCTGATTCAAGTCCTGTGAGGTCAATGCAGGGCCTTTGGCTTCACTCACTGAGCAGGTCTCTGTTTAGTGTAAAGTGCCAGGGGATCCTTTTGCTCCATCATAATGACCAGTTTGCCCTGGGCTTGCTCTGTGATGATGCAACAAACTAGGACAGAGGTGCAGTGTTGAGAGTGAAAAGATTTCAGGGATTTGCAGTTGGAGTGCAGCAATGTCAGAGTCCTTTAATACCCCGATCGCACTGCTCTACATCTGCAAGTTTCTACTGCATTCAGAGATAAACAGCTTAACTTTGCTTTTTGAGCAGAAAAAATTTAAAATTGTTTATTGTTTTTGAGCATTTTGACAACCAGAACAAGAATATTTTTGCACAATATCAGTTTCCGTTCTCTCTCCTTCAGCACGTGCTGATAAGGCAATATAAAGCAGCATACTATAGGCTTCTGCTTTACCCATTAAAAATGTTCAAGTGTTGGCGGCTAAAATGTAAACGCAAGAATTTCAAAAGACAAAGAGTTGAAGTAAACACTGGGGAGCTAGTCTTAAGAAGTACTAAGAATATTTAGTATCTAGTCACCTGAGAAGTTTGTGGTATCGACATTGATGTAGCTGCCATGTTAACACACCATTGGAGTCATTGATTTGTTAGAGTTGCCATCAACACAATAGAGCAGCAAATCAAAAATTACCTTCTTGCTTCAAATCAAGAGTCTCAGATGTGAATTCTGGGCCTCGGCCTGAAAGCTTCACCTCATGTTGTCCTAATATCAGAATGCATTTATTTGCCAGAAGAAGTCGCATAACGACGGCAACTGAATAGCACTTGGTGAGACAGACTTCCCATTGACAAGGAAGGCGATAGAATATCTTAAAATGTCAGGTCAAGTGATGTAGAAAAGGGTCTGGTTCGTTTAGCATACCGATGTGAATTGATTTTTGTCTACATGGCATTGTAAGCAGAGAAACTTAACCTTTAAGTCTTTTAAACACCATCTTTTCTGTGTGGAAGATGTGGTGTGTTTATTTACTCATTTGTTGTTTTGTTTTTTTACTTTAAATAGCACAGATAGCTTTCTTTGTTTTCCTATATCATGCATGCGCGTATAAGTTGATGCAAAAGTTGATGTGCTTGGAAAAAGTTAGCTGGAGCTTGCCTCAAGGACAACGACATGTAGATTTTATAATATCTGAGTCAACACATTCTCCCAAAGACATAATTTCCATAGAGTACCCCATTCTCTATCCATTTTCATAAAATCTGAATTCATTTATTGACTTTACCTGTGGACGGTATTGAATATTCAGAGCATGTCAGAAAAAGTGGCATGTACACGCACATTAATACGAGTCAGAATGTTCTCCTCTGAAACAATCCCATGAAATGCAAATGATGCAGGTGACCTTGCCTGGCAGGGAAATGAAAGAAAAAGAGCGCCCACATTGTTGTCAACAGAAGCTGAGGAACCAGAAAACATTCCCTCGAGCCAAACTGGAACATCTCTATTCCACCTCCCTTTACTTTTCCCGGTTGGAAAAAAAAAAAGAAATGAAAGATTGAAAGTTATTAGAATATTGACACATTTTAATGCAACTCTGTTCTTCCAACTAAAGCAGGTATTATATGCATAGGGAGGCGATGTGTTTTTTTTAAATATGTTGTGTAGTGGATGAGTCGTCCGCTGTCGGTGAATAATGGATTGAGTGATTTAAAGGAAAGGTGGGGCAGCAGCGGGCGGATTCAATCATGGACCGAGACGGGAAAACTACAAAGATAACAGTTAAACAGTGTTTTATATGCACAGTATTCCTAATTTATACAAAAGGAGACTCGTCAGGGGGGATTTTAGGCTTTTTTTTTTTGCATCCATCCCCTGTTCTTATACTTTTCAATAATCTCTTGATGATTTGCTTGGAGCGATTTTTTAAGCTTTTTATAGGCACCATAATTTACCATGTCTGCTCTTAATCCTTATTACTGTTTTTGTTTTTAATCAACTTTGTATTGAAAAGGGATTTTTCTTTGAGGCTAAAACCTACTGATTCCAATTTTCTTCTTAAGCAATATCACAAAAAAAGAGCAACATTTACTGCAGAGAGGAAACTTTTTAACTCTATAGATAATGAAGGTGTTGCAAGATTGGCTTAATATGTCCAACTTTATGAGTTTTGTGTTAAATTGCAAAGAGAGTGCATTAACAAGGCTTAAAATATTTAGAGTTCTTGCCACATCTTCTTCATCTGAGACAGAATGGTAAAGGATGATCTTTTCGCAGGTACAAAATAGAAGTAAATAAACAAAGGAGTTGCAATATAAGTGTTTTATATTAATATAAAAGACTGCACCATCATGTAGTCTGGATTTTGTGTCAGCATCTCCTGCTTCAGTCTTTTGTTTGGAGTTAACCCTCTTACTTTACACAATGTTATGGATGCAGCATGTGGTCTCAGGATCTGTAGTGTTTAATAAAGCTTGGAGCACATACTGTACCATTTGAAATACTGTTCCTTATTTTGAAGTTTTCCTGTTTTCATGGGATGCTCTGTTTCTTTCATGGATTTACAAACTTCCTCAGGGCAAAATCTGAGAGAGTCTGTTCCAAAGCCTAACATGGAACAATAAATTTGCTCAAACCATTGAAAATTCTTACATCTTCTCTAAAGGTGCAATTTCTTTTTGACGTACATTTGTTGAATCAAACTGACTTAAAAAAAAATATGTCCACCTAAGACACTTAAGCAAACATTAAAGGAAAAAAAAAAAAGTTGAAAAAAAAAAAGTTAGGAATAAAAGCACACATTCTATATTTCAGAATTCAAACATCCAAAGAAATATTTTTAAATACAATTCATTTACTGCGAGCAGTTGGTGCCTTCCGGCATGCAAGTTGTTCAAGACAACGATTCCCGGGCTGCTCAAGGAAATTTTCAAAAGTGCCTTCTTTCACCGTCTCAGCTGGAGGACGACTCTGGTGGGCTTGCAGTGAGGAGGCCCCAAAATGGGGACGCCTGTGGAGCTCTGTCAAAGGGAATAATTGGAACATCTTGAAGAGTGCCATCTAATTCTCCCTAATACATCAGAGGTCTTGATGTGTGCCACGGTGTCACCATTTCCAGACTCAGCACTCTCGGTTTAATTGTGTTCATTCCTCATCTCAGTTACTGTACCATGACCGATTCCGGTGTGTGTGTACGGAGTGTGTGACGTATCAGATGACACAAGCGGACACACTCGTGCACAAACACAGATGCTCGCCGTGTGCTATGTGCTTAAAACTGATGAGTGTGCTTAATTTCACAGCCAAAAGCCCTCCAGCAGTTGAGAACCTTTTCCGCCGCATTTCCACCGTTGGACAAAACACGCCGTTCGAGAAGGCGTCGGCGCCAATCATCTGCAAATCTCACACACTTCCTCATGAACACACACACGTAACGGAGGTGAACACAGATGCTACCATGATCGTAATTTATGTATAATGAATCTCTTCTGAGGAGGTTGACTTCAGTGATGCTTATCTTGTTTGATTAGTTGCCAAGGGGCCAGGGGACGTTTTTTTTTCCAACCTGGAAATGTGCTGCAACATGTATGTAAATTTACAAGCAGAAGAATGCCTACAGTATATATGAAAAATGAAGAGGAAGATCAAGCTGACACCTGAGTTTGCAGCTTTTCTTGCCGCATATTTTCAATAAAGTGTCACATCCCGAGGATGTGCTACACTCGCTGAGCAAACGCTGTTAAAATTCATTTTCTTTCATTCTTTTTGGGGCTGTGTCGGTATTTCGGTAAATAACAGGTGCTGGAGTTGAGCAGAGTAATGATGTTGAAATGGAAACTCGAGGAACTTCCTTAGGATTTTAAAACATGCTTCACAGACAAACCGGAGAGGGAGATTTCAATTTACTGATCTGGGTTTGTTTCATAAGATGTTTGCTTAGTGATTATAGCTCTGCAACTTATAAAGCATGACACAAAAGTAAGGGAACTATGAATGATGGCTTCCCTTCAAATGATCTATCGCTTCCATGTAAGGTTTAAAACAATAGACTATTTGAAAGGGACATTGTCACTCCAGTAACTTTACTATTTGATAAAACAATCAGTGGATTTATACCTTCCTATGTTTACATAGCGCTGGCTTCATCAAAATTCTTCTCTGGGGAAAACCGTTTCTATTCACTCCTCCGACAGACCAGACGTCTTGAAAATTACAGGTTTCGAGCTCTCCTTCACATAAATGACTGCTATTATGGTGATAGCAGTGAATAAACAGGGGTGTGGGTGTAGGAATGGTAGATGGGGATAAATGTAGGGGCAGGATTACTTCAGAGACATCACTTCCTATTCTTCCCACCACTGGGAGCGTGTACTGAGAAGACGGTGATCCGTTCCTTCAGCGGGTCCAGACAAATCATGCACCATCTGCCCTCCATCTCCACACAGGAAAACAAGATCCAATTATGGATCAAGCAAATGCCTACCTCTGGCTAAATGATCCATTTCTCCAGGCTGGCCTGGGGAATTGTTAGTTTCCTGGGAAGGACTTGGTGGGAGCAGGTAACCCCTCTTTTGTGTCCTAAATCTGTTTCCACCTCTTTGCACTCCTCTGCCTTTTGCCTGTGCCACATCTGGCTTGCAAAGCCGACAATGAGCTTTTCATTGCTCCCATTCACCTACACACCGGCAGCTGTAATTGTTTTCCTCCTTTGACTCATCCTTTGATTGTGCTTCCTCAGCGTTTGCTGAGGAAGCACAAGCAAACTAAATAAAGAAACGCTGTTGCCCCATTATTATCACATAAGAACGGATGTACAATCAGTAACACTTCCACAAGATGGATGGACAGTTCGGAAAAAAAAAAGAAGAGGACTCTCTTGGTGCTTCCATCGCTAAATGGACATGCATTTCTCCCTCTGTGAGGAGTTTGTAAAGTTCAGGAGAACATGAACATGAGGTTAAAGGTGGCTGATCTTTGCCTTTTTCCTCAGGAACTTCATGGAGGCAGGAGAGTCATTAGCTCTTCTACATGCTTGCAAATCTTGCACGAGAAAAGCATTTCTATGAAGTCCCATGAGAACACACCAGCTGTACTTACAGTCATTTATCATATATTATTTTTAATCGATACACCAAACTTAAGTGCTATAAAGACAAAATGCAAAAGAATGACTACAGTCAATTTCAATACTTGTCTTATGATCAGATGTCCACGAGAAAATGCTTTTACTCCCCAAAAAAGCAACTCTTTGTCCTAAATCCTAAAAAAAAAATATATTAGATACTTTAAAGCTGTTCATCTTGCTGATCATGTTTTTGTTTGAGGTCAAATGTTACTTACTTATTTGTATCTATCTGTAATATTGCAGACCTTTCGGCTTTGGAGTCTGTGGTTATTCCATAGAAAAATTTGAAAACCTTTAAGGGATATGGATACTTTCTCATAAATGTCACACTTTCTCCTGCACTCGGGGTTAGTTTAAGGATCACATATTTATACTGGGACATTTAACAAAAAAGCCCTTAATTACTACAAAGTTCTTTTTTTGAAAGTTGTTCAATGGTCAATCAATGGAATAACACTGTTTGTGTTTATTTCCCTTGTTTTGATTTTGACAGGTAGTGAAAAGGCAACTCATTGCTTTGACTCCTGAAAAGTTACAAATAAAGGTTTTGTCTGTGTGTTATAGCTTTGAGAAGGTGTCCTGCTCCCACCTTTTGGCTGGAGTTGAGAGGTTTTGGCAGGCCGAGGTTTTGGCCTCAGAAGCCCAAAGGCAGCCAAAGGGTCCTGCATAAGCCCACCCGGATGAGAAAAGAGTCCAGTGGAGGCTTATACCTGGAGCAATAACTGGGAACAAACAGGGAGCTTAGCTGGACTCGGGCAGGGATAGCTGTGCTTTTGTTGGTCAGAACTGGGCTTAAAATTTTCTCTTTTGCAAGACAGATAGTTTCAAATCCACCCCCAAAAAGAAAAGTTTACTTCTGCAGACCCACTTTACTCATTCTCCAATTTTAATCAACCAGATTCAGTTGTTTGCAAAACGAACACAAACATCAAAAAACCCTGAATCCAACCAACTTTTTACATCTAAAAAAGAAAGAAAGAAGAAAAAGTGTTTTAAACTTGATTGCCATATGGAAGCAATAACCAGCTTCTGCATGCTGTTTTTAAACATGTCGCCATGGCAATTGGACATGAAATGCAAAAGACACTGAATTAAATTGTATTAATAACGAGAGGAGAGTGCAACAGATGCTGAGGACATTGTGAGTTGAGATTATGGCTGCGGCACACAGTGTGCTTTTCAGCAGGCTAAGCCATGTGAAATGCAGAAGATGATGACATGCAACTCTTTAGTGCACAGAGTGAAAATTCAGCACTGTCTGCCTGTGCATTTAAATATGTGCAGGTATAAATTAAACCTCTAAATTGTGCTGACAGTAATTATTTTTAAATCTACCTCTAAGCCATAATAGTTTTGTGGGCAAGGCTGTGCAAAAAAATAACAGATTAATGGGACAGAATAAAAAATACATGAGTTCTTTATCCCAGCAATAATATTGTTAGAGTTTATATTGGGAAAATAAAGCTGAAGTGTCTTGGGGATTATTAAATTGTAAATTATTATGTCTGAAAATTTGTAACAGTAATTGATTTTCATCTTTGAATTTCCGTTTTCTGTCCATCCGTCTTCAGTTTTTGTCTTCTGGTGCTGGTGTAACTTTTAGCTGTATCTCTGCTTCAAATCACCAAAGTCTAATAATCGGGTCATTATCAGTACTCTGGAGAACTTGACTGCATACTGAGAATCCAGAGCCATTTGATTCAGGTGTGTTGGGCCAGACACACATCTAAAAGTTGCCAGACTCTGGAACTTTGAGCACTGGAGTTGAATACCCCTGATCTAGAGGAGTATTTTTGATACCATTGAGGCAAGAGCCATCCTTAAATCATAAGTGAAAACTCAGTCCTTCACTCTTTAAAATATGAGCACCAGCTCTGCAGCAAAAATAGTTTAAGTTTAAGTTCTAGAGACATTGCAGCATTTCTCTTTTGTTTTTTTGTAATATTCCTAGTCTTGGACTAGGTCAGTTGCAGCAAATTGTCAGTCAGCAGTGTAACTGAAGGGGGAAGAAAAATAATAATAATAGGAAAAACTTTCAGGTCACAAAAGACAGATGATCCTAGATTGATTACCAGAGGGAACCACCAATAAACAGCCTGCTGCAGATTTATTACAAATGTCTAAACAACTAGCAAATGTAAACTTTCCAGCTGCCCTGCTTTATTTTCAGAAAGAAAGCAAAAATATTAAGCATAAAACAATTTACTTTACTATAATCTAGTTAAAATGTCTGAACCAAACAAGGAAAAATCACGTGTGATGTTTTTTGTTTAATGTGAATTTAGGAAGGGATGCTGATCCTGTGGATGTTTACAGAATAAATCTGTTTACATAAATAGGTTTTGCCTCCAGTCAGTTTGGAGATTTTAGAAAAAAAAATCTACAACATGCTTAGCTAAACAATACAGTTTTTCCTATGACTATATCTTTGTAAGCTCACTAAACTCTCAAGTTGACATGCCATTGCATACGCAAGTTTAAAGTGAGAACATGAAACTAAAGCTGCTTTTTTGGAGGGACGAAGTTTTTGAGCGGTGCAGTCATACATGATTCATTGCTCTGCTTAGAGAGCAACTTACTGTTGTGTGAAATTTGACATTAAGCATCTTTTGTGTTATTCCTGTTTTTAGTCTGCAAACCCAAGGGCAAAGAGTGAGCAATGTGTAATTTTGCGCGGCGAAGAAACGCCGGTGCTTGGGCTTATTTAAATAAGCGACAGTCTGATTTGCGGAATACAAATCAGCCGCTGGTTGTGACACACAGAGCTGAGCCTAAAGGTAAGTTTTTGTCTCGCTCCTTTCCTTGCTTGTGTGGACGTTAATCTTTTTTTTTTTTACGTGTGTGTGCTGTCTTTGTACTACAGAGATGTATTCATAGACACATATTATCACCTGAGAATGAAGAGCAATTTAAATAAATAAAGACAGCATTGTTTTATTTACCTCTTTCTGCTATGTGTGCGAGTAACCTTTGACCTACAAATTACATTCTTACTTAGCTGACATTTACAGTGCATGTTTGTTTATGTGCCTTTCTTTTTTTTTTTTGCCACCTTGGAAACAATTGTAGCCTATGTATGAAATTCTGTGTATGGTAACTGTGAGCTACATTACCCTGCCCTTTTTTGTTGTATGATGGTAATAAAACACAAAATTTAAAATATTCAAAGCTGCCTCATGTTACTGTTTCTGATGTTTTCAGGTATCTTGGCGTGTTTGCCACACTTAAGCCAGGGTTTACCGTGTTAGTAGCCTAAGGGCCTCACAAAAGTCTATAAAAAGAAAAAAGAACAAAAGAGGGGGGGGGAAAGCATAACTTAAAGGATTTTTGTGAAGTTTGCCAAAATGTGACTGTATAAAAATGATGATGTCACAAACAAAAATTTATCCAAGACATAATGACACCAAGCTCTACATGAGGGCGCGTGAGGTGCAAAATTGAATTAAAAATTTTTGAAGTTAAATCTATTAGGGTTTTGCTGTTCTGTTTTTCATTTTCCAACTGTTACCGGTCTGTCGGTTCCTTAGTGACGGGCTGCAGAATAAAAAAAAGTGTTTTTATATCTCAATTGAAATTTGTTCAATGCCATCACTTTCGTATTTGTGACGGTGAACATAATTCACTGTAGCATTATGTGACCGCGTTAACTGTTAAGCCAGCTGGTTCTAAAAACAAAAAAGTATTAAGGTTAGCTGCGCTATTCAAGGTCACTGAATGTCCAGTGGTCAAATCATTATTAGCTGAGTTGCTAAGGAAGTTGGGCCAACTCCCTTCTTCTGTTAGCCGCTCCAAGAAGAAATCCGCCTCTTCCTGGTGCAATCGGAGACTCTGCATGGTGTTGCGTGAGATTATTATTAATGAATCGACGTTTGTGATGCCTTTGCATGAATTTTGTAGTGTTGGCTGTATGTGCAGTGAATCTAGTTCCTCTAACTTACAATATTCATGCAACAGAGTTTTTCAAAGTGCAAAAGTGCAAAGTCGTGTGTCTTTGCATCATATTTTTACATGGATGTACGATAACCTAATTTTTGGTGCTCAGTATTTCCACACTCGCTGTGTTTGTGTAGCCAAAAACCCAAAAACACGGAAGTCGAGTGTTGCACAAAACCTCCGGATATAGTTGAATTTTTAGAACTATTCAGAACTATTTTATACAGAAATACCAAACCATCAGTCACACCAACTGTAATTGAATGAACAATTATGCATTAGTTATGCCAGGAGCCTTTTTTTATTTATTTTTTTGTTGCATGTCTTGCTTGCTTTGCTCAGCCGTGCGTTCTCTCGTCATATATGTCTTGGCACACTGAGAGGAAAATAACATAACAGGAGACAGTTCTATTTCACTCCTCACTTCCTGAAACTGCTTTATTATGCACCACTGCTAATAGCTTGTGACTGAATGAGTTGCCGTCTAGTCAAATGTTTTAGTGAGCTGTGAGGAAATTATGTGCAGGTATTTTAGTAAAGAAAGTGGAGAAATGAAAAAATCCAACTGCGTTGTTTTCTTTTATAATGTCAGGGATTTTAGTTCAGACTTTAAAGCCTCTTTAACTTTAGAAAGCAGATTTCCTTTGAACCTGATGCATGTAAAACTGACTAAGATGGTACCCAGATGATTTTTGCCATTTCAACTCAACTTGCATTTCATAGCTGAGTGAGTATGGAAAAATTATTACAGAAATGTTTGGGAAATTTGTCCAGGCTTTTTTCCCCCATAGATTATATTTTAAAGGCTGCAAAGCTTTCAATCTAGAACCCATTTAAAAATAATGGATCCTACATTGAATTTATATTCAAATCACAAGCCGTGCCACAATTTGAATCATCAGGTTTGTTGTTTTGACTCACTGGTGGAATGAATACATGCTCAAAAAGGGCAATTTCACTACTTTTTGAACTGTAGACAACTTTGAATTCACGTGAAAGTGAAACAGTGTTTTTTCTTTTTACAAGTTTACTAACAAGTCTGGTTAAAATGCCAAAGTACCAAACCTGCTGTATATAAGTTAATGTAACTGGGACAAAAGTATAAATGCTCACAAACTATGCTTTAAAGAATCAGCATTTTTTTTAAGAATCTACAAACAAACAAGCAAGAAAAAAACATCCTGTTTTCTGTTATTACAGATGGCAAAAGGTGGTGAAAGGGCCCAACAGTCCAAAAGTCATGTTTAGTTCTGAAATTCATAATTATTAGGAAAGCTAGTCACAACCCAAGCAGCAGAAGATGGTAATTTTGTACTCATATCTACAGAATTAGAAAGAAAAGATAAAAATGTGGAATATTAATTTGAAATTAAATGTGGAGGAGTTTTTATTGCTTCACTTATGTGGAATAACCAAAAAAAAAAAACAATGTAACCTTAGAAAATAAAAGGCCCTACTGAAATTCAAGCCAGTGCCGTTTCTGTGAAGTACAATTTTTATATCTCTAAATTCTCCTTCAGTCAATTCACATTCTCATTTAGAACAGTCACATTTAGGAAACTATTCAGCCTCCACCCTCTGAACGTTGACAGTAGTTTCTGTACAGAAGTAAAATATAAGATTATCAGATTGATCCTGCTGAAAACCTTTTAGGTGTTTGTCTTTTCTTTTAAGTCTAGGCTTCAGTCAGTTTCCATTTTGAGGCATATCATTGACTCTTTCATGTATATATCAAATTTTCAAATATGATTCACGTAGTTGGGACAACAACATTGTAATAACCTCTGGAATAAAACGCCATCTTTTGATGCCTCATCATAGGTGCGCACGACATCAAACTAAATATTACTAAGCAGAGAAAAGCTCCAAGGAAAACAAACCATTAACTCTCAGAGAAGTTCATATAAAAGCTACTTTAACAACCCCAAGCAATGTGATTGTAAAGTTGAAGCAATCTGACGGTAAAATTGCCTTTTTGATTTAACTATGAAATGGTTTTTGTCCTCTGTGGCACATTAGAAACTCCAATGATTGGACTAATCTGAGGGCGGTAACTGAGGAAGTCTATTGCTCTGTTGTTTTAATGATTAAAGAGTTTAAAGCAGATTACTCTGTCAGAGCAGGAGAAAAGAAAGATTTGTAATTTTGTCTGTTTCCTACCCCAGGGTATACATGTGGTTGGAATAAATGTGATGAAAAGGTGCAGGAGTTTATCTCTGGACTTTTTAACACTCTTCTTCACTTTGTAGTTTAGGCCTTTGTAGCCTGAACACACGATACCCAAATGTCCTGAGCCAGAGCTTTAGGCAGGAGATGAATAGTGAGAGTGTGATGGATACTGAAGGATTGAAGTGGGCTCCATGCAGAAATTGATTTGCAGGGAAATCCGATTGAAGTTACTTTGTATTTGGATAATAAAATAAACCTCATTCTGATTATCTGATGTGACCATGCACACTTAAAAAAATGGTAAATGTGACCTTTTCACCCAGTTACATATTGTAATAATTTTTAGTGAAAAAAAAAGACAATTCAGCTTTTTTTTTGCATTAAAGCAAAAACAATGACAATTTTTAGATGATCTTTTGTTACCTTCTTCAAAATCAGAAAATTGCAAATACTAATATTACTATATCTTTTCAAAATTCCAAATGATAACGTCATTCTTTGCAAGCTCCTGATGTTACTTCACAACATCTGAGTTTAGGGGAGGCACGCCCATCTACAGGTGTATTTTAAAGCAACGCTTTGAATATGCTGCTTCCACGTCGTAGGACGCTCTAAAGACATAAGCTGAGATGTGAGGAACAGAATTTTATCCAATATAGTTTGATCTTGGATACAATTTCCTTTTATCTGTTGAAATGATTATACATAATATCAGGATATCCAACCATCATACTGTTCAAGAAGGTGACAAGCTCTGTTTTGATCAGATAAACATGCCACAAAAAAAGATAATATTGTATTATTATCCACAGTGAAAAACAAAAACTCTATTCTCTAGGCCTAAAGGCCACTCACGTCTTTAGTGGAAGTTTCTAATCAATAACTAATTGATAAAGGGGAGAATGGGTGGGCATCATGTTGTGAATATTTTCCTGTATGGTGAAACTTGATAAAATAGATGACGTCATGAGGAAAGAACATTAAGTGGACATTATTTGAGCACAAACAGGATTTCCAAATGGACAGTGACCTATGCAGCAAAGTGCATACAGCCAAATAGCTACTAAGTGGCTTGAGGGCAAAAACAAAAAAAAACAAAGTACTCAATTTGACAAAGCCACTTTCTTCTCAGTCATAGAAAAGGCAGAGGAAGGCAGATGTGAAAAGATGTGTGTGAGCAAAATGGCTCACAGTCAGAGCCAGAATTTTCCATGATCTCTCGTGGAAAATTATTTTCAAAACGTAGCCGTCAACACTTGATGCAATGGTGTGAAACAGTTAATTGTTTATTTTTGACCATGATAAATACCTATCTATGTACATTTGTCTCATAATTCAAGTTTTCAGGACTTATTTGCCACTTTAAACTTGTGAACATAGTGGGTTCCTATTCTACCCCTTCATATAAAACGATTGCTAGAGACTAAAGGCCTAATGCAAAGCTGTTCATATAATATTTGCAACCAAGTTAGACGCATTTTGACTGTTAAGTTTAAGTTTGCTGCAGTGCAACTGCAACTTTACTGTTAAGCCAAACAACCTGAATAAAGCTGAAATATTCCCCTGCAGAGAGCATTGTTCAATATTCAGCATTTTCTTTCTCATAACACTGCACCAAGTTGAATACCTAACATTGATTCATGAAACCTTTACTCCTGTGGAGATAAAGTGCTGTGAAAAT
Organism: Phalloptychus januarius; assembly: GCA_902982915.1. Taxonomy (NCBI): domain Eukaryota; kingdom Metazoa; phylum Chordata; class Actinopteri; order Cyprinodontiformes; family Poeciliidae; genus Phalloptychus; species Phalloptychus januarius. The sequence goes on from CADWAE010000462.1 coordinate 9,182,577, forward strand.
ATGCCCTAGTATGAATACTTTAACCTTGGTTGTTTTTAAAAAATCTTTCCATCTGACAATTTAAAATTATTTTGTTTGCTTTTTACAACACTTATTGTGTGACCCTTAGTATCTGCATGGGGATAACCTCTGGCCTAAAGAAGTTAACTGCATTAAAAACTTGGAAAACAGTTTGGAGGCTTTCATTGTTTCACACAGAGATGCATGTCTTTAAGCACTTAAAAATGTCTACATTTCTTAGAACATTCTAGTTTTAAAACACATTGCTGCACCAGAAGGATCAAATTATTTGTCTGCCTTGGGCTCAGAGAACAACCAAGAAAATTAGTGAAAAGTAAGCTTGAGAAACAATTTAGACAGGAAAGTGGTGAACACTCATCGCTTCGAAGTGTATGTCTGTGGTTGAAAAAACTGTGATTGGAATAAGAAAATATATAAAAGAAATACTTTCATCTGGTTTTAGTAGGGCTACAGACTCATAGCTTGTCAAAACGACAAAGAGAACAGGTTATCACAAGACATTTTTACATTGTGGTACAGATATTTGTTCAACCTACTTTACCCTGACGCCTTTAATTTAACTCCAGCCCAACCAGTTGCCTTCAGAAGTCAACAGATTGTTGTTCAATGTGTGTGAATACAGCTTTGGGCTGTATTTACAGGGAGAAAGTTGGGAGAAAGTTGTGAAACCCGAAGTCTGAAACATCTCATCAAGAACTTTCCAGGCCGTCATGACGGTGGAAAGAGTATGACACAACTGTAAACCGAGACGTGAACATCTTCTTTTGGATGACCCAAAGCCAATTAACAATGTGCGGTAAGACTTGAAAATGGATTTCCACAGATGGACCGAGTCTGGCTGTTTGCAAACAGAAACAAGAAAAACTTTGACAAAGAGCAATCCTGCAGAAACAAAAATGATGATTGCATTTAAATGCTTGAAAATATCCAACGCGCAAAAACAAAGTGAATATATTTTGTTATTTGTTTTCTGTTTTGTGAGCTTACCAGCACTGGGTGAATGAGTGCATCTGGTGAATACTGCTTTGGGGTCCTGCATTAGATAAAGCACTGGAAAAGTACAGGCCACTTAGCAGTTACGATCAGACGGCCAACATATTTTATTGTAAAAACAGCAGCTGCTGTGAATGTGGATTTTTTCTTCTTCTTCTTTTTCAGAATATAACTGAAATCCAGTTGCTTTCCTTTTAGGTCTCATGACTCACCTGACTTGAGTAAGAAAGCTTTTTCACTATGACACTTGAGCTGGCAGAAAACTGGCTCATTAGCTTTAGCAGCAATTGTGACATTTTCAGTTGCATGAATGTCGACAAAGTGTGTTTTTTGAACTACTTTGATAAAGGGATTCATCACAAAGAGCTAAAAAAAAGCGCACTGATTTTAGGGCAATCACAAAGTAACAAAATGTTTATTTATTTATTTCATATTTAAAAACAAAGATTGTAGCGAGAACCTCAGTGAGTACTTTGGCTAGGACAACAATTTTTTGAAAAACAAAGAGGGAAATCATCCAGGAAACATTTTGAGTAAGATGCAAAAGAAGAAGAAAATAAACTCTCGATCAAATATTCACACAAAGCAAGTTATTTACATGCACTATGAAAAAAATGTTTTTCCTCTGTGTGAAACTAAACTTTTCTTGTTTTAGTTTAAATAGGATTAGCACATTTAATTGTATTTGTTAAATGCCAGAATATTTGACAGATTATTCTTTATTACTTTTTTAAAGTGTTGACATATGTTTTAACGAGAATGCCAATCAGAAATAATTCAATAATGATTATTTTTCTCAAAACAGTTATTAGTTCAATTAAAAGCGGCATCATCACAGAAAGAAAAGGCTTTTTGTATGTGATATAATGTTTGCTCCATTCATTATTATGTTAGGTTGAGCAAATTGGCAATTTTTCTTTTAGTAAAATTTCACTAAAACTTTGAGAGAAAACACTGCCACCTCCGAATAGTCCCCATCTCTCCCTCATTACAACTGTTCCTATCAATCCATTCATTTGGAGATAATTAAAAAGTTGCCAAAATAACAGGACTCAAATCTGCAGGCCAAAGCTATTAAAACACTTTCTCGCTCTCCCTCTGCTGGTGCAGCTGCCAAGCGAGGTGACACTCCAAAATGGCCAGCTGTTATCAGCGCACTCCATACCAGTTGGTCTCAATGCTTTGGAGAATTTGTTTAATAAGATCCCCCACTAACACCACCCCAAACCCAACATTTCATTCCCGTGTAGGCATGCCAACATTCCAGGCATATGAGGATAAGAGGGAGCAGGAAAGCCCACTGTTACAAGAAAAACACTGAGTCCCTGTGTTTAATGCGTGCCAATCACAGCGGAATAAGAGCAGCATAAAGAGTTATTGCTCATAGGTTGTACTTTTTAAGATGCTGTTCTCAAGTGTCAACTAAAGCCTGGTTGGACAGGAAAAAATAATAAAGTAGATTAGCACAAAACATGATTCATGGACGTTTCTTTTTCACTGGAGACTATGTTGAGTGAGAATGATCTTCAAAAAGCAATAATTAATCAGGCGAGGCTACGTCAAGGTCAGAGTGAATCCGATTAAAATGTTGCACTTTTTATTTCAGTCTCTTCAGTTTGTCATGCGTTCTGTCTTTGTTTTTCTTTTATCCTTGTGCACTTTTTTTTATTTATAATGATTCAATGCCATGAATGTAAAGCTAAACTGCAGCAGGTTTAGGAAAGTATGGAAATGGGATGAATGAAATGAGGCAAACATCTCCAAGTGAAAGAGGTCAATTGGGGAAGTTCGTCCTGTTGTTGCTGATTGTGTCAGAAAAAGTTTTTATTTATTTGATTTTTATTCTATTTTAAGCGACACACAGTTAAATACACAGCCATGTGAATACTCACAAAATGTATAAAAATAAGAGATGACATAAAACTGTAGTTTCTTATAAATTTTTATTATTTTTTTGTTAAAACAATCACTACATCTTGTCAGTATATTATGCAGATAATCTGTGAAAACATTGAGCTTCTCGATCTCATCCTTGCAGTCAATAAACCAATCATGGTCAAAAACAACCAATCTGTATTTGACCACTAATCACCCTGGTGTACATGCTGCTCACACACTCTAAGACTGCCGTAAATGAACAGGATAATAAGCATGACGATAGATGAACAATTTTGAATGGGAAATTGTTTGACCTTGCTTTGGCTCTAACAGACTGCGCTAAAGCTATTCTGTTTTAGATAACAGAGCAAAATGGACAACCAATGTATTTAAACACAGCAGACTAAAGTGCTATTCATCAGCCAAACAGCTTTTATTGCTATAGGTGATTAAAGAAAAACTGAAAATAAGAGTAAACTGCTAATATATTTAAGAAATTCCACCATAATCAAAAGCTAAACCAGTTGATATTTCACTTTGGATGTAAAGATGCAGCAGCAAGAAAAGTTGAAATCCTGTGTGTATATACAGAAAATCATTCTTAAAAAAAAACGTATCAAAGGGGTTGCTCTCCTAAGGATGCAATCAAAAAATGCAAATGCAAGTAAACTCCCATCCTGATGTAATTTAACTGTACAGAGGGAATTGGATAATGAGGAAAATTCAGCGCACATGTTTCCACATTTTGCATATGCTTTTCTGGAGACGCTCATCACATGAAATGCAGTTTTTGCTAACTGGAATTAATTGTCTTTAGCACATGGCTCGCTGTCTAATTAGCCGAGGGGATATGCTGATTGCATTGATGGCGCATTGTAAAGGGTCAGGGGTGGTATAAGTGAGTGCTTTAAATGCATGAAATCCTGGGAAATCAAGATTGCTTTTTGTCCTCTCTTTATGCCTCCAATCTGGGTTTTAACGTAACTGTTATTGCATCCCACCCACTTCTCTGGCTCTTTATGATGAGTGTTAGTTTAATCACAGACTGAGCTGGGCATATTTGTCAAACAATAAAAAAATAAGAAGAAAAAGCAGAAATAGTTGTCTGTATCACGTGAAAAGTGTGGAGGTACAGCAGTACCTTAGCACAAACAGAACCCAATCATTTCGTCCTACAATCTTTTAAAATCATTGTATTACGGTTATTACACTGCCTGAGACGGCTCAAATTATCAGCTACTCTGACAGCCATTTACACTGCAGTATTTCTGCTACTTGTAGGCAAATGTGACACTCATTTGAATAACTCACACTTGAATAACTCTGGTCAGCATTTAGCATTTAAAGCCACATTAATGTTTTCCCGTGGGGCTTAAATCAGGAGACATCTGGCTCCTGCTCTTTGCCAGGCTGCGCAGAAAAGTTGCTCTTCAACAGCTTCACTGTAAGAAAACATAACAGTTTAAACACAAATGAAAATAGTTTTGGACATTTGACACATTACAGGACATTTCAAGATCCATCCGCTGATTTTTCTATACATGTTTATTCATGCAGCCGAGCTGTGGCCAAACGTTTACCCTGAACTCACCAATCACAAGGCGACATGTAGTGAAAGAAAAGAAATATATAAATATATTTATAGCCTCTCTCTAAGTAGAGGCTACATAGCTTTTGAAAGTTCAGGTTAACGCAAGAGGTGTGGCTTCTCATTTCAGAGAAAACCTACCTGGAGTCTCACCTTCCCCTGGGGTTGCTGATGCATGAGTCCTGGCTGCCCTGCTGTATCTGCTTGCTATAGACTCAAGCAGTTTCCTCACAGGCTGCAGGAGTCATCAGAAGCATCAAGCCCATTGCATGCACATGGAAACATGCAAAGTCCACACAGAAAGCTGTGTGAGGTAACTGTTAGAACCACCAATACACACTGCACACCTTGTTTTGATCAAAAAGAGAACCGATTTGTACATGTAGTTCTCAGGGAAACAAACATTATCTGCCAACTATGAAGCGGCAGATAATAGATCTGCCACAATATGTATTGAAAATGTAATCTCCCCTAAAAATATACATATATAAATATCAGTATAACAAATAAAGCAACAATATGAATTGTGAGTTTGATTACAAATGTCATAAAGGCAACACTGGCTGTAATACAAAAATAAAGAAATACTTAGAATTTTCTAATTAAAAAAAAAAAAACTACCCAAGTCAAAAAATAGATTCTGTTTCACTACAGTTCTAAGAAAAGAAGACAAATCACATCCAAAAGTGATCCATCAATTTGGGGTACTAGTTCTTTTCAGTAAAGATTATCATAAACACAGTCTTAGCGGAAAGCATGCAGCGATCTTTAGAACCAAAATGTTGCTTTTTCTCTGATTGAGAAGACTTCTCAAAACAGATCTAGGAGAGACGTTACTAACTTTGGAGAAAACGTCTTCAAATGTCATCTTGAATCCTGAATCTCTAAAGGCCAGATCAAGAAGTGAGCACACAAAACCCGGAGATATCAACATCTGGGAGTGTAATAGTTGAGTTACTGGGATAGATAAACAAGGCCAATACTGTGATAAGGTCCATTTAACACTTTACACTGTCTTATCAAGGCTGCGTTTGAGCCACAGGGCTGAATAGATATGCACAAGTGCGGATCTCTCTCTCGGTGTGTGTGTGTGTGTTTGATGGAACCAGTCAGGTGTTTTCCCCCAGGCCACCCAGATATCATCAGTCATTATCCTCGTCATTCATCAAACACTGCAGGTGCACGTGAGCATGTGTGCGTCACTGGTGCTCCCCTCCTTCATCCCTGCTGCTCCTTCACTCACTTCCTCCACAGAGTCTCTCCAAACACAGCTCCCCAGGGGCTACAGGAGATGCAAATTTGTACATTCTGGGTGAAGAACGCTGATGCAGAGATTCTGAAAAATAAAAAGAAGAAAAAAGGTAAAGTTATAAATAAGATGGGGAAGTACTTTTGACAATATTTCAATGTGTGGATTTGGGCTGCTGTCCACTGACATAATCCTTTTGTGAAAATGCAACTGTAGATTTAGCTGGAACAGCATCTTGCAAAAGTGTTCATACATTTTGATCGTTCGCACATATCCTCACAAACTCAACAAGTCAGGAATCGGGTTCAGAAGACGTTTAAACCAGGGTTAAATAATCTCCCAAAATTTGTTTGGAAACATTTAATGACACAGCAAACATGCGAAAGAATGTCTTCTGGACAAATATCACCAAAATACAATAAAATCAAAATCATGTTTATGATGGAAAACTAATGAAGCAAATAACCTAGAATACACAAACTTCAACATTAAACACAGTGGTGGGAGCATCATGTCATCATGTTGTTGGTGTGTATATATATATATCTCCGGGTACTCCGGCTTCCTCCCACAGTCCAAAAACATGACTGTCAGGTTATTTGGCCTGTCCAAATTGTTCCTAGGTGTGAGTGTGTGTGTGCATGGTTGTTTGTCCTGTCTGTCTCTGTGTTGCCCTGCGGCAGACTGGCGACCTGTCCAGGGTGACCCCACCTCTCACCCGAAACGATAGCTGGAGATCGGCACCAGCAACCCTCCCGACCCCAGTAAGGGACAAGGGTGTAGGAAAATGGATGGATGGATGTATATATATAAAGACAATAAGGGCTTAGGCTATCATAGAAATGTCAAATACTGAAATCTGTAGATGTAAGGTGGCAAAATGTGAAAAAGCTCAAGGGACATTTGTAGGTGTGGAAACATTATTTGACTTTTCACTTTAACAATCTACCTCTTGAAAATACACAGTTTTAATATTCACAGATATGAAATAATACATTCCAATGCAACAGCAGTCATGAACCTGAGCATTGCTGTGACTCTCTCGCATGAAACAAAGATAAAACATGTGGTTAGCAACTACTGCTTAGCAACTACTATGCTGCTCATGTGCAACATTGTCCACATCACTAACTTAGACGATCTAGTTTAATAAACCATGTTTATTAAATCAACCTGATATGCATTTCCTTGGGAAAAAAAAGAAAACTCATAAGCTTTGAATTTTGAGTTAAGACATCTAAAGTCTGAACATCAAATAGTTTTTTTTCCACCAAATATTAGAAAAATCAGTCTGAGAGCAGTATAAGATTGTAAAATGCTTGAAGGTTGATTGGACGGTTAGTAGGTAGAGATTTGCAAAAGGCTTGTTAAATAAATCTTTCATTGCTGTAGTATGATTTCACTCCGAAAGCACATTTGTTCAGGGTGGAATAAATCCCACATTAAAAGAAATGTGTTGATTTTAATTCACCAGTACCAAATTTCTTCCTGTTGAAAAGTATGAAAAATGAAAATGAGTAAAAAAAATGTTTTAATTCCTAGAAATTCAAGATGTATTCCATTACGTACAATGTTACATTTATGGAAAAACAAAATAGTTTTCTTGTAAATAATTTATCTTGTTTTCCAGCTTTCCAACCATTTTAGATTTTGATTTACTAATAGCTAAAACACAAAATCCTTCCAAAACAAGCAACAAAAAGTCAGTTTCCCTGTTTTTTAGATAATTTTACTTTTGTGAAACCCCCCAGAAAAACAGAGTCAGTCCTCATAAGTTGTTTGGTTTAGAACTGATGTAAAGTATTACAATTTTTTAGTTTTTACTTTAGGGAAATCAATTACTGATCACAAACTCATTCATTCCAGATTTATCAGTCTAGATTTTCTAAGTATTATGGACTTAACTGATCTACTTTGTTCTAACTAGATTGTTCACCTGGCTGCTGAATCCAAAAGTAGAATAATACAAAACCCAAGTAGGGACATGCATTAAACCCATTCGTCCATACGGTGACACAAAACAGCTGTAAAAATCTATGAAAGGGTCTGTAAATAAATTTCCGAAATGGAAATATTTTGCCTGATTGTCAAAAAGTGGAAGAAATACTTCTGGCTTTGAACCATTTCACTATTGATAGGGTTTTTTTCTGTTTCAAATCATCCTTTACCTTGTAATTAGTGGTTTAATGTAAAGCCACATCTTTAAATTACTTGTTGATATGCAGACTCGTTTGTTGGCCAGCCTCTGATTTCTGAAACCTTGTTTCCCAGACTGAGTTGGCTTCACCTCAGCTCCAGTGCTGCCCATTGGCTGACTGAAGCCTCTAATTGGGTGGCTTGCATGATACATGGCAAAGACATGTGCAGCTGCGCCGTGCCTCTTCTACTCTTTCAGTCCCACATTCCCACTTGCCTCCAAAAACTTCCACTGCCAGTTCTGAAAGAGTTGGACAACAGAGGATGTTTTCTTGTTTGCATGGTTGGCAGAGCACACTGTTAAACACTAGTGTTCAGCTAAAGGGATCCATTGGTGGAGGCACCAACTGTGATGACTTCTAAAGTGGTTGCAGTGCAGCACTTGTTAGCAGCCTTCTCTATTACCCCCTAAAACTAATATTACATGGTCCATCTGTTGTTGTGGTCTCCCCTCTCCCCCAAAATGAAGTTGTTTATGTTAATAGGACATTTCTAAGCATCGTTTTTAAATGTTTATTATAACATCTGCATTTTTTTTTCTGTAAAAGTGATTAGTTGTAAAGCTTTTTGGGTTTGTTTTGGGGTTTTTTTTTCAGTCAAGTAAATTATAGATGACATTATCATTAAGTTTGCACATCTCAATTGCTTTTTACCCCAAACGCCCAGATGGTGACCAATGAAATTATTCCTCTAAACCAAATTAAGGTTGAGAGCAAATGTACAGATGGAGAGTGGAAATTAATTTCTTGCAAAGTATGCTTCATATGTGGATTGCTATCACATTAAAGTTCTGGTTAATCTCTCTGCAACCCGGTAACGTGCAGAGAGGCGGTGAGAGTATCTATCCATCATTCCTGCCCATTGAATCTGTCCCAGTTACAACCAGAGCGTTTTATTTATTTGAGGATTGTAGGTAAAACAGGACAAAGTACTGCATATTTTATTTACAAATAAAGATCTAAAAAGGGCTGCATTCCTTTCTAGTAAACTCGTGGAAGTCTGACACCCCTAAATAAAATTCCTAATACGGTTAGTAGCAGGATATGGGTGAACAAACAGCACCATGCAGACCAAGATTCAGATCTAAAACTAATGAAGAAATCTAGTTTCTTCTTCTAGATTCCACTGCTTCTAAATAGGATTGAGCTACGTTGCAAAAACAAAACCTTTTGTTGTTTCTGCAACTGGCTCTCTGAACAAAAAAATTGCCCGTTGGGGAATGAAAACAACACTCCACTCTACATTTTCAGGTTTTCCTTTGTATAGAAAAAAGCCATACATAATTTTTCTTCTTCTTCCATCACATAAAATCCTAATAAAATACACCGAGGTTTGCAGCTTTATTGGCTCTAAATGTGTGAAAGTGCAAAGGTTTTGCAGGAGGGGTCAAATAGAAAAAAAGCTCAATACAAGCAGCCACAACTGTAGCCAACCTATCCGCACTTTCTTTAATTTAGTTTCCTAAAATGCAGTAAAGTGAGGCAACAGTGCCAGGCCAAGGAAGATGAGGGAGGGAGAGGGGTGTGTGTGTGTGAGAGAGAGAAGTTGAAGAGAGCACACTGACAGAGCTACTGTAGCATGGGGAGAACCTTTACTCTGTCAGTGTGTCTGCTGCTCCTTCTCTCTGTCACTATTTCACACACATACAGACCCAGAGTCAAGAACATTTACCACTTGACCTCAGCGCCGTTCAATGCTCACATTCAGCTTTTCCCAGCCTGAGGGAAATTCCTTGTCCCTTACTGGGAATTGCAGATTTATTGTGGATTTTATTTTATTTTTTTTACGCTGGCAGGTGCTTTTGTGAGACATAAGATACTAGTGGCAGTTTTAAGCACAATTTATTTATTTTTTTACATTTATTTGAAGCTTACTGAGGAAAACTGCCTTTCATGTTGGTAATAAAGTCCATATTTATTGTGTACGATGATTCAAGACTTAAATAAGCCAGTTCGTGAATAGCCAGGACGGATCTGTCTAAAACGTGAAACTGCTTATTTAATTAAACTGTAAAAGTTTATTCATTTTCATTCCAAAGTGTAAAAGCTAACTACCACCCTCAAGGCACATTTTGGCAAAAAGGTTTATCCCAGAAACAAAACTTGCTCATAAACTGTCTTCCTTGTAGCTGAAGGCTAAAGATGAAGCCACAGAGGAAACAATCCGAGTCTTTGTTTACTTGTGGATCCTGGGTCAGTTTTGGATGAACTGAGCAGCTATGTCACTGTGTTTGTTTACAGCAGCTCTTTCTGAATACCATACTGTTCTTACTCAGGCATCTGACTTGCTTCAATTCCTTATCAGCAGTCAAAGCTCGTGGGTATTTTTCATGTTTGGAGCCATCTGCCACAGCAAACGGAAGAAGAAAAACAACATTTGTCGGAAATAAATCCAGAAATTGTGGCTGCGACTCACATCTCAGAAACTGTAAACTTTCTGTTTGAATTACTTATTTTACAGCCGATCGCGGAGAGATAAAGGAACTGAATTAAAACACACATCTCTCATTTTCTAAGACGCAACAACAAATTACGGTTAATGAATATTGATGCTAGTAAAAGCAAAGAAAAAGTTTATAGTCGTCCACATTTACTTTGTTGAGCCTCTAGGTGTTAAATCTTTTAGTTTTCAGGGCTGCTTTGTTTAGATTGAGACATGTTCCCCTTAGTTCCAGTCTTCCAATGCTGATCGCAACAAATGAGCCCCATTATCATACAGATGAATGGAAATTAGCTAATTATTTCACCTATCTAAAGGCCTCATGCCATGTAAACAAATGAATGAGCTTAAAGCATCAGAAGCTACCCAAACTACATTCAAAATGACTTAGCGATGTGCTTTGATTGAAAAACATGCACTAAGTAAATGTGCCTTTGTATATAATAAAGAGCTCTAATAGGCTAATTTGCAAAATATAACAACATTAAAGGAAAATATTTTTTATCATCATTTTAGAAATTGAGGCGTTTTTAGGCACTAAAATGGAGTTGTTCATGCAGTGAATTGCCTGTGAAAAAGGTTCACAAGACCCACAAATTATATTTTTAAATTCTATTACTTTTATTGCCTTAACCCAACTGAGACAAAGATTAAGATTTCCTACATTCTCACCCAGAAGAGGACATGCACGTCTTTTGTTGTTGTTTTTTTATTGCTATTTTTCAATAAACACTGTTGTCTACAACGTGACAAAAGATGAGATCAAAACCTTTTTTTTTTTTTCTGGGAGAGTTTACTCAGTTCAGAATTTCTTTATACTGCATGAGATCAAGACCAAACTTAATGAAACAAGTTCTTGTGCCAAGCAGAATAATTAGACATACACCATTTAGTTTTGGACTGAAACTTTTTAAATCTTTAAAAATATACATGTAGATAAACATAGAGCCGTCTCACAGTGTCTGCTATCTCAGAGCCTCCCTTCTAGTTAGAAATATTTGATTTTTTGTTTGATCCATACGCTCAACTCACAAACAGGCCCTTCAACTTGATAACTGCTGGATCCACTAGAGCAATCAAGCAGAGTCATGAACTCTGTTGTGTCCTTCCTTTCAAGCCAAGGTTCTGTTTGTTTCATGATGTATTTCAGAAAGTTTTGATGGGTGAGAAGAAATCTGCTCTCTTTATCTATTTCTCTCATTAATGAGTTTCTTTTCCTGAAGTTATTTGGGGAACGAAGTGATGCTCATCCTATTCCTGCATAAGTAGGCCCATAACCAGTCAGCATATTCCCACCAGAGAGGAGTTATTTTGTGTCAGGAAAAATAACTTGTAGGCCAGTGGTTCCCAAAGTCGGTCCTCGTGGGCCGGCGTCCTGCATGTTTTAGTTTCTCCCTGGTTTAACACACCTGGATCAAATGATGGCTCATTAGAAGGTCTAAGAAGAACATTGACAAGTTGTTACTACCAGCAGGGAGAGAACTAAAACATGCAGGATGCCGGGCCTTGAGGACCAACTTTAGAAATCTTGGTTGAGGAATATTTGGATTTCGTAATGTAAGCATTTTTTTGCTTTGAATTTGGATTACCCATTTTTTTAGCAACTGCCTCACTGCTATATTTTATATTGCTGGTTTTGCAATATAAACATGGTGAACATGTAGGCAGAACTTTGCCAAAAGAATGAGAAATTTCATTTTTTCTTCTTTATTCTGGCTTCTTGGTTTTGACATTTTCTGTGCATAGATGTAAAAACTAATCATGCGGAGAAAATTGGTGTTCTCGATCCTGGCAATTACTATTTAAACAGCTTAGTCATAGCGTTAATGGTACTCATGTCCACTCCTGGAGGAGGCTAAAATTACAGCCCATCAACTTTAATTCTAACCTGCTTCACCTCTCAGTTCCTTGCTCAGCATATAGTCAAGCTGTATATGTACAATTCTAAATGTAACTAAAAGAAATAGGAAAGAAAATGTAAATGTATTTTCTTTGTGACTTCCTGTTTTTACTTCAACGTGTAAACCGGTTAAGGTTTTTATGCATGCCTGTCCAAGACCACAAGCCGTATGAGAGCTTGAGTGCTATGTAATTATCAGCCTCTCTAATGGAGGTCCCTCTCAATCTTGTATGGCCTCAAAAGGCTAGAATAGGCTATTTTCTGTTAGTGGTCTTAGAAAAAAAAACAAAAAACAGAGCAGGTCGACTTAGGTGGGAATAATAAAAAAAAGCTAGATCAGACAGAGATTAAGATAAAACCAGAGGAGCTCACCAGTGAATGAGATAACCCCATTTTCTGCAGTACTTTTTCAGATTTAACTTTTTTAAGTGCAAAATTATATAAAAACTCTGACAGTGTTTCCTGACAAATAAAGCCTACCAGCTAAACAAGGAAGCAAGTACTGATAATGTGGATGGACACTCAAGAGAATGGAAGAAAACAAACATTTCTGACAGTCTGCCAAAAGATGCTCATCGTGAAACATTGACTTGACGACTGCGTTAGAAAATAATGTTGCTCTATCTTTCTATCTCAAATATTTCTTCAGACTGCTTGACTTAAGCGAGATGCTAAGCCAAACTACATGACCAGAAGCAATGTAAACCTTGGAATGGTTTGTTTGTTTGTTTACGGACCTGACAGAAAATGTTGATGATGGCCTCATCAAAGGAGCTATATTTGGTAGATATGATTAAAAATACTGTTTCTCTAAATTTCTGTTACCAAAATAGTACATTTTAGTTCAGTCAATTCACTAAACGTCATCTCCAGGCACTTTACAAAATAAATAATTGATATAAATTATATTAAGTATGTGAAAACATTGACTGAAGGAAAGAATTGGTGCCAGTACCAAGAATAAACAAAACTGCATCCATTCTAAAGACATCCATAATTAGAATAAAACCAAGAGGCATATAACAGAAATGTTATCGGGCAACTATGATACATGATAAATGGCCTGTACTTGTATATAGTGCTTTATTAAATCCAGGGAATCCAAAGCATTTTACATCACAATTAGTCATTCACCATTTCATGCACACATTCATACAGTGATGGCGTCGTCACAGACCTGAAGACCTGGTATCAGACCAGTAGCTTGAAGACCTTATGGACTATTATTCTATCTGTGGATTTAAAATTGTTTTCTGGTGAGAAAAGCCTACGCAACAATTTAGCCTGGGTCTAATATGACAGTTTGGGCCAAATATTATGGGATAAAAAGTAATGGCAGCATTCAGGCAGAAATAATTAGTGCTTTGGATACAGTGTGCTGGTACTCTGTGTAACCAGCATATTAGCCAAATAGCTAACTGCTGGTAAGAGAAATACCTCAAGCTCTCTGCTTTTACATAAGCAGTCCATGTTTTATTCCTATGGGTAAAACTTCATCGACATGGTAACCAGCATGTTATTCGGTGGACACTGTCCATCACACCTATCAAATTTCTAAGTCTATCTTTAGTTAATTCTACTAGGCCTTCAAGCTAATCCTACGCATGAGATGGTTTGTAGAAAAGTTAAAATTCTCAAATACAACCTTGTTCTTTTGGCTCAGACAGACAGAACACAGTAAGTCACTGCTTTAACGCTCTATGGGAATAAACTTCATGAGGATCATTTGGGACATGTTTTGTATTGATAGAGGGCATGTAAAATTAGAAAAAAAATACTGAGAAAACTTTATGCTCAGAAAAAAAACACCCCGCTGATAAAATGGCCTTTAACTATTGTTTGTAGCTCTTGCATGAATCCTGTTGTGGTCTCAATATTGAGCTAATCCTTTTATTAAAGCCGGGCTTTATTTTTTTTCCCTAATTCTAATGTTTTAAATGGAAAAGAAAAATCCCTTTAGGATAAAGAGCGGTCTCATCACAGTAGTTGTTTGAGAGTAACTGCTTTGTGGAGTGATGATTACAGCTGGTTGTTTCCTAACAAAGAAATTAAAGAAACTTCCTAAAGAATGTTGACTGTTGTTAATACAGTGGTGTGTCAACAACATTTACATTAGATTGTGTTTAAAGTAATTCCATTTGGCATGGCGTTGCCATCTGAGTCTGATTACACCCACAGTAGTAATCTTTAGAGACAATAGTCTTAGTCGAATTTCCAATTAGCAGTCGGTCTTGAGCTTTTGACCACAGAACTCACTCGCTACTTGCTAATTTTATCAGATGGGGTAATAAAAAAACATTTTCCTGAGCCAATGGAGATCCTATTTTCTGACAAAAACTTCAAGTCCAGAACCAAAACAGATTTTAGATTGTTGCAGTGATTTGCAAAATATAAATTAATGATCTGCACATGACTGCAAGTAGATGTCATAACATTTCACAGATTGGTTTCAACAGTAAAGTAGGACTGACCAGGCAATTATGGCATTTTTCTGAGCAGTAACCATTACTCTCCCTTAGTGGCAAATTATTGAGCAAAACTTCTAATGTAGGCTTTTGAATCAGGAGTGAACTAAGTGAATTTCAAAACAACTTTAAGATTAAACAATCTGTCAGCAGCGCCCCTGCACATTTTTAATGCAAATGTTTCATATCTTTCCTCAGTAAGCTTTGCAGAGTTCTTTGTTCTTTACTTTCAGTTTAAGAAAAGAAAGAAGAAATATGTGAAGAAGGGGGTAGCATTCAAGTACATTCGTTGTCATCAGCTGTAAGTGGAAAATGATAGTTAACAGAAATAAAGGGTTGAAAACATCAGTTGGTGTTTCATCTTCTGAATTGAGTCACTTAAACGAATAAACTTTTTAAGTAATATTCTAGTTTATTGAATTTAACTTGTATTTGTCTGTGGTTCTTAGGGTTTGTTACTCAAGGCTTTGCTTCACTGGTGACAATTAATCACCATGATAAAAGACCCTCCAGGAGCAAATGTTGTACTGCTAATGTTCTCACTGAAACTCATCGTTACAAAAAAACTCATCGTCTGCCAGGATTGTTTTCATGTGAAAAATTTGTATTGAATTTCAACAAAGCACCCCTACATTTTATGTGTCTGGTATTTAAGTGATAAAACCTTCAACTGTCAAGTACACTGTATCTGGATGCACAAAATATGGACACAAAATGTGTACAAATCTAAATATAGCCCACGCTGGTAATGGTGGAACATAGGTCACAGGGTCTTCAAAATCAACAGTTTGTTCGCACAGTCACAGCAAATGTTGCATGGGAATAAGACAAGGGGTCAGGAGATGAGAGGCAAAAGTTTGGCCTGATACAACTTCAGAAAAGGTTTCGGGGGTCACCAAAATCAATATCATCCTTCCCCTTGATAGCACAATCATGAGAAAGGCCAGTTTTCATGTGTTGGCCTGAGACAAACACCCAGTCGGACAGAAAGAGTTGCCCAGAAGACACCACTGGAGGTAAATAAAGGATCAATAAAAATAATATACCACATTACCAGAAGGCATATTCTAAATATGGATCCATATTAATAAGTGAGACTTGTCAGAGCCTATGCAACTCACAGTTAAAATAAATATTTTTTTAGCTTCACTTTTTTGCCTCTTTTCGATTGCCACATGTTGGGTTTGCATTCTATGCAAGGAAGATCCATGGTAACAGGTAAGTGAGGTGCTGCATATATCTTTGTGGAGAAAAGATTTAATGTAGATGCTCTGTAAATTCAGTGGTTGTTGACTTTCCACCTGCCAGAAGACTGAAACAGCTATTGTGAGAAACACAATGTTCCAGGTCAGGAAACAAATTTGAGCAGCTGATGTAAAGAAATAAAAACTGGAACTAAATCCACCAATATATACAATATATACTTTGTCACATAGAGCACAGGTGTATGCATTAATGTTTGCTTGTCTAATGCAAGCAGTCAAATGTGGTTAACACATGGGAAGGAGGATGAAAGTGAGGAAGAAGTGATTACCGGACACAAGAAAGTACTGGCAAAATTGCCAGGATCTTGAGGTGTTTTTTAAGTTTATAGTTTTGGTTATTTGTTGTCTGTTTTGTTTTTATTTTGATTAGATTAGCTTTGTTTTTGTTTTTACTTTAGTTCACTGTATTCTTATTTTTGATTAGATCATCTTTATTATTTATTTCTTGTCTTTAGTTATTCTTTTTCGTAGTTTGATTTATGTTTTCCCAGCTATCCTTTTAGGTCAGGTTTTCTTCTCTCCTTGTCCCCGATGCCATCTCTCCCTCCCTCAGCTTGCCTTCTGCTCTTCCCTCACAGCTGCTATCAGTTTGCAGTTAGCTCCAGTAGATTGTTCCGGCAATCATGTTCCCCAATATTTAACCAACTCTTTTTAGCTCACATACACTTCCAAAGAAAGGAGGGTCTTGATGTAGATGGAGTAAATTCAGTCGATCGGCCGAATTTTATTCCAACTTGCTCTCCACAGTGATTTCTGTTTCTTAACTAACAATTAAAAAACATTTAGCTATGTTTCTTAGCTAAAACTTAGCTAAACGCTTTTGCATGTTACAATGGGACAATCCATCTTAAGAAGAGAGTTTTCTACTATCTAAGATTCAGCCTCACCATCTTTGCTGAAACACCATCAGCCACGAATATTGTATTACATTCTTTTGCTTCTTCCTCTAAGAACAGTTTATTTTGTTTAAGTTTCTTGACAACATTGCAGATAGTCAGCCTTTTTGCTGTGAATGAACAGCAGTCTTAAGTTCTTGGGGGGAAAAAATGCCACATGATTTTACCAAACTCTATAGAAGAATGTAAAAAAAAAAAAAGTGAAAAGAGAGAAAAGAACAAAGCCTCAGGTATTTTTCTCAGATGATGGTGTTGGTCAGCTACCATTTTGGCCAACCCATCTTAACATGCCGACTGAAGAGACTGTTCTACTCGCTAAGATTCAGCCTCACCATCTCCTGACCCCAAAGCCATCTCCCAATGTGACAGCTCTGTCTCAGACTTACATGCACTCTCCCTCTTCTCTGAGTCTTTATCCTTCTCTTCCCTCCTCTGCTCCTTCATCCATCACAGACCAAACCCCCAAATGCTCCAACAATCACCTAAGAAAGAAAGAAATAAAATTTCCACCTCTGCTATTCACTTCAATCTTCAGGCTCCTTTTTCCATGCGACTATCTCTGCTCAGCGTCAGCTGTCTACTGCTAATGGAAACCACCTCTCCTTTTAAACCTTTGGGCTTTCCCAGACTGATAAGGTCAAGACCTTTATGGTCAGCGTCTCTGGCTTGTGTGGTTTTTGTTTACTCCCTGAGCTTGTGGTTTATTCTTCCCTTTTGGAAAGTTTTTGGTACCCTTCACAGTTCTTGTAACTCAGCAAGCAGTAGTTAGCAGGATACTGTGTGTACAGTATGTATTCCTTACCATGCCACGTTTCAAAAATATGCACGCTTCCCCGAGTTTTCTCCACAACTTCAGCATCAGCTTCTTCCAACATCCAGCTGTCTGTATCGACTTCAAAGGCTGAGACAGCTGAACTCAAATGGCAGGGAATCCGGGATACAAGTCTGCCTGTGGGTTCTCTTCACACTCCCTGACCCGATTGTGCGCATCAATGTGTGACTGTGTGTGGAGAGAGCGTATGAGTGGGAGAACAGACGTGATGTTTGACAGGAATGCCTGAAAGGGATGAAAAGAAGATCCACTGACTTAAACATGGTTTCAAGAGGTGCGCTGGGGTCAGGTGTAGAGGGCCACAAACAGATGACATGGCACAGACAAGGAGAAAACTGGCCCAAAGGGACATCACTGATGGCCCAATGCCACATACATTTTTTGTTTTCATTCTTTCCAGATTACCACTATCAACAAGACTCAGATTCAGATCTGACATAAGTCTCCAACTAATCATTTACCATAGCATGTTAAGACAACAAATAAATATTGGACCAGAAACCACAAACACATCTCTCTTTCTCACATAGATCACAAGGATACACATATAAGGGAGGTGCAATATCATATCGTACAGATAACTGCATCATGTCCAAATTCCCAAAAAAAGTAAGCGTCACTTTTTAATCTTTGCTATTAGTTATTCTCCTACTGTTGATTACATTGGACCGTCAACAAAATACTGTATTTACGTATCAAAGTGGATTTAAATTTATTTTGGGAATTATTGAAAATCTATGTCTGTGATGGACTAGCGACCTGTCCAAGATGTACCCTGCCTCTCGCCCGAAATGTCTCCCTGGAAATGGGCATCAGCACCCCTCCTGACCCCACTAGGGAGAAGGGCGTAAGAAAATGGATGGATGGATGGATGGATGGATGGATGGATGGATGGATGGATGGATGGATGGATGGATGGATGGATGGATGGATGGATGGATGGATGGATGGATGGATGGATGGATGAAAATCTATGTATTAAGACTCAGAGCAACTGGTCTATTCATCACAGTTAGCATTTCCTAACTAAATTCTGCATTCTAGATTGACTGGAATAGTTTGTCTGAGGTTCCAATAATAAACATTGATTTTTCTTGCAAAGCATATTAAGAGTCTGAAATACCTTCAACTGGAAAGGTATTGTTTAAATAAAGTTGTGTTAAGATTATTTACAAGGGGAATCTAGCTTACCATAGAGCATATTTGCCTTTCTTTTGTTTGGTCTTTTGCTCTGATTTTCTTCTTGTTATTTTCCTCCATCGCAAATACTGTGTCTCTTTAGATGAGAATCATTGCAAAGAGTGAAAAACATTCGGGTTGTTAGGATGAACCCAAATTCGCCAGTCCAACAAACAAAGTGCACAGCCTATAACACAGTCTTGCAAGCAGTGGAGATGAAAACAAGCCCAGTTTTTTTTCTTTTTTTCATTGGCAGAGAAATTGCTGGGAGCAATAGATACCTCTATTCTGGACTTTTAAAGAAGTCTTGATCAATAGTGCAGTCTAACACTTGAGATAGAACTGGAAGATCCCTTGTCTAACTGTATAAGTTTTTGAACTTGCAAATACTGTATGTGCAGTAAAGCTTATGAATATTTTTAAAATTCTAAATCTTCTTGCTTTTAGAGGAGTATATGAATAAATTTGCTTTACAACTAGATTTTGAGACTTTACATCAAGTTTATAAGTCTCAATGTAAAGTCCAGCTTTACATTGAGGCTAGTTGTGAAGTCAATCCGTACAACTAGCAGTCCTCCAATCTAATCAGATCTAATCTATCTAATTTATCTTATTTAGGGGTAGAGAATCAGTCAACCCAGTCCTCCATGGCTGGTGTCATGAAACTCTTATATGTGTCTCCACTTCAAAACAAAAGTCGAATAACGAGGTCATCAGCAGGACTCTGGCGAACTCGGTTTCTTAGTGAGAAGATAATTCAGTCATTCGATTCAGGTGTGTTGGACCAGGGACACATCTAAAGGTTGCAGGACACCAGCCCTGGAGGCCTTGATTTGAAGAGCCCTGGTTATATATCAAAAGATGTTCTTGTGGTTGTTGGATCAAACTACAGAGCTAAATTTGAATAAAATTCTGTTCCAAGTCATGAATGTTTATGTTCACAGAAGCTTTTCATCAAATCTATCTAGGTTTTACCCATTTTGCAAAGCACAAAATATGAACACTATTTCTAGAGGCATATTATTATTTATTGTATTATTTTGTAATTCATGGCAAGTTCTTTGTAAATGTCTTTTTAGTAGTTACAAAGAACTGCATTGTCACCATCCTAATATAATGGCCTATGTTATTCTTTGCCAATTTGACTTTTGGCAAAAAGGAAGGTGCTGTTTTTTTTTTTTTTTTATGG
This sequence comes from Phalloptychus januarius, assembly GCA_902982915.1. Lineage (NCBI taxonomy): Eukaryota > Metazoa > Chordata > Actinopteri > Cyprinodontiformes > Poeciliidae > Phalloptychus > Phalloptychus januarius. The sequence continues at coordinate 9,202,667 of CADWAE010000462.1, forward strand.
TGAAGTCCAAAGCATAAAATGCCTTAGTCCAATTATTTTAGATTATTTTGGGAAAGTGACAAGATAAAAATCAGAATTTCCCCACTTTGGGACAATAAAGAATAAATCTATTTCTATAGCTATTATTTTCTAACTGGTAGAGCCACTGCATTTCTAAAATTTTTAAAACTTTCTTTTCCATTTTTTAAAATGCCATACACTCAGGAGAGTTTTGATGCAGAAAGCTAAAACAAATGGAAAAACTTCATATTGAAGATGAGTCTGATTTATTTAACAGCAGTTGTATAGCAACTCCATCCAACAGGCTTCTTTGTGCCCTGAAGGACTCCTCAAAGGCATGTCAGTGGTAGAAGCAACCATGATATATGTACAAAAATAAGTCATGAAGCTTCCAGAAATGCTCGTCTTTGAATGACTCATTATGTTATTTCCCCTTGAATTATTTGAGGCAAAATGTTAAAAGCATACTAATGTCCATTGTTATTACATTGAGTTTCTGACAAATAAAAAAACAATGCCATTTTGTCCTTCATAAGAATAGTATTTTAAGGCTTCTAGGCTTCTTCTGGTCTTACTGCTAAGTGACAATTAACATTTCAGTCTTGCTCTGGTAGATGAGGACCTTGTATTAAAGGTTGTGAACTAATAATATCCCATAATGATTCTTTGTTGAAGGCACTGCCAAACTTGGTTTTCTTTCTTCCCTGCTTATTTTCTTCTTTTCCTTCTAGCTCACTCTTTTGCTCCATATGTATATTGAGACAGGTTGCATTTAAGTTGAGGAATGGGAATCCTTCATCCACCAATAGCCCAATTTAAGAATATCAGAATGACCAAGGGCATCCGGAGACATAGCTGGTAATTGGTGCAGTGATGATATCGCAACCAGGGCCAACTGATGCTCTTTTTACTGACATTGATTTTTGATTCACAGCAAAGGCAATATTAAGAATATTAGCAGGAAAAAAATGACTTCAACATGTGTAATGGATAAGGGGGTGAGCACTAACTTTTTTCTCTAATATTTTCAAATTTACAGCTAAACTGATGATTTTAAATAGAGAATTTCTCTGAAAAATATAGAATAAAGTATTTTGAAAGACTGTGAACATTATGTTTCATGGCAGGTTTCACTATATGGTACATCTAGGTAGTTGGTATTGAAGTTGGTATTGGAGCCTTTTATCTACTGCTTTTCCAGCTTCTATCTTCAACAACGTTCTCAGTAGTTGACATGAAGGCCATCAAAAATGTATGTTTTCTCTACTGAACACTTCTATCTCTTTTATGATCACCCCAGAAATGTGTTCAGACCCCTCTGGGTTACTCTAATATACTGCAATACACCTCTACAGGTCATTTCAAATATGTAACCAATTCAAGAGAATGCAGAAAAAACACTCACAAGGAAGTTGTGTTTTCTTTGTCGTGCAGCTTTGGAACATAAAGAAAATCTCCTTTAGCCACCAGCAACTCTCCATGTCTTAATCTCCTTTGGTCCTTTGTATTTAGTCCCACATCTTCCCAATCATTTCCTCCTTTCATTGGCCATCAGTGAAAATCCGGATAACATTTAAACTGTTATTACTCATACATCTTATTACTGGACACCTGAACTGTACAGCAGACCTGCTGAGCTCCTCTTCTACCAGTGGACCTCTTTGATCCTGAGATCAAGGCCTCTTACTTTAGCCACAGTTCAATTTTAAAACCACACATGGCCAGGCTTTTAAGGTCACAGCTTCTAAAGTTTGATGCAGCGTTCTCCACTATTGTAGCTTTAGGAAATCATGTATATTTGTAAATGTATTTGCAGGTGCTTATGAACAAAATAGAATATTATTGAAACACTTTTTTTTTCCAGTAATTTGACTCAAAAGTTGTAACTCAGATATATAGATTCATTGTGCAATGTGTAATACTTCCAGTATTATTTTTTGTTTATAATGGCTTTCAGGTAATGAATCTATAAAAATATTTTAATAGAGAAACCTCACGGATATTTTCCGCGCTATTCAAGTGCGCAGGGGACTGTGTCATTGACATCCTGCATACGGGGGATAAACTGCAAAAGTTTATACTGAAAAAGTTGGCTGTATACAGTGTTTTTATTCAAACCATTTAATAGAAAAAGTGTGTAGAAAAATTGGCTGAAGCAAATGGCATGACAGCAGCCATAAAAGGACTGTGAAGCAAAGTCCTTGTAACCTCTTAACTATCACCTCCAAAACACTTTCATGCCAGATGCTGCTGTCCTCATGACAGTAAAGAGGTTAAGATAAAAGAAGATTTTACAGGAGTGAAGTTTCCACATAGTTTGAGGAGCAATATCATCTGTTGGTGTTGGTTCACTGTGCTTTATCATGTCCTAAGCTAGGACATGTTTTAAAAAAGGAATTCCAGGGTATCTTACGCTGCTGACAGGCTTTATGAAAATGCCCATTTCATTTTGCAGAAGGAACGGGCACTGCCCACACTGCCAAAAGTAATAAACACTGTTTATTGAGTATGGTATACATGCTTGACTGGCCAATGACAGCCTTGGAGAATGAAGAATCTTTGAAAGAGCAGTCATCTTTACCCACTTCTCTTATAGAGTGGCTTTAACTGGTCTGCCCCAGAGTTTTAGCTCATCAGATTAACACATGGGTAAGGATTTCTTACAGAGAATGGTAGTTCTGACGATGCTCATGTAACAGAGGATTATGCTGGCCCTGGTCAAATAAGCTGTGCTCTGACAAGGTTCAGTTAAGATGGGGGCAAAGAAGCGAGAATGCTACTTTGACCGAAGGCTAGATTAGTATGTTCTTCAGACTTGAGGCCATAGCTTCAGGTAGTCCACAGAGCTGACATGTTTTTCACTACCCCTTGGCACAGGTACTTGAAAAGAGTATTTTGCTCTCCTCCTGATGTTTCCATCATGGTGGGATTCTTTCATCATTTTATCTACTGGACGTTGGCCAATGCCCAGGCTCTTTTTTGTAATTTTTCTCCCAAAGCTAAACCTTTTGGAGCTTTTAGCGTACATCCCCTTACTTCCAATGTTCTGATTGACTTTGTGTTCTGAATCTTATCAGGTTACTAGATTCCACTAAGGAACTGTGCCATTGTTTCTGCTGACCCTTACAAAAGTTGCACAGCAAATAAGTAAACTGAGAGGTAAAAAGAACAACTATGAGAGTCCAATTTGAAGTTTAGAGATAAATTATGTTAAAATACAAATGAGTGACAGGTATTAGAGTGAATTAAATGTCATTTTTCTAAAAAGAGTAATAGCAATTGAATGGGTGTGACATTGTGGTCTTGGAGTTCTTTCATATGCATAAAGGAAGGTTTTTAAGGCTGTATTTGTCACATCAAATCTAAGTTGTGATCAACCTAGACAAATTAGATCACAATTATATCAAATGTCAAGTGCCCATGTAGAGGATTGATCCTTTTATCTACAAAGATTTTCTGCAGTTGTCAAGTGCCATGGTGTCACGTGGTTGAAAGGAATGTCATCAGTAAATTAGATTGAAGCCATAGGTAACTGACTCACTGTTCAGACAGGATTGAGCTAAGCACATCAGCAAGTGTATTAATATGCTTCAATCACACATATCTGTCAATCAAAACACAATCACGTTCCATTGTTTCAGCTTATACATACACACTGATGTTCATCATGTTGGCGTCTTTGAACTAAAAACTAAAAATATGGAAGCTGCTCAAAATCTATTAAATCTCAGAGAACCTTTTCTAATTGTTGCCTCAGAAAGAGAGAACAATTTGTAAAAATCCATCACATTCAAACACTTATGTTTCTCCACTTGCTTGACAGTTTCAGAAATTGCATTTTTCCCCAAGACAGAGCAAAAGTTTAATCACCAAATGTTACTTTTGCGGGACAAGTTCAGTGGTAGTGAGGGTGAGCTGAGTATAGGTAACAGATCCCCAGATTTGGTCAATCTTAGACTACTGTCTAGCATATTTCTTCCAATATATCAGCGAGGGTTGGGATCAGGAAGCAGTTCTCACAGGGCAACACAGGGAAATTTAGAGAGACCAGTGACCCTCACAGTCATGTTTTCGGACAGTGGGAGGAAGCCATAGTAACCAGAGAGAATCAATATGTGCACAGGGATAACATGCAGACTCTATGCAGAAAAACACAAGCCATGATTCAAACCCTGGCCCATCTTGGTATAAGGCAGCAGCTCCAGTTGACTTTTAAACAATTGCAGTCTTTTCTTTTTTTGAGCAAGGGGGTGAATTTTAGTAAGGGACTGAGAGATAGATTGGACCAATATCTGAAGGAATACTGATGTCCTACTCATATGTCATAATAGACAGAAAAAATGGTCTGATAAATCACTGCTTAGACCAGTCCCTTGGCAGAATAAAATGAATGGATAGGTGATTCAGCTACAGCATCGGCTGTGTTATATTGGACCTACACACACTAGTGCCATTCTCAAAAACCAGCCAATGGCTGATGACGGAAACTGAAACATACAATTCAGGTAATTCAAACAATTAAACTAGAGAACACAATAATTTTTCAACTCTTATCTTCTACTTAAAATAAAAACTGTTGTTAATGTCAATGTCAAATGTATTTATACAGCACTTTAAAAACAGGTTTAAAACTGCACCAAAGTGCTGTACAAAAATGATAAAATAAGTTGAAAAGAAAAAAAAGAGAAATAATGCAAGAAAAAAAAATATATGGTAAAAATAAGAGTAATAATAATAAGTACAAAAAAAGTTCTACAGGTCCTTATCCTTCTTCATATATTGCATTAAATCCTCACAAACCTTGAGTTGCCTTGCAAAAATTTCCTTTGTTGACTAGTTAAGTAGTAAAGAAAAAATAAGACTAACATCTAACAGCATGAGGGTGTGAAAAAAAGATTAGACACAAAGATATGACATAATACACTTATGCCAGCAATCTATTGTGGTCGGGGAATTTTGATACATACCTTCCGCAACAATATATTATTTTTGAAGATGAATCTCAGAATAAAGTATTTAGTAAGGTTTTGATCCTTATGCTGAATGAAGACTGAAAACGTGTGTGAGGCTGTAAGGAAAAATACATTCCCGCAACAAGTCAACAAAGCCTCAGTGAAACACTGATACTACTCATATTTTTTTTCCTCTCTTACATTCATATAACTCTGAGGTAAATGAGCCAGCTTTCCTCCTCTATGGCCCCTTATAGACACATCCCCACCTCACGCCATCACACACTATATTGGAAACTTAGCCTTTTCATGTTGTTTCAAAGACACTGCCCTGCAATAAATGCCGGGTTTCATCCTCAAAGGATTTTAAAAGCCAGACAGGAAAGGTCTGAATCTTTCATCTAGCTTTTAGCAAGTGTACAAAGACAGGAAGAGGTACGAGGGAGCATGCACCAATATTGAAGGTGACAGGATAGATGCGACCTCTCATGACCCACCTTTAAATGGAGATTCAAATCCTCATGTTTTTTCTCAAGTACCTCCAATCTCAGATATCCTTAAGTTTTTGACCATTTTTTTTAAAAAGATTCTTGTCAACCTCTAATCACATAATTTGGAGAAAAGTTCCCTGATTTTAAAACTTTGGTTAAAGTCGTGCTTGTAATTCCGGTCTCCAGTTACAGCAGCAAAGCCCTGGTTCAAGAACAATATCAAAATAGCCATGTGGATCTCATAATAGATTAGGACTCCATTTGTTTGGCACTGTCAGTCAAAATGACAATGAGAAAGTAGAGCAACCATGAAGCGAGAAAATACTAAGGTGCAAATTTAGAAGTATTTTAAGGTAGGTGATGATTTAATTAGATAAAGACAGGGCACAATGCTTCAGATATCTGATCACAGAAATTTGCACATTGAGCTATAAATGATTCAAAATGTAGAAAAAAATGGCATGAAATCCTATAAGTTATTATAACTTGAAAAAAGAAGAATGTATAAATGGGAATGTGTAAGTAAACATTTTGTTAAACAGGAGAGTAAATATGGATGGCAGCACAAACAATAGCCGCTGTAGCTACAAGTAAACTCTTTTGGAAGTCCACTAATTGCGTTGTAATTGCACACATTGTGCACACAGCATGAGAGTACAAAACAGAATGCTTTGTCTCTGCGTTGCCTGGCAACAGCTGAGCCCAGGTAGCAGGTGTGAGCATTATTTTATTCAGGAAGCGTGTATAGCCTCGTGCTGGCATCCATAATGGAGCCAATCCTTCAGGGCTGCATGCGCAGCTCCAAGCAGCTTGAGCCCTGAACGGCAAGGTGTGTTCACTAACACGGGGGTTTCATTAACCCCCGTGTTAGCAAACAGTTATAATGTTGGCAGCTGCCAGATGGGAGCCAGGATGGTAGAATGGTTCACATCATCACATAATGTGGCAGGTGTTGTGCAGGGAAAATCCTGAGTGCTTAATGTTATTGTTTTGAGGGAGGAGCAGACAGAAAAGTACAAAATGGGGCAAGAGCAATGAGTGCCTCTTGGGAAATGATTCAGGAAACCATTTTCCAGATTTGATAAAGCCTTTCGAGGAATACTTTATTAGTTATCATGCTTTCATTTTAGGGTTCATCATGTTTAAATAGGATCAGTATTCAAATGTAGCTTAATGTTGCTCAAAGGTTCATTGAAAATAACATAGGCTTATATTTTAGGTCAGAGCTGCCTCTGCTACCCAGATTGGATGAAAACTGATACCTGCTGCGAAGAAAAGCAACTGCCAGATTGCTGGCCTTACAAAACACATCAATAATTTCCTTCCAATTTCTCCAAAGTAATGCATCTTGGCTGATCAAAACCAAAATTTAAATAGACATGAATGCCAATCTCCAGAAATCCTTTTGGTAATTCACATCAAATCAGTAGGTGGGGTCCCCAGAGAGACAGATTTGACTACAAGAATCTGATTAAATGAGTCTGATGCTCCAGCTGGATGTTACATTAACAGCTTTATTGAAATTCACTTTTTAGAGAAGAATCAATCGGCTCGATTAGACCAGTGGTGCAGCCCGACAGCCAGAAATTGATTTTTAAAATATCTACAAAGTCAAACCAATAATTTTAGGGTTGAAAGGAAATCTGCAACACTGGACATCAAAACATGTTCTGAGTTTAACCTAAATGCTGGGTTTATGGTTTTGGGACAGAAATGTAACATTTTTTAACAAAACCTTCTAGACATACGTCGTGTTCCAGTCTGCCTGCTGAGAGAACAAACTACTTCAAACTTTACAATGACTAAACCAAACCTCTTTCTTGGCAAGATGTGGAAATTATTCTTTTTAATGAAATTAATGGCATTTGGTTCACTTTAGTTCATTATAGGAAATTATAGAGAATTATATTCCTTTTCCCAGCTAAGTGATTAGCACCCAATTTCTTATGTTCAGCAATCAAACTATGACTAAACATCAGAAAGTCAACATAAACAAAATGTGTTGAGTGGAACTCTTGCTATCGAGATAAAATTGCCAATAGGAGATGTCACATATATAACTTTCAATGACAATTTTAACTTAGAAACTAAAGGAGCTGTGATAAAATAAAATATAAGTTGTCTCATCTCAATGGACGAACCATTACTGTTTTAAATAACGACATCAAAACCCATATGGCTCAATAACTTGATTTTTTTCCCCCACTCAGCACACATCCAGATGTTGAAACAGATTTATAGCCATTAAGTCCATTAAAAAAAATCAAAGTGTATGAATTTGAAAACTGTATTCAGGGATGATCTAGCTGTTGCCTATGCCTCCCTCCCCTTTCATCAATATTTACAAAGTAGAAAGTGGACAGTGTTCATCTTCGACCCAGTAGAGATTCATTTCCCACAGGAAATTAGCGACAGATACTCAGCGCTGCAAATTTACCATGTATTCAGAATTAATTACCAAGCCGAGTAAGTTTTTACAGGGGAAAAATAAATGTTTTACTGCCGTACCAATCATAGTATATTTTGAATTATTCAGCGTGCTTCTTAAGGGAGATAGAGCCAGTTACAGTTTCATGCTAAACCTGCTACTAAACTGAGAAATGTACATGATATTTGCATCTCCCAGGGCTATTTAAAAAGCACATCTTATTTGGCTGGTTTTACATTTGGACTGCAGGTAGGTAGGAGACAACTTTATTTATATATAAAACATTAATAAAGAGCTGAACATGGTGAGTTTGTCAAGTAGTCACACTGGAAGCTGTATGTAGAGCGTCTGTGTGTTTATTAGTGAAAGAAATAAAAAAAAATGCAGCAGGGAATTCACGATTATAGGATAAGGAACTGATGGATTGCATATGGTTAACTTCAAATTATGACATGGTAACCTTTTGACATATTTACTGGTATCATAGAAGGTAAACACAGCTTCAGTATTGAAATAAAACTTGCATTCAGTCTTTCACGTTGTCACATAACTATTACCATTCTTATTCCTTTTTCACTCAGTGAAACAGCTTCCAGTGGTTCTTATTTATATACCAGGTTTACATCCAAATCTTGTTGATGTTATTTAGTATAAATTTTAGTTTCTACTGCTCACACATAACACAGTTACTGTTGGATCTCTGAAAAGGAAACAGATATTAAAACATTCAGTCTCAGCAGAGCTATTACCAGACAGGCCCTCTAAAAAGATGTATGTAAGCATGTAAGTGCAAGGGGACCAATAAGGACGGGGAGTTTTTGGATCTATTAGGTATAAATACTGCCAAACAAGAGTGTTTGAATGCTCCCTCCATGCTAAATTAGTGCAGCAAAAAATATATTAAATGAACAATTCATTCTGTTTGAAAGGACTTAAAAGCATGGCCAAAGCATTGGCCAGCAGTTTTGAGTCAGCCCTTATTCCTCCATATTATGCTTCCAAGGAGAGACTTCCTTGTATTAAAAGATGTTTTTTTGTCCACATAACCATTTTGAGGCTTTTACTGACTCCCACTTTATTGCAACATTGAACTTAATGGAATTAAGATCATTTATATGCTTGGAAAAACATAGTGCACTATCTTTTTTTGTCAGCAATACATATTTCCAGTCGATCCTGCAATAGGGTTACTAGTTGATTGCTGCTGTACAGGTCACACAAACAAAAATACATTAAAAAATGACATTTCAAGAATTTTCTCACTGTATTTAGACTGTTTCTTGGCTTATATAAACTATGAACTAGTATTTGTTATAAACCTTTCTAACCATCAATTGTAAATCTTTTTTTTTAAACTGTCAACTCTTGTACCATGAAACAAACTTATAACATCTGCATAGAATATTTTAGGGATATATCTTTCAACATATCAAGCTATTTAGCTTCAACAATGCTGATTAATCTCAGCAGGATTCTAAGCCAATGTTCAAATACAGACTAATCTGAACTAATTTGTATTATAGAGTTAATCATCATTCTGTACTTCTACATTGCAAAAACATTGCCAGAAGAAAAATAAAAAAAATAGACAGTTGACATTCACCATGCTTCAGATGTCGTTGTACATACTTAATACATGTATTAATATCTATTTTTTTAGATTGAAAATATTAATATTAAAATATTAGATGCATTTTTCAAGTTTGTTTTGAATGTTTATTAGTTAAATCATATATTAACTAGTGATGTTTCATTCAATGTCTGCTTTGTAGGACCTGAATTCAGTACTTCTTGTTTATTGCTTTTCAATTTATTTTTATTTTGCAACTCAGACTCAAAACTTTGCTAATCCGATTATTAAAAACATCTAAATACATCAATAACGTCTTGATAGTACCTCCATCACAGTGTTCAGAGTGACATAAAACAGAAAAAGTCTTGTGTCACTTATAAGGACAATCTTAACGTGAGCCACATTGTGTGTCAGGACTGAAGAAACCCTTCAAATGTCAGGGTAAATGCTGGGATTAGAGATATTAGAGGGTGTATCATTGAACCTAAATTATGGATATTTTAAGGTTATGCTTGAAATTTAAGGACTTTTTTTTTTCAAATTTACCATAGAGCTGTTCCACTTTCAATGCCTTGCTTCTGAAAAGGTCTGTGCTTTATCATATAAGTGATTCGGGTCTGATGAGAAACTCTGGAAGATTAAACCTTAGAGGAATGGAAGCCAAATCAGATGAGCTTATGAGTAAAGGTGAATCAGATTTATGATCATACCAAGACCAGATGAAGAATTTTTGCCTGGATGAATCTGTAATTGTATCAGATTTGTCTGTGGGGCTTCTATCTCAAAAGGAAGTGTAATTACAGCTTCTTCCTACTAGTTCTCTCTTGGTAATCTCTCATTTCTTGAACTTCAATGTTTTTTTTGTTTTTTTTAATCTAACACTGCATTGTGATGAGAAATTTTATCAATTTACCTAGTCAGTGTAATAAAATATTAATGGGTAAAAAATGATGGACTGATTAACAAAGGAGCTCAATTATAAAGTCCTGTATCGAACCCACATCATGCTCACAGTGGGGTGAAATGAAATCAGCATAGTAAGTCCTTGTGGGCAGGTAAGGACTGGAGCAGTGTGTAGCTGTCAATTTATGCAAATGTGACTCTTTATTAATGGCAAGACGGTGGCTTTCCACCAGTGGCTGTCAATGTTTCGATGCGAGCAGGACCTCCCCTGTGACACTGCTGATTATTTCAGTGATTCTGCTGCTACTAGAGGGCATATTGCACACAGTGACACATCAGCCACCTTTCTCACTTGACCCTGGGAAATGAAAAGAAGAATATGAAACATTTAAATAAAACAGGAAATGAAGTCCTCTCGGCAGGTGACAGTAAGCCCGCCAATATCCTCATGGACACACATTTACAAACAGCCTTTCCTTCCAAATTCATATGCGAGTTGTTACAGGAAGAGATATAAATCAGGCTGCAGTCGCCTTGAGTTCTTCTGTGTCCTGAAGTTCTGCTCTGACATTTTGACCATCACAACAGTACTCTATATTTTTTTTTTATAACTTTTGTTTTTACCTCCATTTAAAAAGAAAGAAAAATAAAAACATTCTGGTCAGACAACATGCCACTTTTTTTTTTTTTTTTTTACAAAATCTGAAAAAATACACATTTAATCATCTTTGCTATTTTTTCTGTTGGGTTCAGGGTTTTAGCTCATAATTGTTTTTCATTTTCATAAGAAATATTTTTACAATTCCAAAAACTAGACAGATCACATGCCACCCGTGAACATAGCCAACAGTTGCAGAAGAGTAACTGTGCTGCACTGCAGCCTGTCCTTACACATTAAAGCCAAGGTAGCAATAGCAAAGTGTTCAGCTTTAATGTGAACTGATAAAACAGGATTTTATGGAAATCTGCAGAGTGAGAAGGAGAAGTTGGGAAAACAAAAATAGTTGTTTCCAGCGTCCTACCTGATTGTTGGTTTTGCTTGCGGATGCCACTTCTGCATCAGATTTATGGACATACCAAAAAGAAAGAGTCTGGTTTGTAACTTTTGTATGGAAAAAAATAAAATGGGATTAATTGTGCTAATGTTTGTAACTAAAATCTGTGTAATTAATTGAAATTAAAGTCCCGGGCCTAATTTCAACACATAATAGGTGCATGTTTTAGTCATGAGAGAACACCTGCACTTCAATAGTCTTGCTGACAAAATGTTATCCTCCACACACCATCTCCCACACTAATCAGTCTCTATCAACATCGACGGTTTAGTCACACCAACATGAGTGCACACTAAAACCTAGGTTTAAGCTACACATACAGTACGGTATTTGGAAAGGAATTTGAATGTTGTGATACATTCTGTTGTCTTGTTTGACTCAGACACTGAGAAAAAGACAAGCTGTTACTGCATCTAAATGTTATGAGTAAATATGCAGAGGGCATTTAGAGACTGGCTACATATAAAATTATTAATGCAACATTAACAACTGCAGTGGCTCAGCTCTCAAAAGTAAAGTACATTTTTAAACTTTAGCTGTAGAAACTTTACACTTTACACTTTAGTAAAGTACATTTTTAAACTCTAGCTGTAGAAACTTTACATTTTCAAGCAACCCTTGTAAACTCGCCCACAGCTGTCTTTCTGTCACAGCCTTTAAGCTATGTTGTCAAGGCCCATTAACACTGCATTGTTCACTTTGAAGCAAAGATTGCAATTAGGTAAGGAGAAATTAATCTTCTCCAATTTCAAAAATCTCACTCGTATTTTTATCTTCAGGAAAAGCAGTGAGGGCTCGCTCCTTTTTTGTGTTACCTGTAAACAGTCACACATCCATCTGACAAATTTCTGCGGAAAGATTTCTTGTAGCATGAAAAATAAGTCACTTTTTCTTCTACAACCGGAAGTCGCCCCGTGATGTTCCAGGTGGCACATTTTCAGTCGTAATTGGTCATGTCTTCTTGTTATACACAGGCAGAGTTCCTTTGTATCTGACTGTATCTGAAAAAAAAAAACTTTTTTTTTCAGATACAGTTTTTGTCAGTCCCTTTGGAGCATTTCTCAAAACGGAATTGAAATTCTCAAAACTACTTGTTCAATCTTCAAACCATTTTGTCAGTTGTGCACATCAAAAAAAAGCAATTTCTCATTCATTTGAGCAAGTTGCAAATGCTTTTGTACATCAGGCAAATGGCTAACTGCAATTCTCTGCTGCTGATGTCATGTTGATCAATATATATGTATTATGGGTCTCTGTTGAATTGTCTCATCCTAAACAACATTAAAGCAAAAGTTCATCTTGTAATTCTTTACATGCAAAATGCTTGAACAGGTTGTCATCATATATCAAGCATATTTCTATACATTTCCATTGGACTTTTTTCTACATTGGTCCAGATCTGGTAAACTGCTCACAAGTGAATCCCAACTTTCTCTAACACCGGTAAACGTGTGAAGCTTTAGCTCAACCAATGATCAACCAGTTTTCTAAAAACGCTGACACTGGAAGGGATGGATTTGGACAAGGTCAGTAGATAGAGAGATGAAGAGGAGGAAAAGGATTGAGGCTGTGGTGGAGGAGTTAGGAGGCAACGCCGAGAAAGAGGCTAAGGATATATGCCACGTTCCATCACTCCAACATCATCAGTATATGGTTTATGACCCACAAACCATATACTGATGATGTTGGAGTTCTTTTGACCCTACTTTTCATTCCTTAACCCAATTGAGGATTTTTGCTCAGCATGAAGATGGAAAGAACAGGAAGACTAACCTGTAATTCCTACAGCATGTGCGGTTTTCCTTAAGTTGATTGTCTACATTTGTCTCTTTTTTTCTTCGTTCCTTTGCTGTCTTTTCCTTTCTGTGTCACATTGGTATGGTCTGTCAACAAATTACAGTAAAAGCACAAATGTGAACTGTGTCCAATATCTTGCCATTGATCTCCTATAATTACAACTCTCAGTACTTGTCATCAAAACTTTCTCCATAGTTTACCACAAAATATCCCTCCAAAGAACACCGTCATATTGACAACACGACTGATCAATTTTGACTGCCTTTTCCGTACACAATGAAACAAGAACTTGACATTCTGAATCAGTGTTCATTGATGCAGATATTTCATTTTGAGAGATGAACTAAGGATTTTGAAAAAGAAACTGGATATTGCAGATAATCCATGCTGTTTGTACAAATTGTTTTGATAAACGTACTTACATTTGGCAAATGTGGAAAATTATTTGAAAGATGCATCTAAGCAACTGAGAAAAAATAAGTAGCTTTAAGGAACTGTGGAGAAATAATTTATTTTCAAATAGATGGATAGGCTTGTTTTTAAATGATTCCTTTAAATACTGATGCAACTCCAGAAGGTGGCCATGACATGAAACAGCTCATCAAAATGTGAAGAAAATCATTCAGAGCCAAATTAGTGATTCCTCAGAGAAAACTGTCCCTATATTATTATTCAGAAGTAGAACAAGATATAATATGCAGACAACATTGTTAATTTTTTTTGTCTGTTTGCTTATTTTAAGGTCTCTCTGTCAAACACTGACTGCTGAAAATACACCTTGTTCCCATTTACAATACTGAAGTGGATCAAATAGGTACAGAAAATGTATGAATGGATGGTTTTAGGATCTTTTATTTGGAACATCCAAAACTGTTTATTAATGGTAAAACTCATTCATTCACAGCTTGGTCCAATAATGGCTTCAGTGATCAGGAATGTAATTGTCTAGCAGATTCATTTGGAACAACTTTTAGGAATTTTAAATGCTTCCTTGTCATTTCCATGAGCAAACAGCAAAAGAGACATTGGCAGTGTGACAAGTCCATTTCTGTGTCTAAACTGACACCTGGGGCCACCCAGTGTCCCTCCAAATACTTTGCCAGCAAGCCAATGAATGTCAGCTCTGAAGGCAAGTGTTGCCATATTTGACTCGTTTGCCAGTCAAATACTCACATGTTTAATGCCTTCTTGCAAGAAAGGTATTTGTAATTTCATTCTTCATTTCAAGTGAGGGATATTTTCTCCCACCACTATTCTCTCTTTCCACTTGTCTAGCTTTTGAGTTTCCTGTCGCTGTCCGCTTTCTTTTTTTTTTTACTATTTTCAAAGGTGACCAAGGAAAACATCTTTACAATTCTATCATCAGACCCTAACGTGAACATTTAAGAAGTATAAGCCAAATCTATTTTACACAGCGATGGGGAGAGAAGAAAAGGTGTGAAATTGTTAGAAGTTGAATAGCTTTGTTTATTTCTAAAAGCTTTCTTCTCTGCCTAGTAGGGATTTCCAAAGGCGATCCTAATCTCTTTATTATCTTTGAAGGCATTTTCACCTTCAGACCTTGCGAATAAGCCTAATCTGGGAATAATAGCTAAATATTGAGTTCTGGCTGCGACTGATAAAAACATGCTCCCCCCCCCCCCCGTTTTTCTGTGTTCCTTTCTCCTTTTTGAGGACAAATGAGCCCTTTTCAAGTTACCAAAGAGCAAAAAACCTTTAATCACAAGTCAAGGTGACCGCACATTCGAGTTATCAGGCCTGACAGCATACTCATGTGAACATGCTGTCAGATATGACGGGAATAGTGTGGAAACTAGTCCAGACACTCCATCTACATACATGATTAGCCTTGCCTTGCATAAACACATGCATGGAAAGAGCTTTTGTTTTGGAGAAAATTTTAATTAGTCTTTCATAACACCAATTATTTTCTCTGCTTCCTTATGGACGAGTAGACATATAAAAAATATAGGAGACAATGTCACACAAGTTAAAAGCTTGAATTAAAAGATGTAATTCATTTGTTGTTTATGCAACATCCAGTTCAGCAGACAAAATGGCAAATAATATCTAGATTTTAGCAATTTTGGAGGGGGGAATTAGTTTATGTATATTTTACAAATAAAAGTTTTACAAACTGAGCTTTAAAAAATCAGTACTGAACGTTCCAGGGTTTAACAAGTCTAGTTTGTATTGCACTCTAATTTTAAGGCCATTATTAGGCTGCGAAAAGCAAGGAAGATTTTTATTCTTTTTCTGCATTGATAAAAGGCATAAACAGAATGAGATATTTTATGAATATTAAACAGGATATACTCGCTAAGAGTTTGATCAGTCTTAAAATTTTAAATTAAGAGCAGATGGTGAAATGCAGTCTATGCAGCTTTCTATCCATTCTTCCAAAGTGTTCCCAGGTTGAAGACATATTAGTTCTGGGTCTGCTACAGAATATCCTCCTTTGACTACTCAAAAATAAATTAATAAAAAATCAGTGGTGCACATACATTCTTCAGTCTACTTATTGTAAAATAACACTAATAAAAATTGAATAGGCTGCTTACAAGGTCTGAACCTATGAAACTCTGATCGCAAACTGATATAAACATTTGCTTGAGCACAACATCTGGTAGGAAAACCTCGCACCTCCATATGGAATCAGAATTCACAGCAGCTCTTCTGGGAGTCACTCAATGCTTTGGAGTCATGTTGGCTTGCAGGTGTGAGGTGAGGATTTTTTTAAAGAGTGTTTTTAAATATGATAAATGTCCTAAAGTTTATAGCAATGTGCTTTAAATATTTAATTATGGTATACAGGGACAAATTCTGCTGATGAATTTATGACAAATAGCTCATCACTGTTAAATCTCTGAGCTTATTGTTTAGCAAGGGTCTTTTCAGTTACTGCTAAGTAACTGAGGATTATTATTATTTATTATTATTATTTTGTTTAATAGTGAGGGTCCATCTGAAAATATGGTTTATGGGATAAGAGTTCATAAGTTTCTTACTTCTTCCTACTCCTTTTTGAGCATGTTAAAATTATTGTACAAAAATATGTCTTGCGTTCCTTGTTTATGTGTCTGATTTTATATTTCTATCATGTTTGAAATAAATAAATAAAAATAAACAAACAAAATAAAAAAGTAATTGATGCCTTTCAGGCAATAATTTCTTGGGTTCAAGAAAACATCATTCTGGCACATGTACACTTTCACATAACATATGGCGAAATAATTAGAAGATCTTGACAGTGTTGAAATGATTATAGGCATAACATATGAGCAGATATTGGGAAAAATATGTTTATTTCTTTCAGGAGCATCACTTCAAAAATAAAGTGTTTTGAATGTTGTCAAAAAATAATCAGATAAGTTAAACTTTGGCTTTTGCAACAAATTTTTGAAACTTTCCCCTTGCTCCTAAAACACACTTCAAACACGCACAAACTCACAGTGGCATTTGCATTTGAGTTAATCCCAGATGTGTAATCAATGCAAAAATACTTGGCATCAGCAGCATGACAGTATGCTTCGGCACACTGAGCATAGCAATGAGATTCAACCAAACCCAGTCTTACGAATGGAAATCTTATTAAATAAGAGTGGGAAAGGTCAATACCAGTTATTGACGAGACCATGAAGCATGTACTTCAAAGGCTATTCCCCTTACTCCAGTTTGCTTTTTACTAACCCATCAGGGAAACAAGTCCACACAGCACATGTTAAACTGGTATCCTTGAATGTTAATGCTATGTCTTGTGGAGGTAACTTTGCTGTTCTGTGCAAGGTAACTTCCATATATTGTAGTAAATTAGTCCGTAGAGGAATTAATGCAATATAGGACCTTGTGTGGTTTGGTATAACATAAACATGTAAACAAGAATAAACTTCGAAGTTGAAGCATTTCTTGTTTACTACTTTGGGTTATGATATACAAATTCAATTGAGACAACTGAGTTTCCAAAGAGGCGCATAAAATAAAGAATATATATTTTCATTTTTTATTTATTTGATAGGGGCAAATATATACATTTAACATGTTATACACAAAAGTTGTGATGCTCATCCACAGATGAAAATATGGTTTTATAAGCAGGACTATAAGGTACAACATGCCACCATTGTCTTTGATCAGTTTTTCCTTGTAACGCACCGAGACAGATAAGGGCTACATATTGCCAATACATACATACATACATATTGGCAGTTTCCTATTATTGGTGGTTCTGGTATGTTGGCTGCAGCGTTATTCCTCCAATATTAAAAGTACACCATCCATCCATCCATTTTCTTACACCCTTATCCCATTGGAGTCAGGAGAGGACCTACCTCCAGCTGTCAATGGGCGAGAGGAAGGGTACACTCTGGACAAGTCGTCAGTCCATCGCAGTAAAAGCACACCAGTATTCAAATTTCGTGAATTTAGGCAGGGATGAAAGGTTCAGCAAACAACTTTAGAAAACAAGTGGGTGGGTGGTTGGAGCTGTAGAATATCAATCCAAGCCAAACATTGTAAAACAAGGTCGAGTTTAACCGAAAAGAGAGTGACATATTATCCAGGGGGCAAACTAGAACACATCAATACTTTACCGACAAAATTCTACCCAAATAATTTATTTTTTTTATCCTATCCGTTACGTAGGTCTACATATTTAACATCTTCAGTTGTTTTGCTTACAAAAAATCCTAAAACATTAAGCCAGTGAAGTATATCGATTTATCACAATATTGCAGATTTAAACTAATTATATATTGTCTTTTTTTCTTCTTTCAGGAGCACTAATAGCTTGAAAAAAATGAGTAGCTTGTTTTTTTCTTTTGATAGTGTTAATTTCTTTTCAGTTAATCTCTCTCAAGATGAGGTGAGACAGATGTGATCAAATTGACAATCACTGTGGTTTTTAATAATTAAAGTGGTAAGTTCAGGTTGTTTATTCACTTCACCGTTAGTGTCAAAATTGTTGAGACTCAACCATGACGTGCTGTGAGGGTCTGCAGGTTTTTTTTTTCTTTTTTCATCTCCCCTATTCCTGCATTGATCCTTCGGAGTATCGGTGACCCATTGAGGAAGTACCACAGCACAGCGATAGTTAAAAAAAACTAAGGTAAACACTAGCATTTGACTTTAACATTGCCATATAGATATGTAATGGCTGCAAATGTATTGCTATCAACATTTTTTTATAGACTACAAGATATAAAATAAACAGGAGAAAATTGAGGAGGGCTTGAATACACATAGAATGTTATTTTTATCAAAGTTCTTATGTCAAAGGTTTTGATTGCCTTTTTGTTCAAATTCATTTCTTTTTGTTTGTGTCAGAAAAAACTCTCATTCAACACAGACTTACTGTAATAGAATGTAATTCTTCGCTTCATTTTACTGTCACTGGGGGATTGTTTTCTTTAATTGCTGTCTCTAACAATAGGACCCTTCAAACTGAAATTTATTGTACGTGCTGAATGTCCTCTGTTGTTAACTTCAAACTTTTTTCATTAATACTGTTGACCCGACTGGATATTTCAAGAGATAGTCTTACGTTAAGATTTTTTTTAGCTTTAGTAAGATATAACTGCTAAATGAAATATTATTTTCATTCATTTTGTTTCATTAATGAAATAATTGGTAAATAGAATAGCATAGAATACATTTTTCAAAGGGTCATTTATTTCTATTTCAGACAAAATTTAGTAAGACTCAAAATTATGTTTTATTTTTTGCATTAAAAAATCCATACAATGTTTTGTCACTTTGTCAAAACCAATTGAGAGCTAGTTGCCTTCACCGACAAACATCTAAGTAAAATCCTTATTCTTGCAGCATGATCATAATACAATGTGATCTTATTATATGGGTTATTCCATGTCTCATCAGTTGCTGCATGATGATTAAGCAGCTATTTTTTGTGTAAACAAATCTGAAGTATTTAAAACTAATTATCAGACCCCAAATTTCTCATGAAAGAAATTTGTTTTCTCATATGCACAATTCATACAGAAGTCCGACATCATTGCATAATTTTACTGCCTCTATTTTTGTTGTCTATGTTCATTCCATACATGTGTAGCATGTTGCTAATCAAATAATGCCAGTGCTGAAACAGGCAGGTATTTATAAATTGTAACAAGCTCAACTATTTTGACTAGTTTCTCGATAAGAGTGGTGCCCAACTTGGTTTTTTTTTTATCTAAATTATTACTTTTTATTAATAATTGCTTAAGGCAATTATAATTATTCATAGCTAAAACTTAGCCACTACAGCACAACAACGCTTTAACAGATTTTTAAACAGATTGTAAAAATTTGGTTCTCGGATCTCCCACCATGCTCACACAGACACTGCATCTAATACTAGCAGGCATTTGGACCCTGCCTGGACTGACAATTACCACAAAAGCAGAGGGCTAATTAAAGTTTGATTAAGTTCTAAGTGTTCTTGAGGATATGCAGAGAGAGGGGATTGCTAAAGGGTTCCACCCAAGATCACAGAGTGTCTGTCAGAGGCAGGCGCTGTGAAATTGGATTGTTGGCTGTTACGAACCTTTGACCCTGAAGTACCACAATGTTTGGTGAATTCAGCAGCTGGGAGCAGCTAGAGAAAAAATAGTGCTGCTGGATGTGAAGACGCAGAATCTGTTCTCTTTCGCTACAGAAGAAAATAAGCAAGGGGAATGAAAAATGTGCCGTTTATACAGTCCACATTTGTCGAGGTCTTAAAAAGTTCTATTTGTGATTCTTCCTCGGCTTCAAGAAAGAATGTGCTGTGCAGCAAACTGTGGACCTTTGGGAGCTGAGTTGCTTTTATAAAACAGGGACGTGTTGGGCCCTTAAGAGAAACAACAGCCCTGCTTGCTCAATGGCACATTGGCTCAATACACTGAATATTTGCCTTTACTTGCACTGCATCTGCAAGTGGGGTTAAGGCAGGGCAGCAGGGCGCATTACAAATTCATGACATGCACTTGCATATTAATGGGACACCTTTTCGCAGCAAGCAAACATATGCAAGAGGAGGCTCTCCAAGTTGTATTTTTGCAAAGAACAAGTCAAGCAGAAAATCGGGAGACAATGGATGATGACCAGGCCGGGAAAAACACTAATGGCTGTTGAAGAGAATTTAGGGCCGAATGCTGTGCGCTGAGCTGCAACTTGTGTAGATTTCACTCCATGGTCCTGCGTCTCTGAGTTAGCAAAAGTAATTATGATAATGGACATTAATGGCTTTATAAGTAAGCACTAATGGCTACGGAGAACGAGCTTGTACATTGGACAGCACCTGACCTTCATATTCTTCCATGAGTTAAGACTGAATTCACATAAAATCTTCATTGCTTGGTGCTGGGCGTTTTGTTGACATCTAGCAACTTGAATCTTTTAAGCTCTACATTGCAAGAACAAAAAACATATAATTTCATCTTAATGTCTCGCTCCTGCTCTATCTTTTTTTCCCTGTTTAAGAAGATTAGTTTTCTTGCTTTATGTCTGCTTTAGAGCCCCTCCCTTTCCTTCTATCTGTGGTCTTTCTCTTACTGAAAAGGACAAAGAAACCCAGGCTCAGCACTTCTAAAGCTGATTTCTTCCCCTTCGTTCTTTCTCCTCTCATCTTGCTACACCACTCTAGACTGGGGGGTTAAGGGATGAAGGGCTGACTGATTGGGTGTCTGCACATCAACCTGAGTGCAAGGCTTTCTTTTTTCCTCCAAAGACTTGGATCCTCAACTTTTTTTTCCTTTTTGCCTTTATTTTGCCCTGTAAAATTTTGGACACCTCGTCATTTTCTTCCCCCGCTTTAATGATCCCCACGTCTGACTCGTCCCTCTGCACCTTTTGTCTCCTCAGCTCCGGTTTTTCCGAGATGTAAAAACTCACGCCTCCATTTATCACTGTCAATTTCTTGTTTCAAAACTCAGCAAGGTAGCAAACATCGATTAGCACTGAATAGAGAATAGAGCAAGATGCAAATTTCAAATTGAGGTCGATAATGGAATAATAAGTGTTAACCACAACCTCTTAATGAGTGTGGTAATATTGCCCTCTCTCCCCTTTACCTTGTGGAAATTAGCAGACCGAGCTATGAAAGACATTTTGCTGTTGCTGACCTTTTTATGGAATTCATTAACACCTTACACACCTTAGATTGTCTGTTAGAGCTTGTAAAGGTCACCTGAAAGAATAAAGAAAAGAAAGAATGCCAATATAAAGGGAGATACCCCAAGATAATAAAGACTGTTGGATATGTGAATCAAGCCACCAGCATTTTGAAGTAACTCATTCTGAATTAGTTGCTGAGAGGAACAGACTGGTTGAATAAAAGAAAAATGTATTTATTTTCTTTTTTCTTAAGGATGTTTCACCTTATCTCTCCTGTTTCTTCAAGTCTACCTCTCAGCCTATCATTGAAACATGAAATGTCTCCATTTTATGAGAAATCTCTGCTTTTAAATGAAAAGGTATCAACCTACCTGAAATAAGTGTGTGATGTGTATGACGTTAAATATGTATGCCTTACATGAATAGCATGTTCTCTTATGTGTCCAATTTTGAACAGTGACCAGGAGAAAGTCTTCGGTCAAATAAAAAAAAAAAACCAAAGTCAAAGAGTGTTAGTCAAAAGTCCACAAACATTCTGATCAAATTAGAGAAAGAACACTTAGCAGCATTTAAAATGTTTTTTTTTTTTTTGCGTGAGCATGAGTTAAACAGCAATAGGGGAGCCAATAACCACATCATTCATGATTTTGTAGAAAAAAAATTCTCAATGTTTCACAAAATACATACTAAAGGTTGGAATTCATAACCTATTTAAAGGGTTTACACTAAATGTGAAGAGGGTGTTGTATGTCCTAGAATTGACTAAACCTCAAAATAAAGGTGAAACTTATTATGGGGACAAAAAAAAAAGAAAATTCCAATTTACCTGATATTCATTCTTCATTTTCCGTCTGAAAACAGAACCTATTATGGGAGGAAAGCTGTGATGCAGAAAATAACTACGTCTATGTAATTATACGCATAAGCCCGTATGCTAAAAACCAAGCCGATCCAAAAAATGCCTCAGGTTTTTAGAGCCGTTTTATCCATTGATGCATCCATTTTCAGAACCAATTTACTTGCTTACGGTGCAGGAGGGGGCGACGACGACTGGGGTCTATCTCCAGTGGTCAGTGGGTAGGAGGCAGTGTACACCTCGGAGAGGTCCGTCAATGGCAGACACACACATAGCAAACAACCATCCAAACACAGACTCATCAAAACGATTTTACAGTGGCCACTTGAACTGTGAGAAAAACTACACTGGAAAAATCTATGTATACAAGGAAAACATGTCAACTCAAAAGTCTGGAACAAGAAGCCTTAGAGCTGCTATATTCTGCTGCTGCTGAAATAATCAGAATTATTTCTAATGTATGATTTAAATGGTCAAGTTACGGAACATATTCCCTGCTTTGCCACCGCAGACCAAGATACCTCTTGTATTGTTTTTGCTGTTCAACACACAATGTTCATTACAAGAAATAGCTCCACAGCATCTGGTAAAGCAAATGGTTATACCAACTCAGGTTGAAACAAGCATAAATTCTCTAACACATTTGTTTATTGAATATGGACTGGAGTCATGCACAAGTACTGCAGTTCTAAGGATTTTTGAAACCTACTCTGTTTTGATATTCTTCTGAATAGCTTGGTAATTTATAAAACCTACCTTGTCCTCTCTGAATAACATCTCATAAAGTGGCTTCTGCATGCTCTGCATTTCCAGTTTGACTCGACTCAACTTGGGTATCTACAGATTCAGATCTAAATGTTTTTTACACTAGCATTGAAAACAGAAAAAACTTGCCGTGTTCAGCAGTTCACAACAAACTGAAAATATGTTTTACTTAATAAACACATTTGACTTTTTTTCAGAAAAATTCCCATATGACATTTTGATGAGACGTGGGATTTCCTTTGACAAGTCGACAAAACCAACTTGGATTTGGTCTGATTGTTTTTACTTTCTTTTTCGGTCAACTTGCCTTGACATACTTCTTACTCGACTCAGACGTATCTGGACTGACGTGGCACTGGACTTCACCTTGTCCTGCCAGACTCCTTCAACCATTTGCCACTTGACAGTTTTGAATACCTGACTCCGGACTCGGTCTCATCAAAGTTGACAGGTGACAAATGCTCAGCCCTAAAATGCAGCTTTGATTCTCCCCTGGCCAGTTCGTGGGTTACAACAATGGACTCCACAGTCTGTGACCGGCGGTGTAAGCGGTTGTGTGGCTGTCATGTAATGTCACACCACTTTTTTATTGACTAGGTGTGGATGCAGCATATACAGCTGCTCCCTTGGGCACACATTGCCGATTTGAAAGCCCTGGATGTTTTGAGGTGTCTGTTTCTGATCTGTCTGTCTAGTAGAAGCAATGAGCGAGAAATTGGTCATCTGGTACTTTTGTAGTTAACCAGAGGGAGAGCACGGTTGAGCGGCATGTCGCTTGACGCTATCTTGTGTAGCTGATCAAAAGACTGCTTTTATTTAATCTGGGATACATTTCTCTGCACAATTTCCTCCTGTCAACAAATGGTGGGCTGTTTCATCAGCCTTTATGTCTGGTGATTTTTTTGCATTAGATGAGTGAGCATCTTTGTTTTTGATTCATGGTTAAATCAATGCTGTATCCTTCACTCAATTTATTTTTTCTCTGAGTAAACCACGGAAAGACAATGCACCAAAAAGAGGACACTGACGTCTGGTGACTGATCATGTTGTACATTGACAGAGAGGGAGGGAGATAAAACAGGGCAACAGCAAAAAAAAGAAGTTTATAGCATTAGTTTTTTTAAATAGTCAAATAAAAAACAGGGTAAGGATGTGTAAAAGAGGTAGAACGAGACAGAGTTTGCCCCAGCTGGCACAGTCTGCTGGGAGCATGTTGTGTATTTGGGTCAGCACATTGCATCATCAGCATTTCTCCCAACCTGCCTGAGCTAAACAGAGAAGAGGCCAACCTGCACGAGGAGCTGCATTATTAAGAGTTTCTGCCTCTGCGTGGAAGGTGTCTGGTGTACGGACCCAGGCACACACTCAAGAACTACTCAGAAAGTACCGCCTTTACACAGGACAGCCTAATTTTCTGACATCTTTTCATTAAATGAAAACAGAGACTTTTCCTGGGCCTCCTCAGCTGCCTAACGAAGCCAACATAAGTACTCTTTCACTTTCTGCTATACTGTCAAAAATTTGGGCTAGCTATTTCTTTAGCGGTATTTACAGGCCAATTTTAATTTAAGGTAATGTTTTCATTTGAACAACATGTTTCTTATAACTGGAAGTAGTGTTAACACTTTTGGAGCCCCAATTTGATTCGAAGGGAGAATTTCTGGAGGTAACTAAAGATAAGAGTAATTGCCAGGACGCCGTCCAACCTCAGACTTGGAGCTCATCACTTAAGATAAATTGTTAAAATAGCAATGAAAACATGGGAAAATCCAGTCTGCGTTTGTAAAATGATTTGGATTCTGCAATTCTAAGAAATGCTATTAAATGGTGTAAATATATATATTCTTTAAGATGTGAATAAAACAGATTTTTTTTTTCTAAAATGATAGCCTTGAACATTGTCTGATTATCAGAAACTAAGCTTAAACTCTGACGTCTGATTCAAAACTGAACTCAAAATTAAATTCGGTACCAATTGCAGATGGAATTCAGTCTATCTCCAAGTATAATTTTAATGAATGAACCCCCCCAAGGCTCCATTTATTTGTGCAGAAATAAATCAAATATCTTTTAATTGCATTCAAACATGCTGTTAGCAAAATGTCCCTCAGAAAGTACCCTTATTTCACAACACTCCTCTCTGGAAACAAAGAAAGAAAAACTTAATTCAAAAACATCCATAAAACATTGAAAAAATCCTTCAGTACTAAAATAACATTTTATAGTGTAATTTTAAATCTGATTACTAAGGCAAATATTCTCTGTGTTTTTCCATTCAAGCATCTTTGAGTATCCTCAAAAGTGCTATACAAGTTTGATGTACCATTACCATTTATCATTATTAAACATTCTTGCCCTCATCCTACACCATGTTCTCTTGTGACCATGCATCAAAAAGGAATGCGCCGTCTACAAAACATGCTTGATAGTGATTCAGCCCTACTGGACTGAAATGCGATACTTTTAAAATTTTCTGTTTGGCATTATTTAGTTCACACTTTTGGGTATAGTGCTTAAAACTTTCTGCTGGCCAACTACATGACTCTTTAGCCAAATGGGTGGTCCAATGTAATTTAAGGTTGCCTCAATGAATTGTCCTTGTTACAAAGCCAGTCTTTTTTTGGGGGGTTACATTTGAAGAAATGTTTTTTTTTCCAACTATTCTTTTTGGTCTAGTTTATAAATACAATAGTGATTAATAAATGGGCTTTTATCCATCATATGTTCTGTAAACTTAAATTCTTTTTTTAACCAGTTCTACAGGGACACAACATAGCATTAAATTAAGATAAAAAAAATCTTCAAAACTAATACAGCATTTACATCAATTTAAAAGCTGAAATTTCTGAGTCTGAAAGCAGCAAGAAAAAAAACTGTGTTTGGATGGGAAGTAAAATATCTTCAGTACTTTCCCAGTGCTAAACAGGAAAGAAGAATGTGTGAGGAATGGACATGATGCTTAGTGCTTCTCCTCTGCACCTGGTGGTCTAGATGTCCTGCAGTTCAGGTTGTGGTAGACCAATAATTCTAGGGCCAGCTTTCACTTTCCTCATCGATCTCGAATCCAGCATGGTTTCCTTGTGAATAAAAAGCAGGGATGATTTCTGCCCCTCTGTGTCTGATTAAATCAGCTGCACACACAGTCCTGTACAACATTTATTGGTGTATATGCTGTGTTCAAAGGTATAAATTGCATCCAAACATATATATTGGCTTCTAGTCCAGGCCTAAACCCAAATTAGAATTTGAGGTAAGACTTCCCTGAAAAAGAGAAGCTCACAGACTGTCTGACTGAGCTTGATTTTTTTTGCAATGAAGAGCTATCAAGATTTTTCGAGATTTGCAAAACTGGAAGAAACGCATCCTGAAAAACTTGAGGTTGTGACTGCAGTTAAAGCTCCTTCACGTTTGGCATGAAGGAGATGCTGAAGCAGCTGCAGAGCAAACTGGAGCAGGAAGCAGGAAACCTGGCTTCATCCGGGAGAACCGACGTGCTGCGCCAACTCAAAGAGCTCTACATGGATCTCACCAACTACTACGAACTCTAAAGTAGTAAAGCTTAATTAAAATCTTCAGATACTTTTTCAGGGCACTGAGGCTGTTTATCAATGCAGTGAAACTGAGATCAGAAAAGAGTCTAGGATGATTTACTAAAGTTTGAAGTTAAAATACAGTTGAAATATTTGTAGTTGAATATGGGTACCAAATAATTTGTCAATAACTGACCAATAAAACACACTATGCTGTATTCTCTATGGACCAGTTTAGGGTTTGTGACGTGTTTGTCACTGATTTATTTGAAAATGAAAAATAAAACAAAAGAGCACTCTCCTATCAACACCGCTGTCTAGTTTCCCCGAAACAAAATTTCAGGCTCAACCAAAAAGCCAAACACCTGGCCTATTTTTAACAACGCACTATATTGATGATTTCGCAGGACTGTGGGTAACGCCTGCATTTTAATTGCATTTTCGTGGCATCGGGGAATAGATGCAATTAACTCAATGTGGGTGGACTTCAATCACAAAGATGCACTGTAGTGAGAAAAAGGTTGTTAGAAGGTAATTATGACTTTGTGATTATTCATTATGCCGCCGTGGTGTGTGCACGGTGTGTGTACACAGATGTGTGTTAGTGCATTTGCACCATAATCAAGATTTTATGCTACCTTATTAGGAAAGACTTATGCTTAAAGGTGCATCTTTTGCTGCTAACAAGGTTGTTTAACAGCCGTTAATTTCACTCTCTTTAGAATTTTTCTTTTAAATTGAATTTTAGATTTCAGCAGACACCAAAAGGGTATGTTTGATGTTTCCACCAGAAAGCCATTAAAATAAAGCAGAAAGGTTAACAAAGGCAAAATGATGAAAGTTTTATCAATGCAGAAAAATATCAGGAAAACATAAAGGGCTTTTCTTTCATTATCCAAATTTTAATTCCTGAACGACGCATGGGAAGCTTTTTCATTCAGACGCTGTCAGCTTTAACTCACTTTGTTTCTGTGTTATTTTCCATCTTCATGAAAAATAATATATATTTTTTTTATTAAAAAATTAATTGTGTCATTATTGCAGCATCTATTACTCATAATGCAGATTGGGGGAGTAGAATTTCTCCACACTGCAACCCTTAAAAACCAAATCTTCCCCTGTTGCTTTGGAAGAGATTTAACCCTTGACTTTACTGTACAGCAGGAAGGTTTCCACGCACCTTTTCTGCATATTCAGCCTTCATAACTTGGCATCATACACATACAAGTATCACCATGCAACTACCATTTCTACACAAAAGGAGGCCGGTGTGAAGCCAGGAGAAAGTCTGCTGGCCTTCGAACGCAGGATGAGAAATGAGACGCCGTGCATCACACTAATAGCCGCAGCCGTCAGGGGTCGAGTGAACAGGGTCTCCCCTTGCTGCTCCGGGTAAGGACTCAGTAAAGTGATGGAAAACCATTTTGAGCACATACATGACATGGCTAATGCTCTGCTCACATCAGAGACCAGCCATCATTCTGCACCTGGCTGACAGATGGGCCGAGATGATGAAGAGTTATCTCATCAAATTCGAAGGCGCTTACATCACTCTAACTTTCCCTGACATCTTCAACGTGTTTTGCAGAAGGAGAGTGGATGTATTGTTGTGAGAGTAGAGGAGGCAATTAGCTTTTCACACAGGGTAAGTTAGTTTTTTTTATTTTACTGCAATAAATAAACACATTTTAAAACGGCTTTGTCTGATATAAAAGTTTGTTTCATGACAATGTACTGTCAGTCATTTTTTTGTGTGTGTAATTAGTCAACAAAGCACCCATAATGTCACGCATAATGGGAGCAAGTTACAGAAGATGAAGAAAAATAAGCAGGTGTCTAGGTCCCCTACTGAAGTGTTGTCCTTGTCTCGTGACAAAAGTACATGAGTTTATGGCCCACCCACTCTATTATGTCGTCGGGGGAAATTAAAGCTCGCCAAAGAGATTAGATGTCACTGTGCTGAAAATGCTATTTCTCATTTTTACCCTACAGTAATCACCAAGGGATGGGCTGTGTATGTTTAAAGTGTGTATGAACGAGCTGTGAGTTTGTGGGGGGAGGAGAGGGATTGTCTTGGGTAGGGCGTAGGACAGCAGCACTTGGTCAACAGCTGAAAACCACTGCTGTGGTTGCATTTTGGGGAGAGGAGGGCATCTGAGAGCTTACAGGTCACAAATGGGGAGCAATATGTGGTGCAAGGTATTCGTGAGGGAGATGAGCTTTATCAGAGCGGAGGCACAACACGCACTGTCCAGCCAGATTACAGAGGAAATATGGCTCACAGTAGATAAGCTTCATCTTCACTTGGCATTGACAACTATCGGTCTTGGCATTACGGTTCGCCAAACTTCCGGTGTCATCGCGACGAAAAGAAGCTTCTCAGATCATATTGTAAGATTGCATATTGACCTCTTTTACTTTTTTTTTGTTAAGGCTTAATAGAAGGGTTGCCTGGGCTTTTCTGCTGTGCAAAATGCTTGAGACCCGTGGCAAGTAAACTGGAAAAAGACAAACACTTGAGTGGAGCCACGGAATAAATTCGAGCTGTAGCCTGTACAACACTCAGACTAAGCAGGGAGGACATGCCTGTGATTTGTTAAATCATAATCAACCCCATTCTTTATGTTACGGGCCTCTTTGTAAAGCAGTTAGTGATGTGTTTTGAAAGGCTCCATAAACAACGCTGACCTTGACTATGACTGCGTTTTTGTTTTGTGCCCCGCCGTTGTGTTCCATTATGTTTCATGATGAATTTATGCAAGCCCAAGGTTTGACTTGCCTCAGATTCATTTATGTATTCTGGTAGGGAATACTGTCTGGCTGACCTTCATGTCAGATATGTTTGGTTGGATCATCCACCTATACTAACAGCAGTGGAACGAAAGCGAGGAAGAACAAGTGTAACACCTGTTTTGGAGGCAGAATAAATAATGCGATTTTTTTTTTCTTCTTTTTTGTTTTTTTGCAGACTCATTCATTGCTGCAGCCACTGAAGCGCAGGCCAGAGAGCACATTAATCAGTCCAGAGACTGCATCCATCTGTCGCATGGGCATGGCTCGCCACATGCAGGACCCGGGAGCTGTTGGCACTGCCTTCACTCGTGTTGTCCCCCATTACTTCTGCCCATTTTAACTGTGTTACCTATCAGGCAAGGCGGTGAGGGAAAGCGAGAAACTTGGAGTGATGGTGCCTTTCCTGTCAGGAGAAGCTTGTTTAGCTTTCTGGGCCGGTGATGAAAGATGCTTCTGATTGCTAAGACGAATAGATCCAAATTTCTGGCTATTTACTGTCTTTTTACATTACTTGGAGCTGAATGTATTCATAAATAAATACAATTAAATTAAAGCATGAATTATTTTCTGTAATTCACTTCAAAAAAGTGAAACTCCTATATGATATAAATTCAATGCACATTGTCTGATATATTCTAAGTAGTTATCAGGTTTCTCAGATCATGTGAATATTGCTTAAGGCAATTAAGAGATGGTTTTTAAAAATAAAGAATTGTTGGCTTGTATCCATGCCATGACTGCTGACTTACACATCCAGGAAGCACTTGCTGACTCACTTCACAAGGTAAGTAAGTCACAAAAGGTCACTGCAAGGGATTTTGACCATTTACAGAGTGCAGTGTGTGTACTGATGGGAAAATTTGTGGAAGAACAACGTTTAATCCAAGGAAAGTACACAAGCAACAGGGATAAATGCAGCCTTTAAAGAACTGTGAAGAAAAGCAGATTCAAGAGTTTGGGGGATTCAAAAGGTAAAAACTGCAGCTGGAGTCAGCATGCTAAACTGGTATAAATACTGAGGAGGCTAAAACTCCTAATGTGGCTCTCTAGCCCAGGGGTCACCAACTCCAGTCCTCAAGGACTATAATCTTGCAACTTTTAAATGTGTCTCTGCTCAAACACACCAAATAAGCTGCTCGTTTCCAGCCTATCGCAGAGAGGAATGAATGCTGGTGAGGGAATTCAGGCATTTTGTAGCAGAGGTGAATCTAAAAGTTGCAGGATGGTAGCCCTAGAGGACCGGAGTTGGTGACCCCTCCTCTATCCAGTGATGCTACAGATTTGACAAGCACTAATTGAGATAAATCAATGTTATACCTCCTAAATCAAATCAACCTGAATCCCCTCTATTTATTTATGCTTAAAACTATGGCACTGATTCCATTTTATTTGAATTTATTCATATTTAGGTCATGATTTAAAAAAAATGATAGGCTTATATGACATTTTAAAATAGGAGAAGCACCACCATTTCTCTCTGATGTCCATTCACCGCACAAGTTCCACAACTCCTTCTTTGGATCAAGTATGAAAAGGGGATTCAACTAAAAGAAGTAATTTTAAGTCATTAAGACTGTTTGGCAAATGTTTTCTTATCCCTCGAACATTTTCATATTTTGTGACGTCATAGCTGCAAACTTCTACGTATCTTATAACTGGAATTTATACTGACTTATTTACACACAAGTGGATTATTTTTACTGAACAGGCATTTGGGTTCATTTTGCATTGCATTTAAGGGCATCTGTTATATTATAGCATAAAACTGAAACCCTATGGCTATAGAAGAACATGGCTTTGTCACTCATAATTATATCTTACTTAATTCTAAGGAGAGGTTAAGTGAATCCTGATCGTGAAGACGATAAAATTGGTAAAAATGTCCAAAAGTTTTCTTCCCGTGTTTAGGAGCTGCAGTTTGATGACGAGTAAAAGAAAAACAAAGCAAACTATTTCAGCACAAATAAAGTGCTTCGCTCCTGAGAGTCCATTTGTGCACACAAACACTAACAAATTATTTAAACCACAAGAATCTTTCATCCATATGTCTCCACATCTCGCTTCCATAGAGAACATGATGCGAAATACTCGGCTGTATAGACAGCTTAAAACATTTTATCAGCATGGTTTCAATGTCGCCCAGAGATTGATTAGCAGTTGTTTTTTTTTTTATGTAAAATAAGCAGTTATTCCACTTTCGCTTTGATGTGTAGAAACAAATCATAAAATTCACCAAGGCGTTTTATTCACACAAATTAATCCTTCTTTACCACATATTTTCCCTGCAGGGCAGCTACTGCATTGTTCCATTAGGCTGCAATCCGACAGAATATAAATAATTCTGTTTTCTATTTGCACAGTGCTCCACATGGCATTTTAGGGTTATAAAGCAACTGCTTCGCTTTTATTGTAGGGCTGCACCTCTGTGCATGTGCTTGCCACTTGCTATTAGGTCGTTGTCGACCGTTTAGAAACTGACACATAACAAAAGGCTTTAAAATCTGTCTTAGAGTAATAGAAACACCGCACTCGGAAATTGCCTACGTAATGGTTTATTCCAGATTTATATAACAAAAATTATTGTCATGATGTAGTTGGTTATATTTTTCTGAACTTTATAAGAATGAACCATATCCCTTCACAGTCACAATTTTACTACAAAAGTGAATAAAAACGTTTACATAATATGAAACAAATATTAATTTAGAACAGCATGAACTAATACCTAGATGGAAATTATTTGGAGCTAATTTTGTGTTTGATGTATTTTGCAACTGTTTGATTAAAAAAAACAACAAAAAGTGTTTAACTCTGTCTTCGTTTTCAGAGTTTTCCAAATGGATATTGAGGATCATAGTGTGAAGTTGAACATCTCTCATCAACATGTCATTATTTATATTACTGAAGATGTTTCTCGGGTTTTTGTTGCTCCTTTTAATCAATTAAGATATACGTGAAGATGTAAGTTTTGTACTGCGCTCGTCTACTTTTCCAAATACTTTCAGCACATTCAAAATGTCTCAAAACCTTGATGAGGAAATCAAAATCGATTAAATAATTTTTTTCTAAGGTGCAAAGCAAAGCTGTCCTACGAGGAAAAAAAACTTGGGCTTGACTCTAGCAAGGGCTTGTTTTTCCTCCCAGGACTTTGAATGTGTTTTTTTTTTTCGTGTGTGTTGTTTAATTAGGGTTTGCTTACCATAGGCGTATGGCACGCTACTGAGGGGTGACAACACCTCAGTGTTGTAAAATTAATTATATCACTAATGTGGACCCTGTGCATGTGAAATAGCTGAACTCTCCCCAAATAGCTCATTAATCTTCAGACAGCCACTCCTGGGCTAGGTGAAGTGGTCCTGAATTTCAATACTCTACCTTTCTGCCATAACCTTTCCTTCTCTCCTTCAGTCACCAGACCAGCTAAGGGGGAGCAGAATGTTGGAGAGAGAATAATATTGTCTGCCATGGTACCTCTAGGACTTCTCTTCCTCTCTGAGTCATAATTATATACACCTACACAGTTTGCCTTAACACTCTCATAGCATGCACACTTGCACAGGCTTGGATTTTAAAATGGAGCAAAGTAAAGAAGTGCTAATGTATTCTGTGATAATTTAAAAAAGGAACCACCTCTGCATAAACAAATCACTTCAAATCAAATCATCCTGGTGATAAAAAGTGACTTAATGAAAAAGACCAAAACAAACCCCAAAAGTTATTTCTTGGGCTTCCAGAAAGAAAAGAAAAGGAAAAAAAAAAAATCCTTACTCAAATACAGATTTATTCCAGGCTTTATGACTGGATCTGCTCTGCACTTTTCTATATTCCATTAGCAATTTCCTTTTTTATTTGGTGTTTTGGCTGTTGTAAGGCTGTGAAGGTTTTGCTTTAACTGTACTGTAAGTACAACGTACTAACAAACTGGTAATTTTTTACTTTGCAAAATGACTATGTTTTTCTTCATTCTTGTAAGCAACTTTCTACTTTAATAAACTTTAATTTAGACTAAAATTGTGACCCTCGCTTACCTGATGTATTTTCAATCGGAGAGTAGATAAAGCTTGTGTTTTTAGGTTTTCCCTCCATCACCAGGCCCACCTAAAGTTGCTTAGCAACCCGATAGAAACGATTAACAAAACGATTCTGTGTTCTACGCTGAAGTACGTTCCCATTGGCCTCCAGCGTGCGATTCGGGCTAAACAATTCAGGCAAGTTGAACTCATCTTATTTCAACTGAAAACTATTGAAAAACTTTGAATGCCACTGAGATTCAGATTTAAGACTTTTTAATGTTATTTAAGGCCTTGAAAATGAACAAAATGTATTGCTTTTAATGCGTTTTAATTGCCAGAAATCCTACAAAGTGAATGTGTAGAGGGTGTCGTTTTGTGTCAACTTTCTTAAGCATTCGCCGAAGTATGACTCAAATTTAATCAAAGGGCATCCGAGTTAATAAGCCTGAAACAGATTAAATGTGAAACATCAATGAAACTATTCACTGAATTCACCTGTTGACAAAATCTAGACGTCAGTCTGGATTTAGCTGTTTATTTACCCTGTGGCAATTCAGCAGTCCTCTCAAAAATTTAATCATCTTTCATCAACTTTTTAAATAACATTAAATAGACAAGCTTTTTATCTTGTTTATTTAACTGCAGTTTTTCATCAAAAGGTTCAAGCCAATATTTTCATAAATCAGAATTCCTGGATGTGATGCTAACTAAGGTCAGTCTCATTTTTATAATAAGTTACTTGTTTGACTACATAGACAATTTGAGTAAAAATAGTGCCTTTTCAGCCTCTTGTGCTAACAGTCTACTTTTTTTCTTCATCAGAAGAGTGAGGTTTTCAGTATAACTTTATGAATAGTATGTTTATCTCAGAAAAAGAATCTAGAAGCTGGATAGTGAATCAAGGAAAAACTAAGATTTCCTTCATTGCAACCCTTTAGGCTTGTGTCATTTCTAGTCGAATTGGTCCGACGTGATCTAATAAATGTTCAGTTTCAGAAATGTTCTGTAATTTCTTGTACGTTTGCATAAAGTGGTTCAATGAATGAGCTGCGTCACACACGCGCACACACGCATCAGTGCGACCCCATTGGACAGAGCACAGACTGAAAAAAATCTGTGGGGTCTAAATGACCCCATCTCTGAAGACCAGGGGAGGGTTAACACATTTATGTGTAACTCCAGTGCGTTCACAAAAACATATTTTCAAGAAGAAAAAGCCATATCTAAAATAAATATGTCCTAAATAAAGCTTGCAAGTTTATTTGATAGGGTTGCAATATCTTTAAAGGATAAGTTATTTATATGTTGTTCATTCACCTATGCTATTTTCATGCCATAAAGGTATTTTCACTAAAAGGGAGATTGGAAATGGATGGAACAGTGGCTAACATTTTTTAATTACTTGAAAGTTATACCATATCAAGTCTAAATGTCTACAGTGCAAAGCTTCTTAAATAAATATTTAAAAAATTCAAGTTTTGAACTTCAACCACAGTACATTGGACTGCGGTCTAAGATATTCTGTCCACCAAACATTTTTCACAAAAATAGACATTAAACAGGGTGATGATTAGAAGCTATAACATTTGAACTAGTGCGTTTCATCAGATTTTCATTTCCATTGTTTATGATAAAACTACCATCCAACAGTTAATTTAAAATGAAGTCACCAAGAAAAAGTCAACTTCCTGCTCACATAGTGGTCCAGGTTTTAATATCCTGGGGTCCCCAAAAGAACCCATCACAGAGCAACGTGGCAAATACTTTACAGTAAGAGCCGCCATGGCCAATTTCCACCTACTTTATTGGTATCCACTGTTTTCCCTCTCCATCTGTTCAGCACATCTCAACCTGATGTCTCTTACCTCTGCTGCACTATTTTTACCTGCTCCTAGAAACTGTCTCCCTGCATATGACGTCAAAGCAATCGAGAGGAATATAGGGCTGTCAGAGAAAGAGGCGTTATTAACTAGTGTTGTTATTAGAGATCACTTTAGTTAGCTTTCTGCAGCCCTATTTCTAGGAAATTTAACAGTTAATTAAAACACATCTCTGATAAGAGCTGCGTTTTTATGCTGGTAGAGTGATTTTTATTATAAAGAGCACCGTTGGCTCAATGTGCAAATAGTGGGGAAACAACTCAATGTTCCAGGAAAACTGTTTACCCACAGTCATCAGTGGCTGTGCTAACTGGCCTGAGCATTCATGGTAGGCTCTGCTGTGGAGAAGGAGTTGTGCGAGCACTGCATACATGAGCATAACTGACAGCCCTAACACCCTCCTCCTGGCTCTGATTGCTTATTTCTGGCAGAGTGGCGTATTTCAGCAAATGATTGTAGAACAGAGGGAGAAGGCTGGCTTATTCTACACTGTCACGACATAGTGCAACTTTAACAAATATGTAAAAAAACATTATAAATGTTGTACTGCAGATTTAAGCTGAACTGAGTATTTAAAGCATTTAAAGTCTTTAGAGTAGAAGTCTATTTCAAGTCTTGATTCATTAAAGTGAGTCAAGACTTTAATGAAAATGAATTTTGTGCCACATGTGGGCTGACAACTTCACTTTCTCTCCCTGGTGCTTAGTTTAGCTTTGAGTGACCAAATAAAAGTGTGTAATTTTTGAGTTCACCGCTGAATATTGAGATTAAAGAATAATCAGGTGTCATTTCTGTATGTGTGCATCAGCGGGATTGGAGCTCTTTTACATGTTTTCACACTTTTTGAAGTGCAGGTGAAAATGTGCATGTGCTCGGATATGTGGCTGTGTATTTTAGCTCAGCTGGCACCCCGCTGCTCCTTTCCTGCTTGCAGCATTAAAGTCCAACCTTGTCCAAGGTTAATGTGTCACTCTTGCTGTATATTTGCATTTATTCTTATCTGCACCGCACCACTCAACTGAGTGTTTGCTGCCCCGACTGTGGCTCAAACTTAATCGCCTTTGTACATTACAGATGGGTCACCAACAAAGAATACACACAGACTCAAACACACTACACTTTTTACCCACTGCTGAAATTTCCTTTAGAAACCACAGCTACTACTATAAGAAATTCTTAGAAGTAGTTTATTTCACACTACCCTGTGGCCCCTGTTGAGTTCAAAGAGTTTCCCTCTTCTCTTGACTTCATATTAACTTTATGGAACTGAACATAAGGGCAACATAACAATTTGCTCCATTGCAAGGTTGCAATTCAGAGTTTGTAAGCAAAGCTCTGAATTCATTAGTAATTGTTCTAGGGCTGAAACGATTCCTCGAGTGATTCGAGTACCTCGATTATTAAAATTCCTCGAGGAAAATTTACCTGCCTCGAAGCTTCGTTAATTCATGTTTTATTATTTAGCGCACCGAGTTCCAACCGGGACATTACTTGCGTTGTGCGGAGCTCTCGCTTCCGCCTCTGAGTTGTTGACAAAAACCAAGTGTTAGCAGCATAATGTCCAATCTTCAAGTTCGGCCCGTGGGGATTTTATTGATTGCTGATAATGCCCGGGTTTTCATCGTTTTTGGGGGAGGGACCAATAATCATCCTTAAAATGACTGGCGCAATACCTGCAGAACGGCAACCTTTCTCCTCCGGGAGCTGCTGGTTCAAAGCGAACGAAGGGAAGAGCGAGCGCTGCGGGAGGATTAATACAGGTAAGCAGGTAGACTGAACACGGCGGGCGGCTGAGCAGTTGATGCTTACAGTGTAAGTGTAACTTTACGGACGAACCGCACAATAAATTTCATATCCCAGTCTGAACAGATAGCGGAGCGCATCGTGGCAGCATATGGCTGGTAGTTGAGTATCTGAGTGTGGCGAAAGAAGGTACCGTCAATATCCCGTATTGCCCCCACCCTCGTGTCTCTCCCCCAACGTTTGTTTGTTTGTTCGGCTTTCCCGCCCGGACTTGCATTCGTAAGTGAGTAAGTGAGTGCTTGCTGTTCTGATGCCGGTCTATTACGTCATCAACAAGCATTACTGTGGTTAGCAGACCCCCATCATGAGCCAAATTTCTATTGTTTCTACCGATTGCCATTATAGAGTGTGGAAAAGGTTTCCATGGCCCCCTTTGATTCTTTACTTTCACTGGAGTGTACAGATGTATGAGGTTGACCAATCCAAGAGCAAAGTGATGCGTATCTCACATCTAAATTGGCTCTGGGATAGATAAAGAAGGCTAACTTTCAGGAATTACCGTGATCGATGTAAAAATGTATGCACTATCATAAGCATATACCAACAAGTGTAAGCAACCTCTGCCAATCAAGACAAAAAAAGGTAAGTGATTTATAGTCAAAGATACTTTTGAGCCTTTGTGGATTAGAGAAAATCTACTATAAAGTCAAACTTGTTCACTCAAATCTTTTTAACTCACCAAAATTGCATGCTGTATCATTATTCTTATTTGGAAAAAGAATAGTTCAAATGCATGAAAAAAGTATCGAAAAAGTTATATGGCATTTAAGCTATAATCAGTATGTAAGCTTCTGAGCAAAATAGCACACACACAATTATCAGCATGATGATGTAATAAAAATCTAAGTACCTTCTACCTTAACACAAAACCAAGGTTTGTTGGCAGCCACCTTCTTCGTCTGTTTTCATTTGAAGTAGACGTGATGTCTCTCTGGAATTCCACCTTGAATATTCCTGGGAGCAAACTTTCTCTTGTGCTGTGTATACAACTCTGCAAAAACACACAGAAGATTCAGCTCACTGCCTTAGTGCAATGTTCTAATTCATCATCTTACCTTTAGCATGTTTTGCCAATAAAAGCTACTCAGGAGCCTACTCTCAAACACTGCTGCAGCTGTCTTGGGAATTAACTGTTACTACAAAACCTCAGCTGGCAACACAAACAAACACAAACAAGCATGTTTTATTTTAAACTGTCGAAGTGTGCATTTGCTTGTGTATGCTGTGCCTGGGTTTTTAAAGTAAAGGTATTTTGTCCACAACAGTGCCATCGATGAGGTCATAAGTTTCCATTTGTAACTTATCAGTATGAAGTGGAGCGCCACCAGTGGCCTGTTGCACGGCTCAGTGAGCTGTGTTGAGATGTCTGAGGGGATATAAAGACCAGAAGTCAAGTCCCTCAAGAGGACATTGACTGATTGACTGACAGACAAGCTCCACGTTTCGCTTGTTTTTTTTTTTTGTGCAGGTGCAAGTATGCGTGTGGGCTTTCACAATTGTGCACACCAGCATTGACTAGCTGGTGTCATCTCCCCTCTTTCATCAAAACTTTACCCCTCTTTCTCTTTTCCCTTCTGCTTGTTGCCAGTGACATCTTGACAGATTAAAATGCTTTGCTCTCCAGTCCTAGTATGGCTACACTCGTGAACCACAGGGACAGTGAATCAATAAAAGAAGAATATACTGGTTCCAGAACAGATAGATGGTTACAACAAAAATGTGCTTATCTGGACAAATACTAGTCATCTTAATGTATTTTAAATTATGATTATTTACTCAAATTGAATGTACAGCATAATGGAATTAATTAAAATTGGTACCTCAGAGACAACCCCTTTTTTCACATGTCATGTAAAAGCTTTACACCTTTGTGAACTTTACATATTCTGCATTTGTCTTTTACAACATAGCAGTTCTCAGGGTCTCTAGCAGACTTAAGACCTCCAGATTCCTCATGGAGTAGAGCAAAATAAGGGGCTGACCATTATTGATTCTCCTAGGGTGCCTGAATGTGATTAAGGGGATTTAAACTCAAGCCTTGCTGATGCAAATCATGGCCGGAGGTAACATAATGTCCAGATGAAGAGGAAACATACCCTCCCAAAAGGGAGGTAGCCCTTTTTGACCCTGCACAAGCTTGAACAATTAGCATTGGCAAAGTGCAACTCCATAACAAAATCTCCAAAATAGAAGAAGCGCTTGCTTGGCTAATTCCCTCTGTGTCGACAAGGCACCTAAAGCTCTATTTTTTTAGGAGGCCATTGAGAATGCAGGTCAGGGGAGTAAAGAAAGTCAAGCTGCCATCACTACAGATACTGGAGATGGCTGGAACACAGCCAAGCAAAGAATTATGCTAATGTTTACTCTAATAATAAAATGCTCTGGAATATAATAATATGTTAGTAGATAAGACATGTTCTCTCTGTAGGCTTGTTGGGGAGTGATGTTAAAGCTATTCTGAAGGACTGACATAGGTTTTAAAGTAAATATAAAGTAACTAAACTTAATTTCGTAATTTCATTCAAAAAGTGAAACATATGTCACACACATTCACATACTCCAAGTGATCATTTCTGGTCATTTCAATGATTATAGCCTACAGTTAATGAAAACACAAAGACTTGTTTCTCAGACATCTTGGATATTACATAGGACAAACAAAAATGAGTTTTAATACAGAAATGTCAACCTTCTTTAACATATGACCATTTACTCTAAAATTTGTGCATTCAACACTGAGTTGAGGCTCCTGTTGCTTGAATTACTGCGCCCCTGCAGCTTAACATTAATGTGATCTGTGTGACGCTGCTGAGGAGATAAGAAAGCCCAAAGTTTCTCAAGTAGTGGCTTTCAGACCATCCTCAATGTTGGGTTTGGTGTCTTTTTGTATGGTCATTACTGCAGATATTGGTGTTTGGGCGAGCAAATCAGTCTCCATAAATTGTGTCACAGGAAGAAGAAGCATGAAGTGCTCCAAAACATTTGGTAGACAACTGCGCTAACTTTGGACTTGGTAAAACACAGTGGACCATTACCAGTAGATGAACATGACTATTCATGTTCATGAAATGTGGCTGATAAAAAGCAGTTCTGCACAAAGCACTAGGTCAAAAACATAAAAACAATTCTTTATATCCATTACGATAAAGTAATCACTGTTTGTATTACACATAGAATCTCCTTGGTCTACATAGCTCTTGTCTTTTGCTAGATTAAATCAGCAATGTTTGAGGATTTACTAAGATTATCTTTGTTTATCTTTGTAACAAAATATGGTTTTATGATCTGAAATGACAAGAAGAAAAAAACACAGAAGCAATCTATGAGAAAGAGTAACATCATGGCGCTAAATGTCAGATTTACATTAAAAATTTTGCATTTATTTATATACATCTCTATGTTATTGTAAAAGTTTACTGCCAATATATTTGTGATCTTACATTTAATATACAAAAATGAATTTCAGGTCATCTGCAGATCAGATCCAGTTGCTGCTTTCTTTGATATGTGCAGCGTGATGACCTCATTATTCTGTTTCTGCATTTAAACGGTAGCACCCATAGCGCCCAACACACAATGCTATGATTGTGTTTTGGAGATTCTAATAATAAGTCATTAGGTCCGATTACATTACAATTACCATAGTAGGGCTATATTCAGATAAGTTCACCATTCAGACCAGAAGCAGACAAAATCTGTTTGACTATTTATGAGAACCTCAAGGCCCTGTGCTGCAATACAAAAAAATGCTGGGCAGTACTTGAAGTTAGTCAAGCTTATGTCTTAATGCATCATTTAACCAATTAGCCAAATGCTCCTCCATCTCGAGCTTTTAACGTGCCACTGCTGCTGCCAGTGCTCTTAAATGTGTCAGGATTCTGTGTGAATACAGCAGAGGAATGATGGCTTTCTGCAGGTTCTTCAGAGTTCAGAGTGTCAGGTAGATAAATATAAGGGCCAACCAATTCGTTCAGTCTCTTTCAGTCTCAGCGCCGGCATCGGTCTCCATTTCCGCAGGTCACTGCTGAATGACTGCAGATTACATCGGCAAGTCTCTGATGTCTGCGGGGACGTGGCAATCAGACTGAAATGACACGGGGTGCTGACAGGCAGACCCTACTCCAACACCCACCAACATGAAACCCATTCACGGCAGCGGGCCCCATGACACTAATCTGATTCTAGTCTGTAAAGAACCCTGTTTGGTGCCCTCCAGTTTCTTCTAAAAGAGGAAATGACCAGGCCAGGGGCATTCTTGTGTTACTTGCAGGTATTGCGGAGGAATGTGGTCTGGGGTCTTGTTTAGAAACACATTAAAAGCTGCTTTGCAAACCGTCACTAAAAATACATTCAATCTGGTTTGATTGCTTTGTGGTAAAAATATTTGCTGCATGAAATTAGGAGATATTTGTGACATTAATTAAAAAGCCTATAGTTTGATTGGCCTGTACCCCTGCTGGCAATCTTCATCACTGCCCTGATTTTTGTGCTGTCTAAAAGTGTACACCATTAGGGAACACTGTCCATCCTTTCAATGAAACCTACTCCCTAAAACCACATAGCTGTAGGGAAGCAAGAGGTAAAGATGAATCAAGTCAGCTGACTTGTTTAGAGACGAGAGACAGAGCCCTAATTGGATATCATCTCACACTCTGTCCCTAATTAGCACTGCTTTGCTTTATGAACTGATATTAAGATGCAGGGGGAAAAAAATGGTAATTAGCTAAAGGTTATTACCAGCCAGGGGCACATGGACAGGGAGCATGCTGGGCAATATAATTACTGCATACAGTTTTTGTTTATTTTGGTCGGTTGGAACACGCCTACTGTACATAGAAATATTCCACAACAGATGTTCTAAATGATGATTACTTGCTTCAGATTTATCATATTAATTAAGTTTCAGATCTTGGTAATCAGTGTTACAACAACATAACTTTCAACTATTAAAAAATCTGTATCACAGTTAGTGAAATTAATATACAGTGGGTCTCAAATCTGCACGATTTGCATCTATGACAGTTTCAACAAACAAATATTATTTAATATTATTTAAACAATAATATTAAAATACTATTATTTTAATAGTATTAAAATACAACCATTTTAACATTTTTAAAATACTATTATTTAAACATTAATAATTATTATTTTTATTTTTTTAAATAATAAATATAATAAATATATTATTTTTAAAATATATGTTAAAAAAATTCATAAGCTAATACTTTGTTTTAATACTGATTGCTTTTTTTCATGTTCTAGTGCTCATAACTTCTAAGAAAAATTTTATGACCTCCCGAAAGGAGCCTGTGTGAAATGGCCACTCAAGGTGAAATAATCCACTATTCCAAATGCAACACTGGAACCAGATTACTGTTTGTAATGTAAACAGGGGCAAAATGTCATGTCTTATAGGCTAATGAAACACCACCATAGTATGGCCATAAAGACCATTGTCACATTTGAACTTACCACTAAACTCCTATCTCAGTGTCATATTATAACATTTGTGCGCACAGGTCAATACACCAATTCTGTCCTCACCCAATATGAGAAGCTTACGGAAAAGTAAAACGTTTAACTCATGTCGTGCTATTTAAAAGACATTGTACCAACTATAGAATCAACATTAACCTCCGAATTAGCATCGACTTACCCTGCGACGACTGGGTCAACTCCGGAAAACTCCGGACGTTGCAAGCGGAAGCCAACACCAGCGACTAATTCCTCCAAATTAAGAAAAAACACACGGTCGACGTTTGAGTCCATAAGGGCCGCTAACTGCACAGTGTCCAAAAATAAAAAAATAAAAGAAAGTCAGAAGTTACAACGCTGCTTTCTCACTGGAAAACCCCCCACCGCAGGTCAACATCTTTGCTGTGACTGTTGTCCAGGTAACGTTTAGATTTGAGCTAATGGGCTAGCTGTAATGCTAACCCACCAACTACCTGTTATGCTAACCTACCGATAGGGAGAAGTTGACACTGTGACATCATCCCTGCAAATTAGCATAGGGAGGCAAAAAAGAATAAGTAGGTAAAGTATAAATGGGAGACAGAAACATGTAAAACCTACAAATGGAAATAAAAGTACTTCTGTGAAAAATCTAGACAAAAATAAATAAATTAATAAAGGGGGGTTTAAAGGGACATAAATGCAATGGAAAAACATTTTAAAACAGTAAAATTGTGCACATGTGCTTAAATGTATAATTTGTTAGAACAAACCTTAAAAAAAACAAATATAAATTCTAATTAAATTATAAAGCATTAAGTAATTTTCTCCTTTTTAAAACTAGCTGATGCATTTTAGGTGTATCAATTTATTTATTGTGCCATTCACATATTTCTGCTTTTATTCAGAATTATTCTGTCAGTTCTGGCTCTCCACATTAGACAACAATGACAGCCACAATACAGACTGGTTTCTGTTTTCAGTCCTGTTTCTGTTTTCATTTTCAGTGATTATATATCAATATTGAGACCCAGCATATATTCAAGCCAGAATCTGTTATGAAGGTTTTTCCACAAACTTTAACTTTGGATATTTTTTTATAGGTCTCTTTTTCAAGTAAAAAAATAGAGCTACTAGATTGAGCATTACATTAAACTTAAAACATAGAAGTTGATTAAATGTGTGATGAAAAGTACACACTTTTCCTCTTTACAGAAGATGTATGAGGTTTTGCAAAAAAAAATAATCATGTAAATTATAAATACATCAGATGTGTGCATGTTGGACTGCTTGTCTAAAGGTATTTACTTCCCACCTTCGTCTGTTATATAACATCATCAGCTAGCACAGTTACCTGTGTGGCATTCTACCAAGTCAGTGCAGTACATCATAAAAAGATACCGGTCTGTTTCAGATCCTTGTGGGGTAAAAAAAGCGAAAAGACTAAGATGTGACTTCTTATTCCCAGAAGAGCCATTTATCATTCTGCCAAGACAGAGTGCATGCCGCCTTGATGCAAGGTAGGGGCTTTGCTCTGATGGGAAGCCTCTGCTAGATGGTCTCTACAGACACTGATTATTACTTGCAACTCCCAAAGCTGGACTACACAAACACTGAGGATATTAACATTATGGTCAATCCACTGCAAACACGCATGAACACAGGAGGAGACATCACAGCTTATTCAGAGCATCAATCTTGCAGTGCAGTCTTCTTTAGAGAAGCTGAGACAGTCATTGTGTTTAAATCCAGACTACAAATATCCGTCTGTTTACTGCCAACTACACAAAGCAGGATTTTTATAGCATGTTTGTGGGAAGTTTGAGGGGGGGAAAAAATCTGTTTGAAAAACAGATTTGATTTTCATTGTCATACATACTGATATTGGATTGCTACTGAATCTACAGATAAACACAATATTCCAAGGAATTTGTTCTGCAGACAAGAAAGAATATCTGTTCTTTTGATGGTCTGTCCAT
Source organism: Phalloptychus januarius (assembly GCA_902982915.1). Taxonomy (NCBI): domain Eukaryota; kingdom Metazoa; phylum Chordata; class Actinopteri; order Cyprinodontiformes; family Poeciliidae; genus Phalloptychus; species Phalloptychus januarius. Next base: position 9,247,033 of record CADWAE010000462.1, read on the forward strand.
CACCATTTCCTCCCCTTTTCCTCTTGCAGGACTGTGATTTTGACTGCTCATCTCAGAGGATGCAGTTTGCCGATTCTCCAAAAGAGGACACTGTGGAACATGTGATCTCCAGGGAGAGGAGATTGTAGACGGAAGCTATTTAGTTCCTAGGACAGATATAGCAATTGTGGAAGCCGTACTGTTTTATGTTCTATGTAATTATATTCAGTTTCTGTTTTTTTTAGTTATTTAATAGTTCAAATACACACACACGGTTCTGTAAATCTCAGTCATTTCTGAGGGAGGTCCCTCCAGAGACAGAACAATCTGTTTCCTGTAATATTCCCTCTTATTTAAAGGACATATATCATCAGTTTCACAATGTTGCTTTTATATATATTTACGTTTGTAGCCAATAAATGCATGAAAAGGCAAAAAGCTGTAGAAGACAGACAATGCTACATTTGGCGTATCAAATCTTGGGCATCAATGTCTGAAATCAGGGTAAACATGGAAAAAAAAACAAAAAACTTTGCCTTTAATTTCAGTTCATCATATAAAACTTTACAATAGCGATTTACCCAGTCAGCAGTAGGAAGTAATGAATTATTTCTGAGTGTAGTAGCCCTACACTCAGAAACCTACCTACCTACCTGGCACCATACCCAGGGATTTAAAAGCTCTCTCGGATGAGTATAGTTCATCTATCAATTACCACTGAGGCTAATGACTGCATGTAGCTGAAATTGTAAAATTATGAAAATAAATAAAATTCCACCATCATTCAAGTTGACAAAATTTCTACTCTGGCTCTGCTCACAGGTATAGCGGCTAAACATGTTTTAGGATTATTTGGACTTAGATGATTTGTGCTGTTAAATGGCATGTTGTGGGGGGGAAAAGTAAGCACTATTAAAGTGAAAAGCACTTTAAAAGTGCTCGGTGAAAAGCACTTACTCAGGTTTATTCATATCCTGCACAGGATATGAGAGCTCCACACCTCACACGCTGTTGTTCAGGTCAAAGTAATAAGCTCTACCAGACAGAGTCAACACATGAGTTTTATACCCAAGGAAAGAAAATATACAAAAAAACATTGGGGAGACAGTCTGACTTTCCTTCCAGGTGCAAAACAATGTCTCTGAGAAATAACTTTCAGTTTGACGACTCATATAAGTCTACTATTCAACAAAATTTTAAAGCATACAAAAAAAATACATAAAATGACCATCAGGTTAAAAATAAAGTTATAATACATTAGCCTGCAATATCATTTACAGCACTTGTTAAAGTAAACGGGATTCAAAGGAATATAACTTTTTAGCTTATGAACTTCTTTTATCAAGCAGTCATTCTGTGTTATGTGAGTCTATCAGACATAGAGAGACATAATCTATTTATGATACTTACTTCCTTTTTTTCCAGAGGTGCGGGTGCAAACAATTTCTTTGTTCTCAAAGTGTAAACATGGCTGATCTTTGTAAACCTGTAAACATTCTAATTAGAATTCGTTTATGTTTCATAATTTCGATATTTGTAGGGTTTTGGTGCTAGAATCTGCAGGTATTTACCCTGCAAGTTCTTTCCTGGTTTTTGTATTTCTTTAAAGTCTGGAGCCTACCACACACTTAGACATTATTACAACTGCGCATCTTCCTGCACTGCTTATTCAGCAGGCAGAAAATCAGAGTGAGGCAGAGGTCGAGAGGGGAAGAAAGAGAGCAAGAGCTCTGACAAAACAGAAAGAGGGAGAGAGAAAGAGAGATGCATGGGAGTGAAAGCAAGAGGCTGATGGCTAAAGACAAAGTGAGAAAGAAAGGGGGAGAAGGGTATGGGCGCTATGTTAGAGGAAGCGAAACAGACAGCTGCGTGAAGCTCACAGAGAGAGGCAGCAGCCAGGGGAGAGATGTTTCATGCTGGGGACGTGAGCCGTTCTGACACATGGGCAGCAAAGCGAAAAGGGCCGACACAATAGAGGCAGGCAGAGAGCACTGGGAGGCATCATGATTTACAGTAGGGCTGCGTCCACTTCAGATTTTTTGCCGTGTCTCCGCAGCAAAATGCTCTGTGGGGATGCATTCATTCAGCTGAATGGAGCTCTCTATTCCCCCGTCGACAGGTTGTCGTTGTTTCTTTCTTCAAGCGCACGGAGATACATCCAAATGTTATTTATTGAAAGAGGTCAGGATGGAGGCGGATCAACACATGAGGCATCTACTGTACTGCGTAAGCATGTACAAGAATCATGTTTGAAAAGGATGGTTTTCGCTCCACAGGCGAAATGGATAGCCATGCTGCGTTTGACGATTTTTGACATCTAATTATCAGGAAATAATAATTATTAGAGATGCAGAGACAGGAAGAGGAGACAGTTTTACAGAGGACAGAACATCAAGTTAAACTCAAACGTAAATGTACACGCCAGTGTTAAAAAGTCCATAAAAAAACCTTTTTTACAATGTTCTGTACGACACAAATGGAAAGCAAATTACAGAGATGCTTACAAGTCATTTTCCCTGTAATTCCATTCAAGATATATTAAATAAATAGTTGTAGATACTGAATGTTCAGAATTTCTACTGCAATTAGTTCAAAATCAATTTCAGACTTCAGTAAGTGGAGAGGCAATAATTTAACCATAAATATCCACATAGATACTGTTGCCATCTACTTATAACAAAATACAAGTCAGTCTGAACCTTGAGCAGACAATACTAAAATAGCAAAAAGCGCATTGTTTGTTTTTATATCTGCAATGCCATTTTTAGAAGTCATAGTTTTCTGGAGCAAGATGCCCAACAGACATAATTCAGAAAATGCATGTGTTTCAGACATGCAAGTGGTGGGAGGTTGTGGGGCCTCTTGTTCTCTGCTGACTTCAAAATAAATCAACTCTTGGGTATAATGAGGTTTATCTTGAAATGATTGAACTAAAAAAATTTACATACATGAAAAAAACAAGTTTTGACCTTTGAATATTTTCATTTCTGAATACCAACAGATTGATTTGGGTTGAACATGTCAACCAGTTAGCCAGAAAGAAGATGATCTGGTGAACTATGCAAGCAGATCTATTTTAAGACACGACATGATGTTTTCCTAATAAATAATAAGTTAATGCAACATGAAAAATATGGTGCTGATGTGGGTCAGAGGAAAGAAAACAGACATCAAAGCTCTCTGAGCAACTGAAGTGACAGCCAAAAGGAACACTGGCTAGGAAGAAGTAATGTCACAGACAGCATTTTAAATACATTAATTAGATTTTGCTTTTGGCATTTTATATATCAACAGTTATCAGAGAGCAAACAAGGCCACATAGTGACAGGAGAAATAAAATGCACGGCAGCAAATTCTTGCTGTTCACATTCCTGCAGACACTTCCTGAAAACGCATATAATTCCACATCACTGCAGCAAATCGGTTCACTGAACATCATGCATGCATGACGTGACAAACCTGACAAACACACATGGCAAGTAAATTGGTAGCCTGCCAACAGCTTCAAGTTGGAGATTAGTACTGATATAGCCTGACTTTGAATATCGCTGGTGTTCTTGGCAGACAACTCATGTGTTCATAATGTTACACCATGCTGTTATTACTGCCTTTCAAAGACTAATCAAGCAATTAAAGACTATTTCTGCAAACAGTACTGTATCTATGGCAACAACAACCACATGGTCCGTGTGGATGGACCTCGGTGTCCTCTGAGAAATCAATGTGTCCATAATGTGAAGTTTCTAAACGGCCCCTAGTGCCCTGGCTGCAGTATTGAGTTATTGGTACCCATTAATTACTGGAAGTGTGACCTGGAGCTACACATATGGGTGCTCAAGGATGTTTAGTTTGTTTTTAATTGGTTCCGTAGTTTGTCTGTATCACAAAATTGCGCTTTAGCAACGGAGGCCTTGCTACAAATTGATTGTAACGACATAATTCTAGTGAAGAATGTTTTACAGGGATTTTTTAATGTTTTTTTTTCCAGGCATCACAGGGCTGCATAGAAGTGCAGTTGGTATCACTGTTGCTTTGCAAAAAGAACCCAAGGTCCGAAGTCAAGGTCTTTCTGCATAGAGTTTGCATGTGTCTCCCTTTGCATTCCCTATGGGATTTCTAGTTTCGTCACATAGTCTAAAAACAGGTTAATTTGTCACTCTCTGTTGCCCTCATCTGTGAGTGGACAGCTGCATGGTTGTTGCCCTGTGATGGACTGGCAACATGTCCATAGTGTGACCTGCCTCACACCCAGTGACCCACAGGGACGAGCAGCAGCTCCTCTGCAAACCTTCAAGGAGAAGCGGATTACAAAAGACTGATGTATGGATAGGTTGCTGTCCTTCCACAATAAAAAGAATGCAGCTGGAAACAGTAGTTGATCTATTGCAAAAACACACATTTTCTTTTCTCAATCTCTGACATTAAATCAGATTAAATTGTGAGGTTTGAAGTGGAACCTCTTGAAATCTGGTTCATCTTTGGATAGTTTCCAGATGCCTGAATCTGCCTTATTCATTTGTTCAAGTAATTATATGGAGACATAAACACCATAGGAATGTGAAGCCACCATACAGCTCAAGAGGATGGAGGGGTCCAAGTTGTCTCATATTTTGGTACAAACTGTGCATATCATCTCAAAAACGAAAAACCTTCAGAACAAAATGTAATATCTTGCTTGTCAAAGAAGAAGTACGTTAACAGTTGACATGCATCATGAACAACCTTCACTGCATCAAACTCTGAGACTGTAAGTGATGAAAAAGACATCAAAATTGAAAAGGGAAGCTGTCATTATAGGTATGCAATGGTTAGCGGAGATGAACAAGAAACCCATTAAGTCTATTCCTCTAATTCATCATTAACAACTTAGAATCACACATGACTAAGATATGGGGATAAAATTCCTGGACAAACTGAAATCAAAATGAAGTAGGAAAATGTTACTGTTAACCTCATAAATAGATAATCCAAATCCAGGTTAATAAGCTTGAAAAATAATATATTTTCATTATGCTCACGAGGCCAAAAATATTTTTCATCTTTTTCTCTCTTGATTAGACAGACACAGTTGATTTTACATTTCACACAGACTTAAGAGAACTCTTTCTTTACCTGATACATAATTAAGGTCAGGCAAATCTAATTTCCTTTGACTTAATCATTACCCTTTTCCTCATCTACGTCGCTGGATGTGACCCAATACCACAACTCTTCAATGTTTGCATCCTTTAACAGCAGTCTGCCCTGAGTAAATGGCACCTGCTCCAGAGCTGCACGGATTTATCTGAACAGTCCATTGACAGAGCCGAGGCATTAGCTTGAACAGCAAAAGCTGCAGACGAGCTGGAGCGTGCAACGTGCCGATTCTAACTTCTCAGATCTGGAGGAAATGAGATGTTTACAGTAAATGGGGCTCTTAGCAGCACCCGCAGAGTTCAATATTGATTCAATGAATCGCATTTTAAATATGAGAAGAAGCATCAGCCTTTGGCTTTTATAAACATCAGCTTCCACATAAGGAAGCAGCTGGAAACAGGCACAATTGTGAGAGTGGATGGTGCATTTTTTTTTCATTTTTTTTTTTTTTTAAATCGGTGCATGACAATGTTTCCTCTTGTTTTGTGGCAGTCATCCTTCCTTGATAAAGTCTACTATTTAGATCTGTTTATATTATGCATAAAAACATTAGCTCAAATTCTGTCTGTGAGGTTACAATGTAGACAGTTAACATGTCAGTATTATATATTTACAGGCTATGTTACCTTCACTTGTTATAGAAAATAAATTTGACTTTGCAATTTAACTCCTTGAAAATGGGCTTTTGTCTCTTTAAAAACTCCTGTTCTTCCTGAAATTCCGCCTTCAGGAAGTCATCACAACAGCGCTCCTCTATTAATCTTGTAACAATATATTTTCACTAGCATTTCACTTAGATATGGGCTAGTCTGAAGGAACGGAGCGGGGGAGGCACTTCTGACTGTCAAAAACTGAACTCAGACAAAAAGCCTGATATTTGTCACTTCAGCCAATTGACTGCGGACTACAGCTCAACCTCCTCTTAGTTACAGCTTTGACTTCTATCTGCTGGGCTTCCTCTGGATGAAGGGGTGACATAAAAAGGAGTCATTTCAAATTTTAATTAGTTTCCTTTCATAACAGTAACAAACATACATTAAGACCAACATTATCCTTTCAGATTTTTAATTAACAGCTGCCTCTTGGTTTCACCACATCAAAAGGTTGGTGTGTGTAATTGTGCTTGCATGTGGCACTCCAATATGTTTGAGGCTCCCTGTTCTGATGAGCAAAGGTGCAGATGAGTGCACATTTTAAAACACACCATACTTTCTTTATTGGATGACAGAAAGGCTTGTGAAGGGTTGGCTCAGCGCTAAAAACAGGATGGGACGTGAGCAGCCCCTTTATGAAGGATATTGTATGCCATCACCTCTGTGTATGTTGAACTTCGTTATCAAGACTAACTTAGCGTTGCGACTTTGTTCAGTAGTGTAATGTGTTTATATTTAAAGTTACATTTCTACTAGTTTAATTTTGTACTAAAGTTCATCTGCTGATAGTTAAAACTACTGCTTTATATTCCAGTCCCTCCAAAATTAATGAAGAGATATTATTTTCCTTCAAATTAGGACACTGTTTATCTCTCAATTAAGGGTTTTCAAATCTAGGGTTGTAAATCTAGGATTTACAACCCTAAATCTAGGGTTTAGGGTTTAGGGTTTAGGGTTTAGGGAAAACCCAATGTGTTGGGTTTTCAGCTTGTGTAAAAGTTAACGGACCATATTTGTGCTATAAACGTAAAAAGATTATATAAAATAAACAGTATTTACAAAACAACAAAGGATACTTATTAGCTGTTGATGCTGCTTGCTGTTGTTGTTGTACACAAATTTTTTGTACACAGTTTTATTTTTAGAAATGCATGAATACTTCACCTATAATCAGGGTCATAACTCCAGGGAGTGATCAGTGCTTTAGGCTTTTTTTTGTATCCATACTTTGACTTTTACTTTTCAATAATCTTTTCACAGATTTTCTTTCTTTGTAATTTTGATAGGCACTGTATTATTTATAGTTTTTTTATAGCAATTGCTAAGCTAATGTAAGATATTCTCTGCTGCAGTAGTAAAAATTAAATAAATACCAAAAACTGTAGATCTTGGGTTTTATTTCAACCCACCAACGTGTCTCTGTTAATAGACCACTTAAATAATTGTCATGTCATACTTTAAAATAAACAAATTACATATTTTATTTATTGTTCTCATGTTTCACTGGGTGCATATCTTCTGGAATCATTTTAACTGTTTCAGAGCTTGCAAAAAAAAAAAGAAAGAAAGAAGAAAAAAAAAAAAGCAGTAAACTTTTAATGTGCCAACAGTGTTACAAAGAACACGATGGCTTGTAAAAAATGCCTTCATGGCTGTGTGGGTTCAGGTGCACAGCAGGTATGCAGTATGCAGTATATCTCTGCCTTTGCTCCTGTGAAAAACAGTTTTAACAGGCCTGTTCAAGTTATCTCACTTTAAAGCACAGGGTGGAAGTGAATCTGTTAGAGACCGATGGGGAAAACAATAACAAAAAGAAAATGAAAAGTTAAAAACACGCAACTATTTATCTGGATGTGGCTGTTAGGACTACATCCAGCTCACTGAAAAAGAATGTGCTGGGGCTGGTCAGCATGCCAGGGTGGTTAAGTAACACTGCACTAACCTTATAATCTTCCATCTCCCACATGCCGCTGAATTCTCTCCCATAGACTGAAGCACCATTTTTATTCAATTAATCTTTTATCACAAGCCTGTGGCTGTGTTTCATTCTGTGCCAAACACAAAGCTGGTAAGGTCTTTCGTTAAATCCAGGAAGGAAAAAGATCTCAGCTTTACCCAGTTGCATTGTCTGTTTGAAGCTTAGTTAGCTGGTGGGCAGTGGTGGGCATATGCATGGGGTATCAGGTTCTTTTTTCCTGCTGTCCATAGGAATTAACATCCTTTTGTACATATAATGCCTGCTTGATGCATACAAGTTTGATCGGACTTGTTTGTTGCATATCCATAAAAGCTCAACTGGATAAAGATTGAGGCAAATTCAGCCCTGAAAAACCTTGTTGTGTTTGTTAAACTGCATTAGACCAGTGTTTCTGGCACTGCATGTTCCCCTCCTGAACAAAGCCACTGCAATGTGGCGATATACTTTCTAAAGAAGTGTTGTTCTCAGTCAAATCCCAATTCTAACTTCCTAGGTGAACGCTGCCCCCTAAGAATTGGCTTTTTTTCAAGGAGCATCTAGAAGTTTATGAGGACTTAGCTTAGCACAAGGATCCTAGAAGTAGAATGGTGTGACTGGATCCAGTTATCTTATTTCAGGGCAAAGTCAGCATATTTTATATGACATTTAAGTTTTTGCCAGAGTTTGGGGAACAAAAGTAACAGCCTAGAGTTATTTCCTAGACAGCTGATCTGGAGCAAGATGGGCCCACAAGGACTTTGTTTGCTCTTTACTAGCTGACAAAGTGGGTCTTATCTTAAACTAACACAAACTCCCAGTTGTGGAACAGTCATGCTGATAATGTTGTGCCTAAACTATAGCAAATAAAACAAAAGGTTAATAAAACTGAAATAAACAGGCACTATTGCAATTAATCAATTCTTAGTTAATGCAGAACCCTGATTAAAGCACAATTAATTCAAGTTGAGTGATAAACGTGACTATTTACAACCTTTTAAGCTTCTGAATTTCAAGATAACTCTTTTTTTAAGGCACTGACAGAATTGTCTTTTATTGCTTACCTCAGATTGTTTTCCATCCTCATTGTCAGCTCATGTTTTAGACTGCCTCTCTTCCCATTCTCTAAAGGATAAACTTTTCAGTTCCAGCCACTATCTGGGTGACGTTCATGCGATGTGAAGGCTGCGGTAGGAGCGGGCCTCAGAAGCATGCTAAAAGGGGGGAGGGAAGGGTTAGGTTATGGCTCTGTACGCTTCCAGCATTCACCCTTGTTAGCCTTTACCAGTTCGACAATGCCCTGATGAAACATGACAGGACAAGCTTCATAGCCATGTTGGGGCCGATGCTCTGAAAATGCTCGCAACTGCACTGTTTTGTAGCTTTCGCAAGGAAAGAGAATTTTAAATGACCACGCGCAAATGCTTTGTTCGGGCAACGCTTCTGCAAGGATTACAAAACGAGAAAACAACTTCTCCTGACACGCTGAAAAACCCAAGAGTGAGCGGCTACAGAAAAAAAAAAAAAAAAAGAATGACAAACAACGGTTCATGTTATTTAGCTGATCTCAGAGAATATTTGATTGGGCCAATATTGAGCATTTGTAAACATAAACAATCCCAGCAGGCTTGTGCTTTGTTGTGCAACCGGGAGGTTCGGCATGCAGTGGTTTTATTTATAAAATTTTGTATTTTTAGTGCTTTTTGTCTGACGGTCTCAGTAGAATTCGCATTTTCTTCATTTTTTTTTTGTTTGCGTAAACAGAACAAGGAAAACAGCTTGGTCACATCAGTGTGTTGTTTACCATATACACATGATGATTCTTTAAAAGCAAAGAGCAATTCTGTCCATGTATAACTACTGCGCACTGCGGTGAAAACATGTTTGGCATAGATGTTTTTTTTTTCTACATATGGTCAAGTTTCTTGAGATAACTTTTTTCCTTTATTCAAATATCTACTCAGGTTATGTTTGTCTGATATTCAAACTTGCTTGATAATCTAAAACATGTAAGTGTGTCACAAAAGCAGCACCAAAATAAATCCTTAAGCAATAAATACTTTTTTTTTTTTAAACAACGCTGTACGCCTCACCTCTGAGATGATCAAAAAAAAAAAGAGGTGAGGCTCACAGTATCACCGGGGTGTGTTTGCGTGTTTGAGAGAGAGAGTGTGTGTCTGTATATGAGTATGTGTAAGGCCATGTTGGTAGCTGTGCAACTGATTGATATCATAAGTGAAGCGCAGGCTGAAAGGTCCCGTGGTGCCAGATGAAAGGCAGGATTAACAGAAGAGGGGTTGAGCTGTGATGAGCACTGCAAGTGCATTGGGGGAGATCAGATGAGGAAATAATGGAGAAGGGTCCCTTGCCTTCAGAGATGGGACACACACAGGGAGGCACAGCACAGCATATGAGGTGGAGAAGAGTTTGAGTTGGCTGAATAATCAGTTCCAGAAAGTTGGCTGCCTTCCTGGCCAAGTTCCCAATCCTCTAAAAAGAACAATCTAAAAAAGTGACGAAAGATAGCAGAAAGGTAGCAAAAAAAATAAATATATATATATATATATATATATATATATATATATATATATATCCAGCAGCAGTGTACCATATTCAACCTCTGATTGGTGTTAAATTTTTTATTTTTTTTCAATTATTAACATTTTGGCAAGGACTTTCATGACTCCTCTTGCATGCTAAATTTAGAGTTTTGCTAATTTGCTGTAATTGCAAAAGAGGATTTGGTGCACACAGCCTCTATTTTAAGTGAGGAGAATACTTCAGACTGCAAAACAATTGTACTGATAAAGTCTTGCAAAAGGCTCCTTAATCTTGTTCTTTTCAGGTTACATTTACAAACTTCACTGTATTTGAATAAGTATTATTGTCTGTTTACATGGCAGACTGACATATAGTGAAATTTATTGTGAAATTTAAGGACAATATTAAATAGTTATCAGTTGTGTTTTTTTAAACATCTGAAAATCGTGCTATGCATTTTGTACACGTGGAATGACCTTGAATCTACAAATCTTGTGGAATATCTATATTTAAATCCTTGCTTTGAATGTTTTATGGCTAGTTAGAGATCACTGCGATGCTCATTAGATGCTGTTCCCCACGTTTGTCCTTGCAATTGCTTCAGAAGTTGGAACTTTTCAGTGACTGCTCCATCCAGGTTTGTGAAAAATTATTCTAAATGAACTTTGTTGTGTGTTTTTTTTTTTTTTTTGAACAGGAGAAAACTGAAACTTCAAACATTTTTTTATAGGAATGTTGTCTGTTATTTTTCCCAGGAGCAGCAAGGTGAGATGAAGAGAGATTAAACAAATGTTGTCTTTATATCCTAATAGGCGACACATTCACAAATCATGCTACCTCTCTACCATACTTTAGCTGTGTTTAGCAGAACATTTGGCTGTTTTTAAAGTTCCCCAGAGGAAGTATTGAAAATGAAATGACAGATCCTACTACAACTACACCGCTAATTGGCTGCAAAACACATTTGAACAAAGTTTAGACCATATTTTGTGGAAATAAAGAAAGGGGAGAAATTAAATGGGCCATATTGTTATTCAAATTAGTCGGCAGCGACTCTGAAACGTGATTAATGATATAACAAAAGGAGCTCAATGTTTTGGCTCAGTTGCAGTCACAACATAGGCAAAAGCGCCACAGTTTTTCAATTATTTTTTGGAGGTGAAAATGCCTCATATCTGCAATTGCTTTTGCGTTTCAATTTTGATGATTTAAAGATGACAGAAGGAGAATGTGATGGCTTGCAGGCTGTAGTAACTTCAGGCACAAATTACCACCAAATAGTAGCGAAGGCTGTGTGTCTGTGGTTTTGTAAAATGGCTAAAGTGGCTGCTTTATATGTGTAAGGCATCATCCAACATGGCTGCACCTTCAGAGACAATAAGACCTAAGTAAGGATGTAGTCATGTCATATGTGCATTTGCATGATTGATCATTTGAAAAAACAAGAAAAAGCTCATTTAAATCATTTTATGAAGGTCTTCTTTACACCTCTTTCCATTTAAATTAACCAAAGTGTTTGCAAAGGTTTTTGCATTATTTTAACTTTTTCCCCATTTTGTCATGCTATATTCTCAAACTTTATTGTATTTATTGGGATTAATGTGAAAAATCAACACATAGAGGTGCACAGAAAATACTGACTGCAGGCAAAGTATTGGTGGTTGTAACGTTTCAACAGAAATACATTAAAAGATAAAAAAAAGACTTGCACTTTCCCTTTAACACAGCTATTCTATAAATACACTCTGACTTTTCTGACATCCAAAACATTATTTTTTTATGTTATCAAATGTTTCCAAAACTCACCAAATTTAGCTCATCATTGCTAACACTTCTGAAAAAGTGCTTTAAAACAGAATTAAAGATTTAGATCATCTTAGAATATCTTATTTTTATTGACTTCCAATGTTTTAAAACATTTCTATGAAATATTGTGGTATGGTTTCTAGAGGGAAGCTGGTCAGAGTAAAACCTATTTGAGTCGGCAACACTGGGCTGAGGTTCACCTCCCTGAAGCACAACGCCCCTTAACACAGAGCCAGCTCTACAATGGGATGGATTTAGTAATGCTAAATCCAACTGAGGACTTGCTGCAAGACGTCAATATGCACTCTTCATCCAGTCTGACTGACTTGTTGCTATTTGACAATGGAGAATGGACAAAATGTATATTTTCTTGATGTGCAAAAAGACTTCAACTGAATGTATATAAAAGTTAAAGTGGATAGTGTAATTAATTTGCACAACATCCATCTTCTGAAATCTTGTACATCTCTCTCCGATGTAAAAGCCGCATACTCCTTTTTGAAAAATTTGCCTCCCGTCTTCACACTGTAAGGCTCAGGTGTGTCAAGATCTTGAATAAATTGATAGTCATTTTGTTGCACATAACCAATATTCCACCTCTCATTGAGCCAGTTCCCTTCCTGTCAGGATGTTCCAGGGTCTTGGCTTGTTCACCAGGAAAATTTAGAGTCTTGTCATCCCTGTGTGGTTTTGAGGAAGATTAAGACTGATGCTAGAGTGACTTGGGGAGAGGACAGTGTTTTGACAGATTGGTTTGATACCAAGATGTTCTCAGCAAGCCTGGGGTCAAACAGCAAACCCTTACTTTCTCTAAGAAGAGTATTGTTTGTTTTTTATTCATGAGAGACTCATGTATGAAGACAAATTCTCCCCCTATGTAAACTAAATATAGCATTGACTGAAATTAAAATAGAAAGTGGGAAATTTGTAAATGATGATTTATTGTTGATGCATACATTAACAGTTAGAAAGGTAAGGCTATTTAAAAATGTGAGTGAAGATAATATTTAAATTTTAGGCTAAATAAATATTAAATTCTGCAAACTGCATTGAGTTCTTTCAGGAAGCCAATAAAAGTGAACAGTTCAAAGTCTTCGCTGACATCAAGTCAAAAAGAATGTAAAAGAATAAAACTTTCATGTGCTTTAAGATGGAAAATTAGCAAATATTCAAACTCCAATGTGGCATGTCCTTACAAGTTCATAATGAAAACTATTTTTTGAACGAGAAAATTTCATACTGTTCTACTGTGCGCGTCACAGTTGGACAGCAGGGAAGTGGAGGTATGAGATGGCATTGTCCCATCAGACCGTCAGTTTAAGAAACCACACAAAAACAAACCTTCATAACAATATAGTGTGACCCTGCTGGATTGTGCACAGAGTAAAAAACTCCTGGAGTCTAAATGACCCCGTCTCGTAAGACCATGGGAGGGTTAATACATTTATTTAGATCTATGCTGTGTTCAGAAAAACATGCTTTCAAGGAGAAACAGCAAATCCTAAAATAGAAATGTCCTAAATAAAGCTTGTAAATTTAATTCATAGCTTTAAAGTCTCTATTATATTGTGTAGCTGTGGGTTGCAATAACTCCAGATTTAATGACAAGTTATTGACGTATCTTTCATTCACCTGTGCTATTTTTATACCATTTTATTTAATTAAAGGGAGATTGGAAATTGATAGAACTCTACTGAAGTGAAAGTTTTACCATACCAAGTACAAGTAAAGCAACTCATGGGGTCTCGTAAGAGACCGAGTCTCTAATTTAAAGAGGGTTAAATTATAATAAGGACAATTCTAATTTCATTTTAAAATGTTCCATATTAGAGCAGAATAATGTCTCGCCGTTTCTACGCTAACTGTATGTGACATAAATCATGTCCCCTAAAACTCTTTTTTTGCTCAAGGAAATATCAATCACATGGTCAGTTCTACAAGTTAACTCTACTGCACATCACATGCGACTCCCACACCAGTCAAAAAACATTGGCCGCTATTAAGCCTGAAGACAGAACTCCAATTAAGTAACAATCTGTTTCCTTGTAATTATGTGTACCAGCTTGCTTAAATTAGGCTCAACCCAGCCGCAGAATTAGGACTTGAAACTGGGTCAAGAGTATGTCACAGCGTTTTTGCCCAGGCGGAGTGAAGGGGGAAGAGCAATGTGGCGGCAAGGCAGAGATGGGGAGGTGTCAAGGCAGCCAGCTCCCTGGAGGAGGCTGGGTTAAATCCCCTCTCTGTTATTCCCCTTGAGTCATGGGTAGTTCCTTCACCCCAGAAAGATTCTTCAGATAACATCCACACCAACAAACAAATGCTTATTTTCTGCTCATTAGCACGCTCTGGTGAAAGAGGAAAGTCCTGTAGCCAAAAGAGGCTGCGAGGAATTACGTGTCAACTCATGTCAGGCCTTTTTATTGCCTTCGTATTCTTGCAGGCTTGGGGTGTCAGAAAAATAATCAAAAGAAAACACTGAGGGCTAAATGCCAACATGCTTTTGGATTTTGGTTACGGGGCAGCAAGTGTGGTGACATGAGTTTGTTTCATATGTTTCTTTGTGTCGTATGTGCACCTTTGTTAGCATAGGCTATGCTAACAAAGACTATGCTAAGTCTTTGTTAGCATCAACTTATGAGGACAAATCAATGTCCATGTTTTCAGATCAAGACGTCACAGGACTGAAGGGAACAGAAAAAAAAAGTTGCAATCTTTCATGCCTCAAATGTGCCAATAAGAGAGTTTGAGTCTTTCTAGGAAATACACACTCAATGGTACATAAAGTGTCTCAAAAACAATAATAATAATAATAATAAAGAGACTACAAATGAAATGTGGGTAGTCACTTGCATTTTATCCAGCCATTCTAAAACAAATAATACAATGATTATTTCTGATTTAAAGCTGTAATAGGTAACTTTTTAAAACTATAGTTTGACATATTTCTTCAAACTACCAAATTCCTGCTCCCCCTTGTTGATGAATTTTGAATTATGGTTCAAAAGATTAATAAACAAAAACAACAAAAGGCCATTAACCAAGCTTTGTGGTCATTAACACAGGTGTTAACAATTGTGTCCATGTCTGTACTACATTAATATTTAGTATTAATGTAAAAAAAAAAAAGTTAAATGGTTATGAATAGTTTCAGTGATTTGTGATGTCTTTTTCCAGGATCTTGTGCTGTGGTAAGTATTTGCTGAACAAAGCTTTTGTTTTCTGGAGTGACTTAACACTCAACAATTAAGTAGGTGAAAAACTCAACAGCTGTGCTTTAATTAAGATACAGAACGGTGGGTGCAGTAAATGTGAGAGACATTTGACCAATTTAATCAAAATCCATTCCAATTTCTTGTTGTTTTCCAAGAGCCGGGTTTACATTTGGTTAAGAAGAAAGCCTGGCTCTGCAGTTTTTTCTTTTTTTCCATATCTTGGGCAAGAGCCTTTTTCATCAGTTTTTCATTAGGTTTCTATTTCCAATTAGGTGCTAGCCCCGGTGGACAGAAGTGAGGCAAACAAACAATAAATTAGGGAAAGGTGCAACTAATAGATCTGCCAGGACATGCGTCACTGCATCACAAAGCTTAGTGCCAACACCGCTTGCTTTTCCCTGGGCCTTTCAGACAACAACGAGATAAACCCATAGATAACCCTGCCACGTTTCTGAGCTCCTCTGACTTAAATTACAAAAGCAGCCAGAATGCAGCTATACTGTCAGACAAAAACTGTTAACAAAAAAAAATGTATTTTCTTTACATTAAAAGTTCTTTGTCTATTCTAAGGATATAATTAGAAGTTTTTAACTGATTTCCTGCTAATCAGCCCAAACAGCCGGTTCTAGGCTCGTTGTTTTATGACAAGTCCCTAATTGCTTTCTATGTATGGATCATATAAGTTCATATGGTCACTAATGAAAACTGTCATGCCAAAGGAGCTGTTTACATTAAAGCCCAAAAGCTATCCAAACACACAGGTTTGCCAACTGTTCAAAAACATGCAAAGATAAAAAGAAGTAAACAAACCAAAAAAGTAATTAGCTTTCTTGCTAGCAAGGGTTTTGAAATTGTATTTTTTTGCATCTCCTTTCTAGCTGTCTGTCATCTAACCTACTCACAGACATGACAACCAATGTTTTTAGAGACAGAGAAACTGACTGATGACTGAAATTGTCCAACTTTTGCTTAATGAGTCCCAAACATCAGCCAGTTTGTGTAAATACCAAAATATGCATTTACCAAAATATGCATATTTGAGCTCATTCAGGGTTTGAGACCAAAAAGTTAGATAACAGGAAGTAAAACAAAGTTAATCTGGTTTATTGTTTATGTTCTTGAGCTTTAAATCTTTGAGTGTCAGAGATGCTTAATTTGGAAATGTTGGCAGGCTGTTGGAAATCTCAGTTATCATAAGGATATAGGGAGTATCTGAGGAATACATGATTTCTATTTTAGTAATCCTAACCACTCTAACTGTACTAATTGGTCCAGCCAGATGGCGATAGAGAAAAGGTTGTTGATGAGAAAAACACAGGGATGGATATATTTATATATATCTGCATATATATAAATGCCACTGACCATCATGTGGAGTTCAGTTAAATCCACTATCAAGCAATGAAAGAAATATGATGCATGCGAAAAAGTGTCTAGATCAGCCCATCTTCACAAACTGAGTGAATGTGCAAAAACGAGAATAGTGAGAGACGACACCAGGACACATCTGCCTGCAGCAAAGGAGATACAAGCTTAAGCAGCCAAGATGGAGGATGGAGAGGACTCTGCTTGCAACAGCTGTTGCCTGGGTTCTTCACCAGTCAAAGCCTAATGGGAGAGTGGCAACGTTAAAGACACTGTTGACGAAAACTCATATCAGGCCTGAAGGAGACTCCTTGGTCAAGTGGAAGAAAGCTTGTTGGTTGGATGAGACCAAAATGGAGGTCTTTGGTCTTTGGACAAGACACTATCTTTGGCAAACATCAAACACTGCGCATCACCATACACACACCATCCCCGCCGTGCAGCATGGCAGCATCTGTGGCAGCAGGCTGGAAGGCTTGTAAAGTTTGAAGGAAGAATGAATGCAGCAAAACATAGCAAAGTCTTTTGGAGGGGGGTGCTTTGGTGGCGCAGGGGTTTAGCACACCCACATACAGAGGCCCTAGTCCTCAACACGGCTGTCCCAGGTTCGAATCCCGGCCTGGCGACCTTTGCCGCATGTCTTCCCCCTCTCTCATTTCCCTCATTCCTGTCCACTAACTATTAAATAAAGGCCACTAGAGCCAAAAAAAAAAGTCTTTTGGAGGACGATTTTTGTCCGTCTGCAAGAAAATGACCCAAAACATGAAAATAAATCTACACACAAATGGTATCAAGATATAAAGGTGGAAGTTCTGTAGTTGAAGAGTCGAAGCCCAGACTTAATTCAATAGAGAATTTGTGGTAGAATTTGAAAAGGGCTGTTCACAGCCAATCCTCACAATCTGACAGAGCTAAAGCAGTTTTGCATGGAAGAGTGGCAGAAAATTACACCATTGAGATGCAAGAACCTGATTGATTGCAGCCAAAAGTGCGTCTATTAAATAATGACTTATACTGCATATTTATTTATTTGTCAATATTTTGTAGAAATCAATTTTCATTTTGGCTTTTTTTTTTTTATTTTATTTTGTTAACAAAAAGTCACATTTTGTTAAACACCATTGATTTTTAAGCACATTAAGTTGGGGGGAAAAAAACACCCAGAGGGTAGATATTTTTTTCCGGCACTTTGAAGTGTTTCCCTTCCTTTTTTGTGCAATATTTCCTTGCTTTCTTGGGATTACAAGGAGCTCTTTGAGATCTCACTGACATATTATGCAGCAATACCATACATCTGAGACTTAACTTTTCTCCTGAAGTGCGCGCTTGCACTGTAAATTAAAATTATTGGATTGTAATGACAAGGTATGAAATTATAGATTATGTCAGTGAATATAAATAGGTTATTTAATATGAAAAAAAAACTTCAAGTTGAAGTACAGCATTGAATGAGATTTTATGTTAGGAAGCCTGCATGTGAAATACATTCAAGCCATTAGTAAGAAGTGATATATTTTTGAAGTGTAATACACCTGCAGTTAACATCAAAGCAAGAAAAAAAAGAAAAACATGCAGGTTTAGATTTCCTATTTTCGAGATGCGTGTATGCTGCATAATTTCAACTTAAAGTTGATATGAGAAATGGATGAGGAAGCTCAGAAATTCTACTTTGAACTTAAAATGTGATGTGACTCTCTCCACTGAAAGCCCCCTGCTGATTGGGATGTTTACAAATCTCGAAGGTGCCCCCAAAAAAGCTAAAGTGCTAATGTTTGTTTTCTGGGTTTTTAAGTTCGTAGTGCCTTCAAGTACTCAAATACATGCTTTGAAGCACAGAGAGGTCAAAAAGGCTTCCTTACAAATCCGAACTCTTCTTCAAAAAGGTTTTATGCAATCAGTTGTCACAAAGTTATTTTTCTTTGTAAACAAATTTTTTATTTTGCTAAGCTTTGCAAAATTAATGAGCTCAAGATGCATCATGTTTATGTCAACGTTTTTTTTATGCACATTTTGAAGTATTTCAGAAAAAGTTGATGGAAATGGCAAAATTCATAATAGCTTCCTCAATTTCACATGAAATGTTTTCCTAGACTCTTGATTTGGCTTTTATAAAAGAGAGTTAATGTGCTGAAGAAGAGATGGAAAGACTTTGGTCGAGTAAGTTCTGGCACAGCGTGAGTTGGCGTGCATTAGAATTGCATTTCTCTCTCCACATTTCCAAACTGCAAGTAACATTGCTAATGCTAGCTGACATTACCGAAGAGTTATAACTTGTGTAATAGCAACATAGTCCAGAAAACCTCTCTTTGTTTTCAAGAATATGAAAATTCCTGAAAAAGTTAATATTCCTAAACTAGCATGGACCATATTGCTGGTCCATGCTAGTTTCATTCGACTCCTAATGAAATTATGCTTTCCGTAACCGGGTTGATTCACTCAAAACCAGAAAATATTTCTGTTAATGCCAGTAGCTAATATTTTAAAATTGTGAGGAAAAATCCTTATATTCAGTCTTTGACACAGCAGAAGATTCTCAAGTAGAGGACACTTGAGAGGGATGAATTAAAACAGCTTTACATTCCAACCTTGCATACTGCTTGTAGCATTCTGTGCTATGACAATGTTATGACAACTTGAGTGCTGTAATATTTAAGCAGCATGTACATAAACGTTGCAGAAGTGAGGCCTATGATTTGTTTACAGGGAAGGTGAATGCTATGTTTATATAACCTTTTACAGGTCAGAAATTATGAAGTGCTTTGCAATAAAAACACAAAATACAAGATAAAAACATAATGCATGTAATATTATATACCAGAGTGCATCTCTACGTTGCAGCAGTTTGGCATTTGAGGCAGTATTTACATAAAGTCACATTTCTTCATTTGCAATTGAAACACAAGGCAGATGAGGAATAGTGTGAGGAGTGTTTTGTGTGCTGTGGAAACAAGAAATGATTAATTCCTTGCACAGCTTATTGTTTACAGTGTTTCCCATGCTAATATTTGCCGTCCATTTTGTTTGCTGTGCAATTATTATCTGCGTAGGTAAATGAGGGTGAGCTGATCTGTGGACATTTTTCCTTGGAGATTATTGATGCAGTCTTATAAAGGTAGGAGGCAAATTTACACACCAGCATTGGTCAGTGTCAAATAGCAGTGATTAGCAGCTCACAGGCTTTTGTATGATATTTAAACAAGAGCAAACAGATTCAGGTCTAAGAAACTGGCAGCTTAGTGAGGGACCAAAACACAGTGTCAGGAGTTTCTTGTCCACAGACATATTTGTCTCAATGCCCCCAGCATATGTAAGTTTTTTTTCCCTTAGACTCAAACAAATAGTGACAGTAAAGTATCTCATTCAGTTATATGAATATCTGTCTAGCTCCTAACACAAATAGAGTCTTCACAGACTTGGAGATCTAGACGTTGCTGAAGTTCAAACTGAGCATCAGAGTAGAGAAGAAAGCAAAAGTAAAAAGTATTTAAACATGTCGTGGGTTTTGGTGGCAAACAGGTTGTTCTGCAAGTATCCGAGGTTTGTGAAGAAAATGATGCAAACCAGTTAAAGGTGGCAGAAAAGCAACAGTAGCTCATGCATTCAGAAATACCATCTCTGAATGCAAAACACGGGGACAATTAAAGCAGGTGGACTGCATCAGTGGCCACACTACATGTCATTGGTGTCTAAAACCAGGAAATTGAGGCAATAATTCCCACCAAAATTTAACAATAGCAGCCTGGAAAATGTTGCTTCATCTGGTGAGTCTGGATTCCTCTGGAATCTTTCAGACACCTTGTTGAATAAAAACCATGAGTAATCTTTTCTCGGTTAGATTTGGCTCACTCTCCTTACCACTTGGTGGTGGAAATGCTCCAGTAAGTTGTTTGCGAACCACCATTAAACAAGAAGAAGAATAACCAATAACAGTCCCGATGGGTCGACCACACCTCCTTACCAAGATGGAAATTTTGTCCGCTTATAGCTTAGACTTGCTTTCGGCAGCTGACTGAATCACTCTTAAGTTATGACTCCCTGGCATGAGTTTTTTTTTTTTTTTTGTTAGAAACTCTCTGTAAGGACTCTGAGTGTCTTAAGTAGGATCTGTGAAAATCTGGGCCCTGGGCCTGTATTCTCAAAGACTCTGCTTACTACTGCTGCTTTTAGTCTTAGGACTCTTTGAAGATATTGGCTCTGGTCCTTTCAAGAATCGTTTTTTTTCTTTATTTATTAGCCACAAGTGTAAAAACATCAAACAGCAGAGATTTTGGTATGAGGTTGGGGTTTTTTTTTAACAATACCAAAATGGAAACAAATGTAAGCCCCAAAAACTGAATTTCAACCTTAACTTCTAATGTTCTTCTTTCACCTTAAAAACTATAATAGACTTTCCACCACTGACTGAATTTTAGACCAACCTGTTGTATTTTGAAACCTTTTTTCCAATAAGGTATTTTACCCTTGAGGTCAAGGATGGCTGTAAACAAGTGAAAGTAAGTTCCAAGCCTTAAAAAAATAATAATATAAACTTATATTACTTTTTATATATTGGCCAAATATTATTGTAGAGAAGCTCAAATCTTTGGTTCAAGGCAAAAAGTGCAATACAGCTAAAAAAAAAAAAAGAACAATGGCTTCCCTCAATCAAAATATGTCTTATGGCTATTGTGCATCTGGGATCTATTCTCTTGATCTATTGAAGCTGCTGGCAACAAAAAAAAGACTTTTTTACTGGTCTGTGTGTTCTGAAACATACAGACCAACTCGAAAGACCAACAATCTGTTAAAAAAAAAAAACTGATTTGAAGACTTACTGTTTTTTATTCTTTCTTTAAATAAATAAAATACATTTCTTTCTTTATCTTTCTTTTTCCTTTGAAATTGAGATGAGATTTAATGTTATACGTTATTTCCATAGCTTCACATTTGCTTCTACTGATTTGTCTGGATGGACAAAAAGTAGCTATTGTCCATTTAATATCCAAATCTTAGCAAAAATGATGTATACAAAAAAATTTATGTATATCAAATTTAAATCAATTATATACTTTATTTCTGTATTAGCTCTAAAGCTTATTAGATATAATCAGATTCAATAAATTATAATATGTGTTTTATTAAATTAAAAGTGTTTTTTGAAAATAAAGCCCAAGTCTTCACCATACTCGTCAATAAATTCACATTTCTGCTTCTTGTCAATGTAATATTCTAATAAATCACGTTTTCATTAGCTATAAGAAGAAAAGCATCATAATTAACTGAAGTAAAGGCTTGAAAGCATCAGTCTCGGTGTGATTAATCTACATAATATGTTTCACTTGCTGAATTGAGTAACCGAAACAAATTCATCACATTTGCAGTGGAGTGTCTCCTGCCACCTCACCGGTTCTTAACCCAGGAAAACTCGTTTGTAGTTGCACGATGCATTCAGTTTCCATTTGTTCCAGAAGCTTCCTCTATGTGCAGACCAGATCAGATGACGGTCCCGCCGGTCTATCTGCTGTGCCTTAAGAGGCACACATCCAACAGTAGTCTCTAATCACGGTTCATGGCCTTTCGCATGACATAAGGTTTGATTGAAGGCAACGTTTTGGCCTGTAGGCAGCTGAACTGTGCTGACCTTTTGTCTATACACAGCACATGATCTCTAAACATATCAAGCAGAGATTTTCTTTTTTTCCATGCACAGTTTCATAGCTAGAGTTAGGACTCGGATTCTAATCTATTTGAAATTGAAACAATCTTTTTTTCTATTTTTAGACGTGGATTTGAAATCATGCAGAAATGGCCTGAAACCGCATTGTGCTCCCTGCTTCGTTCCCAGGATTGGTTATGCTGATGCGATCCCGTCACGAGAGCCTGATTGAAAGTGCCAGCGTAAATATCTGTTCTTTCCTTTATGACATGGAAGCTGAGGTGAGCTCCTGTGATCGCGTTGACATAAGTGAATGAAATGAGGAGAGATGGCAATTGGGACAAATCGCCTTTAAAATTGAACAAGACAAGCCTCTGATTGTAATCTCCATGTGCACTTTTGGGGCTGGAGGGTCTATGATGATGTGAATTCTGAATGGATATGAGCCTAATTTGCAACGAGAGATGAGGGGAAAAAAGCAACTACTTTAATGTGCGCAATACACATAAATAAGCATTTCCAATAATGGTAAGCTCTCTCTTAAAGCACATCTTAACAGATTTTAGTCCCAATTTGGTTGAATTTAATCAGAGACGAAACCGGAAAAGTAAACCCTACTTTCTGCTTTTTATATTCATTTCTAGTATTAGCATATGCAGGAAGTTCAGAGATTTGTAGAGAGAAAGGACGATCCGTTTGTGCCAAACAAAGCAGTGTTATACAACGCAACATTCTCCAATCACAATGTTATTGAACATTAATGTTCTGGAACTTTCTTGGGTCAACTAACTGATTTCTTTTCATTTTCACCCCACACGTTCTGCCACTACCTCAAGGCCAGACGGAGAACACGCCATGTTGTCTTTCCTTCAGCCATAATGAAAGATATTTGTCCCCCCCAGAAATCAAAAACATTTATTTACCAGTTAACGCATTGTCATCTGGGTGGAAAAATGCCCACTGTCGGACCACTGGTATGCCCAGTGTGAATCCGAAACGGTTGCAGTAAGTTTTCCAAGCACACTGCGTCCTGCGCACTCTCAATCTGCCGGCTCAGCCTCCTCAGCAGCTGGTCATGCAGCTTCTCTTCTGTAACATGTTGTCCCTCGTCATATTTGTACCTTTGTCTGAAGACAAAACAAAAACACCTCAGCATCATAGAGCATGGAATAAAAGAAAGAAATGTTTTCTCGGAGCAAGAGAGACTGCTGCAAAAGTTTGCACATTTAATCTTGCGGTATCTAAATGCCTGTCACTGTAGAGAATATAGTGATTAATTACAGTGATTAAAAAAAACACCAAAAATCAATGGTCTTCACATATATCCTAGTTACATTGTTAGGCTCTACAATCCTGTGTATTGGCTCTGCTGGTGTATTGCATTTCCTTTTCTTTTTTACACTTTTCTGTTACTGTCAAACACCAACATGCGTATTCGGGGTGGAGGAGTAGGTCTGCATCGCTGACCTTAAGGTTAGGAGACAACCATGTACTTACAGAGCAGAGTAATTCTATGCTGTTGAGGTAGCCTGCTGCAGTTAAAGTTGACTCAAGTGGATTACATGTCCTCCCACACTTTTCTATTCAGTTCCACATAATTTATACTCAATCTCTTGGGATTATTAAGAACATATGTAAAAAAGGATATATTTGTATGATACAAAATTTGGGAAAAACTGACATGTGCGTCTTATTGCATGTCTTCAACTGGGTTTTCTTCTGTTTTTTACATTCTCTTCGTTTTTTTGGCTTTTGCCCTTTTTTTCCCCTCTCGTTTCTCTTGCTCTGTTTGACTATTGAAGGTATTCAAAACAAGTGCTTTCCAAAAACGCGTTTCTCAAAAGACAAATAAGTTGGATGTTAAAGGATAATTATTAGGCTAAAAAAAAGAAACAAGTAAAGTTGTCCTGTTTTTCTTGGAAAATGCTTGAAGAGATTTCCTTTTTGTTAGCGTAATGACACAGTTGTCCTTTTTCTCTCTCACTTTAATTTATGTAATAATTTTTGAACAAAGCCTGCTAATTTCTTGCTATGATTTTGTATGTGTGAATGTCTGAATGGCTGCTTTGTGACCTTTTCAAGGAACAGACTTCTCGCTTTTTTCTGCACACATTCGCAGGACTCCCAAAAGTTTTTATGCAGGTTTAATATCAAATGTTTTGACCTAAAGGGTTTCATGAAGTATTTAAGATTGTGTTTAATATGTAATTTTAGAATTGTACATTTATTGAAATGAAGGCTCCCTCTTTAAATTCTTATCCCCAGACTTGAGTCCAAAAATTGGCCTTCATGAATAATCCAATATTCAAAGTAGACTAGTTTGCAAGACTTTCATTTCATGCCAGCACTCATGTACTGACCTTCCACATAATTCTACATTATCAATAGTGTGAGTAGGAAAAATGTAAAACATGCAAATGCAGATATACTTGCACTCATCCCCATGTTCACTGATATGTATAGCGAACCAACAAATAGAACAGAAGCATCAACCTTCATTACTGTATACATAGCATCAGCATAACATAAAATGAGTCTGAATTGATACTTGCATTGATTCCGTATCAATCTGAACCAAGATTTTCTTTTCTTTTTATATACAAAATTGATCTTTTAGGCTACATACCAAACATTATGAAACATGGACATGACCCTGAACACCTCATGACCTCGTAGGAGCATGGTAGCGGCAGCATCGTGCTGATGCAGAGTAGAGTGGCTTTTCAGCAGCAGAGAAGTTGGTAAAAATGGATAAGAAAGAGCATGTAACTAAAAACAGGAGCAAAATTTGTGGCAATCTGGGTCAAAACAACAGTTAGGAGGCTGGGTAGAAGGTGAACCTTGCAGGAGGACGACAACCTTAAAGTTATAGCCAAGTCAGCAGTAGGATGAGTTGAGGCCTAAAATTAGCCTGTGAAGGACTTGAAAATTAGTCTTTCAAATGGTTGCAAATATTAACAAGATTCATTATAAATCAAAAGACAAATAAATTGGATTTCAAAGGATAATTAAGGTTAAAAAAAGTAAAGTTTTTCTGCTTTTTCACATGAGATTTATTCTAAATCTTAAGGATTTAGCAAGATTTATAAATCCTTTTTATCATCTAATAATAAGGTGATATTTTACATCTTGTTTTCATTAAGCTAGTGTATATAGTGCACTAAATGCTTCATTTTTAAACATTTTGTAGACATTATATACATCTTACTTGGTTGCATATGTCTTTATAAGTCATAAAAAGTCTTCAGAAATCATGCCACTACAGTCCTTATGAATATGTTAATGAAGCAGTATAAAGTGCATAACAGGAGTCTAATGCCTCCCGTGATATGCATATCATTCAACATTGTGTTCCGTCTCATACCGACTTTATTTCTCCTCCCTTCTGTTGGACCGTTCCTGGGACAGCTGAGGAGAGTGGCCGTGATAACTGCCATTAGTGTGCCACTAGCCGGGTGTTAATATGCAGTTTCTCCAGAATCCCATTCTGCACCGTGTTATTACCTCTGTCCAGATGTCACTGGAAGGGATGGGCCAAGCTGTGTGCATTTGTGTATCTGGTTTTACTGCCTCATTCTCTATTTCAGAGCCCCTCTTTTTTATTTTCCACATTCCCAGTCCACCTCACCCTGGCTTTTCTCTTCTTCGTTTATTACAGCGAAAAGTATTTTGTTAGAATTCCCCCGCCCCCTTTTTTTTTTTTTGCCAATTTCCCACTGCTTTAAAGATCACAATAGCTTGCAATAACACATCCTAAGTGATGTAAGTTGTGATTATTTTGTGAGACATCTAAATAGTGTTTCACAACCTAAATATTCCTCATGAACAAATGGTGTTTTGTCAGTGCAGCCTACATTTGTGTCTGCCTGTTTATGAGTGCTTTTCCACATCGTCGGACGCTGCCGAGGAACAGCACTGTATCATCCTCTTTGCTTGGGCTAATGTGTTCTCTAATTGCCTGGACAGACAGGGAGAGGTCCAAGCTCCATTTGGCCAGTCGATTTCAAGCAGTCTTGTTTCCCCATCATTTAGCAGATGAAGCTAAAATATCTACTAAAATCAGAGAAGTACATTGGTTTTTAAAAAGAAAAAAAAGGCATGTATGGGCAGGCTTTGTGCTAGTGTTTAAAAATGACCATCCATGATCAAATTTATC
The DNA here is from genome assembly GCA_902982915.1 of Phalloptychus januarius. Lineage (NCBI taxonomy): Eukaryota > Metazoa > Chordata > Actinopteri > Cyprinodontiformes > Poeciliidae > Phalloptychus > Phalloptychus januarius. Next base: position 9,273,470 of record CADWAE010000462.1, read on the forward strand.
TAAAAAAAATATATATATATGCTTGTAGTTGTATAAGTAAAACACGGGGGAATCTGTCTGCTTCCCTCTGACCAGCCTTAAATGTAGTTTTTTGTTTGTTTGTTTTGGCTGAGTGTATCAGGGGAAGTGTAGTGACAAGGTGGCTTTAGACAGTAAAATGCTGCCATTAGTGACTTATTGTTGCTCTGGGCCTGTGGAACAAATGCTTATTGAATTTGTAGTCTCTCTCAAGTCTTTTAATCGTGTTGCCTCCAGAGTAGGTGAAGGGAGAAACAAACAACAGAATTTTCACTTATTAATTCACCTTCCCAAGTGTGAAAGGCTGCGATCACTCACTGAAGGCACATGACTGAAGAAATGTAGCACTGGTACTAGGTTTGTGCAAAGTGCTTTTAATACTTCAAAATTCCAGTTTCCAAATGATGACTTCAATGTTATGCTCTTTAGCAATAACGCACACTTTGATTATGCAGGAAAGGCTACCCAAACCAACAGGGCCCTGCATGAAAAACCTGGTTGTGCCCTTGATAGCGACTGCTAACATCAGTTTTTGAAAACTGCATGAAAACTACATGGATTAATTTGAGTCCACCCTAATTTGCAGAACTGGTTAGCTTTGCATCATCCTACTGTACAGCCATTGAAAATATAAGTACTCTGGATCTCTTCTATAGATGCCATGCCTACCGAGTCTCCTTGCCATTTCTAAATCATGAGGTCGGTGCCATAAGTGAGGCAACTGAAACCCACAGTGCTTATGGGTCCCTTATCTCCTAAATGAATCGCTGATTTGATAGTCCAGTTGCTCTTGGGATGTTGAACAGTGTTCCATGTTTCCTTTGTGGATACTGGATGTCATTGTAAGTGACCAAAGTCCAAAAACCTTAGTCTTCAAGACTGACAGATGCCAATTGCCTTTTGTTCACTCATCTGTTCTTCAATTTCTTTAGGTTTCGCCATGACATGTTGCATTTTGAGATCGCTTAGTTGGCTGAGATCAAAGCCACCACAAAGCAGCAGGCTATGAGTTGGCTTACAGCTCAAATCATGTAAGGTCCAGCCATGAAGTCATGAAGTAATTCTGTAGATGGTAAAGATGTCCGATTTCTGCTGTCACTTGTATCTCCACTATCCAAGACTGACACAGTAATGACTGAACTGGGGAAGATGTCATCCCAGAGTGTTTGTTTGGCCAGAAACCTTCTGGCGATTGCCAAAGAGTTCCACTAACACTTCATACATCACTCAATCCTGAAGCCGCTGCCCGTTTTGTCCAAGGCCTTATTTTGGGAAATAAATTAACTACAACTAAGTGAATGCTGATGTGTGGGGCTTGAATATTTTCCAGTACAGCACTGATGCAATGAAACAAAATGCCACAATGAAATGCCAACTAATCTCACAACTGGACACATTGGGCACCAAAGCATATCTCGACTTTGGTCGCCATCCAGGTCACCTCTCCCTGTCTGTTTTTGCTCCCTCCCTCTCAGCATGCCATGCCTGATGAGAGGGGAAATATTGTTGAGGGCAGAGGCTTCTCAAACAATGAGATTCACAACGTTCCCTCATTTATTCTTACAACAGATGGCAAAATGTAACCTATGGCCCTGGCAGATTGCTGTTTTGGCTAAAAAATCAAAAAAAAAGAAAAAAAGAGAAAACTAAGGAAAACAAACTAAAAAGATGGAGAGGAATAAAAAAAAAAATTTAAAGGAAAAAAGAATTTCTAAGGAGAAGCCAAAAAAAAGCAAAGGCAGTAAAAACGGGCAAAAAGATTGTAAACTAGATAGACTTCAACATCAACTATATATATATACTTATTTTTTTGCTCACTCTTTTTCTTGTCATTGTATTATAACATTGTATTTTTTTAACCACGTGAATAATTCATCAATATGCTTTTCTTGATTTTGGTTTGGAGGATCCAAATCTAAGAAACTGATTTCTTATTCAGACTGATAGGTGTCAGTGATTTAGTTTTTCATCTGTTTTTAATTTAGACTAACATTTACTGTCATCCCAGTTCTTGTTCTCGCCTTTCTTCTGTCAGCCAGTGAAACCATGGTTTAGGAAGTGGTGGTGATTACTTTCTTTTCAAGGGGTCAGCTGGTTTAGATACCATTCCCATTTAATAAAAGAAGTGATTCTGGTTGTCTTTGATATATATATAAAAAAAGTATTTGGTATTTAAATAGATAAAAATATGTCTGACACTTTCAGGGAACATTTGTTAGAGATTTTTCCAGTTGTGTTGTTTGATGTTTTATTTTTAATACAGATATAAAACTAGTTGAAGGCCAAAGCCAGTTAAGAAAGAAATTCTGTTAAAAATGGAAGAAAATAAAACAGAAACTGAAGCATAAAAAAATAAATAAAAAGTAGAAAAACAAATCCCATTGTGGTTTTAAACCAAATCTGTGAATGTTTTCTTCAACAGAATATTTCATCATATTTCTCTGCAAATCTTGACAGCATCAACATAAATATTTCCCAATCGCCCTTCCACTGTTATTAAAGGAGGAATATTTTTTAAAAGCACTTTTCTCACACAATGACAATCTCTACAGACATCCATTCACAAAATGGAACGAGCATTACCCCATGGGGTGATGATAATACATCATTACACCTTATATGTGCAATGTCCCATTGCTGCAAATAGAAAACAGATTGCTTTGTCACTGACTAAAATGACTACGCCAGATGGATGTGCAACATAGAAAAAGGATTTAGTGGGCACTCTTTCTGCAAAGATCCACTGTGCAGGAAAAGTGAGATAAGATTCTTGAAACAGACGAATAAAGCATTAGTTGCTTAGCAAAAACAGTCTCTCTGACTGAAAGACTTTTCTTTTTATTCAACAGGATTATGAAAGGATTGATTCATCAAAAGACTGCATTGGAAGGAATAATGGAAAAGAGTGAGGGACTGTTCATCCCGTGTGTTGGCTCTAGAGAAACACCAAGATCACCAAGAGTGTTGCTTAGAAAACATGAAGCTTCTCAGGTAAGAACACTTATCTTACCGCATCCTCCGTCAGTATATAATACAGACGTGGGTAGAGAACGGTCATTTCTGGACTATTGGGCGTGCCTGAATATAAGCCACAAAAAAGTTAAAGAATTACATAAATAGGTTGCACTAATATAGGCCACACTGTTGTGTGTAACTTGAGTTGCTTTAAATTGTTTGACTTTTAATATCCCCCCTTCATTATTAAAGTTGTAAAAGCAAAAATGGTCTTTCTTGTCAAAACATAAGAATATCTGAGTGCATCTGTGCGGGTGGAAGCCCATACATCCTAAACCAAAATGAAAGTGATGTAGTACTTTTATTTGGCATCTGTCACTTCTCTATCTCCAGTGGTCATAAGGCCACAGAAGGCAAGAAAGGACGAAAAAAAAAAACAGGCTGGTCCTTCAAAGGCCAACACTGAGTCACACAGGACAAACAACTTTGTACACACATTCATACCCAAAGGCAATTTAGGGAGATCAATTAAGCTAACAGTCATCCTTTTACATGTGGGAGAACGCTGGAGCACCTGGAGGGAATCCTCAGGGAGAATACAAAAACTACATCATTCATCCCCATGATGTTCAGTACTGCCAACTGCACCACCATGCAGCCCCAGTTCCCTCCTGGTATGCTATCATCACTAATATGCCTCATACTGAAGTAATACCTACATTTTGTTGACTGGGTTTGCTATGTTCAAATGAACTGTAAATAACCTGAATGAAAGCAAAAGTGAGTTTTTTTTTCCATTAATTGCAAATAAATTCATCAAGTGCAAAAAAGTGAGACTGTCGGCTATTTTTAGTCAATATGTTTTAGAAAACCGCTCCGCCGCGTCCGAATATAAAGTATTCTGATCAGACATTTGCCCAGGGGAAAATGATGCAAAAAAATTACACCTACCTGATTATTGACAGAATTTTGAACTTTTAATATTTGTCATTATTGATTATGTGAAAAATTGCTGCTAGACTGGTCGGCAAGCGTTTTTTTTGTTTGTTTTTTAAGTTCCTTTGTAGGTTACAAGTTTGTTGGGTCACAGAGTTTCGCCCTCATAAACAGTTTTTCTGAAATTCTAACTGTAAAGTCGCTGTATGAACCCGACATATGTGAACTCTTATTTGAACTGCAGATTTAGCAGCAATGTGAAGTAAATATTTAATGTAATTTTCTTCCTGTAGTACAACTTTTGGTTGTCAGCTCAGCTCATTTGTGCTCAGTTTCTTTATCATAGCTTCTCTGGCATTTCTCAGTTTTGGCCATAAAAATGAATAGAGCTATTGTGAGAAAAAAAAGTCTGGTTGAATTTGAAGAGGCAAAGGTGTAAAAGTGATTAAATATGCCCTTTACATTTCAGATCAAGTAGACCACTCTAGACTCTGTGGGCCAGCAGACATTTTCAACACTACAACTGCATCAGCTCTACACACACGTCCTCACTGGCTACTCGGCCTGAAAGAAATGCAAATGGAAAGAAAAAATGTAATGGCTTGTCTTCTTTTGTTCTCCAGTGTCGCACAAGCTCAACCAGCTGTTCATAAGCCCTTTCCAGCCTTTGCCACTGTGTGCACTCACTGTATTCTGGTACAACATTTTTATCATAAACCAATTTTTCTTAAGCAAGAAGCAGTGAAAAAAAAAGCACTTCTGAGTGTTTATAGGGGGGAAAAAAGGTTGATATTGAAAGACAGTTTTAACACTACAACTTTTCTTAAGTAAAGCAAATATAGCAACAGGTCACACAACTATCAGTATAAAATATTAATCTGGGAAGAAAAAAAACAACAACAAAAAATTTGCCTCCATGGGATAAATGTAATGAAACATTTGAACATTTTCCAACTTCCCTTCAAATAAGCAGTTGTGCTGCAGTTACTTTGAAAAAGTAATGCAACTGCTGATTACTGATAATCATTCAAAAAGTTACATTGTTCTGCACATCGGACAAGTCAACAGTCAATCTTATGAACCACTGATTCAAATATTCTGGACTGAGATCATTATATGCAAGTACATATGATAATTTAGGCAGATCATTCTGGTATGTTCTACAGATTCCAATGTCAGTGTTGAGGAAATGTTTGCATTAATATAAAAATAAATATAGCACTCATTAAAATACATGTGAATTAATCTTCCAAAAAGATTTATTTATTTATTTATTTTTGCTTAGGAGCAATATGTTGCTGTAAAAAGCTGTGTGGATTGATATGGGCTTTCAATCTGCTTCTCCAGGGTACAGAAGACCTACCAGAGTAGGTTTAGTAGGTTTGCCCCCAACACCTGCTTCCATAGCAGGTTGTGCTTGTTGATACACGTTATCTCAACATTCTAGTAAAACATGTCTTGAGGGCTTTGCTCTGAGCCAAAGAAACAGCGACAGAGAGAGTATTTCTGAATGATAATGACTCAGTAATGTATGTGATAAAATAAAGCATGTGTTAATTATGTAAATGGAGTTCCAAATTGCTGTAAGTGAGTTTTAAAAGGTTAAATTAGCTTGGCTAAACTGCAAAACTGCAGTCAGAAAGACATTTGTGGTGTGTCAGTCAATATGTGGGCCTGTTTAATATGTAGAGGCTCTCACAGTTTTGCATTTTCTTTCAGACTTCATTGTTTTTTTTATTATTCTTTTCATTTGACTTTGATAACCTAAATGGGAAGGTTTCAGAAAGACATATGAAAATTAATTAAATCTTTTTTATATATTTTTTTTTTCACAAATGAGCGCTTCTGTCCCAATTCAGAATTAGGATATCTAAAACAATTTTCATATTAATAAGAGGGCAATGGAGGTTGATTCTGTACTGAAATTGTGTATTTTTTTCAGCTTCTTTTCATTTCCTCTTGAGACAGATTTAATTGCTTTTTAAAATGATCAAAAAAAAGAGAGAAAAGGCTAAAGCATTCATCCAATCATTTAAAACATCCTCAGTACACATGAGGAAATCTGAAGATGGCCAAGTTGTGCAGGAAAAGAGAGAACACCCTTACCTAGATCAGTGGTTGCCAAACTTCTCAGGATCTGATTCACAATTTTACTCTTAATTAGTTGTTTCTGGTTAGTCTATTAAAGCTCACACAATAATTAAATCAAACAAGGGCATATTAGGTCAAGCATATTGCCTTGGCTCAGCCTCCTCACAAAAGTAACTTTAGTACAATAACTATGATGATCTGGATTAGATTGCCTTGTGTTACATTTACGTTCAGACTGGACTGTGTCTTGTTGAATCTAATCTGTCCTTAGGATATATTATGCTGGCATGAATTTGATTTATTAGGTGTCATGTGCGTTTTGGATGGAGTCTCACAGCAATAGATGCCGACGCAGATAACACTGACACAGATAACAGTGAACACGATGCTAAAGGTCACAGTAAGTAGCACGGAGGAGAAAGAGAGAAGTCAAGAAAATGTGAATTTGTCACAAGTGATATTATCATAGTGCAATATTTGCCAACGTCGCCACCACATGTATTTTCTAATGATAGGCAACACTAGTTGAGAGGAAATGTGCTTTGAATTACTGCTGTGTTATAAAGAAAACCTCATCAGACTAAAAACAAGCAATCATTATGATACAGTGGAAAAACTGAGCTAGAAAAAACTCAGATTAACATATTTTGAGTCAAATAGGGAAGAATCTGCTATGGTATGATCATATAAAAAAATCCAGCTCCTCAGACTTTACCCAGTGCTCCCAGTGCTAGCAGCAGAAATACTTCTGATTGGTCAGAAGTAACCAATCAGAGCCAAACGGAGAATCTTAGCTGTGCAAATAGTGCCATGTGTGCTTGAGTATAAATTAAATTCATATCAGAACTTCTAAAAGTTCATCAAAGACAAATGTGGCCTAACAAGAAAAAAAAGATTTCAGCCTCTAATTTTGAAAATGATTTTTCTTTTTTTAATATTGAGTGCAAGTCATGAGCAACCACTTGGGTGATCATGTTTTTCCACTACATCATTGAAGATGTGTTGATAAATGGCTGCTGCACTTCTGATCAATACAGCAGTCAAATATTTCATCAAAACTTAGCTTTTCCAATTCCAGTGTATTATAGTTTTTTTTTCAGGTGATCCACCATCATAAATCATTCTGAAAATTTCAGTTTCCAACAATATAGGCTGCAGATTTTATCGTTTACAAAATATCTCTCACTGGGCAATCTCTATTTTCAAAGAACCCGTAGTCCATAACATCAGCTCAAGGAGGATTGCCTTAAAAGTAGTCTTCACAAGCAGAGAGGTGCCGCAGGGGTGAAAGTGAGATGACCAAAGAGAAATAGCAAAGGAAAAGTGAGACGTCCTTCATGTTTCATGAGGTCCACAGCTGTTTGAAATTCACCCTCTGTGTTTGACCTCCACACACGCCAAAGATGTGCATCAAAACTTTCTGCGGTAGCCGAGAAATTTCACACAACCTTGGCTTTTGTAGGCTTCAACACAGAGCATCTTCTAGAGCTGCACTAAATTTACAAGCCTGTAGGAATAAACAAGCCTGTTTCATTTTGTCCGATATCAGACACATTGTGGAAAACATTGTCGTCATTGAAGCATATGAACGCAGGAAAAAATGGAGCAAAGGTAACTTCTAGTACCAAAGAAGTTTTTTTTCCTGGAAATATAATAATTGTTGTCTATTGCCTGTTTTGTGGGAGCATGTAATAATCACTACCACATCTACTAATGCTGAGGCAGCACTCCTCCACTTTCTGAGTGGACGTCATTTTTACCTCCGAGATGTGTAATGAATCTTTGTTAAGCAAAAGTACATCTACAGGTGTACATGATCCATCATTTTGTCCTCAGAACAAACATCGAATAGGAAAGGACGAGGGTTGATACTGAGACGCTGTTGGGTCCACCGATGGGAAAGAACAAGGACTGAACTCTGCATAGAGGAATAAAAAAAACAGAACAAACTCAATCACAGAGACTGGTAAAAACTCCCATGATGCACAGACTTAACCCGCTTCCATGCTCCCTTTAAGGAGAAGCTTCACAGTCGTAATCCTCATGACCTTATAGAGCTACAAAACCGTGTAGAAGTTGTGTCTCTTTGCATGCGGCTCTCCACAGGCAGCATCGGGGAGGACAGTAGTCCTGAAAACCGCAGATCTGTTGCCTCTATACCCAGTGGCTGCACTCTGTCTGAAGACAAGACTACTCTCCTAAACCTGGGGAATAAAGAATATTTTCCCAGACTCTCCTTGAAAAGACTGGTTCCTTCATTTATAACACGGTTTCTGCTCCACTGCTGTGAAGACGTCAACATCGAAGCTGCAGCTTTACACACCTGAGGCACAATCCTGTTCAATGAGACGCTCGCCTCAGCTGATAGGCTGCAAGCAACCACCAGATCTCTGATCATCAAACCTGATGAACTCGTTTATCAGAACAGTTCACAGTAAGAGGCTGTGTCTGGGCAGGGATAATCAATAATCAATACCAGATAAAACTATTTAAATATTATTGCTTATTTAATTGTGTTTTGGTTAGTTTGTGTTACTGTATAATGCTTTAGTCCTTGCAGGACATTGAGCTTAATTTGATTTTGTTTGGTAAAGTTGATTACTGGTAAAAAGTCACTTTATTTTGCAACATTTATAAGGTACATGCTGCCAAAAAGCAACACAGTGCACATTTTCTTTATCGTTAAGTTAAGTCTGTAACTTTTTTTAATGCCATTATCCATTTAGTTAGTAAGGATGATGGCTAATTAATGAATTTTTAACCAACTTTTCTAATTTGGCCATTTTTTTTCCCCAACATAATTTTAGTAAAACCATGTTTGCATTGTAAGCTGGTTGTTTAAATGTCCAGGAACTGTTAAGAGGAAACCTTGTTTTGTCTTTTTGCCTGACAAATTCAAGCAGCTCTCTTCTTCTTGCTACATCCGGTACTTAGAAAGTATCTGTAGAAGTAATATTAAAATTTTTCCACCAGCAGAAGTCTTTAATGTCGACGAGGCTGTTTATGCATTCTGCGTGGATACCCAATCTCTGGTTAGCACAACATCGGGTCACCAAACACGACTGCAGCAACACGACTGCCATCCTGATGCCCTCCTTTTGCTTCACGCCTGTTAATATCCTGTGAAATCCAGCAAACTTAATTTGAAGGAAAGGAGCTGAACCTGAACTAAGCGGATTGAATTAATAAATGTATTTTCCATTTAACGGTTTGATTTCTCCAAAGCCTGTTTACAGCCACCGAATGATCTGCCTCTAAGTGAGGGGCACGCTTAAATCTGCTTACAGTTGCCTAAATCTATTATCTGTGCTCCACCTTATGGCGAGTCACTGACTCTGGATCTAATGGAGGTGCATATGTGTCTTTGTTACAAAGATATATGTGCATGAATGTTTGCACAGTCTGATGAGGAACATATTGAGGAACATGTATTAAACTCATAATTCCCAGTCAAAATTTCTAAAACAGAGGGGAAAAAATGCTAACAAAAATTAGCATTGTATGTATGGAATCACTAGCATGATTCCATACATACAGAAAATTGTTCAGAATTTTGTGATCTGATAGGGGAATTAAACTATCCTGTTATTTTTTATTTGATTTTTTTTTTGCTAGCCTTCAACTTGGCATGGCTCAATTATTTTGCTTCGTAATCTTCACTGGCACTTGTTTTTTTTTTTGTTTGTTTTTTGCAGCTATTGTACCATGTCAGTTATCACCCATTATAAATTCTCCTTGACATACTTTGCATTCTCCCATAATCTAAGTTGTGATTTTTGGATAGCATGTGGCATGGAGACGCTACCATTGTCGACTGTACAAAGGTAAAGACAATATTTGTGAGTGAAAGGGCATTAACAATAGAAAGGTTTAACAAAACATTCTTTAAAAAAAAGCAGTCCTAGCAGTTTTATAAGTTTTCCAAGATTTTATGCGCTTTTTCAAATGCAAATGCACATTTGTGTAAACTACAGCAAGAAAGGAAAAGGCGGGATGTATTAAATTATTTCATCAACTGAATAAAACTGTTTTTTTTTTCTTCCCAGAAATAAAGCCAAAGGTCTACAGCCAATATTAAAGCAAATAAAAGATCCAGTGCTCGAGATTCCCTGACAGAGCATCAGAAAGCTGTTCTAGATGAGTTATAGAAACTCGTAACCAAGGAAGAAAATGAACATTTAACAATGGAGGTTTCAACTCGCCAGGTAGTGACGAACAAAGCTGCAAAATCTATTCAGGTTTAATTCTGACCTACCCTTCACATTCTCTCTCTCTCTCTGTCTGTTGCACTTACTTTGGCTTCTTGTGGATTATTTGTCAGCAGACTGGGGACAAGATCACAACAGGCTCACTTTTAGACATGAACAAAAACAAAAGAAAAAGGAAAATAGAAGTTATAACGCTGTAAACAAATGTATTAGTTCTCACTGTGAATATTAAATGCCAACAATGTTTTGTCTTTACAGAGCTGCATGTCAGCCTGGCAACCTGCTGAATGTTTATCCGTACCGCCACAAACAACAGAACTGCAAATTAAAGTCATGTGGCAGGAATCAGTATACAGTAGCGGTGAAAGATATTGAGGATTGGCAGAAATGTAGACGAGTCAGCCAGAGAAAATTGCTGTCACAGCCAGTGGAAGAAGAAAACATCAGTTGGGGAAATTATTTGCGTTTGTGAATATGTTTGAATAAAATGTTACCCTGGGCCAGCGTGAACATTTAAATCCAGCCTTCTGCTTTGGCATTGGATACATTGAAGTTGTTTTTGAGTTTTAGCTTGTTTAGTGAATAAAATTATTTTAAGAAGAAAAAAAAAATTTAATTAAGGAAGCATTTTATACAAAGCAGAACTCAGGGCAATTTTTCTGGAATACTTTAAACTGTTTCACCATGTCTTGCAGAGTTATTAAAAACTCCCATATTTTCCAATACAGGATTGGTTTCCCGGAATGTAGCCAAAAATATTTAGAAGTAGATTGAAATTGATTTCTGAAAGAGGCAAGATGAAGCAGTGGTTGTTCATGATTAAAAAGTTCTGGCTAGGTATTACTAGGATGTTTGTCTTTGCCCTGACAACCGTCTGAATAGACCTAAAGGAAATACAAGGAAAGAAATGCATTCTTTCACAAAGAAACATGAAAACTACTGTTGAAAAATGTAAAGAGAGAGACTGCAAACAGGTATTCCTAGTTTTACCAGGAGAGTATCGACTCTCTAATGCCTTTAAACAGCACATAAATGTGAACTATTTTCTAATCCCAAATGTATAATTGTAACATTGCTCCATAAAACAGGTTTGTAGTACTACGTAAAATACTGAGTAGATACCAAGTAAAACCGTGCTCTTGTTAAAACATTTACGCAATGATCGGGTTGTATTCATATCTGAATTAAAGTTTATGTACTAAATTGAAAACATCCATCCATCCATTTTCTATGCTCCCTTTTTCCCTTAATGGGGTCAGGAGGTGCTGGTGCCTATCCCCAGCTAGCATTCCGGGTGAGAGGCGGGGTCACCCTGGACAGGTCGCCAGTCTGTCGCAGGGCAACACAGAGACAGACAGGACAAACAACCATACACACACACGCTCACACCTAGAGAGAATTTAGAGAGGCCAATTAACCTGACAGTCATGTTTTTGGACTGTGGGAGGAAGCCGGAGTACCCGGAGAGAACCCACGCATGCACAGGGAGAACATGCAAACTCCATGCAGAAAGACCGGGGGCGGGAATCGAACCCAGAACCTTCTTGCTGCAAGGCAACAGCTCTACCAACTGCGCCACTGGGCAGCCCTAAATTGAAACTAGTTTATGCTAATTTATGTTACCAAAGGTTGCTACATGGTATTATTTGCTGCATCACCTGCTCATATTCACATTCATCAATAGTGAATTAATTTACGGTCATATTTCACTATTTGAAACATTTTGTGTTCATCATCAGTTCATCATCATACTATGTCATCCTCTAAAAGTATATGCAAAATTTTGAGTAGCTATGTTTCTAGTGTATTCAAAACAACATGCATATATAAAGAAACGTAGTGAATGACATCAAGAGAAAAAGGCTGAAGAAACAAAGTCACAACCTTTTCTGAAGGTTTGATATCTGGGTTAGTGAAAAATGAGTCACAACATTTTAAGAATTTTGCAGGTTTTTGTCAACTTCAAGTTGGGCTGGAGGACAACGTTTTAATATTCCTTTTCATTCTACTATAAATCTTTAATTCATAGTGTTGCCCTTCATATTAAAAATGAATTCCACAACAATGCAAGTGCTTATCTTAAAAAAAAATACAAAACTCAACTACATTCACAGTTCTCACCCCAAATAAGGACACAATGTTACCAATTATGTAGAAAATATTAAAAATATATTAGTGTTAACTCATTTGAATCGACTTAGTCCTGGAACTTGTCAAAAACATACATTTTAGGGACAATGTGCACCTTTTCAATGACAGCTACTTACATAAACTACTTGTAGACACAGACAATTGCAACATGAAAAACAATTATTCTGCTAGCGCATTAATTAGAATTTTTTTATTTTATTTTTTAAGGAAAAAACTCCTTGCTGTAAGAATCAAAGCTGATTATAGACCTACAAGTTTTCAAGAATCTGTTTTGACTTTTAAATGTCAAGAGAATTAGGTTATTTTAATGATCTAATTTGGACTTGGCTGAAAATGGGAGAGAAAGAAAGTTCCAATGATATGAACCTTTAGAGAATCTGCCAGCATTCATGATAAGGAGAAAGTGTCTATTTGGGTTCAACTCAAGCTGATTGCTTTGATTCCTCACAAAATTGACTACATCCCCACCAATATGCCTTTCTGTTAAGACCACGTCTTCGGTTTAAAGATCACTGCAGTAAGAGGAAACGCTGCTTCTGTCTGCTATAGAGGTCACTTTGGCGGGGCAACGAATGTTGTTTATTTGGTCTCCCGTATGGATGATTGTTGAGCACTGGGCATATTAAGCTTCAAATGTCAAGACATGAAATGATAATAGTTTACTCAATGTGAAAGTTAGTAGCATAGATTTGGATGACGAACTTCAGAACTCAAGCGATCTATTCTGATGGCGTCTTATACAAGCTGGTGTTTGAACAGCGTTGGTTAAGCTAACGGTGTGTAAACTGAAATCCAGCTGACAAGTTCTTCAATGAATAGAGTTTAAGCAATGAATAGGCTAGGTGAACATTTACTAAAAAACAAAACTTGATAACTTACTAGTGTTGAGGATAATTATTAACACTGTTGTCCTCTATTTCGGTTGGGTTCCTTCAAGGAAAACCATTCATGTCTGAATGTCAGGGTTTATTCAGACAATCAAATGCATCAAATCACACCAACAGCACAAAACCACAAGACAAACATTAATCACCGGAAAGAAGCAGAAAAATGGACAAATACAAAGACCAATACCGAGACGCATCTCGTCTCCGGAGAGCGCCGGTGCCGCCGCACCCCAATGATCTGATTTTAGCGCCAAAACTTTTAAGGGTAGGTGTGTTCTCTTCTCTAATGAATGCAGTCTGGGAGGATCCCTGCTCCCCTGACTACAAGAAGTTTCAAATTTCAAAGGGAAGATGCTCTAAATGATTTTATGACTGTTGTTGCTGGGCCTGGTGGGGTCCTGAGAAAAGGCAGCATTTCACACATCTGTGTGAGATCCTAGAATCTCTCCAGGTGTCCTCCTACACCAACACATGACAATCTCTATGCAGACCCCCTTTTGTTGTGAGCAACTCCTGTAAATAAATAGATATTTACTATAAACTAAGAATGACAGGAGGCTGATGGTTCAGAGTTCTGCTCTAACCCAGAATATCAAAAAAAAGGCCAATTTGGATATAAGAACTGGCACAATTATCTTCTACTGATCAGATTATGTTGATTGAGCCATGAAAATAAATCTAACTTAAAATTGAGGCCTACTCAAGGCAATATTGATCTGTCTAATTTTAAACGTGTGCTTGAAGTTAAAAACTAGCATAATTTAATTATCATTTCCAATACTAACCTTTTTAAAATGGTTAGTTTGATGCATATTTTAACCTTTTACCTTATTTAGCAACTCACAATCAGGATCATTAAAGCTCAAACTACTGCACTTTTTTAAAGCTGTCCTTGATTTATGTCTCATCAATGTAAAGTGGATTCCCCCCCCAACAAAGTGCATGATTTTTATGTTAATTTAAATTTCGGCGAGGTCATCATTACCACTCGATTTGAATTTGCTTCTCTACAGATGCTTTAGGCGGGGGAAAAAAAAGTGACTAATTACAGTTTTACCCTGGCTTTGATGCAAGATATATATATTTTTAGGAGGAAGGTGAGAGGTGTAGAAATGGTGTGAATGGAGGACAAATAGGATTCAGTAGTTTGACTTATAAACAGTAGACATATCTGAAATCAATGAGTTTAAGCCTTGGAAAATCTTTTGTTTTACGGTCACTTGGTTTACATGCACAAGTTGGAAATCACATCAAACCCTCAATAAAAGGTTACTTATCTTACAACTTAGCAAAATCATCTGGAACATGGCCTCTTCATTTTTAATTCAGATGCATTTAACTTTAGGCTATTTAGTCATTGTGAACATAAGATTAATTAATAAGATACCATTCTTTGCATTTTAGACAATTTACAGCAATATGCTATGATTTTCTAACATCAAAATGGTCTCATATTTAGTAATGACCATTTTTCCGAGCTGATAGCGTACACTGAATTATGGCAACGGCATGTTTTGCCCACCAGTACAAACTTATTTGTTCCCAATCTTGTTTTTATTTATTTAGATGTGTTGCATATTTTCTCAGAGAAGAGGGTTGTAAAACCTTTGCTGGATCCCTATCTGCTTCTCCCAAAGGGTACAGCAGACATCTGCTGTTTTGAAGTTTTATCTGATAAAGAAAATTAATTTCAGGCGGTGTGTCTCAGAATCATAAGAAATCGACTGCCTCAGTTCCTCCGTAATTGCACTTGTCCTGCGTCAGAACAGATTGGAAATTTTGCAGATCGTAGAAAACCTTGGTATTTAAGCGCAGTGAAACAGTTAATCCGAAGTACTGATGTGATAAAAGCAGCTTTAATAAATACCATCAAAAGTGTAAATCACATCAAACTTAACCCGACAGCTGAACCTAAGAACCATGACCACGGGACCGTCGTCTTGCTTCGTGCAATTCCAAAACAATAGATTGTTGCGTCTTTATTAGCAAGAAATCTTTTTGTAGCTGAAGTGCAGATCAGCAGTGTCTCACAACCTCGAATCATTATTATTTTTCTATCAAATTCAAGTGGCCAGTTGAGTAGATATCCAATTTTTGGGGGTTGTCACGCTAATCCCAGTCCAATTCCTTTTGCTAAAGACATCACAGGTTGTACAAATATCTTTGCACTTTCAAACCTGAAATGTTACCCCACCTCTACTGGGGGTTTTCAGCAAACTAAAGATCTGGTTGAATTGTTCTTTTTTCTTTTTTACAGAAATATTATTGAAGAAAGTTACTCTCTGCTATCCAAGCAGCAACTGTGATAACAGCTGTTCATCTTCTCTACAATTCAAAGGAAAGATATTCAGTTCTCCATTACTGTCTTGGTAAAGCAGCTATAACAGTTTATGTTGTCTACAATTATATTTTACCAATCATATGATCTAAATGTAAGAAAATGCTGATTTTGTATGTGTTATAAGTTGTCTTGTTGATTCAGAACAGGTCCCATTTTATTCATGCTTGAAGGCAGTGGTTCCCAAAGTGGGTCCTCGAGGCCCGGCATTCTGCATGTTTTAGTTCTCTCTGTTTTTCAGCTTGTCAATGTTCTTCTTACACCTTCTAATGAGCCATCGTTTGATCCAGGTGTACTAAACCAGGGAGAGAACTAAAACATGCAGGATGCCGGCCATCGAGGACCCACTTTGGGAACCACTGCCTTAAAGTGAAGGTTGCATGTTGCACAATTCCAAGCATTTAAGCATGCTAAGGGAAATCAATCTCAGTTTATAACACAAGTTGACTTCCATTCCTCGAGGTCCAGTGTCCTGCGACCTTTAAAGGTGTCCCTGGTTCAACACACCCTCATCAAATGACCTCGTCAGCATTTAGTCACGGCAAAGCTGAGGTCTAATGGTCTAATGGTTGCTTTGATAGTGGCCTTAGGATGTCTTGGGCTGGGAACCTCACATCATCTTCTCAACAATACTCCGTACATTCTATATAAAGTAAACATAAGGCTGACTACAACTTACATGCCTGATGAGTTTGAGAACTAAAAATACATTTTGGATGAGGGTGAAACATCTTCAAGACAAAAATAAAAGCCCAGTTGCCTTCATTTATATCTCTCAACATGAATATCCACTTGTTATGCTACTCCTAGCACCTCTGAAGGGCTAAAACTTACAGGAAACGGCAAAAGTTTCCTATAAGTTTTTTGATTTGAAAAGTTTTAGCTTGCAAAATTTCAAAACTGCTTTCAATTTTTTCCCCCCTTGAAGTATTACAGTAATTGCTAAACCAGGATCTAATAAATGTTATATAATTCTGCACAAAGAATCAAAGATGAATCCTGTACAATGGATATTACAGCTATGAAACCACTTGTTTACTTCTTGAGTCAGAATGTGTGTCAAGACAGGGCATGGATGTACTTTTATGGTTCTTCTGGATATACTGAACATGACAGTAACTGAGGCCAAAGATAAAAAGGAGAAGATTAAAGAGAAGTGGAGTTGGGTTAAAAGGATTAAGGTCAAAGGGGAAGATTAAGCTTAAATTGATGACTTGAATAAAAGGGTAATTCTAGGAATTGCTTCACTAAGTATAAAAAGTATAAAAGATGACCCAAGAAGTGTGAGCTGTTATATTATAAACATATCAGGCAAATTCCTTGAGTGCATTTTAAGTTCCTTTGCACGGCCTAAGCCTATTTTTTTAAGGTTTTGAAAATGCGATGGCAGAGTAAAGAATATTCACTGCAGACAGGGCCGAGCTTTTTAGATTGAGGAATTTGACAAATTGTGAAAATTTAAGCAATATGAAAAAAGCGATAGGTTCACAAAACTGGAATGAAGGCTTTACTTCAAAGAGACATGGGCAATGCCAATTCAAGAGGCAGGTTAAAAGGTCTGTAAGTGGGCAGAAGATGGTCAACAGGAGGGGCAAAGGTTCCCTCTCTTCCTCAAAGGGTGAATTGCCTTCTGATTCGGAGGTCTATTAAATCTTGCTATCATCTCAAAACCAGTAATCCTGCCAAGTGACTGGAACCCTTCAATCACTGAGCTCGATCTCTGCCTGCCACAGCCTGGCGATAAGGGCTGGCTCACAGGGATTTGTGGCAGGAAGCCTTTTTTTATTTTTGTTGAGTGCCTGAGACTTTCATTACAAGCTGTTTTATGGGAGTAGAAAAAGCTAAACTGTTAAATAATGTTAAGAAATGTACATTGAAAAGTTTTTTCTTGGTTTATTTAAACCACCACTAAATGGAACTGGAGCACATTTAGGGGACAACTGCAACATTTTTCACGTTTCCCTCAAAAACACTCAAATATTTGTTCAAACTCATGAATTGTGTGTAACCTAATTACAACTTTACCTGAATCGGTAAATAAAATATATCTAAAAATAAGAAAAGTCATAACCAAAGATTCTTTAACTGGATTTCTGAAAACAAAAAAATAAACATAGGAAAACATATTATAATTAATAAACTCAGAATTGCATGGGTAGAATAGCAAAAATGTGGCCTATGTATTGGAATATAACATTACTGCTCATCTGTCTTTTTTTTCCTATAATCTCAGAGACTGGAATCCTCCAATCACTGTGCATTGATCTTCCTGTATGACACAAGAAGATCAATACTTCAATTAATACAAATACTGCAGTATTCAAAATTGTACATGTTTCTAGCACACATTCACCTAAGTGGCATTGTCACTGATGCTATGCAATGGGAGACAAAACCTTTCTATAGCAACAATATCGCCAGTAATAGATGGCTAAAAGTTTTAAGATATTGTCTTGACATTATATGCAAGATCCATGTATAGTTTCATTGAGTGGTGTGGGTCTTTAACCTTTAAAACACACTTGTAAATTTTAATTCACTGAACGAACATGCCCGTTGTCCCAGATCGTTTCTCGTATGTTCTTAGGTTTTATGGGGTAAAAATAGTGGTGAAAACAAGATCTAGTTTCTTTTTAATTGTTCCTCATCCTTGAATCCTACTCTATTTTCTACTGATATCATGCAAACCTTATTGTAGTATCTGTCCTTGATTTCTTTTTTTTGTAACTTGCCTTCCTTGATATAAATACTATATATTGCTTTAATTGTTTAACTCCAGTGAGCGTGATTGTAGGTTGTAATTTTTAGTTGTGAACCAGATAAAGTATTCTGGGGTGTAGGTTTAGAATTGAGAGAAGAAATCTCACCATCACGTATACGAAGCCGACGTCGGGGATCCTCCTCAGCTACACAGAAAACAAAGGAATGCAACTATTATCTGTGAGAACAAAGGAACTGGGAAAAGCCCAGAATGAACCCACTGGCCAAGGGAACTCAGGCAGTAGGGATCCCCAGTGACATCTTGAAGGTTATAAACCCACACAGAGAAGCGCTCTGCCTGTTCCGCAACTGACTAGCTGATCCTCCATGACATCAAGAAGCTGTTTCTGGGCTAAATGAATTAGTGAGGTGAACAGCAAATTAACATTGTCTATTTCATTGTGTTTTGCTTTGTTTTGATGCGTAGATTGTTCGGGCTGGAGCAGGAGCCAATATAGTCAAACTCTATTTAGATTTCTATTTTGAAGACTGGTAATCTGGTTATCTTGGCTTTGTTCCATCTTGTCTGTGTTTTTCTTTCCTTCTCCTCTCATTAACCTTCATAAATATGTCAGCATAGTCTAAGGAATACGAAGGCATCGTTGGTGCTTAAAGTCACAGAGAAAAATCCTATACAGTCCATACGGTGGTTGTCAACACTATGTTGTGAACCACAGTTACCTTCACTAACTTCCTCTCATTCGGTTATTTTCAAGTAGAGCATTGAGCATTTGCGAGTATTTTTGAACTCAATAGTCCTTCCCATCACCGGGATAAAAAGATCTTAAACAGGTTTTATTTGACAATTAATAAAATGCGGTTGATCACTTGAACCACGAGGCTGCAGGCACTCTGAGGAAGTGCTTCTTGTTTAATTGTGCTTCTATGATCCATAAATGCAGCTGCTTGCATGCAAATTGACCAGATCTAAAGCACCTCTAATATAATTACAGTCTATTCCTCAAGCTTTAGAGGAAAGTGAGAAATATGTGGAGTGTTTTCATGCTACAAGGTATGGAGGATAATTGCAGCCGTTACTTGGAAAATGTGTGAAGGAGAGAAGAAAAGAGCGGATGCCACGGGGAAATAAATGTAAACTGCACATTTGGAAAATGTGACCATAAGTAGCCTGGGCCGACAAAGACGGATGTTTGCCTGTACCTTCTTTAATAAAACAGACAGTTGGTCTGCAAATTAGTCATTGTCTTCGACAAATTACGTGATTTATCCCCAGCGACACTCAAGCTAGCTATTTACCCCCTCGAATGCAAATTTAATACGTCTCTGTAAAAATGCAACAGTATTTCCTAAACTTGATGAGTTTTTTTTTGGCAGCTTGACAATGATTTATTGTCCGTCATCGAAGGCTTTCTTTATTCCAGATTTTAGCAACTGCATTTATCATCCAGGTGCTGTGCTAAATGAGAATAAAAGCATTAAAGCAGTGATGTTTGAGGGCTTTTGTGTGCTTTTATTCTCATAGCAAAAACTTTGATTAAAAAAAAGATTTTTTGAAACTACTTCATGTAGGTTTATTAAGATTTGTACTTCTCAAATCACTAACAATCCAGGTGATTGTAATGTAATTTTAGTTACACAGTCATTTAGGAAGTTCATTTTCATTTGCAAAAATTGTGTTCATATGAAAGGAAAGGCCATAAATCTGATTTGGTTATTCACTTAATGCTTATAGCTGATTTATGTTGCATTAAAAAATTAAATTATGTAAAATTAATTATTTGCTTGTTAATTAAATAATTAGTTTAGTTCACTTGCTTCAGTTTGTTGACTTAAATAATTTTGTTTTAGCTCATTTTTCACTTTAGATGTTACAGTTTCAAAGTAATTAGCAAGCTAAATATTTAATTAGCAAGGTAAATGTTTAGTTTACAAACTAATGATAATGGCAATTGTTTCACATTTACGTTGACAATAAATACAGTACAAAACAGACACTACTTTAAATTATCCATATTTATACTGTATAGTCACAGTTCCAAATGAACCCTGACACAGTCCGATGGGTAGAGGGGGCGTGTTTACTACTCGCCATGTTGCATTAATGGGCATCTGAATTAATTGGAAATTCCAGCAATTAGAGCTAAGCACTCTCTAAATTAAATGTGGCTGTGATCAGAGCTCTCTTCAATAATAAATGTGCTTTCGTGACTGATAAAAACATTTTTTGGAAGGAATAAGACGCCACATAGCTCAATCTTCTGCGATGGACTGACAACCTGTACAGGGTGTATATACCTCTTGCCCAATGATGATTGGATCCTCCTGCAGCCCTTCAAGGATATGCAGGTCTAGACAATGAAAGGTTGACTGGACGGTGATCGCCATCCCTTATTACTGATCTTGAAATGTATGAAAGTGACCAATGCATTTGGGTTCAATGACAGACACTATAGAGAAAGAAAAGAATGCAGTAGATACAACACATATTTCTAAAACATGGCCAGGAAACTCAATAAATATATTTGATCATCTTAAAGAGCTCAGAAAATGCAATATAATGACATATTACAATGTTAAACTCGTGATTCAAGAAATTATTCTACTTCCTAGAAAGCAGATCATTCTCTCTTCCCTCTGTGCCGAGTTATCAGAACAGAATGGAGTTCTCTGGAACTGTTTTGCCTGGAGTGCAAAGTAATGCCGAGTGAGATTAGCCTTAATTGTAATTCCTGTCCCATAACCTCCTGGTTTCCATTTTCCAGACTTTAGTTTTGATGTTTCATGCTTAACTTGTCGTCACGACACCAAACACAAATGTGATAGAAATCAACAGCCTAACAAGCGCAACATCTGCACACCGAACAATAACTTTGCTCTGATGGCGAAACAAGAAATGCACACGCCTTTGTGCACACGCACCTGAGCTCCTGTTAATATACGCGCATCTGAACAGCCGTGCTCGGATGATGGATCCCGGGGACCTTCATGAATTAAGTCGCCTTTAGTTTGCCGATGCACATCCACTGCTTAATTCTCATTGTGCGCACGGTCAGCTCATTTGAAATGCACAGCGTTGAGCAGCCTAATTAGTTTGCTAAGACCTTTCATAAAGAGGTATCGATCCTTGTTCCTGCTGGGGGTGAATCAACAGATTCAGACATTCTTCTTTTGGTTTTATTAGCCCCCTCCCCTCCGTATTTCACGTAGCCAACTTCAAATCAAGTGTGCTTTTCCTTTCACTCCAGCGTGAAAACCTGGATGGGATATGAATATTGTGTCTTCGCACTACGCATGCAGTCCTATTTCCCAGCTCGGTTACAGTGCTGTGTGTAGGGGTGTGCTGCGGAGAGCTCCTCATTATTTTCTCTGGCAGTGGGATCTTATTGGTTGAGAGTGGGATCAAAGGCAGACAGCTCCATCTCTGTGCGGAGGAAAGAAAATGGTAAGAGAGCCTCAGCAGCCAACACTTCACTGTAATCTCTCCCATGAATGCAGCCTCAGCACTATCCCACCCTCAAGTCTCGCTCTTTCTCCTCAATCGGGGCTGCTCTCGAACCAATATGGAGCTCAGAGTGGAGGATAAGAAAGGGATAACTAAAAAAGGATGGATGTACAAGAAGAGGGTAGCAGGGAATCTTGTTGTCAGTCCTGCCACAAACTACCAGTTGCTATTGTCTATTTTAGCGTCCAACTGCCTTCTTGGTGTCTTAGCTAATGCCCTTTCTTGGGTCATATTGCTCTGTAGAAATACTGCTCATGGTTTTGAAATATCTTTTGTATGTCTTAACTTCCTTGTACTTTAACCAATTCTCCATTCAGACCACTGGATGCTGTTTAATGGCAGATTCTTCAAACATCTTGATATTCTCAACATTTCTATCAGGTGACAATAACAACAAAGATTAATGTAGTTTATTGTGATCAAATATTTTTGAAATCAGTGTCTCATTTCTATTTACTCCCAATTGCTCCTCTGACATTTTGCCTCTTGATTGCCTTCCACCTACATCTATTAGTGTAGGTGGAACTTAGGGTCTTGTGGGGAGAAGGATCATGATATCTTGACAGAACTACATCATCTTAAACATTCCTCTTGCTCTGACTTTAATTGCTGTTGGGAGCATGTCCAACAGCATCATTCACTTCCTTTGCTGCCATTGCCAAATTACAACCACAGACAGACAACAATACAAAAATAGCTCTGAAACTCAACGCCATCATTCACAACTCCTCCTTTTGTTTGCCAACTGGCCAGGATGAAATGCATCCTGAGACGTCAATTTCTCTTGGAAAAAACCCAGCTGGAATACTGAAGGGAGATGAAGGCAATGGCCAAGCCACAAGGTTTCAGGACACACTCATATTAATGTAGGTAACAGTACATATTCCAGACATCCTCTAGTGGCCATAAAGCACATTTTGGGGAGCAAGTTTGCATAATGTAATACTTGCTATTTTTTTTATGTTTGCAACCTTTTCCCTTTTGCTTTTATTTTTTGTGGTTGCACCATTTTTTGATTGCATTTGTTGTTGATTTTTGCTTCTACTTTTCTGTTTGCATTTCTTTGATTTTTTCTTGCAGTGTTTCTCTGTTTTGGATTAGCATCATTCATGTGTTTGCAATGTGTTTCACAGTTTTGCTTAACCGTTTGCACCCGTTGGCTACTGTACTGCGGACATTTAAGTTAAGTTGAGCCTCAGAACGTCTTGCTGCAAAAGTTGACCGATGCATGTAGCCAGCCAGGCCAAATTCTCCAGCATTATTTCCATACCACCAGGATAAAGTAGCTGTGTCCCTTCCCACCACATTACGTCTCTTTTTTTTTTTTTACACCTGTGAAACTCTCCCTCACTGGGCCAGCGACTTAAACCATTTGCTCTAAAGCAGTGTGTCCATTAATCACGATAGGTACGCATGCAGGCATATGGCTTTGACCTCCATAGAGGAAAAAATAAAACCACTGGGGATCGACATAAACAAACACAAGTTGAAAGCAGAGGCACTGGGAATGTGAGGTGCAGAGTCAGCACAGCCTTGTTTAATTACTGTTCACCTAGGCCAAAGGCCTAATGGAAGTATTGGCTGCAGGCCCAGACAAACAACGGTCCACTTGGCTCCCACAACTAGCAAATCTGGGGACTGACTCATACAAGCTTGTTGGTGTCATTGATCCCAAAAAGGCAAAAAAAAAAAAAAAATCAAAATAAAATTTAAAAAAAACTACAAATACAGACAATGACTAAAATATAGCAGTTTTTAAGGGGCAAGCACAAAATTCTTTCAGGTTAGTTTTGTTGATATTTAAGCAGTTTGAATTATAAAGGCTTTTTACATTGCTGTATGCAAAACAATACATTAAAAACAGTAATTCTAGCCATGGATTGTTGTACAGTTGAAGTAATATGGTTTAATAATATTTTTGGAGGTTTGTTTTTTTTAGTCATAAACATGTACGGTCTTAGTGAAATCATCCGTTTCTATATTTAGAAAAGGTTTTAAGCAATATTAGCAAATAGATGTAAAAATTAATATTTTTTTGAAAAGGGTAACCAAAATAAAAACAACAAGGAATTTTAAAATGATTCCATTTGAGGTAAAAAAAAAAAACCAACAAAAAACAAAGGCAGTCTAAAACAATAAGTCAAATTATAAGCATCCCCATGTTGCGTCTATTTTACGGTCCTAAGTATTACCCAACTAGTCCAATTAGGAAATTGTTTATCTGACAATGATAAATATGCTAAAAAATAAGACAATATTTTGTCCTCATCTAGATCATTTCAAGAAAAGATAAAACATAAAAATCCACATACATCAACATGGACAGGGCTTTCAAGACTGTGATCCAAGCAAATCACCACCGGAGAAATCTTCTACAAGAGAAAACATTAAAAAGTCCTGAACCTTCGCAGAACAACATCTAAGGCTACGGAGGCTTCACTTGTTTCAGTTAGTGTCAATGTTCATGTTTTAACAAAAAGAAAGAGACAGAGCTAAAATACCATTGGCTGGCAAGTTTGACTGGCTGTAGTGTCGGCTCTGGTCATTATGATAAGAATATTTTTAAGAAAATGTAATAGAATCTCATAAAAACTAATTGTGCATGTAAACAAAAACAGTTTTAAGTATTGGTCAGATTTTTACCAAATGTTAGTGTTTACTAGGTAATATGTCTAAATCTTATTCTTCCATCTAAAAATGGCTTATTGGTGTTTAACTATTTTGCTAACAATTTTCAGAATTAAGATAACAGTGTCATTTTTTGTAGGCATAGATCATTTCTCTTCATTCAAAGTTTCTTAACTTTGGAGTTAAGAAAGTAGCTATCAGGCATCATGAGAGTCACTAAAAGTAATACACAGCCCTACTGTGCATGGAGTCCAGCACATAAAGAATGATGCAAATGTGTTGATTGACACAGATAGAATGCATACGCTGCACCCCATAGGTTCTTTGTCCTGTCTTTTAAAAAATATTGATTTGTAAGTGAAGGCTGACAGATTCAAACCCAGTAAAAAGCCTTATATAAACTATATAAAAAAAATCTCCAGCCACTCAAAACCACAGACAGACGTTTCTCAGCAGGAGAAAATTTAACTGATTTCACTACAACAACCTGAATAAAAACAAACAGCAGCATAATGGCTTACTGTGTTGTGTAGTGGGACATTGTACTCCAGCCTTTCTGACCTGTGTCGTCATTTAGAGCATCTGAAGAATAAATCATGGAAATCCGATGCTTGACCAGCAGGGATCAAAGAGCACAAATGATCTGTTATGTCTTAGCTGTCAGGGCTTTTTTCATTTTATCAGTGGAAAGACAAAGGTCTAAAGTCTGTAAATGACATCTGTTCCACGGATGCAGGAAAAGTTTCATTTTTTTTCCTTGTGTTTGTCTGCATCCCCTTCATTTGTCTCACTTGCTCACTCGCTTGTCACTTTGTTTCTGCCTCTCACTCACTCCTGCCCTGCCTCACATTCACCCACTTCAGCATCTATACCCACCATTTCCATCTCACCACTTTCATAGTTTTTTTGATTACTCGTCCTTCCACCTGTCAGTCCAGCAAATGTCTCTGCAGCTGACAAAACTGGGCCAGAAAGCACTGTGATTTCTTTCATACTTATCCCATTGCGGTTCCGTTAAATGCCATGTGTGCATATGGAATAAACCTGTTCAATTTCCAGTTCACTTCAGTGCATTTAATTTGTGCAAATTCACAACAAATGTCATTTTAAGGAATTTCACAGGACAATCCAATTAACTTCAACACAATCTGGCTCTGGAACCGGATCCCAACTCAATAATCTCACAATTAATGAGAATAGATCTTTTAAATCGGAAATATCCTCTAGCGAACCAGTTTCAGTACGCAACCATGTCCTCTCAATGACTGGGGATTGACAGGACATGAAGACAAAGTAGTACAAAGGCTGTGGTCTAGGTATGCTTTCTATTGGAAAGAAAAACAAAGAGTGCACTATTAAATTATATTCTTCACATGTATTTTGCTTTGTACAATAGAACTACGTTTCTATGTTGACAAATTTAAAAAAATGACAGATGTGAGAAAATGAGAAATATATACGAGTGTACACTATGTCTATAAATACCTACATGTACACTGCATGTATATATATTTGTATGTATGAATATATATATAAATATATACATGCATAAATCCATTTCATCCATTTGCTTTTGGCAAGGAGGGGTTTGGTCTGGGCCACAGAAAAGTAAATTATTGACTTAACACTATTTCCATGATACTTTATGCTATGGA
This sequence comes from Phalloptychus januarius, assembly GCA_902982915.1. Classification (NCBI taxonomy): domain Eukaryota; kingdom Metazoa; phylum Chordata; class Actinopteri; order Cyprinodontiformes; family Poeciliidae; genus Phalloptychus; species Phalloptychus januarius. The sequence continues at coordinate 9,299,560 of CADWAE010000462.1, forward strand.
AATAGTGTACAGTGTCTCGTTGGAAATACTATATTGTTGCTGTATTTTTAGCAAGTTTTAGGTCACTTAAGAGGGTGAAGTAAATATGCTGTGACATTCTACCCACATAGAAGGAATAGATACAGAATGCTTAATCCCATGCTTGAAATAGATACAATACTGAAGACAGGGAATATTATATTTTGATAAAAAGGATTTATTTTACACTGCTTTCTGTTTCTACTCTTAAAATAGGGGCTTAGAAAACTTCTCTATGTCGTAGCATATCATTCTGCACAATAATAAAATAAAACAAGCGTTCTCCCCCAGTTATGCTCATCAACACAAACCAGTCTTGATTTTTTTGTCAAAAAAGTTGTAAGAAACCAAATATAACCATGTATATTCAAATGATGATTTGATGTGATAAAAGAAAAGAGCTCGTCAAACCAACCTGTGGAAAATGTAATTACCTCCTAATGACTGGTTGTGCCAACCTTGGCAGGAATTACTGCAATAAACTGTTTATAAAAACTGGCAATGAGTATTTTACATTGCTGTGGTGAAATCTTGCCTCACTCTTTAAAAGGCTCATTAATAAAGGATTGCTGATGTAAGGTCTTCTATTCCTGTCCTTTATGGAATAGCATCTCAATTGGTGTTAAATGCAAACTTGGACTAGGCAACCCCAAAACGTTTTCTTTAAGCCATTCAGAGGTAGAATTGCTGATACACTTGGGAACACTGCCCTGCTGCAAATGAGTTTAAAGTCAGATGGCCAGACGTTCACCTTTAGGATTTTCTGGTAAAGAACAGATCTAATAGTTCCATCATTAACTGGAAATTATTGACTCACAATTGTGTTGAGTCACAATTAAGTAACGATTAACAAAATGGGGCGGAAAGTAAAATGTATTACTTGTATACATCTCTTTTCTTAAATAAACAAAATCACTATTTTAAAAAAAATCACTATTGTTGACATCAACGTGTTTGATTACGTCAAACCTTAGATGTGGAGCTAAAAACAATAACCGCTGACAGTACAACCCTTGTAACAGTAAAAACAGCATGAATAAAACTAGAAAAAGAAAACTGTAAAGCATCAGCAACAAATGCACATGTTGTATGTATTATTGTGCTATAAGACAAAACAAAGTGATTATTAATTTCATAGTAGTTTTATTATCTTTGTGAGCAAAGAGCTTGAGAGTAAGACTGTGGTGTAATAGGTTGGCAGAGAAGTGAGAGATGTGATGGGCGCTGTAAGAGTACAAGCTGCCAGATGGTGCTCAGAGAAGTGTGATCATTTGGCATTTCTTCACCAAAGGGCTCCAGGGGGAAACGGGAGAAAGACGAAAAACTGAATGATGAAGAAATGGGTGCAGAAAGACTCTCCTTTGTAAGATCCTTTTTAAGCCTGTCAAGTATTCTTTTTTCATTATTATTATTTTAGCCACTCAAAGTTTTAGTTTGGGTATCATTTGAAGCTCTAGTGATCTTTATCTGGTCTCATTTCTCTATAAAAGCTAATGGGCTCGGCTGGCATCACGTGCATGTTGTTCTCAAGCTGCTCCAGAACAATCACCTCACACTTTAAATTCAAAATTGAATATTCTGAATGTGTGTTTATTTTTAACATTAGCACATTCAAGAGTCAGTCGATCGAATTCATTTGTATAGAACATTAACATAGTGAACATGTTATTGGCATCCTTAATTCAGTTGCCTGGTAAATATTTTGAAGCTGTTTTAAGAATTATAACATAGAAGAGTTGGATAAAAAAAATTAGCAACTAATTATTTGTTTTTTTTATGCTCTAAAACTACAAGTAGCTTGAAGATAAACCTTTTTCTCCATTTTGTACATCAAGATTTATGAAAAGACGATGCCTGGTATTCAGCTTCCATTATTTTTTTACATTTTTAATTGAAATAGGGATTTCTGCACTGAATATATTAAATATATTCTGAATTCTTAAGAATTATCAAAGATCTCCTCTTTCTTCTTTATTTTACTGTGATAGAGCTACTTTAAGAAACTTAACTGCTCAGATGAACCTTTTATTGATTTTTACTGAACTATGAACATGAATAAAATTCAAGCATTACCATGATCACAAAGCTACGGCTAATCCCAGTGTTTCCCCTCTTATTTGCTAAGTTAAGAACATAACTGTTAAGAGCTTCAAGTTTTCCTTTCAGTTCATGTATGTTTCCTATAACGAAAGGCAACATTACCTTTCATCAGAAAAACACAACATGGATATTTAGATCCTAAAAAGATGTAGCCATTTTAAGTCTAATTTGAAATGCACATGAGTCAACCTGCACACTATTGTAAGCAATGTGCACTATAATTACAGATCTAGGGCAGCACTGCACACTGGAATACAATGCAATCTTTTCAGTGTCGCCCCCTCAAGGTAGTCACATCTTCCACTCAGACTTGATGGTAGTCAGTATGCCACAGATGAAAAGGAAGAAAAGGAGTGCATTTCTTGCTCACGGCTCTACTCGCATCCTCTCATCCAATTATCATTCATGTATACCTTATGGTTAATCAGCTACAAAGCTCCTAGTACTCTCCTTTAGCTTTTCCATTCATTTCTCGGTCCCCTTTTTATCCTTCGCGTGGCCTTAAGTAGAAAGAATAGGTCAGGGTCCAGAAAAGCAATTCTCTTCAGGCGGTAATTAGTGCCATGTAAAAAGCAGCAACAAAGGCCAGGAGGGTGGAAGGGGGGGGGATTGACAACAACCATGGGAGAGATGGTGATGATGGTCAAGCACGAATTACCAGTTATTAAAAACAACATGCAATAATGCTATAATTACTGCGAAAACACTCCCCTCACGACCCTCCACTGAGCACGAAGAAGAACGGGGAAAAGAAACGAACAATGGGGGAATATATCCTTTGAAAAGTGATTACAAATTGACTGGAGAGAGAGTGGCAAAACCGGTATGGAAGGACGGTGCAGCACACCCTTGTGTTCTATAATTCTTTTCAGAGGAGATTGCAGACGCTCGCAAGTAATTCCACTTGACGAAACAAGGGGCCCTTTTTAGAGGCAATTGGGAAGAGAAGCAAAGTCTCATTCAGGGAAGTTAATCCCCGTTAATGGGTTTGTTTAAATTCAATAAAAAAAGGGGGAATATGCGTGGAATGAATTATGAAAAAACGATTAATGAATGCTCCAGCAAGTAATCATTTTCCGGATAAATATGCACATGCATATTCATTTTCTCCTAAGTCTTGACATCCCTCTCCCCACCACCTATTCCTCTTCACTATGCAATATGCCACATTTCCACTGCATCTTAGCAGAAACTCGCTGCAAAATCACAAACTTTTCGAATCAAAAAATGACTTATTTCTACCTTTCTTTGCTTTTAAAGAAGGTCACTGGATCAGGAAGTAGGAGAGCTTGCATGCAAGTTGGATTAAACATTTCAGTTGTTTTGCACTCAACAAGTATTGAGGATTTTAAGCAACTTCCTTAAAAAATATTCTAATCTGTCTATATTCTACAGACACAGTAGGCACACAAATACTATTCAACAATTTTTTATGTTTTGCTCAATACAATTATTTTTGCTTGAGTCAAATAGATGTCAAAACTAAAACTCTGTGTCTCAGTCATTATACAGACTGGAAGCCTAAACAGTTTTTCTTACAGATTTTTACCTTAAAAGCTCAGTGGTAATGTTCATCTGTTGCATTTTTTTCACACAAAATAGCTTTGTTGACTCGAAAGATTATTTTGGGTTTTTTTTTTAACTGTCTATTTGTACATCTCTGAAACATTTCTGGACTGAAGGTCACTAAAAGTGATCAGTGGAGAGTCACAATATCTACTGTAGCTCCAACAGACACACATGTGTGGTACAAAGCAAGAGATGCCTAAATATTGCACACACTCATGAGGGCACTGTACATTTTATAGCAGCAGCAGCCGCAACCAAGAGACAATTACAAATTGGCTTCTTGGCTTGAACATTGCTTCCGTTCATAATTATTTCTCCTTGTCATTGGGGCCTCTACATACTGCCGATCCCCTGCTAATGTTGTAAGCACGCCAAGTGACTCCAGAGTTGTCTCCGTGTACAGACAGCCAAGAAAATCTCCCTGTGCAGCTAAAAGCCAATTATTTTTCTTGTAGATCGGCAAAACTATTTGCCCAAATAATTATTCCTGCATAACCTCTTTTCAGGCGGAAATTGAAACAACATAGATCCATAAAATGGAGGAGGATAATTTCCCAAGAGTGTGCCAGGTGGTTGGCATACCCACAGAAACACAAGAAGAGGGAAATGAAGAAGTCGAACTTTTGGAGTGTAGATTATCCTTCCGGGGCTGAGGAAGCCTTAAATCGTCTTGTTTGTCCTGAAATGACACAAAGTGAATCAAATCAGTTTGTGATGTCCCCGGCAGTTTGGTATGTTCTAGTTTTGGGGACAGTGTAAAGGTTTGTGGAAAAAAAAAATCCATTCACTTGCCAATTTTAGCAGTTAGAAAGAATTACATGGTTCAGTTGCTGTATTTTAACTAGAGGACAATAGTAAGTGGGTTTAAAATCCTAAATTCTACTTTACTTTTACACATCTTATTGATATTCATGAAATTTGTCAAATCCCTTATGTTGCTGAAACAAGATTATTTTCCAAATGGATTGGAGTAAAAACAAAAAACTTATCTTGTTTGTCATTCTGAGGTGAATAACATTGTTGTTTCCAGCCTGACTTTGGCCCTTGCTTGAAGATGTTTTGATGTTCCTACTGAATGTCTGGAGAGGAATCAGATGGAGATGTCAGATATCAGATGCAAAGGAATTGTGACAAACCTCACAAGAAGAACTGCAAGTTTATCTGTGTGTGCAGTTTGTTAAGGGCAAGTAGGTTGTTATCTTGAACTAATCTAATGCTTCCTGTTCGTTGCTGTGGAGAATCAGTGGAACTTGTTTAGTTTACAAAATGACTAAATTTTGTACTTTTCTGGATACGCATCGGTTTGAGACTACGCTAATGTTGACACTATGAATTTATCAATTAAACCTGCAACACATACAAAAACAAGAGCAGGACAAAGAACACATTTACAAAAAACTATAAGTTGAAGGGGGGAAAAACTCTTAAGATTCTTTTTGATGCTGAAAGGACTGTCTAAAACTAATTTCTGCTCTGCAGCATTTTTCTATTTAAGTGCTGCAAAGGGCTGCACTTAGCAGCACTTTTTTTGTCCTGAAATGGCCTGTGCAGATTCCAGACAATAGCTACCCAAGAGAAACACAAAAGGTTAGGGATGAGCGGGGGAGATAGAGAGAAACATTATCAGCAGCTCCAAGTCCCTTTAGTTCTCAAGTTAAAGATGGAAATGGACCAAGATTAGTATGCCAAGTTTTATCATCCTGAGATTTATTATATGTTCCAGAATGTACAAAAGGAAATAAAAGACAAATGCTTTTTTTTTTTAAGTTCAGACCATCTATAAGTGCTGGAGACTATTTCAATTTCATTTGGAACTGCAGAACAATGTCACAGACCTTGAAGGTATAGCAAGACATTGGGAGAATAGAAATATACGTGTGTGCATGTGTGTCTGTGTAGACTTTAAAAATGGGGTGTATGATAAGTTAAGAAAGAGAAACTATGCAATCGCTGCAGAAAGATAAAAAGCATGGCTGGGAGTACATATTGCTACGTGCTTTTGAGAGCAAATTTTGATGTTACGATTTTGGCTCCAGGCAAATTTCTTTTTGGCAGCTGCTAGCCAGACATTGATTTTTGTTTTGTTTTAAATAAAGTAGATATGTTACAACTGGGCTGCATTGGTTTTGTCAACAAGGAAAATGGAACCTGGCAAAGAGGAATAAATGATAGATAGATCAACAAGTAACATATAATGTAGAAAAACAAAACTAAATTGCATTTTTTTTCTCTTCAATTGATAAACTAACTAATGCTTAGTAGGGGAAAAAAAAACACCTGCCTCCTTGACGTCAAGGCAGCAGGAGAACTTGACTAATAAATCTGCTTCAACGTGCCCAGTCTTCATCCTCAAGCCCGTGTCAGCTGGGCTTTCTCTTTCTCTAGGTCAAGCCATCTGCCTTACATATTTATCCCCATTGAAAACAAAAAATAAAACATAGTATTACTAGAACATGAGATCAGCAGAAATGATCATCCTTACTCTAAGTCTGGGCTAAGGTATTAAAAAATTACAAATGAAGATATTAATGGTTGAACATTGGTTGAGAAAAATCTATTTTACCTCTAACAAGGTGCAAGTATTTTCTGCTTATCCATATGGATGGAGAGAGAAATTAATTTGACCCCCAGAGCAATATTCCCCCAACTCTTAACAATGAAGAAAAATGATCATTCTTAACTCTCTCAGTACATCTCTGAACTAGGTTAGTAATTACTCTCACAACAGCATGATGGTAGCAGTGTGGGAGCATTTACCAAGGATTTCAATTAAGTATTGGCAAAGTCTAATTTGTCATTTACCAATTAGGGGGGGAAAAATTAAGATTTGGCTCACTATTTCACAGCTAAATGGGAACCAAGGTAAGGAGCAAACTGCAGTACCCTGGTTTTCATTTTCTCTGCTTTCTTTTTCTTTAATTCAGCCTTTTTCAGATAAAATGGATTGAGAAAATTGAGGTACTGTCAGCTGTTATTGAATGTTTGTAGTTTTTGCTTCTTATTTTTTGGACTTGCAGACACAATACTGCTCTGCTAACTTCAATCTAAATAATTAAATTTAGAAGTGCACGAAATGGCAGCTGTCTCAATAAAACATAGCACATCAGCTGTCTTTGCCTAAGGCCAGCATCTGTGTTGGGGGCTGATCAAGAAATTGCAGGTGCAACAAGAGCTATCAGACTGGTCAGTCAGGCAAAGACCCTGTGGTAAAAGTTGAAAAAAGAGGCCTCTTTAAATAATATATTTTCTGAATCAGTGTTGCATCTTTTCACAATGGTTAACACTGAATGTAGATTCTTAACCAGCATTTCTGCTTCAGTTTGCTTGATGGTTAATCGGTCAAACTCATCTAAAAAAATATATCTATATATCCAGCTGTAACTGCAGTTAATGCAGATTTTTCTTAAAGATAAATTCAGTGGGTTTGACTGCTTTCTTCAAGAATCATAAATTTCCAGAGTCTTGCATTTAAAAATGCATTGTGATAAACACTGAGAATTCTCATAAAAGACTAAAGAAATATGGGTAGAGGGCATGTTGAAGCAAGAGAAATATAGACTTTAAAACTAGAATCATAGTGGAGCCTTAGCAATGACAGGTTGCACCTCTTTTCATGAAATACAGATCATTTAAGGTAATACAGGAAAAATTGGATGCATTTGTTACACATGATGAGAATGATGGGTCAGGTCAGGTCACTTCCAGTGTAACATTTATTTTGAATAAACTCTGGAAAACATATACACAGTGGGTTATAGCAGCTGCTCGTTATGCCTGCTCTAAGCTGCTTCCTCAGCAATGGACAACTTCTTTTTAACAACAAGAGCACAATACATGTTCACCATAAAACACAGTTATCAGAGTAGCACAGCAGTTTGCAGTTCTCATCATCACCCATGACATCACTCCTACGCATGACACTTTCATTGGCTGAACTCGAACAGAAAATAGAAAATATAGTCCCAACTTTAACTCAAAAATAACTGTGAGGACAACACAGGCCCCAACCACAGCCGACCAACCGAGCCGGCAATAGAGCGCGAATCATTAGCTTAGCCTGCTGCTAACTTCGGCTCCACATTCGGCTCGGCGGTTCGGTCCTACACAAGCATCTCCTTTATGCCACAAGGCACTTAGCATAGATTACTAATATTAACACCCATGTATTAGTTATCGCTCAGCTTACCTGTAAAAAAGATACGCAGCGTTTATAGCAGCTGCTCGTTATGTCTGCTCTAATATGTTTCCTCAGAAATGGCTAACTTCTTCTGCCGGCCAGAGCGTCAACCGCTGGTGCATATGGCGCTGAGCGCCCTCTGCAGGCGAAACCCATACACTTTTAACTATAATAAATTTTAACATTAGTTTCTTTCTGTAAGGTACCCTGGATATAAAATAAAATGGGATTCATTTGACTTTCATAGTGCCACACGTTTATAAAAGATACAGAATATTATTTTTTTTCACAAGAATATTCACTATAAATTAGCAGTGAAAAAGTATTTATTACTGTGTGCCTGCTGCTGAAACTCATCATTACTCATTTTAACATTCAAAGCAAAGAGTTATCAAAACATTTAGTGAAAGCTAAATTTAGTGAAGCAATTCAATTTTGCTTAAAAGCGACAAATTCTGACAAAAACATAGAACATATAATGCTTGAAACCCAGTGGGAATTTTAAAGAGTTATTTGTTGAGTTTTTATCTTACAAACACATTATTTACTTTTTAAAATAAAAATGACAAATATTTATTGAATTGAATCAATAAAATAAATGTACTTTTCAATAATATTCTACAGTTGCATTCAAATAAATTTTCTTTTATATGATTGGAAGTTATGCTTGATACTAAAGCACATGCACTATTCAGAACAGGAACGCATCAAATGTTGAGCACAAAATTCAAAGTGACAGTTATAGGATTTAACAAAATTCACAAAATGCTAATACAGTATAATCAAGTACATACTGTACTGCTAAGACACAGATTTATATGGCCCTGTAATGGGAATCACATTGTTTTCTGAGCACCCCAGCACAGGTACCTGACATAAACATCATGTGTGGAAATGATCGCATTTGCCTCAGTTGGCTATTTTAGTCCTCAACTCCTGGAGGATATTGACTGCAGCTTGATTAATGGTTTAATTAGTTTGCTGCATTCACAGTTTTTTTTTTCTTCCAGAGACAAGCCACTAGTCATCACTGCAAAACAAATCAATCCTCCCAGTGTACCACATTACAGCATAAGGTCCTCAATTCCACTCCAATGGTTTGATGGAGCCCCTGCATGGATGTGGGATGGTGTTTGTGGAGGGATTGTTAATCAAGGCAAAATAATGGATTCAAATCAAGACCCCCCTGCACTTGACCAGCTCCATTTGGCGTTTGAAGCCAGTCCTCGTATAAAATCCTTGTTTTTCATAATTAGATGGAATTTATTGCAGCAGACATATCTGTGATTGTTTGCACATCGGTCATTTCAGCCGTTAATGATGCAGAAGGTTGTTTGTGAGTGAAAGTTTTGGCCTGCTGTGTGGGGTGGACAGCTACAGCGATGCTCAGGTCAGTACGTGTTTCTTTCTGTATTTTTCTTTTACAATACTGTAGAAGGCGCTCAGAATTAGAAGGTAGGGGGGAGGTGGAAGGGGTACTGCAGCAGATGTTTCCTGTCCATCCACTGGGGGCTGCAGGGCGGTACTGGAAGGGAAAAGCATTAAATGACACCAAAGAGGGGATTGGTGACCTCGCTTATGCTCTATCTCACACCTCCCTCTCCCGACATGTGTCAGTCAGTGCCAGGTCAATATGGTGGCCCAGTGCGCCTGCCGATCTGCCATGTGCTTTCAAGCCAGGAACTGCCAGTGCTGTGCCAGCACTGGCTCACCAGCATGACTCGTTTCCACCCTTCCCACCTGCCAAGTGGGCTGGGACCACGGGAATGAATGAAAACCTCGTGAATAAACAAACAATGCTGATGAGCACATGGAATCTGATGAGCACTAGACAATAAAGCTTCCCATCCCCCCTTCCACCCTAAGTCACATTTTGCTAATTGTTGTAATTACCATCGTAATGATGTAATACCACCATTACGATGGCATTAATGTCACTTGAACTTTACCCTGTTGTGTCAGGCTATAGCAACAAACATCAATGTCATTTATTGAGATTTTATGCACCAGGCAAAGAAAATACCACATACCCCTGAATGGGAATGAACAGTTTATATGTTCTTCAAAATCTTGATGGAACACATCTGAGAAGTGTGTTGTGCATTTCTATTCGGTACTCGAAACTCCGATTCCACCATATCCAAAAATCCAGTGCGACCAGTAGCATTCAGAGGTCACCTAATTAGAAAATAGTAAACTTTAACCTCAATACACACACAGCTGTTTTGTAAAGACCTAAATATTTTAAGGGAAAACATTACTTTCAAACAAGGTTACGCTTTAATAACTTCACTTTTATAAGTTATGACACTCGCCGTGCAAGGGTATGTGTAAGTATGTGTAAGAAACACCCAGATGAGATCAAAATGTAACTTTTTGACTTGCAAGCAAGGTTAACATTGCAGGTAAACCTGAATCAAGTGAAGCATGATGGTGGCAGTTTTATATTCTAGCTATAAACTGGTGAAGCTTTAGTTTAGCTGGAACAAGAAAGCTGATCAGAGTTGAAGGTAAGATAGATGGAGTAAAATCAAGTAGTTTTTGCAATTATTGGAAGTTATTGGAATTATTGGAATAAAATATATTTCAAAAATATTTTAGATTTGGGCTGAGGTGTATTTTCCACTGGGGAAATCCCTAAATATATCATTCAGGCCTGGATGGATTGCTTAAGATCAATTAATTTCTTAGAATAGCTTAGTTTAGATAGGATTAATCGGAATTCAGTTGAAAATCTGTGATGAGAAGCTCTGCATGCAACCTGACTGAGCATGAGTTAGATTTTACAAAAGGCAAAAAAGAAGGTAAAACATTCATGAGCCACTTTGTATTGCACAATCACATACAATTACCGCAAAAGATGTTGAGCTTTGTGCATGTAACATGACAATAAGTGCATACATACACAATCATCCGCCCCCGCATCCCCCAGCCTGCTGGCTGCTGATGCCTACCCAGCTTATACCCACGCCCACCTCTACACATTCGCATCACCCAACCGCTGCAGTTTATCCCATTTGTGACACATGGCTGGTCACTGTGCAGCGATGACCAAAGGGGAAAGCGACACAGCCAGGCAAAAGAAGAAATGGTGTCGGCAGCAGCCGGATGGAGAGGCGGGCCGGTGGACTGAAGCAGCGTTTGGCTTGGTCTGGTTGGCTGTAATTTGCCATCAGCTCTTCCAGAAGCCCCTGTAGTGATGGCAGGGAGGATGACTGTCCGCATTTTCCCTGCTACTCGTGCGTTTGTTTGTGTGAAATCAGACATACATGCTTGGGAGGCACACAGCTGGTGACATAGACACTGACGATGTCCGTTGGGGTTGCATAAGTGGCCAGCCAGAGGGTAATTGTTACAAAGAGTGAATGTACCATCTCATCTGATTCCATTATTCCATTATTTTGTGCTGCTATTATCACTATGCTTTGCTGTATATATGGTCCTCTTTATGCATGTTCATTATTTTCTGTCAAATAAATGCTTGCTTTGAATTATGACTATATTTTACACAGTATTAAAAAGTAAATCTACACATAAGCATGTCCCTAAGCCCTTTACCAGCCCTTTTAGTCTCGCTCTCTAGTGCCACAAGCTATTAATTTGAACTCTTTGTTGGAGGCAGCTGGGATACAAACACGGTTTTAATGTTTGACCATCGCATCGTGAAGACAGCTTTTCATACGGCAGGAACGAAGGCTTATATGAAAACAGAAATGCTCAGAATGTTGCACTTTCCACAGAAATGATGGAAAATATACCAGCTGGAAATAACCTGAGAGAGTGGTATGTCATGCAATTAAGGTCTGCAACCAAAATCCAGCTGGGACATTGCAGATATACTGTATGTCATGCATCTTAAGCACTGGGCCACCAGATGGCCCAGGCTTTCTTATCTTAATGATGTGAAGGAGGTGCCTCGCTTTGCACAAATCTCAGTAAAGCCCAAGTTATACCGGGGGTTTAACTGTGATTTTCACATCTGTGAGGCAGCAAATTTCCACAGGAGGGAAATTCTGTTATCTATATGTCCATGCACAGTCTAAAATTCATTATAGAGTGGACACACCTGTAATCATGGCTATTTGTGAGGTGGATACACAGAGCTGTGTGCTCTCGCCATGCATGCATCCATATCTGAAATAGATTTGACCCTGAAGAGTCCACCGCTATGAGGAGCTGGGGTGGTGGTCGTTTTCATGCAGTGGCTGTTTACAGCCTGTCCAAACCTTCCAGCCATGGCAATTCAGCAGCGTGTGTGCAAAACACTAAGGGAAATAAAAAGAAAAACTGAGCAGCAGGAAAGTATCAAAACTTTGATCAAAGCATACCTCAATATTTAAGGCTGCCACAATCTGAAAGAAATATGAATGAAACAGTTGAGGTGAGGGATGTGCATGTGAAGTTCAGGATAATTACTGATTCATTGTACAGATTAATGTTGCAGTGTAAGCTGTTGCAGTGCATGATGTTAAAGTGTTAATTTTAGCCTTCCACATCTAACATCTTCATTCAAAAACTATCAGCTGCCTCTTCAATTGACACTTTTTCTTACTTTTCTCTTTTAAAATATATTCATATTTATTGTTTCCAGGAACTAAAGTGAGCTACCGGCATGAACACAACAAAGGCAAAGTTGTAAAAATGACAGCCCCTTTCTTACAAATACTCATATAGATGAGCCCTTTTTATGTCATTGGCTCACTCAGTTACATTGGGCTATAATAGGAAACAACGGATGCATGTTTTATTTGGAAATTAATTTAACCATGTTGTGCATCTGCTCAGTCTCACAAAGGGCTAGGTTGTTGTTAGGCATTCAGACTCTGTCATTATTTATCTTATTATTTATCTTAACATACCGTTGCTATAGACAAAAGTAGTCCTTTCAGAAAGGACTAATGTCATGCTTTTTTTCAGCAGGCCAAAAATATTTCGGATAAATAGACTATCTTTATTAAGCAGCCTCTCTCTCTCCCTCTGCAGAAGGAGGTTTTATCCTTGTTTGACAACTCCCCGATGAGTGAAGAAAAAAAGCAATCGGGAAGCAAAGAGTGAAGGCTAAGGTGAATGAATGCCAAAAGACATTAGGTAAACCTTTTGGGCCTGACAAATCTGCAGAGAATAGGGGATCTAATCATTATCCATTATGAGCCGATGGTGACTTGAATAGTAAAATTTTGGGAAAAAAAAACTATACAATTAGTATACTGCTGCTATGGGTTGATAGTTTCTTTCACAGTCTAACACATGGAGGATACAAGAGGTAACTTTGTAACAGGAACAATGGAACTTTGTCTAAACAGCTCAAAATACAATTACCCTTGAAGACCCGATGAGGGGTTCTTATTGTCAATCCTCATGTCTTTTGTGCATTTAGTGAAGTTCTATGACTGTGCTGCCCCAAGTATATTTTTTGGTAGGGGTTTGAAAGAGCAGAGTGCGGGTGTGAGGATGGGTCTGGGCTTATTGAGACACAGGAACCTGGTTTGTCAGCACTGGTCTCTCAGAGGTTCGGGAGGCTTGGTCAGATTGTCTGGAGGCCATGGAAAGAGCCAAATTGACTGGCGGCCAAAGACTCTTGGAGGTGGATTAGAGATGGTTGACACTGGCCATGACAGAAGAAGTCAGATTTCTTTTAAATCATGCTACATACAGCATTTTCATAACAACTGACGGTAACCATAGGTAACATAGCTACTTGTAGTTAAATGGCACGGTGAGTACTGCCCTTTTAATATATCCAGGGCATAATGCTGTTACATAAAACTTAATGGGTAAAGTAAAAAATATTTACAAAGTAAACCACAATAGACTGACATGAATTGAGGCTCAGGAAATTAATGTAATCTAATTAGCACTTCATCAAACGCTGCAAGCCTGCAGCTAACACGTAATGCCAAGTCATTGTTGCAGGAGAAACTTGGATCGTAATTTAATAATTTTATTTGATCAGTTCAAGTGTTGTGAGCGCATGCCCTCAAATACGCCGATGCAATTCAAAAGAAAAGAAACTCATGTTAATTCTAACGATTAATTACAGACCTTGATTGTGTTTTTCGTAGGCCTTTCTCCTTTCCATTACGAGACTTTAACCTTGAGGCAAACTATTAACCAGGCAATTGAAAAGTAATTCAAATTTCATCTTGCATTTGAGAAAATTAAAATGGCATATTAAACATAGCAAAGCAATGTGCCTTGCGACTGGAGTTTGCAGATTTCTGTGTCAAACGGTATCACACCATAAAAAAAAGGTGTTACGGCAGAAGTCTGTAGCCCAGATTTAATGTTTCAAAAAAACTTCACAGTGCAAAACCACATTATTGTTAAGGTCAAGAAAGTTGGCAAAAACAGCTTTAAACGTCTTAGTAATGTGAGTAATATGAATATGTGGGCTCTCAGAGATTAATCAGCCCTTTATATTCTACACATAAGCAAAGATTACTGGTCAGGGTGTGTTCTTATGTTTATTCGCTTGGCTGCTGTCCAGCTCTGAAACACGTCTGGTTATAAATAATGCCTCTATTATACCTAGATAATGTCTGCAACCTGAGGCTCTGGAACCTCTCAAGGGCCTTCACAGAGCCTCTTAACAAGCCACCTTTGCCAAAACAATAACAAACTGAGCACATTTTTCAAATATAAAGCTTATGAAAATGACTTGCCTTTGCCTTTTTATGTTTGTAGGCAATCTCTGCATAGTATTTATGCAACAAAACTAAACTAGCAATACAAATTGCCATTTTTCAATTAGGTCACAAGCTGTGCTTTTTCATGCTCATTCAATGAATATAGAATTAAAGACCTGCAACTCATATTGTAACAGTTTGGTTTTTCTTCTTTTTTTAAAAAAAGTCAAATAAAACAGGGATTTAATAATAGTACAAACAATTTTACTATGAATGACTCTTTGGATAAAGTTTGCTGCCCCCTGTCTGCCTTCTGTGAGACTTAGCCTATGAATTTCTGCTAGACTTATGGTAAAAGTAATATGGTTTTATAGTGTCAGGCTAGTTACAGTATTGTACTGCAAAATGCATGTTGGCATGGTCAAATTTTTTAAATGATGCTTATTTTAAACATATTTAGAAAACTTATTAGAAATTTATGCAACAAAACTATATATATGATTACTTATATATATCATATATATATATATATATATATATATATATATATATATATATATATATATATATATATATATGATTTCTAATAAGTTTTTTATATATGATTTCTAATAAGTTTTTTTATGTCAATATACAGACCTAAACTAAAGTGGAACTTACCTATCCACTAAACTTAGTAAAATAAATATTTGAGATAATCTCAATTATCTCAACAATAATTGAGATTGTTGCCAAGAGATGGATAATTTGGTCACTTTTTTTCATACAACTTGCAAATGTAGATTTGAACCCTGTAGCTGACTTCTTTCTTCATGGCACAGTTCCAACAAGGTGCTGGAAACATTTCCCAGACATTTTCATCCGTAATGACTGAAGCCTTTAATTTTAGTTAGCAGTGAGCTAAATTAGGAATAATCTGTAATGACTCCAGCAAAGGGCTTCCAATATGATCCTTGTTCTTTAGAAAGTGTATGCACCCAAAGTCATTAGTGGTTTACACATGCGTAATTGGATGTGTTGTGTTTTGATGCAAGTTCAAGACAAATATCCCCAATGGGGGTTAATTCTGTATGGTAATCCAAACGGGCCACTTTCACTTTAAAAAAACTGTCTTAACCGTTGAGGGCTGCAGTGGTGACCCAGAGTGATCATGACGTGAGACACGCCATGGACAAACAAGAAGCAGAATGTTTTTATTAATGCATGGACTGTTTTTTTGGGTTTACTTTGCATAGGTCAAAGGCAAGCTTAATTTGTGTAAAGCAGTCTTCTTGGGAATTTCAACTGGAATTCACAATAATTGCAGTAAGATATAAGCATGAAACTCTCATATTGGCAGTTTTGGTTCATTTGTTTATTTTTTTAATTGAATTGAGAAAAATAAATATTGTGTGTTCCAATATATGTCCAAACAACTATATTTATTTGTGAATGTCAATATGCAATGTACATTCGCTGGCCAGGAGCTAATCGGTTTAGACATGTGATTTGCTGTAGTTATAAACTGACAACTGAAAGAACAAAAACATGAGTTAGGGCCAGGACAAATATGTCCATGTAAGCTAATTGTCCTGTTTTTGAACCATTTTCAGTTCTGCTGGACTGCCATATTACAATCAGACGTGTTTTGACCACAGCCCTCAAGGGGGAAACATGCATCTAGAAGTTTCTTCATTTCACTTTAACACTTTTTCTGGCATCTAATTAAACTGACTTAAAAAAAAATTGGAACTGTGAAATGAAAATTTTTTTGCATTTTTTTGTTTGCTTTTTGCTTTTTTTTATGACTTTTAAAATTTCAGTATCTTACAGCTTGTGACCTGCAACTACCAAATATTTCCATGTCAGCACTTCCCTGAAAAAAATGCTGTATTAAAAAAATGTCGTGTATGGTTCCAGCAGGTTGTGTCATTTGTTGTCAGGCTGGCTTGCTGTGTACATCTTATTTGGCAATCACACTGGGGTAAATGTCCACACACACACACAGGCAGCCAATTAGATGTTTTCCCCCCTGAGCCTTCCTAAAGACAGAAGACAATTGGTATTTGAAGGACTCAGCAGTTAACCTGTTAAGGACACCAATGTCGTTTTTGGACAGATTTCCCGACTGGTTCGGGGAGCTCTGAAGCTTTGGCTTTCCAAAGAGGGGATTGAATGGAGGGGGCTCAATGGCTACAAAGCCTCACCCCAGATGGCCTTGCACTGGCTCTCTCTGGAGATTACTGGGCCAGTGGAAGTGTCTTAAAAGGAAAATAGCCTTAGAAGGGTATTTTGTGAGGCTAAATGACACAGAAGGGGGGGAAAAAAGAAGTTGGCAGGAATACATTTGAAAGAGTTTATAGTTGACAGTTCAGTCTGCTGTTTTGGGGTATGAAGTTACATGCACAAATGAATGTCATGCCCAAGAGTGTCTGCCTGCCCGACATGAGCTTCGCATGTCTCATCCGTCTGTGTGACAGGCGCGTGAGCAAGAGACTGCGGCCTCGCCTGAAAACGAAGAAAACAATCTCATTTCAGACTATTCTCCATCATCCCTTTGCTACCATAAAACTGGCCTGTGAGATTCTGGTCAGTTTAGATATATTGACCCCACACACTCAGTCAGAGTAAGCCCGAGGGCTACCATGACAGATGACATCTTGTGGCACGTGTGGAAAAAACAGAACCAGGGTCAATTTCTTTCCATCTGGTGGAGCTGTTAAAATGTGAATCCTGAAGAGTTATCATCAAGAGATACACACACCCCCCCCCTCCATCTGTAACTCCACCAATTTAGCATTTTAAGAATCTGGAATCTATTCAGAATTTAACGAAGAGTAATGATATAAACTGGGCAGGAAGTCAATATGTCAGAAGGCTAACACAAAGCAACAAATTACCCCGGGACGATGCGCAGCCACAAGTGTTGCCGATTCCCCGGGTTCCCCAACACTTCCACTTCCATCATGGGCATTAATCTCGTTAACTTTTGGAAATAGAGAACAGTAATAATATCACATATTTTCCAGAGTAAATGGATACTCTCACTTAATAAAGTGTTTTATTAAGACACTTTCTTAATAAAAGAAAGTGTCTTTCTTTTATTATGACACTTGTAAAGAGAGAAAATCCAAATTCAACATTATTTTGAAGTCATTTTTATTTTACAAACATACCACGCTGTAAATAGGACTTTTTTTTAAAGCAAAACTTAATTAAATTCTTATCTGATGCATGTATATAAACATCTAATCAGAGCTGTACACATCTTTGAATTGAACAGTGATTATTTATTTCAACATTTACTGCTTTCGTGTTTTGCAACTCTAAATGAAACACAAACTGCTGCCATGAAAAGCCACCTCTGTGTGCTTTAGCTTCAGTATAAACACAGGTGCTCAAGAAAGAAATGTAACATTTAATCAGACGTGTTTTATCCATGTCTGAGGAAAACACAAGAGAAGCTAGGGATTAAGTTAAAGAGATGTTCAAATGGGATGAGGTTATAAATCAATTTCCAAGCATTGAACAGCTCATGGTTAGTGGAGAAGTATGTTGTTTTCGCCAGACAATGTTAAAATTAATTGGTAGTGTCTGACTGTGTTTTCACAAAGTGCAACAGACACTTTTGGTCCAGTCGAAGCCCAAACTTACATCCAACTGATCATTTGTGGTACGATTTGCAAATTCATTTTCATGAAGGGTTCTTCATCCATCCTGCCTGATGTAGCTTGAGCTATTTTTGCAAAATAAAAGTTAAAGGGCTTAAATTACATTTGTAAGAAACTGCAATAGTGTGAATGTGACATTAAATTCCCGTTTGGATAATCTTGACCATAACCTTCAAATAATTCAAGATTAGTGTGCGCCTAATAGAAATAGGAATGTTATGTCACTCCACGTCTTACATTATGAAATGTATTTTATGCCACTCAACCCTTTGTTCCCATATTCACAAGTTCTCTTATACTCTCATTTGCGATTGCATGTCTGGGTGTGTGTAAGTGTGTGTGTGTGGTGGGCCGGTGTCTGGCTGTAAATACCAAGCTTGGAGTGAACTCCTTCAGACTGAAGTCACCAGGGTCCGCCGCCTCGGCCAATCTTCCAGGGAGATGTGCAGCATTTGTTTGTCTGGCAGTAATGAGGAAAGGGAGGCCAAGAGTGTTATCAGGCGTGCCCTGTTTCACACACCTCCAGCAGACACATAAATACGCACAAACAGCTCTGCTGCCACTTCAACCGGAGATGCCCTTCATTACTGCAAGAGAACGTCTCTGTAAAACTTCAATGAGTTTCGACTCTGCAGAAAAGGTGCGGCCGCGTTTGTCAGGTTATTAGGCGCCAGCCACGGCAGACATGTTCAAACATTGTCACAAGACACTGACATGTTTGTAGCGCATTAAAAAGTTTTTAGTGTAATTACGCTTTTGCCCTTGCCTCGCACAAAGAATGCTTTCAAATCCTATTGTTGCAAATGCTCAGCAGAGAAAGATAGCACTGCATATGAGAATGCCGGATGAGGTGAGCGTGCACTTGCCTGGTGGGTCTCTCCACTGTTAATTCAGTTATATGGCTGCTATGCAAAAGCAATGGGACTTAATTAAATGTCTCACCTAGAGCAGCGGAGGATCATGTTGCCACTAAATCCGGTTTGAAGTAATGCCGCACTTTATTGTGACGATCAGTGCTTCCCTAGGGGTTCAATTACAGCTAAATCTAATTGAAGGGGAACCGTACAACAATACCACCACTCTACAGCCCCCACCCCCACACCTGTCCCTTCCCCTTTTTGTTCTTCATAATCAAAGTCTTCTGCATTTTAACTAAGTCGGATTACCTTGGGAAGTCTTATAAAAGTCTTTTGTAGACAAGAGACTAACAGCTGGTGGCAAGAGGTCCACAAACTCATTACCTGAGCCAAAGGTAGAATTGCCTCCACAAAAGAGTTTAATATCCTCCATTAATTGTCCTCATATAAAGTTAATTAATTAATTACAGCTGTAATGGAGTGGAATCTTCTCTGGCTTATCAGTTAAACAAGTCTTGCTCATGTTAAGAATAAGTTATTGAGTTGCTCGGAATTAATAGGGGTGTTTTCCAAGCTGCTAGGAGTTCACGTGAAAGTTTCCAAAGCAACTCGGGCAAGTTTCCGACAACTAAATCGTCAATGGAAACAGTGCGTGAAATTGACAGAATGGCTTCCTTTTGTAAAAGTAAATGAGATAGCTATTGGAGATTCTCCATGGAGAGAAGCTTTCAATGGAGTCTAATTTTTGAAATAAATAAATAAATAAATACTGAATTTTGTCCCAATGCTTATCATCATTTTTTTTAGAAAGAAATTCTAATAAGTTGCCAGCATCACCGTCACATAACCTTTTATTTAAGAGAAAACCGGTAAAAAATGGTTTCATAAAGAGCATGCTTTTTACATTGGAGGTTTAAAAGAAAGAAAAATACGCAAAAAATATATATATATAATGAAGTCTTATGAAACGATTCCTTCGGAGTCATGTACACAATTGTGTATTTATTTTGGAGATGAAATAACAGTATAAAGCTTTGCAAGTGCATACATTTTTCCATATTTTAGGAAATTTAAATCACTTAATGTTGTTTATTAGGAATTATTTTACAGGTCAACACAAAGTGGTTGACTTATAACACTGTAAGTAAAATGATATGGTTTTTTTTAATTGTTACAAATACAAAACTAAGAAAAGTGTGTTGTGCATTAGCAGTGAGTCTTTTTATTTACTGAAGCTTCATTACAAAGCAGGTCGATTTAAGAACATAATATTTGCAGCTGCTTCCTGGCAGGACCTCTTGAAGGAAAAGTGAATAAAAGGAATATAAATTAAAGTGCTGGAATAAAGATCAAACCAACACAAACATCCCAGTAAATAAGTTAAATAAAAATATATCTCTCCACAACTTCACCTCTGAGTTTCTCTAGATTTTTGGAGAGAAAAATATATGAAAACCATATAAGATTTTTCTAACACTTCAGAATTATGCAGTATATTGTGTTGTTTTTTGGGCTTTTTTGCTTAACCATCTCCAGAAATGAGGTATTTTAAGTTGTGTGTGTAGTGCATCTACCTACAAGTTGCAGAGAGACCTGAACATTTCCAGGGTCCCATTTATAAAACAATTGGTATCAGAAGTTCAAATAAATTCCACAAATTATTCACTCGCTGAAAGTAACTTGTATTTTTCTTCACCTGAACTTTACATAAATTTAACAGTTCACACGTTGGGCTGAGAGCAGACTATTTACATAATGATTCACACATGAAGCATCTAAATCTTAATACTTTGTTGCGGTTGCTAAGCTCACTTGGTATATAATATTTCTGGTCTGTTTGTTTTAAAATGCTTTAAAACAAACAGGTAAAAAAAAAAATCTTCCTTCTTGAGAACCTCCTCCCTTTGCAACCTTTCCGAAGCTTAATAAAT
The DNA here is from genome assembly GCA_902982915.1 of Phalloptychus januarius. NCBI lineage: Eukaryota > Metazoa > Chordata > Actinopteri > Cyprinodontiformes > Poeciliidae > Phalloptychus > Phalloptychus januarius. The sequence goes on from CADWAE010000462.1 coordinate 9,320,488, forward strand.
AAATCTCCTACCCATTCTGCGGCTGCAGTTGTCCCTCTGGAGAAACTTATTTATATGTTCACTGCAGGGATTCCAGTCATTTCAGTTTCAATTCATCAAGCTTAATAGGTATAGTTGAAGGGACTCGTGCTCAAGCTGCATTTGCTCTTGCCATTTCTATTTTGAAGCAACCCAGGGTAAAAGCAGTAAAAGTGTGTGCACTATATTTTCTGTCTAACTGCACATTGCTGTATGCAGAGGGAAAAAATTGGGAGGTTATGAGAAACCATGCTAAAAATATTGGTACTTTTTTTTAGATTGTTTTTGCGGTAATTCCTGTTACCGCATAACCTTGGCTCAGGTCTTTAAGTGTTTAAATCCACAGTGATTTTGGGCAGTATTATGGTTTGAGTGTAATGAAAAAGGTATTGCACATGTACAGCAAAGATAAGATCTTCATAATTATTGGCTCGCCTGATAGTAGATATGTAAAAACCCTTTAAGTAATTTCATCCTTAATTACAGTAGGATATTCTGACACCCTACAAGATAAAATAAATAATGTTTCTTAAAGTATAAAGTAATTGAGAACGTTTTTGTGTTGATGCTGGGGTTTTTTAAGGTAGATCAGGGTTCATTTAGTAATCCATGACTTCATGTTTCCCAGAAGTTACAAACAGGATATGACTCAATTTGCTTCATCTCTCTTCAAAATTGGAAAGATAAAAAAAAATCCAAGTACATTAAATTGCTGCTGGTCTACAATAGTCAAAAATGGCTAAAGTAAAATAGATAATTACCTTCCCTTGGCTATGAGAAAAAAAACAAGTTCAAAACAGGAAATTGTATAATCAAAGCTGGAGAGAGACCTAGAGGCACATTGTGACTGTGGATTCTTAAACGGCCTTTCTCCAGAACTGGATCCTTACATTTACTTAAATTATTTTCTGTTTTGGACCATTTTTTATTGTAGGGTCTGAAAGAAGACCCCTTTACATATATTATTTGTCCCTGAGTTCAAGAAACTCCACCATCCAAACTGCTACACCGCTGATCACAACAGAGGCGTCCAGAATGTGGAAAGGGGAGAAAAACTCCCCCAGAAAACTATCTGGATTCCTGAAACGGTTGCTGCAGTAGAAGCACATCTCAACCCAACCATGCACAATGAGAGGAATGGCAAAGCAAGTAAATGAAATGTCAACACTAACTGGTTGAAAGCTGCAGGATAGCGCTTGGAGTCAGAATTTTGAAAGTTGTTTACGTCCCTACTAGCTCTTTGGGAGGCAGGTCTGGGACCTCGTCTGATTAAGATTGCCAGCAACACACACTGGGCATCGGTTCTCGAGTGAAACAATGTACGTCTATTGCTAATAATGGTGGAGAGCATTTATTGATCTTTGCCTATTTCTTCTCAAAAGGTCTTTGAATCTTGTTCTAGGGCCCAGCACGATAATCTCTTTGAGCTGCAGAGACATTTGAAATAAAATGCTCATCTGCTGAATAATGATCCAATTTATGACTAAATAAGTACAAAAATGGTTCATCGGAGAGAAAATACTCTTCCTCCATGGCCGTCTTAATCCAGAAACCTAAATAACCAAACGAGTAGCATAAGTTAGAAAGAAAACATGATATAGGCTCAAGATGATCTATACAGACTGACCCCTCTTGCTGTGTGTTTCAACTTTAATTACAGCAGTCCATTTGCTCTTCAAATGGGAAGAGGGGATTACAAGTAGGGGCAAATAAATAACACTCAAAATGATTAGTTTTTTAAGCGGTTCAAATTAAGTTTTTTGTTTTTTTTAATATTTGAGCATGTGTCTCCGGTTGAAATAACATAAAACTTTTATAATAAAAATTTTCTACACATCCTTTATCACCTGGTTAAATTATTGTGAAAGTTGTGGTTGACATACAGATAAACTACATGCATCTCTAGCAAAAACATAACTAAGTAGTGTTCTATAGAAATTTGATTAGGTTACAATGTAACCCTCTACAAAGATGGTCACATAAAAAAAAAATTATGGTTTTTTTTTAACATAAAATTACATCAAGAAAAATGTAATAACCTAAACTAGTCATTGAAACTAAAATGTGAAACTAAGAATCACCCTACATGTTTGGTAGCATTTCTGCCACAAAGGTTAAAACCTAATAGCTTTAAACCATTTCAGAAATTTGCAAAGAAGACATACATTGAAGACATGTACGTAGAATATTGGTGAGGAGGTTTGTCTAATCCTTGCTTTTCGCTATCCTAGACAGCCTGCATGCAGCGCTTCGGAGCTAATCAAAACTGACAGGGTCTTCTTGGCAGATCCCTCCTCTCAAGCGTGCATTCTCATCTTCATTACAGCCATTGTGGACCATATCGGTTAAAGCAAACAAACATAAACCTGTGCACAGAGCAGATATAGCAAGGAAACGCAATCAGACGAAGCAATGAGATTGCAAGATTTCTGTCCCCGGAGACTAATTTGAAATTGAACACGGGTAAGAAAAGACCTTCAAATTAATTGTTGTCCTTTGTGTCATGCTTAGAGATGAAATTAGAAATTTTTGGTTTGAAAAGGAGACTAAAGGCATTTGCTCTTTTTGTTGAAAAGCAAGATAATATTAAACTTAGATGCAGCACATGATCAAGCACAAATTCACCCCCATGATTAATATTTCCATCAAAGTAGCTCAATCTTGTGATAAATATATAGTGCCATATGAAGCACAACATGTTAGTTATGATTTTTAATAACTAACAAATAAAGAGTAAACATTTCAGTCTGTATGGGCGAAGCTGGTAAGAGATACCCTCAAAGAATGTACAACAGTAGCTGCATCAAAAGATGCTCCTGCAAAGCTCTAATTAGGGCAAACATGTTATAGTTTTTGATGACTATTTCTTTAAAAAGGAAAATGTTTCACTACTATACATTAGCTTGTTTTGATCTAACGCTCACGAATCTGATCCCAACAAAATACTTGTGTGTTGTAATGTGAAAGTCTTTTTATTTTTGAACGGATATAAATAGTTTGACAAAGCACTGCAAATTTATCGTATTTGATTATGACATAAGGATAAACATAAACATGAAGATATTAGAAAGCTCATCATAGAGGAAAATGCACAATTTAGAACAGTTTGGTAATCCGGCTTAATGAGTGTATCACTTTATGTTTCTTTGATATATATGGCTGAAAATGAGTCTCTGTGAGATCGCTGCTGAGGGACACAATGTGGTAAATATATATATATATATTTTAAATGTCATCTGAACTCATAATTTTAATATACTATTTGTGTTTATTCTTATGTCCACTGTCAAATCCACATTAATGGACAAAACTCTTATCTAATGCAACCTGTGACATTCCAGAAACAAAAATGTCACTAAATGCTTTAAAAGAAATTTTATGCTACTCACTGTTTTTCTTTAAGCAGGCCTTGATTAAGGTGCATGAATGGTGTTTTTCCTCTTCTCCAATTCAGACCAATATCCTGCATTTGTTTCTATGCAAGTACATGTCAGGCTCCACATGCTAAATACACTATTTACCTCAGTTAACAAATTCTAGTATGAATAACATGCAACATTTTGCAGGGATTGTGGAGCCAATTAAACCAAATACATAAGCCAATTGACTATAGGAAACAATAACCTTGTTTAATTATGGCATCTAATCACAGTTAATCCTTTGGACTGGCAATACTTCTCTTTTTGTGCAGGCTTTAAGCAGAGTAATGTCATGTCCTTACCAGCCACATACTTATTTTGAAAATAATCAGCATAAGATGGATTTCTGGAAAAAAAATGCAATTAGTAGAACTCGGAAACCTATTTTCTACAACAGTGAGAGAATATAGAGGGGTGACCTTGCTGGATGATTATAAGAGGATTAAAACGAGCCATGTTGGTGCATGAAAAGACTTAGAAATGTAAAGATACTGAACTAATGTGTGCTAAAAAGATGTATGTTGCCTCCTTTTATTTATAGCCATGTTGTGCACTTTCTAATTAGTTCACAAAGTGCTTTGGAGGATTCTAGCATTAAGTTTAATGAAACAGTGGAATAAATCGAATGCCTCTGAATATAACATTTAGCTCTGCTTCTTAGTCTCCGAGTTTTGGATAAGACACACACACAATCCTCTCTGTGCTGTGTTGCACATGACAGCTGTCATCAGATTACTTTCAGTTATGAGACAGTTTGATTTTTCCGTCAAAAAAAAAAACAACTCAGCTTATTTTTGTATATTTACTAAACAATCACAGTTGCTTTGTATAATTGCACAGATCATTTCCACACCCGGTTGGAAGTTTGCCCAAACAAATTTGCAGAAATGTTCATCACCGACTTCAAGTTATGTGAGCTATGCAACATGGTCCAAATGCAGGAAGTACATTGTAAAAATTGCGGGATATTTGAATGTCCAGGAACAGCTGGTGACTCTTAAAAGCAGAGCAGGAGATTGACTGGAGATAGAGAGAGCAGGATTGTCATGCCACAGGAGTATGATAGTATATAAGTTACTGTTTTTGAAGGTTTATGATGCATGAGGAGTGAATGATGCTGAGGTGTTTGAGGCTAAAAGTGAATAGTTAGAGGTTTCTCTGTTACTCCCTGTTTCTTATCTCAGTTAAATCTGCCTTGTTCCTATTTTCACTTCTTCTTAGTGATGCTAATTGTGTTTGTTTCTCCTGTCTAGTCCTGTTTTAGTTACTCTAGTTCATTTATGTTTCTTTAGTTATTTTTGTTATATTCATTTCCTAGGTCCCTTTGTGCCACTTTTCTCTCTCACCTCCATTAACTCATCAACCCAAGCCCATTGTTTCAGCGTTCCACGTCCCAGTACTTAAGCACCTCTTTCTCAGTCACTCCTTGCTGGTTCCTCCCGATACTTTCTTATTCCACTCTGTGTTCTTTCCTTTGGATTTTTGGTTTGTGTTTCTGCCCTGGTATCCTGTGAAGCTGTTTTTTTTTGTAAGCTTGTTTTTCACTAAAATTCGTTGGCTGCCTCCGCCTATCTGCATTCGGGTCCTTCTACAAACCATTTATCATGACATAGATATAAATTTAGAGGATAAAATTAACCAATTGACTTTCTTGGAGTCCAAATACATCCAAAACCAGCAGTTTTTAGATGTGTCAATGCTCCAACAAAGTTGATTCAAATAGCCCAACTATTTTGTCAGCCTGACAAAATTCTGTAGAAACGTGTTAATGAACCAGGATTTCATTCAGGTGGGGTAAGCAGGGCAACAAAGTAAAACATTTTAGTCAAACAACAAAAAGGAAACATCCATTTTACTTTGCAGCAAGGTAAAACTTTGTGATTGAAATGGGCTCATTGCTGCTGATGCTTTTATGTTTTGTTTTTATTTTTTTGTCAAATAGGATAACCTCACTACTCTAGACGTGTATGACACCGACTCCGCAGCCTGGTTGGGTGTCATTTCTCTGCATTTTAAGCTTTCTGAGTGCAATTTAACGCTGCAAAATGAAATGATTATGGGGAGTTTAAAAGTTTGTAGCAGAACATCTATTCTCAGCAGCTCACAAAGTGTAAAATGATAAATTGGCACAAACACTCAAACTAGAAAAGGATTGTAATAACACGCCTCAACGTGGCACACATGAGAGCCGACATCTTGGAGGAAGGGGAGGATTTTCTTTACATGAGCAACACCAAATGCGCGTGAAAGTCACAGCAAACCAATCAATACCTTCAAATGAACTCAGATATGTATTCAACAGCAAACAAGCAGTTTCATCACCCCTCGTTCCTTTCTTCATCATCAAAGCTTTCAGGGGCCCTTTTGAATATTTCACTCCTCTAAATGTCTGCATGTAATACTGCAAAGGCTTTTTACTGCACATTTTTTTATCATCGTTTGTAAAGAATTACTCAATAATCCAGCATATTACACACTGCTTGGACTCATAAAAAACAAACAGACAAACAAAAAAAACCGAGTCACTTCTGGTTATCTCCCCGCAGGCGCCAACGGCAGACTAAACAATGTGCTGCATGATAACTCATGAGGAGTTAATGCTGTTTAGATGCTGGTCTCTCATTCCTGTCCTCCGGCTCTCATCTAATACACACACACACGGATCAAGTTCAGAGTCAATATGGCCAAACAGTACTTGTTGTAGCGGAACAGATGACAATGCCTTATTCTGTCTTCGGTGCACAGCGAAAGGTGACTGCTGTCTGTTACATCACAAATTATTTGCTGTGGTACATCATATTAAATCTTTAGTAATAGATTTTCGGGGAAGCGCATCTCCACCTCCCCCCACTCCAAAGGAGAAGAAGGAAAGAAACAATGCATTCATTATCGGCTTCTCTACAGCCAAATCACGTAGCAGCACGACTAAACCGTTACCCTCATCCTTTTTTTTAATTATTATTAAGACTGTCCATCTGTCAAATACAAGATGGGTTGCATTTGGTTTGTACTCTAGATGAACTTGTGCCATAGAGAGAGGTCCTTGTGTGGGTTGGGAAGGCAGACGCACAGACACTCAACAGATGGCCCCTCTTCAGCCCAGCAACGGGTGGACTGGTGGGGGGAAAAAACGGGAGGTCCTGAAGACGCCACAAGTCTCTGGCATCTCTTGCCTCTACGCGTACACCATTGATGTACTCTTGTCCTGGTGGCAAAAGTTAGAAACGTCACTCTGGATGTGAGACCGGTGGCATGGAGGACAGAGGAATGTGAGATGAGAAGGAAACAAAGGAGGAGAGAAAAGAGAGAGGAGAAGGAGCAACTGAAGAGAAGATGCACGCATATGAAAAAAATGGTCTTGGCAGTGATTTAAGGTTGGCAGAGCGGAACTGTTCTGTGGCCTAATGACAGTTTGGCTGATCGACACTTCAGCTCGCTCCCCAAAGGTGACAGCAGACGCACAGGCCAGGTGGAGCAGTGACACTGGTGTCAGACTTCCCGCTTTGAATACAAGTCTGAGGAGTTATATTTGTCATTCACTCTACAGCTGATGCACATTTTAAATATTACATTTGTGAGTTCTCGGTAGGAGGAAAAAAAAAAGGTCTGACCTGTTCGAGTTAATTGCTAGGCCAGCAGTTAAAGAGGCAAATATATTTTAGACCCTTAACATGTGATAAAAGGGAAAAAAAAGAGTATGAAACATAAAATAACATACATTAGTTTTTTTAATTGAAAAATATTGACTTTTTTGCATAAAAAATACTTTTTTTCTTGGTTTTCTTCCACTCACTGGAAGAAATCAGGATCTAAATTTTCAGATATTGTGTTTGCAGACAAATGGTGATCCCTCAACGTTTGTCTATGTCCTTGACTGCTTCGTATGTGCTCTTTTCTTCCATGTGTCACTTTATGTGCATAAAACACATTATACACATTCCATTAGTCATTCCATTTATAATTAAATGGCTAGAATTTAGTTATTTTAGCTGGAATTTCAAAATTCTAGTCACAGAATTTAGAAAGTCCATGAACAGAATTTCAAAATTCTCAATATTTATTTTAGCAACAGAGAAAAGTTTTAAAATTTTCAGTGGATTTTAGTTGGTCTCTTTTTCTCTAGGAGAAAAGAAGCTTCAGTACAGGTTATATTTTCAGTGCTGATTGAAAAGACGATATAGAAAAATGTCAGAATTTTCTGACAAATTGTTAAAAGATATCACTCGACACTAATCTTGAATTTTGGTCCACTTCCTAAATCCTCTTTTAAGCTTGTTTTCTATTCCAAAATGGAGCAGAATATTCTGACATCCAGAGTTTTACTAGATAGGTATCAGCCAAAGTTAGCTGATGCTTAGTAAAGATAGTTGTGGCAGATATAAAGGATGTTTTTGTGACAGAATGGCAGGGAAAGCATTCAAGTTGTAATTTAGACAGGCACTGATTTTCCTTATGGTTTTATTAGCTAAATAGTCTTCTAAATGGAAATTTGATCTTAATCAAATGCATATTTCCCTGTCAAAGGTAATCACTGAGTACGTTTAGCAATGCAGAAGATAAATATTTCATGGGAAGCCTTAAGGCTTTAACTCATTCCAGTAATTCAACACTAATCTGTGCTGGTGATTTGCTTTAGTTTCCTCTTATCAAAGTGGTTTTATTTCACACTCAGTTCCCCTTTTGACGCATGACACAATTGGATAATTCGCCTTATCTTCGGCCAGGTTCCTTCCAAATCCAATAAACACAGTTCCCCATTGGCTTTTGAAGGTGCGAGTCCCTGTTGAGCTCAGACAGCAATTGGCTTTGTGAGGCGTCTAAGGGGTCTAACGATCATTTCACAAAGAGGAGGTTGAAGCCGTTGGCATCAAAGGCCAAGCATTTGCTGATCACACGTCTTACAAACAACCTCCAACCATCCCTCGCCTGCTAATAGCGCATTTATCTGTTTGCCGAGTCACCCTTTGTTGCAGGCGCTGCTTGACACCTAAGAAGTAACAATCGAGTAAAACGAGAGAACAGACACATTCTCAAGACAACAATACAAAAGAATGTATTTCGCTTCAGTAACAGGTGCTACCGTCTTCACCCTCCCTCCCTCGTCCGTCCATCCGCCCACCATCAGTAGCATTACTATCAGCCCTAGGTGAAACCCTGATAATTGGTCACATGGGGAAGGGGGGGATGATTTTGTTCTGGCATAACTACTTGGTGTGCAACTGAACAGGGCAGCAATGAAGTCTCTGCCATCTGCCCCGCGTTTCCACTTCTCAGCACATTTCTGTTGAGATTACCATCACCTCTAATTTGTGATGCGCTATTTTAGTGTCGCCATATAGTGTCAGTGTTGAAATTGCTTGTGGACTAATTACTCACTGATTGAGCTGAGACTTTTAGTGCCAAGAGGTACTTCCGTGATTTATATAAGATTTGAGTTGGATACTGTGTCTTTGATTTATAAAGGGGTAATTGTAAGTCTTGCTTGAGCATTTTTATAGTTCTGCTTGCTTGTTTAGTGCTCCTCCCAGGTTTCTCCCTGCTCCGCTTTGCTGCGTGAGTTATGGGGTTCAACAAGCTACCATATGGATAGTAAATGTGTTTCTTGTCACTGCAAAACTCTTTCACTCTTTACTAGCATGTTGCTTTCTTAATCATGAGAGCTATTATCATTACCGTTGATGTTGCACTTTGTTTTCGTCGTTAGACTCTGGGCCTTGCCTGATTAAAAGTAAAATATACTAGACGGTGCAATGCAATCTGCAGCGTCTGTTGTGGCTGCCGAACCAGCAGTTTTGCCTTGCATTGTTATTGCGCTCATCAGACCCTGCAAATGTATATTCCAAACATTATGCCTTCGCAGCAAGATCCCGATCAAATAGCAGTTTTATCATCCTGTTGGCGAAGCCACGCATGAATATTTTATATTTTATAAGTCAATGTTATTTGTTGGACTGGAGAAAGCCAGAGAGATATTTGGATGTTTAGACATGCACTGAATAAAGTGCTGCAGTCATGTTTTCCCCCCGTACACACGATCTTCTAATGGCAGCTTAACACCAATTCACACCTTGACTTTTGCAGCCCTTATGGCTTACATCATCCCCATTACTCATGTGTGTCCCCCAGTAGTCTCTCAGAGGTTATAATGAAACCTGTTTTGAATGCCCTTCTTGTCAGTTCAAACAAAAGGACACTTTGTAAGAATGACCCTGCTTACAGCAACATCAGAAAGTTTAATATTCACCCAAACTAATTATGAGTCATTTAACAAATAACAATGTAGTGATAATGACAATGTAGTCGACAAAAAAGAAGATGCCTATTTCCTCCACAATGATGATGGAGCCAAAAGCGAGTCCCAGAAAAGGACTAAAAAAACGGCAAACACATAATGTGACTCACTCGTCTAGACAACAGTTTATTTATGGCGTTATAATTTTCTCTTTTTGTATTTTCCTCCGCTCTGTTTCCATTTTAGCTCACTGTTGGAACGCAGAGCCTGTTTTTTATTGAGCAACAACTTGCACTTTATGTGAACAAACTTTATTTTTTAGTCAATTTGAACTGCATTAGAACTTTTGGGTAGTTAGATAAACCCAAGTTTTTAGCTGATTTCACTCATTTTTTAAATTGTATTTATAACTAATAATATGACATTGAAAAATTTAATATTTTTTTAATATGACAAATTATTACTGTTGATTTCTGACTTTGTAAGTTGTTGCAATCTCGAGATTGCCACATTTGTATCAATCCAATCAGATTATGCAATTTGTCTCTATATGTGAAATTCCTGCACCTCCACCATTAATTTCAACATCTTCCTCCATCTACCAGTAGCAAGGAGGGAAGTGGGCAAACGTGTTCAGCACAGAACAAAACAGCATCAACCATAAATTCCTTATTAACCTTAGAAAAAACAATAAATGCTTTAAGGCCTTTCCAGTTCAGTGCCGTCTTCTAACCACATAGAAGAAGTTAAGTCTCATGAACCATTCTTGTATGTTCAGCTGCCTAGGAATACAAATTAATGGAGGTAGCACACCCTTATATGTTTGAAAAAGTTCAGCTCGAACCTTTGAAAAAAGTATAATCTTCAGCTGCATTAATCTTTTTGTACAGCTCATTCTGATAAAGAATGTGTGTAACACAGTGACTCGAGAAGACTGCACCAGCTGTGACATTAAAAATAATCCATTTCTGCTGTTCTGTTGGCACAAGTGCCTTACTGCAGGAAAATGAAAACTGCGGCAAGCATAACAGCTTTCATGGGTTGCCTTACTGTCTTCAATCAGATGTCACCGCAGTTCCAACACATTCAAATATAAATCTGTAAAACCTAGCAACATTTTTAACACCATATTAGTTAATTGGCTTGGATAATATGGTGTGAGGGGTTTTTCTCAAGTAGCAGTGCATTTAAAATTCCATGACAGTTACTGACAACAGGAAAAGTGAAGTGAATTTATAAGGACGCACTAATGAGATTCCAACAGCATCTAAGCCAGTGGGGAAAACAACTTTGAGCAAAACAGTGAATCAACTTTTCATGCTGCAGGTTACTGGCTCCGGTACAGAGCGCGAACAATGCAAGGACACAACAAATCGTCCAAGTCCATAACACCTGTAGTCTTTCGAATTTGCTTCTGCATGCAGAACACGTTGTTCATTTTCTTGCATCTACCATCGAAGGCTTTTTTTTTTCCTTTTCGGAAAGACAAGAGGATATGCAAACAACCCTTGACAGAAGGCATTTGATATGCTAAAGGTTCCTGATGAATGGTATTAACTTGACCAGGTGCTTCCCAGCATACAAATAAAAGAGATCCGAGGGAAACAATATTCAGTAGCGAAGAGGAAAGGTGAAAAGAGCCCAGATGAGCTGAGAGAATTGCATGCAGCCAAATTAAACAAAGAAAAATCCACAGAATTTATGATATCAGCACTTCATCTCTCAGGCTTCTATGAGGGAGTCAGGGGTGCTTTATCTGCATAAAAATGTAACATTACATCTCCCCAGGCTATTTCAAGCAGAGCCAATGTGTTCTTACTTCACTTACAACTCCCCAGGAATGCTGGTTGGATTCTAAAATGTATGCCCTAACAATGCGTTGAGGGAATTAAACATTGAATACTGTATATAAAAAAGGATTACCTACAGAAAGGGGGAATAAATATGGTTTGCCTTGAATTAGAAGCAGTTGCATGTAGGCCTGTACATTCCACTACTTCGACCTACATTTGTTGTTTGTTGCTCAATGCACACAATCCCTTGCGATATAAAATTGTGTGCAGATCGATGTCTTTACACGTAAACTTTAAATGCAAAGTTACGGCCAAACACTTGCTCCCAGTTTGGCAGACGCTGGACAGGAAGGGCAATTGATCCAAGGCCTATATCAATAGTGCAACCTCAAAATCCTCAGCACTTTCAGATTTCAACTACATTTCCGTTTTAATGTGTTGAAAGCTGAGAAGAGGCGGGTTGGATTCCAGCAGTGTGCCGTTCAGATTTCTTTACTTCCCACTGTTCAGTCTCTCATGACAAATGTAAGTATACTTTATACTTTTCTGTCTTATCAGCTTCTTTTGTCCGCAAGAGCATTCCGACCCCATGGGCCAAAATGTTCTCAGGGGTTCTAAGACCAATAAATTGGCAATATTTTCCTTTAAAAAATATTTAATGAGAAAAAGGATAAACTTCATTGTTGTCTTGTCATTATTCACGTATTTGGATTTTGATGTCTGCAACGCATTCCAAAAAAGTTGGTGCAGAGGCATGTATGCCACTGTTGCATAACTTCTCCTTTAACAACACTCAATCGGTGTTTGGGTAACTGAGGACTCTAATTGTTGGGGTTTTGTAGGTTGTTGGAAATGATAATTAAATTATGCTAGTTTTTAACTTCAAGCACACGTTTAAAATTAGACAGATCAATATTGCCTTGAGTAGGCCTCAATTTTAAGTTAGATTTATTTTCATGGCTCAATCAACATAATCTGATCAGTAGAAGATAATTGTGCCAGTTCTTATATCCAAATTGGCCTTTTTTTTGATATTCTGGGTTAGAGCAGAACTCTGAACCATCAGCCTCCTGTCATTCTTAGTTTATAGTAAATATCTATTTATTTACAGGAGTTGCTCACAACAAAAGGGGGTCTGCGTAGAGATAACCTTTCCCTGAACCCATATAAGGGTTCAAGGAAACCCTGTCATGTGTTGGTGTAGGAGGACACCTGGAGAGATTCTAGGATCTCACACAGATGTGTGAAATGCTGCTTTTTCTCAGGACCCCACCAGGCCCAGCAACAACAGTCATAAAATCATTTAGAGCATCTTCCCTTTGAAATTTGAAACTTCTTGTAGTCAGGGGAGCAGGGATCCTCCCAGACTGCATTCATTAGAGAAGAGAACACACCTACCCTTAAAAGTTTTGGAGCTAAAATAATTAATCAGATCATTGGGGTGCGGCGGCACCGGCGCTCTCCGGAGACGCATCTTTGTATTTGTCCATTTCTGATGATTCTGGTGTGTTATTGGTGTGATTTGATGCATTTGCTTGTCTGAATAAACTCTGGATATATCTGCAGTGGAACAGTAGATTGATGTGTATGTGCTTTTTGTCCTTACGCACGGGAACCCTCGACCCGGGGAACGAGAGAGGAGACAACAAGCTAAAGGTTTTAATAATTATCCTCTCAACAAGGTGTACATCATTTTTGCTTGATATACAACTTCAGTTCCTCAACAGTCCAGGGTCTCCATTGTCATATTTTGGGCTTCATGACTTTCAGTGGGAGACAGATGTGAATTGCCGGCCCACCAGTCTATTTCTTTTACTACAAATTCACACTGTTGTCACATCTGCAAAATGTGGTTTGGCAGTGTCTTGCTGGAATAAGCAGGGACATCCTGAGAAAGCCACTGCTTGGATGGCAGCATATGTTGCTCCAAAACATCTATGTACCTTTCAACATTATTGGTGTGAAGGTTACCCGTGCCATAGACACAATCCGGCTTTCTAATTTTGCATTGATAGCAATCCAGACAGTCCTTTTCTTCCTTCGACATGGCGTTCATGACTTCCCAAAACAATATCCTCCTTGGATCAGTCCATCTCAGATGAGCCCATTGAGTTTCTGCCCACTGGGAGTTATTGGTGTATATGGCTTTCACCTTTCATGGTAGAGTTTAAACTTGCATTGCAGATGTAGCGACGGATTGTGTTCACTGACATTGGTTTCCTGACGTTCCTCTGAGTCCATGTTGTTAAAACCGATAGAATGCTGCTGGTTTTTAATGCAGGACCACCTGAGGGACAGAAGGTCATGGGCATTCTTATTTTTGGAACGTGTTGCTGGCATCAACGAGTGAATATTTGCAAAACCACAATATTGTTCTTTTGGTTGAACATTAAATACCTTGTGTTTGTAGTATGTTCAATTGAACATAGATTGAAAATGATTTGCAAACCATTGCTAAGCAAAACACAATAAATTCATCACACAGACCATCATTTCTGTTCATTTTAATCATTTTTCCACTTCCAACTATTGAAAATAAGACATTTAAGAGCAGAAAATGTCCTCAAACCAACAAAAAAGTATTTTTAATAGGGAAATGTGGGCTTAATGAAAAGCATGTTAAAAACCTGACTAAAGATTATTTTCAAAAGAACCTTTGACGAACAAGCCTCAACTGAACATATATTTTAGTTTATTGAATATAATTGTAAAGAAGCATTTAGAGGTGCAACTCAAGTATATCAACAAAATTTTAAACTGAAATGAAATCATTCATTCATTCAGTTACAGTAGGCCGATATATCTATTAATATCCTTTTTTAATTAGTCTGATGTGATTTTCCAGTTTTCTGAAAAGTGTTGGGTTATAATTTGCTGAAAAGTCTTCATACTTCATCTATATAATGCATGATTTTAACTTTTGGAACTGATTTTGGCAAATAATGAAATCTTATTATGATGTCCAAATTTACGAACATCCTTGAGATGTTTAATGCTGCTATTGCCAAACAGCAACAACTATTTTTACTATATTTTTATGTCAATCATGCAGGGAAATTTAAATAAATGCTGCAGCATTTTTTAAAGTGCATGGATTATATAGGCAATAATTAACGTGATAAAGCCTTGAAACAGGGATATTAAAACCATGGAACCTGCACACCTACCATAAGCCTGAGGCCGGAGGTCTACTTTAGTGATCTGATTCACCACTGGGAGTTACGGATCATAGAATCCATGCTTCTCTCTCTTTCTGTCTTTTTTTTCTCCCCCTGATCTGCTGGTGGTTAAGATAGTAAAGGCAGCCAAGCCCTGAAAGTGGCACTGCAGCCACAAGGGGTTTCCCCCCCAGTGTGCTTTTGGAGCCAGGAGCCTTGTTAATTCCACCACCCGCTGCGAGAGGCTGCACCGCCACAGTCAGGAAACTGGGTCCATTTAAGGTTCATTTTTTTATTTATGCACATTAACATGATCTGCATACTTCATGCTCATACTTAAAAAGACGGAAATGTAATTATGACATGGATAAGTAAACATTCTCATGTCTGGGCTGCAATATCTTGAAACTACTTGTATAATTATTAGTTTTATAGTTTTGACTTTAGAACCCCTGAGATGTAGTGAAGCAGTGGAGACCTGCTACCTTGTGCTTTATCCAGCGTCTCATGTACCAAGCCTGGGCTCCTTCAGCGGTTACCAAAAACAACTTTGCTACAGTACCAACGTGTTTCTCTACTAAAGAAAAAAAAAGTTGTGACCTAAAGCTATGACTATGAATAAATAGAAACTGAGCTATCTAATCTGCCCTACTTAAAAGATTTGGTGCCTATACTGAGACCATATTTAGGATGTAAAAGGTGAAAATTGGTATTTGTTTTAACTGTTATCACTAACTATTCTGCTTCTGTAATTATGAAGCTTCTTGTACAAATCAAAATTGTGTCATTTTGTAGCGTGCAAGCTGGAACGTCTTGTTTTTTGTAGCCATTTTAACGATGTAGCGACACCTGCTGATTAACTGGAGAACCGCAGGGAGAGTTGCAGATACGCAGCAAACATGATAACTTTTATTACCTATGAGTGAAAAAAAATTAGCAGGAGTCTGTTCATTTCACGTCAGAACTTCTATTGACTGTTGAATATCTTTTACCTCAGTATTTTACAGTAATCCCTCAGAGCATAAGAAAACACAAGAGGAATACCAGATTAAGAAACAAAAAGTGCTTTCAGAAAAAGGTGTAACAGGAAGTAAACAGAATACACTGTACAAGAAAATCTATCTTGAAAAATATAAGTTGGGAATGAAATCTCTGAGCTGAATTTTTTTTTGTTGGAGTTTAAATTAATACCTAGTTTTCTTCTTTGCTTCCTTAATAGTGTACATGGGATACATTCACAACAGTGAATACACACAGACAAAACAAAGTGTACACACACTTGCTTTCCTCAAGGACATGAACAATTGCCCACAAGAGAGAAGGTTGTGAGGAACTTTGTGGCATATTGCTGCGACTAATTTACCAGCAGCTTGGGGAAGTGCTGAGTGGACACAGCTCGGCAGCTGATTTGGGGCCAGGGCAGGGGCCCCTCGGCGACAAGCACACACAGCCAAGGAGCTGAGGCAGCAGAAGAAAAAAAAAAGTCCACCACACAAATGGCAAAAACACACAATTGCCCGTACCCACATCTTTGTTTCTTACACTCTTGTCTTTCACTTTCTTATCAAGCAAACAGGGAACATGTCAAGGATATGCCACCCTCAGGCACCAGCTGTAGCTCCTGTCGTTGCATGTACTTTACTTTTGTTTGTTGTTGTTTCTTTTTTTTTTGGATTTAGCATCTGTCGCCTTGCTCCTTGCTCACGTCCATGCTGTGTCCCCCCTCAATGACAAGGGCATCCCATCGTGCCAGATGGACCTCCCACCCAGCCAACCTACACTCACTTCATACAAGTTGATCTTGTCACAGTTTTGAAAAGCAAGTGGCACTTCCCCCTAGAACACCACACAAACACACTCTGGTCCTGCTGTGAATATTCATGATACATTCCTTCCCGGAGAAGGTAGGCATTTTTTTTATATAAATCCAAGCATGAACCTAAAGAATTAAAAATAAAATCTTGGATGGGCTTACAAAATATCAATTCTGACTTTCATCATGCATGAACTCTCCAGGTTGTTTTGGAGAAAATGCTTTGACTTTTGTGCTTCTGTCCTATTGTTTTCAATTGATTATTCCATTTAATAATAGAGTAAATCAACCTGGACATATATATATTTTTTCTGTTCAGCTGTGTTTAAACTTTAAGATTTTTTTATTATAAAAATCTATTGTGATGAGCAAATCCTCGTTGTTAAGATAGGATGTGTGAATAAATTAGTCACTATTGGTGACTCACTTCAGTGTCGTGACTGAATATTACATTCAAATTGTAGGGGGCGCTGATGGAAAACATTTCACACAACAGACACTTTCTTTATGAGACATGATATTTGATCACATTATTTAAACGTCTGACTTTTGAATACACTGAATCACCACCAAATGAAATTCATAACTATCAGTAATAGTTCCCTTACTTGTAGAAAGATGTAATGTTACAGTGAGCTTTTTGCAAAATAGGTCATCAGAATGGTGGAAGTTGTAAAGACAATCAGATGTACGCAATTTGCTCCAGCAAACTTTGGACTAATTACAAACTCAAAATGTTCATATGAATGGGCTAGAAAGCTCCTACAGTTACTCAACAATACCTTTGGTTTTTGGTTTGTTTGCTATTTTTCAGCTGAACAATATCCATTTCATGTAAAAGTGGCCTTGGTTGAGGTTGCCAGTTGCACAATCTGCCAGATCAGTCGATTCTAGCACTGCCAAACATCAAGTAAACATTTGTATTGACAATTAAGATCCACTCTTAATTATCTGACTTACAGTTCTGCAGCAGCATCGAACATAGGTAGAGAAACTATTAATGCAAATAGCTTCGCAGAATCTCACTCTAAAGATCAACATTGTAAAGGAATGTTGTAAAGATTTTCAATTTTCGTCTTAACACTGTCATCATAGTTACAGTAACTGTAGGATTTCCCAAGGCTGTGAACAATGCCTCGCTCCGTCAGCCTGAACAAACCCTATGTGGCTCAGAATGAAAAAGAAATTTCAAGATTTTCTTGAATAACTTTTAACATCTCCCTGCACTTTTCGACTTCAATTTTAAATATCTTACCAATTCTAAAAACTTAGTAAAAGTTAACATTATTCAACTGATCTTTCCTTGCTAAAAGAGTCCACTTTTAATTGTAGCTGTCGGTGTCACCTGGTGACGTTTAGGCATGACACATTCATTGATCAAATAAATATAGTAGGTTTGAATGTCTGACCAACCAGTAACTGATCGGATCCTATAAAATGAAAATCGTACAATAGTGGCATACTTGGCACTGCAGTCTTCACAGCATTCTTAAATAGTTTTAGAAATTTACAAGTGGAGATGAAAACAGACAATGCATCAGATAAAAACATATTTTTTTCATCTTGTACCATCGTTTAAAATGCTACACCATTTCTATCTCCGGAAAAACAAATAAAACACGACTTTGTATAACCAATTTCTCTGATGTTGTCAAGTATTTCAAGACATTACCTAAAAACCTAAAATTATAAATTTTTGTATAATTGGAATTACGGTTTTTATTTCTTTTCTCTAAATCTGACGGACATTCTTTTTACTTTGAGTTGACTGGCTCTGGACCCTCAAGGTTTCCCTCTTTTTATTAAATGACAACTACAAGACTTTTACTAAAGCCAAGTGTGCCACCTGCTCTCATCATTAGCTCTAACTTACAAAAACAATTGTACAGCCTATTTGAAATTCAAAAAGAAATTATTAATGCATTGGTCACTGAGCCACATGTTTTAATGCAGGATGAAAGCATCTGTCAGGAAAAATGATGACCTCAGTTCGCGGCACGTTTGAATTAAAACACCGGTGTGCGTACATCTATGCATTTGTTATGCCATTGATCTTTAGCGTGCTTGTCTTTTCAAATTAGCAGTGATGTAACCCTACCTCAGAGTAATGTCAGTCCGATGGCTGATTTTATTTCCTATCTTTACCTTCCCAATGAGGCGTCCTGCTAGGAGTTCACCAGCAGCAGCCGTGAACTGAGCAAGGACACCTTGCATAATGATCAGGTGTTTGAACTTTGTTGGCACATGTTGGTTTTTGCAGCAATTAGAAATCAACAATAAATGATGAGAAATTGTTCCTGCTGTGTGGCAGCACGTAATGAATTGGATGTACCAGATTCCTGCTGTGACTTTGACAAAAAGAGAAGAAAAATACCATAAAAATAATCAGTACTGTGAGACCAGGCCTCCTGTAAAAGTGGCATTAAATTCTGGTTAAAATGATAAACACAGGGAAATGTGGTATCTACCACCGAGTTGTAAAAGAAAAAGCAAAATAACAAATTGGGGTAATTGCAACTGCCAGATTGTTCAACAGTGGACTGAGGACATTTTGTTTGTACTTTGAAAGCTCAAATATAAATCATAGTGCAATCAAAGAAGAAAACAAGATTCATCTTCTAAAGTGTAAAACATACTTACAATTACCAAGACCATGGCAAGTTTTTGTGTATATCATTATTTGCATCTTAGATTCATTGATTTCTTAAAAAAAATGTTTTTTCCATATTTGTTAAAAATGTTTTGACAGCTATTGAGAGGATAATGATTAACACCAGTAGCTCGTTGTCTCCTCTCTAGTTCCCCGGGTCGAGGGTTTCCCCGTGCGTAAGGGCAGTTCACAACATTCACGGTTCTACTTCAAACATATCCAAAATTTATTCAAACAAATGCATCAAATCACACCAATAACATACCAGAATCATCAGAAACTCAAAACCACAAGACAGACATCAATCACCTGAAAGAAACAGAAACATGCACAAATACCAAAACCAAGCTGATTAATTCTTTCAGCGCCGAAACTTTTTAAAGGAAGGTGTTTTCTCTTCTCTAATTTATGCAGTCTGGGAGGTTCCCTGCTCTCTAATTAGAAGAAGTTTCAAATTTCAAAGGGAAGTTGCTCCAAATGTTTTATGACTGTCCTTGCTGGGCTGATGAGTCCTGAGAAAAGCAGCATTTCACATCTCCGTTTGAGATTCTACAATCTCTCCAGGTGTCCTCTCCCTCAATCACATAACAAAAGGCCCCAATCCTTATATGGGTTCAGGAAAAAGTTATCTCTACGCAGACCCCCTCCTGTTGTCCCACCAAGTGGCACATCAAGTAAAACAGACTTTTGCTGCAAACTTAAAGTGACACAGAGCCTCCTGGAGGAAGATAATTCAGCACTCTTTCCTGGGCCGTTAAATTACACCACTGCTTTTGGATCTTAGTATTGGCACATTTATCTTCCAAAACTCTTTTATCATATACCTGAACAGTTTTAATACTACAACATTAATCTCCTATTATTTTGATTATAATGCATTAACACACACCCAAGTTAGTATGATTTTGACACTAATTAGTACTATTAAAACAAAACTACAAATTCGACTAATTTTATCAAGTCATGCATATTATGTCTAAGAAAAATGTTCTACTGATCAGACTGTTGATTGAGCTAAATCTAACTAAATGTTCACTTAAATTTGAGGCCTACTCAAGGTAATGTTGATCTGTCTAATATTTAAACATGTGCTTAATGTTAAAACTAGCATAATTGAATTATCATTTCCCTCACAGCACTCTATGAGACAGATGATCCACCATCTGCAGAAATACACCGCTTGATCAGAAACAGAAATTAGAGCCAACAGTAAGGTCTTAGCGCTGACTATTAGGCGCGTGTATGCGCTGCTCAGACCCTCTTCGTTGCTTTCTGGTAGGCTACATCTCCTGGTGTCTTCTAGGCTAGTAAGCATGGCCACCAATGACTGTAAATTAAGAGTTTTTCTGTAACAGTAGGTTGTTTCTCTGCCATCAGCAGAGAATTAAGTGCATTAAATTTTCTTACACGTGTCGGAAAGATATTCAAAAGAAAATGTTTTACACAGTCTTCTAAATAATGGAAAAGAAAAAAACTCAACTATCATAGTGCAATGAATTCCTTTAGGCTCAAAATTATCTTCATGCCTGTTTTCATTTTTTCTCTCTTCTTACCGATTCTCAGACATTTGCTCCTCTCATACCTGTTCAATGTTGCGGGGGTTCACATTTAGTGTCAACAGGCAAGACACACAAAAAAGTTACTTTAAAATCCCTGGTTCTGCTGATAGATTCTTTCAGACCCAAGGCCTTATCGAAAATTGGTACATGCCGGTTCAACACAAAAAGCCGACATCTGCAAACTGAAACAGAATACAGCAGCTAATAGGCCTTGTGGGGAATTTCTCTACAAATGCATAATAAAATGATGGATTATACAGTAGATCAACAACAAATTAGCTATTATTTGGGACAAATAATCCCTAAGCTTGACTCATTATCATAGCTAATCATTGGTTATCAGTCCATGGACTTTTAGTTGCACTAATCAAACATCATGAAGCAGAAGCCCCACTAGTTTACCACCAACTGTCACCTCGGGGATCAGCTTTGTGAATCTGCAGCCCTGAGGGCAGGAGGCTCTGCAGCGTCTAACTCAGCATATTTTTGCCCTGACACTCAACTCGCAGTGTGGCAGTTTGTGCGAGACATCAGGATCAGTGGGACCGGCTGCTTGCATCTCAAAATAATTTGTTCACATTTAGACAATGACCTACTGGAAAGTGGCCCGGTCAGCCAGTTTTAGCTGCAGTCTGCTCCCTTTGGGACTATTTTGGGCGGAACCACTGGAAGCTTTCTGGCCTAAAACCCTCAAGCATAGCATCTTAACCTTTTTCCTCTGTGGAACAGCCGGCTGCTGAATTCACAAAAGTGGCTTGACATTAAGGAAAGCGAAAGCTGCTGGGATTGAAACGGTGAAGGTGATGTGGTATAAAGACTTTTAGCTAAGGAGCACGTCAGCAGAAGTTCTTAAGTGTATAGCTCAGGCCTTGGAGGTCAGGATAATTCCAGAGCTCCTGCTCTGTCTGTTTCACTCCAGATAAAAAGGTTAGATACCCACTGAGAGAAAGCAGTGGACTGTGAACTACAGACAACGGCCTTACAGTTACAGAGTATATATATATGCAGTAATCTTGGTGAACAGTAAGAAGAAGCTTTTATAGGAACAAGTTCTGCTATAGTACAACATATATTTGAACAAAACGTGCTCTCCTTATTTATAACATTAATTTGTGGAAGACTATATTATTCAGTTTTGACACTTTAGGGCACTAATGATATGTTTCATTTGAAATTACAACGCTTTGATATTTGTTGCCTTGGTTACAACCGAATACTCATTCAAACATAAGCTAATATTGTAATTTCTCATTCTCATTTTTTTTAAGTTGGAGGACCCAAATTATTTTTGTGTCCTAAATTAGAAACTAATTCGAAACAAAATCTGGACTTTTGTGTACTTGTTTGCAGTTTGTACTTAAATTTATATAAAGTAGTTTGTGCACATTTTTTATATGTGCATGTACAAATATTGTGGTTAGTTATAGCTGAGTAGGAAAAGTTACTATTTGTGTTAAATTTAGATTTCAAACAGCTTTGTATAATGTATCTGTCTACCTGTCTGTGTCTATCTCTATATTGATTGACTGATAGATTGTGGGTGCAGTAAATTAAAGCAGAAAGTTGCCACAGCAACAACAGTGTCTGCTGCTTCCATAACTTTACACAGTTTTTGTGTAAAGTTATGAATTGCGTGGCATGTCGGTCGCTGCAATGTGACTCGGTCAGCTTCCCTTTCAAATATGGGTCAGCTATTTCAGTAACCTTCAAAGCAAATGTTCTTTAATTAGAACATAATCCACTGTGTGCTTTAAAAAAACAATATACTCATATGAAGCTACTTGTGGTACCATGTTCTATCACAGACACTTGAAAGGGAAAACGAACAGCGCCTGGACATGTACGGCAGTTCTCACACATACACACACACGCAGGCACGCACGCACACACGTGATGGTACATTGGGTATCCTGTTCACACGGGGATGTGCGCAGTGGAACACTTTGAACCAGCACAGCATCATTAGCGTGCTAGGTTGCCAGAGGCTATGGGAAAGGGCTACCGCACACAGCTCAGGCGGCTCACTGTGTCTCCTGCAAAAAGCCCATGAGGTTCATTATAGAAACACGAGCTCCAGTAGCCAGCACATTCTGAACCAGAAGAAAAGTTATCATGGCCATGATTCAACTCCCTGTATCCTTCACTCAAAGGGGATTTTCTTGCTTTTGCTTCCTGAGGCTCATTTGCCAAATTCCAGGGGAGAATCTTAAGGCACTTTGTCATTTCCCTCAAAGGAAAAGATGCCACAGCAAATAAGTAAAATTGAGATCATGCTTTAAATTGGTGTTTGCCCTCGAGCAGCAGAGCGCGTAGGCCGTTCTATACACAGGAACTTAAGCAACCGTGAATTTTATTACAAATAACAACAAATGCATAGAAAACAAAACAATCCGGCAGCGTCGTGCCCTGTGCTTTGGGTCCTCATCTATTCATGCCGATAGCTTGCTTCGCAGCACAGGTAATATTGCAGAGAAATATCATTATCTGAAGGCATTTGCTGACCTTGACGGTGAACAAAATACAGCTTCTCTCGTCTCGTCTTCCCAACAGGAAAACAGAGCAGCGAGAACAAACACATTGCCTAATCCATGCTGAAGTCAGCGCTCTCCAGACATGAAACGCAAAAGCAAAGTTTCCCCCCTTAAATCTGTTATCCCTCACCTCTCCCTCCTTCTCGCTGTCTCCTTCTCTCCTTTCTCTCCTCACACATTGCCTTCCCATCTCAAGAACGGTGTCACTTTCACTACTCTCGAGGAAAGAAAAAAAGTGTTGTCAGCGCTTGTCTCAAAGTGCCGATAAATTTCAGAAAGTCTCTCCAAGTAACCTTACACCTGTCAAGTCTAAGTGGTACATATCCAGTACACAGCATGCTTGGAAAGTTGAAAAACTACCCCGGCTAGGATTTCTGTACATTTGGTGGCATCCATTGTCTAATAGCTCAAAACTGCAAGACAAACCTTAGTGCAGCAATGGCAGCTTGTGGACAGGCTCGACTTTGGTTCAGTAAATATAAAGGCCCAGGCGCTCTATATCTATATCTATATCTATATCTATATATATATATATATATATATATATATAATTAATTTATTTTTATTTTTAATTCCAATAAGTGACGCATCCAATTTGAAAAATAAGAAAACCTGCTTTAAGTGAGAGACACTGAATTTATTAGTTTATTTATTAATTTTACTGTTTATGTGTACTATAGTTCACAGGAATCCCACCCATAGGTTCATTGCAGTTCGTTCATTCCTTCAGAACTTGTTTTTGTGTCTCTCATGCCTTGATCCTTGGTACTAATATTTCCTATACGTCATTGAATGCGACTGTTTACGTGTGTTCCTCGAACGTGCCTTTTTGCGAGGCAATGCATCTCTGAAGTTGTCCAAATTAATTCCACAATACTCCTAGACACAGCCACACTGATAAAATGAAACAAGATACAATATGTTTTTAAATGAGGCCTACCTTATTTAAAGAGAAGCTCACTCTGACGACTTTTCTGGGACGCAAAAAGGTTAAATAATCCAACTCGTTTATGCTAATATCGCTCGCCATTACAGCTACTCAGCCTACTCTGCTAAACCATGCACACACACACTCGATCGAGCTCGAGGCAAGTCCATCCTGATTGGTGAATCCTGTAGCAGGGGGCGGGCCCTGGGCTGACCAGAATTAGCCCCAATGAGTCTCTAACGCAGGGGGCGTGGCTAGACGCCTGTCAATCATTCTGAACCGTGACGGACAGTTAGCCCATCGGAAAGTCCATCCTGATTGGTTGACTCCTGTGGCAACGGGCTGGACCTGGGGGCGTGGCTATACGCCTGTCAATCATTCTGAGCCGTTACAGACAGTTAGCTAAATGGGGCTGACAGAAGCTAGCCCTTCGGAAAGATCCCGCGATTTTACTCAGACGGTTTGACACCAGGTTTGTTGAAAATTAAAAAAAATGTGATACATTATTTCTAAAATGTATTTAATTGTAGGTATTTATTTTTAAGTTGTTTATTTTAAAGCTTTATTATAAATGTCAGGGAGGACTTAGCCCATTTATACCAGCCGTTCCTGGGCTACACTCAACTGTAAAACCTAGCATGACAAAAATTACATTTTGACTTTTTTATAATCTGTGCTAGCATAAAGCATTCCCTTTTCTTTTTCTTGGCGTACATTTGTTTTCTTTAATATATTATTGTCTTACTTAGACTTTTAAAGTACCATTTTCATATTTATTTATGTTTTTGTCTGTCTGCCATTAATTTTACATATTAATTTAGATATTGTGATCGAATACAAAAAAAAAGTTTGAAAAAACTTTTTTTTCAAAATTATTATTATTTTTATCTTGAGCAATTTCTCAAAAATTGATTTTTGCTTAAAATGTGTTGAAGTACTGCTACTCTTGTCTGCTCTGTCCATGTATGTTGGTGAACAGAAAAATGTGTTTATGGAACACTAATCCCATCCTGGTTTTTGAAGCATGTGTGTTGTTTTTTATGTGTTCCTGTTCTGGGGATTCTACTGCTAGACAGAATTGTATTCCTGTGGGTTTTTTTAAACTAGCAAAGGAATAAAGAAATATACCAAAAGCTAGACATCTAACTTAATTCCAACAGTAATTTTAAACAGCCTGGAAGACATGCATCACCTTTCGATGACTCCCTGCTTTCTTTTGTCAGCATGGCTTACCATGATGAGAGCTGAACTCCTCACTTGTTCAAATCCCTTCCTTATTGGCGGCATTTCCACCAGCTAATTAATTCTCATCCCTAAATGAAATTAAATGGATTTTAGCACTCCTAAACCATCCATATACTTTTCATTACCCCACAGTCTTCCATAATCATTAATTAGTTTGAGTGTTTTATGCATTTCCTGTTAGTTTTGATGAAAGGCCAACAAGCGGCAAAGTGGAGGGGGATAAATGGGAAGGACTGAAGAGGAAAGAAGAAAAAAAAAAAACATGTTTATGTGTCAATTATGTGCTAGCTCGGCATCTTAAAAATACGCCAAGCATGTATATAATTTATTGCGGCGAACAGAAGCGCTTCTAATGCAGTGAGAAGATGAGTAATCACGGCCCTGGGCAGCTCCCAGTACAGTGAATCCCGGACTAGTGCCAGCGTGCCATTCATGCCACAGTACATCTTCTTCACACGTTAGATATTAATCATTGCCTACTTCACTAATGCTAATTTTCTTCCATTTTCCATCTTGCCTTTATCAGCTCTGCCTCTCACTTTTCTTTTTTCCCCTCCTCCTCTTCCAGTCTGTCTGAATTTTTTATGCTCAGCTCTCTTTTCATTGACACCTCAAATGTGCAGACAGACAGTCGCAAGGCTGCTGAAACAAAATGTTACAACAGAGGGGAAAAATCAAGTGGAAGAACATTAAACATGCGGTGCTTTTTTTTCTCTGTATTTTTGCTCAGCCCTAAATCTGCTATTATTTTTAAGTGTCATATTAGGATACAAATTAACATAAAGGTCAATACAAGCAGCGCCTCAGGCAAATGTCGGGATGAGCATTTTGCTGCAGTCTTAGGTTCTCATCTTTTCGTCACTGCCTGCTCACAACACAGACTCTCCCCTGTGCTGATACTAGCTAACCTGTTCCCACTTTCATTATTGATTTCCCACCCACCATTTTTGACATGTACACAACGCGGGCAGTATTCACTTGTGGTAGTTTGCTACTACACACACTGAGAACCTCCTCCTGCAGTGCCCTGCCCTGCACAGGTAGTTGACATTTTCACTTTTTGCTACGTCACAACAGCCAACATGAAGATATATATTATCAGGGCTTTTATATAGCCTAAGTAACACAGACACCAGTCATGCACAGCAAAAACTAAATAAAAACATATATATATATGTGTGTGCATGAGTTACAAGAAGAAAGTCATTGCTGAAAGAAACAAGTCTTGTTAAACATGTGGAAGAATGTGATTAAAGTTGAACATTTTTACCAATGGCTATGCATTGTGGTTAAATGACACTGCACATCCCCATGGTGATGATGTGATGACAACATAATGCTGTGAGAGCGCTTATCTTCAGTATGGACAGGAAAACTGTCCAAACACAGGGCAAACCTAGAAGAAAACGTGTTGGAGGCTGTAAAAGACATGAGACTAAAGCTAGACAACAACCTTAAATGTGTTACAGTTTAAATCTGTACCAAAATCCACTTAAGGATTTTGTTACAGATCCTTACCAAAAAGATCTGTACACAATCTGTGTTAACACCCTGTGCAAACTCTTGAGTTTGAGCTGTTTTGCAAAGACAAGTGGTCAAAAATGTCAGTTTTGTGCCAGCTGCTGTGATTTAGACAATTGATTCTTAAGGAAACTATGTGCAACACTTTGCATGTTTTTATTTATTAAAAAAGAATTAAAGCTATTCATCGTTTCTCTTCCACTTCTCAACAACACTCTACTTTATATTAGTCAGTCACATATTACAAAAAGCACAACGAAGTTTGCGATTTCTACGTGACAAAATCAGACGAATGTCGAAGGTCATGAAAACTGTGAGGCCCAGCATCTTTATTGAAAAGTTGCAGTTTCACTGGAGCATTTATTAAGATGACTGGAACTAGATTTCTAGACTTTGTTCCCAAATCAGTTACAGAAAAGTATTTTCTTGTTTATGTAGCTTTCCTTCCACTACTTTCTTCCACCCAGTCTGCAGATTTTGCGCTTAAAACCAGACAACTCATTTTCAACAACAATGTCAAAATAAAGTTTTGTATTTATACAAGGTGAGTGAAAACTGATTACTTTTGATTGAAACATTTGTAGGAACCCTGGATACAGTCACAATGAAAGAGCAAAACAGAAACAAAAAGCCCTCTGGTTTCAGAGGAAAGGTCTGGCTTACACACCCTGCATGTTGAGACAATTTTATTGGCTGCAGCTTCCTATCTTCACTTATCTCAGGACCCACTCACCCTCACTCCTTCCTGCACCTTCCTTCTGGCTGCCTTCCATGCTCCGATATTTCACTGTTGCCAGATGCCACATTAGAGCAGGCAATGTTGTTCACCCTGAGAGCAACACGCGCCTTCATCTGAGAAAAACAGATGAAGAGAGAGAGGAGGAGAGACAGAGAGAGAACAAGCAAGGGAAGGAAAGAGAGAAATGACAAGGAGTCAAATGATCCATAACATATTATTCTGTCATTTGGAAATAGCATTATAAGGCAATGCCGTCCCTCCAGAGTGCAACACTCTCTCTTCCCTGAGGCTCAGGTGGTATTTTATGTACATGCTTTACTCTGATAGAATGACTATTTTGAAGTAAAACATTAAAAAATGGCAATTGATTAATTGCATAATGATGAAGAAAATCACTTTTTTTATTCTGTCCTGACATGTTTGGCAAGAAGCATCTCATCTGGTTCCCTCTCAGAGACTGAGATGGAGTCACGAAACTGACAACATGAAGCAAAAAACAATGAAATGACTAATAACAGCAAAGAAATCGGTAAAATTACAGATTTGTTTTTCAAATGGCGTCAGCATTCTGTCTGGAGAAGTAACTGTAAAATAATTGTTACAATCGCCTGAATATGAAGATGTGTTTTGTTTTCCTGACACCCTGCTGTTGCTATCTTTGGGACTCCTGTTTTTGAAGTAAGGAGGGAAGCAGCTTTTGAGTTGGCCCCAGCGTGTTGACAGAGTCTGCTCACACACTGCTTGTCTGGCTGGATGACACCTGGTTAAAAAGAGAGAAGCCGCCAACGTTTTCAGGAGGCTAAAGTTTGTTCACTGTATAAAAACACAAAGAGGTAGCATTTTTACAGCTTTTATCGTCCTTTGGAAAAACGTGGAAAGCGTAAAACCCTCGGTATATGGCGCTGTCTGCAGCCCTACGCTTATTACAAACATATTTGTGAAAATTTTGTTTTAAAACATTCCCAGAAATACTTGCTAAGCGAATCTTATGTCATTGTTGTGAGCCTGATATGATGTACCTGCTCATTTTGTGAGATGGATGCTTTGCTTCACTCTTCTATGTATGTGCCAGTAAGTTCTGCTGAACTATTTCTGTTCCTTTTCATACATGTCATATTGGGCGTCTCCTTGGCAGCAAGCCGTGTTATTCAGGACATCATTGTCATGAATGGCCTCTCACTTTGCACTAGTTGATCACCTGAATTTCGGGAGAAAAAAAATGTTCTCTTGCCAAACTGACAACTGACTTTTTTTTTTTCTTTCTTGCATATACATAAACAAGTGAAGAGGCGTACTAAAAAGACACATAATACCTTTGCACATGATCCTATTACTCCGCCATATGAAGTCGTCTCTCTCCAAATGTGTGTGAACCGTCGTTTCAGTGATCCCATTTGCACAGGGGGGACGTGGTGAGATCTTTAAATGTAATCCTCTTAATGGCATCCTCCCCATGTGGCAGAAACGTTACGTGTGATCTCACATGTTCAAAGAAAGGCAAATCAATGGATGTCTTATCTTTTCTTCTTCTTTTTTCTTTAAAAAAACTAAACGCATTTACTGTGTGAACCCTTGTATCAATTCTTCAAAAGCTCTAAAACTTTGGGATATTCTAGCACGGTTCCCAGATGGACTACACATCACTGGCAAGTGTGCACTCATTTGCATGCAGCAGTTTGGCTCTGGCGATAGGGTTCATTCGGTGCTGATCGATGGAAGCAGCAAGTGTGTGAATGAACGGGTGCTGCTCTGCAAATTAGGCCTTTCCCCGTTTCATTTCAAAGCTTGTGGTTGGAGATGATGAGAGCGGGTCCCATTTCTGAGCATGCATGTCCTCCCATTGAAATTTAACACTCAAATGTTCAGTATGGTAAAGCTCTCCCATCAACCCCTTTCAAAACTGGAGCTGAACAAGCTCCAACGTTAGCATTAGTCAGGGCCGTCACTCTACTTACCCCTCCTTTTAGGCAGGTGGATGGTGAGTTAGGCGGGGTTACTACTTCCCTAATTATTCTCACTTGTTCCCGTTAATCCTCGAGCGCCAAGGAACAGTGCAGATGCAGCGAAGGGTGCAGCTGCCAAAAGGAGGCACATCTGTGGTCCGAGAAAAAATGAATAGATAAATATATAAGAGAAAGAACACAAATGTAGGAGGATATTCGTCGCAATAAGACGACTTTTCAACAGGCGGAAATTTCTTGGCACCAGCAGGTGTAATTTAGAGAGGATTGTATAGTGCTGAGTCCTGGATTTTGGGGGAAAGAGAAAAAATTCAGAGACATTACTTTTAAAAGTTTGTAAAAGATATATACTCTGAGACTCAAACTGAGCTACACACTTTAGCCTCACTGTTAAACCAATAAGTAAATTTAAGCTTGGGCTGTGCAATAGTGGGAGAAAAGATAATTATGTTGTTGAAGAACATTTTCCTTACACTGACTTTGTGAAGAGCCATCTCATCTCAGCCATTAAAAGAAGAAAGATGTTATCAAAAGAAGTTATGTAAGTGGCTAAATATATTGTTGACATAAATGTGTTATATAATGTGCATTGAAATGAAATACTAAATAATGCATTTAAGTAGTCTTCTGAATTGAGATTGTACAAACATTGAAATTGCAATAATGAAGGTGGTCTAACTATATGTTCTGTATTTGTGGTCAGTTTAGTTTAAATTTTCCTTAAAAATATGCAAAGCATATATATATACCAGTGTCTGCAATTGTCCCAACTAACAGACAACAATATTAATAAACAGAAAATCAAATGACATTAAAGTATAAGAACAGATATAATAAAGCATTTTTTAAAATTCAAGTCAATGCAATGTAATTAGCAAAATGTATTTTACAATTCTGTGTATATGGGTGGTTTCTTTTCCCCACAGACAAACTGTGGTTGAAATTGACCACCCTGGAGGCCAATCTCAAGCAAATTGCAAAAATGTCCATTGGATGTGGAATGCACGGGGGGATGAAAAAAAATTACAAAGTCTTTTGACACTTTGTAATTTTTTTAACATCTGAGCTATGCTTTAAGACTCTTTTTTAAGTGCTTTTCAAACCATTTTCGAGCATTTTAAGAACTTTTCAGAAAATTGTCCTCTGGTTCTCTTGGGCGGCAGAGTGATTAGTTAAGGCAGTGGTTCTCAAATAGGGGGCGCGGTGCGATACCTGGGAGGGCGCGTGTGACCCTGGGGAACAGATTTTTTGTTTTTTTTTAGTTATTATAATTATTAAATATTATTTATTGATTTGATTTAATTTTGCAATGGTGCAATTAGTTGGTCAAACATGTTTACAGTTTAAACATGTTTAAGACGTGTTTTAACACGTCTTAAAACAGACTTAAAACACGATTTAATAAAGTTATTCTTTGTAAGTTTGACCATATGTCTTTCTTTTTTTATTTTCTTTAATGTTAATAAGGATAAAATGTTATGCAGAGATGGATAGTCACGGGGTACTGAGTTAAGGCAACTATAGTACCGGTGGTCATCAGAGCAACTGGATCAGTGAATCCCACACTGGAGAAATCCAACAAATATCTGGAGAAACAGTAGATGCCTGAATTCAGCAGAGCACTGTCTTAGAAACAGCTAAGATACTGTGAAG
Source organism: Phalloptychus januarius (assembly GCA_902982915.1). Taxonomy (NCBI): domain Eukaryota; kingdom Metazoa; phylum Chordata; class Actinopteri; order Cyprinodontiformes; family Poeciliidae; genus Phalloptychus; species Phalloptychus januarius. The sequence goes on from CADWAE010000462.1 coordinate 9,351,708, forward strand.
AATCTCAAGCTCCCAGACGAGGTAGAAGACGAGAGCTTGAGATGAAGAGCTGTCCAACTGGGACGAATGTGGTGTAGGTAAGAGAGTGTTCATATATAGAGCATATATATACTGTATATATATATATATTTTGTGTGTGCGTGTGTGTGTTTGTTTGTAATACCTTGTGTGGACACACACCATTTCCCTGACACATACTACGTTATGGGGACCCACAAATGTTTGCGTGGCTATCTTTGTGGGGACTTTACATTGACTCATTTCTACAGCCTAAACCTTACCCTTATCCTAACCCTACCCATTACATACCTAACCCTAACCAAAACTGAATTTACACCTTAGTCCTAAATCTAACCCCTGACCCAAAAACAGCGTTTCTCCTTGTGGGGACCAGGCTTCGGTCCTCACAAGTAGAAGTGTGTGTACAGTTTCTTGTAATTTTGGTAGAAATACGTTTGCTCATTATTCCTCTTCTAAATTTTCTTGGACTAGATTGCATTTTTGAAGTTTATGATTTATCCTCCCAAATGAATAACAATAATTCAGCCCGCTGGGACTCTCCCACACTTTATCAAGTGCTGACCTCGAGCTTTGAAATAAAACTCATCTAGGTACATTAATTTTCTTTCTGTTTCTTCAGAGTTATGCTCATATTCAATATTCATTTGCATTATGGTATTTTTCCACTTCAATAAAAGAATAAATAGTACTGTTGGAATAGAGAGGGGAAAGTGAGATGTGCAAACACAATCTTTATAGATTAGTCGATAGTAACTGCTGTTTTTTTAACTACTGTACTGTTATGTCTTGTTACTATTGGCAGAAAGCATATGTGCATATTCTCAGACTCTTTGCTTATTCAAGTCTTTTTGCAGTTTAACCTTCCATGGCTGCCAGTTCCACTTTTCCACCCAATACATTTCAATGTGATACTATTCAAATAGCCTCCAGTTGAATACAAAACAGATTTTTTTATATACAAGAAGTTCTATAGTAGTAGTAGTTCTATATTCTAAACAGAATAATTTAAAGTAAAGTAGCCTAGATATAATAAAGCAGAATTTAACTTGAAGTAATGATGTGCATGGATGTCAAAATAATGTAGGCCTTTTACTGAGTCATTTCTCATCAGTATTTACCTTGGGCAGAAGTAAACATTTGTGACTCATTTTTCATATCCATATAAATTACTGTATGCATACAGTCCATTTGACAAACTGGGCCAAGGAGCAAAGAATGGTCAGGTAATCTACCTGATGTGGATCTGCCAAAAATCACTCCTTCTGTCTTATCTTTCAAGACATTTAGGGCCACCCAGGCCCTCAAATCTTCCAGACATAAAAACAGAGACCGATGAGAGGTGGAGTCTGCCTTCTTTAGTGGTACATATATATGTGTGTCATCTGCATAACAATGAAAAGCAAGCCCATATTTTCTAAAAACAGAGCCGAAAGAAAGGAGGTACAACAAAAAAAGAAGAGGGCCTAGAACTGAGCCTTGTGGGACGCCACACGACAGTGGAGCAGAGCAAGACCTGTTGGCATCAAGACAGACAAAAAGTACGCTCAGCCAAATAAGATTTAAACCAATCCAGAACTATATAACCAATGCAGATCCACTTTTGAAATCGGGAAAGTAAAATGGTTCATATCAATACCTAAGAGTCACAATCCAACATGACATTTATGCCAATGTTAACATGCACAGTTCCACACAGAAATGCGCGTGTTAACAGCTGGACAAATTGAAAATCTAAAAATATTTTTGCTCACTATGTTATCGTTACTTCTTCTGGTCCACCAAACCTTAGCTCACTTACCTGCCTATTCACAGTAGATAAACCAGCAGCTCAGTTTTAGGCCATGATATGAACAACATATAGAAGGTTAGTTACTTTCAGTCTGTTTGCTGGACATTAATTGCAAGGTTGTTTAGGGAAAAAAAAAATCAATGTGCTGAAATGAAGTGATGCGCATGGGAAAAAAAGTAGGTCACTAGCAGACATTCCTCTTTTTTCCAGCTGTGTGAGCCTGTATGTAATCCTGCACACACATGAAAAAAACACACAGATATACAGGTGGAAAGCAAAGCCCTTCTTGGACCTTAAAACAGTGGGACATTTAACCACCCGTACCTAATGCCATCAGTTAACGGTAGAAAAGCTGGTCGCGTTTTGTCATGTTCTCAGTGAGTCCCTGCATTCTACTGCAAGGTGCCACTTTTTTTTCTTTTGGGCTTGTCCCTGAATTCAGAGAGAACTATATGATGTTGCCTCTATTTACCAAAACCGAAAAAGGTCCTGATACAGTCAGAGTCCTAAAAAACAGTAATTGACATAGTTTTAAACTTTGGTCTCTTGACTTTTCCCCTGTGGTTTATGTTACAGTTATGTGCTGATGTCATGCACCCACATTAGATGATGATGAAATGACATCTTTTCTTGTCATCTTTTGGGCAGCCAGTACCTCTATAATTTAGGATGACCTCAAATCTTGTTTTCAGTATCATCCAATGGGTATGAAGCTGTCTATGGTGCTGACAAAAACACTTTTAGTTGATTATAATTCTGAGATAGGGAATTTCTGCTTTTGCTAACTTTGTCTAATGGTTTTTTAAAGCATACTAAATCAGCAACTGTGGTTGCAAAGTTTCTATTGATTGCAAGCTAAATAATGGTTTTATTACAATTATTTATTTGCTTTTGTTGTGTTATTTGTTTGGGTAACAAATTCAATTCCAGAATCGTTCTCATAACACAGATACTATTTATTTCAGGGGTATGTTATTTTATCACTTCCATCATGGTTTACTCATATATTTACAGCAGCATTATCCAAACCTTTTGCCACAGGGATCTGTAAGGCAGATCTTTAAGGCTGTTCAATTTCTGAGCATTGAACAGCGAAATGTCTATGTCGGTGTTGACATAGAAATTTCCAGATTACATGGAATAATTGTTGTATATTTTCCTGTTTTTTGTGTGTCTATTTTCTGAAGCAATCACAGACTCTTTCTCCAAAAACTTACATTAATCAAAACTTGTTATTGTATTATTCTTAAATCGCGATAAGAGGATCACACAAAAACCCTCAGCGAACTAGAGCTGATAATGACCTCTGATATGCACATTAGGTATTCATGATATAGAAATATTGTTACTGCATGTTTTCTTTTTTATTGTTAAAAAACTCAAAGTATCTTTTTGCGATAAAGTACTTTTTTTGTTACGCAGGCGTTTAAATTATTCTAACAATTACAAAAAAAAATAGAATCAAATTCATCTATGGCAGCAAAACTAGCTAGATATGGGGAAATAAATACCTGCTGCTTCTTGACTCTCTTTTTTTTCTCCTTTTCCTGGCTTCCCTTTCTCCTCTTATATCCCTCCATTTTATTTTACTGCTCTCCCGACTTCTTCTTCTTCTGTTGACTGCAGCGGCGCCGTGACCTGGCCTGTCAGCGGTGTCAGCTGTAACTCCCAAAAAATCTGAAAGCTCTCCTCTAGCTGCATGCAGTGACAGGATGATTGCCCTTTTCATCATAGCTGTGAGGTCTTAACACGAGCTGATTCCTCTCCAGCCGACGAACTGCACAGAGCTGAGAGAGAATGAGGGATGACAGAGAGGCAGGGAAGCAATCTGAGAAAATGATAATAGAGCTGGTATGCAGTCCATCTAACCAAAAACAATGCTTGGAAATCAGATGGATTAGTTGAATGTGCCTCGTTGAGCATTAGAACCAATTAATTTTCAAGCCATTAGTTTACTAAAACTAGTGACTTTAAGTTGTTTGGAATGTGATCAAACTAATGACGGAAACATTAAAAAGGCTTAGAAGATGGACATTGCATTACAGTTATTTTGGGTGTAGACCCCTTTTTCGTTTCTCTCCTCTGCATCTATTTCTCCTGTTTGTCACACTTTGCGGATTGGGGGCATCATTAGCTGAGATTCCATCAGTGTCACCAGAATTTGTTGGCTGCCATCTGCTTCATTCAGTTACAGGAGGGATTAATGGTCAAGGGTGAAATGCAGCTAAATCCGCAACCCCCCTCTAGTCGTCAGTGTTAATCTATGGCAACCTCCTAATCCTCACTCACTACCTTGAATCCACTCCATCTGATATGTGTGTTGTTTTACATGCATGTAGCTTTTTTAATTTTTTTATTGTTGTATATACAAATAAATCTGACAGCATCTTTTTTCATTTTTACCAGTATAAGTAGTGTTTCTCACAGATAAGTTCTCATAAAGTTAAGAAGCAGATATTTGCCTCTTTTTTTATGACCTTCCATTTTGGGATTAGTTTCGGATTACTTTCCATTTCTGAAAGCAAGAAATATTTGAAAGATGTAAAAGATGGTGATGCATGTAACATAATGGCTATCCAAGAAGAAAGTAAGTATGGCAAAGTCTCCAGATTGAATGTGAATGAACAAAGTGAAGCATTGAATCAGAAGAACTTTCTGTCAGCAGTAGCTTGAAGACCAATCACACTGATATGCTACTTAAATATTCAATAGTCCAGTTTCTTACTTGTGCTACTTTGGTGAATGATTTCAATTCCAAAATCCCAAATTTCAACAGTATTTGTATACTGCAGGTTCGCTGCTAACAGCGAACCTGCAGACATGACCTGGTGGGCCCTGTCTCACAACAGAGCAATAGAGGATAGTGGATGATTTTTAGACTTTTCTCAAAGTAGATAAGATCAGTGGATAAGATCAGATTCACTTTTAAGTATTGGCCGAACACCCATGTCCAAAGGTTAAGGAAATCAGGACTGATTTACCAAGCAGTCCGACTAATGCTACTTCATTGTTCTTTCCACATCTAGAAGTTGTGCTCTGTGGTTCCAGATGGCATGATACTTTAATTTATTTGATTTTATTTTTTGCCCTGTTAAATTTCTAAGAAGAAAAATAAAGAATAACTTTTTTTTTCCAGTTTATCAATTGTACTGCTGATACATTTTGGCATATCTGACAACATTTCCTCTCATCAAACGATCTACCTAAAGGCAGTGAAATAGATCTAGTGCCTTTAGCAGCCAACACTGAACCCAATAGTCTGCCTTAGCCGCACAGATAATTAAAAGACGCATTGATCTAGCCCCCCTCCACCCATCGCATGGGGCCCTCCTTCTCAGGATTCAGTTCCTATTTCCTGCAGGATTTATTTATCACCCACAATGCCACTGGGGTGTTATCACTCACAATGTAAGGAGGGAAAAGGGGCCCTAGAAACACGAGGAGAGAACAGGGGAAATGGTGCTCCTGTGTCAGGATACAGATGGATGGGCTATTAGTGGACACAAGAGAAAGGGTTAACGCTTGTCTTTAAGAACACTGCAAGAGCGCATCACACCTCTTGACATCCAGAGTTGGTCTAAATTTGTAAAACTTCACTGCTTCAAAAAGAGATAGCAACCATCTGTTTAAAAAAAACATCGCATGGAAACGACATGGACACTATCACAAGACTTTGGAGTAAGAGTTATAAATTTCAGGCCAACATACATTTGCACAACTGGTTTGATCTTGTGAAACATAGGGAGCCATTTCTGTTTGGCGCTCTTCAAAATGACAAAGACAAGTGAGAAGTGAGACACATATATGTTGATCTTTATGAGTCAGAAAATGGCTCCCATGCATACCGTTAGAGTAATTGGAAATAGGAATTATGACAATTGGTCAAGAGAAAGACCACCGTTCATTACAATGAGAAGGATGTTTAGGGAGGTAAAAAAAAACCAAAAAGTTCACTGGAATATTTTCTGTGGGAGATACATACAATCCTCTTTTTCTCTTCAATAAATCTGCTGCTCGTAGTTCAATTATGATTTAAAGAGAAATAAAAAGAATACATATTAGGAATAAAATGACATCTCCATATGAGTAACAATTTAGAGCAACATGTTTTCCCCTCTTCTTATTTTATCAGGGGCTGATGCAGAGCCGAGTTTAGATAAGGAACCCCTTGACCTCTTTAGACCCCCTTTAGGGGTTTAGGAATCACTTGTTAGGATGTCTTTGATTCAGGCAACCTCACTGCATGAAATGGCATCATAACAGTTTAAGTGAACCTTCAGCAGTGGGCTTCTCTCCACTCTGTGTGCTTCCTTCATGCTACAATAGCTGGTTTATTCCTAAAGTGAAAACCCACCCAGTTTAATGTCTAGCACTTCAGCACATTTCAGTGTGATGGACCTCAGCTACGCTGGTGTAGAGCACACACACAATCACGCATGCACACACACGCAGACACCCCATTTAGGGTTGATGAGCGCCAGCTCTCCGGAGACGGCTTGGTGAGAACAGCGAGGTGGAATATCCATGCCACTGAGCAGGGCCTCAAAATCACTTGAAATGCAGTGAGTGGTGGTGTCGAGCCATAATGGTAACGATTACCAAACTGAGGAGGCATGCTTTAGAGATCGCTTCTGCATCCCTTTGCAGTTAACACCAGGATGCCACCCTCTCCCCCCCTCTTGTTTTTGCACGGCTGAAAGGTTATCTACACACTTAGGCCTGGGTGCCCAAGCAACATCTAATGCTACTTCCACTTTCAGAGCAATTTCATTTGCATACAAGGAGACGGATCGCAGTGCAATTTGAAGAAAATGCACGATTCACAAAGAAAGCCATTTCTGAATGGGAATAAAATTACCTATGAGTCCTTATCAGTGGCTCAATTCAGGAAGGATATTGGAGATTTCCTGATTCTGAGCTCCCCTGCTATCTCTTTTATTGCGTGTTTGTTCATGTGTGAGTGTGAGCGCAAGCTGCTGTTCACATTATTGGACAGATGTGAACAGCCTTCATGGGCAGTCATGGATGTATCAGGGTAGGCACCCAATGAGCTTTGCTAAATCCAATTGGATTATTGCACTTTAGAACACATAAATGCAAAATATGACAGAATATCAGCCCTTACTCAGATATCTGAGCTGTTTAGTGCCACAGTTTTGAAAGGATGTATTGGCTGCTTATCCAATGTATGGTACCCGGTAGTTTTTAAACACTATCTTTCCCACATGAAGATTTTGTAATGATACAGTAGAACAACAAAGAGTATTGCTAAATTGTGAGGAAAAGAATAGATGCTTCTTTTTTTTTAACAAACATAAATCTGAAAAGTGAGACGGGTCTTTGTATTCAGCTCCGTTTTTTTCTGACGCCCAAAAGTCAAATCCAGCACAGCCAACTGCCAACAGAAATAATCTCTTTTTTCATTTTCAGAAGTAACCTAATTGGCAGAGTCAATCTGTGTGTATTTTAATCTTACATTAACCCATCTGTTCTGTGAAACCCTCACAGGTTTGTGTGATAACAGGGTCAGAGAAAACAGTAGACAAGGATGGAGTCACGAATTAATGTCTCAACATCTTATAGAACTCTATTCAAGCCCTCATCTGAAAATGAAAAGAGTTCAGCACAACTGCAAATTTACCAGTTGTGGACATCCACCTACACTGACATACTGGAGAATGAAAGCATTCAATGAGACCTACTGTAACTCTGAAGGAGCTGCATAGGTCCACTGCCCAGGTTGAAGAACTTAACACAACTAGTTGGTCCAGCTAGAAGATATCTATGTGTACCAGATATTGCAATCTGCCTTTAATGAGTAGCGAAAGAAATCCATAGAAGAAAGAGCAGAAAAACACATCCCATTTCCAGTTTGTAATAAAAAAAAAAGCAGGAGATGACACGTGTTAGAAATGTTGTGGTCGCCTTATACTTCGGAGCAGCTACGTATACTGTGTTTTGGGGAAACTGTAATTTGTGATTTCACAGAAGTGCTATGGATTCAACACATTCGTATGATACACAAATTTTTACGAGCTATGCTGTGAAGCTCTGGTGGAGCGGGCTGCACATAGTCCAGAAAAAACAGAAACAAATCATTGTCCTCCTGCTACTTCCTGTCATCTTCTTCGTCTGACAATAGTGAAGTCAGGCTGTGATCAAGTGACACATGCAATGCGGAAAAAATCATTTCCATTCCAGTTTTGCGAGCTACATCTATTTTGATCCTAGCACAAAAACATTTAGGAAAAAAAAGGAAGCTTTTTCAAATTTGCAATGTTTTCATTTAGCAAATTCCTTTTCAGAATTTCATTTTTGCCCACTTCTATAATTAATGGAAATGCAGGATGAGAACGGAAGCAGGTTAGAGCAAGACTGACCCCTCGGTGTAGTCCTGCGTGTGGATTGTCCTCTTTCTGGCTTTTTCTGTCATTAACATTAACTCTGTCAGGACTATTTATAGTGCGCTAACCTTTTGTCGCTGGGCCTCTGTCCAAGCACTTTCTCTCTCTGGCTCTGCCACTAAATGGCCTCCAGATTGCCACATCCCCTTCTCATCTGGAACTGGAAGGGATAATTATGCTGACTCTTCAATTCTGAACTCTCCATCATTGACCCTTCTGGGGCCTGGGTTCTGATTTTCAGGCAGAATGAGAATATGAAAGGAAAAGATCAAAGTTTTCCGTTTCACAATGCTGTATTTCAAGCTGAAAGAGCTTTGTAACAGCACCTGAAGTCATGTAAGAAGGGTGTCATTCCATGGTTAAAAAAAAAACTAAAAGAAAAGTAGCCATAAAATGTTAACTATTTCTGGTTTACTGATCAAAACAGTCAGGTGGATAGAAGTACTGGAGAAGCAGCAAATTAAATGTTTCTGGCTCAATCCTTGTCCAGATGCCTCTTTCCTCATGACAGCTGCACTCGGTGGATAATCCATTTAACTAATAGACCAGTATTTAAATGCATCTGTTGGAAAGAGGCAGTTGTGTTCCAAATAGGCACATTGTAAGCTGCTGACATTTTTACAGGAAGAGAAAACAGACATGGTAAAAATAGAAGCCTGTCTGCTTGCTGCAACTCTTTGCTGAGGCAGATGCAAACTAAGAATTGGTGATATTTGAAATCCCATCTTCGTCACTGATCTTTTTTTGTCATCTGCAAAACTAATTAGCGCATGTCACCCAAGCAGGGATGCAGTGGCTTATAGTTGGAAAGTTGTTTTATGTTCCATATATTATCTGCTTTTGTTTGAAGGATTTTGTTTTTCGAAGTCCATATTCATTGGGAGAAATGCAGCACCCTACAGTTCTAATGGTACATATATAAAAAAAATAAACTAATGTTTTAGAAAAATACCTCAATCATACTCAGAAAAATGTGAAAAAATGTTACATTTCAGTACATACATTTATTTAAACCCAATTTTGCAAATAATGATGGTATCTATTTCTCTTTGAACAATCTCTCTTGTGCCTCCATAAACTCTAACTGGAAGTGCCAAAAATGTGAAGGGAATGACACGTGGTTGGTAACACTGGATTCATGAGGTTATGTAGTGCTATTTGACATCATAAATACTCTCTCTTTCACATATGAAAAAAACCCAAAAAAATTTATGTAGAGGGATGAAAACAGTGTTTTTCTTCTTTTATCCTTAATTTCTCGTTGTAATAAGCTCTTCGGTGTTATTTCAGTTAATCGGTTCGATTTCGCATGCTACCGCTAGGGGCGCTTACCGCTAGGGGGCGCTTACCGCATTGGTGGAATACAGAAGGTTGGGAACGCAGAAGAAGAATAAACCTTCCTGCTAGATGCTAATGGAAGTTCAGTGTGTGTCTCCTCTTTTCCATATCACAGGTCAGTCAAAATGTATCTTGATGCATATACATTGGTTAACTTTAAGAGGTTAAGAATTTATTGAACCGAGAGTCAACTACTGAGTTTTTCTATGCAGTTTTTGATTAGTAAAGTGTAGCAAACGGGACATATTTCTGATGGCCGATTAATGCTAATGCTAGCGGGCTTTGTACATGTATGTTCAGCTAGCTGAGAAACATCTGACTGAATTCACTTTGAGCTTATTGTCCATCCATCCATCCATTTTCCTACACCCTTGTCCCTTACTGGGGTCGGGAGGGTTGCTGGTGCCTATCTCCAGCTATCGTTCCGGGCGAGAGGCGGGGTCACCCTGGACAGGTCGCCAGTCTGTCGCAGGACAACACAGAGACACACAGGACAAACAACCATGCACACACACACTCACACCTAGGGAGCATTTAGAGAGGCCAATTAACCTGACAGTCATGTTTTTGGACTGTGTGAGGAAGCCAGAGTACCCGGAGAGAACCCACGCATGCACAGGGAGAACATGCAAACTCCATGCAGAGAGACCCCAGGCCGGGAATCGAACCCAGAACCTTCTTGCTGCAAGGCAACAGCTCTACCAGCTGCGCCACTGTGCAGCCTGAGCTTATTGTATTTTGCACATTTTGAAACAGTTCTCACACAAAATACTTTATTTTGTGAATCAGAGAAACCATATTGTTATGACATTGAGTGAGTAAGTAATGGCTGCCTATGTCTGAAGCTTAGCAAAGAGACACAGCATTAGAGGAGCATTACACCCTTTTCAATTTAGAACATAGAGTTGTTGTGTAAGAGATAAAATATTATTATGTTAAAACAGTGGATATAGTTAAAAGTTAAATGCTTGAATATTTTTTATCTGTAGAAAATCTGCAAAAGCAATTAAAAAGGTTAAAATCAAATGTATATATTTTGATTTTAATAAGATAAAAATACAAAAGGTCTGAAAGAAAGTGAAAAGGTATTTGCACTAACTAAAAAAAACTAATATACTTTAATGCTCTAATATTAATCAATTAATTAGTGAACAAAATAACCACATTACCCTCACCCCATTCAAGGTTTTCAGGTAACACGTACATTTCTAAAAATATGTGCATCTAAAAAAAAAAAAAATCTGTTTTAAAATTTTTGATTTTTGACAACATTATTGTGAAATTTAATTCCAACAGTTATTTCACTTTCTCAGCTTTTTCTTCAGAAAATAAATACTGTCTCGGCAACCTGAATGCACTTTAGTGTTTGTTTGACTCCCATTTGTTTCATGCAGAGATTCTCTTTTTCAAGCACTTGGTCACAATTTATAACCTGCGCTCAGCTTGGAGAGGAAATTCCAATTTTGGCACATATCTGTTATTTCAACTGTTCTCACAAAAAGAGAAAAGCTCAGATATAATCCCTTTCCCTGAGTCTGTCACGGTGTGCTGAGGAAAGATTAGCACATTGTACAAAGATGTTAAATAATCTGCAGCATTTTCCAGTGTTAACATTTGTCAGAATTACATCAACTTACAGCATTTCAAAAGGTAGGGAGGTCACTCTTCAACTGGAAGATAAGGGTTCATTCTGGAGTCATATTCACAGGTGAACCCTATATTTCTCCTATGTTCTTATTCCTGTCTTTCTCTGTCTTCTTGCTGCCAGAGAAAGAGTTCAGCTTCCTAAAAAGATGCATCCTCTGATGACACTGCTTCAGGATTCCCTAAGAGTTAGAGGAGAACCTCAGTTTGTAATCGAACAAGGTGACTAAATACTTGAATTACTCAACTACCTCAACTAGAAAACTGAATCACAGTGGTGACAGCCACCGCCAGTTCCCTTCAGCTGCTTGAAATAGAGTTCATATCTCTTTCAGTTTACTGACCTTCAGCCATAGCAAGGCAAGCATCGATCGATAATTTTACTCAGCTTTACGAATGTGTGATTTATTAACAATGTAGACATGAAGTTGAATGGGTCTTGTCTGCTCTGACTGTTGGTGAAGGTGTGGTGTTGAACAGCTGGCTGTGTAAGACTGACCAAGGAAGCAGGACAAACTAATGGCGACTAATGAGGGCTGATGGAAATCTGGGACAGATATTGGGAAATATTCCCCAACTGATCAGCGCCGAGCCCAAGGACCAGGCCACTGAGATTATCAGCGCCGGGTACTAATGATAATTTGCAAATATTAAAGGAATATCTTCATCAAAACTAGTGATGAAGGCAACTGAAAACACTTCTGCATTTTTTGTAAGAAAAACAAAAAGACTTTTACTTGTTGCAGCTACACTTAAATTCAGACAGAAATCTTCAGCTAAATTTCTATTGAAATAACACGGTAGTATGTTAAGTAATTGTGTCGTATGTTGTCAATGCAACTTTGTTGAAAAAACTTACATTAGACCAATGTTATTAATCAAAAAAAATGGAGCATAGCAAATAATTATTGGCTTCTCATCATTGTTTAAGCCATTGTTTAGAATTTTTTTAGATAGATGTTTGAGCACTCCCTTAAGCAGACTTGATTATTTTAAAGTTATTGGATAGTACTCTTATTACCTTTTGGTTTATTTTCTAAAACGGCAGTTTTAAATAATTATGACATAGATAATGGAAATAGATGACCTATCCTTGGTGTAGATTTACATTTTAATGTTTACAGAAACATTTTATCTGAGGACCAATTATGTTTACTAAAGCAGTGTGAAACAAACCGTTTTACACTTGCATATACAGTATCTTCTCAAAATGTTCCCATATTTAAAAGGAAAAAAAAAACTATACAAGCCAGCATCAAATATTCCATGTTTTGCTTAAGTACTATGTCTCTAATGTGTTTATGTTATTTTGGGCATTTTATAATCATCATCCACTTCATCACCGCTTGGCCATTTCTAAGTGCTGTGTTTTACCACACTTATTACTATTCTGGAAAGAGGTAATGGATGGATGCAGGGGGAAAAAAAAGAGAGAAAAAAAAACAGTGTCAGAGTGAGATGCACTACAGCGCGCACAACAAATCAACATTATTTTGTATGCATGGAGTGGCCAAAGCTATCGTGTCATAAATTGGCATGTGGCAGCAGGCCAGCAGTGCATTGCATTAGTTAGATGCCCTGAGTATAATAAAATGCAGTGGAAGGAAAGACAGCGGAGGAGGAGGCAAGGCGCTTTCTGTAGATTGCAATCTTAAAAAGGGAAGCTGGTGAACAATATATCTGGGCAGAGGTTCAGGCCAGCTGGGAAGATTGTATCAGCATTGCAGGATTACATTCAACTAAATGAGATGACATTCACTTTGACAATTAATTTCCTCCTGCTGTATGCATATAGAAATGGGAGAAATTATTAAATACTGGAAGGGGAAACTTTTTTTGCAGGTCTCAGCTTTTTCTGTTTCTGTTTAATTAGCATGCCAAAAACAACTAGCATGTTATGGCCTGGTATTTATCTTGGGGGCTCTACCGTAACCTGACCTCACGGACACCCAATAGCATTATATATATATATATATATATTGTTTAATAAAAATAAAAATGTTGTAGACCTTTTTTTCCATAGTCTTCATCGGTAAGTGCAAGCCAGTGTTAGCAGTGCAGCACACATACCTGCTCCTAACTAACTTCTGGTTATTGCTAGCTGTGAAGCTAAATCATTCAAATCAGCACTCAGGATATGACTATTTGTTGGAGTCTAACTGCTTTAATTGAGTTACTGAAATATATTTAAATTTGGATAAGATTCCACTGTATTGAGATGTGCTCCAATAAAATCGGTTACTTGCATTTTTTCTTCTACAAACATTTATAATTGAAAGTGTACAACATAACGAAATGCACAAATTAAGATCAAATAAGTAACCTATTTAAATTATTAAGTTAAATGGATTTTTTTTATGAGTTTATAGCCCAAATGGCAAAAAAAATACTCTGAACAAATGCTTCGTGGCAGCAACAAGTGGTAAAACCTGCAGTTTATGGTGTAGAAAAGGTACTCATAAATAAATATAATGTGGATTTGTCTATTAATATAGTCACATTCTGATTTAATACTGGTATAATTTGCTAGAGTAGTCATAGAGAGCTTTTGTAATGAATGTGTCTAGCAAGCAATTCTTGTCGACTTTAGTGTCTTATTGAACGCCATGAGTTGATATGAAAGTAGAATTGTCAAGATTTTATTTTGAAGAATTTTGAAAGCTTTTAATAAAGAATGAAACCCACTTCTTAAAAATGTGCATTTTAACTCAAACGAGTTCTCTTGATTAATAGGATTTTTTTAAATATTGGCTGAATCTTTTTTTTTCATTAAAGATTGTATTTCAAAGGTCTGTTTAACATTTATTGCATATTTACCAAGTGTATTTCCCTCCACAATTAAAAAAGCTTAAGAAATCCATAAGAGCTGACAGCATGCACTGCAAATGTAAGTATGAGAGTGCCGATTTCCAGATGCAATAATGTTTTAATCTTCACAGTAATTGCCTTGGGAAGGTGTGTATATTTGTTCAGCATTTCATTAGTAAATCCACTTTGTGGCACAAATGATTGCTTTCTTCACATTGGTGGATCCACTGGCTGCATTTCAATTCACAGGAAAGGAGATGATTGGAGACATGCGACAAAGAAAATACACTAATAATGTTCCCAAAGGCAGACTCTCCTACGTATGAATAACAGTCATATAATGCAAGAAATTGTTTGTTCCTGCTTTAGCACACTTGATGTTGATGCTGTTGTTCAGTCTCAGTCAGTAGAGGACAAGAAAGACAGTGGTAATAACCATGCTACTTAAAAAAATAATAGTCAGGCTTTCAAAGAATAAAAGAAGACAGACAAAAGAATGGCTGCCAATTTGAAATCTAGTTTTTCTCCAAAAGAAGTGGGAATATAGTGTGACCATAAATCTGTCAGCCTATCTAGCTTTGTAGGAAGGTCCCAGAGTCAGTACTTTACACTGTTCAGTAATTGCTTATATTAATTTAATTATTGTTCATCAGTGTTCACGTAATTTATGTGTGCATATCAATGACAAGTACGTAGTTATGTGTTAACATGTCTCTTTTGTGGAAGACTTGTTTATTAGCCACCTGGCTAGTCTTCTGCTATTGGGCTAAAAGTCTTATATTCCTGTTGACTTATGTTTGCATAATTATTGCTTGGTTTGGGTGCAGTATACAGAATATTATTGCTACACGGCAATACGGCCCAAGAAGTTTCTTTTGCACTAATTGTTCGATATTACAATTCGTCAAATGTTGCTGAGTAATACTATCGCTATTGATTAATGGTCGCTGTGTCCACAGCTGCTATTGCAGCTCCTAACTCAGCACTGGGTGATGAGATGTATCTAAGTGAGATGCTTTTATACCTGAACACAGACTCCAACCGCTTGGGCATCGTCTGACCAAAGGGGCCAGCAATGAGACAGTTTCAAGCAAAAATATTGTGGAACAAAACAAGTTTACTCAAAGATCCCAAAATTTGCAAAGAAACTTAAATAACTCTAATTGCCCAGTTTAGACCGTTTGTCAGCAATAATTTGGCAGTTGGTTACACTTAGTTGCATTTCATGTTATTTCATATTGTAAATGACACTCATACCCTTTAAGGATAAGTGTGAGGACCGTAATGTCCTGTAGAAATCCAGCATCACCCTCCCAGTATTTTTTTCCACTCAAACTTTGAAAGGCTTTAGGAGGTGTTCTGGCCGGCCCTTTGAACAGCCCTGCAGCCTTTTGAGAATTCAACTCTACATAAATATTTTTCTCATTGTTTTACCAATATACAGTTTTCTTTCAATATAAATCCAAAGCAGCTGATTTGTAATCAAAAATTCAAAGAAACTTTTGGAGTGGTCAAAGTTTTTTCTTTTTCTTTTGTGGAAAATGCAAACTTCTTAAGATCTATGATAATGTTTTAGAAGTTCAGTGCAGTACGTGAGCCCCTAAGTTGGTGATTTTTATTTTCTGTGGCAGCTGAATATGTTCATTCCTTGCCGGCCTTGGCGTTCTATCTAGAAAATACTGCAGGGTCAGCAGCTTTAAGGAGCTTTCACTTGTGTCCACCTTCACTTCTGTGATTGCTTGACTACTGGTCTTTCAGAATATTTTGCAAGCTAAGCTGGCTCAACAAACTTTGGTCTCCACAGAGTAATCGAAGCAAATGAAACCTAATTCGGATAGTTGTCACTTTCAAGTTTGCATTTCCTCCCAAAAACCTACATAAGTTGAGCTGTCAAAGGAGAAAATTGCTGTTCAGCTTAAGATATGTAACTATTTAGATACCATAAAAATAAAACAACTATGTCAAATATTGGCAAAGTAATACTGATTGCCTAAACTTTGGTATGCATTTTAAAAAAAATGATCTAATGCCATTTATGTCAACTGAACATAAACACCAGAGATATATTTAGAGAGACATTTAAGATAAATTTTACAATTGCACAATAGAAACGATGTGAGTAAGAGAGGATTTGATTAGAAATGTTGAGTAGTGACTGGATAAAGATTTTCCATTTCTAATACAGATTTGAGTATTCAACAAAAGGAAGCATTTAACAAAGTCCCAACCTGTTTCTGGAATCTCTCTTTTCTGTTCTTCTTGAAAGTGATGGATATTTTTTGCAACAGTACAACAATACATAACCCTGGTTAAGAATATGGCTATGATGTTTGATAATGGATCACCAAAGAAGTCCGCAACTTTATTAATAAAATAAACTGAGAAATATTCTGTGAAAAACTAATTGTCCCCTAATTCTACAAATTGTGCCACCCTGATGGCAACAACTACCATCAGGTTTTTGGAAACTGGCATTGAGTCTGTTACATCACTGACTCATTTATCTTTGCACAATTGGTTGAGTTTAGCCACACTGGAGGATTTTTCAAGCAACAGCCTGGTGACATAAAATCACACACACTACAGCAGCAACATCTGTGGTTTAGCTTAGTCAGAGTTTTTATACAGACAGTGGCCTTGATCAGGACATCCTTTAGTTGTCCATAAACATTGTCTGTGTAAGTAAAAAAGAGACATAAAGGACTATCAGAAAAAACAAGTTATCTTTTTTTTAAACCACTAAAAGATTTTCTCTTTTTGAATACTCGCAATAGACACTCGTTTGCATTTAAGCATACTTATTTACAACCATGCCAATGCAATAGATTGGTTTTGCAGTCTGCTCCACATATATAGATTTATGCTTAGTCACCGTGGTGTCTCTTTTGGAGTTGATTATAACTCTCAGAGGTGCTTAATTAAACTGTGCACAGCAAAGGCTGTTTTTAAGTTCATAATTATTTTCCTCTGGACAAGAGTAAAGCCTTTAGATTTACTGAGTTTCCCACCACAATATAAGGGACCCAACAGGCTAAGTATCCCATAAATTAATCAGCCTTAGCAAACAATTTGCTCTGAAATATGCTTGTGAGGCACATCTCCCGATCATGCAGAGTTATTTAATAGCTCCATATGCCATCATTTTGAAGAGAATTGCATGTTATTAAGATCTTTCTGACTTTAACAGATTTTGACATTTCGGATCCAACTCTCTTTTGGCTTATTGTTATTCTGGGAGAGATTTGACTTTCTTCTCTTACTACATAACTTGATATTAAGCTATTAAGTTATTTGGCAGTAAAAATCTTCAAGAAACATTAACCACCCAATATTTACCATGTGAAAACATCAACTCAGCCTATTAGTTTGAAATTATAAGATCATTAAAAATATTTAGTATGAGGACTCAAGTTTTAGCATAATTTCAATTTATTCGCACAGCAGCAGCAACTAAATAAAAGTTGTGTATTTGTAATTTTGTATTCTCTGCCACACATCTCTTGAGGGTTGATATTTCACCTAACCTGGTATGTATTGATTCAGCAAATAATGTACAGTGCAGTGCTGCTTTGTCTTCTTTCACTCTGGGGACGTTGACCACACTGCTGCCTTCCTGGAAAGGTATGCACTTCTTTCATTCCTGTACGCAGTGAATAAAGTGCTCTTTCCTGCAGCAATATTTGTAGTGGAAAAATGATCTATGTCAAACAGACTAGATGTTTTTTCTTTAATTTAAACCGATTTAAAGTAAACCATATGAAATTTTTTTTCCTGTGAAACTAAGACTGGTCCCAGAGCCAGTTTGTTACAGGTTCCACAGAAAGGTTTCCTACAGACTTAATGCCAGCTTGATACCACTTCATTATGTCAGCCACAACATCTCCTTGAGGAGAATTGTTTTATTGTCCCCTTACTGAACTGTGAATTGAATCTTTGTGCAGTAGCACAGTTTAACTGCTAACCCTGCAAACAGATTATGTAAAATCATCGTTCTAGTTTCAATGTGTGTTTTTGACCGGTCTGATCAGCACTGACTGAAATTTTTCGACGAATGGGAGTCATATGCGGCATTCTAAGTAGGATTTGAACCAAAGAGCTGAAATGTTTACAAACTGAATCATAAACAGTATTTATAATTTCAGCTGAAAAGATCAGTTTCAATGTTTCTTTTTGTGTCAGTTCTCTGAGGTTTTTAAACAGAATGTAAAAAGTAGTTTTAGGACAATAATATTAGTTATATTGTATCAGTTTATTAATTATATAAAATTATATAATTATAATATTTTTGATAAGATATATCAAATTATTTTATCTAGAAACTTTATATGTGTATGGTCAAAACGATTACAAAAACCCTCCACATAATGGCGCCCCTCAATAAAATGTGTAAATAAACTAAAAACAACCAAATATTTTATTGAAGAAGTATGATATCACACTTTTTTACAGTTTTTTCAGCTGTAGCAGCCTTTAACAATTGTCAGACAGGTTATGAGAGATGGGAAAAATGTGCAGCAAAGGTCATTTCAGCCAGGACTTGAACTCATGAGGGCCATGTTAAAAACCGAGACCTCTGCACACTTCATCCAGCACCACTTTTTTTTAACCACCCACACTTTTTTAAAAAGTAAATGTTCTAATTAAACATATGTCCTTTTAGAATGGGGGAAGGAAAAGGGAAAGACTTGTGGTAGAGGAGCTGAGGATGAGTTGGAATGGCGGCTTCAAGGGCTGTATAACACCCACATTTTTTATCCAAGTTTTCATTTAAGTAAAAGATCCCTTAATAAGGAATATGTGTTAATTGCAAAATTTCTGGTGGCACAATTACTGAAAACAAACAAATGAATGTAACAAAAGTATTTTCTGTTTGGACTTTTTAAAATTACATCTATATTGATTAAATGCCACTCGCATTAATTCAGCAGATTTTTAGAATATCCTGCTAAAGACAGAAATTCATGAAAAAGGCCTGGAAATCAAGGTAGGAGCAGTTATTTAGTATTTCTGTGGGTGTGAAAATCAAAAGCCTCACATCAGTTTCTAGTAAACTGAGAAAATTCCTACGAATGTTGCATTTAAAAAAGCATTGTTTTTACTGGTATTTTTTTAAACAGAAACAGTACAATGACTGCAAATCAAGAACATAGGTTTAATTTTGTGGCACTGCTAGAGATGGATTATTCTTCTTAAATTGTCCTACTGATACATGGATAAATCCTGTTAATTAGTCTTTGTAGTTTCAGCTTCTTGTTTCATCAAAAGAATATTACTCAGGCATACCACGCTCTAATATGAGTGATCAATTTCTTTCCTGTCAACACAAGCAAATCAGACGCAGGTGTTATATCAAACGGGGATTTTTTTTTTGTGTGTGTGCATACATCAATAAAAAGCGAAATGGGAATGCACAACCAATATAAAACTACAGTCCAGGAGCATAGAGTAAAACTAACAGGGAGATACAGGCAGCAGTTGAGGTTAAAACAGAAAAATGTGGACTAAGCAGCCAACATGAAATTGATGTGTCTGTTAAAAAGTTGGAGACACTAAAGTGAAAATGCCACAATTGACCACTACAATGCCCATGACTCCAAACAGAGTCATAGGGGCTTTGTGAAGAAGAAAATAATCAGTCTCAACAATATAGATGAGCATGTATGCATGTGTGTGTGTGAAGGTCCTGGAGGTGGGTGTAGGGGGAAGCAGAGGTAACGTCTACTGTGCCAGTGGAAATATGCCTGTTACGTTTAAAGGCAATTTGTCAGATTTTTGGATGCCATGTACAATTCAAGCACTGAACTTCCTTACAGGATTTAGTCCAAACCACATATTGAAAAATTGAGCTTCAATTTTAAGTCCAATACACACTTTGCCCAAAGATGTTGAAACACAGGCTTCTTTAACCCATTTGATTTATCATAAATAATTGTAAATATTTATTAAAAGATTGCTTTTCAGCAAAACGTCCGTAATAATATTGAAAGCAATAGTAAATTTGGTCATTTTTTTCAGCAAAGTTTTTCACAAAGGATGCTTTTTCAAATAATTTAATGAGAATGAAAGTTAAACCCAATGGTGTGAACACTAAATGTCTTGAAAAGAAATACAATCAGGGCCTGACTGGTTAAAAATTCACCTAATTTTCTTAACCTTGACCACTCTCCTACCCAAGCTGTACTAGTCTGGTTTCTGAAGTAGGATCTAGTTGTTGGCTATTACACAAGAACATTCAGTGTATTGATTAGCTACCACTACTGACTGACAGGTTCAGTCTTAAAAAGCCTAAATTTTTGACAAATCCTTTTTGTTCTGAGACTTAAAGTAGATGACCTGGCCAGGTTATTCTATTATGATACACCTTTACCAGTACCCAGGTGTGGAAAATGAACAGACTAAGAGTTGATAAGGACATATGTGGAAATGTTTTTGAAAAATTAGCTCATCTTTCTTCAGTAACAACATGTAAGCCTGAACTATGATGCTGCACAGAGATTACATGGAAAAGGCAATGCTCTTACAAAAAAACATGCACCCAAAAAAGATAAAATACCCATCTGAAATAGCAGTCCTATTATTTCCTGACACTAATGTTGCACCAAACAGCTTTACATCAAATAAGATGAAATTCAGGGAAATATGCTCGAGTATTTTGTGACCTTCGAATTGAGTTCATGCAGTGGGAGGCTTCAACTAAATTTACCATGGCCCTAGTGGAGGTTAATGTTTGCCCTCCCATCTGCTGTTTCTAATCATCCCCTGTTATCTATGACAAAGGAGAATGCGGGGAATACAGTTGTAGCATGCAACAGCCATCTTTTTCCATTTACCCCTTCACTCTCCTGGCCATTTCACCATCATTTGTGAAATCAGCTGTAGCAGCAGGAAGAGAGCCGGCACAAAATGTACTTCCCGGAGTGTCTATTTCATGCCAAGAGGAGAGGAAACGGTGGCTGCAGCTGAGTAGAATAAGTGAGAGAAGGAAAGGTAATGAATAGAACAGTTGGAAAGCTAGCTGGAGATGGCCTCTGAACATTTGTCACTCCAATAGGAGTTCTCTTTGTTGTGATATTGGATTTTTGGTTTATTATTGTTTTGCAAAAAGAGGGCGTTGTTCTGTTCTTAAATTCCAGCAATTCCTCATGTCAGTTTAGGTACATTGTTTTAGATGGAAATATAAGAAAGAAGCTTCTCACCTCAGTTTCCTATGGGATTCTGGAAATAATATGCAATTCATGCCCTTTGCTTGCCTCATGCATGAGCAGAGAACAAAAAGCAATCTAATCCTACAGGCTATACTGTGGGGAGGCCACGGTGCTGTCACGCTACCTTATTGTTCCTCAGGGAACAGAAATAGGCAAAATTGGTGACTGTTGGCACATCAAGTTGTAGCACTTCAATCCAATGTGACTGGCCTTGCTCAGTCAAATAGTCTCAGACCATAACATCTATTGAAAAATATCAGGCTAAGAAGAGTCCTTCCAAAGGGCATATTTGCAATTCTGCTCAACTCTGGTCATTTCTGGCTGCTTACAGAGTTTGGAAAAAATGTCCTCCGAGGAGCAGATGAAATATTGCCGAAAGGAAATTATTGTCTTTGCTTAGGTCATTTTCCGAAAGCCATGAAAAAAAAAAATCACAAGGCATGAAATCTGCAAGGCCCTCAATAAAACAGGCTCTTTTTAAGAAGCCTAATCTGGATAGATAAACAATAAACAATTGCAAGCCCACATCTGACCTAAATTTCTTTGCAACGAACATTGATGCAACAATTTATTAACAAATCTATGTTGTTGGGTTTTTTTTTTAAGATAAACAACAAATTTGTGATTTTTGGTCAGATTTGTTGATCACTGCGTCGTGACTGCAAGCAAACATTTCAAATTATATAACCAAATGCCAATGCACCTAATATTACTGGACTCTTAAGGGCAACCTTTCTTTACAGTGTCTCTATGCTCAAGCTAGCTAAATGTTTTGAGTGTATGTTGAGTATTACAAAATATGTTGATCATATGTATGCTGATGTACAATTTTACATTTAGTATCACCTTAACAACACATTTATTGCATCTGTAGGGACAGAACTGCTCTGTTGCTGATAATGACATAATCAGAGCATCGACCACAGTTCCTGACGTGCAGAAACTCTGCTTTACCCTAACTTGATCAAACTTATTTATGTAAATATACTTATTTCACCAGAATGATATTTAATTTGAGTACATCTGTATTTCACCTAAGTTGGGCTTTCTATCTGCTCCACTTCCTCTTCTGAATCGGTTTCCTGCAAGCCTCTCTCCCCTGACTTCCCCTGTTTCCTCTTGTCCCCCATTCTCAGGAGAAGCTCTTGGCTTGAAGCACTCTTGAGAAAATGAAGGGGGCAAATATACATGTGAGATGTTCAGGACTGGATAATGGTGCACTTGTTTAATGTAATTGGCCTGGAAAAGCGCTGTAATTTGTAACTGGAGAACCCTGACTTGACTTGAGAAAAATGTAAATGTGCAGCAGAGGAGCCCCTTGGTTAATCAGTTCTCACAAAGAGAATACTTTAAGTTCATTAGTGTTCCATTTGCATATTCGCCCTCATAAAGGAAGTGTTAATCCCAAATGAACCTCTATCAGAGAAATGGGTTTATTTTATAATTTCTCCTTTTATTGCCCCAATTGAAGAGTATGCTTGCAATCACATCAAAAATATATCTTTCCATTAATAGTCAATAGACTGTCTTTCATGGTTTATGTTTTATGCAGCGCATATGTTTAGCTCTAATATGCACACAGTAACAAGCCTGATGGAGACACATTTGAGAGTATTTAGGCGTTCTTCAGAATTGTAAGATATTTTTTCAGGAATATTTGCTATTGTAGTATCTAAAACTGAGACAACTACACTAGAAGAAAGGATTACTGTCTGCTGTGCAAAGATACATCCACAAAGAGAAAAAGAAATGTTGCACATGTGGGCGGATAACCACACAATAAGAAGTATAATTTTCTTAACGATGACAACGATCAACTGGCTACATTAGCAGACTTAAATGGTACGGAGAAAAGCTTTATATAAAGCATCAGAAACAAGTGAAAAAGGCTTGTAATATGTTAAATTGTTCTACATTGTTAGCTGAGAATTTTAGCTTAGAAAAGAAAAGTTTCATGACTTTCACAAGTTTGGAACAAGTTTGATTTAAAATGCTTTCTGGTTGACCAAAATGTTTCAAATGCTGTTCTAATGAGGAAGACACTGCAAATTAAATGAACAGACACTATATGCGGTATTGATGGCATGTGAGCCAGATCATTGTTTATACACTTCACAACCAACTTTGATTTCCAATTAGAAGCACCTTACCATAGCAGCGTTTCTCAATTCTGGTCCTCACACCTGCCCTGCATGTTTTAGTTGTTTCCCTTCTGCCACACACCTGGATTTAATCTGTGGGTGATTAACAGGCTTCTGCAGTACTTGACATTTATGCAATCATTTGAATCAGCTGTTCTGGAATAGAGACACATCTAAAACATGCAGAGCAGGGGGGCCTGAGGGCTGGAATTGAGAAGTACTACTACAGGGACAAGATGGGTCCAGAGCATCAGGTTAAAGTAAATATACTTTTGCATTGACACAATAAAGTATTACCTAAGTGTATTAAGCACATTCATATAAAGTCCTTGACAAAACAAGCAAGTAAAGTAACATATTTAATTCGTTTACCACTCGAATTCTGTATGAAACATTTTGGTTTTTAAAGCTAGAGAGCACTTTAAAAATAATTACATTCTGACTAAAGGATGAAAAATTTGGAACATTTTTTTTTACATAAGACATTTCCATTTTACATTAAAGCTATCTCAGATATGCCGCATTTTATTGCTTCTCATGTTACTTTTCACCTGCAATGCAAAAATATACTACAGTCAGACTTTTCTACTGCCTAGCTAATACCTATCATTTGTCAAAAGCTAAAAATATATATAATTCACACTCAGTATTTGTATTATATGTATTTGCAGCGTAAAAAGCGGCACCATCCAATCGTAGTTTATCCTTCCTGTATCAGTGTCGGTGTAAAGTTGGTTTCAGTTTGACGTAGCAGTTCTGGCGATCTCCCAGAACATCTCTTTAGACTCGTCAGCCTCTGATTCCTGGATGTTACCCACTCTGAAGGAGGAAATTATGCGTTGGTAGAGGAAAAGAGGTTGAGAGAGTTGAAAACAAAGCCATCAATATGATTGGTTGTCTGGACAGAGGCCAAAGACAGGACAGAAGGTGGGAGGAGGAGAGAATGGGAAGCAGGAGAGAGGGAAGGGTAGGAGGTACAGAAAGTAGGCGGGGGAGATTGTCTTCAAGCCTTTTAAGTGCCTCCGGAGAGGTCAAGAGGATTCAAAGTATGCTGGGCATTTCCATACCTGATCCCAGCGTGTGTGAGCGCATCCTTTTGTGTACTTGTCCGAGACAATTTTAGCTCAGCTGTCTATTTTGTTCCATCATTATACCCATACTGAATATGTTTCCTGAATATAACTACCCATCCTCACATGCCCATTTGAAGAGGACAACATAATTTTGTACCATTCCATCTTTTCCACAGTGACAAGGTTGAATGGATCACACGTTTTTTTTTTAGTTGGAGATTCAATTATATCATTGAGCAAATGAAGTGTTCCATTAGTGTTCTTACTCTCCACTTTATTTATTGACTCTCCATCAAACAGGACATAGAGAGGGTTAAACTTGCAGTCAGCATAAGACCTTCTGCTGATGCATTTTCCTTTGTTACTTTTCCCCCCTTAAATTCTATTGCAAAAGCCAAATCTTTGCAGCCTCTGAGTGTCCACTGAATAGCCTATGTTCAGGTCTACAGATGGCGACATGAAACAGAGCTATGAGATTAAAATCATGCAATGTTCATGCTGCAAACCTTGAAATGTGCCAAACTGAAAACAATTTATGCAAGAAAAGGAATTGGCCAATATTCCTCTACAGAAAGGTAAAAAAAATATATACATATTTTTAGGGTGGCAGAAGGTTTATGTGGCAATCTTTCACAATCAGAAAGTTTAAAATAGCTGAACCTATAACAAGCAAGACTGGACAAGGACCCATTGACCTTCCTATACCAGCAGTGAGGAGAATTTGAAGATACACTTATAAACCTGCAATGCTCACTCACTGGTAAAAAGAAGTTGCAATGTTTTCATTGCAAGATCGTGTAACTGGAATGAAAGAAGGATTTATTACAAGACTTTAAAAAAAGCAAAATTTTCCAGTGTTACCATGGAATGAGAACACAACGGCTTGCTATTTTTATTTAGCCTTTTCAGGGTTTTGGCTTAGTTCAGAACAGAACAAAGCAAAATCAAAATGGCTAGTAAGAAAAGACTGCTGAAAAAAAAACCCCACCAGCAAACAAACCAAACATATTCCAAACTCTTAATCCCTTGTCATCATATAAGGACATATTCTGACCAGATATGAATTAATTTAGTGATATTTCTGACCTAAGATTCTTGACCAAACCATAAAAGTATTGGGAGCACAGGGTTAGTTATCTTATGCTCAGAAGGATAACTAAAAACATTAATTAAAACAAGAATTAATTTTTAAAATACTTTAACATTGGAAAAGTCAAAACTGAAACGCCATGGTAGTAACCTAACACATTAATAAACTCCTACCATGACCTTTTGTCCTGTATAAAAAATATCCTCTCTATATGTACCTTCTGACATTCGGCATCCAAACGTCTGCATGGTGTCACACTAAAGCGGAGCTTCCAGCAGGATTCTGAAACAAGACTTCTCTCTCTGATTTGTACAATCTCCGACATGCCCGGCTCTTCTCTACCCTCCACAAATGTTTCAGTCTAGTTTTGGGTGAAGACAGACCAACTGTGTATTAAAGTGACGGTGAGAAAGGAGGAAACGAAAGAAAGTGGCAAAGGGAGCAGAACTGCAGGACAGCTTGGAGAGCAGCATGAGGCCATGCTTGTCACTTCTCCTTCCACCCATCGCATCTACTGGCAATAGGCTTATGCACACAAGAGCGCCTACTGTACCTGGGCATCTGTGGAGCTCCGCTAGGTGGGTGGGGGAGCACCACAGGCCTCGCACCTCTTTAGCAGCCAGGCAATCTGCTTCGTGAGCCCCGGGCCCTGCCTGTTGGAATGAGGAGGACACACTCACACGCTCGCACACAAAACACGCCTGCCACCCACTGCGGAGCATGGTCATCGCTGAGGCAAGATGGTAGATGAGGCACAACACACACATTCCCACACCGAGCCTTTACTCAGTGATGAACTGACACAGCAGAAATCCCCAATCAGGGGATGCTGAGACCACAGGGGGGCTTTCAGAGTTGTCAGAGAAGATAAAGAAAAAAGTAGTCTGATGTGTTTAAAAAGAACTTTAAGAAAGGGAGATATTTTTATATTGGGCAACAGAATATTCACAGTAACTTAGATAATTGTGATTAAATATTCAACTAGATGAAAGGCTTAGAATATTGGTGTGTTTTACAAAGTTTGTCAGTATGGAGGTTGGCTGCATTTATCTCAGCTCACTCCAGAGTGAGCTGAGATATTCATTTTATACCAATGAAATGGTATTAAATCAGACTTAAGCAGCAAAGTTGAAGACTTGAAAACTTATCAAAAATGATCATAGAACAGGTTCATCTTGAGCAATGTCAAGTCAACACTAATGTTTTTAAGAGACGTTTCTGATGATCAGTCGGTAATCTATTTCTGTTTCAAAGTTCAGCTACAAAAACACATTTGTTTACAACCCCTCTTAGTGCATTATTGCACTGTGGTACATTTTTATGTTGTCTCAATGTTCACTACACTTAAAAGATTTCACATTTTCCATGTTTTCTGCTTATTTGCTGTGAATAAAACATGTGTAATGTTTTAATGGCTACTTGGCCTTGACTACTTTTTTATTGTAGGCCCATTTCAATTCATAAAACACATATATGAGTGCTGGGTTGCCTAATTGGAATAGTGCGTGCAACATGTCCATAGGCTGCAGTCCTCGGCTCAATCGTCCCAGGTTAGATTCACAGTCTTGCTGCATGTTTTCCTCTTTCCTATCAACCCCATCTCATGTAGATTTACTGTACAATAATGATCATTCGGGCCTAAAATTATATATATATATATATATTAAAAAAAAACAAGCATAGGTAATTGGTAACACATTTTTATTCTATGCTGCACACTCAAATTTCCATTCTCCCACAACCACTTTGACATTTAGTTGTGCATAAAACATATGCAACAGCTGTTATGGCCACAGACCTCTGTACAACAGCAAGAAACAAAATCGTACTAAATGTGTCACTAAATGTGTCACTAAATGAGCCTTACTGTATGTCCCTTGAGGTCACGTTCTCCCAGTGCTCCCAAAAGCATTCTCCATATATATGCACGACCCCCCTCTGCTCCACAGCCTAAACCGCCCTCCCCAGCTCTGCTTCCTATTCCTCAGCGGAAAAGCTCTGGGCGTCTAGAGTAAGGATTGAACAGCTGTTTGAATTAAATCTGCAAGAGTGAGTCTAGACGGGGCCAGGTTTATTGAAGCGATGTCGACTGTCAGATTGATGGAAGACAAGAGGGAGATGGCTCGGGTTGTTACAGGCACAGCCAAACTGGATTCTCTTGCTGTAAGCTGCTGTAAATCTTGTCTGTTTGATAGGGAGATTAGTTGTAATTCTGGGGACATAAACACAGTGTTAGTTTTAAATTGAAGTTGGCTAGGGCAACATAAACATAGGGAGCGACTTAAACCAACTAGACACTCCAGTTAGTTTACTGGATCAAATTGTTGTTTTTACGATGAAAATCTGCCTTGTGGGTTTTTTAAAACAGTTGTTTTATTTGCACTAGCTTTTTCCAGGACTCTTTTTCCAAAATACATAACTCCATCGAATAAATGTGATTATATAACTATTTCTAGCTATTTTGGCAGAAAATGAACAGTGGCTTTGAACCAAACATTCTTCAATATTTGATTTGATGCATTCTGTTAAAATCTGATGCACAGTGCAATGATAAAATACTTACCCAGCCACAGATTGTCTTCTGGTTCATTTTCTGCCACTCTTAAATATTCTTGCATCAGTTTTAAATATTAAACAAAGACAATCCGATGACATCACTGAATTTGTCTGACAACATAAAGGATAAGAAATGTAAATTCTGTCACAATGTCACTAGCGTACTTGGTCCAGAAACAGTTAGAAAACACAATTTTAACATTTAGTTTTTCCAGTGAACCTCAAGTTGCTGGTGTTATTTGATCTACCAAAGTTACTTCAAGTGCACCTTGACAATTCATACATGTGTTGGCAAAAGAAGTGAGAACAACATCTAACACTGCAGAGTTCAGTCGGCTCAGCGTTCATGACTTGTTATGAAGTGTTCGTATCAAAAAGATGGAAATTAAAAAGTCCTGATACCACATTTATGTAGATTGTCAAGTGATTTTGTCACATTTACATTATGACTGTTCACCATGGAAATGTTTTCTAATCAAAGGAAGTGAGATCTTGTGACACCTGAACATGCTCAAAGACATCACTATACATTATTTTGCAAAACCATTTGAAATCTACATCAGACACACACAATACCATCCTTGACATTTTTACTGCAGATTCTCTTTGCAATTGCGATCCATTCGCAGCTTAATGCAAAAGCAAAGTGAAGACTTGTTTAGAATAAACCTAATGAACACCCTTTGGGTAAAGCTATGCACAACTGTAAACAAAGTCAGCGAAAGCTGAGGGCCGTCTAAAGAAAGTGTTTAATCTGGGAGACATTTTCAGAAAAATAATGGTTAGGAAATTGACAGACTTTGAGAACTAGTTCTACATTTTTGTTCATAATGACAAGCAATGGAATGAGGACTATTAATTTTGGGAGGAATGACTATTCAGTATTCATTCGTATAGTTCATTTTAACTGATGCGATATAAGCAAACGATAATGTTATAACTAGCAGATAATTATGTGGAAGCAATTGATGCAGGCCCTAAATGATTTGCAAGTTGTTGGAACGGATGAGAAGCTGCTGCTATGATGAGCACAAAGGAATAAATGTGGAGCTGGAACTGACAGCTATAATTTTTATTTGATCAGAAAAATGCACCAAAGCAATGTAGAAAAAAACGGTAAGACGTTCTCCCTAATGACTCATCTGTCAAACTTGTCATGATTATACAAGAAAAAGTTTCCAAACGTTTTCTTGTTTTGAGGGGTTTGCATCAAACACAACATGTGAAAGCAGCATAAAAATACATGTTATACTGACAGCACTTCATAGGATGAATCCTACTTCTGTATCACACTCCCCAGACTTGCAATCTAATCATGTACTTTCTTCCTTTATTTTAATCACACTTAAAACTTTCTTCCTCTATGAACTTGATTTATTTCAACCTGCAAATAAGTAAAGGGAAATCCACACATGAATTCAGAATCGCTGTAAATTCACAGGCCAACAAAAAGTTGTGATTTAATCTGTGAAAATTTTACAGAGCCATGAAATAATTACCATGAAAGATTGTTTCCAAATTGCTAAAAGATTAAGTCATTTTGATGCAAGTAAGCTTTTGCATTTGAAACGGTAAATCAAATAAAAATTATTATTGGAAATAATTAATAAATAAGTAATTCCGTCACCTGAAAATAAGAAAGTTTTGAATGATTTAATGCCAGACAGTGGAGCAAAAGATTATCTTCTTTTTTAACAACGTCTGTAAGTGTATATAGGTAAAGGAGACGTGTAAGACAGTTTTACAGACTGGGTCAGTGCGGCAGAGTAATCAAGTTATAAAAGAGTACAGTGCACATTTCATGTGATGTCTTGCAGAGGCACATTCTGCCAGTGAGGTGCTGTACTATATGTGGCATCCTGTCACTATTTGCCTTTTCACAGCAATTGCGTGGTAGCATCTGCAGCAGTGTGTACAGCGCGTACTCCTCTTTTAAATGTGTGTGCATAAAAGATGTGAACACTGATTGTGTCTCACCAAGTCTTTTGAAAGTGACTCTGACAGTTTGGATAACAGTGCTTTGCCTACGCTGCAAACACACACACACACACACACACACACACACCCACACACCCTTCCCCACACACAGACAGAACCACTGCGCGTTGCTCTCACATGTTGGGCTCCTCCGATGATGAGGGTTGGGGGCCAGCTTATAATTAACTTGCCTGCCAAGTGGCATTATATATCATCAAAGGCTCGACGTTGGCCCAAAGGAAGTCCAAAAATGTGGCAGTGCCATTGTATCCAGCCTAATAAGGTCAGTGCTGTGGCATAGTAAATTACAGTTATTTGTAACATTTAAATAGCAAATGTGGTCAGACGTCACGGGCCTCACCCATGGAGATTTTTAGGCCTGAAGGAAGTAAAGAAAACAGGTTTAGCTATTGTAAAATACAGAAGACAGAAATGAAATGGCGAGACAAATGTTGATATGATTCATAAGCTGAAAGGCATTTTTATTTCCAACAGTTAGCTCTGTGAGCGAAACAATGTCTGGGTGTGTCTTATTGATCAAAATGAGTGTTGTTTCACTCTCTACCTTTTATTTTGTTTCTGATTATTTTCTTTGCTCTGTGAGAAGCCCAAAACCAAACTGCAAGTGCTTGGTAAACTTAACAGCGTTTGCTACATTTTTGAACTATTTGGATTTTGTATAGTATATAGTACATATATTAACTTTGGAATTTTGTCAATTTGCTTTAAATATTAAAATGAAACTGATGTGATTTTATTGTAATGACAGAGACTGTGATTTAATGAACCACGTTGGAATTGAATGCATTCAGTTTACTCTATCTTTTTGTTATTATATAGTAATAGTAATAATATTTAAACAATCTGATCAAAATGAGTTGAATACAAAATGAATACAAATATAAATAAGAACAAAAAAAAGTAAAATGAATAAAAAGCCTTTATGAACTCAGGTCAAGTTAAGGTTGTTAAATATAATTCCAAGCTGGAATCATCGGGTCTCTGTCCTTGTCTTAAATTTGCCAACTCTCTACATCACTTTGCTGCTTAAATGATCTACTTTGCAATATCCTGCTGTTAAACATGAAGTTAAACATTTGTAGACATAAGCCTACACAGTCATATGTTTATGTGTGCTTTCTTAGCACAAATTAACTAGCTACTAGGCAACAAGCCTAGACTTTTTTTGGGTTTGTGTTAACTGACATTTGTCAATGCATCTGATGTTTCATTCAGGGACAAATGAAGGCATCTTCATTCCCGTTTTGAGTTCATCTGTTTAAATCTCACAATAACTTTGAGTGGATGCTAGAACAGGGTGGCAGGCATTATATTCTAAATCTAATCTTAAGCAGTGATAAGCCTGTCAGGCAGGGACTATGCATTCCCCCACTTCCTCCTTTCTGGCTCCTGTTCATTTATACTCTGTAATAGGGCGGATGTGACAGATTGATTCCGAGTGACAGATGGTATGTGCCCAAGATGGTCATTAATACTTCAATTCAATAATGTAGTGAGGTTTTCTGCAGTGTTATATCATATTACAATTTGAAATCTGTTGGCTCTTGCTAAAGTTTTGGTGTTGACTATGAGTGTGTGGTTGAATAAGCCCATGTCAGCGCCTGCATGTTGATATGGTCATAAGCCTTACCTATCCAGCTGGTATATCTATTCCTTCTGGAGTCCTTAACACTTTTCTAATCTTGGAAATCAGGTCGGTAAATGTATTAGAGGATCTAAATTACATCCATCCAATATCACCTTCGCCAATCAGAACTGCACGCCATGGATTAAACAGATCACTTAAGTTGTGGCAGTTATTCAAGTTGAATGTCACCTTAGCAGGAGTCATTCCCACAAGGAGCAGCATTTATTAAAATGGTATATTGTCTCCAGTAGGAGTATGGCTGCACTGTGCCTCCTTTCCCCCAATGTAGTTCTTTTTTTGTCAATGGATGTCTGTCTTATGCTCAAGGCTTACTTCAACAGAGAATGCAGCAGATTAAAACTGTTCTCATTCTCTTTTAAGGCCCAATGCCGTTGTCCCCGTCACTGTTTCTGCCCTCCTATAGCTGTCCCTGCTGTTTACAATAAACTAATTCCTGCCCATTTGTGGTAGGCCATGAATTATGGGAGTGACAAAAAAGGGTCACTCAGTAGCATTAGTCGTACAGGCTCTAAGCGCTGTTTTGTTAGGCTTGACTAGCTTTTGTAATTATGTTCGCCCCGCAACCTCCCCCTGACCGTGGCCCAGAACTGCAGAATTCAAACTACTGGGGTATAAAATGCATTCCACTTTGCTCCGCAATCACAGCCGAGTCTAATTTAAAAAGACTTTGTTTCATTTCACGCATTGGTCATTTACGTATATAACTAAATGGTTTAGAAACTTTTTTAACTGCCCCAATTGCTTTAAGAGTGGAAGAAAGCCAGATGGTCAGTCATGTAAAAAGGCACTACAGAGTCATCTTTAAGTCATTATAACCTGATGCCAAATGTGTCCTACCTCCTGAAACAATGCATATCTCCTAATGTTTTCAAGCTTGTTTGATTGGTTTTTTTTTGTTGAGAAAAAATATGTACATATATACATATTTGTCCATCCTGATGGGACAAACACTGTTTGGGATTTTTGAAATCTTTTATAGTCATGAAGCTTCCGGTAACAGTAGTGTTTTTGAAGTGCCAGCTCTTAGCAAGTAAAATCCTTTTTCTATTGCTGGTCTATTGCTGGTCTTCTCACCTTGTACCAAACAGGTAAAGGTAAAGGTGAGTCAAAACTTTCTATAAACTTAACTTTCATCATTTGAGGAAGAAGGCAGCTTCTGGAACATCCAAATATCTGTCAATAATTGAGTGAAGCTCATCTAACACAGAGGATCACTCATAGATGCTTTAAGCAGAAATACCAGCACTTGACTGTCTTTTATCTGAAGTGCATTGTGGGTTGGATGAATCCAGTAAATTGTATAAACACAATTGTTTCAGAATATACATGTACATCATCTATGTTCAATGTTGGAAGCAATAGATAGGCATGTAAGAACGCTCAAAGTCATCATGCCATCCACCAGAAATGATGTACAACCCATTTGACTTCCTTCCAAATTAGTGCGGGTCTTTGGGTTCGATTTGATACTTGACCCTGATTTCAAACGTAATTGTGTGTTTGGCTATCCACCAAAACCATTTTGCACTTTCAATATCTGAACAATGAAAAATGGGAATTGACTCCAAGTCTGTAAGCTGACTGTACAAAGTTTTCACGAGGAAGGCCGTAGTGCTTTGCACCAAAAGTGTAATTACATCTAATTGTGATTTTTAAATGTTGTATTTTACGACAGTAATGTGAGAGAAAAAAAAAGAAAAAAGATGTCACCAAATCTTGCTAAACTTATCTCACAGAACTTAATTGCCTCAGCTTAATGAGTTACAATCAACGGTTCTTGCTTGCCACTCCGGTGGCGTCCTGGAGTGCGTTTTGTTCAGTGGTTCGAGGTGGAGGGGAGTGCTTTGCCTTAATGAAACCCAGCGTGCAGTCCTGCTAAAGAAAAGCAGAACACAGTGATTAGAAGCTTACACAAACACAGAAAATGGCAGCAAACAGTGATTAGGATGTAATTGTAATCCTGTGAAAGGAAGGGGGAATTGCTATTGTTAAAAATCAGTCGAGGAAGGGGTTAGTTACCAGCAGGAGAGAACGCGAGGTTACAAAATGGTCTTTGAAGTACAGCAAGTTTTTCACTTTCAATCCATGGTCCTTTTAAATTGCGCTAACCAGTTTTCACGTTCAAATGTGTTAAAAGAATCAAACAAATTCAATTATTTTGTATTAACGGAACCACTGATAAGTGCTTAAGAAAGACATATATTAATCTGCGTGCAACCTGAGTAAAAAGAATGAATGTTAAGGGGAAAACTTAAGCCAAGTAAATGGGGAAGCCTTGAAACAACATTGTCATTTAAATTATAATAGATGCCAGTATCCAGTGGCACTCGTTGGTCTCTGCTGACAGGATCATTCCCCCAAAAAAGCAAGAGATGTTCAGTCTGCACCGTCAGTGGTTTTATCCCCACTGTCCGACTCAACAGAAAAGGCGGGGCTGAGCAGCGGCTTATTCCCATGGGGCCTTATAATGATGACAGGGGCTTCCTAAAGGGCTCATTAACTATATCATCCAGAGGAGACCCCCTTGAAAGCACATAAAAGACACTGTCTGAATGTACAAGCAGCTGAAGCGTGTTCTCGCTGGGATTACGGGCCAATTTACAGAGAGCGAACAAGAGCAGGCTCATGCATACTGCGTCCAGGCCTCATCTACGTCGACTGACAGAATATTCTTTTTTTTTTTTAAAGCAGAAAGAAACGCTTGAATGAAACAACAGAAAGTCGGGACTTTTCCCATCATTTCAGCATAACAAGACAGTTGCCCCTGACCCCACTGTAAAGTGCCAGCGAGCTTCCTCCGTCCCTCAGTCGTCTTCCCTGCACACTCCCCCTCTCCTTCTGCTCTCGCCGGCCGAGAGTCAAAGTTCTTCCTTAATCAGCACAATGCTCTCCATGGCAGGTGTTAGTGAGCTTTTTTCTGGCATCTTGATCACCCCGCAGGGAGCGATCTGGCCTCCAATGCAGGGCACACAGCAGGAGATGTCATCAGGTAGAGAGCCACCCACGGTGGCAACAGAATCCGGCAAATTGCTCTCTCCTCAGCGAGAGGAAAAGGTTAGGATGTGGGATTAATCCAGGCTGCAATGCAAGAAGCAGACTGAAATACAGTATGTGGCTACGAGCATGCATGAGGCCCATTAGCTGTACTTGGCAAAGATATGAATGGACATAGAACTGACGGAGAAGTCCAATATGCAAGGGCCATCAGTAACATTTTTGCACCACTTTTCACCCTTATTAATGTAACTTAATAATGATTATGTGCTTATGCAACACCTGATTATAATCAAATCCAGGATTCTAGCCAAACGATTCCAAAAAATAACGTGTCAAGTCACAATAAATGTATTCTTCAAGCACTTTATGGCATTATTTAGCTCATTTAGCACAAATGAATCTCAAATATAAATTATTCCAGTCCTTAGCTGTTTAGATCAACATGAGCACATTTTCAATCAATCCAAGTTATTAAGCAGTACAGTAAAAATCTTATCTCATTTAATGCCAACTGGTAGAAAGTCTGCAGGAAACCCAACCAGTTATTGATTGTGAAGAAAGAAACCTGTATATACGTCCATATTTCATAACTTTTTGCATACCTCACACAAAGTGAGAATTCATCTGGCTCAAATTAAGCCAGTTTACGACATGTTGTTTCCACTTTTGGATTGGACAGTGAAAAGCCTTTACTGTCCCTACCCACTGAGTTTTTCCACAGAGCATACAGCTTCAAAGCTGTCCCAAAACACTGGCAGGAAGATCATGAAACGTCATTGTCATGTCATGGCATAGCATTGTGAATGCTTGTCGAACCATTTCATAATAACAGATCAAAGCATCCCATTAAAATAGCATTCTGCCCTTTTCTTGTTTATAAAATGATCGTGCGTTAGCACTCTAATCATGTTCTACCTTTAATACCAAAGAATAAAAAATATATATATATTTATATATATATATATATATATCGTAAAATTGAAATCTATATATCGAAATCTATCTATGTGCGCAAACATACACTCTTTTTTTTCTTTTTCCAAAGTCACTTTTGATTTTAGGTCAACAAACTCCAACTTGTTGCATCATGTCTTCCTTTCCTACTGTAGGATTCCACCAGCTCATCATATAAAATATTAAAGTTTTTTGTGCAGCGCATAGAGATTAAATATCTTCTAGAAGTTTTTCAGATTATTTTTGGTGACTTTTTACAGACTATCTTTACTGAGATTGAATGTTTATCGCTTTTTGAGATTTATCTATCCATCTATCCATCCATCTATGGTCCAATGTCTGACCATCTATCTATGCATTGATGCATTCTTTGGTTTTGCAACTTGTGTAAAACAAATACAGCTGTTGACAGTGAACTTATAGTGACTCTTATTATTTGCTCTACAAGTTGTAGTCAAAAAATTGACTACAACTTTATAAAAGCATAATATTTTCTCATAAAAATAGTGTAGGAGTTGTAGCAAATTTGAGATCTTGACTGTCATAAAAATGCCATCTATTTTTCTTCACAAACGGCTCAATGTATGTTCCAGGAACTGACTTTTCTTTTTTCAGGCAGTTTAATCTGTATGCTAAGATCCTCCACAGAAGAGTCCACATTTACACCCATCAAGTCTGTTTCTGCAACCTTCCGAGAAATAAATTTTAAGAGGAGAACGCAGGAAAAGCTTTAAATCACTCCCATGTAGGTCCTATTTGTGCAGGTGTTGCTTCACAGGAGAACAATATATGGCCACTCCAGAGTCTGGAGTTTTTTGTCTGAAGGTTGTTGGCAGTCAAGTACATCTCAGCTCTGTATGAAAAGTCTTGTGGACCTTTATTTGACCTCCCACCATTTCTGGCACCTCACACAATTAAAAAGAACTGAGCAAGCAGATGCTTGGAGATGTTTTACTGCAGCTTTTATGGTTTTGTGGTCTAAACTATTTGGATTTGCAGAGTTAACAGTAATGTTCTTATCTTTCTAGAAGGCAATGGTCTGCTGATTGTTGAATTTTGGTCTTAAGAATACATCAAGTCTCACATTAATCTTTAAAAAAAAAGCACGTGTTAAACTTGTACTTTCCAATTTTAATTACTTTTGTTCTAAAACAGATACAGATAAAAGTAGAATTTCATCTTTCATAAAATGCTGGAAATGATCTTTTTTGTGTTTTGTTTTTTTTGCCAGATGTGCAGCTAAATCTTTGCTTCACTTCACAAAAACAAATTTGTTTTCACCCAGTAAGCTTTTTGTCATTTTATCCTGACATGCACATCGACACCTTTGAATTCTCACTTCACGGTTTCTCTGGGTCCTCTTTTAGAAATGTGCAACTAATCGGCTGACTCCTTTATAAATATTGCATGTAATAAAAGCTTTAAGAGTGTTTTCACCTGAGTGGGTTAGTTAATGACTGCTTCCAAAATTCACAGTTAGAAATTGTGTTACATATTAATTCCTTGCTTCAGTTTGAGCAGATAATTTCACCTTAATGGTGGCATCAGCAAATAAAGTTTTAGGGAAAAAAGTTCTCTCAC
Organism: Phalloptychus januarius; assembly: GCA_902982915.1. NCBI lineage: Eukaryota > Metazoa > Chordata > Actinopteri > Cyprinodontiformes > Poeciliidae > Phalloptychus > Phalloptychus januarius. The sequence goes on from CADWAE010000462.1 coordinate 9,388,955, forward strand.
TTTGCCTTTAAATATTTGGGATTAAAGCCTGGAAAAAAAAAGAAAAGTATTTGCATAAATTTAAATAAAAAAAATTCAGCTATATTACTTTCCTTCATTTCAATGCAGTGTTTTTGCTGTTGGTTCAGAACCTGAGCAGCTCTTACCTAAGATGTCCTGATCCTATTTCAGGCTAATGGTTCCAATCAAGGCTTCACATTTATTATTTTTAAAAAAAATGAGTCCCAGAGAAAACTCAGCTTCCAATAACTGTCATAATTCCACGGTGTGTGAATTTGCACCTGTGTGAAGAGGTGGGTTTGTCGACTCGCTCACCTGCATACTCAGCGTGAAACATTCAGGGATTGAAGTGCATGTGTCAGCAATCTGAGCTTTAGGAAGAAATGATTTTCGCACATCTTTGCCAGAAATGTTCCCAACCTTCAAACAGTGCAGCCAAGCCGTGTTTTTTTGGCAGCAGCGTATTGACACCCGATGATCCACATTTGAAAGGGCGTTTCCCGCCCACTGGACAGATCTGTCTCACCATTTTGTCAATTAAATCAGCATGGCTGAGTCCTCGTGCTTTAGAGTGCTGGTAGAATAACACTTATTTTTGTGCTGTTTTGACATATTTGACTAAACGCCCCAAAATTTGGAAAATGCTGGATTTTTACCAAGGACACTATGAAATCAAAAACCCTGGAGAACTTCTTCACATTAAGTATCGTATTATTTTAGTTTAGCAGAATTTAAGTTTTTAATGCAACAAGGAGAACATATGATCATTCTCATGTTTTTACTGCTTTTCTATTCAGATTTGTACATGGGTTTTCATTCACTCAAAGCAATTTACTGTTGCTTCAGTAGTTCATGTATAATGATGTTTCGCTGCATCTTTTGACTCTAGCAGTAAAATATTTGTGTAGCTTCTCGCTGTGCAGCTTTTCCTTCCTCATGGTTTTATTTGTGCTGCCGACTTGACCATGAAGTAAAGAAGCAACACTTATATCCGTTACCTGTGTATGCAGCGAGACTTTGTCGATCACGATCAACAACTTGACAAATCTTAGGTATGTCGATTTAAAAGACAGGAGAGTCATTTATTCCTCATGTAAAAATGTTACGTTTGTATTCAATCTTATCTAGCTTTATGCACTTTTATTTTCAATATGGTGTTATGGTTACTATGTGATTTTTCACACATTCATTTGGTCAACATGAGCGACATTCTTTTGAGCAGGAATTTGAAAGCTGGACTTACAATAATCATATTTTTCTACTTGAGGTATTTTTTTTGTTGTTTTTTTTTTCTTTTTTTGCGGTGTGCATTTCCCAGTGTCATTTAAGGAAAAGCATAAGAGTAGAGTGACACATTTTGTTGATGACGACTCAATTCCTGCAAGTGCTTCAGAAAGCCACAGCGGTGACCCAGCAGGCATCACATCCTAGATTTTTGAAGGAAGGTAGAGAAATGTATATCAGTGTGGTGATATACATTGCCATGTCATTGGAAAGTTATAGCTGCATCACACACAGAAACATGCAGTCTGTTACACTGAGAAAGTAAACCCATGTAGCCGTAGGATTACATTGCTCATGCTCGGTTTGAGCAGGTATAGAACTCCGTGTAATCAAAGATGGTTGAAATGCTGATCTTCCATAGAGTTTTCTCCCTTTCCTTTTACAACAACCAGCAAGTGACATGAGTTTCTTTGAGCTCAAGGGTATTTTTTTTATATAGATTTTTTTTTTGAGGGAGTTTCAATCTCAGACAAATCTGTGAATTTAAAATGTAACAGTTCATCAACATTGAACACCTTTAGGCTCCAAAAGAGTAAAAAAAAAAAATCTCTGTATTTGCTTAGCACCAAGGCTAAAGTCAAAATATTTTTCTGAAAAATGCTATTCAAATGAAAGTAAAAAGTTATTTAATCAAAATAGTCTTTGTTAAAAATATTTTTGAGAGTATATTGTTGCCAAAGGCAAGATAGTCTGAAATAAAATTCTGAGCTTATACATAAAACTACATTTACTTTTTATAAAGATAAACAAGCATGGGAGTAGTTTGAAAAAAATACAAACCCTACAGTGATTTAAAAGTATTATGATGATCTATTAAAAATACCATGCTGCAATCATTTGCTGTAGTCATACATTTTTTTCAACTCATGTTGAATATTTTAAATGGTATTTACAGCAGACACTTTAAAACTTTAATTTAGACACAAAAAGCTTTGTCTCCCATCTTCATAGCACTTGTTTCATTTAACTTTTCATCAGTTGGCATTTTCATAATGAATCTGTGCTTCATTATCTTCTGGAATGAGTTTGACTTTTAGAAAGACAACAGTCAGTAAGTGAGACTCAAAGCATGCCTTCCCAGCTGTAGTATTTTATAGCATGGAGAATGTGGTGACTGCACTAGTAATAGAGAAACTGCACCTGTGATATAAGTCAAGATTGGAAAGCGGGATTGGGGGGAACTCTCCCACAACGTGTCTGCATGCCAGGCAACCCACATTGATTGAACCTGGTGTTATGCTGTGCTGCTGAGAAGTCGAAAAAAAACTATCTCAACCTTTTTTTGACACTTAGCTTTATAGATTCTTGTTGGAAGATTGCAGACAAGATCAGTGACTGCAGCTGCAATGAGAGAAGCTCTCCGACTGTAAGCTAATTTAGCCAGGAATAGAGTCCTGAGTATGTATGGGGAAAAAAGCAGCAGGCTGATGCAGTCCTTCTAGTTGTCTGAGTTTTAAGACAAAGTTTGAAACTCCTGCAGCAAATCCAAGTGTGACACACAGAAGATTATATTCTTTTACTTGTGATGCCGGCAAACTATGGTTGCAAGTGTGACTTTGCAATAACTTGTGTATGGAGCCTTCATTTTTGCCTATTAAACTGGCATAGTCTGATATAACTAAAAGTACCCATTCTAAAACAAAGTTAATGCTTTTAAAAGCTGAGATAAAAAGGGAGATCCATGTCTGGTTACCTCTTTCCAATTAAGAAAAAAATCACTTAAAACTGAAAGAAATGGAAATTTAGAGCAAATGTTAATTGCAACTCTACTTCAACAGATAACAGAGCGAACTTGCATTGTTTAAGAAGGCATAAGTTCTTTGCACCTTCAATTAGTTCAAGAAGTATGTGCAATGATATGCTGAACAGATAAGTCCAAAATAGAAATGGGACGCAGCAATCTCTGTTGGAGGTGCTTATTAGGAGATTTCCTAATGCCGGTGCATTGCTAAGGCGTGTCATTAGCCTGCCAGCTACTTCATGCTCAGTGGAGAGACTTTTCTCGATCGCAAATGGAATCAAAACAGACTTCTTCAGTGACAACATTTCACCTGGACAGTCTCACCACGTTGTCTTTTTATCAGAACTTGACATGTCAAGGATGACATGTCCGCAACACTGATTGAAATATTTGCTGACATGGTTTTTTATTTTAAGTATATGGATTAATGCATATTTATCACAAAATTCTCCACTTTACTAAATGTGGACGTGGCTTACGAAATTACCCTAAAATAACTTTTACAACTCATCCAGGAAGTAAAAGAAAAAGCCAGATTAACATCTACAGCACTATAGGTCTCGGGTGCCTCAGTTAAAATGGGTGTTTATAGTAACATTGAATCATAAACTCCCAAGGCATGGGAGAGATCCAAGGCAAAAAAAAAAATAAAATAAAACATTATCCATGTTATATTTGGTACAAAACAACTTGATAGTCCCTAAGGTTTTTAAGAAAATATTTAGCAGCTGACTTGCTAAATATCAGCTCTGGTTGATGGAAATGTAAATTCTGCTCTAATTTGCAATTAAAAATACTTAAGATTTTACAAACATTTTTAATTTGAACATGGTGCATGAAATAGACATAGATGTTTGGAAGCATTCAGGGCTTCCAAACACTAGTTGGCAGCAAAGTGCTTTGACGTTATCCTTTGTGTGTTCCAAATATGCATCATAATCACAATAGCTTAAAACAGAATTCATTTTATTTTCTGAAACTTGCAACAACGCCGATAATCATGATTTCAGGTCTGTCCAAAATAATCATGTTTATGACTTCCCACAATCCAGCAGCTGTCAGTGAAGGCAAGACCCTAATTTTGGTTAAGCAATATCAACAGTAGCAAAATAAGAAAGAATTATATTTGAGAGAACTACATAATAAATATCGAAAAGATCAAAGACCAAGATAGTGGGAAACCTGTGCTTTCATTTCTCAGATGTCTTGCCCTGTAGCTTACAAGAAGCCCCTAAGATATAAGTGAATTAAAAGAGAGAAAAATTAGGTCGTGTATTACTGGCCCAAAAAATCTGCAGCTCTATCTTGGGCCATCTTCTCGCTGCCCTCGCTCTTTCCCCCTCATCTGCTCTCTCCTCTAATTAGCTTCTACAGCGAGTGCAGACTGGACAGGGGTCTATAATGGAGCCAGATGTTCGAGGAGATTTCACCCCGCAGGGGAATGTTTTGTTTACTACAAGATGAAAACAACTTTCTTGCCCTCACTCTCCTTTTGGGGGTTGTTTATGTGCAAAGAAAGAGAAAAACACATTTTCCTGACTGCTCCGGTTGAGAATCGGTTGCCAAGAACCAGTTCAAAAAGACATTCCAATTTGTATATAACTTTTGAAGGTTTGCTCTTCGATAACTGTCTTATTACATTACAGTTTGTTTGTAAACCCATAGTAATGATAATTCTCAAAAAGGAATACACAATGTAAATGGAATATTGCACAGCATCAGCTAGGTCAGCAGAAAAGTGCCGTCTTATCTTCACTGTTTACCCCTCCTCATCCAACACAGTGTGACGACCATAATCCAGTTCAACACTTAGTGCAAAATTGACACATAACCTATTTCTGATATGATTAATTTAGTTGTGGTGTATCCTGCCGGAGGATCAGTCTTAATCAGCAGCAAAAGGCCAGCCGAGAGCGCCCGGCTCCATACATCAGCAGCAACATGAAAAAACAAATGAAGACAATCGGAATCAAATCCATCTGCATCTCGCAGTGATTCGCCAAGCAGGATTAGGATGGCAAGTCAATGAGCCTGATGCTGAGTGTCACTGCCGGGTATGAGATTGGACAGTAATACCCTCACACTCATCAGTGTCTTCAGATCCAGTGAGGTTGTAATTGGGTAGTGCTCGAGGCTCCAACAACTGATAAGGTTGATTAGTCTAACAGCAATGGAGGACACTGCAGAGCTTTATAAGGAGCAGGCAAAAATGAGATGGACTTCTAAAGGGGAATAGAAGTTCATTAGATTGAAAAAGTTTGTACCCAGTTCATTGGGAGTGTTTGCAAAATAGTTACGCAATCAAAAATATATGCTGTTATGTATATAAAACTGAATCCAAAAGTAAAAAAGGACAAGAAATTACAGATAAATATCTCCAAATTTATTCAAAAAAATATTTGTGTGTTGGACTGTAGTACAATTTCCTCTCAACAGACGTGAAAAAGAAATATTGAAACATATAATGCTGTAAAAAAATAACCAAAAAAACATTTGCTCCCTACAGATTTCTTTTTTCTTTTTTTAATCCGTTTTGTTCCATTTTATTTCTGCCTGAATTTTATATTTTCATTAGCTGTAAGCTATAGTTATTATAATGGATAAGAATAAATGCTTAAAATAGATTACACTGTGTGCAATGAATGTAACTTTTTTAATAGAATTACCAAATGAACAAAAATAAAACCCTTTTTGATATCTTAATTTGTTGAGATATCAGAATTGCAAATTGGGCAAATTACTTTCAAAACTCAGGAGAAAGTTATCAAATTATTCAAACTCATCTTGAAAGATTTACATAAAAATATTTAAAAAGTCTGGGCCAAGATTAAAAATATATATAGTTTAACATATCTGTCCATAAAACTATATCTCTGACGCTCTTCCCTGCAGATTCCACATACTGGTTGTCTTTTGAACCTCACCCACATCATTCTGGTCTCTGAGCTGAGAGAGGAAACAAGAGGGGAGGGGGGCACAATCACATTAGCATAAAGTCAAATTTGCCTTTTGTGAAATGCCAATCCAATTAGCACGTCCTCGTTCAGCTCGTTTTTCCTAAAAGAGGCTTTTGCATCTTTTACAAGGATGATGTGCAGTGAAAAAAAGGCACATTTAGTAAACTGCGAGGCCCTCTGGCTTTTCCTCTGGGATTATTTGAACTAGGTGGCTAATGAAATGGATCTATAAAATCCGCTGGGCAGCCCGTGAAACTCCGAGCGGAACACGAGTACACTGTGGTAAGGGGTCTCCTGGGAAGTCAAAAGATGAGGTGATTCTTGTCAGTGGAAATTTGTGTTGCTTGAAAGACTTAACTATATTGACTATTGACAAGTATTACGGCTGGTGATGAAAAGGAGAAAAACAAATCCATCCTTTTTCTGTGATCCATGTGGTAGTTCAACTAAAATAATTTATAGTTCTACAGTCTAATATATTACTCAACAAATGTAATCATGTCTGCCAAAAACGAAATAATGAAAAAAGTAAAATGTGGCAAATTTGAGGCTTCAAATCAAGCTGCATTAACTAATGGAGCATTTGTTACACGTAAAAAGTTTTGTAGCACATAAAAATAATTACTAATAATACATTTTGCAACAAAATAACAATATAAAGCAAAGCCAAACATAATTCAATTTATCTCTACAAAACGAGTGACTTCTTTACACTTAAATGAAAAAAAAAAACAAAAAAACATGGGCTTACTCTTTAAACAAAAGACATGAACTGATATGTCTTTTCTAGTTTAGGAATAGACAGGACAGGACCCCACAACCTTTTTAGCCCACTGACTCCTCGTGCGCTTTCAGAAGGTGTATTTTGTGCTTCCCCAATGTCCGAACGTGACATCTGCTGCGCTCCTTTTGAGCATCTTGGTAAAACTGCGGGAGGATTAGAGACAGTCTGATTTTTTCAAGCACCTGCTGATGCATAAATCAAGGTGGACTCTCCGATGTTGATATTGGTCAGGTACTCCTACAGCAAGCATCTCCAAACCACAACTCTTTCAGCTCCATACTTCACAGTTGGCATGAGGCATTTTTCCTTAATTTATGTGTTCAGTTTATTTAGCCTCCTCTAAATAACTGAATTTTAGACATTGTTTCAGGAGTCCTGGTTTTTTTCCACATTCTGAAAGTCAAACATAAGTCTGAAGGCTACCTTGTACAGCACCTCTGGTCATAGTTGGATTTGTGCATTCTGATGCTGATTGCACTGTTATGCATTTCTTTCAGCAGTAACAAGTAAAAAAAGAAAAGCCTTCTTAAAGTACTGAGATAAATATATATATTATTTTGCAGATTTCTTTTATTGTCTTGTGGTAAATTTACTGGGACAGCCAAACTTGGGCATGTTGGCAATTGCTTTTTGTTTTGGATGTGCACCACTTGTAGACAGTTTTTTATACGGTGGGACAGCTGATTTCAAATGCTTTGAAACTCGGAAGAGAATCACAGACTGCTTCAGTTCTTCTCTCCAATAGCTGTTTAGATCTCACCATAATGTTTAGTGTCACTGTAGTAGACAGAAGTACACCAGATTAAATATCTGAGATGTAACCCTCCCAAAGTCCCAGGAGGGGTCGGGTATAATATATGTGAGCCATGTAACACCATCACTATAAGCTGACGGAAACAATGTATGGATGCAAATTGTAATACTTTTACACTGAAGTTGTGATTCTTGCACATTTGTAAGCGCCTTCAATTTTCTGCTTACAATCCCTTTCTTAAAACAGTGGGATTACAGGATTTATGTACCGCATGATCAGACTTTACTTTCATTGATTTGCTCCATCTAACTGATGTTCCTCCTCTTCACCTTTAGATACAGATGTATTGATGCTCCCAAACAATCACTGAATAAATATAGAGCAACATAGATTCAAGGTTGGGAGGACTTTCACCCAGAAGAGCATTTTACTGTGCTACTAAAACTAACAAGAAGTGCTCTAAAAGCTTTATATAGTTACATTTCTGCATAAAAACTGTTCATCTGAGTATTAATGGTTAAAATATTCTTTCACCGTAAAAAATCAATTGCTACTTTGCCCACATCGATCCCCTCTAAATGGAGGCATCCTTGAGTTTCAAGCTTTATGCCAGTTAGTTTATAGGACAGGATCTGTGTAATTGCTACTAAGGCCAAATCTAATTTTACCCCTAAGTTGCTTTCTCTACAATTTCCATAAAAATCAGGATTATGGGGAGCACAAATGATTAAAGCCATCTAACAGGGTCAGAAACACAAATTCTGCAGTAGGGGCTGCAAATAAACTCTCCAGTAAAGAGCTCACTTTTGCATTTTGCAAGTATGCAGTACATGCTCATTCACAGTTGCAATAGTTTTTTGAATAAACCGGAGGGAACTTTTATTATAATGGCTTTTGTTTGCCAATCTGAAAATAAATTCTTCAGCAAAAAAAACAAACAAATGTGTACTAGATAGTGACAATAACGCAAAACTTTATAAATGTGGAACAAACACAACTGTTTTCTTAAAGCAACTATTATCTGATTTTTACATTGTTATTCTTCTACATTCCTATAAAACAGTTACAGAGCTAAAGCGTGGTAGTACATAAAAAGTAACACCAGCTCGAATGTCGGTTATGTAATTTTTTTTGTCCTCTTCTACAATAACATTAAGGCAAACATTGCTTTTGAAATGAAAAGTTTCTCTTTAGCTAAGTTGCTATATATGTCAGCGACTAGAAGAGTCGCACTTCTGGCACTCAACGGTCCGGTTACTCTGATAGGTTAGTACATAAAAACTAACCTCTTTTCACTATGTTAGAATACATAGTGAAAAGAGCCAATCAGATATCAGCAATGTGAAGCATTTCAACAAGTGGATATGCTGAAGACAATTTGCTGAGTTCAAACTGAGCGAGGGGGAAAAGGCATTTGAGTTACTTTGAGCTTCAATTGCTATATTGAGATAATTTGGTGAATACATGAACACATTATTTATCTTGCCTTGTACTAAAAGTTCAGTGTGGTGGTCATGGACAATATTTTCTTGAGAATCCAGCCACTACCTATCCGAGTGCTGTTGCTGTTCATGTCTATCCCCTTCTGACCACGGTGTACTTACCTTCTGATAGATACTTCCAGAAAGATAATGCACGTTATCACAACGCGAGATCATCTTAAACGGGTTTCTTAAACAATTGATCTAGTGGAACACTAGTTCCTCTCCGCCACGAACTTTGGGACGTGGCGGAGCGGGAGATTATCATCATGGAAGCTGCACGATGTTATCATTTCAATACGGACCACACGCTGATGAATGTTTCCAACATCTTGCAGAATCTATGTCACCAAAAATTACAGCAGTTCTGACAGCAACTTGGAGTCTAACCTGATACCAGCAAATTGTCTGATGAGTGCAAAATGAAAAATGAACATGGTAACCATGGTGTCTTGAAGTTTTTCTCCATTTTGAAGTGAAAAGCTTTCGCCGTTTTCCTCGTAGACTGAGTAAGGAGCAGTGGGTGATATTATGATTCAGTCTTAATGGGCCCTAAAGCAGAAATCAAACAGAACTTGTGACATACTTATTTGGTAAGCTTATTCTAATTTAAGTTATCTGAAAGAGATGAAAATAAGATCCAAATTGCAAAACTACAATTCACTTTTTAATTAATGGCAGCACCATCAAAGAGCCAGGAGTAAAAATGTAATACATTTATTATCTTATAACAGATGCTTGGTGCAAAATCATTAATGAGAAACTTCACCATGCCCAGCTTCAACTAAAAGGCTCCAGGTGACTCACATTATACTTCAGGTTTTTTTTTGTTGTTTTTCCTTTTTTTTTTTTTTTTTTACAAGACTTTCTAGAGTGTATTTGGCTGGAAGGAAACCCACCGGACCTCAAATTATCTACCTCCTCTTTTCATCATTTCAGCTCTCTTGCACACCATTCCTTTACTTTTGTACATTTTACCCACAGTTATATCTGTTCTCGTTCGCACATTATTTTCTTGCCTTCTTCTTCAGTCTCCGCTCAGCTCTGTGTGTCTGCCAATTTCATGCCAGGCTAGTCATTGGAGAATCACCAAGGGCATTGAAAACAATCAGACAACTATTCCCTTTCCAAAATAAAAGAAAAAAAAGAAAAGTTCCTAATAATCAGCCTTTTACTACCCTTATTCTCTATTGCAATTAGTCAAATGGAAGATGGGAATTTTTTTTTTTAGACATGGGCCTCATTTCCTATTTAATTTTTCACAGTTCAAGATTATTTATCTAAATACAGCACTGTGCAAGTAAGCATTCTGTGGCCCCAAGCTATTTTCCACATGGGCAACCGTGAAGTCATATTGACACTAAACATATGGTCGGCCCTGTTTTGAGATACACTTGCAGACTCCCAACGTTTCACTTGTCTTAATGAATAATACCATGGTGGATTCTGGCGTCTGGAATCAGTGGAATTTTTCAACAGTACCAGCAATGCTTTCATGCATGAATTAATGCAGCACATATCCAGCTCTACATGATGCAGGGGAGCACAATGCTTTGTAATTTAATTTTGCAAAATTATTAAGGGAGGGACTCAAAAAAGAAAAAAAAAAACAGCCATTCGGGCTGTTATCAGTGGCCCATTTTATCTGGATTCCCATTCCAGTTCAGCGACAGTAAAAAGATTTAGGAGTCTGAGCAAAATCAATTATATTTTTACGGTACTAAACCGCCAATCTATAACGATATATCCCTTTTGTTATTGAAATGCATTTCTTTCAGAGGAGCCTGGCTTGGTTTCAAGACTGGAGCTGTTCCTGTGCGTACTGAGCGGAAGAAACCTAATACTAAGTGACAGGATAGGAAAAGAAAATAATGAGATCTCATAAATATAGCCAGGAAGACAAAGCATTCACTGCTTCTCTGACAAAAGGGCATATTCCTGTCCCTGGACCTTTATTTCAGTGACCTGCATGGGTTGTTAAAGAAGCAAAAGCATAAGGATATGTTTTAGTTTGAGGCAAAATCAGAGTTTGTGCTGTCTTGTTTAACTATTTGATGGTCAAACTGATTTGGTTACTTCTGTCTAAAGCAGTATCCCGAAGGTGAAGAGATAAAACATAAACTATTTTTTCGTATATCCCAATCAAGGACCATTACCAGTGTCGGACTACGTCTTATAAGAGTGTTTCCAGATGCATTCTCTAATTTTGCTAGCTGCCAGTAACATTAAAATTTTGTGGTGCATAATATCAAGAGAGGAAGATATCAAAAGGAAGGCTGGAAAAATTATATTTGAAAGTTTTATATACCTATGCATTGGAGGATCATTAGATGACCTTAACTATTCTATTGAGCTGATTATGTTCAAGCCTAAGAAACCACCAGACAAACTAAAGAAATAACCCATTACTTCACCAAGTTTAATTTAATGTAAGAATTTTACCTTTTCTAATCAAATAATCCCCCTAATTAATACCCTGAGTAATATTAATGTGCTTTCAAAAACATTTGCCCTTCCTGATGACTTCTAGCTACTTAATGACTTCTTGCTGTTTGTCAGGCCAGCCAGTGAAAGTTGATGATGCCAGGGGATTGTGTTTTGCTTGATCTTGATGCCTCATAACTCTTAAACCTTATAAAGGTTGATTAGCAGTTTGCTAAGCTTGTGCTTTTGTGTGCATTTCTGTCATGTTTAAATCTTGACAAATAGCATCTTGGCTCACCCTGACAAATGCACACAAGTACACGCATACGCAAACACACACTCTTTTTTTTTTTTTCTTTTGCCTCTGAGGACTCCAAGCTCAATAAATAGCTTGCAGTAGCATTATTTGTGGAAAAACTTCAGTGTTGAATGACAAGCAAAGGAAAATATTAAAATAACCACAAATTGAGAATATAATTGAATGACATCAGGAAACAATTACTTAGTAGAGGTTAAAAGTGAAATTCAATTATTTCTTTCTTAGCTGGGGTATTTTCCTTTGTGGACAGGTCAAAATCAATTATACTCCAGTCGTAAACATACAACTAAGGTAGGCTTAATAAAGGTTTATTGGTTAGCTTTTTAAATTAGGACTCCAAACTACACTAAAAAACATGTTTAAAGTGTCTTTAAGACAAGTATTATAACTGGGGATGTGACTTAACCTCCAAATTCAAACTTGCATTAAATAAAATTACAAGGCTACCATCCTTTAAAAGGAGCAGTATTATGTACTTCTTGAGCTTTTCATCATGTTATAATGGCACTCAAAAATAGCAGGTGTTTCTAAAGAGACAGAGGCCCAATTTCAAGGTGTTAAATTACAAAGTAGAAGTTCTTTAAAGTTTTATTTTATATATACTGCATTTCTTTTTAACAAGTTAACATAGTTACTTAATTGTGCTACAACACAGTAATATGTGCATGGAAAATACATAATATTGCCCCTTTAAAGAGCCCCAAAATGAACCCCCGAATAGTTGATTTTCCAAACATTTTTCAACTTACAATACATGCAGTAATCCAAATCATAGATGAAATGTTGTTGTCCAAATTGAACAGAAAACAGTACACAATGTCAGCATGAAGTGCAAAATGACATTGGGTTATGGAGGATACAAAGAGTTCAACAGTAACACTGAAAGACTTAAATCTCTTGAAATCTTCATGAAGAATGTGCAATAATTTGAAAGCATATATTTGGAGCTGGAATGAAATTTGAAAAGTTTGTCTAAAAGAGAAAAAAATCATCACAAAAATAACACCATATCCACACAGCAATGGCAATGTTGTGATCTGTGGATTCTTTTCATCAGACTGAACTTGGCAGTGAGCATAGAAAGCTCAAATACACAAAGTAATCTTTTCACTAGACAAAAAGTTTTGGAATGGTCTTATTGAGTTATTGAGAAAATCTAGGAGAAAATTCATGCAATGACCGGAAATGACCTGAAGTGGGGCCTCTACAAGAGAATTTCTTGCAATGGGTAAGATCAAGAGAGCTTTTGTGAGGCACAACGTGTAAACATTAGATTATATGTTGATGTTGGAAAAAAAATCCCTTTTGCCAAAAAATAACTTGGGCCATTATTTTAAAAATATGATAATATGATTTGTGTATGCAACTGGGTCAATATGACTCTAATGTAAAGTACTTTGATTGAATGACTAGGAAACACTCTAAAATTTAAGCTCCTTTAAAAGTCCAACCTGTTAAATCTGTTAAACTCCTGGCAAGGATGAATGAATGTTGAAATTAAATCAAAATATGTTTTGGAAAAATATTAGATTATAATTATGGACACATACAACATGTAATTGCACCTTGCTTAATTTGTTTTGTAATTAGGATTTTAAAGGATATATGACTCTATGACTGTGATAAAAAGTTTGGAATTCATTTATCATGGTCTCCAGAGCATAAATAACATTGTGTGTGTGCACTTCTGACAGCCATATTATCTATTGAGACACACCAGTGTTAGCTCTAAATTGATCTTGAAATTAATTAAGAGAAAAACATACATCAGAGTTTCTACAGTAAAGGTTTCAGGGACAAGGAGCAAAGATAAAGGTGCAGGTTAACTGACAGGCCAGCTGGTGTGAGTTTCCAACCAAAGTCACTTTAGGTACTCTCTTCCTTCTCACTGTCAGCTTTGGGGAGGTTGCCGAGTTATGGTATAGCTTGTGGGATTTTTTCATAACTTTTAAAAGTAATACATAGTTTCTGTCTTGCATGACAATATAGTGCACTGTAAACACTGGCAGCCCCATTAAATTAAATACATTACTTTATTAAATTTCACATTTTATGTAGAATGTAGCGATACACTAATCTTATAATACGATATGTGGTATCGATATATATCACAATGTTCAGCAAATGATTCGATTCAATACAGTTTTTTAGATTTTCTGAAATACTTTAGGAGGACAGAATAATTTTGGTGACATTTTTCATAGACATGGATTGAATTAATTGAACTGATGGTGTAATACTGGTGTAATAAATGTTTTTGTTATACATTTGCTTTGTTTGAATGTCACTTATGTTAAATAATGTAATTTCATTTTTTTTCATGAATTAATTGCAACTGGTTGTTTCATTACATGTCATTTTTAATGTAGATGTGTTTCTAAGTAGTTTTGAACTTTTGTTTCTAATAAGTATGTTTCAGTGATCACTCTTATAGGAGTGTGATAACTCAGATGCAATGTTCAAGTTAAGAAAGCCCCTTTGACATTGTGCAAAATAAGACCTTAAATCTTATCAGTATTCCATGGTCTATAAGCTAGATACGCTACGTACTAATCTGCCCCATATTACTAACGAGGCTAAGGACGCTGCAGTTGTCTGGGCATTTTTTTTCTTCAGCAAAGCTAATTAGATAGTGGGAGAATGGATGGAGCTAAGTACAGATATACACTGACGAAAACTTGTTTGAGACTTAACAAGACTTGTCCCTAATAGCTAAACATCTGTGTATCTTCCCATCTATACATTCTTGGTATTATGTTGCTTTGCTGATTCAGATGCTATGACTGAATATACTGATACTATCTATTCTTGTTGCTGAGTTCTGACTGATAATGAAAAATACCATGGAAACTCCCTGATCCCCCCCAAAAAAGAATTTTATTCTAAGCAAGCAATATGTAGTTCAGGGGTGCCCAAAGTCAGTCCTTGAGGCCTGGCAGCCTGCATGTTTTAGTTCTCTCCCTAATGGTAGTAACAACTTTTCAGCTTGTCAATCTTCTTCTTAGGCCTTCTAACGAGTGATCATTTGATCCAGGTGCGTTAAACCAGGGAGAGAACTAAAACAAGCTGGATGCCGGCCAACGAGGACCGACTTTGGTAATTGATGAGCAGTTAAGAATAAAATTAAATCACAGTGAATTTTCTACTTGTATTTTTAATGAAAAAAGGAAACAAACAAACCTTGGCCTATGGTACCGTAAACATGCTGATTTTGACTCTGTAGGAAAAACTTTGGACCCCACTGTGCTTGTGGTTTCTTTAAATGATGAAATCCTTCTACTTTTTGCAGTGCAAGCACTTCCCTGTTTACTTTCTGTGATTGATGCATCCAGCAAATTCACATGCACATGTACACTCTCATTCATTTGTGCTGCAGCTCAGATGGATATTGATGACAGCACAATACCAAGTAGTGTAATTAATGTCCAGGTTACATTGGAAGGATGTGGACGGCGATGCAGGCTATTTATCACCAGCAGTCTCATTCTTACTCCATTGAGCCGTCAGAGTCAGTTGGTCGAGTCGAATCTTAATTGCAGGCTCAACCTCACATGCTCTTCTCATCAGTATCTCAAAACACAGGAAGGTCCTGGCCTAAGGCGAGCTTCTCCCAGTGGCCCCTCCTCACTTTTTTCTTCCCTTGTCAACACTTTAGCCTGCACAGTTTGCTGCTGAGGAGAAGAGGGAAGGGCACACTCAAACATGGAGAAGCGAGTCAGAACGAGAGGAGTCCGTCACACACGCGGCGGGACTCAGAGTAGATTACAGAACTCCTGTGGAAATATCTCATAGCCTCAAACTGACAGTGAAAAGGGATTGAACGTGGCTGAGACCAAAACCAAACATTTACACTTCTGCCGAAATACACTATATTATTTGAGGAGATGAAGCACGCAGGACCTCAGAAGAAGACGGGAAGAAAAAAAGGGAAAAGATGAACCAATTTCCCTCTGTATTCATGGTTCGTAAAAATCATCACATCTTGCTGTGTTGTTTTATCATTATTTCATCTCCCTAGTGACTAACTGTTGGAGCTGAGTGAAAAATGCTTTCCACTTTCAGCTGCCTTGCAAGCAAGAATCCAGCATCCCCCTCCTCCAAAACACCGGTGTCAATACCGAGAAGGCAGAGATATAATATGATATGATAGACTGCCGACCTTTCTCCGAGGTCTGAGATGTCAGTGGGATGACAAATAAACCATTAAGTTCTGGTAAGAATGCTGATGGTGAGCAATACAAAAGCTCTGGACTTTCCAATCGTTCTCCTATCACTTTTAAAAGCGCATGCTGGAAAAAGTTCAGTCCAAACAACAGCTGTCATGGATCTACATTCTGAGAAACAAAGGGGAGATGAAGGGCAGGAAATGTAAATCAGTCTTGCCTCTACCTCAAACACTCTGTGATTGCAGCTCTTCATCCTCGATGCTCTTGACTCTTGAGCTTAGGCATATCAGCAAACAGCTAATAATGAAGTTAAATCATG
Source organism: Phalloptychus januarius (assembly GCA_902982915.1). NCBI lineage: Eukaryota > Metazoa > Chordata > Actinopteri > Cyprinodontiformes > Poeciliidae > Phalloptychus > Phalloptychus januarius. The sequence continues at coordinate 9,405,184 of CADWAE010000462.1, forward strand.
TTTGTGGGCTCCAGCCATAACATGTTCCACTCAGCAAAGATATAAAATAATTTCATTATTATTGTTCCGTATCGGAGACTACATTCATCATTTTGAGACTATTAGCATATCTTGAACAATAAACACTGGAACAAAGCATATGCGCTCCGACAATTGTACTTTATTCAACAGTATTTTTCTAACACAAAGAAGTATTTTATAACATATATTGTTAAAAGAATTCACCCCAAAGCTTCTTTCATATCTGTCCTAATGGACCTCACTTTATGCACTGGTGTGCAATAATGTTGGGAGAGGAAGGAAGCGCCCCCGTTTCCCGCGGTTCGCTTTGAACCAGCAGCTCCCGGGAGAAAGGCTGCAGTACTCCAGGCATCGCGCCAGTCATTTTAAGGATGATTATTGGTCCCTCATAAACGATGAAAACCCGGGCATCATTATCAATCAATAAAATCCCCACTTGGGCCAAACTTGAAGATTGAACGTTATGCTGCTAACACTTAGCTTTCATCAACAATTCAGAGGTGGAAGTGAGAGCTCCGCGCAACACAAGTAATGTCCCGGTTGGAACTCGGTGCGCTAAATAATAAAACATGAATTAACGAAGCTTCGAGGCAGGTAAATTTCCTTGAGGAATTTTAATAATCGAGGTACTCGAATCACTCGAGGAATCGTTTCAGCCCTACTCCATTGTATTGCTCATGTTGAGTCGCTGGAAAAACTGTCACCAGCGCTCTCGTCCTGTGTCATCATCTGGGTCTCTTTAGAGAGGAGCGGCTGTGGCTCTGTCTGCCCCTCGTGGTGTTTACATGTGTGTTAGTGGGCGGGCGCCGATCCCTCTGCTTCTGTTGAACTGACTGCCATGGCAGCAGGGAGGGCAGACACTAATGCAATGTGCCAGGTTGAATGGACTGCATGGGTTTGCCATCACGTCCACAAATACACAAGTTACTATTAGAGAAGCAATGCTGCCACATTAAGTCAGTGCAATGGTAAAATGACCAAGGTGTGCGAGGACTGAAAGATGTAAACCTCATCATGCAGGTGTTTGATTAAAGAGGGTCGAACAAGCAAGTTTAGGTAAATTAAGACAGATTGTGTTCCAGTTCAGATCAGCTGGACTTAATGTGATTAGTTTGAATGTACTTTACTATATTCTTCATCCAAATGTATAAGTACTTTTTAAGAGAACAGTCAGACAACATTTAAAGAGCACTTTTCAAACGGCAACCTCAACAGAAAATACTAAAAAAGAAAAAAAACACAACAAAAAAATAAACTATCTGCCTTGAAGAGGATGATCTTTGAAAAATTTTTAAATAAAAACATACATGTGGCAAATATGAGCAATGAAACTCTGGAAAGCAAAACCATAAAACCAATTCAGTCCAATTTGCTTCAAATAAAAATCCGAGTTTCCCAATTCTGAATAAAAGTAAAGTTTTAATTGTATTACATATTACAACATGCTATCTTAATAACTCAAACTTTTCTATGGCAAGGTAAACAAGTATTGAACCCAATTTTTCTCCCCTGAATATATTTCTAATAGTCCATTTGACATGCAATTTGCATCTGATGTTGTCAGGTATTAATAAATGGAAATCAACAGAAATTAAGCTGTATTTTAAGTAATGTCATAAGACGGAAGACAAAGACAAAAATACTGAATATATAAAGAAATGAAGCTGCAAAAGAAATGAAAGAAACTTTCTTAATCTGAAAGTATTTCAAAAGCAAATCTGTCCCCTTTCAGTAGAAATTAATAGTATTATTTCATCCAGTCGTCTATATCAAAGGTCTCTCATGAGAAATAAGGAACATTTTCACATGTCCAGACACCTTGCATCTTCCAGTAACAAAACAATCACAGAGTCAAAACACGTTCTTTTCTACAGATGTTGAAAAAAAATAAACTGTTTTCCAGGTGCCATTAGCCTAAAATCGCAAAATCTACAAAAAAAAAATACCAACAATTGAAATAAACATGCAACATTGAACTAAAATCACCTAAAACGTCAAAAACCATTGCAGATCTATAATCATCAGATGGTCATCCAGTCAGTGAAGTAAATTATATAATTAAGACCAGAACTGTGCAGGGCATATGATCCTGCATAGACCAATCTTAGTGTCTTTGTTTCTTTTCCTTGTTCTTTTTTGTGGGGAAAGATTATGGCAGCATTTGGAGAGAAAGCTGCTGAGTCTGAACTAAACTCGGCAACATCTCTGACAAAATTAATGTCAGTCTTCGGATCTTTTCAGAGCACCCTGTAACACCTGAAGCGGTGGGATCTATGTACGTCAAGAGAGAGACGTGTTACAAAGGTGAAACTGTGACACCTCACTCTTCACAACTGGTGCAGCATGTGTTTGTGAAATGCCAGGCCTTGTACCACCTGTGAGGATTCACAGCTCCTCTAGTGAGTGCTAACACCTGCAAGGTCCTGTGCAAGCTTGTAATAATCATTTTTGGCTATTAACTATTTATCCATGCAACTTGACTGTGGTTATTGGACAGTGCAGTCATGTAGACGCTTTCCGATCCCTCCATGAAATATGTGAAGAGGTTTCCAGAAAAATGTCTGTTGATCTCTAAATGTGGTAGAAAATGTATTAGAGTTGATCAAATGCTTTTAAAATATTTGTTTATGCTACATTTAAACAGCGTTGATGACATAAAATATAAAAACACATCTTTGGACATATAGTTGTCCCTGATCTCGGTGGCATTGCTAACCCACTGGACTCAGGGAGCACATCTCACAAGCCTAATTAAAGCACATTCAGAAAAGTCCCCACAATTGAAATCGAAAAGTATGTCATGGTTATAAAATTATTGGGACCGTGGAAAAGTCCTGGATAATAGCAAAGTTACAAAAAAAGCCTGAGATTCGGAAACCCAGCTTACAAATTAACAAACAAACAACACCCACCCTTTTTATCCAAAAAGGCTAAGCTGGTTTAAAAAAAATCAAGGACAAATATTGTCATTCTTGGAACACAAGGCATGCAAGCAGGGGATTAAGGTCATAAAGTAATATTTTAGTCTATATTTATGATCAGTTAAGTGCAAATGTTGGGTCATTTGGGTCAAGGTAAAGAGTTAAGATACGGCAACTCTAAGTGTTCAGATTAAGACGGGACTACTGGCATATTTTCTTGTTTTGATTCTCATATGACACAGCTTTCTGCCAACGAAGACTATTAAAGCAAGAAATGACAAAAATAAACCAAAAGTTAATGAAAAAATAGCAAAGCATAGAACCACATTTCATGTTTAACTTGCTGAACAAAATCACTACTAACAGAGATATTTGTATCTCTAATTTAAAATAATATAAATATATTATTTTGTGTCAAATAAGTTGAAAACATGACAATACATTTGTTATTCGGTATAGCATGTGATTTATAATCACTACCCGCAGCTCAGATATTGAGGCGATGGAACAAACTGACTCAAATTCCATCTTTTCTTCTCACAACAATCAGGCAGTAAAAGAGGCTAAAGGTCTGGCTCTAAGGCAGCTATCAGCAGCTGTGTACTGAGCGGTGGATCATCCTGCTATATGAACAAGCATTTAAAGTAGATGATGAAAGCTGACAGCATGGATCCTGAATATCCCTTTTGGTGACACAGGTGGTTTTGTCACAGGTTTTCTCAGACAAGAGAGAGAAAGAGAGAGAGACATGTGGGTATTAAATGAAAACAGAAACTACAGCCTGTGCAGTAGAATGATTTGATTAATAAAGAGGATAGAAGTGTGACTACTGACATTTAGGTGACATTGTGCACATCAACATCTGTTTTGTTTCGCAGAGACGGATCTCTCCCGGGGGTTTCTGCTGCTCAACATTGTCAAATCCTTGTGGGATTTGCTCTGTGTGTGTTTGCTTAGTATGTTTGTTGCATTACCATACATGCAAGAAAGAATATGTCTGGAAAATTAGGGTTCTTGTGTGTGTTCGTGTAAGATGGGCTGAACATTTAGCTCCACATTCTCTCACCTACGCAGAGGCAGTCAGTAGAGGTTTTATAAAAAAAAGGGTTCACGTCCCCCATGAGATTACATCCTGCAGCCCATAAACCCAGCTCCTCCCTCCTCCCGTAACACAGACACAAGAGGAAGTAATCAAGGTGGCCTTATGATCCTTGTAGCTTACAGTTAGCCTGTATGAGGCTTATTAAAATATCTGCTAGTCTTAATGAGCCATTGATAAAAATATATACATTTAAAAAAATGACATCTCCCTCTATTAGGGGTCTGTTGATCTCCTGGATGAATAAGAGAGGCTAACCATTTATTTTTATGGCATTATCTCGAGATCAAATTTATTTTCTCAAGATAACACGCAGAGATATTCAGTTATTTTACTTCAGAAAACATTGTTTAAAATTCCTAACAAAATTAAATCAATCAAATGTTTAAATTGTAAATTACTGATACAAATGCCGAGCAAAATGTCCTGTTTAATCAAATTTCTTTTCAGCCCAGTCAACTCCAATACAGTCTGAAAACATGATCAGATTTCAAATAAATAAGGTTTGTTCAATAATACTTGTAAAGTAAGTGAGTGAGTAGGCCTGTCGCAATAAACGATAAATCAATTAATCGGACGATTAAAAAAAAGCTATGGAGTAAGTTTAATTTATCGTCATTATCGTTTCTCCTTGTAATTTTCCATGACACTGGATGAGAAAGCTCATCTCCTGCTCTCCACTGACCCTCCCTTCATAATTTCTTTAGCCTAATGCCCAGATCACGCTACATGATCTCAGAACTGTCGGCTGGTTGTTGCCCATTTTCAAAACCTGAGAGACACTCAGGTTTTGAAACACTAGCTGATCGCGGCGGGTGGAGTCCAACAATGGGCACAAAATAATGGCGACAAGTCATTTTAAAACCAGGCATTAATCAACGTTTTACTACAATCTACCTGCAATACATGTGGCTTTTGTAAGTAAAGTCCTGACTGAATGAATATCATTTATCAACCTATCAACCTATTTATGTCACGTTAATGATGAACAGCTGGAAAGTTACCGGGTTTATCAACTGCGGTAGCAGTTTGGCTGCAGCTCCTCTCCTGGTCATTTCTGTGGATATTCTTTGCACCAAATGTTGAATAAACATTAATGTTGTTTTCACATATCATCTCCGATGTCCGCTGCTCTCCGGTTGCGCCGTCAGCTGTTTGGGAATCCCCTCTTAATTTCCTCTAAACGCGAAGATTAATCCGAGCTTTCTGATTGGCTGCCTGTCACATTCAGCAGGCTGCGTTCTCGCGCCCTGTCGGGAAACCCCGTAGATCATTCGTAACACACGACCCCTACAGGACGATTGGCGAAATGCAGCGACAATGTTAGAACTTTTAACGTTGTAAGATTGTCATAAATCATGTTTTGTGAACTGAGCTTAAGGGAGGATGAACTATTGCATCAGGTGGTCGATATGCTCATCTTCTCTATTTAAATATAATAATTATTGGAGGGCAATATAGTATACAGACTTCATAATCTGCACTCTTTGATTAATGTAGTTTTTGTTTCCACTTTGGTTTTATGTTGTTTAGTTTTATTCAAGTGCATTTTTTTGTTAACGTCGACTGAGAGTTCATTTTATTTTTGTTTTTGGTTCTTTGTTTACCTGTTCCAGCATTAAATGTCCTTTTGAAAATAACGTGGATTTATTTTTGGCAGGATATGGCTGCATTATTATGTCATTTCAGTGTAAAAAGGTGTAAAAAGGTCTTCCGACAATATTATCGTTTATTGCAATAATTTTTTGAGACAATTAATCGCTCAGCAAAATTTGTTATTGTGACAGGCCTATGAGTGAGGATGTGACCACTCAGTAAAATATTACTGGTAAGTCCAGAAGTCATTGCTGTAACAGCAATCACTCATCTGATTGCTTTAACAGCAATGCTTGTACTGCATGATGCAGTCCTGGAGGAGACAATATGATGCTAGAAACAGGTATATGGAGAAAGTGGTGCCTTACAAGAGACACATCAGCCCTTTCTTTGGCATCTAATTAAAACAACAGTGGGAATGATGATGTGGAAAGAGAAATACACCTTGACACTGACCCACGTTTTCCTCCTCTTGAACTACCATTGCGTAATTATTCCAAGAAAACTGTTTTTAGATTCCATGTAGTTAAATTGATAAAACAACAGATAAATTTCTTGCAACAATGAGACAGAGAAAACTTTTTTAATCATGATTACATAATAGTCAAGCAGTGTTCTTGAAAAAGTACAACTGATAATCCTGGGCACAGCCGTTACTGGCATCCACTCAAACCTCTTTTGTGTAAAAACAGACTGTGGGGATTTCTACAAAGATAAATCCTAAGTTCTGTTGCTTTACCTGAATGTGCCACAGGTTTACAAAAAAAAGAAAAAAAGAAATGTAACCAAATCACATTCAACGACCTTTTTACAACATGTTGCCTACTATTTTTGCAGCCAGAGTGATCAGATGTGGATTTTATGTAAATGCATGCATGCTGAATGAGTATACAAAGAATTTAATGTACCATGGAACTTTGAAGTGCGAACTTTGTCATAATGAATGCGAAAATAACCGTTTCATTCTATATTACAATTTTTTTTTCTGGTGTGAAAATGATGCATTAAAAATGTACAACTAAAAGAAATACATGAAGGACCTTTCTTTCTGGAGGAAATGGGGCTTTTAGATTTTTGTTTCTTCATTTTGTTAATTGCATTCGACTGCATGGATAGCCAATTCTATTGATCTTAGCACAGGCTGAAATTAGCTAATTATTTAGCTTGGATAGCAGGGGGATGGACAAAGAACAAAGACTCTTCTTAAAATCACCCGGTTGCCGACTGAGATGAGGCAGGGGTCAGCGCCCTTTATTAAACATAAGTATACTAAATTATCAATGGAAGGATTGTGAGCTGTGTCACATTGGTATGCTAAAGTGACATGTAAACCGAAAGCTGCTGTTTGGACCACTTAAAAGATTACTGTGAGGATCCATACGTGAATGTATAGGGCTCAATTCATTTGCTAATGTGGGTCACTTTAAATGTGCACATGAATCACTTTGTGAGGAGAGGCAGCATGCAAATAAAGACAGCACTTTATCTTTTCAGATTTTGTTAGAACACAAAAAAATCTAATGTAATTTTCTACTAAGCTGCTTTTGAGGTCATTACTTTTTTTAATAAAAAAAGAAAAATACAATCTGTGGCCGATTTTAGTCTGTGTTTAAACTAAACCACAGTACTTAATACTTTTACCTTTGCATGACACTCAACCTTGTGTCCTGTGACCTTACTGCTGTTACACGTGAATTCCCACACTGTGGCACAATATTTCTATTCTATTCTATTCAATTATGGTCTATTCTAGTGTTCTGAGTTTGAGGGAATAGATGGAAGTTGGGCAATTCCAGTCTCTAGCTAAGTTTTCAATGAATTTCTGGATCTACGATGGCCTTCCCCTAACATCAAATGACTTTATTTCCAGTCTCCCTATGTTTTTCTATGTGCTCAGAAAAAGGCGTTAAAGTACTCTGTGCTGCCTCTGAGCAAAACTTACTAAAAAGTTCTAAATTACCACAATTCATTTTGGCTGCTTGGTGATTTCCTTTGTTTTAATGGCAGAACTTGCTGGGCACAGCGGGATGGAAATGGCTTGATGTCCATCACTGTGTCAGAAAGGAATAAAGCTGTGATGCACTCTGGCCTTGAGCCGCAGGGTGAGTCAGGCGATTAGACACACACATGCATACACACCCCTACACACCCCTACATCTACACTGCAGTGTAAGGTCAATATAAAACAACCACAGTTGAGTCAAAGCCTGCATTCGTGATCTGGCATTGAAGAGAGACTATGTGAAATGACAACAAGTTGGGTTAATTCACTATTACCTTTATTTTCACAAGATTTTTTTTAAACAAAAATCAAAAGGAGGCAACAATTATAATTGTGTTTCAAGCAATCACACCCAGCTGCTCTACACATTTTTCGCTTACATGGAAAATATTTATTTGAAAATGATAATTCTCTATAAAGAAATATTCCTCTTTTATGACTTACTGTCTTCATGCTTACAGTGTGAGGCGTGGAGCAAAACCAACTCTCTCCTTCCACGCGTTTCCACGCGTTTTGCTCATTTTCTGTCTTCCTTTTCACAGTACAAAAAATTTTGCTGGAAAAGAAAACCTTAAGAAGGAAAATAAAAAATAAAAACCAAGTAGATCAAGACCAGATGCGAGGTTGGTGTGACCTGTAAGACAGCAGGGTTTGTGTTCAGTCATGTAGTCTGGGGCACTTGCTGAGGTGATGCACCTTTTTTTCATTCTGCTGGTAAATGTTTCATAGGAGAAAGAGCACATGAGTGAATAAAAGCAATTTCAAAAAAATAAATGCGCATGTGAAAAAGGGCAGAGATGAGATACGACTCCCACTGCCAATGTGTTCGTAGTGAAACATTGCCGCCCAGCCTGGTTTTGTGTTTAATCACTTTATGACTCATATGCCATCTATGATCCCTATCAGGATGTTTACCATAAGGAAACTTTCAGCGCAAAGCAAACGCAAAAACTGATACACATCTGAGAAAGCTTGCTTTGTAGCACAAACAAAAAAAAATGTTTTCATCTGGAAATCAACGGTTTAGCAGTACAGTTACTGATAGTTCCAGTTGTTGATTTTAAACAAAATGTAGGCCTTTTCACGCCACAGGTTTTCTATAGGACTTGGGTCTGGAAACTGAGAATGCCTCAGGAGGAGGTTGATTGTGTGTCCGGTGAACCATTTCTGTGTGGCTTTGTATCAATATCCCATGAAAAAATATAAAACCCTCTTTCAGTGGTAACCAGTTTCTATTTAAAATATCCTGGTGTTTAAAAAAAAACACACAATATGACAATCGTGTACACACTAAGAAGGTGTACACAAAAGAAAAGCTGGATGTTTTTTTGTTTTTTTGTCTGGGTAGCAATAGGCCCACAGCATCACCGATCCTTGACCGAACCCAACAGTATTAAATGTGGGCCTTTTTCCTCATGTACTTCATCTTGTGCCAGTCTTTTCTGGGGTGTTATGAATTTCTAAATACAAGTTATTTTAGCTTTAAAGGGAGAAAGCAAACAAAAAACAATGTTAAAGTACTTATTAATACTGTAGACAAGATTTTGACACGTTAAAAGTATCCTGTTCAGGCTCAAGGCTTTATTGATTGACAGTAGTGCCATTATTTACTGTGAATGCATTACCTATATACATACATACATTCAGGATATTAAAATGTTTATCAGCGTAACAGAATAAATGGTTTGCAGAAAGGTGAGAGATATTATTACTATAAATGTCAAATATGAATTTTGTGTTAATCGGTGAATTGACGGACGCAATCTAAAGAGCAGTTAATCACTGTCCTCCCAAACATTTTGTGACATCTAAGTCTTCACTAGGCTTGTAAAAACTCTATGGAAATTGTTGGCTCTTCATTGCATATACAAATACATTTTTTATTATTTTTGCTGACTGAAGCCAGACCAAAACATGCATTAAGTCTGTGGCGGTTTAAGGTGAGTATGAAAGTAATTGCTTAACCAGTTAGGCTTTTATTTTGTTATTAACTGCTTTATTCTTTCATGTAAGCGGTTATTGATCTATCGCCTGCAGTAATAGATGCTGTGAATGAACTTTGTAAGCGGTGCTGGGGACAGTGACGGCACCAAACCGTTTCTATCCATGTGAACAAAAGACCCAACTCCGGGGGATCAAAAGAGACTCCTGCAAATTGCACTCGCCACTTAATTTGGAGAGCTGAAATGATTCTTTTTAGAAAAATCAAAGCTTTTGAGAAGAATCAGCAGTCTGATAAGGCCTGAATCCATCATGCCATTTTCCTTTTGAGAATATTGAGCACACATTGGGAGAATATTCAATCTTAATATTGAAAGATTCTAGATCACGAATAGTTTTTTTGTGTGTCGTTTTTGAGAAACAGAGATTTTCAAAGACTTGCGCTAATATCCCTTCTAATTTTGCTCTTCAGGTTTATTCTTTTCAAAACCTTTGTGTCGGAGACTTAAGCCACTGTGAGTAAACACATCATTTGTCAGTAGTTGTTTTTCTTTTAGAACAAAAAGTCTGGATGACGGGTGTTAGAGGGGCGTTAGGTGTTTGATAGTCAATCAACAAGTCACCTTTTTCTCAATCTCTTTCCCTTACAGTTTGCCGCCATACATTCGTCATTTCTCTGCCTCCTCCAGCTCTGTCCCTCCATTTTCTTCTCACACGCTCACTTTCTCTTATGTAAGTACTTCTCATTAATCACAGCCTGGCTCCAACTACTAAAACCTGTATGGATTTTTGTCAAATTGCTTCTGCCACATAAATCTAGTACATATAAATTTGTGTGCATTCAACTCTCAACTGATGTGTGATTAATGGTTGAGAGTACATTTGCCCGTTCCACTGCAGTTTGTTTGGCCTCACAACTAGCGAGCGTTCATACCTCATGCTTGGCGAAGGATCACGTCATTGGCTTATTTGTTGCTGCAAGTCATTGTGGGAAATCTATCATACAGCACCGGGGTCATGGGGAGTCTGGTGGTTAATAACGGCCGACCTGGGTACACTGAAAAGAGATCAGTCAAACCTCCACTCTGTGAATCCACTCATTGATTTTCTCTTCATTGCCAAGTTTGGATAAGAACATTTTATGAATTCATAGGACAGCTCATGTACAGTATGTATTTACATTGTGTTTTGTTCACAAACAGCATGTTGACAATGATTGGAAAGCTGTAAATTATCAAGGAGCTTGGGCTTTGGATGGACCAGTCAAACATTTTCAGCTTTTGTCAAACCTATAATTACAGTAGAGAGTCAGCAACTATAACAGCAAAATATGTACATGCATAGGTGAACAGACAATTAAACAAATAGGTGAAAACAGAAGTAGGAAAAGAAAATATATTTATCTGGTTTAAAAAAATGACAATTTCATTACTTACTTAGTAAATGGAGAATATACTTTTTTTGTTTAATGTTGTGGGCTTCCTACTGCAAAGCAAAGGTCACAAATCCATGCAAAGGTACAATGAAGCTTTTTTTTTGGTTTGATGTAATTTTTAATGTTGCATGTTCAATACCGGTTAGAACCTCCCGATTAAAAGAAACAAAGGTGTTAAAACATCAGTCTTTGTCTACTTAACCTGCATAATTTCTTTCATTTGGTGATGGAGTTATTGACATAAATAGGCTTGTCAATACTATTTACATTTATCGAATGAGTTTGTAGCAATAAAATGAGCTGCACACAATAAAATTACATACAGGAAGGCTGAAAAATAATCACCATTTTAAGGGAATGCTAGTACCGGAGAAAAGTAATCCTGAAGACTGAGCGCGCCTGGTACATTGATATTAAGGAGGACCCTCAAGGAGGTTCTCAAGTCTGTTTCCATGGATGATAATCAAGATGAAGTCATCCAGCAACAAGCCTTGTTTTTCTTTTGATCATCACTTGAGTTGTTTGAATGGGATGGAAAAGGCTCCCAAAAAGCATTTTTTTATGGTTTGAATTACTTCTATATCCACATAACAAATACGCCCTACTGTATCTGCAGCTGGACCTGTAATCTAATAATTACTTAATTAGATAAGCTGAGTAAATTCCATATAACAGCAACAACTGTAATCCAATAAAAATGTATTCTCAAATATTATCCGGAAATGTTGACGTTGGCTTACAATATGTGATCATAGGTAGAATCCTTACGGTATGTGTGTGTCCGTTTCCACCGCAAAGGCAATAAAATTACCTGAAACGACAGCGGCCTCAGGGGCGCAATCGCTCGAAAAATAAACCGCAGAGAGAATTTATGTGATCACAATTAAATCAGCGTTATTGCAGGAGTTTCCTCATGAACTTGTTTATTTGTTCCTACCCTAACACATAAAAAAACAAAAAAAACTTGGCTCTCACTCCCTTTGTGCATTCATAAAATAAACATGAAATAGAAATCAATTTAACAAAGCCCTAACTGCTATTCCTCGGATGCCTTTCCCAGGTTGTGCGGGAAAATAAAATTTAAAGACAATAAAAACGTCATAAATTGTGGATATCAAACAGTTTCCTCCAAGGTTTATGGTCGAATTCCCTTCGCTGATGTGATTTTAAATCGTTATTTCACACCAGTGAGCATGAAAAGGAATTAGAATTTATATTACAGTGGCATGCTTTGTGTTTGATACTATAGAGGTGATCAATGATTTCATTAATTAGCTCCACATATTTGAGCTTTGGGAACCGTATTTCTTTATACCCTTTCTATCCACCATGCTCTCTGTGCTATATCAAAGCTGTTTCCATCTTATCGTCCTACCCTTGAAGTTTTATAAGCCTGTCAGTCCCAATCTATCAGATACAGGTCAGATCAAAAGTTTGCCTTCACGCATCCATAGTATGGCTATTCCTAATAATTTGAGTGTGTGAATTTTTTTTGGACTGTTCTTTTTGTAGGGTGACCTATAATTCGACAACCAACTTTATAAGGTTTTTTCTCCAGCCTACAAAAGGACGTAACTGTTCATACAAGCTCAATAGTACATACAGGTGGATAAAGACACTTCCACTAATATTTGGGTACATGTCCCTTGCAACTCGCAGAGAAACAAAAACCTTTTTCAGATACTTTTGCACTAGCTTTTCATTTGTTTAACAATTATCTTGACAAACACATCCCATGGTTGTGGATAAGATGCTAACCTGTTTAAGAAGGGTCAATAACTGCCAGGAGTTTCCTTTCTGCAAACTCCTGGCAGTGTTGCAACACATTATTGACACTGGAAAGTATCAATAATGTGATATTGATACTTCCCAGGTAGCCTTTAATTTACAAGTTAGTGAGATGATTGGACTCTGGAGCAACGTGGTTTGACGAGTCCAGATTTACCCCGTTCTACCAGAGTGACATGACACGATGACCTGGGGTTGCTGCAGTTGGCCAAGTCTATGTTCTGCAACGTTATGAGGTCAACTGACTGTCTGTCTGTCTGTCTATAACACGGTGTTTCAAAATGAAATGACAACACTGACCTCTATTGATCCATTTCTTCCCATACAAGTAGATTTTCCCATTTTTATAGCTACAGTTGCCCAAATACGTTGGATATTTTTCTAAAACGCTCAAAATGTGCATTGGTTGCTAAATGTTCAAAAGAAGGTCAGAACAATGAGTAATAATTGAAACACTGTCATTGTTCTACAGGAAGGACAATCATCTGAAATCTCTAGATTTATAATAGATACAGTTGCATGAGCTGCACAAACAGCATTTCAAGTGCCAAGTGTTTTTGGCCAACAGTGGTTTTTAACTAAACTTCTACATTTGATTTAGATCAGACAGAACTTTAAAAATCCTCTATAAAAAAATTAGCATTGGTGGCCATCGAAAAAATTAATGAGAAAAGCACAAAAACATCCAGTGAAAAGGCAAAAATGCTTTTTGGAATTTTACAGGTTTTATGAAAACAATATTTCAACACAACTTTTTCTTAATTTTTCTTTTCTGTCTTTGATTTTTTATTTATAATTTTTTTTTCCATTTTGATTTGTTGTTCAGCAGGTTGTGAATAAATAAATACCAGAATGATTTCTGCTTTGACTATTGTCAGTAGTATTAATCATAGCCATCACTGACTCAGGTTGAATATCAGAGCCTCTCATTGCCTGGCAGTGTAAATCAAATATTACAGACCCTGCAAAAGATTACTCATGACTCTTAATTGCCTGGCATCTAACAAAACAGATGCAAAACTGATCAACTCATTTTTCTTTGCCAATTTTGTCCCACAGACAATTAGTTTCTAAAACAAAAAAAAAAGATAAACTTAATAGGTTGAATCCAACCTTGCACACGTTTTACTGGCCCATTAGTTCTTACAGCAGATGTTTATTATAATGTAATATTTGAATGTTACTCAAATAAGTAACAATGTGACTACCTAAAGGCAGAAGTAGTGATAGCAATTCAAATTAAGAATCACTGAGTGAAGATTTTCCTGACATTCTGAAAGCAACTTGGTCGCCACAATGGCCTTCATTACATTTTATGGAGGTTTTGCAAGTCTCATTTTTCACCACATAAGTCAACGATTTACTCATAAGAATGTAGTAACACCACAAAAATACAGTTGTTAAACAGCATTCTGCATGCACTATTAAAAACAAACAAAAAAATAAATAAATCATTGACTTACCTGGTGAACATTATGCTCACAAAGAATATCTCTTGATGGTCCGACTGTTCACTCCCTGTTGGACCCATCCATCCCTCCCCTGGTTTGAACTGTGTTGTGTCCTTTACTCCTTTCACCAATCCTAGAGTTGTTGTTCTGTAAGTCTGGGGCAAAGTTTTTTTTCTTCCTCAACAGAGCTGTTTTTAGTGGGTTTTTACTGTTTATTTTGATTGGTTCTCACCTATTTTTTGTAGCTAAAGTGTCAACGTTATATATCTCCTTAACTCTGGGGTAGAGGCGGCACATCGTTTTCCAAAGATGGTCGTCACTTTATGCTAGAGTGGGATAGCTATAAAGTTTTTGTTGTCAAATGGTGCTCTCAAAGTTACTCATCTGCTCTTAAAAATGAGTGAACATCTAATTAGAATATATTTATGTTTGGAGCTTTCAATATTAATAATTTTTATGGCCCTTAAACATAAGGATATTTACATGTTAAATTACACAAATTGAGATCACTTGGTGCCCCAGAAACTTTAATTTTGGTGGTTATTACATTTCTTTTTTTATTAATTTTCCTAAATGTGGGAGTGACTCCCTAATAAATTAGGAGCCTTGAAAATTAATAAATAAAAAAATGACATGTCCTATTCCAACAGAGCAGGCTGATAATCTTTCTCCATCCTGTTATATTCTTCTGTCACCACCAGAACTGAACCATCCCACCCCAGAAAAACACACAGGCTTCCACTTCCCCAGTTAATGAGTGCATCAAGTCATATTTGCATCCCGCTTCGTATTCTCATCATCCGGGATTCATTCTATTTAGCTGCTGTTTTATTTATATATAAAAGAGCTCACAACAGTTGATTGGTATGCATTGCCTAAACATTAATTACATTCACATTCAGTTTAATTTGTCTTAATTCCCCCTCTTTGCACCAAAAAAAAGAAAAAAAAGAACGCTACCCACTGATTATTCCGCAGCAGGCAAATTCAGAATTCTTCAAAATGAACCTGAAGATGAGCGAAACCATTTGCATATCAACAGGATGCAATCTTGCTGAGAAGTGACATCTATTCTGGATCAAATATGAGAGAACAAATAATTGTCACACTTTTACATTTTTTGTTCAATCTAGATGAAAGCAACAGTTCCTGACTTTTGGCAAAAAAAGCAACTTTTATTCCCCCCAAATTGAAAATGTGTTGCATATATATGATACCATTATTAGTCTTATGCTGTGGGAGACACTGCAGTGTGCTGTGAAACGGAGTACGTGGAATTGATTAGAATGAATCTGTAATTACCTAGCTGGTAATCACCTCATACATCAACTCAGACCTACATGGAAAATTGGAAATCGATACTAAAATATAGATGAGGGTAGATTTATTTATTTGCATTCACCCTAGCAAAAGCGCACACCAAACACAGTATGAGAACATAAACATATAAATCACACAGACAAAGATGAGTTTGGGAATTACCTTTCAACGGGGTTCCCTGAATAGCAGAGAGAAAAACTGTCTGATTTCTAGCGCGGCATTTAAATCAGTCTCTTTGATTTATGAGAACTATTTTCAAAAGTCATTACAAAATATGTAATATCGAAACACAGCAGTACTGCACATTTTCCACGTAACCAATATTTACACTGTCACCCGCAATCACATTACCAGTTTTTTTCTGTTCATTCCTTATTATTTCCAGACAAAACTGACAGCGAAAAATACAATTCTGGAGCAATCCACTTAAACCCACACACCTTGGTGGAGAACACTGTTCGGATCACTGGATCCTAACAGTGTCGAATGTCTTTTCTGCTTGAAGTAGCCATCAGAAGACAGTTATATGCTGTGGACATAAAAGGCTGGATCTGGTCAACAATGATACTTCTGCTTCACAAACCCCCCCTTGCCGCGTCTTCCCCACTCACCTCTTCCAGTCTAGCGGCAGCAGCAATTAGAATATACCTGGTAGAACTATGGTTCTCAGTCCAACACACCTGAGAACGGTTGTCGATGGGATACTGAGAAGCACTGTTGTGATGACGTGGTAAAGGTGGAGTGTCAGAAAGACTAAGAGCTATTCATAGAGACAGAGGCCCAGTGTCAAATTACAAAGTCATGTTTGATATATGCAACATTTTTAGAACAAATTTACAAGTTGTTGTGACTTTGACTAGGCCACTCCACATAATATTTTCCCAGATGTATATTTTTAATCAGCAGTGATTTTGTCTTGGATGCCATTTTTGCCATGTTTCTTTCTTATTAGTGAATTGAAAAACATTGATCTAAGGCAAGTGGACCTGAGTGCTCTAGAGGTTTTTCTGAGCTTCTTGTGACATGCATGAATTGTTGAAGTATTGTTGGAGTAATTTTGAAAGGCTGACACCTCCTGAAAAGGTACAACGCTGCTCCATGTTTTATGTATTTGTGGATTATGAATCTCACTGTGCTTAGTTGACCCTTTCTAAGGCTCATAGATGTGAAAGAATTTTGTCTTTTCTTAATTTTTATAGGGACATAAGTTTCCTTTTCATTTCTTTTAGCCTATGTTAGACATCCTGTTTAATATATGTTTTTGATTACACAGGCCCAACAGTAATCACACCACGGTGTGGCTAGCAAAACTCATAAAATTAATCAAAAATGCTTAATAATTTAACTTACGGTAACTAAGTGTCTTGGGAATTGTCCTGTGGTGGTCAGATATTAATTAACAATGGAACTAAATGGTTACAAAAATGCTGAGAAGTTGCATTAAAAAACACAGCAATACACCAAAGTAACGAAAGAATTGCACGTAACAGTTTTAACATATTATATTTTAATTTCTGCAGAGACAAAAATGACAAGCAATTTATTTACACAAACCTGTACAAAAGCAAATTAAATTATGTAAAATATCTCATAAATAGAAGTGGACTTGCGTTCAATACACTTTGCCATGTTCAGCTAAGCTGCGTGCATAGTGACTCATATTAAACGATAATAAATTTGTTCCTCAAATTTCTCTATATCAACATCCATGTTGCAGGACAAATAGTAATGGGTAATATTACAAATCTCATTACACGCATGAGAATGTTTATTTTTGTTTATTTTTTTATTTATTTGTTGTTTTTTTTCAGTAGAGACGAGGGCACCCACCGAACGCACACCTCAGGAAGGCAAGTTTCACACTTTCTGTCACATGTTAAAGAAGCCCAACACCTGCTCTCATCTGGGGTTCGGTGTCCGTCGCCTTGGTGTATCAGAAAAAAAAAAGCAACCCGTTGAGCCTATCATTTCTCAGAAAAGATGCAGAGTAGATTGTGTTCGATGTCGTTGTTCTTGTAAGGCAATCTTTCTTTCATGTCTTTTCGTTTACACCCTGTAAGAGTCTCTGTTTCCACTTTATCTGATGTTGAAATACAAAAAAAAAGAAAGGCATCACTTTGCAACATCATAGGGAACCCTGCAGCGTACTCATTTGTAGAACAGGGTTTCGTTACCATAATCTCTAGATATGCAAACTCTGTAAGTCTGTGCCTGTACTTTTTCCTCACAACACGTCCTGAGGTGTGCATTCTGGCAGGGCAATTCTTTCCCCCCTCTTCCTATCTATCCCTCCTAGTAAACTGTCACATTTGCATTTTTATCTCCCCTCGACTTTCGAGCAGTCAAATGTCTTCAAGCGTTTTTTTTCTTCTTCTTCTTTTTCCCCCTTCCCTGCTATCTCTATCTTCCAGAGCTTTTGTTTCATGCACAAAAAAGGTTACTTGACCTCTGTTGTCACACATGTACATGAGTGGAACACGACCAAAAAAAAAAAATCCAATAGATCATGTCCACCAATAAGCAACTCTTCACCTGTACCTGTATTCATTCAGTAATGCACAAAGGATGCACTAGGAAATTGGTATTTCAACAAGATAACTGACCCCCAGAAAGGAGATATCATTTAAATTATTAGACCTTACAGGCTCACTGACATTTGTCTAGTAATCCTTTCAAAAGCAACCAAAGAAAGAAAAAAAAAAAAATCTTTGACATCATGGGATTTCATCTAATATGCAGATGACTTTCAGTGCTTAAATGCCAACCCCATCTACTAGTCAGTGTGATCATTTCTGCACCGTTTCAGACCAACATTTAATCATACCAATTGGTATAAAAAGGCACAATTGCATATTTGCATTCACTCAGTTTTTTTTGTTTTTTTGTTTTTTGTCCCCTTTTTTTCCAGAAGCACTCTCAATGTACAAAGTGGCACCAAATAAAGGAGGAAAACAAAAAAGTGAAACACAGTACATCGTCATGATCATTTCCACAATTTTATCTGCAACTGTGTGACATTGTAAGTGACTAAAACAATAAAAATACACGAGGAATTGTCTATTCTAATGGCATACAGCCAATACAAAAGAAAACAGATCATTTAAAGTATATGTGACATGAGGCAATGATAAAATTTGGTAATGGGTGGAAGAAAACAAAATCAACTGTTCAGCCTTGATTAGTGTACAAAGTCGCATTACATGGGTAAAATGCAAGCAACGAGATGGGCTTCTGTTTACAAGAGAAACTTTTTTTTGTTTATTTTTATACATTTTCTTTTGCAGTTTTTATTTATTTATTTTTTTCATAATCTGTCCTTCTCTGTAAGTGAAGTAAGTTGCCATTAAACGTGCAGTAAAAAGTAAATATTCATGTATACAGTTGATAAGTATTAGGAGCACTTTCTTTCAAACAACGAGTAGTACTTACAGACTATAGATTGCCGGAGTGGGTGTTTTAGAAAAACTGAAAAAACACCTCCGGTCGAGCCAAAAGGGGGTTTTTGCTAAAATACAAAAAAAAAAAAAAGTTTCATTGCATCTCTTTTTAATTACAGTAAGATTTGTGCCTCTGCAGCTGCAAAAAGAAAAAAAGAAAAAAAAACAATGTACACAAGGAGGCACAAAATCTGAACAATAACATTTGTGTGTAGAAAGAGTTGGTGTAATGATTATAAGGGTGGTTTAGTTGAGACATGACATTCTTATCGCTCATTCCTTCACAAAACAAGTAATGCGTACTTAAAGCAAAGTTCTCGGAGAAAGCTTTTCGTCTATGGGTAATGCGTCATCATATTCGCGAAGCTTTGGCTTGACTTCGACAGAAACATTTGTCCACATGTATCCTAAACTGTTGCTTTTTTTGTTTGATTGTTCCCTAACTGAGCTGATTCTTACATTCATGGTTTAAAAAAAAACAGCTATAAGTGCTTAAAGGATTCCAGTATATGGGCGTCCATGTCATCTTGAAGGCTTTTGAGAGAAGAGTGAAATATAAGGTATTGGTCACATTTATGTCATGGTATTTATTGCTCAGTCCTAATACACACGCACACATTCACGCACACAAATGAAAGTAAGACATGTCTTTCATTGCAAATTTTCCGTTGACAACTCAGCCATGGGTATGCTTTTCAGTCTCCCAATATGTACAGATTTTAACTGCACCTGAAGAATTTTAATCTCTTTCCAGAACACTGTGCTTAACCCAAGTTGCCACCAGGAAACACAGTTAAACACCAATTCGTATGCTCTTCTTACTAAGGTGATCAGATAATAAACCATGCTTCTCCAGGGAATGTGATTGTAGACGTAAAGTATCTTGCATTTCTCAGGGTGGGCTTTTGTCTCAATCTTGCCAATCAAAAGACAAAGTAACAAAGAGACTTACTAAAGGTAGCAGGGCAAAATTCGGGCACCAGAGCCACGAGCTCTGTTGCTAGCTTCCGATGCTTATTTACAACGAGCGACTCTTGCACGAGGTTCTCACGCGGTTCGTCAGTCATCAAAAGTTCATCATTTGTCTCTTAAGTGGAGTTGCAGTCCAGCCAGGAAGGTCTATTGGCTTCTAAACCAGGTTTCCATATCCTGAAGAGGTCAGTTTTTAAAGCTTAGTCTTTTCAGTCCCTTCTATTATTTAAATTCAGCCATGTCTTGGCTTGGAAGTTCAGTACAAACTCAAAAGATGGCTGATGGTGAAAGAGTTCAGTTGCTTTGTTTAGACAAAATGGCATGTTGGCCAGACTATTCTGGACTGTAAAAAAAGGCCAAATCGAGACAGACTCAGAAGTCAAAACAGTCTGCGAGAACAGTTCTGCTTCCAGAAAAGAACAGACAAGGACAATGAAAAAAATGCGCATATTTTTACAGTGGTATCTTAAAAACAACAGTTACTTCTGTAGGGAACACTGGAGTAGTCATGCGTGTGCTGTATATCTAAAATGAGTTGTTTAACTTTACAGATTGACTATCAGGCAGCAGACTGTCTCCAAACAGCGAGACTTGCCATTAGTTCCTCCTCCTCTTCTCTGCCAGGTCATGGCCAGAAATAGCACTTTGTAAAACTGTTGTGTTTACATGTCCACTTAGATGTTTCACTAAGGAGAAGCTGTACCATCTCTGGGGAAGTTTTAGTTGGTGTTTGGGTGGCTGAAAAAAACTTCTGTAACTGCAACAATTATGGGTAAGTGACTATCGTTCGCAATGGGTTTTGAACGCCACCGGTTTTATGGTAAAACTCCGAGCTTACAGGTACACCTCCCGTCGCGTCAGAGTACCACACGACGTGGGCTTGTACTCTCCGGTTGGCGCAAGGGGGATCTCCTCGGTAGGGTGGCCCAGCGTCTCCTCGCCACCTCCTGGCGAGCCGTAGGAAGGCGAGCCGAAGGCCTCGTAAGAAGAAGAGGAGGAGGCCATCTTCTTGTTGAGCAAGTTGCGGTTGCGGTCTCCCATCATGTGCGTGGTGGTGGGGTCTCCGTTGGCCATGGCGGCCATGGCGAGGGTCTCTTGGCTACCTGGCTGCTCCGCGCTTCCGCTGCTGCTACTGCTCCCGCTGCTGCCATTACCGGTCATGAAAGTGGAAAGCTTTGGTTGTTGTTGGGGGTTGGTGGTTGACTTGGACGGCCGTCGCTCGGGCGACGTGCGCACAGGCATCCAGCAGGAGTCCGAGTGGCCGTACTCGTTGCACTCCCGGGTGCACTTGCCAGTCATGGCTACGTCAGGCAAGGGCCGGGAGTCTGGAGGAAGCAAAAGAGAGAGGGAAAAGATAGTGTCAATAACCGTAATTTATTTCAACAAAGTGAGAAAATTTATCATAAGCTTACAGCTAACGCTACTGTTGTGGCATGTTTTAAGACATAGCTATTAAAAATACATTAGTCTGTATGTTTTTTGTCCCCTAATGAGGTCATTACCACATCTAAATGTTAATGAAGAAGATAAAAAAGCAATAAAAAAAAAAACAGGCCACAATGGTTAGGGACCCATGTTCGTAGCTCTTTGTGTACCAGTGAGTACAACACAGCTCTCACTAACAAAGCTGCCTTTATTTTCATGCACTACGCATATCTCATGACAGCAAGAATAACAAAAAGACCCACAACGAAAAGAAAACACTACCGGCTACGACGACAGCCTCAAACTAAAAATAAACAACAGAAAAAAGTGGCGTGAATCAGAGTTGAAATAATGTCATGCTTCAAAACACATTTTGTGCTGAGAAGGGAAGGGGTTGGGGCCGCAGTGGTGAAAACAGGGGGAAGAGGTCAGCTTGTGTTTCTCATATAAGATTTAAGATGTGCCGGGGTTGCTCTGTCTGCGCGAAAAGGAAACACCACCGGCACCCTACTTTTTTTTTTTTTTTTTTTTTAGCTGATTGACAGATGACAATCACGCTCATCTAAGTAGCTTAATAGCTTTGCGGGGCTCAAGCGCTCAAATATCCTCTTAAATCCACTATTAAGTGGCCTTAACCAATTACCTATCTGAGCGCTAGTCTCAGATTAGCAACATCTTCTGCATTATTGCGGAAAGCAAATTATGTGCTTACAATGCCACTGCTGGGACAACACGCTAGCCTCACTGTCAGACAATAGAACATGTGATAGATACTTCAAACTGATGAGAGGACCAAACATAAGATTGTGTGTTTAAAAAAAAGAAGGAAGAAACAAGGGGGTCTTTGCCAAAGCCTTAATGCTTTCAAATGAGACAGAGCCGGAGGAGTCATTGTCACGGGTAGTGCTGTGTTAAATGCTGTTTCCTCATGACCTTATGAAGCAAACTATGGAAAACCAAAATCAAGCAAAAGCAAGGGTGATTGCAAATCAAGCCAGGCATGCCTTTGCTCAGAAAACAAAGCAAAACAAAAAAACAAAAACAACAGAGTTTGGACCATAGCTTACTTTTAATGCTCTTTATCTCCTGCAAAAGAAACAAAAAGTAGAACAGAAATCACTTTTAAATTCTTTATGTCTGCAGTTTTAAGTGTGCAGGAAAAATATGTCGATCACACCACAAAAAAGAAAATAAAGGTTTTGCAAAACAGACACATGACTTCAGGACACAATGCAGCCGAGACAAGGACAGTAGGAGAAGACAGGAAAAAGGAAAAACAAAAAGAAATTCAGCTAGAGTCCTACCGATTTAGAAAATATGAATTCAGTTCTAAACAAACTGTGAATGTTGCGTCAAGAGTGCCATTCCTTCTTTGCGCTAATAGGAGTCTTTGCCTTCTACTGGAATACAACGACCACTAATTACTGTGACTCTTAATTTTTGGCTGATTAGCTAACCCAAAACCCTCAAATCTACAAATACATGAAAAAGGAGGAAAATGAAACAAAAAAGAAAAAGAGATGTGACTGCAATCACAATTAACATGGCAGATGATGTGATGAGAATGACAAGTGTGGCTTTGGATCACAGCATGTCTCTCCCTCCTTTTTCTCTCTGCTTCAGCTTGACAAGCCAGGCCTTCAACAAGACAAGCGGGTAGCAGGTACGGACTGCCTCTCTTGTTTTTTTTTTTTTTAACTCCAAAGATTGAGCCATCAGGCTACCCACAATGCACAGCATCTCTCTTGGGGGGCATCTGTGCCCCGCTCCTGAAACGCTCCTACGACTTTGCTCCACACATCTAATCGTATTCAGACAAAGAAGGGAGCACGTTTAGGCAAGCAACCTTTAGCACCCCATCTCCGCTTGCTTCCACAGTTATATGGAGAGTTAAGGTAACTAGCGCTCTGCGTGTTGTGCACTCTGATAGAAAAGTGATTTCCAAGCCATGCTCCACTGACTCAGCAGGACTGCTAAAATCAAGGACATTCTCCACCGGGTAAATGAATTGGACAGCTATTCCAAAGCAAAAATGCATTTTTTTTAATATATTTTTTTACTTTGTCTCTACGTTTCATATTGTTCAGTCCGTTTGAGATTGGGTCAATATTACGAACACTCAGACTCTGCTACAGCCTAGCTTAGAATGAACACAGACTTTGATTTAAGGTCTGACGTAATGTTGATGTAATCAAACTTCCCGGCTGCCAGCTTTGAAAATTATAAGTGATTAATATCGTACATGCATCAGATAACTCTCTGTATATATTGCAAATAGAGTTTAATTGATTCATGAGGTTCCTGGCATGTATTGGTGATTAGATGTTTCCACCAGATGACAGCTACAAAAATGTGATTATTAGATTTTTATTCTAAAGTACTGAATATGCAGAAAAAATATTAAAGGATAAACAGATTTGCTTCATTCTGTTTTTTATATTTAAAATTAAAACCACAAAAGCCCCATGATATCGCTGCGTTTTAAATATTGGGCTCACAATATGATGGAAACAACAAAGAATCATTTTTAAATACTTAACACCATTAAAATATTTGATATGAGCAAATGTTATATATTTTCTTTCTCTACGTTTGTGGAAGAGAAAAAGATCTCGATGGTTGCAAAGTACATTAATGAATTTATTTATTCTAAATATCAATATATGTTCCCTATCCTTTAGGACCAGATAATCTGAAGAAGCCAAGAGATTTATCTAATGCATTAAATTCCTCATAGTCTTTTGGAAGGAACTCACTTCAAAAATCCAGACTTACTACTCTCTTGATTCTTATCTCTGTTGCGATCAACAGAATGAAGCTACCAGATTTCTTTAAAGGAGGATGTGTAAGTTAGTTTCCATGCATGTCCTCAGGCCGTTGAAGCACCCAATTCTGAAATCAGGACAGTAGAAAATGTTTTGAAAGAAAAGCCACCAGAGCACTCACAGCCCAGTATCTGGCTTTTGTTGGGTGTTCATAAAGGTCTTTACAAGTCCACAATACCAGCCACAACTCGGTACAATATAAGTGGGTCACTCTGCCATGCTTAAAAAGCCTAGCAATAATGCTAAAAGCAAAACAATCAGAAAGCCACTCCCAATGCTCCCAATGTTTTGAGGAAGGCTGTGGTTTTTTAAAAAAAAAAGAATATTATTGTCACTGCTGAAAGAACAAATACTCTAAAGTCACTTACGTTAGCATAGAGAAAGAGAAATGATGATTGTTAAATAAAAAAACAAAACAAACGCTGTGCACCAAGACTCTACTGTACGGAAATATTTTTTTTGTATTGAGAGGTAAATAATCTCACTTAGAGATTATATGGCACCTCAAGAAAATTCTTGTAATTGTTTGAACATTTCTAAGCGGTAACAATTGATTGTGTCCTTTTGCGTCGCAGATGTAAGCCACGTATTTTTTTGTCTGCATCGAGTTTCTTTGATAGACATTGCTCTTGACTGGACAGCAGATAGGGGTCAGAGCAAAAAAAAAAAAAAAAAGGAGGGTTGAAGACAGGAATGATGTGAAAAACAAGGGACAGGATAAAAGAGACAAGAGATAGAGGACGGAGCGTGTGTGTTCTGAGTAGAGCAGGGTCAGGGCAGGAACAGCAGACTGAGTGAAGAAGACAGCATGGCTGCCTCTGGGCCGTCATAGGCCAAACACAATGCCAAAGAGAAGAGCGAAAACTAGAGGAGGATGAAGAAATAGGGACATGGACAGAAACAAGACGAAAATGCTGAGAGGGTGGCAATTATGAGAACTCTATTAAAAGAGAATGCTCTGTGTTTTTAAGAAAAGGCTTGACAGCATGTGCTCTGAGACATGTGCCCA
The DNA here is from genome assembly GCA_902982915.1 of Phalloptychus januarius. NCBI lineage: Eukaryota > Metazoa > Chordata > Actinopteri > Cyprinodontiformes > Poeciliidae > Phalloptychus > Phalloptychus januarius. The sequence goes on from CADWAE010000462.1 coordinate 9,430,426, forward strand.
TTCACATCATAGGTCTGGAGACCTTGATTTAAGCTTGTTTAAAGCTTCAAATTATCTCTCAAACAGAGAGTTCCTGTGTGCAGCCAGATACGAGGCGCCGCTCACCTCTCCTCCAACTCAATCTAATAAGCTTCTATCATATTAGCTATATTAAGAAGGCTAAAGAAAACACTTTAACCTTCAAATTCCATTTACACCCATCCGCATGATTTCAATTTGAAACCATAATGGAGCACATTCTCCATCGAGATGAAAATAGAGGTATTTTTGTCGACCTGGAAGAAGACACATGAGAGTATTCTTTGTGAGAGTAGTCAATTTGCCAGGCTCTGCGAACAGATATGTTTCCATCCAGGCCGTAACTTTTAAACGAGGCAGGAAAAATTAGGTGTATGTATATGTGACGTCCGACTTTTTAAAATAAGAACTTGAGTTTTGTGAGGAAAATAAAATTCCAAATAAAGTACCACAAATTCAATGAAGAATTTCTGCCATACACGACAAGCGCTACAAATCGATGGTTGACTGACAAGCTGGCAATAAACCATAAATTTTTATGGACGTTTAATATTCAGTAATACATAAATGTATTTAAGTTTGAATTGTTTTAACTGAACTGAGAGGTCCAATTTAGCTAGCAGTTAGCCTTCAACCCCTGTAATGACTTCTTCGTTATTTGATAAGCTCACACCAAAATTACATCTTTTTTTATTGGAGTTTAGATAAGTATTTCTGACAGTAACGTCACAGAACCTAATACTTATTAAAGCTGTCACCATGTTGTGACCGTATGGCACAACATGGTGACATGAGCTACTACTAAAAAAAAATGCACTACTCCCGGTCAGAAACAACCAATCAGAGCCAGGAGGAAGGACTTTGCATTGTCTATGCTTGCCTGTGGCCTTTTTCTTTTGTCACAGTCAATTTTTATTCACTTTTACACAAACTTATGGTGGAGAGATATCTTTAGTGCAGTTAAGGCAACTCCTAATCATAATAACTGCAGAAATAACAATTAGTTCAAACTAGCCAATTAATTTAAGTATGAAAGAATGTCTTCCTCACTTTCGAAGGACCCCTGTGGCAATGCCTCAGAGCTAAAAGGTCCAGAGCATCAGAGAACCAACAGGCAAGCTAATGTTCTGCATTTCTAAATATTACTGCAGGTGGTTATGGTGAAATTCAAAGGGAAGTAGAGGATAAGGAAGGAAAAAAAACATGCTAAGAAGAGAAAATAAAGGCGAGGAAGGAAGTGTTCCTGAGAGAAAAGAGCAGCAAAAAAACAGAATAGGTGCTAAATTATTAACGCGGTCATGGCGGGTTCAGACAGAACAATATCCACAGGAAAAAGCGATATTTGTCTTTCTCTAGCTGAGATGCTTGCCACACAATTAGGAAAGGATGGAAGAGATGCAGTGGTGATAGTGTGTCTTGGTGGGTAGGGATATAGAACAAAAAGGAGAGCGCTGAGGAGCAATGGTCTTTGAAAACAGATCGCCCGGCTAGGAAAAGCATTTATTGATAGCATTAACATCAGCGGTTGGAAAATTTCTCAGAAGCAGTTTTGAACAAAAGCAAAATTTTAACTTCTGTTACTCCCAGTTCAAATGTTGGAAGTACAAAGGCATTTAGATCTTATGGACATGAAGCAGCAAATTTTCTGTATCTCCAAACTGCATTTATGTTTCATGCAAATCATACTCTGCTGATCAACCTACTTGACCCACATTTGCTATTCTTCAAACAAACATCTTCCCATCCTGCAATCACCCCCCTACACTCCCTTTTTTTTTTTTTTTTTTGCTTCAGCAATGCATCTTATGGGCCAGCTGGCAGGATGCTGTTGAGTGTGGCAGCAGTTGATCTATTCCCTGCCTCCTGAGCTTCTTGAAGTATTTACTACCTGGCAAGGGCAACTAAGGGAATAATCTGGAACCCCCCCCCCCCCCACCACGCCTTGAGAGGTGCAAGACGGGTGCGGTGGAAAAACGGAGCCGAGAGGAAGAGAGGAGAAAGATTCAGAACCCTGATCGAGTTTTGTAATGACCTGTCACCTCCTTTTGTCTCACTTTCCACAATGTCGTGCGTGGAACAAAACGATATAAGCGCGAGGCTGCACAGTTTTCTGGGCTATATTCGGACAGACTGGGGTTATGACGTCACTTCCATTTTAGTCCTTTCTTTTTTTCCTTTGCCTGCAGGCTATACGCTAACAAGCATTGCAATGACACTGCAAGCAGGCATTATGGGTATGATATGGCTGCTTTTCCCTTCCAGCGGGGTCAATGCTCTTCCTGGCATAATGAATGTACTACGGCCTGGTCCTGAGGTAATTAATTGAGGAGGAATTAACTAGCATAATTTCATTCTGGTGACAATCTCTCAGCCAATTATCAAATTGAGCTTGCTCTCTTCGTACCCTCCACACATGTCCTCAGACTCTGGGGGTCTCTGCGTCTCCTTGCTCCATTTTGAATAATGAGCCGCCGAAGCAGGAGAAGAACCACATGCATGTGCGGACAATGGCGCAAAAACACTCTTACTTTTTTTAACCTTTTCTCATTGTCATGTTACAACCACAACATTCAGAGTATTTTATATGATAGACCAACACAAAGCTGTACATCAGAAGAAAATACGTGATATTATTTATTTATGTTTTCCTTACAAATTAAAATGTGACAAAGTACACGCAGCTTTCTTTAGCTTGTAAGCAGTTACAAAATGCAAAAAGCTAGTGTGTTATCACCAGCTTTGCACAACTAAAACTGGAGCGTTTGCGGACATCTATTTTAGGTCTCGCCAAAAATGATTTGCTATATTTAGATCTGGGACATTTAAATACAAATATGCTTTGTTCTTAACCGTTTCTACAAAGCTCTATGTCTGTGTTTAGGGATGCCCTGTTGGATGGTAAACCTACCCATCTGTTAGTCAACTCTAGCCACATTCTGTCACAAAATGACGCTGCCGCCTTCAATTTTCGTAGTGGATACAGTTTGTTGAGGTTGTTGGCTTTTTGCCATACTATTTGTGTTCTACTTAGGCCAAATATATCTGACTAGAGAACCTACTAGAAAGTTTAGGATATTGTATTATGATGTAACCCAGCTTTGAACTTCTCTACAATTTTATACCTGGCATGTTTGATGATTTCCTTCGTCTTCACGCTGTTGGTTCACTAATGTTTTGAATCAAAACTCTAAGGCCTTTACAGAACTGCTAATTTAGTAAGTTTAAATGACTCTCATATGGATTCTCTCCACTAACTAGGTATTTTTAAGGCAGTTTCTATCACAAAACAAACATTTATTATCTTTGGTTGTTACATTTGTGCTACAAATGTATGTGTGTCTATGTGTCTCTCTGTGACACACACACATTTACTAGTAAAGTAAATCAAGTGGTTAGAATACTTAGTAGTATGTTGTCTTCTTTGCCAGGAATATTTTCATTATCTTTGTCATGCATGTGTGTGTATATATAGATATATGAGCACAGACACAAGAGAATGTCTCCGTAGAGCTCTTGTGACCCACTGTCACATATAAAAGGAAGGAATGGCGGGATGATTTTGAGAGCAGAGTGACTCATCCAGCCCTCCTGAACAGAGTGATGGGATGGTGCTGGCTTCCTGCCACACATTCACAAGGCTACTGAAACAAAAAAAACCCCAAAACCGTATGCACGTCCTGCGTTCTGCGGTGCAAACAACAAAGCCATACAACAAATGCATATTCTTTTTAAGCTCTAGGATTATTTAAGCATTCTTTTCTTAATCAACTGCTGCTTACATCATTGCATATGTAATGCATTTAGCTTGAGAAAAAAAACAAAAATTGTCACCCCCTCACTCGCATGCGAATGTGTGTTTCCTACAGCAGAGCTGAGCCTTTTACTCTGGAAGCGCCATGAGGATTAGAATTAACAGCTCTGCCGTGGTGCACACATGCAATGCTGCTGCTAGTAACCGATAAAACAATATGGAGGTCTCAACTCAGTTTTAACCCCCCTACACACATGCACACAGCCACACCAGCTGCATGTTTTTGCACTGCAGCAAACCTTCCATTAAGGATGCAGACTGTGTGAAGAAGCTTCCGTTTGTTGCGTCTGAGCTTGCTATTTTCAACCGCAGACAGGAAGGCAAAACCCAGAGTGTTAACTGATAAGGCAGACATGGTATATATATGATGGAGCAGTGTGTGTGGAAAATGGTAGGGCTTAATGTGCTACTCTGAGGGGGTTGGCTCAGTTTTTAAAAATGTTTATTATTATTATTATTATTATTATTATTGTTTACTATTTCTCTAAAATCTTCCCCCCCTCCCTCTGTGACACATACACACCATCTCTCTCTTATTTCGCCAGCCATTCTTTAGAAAAGAAGTGTCATTGCTTCTCCTCCACTGTTACTCTTATCGCACACTCCCAGGCACAGTCACACAATGGCCTGTTTTACACCATTAAATGGTTATTTGTCAAAATAAAATTTCAATTAAATTCTCCTAGAAATAAAAAAAAAAAAAAGAAAAGTCGGTGGTTTGTGCTTTTCATTAACATATAAGTAGGAGAAAATATCTAAATTCCTGTTATACTATAGGTATCTGCATGGAGAAAGGGAGCGGTGACAGGTGCATGTCTGAAAATGGGGTTATTACATAAAATGTAAAAACACCCATAACGTGTCTGGTTGTTATTTCGTGTTATGCGGCTAAAACACATAGAAGCTGCACAGAACATTATACTCGTACATTCAAACCAGCATAAGTACAGCATTACCCCACTTGGCCGAAACTGGAGCAGGAAGGACACATTAGATTATGTGTATTGTCAAAAAAAAAAAACTTAGGATGACATAAATTGCTCAATTTGTTATGTAATAAATGCTTCATTTTTCTCTAGGTAAAAGTATATATGCATGCATTTTTTTCAGCCGCATTTTGGAAACTCACTCAGAACAGAGTGAGCCAGCCGTGGCTTTAACTGAGCGGTATGCCCATGCAATGTCAGGGCAGAAAGACAAAAGCAATGATCAAAGATAAGCAACTGACCGGCAATCAGTTGCTGCAAGAAGGCTTGCAGTGTAATTGTGCTTGCAATATGGGCTTATGTTACAGGCACATGACCCGGGTATATTGGAGTCAATGAGACAACCATAAATTTCTAAGTGCTCCAGAGTCAAATGTCAATTCAGCTGAAGCTCTCCAACGACAATCCCAAACGCTGCAGCGAATCTAAACCAGAAAAATTTTTATAATAAATGTTGTTTTGTATGGCAACAAGCACTACATATTTTATCTAAGTAGGTAGGAGTTCAGCATGAAATCAACATTGTTCTCATCCTTAGCGTTGAAGCACATTCTAGGCCAGAGTGAGTCGGGCATGGTGAATCATGACCTTAATTGAAAGCTAGTGGTGCAAATGTGTGGCGGGTAATTACATTGACCTGAAGCTTTCAGTTGTTTTTTTTGTTTTTGTTCAGGAGGTAGGCTCATAAATAGGCAAAGTAAGCTTCACTCTGAAGCAGAGAAGGCAAATTATCAGGAGCTTGTGTTTCCCTGAGGGATTAGTTTTGCTGTGTCTCAGCAGGTTCCTTAAAACATGATGGGCTATTGTGTTCTGAGGACTGCAGGGGAAATAACTGAACACGTCTTTTTTTTTTTTTTTTAAGGAGGTACCTTCTTTTAGTTTCTACATTTTCATCCCTATGAAGACATACACACCTAATGGTTGGTTTACAATAATACTCAAAGTATTGCAATTCTGTGTGATGCGACTCTTCTAATATCCTAAATTTATGATGATTAAATTATAAGTAGCCATATATATATATATAAAAAAAGCCAACTAGTTGAAATGTTGGAGTGTATTGTTTTGGGAAAGCAAGCAGGTTATGAGAGAGATTTCAGTGAGCTCCTCCAGGATAGTTTGAACACCTACTGGGAAGGTTAAAGCAAACTGCTTTATATGGCTGTGCTGAGTGTAGCCATGATGAAAGTGCTAAAAGGATGTGCCAGTCATCAAGCAGGTTCTCCAGGCCTTCTTTAATGTATCCTCGAGTCTGGCCGGGGAGCCTCAGCTGTGTGAAACCTCCCGCAGTGTCTTAAGTGTCCAAGAATGAAAGCAAGGGTGCTTCAATGAAAGACTATGGTCATCCCCTGGTGGGGAAAGTCTCAAATTGACCAATTTGCATTTCAGTACAAGTCCTAAGGCATAATTTTTTTTGTATATTTAATGGGGAAAAACAGTTATATCATGTTTACACAGAACATGATAAAAAGTCAAGTGGCTTAAACACTCTCCAGCCACTCTTGTGCCGACTGAAGCTTAGTGAGATATAGCCTGATAGCACCAAGGTGTCCCGGATTATAAACTCTCTCACACATGGCCCACAGTTTGTTGCCTTCCGGAGTGACATATAGGATTTGCTGCTGCGGAGAGGCATTTAGCTGTCATCCTTTTTACTCGATCTGTTACTAATTCAGCCTCAGCTATAGTTGACCCCACCACCGGACTGTGGCAGACAATTCCACTCTTATGCAATACCTTAAAATTAAGGGCATGTGTGTATGAGTCTGGGTTAAGGGGGCCATCTGCACATGAGCATTTGAAAGATAGACTTAGAAGGAAGAATAAGACAAGTTGGTACATGTAATGTGATTTTTAGTGCTTTTTTTAAATCATTACCCTTTCCATGTGTTTCTAGTCAGTAAGTCAGTAAACTCCTTGTCAAGCCAACTCTTTTACATTTTGGAAATTAATCTGTTGAAGTCAGGTGTCGTGAGATTTAGGAGCAGGCTCCCAGCTGCTGGTCAAATTTGTAACTACCTTCTTTGATGGTTCAGCGGCATATGACGGGGCTGGAAGTTTGATTGACTTCAAACTCCATCCAGCCTGGGTAATATGAGATATGACAGGGTGAAGCCGTTCTGTTAGACAACTACATAAAAAAGTTTTCATTGCTTTCCATCTTCTTTCTTTGCAGTTTCCATTGATTTTATGAGGGGAATGTGGCAGGCAGGCATTAGATACCATAGGAACAGGAAGGGTCGTGAATCTATGACGGGACATCTTCAAAAAATTTCAAGCAAGGCCTATGTCAAAGACATTTGATACAATAGGGAGACCAATGTAGATATTGAATTCATCTAGATCAAGGTGCTGTTGTAATGTTCATAAACCAAAGCCCAATAATCTCAATCAATTGAAACACCTTTTGGATCTCGTGAAACTGCTTCTATACCAATGTGTAACTGATAAAGTCATACAGGATACCTACTTTGAATTATTGCCACTAAAGGTGGTTCTGTAAGATCAACCCCTGAACCTGGCCTCATTTTTTTCTGTAACTACAGAAAGTCATGAATGTTTCTTTTTATCCTTATTTTGCATGACAGGTAGATGGCCCATTCAAATCACAAATCTGCAGCCCAATACTCATTGTATAACCTTGTGGCTTCAAATCAAAATCTTGATTGGGTCAAATCAAGATGGTGCACAAACATGCTCCAAATACATTCCCTGACTTTTTTCATATGGTGTCAAAGTATTCAGAACAAAGAAAGTAAAAGATCAACTTAGGCTTTTCATCATCTTACACCACTCCCTTTGCTTCTGTAGCAAAGTTTTTCTCCACAGCAACAGCGTAGACCATGTCTTAAACTTTCATCACGATTCCTGAGAGCAACAAATGCCACAGGGAGACAGCAAGACTCGCCTTGGTCATAACTCCAAAGCCTCTCCGCTATTCTTAAAGGGCCACATCCAAATCTGAATACAAGTGGACAGTTGAAAGCAAAGCCCTCTATTAACATTTACATGTATCACACAGGATGAATAAGAAAAGGGAGATGATTTGAAGTGAAACCTGCTCTGGATTGAAGTCACGATGAAGTCTTTCAAGCTGAATCGCATGCCTTTATTTAACAGGCAAGTTTAGCAGTAGGAAAAAGAAAAAAAAAATACAGCACCACAGCTGTAGCCATACACAGTGTATTATTTAAAGCACCAGGGGCCCAATTTGTCACTCTGGCGGGCTCATCACAGATGAACATCCTTTATGAAATGCACTTTTCACGCTGCCTGTCGGAGGGATCAAAGTATTAGCTCAAGCCTTGCCCGTTTCTCCCTCCTCAGTCTCTCTGCTCCGATTCCCACTGACAAAATGAGTCAATTTAAACCAAATGGATCCCCTATCAAAAAAAGGAGAGCGGTGAGGGGGAGCGAGACAGAGAGACGGAGGCAGGGGGAAATAGATTCATATTGTGAGTGGTTGAAGTTTGGGGAGGTGGGCAATAATGAGGGTACATGGACACTGAGCTTCTTTTACAACATGTAGAGAAAAGAAACTACAGGAGACACAATGGAAAAGGTCATTATTGGAGTTAAGCCTTTCTGGTACGCCTAGCAGATTGTCACATTATATGGGTGAAATCAGACAGATCAGTTAGGGTGAAAGCTTTTTAATCTATGCAACTTTACTCATTCTGAACAAAGTTTCTGCTGTTATCTGCACAAAACCTGCTTTTGCACAAGTTTCATTGTCTCTAATTTAATTGTATACACACAATTAGTGACAATAAAACTGAATAGAGCTATAAATTAACCAACTCAGGTACACATTCCTTTGGACTGGAGTACACTAATATTATAACTACATGGTATTTATGTTCAAATTTTGTCCTTATTGTACACTATTCTTTATTTTTTATTCTGTTTTTGTATGTTTTATATCCTTTGTGCAAGTCTACAGAAATTTCCCCAATGTGGGTCAATAAAATATGTTCACACTGATGCCTGAAGTGACCCAAATCAAATTTATTTTTATTTTTTTGCCCTTATGTGCCTGACAATCCGAACAACACAGATCATATATTTACATATGTGACTCAGGCCACTTGGAAGTGTGATCCTAAATCCAGTATGTATCTTATCTTTTCAAAAGTGACCTGTGTCTGGACGGCCATCCATCTGTATGTCATCAACACGTCACTACTGTGCATCCTCCTACGCAAAAGCAGGAAGAACAACAACAACCATGGATAATAATGGTAAATACTATATTTAATCCTCATGATCTGTTTTATAAAATCTATCAATAACCAACATGAGCTTTTAGCTATGCTTAACCGCATAGCATAACTTATGAATTAGAAATAGGCTCTTTACAGATTGTTTTTAAAAGGGTATTTCTAATTCTAACTCCTAACTATTACACAGATGAGGAGATGGGAGAAACCCCTGACCAGATTAAATCTGTTTTGTCTAGCTATGTATTGTTTTGTTTTTCTTTTTAAGAATTGCTAACCTGACATTGACGTGTGATTCTGAGAACTTCTGCGGATATTTTGTCCTAACACCGATTCAACCCTAAAGAGACACATGAGACTGTCAAATCGATACGGGGGAGCTCAAAAGCTGCACGTTCACCTCGGTATGTATTCCCAGGCACATTTTTCTTTTTTTTTTATGTGCATCTCAAGTTCACATGACGTTGGATGGCACATTGCATGTAACACAGCATCACTGCTTCTTCCACCCCATCCTTTGAAGAGCAGAAAACACGCTTCATTACTCACCCAGCTTGACAGGCCTATTTTCCCCCACCTCTGCTCCTTTTTCCCCTCAGCTCCACCACCACCATTGCAACCCCATCCCCGTTTTAGTAAAGCTCTCAACCAATTGATTTTTTTTCTCCTCTTTTTTTTTCTCTTTAATTTTTTTCCCCTTTGCCCTTGATTCTAATGCTTCTGGGTTGTGGGAAATATTTATTCACATTGATCGACAACGGAGCTGATGGGTCTTTCACGAGCGTCAAACTGTTTTTGTCCCACCAATGTCTCCAAATATCAATCACCAGTGGGAGAAGTGCTCGTTGGACTGCAGATTAGGGCAATCAAGCCCCAAAGGCCAGACTCATTTTCTGACAACAGACTCCATAAAAAGGAGAGAGGAAAATAATACACGCCAGACTGCCACAATCCGAGGAGAGCTTGCAGATTCCGCTTTGACTCTCGCGTGCCGTCGGTGGTCAAAACAATGGTTAAAGAGACAAAATTCTCCACAAATTATTTAAGCACCCAAAGCAGATGGAGACGTGTCTGTCCCGGAGCTGCAGAATCGATTGGATTCCACGCACGATGTGCAGTCGAGGACCCGGAGGGAGCATTCTGATGATAATTCCTGAATCTGCGTAGTTGCCATTAAAAATGCAGCACCGACAGGATATTTTCTGCATCAAATTTTCATAGCATCAAGCAGTCTCGACAGCTCTGTCTAACACACACAGGCAGAGAGAGAAAGAGAGACTCTACCGTAAGAATGATGAAGTTCCGAAGGCAAGCGTTTACTAGATATAGGACACTTGGTAGAGCTGTACCAGTTCATCCCTAGCAAGAACCGATTCTTAACTTAGTTCACCCAGTTTAAAATGAACCGATTTATGTCCATAAGTCACATTTTGAACTAACTTCAAAGCTCGAACTTGAACTAGTTCTTGTTCATTGATCATTATTTGTCCGAAATAGGGTTTTTGAAAAAAACGTACAAATTAGGGTAAGGATTATCCTCTTGTCCAGCATCTATTATGCTCTTCTAACTGTCCTAATTATCAACAGTGTGTATAGATTGTTGTAGCCAAGATGTTAAAGCTCACACAGTGGTGAAGTCTGAACAAAAACAGAAAACAACTAAAGTAGTAATGAATGCATTGATAATGTTAGAATATTTAAACAAAAAAATAAGGTGTGCTTTCCTAATATCATGCATCTCAAATGAACAGGCAAAAAGTTCATCCTCTACATGCACAAAGCTGGGAGACTTTGTGCATTTATAGACTATTTCCTCAAAATATTGCCTCAGGAGGGCAAAACCTCACCACCTGTTTTTACTAAAATTCTTTGAAAATCATTTCCTTCCACTTTCCTTCAAATTCACATTGAGAATTTCAAGGGGTATAAGCTCGTTTGCCATGCACCGCACATACATACAGAACCATGAATTGGTCTGCAGCGAGGTAGAATTATTTTGATTATGTCTCAAAACATGTACATTGAGCAACATGTATGTGCATAAAAAAAAATCAACAACCCCTACACGCTGAACCACCCTCTGACAATATTTTGTACAGTCAGCAGCCAAAACACATTACTGATAATCCTCATTCCTTTCCCAACCTCTGCTGACTCAAATACTTTTCTTTTTTACCTTTTCCTACATTCACATTCCGCTGTCACATCCCAGCCAGAGCACATCATTCCGGCTAAATAAAACTTCCCTCTTTCCACCGATTACTGCGTGCAAGGTCATATGTAAATACACTTCCTTTGCAACAGGGAAGGCTGTGATGGAGGAAAAAAAAAATACCGAATATAAATATTCCTGCTGTACAGACACATGCATTATGTGGCAAACAGAGAGCTCTGAAAGTTTCATCTGCGTGCCTGGCCGCTGAAGATCCATTCTCACTTTGGCCTCATTATCGCGCTCGTAGTACATCCCTCCTGTGCTCTCCTGTCATGTGCAGAGACCAGAAGAAGGTCCGCATTTTGAGCCCCATTAAAATTGTTATCACTGAGAAAAGCTTTACGGAAAGACGGTAAAGGACCTTGTAAAGTGATATCAGACTACTAGTGCTTTAGAATTATTACTTTCTATCCGCAGAGATAGAAAGCAAAGAAAAAAAAAAATCCTTTTTGATTACTGCCAGCTAAAGAAGCTGACAGATTTTTTTCCGTTTACCCGGCTCGCCCGCTGGAAGATTAGCATTGTCTCTGACCTCTGATGAAAGAAAAAACCAAGAATAGGACAGAACAGAAGATAATATGCCAGAGAACATACAATAGCTGAGACTGAGTCATCAAAAAGCATGCTGTGCGTCTACCTGATAAGTGTCTTTAACTAAAAGCAATACGTATGTACTTCCTTTGTTTCCTCCTTCGGCCAGGATTGGAGGGAGGTTGTTGAGCTACAGTAAAGTGTGCAGCCAAATTAAGAGCAGGGAGAAACGTAATCAGCGTGAAGTATGTACGAGAGAGGACGAGAAGGACTGGTAATACGTTAGCGAATTTAATAAGGCTCAAAACTCCTCAATAACATCCACCCCCCTTTCACTGAGTCTTCTGGGAAACATGAAATATGGTGATAAAGGATGATGCCTTCCTCAAAAGATCACTCTAGAAACAAAAAATATATATAGAAGAAAAGTAGGAGATGATCCACATGTTACTGCCATAGCTAGTGCGCATTGTTGTGCTGCTGACTACATTTTAAAGCTTTTATTCACTACTTATGCTGCAATATTCTCCAAACGTCCCTCTGTTTGAGGTCACACACACATCGCTGGATAACTCAAACACCATGGAGACATGAGAGGGCATGTTGGTTTGCTTGTCTGTGAGCTGAGTTTGACACACAGAAACTTCCTCACCAGCAGCAAAGCTTGTTGCTAATTGATCATATATAAGATCAATAAGGTCAAAGGTTATTTTCACAGATTATTAGGTATCATTTCCAAATTAGGCACCAGCATTATTTGTCTAGTATTTTTCGTTGTACAGCTCATGTGCTTTTACTTTAGTTCACAATAAATAGAAAAATCTCTAGGGAATTAAGCATTAAAGACAAGAAAGAGTTGTTAATAAAATTATAATAAAACAAAAAAAAAAAACATAATATAGGATATGACATGTAAAACCCAAGAATTGGCTAACATTGTTAGAGGATTTTATTGCTTTCAGATCGTTTTTGTCAATTTCATCAAAAGTAAAATGATCAGGATAAGGCAGATGATATGAGCTGCTTAGCATTTCTGAAGAATTAATGAATATGACCATTTATAGCAATTCTCAAACGCATCATTTTTACCTAAAAATTCCATTAGGTACCAAACAATTTGGCCTGTTTTGTCAACTCTAGTAAATTGCAATTGCATTGCATGTACTGTATCGCGCAAAAAGATTAAAGTGCATTTTAAAGTGAACGGAAAATCAGTAATTTCAAACATTACAAAATGTCTCACTGTACAGTATACTATTACATTCCTAATAATACACTGCAAAACACACTGTACATTACATAATATATTATACACTTTTCAATTTGCCTCATTGTGGTTCCAAATCATTTACATCTCGTCTGCACATCACTTTAACTAAAACTCTACATTTCATATCAAGTTGTCTTGTTTTATGAACTGAAGTTGCTTACTGTAACTCACATCTGGCTGAATGTTCAAGTTGGCTCACAGAAATGATTTTCACATTTTAATGTGGGGCATTGGGGGACATCGAAAGGGCTGGAAGGGATCCACGGGCTGTAAAATGCCCATGTCGGCAATAAACCTAAGGGTAAGGGTGAAATATAAGCCAAATGTGAAGAAGATCTGTTCAAATGACTAAAGCTCTGCTTACTCAGATTATATAACTTCATAGCAGAGACAATTTCCTTCAGACTTGATGTTCATCGCAAAATCCACACAGAAAGTGGTAAAAATCTCTTCAAAATTTATTTGCGAGTAATAATTCTGCTCAGTGTTTCTCGTGACTATCCCAGAGTAGCATCTCAGAGCAACCCCCTCCTCAGGTATGTCAAACTCGATGTGCTCCTGTTGACACCAACACAACCGAGAAATGCACCTCCCCGACCTGTCATGTCCTGTCAAATGAACAGAGAGAGACAGCCTCTCGCTCTGTCGAGTCCCATGACATTTACATACCACACTGCCTGGTAGTGCTGGAATCACCCATGGGCTAGATCAGTCCTCGAATTTAGGACAGGCACTTTTTTCCAGTCTCCTACCCAATCCACTTCCTTGTCACTACCTAGGTGAGACCTGCTCACGCTTGACTAAAAGAAACACCAAACGTGTATCTTTGCTTGACTGCAACCAAGTCGGCCTGCTGGCTTTCGGATCGAGGATGCAAAGCGTAAAAGGGGAAAAAAAAAGAGAGATAGAGAGAGAGAGCGAGGGAGTGGAAAAATGTGGCCCATTTCTCACCCCCAACCAACCGGTCTTCTGAGCAGCTGAGGTTCATATTCTCTCTTTAACCAGCTTGGTTCGCCTGAGCTCACCTACACTTTTTGTCTTTTTTTCTACTCAGACCTATTACAATGGCTCTTTAGTTATTTTACTTCCAATAAGGTTGTCGTCTCTGCAGACGCCTTCCGCCATCCCACTGGCCCTCCCTCTTATTATCTCCCTTATGTCTATGCTATACGACTCCCAATTGGCAAATTCATGAGATTGATCATTTTTCACGGCTGGGTGGATTTACTAAGAGCATCCCTCTTGCACGCCGCATTACGTGGGGACCCACAACCCTGCTGGTAAAACTCCACAGCCATATCACTTAACATGCACTGGGCTCAACTCCCAGGAGGGGTAGGGGGAGGCTATGGGAGAGCAGAAGAAGAAAGCAGACCTCTGAGCAGAATACTAATAAACTTAAGCACTTGCAGGAAAAAAAAAGGTGGTGGGGGTGAAGACAAGAAGCAGTGACAAAATTTAACACTTAATTGATTCGTCTTAGATTCGTTGGCCTTCTTCCGTTTGCGTGTGACTGCATGGGTCGCTTTGCAGGAACATATGGGCGTATATACATGTATGTGTGCACAGCGTGTCCACAGACGTACAAAGATACCCAGTTACAGAACTCCCCACTGACAGATTCATATGCCTCTGGGGTATTTTTGGGCACTCCGTCCTCGCTCATTTTTCTTCAGCATCCATGTGCCTGAGAAGCATGTATGAACACATATGCCTATATGTGTGCGACGGTCTCGTTTGGTGATAGGAAGGAGAGCAAGGGGCTGCATTAGCATGATTAAAAAGACAGTAACAAATGGCTGCTGTCTGAGGGAAGCCATGTGACTGTCACAACAGGATATAGGCCAAGTGTATCGACACTCACGCACGCACATCCTGGAATGATTTGACTTTACTCCTAATGAAGAGATGGACTGGTGGGAACACAAGAAAAGCAAGAAAGCAGAGAAGACTCAGCATTAGAGTCTTACGGCTGGTGTTTTTTTTCTTCCGATTTTAAAGAATTTTCTTCCTGATAGTACATTTCTTCTGTGGAGTATTTTAGGAAAACTAGGGTGTGACATAAGTGTGTGCAGATGCATCAAATCTTAATGTGCACGTGGTCGCTGGTGAAGCCTCATTATCACAATTTCCTTTAGGAGAAGAATACAGAATAGAGTTTCTTTTCATTCCCACAACTGCTGACTTTCAGGCAAAGGCAGGCCTCTAAAAATAGCTTTGGTGCTTCATGCACTGCAAGCCCCCTTTCCACTCATTAATTCCAGGTAGGTAGAGTGGGAACGCATATTTTCATCCTTGGTTTTTCACATAGTTTATTCAATATATGGTCTATTTCTCTTAATCACCAAACTGTGAATTATTTTTTTTCCTACCGTCTGGTTATTCACTGTCCAGCCTTTGCAATGAATTAAGTTGCTAATTCCTACCTGCCAGTCATAATGCTCGTACAGAAGTATGGGTGTGCAATAATAGCTTTCTGGCCAATTGTACTCCGCTTCCATTTAACATCCAGTTACAATAAGATGCAAAAGCATTTCTAAGCCTTCAACATTTACACATTTCCTTAAATCTCCACTTTATTGTATTAGTCGTGAACAATAGAAAGAAAAGGATTTGTGGTTTTAAACATTTTTAAAAACTGAAAGTCTGAAAAGTATGGTGTCCACTTACAGTAAGTCAATCTGAGTCAATGCCTTGTTATTTTATTTTTTGTATTTTCCTTGTATTTTTTTATTTTTGCTTCAGTTACACCTGCTCTTTTTTGGTGTATATCTATAACAGCTTCAATCCTTTTCTTGCCTATTATTCTTTGCAAAATAGCTCAAACTAAATCAGACTGCATGGAGAGCCATCTGTGAAAAATCTATTTTCATGTCACAGTTTCTCAATTGGACTTTAGTCTTTCAGCTACTGTAGCGCATGAATGTGATTGGGTCTAAATGATCCATTTCATTTCAAGGTTGTCCAACTGGAAGGGGAACCTCTCTCTCCCATGAGGTCCTCAAAGAGCAGCTGCACTTCACACTGGATTATTGCTAGAGGTGTAATAGTAAAAGAGGCTGAATAAATATTTTTATTGTTTTTAACTGCAGAAAACAATTCATTATTATGCTTTTACCAGCACAAAGCAGTGCTTGCATTGGATCATATCTTGACAAAGCACAATGCAGTGGCTGTTAATGTGGGCAAATGTGGAAAAGTTTAATGGCTTTAAGTACTTTTCCCAGACACTGTTCGTGTTAACTCTGTGGAAAGAGCATGTTTCTATCTTTGACCATGGCAGCATTCATTAATATTAGAAGCACAGGAAGAGACAGAAGGAAAAAATATTCTGCAGTACATTAGCAGCCAGATTTATTGACGTCTTTGCACCGTGAATGTGGCAGGTGCTCTTAAGCTACATTTGAACTTCACAGCTCCCCCTGACTCCTCCCTCCATCCCTGCGGTGAGGTTATTTTTTATTTTTTAGCTTGTTTTTTTTTTAGTTGGGGTAAAACACACACACACACACACCCCCACACACTCCGTTTTCTGTCAAGGTTGGTAAGACGTTGCAGGACTTTTATGAATGTTCTCCATCTCGTCAGGGAACAGTGTGCTGCCTCTCACTGACAGCAAGCACAAAATGATGGAAGAGTCGTGCTTAGCACTGTCAATCGACAAAAATCACCTGGTCAGAGCGCAAAAGAAAAAAGTAATACACTTATGGGGTTTACTTTTAAACTCCTAATGAGACAAAATTGCTCATAAACAGACAGTCAAAACTAAGACTTTCTTTTAATTTTCAAGAACTTAAATCTTTTTTTCCCAGAGTGTAAGCTAACCCAGAGTTTACATTTTACCTTAAAAATATCCCACAAGTTCCACAGATTTACTTTTCCTTGTTGTCAGTTTCCAGAACAAACACACATTTTCAGGCTAGATTCTTGAACCATCTTAGAACTAACTTTAATCTTTCAGTTTCCTTTTTTCTGGTACTTATTGAAAATTAATATTTATACATAATGTTCTTTCTTGGAACAATAGCTATGTCCGTGAATTCACAGGCTACTGTCTTAATCTTACTGTTACCTTCCCATTAACTCATAACTGAAATTGGTTTTAAACAATTTCAGTTGTGTGCTACATTATGGAACTTTCATAAATCTTTTGCAGGGGATTTTCCAAAAACGAACCCAAAACTTACAAGCTTGCAGTTTATGTAATTTCAAAGAAAGCACTATATTACATATGGGTGCTAAAACATGCAATATGTGTGGTTCTCAAGACATTTTACACAGGCTCCTAAATCTGAGACATCATTCCCATATTTCCAAAGCAAATTAAGAAAAGTCCATGATGAATTAATGAATTATCTCCCAGAGTCCTGGGTTTCTTAAATTGTAACACCGAAGGTTTTATTTCTTAGTCATATGCTCACCCATAACTGTAACCTTTTCACCCAATCTCATAAGTCTCTCTCTCAGGCCTGCGGCAAGCAGCAGCCTCCATCACTTACTGGATAGGAACCTATGTATGGAACAACACATTAGCTCAATACAGCCTAATTGTATTAGGCCTTAAAGTATGAGATTAGTCTTCAGATGTGTCCAGAGGAAACCAGGATACCATGCGAGTGCCTGCGGTGGTGTATTAAATTGATGTGTATCCGACACAATCCAAGGAGGGAAAAGAGCAGACTGTAGTCTCCAGAGATAATAACTGCAAGGCTTATTTCTTGCAGGTCGGCCTGGCCATTTCTCAGGAGGAGCAGCTATTGATGTGTCAAAACAATTTTTCCTCCCTTGTCACTAAATATCTCATGCACGTTGATTTTCATCTCTCATACATCGCTCAGAGATGGCCAAGCCACTGTGGCGCAGTACAGTAAGAGCACTTATGAAATAAAATTAGAAAGGATGAACATGGGAAAAGCTGCAGGAAAAAGTCAAGCAAATATATAGGCAACAAAACACCACCTACCATCTTCTCTTACACATCATTGGTACAGTAGCTCATTATGCGCATCTTTATTATCTTTGTCGACAGTTTATTGTGCAGTTCCTTCACAATCCCTAAGAGAAAGCATTTTATCTTATATTTTGTCCCTGCATGCGGGGTTGGATTTGTGCCGCAGCAAAGAGGGAATTCATCTGCAACACTGTGAGCAGATTTTGGAATTTGAATACATTCTCTAAATCTCCGAGCAATCGATCTGAGCTGTGGATATCACAACGAGGCAGGGAAACCCGGCAAATATTAAATACACAACAAACATATCAGCTGCTAACAGCTCAGCACAGATTAGGCCATCTTCCTGAAAGTGAGCATATATTTACTTACACAAACAAGCGAGGGAGAATATTACCAAGACTTGCATTGCTGCATGCCCGCGTATAAATGAGGCTAAACGGGCATACAGGATGCCTGTGTTTGTTGCAGAATGGAAGAATGTGAAATTCTACTTAAAGATATTTGGATTTTTAGAGTTGTCATCAATAACACTACTACAGATGGTTTCATGAATCTGGGTAGTACAAGATTTATTTTATTTTATTTTTTTGAGTATTTCAACATGCAAAGCTTAATATTACCAGACAAGCTTTGGCTCACTGCACTCAACAGATACTGACCAATTGAGAATACCTTTTTTTTGTTGGCCACATGCTTCTGCACTGCTGTCAGAAGGTATTTTGATAGAAAACAGGTTTGTCACTAATAAACGACAAAAACAAATGGGGCTCGGAGCTTATGGAAGTAGAGGAGTTTTGTTTTTTTATTGATTACCTTTGGCTTAGGAGATGGTGACAAGGAGCCTCCACTCATCAGGGCAGGTTTATCGATCAGCTGGGGAGGAGCAGCAGGAGGGAGTGAAAGGGGTCAAGCGTGTAAGCCAAAAAGTAGCTGGCATGCAGGCAAGAGTGAAGCCATGCTCCCTGACATTGATAATAAATGTGTAAAATGCAGTCGGTTTCTTCCTTGGGGTGGAAAAGAACTGTTGCAGTGACATCTAGTCCTGACGTGCATTTCACAGAGAGATGCACCGCAAAACCTACGACTGAAACAATAGTCATTAAAACTGCAGAGTTTTGCGGTTCAACGTTTTTTCAAGAAAAACGGCTCAAAAGGAGCAAACCAACTTTGTTGCAATTTACTGAGCCTTCTTGTCATTTGTTAAGTCTCCCGAATAAGCTACCAGTCTATCCAACCATCAGAGAAGACGTATGGATACATAAATATAAAAATACAACAACGAAGCTTAAGAAAGAAATGGAAAGGTGTGATAATGTAATAACCAACAATGCCCCTACTTCCAGTTGCTATAACAATCTCTGCATGCGGCAGAATCAATCAAGTGGAGTGCACTGCATAATTACGTAGATGATCACTGTCACTGTTGGTACCGGCAGATCAGTCTTTATGACCAGAATGCAGCATTGCTGCGACTGAGCAGTATTGTCAAAATGCCCTTACTTTGCAGAAGACTGTGCAAAGGACACTCAGAGGAGGGCGAGACGGATGACATTCTGAACTCCTGCAAAGACTGAATCACTACAAGCACCTCCCCACTGGAAGTGTGGCGGGATCAGCAATAATTCACACCGACAGAAGGACCTGACAACAGGAGTCCACACACAACCGTGACCCTCCCACTCTCCCCCATTTATTTATTCATGGTTTTATTTATTTCCCATCTACTTGGCAGTTTTCCAGTGATATCAAACAGACATTTAGTTCAAAGATACACCTTTTATTACAGAAGAGGTGCACCAGGTTTTCCAAACGTTGCTCCCTTTATGTGTCTGAATGTAAATGTCTCCTTTTTCTTGCTCGCCGGAGAGAATCAGTATGTGTCTGCTTAACAGCGGCATGTTTAAAATGCCCGCTGAGTACCCCTGTGTGTCCATCCCTCCCTCCTTTGGAATCGTCTCCTCTTTTCCTCTGCTGTTGACGCATATGCAGAAGACCCAGCGTTTACGGCAGCATTTCTGGCTGATTGAGACCGTCTGATGCTGGGCCTATTCTGAAACCTATTGAATATTGAAGCCTCTTGCTCCTCTCTGTCATCTTAGCAAAGAAGGTGATCTTACTTGATCTGACTTCACCTGTCCTAATACCTCCTATCCTTGTTTAGTTACTTTATTTGAGCCAAAGCCCGTTTTCTCCTTGAGGACACCAACAGCAGTCCATCAATCATGACCGTGAGCCTTTTGGATGTCTTTACTCTAGGGCAGGTCTCTTTGTGAGTGCCCCGCCCTTCACCCTTGTAGCATTATCTCTATTCTCTTTCTTTTTTCTTTGTTTCTTTTTCAAACGACAGATAAAAAACGGGCTGGAAACGTTTCTGGCAGCGAATCAGAACGCCTGAGACATGCTTCCTTTGAAGGCTACTGACGTGGAATGATGCTTACTGACAGAAACCGCACTAAATCACTTAGAAGGAGCTCTTCTTTTGTCTTCCGTCCTGACAGGAAAAGGACACCTCTTCTTGGGTGGTCTTACATGCACCTTCCAAGACAAAAAAAAATGCTGAACTTTTACTTAGCAGAAATGTTGTTATGTTTTAGCATTTATGGATAGAAAGTGAGCAAAGGTTGGTACAAAACCCAAAGCCAAGCACTGCCAATGTAGACTTAAAAATGGCTGTTAAGTAAATACTAGAGCAAACAGTTGACTTGTTAGTGGAAAGCTATAGTATTTTCCCTCCCCCAATTTGTTTTTTTTTTCTGTGAGAAATTGAAACTACAAAAATTTTTCCAACATAGCAAACCACAAGTGAAAACTAACACCATTTGTTGGGATCAATTAGGCTGATTGGCTGAGGCTCCATCTTGGCCAGCCCAGGGGGCTGGCAGCTGTGGACAACTTGTCCAATTAAGTGAGCACAAGAACTTGCCAATAATGGGTGAATAATGGGCCTTAAGAGAAGCGTGATTCATCTCCAGTGTGCAGCGACAGCGAGGCAGTTGTTCAATGTGTGAAAACCATAGATTTCTCTTTTCAGATTCCAATCAATATCTTCCCTCCCATGGCTTTGACAATGGGCTTAATGAAGGATTAGACCGTAAAGATGTTGGCATCCTGGGTTGATGCCAATAGTTATGTTCATACCCGCTCACAGAATGCGCAGTGCCAAATGTCAACACCTGCTACCCTGAAAAGATGGAAACAATCAGGCAGCGGTTGGTATTAAACCCTACAAAGGCCTATGCTGCTCCAATTAGATGATGTTAAACTGCTAGGCAGCAGCATCTGATGAGTGTCTCCACCACGCAGCAATGTGACAAGCTTTTCCTCATTGTATCAACGTTGATGGGAAAACAATATAAAAAGACTGGCAATGATGAGCTTCTTAAACTGACTTAACATTAAATTACCAGACTGACTCAAGACTTGCTCAGTGGGGGCGGCTGAATTTCAGTAAAAAGGTCGAAGGCAGCAACTCTTTTATCCACGTTTTTTCTCCGATTTCCCTCTTTATGTCGTGAATAATAGTCAACAAGTAGCTGAAAGGCTCTAATTTCCTCTGACATCACATCCAGTGCTGGTCTCCCTCCCCTCGCTTTCACACTCTGTCCTCCTTTTGTGTCTTGCACGACCAGGTTTCTTAATGTCACATGTAAGGAGCTATAATTTAAAGGCAACTGGCAGTTAAGCGTTTAATGTCCTACCTGTCAAATGATTGCCCGCAGTAATGTAGGAGGCCAGGAATGGGAGATGCCTTAAAATGATGCCTTAAAAAAGATGAGCTTGAAAAGCTTCATCTTACAGTACACTTTTATTGGGATTTTATGCAATAGACCAACACAAAGTAGTGCATAATTATGGAATTAAGGGGACTTATATTGACACTGACATTTTTTAAAAACTTGGACCTTTTGATAAGCTTTCTTGTTTCTTGCCACCAATATGTTTCAGTGTGGACCCGGTGCTTCCCAACATAAAAGTGGCTTTCGACTTGCCACAAATTCTCCAACCTAACCTCCGGACTTCTTCAGCTTATCCAGTTACCATGGGTACCTTAGCTGCTTCTTTGGTTAATGATCTTCTTGTCCAGCCAGGCAGTTTACGTAGATTCCCTTAGGTAGATTCTTAGTAGGTTTAACCAACGACTTTCAACGTCATAAGTCGTGTTCATCCATAAAAGCCACAAAGGACATTGAGGTATATGACAAAAAAAGGGGTCAAGTTCACCTGTCCATCAATAGTTTTGCAAGGGACTGTAAATGCCAAAACTCCTAGCTTTGATTCATTTTTCTGTATAATTTATACTTCTATGACACTAAGCAGTGATGGGAGAGAAGCAGGAAACACCACCACAAAAGACGATACCCATAAAGCGTCTTCACATTGTCCAATTCAAGTCAGCCCTCAGTCCTTTCTCAACTTGATATTTCTTCCCTCTTTCCTCTCTTTTTTCCCCTCTACCTTCCAGCTGTCTGTCTCCGTCGAAGCGTGCACACGGCACATTGGGGTCACCAACAACATCGATGACATTAATACGGAATGCACACTTGTGTGACCACACAACCACTCCCCCGTGAACACATTCCC
The DNA here is from genome assembly GCA_902982915.1 of Phalloptychus januarius. Taxonomy (NCBI): domain Eukaryota; kingdom Metazoa; phylum Chordata; class Actinopteri; order Cyprinodontiformes; family Poeciliidae; genus Phalloptychus; species Phalloptychus januarius. The sequence goes on from CADWAE010000462.1 coordinate 9,453,012, forward strand.
TCGCCGATACCTGGGCTGTCAATCATGGACCTGGTGTGAGAAATGTGTGCATCGCCGGTGTAACAAGATGACAAAAATCTGTGCTACTGTAAACCCCTCCTAATCCCTCTTTGATTTCGTTCAGGCTTTTCTGCTTTTTTGGAGCATCATGCAATTGTTTGCTTCATTGAGGCAACATTTCAGTCTGCCAGTGCATAATTATCTCGAAGCAACTTTGCTGATTTAAAACGAAGGACGTTGAGAGGCAAACCGGAGATGTGTGCAGTCCCAGTCTGAATTTTAAGATCAGGGCTGCATGAGTTTTTACTGACCGTAGTGTCATGCTGTTACGGGCAGGGCATTATGGGAGAAAAAGCAATTTGCTGCGGTAAATCTCAATGACCTCATGAATCACGCCCATATAAACAAGCCGAGAGCAGTGGGGAGACCAGCGCAAGCTGCCTGGAGATTCACTTAATGGACTTTCAGTTACTAACTAACTACATACAGTCACCCTCTACTTTATTAGGTATACCTGTTCAATTGCTTGCTAACTCAAGAATTAAATCAGCCAGTCAAACAGAAGTAACTCGGCGACTTTAGGCATGTAAACATGTTCATACAGCTTGATAAAATTCAAACTGAAAGCTAAAATGAGGAAGAAAGGATAGTAGTTTTTAGTGCAAGACACACTGGTCCAAGTGTTTATAAAACTAGGAACTTAGAATGTCTGTGGAGCAAAGGTTGTCAGGCCTAAAAAGCTAGTTTAAGATGATAAAATGGGAACAGTGACTGAAATAATCAGACATTGCAACCAAGATATGCACAATACTATTTCTGACTACACGCAAAGTCGAACCTGTAAGCCGATGGGCTATAGCAGCAGAAGAATGTACCTGGTAACACTCTTATCAACACATAACAGGAAACTAAGGCTTTAATTTATTGAACATGACAGATTTCAAACTAGTAGAGCGTGGTTTTGTGATCTGGTGGACATTTGTGAAATTTGCACCACTGATCTGCAGCCAGCAAATCTACAGTAACTGTGATGCTATGATGTCAAAATGGTCCTAACTCTCTCAGGAATGTTTCTGACACATTGTTGAATCCACGTCACAAAGAATTACAGGAGTTCTGAAGCCAAAACGAGTATGTAATATGTGGTCAGTATGTGAAACTGACTTGCATGTAATAATGTGCCACTGTATTGTCACCAGCTTTAAACAGCTGATCTTGTCTGGAAATTTTGAGAAAGGCCCACAGGTAAAACTGTAGTACATCTGAAAAATTATCTCTATTCTCTAAGAATATCAATCTGGAACAAAAAGACTTCCCTGACTTGATATCAGACAACAACCTGCCTGCTTTGGGCTGTCAACAAGTACAAAACACCTGCCATTCCCCCACTGCCAAACCCTCTCTGGTAGCTCAAGCTGCTAATGATAATGACAGCAATCAAAACATTGGCACTAATGCTGTTAATAGCGAGGATAGTGCTAATGAGGACACTACCTGGGAGGCTGTTTGCTTAAGCTGTTTTTCCTGGTTTACCCTCTGGGACCGGAGGGAAGATGGGCCTGGTATCCTGTTGCATCTTGCCTCCCGTGGCCTCCTCTGCATCCTGAAAGGCCTTCATCTGAGCTGGCTAACAGGCTAATACACACCAATAATTACAGACGGGGGAAATGAGGTAATAGCAGAACAGCCTCATGGGGTCGTGATATGCAACCTCCCTGGTGTAACCTCAGACTCTTCCTCCCTGGCGATTTGCAGCAAGTTTCTGAACCGTGATTTTTTTCTTTTGTTGTTCACAAAAAAGGAAGAAAACAACCCACAGCTTCTTAATGGAGCAATTAAAAGTTGAAATATACTGGTTTGAAATTAGTCAACTTTAATGGCTGGAATGGCACACACAAAAAGAACTGATATAGAAAAGAGCCCATAAGCTTTTCCATAAGGTGGTTTATGTATAGTATTTATCTGTTCCCTAACAAAAAGCAGCAAGGAGGAAAGAATGGGGGTGAGGAATTACAATGTTGTGGGACCACCTTTGTAATGCTAAATCCCATTCTAAATCTGCCAGAACTGATTGTCCATCAAAAGTATCTGTTCACAAAAAACGAGGATTGTAAGGGGGGCAAATCTGGATTTGGTGTAGGGGTGTAGAGGATGGACAAAGCGAGACAAGGCGATCCCAAATGGCAAAAAAACAGCAAAGGATAAAATCAAAGCCTGTTTTGCTCAGCTTGCAGAGAATGAAAATAGAATAACCAAAGGATAATGCTCTTCTTCTCATCTACTGTTTCAACTGGCCACAACGGCAAGGGGGGATTATTCAGCGGAGCTGAAAACAAAAGTGTTATGAAATGAAATGAGGAGAGGGAAAAAAGTGCTAGAAATTAGTCCTCCTACCTCCATTTGGCTTTGAAATCTGGCAGTTGCCCTTTAAGAAGGAGAATCTGCAGTGTCCAGTTGGGGAGGGGAGAGGAGCCCAGTCCCCTGTTCAGTCATTAAAAGCGGTTTCTAGAATGGCATCCATCTGCTGTCCCCTCATTACTGCCATGAGTGATGGTGGTAATGTTCCTAAATGCGGTACTGGCGAATTGTCATTGCGACCTTTGACAGGGGACGCGGACAGAAGCAATGCCAGTGTGTGGGGACCAGAGTCTGGTCCGGCTTTCGAAGTTGGACTCAATCCGGCCTGCCTAGCTCCCCACTCCTCCATTAGGTCTAAACAACCCATTGATGAGAAAGAAGTCTCACCTCGCCTTGGCGTCCTATTCCTCCTTGGGGTTGATTGTGCAGCTGCCGGCATTAAAAGAGCAGAAGGGTCTGTGATTTTTAAGCGAGGGATTGCTCATCACTTCTAAATGTCGATCAACTTTGCCTGGTTATCTTTCTCCCCTACGGACCCGATTCTTCTCTGTGCTGCCTTTGACATATGGAAAACTCAAATGAGTAATAAAGCGTTGCTAAAGAGATAAGCTGTGACTCAGCGAACAGCACATTCACCAAGGATAAAAGCTTTTCTCCACGGCAGCCATTTTGATTTCACAAGCACAAGTCGAGTCTGGCATTATTTTCCCCTCAACAGAGAGAAAATCTCTCCAATGCTCAGATTCTTTTTTTTTCTTCCTTCCCGTAGGCTTTCTTCTAAACTAAGCCCTCTCTTTCCTCTGCTTTCCATCCTTAGCTGCGAAGTGTATTGCCATTAATTACCTGCTTGCAGAAGCTGTGCATTAGGCCTGCCAGGACACAGCAGAAATAGAGCAACGCTAGAGAGAGTTTCTGTTGTTTTGGCTTTGGTGAGGAATGTCCTAGCATGAAACATATAAACACACAAATACAAACAAACAAACCCCCTCCACATTGTTGGCTCTAGGCAAGCGCAGAATGGCTACTGCTAACATGACATCATATGTATTCAGGAGTTAACCTGAATATGAAACAGCAAGAAATAGACTTGTGCAAAAACACTTTGACCAGTATGAATACTACACTGTCAACCATATTTTTCTTTGAGGAGAGAAGTATTCAGCACACACAGGATGGGCTCAGCCCTCCACCTATCTAACACACCTTTCATCATTTTTGCAATTCCTCCTAGTGTGAGTCTCTATTCTCCTCCTCCTCCCTACATTTGGTTTTTCCGCTGTATCCCTAAGGCATATCCCGGAGAACCTCAGTGATCCACCGGCTGTTTGTTTGGAGTGAAGCTGAAAGGGAGCACAAGTACCTCGAGGCAGAAGCGAAGATATATGTGAGGTAAAGGGAAGCAAGGAGACGAGGATGATGATTGAGATGATATGCAGAGAACTTTGGAGAGAGAACATCATACTCGCCTTCTGTAAACTTTGGGCACTGCAGCCTTCGATCCCAATGTGTTGTATGACAGTCTAAACGGGAGTGCAGTCTCAAACTGCACGCCTAGCATCACTAGTGGCACCTGGGCTGCCAGTGGTATTAAGAACACATTTTAAAATTAAATATCTGCGAGGTCATTAAAAGTGAATTAAGACGAAGCATAAACAGCCAAAAAGACTCACGTATGAATAAAGTAAGACGCTACACTGTTATTTTTTTTTTTGTTTTGAGTTAAAATTAAAACATTGTTTTACATGGACCGCTCACACAACCATACTCACACACACATGGCGTTAAGGTATTTCAAAAACTGGTGTTTGAAACCTTTTTAACATCTACAAAATCTTAAAAATTGAAAATGAACTTTTTTTGTTTTGTTTTATTTTTGTTTTACTGCCACTGCCGCTATCTTTTTTTGGCCAAGATTGCTATATTGGATTTGGTGAGAAACCTCCACGTTTCACATTTTGTGTTAGAATATTCATGAAGTGTGTTATTGTTTTGTGATTTTTCATTTCATGGCATAGGAAAAAGGACATATCTTGTAGAAATACCGGTTTGAAATATTTTTAAGTACTTAATGTTTGCTGAAGTCATACTTGTTATGAAGAAAGTGAGGGCCATACATTTAGAGAGTAATTTCACAAGAAAGAATTGATTTTCCAACTTAATCACAAATACAAGGGAAATAATAAAAAAATACTAGTTCAGAAGCATTGTCTTTCCAAAGTCTTCTAAACTTTTTCCCAAATGTCTTCTGTAATAAATGAAGAAAGCCAGCAATGTTTTTTTTTTTTAGTAGATCCAATTGCTATTAGCTTCAAAATATTGTTTCTGTCTTAGCCTCTGAGGCTACATATCAAAAACAGTCGACTGATAGATAGTAACCTGCAGGGTCCATCTAAAAAGCTTGATTTTTACTAAGTAGCACATGAATATTTGAAGAGCGATGACAAATAGGATTAAACTGATGCACCCTGTTGCTCAGGAAACCCATCCACAAACACACACTTGTTCCACTCGGTACAAAAAGGGACACTCTAATCCCATAAAAAGGTGTCTTTGTGGTATATGAAACCTCTGCTCAGCGGTTCTCTTCCGTTTGCTGGTAATTATCAGACTCTGCTGGGGAGGCAAAGACATTAATGCTATGTTACAAAGTGCAGAGAAGACTGAAGACACTTAGAGGAAGAGAACTGAAGGGAAAAAGAGCAACCAAGGCTGTCATTTAGGGTTTTTTCTCTTTAACCACAAAAAAAAGCCCCTCAGATATAGATCCAGTCTTAGCTGTACTGGGCGTGTCAGTGAGCAGCTATCAACAACAGCAAATTTAACCAAGCCCTGCTCAGAAAAAAAAAAGAAAGAAAAAAAGTGCACGCTTCTGATTCAATTTCATTATTCCAGCTTTAATTACTTGTCCAATTTGGGGCCTATTGCATGCCTTGATTAAAATGGACACTATTTAATAACCCCAGCCCCAATCTGGTAAAAAAAAAAAAAAAAAAAACACACGGAACGTACCTTGAAGATGAAATAATTAAAGCTGCAGGGAGATAAGATTCATATCGTCCTCTCTAACTTACTCCCTGCAAATTGGTTGTGCTCTACAGAGAGAGTAGAGTGAGAGCGCAAAAATAGAAAGAAAAAGTTAGATTGAGTGACTGAGCAAATAGTGGAAGGATTTGATTGAGAAGTTGTACGTTTCAAGGATGAGTGAGAGGATTTGCGAGGGAGCGACATGAAGGCGGTGCTGATTTGGTATTGATTCGCCCGTTTCAGAAACTGGAACTCTGGATGTGTCACACAAATGATATCTGAAATGGTGCTTCCCCCCCGACCCCGAAACTCTCTCCCTTTCAGTGATATGAAGGGTAAACGAGCAGAGGAATGTGCACTGTTTTACAGAGTTTGACTTTGCTTGCGTACAGTGGTGGGGCCCCCCATGGGGAGGGAGCGGCTATTTAAAGCCAGGGACAGACAGCAGACTCCCTCTCTACTCCCACTAAGATATGAGAGGAGAGAAGTGGGGCAGGACACTTCCTGCGTCCTCCACGCAAAAGCAGACACACACACACGCACACTTACAGTATGCTTCAGCCAAATGTGCTCAAGCTTCATCCGAAACTCTCTTTTTTTTTTTTTCCTTTTTCGAAGGAGACTTTACATTTAAAGAGAAGGCACTGTCATGTTCTTACCTCCACTTAATCATACCCCGTGGGCTTGAGGTCATGAGCCAAAACACAAGTGTGGGAGTTTTGCACTTCCTGTCACTGAAACTGTAAAAGGGCTTCAAGCAAGAACGTTGCATCAGGCTACTGTGACAACAGGCATATTTATTTATTTTTCCTGATATTGACAGCATGTCGGCATGAGGGAGAAGCATCTGTGTGGGAATCGGCAAGTGTTTGTGGGGTTCCTGTAACAAGCTCTAACCTGTGTGCCCTCACGGCCTTGCCTAGCAAGGGTGCCATGGTTCGTTAAGCTGGCAAAGATGATAGGGCTTGACATCTATTTACCGCCGCCACACAAACGCGCACAGGCACACACAAATGGCCCATTTTGGCCAACGGGATCACCTCTAGCTATTTTATGACTTTCTCCCTTTGACTCGTTTCTTTCCATTACAACTCCCCCCGCCCTCTGTTGCAGGCCCCTCTGTTACGTCTTTGCTCTCTGTCTGTGCCTCACACCAGTCTGGAACGATTAGTGTCGTACTTGGCTATCAGGTTGAGACATCGAGGAAGGTGAGATTCGTGGTGCACTACAATGAATTCTATATAAAATCTCCCAGGCGAGATGGCTTTTCTGTGAATAAAACATGGAGAAGCCCAAATATGATAAATGATTCACATGCTGCTGAAAGCAGGAAGTTTACTTCTGATTATTTCACATCTCAGGTTTGAAACTTCAATGAAATGCATATTTAAATGAGCTCTGTGTTCTCAATGATTCACTATTCCAGTCACCTCAAAATTACTGGACGTATGTTGGAAAACTCAGAGACAGTACTACGTATTTTCCAGTTACACAATCAAGTAATTAGGGTGTGTCCCATTGTTATGAAAATGCTAGAAATAACTTTAAAGAAATTACTTTGTAATTTGATGCCTGACTTGTCTCTTTAAGAAACTCTTACTCTTAAAGCACGTCATAATTTAATTCTCTTATCCGATTCTATTTGTTAATAATCTGAGCTTTAAGAGATTTAAGAGATGGAGTCTGGTAATTGGTGACGCAACTCCCATCAGTGCATAGTTAGCTTTCTGGCTCACCAAAGTGTTGGATATTACATAAACTCTTAAAGATTACATATTCTTAAAGAATAAGAAGACTGAATACAAATGCTTTACATACAATATCTTCTTCAAGGGGAAATTGGAAGGTTGTGAATGATAACTGACTATGCAGAAGGACTAATTTTAGCTTCTTAGACCAAAAGCTAAAAATAATATATTTTAATATATTTTTAAATTTAAATATATCTAAAATTTTGACATACAATCCAAGCTGTAAGGGAAATACAAACACTTTCCATCTTCTGTAGCCAAAAACTTATTTCATTAAGGGTCTATTTGTTCAAACACCTTTGCAAACACTTGCTATATTTTTTTCCATTTGAGCTTTAATACCAAAAGAATTTTATGATACTGAGTTTGCACCAATAAAACACAAAAGAGTGGCCACATGAGAGCTAAAGGCCTATTTAAATTTTATATGTGGTGTTTAGCCTGCTTAAGCATTTTACTGGGGCTTTCAGAGTTCTCTGTGAAAGTGATCCAAATGAATCAAACAGGGTGAGAGCCTAATGCAGAGAGATGGCCTGAGTGAGCAGGGGGAATCACAGCTTGCTCCCCTGGACTCAGGCAGACCAGAGGCGTCTAGGTCAGCACATTTGAAGTTAAAATCATTCCTAAATGGGTCTTCAGACACCCTCAAATAAAGTCGACAGACAGTGCTGACCTTTTCAAACCGTACTGTCTGCAGCAAAGTGGGTGAAAGGGGGAAGAGACAGAGCGCCAGACCTGAATAGTTTAAAGTCCTGATTGAAACTTTTCTCTTTTTTTTCTGGTTTTGCAGTAGAGCCAAACTCCTAGGAGAGAAAGAAAAGACGTAGGAAGGATCTTGATGTGTTGACGTGCTATTTTGTTTCCCCCACAACAGCAGAATTCCCTTTTTTTTGTTGACAATGTCTTTATAGGTTACAAGAGCAGGGGTCTTAGAATGGTAGTGTTTGGAGATCGGGGGTGTTTCTATCGTTTTGACGTCGTTTTCTATGGCGAAGTGGACCAGTAAAAGGCCAAGGTCAAAGGCATGAGATGCCATGTCTCTCGATACATAATTTGTTTGACCCCCAAACCAACTAGTTAATTCAATCACTCTAAAGAATCCGCAATTAAACCGAGACATGCATCATCAGTCCTCTCCTTCACCCTGTCTTCAAAAGTGAAAGTTTAAGCATTCACAACAGCAACACCATTGTCAAGTTTGCAGATGATGATCATACGACCAATCAACTAAAACAGCGAGTGAGCCAACATGAAGAAGGGCAAGCACTTGAACACAGGAGGTGGTAGTGGAGTTTAGAAAAACTAAAAAGTCTCTGCCATGTCTAAAATGGACATGGCAGAGAGGATGAAGACCTTCGTGTTTGTCGGGGTCCACATCTCAGCTGACCTCAAACAATCCACGAACATCTCTCACCAGTTGAGGAAGATACATTGCCAGATATTTCTGCCAGGCCCTCCTTCAACTCCACTGATTAACTTGTACCGCTCCACTATCAAGTGCCTCCATAACTACTGTTGTACAGTGGGGATCAGCTGCTCTTCTGCTAAGAAGAGAGAGAACCTGCAATGAGTTGTCAAGGTGGCAAGAAATATCAAATGAGATCACACTACCTCCCCTTGGGTACATTTACAGTTGCGCACTCCTGCAGAAGACCAATAGTATCATTCCTGTTCAATGAACACTCACCTTTCTTCCCCATCCCTTCAGAAATACACTACACTTATCCACCCCAATTGCCTGAATTAATTATTGTTTATGGTTTGTCGTATGTGCTGCAATTTTATTTTATTTTGATCTAATTTTTATGCCACGACGTAAAAAGCTGTTAAATGGTTTCTCGTTGTTCTTGCCAGAGTGACGATAGGATTCTATGCTGTGTACTTTACGACTTTATGAGTGTAATTTCTGCTAAAAACTGAGGCTCATCAGGTCTTTATAAATCTCCCCCCACATGTTCAAGTGTATGAGTTATTGTGTATGCATGACATGCCTCGGCTTGGAAATTTGTGTCAAGCGAGCAGGTGGGGCAGTCATCAATGAAGACAATTAAACACCTCGGAGGCACTCAGCCAAGTCTTCTCTCTGTCCCTTGCTTCTGTGTATTCTCTCCTCCCTCTTCCATCTACCCTCTACTCACGCTGCCCCTGACAGATGATAATTCAGTGGGAGTAAAAGGGGTCACGGCCTGACAGGGAAGGGCATCATCAGCTGTGATAACCATCGGTGGACGCAGACAGTCAACAAGTTGGCAAAAAAATAAATAAATAAATAAAAATAAAAAGCAGTAGAGGTGAGAATAACTTTTCAAAGGCGGTCGAATTTGCACGTCAATTCGAACGCAGGCATTAACGCTGAATCATCTCGTTTCGGTGAAGGGTGACGAGGGTACACTGTGCTCTGATGAACCCACACTGCTTACTCATCCTAACTTGACTCCCTTGTGTACACGGAGGCAAACGCGAGGAGGCAAGGCACGGAAAAGTATCCCGGGCCGAGGTCAAAGGGGCTCTCGGTTTCATCATCAGATGGTTGCTAATTACAAGGGGGCCGATGTGTATAGTCGCTGGAATATTCTAGAAGGACAAAAATACTTCAGTCACTTCCATGTCCTCAAAGGAGGGATTATAGTTCAACACTAGAGAGAGACGGAGAGAGCGCATAAGGGGAAAGAAGAAGAAAAAAAATCAGTGTCACAAATGGGGATCGACTGTCAGCCTAGCTAATTATCTACTCTGAAAAGAGCAAGCTTCATTTCCCGGACTTATGTCGAGGGGAATCATTTGTGGCGACCTCATCCCTGCCTTTATGAAAAGAAACATTACATTCATAATATCAGCAAACCCCCTTCACCCTCTTCCTGCCATTCTCTGCAGCTCCCTTCACTGAGGCCCTCATTTTGACGGCTAATTCCGGTGTTTTCATTACAGAGGCTCGGGCTTAATTCTGATGCATATTAGCGTATTACAAGAAGGGAAGCGGGGACGGGGGTGGAGGGGTAACCACGACGGCGCCCGGCATGTATCCAGCTGACTTGTGGGATAAAACATGTAAGCTTCAACAACCCTATGGTTACAGACGCACTGAGGAGTCTGCTGAGCGATAGCTTCAACGCGGCTTCCACATATTAGTGCCACTTTAATGCGCTGACACCATTAGCTTTGAGTCTTTAACGTGAATGGCGGCTGCACCTCTGATCTAAGAGAAAAAGGAGGGCAGCAAGGTCAGAGCCGGGGCAGTCATATGATCGATGCTAACAAGATTAGTGACGCGCTAGCATTCAACCAGACGCTTCAGCAGCTCTCCTGAGGATGCCGGTTATGGGCTCTTCTTCACTCCACAGCGACACATGTGAACCTGGGAGCAGACGTGTGTGTGTAGGCTGCTGAGGAGCGGCCCGTGGTCCATAATCCATTTACGACTGTAAACCTGGAGGAGGGGGAAGACATTTACTGTCAGGCAGCACTTGCCACAGACGCTATATCATCTCCCCTGTCAGCAGCGCACACATTCCCTGCCTGAAACGGTTCCAGCTACAGGGTTCAGTTCGGAACATCACTTTCAAACTTGGGTTTTTCATCTAACTTTATTAAAAGACTGTAGTTACTGATGAGCATGGTTAATTTAAATTTTTAACTCATCATACTCATGATTTTTAGAAGATTAAATCTGATTAAATCAAAATAAGGTCGACCCATTAATGCATTTTACTTTACTTCTTCTTCTGGATGTTCATGCAAAACAGTGAATATCAAATTAAACACCTAATTTGCACAATAAAGAGAATTACAAGTATAAAAATTGCAATTGTTCATTTAAATGGCCAATATCTGTGAAAAACAAGAAACCCATGTCTTTAGGGGCTGATTTCATTTAAAGTGTTTTTGTTTTCTCATATACAGTGCACCAATCAGGCATAACATGATTATCCCCCTAATACTATTTTACCCTTCATTATTGCCAAAACAGCCTGCAGACTCATGGACCCTAAAAGATCTGTAAAGATTCACTGCGGTATCTTGTAACAAGGTGTTAGCAGTAGATTCATCAATACCAGCAAGTTGTGAGTTGGCGCCTCAACAGATTCTGATCTGTTTGTCCAGCAGTCGCTAGGAAGTTCGACTGGATTGAAGTCTGGGGGAATCGGATGCCAGGTCAACATCAACAGCATCAATGAGCCTTGGCCATTCAAGCCTCTGGTATCAGTTCACTACTGCTCCTTCAGTGGAACACTTTTAATACATATGGACTGCTGCAGAATAACAAGAGTTGCAGTTATGGCGATGCTCTGACCGATTATAATTTGGCCCCTTGCCAAACTTGATGAAATCCTTGTATTTTACCTGCCCCTGAAGAAAATATTATGTCGGATCTGAATACGTCAAACATAGCCTTTTATATAAAAGTTGAAGCGTAATTGCATCTATTTGTTTATATTACCAAAGTTTGGTAGTATCCCATTCATAACTTGATTCATACAATATTTTTTACTATTGAAACCAGAGGGCAAAGAGTAGCTAGCAGGCTCTTAAGTGTATTTTTTATTTTCAATTTAAGTAGTGAGAGGAAGAGCGGTTCAAAACCCCGACAACAAAAACCTTTTACTTTAATTTGCAAACAAAATCTGACAAGAATTTAAATGGTTGCATCATCATAAAGTGCTTAGATTTTTGTGCTTGAAATGCATGCAAATCAGTGCCTTTTTTTTTTTTTACATAAATAGCATCTCATTTGAATAGTTAAACCTAATTTCACAGAAAAGCAATAAAAGAATGATTTGCCTCAGTTTAAATCATCACTGTATCTAATGAGCATCACTGCCATTCTCTTGACCTGTGACCTCTACTTAAACAGATTCTTTGTACTCCAGCACTTTGTCAATGATATATAAAACAATAAGAAATAAAATGGGCATAGCGCGTGAAAGTTTATAATTCAAATTTCACCAAGACTCTGAGGAACCTGATTTACCTCGGAGGAAACCTAAATAATAAATCTGACGGACGCACACAGCCTCAAGAGACTCTGTGCTTTTCAAACATGCCCACTCATCTCACAGTTCAGCTTTATTCCACTGGCCTTATCCTACGTGGATAAAGGCACAGTTGGCCTGAACTGCAGCCAGAGGATTGAGACTTTTTTTAAGAAGGGCTGACATTTACCCAGAGTACACTAAGCTATTTGGCCTCACAGCAGTCACTCAGCCGCCCTGCGCCCTGCTACTCTTGCCGTGGCATATGGGTGCCATTTAAGACGTTGTGAGGGTGCAGTATTTGGTTGAGAATATATCAAGACAAAAAGAAGAAAGGGAAAAAAAAACTCCACACATTAACACTTTGACACACAGTCCGTTTTCCATTATGCAAACATCTCCTCTCGTGCTATGAGCCTTCCCTCAGACCTTAGCTTTCATTATTAGACCGAGGTTCTCTAGCACTGGCTCCTTTTGATTGTCACTGGTGGCGGCTCCTGTGAGCAGGTGTGACGGCCTCACCAGCAGAATTCGCTCTAGCAGGGACATGCAATTAGCCGGCTCTCAGACATCTAGACCTGTTGAGGTCTGTTTGCTCCAGCGGTAGAAAAGTACATCATTAAGAGCTTTTTTTTTTTTTTTTTTGTCACTTGGAGCCAGACGGGGGAGACAGCTTTAGATTAAGCTATGTTCAGTGCAAATATCTGTCCTTAGACATCCAAGGTTGTCTGCACAGTCCAGACTGATTTTGCTCCTATAGTGCTGGGTGTAAAACACCCTTTATAGCTTAACGTCCGAGGCAGGAAAAAATGTGACCAAGAATGGGAGAGACATTGAGTTTATGTTGGATTTTGTGTGCAGGTGTGTCTGGGAAACACATGAACCAGCATGAGTGGGAATACATACACGACAAACTTTGCGGCATTATGAAAAGAGTCAATTAAATCTTGTTTCATTCAAGATTTGATCATCTTGAATCTTCTGTAACTTCTGTTTGCAGCATTAAATGACAATGCTGCGGGGGATCTGCTCCCGTTTGCAGCCTGTTTGGTAAATAACACTCTAAGGTAGGAAATGGAGAGACTTCTTAGATGAATTAAAATGTTAATATTTTATAACAATTGCAATGGTAATATTAAAACTGTTTGCAAATATAATGCAGATTCCTTTGCTAAAGAATTCAAAATACACCAGAGGTGAGTTTTAAATAATTGCTGGGAAAGAGTAAAAATTATGTAGCTCTAAGATGGTTATTTAAAATGCAAACCTGTCCAATGTTGTTTGTTGTATAAAATCATCAAAAAATAAATAAATGAAATAAAATAAAATGGCTCTAGCACTACAAAAAAAAATCCACTAGCCATGGAAAATAGCTTTGCTGTAACTTAGATACAAACTTATCCTTTCAATAAGAGGCTGAAACTTTCCCACCAAATCTCATGGCAACACAACACGGCTCACAGACACTGTCGGAGTTATTAATCTATTATTAGCTGCTGAGGCGGCTGCAGCTTCCCCTCTCCGTGCTCGCCCCATTCCCACCCCGGCGACACAGGACTGTCATCATAGATGACTGGTTTCTAATTGGATACAGTGGAGGCCGCATCCGAGCTCCGCATGCTGGGAACGACCATCGAGTGCCGCGGAATCAAATTTTCTATTAAGCGAGCCCCAAAATGCCAGAACTAACGTTTCTCAGTGAGAAGCCAAGCTGATTACTCTGCGAATCACATCTGAGGGGAGTTTTTTTTTTTATTTAATTTTATTTTTTTTTGCATAAACTGATTACAACAAGATGACAGAGGAGAAGCAACGGCGGCAAGAGCAGTGGACGGGGTGCAGACTGATCTGGATCAGAAAATGTGGGTGGCGTTGAGGCACCTGTCTTTCCCGTCTCCTCGAAAGAAAAAAACAAATAGTTTTGATTTAGCTGTTTTTGCTGACGAGTGGAAGAAAAACGTATGCCAAGACCCTGCACAAGGTGTCACACTACATAAATACACAAATATAGATGTATACATGTATATAGTTGGGGGTGAGGATGGGAGAGAGAGGAGACAGCGAGGCAGCTGTAAAAACATACATTCCCAGTATCAGACGAGACTTGAGAGGAAATATGGTGCAATTTTTTACAGCTCCGCGCCTGTCAGGGTGAGTAAAGAGACCCCTGTCCAGCAGACCTTTGTAGTCCGCACACGCGTCTCGCTCTGGTGTCACTGAGTGGGTTGTGAACATTTGCCTTTTTTGCCTGATTTTAAACAACTTGTTTGTCAGTAGCTCCTGCATTGCTGATTTTTTTTAATTTATTTTTTGTTTCCAGTTTCTCCCAGGGAGGACATTAGACCGCGACCCTCGTCTCGTGTCCAACACAAACAAGTGATTTCATCTCTAAAATGGTGGGAAATGTTCATGTTGCTCCAATGATTCTGCCTTTGCTCTTGGTATTAGTTTTTGCCGATGCGATTTAAAAGAAATGCAATTCATCAGCAGCAACAGATTTCTTTAGCAGTTTGTCTTTTTTCTTCGGCTCCCATGTGTGTTGTGTGTCTGCATGTGCAGGAGAAAATGTGTAAGCATTGCATTTCATTAGGAAAACTGCCGTCTGGATGGTAACTATGCTTTTTCTTCTCTCCCTCTCTCATTATTCTCTCCTTTTTTTTTTCTCTATTCACACAATTGGTACATTAGATTAAATTTAAATGATCTCCTGCATGCGCGGACCAATGCACACGCACACGCGTGCATTGCAAAAAAAAAGGGAAGACTCTGTTCCTCGGGTTGCGTAACATCCAGCGGAGGATACAATGGCGTCTGTGCACTCCCACACGCGCCCTCTCTATCTCCCGCTTTTCTATTATCACCTTTGCCAAAGAATAAACACTCTGACTCGGGGAATTTCTATCAAAGCTCCAAACTGCCAACAAAAAAAAAACAGCATGCTGTCTTCATTTTTGCAATCCTTTGCAAAAAAAAAAATCTGTTTATCCGCTCTATAGTCTTTCACCTTTCTGCATCCTCTAACAACACCCCGCCCTCCACATGCCAACTCTCCCTTGATGCTCTAGAAGCAAATTGCTTTGTCCACACGCGGAGTTCAGCCAGAGCACATCAGCGTCGACAGCTATAGTCTTTTCAAGAGGAGGGGGGGGGATTACTGCATGTTTGTATTAAGGTGGATTAGGACTTTGATGCTAATGAAAGGTTTTGACAGGGTTTTTTTTTTTCTTTTTTCTTTTCCAAACTGGTCAGCGAGTCTTAAGCCCAGATAATGCGTGTAAGACCAAAATGAAATCACCAGAAGCCGGGGTAGTAATAATCAGAAAATCACTGGAAGTGGGAGGGAGGAAAAGTGCAAACAATCAAGAAATGTCTGTAAAACACAATTTTCGGTGCAAGAAAAAAGAAAAACCCATCTGTTGTTAATGCGCATAATCTGCAGCTGCTTTTGATTAAGATTAAACTCAAAGCCCTGTGGTGGTTAAAGCGGGGCAGCAGCTTTATTATTATTATTGTTTTGTTTTATTTTCATATAAAGATTAGTGATTTCAGCAGCAGTATGGGGAGAGCAGAACAAGGTGAGATGTATGCGTGTCCTTGCTCCATCTGCAGTCAGTCAGGGATTAAAATGATTTATGTCGCCACGGCTCGACTTCAGATTCACAACTTGTGACGTGATGGAGACATCGTTCATCTCTCCATCTCTTCCCCGCTTTTCCGCTCGGCGCCAGTTAAAGCAAATTACCAAACGTATCGCTGTTGGCTTAACTTTGGGGTCCCGTAAAAATTCCGCCGAATGTTTTTCAGCTCACTGCTTTCAGTGTAAACAAAATGGACCGTTACAGCCATCAATATTTTTACTATCAACTCCATAACTTATTTTGTGAGACAGAAGAATTTCCACCAATGGCAATACTGTGAAGTATTTGTTCTTTTATCGATTTTCCCTACTTTGCTTTGTGACACATTATAATGTTTCAGATCCTCAAATAAACTCAGACAATGATGTAAAAGGATTTTTTTCAAATGACAGTTTTCTTTATTAAGGCTACACAGCTATCAAGACCTGGTCCTTGTTTTTAAACCCTTTCCTGCTGATAGACTTTTTTTTTTATTTTTTTTTTATTTACTTTGTCTTGTTGGATAGATTATGTATTGCTTTGTGACATATTTTAGCCTGTATATGTTAACCCTTGTTTCAGTAGATGGGGCAATTTGGGCTCTTTGCTCAGTCCTGTACAGAGTTGGTCCTTCATAGCATCGCGTTAAGACGATTTATTGCAAGATTTATTTATTGCAAGATTTTTTTTTGCTAAAGCAAAAGAACACACACCCGTACACCCCCACACACACGTTTTGACCCTACAAGGATAAACACGTAGCGTCAATATATGGATCGACGGATGGAGGTGAAATCTGTACGGGGTAAAATACTTTTTCACAGCACGGTAAAAACAAGTCCCTTACTTCATAAAACATACTGAAAAAATACTGGAAATATATCTCCCGTCCCCTTACTGCTACTATCAAATACTGTTATCAATACTTCAAAAATCACCTAAAGCGTACTTTTTTCATCTTGAAACTGTGCCTCTATATTCCCTGTAGATGCACAGGTCAAAACAGCAGGTGAAAACCTTAAGCTGAGGTCTGGACACAGAGACACTCCAATTGTTTCTCATTTTAAAAGCTTAGTGTTTAACCCCTGAGACCTCATCACTTAAGGCAATATATCAGATTACATTCAGCAACCTTTGAGTCAGAAACCACTCTAAATATTTTTCCCCCCTTTCCACACATGCCATCCTCAAAATAAGCCAAGTGACTTGATTGTAAGTTTTTGACTTTAAATATTTATAGATGCATTTCAGAAACGTGTTAACGAAAATGCCACGAAAGGGCACACAGACTCCAGTGTGTGTTTGCGTGCGTTTGCGCATCTGTGTGTTACGGTCTCGAAATGAGAGGAACTACCCAAAGAGCAGTTTGAGTTTATCATCACGGCTTCTGTATAACTAGATAATGACTGTAACTTGTTTCCCAGCACAGTGTGTGAACCCAATCTGTCACTTCCAGAAGAATTTCAAATTCAAGCATTACATAGCACGTGGGCGGCAGGCTAAACAACTCTCCTTTGCTTGCTGCAGCCCATGTTTACATGAACGAAGGGGGATTCAAGAGCCCATCGCAACCAAGAAAACCCCCATAAACATGTTTCAATTGAACACAAATTCTTTTTTTTTTCTATCAACATCATTTTTATTTTATTTTTTTTACCAGGATGTGTATATTTACACATCCTGCATGCCTCCTGCTTCACTGGTATGCCCGAGGTAAGCTTCTTCCCAGCAGCATCCCTGCAAACACAACAGCGCACACCTCTCACAGTGACTTCCAAATGCGGTGCTTCTTGCAAAGGCTGCCAAGAGCTGATCTCAGGGCATTCACTCGAAGGGAGATGAAGAGGGATGTTTTTTTTTTCTTTTATTTCCTGCCTGTGTTTAAATCTGGTCCGGCACATATGCATTGATGTTTGCGCTGGTGAATTGTGTTTTGTGCGTGCCATGTTTGCGGGCATTGTGGAAGGATTTGCTGGCACATCACCGGCGGATTAGGACGCTCTGTTTCGGCGGTTCATCGGCAGCGGGGGCGCATCCGATCTTTTGTCGCCGTGTCAGACTCATCTCTCGCTTGAAAAAAGTTGAAGTTCTTTATTTCTTTTTTCTTTTTTAATTGAAGAAGTAAAAATAAATTGGCAAAATGAACCAATGAGATATAGCAGCACAAATTGAAAAGGAAAGTGCGTCGCTTGTGAAGCACTTCCTTTTATCAACTCTTCCCATCTCAACATTACTTTTATTTTTTAGATATTTTTTTTACAACATATCCACTCCGGTGCCTGGTGGAGGTGTTTTTTTTTTTGTTACTAGTCCAACAATCCATGCTAAGGTGATTGCCTCAGGGTTATCTTGGGCTACAGACAAGATAAATGCTGTGGTTTTAGCCTTAGAGGTAGCCATTAGTCTCCTGGCAGGACTACAAACAAAAAGGGCAGGAAAGAGACAAAGAATCACACCCTTTGCCACAAGTGTACGAAAACAGGTGTGCCCTGACTGCTTTTGTTTAAAGGGTTAATCTTTTGTAAGCCCCTGGGTTGAGGAAGGGGGTGGGGAAAAACAACTCACCTGGCCTTCCCTCACCAAATCCACACTGCATTTACCGCCATTGTTTGCACTCGGAGTCACGTTACTTCTGGTTGATTGTGTCCGCTGATGATGTGGTTTGGCTCTCGGGCGCTTTTTCTATTGTGGGTCAAATGTAGGCTTTTGGTTGCCACTTTGGTGCTTCCTCATCGTCGTTGACAGTTGCGGGACAGCAATGCGGTCATTAAGAGTGTTTGCTTTGTAAGGTGACTGCAGATATAAAGGGCAGCTGGTACGGCAAGCAGCACTCTGAGGCGGAAGGAATCTTTTTTTTGTTCTGTTTGTTTGTTTCTCATTCTTTGACCTGCTGAAAAGAAAGGAGGGAGGGTAAAGTCGCACCTGGAGGCATGGTGGGGGACGTGAGATTCCAAGGAGGCATGTGGTGGAGTTAACTTTCATTCGAGGGAGGAAAGAAAAAAAAACTGTCAAGTTCTGGTGCTCAAAGCTGACTCAGGACTTCTATAACTGGATGTAAATGCATTTTCATCCCAGCAGGAGAGTGAAATGGTGCGTGGTTCCCCCCAAAATAATTCTCGAGCTGTCAGCACGGCCCATTTTTTTCCTCTCTACTATAGGGGTTCTGTTGGTGACATTTCATTTTGGGCTTTAAAAAAAAAATCCTCAAGGAGGAAGAAAAAGGAACTATTAACATGAAGGTGAGAAATATCTACAAGAAAGATAGCTGCTTAAGAAAATACATCAAATTTAGTTGACAGATAAACTACACTTCAATGCAAGGAAAAAGATGTCTGCCTCTGGCTGTTAACGCAATACTTTTCATGTAAGAACAAATTAAACTATAAAGGCAAAAGTAAAACAAAATGTACAACTTAGTTTAGAATAATTATCCATATAGACACAAACATAAGTCACAGAATAATATCTATCACAACACAGATGGCGTAATATCAACTAAGAGTTAAGTGCTAAGTGTTAGCTTTATGCTGAAAATTGCAAAAAATCCAGTAAAACAATGAGAGTCGGTTACATAATCGACTTCACAGATAAATATAAAGTCTCCTGCATATGTTTAATTTTGTTACCTCTATGTTGTAACCAGGCTACTAAGGCAAAATGATTGGCTCATTCATGTAAAGTTGAGGTGTTTTGTGCTCAGCTCATCTGGATTTCAGGGGCGGACCCAAAGCAGCTGTTTAAATATGTCAGAATATGTTCTTTCCCGCTCGGTGGAGATTTTCTACAGATCAAAGATAGTTCATAGCATTACAAAAACAGCCTTTTTGGAGAACACCTTCTGTTTTGTCTGTCAATTGTGGTTGAAAAAAAACTATTACTGCATCAAACCAAACCTGTTATCCTCTTTCTTCTTGTTTTTTATAATGCTTCGTTATTTTTGACTTTAAGCTTTGACTTGTGATTTTTTTTCTACTCCAAACTTTTTAAGGATTTTTATCAAGCAGCAAAATGTATCAGCAAAGAATTTACTACAAATAAAATCCTGCATCTGTCAGACAATAAAAATGTTCCATAGCATTTTTTATTTTTTTGCCTTTTGCAGGTGGTTCTGCCGTAAACCATGCTTTAAGTAGGTCAACAATGCATGAAGATGCATCCCATCTCTTTTTCGGCCTCTCGACGCAAAAAGCAAACCTAAGCAATATCGACCGAGGTCCCATAAAACATGCATGCTGCTAATGCTACCAGGATTTCATGCCTCGCAGTCGCCTGGGAAACCGTTACAATGGACAGAGTAAATGGAAAGGCCTTCGTCAGAGGTCTCTCAAAAAGCACATTAAGTCGCTCTGTGACTGAGAAGGATTGTTCAGGGTTATGAAAAAAATACAGAGCATGCTTTTTCCTTTTAAATTTGAAAGGAGAAAAAAGTGTGGTATTGGATTTGGAAAGGGGGGAAAGATTTATTCTTTGATACATGCACAGTGTGACTCTTGGTGACTCATTGTATCCTTGAGCATAATCGCCTGAAAAATTCCAGCTTAAGGGAAGTCAATATAACATTCCTTCACAAGTAGATTTTTCAGGGAGATATTGCCCCTCCAGGTGGGTGCATTTGCCAAATCTTAATGCCAAAGTATTAGTGAGCTCTATTTTTGTGCTTGCTAAGCTTCCTGTGCGTCTCTTTGCACGTAGAGATGCATTCACATGCTGTTATGAAGCCCTCAAGCACTGGTGGTGTCAAAGGTTACGGCGTGCGTCGCGGGGAGACTGTGAAAGCAACTGCCATGGGCCATGCCGGAGAGTCTCACCTCTTTGTATTTGCTCTTTACTTTAATCCTTCACCACGTGCTTCCCTTTAACCCACCTTCTACTCCCGCGTCTTCCCTCCCCACTCCTCCAAAACATATGAGACACATTAAACGGTGTCCTCCAAGATGGAAGCCGAGAGAGGGAGACAGAGAGAAGGGAGAACACAGGAGGATAATCCCCCTTCCCTCCATTGTTACATGCTTTCATCTATTTTTATAAGGCGAAGGCAGGAGCTGAGAGGCAAGATGAGAAAGAGAGATGAAACAGGTTCTGGAGGGGCTGTGGTTGTACTTTTTTGGACCAGTGAGAAAAGGTGCATCCCTGCACGGAGTCACAGTCATAAGTGGGGGAAAGGGGCGGGAATTGCACGTGCAGTTTCACTATGCCTTCAAGCTTGAGCAAACACGCATATCTTCCCTTTCTGCAAACCTCTTAACCATCCAATATTCGGTCTATGAGCACTTAATTAAGGATTAATAGCATATCTGCTGACTAAGACTCTGCTTTCAACTTTCATTCACCAGCTTTTCCGAATGTTCGTTATGATCCAGGAACTTTACGAGGGGAAATCAAACTGTTCTCTCTAATTCCTTCAGAGACCAACACATGGTTTATGTTTCCCGTGCTTCAGGTTCAAATCTGGGTGGTTATTAGATGCTGTTTTTAGATGCACCTAAATGCATCTAAAAAAAGGGAAATAATTAGCAAACGGGGTAATAAATGGTTTTCTACAGAGTATGTAACGGAAGAAAGTTGGAGCAAAATGCCAATGTGTAGCCAGGATAAACTGGTGAAGGGACATGATTGTTAATATACTGATGAATCACAGCAAAGGACTTGAAGTCAAACTTATTTATGCCCTTGGGTAGATTTGGTTGCAAACAATATATTACATGGACACA
This sequence comes from Phalloptychus januarius, assembly GCA_902982915.1. NCBI lineage: Eukaryota > Metazoa > Chordata > Actinopteri > Cyprinodontiformes > Poeciliidae > Phalloptychus > Phalloptychus januarius. The sequence continues at coordinate 9,474,443 of CADWAE010000462.1, forward strand.
CAAGAAGTATAAATATAAAGTGATTAAAAGTGACCAGATGCTCAAAACTTTAAAATATGCTACTTTTAAAATGTCACATCACATTGTTTTTTTTTATAGTTCTTTAAACAAGACTTAAAGCATTTAAAGATGATGACATTGCATAAAATATCTTAAATTCGGGATGAAATGTTAAAATACTGATTATTTTACAGCAAAATACTAGACACTGAAATGCAGCCTCTAGTAAAACCTTTTTTTTTTTGTTAAATCTGGAAATAGCATAACAGTTGTATTCTTCATTGTGGCTTTTGTCTAATCCATATTCTCATTTAAAATTTTATCAATCCTATCCCACTCTAAATCTGCATTTTTTAAAACTCTTATGATGGAATCATAAGAAGTAGTTCTGGACCAATTGCTTCCTTCTGGCTCTCTAATCCTGTGTGCTTCATGCCAATAAGTTCAAAGTTCAAAGTGTGCGCATGCTGAGGGATTAAAGAGAATATCATTGGTAAGTTTGTCCTTATGTGCGAGACACAAACAGTGTTAGGAGCCATAACAAAGCAGGGTCAGCTGCTGTTTATGTTTGCAATACCAAATGATTGTTGCATGCACAGCAGTAAAAAAAAGCAACCTCCCTCATATTTCTTTTGTTTTACTAAATGTTTTAAGATTGTCATAGTGATTCTATTGTCAAAAATTTACTTACCTAATAAAATGTATTTTTTAAATGATTGCATTTATTAAGGAAGAAAGATGTCAAATCAGTCCGGGCCCTGGTAAAACACTTATCGCTCAAGTTGTTAAATAATTAATTACTAAGCCATTTCTAAGCCACTGGGACTCGAGTGAACCACAGAGTCATTATCAGGAAATGAAGAAAACGTGAAACAAGTTTATAAACCTCCGTTGAAAGTGGCCTGAACAATAAAATGACTCCAAAAACTCCATTGGCAACAAGTGCAACAAATCACAAAAGAACACAGAGCTGTGACTTAAGCACAACACGTCGCACTCCTCATTTGAACAGTATGGGCGTTGCTTATTCTCTACTAATACAAAGTCTGGGCGGAAAATGCATTCATGGGAGATTTCCTATGCAAAGGCCACTGCTGACTAAAGTAGAGCACAAAGGCTCATTTAGCCATTTGTAAAAACAAACAAAAAAACATCCTGGTGATTTACAAGATGGCTAATCTGTTTGTAGGGTGACTAAACAAAATTGTGTTTTTGAAAGGTGTTTCCTCCAGTTACTTCCGGCATAAAACAAAGCATGTCAGAAACAGGAGGAGTCATATGTTCTGCGTGACTTGCTGTAATTTATTGAATATTCAGTCCTGAAGCTATGATGTCTGGCCACTAGTTGACTTATGTTGGAGTTAATCACACTCCTGGTATGCAACAGGACAATGATCTGAGGCTCACCAGAAAGTCCACCAATGTCTAGCTTAAAAAAGAAGCTTGGAGTGGCCTAGTCAAATCCAAAAAAATCTTATTGTAATGTAATGAAAATGCTTTAAACTCCTCCAGTTTGATTGAATTTAAAACATTTTGCTAACAACTGAGGGAACTGATCCTTAACATTTCCAGTTTCTACAATAATTTGTAGCAGTTGTAATCACCAAAGCAGGCATAACCAGTTGGGAGATGATTAATTTTTCAAATGGGGTCATGTCACTTTGGATAACTGTTTTAAATTAAAATATTCCAAATTTTAGGTTGCCAGTTTTATGGCTGTTTAACCTGTTTTAATTGTTCTTTATGATTTCCGCCTCTTTTTTCCTCTTAGTTTCATGCATTTTGTCCATTTTCAGGTGAACATTAAGTGTACTCTGCCTGTAGCAGCAGAATGTTGAGTGCTACTTCTGTCATATACTCCAAAAGACACACCAAGGATGTTCTTTCACATAAAAACACACACACGCAAGTCATTAGCTTTTCACATAAAGCCGGCAGCATTTGGTTGCCTGTGTTTTGACAGTTTTACAGTGCTTAGCTGTGTCTTTGAGTCATCAAACCGGTCCGATTAAAGAAAAACATGATGTCAAATTCCCAAATAATGCCACGTAGTTGCTGTCAATTAGCAGTAGCAGCCGATGCTGTTGGCAAAGTAAAGGGTTTTCTGAAAAAAATTAAATAAAAATATCTAGTTCCCCAGAAGGAATGCCAGTCTACAGTCTGATGGAGATAGGGTGTGCAAGCTGTTCTGTAAACAGGGACATGTGGGATAATCCACACTAAAACAGGAAAAAAAAACACGTAAATATGTTAGACATTTGTATTTGCGTAAGTATGTGTGTGTGGGGCGGGGGCTTTTTTCAACTATCTTACAGGAAGATTCTTAACCATGAAAGTTGTAGACGATGGAAAAGGTCAAAGTTGGACTTGCTGAAAGCCCGGTAAACATTGTGTAACAGAGAAGAACAGAAGAAGATATAACATGAACAAGTCTGCTCATACACATTCACAGACACACGGATACAATTTGCAACTTCAACTTTAAAGGTCATAAAGGCAATCAAACTCATTCTTACATCCACAATTACAAGGCTTTTTTTTTTTCTTTTAAAAAGCCTGATAAATGTAGACTAAAATAAAGTCACATTAACGTGCATTGGTCAGATCTAGTGCCAGCTAGCTCTGCTCCGTTTGCTTTATAGCACACGGAAAGTTCTGTAGTCATGTAAATGTTCCGTGTTTTATCATCAGTGCAGACTCATGTACAAGTTTTCAAAAGTTCCTGTTCCAGGAGGGATACTCTGGCCAAATGTGTGTGTGTGTGTGCAAGAGAGAGATACAAAGAAAGGGCAGCGAGAGACAATGTTTGCACATAAAGTGCAGTATGTTTGGCAAATGAATGAATGAATGTATGAATGGACGTGGCTTGGCATTGGCCTGTAGAGCATGTCTACACCCGAATGTGTTTTATTTGATTTTGTTTCCTGAATTCTGTTGGTGATTTTAAATTCCCTGAGGTGAGAAAAACAACAGTTAAACAAAACAAGGGCGAAAACCTTGATTGTATGCGGTGCGAAGTCTCCACACAGGGTACACATGCTTTCCTTTAAAAAAAACACAACATAAAAAATTAAAGAAGCTTGGCTCACGTTCCGATAAACAAATACGTCCTTGTGGCTTGTGGAAAAAAAAAGGGATTATTGGCATTCCTTTCCCATGCAATAGACCACACACAGGGAGAGACACGGGCACCCGCTGCGTCCCAATGCTGCACACCTGATGTTCCAACATGCTCAAGCAAATGTGACTCCCCACCACTCCGTGTCGTGGTCATGCATGGAATGCTAACTGGATTTTGTAGCAAAAGAGAAGAAACTTAATGACAACCAGGAAGATTCCAGAGAGGAAGTCAGCTAAAGAGGGGGAGAGGAGGGAAAAAAAACCTGAGAGGGGGACAGGGAGGAAGACGGATTGGGATAGTGGGGAGGCTTTGGCTGAGTAACTTCGGAGGTGTTTAATTGACTTTGACGAATATCAGTCCGCTGGTTCATACACTAGCACTACATCTGACAAGCTAAAGAGCAAGTGGCGAGAAGAAAAAAGTTTGGGTGCACTAAATTTTAACCACAGCAAATAGAAAAAAAAACAACCTAAAAGACTTCATTTGGTTTACTGAACCAATACCCACGTCATTTGGAAACAAGCCAAATTGCAAGTCACCGCTTCGTTGCACCAAAAAAAAAAACAAAAAAAAAACCGCACGTCTGTGTGAACGACTGCAGGCCTTCATCGGAAACACAGTCATGTCTCTACAGTGCCCTGGAAATCCACTGCGGTACGAAATGCTCGTTTGAGCATCCACACAGGAATGCAACTGTCAACCTTCATTGAACCCCCCCCAAAAACAACAACAAAAAAAACTATTTTCTAAAACAATATGGCTGCCTTGTAGAAGCAGAACCAACATTTACTTTTTGCACAGAGTCCATAAAAGCGATTGCGTTGATGTAATGCTTTTCTCACAGTCGGCGTTTGCAAAGCAGCTTGATGGCTTTTATAATCTCTGTCAGGTGTCCTTAAAGAGACAGAAGCTTAAATGGAGCGTTTCAGACAGCAGGTGGCAAGAGGTGGAGTCGCTATGCGGCACGATAAAAATAAACCCCTTTTGAACATTAAAGCATATAGACCTCTTGGAGAGACTTCCAAAAGATTACTACAAACCTATAAATGAGCGTAAAATAGGGTTTTATTGAGGAAATAAATGGAATGACCAACTTTTATCTCCGTGGGTTTGATTATTTCCTCCCAATGTTAAACTTAGCAATTAAAGTGCATGTGTTTTATTATCATTTTACATAGTAGACCAACACAAAGCAGTCTATTTTTTTTCAAGCAGAACATGATTATCTATATTTCTAGGAAATAATAGCCCCCTTTACTATTTCTTGTGATATCCCTAAATACAATGTAGTACAAATAATTCCCTTTAGACATTTTTTTAAATAAAGAGTTTGCCTATGCAATTTAATCTTAGTATGAATACAGATGTTCAGTGAGGGCCTCAGAGGTTAGAAAGACAACATTATTGAACACACAGCATTATAAAGACCATTGAGCAAAGCGAGCATTTCAGAAGTAAAGCTATGAAGAAATGAAAATTCATATGAAAATATTTCACTTTCATGTCTATGCAAAGCACAATTTGTGGTGTAAAACCAATATAGAAAACTGTTAAAAGATACCAAAGGTTTAAAACTGTAGTGGCAGTTGCCCTTTCAGCAGGGAAAACAAAAAAATTTTAAAAACTCCAAACGTGCCGCCAAATCTGCAAGGGAATGGTTAATCCATATTCATCTATTAGACTGGCACAGTCAAAGACTGCAACTGCAGTTAAACATGGCTTAACAACATACAGGCTCAAAGAGACGAAACACAACTGCGTTGCCTTCATCTAAGCCCACAGCTTTTTTTATGTTTGGATAGTCAGTTTTAGTTGACTGGCTAAAAAAAGGTACACAAAAAAATCTTCATGACATGAACAGAAAAACTCAAAAATAGACCTTCAAATAATCTAAACATCCAAGCAGATCCATGGCTCTGTAGCATTCCCAAGTTTCAAGGTTGGTGGAAGGTTACTGTGTGACTTCAGAAGCAGACAGAGCATTCAGCTCATGTGTTCTCCTCTGGCAAATCAAACCAAAATTCATTCTCCTCCTGTTGTGTTGAAGTCATCAGAGAGCCCTTCCTAGACCCCCGAACGCCACAACGTACCAGGGTGAGGTAAATGAGCAGGTAGCTTGTGTTACACTTTAATGGAAGCATAAATAATGCCGCAGTGCTTTTCTCCGGCTTCATTCTGCAAATGTGCCGTGCTATGGGGTTAAGATTGCAATGATGGGACTTCACAGTGCCCGTGTGGGGAGACTGAGAGGAAGATGAGACCGTGGATGTGACACTGGGGGATAATTTGAATACCTGCCTGCTCCGGCTGAGCAGTGATCAATCACTCCTGTGTCAACCACCACTCCCTGCTGGCAACTTCTCCGCTCATGTAACCTCCATCCCTTAGGTTTTTTTCCCCCCCTTGCATCCCATTCTCTATTTCACTCCTTTTTCTATTAATGTCCTCTCCATCTCCTGGTCTCTTCCCAGCCTCCTATCTTTCAATCCATTTCCTGGGCTCCTGTGCAGTGTGTCCCCTTTCACTTTTTTTTTTCTTCCTTTAGCTTCCCTTTTTACGTTCCCCCTAGTGCTTTCTCTCACATCATCTCTCAGGTTTTCTTGTTATTTCTATCTCCCTTGCTGTTGCCTTGCCTAAGGATATCACAAAGAGAAATAAAGGGTGAGGGCTAAGGGGACAGATGGAAATGAATGAGAGACACAAACCCATGACTGCAGGCACACACAGAATGCAAGCCCTGCTGCAAAATGCACAAGCCTCCGAACCTTTCACAGCGCACCGAGCTGATTATCGGCTCTTTCATTCCTGCTCCCACTTTTAATTTCTCGATTAACAATGTAGTGTTTTTACTCCTGGCCGCGACCACGGGCTGTAACCTTGGGGAAGGCGACGGGTGAGCAGACTTGTGTGCAACATACTGATTGATGGCGCGCGCGTCTTCCGTTGGGTGATTTCTCGCTACGCCGCTTCTCTCCGTTTGAGCGGCGATGGGCATACCAACAGGCCCCTCATCCCTGCACCAAACTTGAGGGAAATCAGACCTAAGACCAGCGCTCGCTGCCGCTCCGCTCTTGAAATATGAATGGTTTTAATTAAACAGACTCGCTTTGCCATCTGGCCCTACAATTGGGCCTGCCTAATGAACAGACTTGCACACAAACACGCGGCACACGCACGTGCATTATTAACCAGACTAAGCAGCCTTCCAGCGGCCACGGCTTTGGAAACCGAGGAACAACAACAATGTAGTAATCTAGCGAGGTGCTTGAAGGAGTTGCGGCATGATTGAGTGCCTTGTTGTGCTGAATGAAGGGTGCGAACGACAGCGAGAGCTCATTTGTTTCCATGTGACAGAGCATGTGTGTTCTTGCCTCACATGCATGTTTTTTTTTTTAGCGGGTTCATTCCACTCTCAGTTTCCAGCAAGTATGTCGGGGAAAAAAATGCTTAGTGCTCGACTACCGGGATGATAACTGCGGTGATGTGCCACTTCTCTGTCCTACTCCGCTGAACTGGCTAGCCAGCAGCACTAAATGATGTTGTTGGTAATCCACCTGTGGTACCCCAAGTTTTCTCAGCAGGAGACGTGGGAAGGAGATAGAGTGTCTTGTGTGGGTGTGTGTGTGTGTGGGGGGGGGGGTGCGCAGAGGGGTAGCAGTGGAGAGATGTGGGAGGCTTGCTAAGATTAGCAACCAGCAGGGCAGGCTGTCAGTCTTTTAGAAGCTACTGTATTTATACCATCCATTTGTCTTAGAAGTTCAACTAAGCAAGAACTGCAATTAAACGTGATTAGGTAATGTGCAAGTTAAGTGAAATCATTGATTGGCTGGTTTCCAGTATTACAAGGTTAGTTCAGACTAGTATCTGTCCTGCTTCCCTTACCTGAAATGCAAAAAACTATAATTTCTTTCTGAATGAAAATAAAACGACGGCGTAATGAAAGCTACCAAGCTAGAATGATGTGTACCATTTGACTGATATGACAGCTCTCCAGGTAAGGGAACTATTATCTTACCGATTAGTTCCCTGATTAGAGAATCAAAAGTAACACGTTTTAAAAGTTGTGGTTTTAAAACCTGCAAACATTTAAGTTCTATTGTTCCTACAATTTGAAATTGTTTTAATGAGATGCCAAAGAATGAAATATGACAACTATGCTTTTTTTACCCTTCACAACCAACGGACCTGTGTAATTCGCAATAACAAAAAAATATGTTGCAGACAACCAATATATCCAATCATTAAGATGTGATAATATCTTAGTAAGAGTGTTAGTTTTCTGTTGTAAATAATTAGGTTTTTATGTTCCAAGTTTTAATACTGAGAGAAGTTCACACCAACCTGTGCGCAGTACACTGCGCACAGGTCTTCTGTCATCAGAAGAAGTCACAAATAAGCTAGGCGGTACATTTTTCAAGAAATGTTTCCTTCTTAGGCTGAAGTTCAATAAGAAACTGATTTGCACATGTCCACACGAGATGCATTAGCTTTGCTCATCTTGGTGTAGCCAGTAGCAGCCCAGCATACACTGCCATATTAACTCAGGTTTGAGCACAAGCATTTGAAGCCAAAGTGGAAGGTTACACCGATATGTATTTCCATTTTTTTTCCTATGCAGCAAGAGAAGCAGCCCACAATGTAATGATGCATGCTATGGATCAAATGCAAAGAATCCTTGACAGTGTGACCTACGGCAACTGTCATAGCGCACAGCGCATATCTGCACTGATGTGCTGAGAAATTATATTACATCTTCAGTGCCAGGAGCAGCTCGGTTTTCACGCACGCTTCGCGCATGGAAGCGCTTCACACGCCTCACTCATCATGAAAGAGCGACGTGTCGGTGTGTTATTTTTGAGGTGTGCTTGAACTAACACGGTAGAAATTGAAAAATCCACCGCCCAGCCCTGCACCCCGCCCCCGCGGCGATGCAGAGATCAATAACAGAGCAGGAGCCTTTGACCCGCCGATAACGGTGTTCATCTGGAAGGGCTCTTTGACTTCCAGAACGGCCTAATCGGGGTGTTTGACTCCAAACGCTCAGCGTTTATGAATATCTGATGAGCTCTGGGGTGAGCTTATGAATAAGTGAAGGGGACCAGCTGTGCAACAAAAAATATATATATATATATAAAATCAAGACTTCAATGAAGATACCATCACTGAGCAACATATGGAGAAAGGAGCACCACAACACATGCAGATTTATCTCACTCAATTAGAAACATTTATTTCAGTAATCCAATTTAAAAAGTTAAACGAAACACATAGAAATACATATTCTGCGCACTTATTTATGCTGGAAATGGAGAAAACTGACGACACGACACTTGTCTAATAGACATTGACACAATCCACAAGGTTGAGCCACAAACTCTCAATACAGAAGCTGGCTATTCAAAAGTGACGCTTCAAAGCCTATCACAGGAAAGTTGAGCAAAAGGAAAAACTGTTACAAAAAACGTTTACATTACAGTTGAATTAAAGCCCATTTAATTCAACCGATCAACAACAAAGACACATCAGGAAACTCATTGTATTGTATTGAGCACACATTATCTGCATTATCATCAAAATTGCCTGAGAAAAAATATCTGAAATGTAAAACTATCCGTGTAGTGATATGAGATGTACAACTCTTGCTAGTTTATTGAGATGAGCATGTATACATATTGTGATACTACACTAAAAATGTTAGTTCAGCAGAAAGCTTACAGTATGACTTACAGCTTTTGACTGCCCCATGTACCTATTGAAATAAAATCTATTTTCTTTTATCTGTGTAACATTTCTAAAGTAAACAAAGTAAGTCCTACAATCAAAGGTTTGGATTTTATTAACATACACAATTATTCGTTTTCAGTCTGACCTTGGTAAATTAGGTAAGGAGAGAAAAAAAACACTCCCTGGGTGCGTTTGTGAAAAGGTTGAAAGAATAGAAGGATCAGGAGGGGGGGAGGCAAACAGTATGCCTGTGTTGTCTTTGTGTGTGTTCGTCCCCCAGGAAACGAAAAGGCAAAGGTGGATGCTCGCGAGCGAGCATTTATGTGCAGCTGCACTGGAGGGCGACTGTTCGAGGACACTCTCTGAACATCAGTCAACGGGAAGCAAGTCGGAGGCAGAAAAAGGCGAAAATAAAACAAAATAGAGAAAAAAAAGGAATGGGACCTTCGCCTTTGTCTACATGGAAAGCAACGGCAGTCAAACGTATTGAAGCAGAAAAACAACAACAAAAAAACCCACCTATTTGATTCAACTTCTGTGACGGCTAAAAGTTTTAAAGGCTTGAGTTTGACGCAAGGAAGAAAAAAGGAAACGCACCACAGATCAAGCCAACATAGACACATTTCACCAGCCTCTAAAAACAACTGCAGCTGGAACTCGCTCTTACTGTTCTGTGTCACTAATGATCCCTGTGTTAGCAATAAGCACCACAGTCTGCTAACTTTTGTTCTACTTCATTTCCCCATAGTTTCCTAATTTCATAAAGGAGGCCTCACACAGAGCAAAGCAGCGCTGTGTGAACTCTGACTACAGCACATGTAGGGGAGCGCTAATGACTACAGTTAGCTTTGTGTGTGAGGCTGTAGTAATTTGCCAATATTTGCCCTAATCTTCAATGATTGCATTTTTCTGAGACTAAGCGTACACTTTCTTGGTGAACACAGAGACTTTATTACCGCGATTCATGATTTTTGAAAATATTTATAGTCAGGATAAAAAAAGCCACCCTGCTGGCTACCAGATTCAAGATAACATTGCTTTCTGGAAAGCATGAGAACTGAAAACACATACCATCCATGACTTCCAAACAAACTTCTACCATTTGCCATCTGCAACCACAAGGACCTACATGAATGGAGCAGTTTGAGCTGATCTCTCTGCAGACGCCGAGCTCCAGTGGAGAATCCTGTTTCTCTTGGATGGAGAGAAGATTTTCAACTGACTTAAATTATTTTCCCTAGCAAATCTCATCTGCTTCTTGAGTATTCTTCACTGATTCCCTCAAAAGATTTTGAAAATGACATTGTGGTGCATGTCGGGTCAGCAAAAGCAAAAAATAGTAAGGATGTTTTTTTCCCATTACATACAGACATTTGCAAAAGTTTTCCTATCCTTTGACCTTTCTCACAACTTGCCACACTGCAGTTCGGTGTATTTTGTGTAACAAACCAACATAAAGTAATCCATAACTTTAAAGTGAATTGTCAAATGTTATGGAACAGATTCTCCAGATCTCAGGTTTGCACTTTGATTGGACCATTTTACCACCTGTATGTTTAGGTGTGATGGTACTGCAAGACTATCCTCTTGGCCTTTCTAAAGTCTTTTGCTTCCTCTTGCAGATTTTCTTCCTGTTTCCCCCCTACGTTTAACTCCATCCAACTTCCCATGAAATCTCTTCAGCTGAAGAGAAAAACCTTTGTTGGAAGTCCAAATCTGACATGGTTTGAGGCAAGGTTTTACAATTACTTGATGCTTTCAGTGTTGGCCTAACACCTAAAATTCAAAAAAGAGAAAAAAAAACACACTGAGGTTTATAGTTGTGTGACAAAATGTTCAAGGAAGGTGAATACTTTAGGAAGGTGCTGTCACTTCAACATTGTGATATATTTATGCCATTAGATCTTGCTTTGTATACACAATGTACCAGCCTACTCTGTATACAGTATACTATTTTTGGATCTGTTTGTTTTCCAGTTTATGCTATTTTAATTCCAGGAGCGGATTTGACTGACAGGCTGATCATGGTTGCAATCTGACAGTCTTACCACTGCTAGTGGCTGTCTCAATTGAGTCACTTAAAAGGATAGCTGTACGAAAAAGCGCTTTTCATATTTCCAAACCTACTGTAGACTTGAAATTTTACATACCACTTGAAAAACAAAACCCCAAATAAATAAGTAGCATCCACAAAGCCAAATCTTGAGCGTAGGGTCAGTGTCTTCCAAGTTCCTGTCCAATAAGTCACTCAGTTATTCCCTAAGGGTGAAGCAATCATTTTTTGGTCTGGAAAATATGTTTGACTTGTGACAACCATGCAGATCTGCCATTACAAGTGTGACATCTCAATCTTTTCCAAGGGAGGATATGAATCTTTAAGCCATTTGAATATCACTCGCTAAGCTCTGGTGGAAAAGCCTCTGCACTTAGGCTTAGCACTCTCAAGACAGCTACTCCTTGTTAAGAGTCGCCTCAGACTCCTCCACTATGAATGGGACCATTACCCTCATCGCTTACTGCACAAGCACTCACACATACACACACATATGAACACACATACGCATCTATGGATATCTTTCTCTCAACTGGGGCAAACTGAATGCTTTTAGAAGAGCTGCGAGCCAAACGTGCAACGCGAATCAGTGCGCCAGTTGTCTGTATAGCTTCTAAACAATTCCGGATGAGTTCTGGCTCCCTGCTGTGCCCCTTTTCCGCTTCCCTTAAAGAACGCAGGGCAACATGGAGATATGTTATAGAAAAGCTCATCTACATGAGAAAGGGACTTAAATGGGAATTGTAAATTCTTCATGATGCAGCGTTGGATAATTTACAAGAGGATAAAAGGATAAAAAATGACGAGAAAGGGGGTTAGTTTAATACAGGACGACTTATGTTGCTGTTGCTCCTTTGATCAGACAAGTCTGATGTTTCTCAATAAAAAAATAAAAATAAAAAAAATTCTGCTACGTCCTCCGCTCCTAGATCCCAACGCCAAAAAGCACACCTCGCCTGATGCAATGATAAACGTGAATTATAGACATTTCTGTCTGTTTATGGTTCTGACTACCATCCGATGCCTTTTGGGAAACCTGTAGCCAGTATGTGCGTGTGTGCTTCCTATGTCTTAGCGGGTTCTTAACCTCCTTTCAGTGTTTGCCCCTACCATTTTCCATGTGCTCTGCCTCACCGACACTGCCATCCGGCGTTGTCCTCTCGTAGCTGTCCTCGGGCAGGGGGAGGGCGCCCAGCCGGGGGCCCGAAGAACTCTTGCTGCTGGGTGTCTCGGATTCATCCAGGCCGCTGTCGTAGCAGCTCTGCAGCGATCCCTGCTGGTGAGGGTCCTGGGGCTGGCTCACCACCGAGAAGGTCACTCGACGAAACGGCTACAAGAGAAACCAAACGTCCGGGGGTCACTATAAAAGGGACTGTTTTAGCTGTGTTTGTCTTTTTAGTGAGATATGATTTTTGGGAGTTTGGGCCGCTGAAAATCAGACATGGGCTTTCAGGAGGGGATGCCAGGAATCAAGGGAAACAAGGGGTCAAAAGGGGCGCAAAAATGTATAGACTAGATTTTAATGGGAAGGTATTAATGATTAAAAATACAGATAAGCTGATTCAAAATAACAGCAAATGTCCTGATTTCCATAGAAACCGACTAAGACAGCTGACTTTTAGCCAAAAACCTTAGCAATAAACTTTTTTTCCCCAAACTAAGCCATGTTAAACCTAGGCAACCAAGAAGGCATGGAGGCTAATGATCTCAGTGTTTTTATAAAAACTAATTTGGCCAGTGAAAGTAAGAAGAAAGACCTGATTTGAAACCAGAAACAAAACTACAAGGCTAACCCCGGACGCATACAAACAGGCAGAGCCACTTGTTGCCACGTTACCACACAAAAGGTTCAGCTAGGTAAGAGGTAGGTTCAAGCTGTCATTACATGCATCCCGCTTGAGCACATTACTGAGCAACATCCGCTGTTAGGCACTAACTGCATATCATCAAGACTGAGGCCTGTTTCTCACTGTCTCAGCCTGTTTAGTTTTCTTCCTATGTCTCTCATTCCCTGTCAGAAGCAGCACATAGGCAATGGCACGGAGGAATGATAGCTGGAGAATAAGCATGAAGTGAGGAATGAAAGAACCGGTTTGGTCATTATAACAGTAAATGGCATAACAAATTGTTACTGCCATTCATTAATTAGATACAAACACTGTTGGAGCTCGCCTCTGCTGCCGCAAATGTGCATGCACCTTGCTGGACTGCAGATCCTTCCGCTCACAATCCTTCTCTTCCTACTGTCATCCGTGTTTCCTTGTTCAATCATGAGAGTATTACATGGGGCAAAGGCTCATTACTCAAAAATGCTCTCCCCAGCACCATTGCACATTTGTTCCCTTAATTCGCTCACCTGAAGAAGATGAAATGGTTAGCCTCAAGTGATTGCAATTTAAATTGGTACACGGTTGATAGGCTTTCTTTGCCATTCCCTAGATTTTACAGGTAGAGGCATGTTTGAAGGGACTCTTAAAGGAGGCCTGTAACATCAAGTTCGACCCAAAGATCTCATGATATAACTGACAGAAAGCAGTATAGCCCTGTTGTGGCCACACAACTAAAACACTGGTGGCATGCATTGCTCAGTCACCTTGAGAGAACTCTAGCTGAAAAAGACAGAAAAGGGCGCAATTGTCTTCTGTGTAGCTGATCTGAAAACAGGTGAATCAAAAGAAGCCGTACCTGTCTAGGTATTCTTCTTGGCAAACTAAACAGAAAGAATGACCCATAAGAACTATACACAAAAAGGAGATCCACAAGTGTAGCTCAAGTTGTTTTGCTGCTTTTCTAGCTTCCTGTGGCACCTCGCTGTACTGCAGTGCTAAATCTAGCTTGGCTGTCAACATAAACCAAGATGTGAACATTTGGTTGCCGATGATCTGAATCAACCAAAAACAGATGTACATGGACATCCAGCATTTGAAGGGCATGATACATCGAAGTTCTTCGAAATTTCCCCAACTTCATGCAGCAGACAGCTGTTCAGCGGTGCGAACACTTGCTTCGATATAAACAGGAACGACAAGGAGATATTCCCGAACTCTTTCCTCTATAACCATTTCAGCCAACATCATTTCTGTGATTTCTTTATTACTTTTGTTAGATTTAATGTGCCTGGTAGGCTGTTGCTATGGCGAGCCCCCACTAGCATGGTGACATGGAGGCTGGTATGAAAAGATCAAACCACATGATCAAACCACGGTCTTCTGCTACATGTAGTTAGTATAAATAGATATAGGAACATCAATTGTTGACATGTGACTAAGGTTGGATGTTTTTTTTTTTTTACCACCTTGGGATATTTACTGTAAAAGTACTCAGCTAAGCTAATTCTGTGTAAACTTGTTGATTTTTGCCTCAGTCCAGTGGGAAATGTTTTTTTTTTTTTTTGCTCTATGTGCATGTGTAAAATTTTAATTTATTTATCCATTTCTCCCCAGTTCTGTTTCTCTGGCTGGCTAACACGGCAATCTTGGCAATAAATCATGTTTCCATGTAATTACAATCAACACTCGACAAATGAATTGGTATAAATATTCATGTAGATTTCACTTGGCTAGTCAAACATTTGTTGTATAATAGAAGTGGAGGCCAGTATGAAAAACTGATCACTATAGGTGTGATAACACGGAAACATTTTGTTTGGTTTTGTTTGGTTGTACTGTAAAGTGTGAGGTATATTCTAACAAATCTTCCAGCTTGTGTAAGCAGCAAAATTGCGTTTTTTTTTTTCCAAGACCAGATTCTATCTGAGTCACTTCGCTTTATAGGAAAAGCCCATTTTTAATGAAACAAATTTAAAAAATGTTACCTAATGAATTGCCAGTAACTTGCAATGAAAGAAAAGTACTTGAGGTGGAGCACAATGAGAGAAAATTGAGTTTGGGAAAAAGGAAAAAGAACCTGACAAGAAGGGGGAAAAAAAAGAAATGAACAAACAGATTTTATTCACCTGAATTTCCTCACTTGCTTTCTCCAGAGGGAGAGCAAGAGAGAACAGAATAAAAGCGGGAAAAAAAGCTAATTTGTTTGCAGACCAGAAATAGGGTTCATGCAGAGATTGCCAAAGGCTTTGGATTAGAATCTGTAGTCTCGATCAACTGCAAAGCAACCTTTGATCCTTCTCTTCTTGCTCTTTTAGATAAAGGAATAACATAAAAAGACACTTTATTTCGATTTGAGATTTTATGTGAATCTCAGGATGTGGAATTGAAATGAGGAAAAAAAGGAAAAGGCTGAATTATGATGCTTGGCAAGCCCTACGAATTCACATGCAACTGTCAGATTGTCATGATCAATTTTATTCTTTCAGTCGTTCTCTTGATTATTAACAGTAAGAGACCAATTGGAAAATGTCACACTGAAGTCATAAAAAAATTTTTATTCTGCCATGCAGACCTAGCAACAGGAGTTCTGCTGCCCTAAGGATGTTCAAATGCACAGAGTCCAAAGATTGACAGACTGGGTTAAATGATGAGCAATTATGGTGTTATTTTGCACATACTTGCTGACAAATCAACATATAATGGTCTTTTTTGGAGTTTGTGAGTTTCTATTTTAAGTTCCCTGTCCTACTTCCCCCCAGAGGTTTTTGCACTGCTCACACGCCGGCCATTTAAGCAATGACACAGACCGAAACACAAGCACATCTGGACAAACGGAAATGCCATGACTCCATCTGATTACATTTCTGCTGAACATAAATGGCCACAGATTTGGGAACTGTTACTTTTTTACCTGGACCTGATGCCATTTTCTTTCATAGACAAGCCAGCATTTTTTATGTACGGCTTTCATTACTTATAAGCACCGCAGCGTTTTATGTTTACCAGATGGCAAAGCACTTCTCAGGGGTCACGATACTTCCCTCAGCCTGACGTCCAGCTGTGACGACCAGGAGAGATTGGGCAAATTCATCAAAACTGAACAATGTAAACTAGCCACAGGTTTACAGGGAGCTGTGGCCGAATCTCGAACCTGTCTATTTCCTGGATGCTTGAGGCAAAACACATGTGCTGCCTGTCTCACAGGTACCCGAAGCCAATAAAAACAGCACCACGCCAGTCATGTCAACAGTGACTGACCTCTTGGATTTAATTTTCATTTCCCTCCCGTCCTAACAAAATGTTTGTCCTCTTTCAGCAACTATCTGTTTTTAACCACAGCTTCTTCTTTTATCTGCTGATGAACCTTGAAAGACTGACACACCACTCACGCATGCAGGACTCTATCTCCTTATGACGCTAGTTATGATGATTATTTGGTCTATACAGCATATTTGAGGTCAAGTATGTCTTGTGGCATGTCAGCCATTGCTCATCATTACTGTACAGTGCTTTCACAAAAGTATTCACACCATTTAATTCGAAGCTTTAGGTCTTTTTATTGAAACTTTACACACACCTTCTTATGGCGTGCACAGATAAGGATTTGTGAATTGACAAGAAGCAAAGTTGTTGAAAAGAATACCTTTTCACAATTTACACTCTGTGGCAAAAAAATGTAAATTGATGTTCACAGATGCTCTTCACCCAATCAAACCGAGGCAGAGTTACTTTGCAAAGTAAATTGAGAAAAACGGCAACATCTAGATGTGAAAAGCTGGCAGATACATACACTAAACGACTTTCAGCTCTAATTGCAGTGAAAGCTGTTTTTCCAAAGTGTTTCTGTACTTTTAAGATTTTTAACTCTAGAAAATTATTTATCTCACAGTTATGCTACATTGTGTGTGTTGCGCAGAATCCCAATAAAACACAAGAGTTTGTGGGCTAAAGTAACTGTGTTTGTGCACTAGGCTGCCTGTCATCCATTCTCACTTGATGCATGGGTTTATAATTAGGCCTACCTTCAACAAACCCTCTGGATGAAATGAAGGATAATGGAACTGGTATGAAAACACCGTGTGTGTAATTTCAGCTGTAAATACCTTTGGCAGATGGCAGTGACCCACTACCGTGAACCACAGGAAGTAATTGTGGCTGGGTTGGACTTGGGGCGAGAGGAGCAAACATAAACTGCAGGTCCAGTGTGTTATTGCAGTCAACCCAGAGAAATGAAGGGATGAGGAGGAGGGGAGCTTGAGCAAGCAAGATAGACTGGGAGATAAAGAGGCCAATTGAAAGCGAGGGGAGCCAAAAAGAGATGGAGAGAGTGACGGAGGGCAACGACACACGAGTGCCGGCATGATTGCCAAAAGTGCCAGTCGGTAATTAAGAACCCGTGTTTCATTTTTAATGGGCAACCAGGCGGTGACCTGATACACCACCTGAGACACAGTAAGAGAGAGCCAAATAGCCATGACATACAAAAACAACATACTTGCAGGGATCTTAAATTGGCTCAATCTAATTGCTTTTGCCTCTTTAAGTGCAAGAGAAACTTGGTGCAATTCCAGGGCTGGGAGTTGCAAAAGATATTGAGATATATTGTTACTGAAGTGATAAATGAGACAAATGTCCTCAGGCTGAACTGATGCTTAATCAATTGGAATCTGATCAAGGTGGATTCAAGTTCGATTTGGGTTCTGCCCAGCTGTAGTAAATTAGGTGTTACAGAGCAGAATGTTGATGCTTGCGGACCCTCAGCAGACAAATAACGAGTTCAAAGGCTGGATTTCCTACGCTTTTTTACCAAGACAACGTTATACGTTCTTCACTGGAAATTTATTTGACAGACAAAAATATTTAATTGTGAAGTAAAATAAAAACTTATCAATTACATTCGCTGAAGGAGAGGGCCTATGAGCATAAGCTTTCAATACTTGCCAAAGATTCTTACGAAATATAAATTGAGGCTCAGTGGTTATACTGCATCCCAAGTCTTTTTTCAAGACTTTTTTACCTATTTAAAGATTTTCTTCCAGTTCCATGAGCTCTGATCGACTTACCTATCAATATCAAAAGTAAACAATCCCACAGCACAATGCTGCCATCCATTTTGGTGAGTTATCTTGGCCTTACACCTAACATCCTTTTAAAATAATATATTTATGGTTAAAACTTGATCAAATGTAGTAATGTTCAAGAGATATAAACTCTTGTAAGACATTGTAGGTCGTTTCTCAGGTGCACTGGAGACTCTTAGAGATTTTTTTTTTTTTAATGTATGGTTTGGTAAGCTGTGAGATTGTCGGTGGAGGAGCTTGCTTTAGCTTTGTTAGGGGGAAGTGCCAGCTAAGTCTCAGGTATCGTGTTTTAGCCCAGCCAATAGGTTTGGCCCTGTCAAGCTCCGGTGCATGTCTTAATGTTCCCCGTTTTTCTTCAACCTTCAACTCCTCTGTGCAACATTCCTCGCAGGTCATTCCTCCCTAAGCTGGAACCTGACACCATAATGAGGGGAAACAGGAACAACATACCAAGAGACTCCAGGAGGAAAGAAAGACAAGCAACAAAAACGGGAGGAAAAAAAATCTGAAATGACTGTCTTTGGTCTTGTCCTTGTCTGCCGAGTTTCAAAACTGCTTTCAGCCTTGCAGACTGACTGCTCATCAAAGGAACAGTTTACACAATAACAGAACCAGAGACAGAAGGATTGGTAAATCTGATTGCCATACTCTCTCAATTGAAATTATGTCAGCGAGGTGCGAGGTCATGCAATAAACACTGGCACCTAGCCAGGTAATATAATTTTTAAGCACCTTTAAAAATACTTTAATGACAATTCTGATGGGTAACACGCCAGCTGTCAGAGTTGATGATGCTATTAGCACTCCCTTGTCGATCTTACCCTTCCATTTTACCATGTGGTGGTTTTATGGACTGACAGAACACAGATCAATTGAATGTCCTTCAGTGCTTTTCCACTGCTTTTCTCCAGTCTTATCGACCGTTATTGGCATGTTTGACAGGAGAAACTGTTGGATACATGCATATGTTTCAATGGGGTTAGGCTAACGAGAGGAAAATCCTAAACACAAACCATATGATGATTTCACTTTATGTCACCATAAAGGAAGCTGTTACTAGACAAAAATAATCTCCTCATGGCTGCTGCTAGAAAACTTCTTTTCAAAGTTACATTTTCTTACTTTGTAAACTTTCCTGTTGTCTTTTGCTCCTCTGTGTTTTTAGGGATGTCGTTGGAAGAGAGCCACCGCTAGCACTTTCCTATTAGCATTCAACCCATGAACGGAGCCAAAAAACAAGCCCGCAGGAAAAAAGAGAAGAAGAAGGAAGAAAAAGATCACACATGGTTACTTTTTTAAAGTCAGCGTTAAACTTTTAATTGCTCTTCAAGTGGTGGATTAGGCCACTGGTGTAACAGAGATACTATTCTGCTGGGATGTGTTTGAACATTGACAGAAGCTTAACCCAGTCCCTGGCCTATTCTGAAAGCAGAAGAAGAGCTTTTGTTGTTTTCTTTTTTTCTCTTATATTTATGAAGTGGGGACCAAGATATGTAGAGGGGGCATTAGCTAAGAGTGGCAGTGGTTTAGCTTCAAACTGACAAGTAACCCCCTTTGTAGTTCTTCAAGAACACAGTGATTGTGTTGGAACTGATAGCGGGCCGTGATGAAGTAGGCGGAATGAAAGCTTCATGTTTCATGGAGGCAGTCTTGTCAACTTCAGCTAAATATGTAGCATGGTCATTTTATGCTGTGGTAAATTTTCGTGGACATTCACAGCAACAACACCCCTCCTCCATCGTCCCCCACACACACTTATTCATGACTTATGTTACATTCTCTGATTGGGAATGGATAGGAGCTTCTCCTGTGTCTCCACTTTAGAGCCTCTCCTGCTGACACAAGCGCTGGCATGCACCAGGGAATGAGTGTCAACCAAACTCCAACCCTGGTGTTGCTTACATAGTGCCGGCCTGCAAACCCTGTGATCGCATTTCCTTTTTCTTTTGTTTTGTTTTCTTTTTTTTTGCCATGTTTTTTTTCCCTCTTCTTCAATTCCTGACCTGAGTGTGTAAGTGCTTCTCATTGACCTGTGAGAAATACCCATTAAAAGTGTGTGCAGTTTTGGTCAGGCAATTACAAACATGCAACACAAAGATGAAGTGGGTACCAAGTTTTAACTCATTAAGTTTTAACTTGTAATTATGATTTTATGTAGAAAAAAAAATCATGTTTTGGTTTTCCAAGTCATGAATCCCCAAAACCAGACCATCAAATGCAGACATGTAAAGCACACATAATAGAAGTGTTCTCTGGAGTAATGAATCATGGCCCTCTGACAACTCGATGGACAAGTCTGGGTTTGGCAGTTCTTGGCTCCTTGGTTCCAGTCAAACTAAGCATAACAAAACATGTTGGACAGTTCAAGCAATCAAAATTTTGGGATTATCTTTACTGACTTCAAAAAGAAAATGCCATTGAAAAGAATTAAAGCAAAGACTAAGAGCAAGGCTTTTTCATCCAACATCAGTGTCTGACCTCACAAGAGGACCGCTGGGGAAAAAAACTGGTCAAAACGTCCAATATAAATACTCCAAAAAACCATGTGGAAATCCTTCCAAGAAGAGTGGAAGCTGTTGCAGACGCAAAGGATGGGCCAGCAACACATTAAGCCCTTTGGACTCAATCTCATCTGATGGCAGAGAAGTGAATACTTAAATGTAGTGCAGGTCAAATATGCCACCAAAATAACAACAGATGCTTGTTGACGACTACAAAAAGCTGGTAAAATAATCAATATCAAAGTGGAGCGTATGCATATATATAATATTGACTTTATATAAATAAATGATATCCACAATAAGCTTAAACGTGCAAAAAGTTATTGATTTTTAAATAATAGCAGTAAAATCACTGCACCTAGAAAAGAAGTCTATTCTTTTACTAACAGAGTCATTAGCTTTGATTTTCTAGTCCTGGCAGGCGAGCTAGTTAACAAGTTGCACAATTAGATGTAGAACTGCATGGAAGTGTTGTTCAAGACCGACGGCCTACTACCGTCAGCTTTCTGCCTAGCCTGGGGGCTGCCGCTAACGTTAGCTTGTTGTGACACAGGTCAGGGTGTCAGCACAGAACATGACACAGCATCAACAAAGCGGCCAAACGCCAGAGCCGAGCGTTCATTGTTAAGGATGTAAGACACATCAGCAGCGGCAGCATCGACTGCGGCTCACTTAGCTTTCTTCTACCTGTCCCACGGAGGCACAGATGGAAGATTTAAAAGCCTCTGAATGCTATATGTTATGAAATGAATGTTACCAGAGAGGGAAGGGGGGGAAGAAAAAAAAATCTGTGATGATATGATCAAAAGGCATGAGACAGACTGAGAGAGGGATAAGGAAAGAAAAATCCAGAGATAAGGAAGAGAAGCTGAAACATTGTAGAGGCTTTAATAGGGCTGATAAATGATTCTTTATTTACCATCCTGAGTCGCTGATGACAGATAACCTGCATTTAGGGGATCAGGGCTGCCATCCAAATAGGCAAAAAAGAGAGCACAAAGGGAAAGACTGGCAGAGGTTAGAGAGCATATCCAGCTTATCCACTAATGAGGCGTTCTGTTTGAGTATGATCATGCAGGCATGTATCCTTCATGTGGGATAAGTGGCGTGCATCTCGGGCTCCCACGTCTGGTTCAGCGCGTCCTCAGGCGTTCTCTCAGAAACACTTGCCTCATTTCTTGAGGACAGTCCCGCCAGGTGGCGCGGCTTTGTCTGGATCAAATTAGGACCGAGCTGATGCTGATCATATCACACGCACACACACCCACTCATTCCCTTACAGGTCCCATCCACCACCTGTTCACGACAACAGCAGCATAGAACAATTATGATTCCAACAATTATGGAAACAATTACTACAAATGAGTAATTAAACCCTAATGTCGGGATAAATAAACTGACGTGGCAAAGGGAGAGGATGAAGGAGGAAGGGAAAAGCCCAAGGCGAGTGAAGGGGAGGAATGAATAACAAGCGAGCGGATAGGAAAAGGGAATCGAAGCAGATATGTGGAGTCACTACAGTAAACTCTGCTGCTGCAACATGAGGATTATCAAAAACCGAAATGGCTTCAGACTCACACACATACCCTTCCTGTCATGTCCCCCTTTCCCTCCATCCTCATTCATCTTCTCAACCCTGCCCCCGCTCTCGCCCACTCTCCTGCTAACTCACTATCTCTGTCGGGATCACGCAAGGTCAAACCTCCCCGACGTTTGATGGATGAAAATGGAATTAAGATGAAAGCACACTTTCAGATAATGAAGATATGCGGTGGGAGATTAGGAGACTCGGGGAGGCTGCCGAGGTGCCAGCCAAATTAATATTGAAATTTATGTGTGTTCAGCTCGTGCCCAGACAATCCCCGGGTGTTATCCTTCCCACCAGGGGGGGAGCAAAGTGGAAAACACAACAAAAAATGTTAATGGGAAAAGTAGAAAAAGATGGCGCCCCTTTTCTTTTTTCAGTTCGCAGTGTTATTTTGTCTGATGAAGTCAAATTTTTCACTTTTACACTAGAGGGGCTTCATGCAGGAAAGGTAGACGTGTGCATGGGCTCACTTAGGTGTAGCGTGCTTTACATATCGACATGTGCCTTCTCCGGTATTTGCATGTGCTTTGAAAGGCATATGATCTACCTTACAGGAAGAAACACAGGCATGCACCAGCATCTTAGAATCCGATCTTCCTCATCTCAGCAGTTTCGACGGAGACCAGATCAGCGAATCTGTGTTTGAGGAGTGTGTTATGGAAGATAGGAGAAAAGGATAAGGCTCCCAATGTCTCAGTAGGCATAAAAGACAGAATATCAGTCTTTCAAGGCCTCGTATCAACCGTCTGATGACTGCGATATGCACACTAATCCACATGTAAAATAGTCCTCTCCTCCGAGGCACTTCTTTAAGTGCACTTAGTTAAGAGTCTGGCTGCTCTTTTCACATTTTTGCCTTCCATGACACTATTCCCAGTGACTGGAGAAAAGAAAAAAAAAAAAACAAGTGATTTCGTCTGCAGCCTTACTGGAGTTCATCACCCGGTTGTAGACTGAGCAGATTTTGTAAATGTATTTTTATTGGGTAGAGGGAATTTTGACATTAGTTTTGGGGAGTTGTGGAATTGCAGCATGAAATATGTTCTGCTTGGCAACATAAAAGACAAAATGCAGTCAAAATTATTAAGCAGTAGTACTATGCAGAGGTGCCTGCACCTGGATGGGGCCTAGTTGAGCCCCAACCCCTCCCAGAGGAAATACTTAAATGTCTGAAGTGTGATAAAATGCTGTCCTTTCCTACACTAAGCATGGCCTATTATTAACAGGATGCAAGTAGTGCACATTACCCATATGTTTTTGTTTGTTTTGTTTTTTAATGTAGTGCTTACAGAAAATAATCCAGTTCACCTTTTATAATTTAAAACTTGAATTAAAGGTAAATAGGATGACACAATTACAGTTTAAACTGGTATAATTAATCCCAAAGTCAAATTAAATGTAGTAACTGGAACTAAAGTGATGTTTCACTCAACATTGATCTTATTTACAGGTCTATGTTGAAGCAGATCTGAAGACGCCTTTAACTGAAGAGACAAAAAATGAACAAGCTCCAGAACAGACACTTCAGAGTCATTAGTGGCTAATGCTTAGCCGCAGATAGTTAACTCTAACGCAGAGAATAACTTTATTATTAGCAGCAAACAGTTGCCTGAGATGATAGACTTCCAAGCAGACACCAACTTCAGCATTAATAGTGGCTAACAGTAAGCTGTTACTTATATCCAACAGTCATTGAGTGAGTCAGGTACTTGAGAGATTTCCAGCCCATAACAGGGCAATGCAGAGACAGACAGGACTGAAAACCAAACACTCACTCCTATGGGTGATTTAAAAAGGAGTGTAGGAGGAAGCCAGAGTACCTGGAGAGAACCCACGCACAGATGGAGAGAATACACAGAAAGGCCATGAACAAATTCAAACCCAGGACTCTGTTGCTACAAGGCAAAAGTGCAACTAATGTTGCCATTGACTCTGTCGATCATCAATGCATCACTTTCAACTTCATGCCCTGGAGTCATGAACATGGGTACCCTTGTTTCACCTGATAACGTTTCAAACTGACACTGCAACCAGATAGACAAACTTCATTTTGAACAGAAACCTTGTGGAGTTTTAGTGTAATTAGTGTGGCTTTAACAATACAGAAAAGAAAAACACTTTAAAGGAGAAGCTAAGAAAACTTAGCTCAGCTTTTCCCTCGCCAAGTTGCAAGCTGTTGGTCTTTGTCAACGAAAACAGAGAGAAGGAAAAAAAATACGGTCAAGTTACAGGAGACTGCCCACAATGAAGCTCTTTGTTAAGGCATCAGGTAAACAGGGAGAAAGCAGAAAATATCAGTTTTTTTTTTTACCATCCAAAGGCTGCAGAAAGGTCAAACAGGTATGATTACTGAACACCTGCGCCTGCTCTCCGGCAAGCTCGGTGCCGATGTACCGACTCCCCCAACCCACAACCCCCCTTTGCATGCAATCCCCATCAACCTAAGTGTGCGCATACATGTGTGTGTTTCACCTATCACCTTACCGGCAGCTGGTATCCAAGGAATAAAAAGAATCGTCAGCGAGATAGCCAGCGAAGGCTGCAGATGAAGGAGTGTGGTAGGTGGGAGAGTCGAGACGGTGCATAGAGGTGGGGGCAGAGGCGAGCAGATGGAAGATATCCTGAGTTCAGTTGAAATTACTCAGCCTCCTCTCTCTTCCCCCACCACCACCTTTTCATGCTGCAGGTGAAAGCACCTAACTGTATGCATGACCCCCCTCCTCATCCTTCTTCTACTTCTAATCAAGAGGCAGGCAGAAACGAGCGGACGGTGAGCTTTGAGGTGGAACAGAGAATGAATGGCTGCTATTGAGGTAACCTAAGCTAACGACGGGAAAGATATCTGCTGTGTGGACATGCAAGACTGAACTCATACAGACATACACACTGTCTGCTGAGGCTTTTTGCTCATGAAGACCATAAAGGGGCTGGTGTGGGTGGGAGAAGTGAGTTTGTGTGATGGGTGGGTGTGTATGTGTGTGGGGGTGATACTCGCAGATGGCTATTGATTCAAAGTGACATGGCCGTGACATATAATAGTGACAGGTGCTAAGAATGGTCGCTGCGCATCACGTGCTCCATCCCTCAGCAGACCCACGATGTCGGGTCAGCGATACGTCCAATATGTCCATTTGAGATTGCGCTTGCTTTGCATACTTGTTGATTTTCTAGACAACAGAAGAGAGATGCATTCCTCCTTCTCTGTCTTTTTTTCCCACTCCCTCTCTTTTTTACTGCCCTCCATTCTCAGTCACTCAGCCACAACCGTTTGAAAAGACCTGACATCAGAACTCAAGGCCAGAGCTGAGGCTGTCTCACAAAGAGACAAAACATCCATTTAATTTGAGCTTCTGTTGCATTGCCGTTCTCTCTCTCTCTCGCTCTCTTTGATCTAAGAACAATGCCCAGGATTTGCCTCAAACTGGGCTGCTTCCAAACCCATCCGCTCTCTCTGTGTACCCAGTTCCTGCAGAACAGGTTTTCTGCTCTTCTTCCCCCCATTCACTGCCATACAAAGCAGAAGCCAACTGGTAGCTGCCGAGCAATCTCAGCACCATGCTGAAATAATGATGGCCCTCATCAGACTGGCTAATTTAACCCCTGGTGTAAATTAAGAGGTAGAGGTCATGAGGGTGTGGAGGGAAAGGGGGATGTTGGTATTCAGCTCAAACTTAAAACAATAATTACTTCTTCTCTATAGACAGATCCCTGGCCTGCATCACGAAGCTAACAGGGAAATTTGGTGAATTTTATTCATTTTTTCTGGACACTGTGTGATTATAAATTTGATGCATTGGAAAGGTAGTTATTTAGAAGGCAATGGAGTCTGTTATTCCCTGTGTTTACTTTCCCATTCTCATCCCTTCCTTGCTTTACTTGTGATCCAGCCCTCTCTTTCGGCCAAAACCAAAATGGCACCTCAATAGTATTCCAGTGAATTCCACAATTATTGGGACCCCACTAACATGTTTAAAAAGCAATTAAATAGATTTATATTTCTACTTATGTGGCATAATTTCAGCAACTCCAAAAAATACATTTTGGAGGTTGTTTTTTTTCCACTGTATCTGTCCATTTCATATAAATATTTTTGAGACTTAATCATTGCTCTAAGTGGATTTTTCTTCTGGCACTTTTCAGGTCTATGAGGGTCAACAAACATCTGCCATACTGAATGATATGTTCTCTCATATTTCCCATGCAGAAGAGAAGCAAAGACCCCTACACCTCTTTGTTATATTAGAAAATCTTGAGCTCAAGAATTACTAAGTAAAAGTTTCTACAAACACAGATTTTAAAATATAAATTCATATAAAATTGAAGGCCTACCATAGCTTTTTTTATGTAGCCTTATAGAGCCAACATAAATAGAACCTTCAAGATAACAATTGTGTCCTTAAATATGACTTTTTCAATCAAATCAATGTATTTTTTTCCCTTTTCATTATCCAGTCTTGGACAAAAAAATGCAATCAAATTCCAGAGTTCTCTAGACTGTTTAAGTGCTCTGCAGTCATATCCATAGATCAAATCAAGGCAGTTATATTCGTTATAAAGAGCTTCCAGATAAATGCTGGCTGAATGCTAGAAGTGTTGCATCTTGATCTAAGCGTTCCTCCACCGCAGGCTCATAGCACATGATGAGGTTAAAAACATGCAGTTAAATCTCAAAAGATGAGAAATGAAAATTGCAGAAAAAAATCCTAATGGAAATGTGACATTTCTCTTTCACCCAGCTGTTTCACATTTAAGTGATTGGTAACGATTCCGACAGTTCTAATCACAGTCTGCAGACATAATTGCGATCAGGCAAAACTTTGATCGGCCCCGCACGTGCACAGACCCTGCAGTTATTCTCCCCACTGACGTGCTCTGCAAAAGGCTGCGTTCGATGACATCAGGCTGTGTGGGGACTGCGTCTCTCCCAGTGATTCTCTCGCTGACTCTTCTTGGCACTTCGGTGGTGTCACACTCATGGTATAACAGGTAATGACGCTTGTCGTACGCTGTAAGATAAACACGTATAAATCAAACGTTCTTGGTCCTCCATAACAATGCAGCTGATATCTTTTTTGCAAAACTTGTCAAGAAGTTGTCACTTTCTTTTTCTTTATTTTTGTTCCCCCTACTGCTGCAGCAAGGTATCAGCCCATCCAGATGTGATCATCACCAATCGTGCGTTTGTTTTTTCAGCACCAACAACTTTTCATTTCTCATCCATCTGTCAGGAATATTACCCACCAAGTCATCCATCACACTCAATCCACTCTCTAATTCTCATGTCGCTCGCTCTGCTTATCTCAATGCTTTCGAGCCAAGGTGTAATACTAACAAGGTAGAGAAAGACAAATGGCTTGTCGGCTCGTAAATCCAAAGATAGGGTGGGCGGTGCATTCCGTGTTACAGTTTTTTTTCCTCTCTTGGGAGACCTTGGAGGAACTTTCCCGTTACTTTGCTCTGACATGTGAAAGCACACGCTGAAGAATAAAGGTCCCTGTCATGACTCCCACTCTTCGCTAATGAGTTCCATTTCATTCCCACATTCCTTTCCATGACCCCGTCAACCTGATGGCGCGTTGAGTTAAACCTCTCCAACAGTTCCTTCCAGTGAATACCATCTCTATTGACTTCTAGGATCGGGTTATTATTTAATCTAGTGAGGAATTTCATATGTGTCACTCACGTTTAGGGCAACGCCAGTTAGAATGTCAAACAGCTAACTGCCTTAATTCCTCCTCCTCACTTTTGTCTTGTTCTTGGTGCAGATTTGAAAATCGAATCACACAAGTTGTGGATAATTTGAGAACATGTCAGGAGTTTGTTTAGCAGAATTCATAAACTCGCAAAGAGAGCAGGGGGAAGATGTGTGGCAAGGTGACAAAAATGTGAGAGAAAAAAGTCCAAATCACAGAAGAAAGTAGTAAAAATTAGCCAAATTAAAATAAAAAAAACTTTTACAGTTAAGTGAAAAAAAAAAAATTGCTGGAGACAGAATCTTTTTCACAATGGTGTCCATGAACCAACCCTGGTTCATGAGATGCATATTTAAAGGGTAGAAAGTGTTTCTTCAGCACAAACTGATTAAAGTTTATAAGAAGACAGACGGAGATAAATATATACCAGAACTGAAAGACAACCTCTTAGAGGTTGCACAAATCTTGAATCTGCAACAGAAGTTTATGCTCTAGATAGACACGGTCCTTACACAAACTGCCTGTGCTGACGATTGGCAAAGATCAAAACACACCAGACATGAGAATGGCCCAGTCCAAGTTCAGATCTTTGTCGAACTCAGAGCTTGTAGGACATGGAAGTTGCTTACAGACACTCTCCAATCCAGTCTGACTTTTTGAGCTTTGAGTTTTTCTTTTTAAGAAAACCATTGAAACATTCCAGTCTGTAGATATGCAAAGGCGGTCGAGACACATGCCAAAAGACAAACAAGCACTCGCAACACTTTTACTTACAGAAATTGTACATAAAATGCATAATTTTAATTTCTCTCCACAGTTTTATTTCCACTATCAGCGTTCTATGATATATTTCAGAGACAAAATGTAATCAGGACATGTATTAGACTGAAGTTAAACTGTTCCAGCTGACTAGTTTGTCATGTTGTTTTATAAATAATTTTGCATGAGCAGGCCTTTGTTTTTGTTGGTTTGCCTGTCGCTGATTGTAAGACATCTGGGCAGTCTCATTAAGTGTGTGCCGCACGGGTCTTAGGGTCATTCCATCTTCTGTGGGTTAATCCTAGATACGGTATCAAACTGGATTAACCAAGGCAAGCGCTCTGATTGACCCACTGTCTATACCTCACAAGACAGGGAGGCTTAAAGAAGGGACACTGACTTAAAGACAATATCAATGTTGCCTAAAATGCCAGCTAGTGTGGAAGAGACTCCTACCTCGTCTGATTGTTGGGTAATTCAGGCGAAGGGCCTGAAAAGATTTGAGATCGATGAAGTGTTTGTTGTGAGAGCAACCACTGCGGCTTTGAAATGGATTTGCAAAAATCGCAAGCCCTTTATCTGCTTAAAGCTAACCAAAATGAGTTTATATGAATACAGAAAAAAACATTATTGTGCTTTTATTCCCCCCTCACCCTCTTCACTGCAAACTCTCTTCTCATTTTCAATAGCCTTCGATGTAGGTCAAAATAACTAAATGAGAATCGGCGCTTTGCCACTCGTCAGTCTGCTCGATTTTGAGATGAACCCTATTTTTATCAAGTGTTGACTCTTGTGAAGCACCACATGAATTTATATTTCATCGGGTGCTTTATAAATAAAGTTTTGTCTTCTTATTTACTTACTGCCAGCATTTGAGTAAATGTAAATGTTTTCTGATCAATCGCTGGACAGGAAATGTGAAGAGGGAGTGTTAATGTGGTATGGTTTTGAATTGAGGTAAAAATTTGACCAAAGATGAAAATCACTCTGGCAACCAAAAGTCCCTGCTGGGCTAATTTAAGAGAACGAGTCCAGCAATCTGGCAAAAATAAAAAAAAACAGAGTTCCCCCGCTGCCGCTATCCAAACCAAAGCCATTACAGGGGAAGGGGAAAAATCCACTCAGTTAGTGGAGATGTAATGCAGACCGGCCAAGGTGGTATGAAAATGCCAAGCGCCGCCGACGTGAGGCAAAAGCTTTGATCTGAGCATGTCTCGACTCGTGTGCGCATATGCAGCCCAAATCTGTCCATCATCGACGTGCTTAGCCAACCTGCAAAAGTGGCCCAATCAACGAAAGCTGAGGCTTGTCAGTCACACATTAGCAGCCGAGTCACCATGAGGCAGAGGAGGAGAGGAGGCTGAATGCTTATTAGTAGCTGTGAAATCTCAGCCCCAAAGCTCGTCTTGTCAGAAAGCGCTACTACTTTTCTTTAAGAGGATTTTTTTTCTCTTTTTTTTTACATTTTTGTTTTGAAGATGCAGGAGCAGATTCAATGATTGATGAGGAAGAGGGAAGCGGTGATACGTATGGAGCTTTACAAAAGTACTTTTGTACTTTTTCACATTTTACCACATTAGCATCAAAAACTGTCATTGGAATTTTAGATGAGATTTAGAGCAATGCAAAGTGACATATAGTTTTATTTTTATATCACAAATAAAAGTGTAAGTGTCATGTTTGAGTGTCTTCTCTCATATCCCTAAATAAAATCCAGAAAAATCAACTCGCCTTCATAAAACCTCTAATTAATTAATGAAACAATTAGGGATTGATTAGCTTGAGAGTCTCTGGAGGAGATGTAGAGATCCATAACTCTGGTGGGACAATCTGCCCAATCTATAACTATTATGGAAGAGAGGTGTCTCAATTTAGGAAGGTGCAGTGACTAACCAAACAATTCAGATCTTGGAGGAGACCACGCATACTGGCACAAACACACACTTTCCTACAGAAAAAACAAGCAAAAAAAAATGAAACCCGGTCTCATCCGGGGCCCTCGGCGGCAGACGGAACATTAGAAGTGTCCTGCTCTCTCCCCGTGTCCACTTCATAACGTATTTGTCAAACCAATGCAGCTACTTCACACATTGCCGATGAAAGAGGCAACATGGAAAACTCCATGCAACTTGGTTTCAGATATGGAACCGCTGTCAATCAGTGACTGATGAACATTCGGTCACGGCTTGCGGAACTATATGCTACGAGGAGGAGGAAGGGATTAAAAGAACAAGAGAAAACAAACACGGGAGAAAAGTAAAAATGCTCAGAAACGCTCTGAATCGAATGCACAGCCGCTCCAAGTCTTTTTCATCCTACCCAGTTAGCGTGCATAAACCAGAGAACTGACCATCAGGCGCTTGCTCTTCTGGTTCAATCTGCTCGTTGTTTGATCTCGACAAGACAGAACCGGGAAGTAAACAAGCTTATCACAGAAGGATTTAGCAAACAAGAGGAAGGCAAAGAGATACAAAGCAAACAAGTAAATGTGCCAGCCCGTGTGAGGAATTCTGGGCCGTGCAATTAGGCAGTATTCATAATACATGACGGGAGACGGTAGGGGGAGAGAGACAGAGACGGTGAAAGGGAGAAAAGGTGCATCTGAGTGCAAAGACAGGAGTGGTAATGCTTGATTCATTGTCATTGATCAGCTGTGTGTTTGTGAATGAGAGTGTTTATTTCCAGCATGTGTCTTTTCACCACAGAGTGTGAGTGTGTGATGGGGAGCAGAAGGCCTGTGGCAGGTAGAAAATGACCCGGGCCTTTTCATTTGACACCTCTGCGCCTTCAAACAAACTACCTAAGGCCCCTACGCACACCCATAATCCATTCAAGGTAGCAAGCAATTTTCATTATTGACTGGTGAGAAACACAGGCAAGGAGACAGAGAGATAGAGAGTATGGGGTGCTGGGGAGGGAGATGGAAAACAAAAAGAGAATAGCATGGTGGTGTGGAGAGAGATTAAGGGAGAAGTCGAAAAGATAGTAGGAGCATTGGCAAGAGAAAGAGTGAAAAGGAGAGAAAATAGATTACAAGTAAAGCACAGACTCAAAAAAGGGTGGGGGTAGATTTGGGGAGGGAGAGAGATCCAAGAGATAAATGTGATTGAGAGTGATGCCCCTGTAGGGGGAGGACGGGTGGTGCTGGTTGTGGAAGAGATCGAGAGTGCAGCTGAGGCGGATGCAATCACAGAAGTGCTAATGCTTGGGTGAGAATATAGGAAGTTCATGTTTTCCAATAGGGAGGGTGGTGTAAAAGGTAGAAATAACCTGTCGCCTTTTATATGAGCAAGCGGGTGGAGATACTTAAACACACTACACCAGTTGCACACACAGAGCCAGAGTCGGTTCGATTTCAATCTACGGCTTTTGCATCGGGTGGGATGTCACAATATTGTCTTTCTCTGGTGCAAAACGCAAACTTGGACCCAAAAAGCAAAAGAGGCAAAGAGGTTTTCAATACAAACTGGGATAAACTGAAGATTTTATTGCTAATCGGAAATGTACAATGCTAGTTCAATGAGATTACCACTGAATATCAACATATTTTTAACACGTGATCTGGGTTGCTTAGCGATAGCCTAATTAAAATGGAAATTATTAAAGCAGAATGCAATGTTTGTGTCTATGGAGTTTTGACTGTGTAATGACAGCTAGCTTGACTGGGAAAATATAAATATAAACATTTTATAATTCATTTTATTCTCTACAGCAAACATTGCACATTTAACTTTTCATATTTTCAGTATTTTGATACCCAACACTTTTATCAAGCAAAACATCACCATCTACTGCAGGAGATTGGGAAGTATGTGCTGATCTTTGAGATCTTTATGCCTACTTCATGTTGTCAGAGAGGCCCTACTTATTTGAGTAGGAAATAATCAGTAATCAGACATGGATGTAGCTAGTGAAGTTGGACCAAAATATTTTTGGGGGTAGCGGGTGAGATTGTGACTATATTCTACTATGCTTTCATAAAGGGCCAACTCGTTTATATGATTAAAAACAAAACTTAGCAAAATGATAAAAATCTATTTTTCTAGCGCTTGATAACAGCTCTGAATATCACAGGGAATCAATATGCACATTATTCACAGCACCGCTAGCAGAGGCAAAAAAGTGCTGTCAACAGGCAGCATCCCCAGCTTTTATGCAAGAGGGAAGTTGCGACAAAGAGGACAGAGAAGTGCAAAATAAAGAGGGAATTATTAATATTCCGTCCATGTCAGGTTCTGGCCAAGCCACAAGATTCTTCTCACTGTCGTTTTCAATCTCTCCAACAACCCAAGCCAGCCCCAGAGAGCCAATTTCTCTGTTACAATTACCTGTTTGCTGAATTTAAAATGTACATTTCTTTTGTGTTCTACATTAACTCTATGAATGTTGCACTTTTCACTGCATGTGCAACGTTGTGTGCGGCCCCTGCAACTAAAAGTGCAACTTGTGGGAGTGGGGATATGTTTCAGCTGAGACATCACAGCAGGGGAAGCAAGGGAGGGTGACTGGGGCCCCGTGCCACACGGAAAAGGTTAACAACACTCCCTGTGGTGTGCGAGGATGCTTGCATCACTGCGGCTTCGATCAAACCTCGGGCGAAGCTGCAGTTAGCAATAACCAATCAGTGTCAAATTCCAGCTTTTCTTTAGCATTCAAGGCTGCTCTCCTCTAACGCTCCCTTTCCTTTTCTGACTACCTCTTTGAGCTAAAGGCCGATCATTCCCATTCAACACCCTATGCCCCCTCCCTTTTTCCCTGAGCACACACACATTACACTTATAGGAAGTGTGTTTAAAGATTATGAGTGTCTCACTCTCTCCCCACCTTTTTCTTTATAACCACGGCTATCGTCTGAAGTTGCCTCTGTCAGCACAATGAAGCTTTATAATGGATGGTAATCATTCAGCAAGCGTGGCGGCTATAGCTAGCCTGAAAGAAAAAAAAATAGTGAGAGAATGAGAGAGGAAAGATGGAGGGAGAAGTCTGGCTCTTCTGCTGCTAATCTCAGCTAATGGCTTCTGCAGAGCCAAGAGAGAGCCATATGCACTAATAATGCAACGGGGGTGGGGGGTTGGAGGGGAAAGACAAGGGGTGGTAGGGTAGGAGGCATGTTGCTGGTGTGGGGGTCTTAACTGAGTGAAATTGTGGGAATAAACAGTAAGACAGAGATGGAACGGAGGCAGTGGAGGGGGATGTAAAGAACAAGCAAAGTCAGCTTAAGCGCACGGTTTAATAGCATCATTATTATGGGAAGGTACCCGCTGAGGGATTTAGAGCAAAAAACTACACAAACACACGCACCCCTTCACTAAGGTAAACCAGTAAGTTTAAAGACTTCCCAATCGTGGTGATAATTTTTCACCTCCACAAGTGGTAGCAACAGCAAACACTGTAAATGTCTAGGCTGGTAGGGATAATATTTGAGACCATTAATTTAAAAGAAAAGAGAAAAAGTTTGTAACGAATTGAAGCTAATTTATTCAGCTCTTGGTTAGTTTGGCCATTCACCAGTTAAACCCCAATTCCACGTCATTTCTGCTGTCATTTCATCCATGTTCTACATTCATTTATCACCCATATATGTATTGGCTATTATAAAATTTGTCAAATTTTATTATAGCAATTTTTTTTCTAAATAATCACCTGTCTTAACTGCATACAGCTTAAAATATATTTTAAATACTTTGAACTCTTTAGTATGTTGCAGCCCTATTAGTTGGTATTTATGCACAATTATTAATGTTTAGAATATTATTGTAGTAATAGCCGGATTTTCACCTTTAAGACTCCAAAAACAGTTATTCTACACTAAAGACTAATGTAATATTCTTGATTACTTTGAAAGTAGATTTTTTAATTACCATATTTATATGAAGGACCACCTCACTAGTCCCCGCCCCTACTGTGCTAGCATGAAAATGGAAACATAATCCATAAATATACTTTGTGCAGGTCAAATAGATGATGGGACTGTTAATGTGGAGGACAGTTAAGCTTGTTTTTTTTTTCAACTCTTTAGGTCAAGCTAAGATTTGCTAACCATCTGCTTTGTGTAATCTTGCATTGTGCAGGTTATTATAGCAAAAATATTTATGTATTTACAATTTTTTTACATGCACGTATCTAAATATGTTAGTATATCTCAAAATAAAGACAATTTATTTCTACTTCCTTTATTAGAATTAGCAAAACAGTTGAGGCAATAGACCAGTTTTTAGGCAATCAGCAATAATTAGCTAAGCATAAAGGCATCCTCCATAGGATGTAAAACCCATCCATTTAAAACACTTTAAAACATCTTCTGAAATTTTTATTTGTTTTTTATTATATACTGATCAGAACCAGATCCCATTGAGATAGCAAACGACTAGATTCTTGGAATACATCAAGACTTGAGTTATTTTGTGATTTTGTTCATTTACATCATGGATTTTCACTTAGATTACTGCTTTACACTACATACTACATAGTGACACTTTTTAACCACTGTCTGTTTTTCATTGATGATGTTGACAGATTCTAGACATTTCAAAGAAAAGTTCAAAATAAAGACCCAGCTATTGGAAACCAAAAATTGAACAACAAATGGATTTATCAAACCTAAGTAAAGCGGGTTTGTAAACAATCACGTTTGATAATGCGGTGCACTGGTTGGTCTTGCAATGAGTGCTATCCTTTTGGGGGATTGGACGTTTGTCTAAAGAGATTAGCAGAGCGGATAAGTAGTATGCTTCTTTATCCCAACTGAGCAGAAAGACAGCAAAACGCTGCTTGTTTGTGCCCGGCTCATTCTCCGTCGCTACATAGATATTTATTATTTTGTTCGGTTTTCAACAATGTTACACAAGCATGAACTGAGACAGAGCTCTGTGCTGAACAGGCTCTTGTCAAATTACTGCTGTCCAGTGCTCATGCACCAGCACAAGGACTGGGGCTGAGGATTGGAGGGAAAGGCCAGCGGGCGGTTTTCTCTCATTACAACGCCAACAGACACAGATGGCCGAGGCCAGACCAGGAGATCAAATCCGTTGGACGGCACCCAATGGGTGAGCTATGAGCCTTCCCCATGGTCACACAGGCCAGCAACTGGGAGGAAATACGCTTCAGAGGGAAGAAGAGTGTGGAGAGTTCACCTTCTGTGACGAGAAATGATGAAAAACTACACGTACATGAGAAGCAAATTTAATACCATTTGAGGAATGGCCATTTTTGTCACCGGCAGAGTCTAAAATAAGAGATGAGTAGTGGCTTACGCTTAGCGGTGATAGGGACATTTATCCACATCAACCTGGTTGGGGGATCTTGAATAATTCCCTCAGAGGGATTTACAAAAGATGATGCAGTGAGAATTTTATACAATTAGCTTTGCTACACTAGCCACAGAAAAAAAAAATCCAACTGGAAGTCTTTCGGTAAAAAAAAGGTCAAATTTTAACATCCAGTGAAAAACCAAAACAGACATCTTTTTTGTTGTGAGAATAAAAAGCTACCCATAAAACAGAGAAGCATGAACAGGGAAGAAAAACAAATGGTTGTGTGTGTATGAGTGGAGGAGTGCAGCCCGGTGTTAAAATAGTGATGCAGCGCAGCACAGAAATGTAGGTGAAATTAATAAGACAGAACAGGATGACAGGAGATGAATAGAAAGAAGTAGGGAGGTGGGGGGTTAAAAGATGAGGAGAACAAAGAAGCATTATTGTTGGGAGACATATCTGTGATTTATGAGAGTCGAGGGAGACTTGTCAGTCACCAAACATTTTAACTAATTTTAGTGTGAAGGTGGCAATTCCAACTAATCACAAACTGAAGACTGGTCATTGCTCCTTGTTTAAAAAACAAGCTTCCAAAACAGAGTTACTTAGTTGAGCTAAGCTATTTCCCCAGCAACAAGCACATTTGGGCCTTTACCTAATCCAGTCAGCCAACATTAATTGCAAAAATAGCCTTGCACAAGAG
The DNA here is from genome assembly GCA_902982915.1 of Phalloptychus januarius. NCBI lineage: Eukaryota > Metazoa > Chordata > Actinopteri > Cyprinodontiformes > Poeciliidae > Phalloptychus > Phalloptychus januarius. Next base: position 9,510,748 of record CADWAE010000462.1, read on the forward strand.
ACAATCTGTGTTTTTTATTAATTAAGCTTAAGATAACATGAGGTATCTTTAATAATCTGTACAAAACATTGTACTGATGTCATATTTTAAGTATCTATATGAGGTCATCGTTAATGGATCAATTCACCTGTTCACCAGAAATCATTCTGTACCTTCATCTTTCATTGCAGTTGAGGATTTGTATGAATCAAGAGCCTGAATAGTCAAATAATAAAGCTTAAATCTCGCATGCAAACTAATGAATTGTATGTTATTAGAAATATTTATGAGTACCATTTAGGCCAACTGATCCCTATAAAACAGATTAAACCCACAATAAAACTGAAGTAACTCCAGCTTGTAAATAATGTTTATTGGATTCATAGAAGAGCATTTGCTCACAGTAGACGATGAGTGGAATGTGAAAGAGGACTGAATTGTTGGGTATCAAAATTAAATTGCGAGTTTAGATTGATGAATTGTTGTTAGACAGTTACCATCCTGGCAAAACAAAAGAAAAACCAGTACAATGTTTTTGTTTACTCCAGCTCTGCATTTTGCTTTCACTGTTCTTATGCCAAGAACTGTGGCAATCTTGCAAAGCCAGTTCGTCTGGCCTTTTACATGTCACTTATTGGCTAATTGCCACTCATTTGTCCATCATCCCTCATCCGTTTCCTCGGGGCATTTTCCAATCGGTTTCTTTTTGTACTTGTATTTGTTTTTATCAATCTAAATACTTTTTTTATTTTGCATTTTTGATTTTGTGCTCTGCAGTACTTTTAAGTTTTGTATGTTCAATTAAAGACTCTGTGGGTCATTTTTTTACTTTAGTAGCAACAAGTTAGCTCAGGGCTTAACTAATTACTTTTTAATTTCTTCCACGAGGAGATAAGAAGTGGAGCAACTAAGTACCTAACAATGGTGAAAGTTGCTCAATACTCATAAATGACACCAAGAACCTACTATAAACACCGTTGCACATTTCTTGTCGCATTCACTGGCAATTTTCTGGAGAGAAAATGGGAGTTGGATGGGGGGTTTCATTTTGAACAGTTTTCAAAATGTGCTTACCTTAGTGTTACAACAGGCCTCAGGTCTGTTGCTTTTGTTTTAATTTTTGCCCTTCTCAATATTTCAAACCATGTAATGCTCCTTTTATCTTTCCCATTTCATCCCTACATTTCCTTTACCATCGCTGGCTGCTGCTGTTTCTTCCCACTCTGCTTTTGTAGCTCTCTAAAGACTGATGTACGGCAGTTTAAATACACACTGGTGAACAAAGGGTTCCCTCGTCATTTCACTTGATGTCACACTGCACGCATAAATAAAGCTAATACTATCAGAGACACTTTCTGTCGGCGTCGAGGTGTTTGCACGAGCGTGTGTCTGGGTATAAACACACCTCCTTGAACCTTCCTCCACCTGCCGCGACTGACTGGAGGCAGTGTGTTGAATGCTCTTTGTGTCTTTCTTGTTGTTGACATTCAAACAGTGGAGTAGGTTTTGTTGCCAGTGAAGTGCCAGAGGTGGGATCCATCTTGCATTATATAGACGCGTGTTGACAAAAGAGGTGCATTTCTGAAATACAAGCCTGGTTGGGGATTTGTGAGCACTCACACATATGTGGGGAGGACTAATAACCACAAAAGAGGCATGAATCATGTTTGCACCCTTGGTGTAGGACCTTTCATCCATCATCCCTGTGTGTTTGTGTGCGCAGGTTGCTGCACTCCTAATTTGAGCAGAGAATGAGTGACTGTTATCATTTTCCTGCCCTTGACCTGCACCCGCTCCAGCGACAAGAAACACCAGACTGCGAGAAGATTGAAAGAGGGGACTGGAGAGAAAACGAAATAAAAAATATGACAAAAAAGGGTAGTATGAAGTAAGGAGGATGGTGTTTCTAGCATAATAATTACATTTATTGGCTGTTTGTTAACACAAATAGCAAATCAGCCAATATCCTGCAATGACACTTAAACATTTGAATGTTCTAATTGAGCATCAGAATGATGAGACAATGGGATTTCAGTGACCTTGAATGTGGCATTGCTAGTGGAACAAGGAAAGAATGAAGTATTTCAAAAACTTCTGATCAACTGGGATTTCTTAATTATTTCTCTGTTTGGAAAGAATTGTTCAAAAAAGAGAAAACGTTTACTGAGCATTCGCCTTAGGGAAGGAAATGGCTTACCGAGGTCAGACTGGTTCATGGTAGCATAAAGGCAACATTAGCGGTTGTGGAAGTGGAGATTTGCATTATGGATGTGTAGCTAAAAAAATCAGTTACAACAGCGGGATGTTATCACGTTCTGTTTGCACCAAGATTTTAGTCTTATTGATCAAAATCTTGCAGGAATGTTGGACATCTTGTTAATTCTATGCTAAAATTGATTAATACAGTTCCGAAGGTAAACAGGTTCCAGCTTTGAAAGTCTGAGTTGAAGAAAATTTAGCTAGCGGCACAGTTTAAATCTCTGGACATAAAATATTATTAAAATATGGCATTAAGTTATCAGCGGATGAATACGCTTCTAGAGTGGTCAGGAGACGAACCGAAGCTGAGCAAGGAATATAGATTCCGATCCACCTGACTGTAACTTTGTGTGTGTCAGACAAGTTTAAATCCTTAAAAGTTAGTTAAAACGTACCCTTGTTGAAAGTATTTTTCTCTTTTTACATCTCTTCCCATCAGTTTTTGACATTATCTGCGGGTTCTAATGGGATCCTGGCTGATGTGCGCACACAAGCACACACTTCACAGGCCTTTTGATCTGGCTCATGCTGAGGTGACATCCCCCTGCCAGTAACGAGGCCTGCTCTTGAGGAAAGGAGAACCCGAGGTCGCAGAGGCGACTACGATTCTGCAGGCTTTCATTTAGTGCTCGGCTAAACCATACCCACCTGTCTTTGAGCCAAGATTAAAGACCTTCAAAAACAGACAAAGAGAAAAAGGGGAAAAAGAAAAGTTCAATAACAACAACAAAAAAAAAATCCTCAGCTGTCAAAACTCAATGTCATTGTATCCCAAAAGGGAATTGGTAATTACCTGTGTGGGTAAGGAAGACGAGGATGTGGAGAAAGAAGAGACCCAGCTAAGGTTCTCCATCTAACCAACAGTGTTTATTGGCTGGACATGTCATCTGTAGCGTCAGTCAGCGAGAGGCCAGCTCATTCGCAAAGTAGCGTCACCTCAGCTCCTTTGTTCTAAAATAGTACGCTTGTCAAAGGGGAAATAAAGCTCAACTGCACTTCGTATCCGGCGGATAAAAGACGAGTAGTGAGTCCGCCCTTACTGCGACGAGGAAACAAAAGCAATGCTACCATGAGTCATAAAGAATCATCACCAGCTGCTTTGTGGTTACTCCAACTAGCACTATTTAATGTTTCATAGACAAAGCCAGAAATATTCTGACATTGTTGTGTGCTACCAACAGAAAGGAAACCTAATCTGTACAGCATTATGAAGGTTTGACCGAATTGACATGCCAAGCAAAATACGTTTGTCTTCACATATTACAATTCACTTGCTTTCTTCCTTCTCGCTTCCTTTTTATAGACAATACAACTGACTCAGTGGTGTTGCTTAAGCAACCTGTCATTACTGGATTGTGGCATTATTGTCATTCACTCCACAGAAAAAGAAAGTTTTTCTATGGGAAAACTTTATTTTCCCATAGAAAGTTTCTAATTATTTTTCCTCGGACTGAAACACTTTTGCTGCCTATCGGAGTGATTGTAGGTCAGTGAGTCTTGCAATTGGAAGGTTGCATGTTGATTCCAGCGTACTCCTGCCACATGTTCATGTGCCCTGGGGCAAGGCACTTAAACCCAAGTTGCCAAACCAATATTTTACCAATGTTATCTTCTAGCAGTTTCAATAAATTCAGTCACAAATTCCATACTGTAGCATTTATTACCTCAACCTATTTGGGTCTTTTTTTTTTTTTTTTCAAACTTGTCTTGTCATTTACACTGCAATATTCGAAAAATCTGATTTAGATTTTTCTACCATTTCGGAGCTGAAATTGAAAAGCAGCTCTGATGAAATACTCCTACTTGTGCTTTTATTTGTTTCCATGTACATCTGTTTCAGTAAATCCTTCTGAAACTCAACGGGAAGCTCTTGTGCAGCACAAAAAAAAAGAAAAAACTGAAAACTTCAAAAGACATGGTCCACTCCAGGACTTCTCATAAATCTTGAAGAATGCTCCACAGCATTCTTGGAGTAACAAAGATTGTGATTGCCTCCATTTATTCAGGTTTATTCAAGATGTACTTTAATTTGCTACGATATGCACAGGAATTCACTTGCTCAAGAGTTTGAGGGAGGAAAAGGCGAGCAGATCAAAGGGCAGACTTGCGGTTAAGAGTCACTTCAAAGGTTGCATAGAGCTGGTGGGACAAGGCCTTAGCTTTCATAACTAGACTCATGAAACAGATAGTTTAAACAAAAAGCTCTGTCACAGCCCATTTGTTTTAAAAGGTACAACATTTTTGTTCCGCAATTGCAATCAATCTTGACGTGAAGAGACGGGAAAATAAGCATATTTTAGTCAAACGTGCACAGGGACAAAAAGCAAGAGCTTGTCTCCATTTAAAGCCCTCATCTTCATCACAAAACCTCAACAGGATCGCTTTGACGTTCCCCGTCCAAACAAAGCAATCCGCCCTAACCAGAACAAGGTCCCTCATTAACTATTAACACTAACTTACGAGGCGGTGCTGATATAAACCCCGCTGCCATCCTGCCAAGGTCTCAGCACTCACTTGCCCACTTGTTCGACGGAAAAACAAAGCAGCCTGTCGTTTGGAACATCAAGCAATTAATATTTCAGCGTCACATGCAGACAGCGTCTTGCAGTGTCTTCGCTTTCGGAAAGGACAGATTGTTTAGGCCCGTCTGACAGATTTCGGTTCTTTGGCCGCTTGGAAGCAGTGCTACATTCTACGAGGTCCTGTCACAGATGGTCACTCTTCTGTACATGTGTGCTAGAAATACTCTGAATTTAGAGGACGCCCTTAAGCGTCTTTGCAGCAGTCTGCTTTCAATATTTTAAGGTACTAAGCATAATACTTGCATGCTCTGGGAGAGAGAAATTCACTTCAAAGTAAAGTTGTGTTTAACCTAGAAAACGTGGCAATTCAGTGAATTGTGTGGGGCTAAGCAATCACAAAAAAAATGTCCACAACTCTTGGTAAACGTCCTCATGTACGCCGATATTTGTCAATGCAAAGACGGAGATGCATACGCTTGCCTTCCCAGTGATCCGGTCTGTGTGTGTTCCCTATTCTCTCTGGCCTTTTGCAAACCACTGCCTCGTCTTTCTTTTTTTCCTCTTTTGGTGCCTCTGACACGCTTGTACATTTGGAGTTCTTTTTCTTTTTCCCCGCGCTGCTATGTCACGATCAATTTACCGCCCGGCACATGACGGCCTGTAGCGCCTCAGAGGATTTGAAGGACTTTTTGTGAGCAATCCCACAGCCTGCCTCGCTTTTTTTCTCTCTCTCCCACATAACAAAACGGGCATTTGTATTCTTATCCCGCTTTGGCCCGCCGAGCGAGACCGTGTCCCAGCTTTTTGCCTCTTCCCGGTTATTGTTTGCAATGGGGGACTCGCACCAAATCTCCCCAAACAGTAACCAAGTGGCCGCTTCTTCACCCATTCCTTTACCCGTTCTGTTTCCAACTGTTTGAAGTCTTGCTTGTGCTCAACATATCAATGATTCACGTGCAAGCATGGCGAGAAGATAAAGTGGCAAGGCATTTTGCAAACATCACAGTCAATCAGGGCTCATTTGGTCAGGGACCAAGAGAAATCCAGCCCGCCGCCTTAAATAGCGACAAGAGTGGGAAGCGGCGGCAATAACGGTATGTTTGTGTACCTGCCTGTTGTGTGACGCGCCTCTGCCAGCATTCGACACAAATATGGTTTGGCAAACATGGAAAAAAGAAAATCAACACATGAAAAGCCACTCTGTTCCATACTTCAATTTACCTGATAATTCAAGCTCAAACACAGCAAGCCAAAACGGTTTTTAGTTCTGTGTAAGAAACCCAACAAAAACCCAGAGACATGTTCAGAGTTTCCCTTTTTTTTCAGACCAAAAAGCAAAAAAAAAAAAAGACGAAAAAAAACCACTGAAAAATGCTAAGCAGCCTGGCTAATAAGCAACCAAAGCGAGAATGTGTCTTCGAGGATATTTGCAATTCAACAACTGTCATTAGAGTTATGCATGCCACCCCGATCTAGCCAAAATACTATATTATTATTCCGCTTTCATATTCCGGTTGGCGCTTCTGCCACTGGCAAGGCTGGAGCTGCGGGTGTGCAGTTTCTCTCACGTTATTAATCTGGCTGGGACCGAATGTATTCTAGCAACCCACATTTTTGCGTTGCTTTGGCTTAGCTACTTTCTCTCCCTCTGCTTTTCCTTCCCTCTATCTTTCACACTTCCTCCTCCTTCTTCCTCCATCAACCTCTCTTTCTCGTAAAGCCCTCGGTGAAGATTGCTGCCGACGAGCATCTGAGACTGGGAACTTTTATGGCAGACTGTCCTTTTACCCATCCCTCTAATTGAATAATGCAGCGTAGATATAAAAAAAATTCGCTGCTTCATTAAAAGAGCCCTCTCTGGATTAAAACGCTGAGGCACGCACATTTCCGGCACACAGAGGTAACTTAATGTATTCGGTTACCTCCAGTAATGAGGTGAAAATGAGATCTGACCAATGGGCTTGGATTTTTATCAGGTTTTGAGTGAAGACCAGCGCCTGTGGCACATTCCCACTTAATGGCTTACGAGGCCTTTTCTTTAATGTTCCCTCAGCAGAACTCAATGTGTTTTTCTTCTTATCCAATTGTAAATGTGGAAGGAGGAAAGAAAGTGGCCGTCTTCAAAATTTATTTGCAAATAAATACAGAAACGCGTACTTTGCAACTCCGAGTCAAGATTTTGCACTCTGCCCATCATCCCTGTTCGACCTGAAGAAACGCATCCTCAAAGCATGATGCTGCCGCCACCATGGTGTTGGTCAGTGATTCATATCACACATTTTGCGTCTAGTTCACATTGAACAGACCTCTATGGTCTGTGGAAATCTGCAATCTGGATTACTTATGGATTTCTTTCAACAAGGGTTGAAACAAGGATCCTCCTGCTTGAATTGCTGCATTTACCTACAATTTAATGGCACATAATAAATGTTTCTCACCATTCATGATGTGTTATTTTCCCACCACTTAGCAGTTTAAGCCTTACTTACATTCTAATAAAATAGTTTGAAGACAGAACCACAGAAGTGAAGGTTTATAACTAATTATTGCACAATATGTCACTTAGACCCCAGTGTGTGATATAAGACATATTAAACAGATCCATTATTAAATCATTTCTTTTACTCTATACAACTTCACAGAATATATTTTAAAGTATCACAAAAGTCTGGCACACTTTAAACTTATACTTTTTACAGCTTTTTTTTTAATTTATGCTTTTATTGTCAACGATTCGGTGCATAATAGAGACTACTCAAAATGCAATGTACAGAAAAAGCAGAGTTTGCCTCAATAGTAGCACAGCAATAATTCATGAGCCACGTTTGTAAGGACTGTTAAGTTTAACTTTTTTTTTCACTTTTCTAATTGGTGCAGAAAACCTCCTGAAGCATCCTAATGAGAAACCTTTGCATATTTTTTTCCAGATTATTTTTGTTTATTTGTTCACTCACTCATTTATTATTAACCTTTTTTTTCTGCAAAGAGAGAAAAAAACTGTCCTGAGCTAGCACAAAATTTAGGCTTACGCTCTGTTTTCATCATGGTGCCAGATCAGTATTTAAGCCAAGAAGAAAAAAAAATAAAACAAGCTGTATTTGAGCTTGATCACCCCAAAAAGTGGCTGATTTTCTTCTTCTTTTTTTTTTTTTTTTACAGTCTGATATATCTGAATTCACTAGATTTCCTTTCTCCATTCTGAACCTATCAAAAGGCCCATTAGCTGTGCAGACATGATTGATAACCTTCTTTAAACGCACCTTGATTTTTCTCATCTTTCAGTCTTTCTGGCTGCTTTCGCGGAAAACAAAACATCCGTAACGATGCTATGTTCTAAATTCAAATTAACTGACCTAATCCCAGAAAGAATATGAAATTTCTTTGTCCAATATCGATATGGAGAGCTTTCTCATTACCTCCGGCAAATGAAACCGCTCCAAACAACACCAAGGCAGCCATTTCTCATTCAAGGCACTGAAATGAGGAATAATAAAAAAAATAACAATAAGAAAGGGTAAAAGTTAAAGTTTAATTCGCAAAAACAGCACACTGACTAATGAATCCCCGTTGTTTACAGCTCCTTTTTTTTTATTTTGGCCCTTGGTTTTAATGGAGCATGCTTACTTAGAAAAATGAAGGGCGCAAAGATCAGGAGAGGAAGGGAGCGAAGGGGAAAAAAGGTGTTTGTGTAGAAAACATCTAATTTGGACTTTTCTGAGGCGATCCAGCCGTGCTCTGCCAAAATGAGATGTTGGAGTGTAAGTGGAAGACAAGAAACAGCTTTCATGAGGAGTACATTGCCAGAGGCATTTAATGACGGGGGGTTAGCAGCAGACATCGCTCCTGCGAGCTCCAGATATGAGTTGAATTATTACTGTATACAGAATCCAACATCTTCTTGTTGTAACACTGCATAAATCTAGTAAAGAAAAAAGGAAAGGTGGGTGTGGGGGAAGAAGCGCAGCCCAAAGATGGAGTGGAAGACAGAAGTTGTTTCTCATAAGAATTTTATTTACGACATACTCCAAAGTCCCAAGAATCCGAAGTGATCTCTGCATTTCAGACATCAGCATTCTGCCTTCCCCTTAAAAGGCAGAGCAGAGACATTTCTAGGTGACTCATGAGTTTGCCTCTCAAAGTTAGGCAGCCTTCGTTTATTCGCACAGTGAATTTCTAAGTTTTTCCATCCAGCCGCAAAGAGGAGACGACATATATACAGTACATTCTTAGTCAAGTTGTTGATTTCTGTTCCTCAGATCGCATGACTGGATTATTCACTGTCCTTTGAATGTTTTCCCACTCTGAAATAAGATTTCCCTGTGTTTTTATATGGAATGATTTCAAACCTGCTAATTAACTCAAAGTGCAGATGTTATGCAAAATCAGGCTTCAAATGTTGAGCATTATGTCCTGAGAACATAATGCTGCCTTAGCATTGCACCTTCTCTTGTTTTAGCCTTTGTTTAAAAGGGGAAAAATATGCATCATCCAGGCAGGGTGCCATTTTACAATAACCTCAAGTAACTTTAGTTATTATAGAAATGTTATTTATGTCAAAATAACTTATAAGAAACAAATACGCCAATTTCAAGGCATATTTGACGCCTTGCTGTCAAATAGTGTTAGTGTCCAACTTCTGCACCGAACTTTCTTTCATTCCTCAAGAAGATGAACTACCTGCTTTTCTGTTTATACCACAAAGCAACTTTATGTTGTCCTTTTTTGGTCAAGCTTGGACTACATACTAAAACTCCAGAGAACCGATCAGCAACTCGAAGAAGGGTTTATTTTAAAGGATGTGTGGATAGTGTGAATTTATTTTCCTAACAGGAAACATGATAATTAAAAGCATTTAAAAATTACATATGTCTTTTATGGCAACAAATTGCAGTTCTTTTGTATATCTTACTTTTTACAGTGAAAGACATGAGAGGAGAAAGACTAAAATCAAAAATAAAATGTAACCATCGTCAAATAAGCTCCTTCAATGTACCAATTCCATTAAGTTGTGCAATTGTACAGCTAAACAAGACAAAGTAATTGTTTTAAACAAAACTGAATCTTATGGGAAAAACAGAGCAAAAAATACAGTAATAAGTTTAACTTCATCACCATAAATCTAAATTCTCATCATAATTGGCATAAATCATTTTCAGCAATTCCCTTCTTTTCAAAGTCAAAACTCCATTTACATTGCCTTACTTCTTATCAGAACCAAACTTGGATGAATGAAAATTGCTTAAAATTAAAATCCCTCAGGTATATGAACAATTTTACTGTGTATATGACTGTGTATATATCCACTGCAAAACCTGTTCCACATTTTTGTATTATCCTATTCATGCTTCATTAGCAAATCCAAACCATGTTTTAAAAAAAGACACACATGACGTCAACAGCTGTCTGAGTGGCAGCTGATACACAAAATGTGCACAGGTCAGCACATGTGGTTCAAAGCAAAAATTAATTACTATTTAAAGCACTTTTGAGGGCTTTGATTCAAGCACTTCGAGACCTTGAACACACTGTGTTTACAAAGAAAGATTTTCAAGGATTTTAAGTGAGAAGAACCCCGTGGAAATGACGAAGGAAATACCTGAACTTAAAAGAACTGATAAAAATAAGCCTCCTCAGTCTCATCAGCGTTAGACTCTCATTACTAGAAATTAGCACAGCTCTGAAAGTGCTGTGACCTCGCAGCAAACAACAACCGCAAAATGCGCGACACGCGACTCCACAAAGTCCAAGGCAGCAACAGGTCCCAATCACGTGCGCGCTTTTACAACTCGATGACACGAACAGGAGCAGCTGTCGCATTCCCGTTTGACAGAACAGGATGGGCGCTCCCAGTTGAAGCACACAAAAAAAGAAAAACCTCAAACAGGTCTTACCACTTTATGAAGTCTAAAAACATCCTGAGCATTCAGCGTTGCCTCACTTACCACTCATGAGAATCTAGTCGACTGTTGTGTCACTAACCCAAATTTTCACCGCAACTGTTGCAATTAAATCTGCCTTAAGGCTCAGGCGGAAACACCACAGAAAGACGTGAGTGACGCTCTTCCTCTTTATTTATTTTTTTTCTTTCCACTCTCCTCTGTTAAGCCGGGCATGCTGGGGTTTGTGTCCCAGGAGCTGAGCTCTCTTGTGGTTAAAATAACGAGTTTCTCCCAACCCTGCAACCTGCTCGGCCTAGTTTGGTATCAGCGCACTTGTTGCGGACATGAAAGCACTTGTTTAATTTGATCTTTCTCTCTCTCTCTCTTTCTATTTTCTTTTTTTATTATTATTTAAAAAAAACTTTTTTAAAATGGTGTGTCATTCCCAAACTGCATGCTAATACTGCAAAACTCGTAACTTCCTTCAAGATAATTCATTACTTCAAAGACCTATAGCTCGTTACTCAGTATCACAGTTTGTTTAGCAAACTAAAAGGGATTCATTTCCATCCACACACACCCACTGAAAGTCCCCAGAGGATGAGAGGAGTGTGTTTGTTCCAACTCCTCACAATAAATGCAATTACACTGGGTATTTAATGTTTTTTTTTTTTATGTTTTTCTTTCTTTTTGTAGTCTCTCTTTTTTATTTTTTTTAACAAGCGCCTTGTCAGTCTGTAATTAGTGATCACTGAGTGGAATCAAAAAACAAGAAAGACTTGTTTTTGTTTTGCTCCTTGCTTCTCGCCGTCTTGTCTTCCCTTTTCTTTCCTCCCCTGAGGAGGGGAGGAAGATGCCTCTCACGCACGTTTCTTCAGCAAACTTGACTTCAGACAGCATGCCAGCTCTTAGAGACTTGTGCCCACATCTACCACTGCCTGTGAGGCTAACTGTTGATAAACGCAGACATGGCCGATGAGCGGTTGAGACGCTGAAATTCCTGCGGGCCGCTGCGGATGCCTTCGTGTTTCGTCTGATCGACTCTCGAACAGAGCGAAGACTCAGGAAGCATTCCCAGTGCGTCCATAGGCCTATACCTCTCTTTTTTTCTGTGTTTTGAAACGTTTTATCCTGAGCGAAGGTGAACCCAAAAGAGGGGGCAGTGATCTGAAAGATGCAGGAAAAATGTGCTTCGGGGTACACCCTGTTTTTTTTTTCTCCTTTATTTTTTCCAACACAAATGTTTTAGGTTACTGTGGAAACTGCTGTACAATCGATTGCAGTGCTGTTTATTTCATCTGCCTCTAAATGATTTGTTTCTCTGAGCTTTGCTGTGTAAATTACTGTAACTCAACCAATCCTAGTGGAGATGTTGCCAGCCCAAGTGATTGTGCATTAACCCTAGAAGTCCTAAACGTAGCAGCGACGATCCAGCCAAATCTGCAGTACCATAATTCCACCACTATCTGAAAAATACCAGCGGTTTCTGAAAGGGAAGATGCTGCGCTTTCTATCCAATCTTGGGTTACTATTGTAATTTCTCTCTCGCCATAGCAGGGAGTGAAATTAATCTGAGGGGCGCGTTCTTAATAGACGAAAATAACTTGCTAGATATTGAAAGCTCCAGTTGTAATGGATAAATGGTCAAATATATTTATTCACAGGATATTTAAAGAACTGGGTACAATTAAAATAAGCAAAAATATCCAGGCGGAGACTTTAAATTCAAGACATAGAGGGATAAATGCACATTTCTCACCGAAACTTAATAATAAAAACTATTTCCCTGGAAAGATCAAAGGCAAAAAGCTCACATTTTTAGCATCTGTTTTGAACTAAACTACAGAAACCTAAAGGAACAGATGCCTTTTGTAAATTCAATTAAAAATTTATATGAAGGCCGGCTCCAGGTCAATGTGTTCCCTCACCACTTTGTACCTCCATGTTCTTCAGACCTACTTGGATTTCATCCCTGTCAGTAAACCACTTCTCACTCATGCTCTAAGTCCTTGCATATCATGTGGGTTGTTACATATTTTGAAAAGTTATGAAGGTAAGTAATATCATTTCACATATTTTTTGCATCCCTCAGTTATAAATATTGTACATATTGTGTACAAGTGTGAATACAAGTCCATGGAATCGGACAGAAACCCAGTGTAGGTATAAATAGATCTCTAAGATCTCTAAGACACACGCTAGTACATCTTGTTATCTTGATATATAGTTTGGTATGAAACATTAAACATGCTTATTTCTTGACATCCAAAAACTAAGAAGTTGGAGAACAGCCTGTCTAGACAAGGCGATGGAGCAGAGCCAGGTTCTCTTAATACAAGCAGCCATTATAGAACGGAGCTTGTTTGAATAGAGGTCTAGCTTGAAAGCAAGATGTTTATCCACCATTGATTCCCTCCCCGTCCATTAAAGCATCAACGACACGACCACCAGTTGTCAGTAGCCACCATTACAGGAAATCTATTCTTAATATCTTTCTTGTTGGCTGCTCATTTAAATCCTTGGGAGCTGGAAATGAGAGGCGATTGTATAGAACTGCTTATTTGCTCTTGTTCATATTTCTTTCATCCTATTTCTTTTGAAAAACAGACCCTCCAGAAAAGAAAGAAATAAAAAATCACGGGCATGCAGGCAAAAAATAAATAAAAACAAACGCAATGGCTCTGCTGATGCAAAGACTGTATCAGCAGGGGATCCCGGAGTTCAGAGCACAGCGATGCAGACGACAACAGGGCGAAAACAACATCAGCAAGGGAGCAGGAGTTTTCAAACCCAAAGTGTTTATTTTAGATATATAGATAGCCAGTGTCGCAGCGAGCCCAGAAGCCATTCTGGGGCGTGATGAGACAATGACCCGGGAGCAGCCAAATTTAGAGACGAGCTGCGTCTCCCAGGATGCATCTCCATTTGGTCTGCGATGGCAAGTGTGACCCTCATCTCGTTGCTCCTCACCTCATCCTAATTGAATCAGGCTGCTGCCCGGGATAATACGGCACACGTCGAGCGTGTGCATGTGTGCAACAGAGAGAAATGGTGGAGATTTCACATCATTAAAAATGTGTCTTTCAGAGCTGACCATTGCTCCACAAACCCAAACATGTGGCCGCGAGTGAAACAGATTGGGGATTTTGCGCACCTTTTGCTAAATTAAAGAGGAATCCAGAGAGCGAGTTGCTTAGTTTGACTAGACTAAAAAAAAAAGAAAAAAGTCACCATTCCTCTTCCTTATGGGCAATCGCGTGAAAAAAATATGAATGTTAAATCGGTTTCTCCAAAACTCACTTCTGATCCAAGACTTTTCACTACATCCTGATGCATGGATTTAATTAAGAAGCAGCGCAATAAACATTAAAAATGTATGATTGGAAATTGCCGTAGGTTCTAAATTTCCTTTTGTACTGTACTTCTTCGCATTAAATGTACTGAACAAAAAAAAAGAAAAAGTGCTTAAGCACAGTTCAGCGCTGTAATTAAAGATGTGAAAGAATCATACTTCCCTAGCGAAGACTCTGCATCAAGGGGGAAAAGTCGTGGACACAAAAAATGGGGGATGCTAGAGGGGGAGAGACTCTTGGTGTGCTTCCGTTGGAATCCTTAATTTCTGCTCACTAGCCACGACACAAGCGCGCTCATCAAGCATGCAAGATTTAAATAGGGCTTTGAGGAGCTTGTGCCTAATAACTTCTCAGTCGTCTGCTTTAAGACTGTTGAGGTAAACAGGGTTTAATTAGGAAGGCTAGAGCAATCTGGGACAGATGTTGAGAAGCAGGAACCATGCTGTGACTGTCTTTAGTTTGTGTCGCAGTCTGGCCCAAAAAAAGAGACGAAACGAAACAGCTACTCCAGAGAGAAAGAGATAACTAATTGGTTCAAACAGCTTCCAGTGCGAACACACACACGGCATTGTGGGCAACGAGCACAGTCTGGTTGGAGGTTGTTTCTTTCTTTAGATGTTATTTAGATTTCCTGGTGTGTAGCAATTTTTACTTTCAGCATCTTTTAAATAGACAATCTATTTTTATGATGCTGCAAAACAAAACAGAACATCAGGGAAGCATGTGAAATTGGTTCCCAGTTTGGGGTTTCTTAATGGTTAATGCTAACATTTAAAAATAAGGTCGGCTGATAGGTGATTTAATAAAGCGGTGTACAATGAGAAATTCAATTGGCTACATTTTGAAGATATAGACATGGTTATGTAAAATTTTATTTTATGTACCTGGTGAGCATCTGCTAGCTACCACTCACCACAGAAGTCAATGTCCAACCAAGAGTTTTGTGACCACACAGATTTTATGCACCCGAAACATCATCAATATTCTTATTTGAAAGGTGATGCCAAACACACAAAAGTTTTAAAAAATGGAAGGTTATAATTCTTACCAAACAAGTTTTATACATAAATTAGTGTTAAATGGCAATAAAACTTTGGAGCAACATTTATTGAGAAAATAAAAGACTTTTGCAATGGAATGCTCCCCCCTACCAATACACAAGCATGGCTTTTCCTCACCTTTTTAAAAAGTATGGCGGCTATCAACCTGAATGGTGGCCCCACTATTTAATAGGTCAACTGCTGTCATAAAATATCCCCAAAAACATGTTTGGACGTGTAAAATCGTTTCATTTTATATTGAAATTATCTATCTAGGAGCTAGCAGCGCAATTTTTATTACAAGATCAAAGTTAGACAAATGTACTGAATCAAGACAAAGTTTTCATGCATTTGATGGATGTAAAAGGTTTCACAAAATCATTTGATCAGCTCTCAAATGAATAAGGAAATCGTTCACGGTCTGTGAAACTTTGAAAGATGGTAAATATGAAAAATTTTCATTTTCGTTGAAGTTTATCTAAAGCAAAACTAATCCAGTTTTACTCGGGGAACCAAACACATAAAACTAGGAAACCAGTTTTAACGCTAATGATGTCATGAAATATATTGCTTAAATTGCTGGAAGTGGAAGTCTTGTTAGTAAAAACAAAAGTTGATGCTTGCAGCCCCCGTAGTGTGTCGGCCATTAGCACGTCTCTCAACTATGTATTGCAAAGTTAGGTCAGCGGCAGATCTCCCGCTAGAAACCTGCTGATTGGATCGCGTGGCTTCTTCTGGGTTTCAAGTTGCCGCTAAACCACATGAAACTCCCCTCTGACGGGCAGTGGCTGAGCGGGGCTCAACAGCTAACAATGTGGCAGTCAATGCACCATTTTGGGAATGTAACAAAAGCAAACACACCTAAGGCGGGTTTTATGGATCTTAAGCCTTAAATAACCACGTCCGCTAAGCTGGAGAAACAGAGGAGGGGGAGTGTGAGAATGAGAGAAACCGAGAGAGAGAGAGGAACACAGAAGAGAGGTGGAGGAGGGTGTGTTGCTGAGAGAATGGAGTGTTAAAACGGAGATGATGAGAAGAAGGGAAAAAGCAAGCTTTGAGGGGCAGATGAGGATGACAGCAAACTGTGGGAGGGAGGAAGAGAGGAGAAAAAAAATATCACGCATTCTTGACAGAAGCAACATGGCACGATCACACAGCTATTTTTCATTCACAGTCCTCTGCATTCGCACATGATTTCAAAGGTACCAAAACCCTGAGGAAACCTTCCAGCAAACACTGTTTGCCAATTTTTCAAGCCTGTCACTCCCTTTCGATCTATCAGCTTGTGCCGCACAAAGAGCCTCCTCCTGCTGCTGTGGCAACTGTTGTTGTCTTTGTGCCTATGGAAGGTAAACAGGTGAGGCGGGGTCGTCCGTTTCCCCCCGCATCCCCGTCACGCATCATCTCTCAAATAACTCATTAAACCAAGGAACCAGTTGGTAAGCAGAACAATGAAATGCCAAGCTTTTAAAAAGTTTCTGAAAACAGCAACAAAGAAAAAAAAAAGTTTTGCCATACTGTTTCTGTTCTATAAGGTTCGCCTGAGGGGAGGCCAGAGATACCAGAGCTCTTTACAGGACACAGAGTACTGCAGTCGTACCAGCAGAAAGACATCTTTATTTTTCCCTTACTTTTCTGTTTAGTCTTAAGCCTGTATATGAATGAATAAGTGAATGCTAATCATAAATAATAAGTAAAGAAGCTGTAACCTTGCTGCTGCTTTCTTTATTTTTCAAAAATAAATCGAAGCCTTTGTCGTATCGCCTCTTAGGTTTCAAGTTCTGTGAATGGGATCACAGAGGAAGCAATGGAGGAACCACAGATTTATTGCACTATTTAGGGCAATGAGTAAACCGGCAGACCCCTCTCCTAAGCTTTTGCTGCACACTGCCGATTAGCTGCCTGACAGAAGACAGCTGAAATACTCCCTTATTCACAAAAAACACAGTGCAATAAGCCCCTGACAACAATTGGAAAATTTAGTGGAGGTTTATGTTTTCACACAACTCAATGTCTCAAATGAACAATGCATGAATAGTCAACAGATAAAATGTTTATGCATCAAAATTAAATAGACAAAAGGTGAGCTTAATGGATTAAAGTCAATTTTTTTCAATAGAATGGTAACCACAATAATGAGGTTATACATTTTGTTGTGCATTTTGATATAAACTCTATGATACATTGAAAATGTGTAATTGTTACCATGCATCAACTCTATAAACATCAAAACTAATTGTAGTGTTTGTGTTTTGACAAGATCTGCTGACTCTCTCAGTGAGAATCCAATAAAAACCTGCAAATATGACTTGTCCAGAAAAAAAAAAAAGCAAAGGAGGATTTTATGTAGGTGCAGAGAACGGAGTCGCTTCCTTTTTCCAGTTCTGCCGTGACAGTTTAAAGTTGAGATTGGTTGCATGGTAAGCACTTTTCTCCCCTTCCACCAACTGTCTCTCTCTCAGTCTCAACATTTTTTTTAATATAACTTCTACACGCTGATAAAAACAACTCAGCTTCTGGCAGGTTCTCACCCTCGGTGACATACATGGAAGAGCATACAAGAGTGCTGCAGACAAGGCAGGTAAGAAAAAAAAAAGTAAAAATCAAGTGCGAAGACACACACGCTGACATGCACGCCAAGGCCCCTTTTCCCCTCCTCTGCTCTCCTCCGTCGTCACTCACTGCCCACAGTGCTCATTACGAGGTCTGACACAAAGTCTGCAAAGACACGGAGGCCAGTAATCAGACGGAAGCCCCGGCGCTTCTAAAGCCAGCCATGTTTAAACTACGGTGGGGCAAATGCTGTATTTAAAGAAGACTCTACTGCTATTCCTGGCAATGCAACATAAACTAAAGTGGTCCTATATATTTTATTTTCTTGCTTTAATTTGAAGGACAGCATGACAGCACCAGGGTTCGCTAGGCTGCTCGGAGTGACGGCCAGGGGCTTTTTGTGAGACAGAAGCCAATTTCAAGGCATCAGATGTGCCTGATTTTTGATGTTGTTCTTGAAATATGCAGCATTTTCATAACTTTAGAAATATGACTTAATTGCTTTATCTAATTAATAAAATGTATTTAAAATAAATGTTTGGCTGCATCGAGTGTTTTAAGACTCTGAAGTTACATAAGGATGTTAAAGCCAGAACTAAAGTATACAATTTATTTTCGAAAACTTTTTGTCAGTACCAAGAAAAGTATGGACTCTAGCATTTAAAGTCTATATAAGTGTTTGAATACAAGTTTGAATTTACAGACATTATCTCTTATCCATCATCTAAAAGATGGTAATCTTAATTTCTAAATTATTAAATACATGATTAGATTGATTTAAAGGTTAAATGATGACATTTAGTTTTGGTTTATAACATCATGACTTGAGTATTTGTCCAACATATTTTTTGACAAACAGATAAAGACATTCAAAAACAGAAAAAAGAGCAATTACACAGCTGGGTGGTTTCTGAATTCCTCTATCGCTGTGTGGAAAAACAAATAAATGCTCATTAAAAGGGAAAAATATGAAACTATTTAAATTGAATATACCAGGAATAACATTAAAAGTCTTGAATTAAACTTCCAGGTACCCTGTGCTACTTTATATTACAACTCTGAATTGCCCTCATGTATGAAAATGAACGTGCAGAACTCCTACACCTCGCAAAATTAAGATGTTATTAGTTAATACACAGATGATTTGATCTGTTAATTAGCCGTGAAAAATTTGGTGCAACTTTGCATCAACATGCAATGAGACAAATCCTACTGCACATGGTTTCCTCCGCACCTCCAAACGTGAGGAATGCGCGTTACATTTTCCAGTCCACCACCGCTTTGGCATTCTGCTCATTCCTCACACATTTACTACGTGTATTCAGTGTTGATCCCCCCTCCCTGACACGGCTTCCTTTAATCCGTCTGAATGAATTCATTGCCATTCAGCCGTCATTTTCCCTTCAGATATGAAGTAAAATTCAGAAGCCTCGTCTCATCTGTCTTTAAGATTCATGGCTGTTTGATACTTTGGGATGATTGAAAACCACAGATTTCAATGCGGCGCATCACTAACAGTCTTGACCTTGCAAAAATATATTTAAAAAAATATATATTTAAAAGAATGCAAGTCTTTTCTCGAAAGGATTTGAAGAGTGACGGGAGGCTTTTAAGTTCTACCAGGCAGATGCTCATTCTCACCTCCCGGCTCAGAAGTTGTGGTGTTTCTCGCACTGATGAGATTCAGAACGTTATGCACATTTCCCAAACTGGAATAGGTGAAGAAAAAGGTTACCCAGCGAACTGACTGCATTTGAGGTATTTCCAGAAATCATGGCCTCAAGGTAAATGAAAAAAAAAAAAGAGCACAGGATTGTGCATCCACTGATCTAGCTCCGACTTTCTAATTTGATCTCATGAATCAGGAACTCAAAGTGAGGAGGGGCAGCGACTCCCCAAGGCTCCCCAAGGAGCTGTGACACAGCGAAGAGATGAGCCTGCAGCGTTAAAGGAAACTGCTGCCAATTTAGTGTTCGGGGACCTTCATCTTTGAAATGTTCCCTGCTTTGCCCAGATGGCTTTATCAAAACAGTTTAGCGGAACACGGCGTTCATTGCGCCTCATCCGACTCCGGGCCAATGCAATGCTAGGCAATGGTGGTGACTTTTTTTTTTTATTTTAATTTTATTTTTTTCTGGGGAGGATCTCACCCTTGAGCTCAGAGTTTGGCACTGAAGTATTCAAATTACTGGGTACAAGCAAAGATAAGAGAGCAGAAAAAAACCCTTTAAAAAAAAAAAAATGAAATCTGGGCTTATGGCCATTGAATAAGTTGTGATAGGAGGGGGAGACTGTAGTGGAGGTGCAGCGCCCTCCTCGCTTATTGGCACTCTTGGAACAGATATATAAAAAGAACCTAAATGAATTTCTATTTTATAGCACAGGGTATTGATCCAGCATTTAACTTTAGCACATTTAATCAATGAGTGAAAAACAACTGTCATGCAATAAATGCAGCCAGACGTCTATTATATGAATACATTCACTTTTTGACATTGATCAGCGTGTCTAAGAACATTAATCAGAAATCACTTCAAATTTTCTTAGGATCTAAAAGAGGCTTAGTTCTATTAGTTACTGTTCAAAACGAAAAGATAAGAGAACATGTCATTACAGGGAGGTAGGGCTGTGTTGATTTTCATGTATCATAAAAATCATGCTACATGATACATGATCTGAAACAAAATATATTCACTCGCCGGCCACTTTATTAGGTACACCTTGCTAGTACCGGGTTGGAAACAAACCGTGTCACATTCAAAGTCACTTAAATCACCTTTCTTCCCCGATTCTGATGCTCGTTTTGAACTGCAGCAGATCGTCATGCCCACATGCCTCGATGCATTGAGTTGCTGCCATGTGATTGGCTGATTCGACATTTGTGTTGATGAGCAGTTGGACAGGTGCACCTTGTAAAGTGCCTGGTGAGCGTAGATACAGTATATGAAGAGATATTTGATTAGACCAAAACTCAGATCAGTATATATTACCAGCATTATTTCTATTGGGTAATTTACAGTATATTAAAAATATATTTTTACATTTTCTTTAGAATCAGGAGTTTACATACAAATATTTTGCAGATATATTTCTGTCCGCATATTTGCCACAGTGCTGAGATCAAGCCTTTAAAATGGCCGCTCCAGCACTTTCATTGTGTTGTCCATAAGCCATTTGCTTCCTAATCTGGGCAGTAATATGCTTATGGTCATTGCACATTTACAACATTCACTTTACCTTCCTGGATGATTTCATAAAACGTTGCTTCAATATTTCCACATTTTTTCTTTCTTCTTGATACAGTTTTGTAAAGTGCACCAGTCCCTCGTGTAGCAAAACACCTACACGTCATGCAGCCACCTCTCTGCTTTACTTTTGGAATTTCCAAACTTTCCCACTTCCTCCTCCAAGTGAACAAACATCATTATGACTAGAATCTTCAGTGTCAGTCCCGCCAACACTGAAGAAGATAGCATGTAAATAATAATAGTAATAATCAACTAATATCACTGTTAGACATGCCTTGGGATTATGCAAGTGCAGTTGATAAAATTCTTCACAAGAGGTTTCAATGAATTAGCAGTGTGCAGAATATTGTCATAGTAACAATATGTAGCTTACAGATTCCTGAGAGAAAAAAATTGACCTCAACTGGGACACCTTTGCCTTTAAACAGAACTCCTCTTAGCCATCTTAAACATAAATTACAAGGTCCCTCGATTGTCATGTCATGTCCCTGATTCGCTGGGAGAAAAGGCTGCCGCGGTGAAGAATAGCTCATTCAAAGCGATTCAAAAGAGTAAGGCGCACACACAGACTCTCATCCTCAGACGTAAATCTTTCAAACGTGCAGAGGAAGGCAAAGGAGGCAAGAGCGGTTATGCATGTTAAACACATTTGCTTAGACATCAAACGATCGCCTGCAATTGGCTTCACGGGGGGAAAGTAATCTGTGCTGCTCAAACATTCGGCGCGACAGCCCGCAGAATTCTGATGGTGATTAAACAGAAAAGCAACTGTCTACGCTCACCGTCCAGCTGGTTGGGATCTCCTTCTCCCCCCCCCACACACACACCCCGACGTCGCGCAGTCAGGCACTTTACCGCCTGTCATGGTCACGTCACCAGTTCATAAAAACTCTTCACTTCCTTCGTGCACTTATGTTGCCAACCCTTACGCTGAAGACTGTTATTAATGTATCATTTGAGGCAGATTAAAGGTGATGAATCTGACACTAATTGAGGCATGTTAAGCAAAGCCTGCGTTGGAAATAAAGTTGAGGTGGAAAAAGAAAAAAAAGAAAGAAAAGGAAAAGAAAGAAGAACCCCGGTCATGTTTAAGCAGCTTTGTTTATCATTATTCTAATCATTTTTACTGCCTCCAGACGTGTCAATTTGATTGATACCCTTGCCTCTCCCCCAATCCCAGACCTCATCAAGCTGGAGCCAAGCGGCAGCGAACGTAACAACATTCCCCCATTTCTCCCTTCGTCTCAGCGGCCCAGCTTCCGCCCCACCGTCCCTCGAAAGGCACTTCTCACCACTGAATGCACTCTGAAATTTACAAGTGGCTATTGTGTCCCAAGTGTTGCATTGGAGCAAGTCTAAGTAAATGAACCATGTCAAATACCTGTTTTTTTTTTTTTAGCCTTGATTAGAAACTCCAGTTCGTCCCTCTCCATAACAGGAGCAAACCAGGCAAAAATACCACATTTATGAACCTGTTATTATTCAAGCAACCCGAGCTCGCCTGCTTATTCCCAAATCAAATCGGGGGAACCGGTTCTTCACCAGTGACCGGTTTGATTGACTGTTTGTAGCTGTTACAAAGAACACAGCGGCTCTCGGGCGAGAAGGAGAAATAACCAGAACGACTCCATCTCTAGGGCTTGTGTGGGGCTATAGGGCAAGGCGCCGCAGATCAATACACGAAACCATATTAAATGTTTGGAGCTCCTCAAATCGCAGTAGAATCCGTCTGACTAACGTCAGCATTATAGTCACGGCCATTCTATATTGGAGTGTGCTGGCCGATGGGAGAATGCAGACTATAAACAACTATGCTTGTCTGTGCATCAGTACATGAGGCAAGACTATAGACTTAATCAAAGGTGTCTAAGAATAAACTAAAGACAACAGATGATGGATCTCGGCTTTTTAACAAAGACGTTACGTAATGCATCTACGCCCAAAAAGCCCACATCAAAGTGAAACATGCATTTATTAAATTCAAGAAATGCTCAATTACTCCAGGTCTTTCTTCACACCAATCCTTAAATCATCATTGCCTAATAGTTCATTCATTCCATGTCCATCAAAATATGCTCTTGCTTTAAATCCCCAAAGTTTTGGCTGTAGATCAAGCTTTTACTGGCTGGTACCGACTTCAACTTGTCTTGGATGTTTGAGCTGCAGATTAAAATTTTATTTCATGTTTACAAATTAATTTGATTCTTTGTTTAGATTTAAAACATAACATAGCAGGTCTATAAGGATGTGGCCCCCAGATTAAAATCAGTCTTGGTGCCCTAACCCAGACAAAGAACTGAGACTGAGCTTTCAGAGCCCATGTTTCTTGATCAACTGGTGAAAATTGTCCAATAACCAAATATGTAAGTCCTACAGGTAAGTCCTGTAGAAAATTTAAGTCCTGTAAGACTTACATTTTAGTGGCACAAAGTATAAAATCAATGTGATTGAATGTATAACACTTAGAAGGGAAGGCAATTCACTCATCTTATTGTATGAATTTGTGCAAAAATAGACATCGACATAACAAATGAAAGAAAAATCAGTGAACTGAAATGAATAAATGAATATTTTCTGCAAAATCCTGCCAGTAGTAGAGGCAGATGAAAGATAAGAGGCAAAATGAAAAATTTGTGTTTTCAAAAAAAAGAAATGCCAGCTGGACTTCATATTTCACATGATTTGATAGCAGCTACCTTCCGAGGTCTGTCGTAACTCCAGCTGCCCTGTGACCTTCATTCTTCAGCGGGCAGGCAGATCCTTCCAGGCTCTGACAAGATTTATCGGGCCCGGCTAATAGCCTGCTCTCTGCCAGGTAAGGCCTCATCGATACAGGGGCTTCTGCTGCCCCTTTTGCCTGCTGCCTTGCTAATGAACACCTCTGCTCTTTTTCTTGCTCGCATCTACACTTTAAATGCAGATGGTATACGTCAGCATCCAGCGTTAAAGGTCTTTCAAACTTTGAGATCAAGCGTAAGACCTTCCGGAGTTTGTTTTAGAGTTCCTTGAGCAGGTGACAGCAAAGCGGCGCCTCGAGGCCAGTCAACTCCTTTCGCCTCAGTACGCTTGCGTGCTGGAGAGAGAATATGCAATAACCAGACAAACACACAAATATAATGAACAGCAATCCCTGGGTAAACACAAACGGGGTGACGCACGCACAGGATATTGAAACCCTCTCAGGCATGTCGCTGCTCTCGTGTACATGGCGTGCCGCATGATGGAGAGGCTGGACCGTAAGTCCACCCTCCCCAAAGTCTTCCCATCCCCGTTTGCTCTGTTCTGAAACCTTTACCGGTTCAGGCAACACCAGACAACCCTCCAACTGCAAACGTACACAAACACACACATGCACATGCATATTTCATCACCTCCACCTATCAACACAGAGAGCACACCCGGCGAGAACAACATGCGCAAAGTTTCACACACATCCCCCCCATGCTTTGATGGATAGTCAGCGAGCGCTCTGCCTCCTGTTTCCTAGGCATTAAATCTCGTTTTGGGTGTGAGGGGGTTGCAGCTAATAGAAGCAGCCAAGCTGTCCTTTTCCCCTCCACTTTTCCAAGTCAAGTAGTTCCCATTATCTTCTGCTGCTTAGCAAATATGTATGATCGGAGCCTGTTAATAAAAAGCCATATGCTTTGGGTGGAAAAGGAAAACCTTCGGATGCATTATTTATCAGGGGCTATTCATACTTGATCTAATTTAGTCAGGAGAGTTTGGTCGGTCTTAATATTTTAGCGGATTCTCTGTACAAAGGAGCAAAAAGTCAGAAAAGGGGCAGAATGTGAAGGGAAAGAGAGAACAGGGGCTTATTTGTCTGAGGCTTAGAAAACCTGATGGTAGAGTGAGGGCTGCACCTGCTAAATACACAATAAATAGCTCTATCACCTTTCCTTTCCTGAATGTACGCCAACACATCTTAATCTCAAACATTTGTTTTCATTCCAGACATTGTCCAGCATAAAGTTCTCATGTTATTAAAATTACCACAGAATATTAGTACAAATTAAGAAATATATATATGCATAGCATGATCTAACCACATGATAAAACAAACTAAGCTTGCAAGACATAAAATACTTCTGAATAGTTCTGAAGGTATTGGACGGTTGACCTTCACACTCGTAACCATCCAACACAAGTTTCAGTACTTCTAAATGAAAGCTACTGCTCAAGCCTTAAATTTGTTAAACATAAATATGTTTGCCCAGGTACTGAAATTGGGACATATAAACTCCATACAAATACATCCAACCTGTGACACAGTTGCATGTATGAGAGCCAAAGCCAAAACCTTTCTTGTGTTTATATCTTTTACAGTTACAGTCATGCTGTCTCCCCTCACCAATACAATTGTTTGCGTGTTTTCTGGCTCAAATCATTTGTCATTTCTCTGACCTTCTGAATCCTGTCATATTACAATTTGTACTGATAAGACACTGACTGTTTTCTCACGTTGAAAAAGAAGATAAATTTTTTTTCAGGTCACAAAAAAAAGAGATGCGAGAGATTTTAGAGTTAGTGCTAAGGGAGAAATTATGGATCTGTGCATCTGGCTTTCAATGGGTTTCTGTTCTTCTCATTCATGAAGGCCAATGTGGCAATATAGGTGATGGTGAAAGGGGAGGGGACGGTTTAAATCGCCACTGCCTAGCAGGGGGCCACAGGCCCTGCTGACAGGTCCCTTGACATTGTGACACCTGTGTAAGCCATGCTGACAGAAAGTGATATATCCTATTCATCACTATGGGCCCTTTCACTTGCGAGCGAGCGAGAACAACTGTCACTCATGCCGAATCTGCGTCCAGACATGCAATGCTCCCCTCAGCATTTATCATCACCCCTGGTAAAGATGTAGAAAGCCTTAAAATAGTAATTCATCTTGTATTGCAGCAACCTGATATCATACTGACACAGTAAAAACATTTTCTCCAGGCATCTAAAGCATATTTAGATATGCATTAGACCTGTTTGCTCCAACCTCAGCTGTTTCAAATGTTTCCTTTTTATCTTGACCAAATGACTGGGTAAGTTCAGACAAGTAGCTGCTTTAAGTCGCTATTTTTTGTAGACTGATAAAAATTAACAAAAACCTCTCTTTGTTAATTTCTTGTTCATGATATGAGAATGTCTTTCCAATTTCCCCTATTTTTCTCGAGTGAATATGCTGCTGCAATAAAAGACTGTACCCATCTTTGGCAGATTAGGTGCCAAAAATAGGGAAGAAATGTTACTTTCACATAAAAGCAACACAAATTACCGGGCCAGTCTTCAAAAATGGTAAAGAAAAGAAAACTTTCATGTCAGACAGATGTGTTCATCTTCTTGCAAGCGATTAGCAAGAAAACTGCAGCAAATCTTTCATTCCAATTCATTCAACTTTGATAATATTCCACTGCAATAAAATTTTCATTTACTTTTACCAGATGAGGTGTCAATAAATGTGAAAGGTGCAGTTTGTGCATTAATACATGAAGGCTTAAAGAAGTTCCACTGCCAAAACCAAACAACCTTTTCTTCTTGATAGAACTTAGAAGCGACATGTGAACTTTACTGAAATACAGGACCAAACAATAAAAGTAAATGAGTGAATCAAACAATATTTGGCCCAATTTTTCTGGAGACTCGTGCAGTTTTGATGAGCTGCAGTGTCACAGCAAACGCAGCACCATTATTTTGCCCATTAGTCCCCCAAAACAACAAGCCTTACGTTTGATCCGTGTTGTGATCCTGCTCCTCGACGCAGAACCAGTCCCCGGGGTCGCGCAGCAACAGAGCTAAGTGATGTTCTCATTTAGTTGATTCTGGCTCCCAGAGTCGATACAAGAGGACAGCGGCGGAGAAAACAACAAGGCTAGCATGGCGCATCATAAACCTTGGGATCCTTGTAAAAGTCAATTTGCTGTACAAACTCCTCTGAACAACTGCCGCGACAAACAAGTCCCGCAATACTGGTGATTGATGGGGCCTCAGGAAAGGCAAATCTGCAAATATGAATCGGCTTTATCCTTGGCGAGCCCTATCTAATGTGATCTCTGCCGAGTATGAAATGAAATTCCACTTTGGGTGACATCAAATTGAAAGAAGCGGCGAGAAGAAGGTGGCATCCTCGACACTGCCACTTACAATCAGCAGCATGGAGAGCGATTTAAGGTGGCACGCGGCTTAAATTTCTTGTCTTTTATGCTGTTATTGCACCCCCTTTCCTCGCTCCTTCTTTTTTTTTACTCTGCCGTTCACCACCTTTTCATGACAAGTGCTGAGGCGTCTTCAGGCTCTTCAAGCATGAGTATTTATTTGCATGTGAAGACAGCCTATCTCACTGGCCTGCATGCGGTGAGGAGAGAGTTAAGGAAGGGGGTTGGGGGGAAGCAGAACGAAGCAACAATTTACATGCTTTCCCTTATAGGTAAAACAAATAAAGCTCCATATTAAAATATTATGCAGAGTAATATTCTAGACACTATAGCAACCCGCTATAGCAATCTTCCAGCGTTTTTCTCCCCACTTCTCAGTCTCCACCATTTCTGCCTGCGTATCAGGTATGTCTAATCCGCAGATTAGTAATTGCCTTGGAGCAAATGCATTCAAATCACCAAACAAAATTATACGAGGAAAACGCTGCCCGCTGCAATTTCATGAGTATTACTGTGCTCTCTTACTCCTTCCATTTTCCCATTCGGAACATAAACAACAAAAAAGCCCGAGCGGCCACAGATTGAATTAGGGCCCTAATAGATCCAAAACAATTTTGATAACGTTAGCCACAGTCAGCAGCAGCAAGGACAAGCGCTAATAATAATGTGGCAATAAACAAACCAGTTTACCGCAAACTGCTTTTTTTTCTCTCTCTCTCTCTCTCTTTTACTAAATGCAAGATTTCCAGAGTGGTCTTTTTTCACATTTAGAGCACTGTCCTGAATTTCAATAATGCTGACAGAAAAAGAAAAGAGTGTTTCTTGTTATGATCACTGTCTCTGTAAAGGAGGGTAAGTGTTTCAGTGACCAAATCCTAAAAAGCTTTTGAAACCAGACGTAATGTCTTCATTAAGCCCTGAGAATTCTGTACAGCTACGTCTGTTAGCGAGTTAACTGATATCGAGGTACAATGAAGTTTTAAAAGTCTAGGAGTTTTCACCAAAGTTTAGGTCTGACTCATTTCTTCTTCCACTTAAAATAAATAAAAACAATTCAGATGATTGAAGAGATTTACAGTCACTGAGAACTCTCTGCAAAGCAGCTAACTGCAGGTTAGCAACCAGAGCAGGTAGCCTGACTAATTACCCTGGTAATATCATCTAGAAATGCATTACTTTATAAATATAGGCTTAAAAGATACTACTATCACTTTTATTGACTGCCAAGCAGTTGGTACACTACCAAGGCAGACAGCTCAGCTTATATTAGTTTTTTTACACTTCTGTTTAGGGTTGTATAACTTTAGGAGCACATAAAACAATAATCTAAAAT
The DNA here is from genome assembly GCA_902982915.1 of Phalloptychus januarius. Taxonomy (NCBI): domain Eukaryota; kingdom Metazoa; phylum Chordata; class Actinopteri; order Cyprinodontiformes; family Poeciliidae; genus Phalloptychus; species Phalloptychus januarius. The sequence continues at coordinate 9,539,057 of CADWAE010000462.1, forward strand.
ATTGACCTTGGTATACCCACATTTTCTAGTCTTCTCTTCCTTTTTTCATCATTATGACAATCAACCAAACTTCTTCCAGCAGGCAACTACTGTTTGCTATCAGAGAGGGAACGTAGAAGGTGGTAATATTATTTTTGCTTATCTGTTCTAAATTAGAATGAGACCGTTTTATTTTTACTATAGTTTTTTTTTATTTTGTGGTTTAGCTCAATGGCCAGTTTCTGATTTTATTTGTGGCTTTTTTTTCTTAGGTGTTTGGGCAGCTACATTTCTCAGGTTGAAACAAATTAGGTTGTAGGCAAAGCGCAACATTTCCATATTGGTTTCCTGCTCCGCCTGCAGCCTCCAGGGCAATCACATCCTATGTTTTGGCTACAAACGCCACCTCAATGACCTCCATTTGCATGGTGATATTACTTGTCCTGTTTAAGTGTGGTTGGGGGGGGGGGGTGAATATACGCCCTTTTTTGCAAATTAGTTGAGTTTTAGCCAATGGAGTAACAGCTGGCCAGAAGACGTAAAGGCGGGGGCAGGTGGGTGTTGCGGTGAAGGGTGAGCAAAATCTGGTTGTTTTCTACCTCAACCCGGAGGCAAGAAAAGCAGTTTTAAGTCTGTGGATGAGGCCTCGGTCCGCCTAAAGGGGCTAAACTGCAGGAAGCACAGAGTACAAGCTTCAGTGGCTCACTGCTGATTAAAAGTGATCCACCTGGGCACAAATGGTGCTTTGAGGTGCAATGATAAAACAAAAACTGATGGGCTTTGCTAATTCAATGGCTAAGTGATTTCATTTCTCTATGCATTACGATTGGACTGCATTATTTCCTGGCACTAGTCAGAACAGAAACTACTGCCAAAAGTAATAAAGTTAAGTGCTCTGTTAAGAAAAAACACCACTCATCAGCCTTTGGACGCAGAAAGTTGAAACGCAGGCATGTAAGGATATGGATTGAGAGGGTAGGCAAGCCACAAAAAAATGAATATGAATAATAGTAGGAACTGTGCTGATTAGTGTGCAATCAGTAGAGTTTCAGAAAATAAAGGTTAAAAATTACAATGGGCCTTCTGGAATCCTCACCAGCAGCTGGGTGACGCTCCATCATCCTCCTCACATTTAGCTTGGCTTAATGACTGTTTAAATGTCTGGTGGGCTTAAAAGAAAAGGTTCGGTTCACTGATAAACTTCCTCAGTTGCCTGGTTACCTGCCCGTGCAGGTTGCCTCTGTAGTTATTGTGAGATTAGGTGGGCGAGGGAGGGGAAAAAAAAAAGACGGAACCCGATACCTCCAAGATTACAGTTAGTGTTTCAGGCCTATTCTCTATCTTCCTTCCCTCCCTGTCCTTTCTATCTTTTCCACCCAAACGTTGAGTCCCTGGTGAAACAGTGGGGGCCATTCTCTACACCGCTAACAGGGCTGTCTTTCTTGCGCCTGTCTCTATCTCTTCCTACGCACATGTTGAAGAATATTCTCTATCACCGCTTCTTCAATATATTTAAATGCTTCAAACATGGATCACATTCAAACATTTAAACATCAAAGTTTTATATAAATTCAGGATGAGGCTTATGTTCATTCTAAAAAAAAGTTTTTTATCATACGTTTTAGAAGTAATTAGAAATCAAAATCCAGTGTAATCGGCATTTCTCTGTTTTTATCACTGACCATTCCCCACTTGTTGCTTCTCACTGATAGCCAGCTGGCTAAGGACTTCTGATTAATGTAATGTTTTGATCGTTGATTCTTTGACTTTGTGTTTTTTTGGTTGTTATGATGTAAAGCACTTTGAAATGCCTTCCTGCTGAAATGTGCAATACAAATCAAATTTTATTTATGGATTTTCACTATTTTTAAAACACATGGCATGTCTGTTAGCCTCTACCAGAGAACATAACTAACAGTTTAATGTCACCTCACTCTATTGTAAGTCTATAAACAACTCAGACTTGAAAAAAGTACACTTTACTGTGAGATGAGTTAAAATCTATTTAACAAAGAGTTATAGATAATTTCAGAACTGTTATAATCAAGGGGTTACATTAAGACACACCTATCCTTGCACGCTTTATTATATTTTTAGTTTAAGTGACTCTTGCAGGACAACAGAACATATTTTGAAGCAGGATGACCACTTCATGTCTTGATCTAATAAAAGAGGTGGCTGTTAAATGCTGTAATTGGAGCACATGAACAAACACCTTTTCTTCAATTATCCCCCGTTTGCCGCTACTAAATTGTGCCCCATTCACTGCAGAAAAACATACCAAGAGTCTGTATTCAGTTTCAATATATTGCTTCATATCGCACATTAAATGTCAGTCCAGCAGTTTCACATTGTAGAGACGGATGATGTTTCCTTGAAGATCATTACGGGCTTTATGTATTTGGGTGTTGCAAACTGACTTCAGACATTGTATTCCAACAAACCCAGAGTTCATAAAGGCTCCCCGCAGCTTTAATGTCGAGAATAAATATATAAATATATGCACGGACATAGTGACACACAATACATGCTGCTGCCGAAGTAGCAAATAGAGTGCCCTTTTAATTATGCAGGAGACATCCGAAAGCAACAGCACTCCTCACACTCTGGGAAGCAGTTCAGTGAATACACCATATTAGAGGCTGTAACAGACAGAAGCAGGGGGGGTGGGAGGGGGAGAGAAGGGAGAGCCATAAAAAGGAACTGAAATTATTCAAGAGGAGGAATAGTGTAAGGAAGAAGGGAGGGCAGAAGAGTTATAGAGAGATGATAGTGAAGATTAAAAAAGAAACTATAGCCAAAAAAAAAAGCAAGGCAAAATAGGCAGGGATACAAAGATGCTCTATGCACATCTAGAATAGAGTTCGAGGAGGAAAGAGGAAGTCTAGATTTTACATAAAAAATAGAACAAAGCAGAGAAAAGGAAAAAGGAAAAGAGAGAATGACAAAAAGGGCACGTAATACTCCTGAATTCTAAGACTAGCACTGAAACCAAGACAAAGAAAAAAAAAATCAATAATTCATTAGAGCATAATGTACAAGGATATTGTTATTTTTCCCAAGAAATGAAAATCAACTTGTTTCATCTGGTTTTAACTTGGTTTCTCCCCCGTTTTTGCACCTAAAGGTGAAAAATTGCCCAAGGAATGTGGAAAGACTGTGTTCTAAACTGGCTCACTTATTTTTTTTTGGTCAGACCAAACGACTAGAAAATTTAAAGAGTGGGGAAATAGGGAGGAATATAATACCCTGAAGAAAGGTGGTAAGATAAACCTAAGACAGGAAAAGAAACAGGGGGTATACGCGCAAAAAGAAGATAAAGGACTGCAAGACACTGAGGTGCACAACGGTGATATAAAATCTGTTCCCTCTGCTCGGTCAGTGAATTGATGCAGACCTCACAGCAAAGAGGAATTTTAATGTGATCTCCTGGCTAGCTGTTCCTACACAGAGTAAACCTGATTCAACCCGATGCAAAAGTGCTTTACAGATACATACAGACTATATCTACCAACTTTCTATTTTCTCCTGTATTCACAAGAAGGAAAAGAAGCCCTGTCACATACTGAGGGCAGGTCAGGGCTCGACATGGTTAAGGAAGGGAGGGGTTGTTGCTGTCCCCCTACCACACTTATCTTTGGGATAGAATAACTGCAAACCAAGTCCTTATGTGAGCTGTCCAGAACACTCAGACACATATTTCTCAAGGTTAATAGTTGTGACGCCCCTGTCAGGAAAGGCGGCTTGGACACATGCTGTGATGAAAGCAAAAAAAAGTTGGACATGTTGGGCCAAAGTGAAACAGTATCCCTAACCCAATCTTATCTAATCCTCCTTAGATATCTTTCCTTTCAATATTACATGTGAATGGCACTCCAAACCAAAACAGATCAATACCACTAACTTGACACACATTAGCTACATAAAGGCAACAAGACTACTGAGACTAGCACTGTCAGGAAGCATTATGGCAGAGAGAACACTAAGAGGAAGAAGCAGAAGACATTTAGGAGTGGTGGAAGGAAACAAAGAAACATTGAGATGTGTCTTCTTACCTGTTTGTTGTACTTGTTGATGGTTTGCGTGCTGTAGTCAGAGCAGTGGTCAGATCCAAGGGAAATGTTATCTCCGGTGCCAACAAAGGTGTTGGCAGGGGGCAGGTCCTGAACTGCCTGGTGCTTTTTTCCAGCTGTTGGTGACTGAGGGTGAAGCTGGACAGTCGGGAGCGGCGAACTGGACTTGTAGTGCCGAGCCAGGTCTGGACTTCCCGGCCCACCGTTGACTGAACGGTAGCGCCCCATGCCGGGGCTGTCTGATAGCTTCTCATTGACGCCATCGTAGCGCTGTCCATTAGGTTTGGAGGCCTCTACTGTGACAATACTACTATAGAGAGGCTGTTTGGACTTTTGTTTCTTCTTGTCTTTCTTGGGCTTCTTGGATTTGTCATGCTGCTGAGGTGTAAAAAAGTCCTCATGATCTTTCTTTCCTGCCTCATAGCCATTCTTGTTCTTAGGGTGGCAATAACGGGCCATGACAACAACAAGAATGATGAGAATGACGGTCATGATGCCCGAAACGACTCCAATTACAATGCTTAATCGTTGTTTGCTGAGATCATAGTTGGGGTCACCAGCGATATTGGTGTTCAGGGAGGTACTCAGGCTCTTAGCCACCTGTGCCTCCACAATTGTGGAATTGGAAAGTGTCTCATTAACATACACATGAACCAGGGTGGTGGTGCTCTGTGAAGGCTGACCACTGTCATTCACTTGGACCACAAGTCTGTGGAGACCATAGTGTTTTGGTTCCAGCTTTGCCATCAATGATATCACCCCTGTGCCCCCATCAATTTCAAACAGCTTGAAGGGATTGCCCCCAATGATGCTATAGTTCAGATCTGCATTGATGCCACTGTCCGTATCGGTGGCTATGACAGTTCTGACAACAGTCCTGATGTTACTGGAGGGAGGAAGAAGGGTGTAGGAGCTGTTTATCGGGAAGGTGACTGTTGGTGCATTGTCGTTTTCATCCATGACAAAGATTGAGACTGTGGCTGTGGCAGATCTTTGTGGATCACCACCATCCACAGCTTTGACACGGAATGTGTATGTAGTTTTTTGCTCCCGGTCAAAGGAGAGGGTGGAAAAAATAGTCCCAGTTTCATTCTCAATAGAAAAGATTTCCTCCTCCTCCTCAATGAAAAGACCCATCTCTGCATTTTGGCCTTTATCAGCATCAATTACTGTGACCATACCAACAGGGCTGTTAGGATCAAGGTTCTCTTTGACATAGAAGGTGAACACATCTTGCATGAACTTTGGGTCATTGTCATTTTTATCCCCCACGAGAACAACCACAGTAGCAGAACCCTGTAGAGTGTTTATGCCCTTATCCTTAGCTATCACTTTAAATTCATAGCGCTCTGTTTGCTCTCTGTCCAAGATGGTGTTTACTCGGATGTCTCCACTGTCTGCATCAATAGAGAAAATCCCATTTACAGATGAATCGAGGGAATATGCTATTTCAGCATTTTTCCCACTGTCAGCATCAACAGCCTTTACTGTTGTCACCCTCTCGCCAGGGGCATTGCTTTCAGGGAAGGATACCTCAACTACATTCTGGCTGAAGATAGGAGGATTGTCGTTAGTGTCACCCACTTTGACGATAAGAGAGTTATTACTTGCCAGACTTGGGCTTCCAGAGTCCACAGCCACTATTACCACATTGTATTCCTGTGTGGCCTCATAGTCCAGTGGTGCAGAGGTGTGGAGAAAATACTTTTTTTTATTCTGTTCCCCTTCCATCTCACTGGCTGGTTTGAGTTGAAAAGGTACATCCCCTACGACCGTGCAGGTTACTATGCCATTCTCTCCTTGGTCTCTGTCTGACACCTGAACTAAGGCAATAGGTGCGTCAACCATCACGTCCTCAGCTACGTTTGCCACTCCGTCTTTTAGAAAAATGCGGCCAATTTTTCGGATTTCAATTGCTGGAACATTGTCATTCTCGTCCTTGATATTTAGCACCACTGTTGCCTTATCCATTTTGGGTGGCTGGCCTCGGTCACGAGCCATTACTGTGAACCTCAGTTGGCTAACTTCTTCTCGGTCAATGCGGTGCAACACACTTAGCCAGCCAGTGCTCTCATCCAACCTCAGCAGCCTTCTCACAGACTCTGTGGCTGCCCCAAACACATATTCAATTTGGCCATTTACCCCAACGTCTGCATCAGCTGCTTTAAGCTGGAGTATTGGTGCACCAGGGGAGCTGTTTTCCGGCAGGTCAGTTTCATACACGTTCTTCTCAAACCGCGGGTTGTTGTCATTTACATCAGTGATCATTACTCTCAGAATAGCCTGAGAGGAACGAGGGGGATCTCCTCCGTCTCTAACCCGCAAGGTAAGCTCATAAGAGTCTCTCTGTTCTCTGTCAAGGGCCCCTTTAATGATGAGTTGGGGTTGCTTCTCTCCATCAATAGTGTCAGCAACTTGCAGTTCAAACACACTGCTCCTGCTCGCACCCTCCTCAAATCTTCTTTTTCCAGAGTAGGAATCCCCAGAAGATCCCAAACGCCTTGAGTTTTCCCCATTGTCCTGAATTAGCTCATATCTCTCTATTCCATTCCTGCCAAAATCTCTGTCTGTGGCTGTGGGCAGCAGATAAAGGGTTCCAATGGGTCTGTTTTCCTCCACAGACAGCGTCAGGACAGGCGAGGGGAAAGATGGAGTGTTATCATTTATATCTAATATGATGACTTTCCCCTCAAAGAGGTCGACCCAGCTCTGAGAAGGTCCAATCACGGACACCTCGAAATCTATGAAACACTCGTTCTCATCAAATATCATTTGGCACTGCTGTAATTTCTCACGGTCTATCCGCCTCTCGTTGGTGGTGAGCTCACCTGTTATGTTGTCTATTTTGAAAAAATCCGAGCCGGACTCCAGGGTGAATGTCACCTCGCCGGACCCGGCCACAATGCCCAGGTCGCCTGCTACGTTGCCAACTCTGACATCGGCAGGTCCCTCCTCCGCCAAGCGGTACCGGAGCACTTGCTTACTGGCAGCGGGCTGATGCACAAGCTGCAATATGAGCATGCAATAGTACAAACAGTCCACTGCTGCAGTAGTCCCCATGGTTCAGTCCTGCTAAGATGTCCTCGGAAAATGTTTCTCTTTTGGGAAAAAAAAGTCCCAAAATTGATGTTAATTGACAGTCTGCGTCTTTTTTTTTTGCGCGTCTGCAGTCTTTTTCTTTAGGATGCGTGAGACTTCATCCTCTCTTTTCTGCTGCAGTGGAAAGCAGCAAGTGCACGCAAGGAGGGGGGGCTTTCCTTCTACCTTAATTTATTTATTCTGAAAAAAAAAAAACAATAACAAAAAACAGAGACTATCTTTGCGGGGGGAGACTCCGTGCGCTCCGGACTGTGCCGAAGTGCAATAGTCCCGAGCATCAGCGGAAAGTGAATGCAGTCCGGTTCGCTCTGGCTTTTTTTTTTTTACTCACAGTTTGTAGAATCTTCTCTCTCTTTTCTTTTTGATGACGAGGAGGGCTGGGAGAGGGGAGAGCTGAACTCTTCCTCCGTCTGTCCTGATGTTAAGTCCACATATATATCAGAGGCGCGTGTAAATGAGATGCCCGTGCAGGTTGCAAACTCATCCCACTATGCAGGGTTGAGCGCCGAGCTCGTCACCTCTCCTTTATCTTGAAGGTAATATGCAGCAGATTACCTTTCTGGCTTCTTTATTCTGCCTCTCTCCTTCCTTCCCTCCAAGTCACTCGCAACAAGCAGAATACTATCACTCTCTCACTCCTCCTTTTCCTCCTCGTCTTCTTTAACGAACCAACTCCAGTCCGCAAGAATAAATAATAATTAAAAAAGATATTTTAAAAAAATCAGGGCTGAGTTCAAAAGAAAAAAAAAAATAATAATGAAGCAGGCAAAGTGAAAAAGTGTATATCCGACGCAGGTTTTAGGTTGAACTCCTCTCAGACGTTCTGCGTGTTCAGCGTGGACTCTCCCACTCAGCCTTCTCTCTCCCTCACCTGCAGACGCGCCGCATGTGTTGGCAGCCCCTATCTGCAGCACTGTGAGAGGGATTCACAAATGATATTGCAGTCCCTTTCTCTCTCTCTCTCTATCTCTCTCTCTCTCTTCTCCCCTTCTTCTGCCTCTCCTTCTTTTCCTCTCTCTCTCTCTCTTTCTCTCTCTCTCGCACGTAAACAGGGTCGAAGTTGGTCTTAAACGTCGGGGTCAGACTATATTTGACCCAAAAGAAAATGTATATTAATTACATTCGGTTTTCTTCCCCCCCACTTGGAATCACTGGAGATCTGCTTATTTTCTTTTCCATTGAGCGATACGACGCAACGTGACTTAAACGTACTATTTTTAATCATATTACACTAATAACGCACTTGTACATAATTGTTAATGTTCCATATAGAAAGCAATGCAAGGTGTAAAGACGGCTTTTGCACATTCCAAAGATATACATATATATTTTTAAAAATAAATTAATTTAAAAAATTGGCAACAGAAAAGCCACTCGCAGCAGCAGCAGGACGGACAGCGCTGCGCTTCCCCCGGTGGTTACCAGGAATATAAACTCAGAAATGCGTGTGGTCGCCGGCGGCTGCATGTGAGCTCTCTCCCCCCACACTGCTGCATGCGTGATGCTCAGTCCACTCAGCAATCAGGAATCTGACACCGTGGCCGCACATCAGATGAATCCATTTACATACAGTGGAAAATGACGTTAAAGTCTTTCTCCGTGGCTGCGGCGCGAACCCATTTCCCTGCGATACAGACATGCGTGTCATGTACAATTCAGATTACAATTTTGTGCATCATACACATTCCCCCCCCCCTCTCAACCTCACACTTTTAAGATAAAACTATTCGGGTGGAGTCATCACTTTTAACAGCAACTGTGCAGATTTTTCTGTGCAGCTGTAAGTGGAGAGATTGCGAAAATAAATCCATAAATAAAAACCCGAGATGTCTGCGTTTTACTGTGCGCGAGGACATCCTCAACTTTTCAACGGGGCATAAAGAGTCTCCCTTTCTCCTGAAAGGGAGACTCTTTCAGGAGACTGTGTGTTTGTGTGTGTGAAATTATACAGACAGCGAGCGTAATGAGTGAGTGGAGGAATGAGGGATAGTAAGGTAGCAAGGGAGAGAAGGAGGAAAGGGGAGAGAGCGGCGAGTCTGTCTCAGCAGCTGCACCTTTCAACTGACGGCAGAATTCCAACAGTGTCTTTATCCTTGCTGACGGGCGCCCTCTATTGACCAAATATAGATTTAAAAAAACAAGCATGGGAGTAGTCTCGGCGGAAGCCATCTGCTTGCACTGGCTGGCACTTGCACCTGTACCCTTTCTCAACAATGAGAGTGCAGAGTGTTGTTATTTTGCAAAACAATAACAACAAAAAAGATATTCATACATATACAGAAAGCTCAGTTTTGTCTTGCCAGTTCTTAGAATGGTTTACGTGTGCTGCTGATGTCATTTTGAGATTTTAGTCTACTTCGTGTTGGGTCAGGCAGGTTAGTTTTAAGTAAATTATTTGGTCAACAGATCTACATATCTAAAAATGTCTTTGGTAATCTGAAAAATGAAAGATGTAAGTCGTCACAGGGCAATCCTGTAGAGGGAGGATGTGACAGTAGATTAGTGGGAGACTGCAATAGCTCAGCAGAATCAGTCAATTCAGTCGAGCTGCCTTCCACTCACTAAAGACAGACGTAATTACATAAAGATTCATGAACAAGAGCAAAGAGAGACAGCAAAAGCCTCAGAGAGGGTGAATGCATTCGCCACTCTTGTTCATGGACATCAGCCTCTGGGTGGTCATTGTCTGCAAAAAGTTTCACAGACAAGGATGCATTTATGGTAAATTGATGAAGTGTATATGACCCTTGAAAAGTAAGATTATTTACACATTAAAAACATTCTGTTCTTTACAATCTCGAAATTGAACGAAATTGAATTGCATCTCTGTTTCTTTGAGCCCAACTCCATTGCTCGACAGTCGAGGAACTTGAAAAGTTCAGTTGAAATGGACTGTGAGATTTAATGATAGTGAGTGTTTTGGTGACAAAAAACAAAATGCAACCTCATCAAATTGCTGCCCATCTACCCTTGGAAATCTCATTTATGCAACCAGTGGAAGCCAACTGCATCAAACAGCTAAACACAAGAAATAATAACTGCGTACCTGGAGGCTGTTGGAATACGCTGAAACAAAGTGGAAATGAGCATGTAGGTGATTCTGAGGCAGCATTTACAGTCAGGACCATGAAGATCAAGGCTTAAAATCCTTGCTGAAAGTCATTATCGTAGACGTGGGTAACTTGCTCTCAAGTGGGTGAGTGGTCGGAAATGATGGGAGGGAAAGCACTCACTGCTGTTTTACACAGACCTCATCAATGACAATGAGGTGTTTTGAAACAAGAGGTCCAAAATAATTGTCAAAAAAAAAAAAAAAACTCCTACTCCTACACCTTGTGGAGATATACTGATTAAAATGAGTTATGTTCAGAGTATAGTTGTTCTATTTTACATTTTGTTTTGTTTTTTACTTCACTCCCTAAAACATATATACATATTTTTTTTGAATAAATGTCTAACATCCAATGCAAATCTCAGGTCATGGCTGACATCCGGTAGGACTCCAAGCTCATCTTAAAAGGTTTGTATCTTTTTTTCTCTTTTTTTGTGATTATTTTTGCTTGTTCCCCCTGTGGACAGTCTGGAAGCATTAATGAAATGTGGGAAGAGAAAATGAAAAACTGAGATGATTGCACGGTCTGCTGAATTAATGCTTTCCATTTCATAAACACAACACAAGCAGGGGGATGTTTGCCTGTCCTTATTTACATTTTACACTGGTTAATGCTTATTGTACTGCTGTGACACTGCGCGCAATAGATTTGCAATTATGTTGGCTGTCAACATGAAATTACACCTTTGTTGTCCAGTGATGTGAGGACAGTTGGGATTCAAATGATTGGCTGCATTGCCGAACCACAAAAAAAAAAAAACATACATATTATTGTCATTACAAATTTAACCCATTGATTTGACAGTTTTAGAGTCATTTGAATGCAAACCATGTTGCTTTGCTGTTTGCATGCAGCAAATGTGTTCTGGTGGTTTGTCTTTACACAAATTTCAAGTTGGAGTGTCTTAAATTGAGCTGAAAAGTAGCTTATTCAAAGGCAAAATGCTATGCTAATTATCATCTGATAGATATTGAACCAGAGCAATCTTTGGACTAAGAAGGAGCTAAGTAAGACTTGCATCGTATGAGGACCAGCTATATTTATCTGTTAGAAAATTGTATCTTCTCGAAGTGACACAGTCCACATTTCAAGGCGAAGTCGAATTTCTTTTATGTTATGATTGATAAATGCAGGATTTGTACAACAACTAAATGTAGCAGTTACTTGATTGTGCTATTAAACGGTGACATGTGCCTGGAAAATTCATAACGCGACCTTTTTAAACTGTAAAACTGCTTAAACTGTAAACTGCTTCATCCAAATGATGAATTAGTTTGAGCACTTCTGCTACCTTATGACTGGAAGCTTGTTGATTGCTCAAGTGCGAATAAAGACAAATATATATGACTCACTTGACCAGAAGTCCACAGATAAATTAGGCTTTAGCCAGCGGCTGTGTAGAGAGCAGCTGAAAGCCTAGTGATTAGATGTAACAAGATTTAAAGCACAAAAAAGCTAAGCACCTCACTAGATTTAGCAAGTTTTGAAGAACTTACAGTGTATGGCATTTAATAAATTATCGAACAATGACTTGGAATCTGCAGATCCCAATGCTCAAACGATTAAACCAGGTATTGTGGACAAAAAGAAATCCTGATTCACATATCACTGATTTTTTTTTTTAGTCTTCCATGAGAAACATATAAGTATTTCACTAAAAACAACAAACATATACTGACAACAACTAGTTTGTGTTATTCCTGTTTGAGTTTTTAAAAGTGTACATTCTCCTGAGAGGAAAGTGCTTTGTATTGTTGTATTGTTTATGCAGTTACCCTTTGATAAAAAAACAAAACAAAAAAAACACAGAAAATGTGCTTTTTGTCTGTTTGAAGCAGCTTTAGAAATGCAGATGGTCTTGCCACTGCAACCATTCTCTGACACTGTTTGATTACTAGTTCTCTTTTGTGGCCTTCAAAAACTCTGAAATTGGACATTCAGCAGTGGTGTACTCACTACAATGTTAGCAATTTTATAGTAAAGCTCAATGGAGAAATTTCAGATGGCACTAGTAAAACTGACAGTTCTATTACAGGTGCAGCTTTAGGTGTCGCCTATTTCTAAATTAAGCGACCATTTTTTTTTATGAGGTAAGAGAGATGGAGAAGGGCAAGCTTTAGTTCCACAAAGGCCGATATTTCCAAAATGGATTAGTTAACCTTATGTTAATCTCACTTAATTTGTATCATGAGATAATAGTTTTTATATACATGTTTAGTGTTTTTTGTGAGCCAGTGAAATTTGGTGTTTTAAAAGGAGTTTATGGAAACTGAAGAACATTTTCTCTTTTTTTGCTATACAGTTTTTGACAGCCTGTTCAGGAGTTATTCAATTGCTTGATGGGTTTTCAGTATTTCGTCCTTGTGTTTGAGAACTTATTTTGTTGACGCAACTCGCAATACGTTTGAAAATGAAAAAAATACACCTTACTGGCTACAGATATGAACTCCCACGTCTTGTCATTCAGGCTGTTCTGACCAACATTTGTACATTAACGGGTCACTCAGGAGCTAGTTGATACCACTGTGATTGGGTCTCACTGATCCTTTAAGGGCAGTTGTGAAATTTCAGCACTTCTAAATATTCCACAATTAACTCCTGGTGGTTTTATATGATTGGGAATGATAAGTATAGTTTGGTGTGCTTGCCACCACTAGACTTTTGAGTTCTCTAAGGTGATGAATCGTGCCTCTTTGTTTTGAACACAACGGAGGATATCTGTCAGGGTTTCCTAGTTAACAAAAAAGCAGCATTTGTATGACTACATTGCAGCCGGTGCAAAACTTAGGTCAGTTTCCTGAACCTAAAACCATGGGTCCATAAAGAGTTGGATGAACCTAAACATGCCCGTATTTATATTAACAGCATAAGTTCATATAACCTACTGATAATTTCCTGTTTGAGAATATTTTGTGCAAGCCGATTCTACTGCTGTAGAAAGTAAAAGCTTCACCATAAATGCCAGGAGTGTAATGTATTTTCACATGCATAAGGAGAAACAAACAACAATGCAGTCTTATGTAAAGAGTTTGCCATCATCCTTAATCTCTATTATGCCTTTATTTTCGTTTCCATATTTGTCCCTTTCTGTGTGGGTGCAAGCACATATTTTTTTTCACGCTGTTTGCATACGTGTAGGTTTTCCCCTTGTTGACGAGGATGTGGGATTGTCACTTGCCGAACATGCACATGTACACTGACTGCACGATTTAAAGGAGGGAAATAGATGCATCTGTCAAGAATTTGCAATAAAAAAAAAGTGGTCAGGCTGCAGGCCAGGCCAATCTTAGGTGACTCTTTGTTGTGCCGCTCAAGTGGTAACACGTAACAGCATCTTCTCCTCTGAACACCGGAGTGAAACATCAACAAGGTGTGACTCAACAGCAAAGCAAAGCAAAGTCCAGCTCAATGGCGGTGTAGCTCAGCAAGCCTTTTTCACTCCCAACTCCCTCTGGCAAGTTGCTATTTTGAGACTCCGAATGCCTTGTTCTGCCGTCTCCCTCTGGGCTTTGTGAGAAATGCTGAAGCGATCACAACACAATAGGCTTGGTTCAGAATATTTCAATACAGATCATTCAGATTGGCACTGAGGGTAAACAGGACGATGTTTTTGATATCAAGAAAGTGACAGCTTGTCTTGTCGCTGTTCTTTTAAACAAAATGTCAAAATAAAGTCCAGGGAGAACATTTGAGATTCGCAAGTTATATTGCTACGAATTTTCACACCATGAAAGCTACAGCTTGTTGGTTTGCATCAGCATATCTCTGGGTAAACTCTGAATTTGAAGATGTCTCTGCCAAAAAAAAAAAAGTGTCAAAAATCACACTACAAAGAACAGACTGAGGATACAGTATAAAAAAATTAGAAATGAAACAGTTGAGTGATAAACTAATTTTGACATGTTCTCTCAGACTGATTGCAGACAGAAACTGGTAGCTTCAGGATAAATGTGTCTCTTTTTTTTTTTTGGGTTAATACGCTAAAATTTTCTGTGGCTGTTAGCAGATTGTGTTTATCCCTGCAGAATCTGCTCATGCAAAATTGTTGCAAGAAAGGAAAGTAACAGTTTCACACCGTCTGTTTTGATTGAGATCAAACCGGATACCAATTTCTCTCTCATTTACAGTCAGTGATCTCACATTTACTGAGAAATTAAAAAGTTAATAGTTACGTTCTGCCAAAGATTAAATTTTTTATTTTATTTTTTTGAATGTATAATGAATGCAAACTTAGGGAGAAGTATAGCAGACAATGGAGTGGTAGGGATGTGTTTTTGCTGAGCATTGAGTCAGCGCCTGCACAGACTGAAATGCATTCATCAGGAATTTTTACAATCAGCTCACTTAATTCAGAATGCCTTTTAGTTTCATCAGCTTAAAATGAGAGATTCTGAAATTCTCTCATTCCTTCTGCTGCCACGACTTTAGAACCATTCATATGTGATAATTGCACCTAAAGATTCCTCTTGTTTTGAGGCAACACCTCCTAATGTGTTTTCAGCATGTTTTCTTTATTCAGCAGATGGACTTCTTGTTGACACTCATCATTGTTGTACCCATGTTCATTGCAAACTAAGGAAACCACTAAACATATCAGCGTTTTCAAAATTATGACATCACTACAGGTTAATTTATTAATTTAAGGTGCACCTTGGAAGACCAACAAGTACTGTTTCCACCGGCAGAAAATAAAACATGTGAATTAAAATATCAAGAGGATTTCTTTGAGTCTGTAAATTGGGACACTGAGCCCACCCAAGGGGCAAACACCAAACCTAGAGAATCAAACTTCACTTGGAGAACTGCCTCATTGCCATATCAGCAACCTGAAACAGCAGTGAAGACGATAGTTTAATATTCAAGATAATAACTTGAGATAGACTCGATGAATTTTCAATTTGCGTAGTAGTGCACTTACAGACACAAATGACGGTGTCAACAGTGTCAAGGAAATATAAACCTTAGAATCATTTCTTTTTAAACCTTTTATTTTGTGTGGAAAAAGTCAGTGGTCGTTTAATGAGCCAACAGACTTTCATTTTGATTATTGTCACACAACCTATAGCTTGTAGCTATATAGGTCAAGATTTGTATAAAATATTAAAATAAATTGTTATGGTAGCCTGGTAAAAACCAGCCCCTTGTTCTACACTTTGCTTCACACAGAGCATCTAGATCTTTGGCAACTGAGAAAGCATCGCTTGCTAGAGGATGGACTCTTGATACTTTAAATTTCACCCCATCGCTCTGTTTTGACGTGATGTAACACCTAAAACAATCTTTAACAAAAAAAAAAGATCAGGTAACCAACAGATGATTAAAAAATATTACATTCACATAGGGTACAACATCCTTTCCACTTTCATATTTGTTTTGGTTAGTTCTTCTTTTTTAATGAAATGTTTCCTATTGTTTCCAACTCTTCAAAGGTCTGAGCTCTGATGAATCCTGGCACCACTTCAGTCCAGTCAGTAGAAGGGGCCAGATGCATTGTGTAGGCATTACTCACCCCCACCCAGACAGTCAGTCACCCAGTCACAACTTAATCACTGACACCACTGACACAAGGGACACATTGCTTTACCAAGGCCCCTCAAACTTCAAAAGGGGATTTTCTCAAAGCAGCCATTCACAGGCCTTCTTTCAGCGACACGAAGGTCGATGCGGCTGCTGTGGACGGATTGATTGGAAGAAAATTTGTTTTGAGGCAACTCATATTTTCATAATTCCAGTGTCTGCCCTCTATAGTCCTCATTTCAATGGACTCCGCACTTGTCAAAGGAGAAGAAGCCTTGTAAATCTGGCGCTAAGATGGAAAGTTGAGCACAATAGCCCTTCTAACTCTGAGTCACTGAAACAGACTCTTCATAACTAAAGGGAAGAAAAAAAAATATCTAGAGCATGCAACAGTAGCCACGCTATTAAAATGTGGTGTGGAAATAATAGGGATGAATTACTCCTCCCTTTTCCGCGACCTAAAATTGCACAGCATACTAAATCTTCCCCCCGTGTCAGTGGCAGTCTGCTATTTGCATGAATTAAAGTGAAAATAGAGGCTCTGTTTAGTGACACTCATTCTGTGTGAGACTGGTTAGCCACAGATTGTGTCCCGCCGACTCTGCCACTCTCCCTCAGCAAATCTTCACGTTGACATATGATGGTGGATGGATCATGATCTGGGTCTGGATTTCTTTAGACTCAAAGTTTGTTTGTTACTTTTATCTAAAACCAGGGGCAGGAAGAAATGCTACATGTTGCAGAAGATTTGTTGCATTATTATGACGTAGTAAATCTGCCTGCTTTTTGCACATGTTGAAGTAGGGCTGCCAACATTTGTCATGGTAATAAGTGATCAGCAAAATAAAAATCTATTACTTTTAGTATGTTTTTATGATATATATCTTTTAGTTTTTGACTAAAACTAAAAGTCTTAGTTCCCAAACAAACACAGCCAATATAACATCTGATTGCTTCCTCGTTAGCTGGGCTATGGTTTTTCAAGAGTTTCCAAAGGTCTAATTAATCTAAAATATGGGAAGTAAGTCAAGGTAGGCAACGATAAAGAGGTTAGAAAGCTACATAGACGCAGAAATCCAAGTGTCAACGATGAGCAGCTGACGAGACCAAACCAGGGATTTCTGTGAAATGAATTTCTGCTTTTGCTATCTGAAGATGGACAAGTTGTCTATCTGCTACTTTTGTCTGTTTTTTCTCCCATACATTTCACTGACTAACTGAAAAGTCAAATTTAAAAAGGTAGTGACAGACCAACAACAGTTAAATTAGGGCGTCTCTTCAGTGGCACTTGTTTCTTTTGTCTCATTAGTGTCTCTCTCACCCCCTGACCCTCGTGACATCCTGAATGCTTCATCCCCGTAATGAAGCACGGTGGCGTTTGCAGACTACTGCGTTGATGCATTTCTTCAACAGACAGCGTGTGTGTTGGTCAGTCGATGAGGGGACGAACGGCGCCGGAAACGGGGGCAATCCTAGAGGAAAACATCTTAAAATAAAACTTCACTCGGCATTCTGGTTTGGTAAATCCAGCTCCTGTGTCAGAGGCAGCTTGCTATTTGCATGCATTAAAGTAAAAATAGAGGCTCTGTTTAGTGACATGCTTTCTGTGTCAGACCGGATAGTCAAAGATTGCATCCCCCCCAACAACCACAACTCTCTTGCCCTCCCTCTGCTTCAGTAGCCTTGTGGAAAAAGTGACGCGAGGGGCCAGTCATTTCCAATGCATGGTTACTTCTTGAGCGCCACTGGCTCTTGTTTATATGTATGTGCGAGTGAGAGTGCGGCTGTTTGCCTGTCTGTCTGGTCCGCCTGTGTGTTTATCTGTTTATGAACAGCGTCTGAGTGCCTGTGTGCACCGTCCCACTGTTTCGGCAGAAAAAAAATAAAAAATGATAAGACACCTGCTTGCTGATTCGGAGTTGGCTGTCAAAAACAGGAATGAAGCTGGTGGTGGGAGGGAGAAGAAGGGGAGGAGTGAAAAAAAACACCCCGGCAGCCTTGAGATATATCTATTCTAGCTCCCTGTTTCCCTCAAGCTGCTGGTAGGAGACTTCAAAATGGCTCCTCTTCCTGCCACAGAGTGGGCTCTGCCCTGTCAAAATGTCTTTGAATGGAAAACACAGACTGAAAAGTTTCCTCCCTACTCTCTTCCCCATTGTTTTTTTTCCCTCTGCCTCCTTCGCTCTTACTCCACTTCCCCTCCTTTCCTTTTCCTCTCCATCCATCCCTCAACTCTTCCAGAAAGGGCATCTCACCCTCACTGGCGAGGCTCTCAATGAATGCTGCCTTTACTGTGAGAAAAACTCTCTCTTCCTCTCGCTCTCTGACTGGAGCTCTGCCAGAGCTCTTTGTCTCAGTGAGGTATCTGCCAGTCACTCAGAAGTCCATTCTTCACTAAAACATGATGTCTACCTCTTGGGCCCTGTCTGTTGAACAATTCCAGTGTTGGTACCATTGTCAGGATCGATTTTGATCTGTGCAGAGGAACACAAAGGGAGTTACGCTAATCAATGGAGGTCGTTAAAGAAGGGGGCATTATAGTGTTTTACAGTCGCAATCAATGGTCAAAAGCTCTGGGAAATCTAAATATTTCAGCAAATAATTGTGGAAGTTGTCAAGCTAACGTTAAGTTTCCATTTTTTGGAGTCAACTAGGCCAGTTCAACACTGCAAAAAATGTCCATCCTACTATTTAACATACGTTTAACGAGATGCAAGAGAAACTGCTGGAATGAGTTAATTTTTTTACAGCTTCATAGAGGAGTAAAGTGTTGCCCCTCCCTAACTTGTTGCTGTGCAGGTGAATGAGAGGTGGCTGAATGAAGGCTCCTAAGCTTAATTGAATGCACTGGCTCTATGTTTGCAAACTGATTTTTAAAATATTGCCATTGCTCTGCAAGGCACGGAATGGTCTTTGGCCAAAATATGTTTCTGACTTACTTGTCAAATTTTTGCTTTGCAAAAAAAAAAAAAACAACCGTCAGATCAGTATGCCAAGGACCAGAACTAAAGCAGGGGAGATAGCATTTAGTTTTTATGCTCATTAGCTGTAGGACAGACTGAAAATGGAAAAAAAAACCCTGAAATGTGCAGAAGCTATCAGGTTCAACAAATCACAGCTGAAAACGTTATTGTTTACTGGAGTTTTGGATAAAAGAGTTTAAGTAATAAAGTGTTCGCCTCACTCATCACTGATGAATGGTTGAACTGAGATTGAAGATGAAATATGCAACTAGTCACTTTTTATGCATTGCTTTCAAAGCTTGAAGGTTTTTTTTTCTTCTTTTATCTTTGATCTTTTATTAAGCATTTCAGATTGCCTTGAGTATGAAGAGGGGTATATAAATAAACTCGACATATCTATAGTTTTTCACTACTTTCAAGAAAGGTAACCAAAAAACCTGGACAGTAACAGAGGAGACCACCCATCACTTTCTATAGAAATCGATTCTGAAATCATAGTTGGTAAGCCAGAGCAACAGCAGACTGCAGGCTAGCTGCTCAACCAGCTTTTTATGCTTATGTATTTTATAAGAGGCAAAATGTCAGTATTTTAAGTTATCTTGTCCCTATTGTACATTATATTATTGTTACCAGCTGTGGGACAGTAAAGGATATTTCTATTCTATTCTATGTGTGCAATGCGCATAGTCAGATATGGAGGCTGGTTGGGAACCTAAGAATTGTGCAGAAGAATACCATAAATCTGTGGTCCTTTAACCCAGGCCTCCAAGGCTGGTGTCCTGCAACTTTTATGTGCTCAATATTTTTGTGGAATGTGTGTTAATATATTATTTTCTCTTAGCTATCACATCAACATGTCGGACATTAAAGTAGAGTCGGCGGTGGCTGTGTTAGTCTAATTTCATTCCAAATATGAACTGTACCGTATTTAACTTCAATTGCAGCAGATCCTCCAGTTGGAAATAATGATCATTCATTTCATAAGATGGACATTAAATCTATCTGACTAAATTTGCTCCCCGTGGCATCTCACATTTAAGGCTTGTATCATAATTCTCCCGTGACACCATCTGCAAAGCCATCCTGCCCGTGCTCAGCCCATTATTTCGAGTGGCTCCATCACCTGTGGCCAAAAGGAGCTGGCCTAATGGCGATTTTTGTTAGATAATTGGTTATCTTGACATTTCAAACCGGCTCCATAATTTGTTCGTCTCTATTGTGAGTGGCTCTTTAATTAGAGCAGGCCTGTGTTGAGCTCATCATTCCAAGGAAGGATTTCGGGTCACGGAAAAATTACACAGTTGGCATTCTTTTTAGACGTGTTCATTAAAAAAATGTCAGTTCCGCCTTACAGAGCTAGCATCATCTCGCGAGCTTAACTGTAAAGGCTCAACACAGAAAGCAAACTGACAAATAAAGATGGAGAGATGTGTGCATTTGCAAAAAAAATTATAAAATCAGCAAATGTGCTTCTCATCTAGCAGCTGTTAGACAGAACCTAATCCGTATTTGCCGAGTTAACTCCAAAGACATAAAAGAAGTAAATGTCCTTTTAAAATATTTTTAAAATGCTAATAAATAGAAAACATCACTTAAATCATTTCCCTGATCCAACTTTGAATTTAAATCAAAATCAGCTGAGCGAACCCTCACACTAAGCCTTCAATCTCTCCACAATGCTCATCTCAGTAATAATTCACTCTGTATCCTCAGAAATGGAAAATATTGATTTCTTTGACTAATACCCCAAAACTGTTATTCAGGCCTGCCCTTAATATTGCACCTGAAGTAAAAAATAAAAAAAAATAAAAATAGCGTGACATTTGACTGTCCCCAAGTCAAAATCACATTGTGCTTTCTGCTCCATTCTGTCAAAAAAGTTTAGCATTGCTTTACTAGTGAATGTACGGTTATGTTTCACAGCATTGCTTGTCTGCTAACAGTCAAATAACTCAGGTATCTTTCTGTTTCTTTCCCTCTATATGGCGACATTTGTCCCACAAACTAAACTCATCAATCTGTGCTCACTTCAAGACTGATCTTAGTGAACGAACAATTATTTCTGGGGCGTGCATTTAAAGCTCACACACACGCTCTCTCAATAGTATTCTGGCATGCGCTCAACTCTGACAACTCTTGCTTCGCCAGACACCTGTCAAACCTGAGATGTCTACTCTCGGCATACTGTGCGCTGCTTTGAGAGCACAGAAACAACGCTCCCGCTCTGAGCGCTCTCAGACACAGCTCAGAGCGGGACGCTTGGCTCTGGCTAAACTTGATATTGAGGCGTAATCGAACAAACCCCTAGGGAGCTGTGGGCACCAGGAGGAGACTGTGTACGGGGCCACACAGAAGAATCGTATCTTCCTGAAGCAGAAATTATACTTTTGCATTGAATCTATTGACATGCTTTATTTGGAAACCTACGTGCAATAAGTCAAGCGAATGGTGGAACGGGACTGAGATAGGAGGATAAACATATAAAGTCCATCTCAGTCCATCTGCAGCACGTTTCTCCTGCTCTCTCTACATAGGAGCAGTGGTGCATATTTGGGACGTCGCTAATATTAACTTTTTCTGGTGGTCTGAAATGTCAAGATGCTTTTTATGTCATTAATAAAAATCATTCCTTTTTGGTGTTTCCTTAAGGCTTAAAAGTGAGAAATATTAGAATGAAACTTCTAGCTTACTTTAAGTGGTGATTTATTTCCTGTCTTGGCCAATTACCAGTTTCTTGTATAATTCAAAGTTATTGGTCGACCGCTGTCTGCACCGACACACTGCTGTACAGTAACTGCTGAGTAAAAAGTCTTCTTCCAGTCCTTTCTTCAGCTGTACAGCAACTTGCATCTAATGAGACAGCGACACAGTGATGTGAACAACATGTGCACCATTAAATGTTACATTTCTGCTTTCATGGTAGCAGAAAAGAAGTGAGTGCAAATTTCAGATTTTCAAATTATGCTTTTATTGTTCTTAATGAAAAAATATATCCAAGTCAACCTGGAAGCCAAAGAAGAAATTGCCTTCCTTGTCAAATCATGAACAAACTGGTTAACCAATTTGTTAAATCTCAATAACCACACCTCGACCTCTAGAGTGAAGAAATCCCTTAAACACAACCTGCATGACTAGAAGATATTTAAAAATAACAAATCATCCTCCAATTTAAAGAAACGAGAAACATATTCGCTGGTAATCAGAACAGAGTCACCAAAGCCCTAAGAAAACAGCAGAACACAGTGAGAGTTATTCATAAACAGAAAACTCATGGAACAGTTGCAACCTTCCCAGGAGTTACCGGCCTTTCAAAGCTACTCCAATAGCACATTGACAGTTCATCAAAAAAGTCAGAAAAAACCCAGGCCAACATCTGAATACCTGTTTAAACAAGGACATCAGTAGTGAGCTTTTCATCTTAAGAAGCAAAAGTGGAACATTTTTCTTTTCTTATTTGAAAAAGGCTCAAAAAATACACCTTGGAAAAAGGCTTTAGCATAAAATGTGGAAAAGGTGAAGCGCTGTGAATACTTTCCTGTTGCACTGTATACTTGAGAGCAATTTAGAAATAACAGTTAGCTCAGCAGTCATGTTTAGACTGTGTAAGAAAAACCATGCATGCATGCAAAGTGCCTGCTAACTCCATACAGAGATGGAGTTAGGTAAGATTCAAAACCAGGGCTCTAAGTACTAATTATATCTCTGTCTAGTATCATTTGTCAAAGGTAAATATTGTGAAAAGACTCTAAAGAGCTTTTGGTTTGAAGGGACACATTGCAGACTTCTGGCAAGTATTTGTAAAGCACAACATCATTTCTGAGTTAATAATAAAAGGTGATAGCAATTTGGTTTCGCCTTTGCCCTTTTCTAATGAGGCATTGGAAAGCAGGTCTTTGTTTCATCAAAGTCAAGACACTAAGCATAATCTACTGCAGGTTAGAGATTGACAGCTCAAAACCTCTCAACAGGACCCTACTAAAAACGGCAACCCTGTATGAATCTGTATCCCTCTCTCTTTTTCTGTCTCACACCATAGCAGTTTCTCACTTTTTACCCACTCAAATCACTCAACTTCTCTGAGGTTACTGCATCATCCCCAAGCCTCCACACTCTCTCTTATCTGTCCCCTGCCCCCTGGCCTTTGATACACCCCTCTAACATCTAGCAGTTCCCCAGGAGTGCAATCTGTTGTCCAGTGGTATTGATCAGGCACACAAGGTTTTGATTAGCACACTTGGCTGGATAACGGGAGCCTCAACTACATGATTGTACCCCAGCATTGCAAAGACTTGTTCCTCGATTGGCCTGGGAGTACTTCACTTTATTGGGACTTTGATTGGATGTATCATGAACCACCCACCCACCCAGACCCTGGTGTTTTCTTAGTTTGACTGAGTTCCTTTTTCCTAGGTCTTGTCAGATGAAAATAAGACGAATGTGCAACCAAGAATTGGGTACAGAGGAGCCAGTTGTGGAGCACAGCCGCATCCGTGGATCTGAACTTTCCTCCACACCACAACAATTGCTTTTCTCTTGGTCACTTCAAACTGTCTTGTGCTACAAACTTTATAGCTAATCGAAACAACTTCTTTCCCCACAGACAACATCCCAGAATATTAATAATAAAGACGACACATCGATTTGCTAGGTGTTATTTCACATTATGTTTATATTGGAATTGCAAACAAACATGAAAAGTTTCTCCTAAAATGAGATAAATTTCAAAAATTAGTAAATTCCCACTAATATATGTATTTTTTCTAACGTAAAAGCTTTTAACTGAATGGTGTCCTTAAAAGGGGATTATGTAAAATCTGTTTTTTTGAGCTTTCTATCATGTTACAATGTTATTCCCTCACCAAAAACACACTTGGAGTGCTATTTTAATTATTTTATGTTTCAGGAATCCTTAAATCTCCCCTGGCAGCCATTCATGAGTGACTAAGCGCTTGCTCTCACAAAACACCACCTATTTCCATACAGCTCCTCTTCAGAGCTGCAGACTCCAGACGAGAATCTGCCTCACACAGCGCCTCTACCCCAACGCCTTCACCAAGCAGCTCCTCCAGACTAGCGGCAGCGGCAACTAACAAACACCCGGTGGAAGTGGAAATCTGCTGCGTTTATCATACAAACTACTTCTCAGTCCAATCACCTCAGAATGGATGTGAATTGTTGTAATGAGGTTCTAAGGGTGAAGGGTCAGAAAGAGGAGGATCTTCTTAAAGGCATAAAAGCCAATTTCAAGGCATCATTGTAAAGTTACATTTCTTCAAGTTATGATTCATATATAAAGCATTATAAAAGTCGAGGGTAATTATTAATGACACTACATCCTTCTTGTCACAACCCCTGATACGTAAGCATTACATTTTACGTTTAAACTTTAATAATTAGTTAGTAATTAATAGGCTTAATGAAGTGAACAATTTCTGTTGTTTCTACAAAAAACTATAAAAAATGTGAGAAATAAAGAATTATTTTTGTTTGTTTGTGGAAAGAGCACTTCACGACCTAATCTTTAATAACAAATACACAAACCTGTGAAAAACATCACAGTGGTTCCCACTGAACAAGAAAAAGGTCTTTCAAGTTCAATGATGAATTTCAGTAAAGAAAATCCTCTAAACAAAAGACATGAACACGAACTGAAGGTGAAGTGGATGTTCAATCAAGAGCAACGTCCGACTTTTTTCCATTTGTGGAAGAATGGAGGGGACAAGGGCATACCATTGGGCGTTCAGGCATTCTGACATTGCAGCCAAAGAGCAAGGCCACCCATTGGCCTATTCAATCGCCAAGCAATTAGGTCTTGGCTGTCAAGGTTTAATACCTACAGTTAAGGCTACTATTGTGTGCCGGTTAATGCTATTTCAGGCTTTCACTCACTTTGGAGCTTTCATTAAATCCTAAAGAATGCTGAGGCTATTCTCACAGAAGCTTAAGTTAAAAGCACCTTTTTTTTTATATATATTTCCTTAACTCTCAGAGCCGACTCCCTGCGTTTCTCCATCTGCATACTCATGCCAGGACACAATACCTTGAATAAAGCAATTTGCAAAGCAAAAGAAAAAAAAGAGATGATTTTTAACATATGACTTCTGCTGTTTTTGACCTTTCTGAATTCCTGCCGGTCAGGTGTTTTAGTAGGTCACTAGTTTCTCACCGTTTTAAAGTTTAACCAAGCTGAAGACTTTAAGAAAGTCTTCTCCATGTGACTTGCTGACTTTCTTCCAGAGAAGTCATAAGAGAGTTAGTTTGTGATCCATGTTTCATTTGAAAGGTTTCCACAGACGTTTCACGGTCATCTGACTCCATACTTCCCTTTTTGTGTTCCGGTCGGGATCATTGTAAACAGTTCCCCTATTGTGAGAGGGGGAAACTTATCAAGCAAAAAGGCAGGGGATGAACGTGGCCGCATTCCTTTAGTCGTGTTCATTAGGCGCACACTCGCTGCGATGCATGCGGGGGGGATGTTGGCACGGTTTGGCCAACCACTCAAGCACTGAGCGCGTCAACAGATGTAGTGTAGCCTCTCCAAACAGAGGGGATCTGACATTCTCAAACTTGGCCAGGAGTCTGGGGAGCTGTTGATGGAGTTGGAGGGAAATACAAGGATAGAAAAAAAACAAAAAAACGTAAGCGACCAAGAGCCTGTGAGGAAGAGTACGGCTGGAAGATAAAGAGAGACAAACAAAAGAGGGGCTGGGGTGGGAGGTTGGTAAAGAAGAGTTGTTCCCCAGAGGGATCACTCTTGGTGTCTCACTCCACTGGTCCTTCTAATGTGTGACGCTCAGGAGATTGACAGACTGTGTAAAACTCAGCCCACAGGAGAAAACAACAACAACACAAGTCAGACACATGAAAACGGGGCTAGTCGACTGGGCGATGCTGAAAAGAGACTGCTGCGGGGGAGTTGAATGGACAGCAGCAGTGGTTAATGTAACCTTCACACATCTCTGGAAGGTTTGCCGAGCATGTTAGCTCCTGCTTTAATCTCATGCCATTTCATTCTTCTGGGCCTGGGAGTTGCCCTGTGGGTCACTCATCTCCTCTTGGCTTTCTTGGGGTCACAAAATATTCCCTGTGTAGGCTCTTCAAAATAAAATAAAATAAACAGATGGCGAGATGCAAAACGCACTGCTCATAAAAGAATCTTTTTCTTTGCATTTTGAAAAAAAAATATCCCAGCTTCTTTAAAATACAGAAAAATATAGGAAACAAGCCTATAGCAATACTTTATTGCATTACATTGTCCCTTGTACTCAACACCACACAGTTTACAACTTTGCTCTGCATCCCATGTCTCATTCTCCATACCAAAATGTCTCATGTACACAAAAGCTCTTTGTCACATTGAAAGGTAGAACATTGACAATAGTAGTTAGAACTTGAACCAAAATCTGTCCCAAAATTAGTGAAAATTTTAGGGAAAAAACTGTTTACCATTACATGTTCTAAATTACAAAAAGGCTATTTGCTATCTAAAAAATGCAAATTTGTGTTTTGTGAAATCTAATTTTCTGGAAAATGGAGGTTCATCTGAGGTGCTTTAACAAATCAAATATGGCAAACTAAAAGTTCAGGCCACTCAGGATAACAGAGGAACTGAAATGTGAAATCTGAGCTTTCAGAATTCAATTTGCAACACTTTAGGGAGCCCAAATGAAAGCGTCACTTGTCTGGTCTTTGTAAAGTCCTCTGCCTGAAGCCAAACTTATTAAAAGTGAGGAGAAATGTTGGTGTCTGTTTGTGTCTTTTTTTTTGTCAGCTGTCAGCAGCTGTATAAAAGCTGTGGTCTTCTGAATAATTGATTTGGAATCAATACACCGGGGGCTAAACATTGAGGAAGCATGTACGTATGCTAAGTATACACCCCTACTAAGGAGGTTTTGATTTATTTTTAAAAAAATTTTGCAGATCTGCAATTAGCTTAAATTGCATTCTTTTGTTAATGTCTCACACTAATGGATTTAGAAAAAAATCACACCTTTCATCAAAGTGGATTTAAACAAATATTAGAAAACAATTTCTCATAGTACCCTGGTCTTTGCCTTCCTACACAATTCTACTTCATTCTAATCTCCCTTCACTGCTCTGCCTGTGCTTTCTCCCATTCAGCTGGATTGCTCTGGAAGAATTTGAGCCGAGCCAATCAGCGAACAGAAGATGTTGTGAACGATGACATAAACTTTCTGCAGTCTTAGAATTGTACTCTGACATCATTTGCCATGTTTCCAAATATTGAATTAACAGCCATCTCATTTGACTCCTCACTTCTCTCTTCGCAGTGGAGGTTGTTTTTTACAGCACAGGGAATTTCCAGTAAGCTTCAAAACATCGAACTAGTGCATTACATACATCACAGGCAAACGTTAGAGATTGGGTAAAATTTAAGATCCCAACAAAATCCACGAAGCAATTGTATCTCAATAGCAAAGACCCCATACTCTCTGTATGAAGCAAAGCATAAAACAAGAAGCTGGTGTTTATCAGGCAATGCCAATGTACTTGGGTTTTTCTAAACATTTCTGAGTGAAAAGCTAAAATTATTTGAAGGCTTTATAAATATTTTTAGCTCCCCGTGATTGTGGAGAAACTGTATAGCCTATGCACAATTAACAAATATTCTATTTAATGTCATGTATCTCTATCTTTGCTTCCTTTCTCTTTTTTTCTCTCATTCCTTCAAATTATCCTTGCAAACAATTCAATGCCTCATCACCAGTTTTCAGTGGCAGTCAGCTTGTGTGCGTGTGTGTAACTCGTTCATGTACGTGTGACAAATCCTTCGTCAGAGATCGCAGAGACAACAGTGCCTCCTTAAAAAACCCCAACACATCTACGTGGTGTCAGTATGCGTTACCACTCATGCTGCCCACATGCATAAAGTGATACATGAGAGAAATTTGACCACATGTCACGAGGAGCCTGACTGTTTTCTGTTTCACGTGACATGCGCTAACCGCAGCTGCTGATGTGCCAGATGGCTAACAAAGGACGAGTTGTTTCATCACTGCTTCTTTTGCTCAAAGAGTCCAGAAAGAGCGGTCTGCGACAGAAACAGTGGAGCATGTTGCCGCGCTATATCAGCTGGCTTTATTTGCTGATACACAATAGCTCTGCAACACTGCTAAATGTATGTTTGTCTGAGGAGTTAAGCCTGCCTAAACACAAGAGAGTAGGCCAATTACACAGCCTCGATTAGACGGCAAATCCGAGTTAAAACGAGATGATATTATGACCGTGGGGTATCCTAGCAACCTTCAGCTCTCGGATGCTTGTTTGGGCACTGCGCGGATTATTATTGTCGCTGTTGTTTGTCATTATGATGGAAGTATGGACAGGGAAAAAAAAGGAATAAATGGAGAGGAAAATGTGTGTGTTAGTGTTTGTGTGTGAGGAGGGTGGGGTTGGGACATCATCACAATATGTGCCGAGGAGACTGAGAGAAGGCCTCAGTAGATGGGAAACAGTGCAAAGGCAGAAAACAAAGACAATATTATGAAGAGGGTGAACTAACTGCAATGTGAAAAGAAACGGAGAAACACAGTGAAGACGAGGTTCACTGCGAGTCACAGAGAGGGAAAGTGTAAAACAGACCGAAATAAGAGACAGAGGAGAAAACATTGAGGGCTCTAGAAGGAATTAGACAGCTTAGGGAGTATTATGTCAGTGTACACAGGGTTTAGTGTATAAGTCTGGATTATGGCCTTTTGCTTTGATAGAAAATGCCACCTTATAGGCAAGGGAGCTTTGTTTTGTTCTTTGGGCATATATCAAAGAGGGCATCCTGCTGCTATTTGGAATGTACGGTCCGAAGGTGGGCACTTTATCTCTTTTTCTGAGGAATTCAGCTGGGATTTGTAACGCCAACCACTCTGTTTCCTACTGTGTCGGGCCAAACTGTATACACCAAAAAGGCTCGCAAGTACAGAGACAAATAAATACCAATAGGATTACTGAAAGTATATGCCATAGCTTCATTTAATGGAATTTAAAAAAATAGATTGAACTGAGTTCTAAATAACAAAAAAGTCAACAATTGTAAAGTTGCTAAGTTTTGTGTTTCTAAAATAAAATCATTCTAAATATTCAGTTAAACACTTTTCCACCCATGCAATTTTTAATTTTTCTTTTTTTTTTTTCCACATTTTACTCTGAAATCTCTGGCTAATCTCATCTCTCATTATCTATCCACTTTGAGCCACAAGGGGGCTCAAGGCTGACTCCATCAACAGGTGATGAGGTGCCATCAGTCCACTACAGGGGCAACACAAGGGACACACAAAATAGTTACTGTGCCTTGCAGAAATATTAATATCACAAACTGACGTGTTTAAAAAAATATATATATATAATAAATCAATAGAAAGTAATACATCACAATGAAGTTAATCAAATCAAAAATAATGTTGGTTTAGAAAATGCAAGTCTGAAAAGTGTACAATGCATTTATGTTCACTGCTCTTTACTTTGATAGCCTTAGAAAAAATCCACTATTTCTCTTCATAGTCACCTAAATCTTGTAGTATGCATGTTATAAGACAATATCATACGCTTTGGACATTTCACAGAGCATTCTTCAGTCCAGCATCTAAAAATTGAGCCTCGCACAATTGTAAACCCATCAAGACATCAGAACAAACAATAAAACAACAACAAAAACAGGTTTGGCATGACAAAATGAGAGGAAGATTTTTGGAGTTGCAACATGCATGTTTTTGGTTTGCGGGAGAAACTGAGGTACCAATATAAAGCCTACATAGAATATTGTTTTTTATTTACACCGAAACAATGCAAGAAATGCGTACCTACACATGCATGCACCTTTACAACTGCAAATGCACCTCAACACAAACAGTGTTTTGTCTACAGGAAAAAAAAATTTCCTTTTATCAACACACACCTACACACACGCATAGTAGACTTGGCACTATCCACTCCCTTCACGTTTATTGTCGACTGCATGAAGGATTCCAAATGATTGGTTTGAAATCCCACGCAGTCCTCCTACACGGTAATGTGCTGTTTTGCACCATGAAGCTCTCATTCAGGTGCCTTTGTAAATAGGGCCATTGTGAAGAGTGCATTACCCAAAGGTTTTACTCCCATCTCTAGTGGTTTGTGGCTAGTTTTGTTTGGGCTTCACTTTCTACCGCTGAAGTCAAAAGCAATATGGGGTCAGCGCTGAGCTAAGCCTTGGTTTGCTGAAAACATTGTTTTTATAAAAAACAAAAAAGGCATTTCATTTGCAACGTCCTCACTTTTCTTTGTAACTTGACTAACAGTACAAACATGAAATAAATTATGTGATCAGGACCTAATTAGCAGACAAGCTTTTGCATGTTTAGGCTCATTAACAGGTTCCCATGTATGCTTTGCTTTGGCTGGTCATTTTTCAAAGCACACCTCTCTTTCTGACATTTTTATACAGTGCAAATATTATTGTGAATATATATTTTTCAGATGAAAATTTGTTTCCTGCCACTGACCGTAGTACATGTGTGCTTAAGGGTCATACTAAATTTGTTGGTGTATCACATTCATTCATGATGTTAGTTCTATGCTATCCAACCTTCTTAAAAAAAAGTATCCATCTTGGTTGTGTTTTATACTGATAACCAATGATTTAAAGTAATTTCATTCAATCAAACAATCTATTGAAAGGGAATTTGAATGTGTGACTACATTAAGTAATAAGTGGCTAAAGGCCACTCATAATTAATTGGGCTTAATCATGGATAATAATAAAGTGTAATATTTTACAAGTTGATTGCCCATACGGAAAAAACAACCATGCATGCTGTATGTCATAGGACCACTACGATTACATAAGTGCATAATTTATAAAAAATATTTAACTAGTATGGAAAATCTGAACCACATCAATTATATTTTTTTAAACAATGAGTAAGTGGCTAACACTTGAGTGCAATGAAAACAAGTCTCAACAGTGCAGTAATGAATGGAGCTGTAGTTTATGCATCTCTGAATATTTTAGAATTTTTTTTTACTGAAATGTTTTGAAAAAATCTCTAAAAAATATATTTCAGGTCAAGTTTATTTACAAATCGCATTTGAAAAACAACAATAGTTCTACAAAGTACTGCAAAAACATAGGACAAGAAATTGACATCATAGAAAACTAACGGACACCAATTACCAAGGTTGCTAACTGCTAGTACAGCTAGCTCAGTTATAATGTGATTCAATGTGTTTACGTAACAAAACTGCATTAAAAAACACTGACTTGACAAAGGTTTTGTTAGCTCATGCCAACAATGGCAACGATATAGATAGTAACAATTCAGTATTAGCTTCATAATATCATTGTTTTGAGTCTCTTGTTCATGGTAAAGCATTTAGCATTTCATTGCTAACATAATAGAATAACAGCTGATGAAGGTTTAGCTAGGAGCATGTCACCAAATGTGGACTGTTCTTATTTTGACTTGAAAAGGTTGTGTGCACCGGGGTTTGTATTAGTCTTTTTAAATATTATTAAAGTTAATTTTGGGATTTTACAAGAGAACGCAAAAACCATTCTGGGAAAAAATTTAGTATGGTCAAAGCGCTACAATGCAAATGCTAATTACCCTTATGACGCTAACAGAATCTAAGCAGTAACATAAACAAAACAAAAGAGAGTCTCAAAATGTTACATTAAGACGTTATATGTATATATTTTTTCCTTTCTTTTTTCTGCTTCCTCCATTAGAAACCAAAGCAAAACAAGACAAGAACAAGTGCTTACGCTTTATTGCCTGCATTGGTTGCGACAGAAACAACATAACACCAGTCTCAGATAAACTTCTTCCTTGTGGAAGTTCTGCATTTTCTAAGGGAGATGCAATTTACGGTCAGAAACCGCGAGACATCACCTTGTTCCCCTAACATCTAATCTCAGTTTGCCAATTCCATATTTTTATCTCCGTTCTTTTTTTGCCACTCAGAGAAGAGTGGGAGCGAGGAAGCTGTGTGAACTCCCTAAACGAAATGAAAGTTATAAGGGTGATGCTACCCCGAACAAGTCGTCCCATCATGGCATGACTCACATTTACACAACCCCTGCAGGCATAAGAGCTGTGATGTCTCCTTCCCTGTGTCTCTGTCTCTGCCTCACTCTGACTCTCAGTGCAGAATCTTGATGTCAAATAGAGTCAGTGCCCACACCACAGGCCTGAGGGAACACAGAGACAAGTCTGCCATTCTGCATGAGACTCTTCATCTTTTCTTTGCCTTTTCTGCATTCCAAATATTACTGAGGAGCTCCCATTTTTAATAATCTTTTTGACCACTTGAGAAGAAATGATTAGAGCTAAAAGATTCAACCAAGAGAATACAGGCTTAAATAAACATGACAGACATGAACACATATTCTTTGTTTTTTTTTTTTATATCTGTGACTCACAGCCTGGTGAATGTTCAAGCGTTGTTAGAGCTTGTTTGCTTATTTAATTATATCAGCCATCTGTTGTTGTGCATACCGTAATGAACATTTCACTGGGGGCATCAATTTTAGAAATAAAAAAAATGGTTTTGAATAATATCCGCATTCATTTTTGAAGAAATCTATCAACGACGGGAGCATATTGAAGGAGATCAGGAGAATACCACTGTACGGGTTTGTCGGGAGACAGCAATGGATGGGAGAAGAAAAAGCTGACGAGGGGACAATTAGGAACAGGAAGTGTTAGAAGACTCACATCGAGACACACCAAGGATTGAGAAGTGCAGAGAGAGATGGAGACTTGTGATTTATATGGTTATTATCTCTTGCACTTCTGAGTGCGAATTGGGACTGTCATGCAACATGCCCTGGCAGGTTGTGTTTTCATGAGCAGGGACAGGGACGGTCCCCAGGGCCCCAAAGTTTGGCATTAGCATTCTGTGCCGTAATAGGTCACCATTTGCCGCTTGTCACCAAAACATAGGTGGCTTCGTCCTCGCCAGAGTCCCTCCAGCTGAGAAGAGTCACATGCTCCCCACTGTGCGCAGTGACCCCGCTCGTTCTGTCTGTGGACTTCTGATGCCATTCTCCCCCCCCCCAGGCCGTGTGTTGTTCTCCTTATTTCATTAATCCTCCTTTTTTCAAGCTGAAAAGCATTAGCAAAAGCGACAGAGTACAACCCGATCTGAAATGAGTCATTTGCTTATTTTCTTTTGCGATTAGATAGAAAGATATTCCCCTAATGACTGGGAGCCTGAGTGGTGCCGCAGGGTCAGCGAACTTTGGCTGCTGCTGATCTAATCCCCCGCGATCCGGCGAGAGCACTTATTTCTCGATTTTTATGCAGTCATATTAGGGTTCTTGATGGAACAGCTGCCAGCGCGCACGCAGGCTAATGAGGTAGCAGCGTAAGGCTCAGAGTTCACCCCTGTGCTCTCCACCGTGGAGACCTGAGTTTGTTTGGAGCTATGCCATCAGCGCTCCATCACCCTGAGCACAGGAGTCAGATAATCTCACAGGTCTCGGCCATTCTGCAGCAGGGAATAATAATAAGAGATCGGTGTTGAAACGTGTTGTTTTTTTGTTTTTTTTTCCCAGCTATGAAGAATATTTTATGCAGATGTAGTTCTTTGAAGGAAAAGGCTTTACTCTCTTATAAATTTCTACTTTTAAGTTAGATTTTAATCATGTTTCAAATATCCAAACTAATTTTGAAATCAAAGGTAATCTGCAATCTGTATTTATGTGGCAGAAAAAATCCTGTCATAAACGTATTAATTGTGGCAACCTACAATGGTTGAATTCATCCACATTGGAAGGTTTTTGAGTATGACTGACCTGTTTAAAGTCATGTCAGAGCATCTTATTTGGATTTAAATCCAGATTTTTAGCAGGTCGCCTAATTCATTTGATTAGTAAATAGAGTCCACCTCATCTTGCGGTGCCTTATTTTTGCGGGAACAAAGAAGCTGGTCAGAGTGGATAGTGAGAAGGATGGAGCTGAACTTGCTAAAGGCCACAGAATAACATTTGGGAGTTTACTCTCCAGTTTAATGTTGATTTAAGACATAGACGCAAAGCTACAAAACGAATGGCTTACATCAAATCATATTTATGTGTTTGAATGTCCTAAAGATCAGACCTGACTACATGTGCAAATAAGCTGGAACATCCTGATCATAATTTTCTCCACTTCACAATTACGCTCTTGAAATGGCTCTTCAAATCTAAGGCCAAGAAACACTTGCCCCAATGAGACAAGACAAAGTAAAAACAAGACATGAATGGATTGAATGCCATCTAACAGATTTATCCCAATTCCTATTTAAACTTTCTTTTTTTTTTTTGCTTCTCTGCAAGCAAGAAAAGCAGAGGGATTGAGGGAGAGAATCATTTCATCATCCTTTTCAGCAGATTTTGAATTAAGGCCACATTTCATGCCTGGAAATCCAATGAACATCAAAGATCAATGGCCGCTCAATTTTGCATGGCCGATCATTAGTGGGTGCTCCATAATAGCCCACCAGCTGTTCCATGAAAGGCAGATTCCTCTTAAATAGTTGATTCCTTTTATTTGCTGGCATGCCACGCTCATTTTGTTCAAAATGACAGTCCCTTTTTTTCAAAATATGTTGAGTTCTATAACACACCATGTGTTTAAAATGTTTTTTCAGTCATCTGTTTTGTTTTTTTAAAATTATTATTATTTTATTCCACACTCAGGTTCGCCGCACTCTACAACTGAAGCACAACTGGGTCACATGAAGAAGGGAGGAGGTGAAAATCCTGGGTCATGTCTGTCTCATATTACAGAGTTTAAAGATTACTTGCCGATTGATGCACTGGCAGCTCAGTGAAGGTGAGAGGAGCTACAGCCTGGGATCTGCTGGAGCATAATACCAGGCGACAGCCATGCTGGTGTTTGTAGCGCAAGCCAAGAGGGATTATGGGTAGTAGGCTTCAATATCTGATTTTAATTAGCAGTTTAACGCAGTAATCACACCTGATTAGGGAACTGGGGATGCTGAGAATTTACACGAATCTTCTGGTGAGTCCCAAGATTGGGTATTGTAGAGTAGAGTGAGGAATGCCGACATTTGAGTGGGAAATGAGGGTCTGTCGGTTTGGTTAAAGAGCAATAACTTAGTTTTATTTGCATATAATCTCTCATGCACTCAGTTACTACACCGTGTTCACTTAAGAAGAGCACTTAGTAGCTGTCTAATCATTTCAAATACTACTTGAGTGGAAATTTAAAAAATTGCATTTCAAATTTTTCAAGCTCATGGGAAATCGAGCAGCTTAAAGTTTGATCAATGCTTTTTCCCCCATTCCATCCATCCATTTTCTGAGGCCAACTTTTTTCCTCGTATTTGGAAAAAGTCTGCAAGTCATAATGTTTTGCTGATGTATGCAAACATAGGCATCAGTATTTTAACTTTTGCTCTAGTGAACGACATTGGTTCATCAAAGACAAACCTTGACATAAGGATTGTCTTTGGTATCTTAGCATAATAGTGCCAATTTATTTTCTGGGTAATCTCAATCCATTTCGCCCTCCTTATTGGTCAATGATCTCAAATTTGGACAGAAGCTGGAGTGTTTACCAAGGCACACAGACAGTCTTGATGTGAAATTTCCTTCCAAAACAATATCTATATTGTTAAACTCCATTCTCTAAGGTAATACAGTTAATCAACTGTTTTGTCTTTTTTAAAAAAATACATTTTCTTCTGTACTACTCAAAGCCTTAAAGTAGCAGCAGTGAAACATCTCATGTGTAAGCAGTATAAATCAAACGATTCCCCAACATTAGCTTCTTGAGTCGATAAAGAATTATGGTTAACGTTTGCAATGAATAAAATACAGGTTGACACTTTGACCACCCTACGATTGCTTTTACGACAAACCAAGATACTGATCCAGAGAAGCAACACAAATATCCTGGTACAATGAAAAAGTGATCCAAGCTGTAATCCAAACTTTCTTACATTCAATGCTTCATACTTTCTTCATCCTGAGCTGGCTCCGGGCGTTCGTCTGTTTGTTGGGAATTTCCCTCAGCTTGGCCCTCCCATGCCACTTAAGGATTTAGGATGAGTGTATCAAATCTGTGAATAGTCCTCTCTAGCAGAGGATAAAAAGATTAAGGCATTTTAACCCCTGGGAGCCCCCTGCCCTTTTACTCCCGTCATCCAGGAATTAGTCTGGCTCTTCCGATTGTGTCAATTTCCTGGTGATGATGGTGGGATGCTCAGCAGAGCGGCCAGCAGGTTTGGCACTGTGCCAAAAAAAAAGCACACACACACACACAGCTGGGTGTAAGCAGGACCTCCTGTCTCTGTAATGGTATAATAGAACAGGGTTGCAAAGCTCAACTGGTCAGCAAGTAACACACCGCTGCCCTTTTTCTCTCTTCTTACTGCTCCTTTTTTCTTCATCCTCGTTGCACTCGTTGACTGATTCCAAGCTCCCTCTGACCCCCACCCTCGCTATCGTTGTCCCTGCTGTGCCCGCAGCCGACTCTGTATGGCAAGATGAATTCAATCCACTTTCAATCCCCTGGGTTTAGTTCAGGGGCTGCGCTCATTTTGTTGGAGGGAGCTTTGACCACCTCTAACTCCTCGTATTGCTCCCCACCTTCTCTTCTCATTTTTTACCGTTTTGAAAGGGTGCCATATAATATACTTTATACATCTGCAGTATTGTGCAGAATAGTAAACATCCTATGCAAGCCTCAGCATTTAATATCCCATTAAATACATTTCTCTACTTGTTTGGTTAATGGTGTTGGTGCCTTGAAAAGTATTCATATTTTGTTCATCAAGAATCATAAACTATTTTATTTATGTAAATGTTTGTTTGGTCTAAGACACAAAATACGCATATATATCTTTTGAAGTTTGCATTTGAAATGTGAACAAAGTTCAAGAGGTTGCAAGACACTGTAGATTTGATGCCTGAATTCATCCAAGATTCTCCCTCATGTCCCATACAACTGATCAAGTGACCAAACTAAACTTTTAGAAATGGTTTATTCTGAGCTAAATGGGCAATAACAAATTTCTGAGGGACTGGCTTGGCAAAAGAAAAACGTGAAAAGTATATTTGGAACAAATTGCAAAAGTAAGAAATGTAATGCTCTAAAGAGACCATTAAGCTGGGGGATACATGGGAATTAGGGCCAAGATTATAGAGCAAATAGTGCTTCTGCATATGAACTAAAAGATCAGAGGATAAGTTCCATTGCACCAGATGTTGCTCATCTTTCACAACATGTTTGTGTCACTCTGGCTGTCTCTCTAATGCCTTCATCTGATACCCACATATCCGTTGTTCTGCCTTTTTCAAAGGGCCCTCTGGTGTCTTCCAGATATAGCCCGGCTCCATCACCATGATCATTTGGACGGTGTGATGGATATCTGTCTCCTTGGTCTCACACAGAGATCTGAGAGGCTGAAATAAGACGAACCAGGATGTTGCATCACTGTCATTCCTCTTCCTCCTGAATGAAAATCAATTGGCATTGATTAGAGGCCACATGCATGATCATCTCCCACTCAAATAGTTCTCATTCCAAAATCCGTACCTTTCTAATTTGACGTAAGTGGTAGACTAAAAATATCTATTTTCAAGTGCCAGGATGACATGCAGTTCGGTGTTGGTGGGACTGGAGGGGAGGGGGAGTGTGGATTTTCAAATCAAAGAAGAAAAAGGCATTATTTGGTTCTCTGCTGGCCTGCAGAGTGTGTCAAAAGGTGCTGAGAATCTGGCCGTTTTTTCTGTGCCTCATTGAGTCTCCCTTTTAACACCCCCATAATTAGTTTTTACCCAGCCCGCAGCACCCGACTGTCTGGTTCTGTGGGCCGTGTCTCTTCAAGAATCGAACCTGTCTGGCAAACAGAAACAAACTGCCCCACACGACTCCGCTTGTTTGTACGCCTCCGCCGCCAGATTGCTTATTGAATAGCGGGGTGTGACAGCTTAAAGAGCTGCAGAGGGCAACGAGGAGGATTCCCACCAAACTCAACGTTTCATGATACCTTTAATTTTTTTCCATCATTTAGGCCGCTCTGTAATCAATCTGTCTGTAGGTTTAATTAAAAAGAAAAGTTAAGGATGTAATTGAAAGAAATGCCCGCCTTACGTGTCCACCTAGAGAGCAATGTGAAAGGTAATGTGTCTTGGCAGCAGGGATGCATCACTTAAGTTAATCTGATGTTGACCTCAGAGCAACTTAAAGGAAAGGAGGCAACAGAGACTTCACTACCACACATCTTTGAAACCATAGCTACCAGCCTGCTTTATTATACTCACACAAACCTCATCTTTATGGGAAGATAGTTGCTTGGTAATATGTATTTTCTGGGACACCATATTACAATATCAAACAGATCTAAAGCTATAAGGAGTTAGTATCTTGAGAAAATGTGGTTGTGTGAGCAGGTATTATGTCTACCTTGATTTTATTTTGCGGGGTTATGTTAGGCCGATCGTTTAAAACGAATCTGAAAAATAACATTACATCAAAGCAAGCACCAAGCTTCATAATATTTAGCATGTTAAAGCTAATTTTATCATGAACTTGGATGTATAGTATTGGAATTTCATGTGACAGAGAAATAATTTTAAAAAAAGGGAATAATTATGAAGTGGAAGGAAAGTGTCACATTCTTTTCAGAATGCTTTTCAAATAACAAAAAGCAGGTCAATTTAGTTTGTGTTCATGGCTAGATCAATCTTCCCATTAACTCTGAACAGCTTCAAAGTTTAAAGTAGAGTTTTTCGCAAGTTTTCTAGATCCTGAAGCATCAAAACAATCCAAGACCAGAATACTGCCACCACCATGTTTACATAGATGTACACCTCACTTTGTTTCTTGCCTCTTCACAGAATATTTGTTTGTGAGACCATCAATATGTCTGATTAGTAAATCTGAGTCAGGCCATTTTTGTCCAGTATCTTTCTTATTAATAAAAAAGAGCTAAACCACATGATCCCTGCAGTGCTGTAGATATTGCTCTGGGTTGTTTTATGATTCCCTACAACTCATCTCTTGCAAGAATTTTCATCGGCTGGCCACTCCAGCGTAGAAGCGTTCTTTTTTCAGATATCTTAGCCTTCTTCGTATAGTCATGGACCTAATTTGAACAGGACATGCAGGTCCTGTTAAAATTAGTTCTTCATTCTACAAGTCAGCCAGTAATTAGCATCTCCAAAGTAAAACGTGATTGAGCACAGTTAATTCAATAATAAACAATTGAGGCAATTACTTTATTGCATAGAGCCAGGTTGTTTTGGATGCATTTTCTCCCCTTGCTAATCATTTAAACTTTTTCTTATTTGTGTTGGTAATAGTAAGATTTGTTTTGATTATCTTCAACAGAGCCAAAAAAGAAGAGCAAAAATTGAAGAAATTCGTAAGGGGATAAAAACTTTTTACACTTACCTCAATATATTTGGAACAATCAATCGTCTTACAGAGCTTTGAAAAAAGCTGATTTTATGAATATCTGACCTGTGTGACTGATCGACAACCTGTCGAAATGACAGCTACAGGGAAATTTATGTCAGATCTTTATAAAACCAGAATAGAAAAAGACAGTCAAATATGATGACAGAAGTACCAATGATGGAGGCTTTGCCACCTGGTAATAAAGACACTGTACAGAATTCACATTATCTTCCAACTTCGGCTTGTGGCCCTAACCCACAACACTTTGTCACATGTGCAAATGAAAGCATAAGGGGAACACTTAGACCACGATTTCAGTCTATTGCAAGACCAGCTACTGTAATCACCTTATTAGGCAACTGGCTGCTGGCCTACATTATTTTTCCAATGCTGCTTCAATGTACATTTGCTAAAAGCCCAAAGGCGCTTTGTGTTTGCACTGAATCAAACTAAGACGCCTCACTGCGTGACATCGTGTGTGCAAGTTCAGAGTAAGCCTGATGAAGTCAGCTGCAACAATCTTCTCAGCCCTACAGTATTTTGTCCCCTCCTACTGAAATGAATGATGTAAGAAAGACTTATGCCATGCACAGTCAGCTCAATTGCTAGTAGCGCGTCACGTTCAGTCTTTGCACGCTGCCCCACTCAGCCAAACAACATCTGTGACACGTGTACGAGAGTGGGGTGGGGAGTTGTGGGGGACAAAGCAATTTCAGAAGTCATTTGAGTCGAGTCAGTAATGGTCCACTGACTATGTTTGTGCTTGTTGTTAGAAAATAAAAAAACAGCGACAGGAGTAAATGAGAAGAGAAGAATGACAAGTAGTAGGCGAAACAAGCAAGAGTGATTAGATGTTAGTGCCTTAGTGAGCAAAAAGGTGGCGTGCAGCTTTTCTACAAACTACAGCATATGCTTTTATGAGTCTTTGTTCTTGATCCTCAAACATGTTCATACAACATATTAAAAATCAGGTTTAATTCATTAAGACAACATAATTGCTGCTTTCATTTCGTTTAACTTAAGGAAGCAGCATATTCTATAATGAGAATTATGTTTGCTTAAACTTATATATTACACTGAATTTTATTTGGGATATATGCTATTTCACAGCAGAATCTTTATTAAGTTCAAATGAAGCTTGAAAAGTTGGTCAAATAATTGTAGGAAACAAGGATAGAAAAAAAACTTCTAAACTGAATCAGCAGTAACATGATTTAATCAAAACTTCAGTATTTCTAAGATGTGTTTTATCAGGAAACCATGTTTAAAATAAGTTGCATATTGAAGTAAAGTAAAAAGTATACCGTTATTGAGATCAAAACTTTATGGTTAAATGTATTTGTTAATCCAAATTTTCTGTCTTGTTTAATTTCTTTTTTTGCTTTTATGAAAACACAACAGTGTTAAATACAGCTGCAGGAATACTTGGGGAAAAAAAATTAGCAACATGGAATGACTGAATATATAAACAAATTTGATTGAAAAACCATCCATTGAAAAAGTGACTGTTAGGAACTATTTTCATTCAAAAAAAAAAGAAAAAGAAAAATTGTATCATTGTCAAAACTGCAAATAGCTCCATTCAACCCTTGTGTTAAGGTAATGGGGTATTTGCTGCTTTTGTGTGTGAACTAAAAGCGATTAGATCATGTAAGACAGTTTTGTTTCAGATTGCAGGGCCATATTTCTGTGAAGCTGCGGTGAAGGTTGTCATATCGTGAGAATCTTGCAACACTCGATACCTCCGAACAACTTGAATACAAAACATAACCCAATTGAGGTTATTATCTCTTTTTTTAGACTGAGCACATAATTAAAATCTTTACAATTACTGCTTGTTTTGAACTACAGAAATGTCAAATACACACGCAAATCCTTTAGCTCGATGTATTTCCTCAATGTGTCCTTGATATTCACTACATTCGTTCTTATAGAGGTTACATTCATTTTTTTGTGTCTATTTCACAGCTTTTAGCTGAGGCTGCTTTCTTCTTACCCGCTCTCATCTGCAGAGTGATATGTTGTCTTTATTTACCATTGTCTAATCAAGATGGCGCACAGGTCAAACTTAATTAACCCAAGATGGCAACTGATGTAAATGCCAAACGTCTGGCAGCGATACAGTGTAAAAAGCTTTTACAAGGTGGAGACCCTGCCTTTTATGGTCATAAAGCAGCTCTTTGCTGACCACTTAATTCTGGACTGACTCAAGCTGGGTCATGAACACTGTTATGAGACAGAGAAAGCAGCTGAGGCTTTATGTACAAGTAGTATAATTTATTGTGGCACTTATATATATTTTTTCCCCATACAGTTCCAGTAAGACTTGGATTCCTACGAAATAGGTGAAATTATCTCAGGTTCCACATAGAATTTAACTTAGGACTAATCATAATATAAGTGTTAATAACCCGATGAAAAACACACAGACAATGTGAACAGAGTGTTTGTGAGCTGTTAAAGCTTATTAAATGATCTGCTGCATTCATTTTCATCTCAAAAATGTTTTCCTTTAGGAACAATTGTCCATTTGTTGTCATTAAGATAACAAGCAAGAAGAATTTGCTGATGTTGATGGGTCCATTACTTTATTTTCTCTTTTGACATGATGACAAAAGAAAACATTTGACAGTTTTGAACTTCTGCAATGTAATTAAATGTAATTGTGATAAGAAAATATCAAAATAGTCTAATCTACATCTCTGTGGGGGCAAAATATAAAATTAAGCAAAGGCTCCTCACACAGTGCAGGCTACAATTAATGTTATTAACATAATTTGTTTTGAAATTATCTCCCTCCTGAGTAGGTATTGCAGCTTAAGTGTCAGTCTGACTCTTCGAATGTCACCAAAGACACCAAAGATCTTAAGAGCTACTGAAAAAGACTGAAAAAAAAAATTGACCTTCTTATTTCCTTCTTTAGAAAACAATATCTTTTCCTTACTGGTATTTAACTAGCATTAAATACCAGTTTAATAGTAAACTGGTATTTAAAAATTTGTTGACATTGTCACTAGAGCTGTGATTAAGTCTCCCTGGCCAGTCTAATCGAAATCCGACCTCTGCTGTGTTGTTGTCCATCAGGTTATATCCCTGCAGTATTAAAACACAATATCTGGGCTTAATAGCAGTTTTGCAAACACAAATATGTTGTGTTTTCCTTTTCTTTTTTTTTTTTACAGCCCACGCATAACTACCATGCAAAAATACTCTGTGGATAACTAAAGAAGTCGAACTCCACTGCTATCCTGCTCACTATTACCTGCCGTTGTGCTGAATATAATTTCTAAAACCTCTAGCATTGTTGCAGCGCATCACATCTCAGTATTTTACGGATCATTTTAACCCCTGAAAAAGCTTTGGGATCCAGGGGAATCAGAAACAACTCCCGGCATGTGCAGGTGACGTGCTGCAGAGCAGCTTCATGAGCTTGTGCAGCCTTCTTGTTACAGGTGTTGCGTACATTAAGACTACAGATCATCTTGTTGTCAAGAGATGTCTTGGCCGCAATAGTTAATGGGACCTTTTTCAAAAAGTACAACCAAACAACAGAACATGCAAAGCTTACAGGCTTGGATGAAAATAAAATAGGGACCAGTAGCGATGGAGAATAAAGAGGATTCTTTCTGGGGAAAAAGACTTCAATCGTTGAATAACTCATTGAGTTTTTATTTAAAATTGTATTAGAATTGAGAGGGGCTAATTACAAATAAACAGACATTTCATGGGTCTAACTTGGAAATAAAATGTTGAAAACCATGTATTATTTTATGTCCTCCTTCTGATTATGCACCATTTTTGTTTGGTCTAATACATAAAACCTCATAATTTCCATAAGATCAAATGATTTTCTCTGTTTTGCCTCTTCCTGCTCATTCATCCACTCCCACTGACTCCCAACCCACGCACACAAATACTGTACATGCGACTAAACAGTGCGAACAGATTATGGAAACTGTGGGTTCCCAACTCGCAGATCTTGACCTCCTGTGAAAACAGCTTTGGTCCTGGGAGTTTTGGTCTTGTTCCAATCAGATCATTCTGAACTGTCCATCAGTTTCCAATAAATGTGTATTTCCCATGTTTCCAGGAACCACACAAAGGCGTCTGGTATTTCTGATTATACAAAAAAAAATTATAATCCTGGATATGGAGATAAAACCAAGTAACTCGAGCATCGCACGTTTGTTCCAAATGTCTTTTACTGACGCAGGTAATGCTCATTTTAAACAGTAAAATGCATTAATTTCCATCCCGCTCATTTCTGTAATTGAATATCATTCCTAATAGAGTGGTTTGGAAAACAAACACTCGAAAAATGCTCTAAAGGGGTTCAAGGACCAAGGCTAATTAATTAGTGGGAAAGTGTCATCTATTAAATTTTGCACTCAAAGGGAATTGCATTCATTTGTTACCAGAAATGGTTGAAACACACCAGAAAAAGACATATTTGAAGTGGAGAAAAAATATTATGTTACCATGAAATACTTTCTCTTATATCTCACCCATGTCCAACCACCGCTTGTTCTTGTCAGATTCTCAATTTTCCAAGCTTTGCATTAAGATTTGGAGGAAGTTGGACATTTTGGCTGTTGTTAAGCTCAAACAGTCCCTGTATTGTGTTGCTGTACCGGCAGGTACATTACTAGCACAAGTGCGAGCACCAAGCACCACAGAGTGTCTTATATCATTGTGTAATATAGGACACAACAAAAGGAAGAAATTGTGGAAGAAGCCAGAGGGAAAGGA
This sequence comes from Phalloptychus januarius, assembly GCA_902982915.1. NCBI lineage: Eukaryota > Metazoa > Chordata > Actinopteri > Cyprinodontiformes > Poeciliidae > Phalloptychus > Phalloptychus januarius. Next base: position 9,582,958 of record CADWAE010000462.1, read on the forward strand.
GGAAAGACACAAGTGAGGAAAGAAATGGCACAAGACGAAGGGATACATGACAGAAGAAGAAATAAATAAAGGAAAGAAGGGATTTAGGTCAAAGAGAAGAAAGGAAACCATCAAGTGGGGAGAAAGAACACATGTTATGAAAGTAAGGAAGAACTTAGGATTTAACAAGGAATAAATAAATAAGAATAAAAGAAGGAAAGACAGGCAAGGGAAAGAAGCTAGGAAAGAACAAAGAAGGAAGAACAGAAGACTAGGCACTTTATTTTTATGGTATATTTCACCAACAAGGCAATTCAAACCGCTGTACATGATGAAAACATAAAATCCTCTGACAAATCAAATAAAAAAGAAAAAAAAAGGACACAAACAGGGGATGATGTACAATACAAAGAACGAAGGGGCAGACACAAGGAAGCAAGGACAAATTATTTAGATAATTAATAGGGATTAAATCTGGAAATACAATAACTTCTTTTTTCAGACCAGAATAATGCTGAAATCCAGTTCTGTATGTTTTTAAGCAAAATGTGTAGAAACCCTGTATTTATTTTTGTTTCCTGGTTTTATATTCATCCACTAATGTCAACATTTACTGCATTCAATCAAGCCCATTACTTTGAGCACTACATCCACTTTATTTAATTATGTTTATGATTTTGGTTTAATTATTTAACTTGCGAGCCAACTATTGTAAATATAAATAAGCAGTAGAAGTATTTTTAATCTTGCCACAATGTAAGAGTAGAAACCCTGCGAACTGTGTAAATAGCTGAGAATGTTTGCTTAAGGTATAATGCTTTTTCATATTTTATCACCACATCCTCTCAGCTACCTCCTTTAAAGCAGCTTAGCGACTCTCGGGGCCATTTTCACACCTACACTTGCTGCTGCGCCTAAAATCAGTTTGGGGACTTTCAGGCAGTTAACTTACCTGAGGCTATTACAGCTATTTTTTTACTTGCCAAGTGCTTGCCACTGTTACACAGTCTCATCTGCAGCTTTCCTCTCCCCTGACGCCTCCCCCGGTGGTGCTATTTGATCAAGGCTTTGTCCGTCACATTTTTATTGGTTCATACTGATGCAATGGGAATGAATGAGAGACAGGTCTGTGAAAAAGGTCAACAGTCAATGATGAAATATGAATATCTCCCTCCTCTATTTGCTAGAATGATATTACGTGATATTTGGACTGCGCTTTGAATAATTCATGGGTGACCGGTGCCAGTCAAATGGATGGTCCACACGGCAGCTTACTGTCAAAATGTTACATTACTCCAACAAAAACTGAAATCTTAAAATGTACTGTATAGAAACTTAAATATTTCTCAAGATTGAGAAATGTGTGAAAAATGTTCTATTATATCCTGTCAGGACAAGTCATGGAATGGGAGGAGATTGTAGCAATGTGATGACTAAGTTTCAAGGTGTTACAGTTTAAAGGGAAGAGTAGAAATGTATCATGATCCATTACTTTTAGCGTCTGTCAAATTCCTTTCTATGTAGCTGCACTGGCATATCTAAAATTCCCACCGTTTGTGTTGGCTAAAATGTGAAGAAATTCAACATATTTTGTGGAAGATTGAGCTGTGTATTGTCTGTCAAGAGTCATCATTGCCAGATTGTAATTTCCCCTTCTTCCTTCTATGTCTGAATGGGTTATGTTACATTTGCTGTAATGTCACCCTGAAAGTTAAATACCTCTTCCACAGTCCAGGATTATTTAACAGTAATTATTAATGGAACTAATCAAAACACAGATTGGACGGCCATCAATTGAAGCCCCTCCAACGATTTTAAGAATAGTGAATCTTCATGTACGTAGACAGAGTGTCTGCATACCATAGGTACATCAAGGGCTGGTCTTCTGCAAATATTAGATGCCTCTCTGCTATTCTTGCTCCACTATTACCTTTTGAACAGAGTTCTGACGAGCTTGACTGAATTATGGTTTAATTCAAGTGTGTAGGACAAGGGATACATCTATAAGTTGCAAGACTCTGGCCCTCAAGAACTGCAGCTTGCGTTATCTTCAACAGGGGAAAGTTTTGAATGTAATGTATAGGTGGGTGAACCTCATTCAGCATTTGGACGCAGCTGTCTGACAGCTTATGACAAGTAAAGGAATTCTGAAACCACAACTTTTTGAAACAATAATACACTTTGAAATCCAATCCATGCTATTCAGGACACAAAAGCAGCAAGCCAAATTGCTTTCCTTCTGAGACCATTCTGCACACCAGTAACAAATTTGATCCGTCTGCGTCCTGCAGCCCTTCTCGAGTAAATGCTCACTTTATTCTCTTTCCACTAAAGCAAATTAAACCAAGAAAGCTGTACTCAGTTCTGGCTCCCACACATCTTGGAAATCTCTTAGGAAAATAAATTTGATCAGCGGACACGCGCTAGTACATGAATAGCTAATATATTTGGTCTGGGATGTGACTGTGAAAGAGCGCAAGTTAGTTTGAGGAGTTTGTCACCATTGTTGCTCACAAGTACCTTTCTTCCCCTGTCTAGCTTTTTAAATCTTTCTCCTCTCTCCTTACTCTTCAATGTGATAACCATCTGAAACTCTCTATTTCAGACCTCCTAGACTTCTTTTAAGAAACGCATAAGTGGATCCATGACTGTGCTTTCCAAATGAGACAAGACCACTTTGGCTGGCTCGAGGGGTCAATCTCAGGGGGGATCTGATTGGGCCATGATTGAATTTAAGAGGTCAGATCAAACGAGCAGTTCTTACCCTCAACAGCTATGATAACCTCTGGAGGAGAAGGCAAAGGAGTAAGAAGCAATCTCCAAATTGGGTTTGAGTGATTAAACATAGCAGGTTTAATATGGGCAGAGAAATTTTGTGTAAGTGTTGGGTTGTGCTTACCTCAGTGTAAGAACACTATCTTAAACGTAGATGATAGCATTAACAAAGCTAGCTAGACTAAATATGAAAGAAACATTAGGAATGTCATATTTCTTCATGCATCAGGACATCTAGCTTTTAGGGCGAGTGTTGGCCAAAGGCAGGACAGTACCATCATTTCAACACTTTAAGTTGCTCTAGAGTATAAGTGACAATGGTCAGATCAGTCAAAAAATGCATCATGAAGAGGAGAAAAACATAAATTGCACTAGATTATAAGTTGCATTTATTTAGAAACGGTCAAATAAGAAGGGGACCACTTCTATATTATTGATAAGATCTGGAAACACTTTGTGTTCAGTTGCTTTTCAACAAACTCATGGAAACTGTCGATGTTGGCTTGGAAGTCTGCAGGCAGTTCCAGACACACCAAAGCTGATGCTCTAAACCAAGGTGCACAGGGGAGACGCATGCTGTAGCATGAAGATCTAACACCGCCTATAATAACATTTATATTATATTATACTAATCTCCTTGACAATTACCAGAGTGTGGAGACATAACTACAACATTCACAAGCCTATTGTGCCCAATATTCACAATATAAGAAAGTGCCCCCTCCTCAAGCTGGGGCCATCTTTTTTCAGTCATCAGTTAGGTTTCTTAGGGTTTTGCTGATACTAACGTTTAATTCTTCATTCGTGTCCATCAGTATGAATTAACATCAGTCAGAAAATGATAAAAAAAATTTAACTTATTGCCTAGCAAATTAAGTAATCTCTTCATAAAACTCATCCTAAATCCTACAGAATTCTCTTCCTTTTATTTAATGTCAATCATTAATGCATCAGCATCACTAATTCATAAAACTTTTTCCAAGTCTTCATGATGCATCAAAGGATTGCTGGTTTGTTCAAAACTGTTGGATTAATGGCTGGTTCAGAGCATTAAGAATTTGGAATTAAATTAGTTTAGAGTAGAATTAGGGCATATTCATGGTCCTTTTGGTTTTAAAATAAGACAGCATCACAAACATCACGTTTTAAGCAGTAGCTTGTGTATGGTACCATTGACTTATGCCTCTCAGAAGCCTTCCCTCCTGCATTAATGCACGTGTAACTTTAAAAGCATTTCAATCAATAAGACCGAGTCTCCTAATGGGGCCTTCTTTCAGGAAAGGGAGCAGGAATATACTTTTTCATTACAAGGACCAGATTGCAGTGTTCACTCAGTGCACTCAGCTCAGTATTGAAATGAGAGGTGTGCATGATTACTGGAGAGAGTAAAAGGCTTCTGAGAGATGGGGGATAGTGAAGATGGATACATGATGTTTTTTTCCCTTCATCTTAGCTTCTTTGATTCACCTTTTAATAGCAAAAGGAAGAAAGTTAAAGGAATTTGGTAATGCTGAGTTATAGGATGATGTACAAATGGTTTTACTGGATATTGCAGTAAAAATAAAGTGAGCTTTCGATTCTGAAAAGCTGTTCACAGCTATATCTTTATGAAGAAAAGTCCCAGCTGAATAATTTTTAATGCAGCACAAATATATCTTTTTTTTCTACTGCATTTGTCCTGAGTTGTTCCTTATTGTCTCAAGTTAAATCTTTGTAGCAAGCTAGATATTCATGAACATCTATGGACGTGAAAGCTAATGTGGCTATCCAGTAGTGGTGGAAGTAATGGCTGCTCAGAGATTCTGTCTGTTTTTGCTTCTCTGTAAAAACTAAATGTTTCAGATCGCCAAGCACATTTTAACAAGCGAACCGGAGTAAAAACACAAAGCACTTTCCAAACTCTGATATCATAAGTTAACACACAGTTCTTCATGGGCATAGCTATTCAACTTTGTAACAATGATCAGAATGCTGAGTGTAAAATTATTCCCTGCCTGTTTTTATCTTGATTTCCACAGGGTACACTGGAAGACGCTAAACTGTTCAGTTGTTTAAAGATACAAAGCCAACATTGCTTGTACACTTACCTTCCTTTGGCAATATTGTCAGCTTTATTTTTATGTTTTAGTCTTTCTCATATGCAAGATAAGAGTTTATGTGCAGGCAACAGGATGGGGGTAAAAACCCACACGACTCTTTCCCCAGTTGTCCCCAGTTTGGTCGTGTTCTTGACAGCCGGGTGCTAGCATTTTTTCTCCCTTTATTAAATTTTTTCTTTGTTATCTGATTTTAAACATGGAGGTTAGTGGGACAGTTGTGAGCTACAAGTCTGAACATTTCATTAAAATTGACAAATTGTATGAATGATTCTATTTCTTCTTTTAAATCTGGTAATATGTCTCTTTAGCTTGTAAAACTGATGTTAGACGCATTTAAAAAAATAAATGTCTTGTTTGCTGTAAATCTATTGAATTTCATTTGCATATTCTTATTTACTACCTGTAAAGCCAGTGTTCTGTGGTGTTTATTTTCAACATTGTTGCTATAATTTATCACTTGAACTGCTTGAGTAACTAGCTGTCTCTAGCATATTTCCAGTCAATTTAGAGCCTGGTTAGACAAAAAAAAAGCTGTTATTTTTACTGCATAATTCATGTTCAAACAGTAATTTTAGTTTTTTGGCAAAAAAAACAAAACATCTAATGACAAAACATTGGAAAGGTCTATTTATAACCTGCTGTGGCGTGATTAAAATTTGCTTTTAAGACCTTGCTTCAGGTTTGTTGTTTGATTTCATAAATTAGGAACCTATTTATCAGTAAAGAGTGCAAAGCTCACTGAAATGAACATGAAATGACCCATTAAGATTTGCTTAACCAATCAGTCATTCAGAGGTGGAATGAAGCAATGTTAAAGGGAAATCTAATTCTTTTTTAAAATTCCAGAGCTAAATTTATCAGATGTGTAATGAAAGCATGCTGAGAGAACGAAATTGAAAAATCAACTGTACCAGCAACTTAAATGGTGACAATAATCCAAAAAAAGAATCTGAATACTGTTTAATACAGATACAGCAACCAGGACAGCAGAGGTCCATGAATTGATTGGTTGATTAATTCAGAAGAGGAGGAACAATATCCGACGCGTTTCAGAAGGAAGCTTTCAGAAAGTATAAATAAAATGAAGCGCCTGGTTTTAAAGACTAAGCAGATTTCCTGTGTTGTGTCAAAGGCTTGTGGATGTGCAACGTTATGTAGGAATGTTGGACGTGACTTCTATTTATGTTTCACATTAAGCATTTAAAAAGTAAGCTTGAATTTAAACTAATAAATGTTACAATGCAGTTTTCTGATATTTAAAAAAAATAATCTTAGAAAAAAATCTTCACTTAACATAACTAAGAGTGCATAATTTTTAATTTTCCCAATTTTAATCGAAACATAGTAATTAATCAAACTGATTTGTGTCATGTTTAATAAACTTGACGTTGCCTTCGGTAATGAATTACACTAACGGAAAAAAAATTAATTACTCGTTTCTATTGTAGTGTGGAAATTTGGAAATAATTTAATTAGACCTTGGGACTTGTTGGCAAGTCTTTCTTGGGTAAGTGTACTTGTTAGTGAGGTGCAATAAAAATGTAGCTGTTATATTTGTGTTTTGCTGAAACAAAATGGGGATTAGTTTTAGAATAGAGTGAATAATGGCAAAATAGTTAGTGCATGACGCAGATGCGTTGATACATTTGTGCAGCGCATGCCACCAGTTAAGATACAATTATGCAATGACTTCTACACTGTAAAATGCAATAAGTGGACTTTAAAAAATATGCAAACAAATCCAGTTTTCAAAACTCATATAAAAAGAAAACTACTTGATTGAAACAGTTCCTGGGTTTATACTTTTTATTTGTTATGTGGTTACACCGAGAATAAATTACACTGTTTGGTGAACAGGTACCTTCTGAAAGCAGATGCTTGTACTGGATTTTCTGGGGATATCAGAGAAAAGGGGATAACCTTTCTGATTTTTATTTCTAAAGAAATTTATATTAAAAAACATGCATTCTCTTCCCTGCTCTCTGGTTTTTGTACTATTTGGTGTTGGTGTGTCATAAATTCAAAATCAAAGTTCTGGTTGTAAAAATGTAAAAAAAAAAAAAAGAAAAAAAGTTTATGGAGTATTGTATGAACAGTTTTGCAAGGCACATATGATTTTAATTACCTATTTAAATCAGAGCCCTGCTATAACCTAAGGTAAGGTGAAAGAGAACAGACTTTAAAAATATATATTTCCATGAAACACCATCCATCTCATTACCATCATTTTGTGCTTCTGATGTTTCATCTCCATTCTGCTGCTCTGTGATATTTGACTCGGCTTCTGCTCTTAATGATGGCGAGCGGCTGGTGATAAAAGTCAACAGGCACACCAAAGGCACTGCAAGATACTTAACACATGTGCATTTTACAGTTTGAAACCTGGGAGCTCATTTGCACAGCCATAATACCGTCAGGCAACACGGCTGCATCTACACGTGTGTTTGCTGGAATATGATAATGTAATTTTCACTCTAAAAGTGATGTAGATCCCAGGACCTTATCTGAATCAGGTAGCAACGACTCGTACAATTATGATGATGAATATGTAGCATGTGTATGCGTTATACAGCTCTTGGTGGAACCACTTTGAATGAGAATCTGACTCTGACTTAATTTTCACATACATCTAACAGTAGCAGTGGGTTCCGTTATTTCTGACAACTTTTCCTTTAAATACCGTTTTAATGATTTCACACAATATATTTAACTGCGATTGCTGCTTCTGCTTCAGCACCGTTCATTATACAAATATTATTGCAGAAGACTCATCCTGTGTTTAAACTGCTAAAGCATGCATGTGTTACTACCGTAACCAGAGTGTTGATGTTAGTCATGCACAGAAATATATTAATTATTTATAGTTTCGTCTGTGTATTACATGCATGTTTTCAATATTATGTTCCAGGAACAGTGGCACCCAAAGCAAAAAATAAGCATATATAATATGTATGCCATTGTTCAAGCTTAAAGCAAAGACAAATATTTTTCTGCCCTTCTACATACAACCATGCCAAAACCAAACACAACTCAAGCTGTGACCATGTGCTTTGGACGGGTAGGACTAATATTAAGCTTTTAGCATGAAACAATGCAGGTGGATTACAGAAGGCATAGGTTAGAAGGCATAAAGGAGAGGAAACAAATGTGGAAAAGCAGCTTATGCCCATTGTTGTTAAGCATTGTGTCAGATCAGTCTAGAAATGGGCCGATTATTCCAACAATGACCTTGGAGACTATGACACTGAACTCTTTAAAGTGAGGGAGTCTGAAAAAAAGGGTAGGAAGTGTCATTAAGTCTTTCAGCGGAAACATAGGCAACAAAAAGTAATCATCCTATTACAATGACAACACTGTAGGTGTATTTTTGGGGAGATATTTTCTTTTGCGAAGGCGAGACAAGCAAACATGACAAGGTTATGTGGCGAAACATTTCTCAGGCAGTGAGTCACGACAGAGTCAACGCTGGAGAGTCAGCAGTCCTTTATCTGTCCTACAGAGACCATATATTACAGTAACTTCCTGTGCTTTCAGAACACGGAGTCGTGTTTCATGTTTTCGACAGCAGGGAATTAATCTCTTACAAATCTTATTGCATGGACAAACACGGCAGATTAGCAAACGCAAGTCGTTTGTTTGTCACTGATGCATTTGCATGTGCGAGAGAGATGCAGAGGAATAGAGACAGATAGAGAAAACGGGAGGGCTGCAGGGGGTGTGGAGCACAGTGAGGGAGGAGGCGAAAGGTTTTAACTCTGTGTGTGAGCGTGTACAGTGCACACATCCCCCGGGCCTCGCACAGAGGGATTCTATTATGCCTCGCAACCTCACTAGCACCCCCTACTGCAATCCCACTTCAGCTTAGAAACATGATGATTTCACAGCTCTTCAGGTCTATGTAGATTCCTCCTGAGTGTTTATATAGGTGCACATGTGTGTTTGTCTTTGCACCTAAGAGTCTAGCAGAGAGAGATGGGCGGGTGGTGCAGACATGGGCTCCAAAATGCTTGTCCTGTGTAAATCGTTTTCCCTTCAAGCCTCTAAGCAGCATCTGTCTCCCTGCTTTGTCCTCTTCTTTGTGACGTCAGCCAGTTTTAGCATTCAACTCCTCTTTGCTAAAACATTCGATATGCAGCCAGACATGCATACACTGCATGATGAATGGGGTCTACACATTATTAGGCACATTTTGGCCCATTGATCGTATTGGTTGAGGTCAATATTGTCCTGTAATTCCTGTGACTTCTGTGTTTTGGTCGGTACCACCCAGATGGGGGTTTGGAGGGGATTCCTGGAGCTGTACTCCAACTCAGACAGAGGGATGATTAATGAAATGTAAATATTGATGAATTATTGAACAGGGAAATGATAAAGTTGGTTTATGCTTGCATAAAAAAACAGACCGGGCACTGAGTCAATAAAAGAGTGTGAAAGTGAACGTGTGGTGTTTGTTTAAGAATCGTAGAGTGTTTTTTAAAAGAGATGATCCTTTAACTTGGTTTTTAAATAGTTTAACAGGCAGGAAGGAGCTTTACGCTGCTACCTGGTAAAGACTGAAGATGAAATCAATTTAATTTTAACGCAGTCTGAGGATGAAGAATTACACCGATACCATGTAGTTAAAAACCACTCTTGGATAATCATAGTAAATGACGGTGTTTGCAAGCTTGTCTTGCTGTAAATTCACTTATGGGCTCATATCAAGTCAAAAACAGAGTGCGTGGAAAAACCTGCGCTCTTTGTCTCACTCAGCGGCTCCACATTAAATCTGCTCCACTGATTCATTTTAGGTAAAATGGATACAGTAATGGACTTACTATGAAAAGAGGAAGGATTATATGTGGGATATTATACGACATCATATGCCTGCGCATCTCACTTTTCCCACGCTGCTGTTTAGAAGTTCATATCGACTCAGCAAGGGCATAAACGTTGTATTATTGTCGGTGTTAGCACTCAGTGAAACACAGCAACATGACAATCAGTTATTTTCAGCTTTTTTTTTTATTGATTGTTTGGAAGGCTGTGAACAATTTTGTGAGCATCACTTACAAGAACTTGATTGACAGCGGTAATTTACTTCTCTTTCTGATCTGGGTTAGGTGCTTTATATTTGATCAGATTTCACTGATTATTTGGTAAAAGTAGCATGCAAAGACAAAAAGGGGCTCAGTTTTTGATGTACGTAAAACATCTCTGACACGGATGAGAAATTGTTTGGCAGTACTAAAACAAATCGGCTCTCCAGGTTGATCCGTGGCAGATGCTGCAGTCTCAGCTTCGCCTGCATGCACGGTGACAGGCACAGACTTTTTGGCTATCAAGCCAGTTGTGGAAAAGCACCATTGTGGCAGGAAGGCCTCTTCAGAGCTGTGCCATTACCCAACTCCCTGCAGGATGATGAGAGATCATCATTTTCGCACAAAAAAACTCTAGATTATTATTTTGCAGATAGTGTCCCTCGAGTGGAAAATTAGCTTCCACCAACTGGGCGTCGATCCGCCCCCCTCATTCACAAGCTACAATGTTGGAAATGGGGATCCCTGCCTTTCTCGGGGTAAGGAGGGTAGAGGAGGGAAGGCAATCAACCAGCTCGGAGACCTCTTACCGTTTGCTCTTGAGAGGTTAGGAACAGAGCCGATAAATTTGCTGCGTGGGGTGCAATTTACCAGTATTTGTGTCCAGTTCATCTGGATGCAAAAACGATGGCATTCATTACAGGAATGCTTTTTTTTTTTCCCTTTTACTTAGACTCACCAGCTGGTGTTGCATGTAATTATCTGCAGAAATATCTGTTGTTGAGAAACGGTGTTATAAATATTTTTCAGGTATGGAGAAATACAAAGTTTTCTCTGAAATGATGCCATATTCATCACGTATCCTCAGGAGGCTACATGCAGCTTTAAATGTATTCCTAGTGGTCATGTAAATATATATACTTAATCACTTTCTTGAACCCAGAATAGATATGCAAAATTCACCTTGAGCTCACGCTGAGTGATCAATTTATCAGCCTGGCCATTCATTAGACAAATGATTTCGTTTGGCAACATGATGGATGACTCGCGCAATTTGACATAGCTGTGTGAGACGAAGGAAAATGACAGGTCAGGCAATTTGCGGATACTTGAATGTCAAGAGACCAAAGCTTGTGATGCTGTAGAGGGACAAAAAGAAAAACGGAACATCCTGGTCAGTGACCTCTACAGAGGGTAATTCCATGGCAACTTAAGGTACTTTTTTCGTTCTTTATTAATACATCAAAACATTCTTTTCATTTCTTTGGTTAATTATTTTTTCCATTCTTAAAAATATGTGTTCTAATTTCGAAATTGTTTCCTGGCATTTAGAAATCAGCCTCTGCCTATTCACCGCTCAAGAAGCTTTTTTGATTTCACACACAAAAAATTGAAGTTTCATACATTTGCATTATTTTTTGAATTATAAGGACAATTAAGCAAACAAAAAATTCAGTTATAAAAGATGGAGATTTTGAGCATTGGTGTCCAAAGTTCTTAACTGAAACAGGTCTGGGTTTTGACTGGGCCATTCTAACACATTAATGGGTTAGGCAATAGCAAATGTATAAGGTTCAAATAAAAAAAAAAAAAAAAAGGCTAACTGCAAGAAAACACACCTTACGTTTTTTGGTAAAGAATGCAGTAAATTATAAGAATTTAACTTGAACAGGTCCTGCCTTTAATGAGGGTCATCACACTTTTCATTTCCCCCCTAAACACATGGACAGAAGAAACAAAACAACACATTCAACTCCTTCAGTGTCCGTCACCCATTGGGCTGAATTCAGTTCCTATAATGGCCACTGAGTCGGTATACACACAAAAAGTTAATTCGTCTTGGGCTATTTTCCTTTTTATTTATTTATTTTTTAAATGAATTAGTTTTTTTATGGGATCAGGTCTGACCCAAACCCAAATAAAATGCTTTGCGATCCCAAGCGAAATAATAGTAATAAAAAAGCAAATCCTCTGAGGATTAAAAAAAAGAATAAAAATCCTTTCAGGTCCTACCACCCTCCTGCGAATGTCTGGGGCAGATATTTCCAGAATCCCATCCTCAGGCATCTCAGCTCAGTCCTTGAAAGCTTATTCTATCAAAATAAATTAAAAAAATCAACAGCTTGCCCATAGCGTGCGAACAACTCTTAATTTCTAAATTAAATGTTACATTTGCTTTTTCAAAATAAAATATAAATAATTCAATAAATGAAGCATCTCTTAGAAAATGTCTTTTGTACTTTCACATATTACTAACTAGCCAGTTAGCAATGTAATTTCGTCAAAAAACAGAAATTGTAGTAATTAAGGAAGGTAGAACATGTGGAACTCGGTTCCGAGCAACATTAAAAAACAAACAAATAAAAAACTACATTACACGGTGCTAATGCTCACAACTCATTAGCAGCTCATAGCTTCCACATTTCAAATAGCATATACTCACTGTTTTTTTTTTGTTTGTTTGTTTACTAATAAGGTTCAATCTGTACCATTTTCACGCAGAAAAAGAAAAACATGAATTCACATCAAATACAAAAGCACTGACTTACCAGGAAAGTGTTCACCACTAAGTCCAGCCATGGTGACGTCTAGGCATCACTGGATCTACTATTTTGCTCCTGTGTTAACAAAATAACAGCTGAATCGCTCAAATCTCTAAGTTTCAAAGCCGAACTGCTCTCCCGACCGTGGGAAAATAGTTTCTTCCTCTTTTGTCCAGAGCTTCCGTGTTCAGGAAAGTGGTGCATTCACGGAACATAGGAAAAAACAATACTTGCCGAACAATGATACATTTATTGGGAAATTTTTTTTATACAATTACTTGAAAGCGTTTGATACTTTTTTCTTCACTAATGTGTCTAGGATGCATTGGATGCCTTCACAGAAGAGTTCTGGGTAGTTTGAGTGGAACATACACATTACCAAACGTGCCTCATTGAGCTCTCTACTGCCCCCCTAGGAAGTTTGGAATCACTGAAGTAGATGAAAATATTTATTAAGTTACATCCTAAAAGGAGTGACGGGGACATTTCAGCATTCATCAATAGTATGCTAATGCCTGCTTTTAAAAAACAGATTGTGCAACCATTCTTATAACAGGTTTTCAACTGTTTACCCTTCAGAACTTTCCTAAAACAGCACAACAGATTTCTTGAATCATAATCAATACTAAGTGAAACTGCTACATGAGGGGCCTCCCTGTGAGGTTAAAAATGAAATGCTTTTAGAATATGTATATTAATGTTAAATTGATTCCTCAACAAACCCAACTTTTCACAGATCTTTCAGCATCATTGACTGAGCCTCTCATGTCTAGCCGCAGCTCGCAGTCCCTGTAAATGTTGTGTTAACTCGGAGTGCATTCCGCACGCATGCATGTTGTTGTCTAACCCAGCAAGTCTCCTGAGATATGCTGTGATATCAGTATAAATATCCTTCCCATTATCACTCTGTTTTTCCCCAGCGACTACATACAGTTTGAACAAATGTTTGAACAATGCTGCTCCTTCAGTCCATTTATTTTTGAAGGTACGGTGCCTCGCAAAAAAAACAAAACAACTCTGCCTGAATAAATGGCTAATGCTAAACATTTGTCACATTACAACCAAAATGTGTAAGGTGATTTGTTCTCTTTGCTGCACATATTTTCATTTTTACAAAATTAAATGTTTCCCCTCTTTTTATTTTTCACAGCTGAAGCTCAGTAAGTTCAAAGCCATCAATTTCATTTTAGTTTTCAACTGGATTGAGCTATTACATGTCAATTTAAAAGAAGTGGTTACTTCCAAAAGGAGCTGGTTGCACTGAGTTTTTTAAGGGATTTTACAGTTAAACATTTACTGTAAGACTTTTCAGACTTTGAATTAAAAATAATTTTTAAACCATTTATACATTTTCTTCAATTTAGCAATTATGCATTACTTTGTGTCGAAATATCCCATGAATCCAATTCAGCTGTATTTAACTTTGAAGAAAAGTTTCAAGAGTTATGAAGGCTTTAAAAGGCGCTATTCATGCCCAACTTTTATTTATTCATAGTAGTCTTTTATTGTTATTTCTATCAGAAAATGTCATATTTCACATTGCTTAGCTTGCAGCTGCCTTCATATTTGGTATGTCGGGCCACTTTTAATAATTGACATGAGCGTTTTTTTCCATTTCATGGTACAAAAAGACTGCTTAAATAACTGACCTCTTTATGACCCTGCTGTTTTTGTCTCTCGTACAGCACACAAATTATTGAGTTCTCAATGGCGATTGATTCTCCCAGCAGTCTTGCATTCAGCATCATCTTTACTCTCCTTCACACAGTCCAATGCATTCCAGTCATGTGACCTCCTCTGCTCTCTCCCCACCTCATTTTTGAGAGAACTGAGGGGTTATTCGAGTGGCCTGCTGGGATTAGACCAATTTAAGACATTCGCAGCGTCGGGGCTAACGTACTATTATTCGTTAAACCGCTGGACGAGGCTCTCACTAATTAATTGAATCATAGCGGTAGATGGGTAGAGAGCCAGAGGCTACATTTGGAGCGAAGTAGGCCTTGTAGATGAGAGACAGGAAAATGGTGCACAACAGGAGATGAGGAGTGGGCAACAACCACATGGGGATTGTGGCTTACGGCAACAGTTCCTCCACGCATGTAATTAGACAGGGCGGGCTGGGGGTCTTGGCAGGATTTTTAATTTAATCTATTGCTGCGATGTCCTGCTTGCTATATGTGATGTATATACGGCGGAAGGAAAGGGTGGGAATAAAAGTACAATACAGTGATTTAGAGACAGAAATACAATCAAATTCAAACAACAGGGAGACCTGAAACAGAGCACTATATGGACATTTTGGTCCATATATGAGCAAAAGATGATAGAGTTCATAATGTAAGCATCGGTTATAAGAGCACACCAGTATTTTGTATCACTTGATTTTAACCAGAAAACCAGCCAGTCTTATGCAGGGATTCTGTTGTGGTTGAGAAATGTGATAAATCTTTAGCCTGGTTGTTCTACTCTTCTTGCAACTGAAGAGAAAGCACATACATATTGAGATTGATGGTTTCGTGCTTTAGGCATATCTGTGATGTCCTTTAATGTGTACTTGGTTAGTGCACTTGGGAGGAGCAGGAACCAGAGAAGAGGATATGGCTGAGAGCAGCAGCAGGGTGAGCATTGGTTCAAAATGGTGTATTCATGCACATCAGTGGAAAGTTGAGTGGAAGAAAAATCTGTCAGAAAAGGTGTATATGTCACTGTAAAGCAAAATAGAGTAACATTTCTGCTGTTTGAGTGTGAGTTATAAAGTATGAACCATGGATGTTTGAAGCGACAGATAAATCAAGGATATGGATCACAAGTGTCCATTTTGTTGAGCCACTTCTGAATCAAGTATAATTGTTTTTTGGTAGCCCTGGCAAAGGCCTGTAAAAAACTCTAAACCAAATTGAGTGTTTCTTTTGAAAGAATCTTAGCAGTTTAGCAGTTTTCATAAGCCTTGCATTTTTCTTAATTATTATTTTTTTTACCATCCCCTACACATTCATGGTGTTCAGATAAACTTTAGTCCTTGTCCAGCCTCGTTGTTTTAAAAGGGAGACATTTCTCTAACCATGAGCAAGCTTAGATTAGCAGCAGTTTCTTTCATTGTGCACTGTAAAATAAAGATTATCACACATCTGCCTCACTTGAATTGCATGTTCCTATGTTTTTCCCATTTTGAACAGTGACTAAGAGAAATGGGCCTTTGTGCCATATAATATTCGTTCCCCAGTGAAACAGGAAGTCATGGATTACTAAATAAAAGTTTAATGACAATCTTATTTTCTAAGGTTAAGTATGTTTATTAGAGTTGTGAGGGCTCAGATTAGTTGTTGCCCCAGAGATCTTTTTATTTATTTAACAAAATCATTTGTAGTTTTCTCATGGTTAGATGAAAAAGAAAAATCAATGTACTGCTATTTGCCATTTATTCAGTTTAAGATTTTTATGCATCTCTGTTCAGCTACTATTAAATTTGGAGGAGTTTATGTAGCGTGAAACACCCAACAGACTGTGAAGACAATTTTAGACTTCATGAAGTTTGCTATGGTGATGCTCTCAAACCTCATGTGAAGTTCACCTCGGTGATTCAGTATCAACATGACACAAAATGACTCAGACCAAGTTGCTAGTTTGGTTAAGAAATCTGCAGCCAGGTGAAGCGAGTGGTGCAGGATCATAGACTCTCATCTAGAACTTGCATTGGTTTCCACACAAGGAGAAAAAGTATGATAGATTATTTCAAACCATTTGGAGCTTAAATAGTCATAGAATATTTAAACTGTTATTCTTCATCCTTTTTACCTCGTAAGGCGTTAACTGCATTGCAAGTCCCATCAAGGACACTAAAATAATTACCTTCCATTGTACTATTCACATCATTTGTATGTATTGTACTTTTGTCATGAAAATTTTTGCTGCCATTCACTTTTAGCTCTATATATCACCCTGTAGATAAGCAACAGCATGTACATTTCTTTATATTTATTTAATTCGACTATGCATTCCTCTTTTTTCTTACTTCTCATAAATTCTATTCAAACCATCTACAGCAGATGTGACCTTGACATCCTTCCTAATCACCTACGTGCCACATTGTGAGCAAAAATAAATCAAGTTTTACTTTGACTAATGTTAACTGTGTTCTGTAAATACATGCAAGAGCTCGAGAATTCAAACTAAAAGAAAAAACACATTTTGCAAGCATGCACAAAGTTCCCCTCATATTTACAAGTGTTTTTTTAAATATATACTTTGACAAATCTGGCTCTCTATCCAGGGCCACTACTCTGTGAAGGGTAAACACAAACAATAAAAAAGAGAGGAAAATAGTTTGCTATTAATGGCAAACCATGCAACAAGTTCAGTCTTTTCTGCAGATTTTTGTTTGATTCAATCTTTAAAAAAATGAAATGAACATTTAATGTGGGTAGTTTCATGGAAAAAAGTGTAATAAATTACTGTAAATATTAGTAACGCTGTTGACAATTGCTATAAAATAAAAATGATAGTTTTTAAGTGAGCAGATGAGGTTAAACAAAAAAAAAGAAGCAAAGAGTTTAACTTATTTTAACACATTTTTACAAGGCTGCTGCATATGAATCAGAGCAGAAAAACCTCATTCCATTACAGCACAGTCCTGCACTGACAGCCATTTTAGCTAGAGCAGCTTAAAATGCCAGAATGATGGGAATACGTGAGTTTTAAACACAGGCGGAGCACAGAAAGAAATCGCACAAGTTTGAATTAGATGCCGGCAACAATACCCTTTCAAACAATTATCCAATTCCAACAAGAAATACGAGTACATTGAATCTAAATGACTACTGAACTTACTAAAATCTCTATCTAACATTCAGCACAAAGGATGCGTCTCCGCTCTCCCTGCCTCATCCTCCTTTCTTCTCCCTAATTCCTTGCTTCCTTATCTTTCCTGTGTGACGTCTCAAGTTCAAAGCACACACGGCACATGGATGAGGGGAGAGGGAAAGGGGGGGTAGGGAGGACCTTATTCTGCCAAGCACGCTACAAAGGCGACCTTGAGGGGAGGTTTGATTGAGGTGTTCAAAACCCGGGTGAAAAAGAGGATTGATGGAAGCAAGCGGGCAAGATTACTTCGGATTCTGCACCACACCCAGCCTGCCGAGCACGGGATAAGGTTGCAAGTGAGGGGAATGAAGCGATGCCAGAAGTTTGCAGGGCAGTGGGAGTGATCGGGTGGGGCGGACTGTGAGACGAGAAATGCGAAGTGAAGAAAAAGAGAACAAAGGTTGGAAAAACTAAGATGAGAGAAGTGGAAAGCATAATAACGGAAAATGGCTTGTTTTAAAGTGAACTGAAAAACTGCGGATAGTTTCTTTGGTTTGGAATGGCTTGTAGGCGTGCATGTGTGAACATGTCTCAGTTTATCATCTGAGATTGGTGCAAAAACATTTCCAAAAAATATATATTTGAGACAAAAAGTTATTTGCAGCCTAAACACACATCGCCATGGTGAGACAACCCAGACGAGAGAAACATCTGAGAGGGTTATGCAGCCAGAGCTTCATTAGAATGGTTTAAAACAAAGAATATTCATGTGTTAATATGGTTCAGTCACAGTCCAAATCTTCCCGTAATCCAGTGATATAGGGATTGCCCTTAAAGTCCAATCATCCAATCTGACTGAGCTTGCACTATTTTGCAAAAAATGATGGGAAAGCATTTCGGTGTTTAGATGAGCAAAGCTCATAGAGACATACCCAAAACAATTTGCATTTGCAACAACAAAAACGTTTCAAATATAAATGCGGGCCTCATTTTCCAATTTTGAATTATTTCTTTTAAACAATATATCTCTGTTATTGTACTTCACATTCATTCACTACTTTACGTTGCTCAGTAAAATGCCAAGAAACAAATTTGTTGTAAAAAGCTGACAAAATGTCTTATATCAATACTTTAAGTTCTCCCAGCTCTTGTGATCTACTTGTAAATTCTCCCTGACGACAAACTGGGTAAACACATTTGGTGCTCTCCAAATGCTGAAAAGGTGTTTGAGTCTGTGGAGACACACGACTGAAAACCCTCGCGTGTTTGTTTGCTCGCTGCCTCCGTCTCTCAAGAGGCCAAAATTGCAGGTGTCTACTGATTCCTCCTACCCCGGCTTCGGAGCCATGCTAAGTGGAGCACGGCTTTATTTGATACGTACCTGCACACTTGTGTTGTTACATAAATGCCCCTTTGTGCAAATTCTCCCTTTTCATCTTCCACCGCTCCTCAGAAAAGGGGGGAGTTGGGATTTGCTTTCGGCTGTACAGTCTCGACTGCATTCATCAGTTTTTACGGGAGCTTCGCAATTATTTCTCCTTTCTCCAGTCAGAAAAGTCAACCCTGCCAGTACCGGTACACAGATGAATGACTGTTGTCTCCTCTGTCGGATTATACGCCAGGAGATGTGTCTCTCCCCTCCTTTCAATATGTTCCTCTTTGTGTTTCCCGTCAGGCAAACAAAATGCTGTTATGAAGGTAGGGGGAAAGGCGGCAGACTGGAGTGCAAAAGCTTGATGAGAGGCTTGATGATGACAAGCGTGAGGGATCTGATATGGGCACCCCCTTCAAGGCTTTATGGTAGCGGCTGATAAGATGAAGGAAAAGTACTTTGCGACTTTTTGCCCTCAGGTTGAGAAAGTTGAAAAACCACGCAAGGAGTGAAATCATGTTGCACACGGTTCCACGTTTATAACCCTCCAGCAAAGGTGGAGGTTCATTAAAGCAGACCAAGTGATAAAGCCGCATGTTCTCACTGACTGATGCAGCATTTCATGCTGCTGAACATAATTTGGCATGAAGAAATATCTTCTTCTTATCTCACTGCAGTGATCTGTCAATACGGTCTTCCATAATGAAATACCAACATGCATGCTTTCACTCTTCCCGTTAGCGTCTCTCCAGACCGTTAAGCGGTCAGGCAGAAAGAAGTCCAAACCATGCATTTTGGTTACAGTCTAGTCTGATTACCGCACTATATCCAACAAATTATGTCAAATTTGTTGGAGGATGGATTAAGCTTTTGATGACTGCAGTGTTTGAAGATGCTACTGGTCTTCACAGGGTAAGCTGTATAGATTTCTTCAACAAAGACGCAACAAAGGCTGATACAAGGAATTACTGTACTATACAAGATTTAGATGTTGCAAACTAGCAATGGACCACGTGTCTCAGGAAAATGGAGAGAGTTTTGACCTCCAAGCTGGATGTTTGGACTATTTTCCTGCCTCCTGTAAGGCGCAGACCCACCAGTGGATGGGAAAGTTCGCCGAGTTGAAACTTATTTGGCAAATGTATTTCCATGGATGGATGGATTGGCCAAGCCAGAGTCTAGAGCTAAACCTGCAGGGCACGGCGTACAGGAGAATTTGATACAATTTGATACATTTTAAAAACTGTTTCAAAGGAGAGTTGCACACATTGCAAGTCAAGATGCAGGTTAATAACAGATTCCTAAAATGACTAAATTGATTTATCTTGGTATCTCTTTTTTATGACAACACAAAAACTTGTTATTTAAACCATGGCTGGTTTTAAATTCACTAGCAGATACAAGGATGAGGCAAAAATGCAGTAAATGTGAAAAACTAGACCCATAAGAAATATGTCATCCATCTATCCATCTATCCATCCCAAATATGTTTTATTTATATATTTGTGTTTTAAACAGTTTAACTGACAGCAAACCACAGTCAAATTTCTTGTGTGCACAAACTTGGCAAATAAAACTGATTCTGATAAATTGTGGCTCATGCTGCCGACTCAGAGCAATGTTGTCCTGAAACACTCAAATACAAAGCCAAAAGCAGCCTTTATTTTTTTCTGAAGACGATTTTAAGATGTTGTGCCCGATGTATTTCATGCTACCTGTCACGCTCCAATCTTTCTACTGTTCATTGCTCGGCTGCAAGCCACTATATCTCCTCATTCCTTTTATCTTCTGCTCGGGAGATGAATCCAAGCAACTCATCATTCCACATGCGCTCAAATGACACTGAAACACAAACCTGACAGACACGCTGACTTGAACATAGATTCTCCTTTAACCCGTCTTCTGCCGCACCTTCCTGCCTCCTCTTACCTGGAGGATGCGAAGCGGTTTCAGATCCGATTGTCACATCAGGTTATGCTGCTCAGAGGGGGTGGGGGGAAGAGAAAAGAAAGAAGGGAAAAAAAAGCACAAAAATGGATGATTTCTCTTTCCTCCACTCGAGGCCTGTCGTGTGCAATCTTCTTTGACATTCCACCTCATCAGCTTCTCTATTTAACTATTTTGTGCACAGGGGACATAAAAAGGCTGCAGCCTGAGAATATGGTGGCAGGTGACTATTCAAAAAGTGAATATTAATGACGGGGGAGAGTAAGGAGGCCTTAGCACACGTACAGTCATCATTTCGTGCCTTTAAAAGCACGTAGCCATTAGTTATCATCCAATTTTCATATTTTGCAAATATGTTTGCATCCCCTTGCTCATCTCTCACGCTAAATTCTTCTGACACATTGCCCACAGCCACAGACGAGGGAACGTGAGCATATGCAGACGTATGCACGCACAGACCTTGTCCACAAGGATCATGGGAGGCAGCAGTACGATGAATGGAAATTCACTGAATGAAGCCATGACTCATTCGAAGGCCGTCACACACTTTTTTAATCTGAGGGTCATGTTTGATTGCATCTTCAGTGTCTTGAGGTGGCTTGTAAGAGGCGTGTTCAGCACAGGGTCAGCGATCAGAGAACGACTTTGTCCGTGTGATCTGACTCTTCTTCTTCTGCTGCTGCTGCACCAGCTGCTGGCTCTTTTTCTGACGGAAAGCAGGCCAGATCAAGAGAAGCCTAGACACAAAAACAGCATCTTTTGGTCAGAGATATGGCATGAAGTGAAATTATTGCACCAGTAAATCGTCAGGCGCTGGTCACTATAAAAGGTGGATCGCTCTCTCAGAAGTATTGCTCTGATTTAGGCACTTTTCTTTTATTTTGCACTTGCACATTGTTGGAAAAGTCTTCAGAAACATTGTATGATGCAGTGTGATTATGCACTAAAAGTACAATATGCAAGTTTTGCAAGTATTATTGACATACATTACAGTGGTTTTAATGTATAATTCTTGTTTTCTCATTATATCCTCTCCTCAACTAAAATAAATTTACATTTCTGATTATAAAATTTCTTAATCATCAAAAAAAGAGAAGTTGGTACATTTGAAAGGCAGACTGGCATTCATGAGAAGGTGTGGTTGTAATATAAATTAGAATATGGCTTTTCTGACCTCTCGCCTTTCCTTACTAATCCAAAATTCACTTGGAAAAAAACCCCAGCTAGAACTCTGTGACAATGCCTTGTTCACACTGTGCTTTATTATTTGTGAAATCAGGATTTGACTAATGCAAGGTGAGGTAGGTCAAGGAGAGAATGATTCAAAATGGTCCACACAGTATGTTTTCTTCTCCTTTTTTTTTTCCCGCTCATTTTGTGCAGGAGTTTGTATCCTGCTTCATTAGGATGAATGAGCAATGCACAGTTGCACTGTGGGTGAAGTGCCTCTTGTTAGTGATTGAGAACAAGGTGCTGGCGAGGCGGTGGGCGTCGACCAGAACATGGTTCCAGGCAGATGATGCAGTGTTTGTGTGTGCAACAGCCAAGACAAAAGGCTGGTAGATGAGCTGTGAGGCAAGAGTGGAAAAATGTGAAACATATTTTTAGCTCTTTGTATCATTACTGAAGTTGGAGGGAAAGTCTTCTTCTGCTGGCTTAAACTGAACGTTTGCATCCCGAGTGTTTTGCACACAGATCTATACAAAACAGATTTAAACATTTTTTAAATACTGTATATATATATAAACATTTACCTCCAGTGAGACAAGAGATGTGACTTTGTCGTCCATTGATGTTTGGCTGCCAGATGTATAATTGTACTACAAATGCATGAATATAAAGAAACCAGCCAAAACCTTCTAAGTTAAAAGGAAAAAAGTGATTAATTGCAATAACATTTTTAACAGTAAAATATATGCACAATTGATTAATTGACATAAAAGATAAAGTCCTGTCCCCCATCCCAAAAAAAGAGACAACAATTTGATATTGCATACGTTTTCCGATAGAAGCATTAGAACTTGTGCTGCTTATATGTCACATTAAGCAGGTATGTAAATGTCATAGTATCCCGTGTCAATACAGCTACACGCTCCCTTTGGTCCCACTGAACCAAGTTTAGCAGCTCCCCAGGCAAACATGTTCCTCTCTTTCCACTCTTCAACTTCATCTGTCACAGACACCATAGCTGCACTCAGCTCCCCTCTGCTGCATGCCACCACCTGATGCACACTATACACACACAGTCGCACGCACGCATATATACACAAGCAGATGTGTGCATACCTGTGCACACATCAACTGTCTAAATGGCAAACTCATTCGCATATTTGATCTGTCACACTTCTAAGCGCATGTACGCACACACACCTCTATGAATATGTGAGTGACAAGTGTGAAAATATCAAACCAAAATGTTCGCGGCTGCTATGGAAAATGAGGAAAAATAGGGTTTCCTAAAGGAAAAAGCGATTTTTTTTTCTCCCCCTTCAAAGAAATAGAGAGACCAGCTTCAGAAAGGGGCTGGAAGAAGAACTGAATAAAACTGCTGGACAAAATATAAAATATATAGAGAGAATATGGAGCAAAAAAGATGCCATGAAGGTTTTGTTTCACGTAGTAACTGAAAAGGATCGATAAAGAGGAGCTCATTCCCCTGAAGACGGCTCACACAATGGTACTTAAAGTAGAATTAAATCAGAATGTGTTTTCAGATGAAGCTCAGTCATTTAAAAGGCATATTTAACAATATATATCTTTGATTGTTTTTATTAAAATGTACTTTAAAAATGGCATTAAAAATACTAACAAATCGATGATAAAATCTTTATTTGTAAAAGCCACAAATAAAGATTTTATTTGTTTAATATTGCTCACTTTAATATTGCTCCCAACTGCCGGGACTTAAAACAATTTTTGGAGAATTGAATGAGTAAAACTGCAGTTAGCCCAGCGTAGTGCTGGGTGTGTATCTTGGCAACAAGCTAAACTCACATTGCCGCATGTATCAGCAGCACATAATAAAGCTAAACTTTGCTGGTGTACAGCATGAAATTGAGCCGTTACCCTCAAAGTTCAGCATCTGAGGTCCACTTGAAGGCTGTTTTCATGTCGTAATTATAGGTTTACACCATCTGCTGTACACAATCATGACAAATCCTGCTGCTTTTAGTTTTTACTCTCCAACACGTCTCTGTCTGCCCATATGTGGTGATAAATATATCAGTGGATGTGTTATTCACTGTAGTGCAGGTCGGCTAGTATGTCATGTCGCCCGGAATCATATGGAAACCTTTTCAGTGATGTGGAGGTTAAGCTATTTTGCAATAAAGAACATGAAAAAGTTTTGGTCTCAAAATATGAAAGCTGTAAGATACTCATTTCGCAAAACACCTGCAGCTGTGAATGCAAAACAAAAAAGTGTTTTGGCAAAGTACTGCCACATGGTGGATGAATAGAAATGTTTGCCACAATGTTTTTTTTTTTGGACAATGTGGTGTCATTAATACAAATATCAATTAAACATACACTTGTGTTTGTTACAAAAAGTCTAGGCGGTGTTAATAGTTTTTGCCAACCTTGCAAATGCAGTAGGCTGCTGCTGCTGCACATAACTGACTATTCTTAACTAAAGGGACTTGCATTAACACACAAATCACTTTTCTCACAATAAAAGTGAGAAAAGCGCAATTGTGAAACATTTCAGCCGAGCCAGAAGAGAAAAATACTGCTCTCACCAGAAAGCAGTGAGAGCAGCTCACTGCTCTAAGAGAAAAAAAAAAAACTTAATGTAACTAAAACTTCTGCAAGAGGCTGCAACTGAAACAGCAAAAACACTATATGTCAAACCTTAAGGTAAATAAGCAGTGAGTCACAAAACAAGTGGTGCAACACACTTAGTGACGCAAACCCTTTCCAGGTCTAATTGGTTAAGCGGTAAAAACAGCAGCTTGTGAAATAATCATGGAAATGACAGCTGGAAACACAGCAGCACTTGTTAGCCAGGAACACAATGGATCTGGAGATACTCTGCACCATTCAGAGTTCTCTATCTTTTTGCTCATCAAGTCTTCACAGAAGATTTTTTTTTTGATAATCACTCGTGCTTTTACTGATTGTTTACCAATTAATGCTACTACACTTATCTGCTATCTTTTGATCGGTAACGTGGCTCTGATTAAAAGGTTTTCAACTAGTTTCTGTACAAGCCTCTGACAGGAAAAGAAAACTAACGATGAACAAAATGCCAATCAATGTTTCTTTTTTTGTTTTTTCTTTACTTGCAAATTTCCTGTAAAAACGAATAGCCTGCAGCTACAGGTTAAAAATCATCAAGCAAGCTTCTTGCCTCGTTCCACCCTCCTGCTGGCTCACCTGCCAGTCAAGCACGCCGAACGTCCCACGCCTGCACACTCGCAGATGCAAAGTGGGCACTCCTGCATCGTGAAAACACTTTTTTTTGTCTTTCAAATTAAATTGACATCATTAATAAAACATGTGAAAATCCTTTTCATGTCACTCTGTAACTGCAGGGAAACCCATGTACACGTCCTGTCTTCGCATGTAGACTTAAGCGGAGACATTTTGACACATCTATTGGGAAAGTTTTGAAACTTCAGTTTCAGTATTTGGAATTTCCCTGCAGATTTCACCCCTGAAAAAGTAACTTTAACCCACAGACAAGTCTACAATATTTCCTAATCACATCTTTTCACTGGATTTATTGTGTTGTTTTTATCTTTGCTGAATATAAACTGAATATGTGAGACTCCTACTAATGTGAGAAACACCTGATGATTAACAGGCTCCATTATGGACTGAAGATGTCGTCTCTGTGTCCCTGTTTGGCTCCCTGCAAAGTCCTTCACTCTCATTATTTCTGCTGCATGCTTCCAAAATAGTTAGAGCTAATTATTTGTTCATAGCTGTAGAGCAATAAGGTGTTTGAGCAAAAGCCAAACACACATTTCATTCCATACTAAGAGGTTTTATTTGGAGAAAATATCCAGCCCGTTTTCTTTATTAAAAAATGCACACATATTGTCAATTTGTGTGCGAGGGAGTGAGTTTCAAGTTCCAGAAGCTTAACTTAATAGTGATAATAGGTTGATAATAGGTTGTTGAAAGTTGGACACAACCAGCACAATTTTTTATCTTTTTATGTAAGGAGACAGAATGTAAGTTTGTGCCTGAATGCATTGTTGAAGGCTGGTTGGCATTATTTACAATATAGCTACTATTATAAGCACTCTATTTGCTAAAAACAACCAACCGCAAACAAGTTTATTGACGTAAAAACCAACACCGTTTATGAAAAAGTATGAAAGTATGAAAAAGCCAACATGTTTTTTGTTTTTTTTACATTTTTAAAGAAATTATCATAATATTTCCATTCCCAAAGTAAAGCATACTGTCAGATTGTGGCAGTGATACAACAACTGTCATGAAATATTACATACTTTTGCATCCCATCTTACTTCATGAGCCGTCTTCCAATTCGCCTCTTTGGAGCATTTCCAATTGCGAAAATTCCTCCACGGCGGAGAATCTCCCGCTGTGTGGAAGATGTGTGAACGAGAAAATGCGGACACACCTAGTTCACACGTAATTCTGCAGAAATTTTCGGCTGGCAATGTGTGAAGACGACTTTGATTTTATTTATTTTCGTCAGGCGCTGGGGGATTTTGTTCCTCTCGCAAAAGTTTTCGCTGTAAGTTTGATGCATTGGAACATAAAAGACAGTCCTCAGTTCAAGCTTATGCTAAAACAGCTTTAGATTTCATACACTCTTTACATTTGCTTCTGTAAGCAGACAGCTAAGACAGCCTTTCTTTGGACCATCTATTGCGTATTGTCAGGCGTCACTGTCATTTTGAACTCAGATCTGTGTAATTCATCAGTGAGAAATGCAATGTTGCATCTGTTTGAAGATTCAACTTCTTTGTTCATCTGAGGTGACACCTCTGACAGTGAGCTACACATTTGGAGATAAGACTTGAAACAATTCTTTCACCGGGAACGTTAGAACTTGTTTTCGGGGGATCGGCAGCCATACCTCCGATATCTCCTGGATAGCGACGCATCTTTGTATCAATAGCTTATGACCTTTTGAAATGCCAAAGCAAGGACTCTTTGTTTGAAATAGAGCAAGGACAAGTGGCCTGTACAATACACAGAACAGAGAGGTCTTATCTCTCTCAAGACAAATTTTGGAGGTAAAAGTTTAACCTCCAAGGTGCTGGGCAGGGTGTGTTGTGGTTAACTCCGCTTATTTCTACAATACCGATTATTTTAAATTTACACTCTCTCATCCTGGGCTTGAACATCCCACTAATTTTGGATTTTTATCATCCGTTCAAAAGGTCCTTACTGTCTTTCTTTACCTAGTTTCCTCCATGTTGGCTGACACATTCTGCTCAACTCATCCCACCATCACACAGCTCCCTAATTTTCCCTTTTCTCTTGCTCCTTCTCTGCGTTTCAGTCTCCTTTTCCTCCTTTTTCTTGCTCCGTATCCAACACTCCTCTCTCTCCTTCTATCTTTCATAAACTCTTCACTGTCATCCGTGTGTGTGTGAGTGTGTGCGGAGGCTCATTGCCATGCCCGGGAGCAGGTGCGAAGTCCAGAGAGAGGACTTTGGCTAGACGAAGCGCTCCCTGACAGAACAGGAACAGGATCGGTTGAGGAGAATTAACCCAGCAGGCCTCTCTTTTTTCCCTCCCTTCTTTTTGACTGTCTCTCTCCCTCTCTTTCCTTTTCTCCATCTGTTTGGACGACGGTTCCAGAATGTGACTAAGGCGCGCGCACACACACGCGTGCACACGCAAGGTGGTAGAGATTTGAGATTTGAGAGTAGTTCCGCTTGACAGCAAGAATATATTTCAGTGCAGGTGCAGGAGAAAATGAAAAGTTTGCAAAATGTTCCCTCGTTTCTCTTTCTTGTTTCGGTCTCTTCTTGTCAAAGTTGGTACGATTTGAGTTTCCAAAAAAATGGATCACAGTGCTGTGCAATGAGAAAATGAATCTGTTATTTAGATCAATAGAAAAACACAAAGTACCCACAAATCTGCCAGAGCCTGGGCTGCGAAATCCAGAGCGAGTGGGTTAACTTCAGGTGTCTGTATCAGGAGATATTAATTTGTCATGCTGTCAGTGGAAACACACATATGTCTGTATTTATTTCGATGCCCTCTCAGGCTCCATTAGGGGGTCAGGTTATTGCTTTTTGATTGTATTTATTCCCTCCTGCCTTTCATTTCCGCTATCTTCACCGAGAAATATTACCAGGAAATCCACTTCTCCCTTTGCTGTTGTCAGAATTTGACTGATTAGTTTTGAAATAAATATATAAGTCCCAGTTTATTGCTATGGTGTGATGAAATGCTTTCCTCGTACAGTATACTGAGGAGCGTACGTCACTCCTCATACTGTATATAACTGGCTGTTGAGGGAATTACTGAGGTTTATGTAGTTCTTCATATCGGCGTTTCACTCCATATCAGATAGCAATTATTCTTAAAACAAACTAAGTTGTCTTGAGTTTTGCAGAGATTTTTTCTAGTCTTAGGCATGTATGGACTCCTTCAGCTTGTCTCAATTGCACATTGTCTCATATAAAAAAAATGGAATATGCATTCTGATGAGATGAGAAAAAAAGAATACAAATAATTTTTATATAATTTTTTTTATTGATCTGATGTAATATTCTAATCTTAAATGTTGTGTTTTATTAGCTGTAAGCAGAAAATCATAACACTGGCAACATCAGTCTGTGTGTAATTAATTGATGTGTATTCCACTTTGGGAATTGAGTTACTAAAAAAATGACCTTTTCAATAATATTGTAATTTATTAACTGGGTCTGTTCATGTCAAACATCATTGTTCTTTGCCTCCAGAAGTACTTTTCACTACTTTTACCAAAATCTGAACATTAACTGAACTTTAACTGTAAAATATCTGAGTATACACTTAATATCTAAGCATAACGCATATATACTGTATTTTCTGTGCTTCCAGAAGACATTATGTGCTTTGCGCTTTCTTAGCAGCAGGCACAGGACAGTGAATTTGTTTCTATAAATAAAAAGTGTATGGAGAGGAAAGCTTGTGTTCAACAGGATTCTTGCTAGGAAATTACTTACACTTGCAGGAGTTGAATGGAGGAGTAAGGCGGACATCTCCGGCTGGTGGTTTGTCACTGTGCCCACATGCATGTGTCCATGTCTTTTAGTGACAATGCCTATTTTACAAACTGGGGGCATTCTTTGTAGATTGTTCCTGAGAAAAGAAACAAAAAAAAAAACTCAAATAGTGTCACCAAAAAGTGATAAGTACAATTTTAGCACAGAAAGCAGGATAAAAATAATGACCCAATTAGTAGTAATGAAACTCAAACACACTTGTAATTATTTACAGACAAGAATGAGGAAAAAAATATATATAACACGTTACTTTCCATTTGGAAATCTTTATTTTTAAAAGTTACTGTAATACCCAATAAAAAAAAGGTTGTTTGAAATATCTCTTAAAGCTGTTTTACTGTAACACAGAATATAACTCAGTGTTGGCTTTAAAGGGGACCTATTACGCAATATTAACAATTAAATATTAATAGTCATGTTATTAAAAAGTTGCTTTTTAATAGCTACATTGGTTTTCGGTTAAGTCACACAGTTAAGCGTGAAGTAATTATGTGCAAAAGGGAGGGACTTTCAGCTGCTTCTGTTCACTGTTATGTTTGCAAAAGCTCAGTTTTGCTGTGGTGACCCAGTGGTTGGGAGAAAAAGGTAATTCTGCTCATGCTGAAGCATATCAAAGTCTCATCACAGACCTGACAGAAACCTTTTGGGATGAGCACAGTGGAGACTGAGAGCATCATCCAGCATCAGTGTTTGACCTCATGGATACTCTGCTGGAAGAATGATCAAGAATTTTCAGAAACTGATTTCTGAATCTTGCAAACAGCTTTCTGAAAAGAGGTGACGCTGTTAATTGGCCTTTGTTTAAGAAATCGGAGGCCATTTAAGTACACAAACATAGGAAAGCTATTGACTTGAGAGCCATTGGGACAGGATTCAGTACAACTCAATATGACTTATGGATGGATGGAGGCATTTTTGTGTTTCTGTAAATGCACATATGCTTATTTGTGTTTCATCTTCTAAAATAAGTATATATTTTTTAAATATTCAGTCAATAACAGAGCAATGCCATCTTCAGCAGATTATTTTTACAGTCATGACATCGGATGTATTTGATGTGAGCATCACAAACAGACTCGGCACAAGCAGATTTGGGATGTTTTTGTAGATACTGATCATTAGAGCCCCAACCCCTCCGTCACTAGTCGTACCTTCTTATAAGCTTTCAGGATCTCACAAGAAAGGCACCCAGCAGACAGCGTGAGAGGCTCAGTGGAGGTGGAGGAGGAGGAAGAAGTCATAGACGCAGTTAATAACAACTCTCAATATAATCCTGTCCCCCAACTGATACCTTTGGTGAGAAGCCAGATAAGAAGGGACGAGCTAAAACGGTGGGTGGCGGTGAGGGTGGGAGGGAAGGGGACATGTTGATGCATCACGCTGCGTGGGGATAAACGTGAATGCCCGGAAGTACAGGCGAGTTAAATGGGTGGTGATGAAAAGGGGTGAGGGGGATTTGTTTGTCCCTAATGCTTTCACCAGTAGGTGAGGTCACGATCACAAAAACAGCTACGAAGAAAGTGACATGAAGTGATGCAGCAGAGAATTTACAAAACGATGATTCTAACACCACCACAGAAAAATCCTGTTGTTGCATGTTTTTTTTCTTTCCACTACGTCACACATAAGTCCAATTTACAAAGATATCCAGACCTACGGAGATGGGATAGCAATGCCTACCGACTGCATAAACTGACTTTGATTGACACCTTGAGCTTTACTCAAACCATAAATCCAGAACCTCTGGGAGGAATGTGCACCGTAAACAGCAGTAAATAAACACTGAAAGACTCATTGCTGCATCCATAACCCCGTCTTTGTACATTACTCCCTGACAAGTGAGATTATCCCCACAGACCTTTGTGAGACGGAATAACACTAACAAGCCAGAGCGTTGCTACGAGAACCAGTTTTAGCTTTCACATTTTTAGCTATATACAGGGCGAGATTGGGTAATTGCTGAATTGATTGCACACTCGATAGCGGTATGCCAGGAAAGAGCATGCAATCATTTGTAATTTACTTAATTTACAGATGCCAGTTCGGCACACGCAATCGAGACTTGTGTAGCTCCAAATGAAAGGATGGGGGTCATTAAATGTGGAGTGGGCTTGTGTGGAAAATGATTTGTCAGCTCGCATGCGGTGTGGCTGCCAAGCCAACACAGTTGCACTCCTTCTAACTCTTCCTCTGTGTTTTGATGTAAATGAACCAGGTCCTCGCAGGCTTACTGGCTTCTAAAGTCAGCGACCATCCGTCAGGTTCTGCGTTATTCTAATTGTGATGTCGGGAGAGTGCAACCGACGACCTCTTTCCCTGGGCCTTAGCAGATATAAACAGACATAAACCACCGAGGTAACCATTTCTGCATATCCCAAATAAACATGTTTATGCACACTGGAGACTCATAAAGGAGCTTACTCAGAGTAAAATCAAACAAATGTGTGAGTTCTTCTGTGCTCCATTCTGCCGTTATTTGCTCCTGTGCCGTTTGCCACAAGCCACTGAGGTTGTCTGCGTATTTGCATTATTGACTTACATGTGAGTTCATCAATAATTAATTGCTGTAGCAGCTCCGCCACAGGCTGGGATCGGGGCCAGAAACACACTCACAATGAGTGAGTATTATGACCTCACACCCTGTCTGTGCATCGGCCGGATTATTAGCAGAAGAAGACTGCTTTGACTCCTTCGCTGTTGCTCTGTAACTCTCAATAAATTTGAATCTCATCAAAAGTTAATTCTGCTTGAAAAACGAAGCTCATACATTAGTTAGATTCATTACATGGAGTGACATATTTTGACGCTGATGATGATCATCATCACCAACATTATCCTGGCTTACAACCAATAGAAGCAATGACTTCTTTTTCTTTTTTTTTCTGGAAAATTAAAATATCCATCAGATGATTAAATGCTTAATACAGTAATGTGCATCAAATAAATGTTATGTGATGGCCTAAATGGGGAGGACAACTGGCTTGACAGTTATCCTGCAGACAATCATCGACACTCTCCACACAGGGCCCAGAAGCTCATTGGTTAAGAAATCCAGTTGTTCCCAGTAGCCAAGTATTTAATTGGTAAGGTAAGTGGAAGAAAAAATGAGAAAATATCAACTTTAACAAAGGATAAGAAGGCCACACTGTCAGAAGTACCAATAATTGGTTTAATGACCATAAAATGTCTTAACATCACTGGGAAGCAGACCTGACCTGAACCCTATTTTAGAAATGCAAATGCAACATCTTTTTTTCCTTTTCGTTTTTTAACATTAAGAAAAAATAATCTAAATCAAGGTGGCCAAAGAGGCCAGTAAAGGCACCTCGTTGGGCCTAAATATACGAGTCTCACCTTATGAACCGAATTACTGAAATGAATTTACCTCTCAGTGGTTTTCTAATTTGTTGAGATGCACCAGTAACTTTCATTATTAAGGGGAAAGCCTCGGATTAATCCAAGGTTTGAGCCTCACAGAGCAGTTCCTTAGGTCTTCAGTTCCATCCTGCAGTTGAACGCCATTATTTTTCGATTAAAGAAAAGAGCATATCTGTCATCTTAATAATTCATGAATTTGCTCGGGTTCCATGGATCCTGTCAATAAATCCACAGCGGGCTTATGTAGCATTTACTATTGCCAGGTTTCTTTCCCACCTTTTACAAATGTTCAGTAAATCACAGGAGGGAAGTCGGAAACAGCAGATAGAGGCAGAATTGCAAGCTGTGAGTCATACTGTGGCAATTTTAAACTTGGTCAATGCAAAATGACTTTTTCTTCCTTAATAGTTGTCTGTAATTTTGCACAGCTGTGGCAGGTATTAGGGGGATTTTATTTAACTGGACAATACTCCAGGCACGCTGAAGGTCAACCGCGTTCGGCTGGATCATCTCGGCAGCATTATATTTATAGAGATATACCTTTAGACATAATAAGTCTGAATCATTTGAACGATTGTTCAAATTATATTCTAATCATGAAAAAATAATAGTAACTCACAAGATCAAAACCCCATGATAAAGTTCAGAGAATGATGTATACATAAGTGAAATTTACATAAGTTTAAACAGCAGGTATATTAAACAAATTCAGTCTGAAATGAATAATGAATGATGTATAAATAAGTAAAGAAGCAGCAGCTAATCAAAAAAAAACATCAAGGCTACATATCTCAAGCAAGCTGCTTAGTGAAATGTCTTCTAGTTGGAGATACACTAAACTAATTTCAGCCTATAGTTCTGGCAAATCTAATCAGTGTTAAAAATCTGACAAAAATTTATCTACATTCCTAGATAAACCTTTTTCTTTTTTTTGGCTGCTGAATAATAATGAACAACAGTGCATTCTAAATTTATTTCCACCTCATTTGGATTTAGAGGGCTTACGCTTTACTATTATTAGATTTGCATTGCACACAGTTTCAACTGCTTGCATTAAAATTCTTCTGAAAATAATATGACTTAATTTAAATTATTCACATTAATGAGGTTTAAAGAACACCTGGCAAATATCTTTTATTCTAATAATCTTCTGGAGAACAGAAAAGTAAGAGTGCTGCACTTATAGCACATCCTTTGTTAAGTAACTTCTATGGTTACAGTCAGAATATAACAAGATCTCTTATTATCCAATCTCACAATAATAACGGTGACGACTCAAGGAGGGCTGTCCAGCTGCTTTAGACACATCAAGAGAAGTGATTCAAGCTTGACACAATGTTCTTTGAGACTATTTGAAGTAAGAAAAGAAATAGAAAAGTTACTAAAATAAATGAACTTTCAATAATGTTGTAATTCATTGAATATGACTGTATTTCCTATTTCATTATCTTACTTCCTGTCCTTATTCAGGCCTTTAGAGTATCTCTTTCGTTTTCCCCTTCGTCATTCCTCATGCCCTTCCTTCAATTCTTCCTTTTCTTATGTTGTTCCTTCACTGCAACCTTATGCCATAAGACTTGCCTCATTTCTTTTTTTCTTGGCTCCCAGCTTTTGTTCTTTGTCTCTTACTTTCTCTGCATCCTTCCTGCCTTGTTTCCATCCCATCTTTCTTGGGTTCTATCTCCTGTCCACCAAAGATTCTTTGTTTATTTACTTATTTATTTTTGCTTTGAGTTCACATAAGAATTTATAACGCCCCAATACAGCAATATCCCAGACTGTAATACTCTACATGGACAGATTACATCATTAATTTTTAAATGTAACTGTTTCTTTAAGAGTTTCAGTTTATGGATAATAGACTGTTGATGAAGAAGGATTTTTACAAAGCAGGATTTGTCAGATAGGGGACAGACAGTAATCAGAGCTGGGTGTGCTTCGTAAAAACATGCAAGAAAAAAACCTTAATTATACTTAATTCATGCTTTAACAAAGACAGCAACTGCTTTATCACACAGACGAAGGCTGGTTTGGATGGCTTTTGTCAATAATACATTATTTTATAATTTAAACAGCATTTTGCATTTATTTGAGTTGATATTACAACTCAGTTGCCATTTTAAAGAATGGCAAATAAAGTGAAAGAAATCTATAAGACACAGAATTATGTTTCTGTGAAGAGATGAGTTTTAGTAAAAGCTAAAAATAAAATTTAAAGGGTATTTGTCTTCAGAAAATTCTGTTTTCCTAAAAAAAAAAAAGAGTGTGTGGGTTGATATTTGTAATTGGCAGGAAAATTGTATACTAATGGAGCGAACTCAGTAATTAACCAAGGCTTATATAAGGGTCTAATTTAATTGATAATGAGAAAAAATATCTTCCCAGTTGGATGCAGTGACCTGCGTGGAGAGTAGGAGTGTTTTGTGAAGCGTGTAGTACCTGTTAACACAACTTCTAGTCCAAACCGCCAGGAAAAAAAAATCACTTGAGATGTCCCAATATATGCTTTATTTAGAAAAAGAATTTCAAAATGTTTCAGTTTGGCTCGGGTCATTAATGGCTAATGAGCTGTTTGTTTCAATACTTGTTTGCCCCCAGTTCTTTTCTGCTATGCATCAGAAGGTCATCTGGATGTTAACATGCAACATTTTGCACGTCTAATTAGATTTCGCCAAAACCATTAAGCAAACATGTTAGCCTGTCCATTAAAGTATCCAAACACTTTGTTCAACATCTTTTTTTTTCAAAGATTAAGCAGAACTACTGTTGCAATGGTTTCTGCTATTAGCAATTTCGCTCATTACCTCAAATGCAAACGGGTAACTTGTGAAGGCAGAGGTAAAAAATATAAATAAATGGCAATATGAGGAGAGATGATGACCAAAATTGAAACATAAACGCTAGTGAAGCCTATACCAAGTATTTGTGAGGATAAAAGGGATGTACAAGAAATTTTGCACACCTACAGGAACTATAACACGGTCGGACAAAAACTGTAAACGTGGTCTGCATTCGTCCACTAATCAATTCCCTCCTCTCACCATATCGGAAGTGATCTGTATCTATGAAAGCGATCCTCTCCCTTAAATGGCACACCGACCACAAAACCAAATGAGCTCGTCACCCTCGATACAGTTCTCCACCTCTCTCCCACTTCTTTCATCTCACCCTTTACCTTTGAGCCCAGATCGATGGCTTCAAGAGGAGAACAATCAATATGTTGGGTATTAGCACCAACAATAGATGCAACTACAGAGTCCAGGAGGGTCAGGCGGTCACCTTTGATTCTTCTGAAATGGTGTTTATTTATAAAACATGCAAACAGATTAGCTATATAGCTAATGAGCATTATTGATTCTTGGATTTTTACTCCATTTACTTTCAGCGTTTGGCTTCCTCCTCCTCACTCTTCCTCATCGTCTTTTGGTGACTCCTACCCACAGCTGATTGGCGTGATGGTTCATGTTGGAGTCCACTTTGAAGAATACATGGGTCAATATCTTTCCAAAGAGGATTCGACCGCAAATAAAAGCTGGACAACCTGAAAAAAGCTGCAATGGGAAATGATGAGGAAAGTGAAGTAGAGGGAAACTCTTTATGCAAAGAGGCTACAATTGGCAACATGCAAATTACTATTTTCTGTTTTTGCTCTCTTTAATAGTTTACAACTAGTTTTCTGTATCTTCTGCATAAACACAAAAAGCATGGTCTACTTTGAACCTTTTAGAATATGAATTGACACATGATGAAATTTGAAAGTGGAAGATAAAAGTTATCAGCATCAATTTGCCATCAGAGGTGCTGAAATAAGAGCATCAGGAAAACTCTTGCTCAGTATGATGCTCGCCTACTTCTGCGTGTGTGAAACATTTCGAGTATCGCTGTGCGCATTAGAGGGATAATTTTGCATTACGATAATTTTTTCAATAAAAGAGAAAAAAACCATTCAGCAAAAATGTTTATGTGAATAAGCACAACAAGCATAACACTAACTAACAACACATTACTGCAATACTGCATTTGACTAAATTATGGTGTACTGAACTGCACTACTGACCCACAATCAATGGAAATATCTTTACTGGCTCAAACCCTTCTAGTTGTTGCTATCCAGCATTTTCCATATCCCCACTGGTATTTTGGTCAGTTATCTTATTTGGTATTTGGAGCATCTCATTGCCGCCATGACCTTAATCTCTATCACTCCACAAATTCACCATCAGGACAATACTATTTACGGTATTTGACCATAAAAACTCTGCAACAGTAGAGAAGTGAAGGCATCACAAACATGTTTGTCTTGTTTTTTTCTGAAATTTGCAGCCAGTGTTTGGCAATTACTGATTTATCAAAGTTCAAATCTGCACAAAAAGACCTTGCTGAAATAATTTATAAGAAATTAGAATGCACAAGTGTGCCAAATGTCAAATGCACCTCAAATGAAAGAATCTACCAAGCAGTCATCTTAACTCACAGTGCAGTTGGGCTATATATCCAAACTCTAATGTGGACCAAATCTCTGCAGAACGTTTCTGACTCCTTGTTTAATATAAGCCACAAAGAATTAAGGGGATTTAACCTGGTAGCAACAAGGCGTACCTAATATAGTGAAAACAGATGACTATACATTAGACAATAATTTGTAGTTTAGGTTTCGTTCTGTCTGCTGTGTATTTCACGATGAGCTCTGAGGCTTGGCACATGCTTTAAAGGCTATTAATTTTTTTGCAAGTATTAAAAGAGGCTATAAAATGGGGATGCAGAGGAGTCAACAGTGTCATTCTACTGCTAAAATTGTCTATTTTCAAATTTACTGGTAATTATTTGTTCTAAAGCTTAATGTATTGTTTCTATGTGCTATCACTTTGCAAGCATTTCATTAGTGTCAAAGAAAATTGAGTCGTCTTGTAAAATAAAGGTCACATTCCTCATTATAAACCGATGATTTAAAGGAAAGGGGTTAATATGTTCATGTTTCGTTTAGCAAAAAATAAAAATAAAAAGTTGGTGTGGAGGCCAGCCATTGTTTAACCCTAGGTAAGTATCTTTCCGTCGACCACAAAAAAAAAAAAAGAAAGCAAAAAGATTGGAGATAGGTGAAAATCATCAAGGGCAAAGAGGGTCCTTCTGAGCGGATAAATAATGTACTCAGGCGCTGGTTTTGGATTCACGGCACACCATCAATGGATAAAATCATATCACTTTTACTCTGGTTGCAGCAGGAAGTTCATATCAGGTTCTGCGATCTCAAATATATGTGATTAGATTGCCTGAGCATGGCTGACAGAAGGGTTGGAGCTGTGTCAGGGGTTGGAGGAGCCAGAGGAGGAAGGCAGGCCGGTTTGGGGGGGAAGAGAGGGAGAGAACAGGTCAGGCAGCCTCTCCACTAGCAGTGCCACTAAATAATGCAGCTGTTAGGAATACATTCTTGTGACTTGTTTGGAGGGTCACAAGGTTGGGATAATTTACCTTAAAGTGACTGCTATTAAACACAGATTTAAGCAGTTCTGCTAAAATCCAAAATGAGTAGTGAGAATGAATTATGCATTCACACTTCACATTAAAGATAATTAATAAACGATTTTTCTATGTTGCGTGTATTTTTAAGTTCCTTTTAAGATGTTTTCAGTCATTTGTCTGCTTTAATGTTTCGTAAATTAACGAGGTCTTAGTTGTGATTGAAAGGCCTTTTATTTAATTTCACGCACTTAAGTTTTAATGAGTAGCTTTGAAAAACTGTACAAACATGTGCTGTTACAAACATTAAAGCAGAACATATCATTAATCCTGCAAATAATAAGAAAGGCATAAAGTTTTTAAATACCACTTTGAATTTTATACATTTTATTATTTTTAATCAGACAGTCACGTTTAAAAATGGTAAAAGGTTAACATGGAGATCCGTTAAGATGCTACCAAGCAAGGAAGACGTATAATGAATTGCAATATAATCCATTTAAAAGTGCTCTAAAGACTTCAATTTTAACATCAAGAGCAGGAAAACATTTGTTAATTTTTAATACATAAATATATATATATTATTTCCATGCTTTTACTGTTGCATGCTTAATGTTCAGTGTAGCTCACCCCTTTTTATTTTGTAAAATAAAAGTCAAGTGTTTTGTTTTTTTAATGACTAATTTTAATGGATAAAATAACATATCAGCTTAAAATCCTGAACACATTACAGAAATAGGCATATGCAAATAGTAAAACCATCTGCTATTGGTCCTAACTCCCCATTATTTCAACAAAGATGCAAAAAGATACTTAGAATTCATATGTTATGGTTTAAATTATAATTAACCAAAATCAGGATTGGAAGGTCAAAAGTTTTACATGAAGAGTCATTCTGTCATTCAATGTACAAAACGGAGAAACGCTTTCAATAAACTCTCGCCTAG
This sequence comes from Phalloptychus januarius, assembly GCA_902982915.1. Taxonomy (NCBI): domain Eukaryota; kingdom Metazoa; phylum Chordata; class Actinopteri; order Cyprinodontiformes; family Poeciliidae; genus Phalloptychus; species Phalloptychus januarius. Next base: position 9,621,477 of record CADWAE010000462.1, read on the forward strand.
TTCACTATTCCTACTCCTGACTTGTTAGCATGGGGGAGTGTGTTTGACTGAGATGGTTTTATACATGAATGTGTTATTTAACATAAAGCTGTACTGTTTAAAACAGTTGGAGGACGGAGCTGCAGTAGCCACCATTCAACACCGAGAGAGTTTTTAAGGTAAAATATGTCAAAACTTTACACAGAAATTAAAATATTTCCACAAAAACAAGATAGCGCTCTAAATAACCTGTTTATATAGTTTATGAGTGAGAAAAAGTTGATTTAGGGATTATTTACACCATGAGCATCAGAGGACGTTGCACCTCATTTATTCCATAATAGAATCCGGAAACTATTGCAGCTGGTGTTTGACACACGGATTCAAAAAAGTACATAGAATTACCTCAGATTAAGGCAGCTTTAATTCATGGCAAAGCAAAAAACAAAAAAAGAAAAAATTATTTTTAAAGATTTGGAACTATAATTGCTTTTACGCAAAATGCTTTATTTGGTAAAAGTCCAGAAAAAAGCTCAGTATAAAGCAAATGGCATTCCTTTTTATGTTGCCTATAAGCTGTTTGTTTTTGAGATCTCATTCTGCTGTGCTATTGTGACTGAGGAGCAGCAGGAGACTTGTTGTCCTTTCAGCATGCCTGACATCTGATTTCACTGTACACTTTATAAGTCAGTGGTGCCTGGTGATGAGGGCATACTAAATGTGACATTTGCGATTGCAAATGAGCTTGCAAATCAAGGCTTTACCGCCATCACCAACCGGGCCTGGCACATATTCATTTATTTATACTGCTAGATTGCTACCATCAATCAGAGCATTATAAATCTTCCGCCTCATCAATAGGCAATCTGCTAATGCATGCGGCCGATCAATTCCTGACTTAGAAGAGACAAGAGGGGAAGCAGCTCATCTCTTCCCCCGGTCTTGTAGTCAGACATGTGCACGCATTATTTCCTTTTACTACAAACAAGCACATTCGTACGAGTTGTGCAAACACATGTTGTGTTTAAGGGTTCGTGCCTCTGATCCATACCAATGGTGTCATTTCAGGTCTTTCAATAAGGGTGGAAAACGGGCGTGGGAATGGGTCTATCAATGGGGCCCCGCTGTATAATAATGACATGATTAGTATTTATGCCAGCCAATAAAAAAGGCAGTCTAGATCCCAAAGGGGCCAGTGAAAATCTGACCATAACTGAAAATTTGCGCTTCAGAATAGCTCCCCATTGTGTAGTTTAAATCAAATATAAAAATTATTTGGCAGAAGATTGCAGAGAAACTGGAAGATAAAACACGGCTATAAATATATACTTTTTTCATTTTAGGACTACCTGTCCTGTGTTAATACCTTCGATCTCTGCCAGCATCAGAGTTCCTTCTTTTCATTGCAGAAGTCTTCCCTATGCACGCGTTAACAGGTGCAGGACGTATTGATTATAAGCCTCAATAATAATTAAAAATCTTGTCAACCCTTCCAGTCATGCATTTCTAAGCAAGTTAGATCAGTACAATGAGTGATTAAAATGATTCTTGTGGAACATGTTTTCCATCCATGTATCTAGAGGCTAACATCTTTTGTTGCATAATTATAAATGGGAGCAATTTATATAACTATTGAGTGGAGAATTTTCTGTGAGAAAGGCTAATCCAAAGTGAAACGACAACACCAACAACAAAAAAGGTGCAACTCGCTGTACTATGCAGCCTTGTGCTTAATTCTGAGAGTGCAGTGGTTTTGGTGCAGTGATTTCAGCTCAGTGAAATTGTTACAGAGTTCGCCAAACACAAGCTGATGGTTGCTGAAGACTGATGGAGTTGCATCGGGGTTTCAGTCTCAGGGGAAAACAACTGCCGAACGGCTTCCTGCAGCCAAAATGGTTATGTTCGAAACAGAGGTCATTTTTGGATGGCCAGTAGCATCCAAGGACATATGAAGGAGGGGAAAACCTGCTGCAGGTGGTTAGATAAAGGTAACAATTTCAAATCCAACAAAAAATGGATCAAATCATATTCACTCGCCATTGTGAAACTTTTCTGTAGCCAGAATATTTTTACCGTGCAAAAAGAGACGAGTTAAATTTGTTTTTTGAAACATCTATTGCCATGTACTTTTGATTCTCTCTAAAGAACTGTACCACAGAAGAACCAAAACAATTCATCATAGAAATGCAGTCTGTTTTTGATTTGTACATTTTTTTATTTTTTTATTTATTTGTCTATGTCCCACACAGAAATAAAATGACTCTTTCTGCTCAGGTTATGCGAACATGCAGCAAAAACATTTTGCTGTAATATTTAATTTAACAGTTTAATTAATTTTTTACAATTTTTATAAAGTTCCAAAGAGATAATTGTCAAATATTACCATTATCATTATTTTTTGTTTATTTTTTATTATTGTTCTCCCCGGTGTTATGATAGAAAAGTAGTAGCATTGTTTTTATGAAAAAAGATAAACAGTCAAATGACATTAAAGAATAAGAGTATAAAATTAAATTCACAAATGTTATTATTTCTCATTTTTATACATAGTTAATAAATATTTTATTCCCCAGGAGCTTCTGGGAAGCTTTCTGTGCCCCAACACATGCTAAGCATGGTTTGAAAGAAAGCTGCTTTTTAAAAGCTGCACTTTTTATGTAATAAATAACAACCAATTCACAACAAGGGAATGAATTTAATCGGAAGAACCAATTTATGCTATTTATTACACCCAAATGTCTAAGGAAAAAGAACAAAGACTGAGCAGTCATGCAAGAGATTGTGTGACATAAATCCAAACCTCTCACAAAAACTCTGGAGTTGTACTAAAATGTGACTCTGCTGGGACTGAATGCATTATGTTCTCTGCAAGGTCCCAGGGTATGAACTACTACTAACGCGCCAGGCTGTATCTGAGCTACATACCGAAGACGGAGCTTGAAGGTGACAAAGATCCAAATCCTTTGTGGTTTGGGGAAGACTAACGAAAACCCCCTCAGTTTAAGACAGATTTAATTATCTACACAAAACCAATAAAGACGCTTTTACCAATTAACATTTTTCAATTATTTTCTAGAAGAGTATCAATTTTTGCACATTCCATTTTGTTTTTAATTGAACACCTTTAGTTAGTTTTTATTTTAAAAAGAAACAAAATCAGAAACAAAATTCATGATTAAACAATCGTTTTAAATCTAAATCTGTATGGTTGTATGCAGGGCCGGATTTAGGAGGTTGTGGGCCCCTGGGCTAGAGCCCCGGAAAGCCTCTGCGAAAATCTGGCCTTGGTTGTATGGTTAATTTGGGGCTGAACCCAGAGATTATGACCTTGTTATTGATCAGGACATTCTTAAATTGGAGTACTAAGTTTAAGCTTTTATCATAAAAATCTAACATGGGATTTTTATGAACTCAAGAATTTAAGAAAAACATGAGGATTGTTTGATGATACCAACATTAGATCCTTAGCAACTAAAATATATCAGCACTAGTCTCAAATCAAATTTGAGCTTTTAATGAATTAAATTAAATTAAACGACTCTCTTATTCTCAAGTCAGTATTTGGTTACTTTCCTAATAAAAAATTTTTAAAAAATCATCACTCACTGCCTCTTTTCACTCTTTTAAACAATTGATAACTATCTAACAACCCGAGTCAACCGTTGCATGTCTTTTAATAGGAAAAGCTGAAATGATGTTTACAAGAAAAATGCATTTAGTTTATCTTTCAGATGAGATAACATGCCAAGGCCAGGTTCTGTCCAAACACGACATATTGAGGGACAAAAATGTATCTGCAAAGTCAAACGGGTGCCGACTGAAAACACAGGGCTCATCCGATCAATCAGGGAAGCCAAACACGGGACGTGTTCCCGAGCTCACCTTTACCTCGCAGAGACGCGGGCCAAGATATTTACCGCTGTTAGCCTTGGCCTACCCTTGACTGCCCCTGCCCTTTCTCCCACGCAACATAAAGATAATTATCACTTGTCTCTCATCTAATAGGGTCCCCGCTCATTGTGCCCTGGACCACCTTCTGTATTACATCTCTGGACAGATTAATTGCCATAGCAACGGGCACAGTCAGTGCCATGCACCTCCTGGTGGACATAAGAGCGAGAGATGAGATCATGTCAAGTTATTAATGCTGACATTAGTGGAGGCATGACACTTCCAGCCGAGGACGAAGCCCAGGCCTTTGTAATGCAGCCAGAGACGGGGAAGACGTCCCTTCAGAAGAGCGCGTGCTAATTATGCTATCTAAGTGATGGTTTTTATTCTTTAATACGCCGCGGATGGTGTCCAACAAACGATGTAATGAAAGATTACCCCATAATAAGGCAGCGGGTTCCTAGGGTGCGTGATGCCGTTATTAAACCCGCACAGGTGGGAAGTTGCGGTTAAGAGCTGACAGACCGCAGCTCTGAAAACGTTGCGTACAGGAGTCACAAGTACATGAGTCATGTTTGAGGCGGCTCCCCAACCCGCAGAATGTGGGTGGCAGGTTTTTGATGAACTTGACTTTTGCCAACACATACTCATCGCTAAGGGGAAAAGCACATATTATTCATATACATTCTCTAACTTTGTACATATGCCTAAATGGTCTGTCTCTTCAAACCCCCTGTTGGTTGTAGCAGATGGACGCTGAGCCAGTATCTGCTGGAGGTTTCTACTTGTTAAAGGAGTTTTTTTTTTCCGGCTGTCTCTATATACAGTACATATGAAGGGTTGCTGCAAAAGTCGGTGACACAATGCAAGAAACTGCTGTTGCTAAATGCTCATGCAGAAGGAGTGAAAGTTGCAAGTCAAAATCCTTAGAAAACTTTTTAACAAAAATGAAAAGTAAACTGATTTTGACTACTTTATTTGATGACTATAGGATCAAGTGTGTATTGACTTAATTTATGTCTGTATGATTAGATTTATTTGAATTTTTAATTGCAAGGTGGCTTTCAGCAACATGTTCTGTGACTGGGAACTGTATAAATCAATTGAATCATTCTGAACAGTTTAGTTTGAGTCATGTTTTTCCTGAAACCGAAACATCTGCATAGAAAACGCTGCACTATGTTGATAGTCAACATTTCCTAATAAGATGCATCTATGTCAAGATTTTAGGAGAAAAAGTTATCAACAAGCAAGGCTCCAAAAGGGAGCTGGGACACGTAGAATACAAATGTAGATAAATTCTGTCACATTGAATGACTAGCAGTTCTCCTGCAGAGAACCTTGTGTGTATGTGCAGGATTTACGTCTAAACTGACAATCTTTTTTTGTCCAGATGCTGCCACTGATATTTCAAGAACAGAAATTGGAAATGAAATTGGGTCCAACCTGTAGCAGAAGAAAAAAACCCATGTTTTGATATCGTTCTTTATTTTTTTTACATTGTTTTTTGTATGTTTGCTTGTCTTTTAACTCCCATTGTAGGCCTTTGCCTATATTGATTTAGAATTTAATCACCCAATGTTACATGGCCTGTTGTTGATGCTGAGGTTCTGGAGAGTTCAAGGTTTGTTTATATGCAGTAGATTTTCCAAATATTGCGTTTATATTTTGGATCAAAAATGGAGGACTGGAAGCTTTTCCTACTGCTTTTCAACATGAGTGAGGTAACTCAACTCCAAGTTATGTGGAGGACAGTATACTGATGGAATCAAATTAAAAATTTACAAAACAGTTAATAACCCAATTTCACCTCTTTGTTAATTAAGCAAATTATTCGTTCAAGTTCAAAACATAGAGAATTGTGCAATGACTGAAGATAACCAAAGTGTTTAAGCTCTGGAGGGAGAGAATGACGGATGAAAAAAAAAACCTTGATTATTGCCTGTGTCACTGAGGGACAGTGACTGAATGAGCTAACAGAAGAAACACAAGCATGAGAAAACAGTAACTGCAATGGTTTCGCTAAACTTTCTTGTGATTTTGTGCAGTATTTAGATCAACACAAACTGTTTTCTCAAAAGGGGAATTTATGAATTTCTAAAGCCAAGACTGTAACAACCTTTTAATTCAATTTGGGAAACTTTTTGTACTAAGCAGTAAGGGAATTCTTGGTCTCTCTTTGTTGTGAAATTGCTTTTAGAGATTGTTGTACAAAGATGAAGTCTATTTATTTTCCACATTTATAAGGGGGAAAAATTGTGGTTGAGAAGTAGAGATGAGTATGCAAGTTGTTTTTTGAAACTTACTCTCAATGGCAAACATCCTTTTGCAGAGACAGTACTATGGGAATGGCTGGAAAATGAGCTAAGAAGTGTAATATGGGGCTAGAGGGCACGGTTGCAAAATGTTACAACTTGTATCCGGTGATGTTAGACTTCTAAAATTTCAAGATAAAAATAATTCAGTAATCATCAGCGAACAAAAATTTAAATAAATCAAAAAAGGTTTGCAGATCTCCTGATTTATCATAAGCAGTTTAAACAATTGTGACTAAAACATGAGGTTTAATAAAATATGTAGCTATCCAAACGCACAAGAACTCCACAGTCAATTTATTTTAGCAAATACAACAGCGCAAGCAGCCGTGAAACACGTCAAGAAAAAGACAAAAAGATACAAATGGGAATCTCAAAACAGTGACTCCCACTCAATTAAACAGAGTTCACCTTTTGTACAGTCCAAACTCCAGTTTGTTTAATAAATGTGAAAACTTTTTAAATAGGCAGCAGCAGAAGCCTTTCATTCCCAGAAGTCAAGCATAATGAAATGCATGTGTCAAGCCTGCAGTCAGCTCCATGAATCACAAATAAAGTATTAATACAAGAGTAATTAACTTACTAATTACAGCTTTTGCTGGCATTGGAGTGTCCTGCGCAACAACCCCTCCCTCTTTTGACTTATTGCGGTGAAAGATCTTTTCCTTTTTGGCCTTGATGTTTTTCCATTGTGTTTATGCCTCAAAGTCTATGCACTTTATTCTCAAACTTCCTTCAAAATATCTGATCTTTTCTGAACCACATCAAATGTTGTTTATTTGCACAGGCGCTTTGCAAATGTAAATGCAAATCAGAGTTCTTCCGGTCAACCGCGAGACAAGTGTCAGGCACAGCCAAGATTCTTCAAAAAAAATAAAAAAATATCAGACTGTAGTGCCAGCAGAGAACTGCCACAATAGTTTGACATTTTCTGGATGGGACGCAGTTTTTCTGTGCCTCATGGACTCGTGTTTGACAGGATGTAAACCAGCCAACCGAATCGGGCCACATGGGCTCTTTCTGAAAGGTCAGGAACTTCTCAAAGCGTCCACCCAATCAGAGCTGAGATACAGCTGTCACGACGGGAGGAAACGGAGGAGTCGAAGAGAAGAGCCTCGGGGCAACACTTCCTGAAGCATTGCAATCACAGAAACAAGTTTGAAGCAAATTCAACACGTGAACTATTGTGGGGATTGTGCTTTCAGAGAGCTGATTGTCTTTACGGTACTGGGAAAGAGAAATGTGCTGTGGCCCAGACTTTTGTGTTTCGTTGTGTATTTTAACCCCAGCACAGAGAAGTCCCCATAGTGATCAAGTCTGTTATATTCATGGTGAGTTCTGTGCCACATGGGCTAAAAGACGATTCAGCAAGGAAGAAACCTTCAGCCCAAGAACAATGTTAATAAAAACCGTATTACAACTTGTAAATTCACTCAAGACCAAGGTTTTTTTGGAGTTTTTCATATTTGAAAATATTTGAAAAACTCCAAAAAATGGCAAAATGGATACATGGTCAAATGTATCCATCTACGATCTATATTCACTAATCATGGCAGAGTTGTGAAGGGACTCGTGACTTTGTCCAGCCGTCATTGGGCGAGGGGCAGAATACACTCTGGGCAGAGTAGCAAGAGCGGTCACAGTTTTGGACTGCGCAATGACTGGAGTGCGACCATTCATACACGAGAAGACCAAGGAAGACAAAGGCTGAAATTCAAACCTAAGGCCTTTTTGGTTCAAGGTAACAGTGTTGCCTTGATTGGGTGTTTTTCTGGTGCACTGCTTGAAACTGGTGGCATCTCAAAAAAGACCTTGGCAAAAATGGGTCTACCATATGGATCATATCTCTAAGCAACTTTTATGCAAACTTACTTAAGGACAACAAAGTCAATTTTTTTGGAGAGGCCATCACAATGCCATGAAGTCAGTCTCACTAAAACAAGCCTTTTCATCTATGCTGACAGAGATGAAAAGGTTTGTGCAAGGTGACTCAATTGAACAAGTTCTGCAAGGAAAAATGTTCAAAAATCCCAAGAAGTTTTCACAAGAGACTCACAAGTTAACAGAGTTTAAAATGTAATTTTATCAAAACTTTTTAGCTAAATCTGCTTGCATATGTACATTGATGTTGAACACTGTCCCTTTAATAAGTGACAAAACTACATAATGTTAAGTAAAAAACTTACATGCAGTTGTGACACTAACATCCCTCAGTTCGTAGATGGTCTAATAACCCACTGATCGTTTCTAGTCTTCTGAATAAATACAACTGTTTTTCCAAAAACATCTTCTAATTAATCCTGTCATTTTTACTGAGGGTGTGCCATCATAGCAGAACAACACCATTAAGGGTCACTTCTCATTAGTGTGTATCTGACAGGGGACATGGAGACACACACTATTTGGTTATTAGTGAAAATCCATATTCATGTTTAAAGGCTTAGGTTTTGTCAGACTTCGTTGCAATAACACCTGCATCTCTAAATGTGTTATTTAAGAGTAATTTATTTAGGTTTTGCAGTCAGTAAAAAAAATACTTTTCATGAATTTTCAAAAGAGCTTAGCTTACGTTGAAAAATGTTCTTATGCATCATTCAGTAAACAGTCATGTTTTTAATGCATAATCAGTGGAGATATTGAATGAAATGATTGTTCTGGGCAGGCACTCATTTATGTGATTCAGAGTAAAACCATAAGAGAGAAAAACCTCCTGTCCTTTCGTAATGACTTATCTGAAAGAAAATGACTCTTTGTTGTGAAGCAGATAGGCATTGTATGTTGCTTTTTAATAGTGGACATATCTCAGTAAAGGGAATAGAGAAAGGCCAAGTGTTGCTAAGCTACAGTTTAGTTTTATTTTTACAGTGAATTCTGCTGCATCTTTGGAAAAGCATCTTTATGTAGAATCATTATAGAACTTAAAAATACAATCTTTCTAAATCAGCAATCTAAGTTTACATATTTCTTTTTTTGTCAAGGTGTACTACGAAAACTAACACTAAATAAGGCATACTGTTGAAATAATATCCACCCTGTTGGATGTCTTACCCTTTTTATTGGTTTTACAATTCAATCATGAGCAACAAAAATTAGATTTTTATCAAAACAAAATCCAAAAATCAACCATTAATGTTAAAGCAAAAACTGATTTCTACAAAATAATGACAGTAAAGTATATTTAACATAAAATAGAAAGTGATTGCATAATTATTAGTGCCTTCAACCTTTGGCTCAAATCACATCATGAAGTTTGTGTGACTAGGACTGGAGGAGGGGGACGATTCCTCTAAAGAATGGAAACAATGCAGTGTTTGGTGTCCATCTTGTCTGAATCGATAAATTGGTGTTAGAAAGATGAAGAAACTCTGTTGTTGGTTGTTTTGAGATTACACTGTGAAAACCTAAATATGTTTCCCTGACATACCATGTAGTATAGTAGAGATTTCTCCAGGTCCACTCAACTAAGCACAAACTGAGAGCTGTTGAACCAATTTGCTGGCAAGATGTGTAAGCGATCATCTCATCTTCAGTGTGGAAAAAAGAAAGAAAAACAACTGAGATTATTGTAGATTTCAGGAGAAATGTGAATATGTAAAATATTACTTCCATTAGGTGGTTCTGCCATTATCTGCTGGAGCAGCAGCATCTCACAAAGTGACGTAAGAAGCATAAAAAGCCGAAAGAAGGCTCTGTTCTGGAGTCTGCTGTGGATCCTGTGGAGATAATTTTGCAAAAAAAAAAAAAAAAAAGAACTTGATAGAGAACCCTGGGCATTCTTTTCTCAAGACTGCAATACAGCAACAGACTTTCATCATTCACAGGCCTCTTTAACGGCGCTGTAATGTAGAGCTCTGCAGGATATCCTTCCTGCCCACAGCCATCACCATTGACAATGACTTTAAAGAAACATATCTGACTGTTACTACAAAATAATTTTTTTTTCTTTGGGATAAACGAGTCATTTTTGATTGATGAAAGGTGTCAATACCAGTTAAACAAACATTATTAGCGTCAGCTGGATGATTATAATTAAAACGTGAACTTAGAACTACAGGAGGTGAAGTAACACAGGAACATCAAGGAATTACTTATACCTAACTCTAAATGCACAAAGTCACAATCCATATATAAAAGGAATGAAACGAATATGAAAAAAAAAGCTGAAAAATTTCACAAAAAAAGGCATCAAATAAAATTTTAAGATGGGATTTTTTCTTTTCGCGGCGCCTGCATACCGGCCCCGTCTGTGACGGACACCATTTTATTTCTAGAGTCCCCCAAAATATTTCAAGCTATTAAAAATCCACACATTGAATGGGAAAAAAATTTTAAAAATTCTCCCCAGCAACTATGTTAGAATGAACTTTCAGGACTTTGTCCTCATGGGGCCTACAAACTTGAGATGACTAAACTTTTTCAGCATATTTTGTTCTGGGTCAGAAAACTGTCTCCGAACAGAGCAGTACTCTCCTGAGCCATCAAACTTACGGTATGTGAACTGGTCTACGAGAAAATGTTTAGATGTCAACCGATGGTGAAATGAGGCAAAAATGAAGACAATTTATTTTTTTCTTCTTCTTAAAGCACGTTCTGCCTGGTTTTCCCAGCACAACTGCAGACCTAATTAAGCCTGTTTATTGTTATTTTTTTCTTTCAAAGCAAGATGCTTCATTTAATCTTTGTCTTCATTCATTTTAAGATTCATTAATGAGCAGCTGTTTTTATTTTTTTATTATTAATTTAACGTTTTGGAAATGTGGGGATTATTTTGGCCTTTGACCCATATTTTTCTCCAGCTGTGGTGAATTATATTGACGGATTAATAAAAATCCAAGTTTGTACAGATAGAGTTATGTCTTGTCATATTCACCTGTGAATATATTTTAGGTTGTTTCTTTGATACACATTATAAATGTTTGGTCAAGGTTATTGTTTTCAGAGTACAACTGTATCTGCTTTTGTTAGAAGACTTAAAGAAAATCAGTCAATTCATGAACAAAAAAGAACAAAACAGAAAATCCCATATCATTACTTAGAATTCTGTTAAACAATTTTCTATTTAAAAATACAAGGAATTGCACTATGATGTTTCAGCATGGGATTTTTAGCCGTGGTAAATTGTGGGGCAAGTGGAAGTCAACCTGAAACAGTGGAAAGATGCTCTAGAGAATGGAGAAATATAAGTTCTTAGACACAATACAAAATAAATGAATGACACAGGGGTAACATTGAGTCTACAAGGAACAGGTATAGAATATGGATGAGTTTAAGTACCTGGGGTCAACTATCTGAGGTAATGTGCAGTGCACAAGAGAGGTGAAAAAGAGAGCGCAGGGAGAGGGGAGCTTGCAAGGCTGAGATGGTTTGGACATGTGTAGATAGTTCAATTGGGCAAAGAATGTTGGATAAGGAATTGATAGGGAGGAGGAAAAGAAGCAGACTATAGGAAAGGTTCATATAGTAGCATATGTAGAGAGTTTGTCTGTCACAGAGGAATACTAGAATAGAAGTAGGGTTGAGTGAAGGTTGGTGAATCACTGTGTTAATCCCTAAAGTGATCATTAATTATTAGGTAAAATGAATAGATTCTTGATGGGAGTTGTAGTGGTGCGTTCACACCAAACGCGTTTCGCGTGTCTGGTTTACATTCAGAGTCTTTGTGGAGGCATGTCCAGGGTTTGTTGCGGCGCGTTTCATGTGCCTGGCGCAGCACAACCCGAAGCGTTTGACCCGTCAAGTGCGTCCGACAAATCGGCCGGAAACGATAAACAATGGTAGAGTGAAGGTGACGCATCCGACGAGCCCTCGACGCGACTCCACTTAGACTTTGAATGTAAACCAGATGCGCCTGATGCACAAAATGTTAGGAGTAGAGCGAAACGTCAAACATTTGCATTCAAAGTGCGGACATGTGGAGCTTGAAGCATCGGACATGATTTTTACTCGCATGACGCATTTGGTGTGAACACACCATAACTCGACAAAAATGAAGTCTTAGTCTACATATAAGTCCAGTTTAATTAGTTTGGTTCAAGTGTTTTGTTTTCCAGTGCTACCACCAGGCTGAGTCATTGTAGAAAGCATCTCCAGAGCAGTTGATGCCCTATCCACAGTGTAGTCCAGGGATTAAATGCTTACTTTATTTAAGCCTATTTGTTTCCTCCCACTTCAAACCTGACTGCACTGCCTTTGGTTGCAATTAATACTTAAAGATATTAACTAAAGGCTAAAGTTACAACCCATAAAACTCTTATATTATATTGTTGACTTTTTGTGCAACCCGATTGTGATTCGTATTTTTTCTTATCCTTTTTTTAATATAGTTTAATTTAGAGATGGATCGAAAGTGTTCAGTGAACTTGTTCTAAGAACATCATTGAAATATAACAATATGATCCAGATAAAATTATTTCTTGTATTTGTATTATTTGTGTTAATTATACAGTTTTAGCCTTTTTCTTTCCCTTGTGATAAAGAATGTGTAGACAACAAAAGCACATTTATGAGTAATAATTTCATTTTAAGTTAAAGCCTGAAGCTATATGCCACTCTTGAAAAGTATTTGACACCCTACATTTACAGTTTTACTTGCCTGATTACAAAGTAAGGATGTTGAGCAAAATAGGTTTCAAAATAAAAAGACTAAATGTGACACATTAATTAATTTAACACTCTGAAAGTCACTATAGTTGTTGAACAGTTATATCACCGCTGCAAAAGCTTTCATTTCCCCAACTTCCTCTTCCGTCTCCTTGGGGCCAAATTTGCAAAAGCGGGTCATCTCAGACTTCCTCCCTTCCCAGTGGAAGAGCACTCTTATTCATCTATCATACAGCTTGCCAGAGGATATCCCTAGCAATGTAAATTGGTTTTGTTCAAGCAGACCAGAGTTTAGAAAGAAAATGAAATGTATCTCATTGCAAGCTACTCTTTTTTTTTTTTCTTTTTTGCAATTCTACTCTGTTTGGTCCTTCGCTGGCCCCTTCTTCCTTATCTGTCTGCTGTTTTATCTGCTCTCCAAGGTCAGACAAGCTTGAGGCGATCAGCGGAGATAAAGACAGAACGCGAAGATGAGGATATTGGTTTGAAGGCATCAGCGGCATGGTCAAATGAGTTCTCTCTAGCTCTCCTAAGTCGCATTCTAACAGACTCTGTGCACCTTAAAAAAATACAAAAAAACTCTTAAAGGTCCAAATGATGACCCAGTCAGTGAGGAATGTCAAAGAAAAACAAAGAATCAGAAAGCAGGTCTGTCGAAGAATGCTTAATAAGATGAGGGAGCTACAAACCAAGAGGAATTTGCCACATGATGCTCTGGAGAGAGACAGATACACCAAAGGAACCAACTCATCACTCTCGGTTCCTCACCTTTTCCTTTTTTCCTCCACTCCGTACGGATCAGGCCGACACAAGCCTGAGGGTCGGAATCTTTCAATATCCTCTTTGTGTCCTGCACTGGGATTTCGGATAAGACCGATTCACCTCTGCTGCGCCTGTTGGATAAAAGATTGAGAATGGCAACGTTTGATTAACTTTACTTTTAATCTGTAACTATAAGGGCCTTGTTTTACCTCTTAGCCAACCGTGCTGGTGGAGTCGAGTTAAGCCTGGGAGGAAGCCAAAAGAAAAGAGAATAAGAAGCGAGGAGCCACAGAAAGAGCCAATAACACAAACACGCAAACACAAACATATTTCTTTTTCTTGCTCCACTAAGGGAATGGGAGCCCTGTTAAATAATTCAAATGGCTGTCCTAGGATGCCAATCAGAAATACTACAGCCATAAAAGCCGCGTCTATGCTCGGCGCGGAGTGGAAGCCCCTGCAGCAAATGAAGGCATTATTCTTGTTATCCTCCGGAGGATGAAACCACACTAGTATTTCTTCTTTTTATGCATGTCGTCGATTTCTTTTTCTTTATTTATTCTCTGGTTGCGGCGAGGGAGAGATGTTTAGGTTTTGAAGCAGGACATATCTGCAGGGGGAAAGCAACTGTCAGCCTACTTTATCCCCATTTGAATAGTGCCTCTCTGCTTGCTCCAAGGTGGAACACACTCTGTTAGAAACTGGGTTAGAAGAAAAACCGCCACGGCAGACTTGCAACAACACCGTGAGTAAAAAACATGACAAGCCTCTTCCCCGGATCCCATCCCTCTCCCCCCCCCCCGCGCCTCACATCCCCAAACCCCACACGCACTGTATCTGACCGTTGCGAGTTATCTATGCTGTTAAGGGATGCATTATTTAATTACAGATCCGGCCCGGGCTTTGCTTTGACTGTTCAGTTGTTTCTATGTGATGTCGTAAACCATTAAGGGTGCAGTAAACTATGAGAATAAAAATAGTAGTACAAATGTCAGTAAAAATGTGTGCTTGTGTGTGTTTTACACCTGTGAGTTTTGATTGAGAAAGTTATGTAGTTTTAACAGCTCTTCATTTAAACTCACATAGATTTACTTTGTCAGCACAGGAAGTGAACATTCCCTTCACTTTTAAAATGTTTATAGTTATTGATATTTTGGAGTTAAACTGGGAAATAGAGAGCATCAGAAAACATTACGGATATTAGCCTGACTCCTCCATTACATTTATGTTCTTTTCTTCAAACAAAAATTACCTCAAAGGGAGGACACCGATTACAAAGAATGACACACACAAAAAAGAAACACTTAAAAATGGCTTCCCTTCCTTCAAAGATGTAATTACCTATTGAATCCGTAAATGTGCATGCCTGTGCACCATGTTGAAACACATTACTGTAGCTGGTCCTAATATCTAAGACCATCATGATTATATTGGATATTGACAAGCTTCTCCTGATGCAAACATGTATGGTTGATGTCAGCTTACAG
The DNA here is from genome assembly GCA_902982915.1 of Phalloptychus januarius. NCBI lineage: Eukaryota > Metazoa > Chordata > Actinopteri > Cyprinodontiformes > Poeciliidae > Phalloptychus > Phalloptychus januarius. Next base: position 9,636,511 of record CADWAE010000462.1, read on the forward strand.
GAAATCAGGCAGAAACATAACAGACATTATTGATGAGAAGCGTAACAGCAGACAAACAGAAACTGTTTTCAACTAATTCATCGCATTAAATATTAGCACACAAGTTTAATCTCTACATGGACCATTAGTAAAATGAAATGCAGCTGCACAAAGTGTTGCATAACTAAACAATAAAAAAAACTCAGCCATGTTAATTTGTATTTATTTTTCTGCTTTAAAGTTTCAACATATAAGATTTAAACTCATTAAAGCTAACATCGCGTCTCAATGGATGCCACACATTATTGGCAGCCAGCACAACAGAAAAGTCAACGGACAGCGCAATGTTTTTCCAGACAGTATCTCTCATTTGTCGAGTTTGCTCATTCAGTTAGAGCGCTGTACTGTTAATCACAGAGAAAATGGAGGGAAACAGGACAGATGGTGTAAAATGCTTCTACTGGAAGTTATTATTGTATACTGTCATTTATATGCAGATGAAACGAAATTGCACCGTGGGCTGTATTGACTTGAGAAACCCTTGATTTTATGTTGTTTTTTTTTCCTTCTACAATGAATTTTTCTAGACTCTCATTTATCACTTCAAACATACAGTTCACTACAAATGTGTCTATACCTGTTGGACTTGTTCACATTTTGTCATGTAACTGTCTCAAACTTCAACTGGAATTTTATGATTGGAAAGACATCACAAATTTGCCAAACTATCAGGTGGAAGGAGAATAATACAGTTAGTTGTATGTGTCACTGTTGCAAATCAGAAATGTGTGCTTAGTTACATTGGATGGAAAATGTTTTTTAACATCAATTTTGCATATTGTTTATTATATATATTCTAAAATATATATTCTATTTTATAAGCTAACATCTCTGTAAATGTCTCCATAACTTCAAGTTTGCTGCTCCTTGAATTTCATGATACTAATGTTCTCTAACAAATGTTTGAGACTTTACCAGAACTGCTCTTTGCACATTAAAATTAATAACACATGGGTAATTTTAGTAATTAGGTCACTTCAGAAGGCAGGTGTTTGAGGTCGGTTTTATTTAGGAGTATCTTAGTCAACGAGGTTGATTACAATTGTGTGCCACACTTCTCAGATTGCCATTAGCTAAGCGATTTTAAGACTTTGTATCATTTGATTTGCTTTGTGCTGGTTTATCACATAAAACTCAAAGGTTTATGGTTATAACACAGACATCCAGCCACAACAGTTTTGACTAGCTTGAGAAAAAGCAAAATGCTAAGGGGATTTTGGTAAAAATGTTTTCTCCTGCTTTTACAAAGGAGACATTTTTTTTTTTTACCTCCATTGAGGAAGATCCACAAAGCCCAGGAGCCCATCTTCAGACAGAGCTAATGGACAATATAACCACCACTCTGCTCCTAAAAAAAAAAAAAAAAAAAAATGGAACCAATCCCCTTCACCAACAAACCCACTCCCACTTATCTCTTTGGTTGCCTTGATATGCTGTCACTCTCTCTGCTCTCTGTGCTCGGGGAGCTTGTGCAACGTTATGCATCTCCTGTGTGAGTGCATGTGCAAAAGGAGACAGCCAAGGTCATCGCTCATTGATAAGACCCCGGTGGAGCGCTCATGTTATCTCCACTGCCTGGGGACTCCCCGCAGCAACATCCACAATTAGCTATCTCACCCTTAGTGTTTGCTCCAGCGATAAGCGTCCCCTCCCACCCAACTACTTACTTTAGCTGAGGAGGGCTGAGACAGAGCAAACTCCCCTCACCCACAAACACACATGCACACGCAAGAAGCTGCTTGTAAAAGTCGACCAGATCAACTCACACTGTAGCAAACTTTAGCTAAAAGAAAAAAAAAATGAAATTATGCAGATGTGGAAGGGAATTTTTGGCTGAAACATTTGCGCACTTGAATGAGTTAAAAACAGCATAATTCAAAACTGAAACTGAGGAAGACTCAAGAAATACATTTTACCTCAGGGATTCAGTTTTCAACAGCCCATGTAATTTCAGTGGTGAACAAAACAGTTCTTAAAGGTAAATTGGAGATGAGTTGTTTTTTTCTTTCTCTGGTCAATCCACACTTCAACAGTAGCACTGAACTGGAAGCAGGTGGCTGTGGATTTCAGGCACAACACCCACACAAGAAAGAGAAAAGAGAAAAGCAGAAGTGATGAACAGAACAGCGGCTACCTGTCAGGTAGTCGGTTAAGTTACCACAAGGAGTGGCTTTCAAAGGAAGTTCCACCTACCTGCTTTCCATTCAGGTATTTTTCTTTCATGTCACGATCTCTGTGATTGTCAGACTGCTAGATAATAAGGTAAGTCTCTTTTCTCTCTCATGCCTGTCGTTTCCCTAGTTCTTCGTAACACCATTCCTTTTCCTAAAACATCGATTTCTTTAGGATGTCAGTATTCACTGTGTTTTCTGTTAGCAGACACCGTAGCCCAAAAAGTGTGTTCGTGTGTATCATGGCGACTGTTCTCTCTCTCTTTTATTGTACTTTCTTTCCTTAATCAGAGTAAAATGTCTCGTTTCTTTATTATTTCAAGACACGCACTGAGCCAATTATCTAATCATTACGGCAAAGCAGGTGGTGCACTAATACAAGATAATAACACACCTTGGGCATTCAGAGCCATCGCGCTGCTCAGGGCTTGCACTGCTCTGAACAAGCCTAATTGGGCTGTGGTGCATGGGAAGATGTGTGCTAGACAGAAAATCATCATACTTAGGAGAAACTGGAAGACTGGAACTTTTGTGCTTTTTTTTAACCAAAGGAGCTAGAAGGACATAAGCTGTAATTTCATGCTCTGCATGAAAACATCTTAGATTTTTGAGCATAAATGTTGAATTAACTTTGACATATCAGAGGCATGCAAATGCCTCTTCTTGAACATTCTGACTGGAACAAAAATTTGTTAAACTTATGTTACATGTAGTTTGCCCTCTGTAAAACAAATCTTTTTTTTTTGTTCTGTTATTTAGCTGCTACTCCTCTTTTAATCCTAACGAATGAAAGCCTCAGCATATCAACATCCCCTAATGCTTTGGGTCGTCAGTCATATTCTGGCAAGTAACTTCAACAAGGTATGTATTACCTTGCTTATATACTGGTGCATCCCAGGCTTATTCCTCAGAGAAATGTCAGTAAGTCGAGATGGAAAAACTTCAGAATCAATAATCATCCAGCATCTCTTTTTTTCCATCAGTCCTAATTGCTTACTGTTATTTGCAGTGTTTAAAACGTTCTCTTCATTTGAATTAGAGCTTACTTATGTGTTTTAGAAAGTCCCCGTCCCTCCTTTTCACTAGAGCATTCTTGATGTGGGCTAAAGAAGAACTTCATTTAAATCGAATGCAAACGTCATTAAGCCCTTTGATTTTAAATGAACATGTCTGCTGTGATTTAGGTGTAATCGATTGTGTTTCGATCGATTACAGTCTTTGACCTCACTGCGGAAAAACTTTTCCGGAAAAACTCCGGAAAAGTTTCGGAGTTGAGGCACTAATGAGGCACTAGTGAGAAGTGCCTCATTAGGCACTTCTCACTAAATTCCTAACCTGATTTAAACTAGAAACTGAAAGAGAAGATTTTATCATATGAAGCAAAAGTTAAACCAATTCCCTCTTTAGGTGTTGCGAAAGTGCGGTGGAATATGCAAAATATGCAATGGAAATGCACTTATGTATTTATAATGTCAATAAGTTAAAGGATGAGACCTAAAGTCAGCGGAACAGGGCGGACGGCACTCTTCTGCAATAAATATGGAGATGAACATTGCTTCAAAACTTTTCAATGAGTTCCTGCATCTTTATGTCCTGATATTTAGCCAACACGTATGTCCATTTTGATGGATGGATTCCAGTCCTTCATTGTTAGCAGTTTGCAATAAAACTCTGACTTTAAAAGAAGCAAGATTGGTGAATGCATCTACGATGGGATCTTGTGTTTTAAAAGAATCAATAACAGAACTGAGAGGATGTACATAGAAAAAAGATAAGAATTAAAACATAGTTTAATGTCTAAACATTAAACTCTGTAATCAAGGTACTGGTCATGAACTAGTGTGTGACAGTAGTCACACACTAGTTCAATTAACAATGTTTTGTAGGGTCTTTAGGCCTGTTGAACTTTTCCAGAGTTGCATAAACAGTGCATCTGCTGAGCTACTTTTCAGCGCAACAGTGGTAAAAATGTTGTTAGAAGCATTAATAGAGGAGAGATGTTGTGATGACTTCCTGAAGAAAAGAGCAGGATCATCTTAAAGAGACAGAGGCCCAATTTCAAGGAATTCAATTACAATGTCAAATTTATTTTAAGTCATATTTGATATATACAGTATTCTTTGTCAACTGGAAATAGCATAGTACTTTGATTGTGCTATAAAATAGCTGGACAAATACATTATACTGTCCCTTAAAAGAAAAATGCACTACTTAGTCTGTCACATGAAAAGTCGAGAAAATACATTGAACATTGTTGTACAATGATAAAAGGGGGAAAAGTAAAATACTTTTTTCAAAGTACCACCACAGAACAAAAGGCCCTTAAAGCCAAAGTGGTGAAAATGGGGAAAAGGAGATTTTAAAAAAAGCCCAGAATTTCAAGAACAAGTTATGAGACTGTTCTACGACCAGATGTTACAACCCCGCCCTTAAGAAAAATAAGGGTATGTCATGGCACTGGCTGTAACACAAAATCGGTAAACTAAAACAGCTGATGTCTGTATCAAAAATAAGTTTATTTTACAATTTGAGTAAAATCTCCAACAGAGAAAACAAAAGAACACAGGAAAGCTTTTAACTTCAGGGTCTCCAAGGCCAAAACAACAAACAAAACCCCCCTGTTAGCTTAGGAAATGAAACAGTCATTCTCTAAAGAAATGAACCAAAATACAAAACCTAAACTCCCTGTCTAACCAAAAACAGGAGAAAACAGTTGAACAAAAATGGCAGAGAACCCCTACCTGCTTCCACAAAATAACAGAAACACACTCAAACTAATCACTAGTTGCTTCACAAGTAAGCTCACAGCAAACTCTCAAATATTCACACCAGTCAGCTCAGACAAGATCACACAGATCAAGGCCCAGGGTGAAAGGGATCTGGCATCTCCGGGGTGGATCCTTTTATGGAGTGGCTGATGAGCTTCAACACATTCCACCTGTGGCAGCTAGGTGGAACTGGAAAGAGAAAAAAAACACAGGCAGCTCTCCTGTAGAGAGCCCCTAGAGGTCAGGAACCGTAACACCAGAACACAAAGACTTACTGGAACTGAACAAAATGACAAAAAACAGTCAAAGTCACATGACAATATGCTCATTTTTTTCCTCCCAAGCTCTCCCAGATTTTCATTGCTTTCAGTTTCAAGAGGCTCACTTTCTTGCCATTGTTATTCTGAGAGGCTTCCAGTTGTCCTGTGTCGATAGACGCGAGCTGATGTTCGAGAGTCCGTTATCAAAACTCAAATCCCACATGCTCATTTTGAAACAACACCTGACAGCTGAAGGTACCAGGGGCGAGCAATGCCTGACAGCAAGGTTGCGCTGGTGTCTATAGGTAAACCATGAAAGCAAACTGACAGCCATGAGTGTCAAAAGTAGTTTGCTTCCAATAGAGCACGAGTCACAACTCTGGTATTCATAGAAACAGCTTTTAATGCCCCCCTCTCATGCTGCCATTGCATCTTTCTTTCATTATATTAGCACCTCCAAAGGGTATGATGCTGTGTTGCTGCCCTTGTTTTTTTTTTTGTTTTTTTTTTCTTTGACTGACATGGCGGTTATGAGCAACGATAGCTGGCAGGACTCAGAGGGAGCGTCTAAATGAACTGACACAGGCTCCTCGCACCAAACCCACTGACAGCATTGTTATACGAAGGATTTTATATAGAATGACGAGCTCTGGGAAAATCAATGTGATTGATGCGCAGCACTTGCCACATAATTCTCAGTGTTTTGGTTTGAACGTTCGCACAGTCGGGTTGTTGACGGCTGCCATGTCGACAGTGGACGCGAGGTTGTCGAATTAGGTTTGCCCGTCACGCACTCTCAGTTTGGCTTTTAAAAGGAGGACATTAGAGGTTTAAATGAAGTGAAAAATGTTCCAACATCCTGTCCAACAGTAGTTTGTAGTTGTTTAGGAAAATGTCAGTTGTGAACAGCCAAACCCTCCAGCACAGGCAGCCTAGCAGCTGGACTCGGTCTGAGCCAAGGCTGAATTATTCGGTCTAGATCCGAAGTTGTCTTGATATTGGCCCGTGGTCTGTTTTCTCAATTAAGCCCAATATAGTTTTTTCTTTTCCTTAGTGTTTGTTTTAGTCTAACATGTGGGAAAAAAAACATAACTACTAGTCCTTGGATGAGGAGTGTATGAAAGTACCAGATTCCAATTGTTGCTATTTCTTATGTTCTGCTCTCCATCTTCAGGCGACATTTTAACTCTCAGCCGCATGAGTGACAGGATTAGACATTTTTTCTTAAGTTGGTTAAAAAAAAAAAAAAGAAACATACTAGAATCAATGTGTTTTGGAGATATTTTTGTCATTAGATTATCATTTGTAATATGTATTTTGTTTTATAATGGTGTCCATGAAAATAAATGTGCATACATGATTAAAAATGTCAAACATTTTAAACATTTTATCAACTTGAAATATTTTGAAATTTGAAGACGATAATTGCGCAAAAATAATAGAAAAATATTAATATCTATTTTTTGTAGATATTGACATTGATATATTTTTAGATTCCAAAATTTGCAAACATTTTTAACATTTTTAATAAACTTGAGACATTTTGAAAATTGGAAAAAAACAATAAAAAAAAAACTATAGAAAAATATCTTTCTGTTTCATCTCTGTGTAAGAAGAGGAGTAAATATCTTCTCATCCAACATCTCCACGACCCAACTCCTCTTCTCCCGGCACACAAATGTCTGCATCTCAGCGAACCACTATGTGAAACTCCTAAAGTTCACTGATGACCTTCCCTTCCTTCAGGACTTTTATATGCTTAGGGTCAGGGAAAGTTCAGCTAAAGTCTCCAGACATTCTGGAGAGAAATTGCCTAGACTTTCAGCTTCAGCTCAGGCATCCCAAGCAACTATTTGCAAGAAAACAGCCTCCAGAGAGACGGTTTCTTCTCCCAGTCTGTCTTTCTGATGAACACTTCACAATCAGAGCAAAGCATTGATCACACACATTTTTTTTCATACAACTGGCTTAAACCGGGCTTATCTTCTCTCAATAAACCAAATGCCATCTAAAAAATGTTCAGTTGCTTTTCACTTTTGCATCATCCGGTTATTAATTATGTTCAGTTCCTGGATCAAAGAAGATGAGATGATGTACCAAAGGGTAGAAACATTTGAGTTTTATGAGGCTAGAGAGAAAATTACAAAATGGTTGTGCAAGGAAACGTGTGCCCTCAAGCTACAGTCCTTCCCTTTGGCTTCCTGCATGCACACCTGCATTTAGTCTGTTTGAAAAAGTTCAGATAAAGTGAGATGAAGTGTGAGCACAAATAAGTTGTATAAAAACTAAATCTGCCCATCTAATTGAAATCTACGTGTGCTATGTTATGTGTTTACTTATTGGGTTGAAATTATACAGTGAATCAACTTAGTGATTTACACAAGTGGCCTCCAGTATTTGTGTCAATATGGTGATGCTAGGAACAGCTTTATGTTTGTTTTGATTAGATAAAACAGCATTTTTAGCAGTTTTATGAAACGTCACAGACGCATAAATACGCCATCAAATCTTAAAGATGTTATATTTATGGCATCTGATCTTTAGAATGCAAAATAACTGAGAAGCATGTAATTTATAGATGGACTTCCCTGCAGGTGGTTCATGTTTGATCTAGTAGAAAGAGAGAACTTCTGTTAACTTATTTCCCCCTCAATTCATAGGAACTGAAACAAGAAAACCACCTGTTATCTTTAACCATCTCTTTTTACTCAGCATATGTTTAACCACAACTATTGGTACTTGTATATCTTATGAATAATTCTGCGATCTGATAAAGTTTCATACAACATGCAGACTCTTCTCTCTTTTCTATGATTTTATGTTGCAGAAAAAATCCTTCACTAAAGATTATAAAGAGGGGAAATGTTTCATCTTCTCAAGATAGCAAATCCAAAAAACCTTACATTTTGACTTAGTAATACATGTTCACACTCGCTGGCAAACGTCTCCAGATTCTCAGGACATCTTTTGTGAGCAAGAAAAACAAGATGCAAAACTTTGGCTAGCCCATTCCAAATCTCTAATCTCTCATTAGATTATTCTATTAAGTTGGATGTATTCTGGACTCACCAAGCTTTCTGGCTGGGACCATGAGGTTTCAGATGAAAACTAACTGGTATTGAGAGAGCTCATCCTGAGTTAATGCAACTTGATTTAAAACCCCAGGTTAATCTAAAGAAATGTGACTAAAGTTAACCCCAAACTATGTGATGATGTACATTTCTGCTTTGGTGTAAACCAGTTCTTTGGCTTCATCCGACCATAACATATAGGGATTTTTTAAAAGTATTTTAGGCTGGACTGAATTCATTCTTTAGAAGAAAAGAATTTTGTTTTCAACAATACTTTTCTGTCTGCACATACAAAGTATATATTGCTTTATATATGAAGAATGCATGAGAGAAATTCCTTCAGCTCCTTCGGAGTTGCTGTCAGGCTCTCCGTAGTCTCACTGACCAGTTTCTGTCTTGTCTTTCTATTTTTTTTCTTCCAATTATAGATGGCTGTTTTCACTGTGCAACGATACCTATAGTGCTATAGAACTTTTGTTTCTATCTTCTGACAAATGACTTTGTATGACATCCTTTTAAACATATGTTATGTCTCCAAGAAGTCAAATTGAACTTCATTTCAGTTTAATCACAGTCACTAAGATTGATGCAGGTAACCTGCAATAGCGCCTCCTTAAAATGGATCACAAAGTGCATACAGCAAAATGTATTGTTTATTAATCTCACCCAATCCTTAACTCTATATCTATATTTCTCCAAGGAATGTAGTCTTGTGTAATGCAGCCATAATACCAATGGATGTTGGTAATAGTTAATGTTAACAACTCCCGGTCAGTTAATTTTTATCTCGTTTGGGGAGCCGAAGCATATCCCAGCAGCCAACAGGAAAAAGGCAGAGTATAGTCTGGACAGGAAATATGTGAAACAGGCATCCCATAATCACACAATGTCACCTGTGGAAATTTTAGATTTGCAAATGGCCACTCATAATTCTAAATAAAAAACAAAACAGACATAATTCTTGTACATTTAACAAGATACTGTAATTGTAAAAAACATTGTGACCACGAGCATCCAAATGGCCAATATCCTGCAAAATTATTTTTGCTTAGTTGCATTATGTACAGCACTTTGCATAATGCACTTTGTATTAAAAGTGTTGAGACACTTTTAATACAATAAAAAGTGTCTCGGCAGTCATGAAAAGCAAGACAAAATCCTTCAAAGTGAGCACAAAATGAGCCTGTTAAGGAGCCATGTGGGTGTTAAGTCCCCTCTCCATCATGCACCAAAGACACTGGAGTGAGGATAAAATAATGTGCCCACAAGGCTTGGGGTACTTAAGAAGGTGCACCGAGAGAAACCAAATCCCCTACCTTTATGGGGAGGCTGAGATTGCTTTGATGGCTCCCTGAAGTACCTTAGCTGAATCGTGTCAAGAGCAATTGCAACATAAGTGAACAAAAACAGTGACATTGTGACCTGTAATGTCCCCAACTGAATTTGGACATAAAGTAGTCTAATAGAGCGGAAGAAATGTGCCCTGTGGCCAATGTCCTTTATACACATTTCATTTAAGGGCTAATATCACCTTGTCCTTGCAGACTGTTGTTTTCTGGTGTCCTGTGTGTTTTTTTTTTTATTTTATTTTATTTCTGTGACCTATAAAAAAATGTTTTCAAATTGTTATGTAGTAAAGGGCTTTTTTCCTCAATAAAGATTGACCTTTTGTTTTTTCTTTTCATTGCAAAGTCATAGTGTATGAAATGTTATCTCTTCAATATTAGGTGTCAATGCATAACAATTACACCCAGTATCTTCAGGTAACAAAAGCTAAAACTAAACATTACTCCGAGCTGAAATGTAAAAAAAGATGCTAATTTCATAATGAAAACCACAAAACTGCTCCTCTTTACATAATTTGTCTAAAGAGTTTTTACTATAAACTAATTAGATAAAAAGTCAAGTAACATCAACTGTTTCCCATCTTTGGTCCCACAGTGGTTCATGTAAAAACCTTTTATTTTTTTACTGTTTTAAGCTGGGCTATCTGTATAGCTGATTATATATAATAATGTTTATTGGTATATAAGCATTATATACCAATATACCAGCATATTGGTATATGTAAGGCATTAACACACTATACTTTTCATGACTGTATTAAACTCCATCAAAGATTTCTAAACAGCAGATGAAAAAAAAAGAAAAAAGAAAGATATGCACCTGCGTTAGTTATGAATTTGTCAGTGAGCAATAGAATCAGAGGAAGCATGAAAGATGTAAAGATTCAAAGGAATCAATTTATCTTTAGGTGTTAATTCAACCTTTGTTATAAAACAGGCCAGATTTGAAAATTGCGGCTGCCTTTTAAAGTTTTAGGTTTAATGTAATGCCTACAATCCTAATTGGTGAGATAACACATTGAGCTTAAAATGTCAACTTCTCACTTTGTTGGTTTTAAAATGATAGTGAAACCCAGTTGTACGAGGACTTCGTCAGCACACACAAGTCTGCTGCAGTTTAAGAAAAATCATGTAAAAGTAATTCCTGGAGGGACATGATTCAAAATTAAAGATTGGAAATTGGCCCCAAAACCTTTGACTGGTGCTTGTTAAATAAATTTTAATGCAAAGTAGATAATAAATAAGAATCTTCATAAAAGGATAAAACAAATTTTTTTTTGTATTTTTTTTTTCTTGTTACAGTGAAAGACAAAATCACCACATAAGTCAACATCTGCAAGGGAGTTCACAACATTTACCAGAATTTCAGTACAGTTTTTACATGTCTTTTGAGCTGTACGCCTTTCTCCATTAAGGCAGTTTCCTTTTTGTAGAGACAGTTATGACTGCGAAGTTTGGCAAAACTGGGTCTTCTTCACGAGTATAGAGAAACAAAAATGGGCTCGACAGCATCAGCACATTCTTGCACTGTGCTGCTATCTCATATCAACCTTCCATCTGGTGATTCTGTTATTGTGTTTCTTTATGAAATAAACATGTTGGGGGTGGGGGGGGGGGGAAGGAGAATATCCCAGGAGCAGACACAGATCTGATCATGCGCTCCAGGAAAAGCAAAAGAAGGCAAAGCGGACTGGACAGCTGCGAAAAAAATTGGAGATGTGTCGGCAAACTTTGTGGACACAGACTAATTTATCTCCCTGTCTGAAGCAGGCGACCCAAATTACTCAGAGATAAAGGTCATGGGATGAACAATCAGAGCAAGTGGTAGAGAGAAATTAACTATTTTGCTTCAGGTGTAATCTTATTTACACATCATCTTGTTGCTGTGGCAACGTCTGTTTTGATTCAACTACTGTAAATTAGGTGCGACAATTTTTTTTGCATACTTTAAAAAGAATAATTTTGGAGTTATTACAGACTCTTTGAAAACAATATAAACATCTAAAAAAAATAGACATGATTTTAATATAATAAATTTGAGGAACATTTTTGATCCAGTGGGACTACGGTGAAAGTCTGGCTGGAGTTGGGTCGACGGCAGAAGGAGTGTGCGCGCCATCTACAGAGGATATTTCTTGTTTATGTATCCATGCAGGGTTCTACCCCTAACCTTTGTTGCCCGTTTATGGATCAAACTCTACAAATCAAAGGCCATCAGTGATACAAAATGTTTTTTTGTTTTTTTTTTATGGTTACAATTTTTTTTCCTTTTGTAATAGTTCAGGTCTGACTACATGACAGGTTAAAAAAAAGAGCAAACTCTACATTTATTAATAAATAATAAACTTTTATTCAGCACCTCAGTCTCACACAGAATTTATTTGAAAATGTAACAAGAGCGCATCCCTGAAGTCTGAATTTCAGCTTGAAAAACGCTGCGCATATTCAGTGAAAATGTATCTTTTGCCTAAACTGACATTGTGTAACACTCACTCAGTTTCACACATACCACTTAACAGCACTAATTAACATATTCCTCAAGTGTTTGAATGCATATGAAGAGAAAAAAAAGTGTTATTGGCTTGTATTGCCACTAGTAGTTAACACCAGCTCAGCAAGCCCTGCTGTGGTCACCTCAAATGTGAAGCAATTCCTAGATTCAAATGAAGAAATCCATGCCAAAAGAAATGCAGCGTTACATTTAAGAAAATCATCACCTTATCAAAACTAAACATGGCTATTCGCAAATTAAAAATAATCTATGCACAAACCATCACCTCAGCTGACATTGGCAGGTGAGTCCATCTCACTATTGGTGTTTTTCTTTTAATGCCATTAGAAGACAAGGTAGGAAAATAACTTTCTCCTATTAAATTTGTAAATTTTTTTAACTGAAGCATACATGATTGGTGTGCTACAGCGTATGGGTGAGGAACTGCCACAGATTGGCACAAGTATTGCAGCAATGACCAAATAATATGAATTCATTTCAGATGGCATTATACAGGCACCTAACTGAACTTTGTACCCTGGTTGCTTCTAACTAAAAGTGTGATTTATTGATGTGACCCGATATCTGATCAATTTGATTAGTGATAATGCCTCAAAAGTCCCTTCCAAACTAGTCAATTGGTCCTTAAGCATGTAAAATAATAAAACAACAACAATACACCTCATCATGATGCAGCAGACAACCGTGAATACCAGAACTTTGATCCCAACACACCTACGATATTTGAACCCATCAAAAGAGGCAATTACTTCAAAGACATGACAGGACTTCATATTGCACAAAGCCGGTTAATCGTCTCATTTAGCGGAGACGATTGTGTCATGAAGAGGGTTTGGTGATGGTGAGAAATTGCAGGCGGGACCAGGACGAGTAGTGAAAAAGATGGATTTAATGAGGAAAAACACGATGAGACCAGGGAACACGACGAGATGACAGGGTAACACGAAGACGACAACGACAGCAACGACAACAACGACACGACAACGACAAGGATCCGACACTAGACAAAGACAACAGGTGGACTTAAATACACAGGGAGGGCAATCAGGGAACAGGACACAGCTGGGATTAATCAGGACAACACAGAGACTCAGACACCGAAAACCTAAACTAAATACACAGAAAAACTCAAATCACGACAGTACCCCCCCCTTAAGGGCGGCTACTAGACGCCCAAAACACAAAGACCACACAAGGGAGGGTGGAGGGGAGCCGGACGGAGGGCCAGAGTCCAAACTAACAAAAAACAACCCAACAGGGTGGGCGGAGGGGCGCTAAGGCGGGCTAGAGTCCAAAATAACAAAAAAAAACAACCCAACAGGGTGGGTTGGAAATGGACCCTCTCGGAGGGGGTCCGGAGGGCGTTGCCGGCGCTGGAGGCGGACCCCATGGGGAACGTCAGGCGGGCGTTTCCGGCGCTGGAGGCGGACCCCTCTGGGGAGGTCCGGCGGGCGTTTCCGGCGCTGAAGGCGGCCAGCCTCCAGGGGCCGGCAGAAAGCTCAGGGAGGGAGCTCTGGAGGGCCGGCAGAAAGCTCAGGAGGGAGCTCTGGAGGGCCGGCAGAAAGCTCAGGAGGGCCGGCTGAAGGCTCTGGAGGGCCGGCAGGGAGCTGCGGAGCCACGTCCGCAAACTCCAGGGGCGGAGCCACGTCCGCAAACTCCAGGGGAGGAGGACAGGGAAGCGGAGCCTCGGGCAGGACACAGAGAAACTCTGGAGGGGACTCGGGCAGGACACTGGGAAACTCTGGAGGGGACTCGGGCAGGGGCACTGGGAAACTCTGGAGGGGACTCGGGCAGGGGCACTGGGAAACTCTGGAGGGGACTCGGAAGGGGCACTGGGAAACTCTGGAAGGGGGGCTGGCGGCGTCCCAGAGACTCGTCGTCTGGGAGCGGGGACCGGCGGCAGCTCCGGGATCCGCTGCCGAGGTGCGGGGACCGGCGGCAGCTCCGGGATCCGCTGCCGAGGCTCTGGTATCCGCTGCTGAGGTGCGGGGACCGCACCTCAGCGGCCGACGGCGGGGCTTCCCCGGGCCAGGGCGGGACCTCCGGCGGCTCAAGGCGGTCTTGCCGACGGCGATGGCGGCGGCTCCTCCTCACGGCCAAGTCATAGTCCGATTCAAGGCCCAGTTCCTCCAGCAGCAGCGGAGAAGGCAGGATCTCCACATCTCTGTAGAGATCCCTTTGTGCCAACTCCAACTGCTGCTGGATCCATTCCTCCCGGTCAAAATACGCCATGCTTCTCACCTTGTTGGTCGGATCCTTCTGTCATGAAGAGGGTTTGGTGATGGTGAGAAATTGCAGGCGGGACCAGGACGAGTAGTGAAAAAGATGGATTTAATGAGGAAAAACACGATGAGACCAGGGAACACGACGAGATGACAGGGTAACACGAAGACGACAACGACAGCAACGACAACAACGACACGACAACGACAAGGATCCGACACTAGACAAAGACAACAGGTGGACTTAAATACACAGGGAGGGCAATCAGGGAACAGGACACAGCTGGGATTAATCAGGACAACACAGAGACTCAGACACCGAAAACCTAAACTAAATACACAGAAAAACTCAAATCACGACAGATTGAACATAAAATGCTTTTTGTCCCCCCCAATATGGAGACATACGTAGGATGAGCATTTCAAATCTATATTGGCCAGAAAAAGCCTGAAATGTGCATCTCTTTCAAAGACTGTTGAGTCTCCTCATTGGCTGCAAAACAGGGTCAATACAGGATGACAGGCCTAAAGACATTGTCCCTGTGGACTCAAATGCAATTCTCTCTGCACATTAATCCTTTAGGCTCTTGTTTTGATGTGGCTCATATTTTTGTATTGGTTGGTCCAATGTCCTTGTAGAAACAGCCTTGAAAAAAAGAGAAAAGAAAAAGAAAAAAAGAGAAGAAGAAAATAGTTGTCTCGTCTGGTAACTAACTCGATCTACGATGTTCCACATACACATTTATGTCCTGTAAAGAAAGATTGCCCAAAACTCCAAGTTGCATGGCACCTCATCAAAAGATGGACAGCTTGGGGGAGAAAAACCCCAAAGGAAGATAAAGACAAGCCAGGAGAATCAGACAAAGACGGAAAGGCAGGAGAAGAGAGATAGGGAAAGAGGGAGAAACTGTACATGAAGCATCAGGCATGAAACATCGCTTCCCTCGTAAGATGATTATGTTGTTAAATGAGATATGGCAATACTCTTGTAAGCACTTAATCCAAGGATCTCCAGCTGCCATGCAAATGTAACATGTCAGCAGGATGACACAAAGCCGAGGAATGAGCGACCAAAATTCTGCTCATCCTCCACTTCACCCCCTCTTCCACTATCTTGGAGCCTCTGAATTATTTTACTGGGGAGCTTCTGGTTGCCGAGGCGCCTTGTACTAATTCAGCCTCCATTATCTGTGGGAGGTGTGGCAAAGCAACCATTGCTCGCAAAATCACTTTTTTTTTTACCTCGTATGCGCAAGATCTTAAAGGCTTTTTTTTGCGGCTACTTAAACTTGGGGAAAACTTGGCTATTCAGAGCAACTTCTGAGAATCACTTTCAAGTTTCTTCACATTTTGTTGTGCTTTCATGCAGATCTCTGGGCATTCCCAGCTGGGATGTTAGGGGTGGGTGGACCGAATCTTGCTGAATATCCTCTCGGGGAACATTAAAATAAAATGTTTGACTCGGGCTTTTGGGATTCGTTTTGATGACATCATGACTGTGTGAGTGCAAATGAGCCCCACTCCAGACCCATTAAATCAGATAGCGTGATCATCTTCTCTAATTTCCCATCAGTCGGACTAATTGTATTTGACTGTCGACTCCAGAGAGAGCAGCGTAATTCTCTTGAATTGGTTAAAGTGATTGTGATGAGCCATAAAATAACTCCAGTGTGTTTTTGGATCTTTTTTTTTAAATCATATTTACAGTGAATCACAAATGTATTCATATATACCACTTGATTTTTATTTTTTTTAATTTTGCTACATTACAGCAAGCTTCGGTGTACTGACTGAAAATGATTATTCTTCAGGCTCTTGTTTAGCAATCGCTTTCTTTTTGTCAGTCTCCCATAAAGGCACATTTTATGACATGAAACTAATTGCTTAATGTCAAGAAACTCTCTCACCTCTTACAAATACAACCTGCCCCTTTTGAATCATGTCTTCTTTTCTTGGTTATTTTAATGTTGGTGCCATGCCTTAGACTGCATGCAAACTCTACTTTTAGATGACAACCTTAACAGTTTTTTGGAGAGATTTTCAGAAATCGGGAACTTGTTTTGAGTTACTTTTATAATATCTATCGCACTGGATTTTATTTATTTAGGTTGCATCAAACTGAAGTGGGCCACACTTTTCAGACGCTTCTTAACGGGACACATCAAAGTTTATCCAACAAAATTAAAACAACTGAAAGGTATGTGAATATGTGTGTAAGATGCCTTTAGTACCTTTTTAAGCAGTCTACAAATGTAAACCAAACATTAACAAAAAAAGAAAAAAGTGTCAAATGACCACATTGTGCATTAAGATCAAGCTTGTCATACCTGACTTGTTGGAAGCATTTATCCCTCAGCCGACGGGGAGGCGCTTTTCCTGTGCAAAAAAAATCATGTCTCAAACTGCCCCTTTCTCTTTCATTTCTTTTTTTTTCTCCCTACTCCCTTCTGCGACTCTTGGAGCTTTGTGCTCATGTTTGAGTTCTTGCTGGCTGACAGGTTGTCACAGATAATAAGTTTTAATTCCCTGTGTGGGACCAAAACTCACTTGCCTTGTAATTTCCTCATAATTTTATTCCCTTCTGAAGCCCTCCAATGTAGATTGGTGAGATGTCAGCTATAAGTGCAATAAGATGAGATCGTAATCTTCCGAATTAAGGCCGGTCTGTGTCAAATTAATGAAAATAAGATAGCTCTGTTACACTTTTATAATTTAGATATTTCTACATCACAGGTGTGCGTGCAGTGTTGGAAATCATGGTATTTATTAGGAGTTTCCAATGTTTGTCACTCTGAGGGGCTTCAAGTTTATGACGAAGCCATCTGTAAAGAGAAACGGGTGGTGCGGACTTGGGTGAATCGTCTGATTTTACGCCAACCCCCTGATCCCCATTTGTCCCAGTGGTGATGTGTCTAAACGCACCACAGCAGCTCTGATGGACACTTTGCCTCAAGCTCCTGTTCACCCCTTCTACCCCTCAATGCCACTTTCTTCCCAATCCAGAATAATGAGCCTTTCAGAAATTCAGCTCAGGGATTCTGGCCCAGCAGTGTGCTTGGCAGTCTGGATTCCTTGCCTTTTCCTTTTGCTAAAGCTTCCACTTTTGCTTCAGAGCTTGCCAGTCACTGAAAATTTAAAGGGGCAGTATTATGTATTTCCCAGGCACATTTTATAGCACAACTGAGTAACTATGTTGTATATATCAAACAACACTTAAATGAGATTTGGCAAGTTTAATGACTTGAAATTGGGCCTCTGTTTCCTTTAGAGGATGCTTCTTTCATCACAACAACATTCCTCCATTACGACTTTAGCACACGCCACTCAGTTCTGCACCCAGAATGGCTGAAAAAGGATTTCTCAGACATGCATGAAAGAATGAAAGCTACACTTTAGGTATGTTTTTCATGAGGGAATGACACAATAACATAATGTACAGCTCAAAAATGTCAATTTTGGATCATACCGCCCCTTAAAAAAAGGGGGGGGGGACAAATGTGGCTGCTGTTTTCAGCCAGATAAGTTGGAATATTTTGCCTAAGTTTCTCTGGATGTAAATGAATAATCTTTTGCTCTCACCCGAGATGCCCTTTGCTGTGGAAGCCTGATTCAGCATTCTCTATTTCATTTCTGTGCGGGTTTAAAGAAAAAAAATATTGTCACCTAATGCAAATTTATCTTCAGGTCTTCTTTCAAGCGCAGAATTTCCACATAAAGATTTAAACAGTCTGTAACTCGGTGCTATGTTTTACAGTCAATTAAAAATGTAAAATATATGATGTGTTCCACCTTCATAGAAAGTAAGTTATATGTGTATTTTTGGGAACCGATGTCAGGATTTCATTGAAACCTAATGTGCGTTTCTGATTCGCTATCGTCTGTGCTCAGTGGTGATTCTCCATGGATCACATATGATGGATGCCCTTAATGAAGGGCGTTAATTTAAAGTCACCTGCAGGCTACAGTCTTTCTTTCTGTGCAGCTGCATCGTCGCCCAACCAGTGTTCTCTGAACGCTCACGGAGGAAGGCTGAGGGAGAAGTGAAGAGATGGAATTGGATTTGAAGCTCTGAGGCAGGTAATAAAAAGCAACACTCCCACACACCAAGGAATGTGATTTCCCCAAGTACCCATGGCAGACATGTTGAATTTCTTCCTGTAATGTATAGGCAACCAAGCTATTCATAACATGCTGTGGCCCATGCGTGTAGACTGGCTGCAGCTTGTTTTCTTTTTAAAACACCAAAAAATGAACCTTGAAGTTGAATCAAGCTATATGAAACAGTAAATCCTTCGGGTAACCTGCCATGTTTACGCCTTACTGGGATGAGTAACCGTTTTAGTTTGGGACGGGGTGCGAGAGTTTGCTCTAAAACTACAAATGTACATGACTTGGTTTAGTAAAGGTAAGTGTCTTTAGAAGCATGCCTAATTTTGTTGGATTTCTAGATTTTCCAAACAAATTAAGTTGGTTTGTCATTTTTATTCATATTACTCAGCCTGCTGCGATAATGTCCTGTGTTGAGTTATCTTTTTTAAACTAGATTCAATTCAATGACCAGAAGATTGTTGCTCTCAGGTAGTTGAAGTCAGCAAGGACCTGAACATTTTTTAAACTCCCAAGACTTTACAGAACTAATACCCACATTTCAACCTGTCTCTCTCTTTTTTCATTTTTCAAGATTCAATGTGCATTAAGTTAATGTCCTAGCAAAACGTTTTGGCTTTGGAAGATTACCTCCCAGAACTTTTGATGTATTATCATGAGAGATTCAGTGCCCTGCATGGTGCAAGTCTCATCACTACATTGTTGTTGCCTCCAATCATAGAGAAGACTTTATTTGCTGTCATTGCAAGATACAGAAATCACATTTGACTTTTTTGGACTTGATGTTGCAACGGTCCTTGTCCTGTTTCCCAACAACTCACATCTTAAACTGTTGTCGCCACTGCTTTCAACACATGTTCTGTGTTTTCTTAAGCCATTAGTATAACATAAGAAGGTGCAACATAGTTCTGAAAAGTCATGATTTAACCACAAAGACTATCAAAAATTACAAACTGGTCGGAAAGAGGTGTTGCTGTTGGCATGGACTGAGACAGAGTCAAGAAAGAAAAACACCATCAAGATTGACTAAAATTTGAAACTGCTCATTACGCTAGAGCCAACAAGCCTCTAGCGTAATGAGGCTTGTTGGAGGAGGAAAAGCACTTTAAAATCCAAGAACATAATGCCAATAGCATGGTGGTAGAACCATCATCCTATTAGGCTGTTTCACTGCCAGTGGTCTTGGTGCTGTCCATTCTTAGCTTAGGCAAATATTGTGAAACCCAGGCTTGCTAAGTCCATTTGACAACTACACAGATCCGCATGAATAGACATCAACTCACTTTTCAATCACATTTCACATTGTTTAGGCAGATGATAAAGACACCTTGAATAACTATTTGCTTGGTGGGCGTGGCAATACAGATACTTAAAACTAAAAAAAATATATAAATAATTGGGTTTGTTTTTTCCCAAGGTCTCTTCACAACAGAGGAGTAACATGGGGGAAATGCCTAATGGATGCTATGTTAAACATGGTTGGTAGCAGGTGTCAGTCCTACTTATGTCTGACCTTGCAGAAAGGCTGCATATTTCAGTTTCTCCTTCAGTAGTTTTGGAGTGGTTTCCAAAGAGAGTTGGGAAGAGGGGGTGTCCATACATAAGGATCCTCAGTAGCTGTCTATGCAGGCCAGTAGAGCAGCTGGGATGGCCTTAGGCTGGAACTAAGCCCCATGCTTGCCTCGCTGACACTGATCCTCCCTTTGCCTCACTGCACACCCTAAATAAAGCAACCGCGGTCAACATTGGGGAACAAAGGTTAAAGAAAAGGGAGGTTTTCACTTTGTGGCATCCAAAATGATATTGAAGTGCCCTTGAAGAATGACGCCTCTGGTCTTTAATACAAGTTTCATGGCAGCATTGGCATGTAGCACGGCTCCAATACATCTCTGATATTGCAGGAGTTTCTTTCGCGCTTGTTTTGCAGAGGAAAGACAATATACACAGAGCAGCCATCCTCTTGGTTAATACTCAATAAAACATTTGGTGAAGAAATAACCTGAGTTTATTTTAATGTTCCACAATGGGGGCTGACTGACACTAATGGGTGGGCTCGTAAAAAATGGTGTCAATCTTGGCACTGTGATGGTTCACTGAACAGCACATTACTGTTAAAAGTATTTCACGTCTCTAAGTGCGCCTTGCTCTCTCGGGTCTATACGAGAGGGGCCGAGACAATTGAAAATGCAGTTTCGGTATTCATCATCGTAGGGGAAAGCTGAGAGCGCACGCTGTGAAACAGACAACCTGCAGTACAGCCTGGGAATGTCTCAATCCCCTCTGTTGATCCTCAACCTCAAAGATGCATTAGCGGGAGTGCTGAATGGATTTTCTTTTCTTTTTTCTTCTGTCCAAATACCCACAGTCAGCAAGGCAGAATTGAAAACAGATGACCGTCATTCGATCAAAGGAAGTACTCATAGGATGCCAGCACAGCAGAATGTTATTGTGGAGCAGAAATGCTGGCTATTGCAGCAAAGATTAATGAGCAATTTGCTGTGTAATTATTTACAACCCTGGTCATTAAAGCGCTGCAATGTGATTTAATGGTAAATAGTGCTGGACTGAACTGTTAGCAGAACCCTGCCTCTGCGGGGAGAGGCGGAGGCATTAGCAGTAGCCGTAAACCACCTTAGAGGATTTAATATGAGTCTTCGACTGCCTTGCAGCAAAACCAACTCTGCCATTAAGAGATACAGGCCACAGATAGAGTGGGAAAATAAGAGATGGACTGCCTTCTTTCACAGAACATGTAATAACTAGGAGGGAAAGGGGGTCAAGTGCCTTCACTCTGTCCACAGCTGAGACTATATGATACAAAAGAAAGGTGGTGAGTCATTTTACCACTTGACTTTATTGTAAAATAGTGGTGTTCACAGCTCTGGCAGTGATAAGTCATTCGTCAGAGGTCAGACTTCCCAAAGAATGGCAAGAAAAAAAACAGAAGGTTAGACTTTTCTGCCTGTCAACCAATCAGCATCAAGCTTATTCATGAGAATGTTTCATCTTTTGGAATAAAATATAATATGAAAGCCAAACTGGATCTGAGCCAAAAAGTGTTTACTTTATCTAAAGACATACAATTTCTAAAAACTTTTGGAGTGATTGTTTTCTATTTTCTTGTATAGACAGAAAAAAAATGTGTGGACTATTATGAACAAAAATATTGATATACATGAGATCTGAGCAAATTCTTCACTATTTAGCTTTATAATTATACACAATGACTGAAGTAGATGCCTAAAAAAATGAAAGTAGGAAGGGCAAGAAAGGCAAAAATAGGGGGCACGAATTTGCGAAGGAACTCTACTGACCCAGACTCCAATCTGAATTTTTAATGAGAACTTTTACTTTAGATGTTCACCAACATTTCAAGTTGCTTTATATGAAGCACAAATCAATTCAGATTTTATAGCAAAAAAAGCAAGGAGATACAGAACTGCAAGGTCAAATATACCTGTAGGTATTAAATTTATATAAGATTATCTTGGAAAAGAATGAGAAATCCCACAAACAATTTGATAAAAGTGACAAGCCATACAAATTGAACACAGAGAGGAAATTAATAATTCAAACTGACAGAGCCCTTCCTGAGACGGAGAAGAAGAAAAAAAGAAATCTGATTCCCCTGTGTGCACTCGGCTTCCCTTTCCTTACAGGATTTGTGAAATCTGGGACAGAAATATATATATATTTATATATATATGTGTTTTGAATTCCATGCACTGCTGCTAAAATTTTCTTATAACATGATTGCTGAACTTCATCCTCACGATTCAGACTGGGAAAAAAACTTTGCAGAGCAAAGGATAACCACTAATATGCAAAGGTTCAAGCTGAGGTCAAGAGGGATATGCTCTTTAATTGTCGAGTGTGCATTCCACTAAACATGGCGTGCTGTTTCAATTTGCATTGTTGTGATGTTCCTATTGATGTGCTGCCAGTAAGCTTCCGTGGGGGTTAATAACCCAATCTCCAGCTGTAGACGTCTCCTAAGCGATTCAGCAGAGGTGAAGTGACCTTAGCTATCTCCTCGAGGAACGTAACTGCATGTAGTTGTTTATTGTTTTCTCTCCTTCCTGCTCTTTTCTCGTCGTCCATGCTTGTTTGTGATTCGCTTGGCTTCTGGTATGCTTCACTGCGATGCCCTTTCCATTCTTTGCCCTGGGTTCTGCTGATGGTCTGGGACTTCAGAGGTGCCCCCGTCTAGGGTGAGAAAGCCCTGTGGTCTTAGTGATGCCAGGGCATCCGCAGGATTAGTTCACATTTTCTTCTTAACCCTCTCGTCTTTCTTTCACATTCACCCATGCACCGCTGTAAACTCTTGGTGTGATAAAGCTCATGCACAACTTTGCATCCATAACCCACACTCCCTCAGGACCAGCTATTGGGGAGGCCCAGTTTCCACAGCCGAGACGCGAGGACACACGCATGCACGACTGTTTGCCCGCCAAGTAGGATTTGTAGTATTTTTCCCTCAAGAATCTCATGGCACTCACCCGATAAGCTTCATCCTGCCAGTTTTCCCTCTGCCTGGCACCGTAATGCACGTGAAACCTCCGAGACCACCGGCATCATTATTCATGAACATCATTATTTTTGCGAGCGTCTGCATTCTTTCAATAGATTTTCCCGGAATCCAGACTGCAGGGAGCCACCGATATCAGTGTGCAGCACTCTTTGCGTTTTCATTCCAGAGAATTAGGAACGTGTGAACCATCCCTGAAAACATGTAACTGACAAGTATTTGGCAAAATCTTTCCAACACTTAATCGCATCCTCTTCCCCACCCCTCTGTAATTGGTTTAATGTACAGTGAAATAAGGTCAGCTGTTTTCCTTTAAACCTACACTGTGGACAGGTCTTGCCTTTCTTGCCAAATGGCTGTCAGGTTCAGTTAGCAGCTTAGCTAGACTGAACAAAAAGGATACTTTAAGCTGAAAATCCAATCTGAAGTGGGCTGGTCGTAAAGTATTCTTTAATAACTAAATGATGCATGAACTCCTACTGTAATATAAGTCAAAAGCAAAGGTCAAAGCAAGGGCAGGGTACCTCTCTTATGCTGTTAGTTTCGCACATAACGTTTAATGAACTCAGAGCACACACCTTGAGCAGACATTAATTCTTGCTGAATCCTTTTTTAAATCGCATAGCGACAGCATTTTTCCACCCGGTAAGCTGCTGTTCGAGTTCTGGAACAAGCAAAGAGGCTGACATTGTCTGGGGGCTGGGAAACAGCTTTCTAAAGTAAAGTTGAACCTGCACATCTCGACGCCAGGGGATCTTGCTAATTTGGCTAAGTGTGCATCAGTGAGGAGGATAAGTGTGTCAACAAAAGACATATGTGCCTTGCATGTCAAGCTATCCCAGATGTTAATACCTAGTTATTTAAAACAGCCAAACAAAGCTTTCATTCAAATAATACTGTTATTTTTCATCACATACAAATGCCAAAGTTCTACAGATTAGTGGCTGTTCATCTGTTCAAATTACAAAAATATACCTGTTAGAGTTGCATTAACAAGAAGATTTCCTCTCATTATATACTTCACTGGAGGAGATCTAGATTATATAGGTTGTGTTTGTGTAGCCTACTAATTTTGGCGTGGCCTCTGTGACATATGATGAAGGGAGTAATAACAAGTGCTAATGGCTATTTGAACAACTATTAATATCTAAAGTAGGAGAGGAAGACTTCCCAAAGAATCACAGATAGCAGCAGCCTGGTTAGGGAGGTGAAAGGCCACTGGGTCTGGTTCTAAGTAGATGTTTTATCCAAACAGATACTTTTAAGTGTAATCCTAAAGACAGTTGGTGATTCCCTATATTAGACTGTGAACTGCTCCAATAGGACAGGTTCTACTTGTTAAAAATAGTGGACTCACAAGTAAGCATGCATTACAGTGGAAGTGGTCTAATCAGGTATTTAGGATACGATGGATCGAGTGATTAAAGTCTTCATAGGAGGGAGGATTTTCAATTCTATTCTGGATTTTGGAGCAAGCCAGTGAAGCGAAGCTGATACGGTAGAAATATGATCTCCTCCGCCAGTCTCTGTCTGTACTCTGGTTGTAGCATTTTGGATAAGCTAGCAGCTTTTCAGATAATTATCAAAACCTCCTGATAAGGCATTACACAAGACTAGCCTAAAAGTGAAGAGCTGCAAAGGATTTTCTAGTCTTTTACAGTTTATAACCAGGCAGAGAAGGGAATTCTATACTCAATGACCTTTATTGTGAGGTTTTAATAGCACTTCACCTAATTTCCTGTCTGGCATTTCGGAGGACGTCCAGAATGTAGTAATAACAATTTAGTGTTTTTTTTATGTGTAAATCAAGGACAAATAAAGAAAAAAATACTTTTACTTTTCTTCTCTAAGAAAAGAAGAGCAGCTACCACGCCATTAAACTGAAGCTCACATTTTAGGTTATATTTCAAGATATCTCTATAATGTTTTGTGTTTCAGCCCAGATCTTTTTTATGCCAACAAATCATTTAGCTCATCAACAGATGTTAGTGTTAGTTTGTGTCGTTCTCTGTTTGACATATTTTGTGTACAACCTCTACTTTTAATGGATCATTGATGAATTTATTGGGTCAAGAATTTGAATTGAAAACACCATTACAAAAGCTTTTTTATTAAACTCTCTCCTTTGTTTTCATAGAAACTTGAAGTTTCAACCATACAATATACATATTTAAATATGTTGAATCTGTCCCAATACTTTTTATACATTTTTTTAATACTTTTTATACATATATTTTTTTCTGCAATATCAACATTGTTAATATTACTTTCTGTTTATTGTCACGCTGCTCATTTGATTTATTTTACATGGCACACGAAGCAGTTACCGTTGGCACTGGCTCTCAGTTTTACTCCCAATAGTTTTCATTGGTTGCATAATTTCATTTCTCAGAGGCAATTCTGAATGTTTCGTCTTGTAAATAACAAAAGTTATCCGGTTGTTATGCACTGGACATCACGCGCAGTCCATTCTCCGGACGTCAGCAAAAGTCCGAGTCACATGTGAAACTCTCTCCTAAGTCATGCCTCAGGCTATACCTCTCATCCACATGGACTCTGCACACATAGCTGAGGGCCAGACAGCTTCCTGGGCTGTCCACTCTGATTGGAAGGGGATCGGGAGGGACTGAGACGGGCTGGCCTACATAACCGTAACGAGGGGCACACGCATACCGAGAGCTAACATGGTGAGACATTTGGCGAAGTTAATAGGGAAGGCAGTGAAAGTTGCCACAAAGTTGTGCATGTGGGAGCGGCTTGTTATAGGGCATTGATGGGCATTTTGGTAATGGGCTTTGAGAGCTCTGACAGTGAAAGAATTGGAGGAGTTTAAGGCCCCTCAGGCATATTTAAGGGCAGTAATGAAGATCTACGTGGTTTAATGACTACCTCATGATTTTTTTTTTCTCGCCATTAGGAAATGCGTAACACTTAGGAAGGTTAAAATAGAAGTTCTAATTCAGACAACTTTTAGAGATTTTGTATTTGCCCTTAAATTCACCAAACTATTTAATTTGGGTAACTTTTCTCCAACCTGGTGTTGTGAATAAACCATAACGTAAATAAATCTATCTCTGCGTTTATGTCTGCAGTTGTGGCCTATTTCTGCGTGTGACTCATTTCATTTAAGTGTTACAAATATTTAAATAACAGCTATATCCAAATGAACTTTCTATGATAGAAATAAACATATATACTGGCTTTTCATCATTCTTGAGCCAACACAGCTTAGCATAATAACTAAAATTTTTAACTCCTTCTACTTTTACGCTTTAACAGAATCACTAATAAAAAATGGAGAAAAAACCCCCAAAAATGACCTGTTAAAAAGAAACAAGCTTTCACATTATTTTCTATTTATTTTACAAAGTAAATAGAAAAATTCGACCTTTTTTTGCCTTATTGAGATGATCAAAAAGAATTAAATTTCTCCTGCTAATTAACAGTCTGAATTTTTGCAGCAATTTTTATTTAATTAATTCAGATGGAAACTTTAAGATAAATATCTGGATAGCAGCTAGAGTAGTCGGATTTTGAGGCAGAAAATGTGAAGACCCGTCTTCCTACATTTCTTTAACAAAAGACATTCCTAACAGGGGCAATACTGCACAGGTGAAAAACAAAGTTCTGTGAAATTACCCGATGTCAAATGTAAAATAAATAGATGTCTTCAGAAAACAAACCGTCAGTATCCTTTTTTATATTAATAAAATGGTGATTGATAATTTAATTAAATTAGGCATAAAGAATTAAACATCATATTTATTGCTCCCGTCTTAAAGATTTTGCTCACTTGCATACATTTTTAAGTACAGTAAAACTAAGGTGGTAGTGAATCTTCTCCACTGACAAGCGGCACTGGTTGACCGTATCCCTAGCACAGCAAAGAGAACTAGTGCAGATTTTAAAGCTAAAGTTGCAGTCATCCATTTTTACCTTGCCATGTATTTAAGCATGAAGAAACGACATCCTGCTCCATCTCTGACACATGTGCATGTGTGTGAAATTAATCTAGATATACACGCTTAAAACCTTCCTGATTGGTTATTTAAAACAAATGTAAAAAGAAAAAAAAAGACTGGGTCAAAAGTCCGCCGCAGTGGAACCGTTATGCTTCAGAACACCTATAGTGCAGTAAAACAAATTCAAACACAGAAACGCCAGTGTTAATGTAAGAGAAGGAAAAGGTCCATTAGCTGTTTTGCAGCAGTAATAAAATTCTTTTACATAATTCATAGGCCTGTGCTTTCATCAGCTGTCTTGCTGTAAAGGTAAAGGAGCTTGAAGTTATCTGGATATCAAATGTAAAATAAGCCATTAAAGCAAGAATAAGGTAAAGACTGATTTACTCATCTTTGAGCCCCATGTCTCTAACAAGCAAAATGAAAAAGCATCAAAGAATGAAGAAAATACTTAATTATTCAGAATTTCATCAGGAAAAAAAAGGTCTTGAATGATTAAACATATTTTTCCTTTCTATCCAATTAGCACCATCACACCTCTGCAAAGATGTTTCTTTTTTTCTGTCTTTTTAATTGTTGTGTTTTACAGTCTATTTACGGCGACTGTATCTTTCTCTGCCTCCCTCTTCCTCCTCCTTTTTCTTTCCCCCCCATCTGTTCTTTTTTTGTTGTTGTTGTTTCTTGAAGGTTCCGTACAGTTTTATGTAAATTGCATTGTGATGAAAAGACAAAATCTTTCCCTCTGAAATGACAAAACTGCCACGATTCCACCCTTTTGTCTGCGGATTTGCTTTATTCTCAGGGATGCTCTGCAATCCTCTAAAGGTGGCACAGGCATCCTGCGTGAACCAAATTGAACCTGACAACTGCCTCATTCATTTGCAGCCCGTGTTTGTTCCAGAAGTTAGACACACCAGCCGCTCGTGTCCTCGCATCTGCCGCAAGAACTGTAGATGCTTGCAAAAATAAAAATAAAAAAAATAAAGTACAGCGTCACCCGGAGGCTTCTCTCTTTTCTTTCTGATGCACACGGCAGACAACACCATACATAAAGAGCCCTTCTTATCTTATTTGAGCAGTTGCTTAAGGTATTTCTGCAAACTCCAAGGGGCTGGAATTATAAATCACCATGAAGCAAGATTGCAATCAGCAAGTATTGTTGCAAAGAAGACTAATGAAACCACCCACACTGGTAAATGACCTGCAGATTAGGTAAGATACAGGCTTCCCACAGTCGCATGGATGTGATACACCGGATCTCTCTCTCACACAGACTCCCATGATGCGCGGTGCACTGGCCCAAGCCAGATAAGGCCACAAAGGCAAACGAATGGAGCTCTTTGTCTGTTTGTTCCATTACGGCGACACGAGGCTTATTCCAGATTCGGAGCTCTGTTTAACTGCCACGACGAAAACCTCCGTATTATCCGGGAGACGAATTGAACAGTGAGCTGAAGGAAGCCGGCGTTCCCTGTGGTAAAACACATTTAATTGTAGATAGACGCTGAAACCTTTCTTTAGAATAAATTAGCATGTTTCCTATTGTTGCTTTGTACTCGCAAGGACCTCGAAATGATCAAAGAGGGCAAGTTTGTTTGAAGAATAAGGCTCTCCGCATATTTTAGGTTAACAAGAGCAGAGTTTTTTCAGCCGCACGTGGCTAACGTGATGTCCGCGCCCACACACACACACCCCCACACACACACACCTCATCTATTTTTAGCCGTTTTATTACCGTATGCCTAACATACATAGATAAGAACATTTTTCCAAACCATCTTTATTACATCAGGCTGCCATAGTAAATCACCTCATTTATCTCTCGCCAGCATGCCAGCTCTGTCAAAAACCCTAAAAATAGGAGACAACAAAAGATTCAGCAAAACGAAGATTTATACAAACAAAGAATCGCACTTGTGTTGTCTTCCAACTAAAGGTGTTTTTGCATTCTGTTTACAGGACCTCATAAGGCTTCCTCCACTCCATGGAAACCAGTGGGCTGTTTCCCATTAAAAGGCAACAACTAACAGACTCTTTAAATAACTCTAATGTCCTTAAACCAACCAGTCCCATTGGTTCTCAAGAACTGATTCGGTTTTACAGCAATATATCAATACTACTGAACCCATCAGAAACATTTTATTTGGCTCAGATTTTAACCTTTGAGTAAAAATTGCAGTACCTGTGCATTCCACTGAACATGAAACGACTAACAGCTGAAGTTGTGCTGAAGGGCACACACTTCACTGCTGTGGAATAGACTACCTCAGATAAGGTCTATTTAAAGATCTGAAAATCTTCGTTAAGGATGGCACATCCTCTACCTAATTCACATGAAATAAAATGTAGTTTTTGGACTAAATATTATCCCAGCTAGTTTCTTCTTTTGTCTATAAATGATCAGATTGGGAAGTTTGTTCTCAAAATTTGTGTTTTGCATTATTTGCTTGCGTAACTGTTTCGTTGCAAATAAGTCTAAGTGTTACGCTACCTACTTTTTTGAGAAGATTAAAAAATAGCTATTATCAAAGCAGCATCTATCCACTTTTAGCATTGATTTCAGTTTTCAATCAGAGACGTGGCTTGAGTCCAAGAGCATATTTTCAATCCGTCCCTTTATCTTTGCACTAAGCATTCGTTAGGAAAGGTTTGGTGCTAAGTCCCAGTTTTGTGGCCTACATTAGTGACAATGCAGTCCATCATATGTCCAGACAACAGCATTAGTGTTCTCTTAACTGTTGCAAATCTGTCTGAAAAAAAAAGAAAAGTCATTGCTGTATGCTGGACATATTTCATTTCATTGCTACCCAGGGTGGCTGTGGCTCAGTGGTTAAAGTAGTGGCCTTGTAATTGAAAGGTTCAACTCTGGTTTCATATTGATATTCCTCTGGGCAAGGTCCTTCACTCTCCTGATCTATGCATTTGTATAGAAATATGTGTGTGCTTATATTTGAACGTGGCACTTTACACTTGAATGTGGCACTAGTGAAAACGCTTTGAGTATCACTATGTAAGTTCAGTTCATTTTACCTTCCTAGCTGAAATTAACTATGATGCCCTGCTTACAGCCGGCTTCTCTTCTGCTACATTGCTTCTGACAAGCTACCTTATGCCAGACTTTATTTTCTCTCAGAGTCTTGTTCAATCTTGACAAAACCAGTGCAGTGACCATTTCAACAGAGTCAAAATATTCTGAAGCGAAAATACATCAATTATTTATATTTGGATATGTTAAGAGTGGTGAGGGAAAGATTCAAGAACTACAACTGCAGTTCAGCTTCAATTTGAAATTGCTCGGAGACCAAAAGGGAAATGAAATGGCTTCTTTATTTTTTTTTCAAATAGGTTTTTACTCTGTCAGCAAGTGAAATACTGTAACACCTGCTGACAGGAGTAAGCGTTACTTCTATCAGTTAAAACACATTGACTTACAATAAATTGTTGTGACAAGGAAGTTATTAGGCCTATTGTAATCATATTATGATTCTTCCACCTAAATGAATTGGCTTTTTAGGGGCTTTATCGTGTTCAAAAACAAAAAGAGACTGGACACCAAAGTTGAATCTGGAGATTGTTCCAGAGTAAAAGCCTTTGTCTTGGGGAAACTAGTGAGGCCTTACAATCTTATATATCAGTTTGTTTTCCCAACTTCAGCACATTTGTTGAAAAAAATAAAAATAAAAATAAAAGATATACAAATTCACAAAACAGATTCACAAATCACACAGAGCAGTTGTGCATACAAGCACACTGACACAATGCTCCAGGAAATAGCATATAATACCACTGTTTTAGTGTATTACGGGAATCTAGATGGTTTGATCCACTGGGCTCAATCAACTTCCTTTTTGTTCATCATCGTGTTTTCAAAAATTTGATCTTTAAAGTTGTTTAAAAAAATATATAAAAAATTGGTCTCATTTAAACTCTGAATTGCTAATGAAAAGCTAATCGGAAACAACCAGGCAATTATTTTGTCCTTCAAGTAGGACAGTAACCTTCTTCAGTGTAATGGGTCATTTTAGTGATGACTTACTAAATAAATTGTCTTGCTCTAGAGATAGTCTTAAAGGAATACTCCAGGGTTATGATGTGGGGGTTTCGTAAGAAATTATGACCGCTACATCTGCTCTTCTGGATACATTGCTTAACATCTACAGTTTAATGTAAAGGGAAAAAATCCTGCAGAGAGATGCATGATAGCTCTAGCTTGTCATGCAGGGCCGGCTCAAAGCAGTAATGGGGCTTGAGCATGAGATAATTTAGGGGCCCCACTTCCTGTTAAAACCATCACAACTACCAGCAGTGTTCCAACTCAAATTTAGTAAAATCTGGGAGAGGGGTCAACATTTAATTATTTGAGCTTAACGATTTTCACTGATCATAGGTTATCATCTGGTGAGATATAATTATGAAAAGATAAAACTCATAGCATCAAACTGTTTATATATTAAAACGACAATCAAATTATAAAGATTATTCTTTGCACTATTACAAAGTAAACATTCCAATTCAGTCTTAAATTGAAATGTAAAGCGATTCTATGCCAAACCATTACATCAAATGTAACATTAATCTTATTCTCAATGGTCTATATGAAGCATTTTTGGGGAGGAGAAGGAGAATCTGAAGGTCTTGGGGCCCTAAGCAGCTGCTTAGCTTGCCATGGACGGGCTTTATCGCCATGTCATTTTCCCACAGAACATAATCGCTGATGCTATAAGCAATGCTGAACAGGTCTGCATTAGAAGTAATGATAGATTTGATACATGAGTGGTGTAAACTTCAAAGCACAAGATGGTGATAACCAGAAAAATGTGCCTTTGAGAAATAAAAATAAAAGTCTCCACAATGTTACATTGCAGCTAGCTGGAATTGCTTTTTTATCTTTAGGTATTCCTCTGAAGAGACAGACGTACTACAGTGTAAACATTGAAAAATCACTGAGCTAGCCAAAAATGTCAGGGTAGACTATGTCAGACCATCTGTGGTTGGGCCCAGATACTTTGCATGATTAATGGCCTGTGCACATTACAAAACACTTAGTACCATTATATTGCTTATTAGCTTGATTATAGGGAGATGATGGATCTTAGGTTAATTACTGATAAAGACTCTAATGAGGGTGCCTCCTCAATGCCTCTACAGGGCACCTGTAAGTGTACTTCAGAGTAGTGGGGAAAGTGTACTGCAGACAACACTAAATTAGCTGCATTCATTTATTTGAGTATAAATGGTGCATTCCAAATAAGCTTGAATCACCTTGCTTATGGTGTGGCATGCAAAGGAATTCAAAGTGGTTTCCAGGAGAACTAAGAGACAGAGGTAAAGAAAATTAGAAGCACGAGACATGCACTAAAACGATAATGCAATTTTAAATCATTAAAGCACCTCATGGAAAGAGAAAATCTCATAATGCAAATTTAAGTTCAAGTTTCAAGGCATGATTTATATGCGGTGGAAGGTTGTAGTCAACGGTAATGTTTCATTCCTGATTCAAATGTTTACTGCCTGGATTTATTTGCAGCTACATATATATTTTTTTCTGTTAAGCTAACTGAAGTTTGAATCAGAACTGTTGCAACAACAGTGCATGCAATTCCTCTAAATTTGAGCTTTAGTATGAAGATTTGCTAATTTGGACATAATGTGGCCTAAGGCTGCCAAATATTAGCAAAGTGCATTCCAGCATGACGAGTTTCCTGGTTTTGTTTAGGACTTTGACAGCAGGATAGTGAAAGTACAGGTGCAGCAGTATGACTGATTTTCATGAGATCTGTTCATATACCACAGCTGAGGTGTATGAACAAGCTGTTCTAAAAATAACATGGACCAGATTTCCTATGACGTGATTTAATAGGAAGTCAATCATTCGTTACTTTTAATATGACTGTATAGCTGATTTAGAAATGGACGTCTCGTCAATGTTAAAATTTAACATTGAATTCATAGCAATACTTGGATTTCTTCAATGATTTGGAGTCTTTGGCCTCATTGAGGCCTGAGTGTTGATTTCCAACTTTGCAAAAAATAACAATTTCAGCCTGTTTTTAATTAGGATGGAAGAAATTCTTATTCATCCACTTGCACCTATTATCTTTTAGCAAATAGTGTAAGCCAGGCATGTCATTAGTGTATGTATGTTAAAAGATGTGGTTGGTTTCCTTAATCCAAAAAAAAAAGAGAAAAAAAAATTGATATTGAGTAAAAGAGGCCTGTGAATGGAGTCTTCAGAAACCCAACATGTGATCTTTGTTTACTCAGATTTATAATGGCTAGTTGATGCAAAGCACTCTGTCTGCCAAGAAAGATAACACAGAACCATACATTCCCCCTTACTGTTCTCTTCTATCAATAAGCATGTCATGATAAACTGTGCCAAGCACAACGTAAACATCCAGTAATACAGAAACAGAAGCTTTAGATGCATAGTAGTTGGAACATTTGTCATTTTCAATTTGTACCAATGGTCTTTTGGTGGAAGCTTCTGTCTGTTAAGCTGAAAACAGAGTTTGGTCTTGTTTAGTCCATCTATGTTTGTGGGCTTTTCCTTTTGACTCGTTTCACTTCCACTAGGCTTAAACTAGGTTGAGCAGGCTAACAGTAGTTGACTTTCAGACCCAATAAAGTAGCTGAATGTTGGGGATATCAGACCTTAAAACAAATCATGATTTGCTTGAGAAATGGCATCAGTGGAGAACTTGAAACTCTGCTGCACCCTGAGACTTCCTGAGTCTGATGCAATGTACTACATTTGCAGGGGTCATTTTTAGAATCTAGTTCAAAGTATCTTTTTTTTTGTCCTTTTTCAGACCTTCCAACTTTGCAGTAAACACATTTAAAACAGCTGCCGATGCTCTCTGGGTTTTGTGTTTGGGATTCCAAGGCTTCCGGCTGCTTTATTGCTCTGCATGTGGGCAGAGATCGTGACACTCGATGTATGCAAACTTCAGCTGCAAACTTGAGGTCGTCTATCTCATAATTACAATTGTTTTGACTGTTTTCAAAAACCTTCATTGTGTGTTCACCACAAAGCTAGGCAAATATGTTGTCTTTGAATTGTGCATTATGTTTGTTAATATAGCACATAAAATCTGTATAAAAAAAACAATGTTTGTGGTTGTGGAAAGGCTAAAAGTCTGAGTACTTTCAAAAGGCACCACAAGTTATTGTATTTACTGTTGAACAAATTTCTGCATGACAAACTGCTTGTACAGGCTGAAGCTTTCTCTGCTAGGTTTTCCCTTCCCTAAGTTTCACATAAGTTTTTTTTTTTTATCCTTGCGGCTTCTTTTCTTTGCACTGAGGAAAAAAATAAAAAAAAAGAGGCACAGTCCAGCTTTGTTCACATCCCCATTATTTTTCAACTTGTGTTCATTTGAAGCGCAGAGCAAAACCCCCCTAGTCAATACAGCATATAAATAACCACCTCTCATCTACCAGAGACGGATCGCCCCCATAAAAGTGGTTTATGGTGTTAAATTATGCAGCGTGAAAGATGAGTGAAATGTGTTCTGTTATAGTGGGATAATAGTAACAAAGTTGTGTCTTCTCATCTGGGATGAACTGCATTGAAGAAAGCAATATTTTATTACAGTCTATCAGAAAAAACCCCTTCAGGGATAGATGAGGCTTTTTTTCTTCCCATTTAAGAAAACTATGTCGTGAAAACTCTAGGCCATACGCTCAGTTTATGCATGAGCTCGTCCTCAGAGTCTCATTCAAAAGGCAAACTACCAAATTGGAGGAATTCAGTTTGCTCCTGTGAACACAGACAGGGTAATTCTTTTTTTTTTTCAAGCTATTCACATCTGAACTCTCAATAACCTCCAGGAGCACAAAAAATTGCTAAAAACGAATGTGTGCAGATTTCAGGAAGAGTGTCTTTCCAAAATTAGGTGGGACACACATGACAGTGCTCAGTACCTTCGTCATAAAGATTTTGCTTGATTTAAATACTGAAAATTTTTGTTGCACATGCAGAATCCTTTTTTTATTTGAATAATTTTCATGCCCTCTAAGTAAATTTTATCCTCTTAACTGCATGTGCCATCTGTGTTCATTACCTGATTTGATCTATTTAGCAAAGTATCGTAATTATTACAAAAATTTTTTCACTGGGTTATGATATATTTTCTAACAGTGACATGATCAGACTCAACAGTTTGGAGGACAAAACATTTATAATAACCAGGGGTGGGCATCTGCTCTGTTACCAATACAGCATGTCTCAAAGTAGATCCTATTGAGAATAGCTCAGCACTTAACAGTGCTTGCATACTGTTTGAATCAGCACTCATGGATAATTCAAACCGGTACAAAGTGTTGAGAAGTTGATTCAATGTGAACTGAAGCATTTGGGTGAATTAAGAGATGGATGCAATCAGTGTAAAATGCCGGGCCTGCAAGATGTTGTTAATAAGATTTTAACAACATCGTGTTGTTAATAAGATTTTAACAACATCGTGTTGTTAAAGTCTTCAAAGAAAATCTCATGCTCACAACTTTTACTTATTATGCTGCATAACAAAATTTCCAACTTAAATGTGTCTGAGAACATGGTGTTGGCTAAAGTTCCTCCATGATAATGGTAATCATTCTCCCCAATGTGCCAATGGTGACACAAATAGTTTTTATATTTTGGGGACATTTACATTTTTCACAAAGAACCAGGTTTTGAAATATTTGATTATATTTAATTTTTTTTGCCTCATTAATAAAATCAATTAAAAACTATATTTTCTGTTTAATCAAGTCTAAGTAAAATTTTTTTGATGCCGTGAAACATGTAAGTGTGACAAATTTAAAGCAAAGAACATTTTAGTTCTCATTGTCTTGATCTTAAAGTCTAAATAATCTATTATAATCCAGTATTGTGTACAAAATCAGATTTCTTTATCTTCTTTTTCGTCTCAAGATTCATAACAGCTCTAAGATTAAAAAAACTAAATCTTCTAGCC
This sequence comes from Phalloptychus januarius, assembly GCA_902982915.1. Lineage (NCBI taxonomy): Eukaryota > Metazoa > Chordata > Actinopteri > Cyprinodontiformes > Poeciliidae > Phalloptychus > Phalloptychus januarius. The sequence continues at coordinate 9,672,457 of CADWAE010000462.1, forward strand.
GAATAAAATCTTTAACTATTTTCTCCTTTTGATCACACACACACACCAAATTCCTTGCTCTGGTTTGTGATGCGGGTTGGCAAACAATGAAACCTGAGATCTCTGTCCCAAATTTCCCTCATCTTGCAAAAGCGCAGAATTTGCTTGGTGCATCTAGCGACGACGGCTGGTTATCGTTCAACTGCAAGTCTGCAAACATGGTAGAGCGAGGTTGCTGATGTCACCTGATAACCAGAAATGCGCCATCAATGCAGTGAGAATCCTAGAAACACAAACGTTTCACTCAAATGGCATCAAAATGTTTCATTTAGGCTAAATGTAACAGTAAATTTTCACCAGGGATGAACCAAACATGAGAATGTTTAGTCGATTCCAAAACCAGTTTTAATGCATTTTCAATCCAGCTTTCATGTTGAGATTCAACCTGGTGAAGTAAAATAATGTTGAGCTACGTCTCTTTTTTTATTATTATCCTAATCCACATTTCTACATTGCACCAGAATCACCAGCAGCAAAAGCCTGCCACCAGTAATACTGGTGCCACCAGTAACATGGTTATCAGTCAGTAAAGTATTCTTACATTGTAAAATCTCGCCAGGAACAAACAGAGGCAACCTAAGAATAAGAAAAGAGGGCAAGAGCAAATCTAAAACTTCTTGGTACTATCCGTTCCATGCAGCTATAGTTACATGGACACAGCTGATCCTTCATCCTGGAATGAAAACACCTACATATTTTCTGTGTACATGAGCACAGAGATAACCGCATACACTTTCACAAAAAACTCTGTTTTAAAGCTTGAGACTTGGAGGTAAAGTTGCCCTACTGTTAGCCAAACAATCTGAGTTCATCAGCCATCTGTCCCAGCACTTTTAACATTCCTACTGTAAGTCTGTTTTCAGTTTCTCCATTTTTTTGCATTTTATAGCATTTTATTTATAGCTCTGTTTACTTAGATTTATGAATTCAACTATATCCTACCTTGGGTTAGGAAAAGGCTAATCCTTGAAACTAACTTTTTAAATATATTCACAACATAAAACTTGACTTTTTTTTATCATTGTGTTAAGCATGATCAAAATAAAACAAAGTAAAATTACTTGGAAGGATTCTAACTACTCTTAAATTAAAGACAAATCCCACCAGATTTAAACTGACATGTGATCGTTTGGGTAACCCCAATCGAATAGTTAATATGTATTTTACTGTACATTGGACTTATTGTTACCCTTTCGCTGATATCAGATTCATGTTAAGCATGAAAAGAGAGATAGAAAGAGAAAATGACTGCAAACGCAGAATGTTTTTTTTAAATTCGGAATATTTAAATGACATTAAACAAACCATTGAAGTGAGACATTGTCTACGTGACTGTGGCTTTGCAATAAAGGCAGCCGTGTTTGCTCTACACATTTAGAACATTGCAATAGTGAAGTAAGTGCAACTTCAAAAAGCTTAATGGCTCTTTCATATTGGTGATCTATCGAAATGCTCGGTCAATTACCCAAGCTTGTAGGACAGCTGACGAGCAGCATTTTACATTTGCCCAAAACAACGCTGCGCTGGTTTTTATTGCACCACCAATGAGCTTCCACTGACCTCACTTTCCAAAGTGCAGCTCATCTTAATTGCCTGGAAAATTATCATCTGTGCCGAGAAACACGAGGCTCAGAGATTGTCCTAATTCATTCTGTCCCAGCTCCGTGACAACTCTGTCCAAGGCAAAAAGTGCCAAGCGAGAGTAAATGTTTGCTAATTAGTTCACTGTGCTACAGTCTCCTTAGAGTTGTCTTTGGCATCATTTCCTCTCTTGAAATTGCCCAAAACATTAGGAGAAATTATCTTACTCCGTGTCTCTTTCAAAACTCAAATAAATGGTAAGTATTTTCAGATAAGGCAACACAAGATGTGTCTTAATTATAAATTTTTTTTCTAATTTCTGAATTGTTAAAGGTCATTTCAGACATTTTCTCAACTGCAGTAAAATGAATGATGTGCTCTCTTTTTCTAATTATCTTACTTTACATCTTACATTAACTTCACAATTTGGTCATAAAAATACAAAAAAGTAAAAAGAGTAAAAAACGAAAGCTTTACAAGGAGAGAGACGTTTTTTTCACCTCCTTGGGAGCCTCTGAAAACATTAATCTTCTTCATTTTGATTTGATTTGTTTTGATTTATTTCCAACAGGTTTCTCAACACACACAAGGAAAACAAAGTAATTAGCAGAATAGAGTTTTAGTTTGTTTGATGGTTAATAATGTAATAATTTGCAGAGAACCACTGATACCATTATACCCATGGAAAATTGGCATTGACTACATCAGTAAGAAAATCACTTCTGTGTCCAGATATGAAATTAATCATCATATAAAGACATCAAATCATTTGTCATGGATTCCACATTATATCTCATTAGAGAAAGACTACATGCTTCTGATTTGAGGATTATTTTTTTAAATGGGAGTTATTTGTGTAGTGTTAATGAGATTTATCTATGTGACCACAGCACCAACATCTGAATTTTATGAGATTTACTGACGGGTGAAAAAATTCCTTTAGCAATTAGATGAATATCATTTATACAAAACTCTTTTTAGAGTTCTATACACAAACTTTATAATTAAATCAAAGGAAGGTCAGTATATGATGCACTGATAATGTGTCAGCACATTCAATATCGCCTAGCAAATTAATTTGCAGGTCATTAGCGGGACCAACTATTGCTTCAGTGCGCACGCCTATAATCTACTCACCTTCAGAGAAAGACTCTTGTTAGGAGCCTTTCAGCAACTTTGACTCTACATTGGATCATTCTGTGCTTCATAGGACATGAGTTTAAAGCATTTCCTCTGGACAGAGTAAAAATCTCTGAATGAGGTGAAATCCATTTTATAAAATGTTCTCAACTTTTGTTTGAATCTCCCCAAAGAGCTTTATTGACAAGACTGTATAGGATTTTTTTTTTTTTTTTTTACCAAAACCTGAAAATTGTTATGTTTTGCTGCCTGGCACATCCTTCTAGTTTTTAAATAGGCATTTTGAAAACCCTCCAGATGCATGAGGTGTCATCTTAATTTTGGTCACAGATAAAGTACAACATCTGCACTAACAGTGCAGACTACTATAACCACTTCCCATACACCTTGGCACCAGGAACAACTAATTACTACCACACTGGTTTATAATTAGTTGCCTAAGGTTCTCAAATATTAACTTGGCACTATGCAACAAACCAGAGGACAGATTGTAACATACTTCCAGTGTCTGTCACTGGTGCCACAAAAAAAAAACTAGTGCTACCCGTCCTATTGTCAATATATTTGCCATTACGAATAATCTTGGACGTTAATTTTCATGCAGCTCAAAGTTGATCACTGACATCTGCTCCTAAATCAGCTGGAGACCACTAACAATCCTCCTGCAAACACCAGATGTAGCATCGGCCAACTGGTGGCCACCTGCCCAACAAGTGGTTGCCCAACTCATTTTAATCAAATTGCCAGCCACCTAATTAAAGACACACTGCATCTCCATAGCATAATAATAACTGGAATGAGATAATTTAAAATTCTTGACAAAATGAGTGATCTGTTTGTTTAATGGTCTGAAAACTGCAGACTAAGGGCCTTCAGCTTAGAGTTTCACTAGTAAAGATCTTACTGCTAGGAATGAGATCTAATCATTGCACCAGCACTTTAAATCTAAATGATTAAATCCACCAAATTAAGAATGAGCAATTGCTTCTAAACACTGTACAGCTGGAGGTTTGTGAGTTAGAATTGGTCGGTCCACACCGAAATCTAATTGAGGATCTGTGGCAAAACATAAAATTTGATCTTCTCAATCCATTTGAGAGCTTAAGCTGCTTTGCAAAAAGGAATGGACCAAACAGTCAATTTCAAGATGTGGAAAGTTTGGAGTTATATACCCTGAAAAGATCTGCAGCTGTAACTGAAGTGACAATCCGTTTGACAAAGTATCGTCTCAGGGCATTGACTATGTATCCTCATGATGATTGAGACGAATATTCCGTCCATATGCAAAGTTAGAAAAGGATTAGGTTAATAAGCTTTTGATTTGAAGACTTTTAATGGGAAAACATGATGTATTGGTTCAACTTAGTATAAAGACTTGGCTGGTCATTCACCATTTCTGCATTGTAACGATGTCGGCACAAATAAATGTTGAATGTTTTTTATGTGTTTGTATGCTCACCGTTACTCAGTTTTAATTCACTTCCATTTACCTCATGTGGAGCCCAGCTCAATAAAGCTTGTAATTTCCCAACCGCCCACTGTCTCACGCCCCCCTCTCCTCCACCGCCCGCCCCCAACCACTCAGCGACAATAACCATCCACCAGGGGAGTGACGTCGGGGCGACCGATTGCAGGTCTGCTCAATAGGTCTACCAGCAAATAGCTTTTTAATGCTTTGCACAATAGCCCAAAACAAAGCGGATTGTTGTCCATAGGCCATCTGAGGCCTTTTAAGTGAATTTGATACATGGCTCACAGAGGTATCCAGGTGTCAAAGTCACACAGGGAAGAAAAGAGGAACAGAGTTATGGTGGAGTAGAGCTTGTTTTAAGTAGATATGGTCCGCGGTTTGAATTGGCTTATCCAAGGGTAAGTGCACAGGGAGTATTTATGTTGATGCAAAACCCTTCAGCATTAGCTTGGCTAACACAGCTGGGCCTTAATTAGTTTCATTGTCCAATTTTACTACACAAGACAAAGCATTCTCCCAGCATGTATGAGATGCATGGGTAATAATTTGGTCTATCAGGAGAGAAAGGTTTTGTTCTCCGTATAAAACTTGAAAGAAGACAAAATAAAAATTGACTGTTGTATCATAAAGGTTTGTTGCGAATAAACTTTGTTGAAAGGTATCACTAGGGGGTGTTAACACTCCCTAGGATATGAATGCTGTAACATAGTAAATAAATCTGAGTGTGAAAAACTTCTGAAAATACAGTGCAATGAGAAAATTATTTTTTAGCTTCTCTGTCACATCTAAATGTTTCAGATTAACAAACACATTTTGAATGAATAATAAACAATTACTAATTCACTTAGGGCCAACTAATTGAGATTGGCTCGCACCAGAATACTCAATCTATTTTCATACAGCAACACCAAACAATGTAGGGAATAGTATATGGTAATTTCAAAGTCCGGATTTGTATTGAAGGTTTGTTAGTGTGACCACATTAGTACAAAAGTAATTAAGAATCTCAAACTAGTTAAACTTTGGTACGCCTCCAAACTCCTGAAAAAAAGCACAAAAGTGAAAACAATACCTTATTTTGAAAGATATGCTTCATTAATTTAGTGAATTTAAAATCAATAACCTTTGGGACAATTAATTCCTAGTCTATAAACTATGTTGCTTATTTGTTTCTTGCTAACAAATAAACATGCATCTAACAAATGCAGGAACACTCTTCCCATTTCTGGATCAATCACTGCAGTGATGATCTAATTTAGTAGTTTTGAATAGTAAAATGGCTCCTCCACGGCCATTTGATGGCTACAAAGTTTTACTGTGTTAAACAATCACTTTTAATCCCAAAGCAGCGTATCTAATAACAGTAACTGTTTGTGACCAAAAACTGTTTGATCAGCCACCACATGATCAGTGAAAAGCTGAGTTCTGGAAAGCTAGCTTAGCTAGCATGTAGCTTTTATGAAAACGGCAAACTACAAATAGTAAGTTAAGGTAACATGCTGAAAGGCCGGCAGCCCTAGTTATCAGAACATCATTCCATATGACATTAATACCGTACCAATGGTCAGGTTAACTTTATTAACAACAAAGGCTCAATTTTCAACCATGTATTGTTGCTTGACCATTGGCCCAGACCCATCAACATCTGTTGCATCTGTACAAACCGAGATCCAGCCCTCTTGTAGGGTGCATCTAGGACTCCGCTCGAATATTAATTAAACCTTCCTAACTAATTGTGTGTTACTTTTTGCTGTCAACCAATTATGTTTTACACTCTTGGGGAGAAGCAAGAGCCCCCTGCTCACTGTGAAATTCCAGCTGTCACTGAATTTCAATAAGCATGTATTTAATTAACATACCAGGCCACTAGAGCGTATCGGTATTTATTCCTCTTACAGACAAGACGGCTGTGGGTTCGTTCTTTGCACAGCTAAAGATGCCTGGGACGCATTTGATTGAGGATCTATAAAACTGTTTGTCTTTCAAATGCAGCAGTGAGCAGTGTGCTTAAAGCAACAGATCGCTTTAAAGTATCTGGCATGGTGACATTCTAAATAAACTTCCTCTTATAAGGAGCAGTGGTGCCCTATACTGCGAGCACAATTCAAATAGGATCAGTTGGTTAGAAGCAGATATTGATGGGAGTTTTTGCTTTCTCCCCACCATCCGTTTGTTTCGGCATCAGTCGTGTGTTGTCCTTTTATCAAGCCCTAGTTCTGACTGTACAACAGAAATCATCCATCAACTAGATTTACCCCCGCTACTCTAATATCTAGCAGACAGTCTAATGCCATAACTCCACAGGCGACAAATGCATTTTAGAGAGAATGGGGTTGGGTGCGTGTGAGGGAGTGTATGCACAGATTTTTTCTTTTTATTGTGAGAGTGCTCACAGTAGCAAGGAGCATAAGGATGGGAGAGAGGGAAGCGGGGTTTAATAGTGACAGAGCGAGCTAAACTCAAACTCTAGCTGTCATGCCACAGGCAACTGGCCGAATATTTTTTTTTTCCTCCCCATCTTGTCGGGTCAGCAGAAAAAGTGCACAAAGCAGCATCAATTGATTCATCCATGATATCAGGAGGAGGAGAAGGCCTAACTCTGTTCAGCAAGCCCTCCTCCCTTCTCTTCTTTCATTCCACCTGCCTCCTCAAAGCGCTGTCACACATAATGAGGCCAGAGCTGCAGAGACGGCACGCGCCCCGCAGAAGCCAAGACAGGCGCTGCGGCACGAAAAGCAGCCGCTCAGGCACAGTGGACCACAATGGAAAAGGATACATATTTTAGCATAATGCTCCTCCGTGTCTTCACCTTCCCCACCGCTCTCGCGGGCAACCCCGATGCTTCACGGAGCAAAAGAGGTGCGTATTATTCCATGATGTGTCTACCGAGCCGGAGGTCCCCCGTGGCCTGCAAGGTCGCCGATCCAAATGATGTCACATGTGTCCCAGCTAATGGTTATCCACAGGGAGAGGCTTTAGGGATAGTTAGGGAGTTGCCTTCCTACGTAGGGCACAGTGGGTCTGCTCAGAAGACAATTCAAGGACTTTTTGTATGTCAGCAGGTAATTATTTTCAAAAAAAGATTCCACTCAAAGATCTGAGCATCTATTAGGGCAACACAACTCTGGAAACTGGAATCGTTTTTCTCTAACTCACTAAAAAATGGGTCCGGTTCAATATGGAGACGTGCTTGAATCCGTTTGCAGGATGAGACGGGATGTAAGTGGATTTTCCAGGCCCTGTGTTCAGGAATCAAGTTTACCGTCAGCTAGCTGTTTTTTTAGTTTTACATATAACCAGCTCAGTTGGTAGAGGTTTGTGAAGGCATCAGCTGAGGCCAGCAGAAAGGTGTGCAGACTGATAAGCACTCCAGCACTCCTTTAGCCTTCCCCAAAATTCTTCCTCTATATAAATATAAGGCAAATATATTTATATTAATTGAACTTCTCCACATTTTGCCATGTTAAATTTGTAACTTGAGTTTATTTCACTTGTTTATTGATCAACACAATTTCCTTCTGGTAAAAAAAGGGATATTTTATTACAAATAAAAATCTGAAGACTTGGTGTATGATTGTATTTATCCCCCTGAGGTAATACCTTATAGAGCCTTTCACTATGGCTGCAGGTCTTTTGGGATATGTCTCTATCAGCTTTGCACATAATGTTTTGCCACTATTTTTAATTTAAATTTTAGGTGTAGATGTTGACTAGATTATTGTATCTCATGAATACACTTTGATCTCAACCATTGTGTTATTGCTCTGCCTGCATGGTTTGGTCAACTGTCCGGGTTTCTTCCCAATACTCTTCCACAAAGTTGAAATTTGTGGTGCCATTCCGAACATAACCTTACTTTAAACTTCTCCACAATCTTATACGGGACCTTTCTGGTTCGTTCCTTCATGAGTTATTTTTTTAAAAAAAAACCATTTGGTTCTTTATAAGGCAGCTGGATTAACACACACATGGACTCTGTATTCTAATAAAATTCCATCATTTTTCCACTTGATTTTATTTAAGTGGAGTTTCATGCTCCACTTAAATGCTTTTTTTCCCATCTCCCCACCTCTTTTCCGGCTTTATCCAGCGAGCTCAACGTAGATCTAAAAGGTTCATTTTAGTGACAAGTGTTATCATGTCAACCTAAGATAAGTAGGGAGATTGTAAAAGTGAAGTAATTACCAGAAACACGTGATTAGAATGTCATCTGGATGACAAGGGCTAATTAGCGCCGTCTCTTCTTGTCATCCCTGCACCGATGACAGTCCATAATGGCAGGGGACCAAAACCCTGTTGTGAACTATGCCTACAATGGAACGCACAGATGAGAGGGCCCTCTTACTAATTTGTGTCACTTCCCTCATAATAAGTTTTCAACAGACCTTATATTAAGCTCTATTCCCACAACGGCTCGCCTTTCCCTTGACCTCCACTCCCTTTTTTTGTCAAACTTGCTTCAGTGAGCAATGAATCCGCGGCTCGGCGACAGCAGTGACAAAGTCACTTTATGTGTCTGCCAAAGAGCACTGAAACTTTGCTTCTTAAGATGCCGGAGTTCAGACAAACCGCACAATGCACTGATGAGCCACGAAGCACAGCCAGAGAAACAGCGGGATGCTAGCTTTTTGTACACATGGAAAACTTCTCAAAATGAATTACGCTCAACTCCGCAGCAAAGCAAACAATGCAAAAATCAGTGGGTTGAGACGGCGCCGTCTGTAATCACTAGAGCTTCCTAAGGATTTCTTTTGTTTGCTAAAGTCTCTGTTAATATATAGCTTATTCATCAGCGGGATTCTTTTGTGAGCTACCTGTCTGTTGGTCCCTATCTGTCTATTTACAATCTAACCAGCACAAATTGTATTTGGAATTGTGCAAATGTTTGTATAATGTTACTAAAATTATACAGCCTGTTTTTATTTCAGGTGAAATTGTGTATAATTGTTGGAACATGGGCACTGAACAACACTGAATACTGAAACTGAAGCAAAAATGTGGCTAAACGAAGCCTGTTAGGATGTGAACAAGACTGAAGTATTTGTACTTATTTATCTCAAATAAGTTTTAAAAGAAAAACGAGAACAAGCAATCAGTGGGACGGAGAAAAATGTGTGCATTCGTAACCAAGAACAAAATAATTTGTTTACTCCTACTTTTAATTTAGAAAAGGAGTAGGAAGAAATGAACACTTAACACTTGGGTTATGTGAATCGTACAATGTATGTCAGATTGAAGGTGAGAGAAAGTTTTTCTACTACACAAAACATCTTCTATGACCTGAAGATACACACAAGAATAAGTATTTCAACGTAACAGAGAGCAGAGAGACAATGAACGGAACAGCGCAGCGCTCTTAACTCAACAAATCCCAGGAAGAAAAGCGATGGTCTTGGGATGTGTTTACCTGCAACAAGGAGATGTGTTTCTGCTGCAAAGCACTGCCACTCCACAAACCAGCAAGCTGTTCAGAAAAGGAGCTTCAACCAAATGGAGCTGTGAAGTATGAAGGACATTCCAAGTGTATTCAATACAGAAGCCATATATGATGTGTTAAAACTGCCTGAACACTGCAATCAAGGTGAAGCTTCCACCTGTTTCCAATTAAACGGAGCTCCAAATGCATTTCTTACATAACTTTCACACCCACTATGTCAAACATGGTGTAAGTGTATGGTAACACTGAGAGGTTAAGTTATAAAAAGTATTCACAGCTCTTGAATGGTTTAATGTTTTTCAGGTTATAGCCATACATTTGTTTTGAGATTTTTGCATGATAGATCAAACACAAAGCAGTGCATGATTGTGAGTCGGAAGAAAAATGTAACCTGGGAGACTTCTAGATCTTTATTTAAACACACCTGAATAAAATATTTAGGTAATCTGCAAGGATCTCTGGAATTTGAGGATTTGATGAGGAGGTATTTCTAACAGAAGGCAGGCTACAAGTCAATCGGCGCTGCCGAACCTTCTGACCACCATTTCAGGTGAAAACACCACCAACAGGAAAGGTGGGTTTACCAAGGAGACAACGACAGAGTGACAGAGACGGGTGGAGTTGAACCGGTAACTCACCAGTTGCAAGACGAACCCCGACATTGTGAGTCACTGCTGCCTCTATAAGGCTTCTGAAGATGGCTTGGACTGGACTTCATTGAGGTCAGATGGCAGATAAAAAATACATCTTGTAATGTAAAAAAAAAATCACAACAAAATACATTGATGTTTTAGAGATAACAGTGCAAAATCAATGCGAAAAATTTAAATTATATAAAAAGTTGGCTTTTTTTCTGTCTGAGAAGAGTTCAAAAATCTTAAGGTCACATTAGATCGAAAACAAACATCGTCTCTCCTTGCATGTCTGCCTTAACACAACAAGAGCACAAACATTTCACTAACGAGACCCGCTGTCAGAAAGAGTTGCGGTGCATTGCAACAGCGTTCTGTTTGTTAATTCCAGGAATTCTTTTTTATTTATTTTTTTTCAGGAGTGATCTGTGTGGTCATGTCGGATGACAGCAACATCTGTTCCCAATTTCGGCATGGCACCCGCACATCACGGAACAGCAACGGCCCCCGAAAGTCACACAAAGGAGTCAGTGAACTATTGTACACCGAGCAGCAAAACAATTAATTACAGCTGCTGTGGTATGATGTGTAAACGAAATAAATTCTCCATCAAATTATCTTGGGATATTTCGGGCAACTGAACTGCGAAGTGGAGCGCAGAGCATCAGCAAGCAAGCGAGAGAGAGAGAGAGAGAGACGGGCGCAGGGGTTGGAGGGGATGCATTGATTAATTGCACTGATGTTGGAGGCATTTAAAAGAGAACGCAAACGCATGAATAAAGAGCAATGTAAAAGTTTCATTGATGAGACTCTGATCTTTTTTATTAGCAATTGTATAAAGGATCCGAAAAATCAGTTTGCAGAGATAAAATAAGTCCACAACAGAGGCTGCTGAGACAAATCAAGTCCTAGAGAATCATTGCTGAACCCTGCAGTTTCCCCATACCTCTCTGAGAAGCTTTATAGCTTCTTCTCCCACTTATTGCTTTTGTTTTAAACCATGCTTTTCTGTTTTAGTGCACACAACTGCTTTCGCTGAGCTGTTTTCAGCCACAGCAGGCAGCTGTTTTCAGCTAAGAAACTCTTAAAAAACACACGGAGCAACACCTGTTTAGCGCAGAACAGGAAAAGAGAGGAAAAAAAAAAGGTACAAGTTTGTGAGAGTTCTGAAAGAGACGACTTACAAAAGGTACTTTCAAGTGAAAGTTTTGCAACCTGGTTTAGGATTGGGAAGTTTGAAAACCTAAGCTAGATCTAAAGGGTGACAGAATATCGAGCTAGAATGTGCAAGTGTGCAAATAAGTGTAAATATAATAAAGTGAAAATGGAATTTTTTACAAAAAAATAAGGGTTCAGCAGAGTAAACAAAGAAACAATATTTTACAGGAAGCAAATGTTTTTTTTTTGTTTGTTTCATTTATTTGCAAAGAATACTGTCAAATTTCTTACTGCATGTTGACAAACCATATTTCTCAAAATACAAATCAACTTCTGTCTTTCAACAGTTTTTAGTCATCTGGACAACCCTTTCAGGTCACTCTCTTGCTCTTTCTCTGTAACCATCTTAGGTTCCTCCTTGGATATGGTGACCTGTGGGCCTTGTTCCTTTGGTACTAATTTATATTTATATTCATGTTTTCAGGTAGGGCTCCTGTTTAAAATATGCATACATATAGTTGTCCTTCACATTTAAACCTTAAATAACAGGAACGTGTCCTCTGTAGGGCGAGAGGGGAAAATTGACTGAGACTGATGTTGAATAGTCCGTTATGATTAAAAAAAAGATGTGTGCTTGGAGAATAACACAAGTTGTCATTTTTCTTCCTCACACTTAGATGCAGTCAAGCAAAAGAAAAACCAAGTGTTTCTTCCCACAGATGGGGCCCCTCACAGGCTCACATCCCAGAGGGCCACCGCAAGTAGCGTTTTGAGACGAGAATATGCTGAAATTTGTCCCCAGAGAAAACGTAGCTGGCAGCCCAGAGGACCAGCCAGACAGCACAAGCACACTCCCTAGAGTGGAGGAAGTAAATGAAGAAACTATGTAATAGGTGTAACTTAATAAAGAGTATATTGACAACAAGCTGCTAAAAAAAGAAAAGGGACAAAAGGGACTGTTCGTCATCTATCATTTGGATGTGGTACAATTTGTGGAAGCTAACAAATTTACCAAATCTCATAGGATCCTACAAGGCTCCATTGGGAAGCAAGTTTCTTTTTCTTCAATGATATGCTTGAAGCTTCATGTCAGATTGATGAATCTTAAAGCAGTCAAATAAAATCCATAAAGTTGCATGACCTACCTAGATGCAGTTGTACACTGGCTTGTGTCCTAGAGGGGAAAAAAAACACCCCAGGTACTTTAATCACTTGCAGAATGCTGCCGAGTAGTGGCAAAATAAATACTCATATTTGAAGAAAAGAGCTTTGGGAGCCAAAATAAAAACACAGAGCATTCTACAAGAACTTAAATGTAAGTGGACCGGCAGAAAAAAAACAATTATTCTGTCATTTAGGAAATGACAGAGTCAGTTGTATTAAAAGATTTTATACTTAGTTTTTGGTAATATTCCACTAATTAAAAAGAGGTTTTGTGAGAAAATGCCACAACCTTTTCAGAAAAGTCTGCTGGAATTCTGGCACATTTCTCCTGACTGAATTGTTGTAACTCAGCCAACTTTTTAAGCTATCCCCTGTAGTTCACAAACAACTTTTCAGCTCCACATGCAGATGTTGTGTGGGACTGACATTAAAGCTGCAGTATACGACCTCTATAAAGAATTGATTTTATTTTATTTTTTTGTATTTGTTGAAAGTGTCACTATGTTGGGACAGCATAAATAATAACTTACAGCACAACCAGAGGCTTGTGTAGAAAATGCAAATCTGCAGAATGTTAAGAAAATCTGAATGCCGACTGAAATACATTTGTCACTCAAATGTAACTCTACAATTTGCAGTCATCTTTTCCAAATCCTCTGAGTTTTAGCCTTTATGCCCAAGGCTAAATAGTAATGAAAAATAGTTTATTATCATAATGAAGGACAGAAATTACTTTTATGTTGAGGATTTTGCACTGTCTGACCTCATCAGCCACGACAATAAAGTAAAAGCTTGATAAGTTGCTTTTTATCTCTCTAACCACCTTTTCCAGTCGAGTTCAAGGTCAATAATATACATGAATAAGCTGAGAGGCAACGTCTCTCCAATTACAAAAGCTTGCAACAAAGTTTTTAAGACAAGAAATATCCATTGAATCCCAATTTTCCATTATTTTAACATATTATATATACATAAATACATATAATATTAATCTGATGTATATGTGTGTGCATGTGACTGTTTGTATTACTGAAATTAATCAATAGACTAAACTAAGGTGCCCCTGCAAACTAATGCACTTTGAATTCCTTGTTGCTGAAAATTTGCTCTGCAGATAAACTTGCCTATCAGAAGTGGAAGCAGGTGGTGCTCTACTCAGTTGAGATCAAATGTAGCTTTCTGGGCCAAAATGCAAAAATGATGCATGGACACAGTCCACATAGCAGCATTATGCTGGGGGAATCAAGGAAGTTGGTCAGAGGCGATTTTGAATGAGGACGGACACACAAAAAATGTCTCCATCTAATCTGATGGTGCTTGAACTCTTTACAGAGAAGACTGATTAAAATGTTTGTTTCCAGAGAAACAAAACTGATGGAAAGATTCCCAAAGAGACTGCTGATACTAGTGGGGGAAGGGCGGAGACTATTGTAGTGTATCTCCAAAACTGTATCCAGCTCATGCGCTGCTCATGGCAGCAGCATGTAGGAAAAGTTCTGTTATGCTAATTCTGACTTGTTAATTTTGTAGACTTTTGTTCTCATTTTATTCAGTTGAAGTATTGCCTTTTTGGACAATTATTCCCTTTTGAATGCTGTGCAGCAGGAAATATTATTTTTGCTCCAACTTTTTTCTTTTTTTTTATTTTTTTTTTACACAGTTTCTGTGATGCATAACCATGGCAACGAGGTGTTTTTTTTTTTCCTTGTTTTTTTTTCTTACACGCAGGAGAAGGTGATTAACGTCTCAAAAGCTCAAGTAATACCTGACCTATGACCCCAACTACCAGAGAAGTTGAAAAGGAGGCTTCTTGGTGCAGAGCCGGACAAAAGAGCAGAGAGAAGGATGAAGTTCAAACCATGTCCTGCATCGATCAAATCGGGCTCACAGGCAGACCGAGGTGTAAAGCGAACTGGAAAAGCAAAAGGAGTGAATTAGCAGTGCTTGCCAACAACTGATGATGTCACTCAGGACATGTGACCATGGAATAATATCTTTGTTACCCAGACACAAACCATCACTGCTCCCAACAAACTTTACATTACAAGCTGGCTTTTGTAGAATCACATATTCTGCTGATGCTCATTCTTTTCAAAATAAAATTTCCACTGTTATTGCACAATTATTTTTCTGCATTTTTAAGCTGTATTGTAAGTAGTCTGTCTTTTTGAAAGTTCAGCTTACATGCAGACCACAAACATCTTTGGAGGACGTTACAGGCTGTTTCTATTCCATTCTATATGGAGCTGCTAGCATTTTTTTCCAGCCTTGAGACTCATCCAGCAACATTGTCTTTAGTCAGAGGCCTCTTCAAATTTGTTGCAACACTGACTGCTACATGAGATTCCTCCTGGCCACAGCGCTACCGTCCATAGCAACTTTTTGAATTATACTTGGATGAAATTCATAGACATTTATTGTCCCTTGGGTATAAATAAGGAATGTTCAAATTGTATTAAAAATAACTTTGTCAATTAACTTTTCTTCTGTGTTCTATAGCTTCCTTCATGATGCTACTTGCTGACTATTTAACAAACCTTTAACATCTTGACAGAACAGTTTGGTTTTGCATAAGATTAAATTACACACAGATCGCTACTTTTTACAAGTGAATTTTGTGGTATCAGAGTGAAGATAAATAGTGCATGCCTACTTTCCAGACAGTTTTTTTTCTTTTTTTTTTGTAGAACATTTGCAAAGCAATGCATAGTTTTACTTCCCCTCTATAATTATGCGCTACTTATTGCTGACCTATCCCATAAAATCCTAGCACTCAACTTTGAAATTTCTGATTGAAACACGACAAAATGTACAAGAAGCTCAAGAAATCTGAATACTATCGCAAAGCGTAGTGTGCTATTGTCAGTCCCAGTGAATATTTTGTGGTTGACATTCAAATTCCATGATGATCCTTGGGTAGGGATGAGCTGCTTATTCTCTGAGCTCGACAGCATAACGCCCGGAGCCATCCGCTATGCAAACAAACTGTTGACATGGCCGCTCGACAAGGTGCCATTGGGAATTCCCCTTCAGCAAGCGCAGTGAGAGCTGGTATAATGGCAGCTTCGCCCGTACCTTTAAAAATACACCCGAGCAGATAGACATCACAAAAAAAAAATATTATTTCCCTGCAGGCCTGTCACAAGGCACCAACTCTGAATTTAAATAAAATAAAGTAAAATATAATAGAAAAAGTAAAAAAAAAATAAAAAGACCCGTTTTCTGTGTGTTGACAGTGTTTTAACAGATATGGAAGGAAGGAGTGGATAATACCAAATGATGCCTGCTTGACACACCGTTGTCTGTCTGTCGTTGATAAAAGTTGCGAGCGCAGATATTTAAATACAAACCTGGGATGTTTGTTTCCTCCTATCGGGATAGCTGTCTGATCGGGATTTGCAGCTTGGAATCACATAAAAAATCCAAATCCGAGGGGGCCTTCAAGTTCCCCGTGAATTACAGCAGCGCCACTTGCAGAGACGCAACAGATCACACGCTAATCCCCGTGCGCCGTCTATGCAAATCGCATGTCGCCGGGTTGATATCCATTATCCTGCTCGGCTCTGGCTGGACATGAAGCTGTCTTGTTGTTTACATCAACTCTGACTCAGAGGACTATCGGCTTTATGCAGCAACGCTGTGTGGGAGTGAAGGAGATACAGTAACAAAGCCATCCAACTCAACCGGTCCTCAGTCAGACGTACCATAGTCGTGTCCTTGGCGATGCAGACGCTCGTATCGCACCGTTGCACTGATTGAAGCTCGGAAATCACTCTCATCTGTTAAACTCTTGCCAAACTTTGAACAAACATTGAACGGTCTTCATCCTCACAGAGTTGTCAGTTCAAATATGTACATATGAGCTACTGAGGTTTGAAAGGAACACATCAACAAATAACACTCCACGAGTTTTGTTCTCGGCCCGCAGGGACGCGGAGGATACTTTTAAAAGAGAAATGAAATGGATCAAATGCAGATGTTCATCTCCTCTGAGGCGTTATGGCTCAGAACTTTCTTCTCTCATGTCAAACACAATTTAATTCCACTTTGATGTGATTCACTCTCAGGAATGCAGGCAAGCTGGCCGCATGTTAGCTATGCAGAACTGTTTCTGTCTGTTTTTAAGCATTTTTTTTTCCATTTTTGTACTAATTATATTTTTACGTATAAGAGTTTTGTACCCACAATGAAACTACCTGATTTTATATAAAGCATAAAACACAGTCTTTATTAAATCACTGCTGCGGATATAAAGATTTTTGAAGCCGCAATAATGTTGTCCATATTAGAACATGTATTTGTTGTGTTTTGGCTGAGATACATAAACATACATGTGAAAGAGATCACAGGTGAGTCTTTTCACACAATTTAAAATCGTTCGCCTGCTGACTGTTGATTGGCTTCTTTTCAGAATGATTCAACACATATGAACAAGTCAACACATAAATAGTTCAGCAAACTATATTATACAACAGAAATCTTACTTTGCTTGAAGGAAGTTTGGGTTTTTCTCTTTTTTAAATACTTTTAAAAAACTTTAAGCATAAAATCTTATTCGAAGCAGAATTATTGTTTTTTTAAAGCATATAGTTTAGCTTAATATTTTATTGTGCAAGAGTGTCATGGCACAGCAAGGTAAGCAAACAGAAAACCACATTTTGCCACCAACACTGCAGCATCCTGTTTTACAGTAGTGTCAAGGCTCTACCCAGGCATAAACGAAACCCTTCTTGCGTGAAAAAAGGTTTCTCTGAGCCACACAGCAACCTCTGATACCGAGCAGGCGCCGAATTGCTTCACTGAATGCCAACACATTCCTGTATTTACTGCAAGAGAAACAACTGCAATCAATTAGCTCACCGGGAAAGGAGAAATAAAAAATAAAGAAAAAAGTTTTTCATTTATGACGTGGTTATAATATCATGACTGTTTAATGTGAGATAATGCTATAAACAGCAACAAGCTTGTATACCAGGGAAGAATTGCTCATTGAATGTTATTTAAATGCAAGGGATTTTACTCGTAGCTGTTCATTCGGTCGGTGTTCAGATGTTTCAGTAAAATTGTCAATAAAATGGGGGTAGAAGTGCCCTCAGTTTGTCTCATTTATGTTTTTGTTTTGTTGTATTCTCATCTGGTAAGCAATGAAAGCTTGTAATAATGTATTAAACCTGAGTATTGATTTTTATCAAAGATAAGCTGAGTAAATACAAAAAGCAATTTTTTAAAATTATGATCCGAACTGTTAAGGGAAATCTAATTTGCCCATTGGAAAAAGTAATTTCCGCTTCACCCTAATAACTAGTTGAGCTATCCTTGATAGCAACCGCTGTGACTAAATACTTTGATTGACTGGCTATCAGAGGATCTTCACTGCAAAAAAAGTTTTATTTTAGCCACACTGGAAGGGATTCATTATGAAATGGTGTCATAAACTTGCCGTGACCCTTTTAGCAGTACGCTAACATCTAGCATTTATGAAGAGCAAATACGATGAGTTATAGAATTGGTTGGACTTTAAATGCAGATTGACTGAAGTGGGAAGTAGTTGATTAAATGCTTAATGAAAAACTAAGGGAATGAGTAACTTTCAAACCAAAACTAAAGCTTGTCACAGATAAACAAGGAAGTAAATTGCAAACAGAAAAACTTAAACAACCCAAACGCCCCCAGGATATGACAGGATTAGCATCTATTGCCGCCCCCTGGAATCATCGCTCCATGTGTGTAATTTGTCAGCGAGCCATTATATGTTTTAATCATATTTATGTGCTTATCTATTTATTTAGTAAAATGATAACCTTGTAGCAGGAAACAAACCAACTCAATTTAATTTTCACTTCTCCTTTGCTCCTGTGAAATGGCCAATGAGTTGTGGTATGACTTAGTGGTGTCAAAAGATGTGAGGGCCAATCCAAGCTACCAACTGGGATCTGCACTGTAGAGCTCAACAAAAATACTGGAAAACCCACTTTGGGACTATTTGTTGGAAACTAATAGGTGCTACAACCACGGAGGTCGTCGTCATTGCAACGTTCTGTAGCTGTCAAGCCTTCGTCAGCCTTCAGAGGTCAACCTGTTATTAATAGTCAATGGATCAGTTATATCCTCCCAGTGAATTACGATGATTGTGTAAAAAGCAGCAGATCGATCAAACTGGCACCTCAGATTACATGATTGAGAAGTGTGATTTTACAACGTGATTGTCTTGTTCAATGTACAGGTCATCAGGCAGTTGTAGCTGCAAATCAGCACATTTTCCTTTGTGGAGAACTTCTGGTTCGCTGTAAATGCAACTGATGTTTATTTCGCTGGAGATGAGTTATTGGCATATTCGCAAATCCGAGCTTTCTCTGTCCTCATTTTCACAGCTCAGCTCTGCAGCTCGGCGATCAATCACTGGCAGCTCTTCTCCTTCCTTCTGCCGCTCGATGTTCATAGCGTGTGTGAGTCAGCCCACATTTTGAGGAATTAGGAACTCATATTATCTGGCCTGTCAACACATAGAAAATGTTTACTTGGCTTTTGCTTCAACACCTTGAGAAAATGGTCAGCTCTATTAGAGCAGATCACTAAATCCTGCGTCTGCAGTTTGGAAGTTTCTCTCCGAACGATAATTAGTAATGTGGAGGAATCTGCATGCTGATGGGAGAATCTTCATTGGGCTGTTTATTATCTCGGATACGTGGCTGAAAAAAAAAAAAAAAAAAGCAGCGCTGGATGTCTGCTTTAAGTGAAAAGTGATGAAAAATGATGCAAGGATTTGGATTACTTTGCCTGATTCCGGAGACCGTTGGGGATTTCTCCAGGGAGGCTGATGAGAAGCTATGCTAAAATCTAATATAAAAACCCTCCAGTCTAACACCCATTTGCTCAGAAATTGCTGAATATGAATGAAAATCATTTGTAAGATTGCGTATCCCTCGGCCCCTTCCCACTTCTCTTCCTTCCAAATGGTCAGCATTTTTTCTTTAAGCATGTAAAATCTGAATAAGGACATCATTTGTCCTTCTGAGTTTGTACTTTCTTTCCAAAGGCAGCAGAAGGAGTTTTAAAGCCTGGTTAGGCAGTGGAATTTCTCAAAAGAAAGCCATCATATCTCCTTGTTGGCGTAGGAGGGTGTCTTTTGTGTGAGCCATCTTATGAACAGCTATTAATCTCCCCGGTCAATGGTAATATATTCTGTAATAATGAAGAAGCAAGCAAATATGCTTTCTGTTTAGGGAAACTGGCCAATCATTATTCTACACATGTAGCAGAAATAGGACCCATCTGATCCAATAACTATACTAGATCAGATAGTGATGTCATTTTTTTTTATTAGTTGTCAGAGTGAAGCTATTGATCCATCCACCATTCCAGACTCTGTGACTCCTGTATTCCTAGAGGTCATATGCTGGCTGGTTTTACTCTGGAAGTAGTTAAGTGTTTCAGGTAATCAAGCTAGTTGGTTCTTAAATATTTATATTTTCCTTTATTTACTGTATTTCGGACAGGGATGAGCTGAGAGATAAGTGGGAAAGAGAGCAAAAGTTCAAAATGTTTGGAATTGTACCTCAGACATCTTCGTCAAGAAAAGACAGCATCGGTACAGGGGCAACGCTACGCCTCGCACCACCCCAACAAATTTCAATATCAAAGGTAATCTGAGTAACTTGCAGTTTTCAAATAATGACTATCGTGAGAAATAGCTATCCAAACCAATCTTGCTCCATGTCACTCATAAGAAATCCTTTAAATAGAGTCAGTCTGACAACATGAAGTAAACTAAACAAACCTCTTCTCCCTCTTCCGTATTTCCTGTCCAGCTGCTGTTACATAAAGGCTACAAGAGCCTAAAAACAATCTTAGAAAAAAAAGAGCTTTGATTTGAAAGAAATCCAGAGTGAAGATCTGCCAGAGCAACTCTGAAGGGCAGACCAAGGACATAGAAGCAGGCGCCAGCGGTTAGGGCGATCCTCAAACAAGTGCCTTCACCAGTGAGGGGATTAAGCCTCAGGCTCTGAGAATAAGAGTGGGGATTGAATTGTGTAGAACTTTTGAAAACACAACGAGGCCCCTTTCTTCCTTTGTTTGTTCCCAATGCTTCAAATTGGACTGGGTGTACGCAGGAGGGGAAAAACAAAGTCTATCTGTTTGTTAAGAAGCCGTTTGCATGCAACCTGCCCTCCATTCACTGAGGTGCAAATGCTTGTACCAAGGGGTCGGGGGATAGTCCTTAAGGGATTTCATTGATCTCAGTGGTTGCAGCACATACCTGAAAGCAAGAGCATCCCGTAAGCAGAAGTGTAAAATCATCATATGTGAGTAGCGAAGGAACACAGGGGGAAAACGTTCCATTCCCTTTGAACAGATCATCTGTAAAGACGGTGGATACCGAGTCACCGTATTTTAAAGAAACAAATCTCAGCACAGAAACAGATTAACAGCAGTCTCTCATATATATATTTTTTCTCCCCCACTTGTTTCAGCCTCACACAGAGGAACCGTGAAACAGCGCAATGTTCTAGGGAAAACCAAATGAACAGCTTGCCCTGGGAGACTTATAATATCATGGATCCTGAGTGCCTGCTCTCTGTGATGAGCCCTGAGAGAAGGCTTGACAAGAGAAAATGATGTGCTGTTCTCAGCTGGGATAACAGTCCGGGTCCCCCCGAAGACGATCGCACGGCGGAGATATGAAGTGCAGCACAAACCGCAGGTTCTTTTAGCTTCTCTAGAGTCCACGAGGGAAGAGAAACTCCTAAAGCAAAGGAAATGAGTGACAGCGAGAGGCAAAAGCTGCTGTTGAGAGACCCTCAAGTACGGGGTGCGTGTGTGTGTGTGTGCTCCATCACTCCATCTACACATAAAAACTGTGGAGAGAAAGAATAAAAAAAGCACTTCAAAGCGCGACAGTTTCAATACCTACTTTGAATGAAGTACAGAAAATTAGTTCTTAAGTTTATTTGTATGAATGTTTTGTTGGGGAGTAAAGTTTATCTCACCAGGAACGTTGAAGTTGAGGATTGCTGACATCCTGTAATGATATACACCCCTATGTCACAACTTTATTTATTTTTTATTCTGTGTCCCTTGGTCTTATGATGCCGATTGTTCACTAGCAGTTTCTAACAAACTCCTGAAGCCTTCACAGTGGATTTACACTGGGATTAAAGGTGATCATAAGTGGGCTCTGTTTGGAAATGAACTGATATATAAAAGCAAGTTTTTGGGGGAGATTTTATGTAGGGTTTTGGGGGGGGGGGGTTGGATTTTCATTTATAGAATTCGTTGAGAGTTTTGTATTTTCTGTAAACTTTAAAATTGTACACCACTTTATGTTGTTTATGACATAAAATCCAAGATTAATACAATAAAGTAGGAGGTTGTACACTTAATACAAATGAACACAGAGGTATTGGTCAGTATTTAACATGCCGATAAACAACTAAAGTACAACTAAATTATAGTCAAATTTGCCCAATTTTAGTAATTGGTTCATTGACTGATGCATTACTACAAAGATGTATTCAGCATCCCGTAATGGACTGGCGACCTGTCTCTTGGAGATAGGCACCGATCACCCCGCTTGCTATCCTGAAGGACATGCAGGTATAGAAGACGATGGAGGTCACCAGTCTGTTGACTGGTTTTGGTGCATATAAAGATACTATCCTTGCCCAAAGGTAAAATAGATTAATACGGATAAACAACATCAATCTGAATAGTATAAAATGGATGATTTAGTCCATTTAAACAATAATACAATCTGGATGATGCACAAAGTTTGCACATCTTTGCACAATTAGAGAGTAAAGTGTGCAAGAGGAAGCCTTTGAATGAGGAAAACCATTTTTGGCCTTTTTTTTTAATATATATATATAAATTGTTCAACAACCAAGGGACAAATTTACTGCACAGGCAATTTAGCACCTGCTTGTGGAAAAAGTGCTTGTGGGAGAGTCAAATTCTGTGAGTTCAGTTCCAGACTCGGGCCTACAGCTCCAATCACAGGTGCAACCAGCTCGTTTCAGTAATGACCAAAGGGTCCTCTCAGGAGCAGCACAAATTAGTGCAGAGTTGGAAGCAAACGGACCTGTTGATATCAGGAGACCCGTAATTTCCAACAAAACACTTGTTTGTTATAGCCAGTAAACAAGCCACGCGAAGCAATGCTTCTAGTAAAAAAAAAAAAAAAAAGACATGCAAAGACGCATTGTAACTACACCTGTCAACAGAAAGCTCACAGCATTTGTGCAGCTAAACAGAGGGTTTCAAACCGCTCTATGAAAATCTGTTAATTTAGAGAAAACTAACTCTACCCCAGATAAACTACATAAATTATTTCAAGTTCAGTTGGTCCATTATTTACAGTTTAGTTGTTGAAAATATGTAAAATATCTTCTTATTATAGTTTATCTGCGCTGCTACTGTGAATAAGTCACTTAGAGTCATGAATAACTGCAACAGATGCACACACAGAATAAATGAGAACTAAATGAAGCACCGCAGATGCTTATTTTATTACTCATAAGACTTCTGTCAATAAAACAAGCCCTGAAGCTCATTCCTGTACGCTTCACGCAGCGCTTAACTGAAAGCGTGGTGGGTGGGATCACGATGGGTCTCCCAGATCATCTTGTAAAAATAGTGAAGAGTTACAGTACAGCTGCCTTCACAGAGCAACTGCCGTGGCTACCGACCCAAAAGTGAAGAAACAAGCAGCCGAGAATCGCTATCAAACTTTGAACAACCCTGAGACTGCTCAAAGAGAAGAGAAGAGATTAGGAGAGAAATATCCTTTATGGCCCATCAGTGGGGAAATTCAGGTGCTGCAGCAACAAAGTGAAAGGGTGGTGCAAGGATGCAAGTGCACATAAAAAAAAAAGTTAGACAAAAAAATTATTGGCTTTAAAGTGAACATCAAAAGTACAACTTAAAAATTGAAAGAATTCCAATATGAAAATAGCATTTGTAGACCAAGAAACGGCCATTTGTATAAGAGCAATAAATAGTCTACAGTATTTGTCGGGAGCAAAGATGTTACAGCTACAGCAGCAACAGAGCCATACTTTTGTTGGGATACGTTGTCTTAGGCTGATGATATTTTTGTTAAAGTTATTCTATCTTTCATGGATCAAGGGTTCACCCTGGGGTGAAGCTGGAAGGAAAACTTGCTCAAATACATTTTGGCAAAAGTAAGAGAAGTTTGTAGTTTGTGCTGCTCTTTTCGTTTGTGATAACTTGTAAATCCTCGCCTTTACCAGTTGGGTCAAGGTGAGGTGTCACTTTGTTTTTGACTTCTGGCTCATAGTAGCCAAAGGTTATGTAAAAGGAAAGTTAGTGTGAGTTGTTTAAAAAAATAATATGTCTTTGTTTCTACTTAATTTAAATTTAAAATAATACCTCTGAGGAACGAATGAGTTGTCGAGTTTCTCTTCTTGCTATTGCAGAAGGTGCAATTCACTTCTATTTTAAAAAGGATAAATTATAGTCCCTGAAGTGAAAGTTGGAGGGAGTAATTAACCCCCTACTGCCAGAACGTGTGTATAATTACATCTAAAATTGTGTTTTGGCTTTCAAAACGATCCTAAACTAAGTACCCTGAATCTGGCACATAAGATATAGATAAATGTAGGGATTTAGTAAGAAATTTTGTGAAAATGCAAATAATCTGGATTTGCTCTGAACACTAGATGGTGGCAAAGTACCTAATGAAATCATCATTACATGTAAAAAAATGCATCTAGTGGCTTTGTTGAGCATTGAGACATGAACCATGTGTTTCTGACAATCGTTATTAAATTTTAAATTCATCACAGGAATTTTAAATGACTGCGCTGAAAAGAAATGTTCACAATTTTTACAGTATATTGCATATTTCCTCATTGTGTGTTAGATTTCTATTTTAACAAGAGAACCTTGAGATAAAGTTCTTTTTTGTTCTACAAAACTATAATATCTGGACCTGAATTTACTTAAAATAAACCACATTTAAAAAAAAATTGAAAGTAGACAGTAGAAACCGCTTGCATTTTTGACAACACGTCGTCATATTGGCTTCGTTAGGATGCATTCAGTGTTCAGTTTTGCATTCTGTGCTAAATAATGTCTGTTAAAGAGCTCGACGGGGACGTATAGAACGAAACCAAAGAACGTCCCCTTGGGGAAACACTCGAGGCCAAATTTGAACTCCAGTCGTGTTCGAGAATCCGGCTGCTGGTGGGTGGCTGTCTGTCTCAACGGGGTAAAATGAAAGAAGAAAAGATGTTGGTGGGTTTTCACATCTTACCATAAATACAGTGAATGTGTTCGTACATAAGCCAATTACACATCCGTGACAGATTAGCAAACATTTACATCACACAGACGCTCGTGTTTAAAGACTGCATTTGCAGTCGGTCATGTTCTATTAAGGCCCATTTTAGGAAGTGCGGGAGTTAAAAAGAGAGAGAAAAGTTTTAGCTTGGCGTTATTGGCATATACAAATCTCCCAACTTGTAAATTGGGCGACATGGGAAAACCCTTGGCAATACATTAGAAGGATGTTCAAAGCCAAAGCATCCCATCGATTTGACCCGTGTGGGCCTTGCAAGGATGAGCCATTAGTATATTCTCAGATGCTGTTTTCAGATTTGTTTGTGTAAACGAGCTCCCATGATGATAGCGTGGTAAACAGATCCAGGAATTTACAGCTATCAATCTTCTCGACAGCATGGAAGCGGTAACCTGTCCTTGGGCATTTAGACTCAATCTTTATGCTTTTTTTTTTACTTTTGCAGTATTTTTGATGTCCTGATATATCATCTGAAATATGTTCTATGAGCCTAAAAGGAAAAGAAATGAAAATAAAAGACAACATGCATTTTATATCAGCACTTGAAAAATATGTGGCATTTTGTTTCTGAAAAGTAGGCTGAATTGAACAAAATCGATTGGGAAATCACAGAATTAAAAATAAATATTAATTAATAAACCAGAAGCCTGGTTTTTAACTCAAGAAGCTTTGAGGCTTTTTAGTTTTGATTTCAGGGAATTTGTTTCTATAGTTATAACCATCAAAAAGTCATTATAATTTCTTAAGAGCTCTGAAAACAACTAATAGTTGTTGGATTTTAGAATTTATGTTGCTGTAAATGCTGGAAAATATTCCAATAAGGTAAGTAAAAGGCGCTGAGAGATTTGTTTAAATGTCTAAAATAGTATATATAAAGCTTAAAAGAAGTAAATGTTGCACAAAGAAAAGAGGCTGTGAGATCATGTTGGTGTAGACGTTGCACGATTACTGAAAGAAAAGCTGTATGTTTGTTTTTCAGATCATTTTTCATGAATATTGCAATTAAAGTTATTTGCTTCCGCCTAGATTTCTTTGGCTTTTGCTTTTTCTGTCACACTTAAGATGTTTCAGATAATCATTTTTTTTTATGTCAAACAGAGATAACTGCAGTAAAAGGCAAAATGCAGTGTTTAAGTGATGATTTTTTTGTATAAAGATATGCACAGACGGTCAGACATTTTCACTCAGTTTTTTCTTGTAGAGATAAAGATTTATGGTTTTATCAGTAATAACAAACAATCCAGATTCTGAAGCAGCAAAGAAATGGTTTTCTTTTTCTGAAATGCCGTGGTAGTTTCGCTCCAGGTGTGCAGGAATGCACATCTTGTAATAAGTTCCCATTTTCTATTATCAGTCGACAGGTTCTGTGCAAGGAAATTCTACTGCAGACGTGGCAGCTATCAGTACAGCTGTGCCAAATAAAAAAAGAACGTTTTAATTACATCTCAATAGTTGTTCGCTCATGTTTTAACAAGGGTTGATAACTTTTTCGCTTATCCGTATTAGTTTGGATAGCTAAGTTCTACTACAAAATAAAATTAAATAGGGTCAACTACCGATTTCAGCTCAGTACTCACTGTAGGCAAAGTTATCTGTTTGAATTTAATATATTTTGAAAGCTAGATCCATTGCCAAAAATTTGCAATGAATCTGATTGTAATGCGCACCACAAACGTGTTTTCTTCTCTACAAAAGCCTGTAAATTTCTGTCATTGCTAAAGCTTGAATTTCATTCGTTTCACACACAAAATCTATGGATTTTCATGGTTCTATGACATTAAGATACAGATTTAGAGAGACCAAGTAGAACACCTCTCTGTCTCAAAAAATAAACCATTTTAATTTCACTCACTGTAGAAAACCTGTTTATTTGTATGCATCTCTTCACGGTCTGCTAGATTTTGAAACTGAAGGCTGGATAACAAGGTGAAGCAACACCAACTGGATTGCGACGTGGTACCTAACAAACCTGTGAAAAACACAAGTCAGGAGATTACATTTTAATTTCCATTTTGTTCTCATTACACTTACTTGGTGTGTCTTTGATATGCAGACAGACTGGTTATATACACAGCTTCAGATGTTTGCCTAAGTCATTTCCAAGCCAATTTTCAAAAACAGTTGGCATCCATCAGCTTTCTAACAATGTTCCTTGGCATTGTAAAGTCATTTACAACTGTCTGGGAGCTGAAAAAAACAAAACAAGAAATGTGTGTGTTTGTGTGTGTTTCATTCTGTACTCAGACTGAGCATCTGGAGTTCCTTCTAGGCATCCAAAAACAAAATATTAGGACCATTCCAGAAATTGTGCAGGTTTCACAGAGCCAATTTAGATTCTCTTTCTGCAGTTCTGGTTGAAAATCATGCCAAATATGACGTACATTCATAACACCTAGCATTGCTAAAAAGTATTTATATAAAGCCAAAAACAAAAAAAAAACCTTTATGTAAATTGTTTAATATTGTTTAAGTATTCATACCCCATTAATTCTTACACATTTTATGTGATAAACCCATAGTAAATAGCATAAATGCCTTTCAATATGTTTTTGAAATAAAAATCTGACATGGCATGTGTCTGCATTCAAGTAGTAGGAAAGAAATGTAACCAATCCCTGAATGAAAAATAAGAGAAGCACACTGAGCTCACATTTACAGAATGCATTAAGAGAATTAAAAATAACCCAGACTGCAAAGGGACAGATCAGACGATGAGGGAAATGTAGACATGGTTGGTAGGAAAACAGACAAAACCTGAATACAGGGGAATCTTAGATGAGAACCTGTCAGAGGCCAGAAAAGACTACAGACTCGGGTGGAAGTTCATCTTCCAGAAAGACAGCAACCTTGAACACAGACATTTTGTTTACTTGAAGCCAAGTAATGCATCAAAAAGGTTAAATCCTACAGTGGAAACAGAGAAGCAAGTCACCAGAATATAGTCTTGCAATACAGTTCAACCTATTAGCAATGCAAATGAGGCCCCAAGCGAAGTCTGAGAGAAAAACTTTCACTTGAAATTTACACTCCTGCTCCCATTCGCCCACCTAATCCTCTGTGAATTTTCATAAAGAGAGCACTTGTACAGAAATTTACCCCCATGAGAGGCGGTTGCTGGTACGACGACACACCTGTGAAACCTGCACGTCTTGATCTTCAGCAGCCTTATCAGCAAAGATATTTACATAAGAGAGTGCAAACTTCACAGTTAAGTTTCTAAAAACTATTAATCTCAGTTTTAAAAAAAAAAAGTTCCTCACAAATTCGAGGGAAAATACACTCGCCAACGAGAGACAACATTTGCAGAGTTTAATGGAGATGGATGCAAAGCTCCTGAAACGACGAGGTGCTGATTGCTGATCCTTTTAGGAAAGGATCATTTTTAAAGTTTCACTTTGACTCCCAAGTAAGATAACAAAAAAATGGTTTTCTCCTAATTCTCAACAACATGATTGCTTATTTTCGTTTTTTGTTTCGCCTTTTTTGTGGGGTTTGAGGTGGGGGATGACTCAACTCCTCGCTTTATCGCCCAAAACCAATCACACTGTGACCTGATAAAAGGATATAATTAGAAACTGGAAAAATGAAACTCCTGCTCAGAGTGTGAAATGCCTTGCGATGGTTCTTTTTAGGAGAGGAAGAAAACAAGTTGTCTGCTTTTTTTCTCTGTGATTTAAGTGTGTCACATGTCACTGAAGATGGTTTTTAGCTAACTAGGTAAGAAAAGTTTTTACCCTTTTCTGTTGATGCTTTATTTTTTGGATGCTAATGTAATCCAGCAACACTAATGGTGTGGAGGATATTTTCTTGTCACACCTCTGGTCCTCAGTAGTAAATGGACATTGTTTGAACAGCACATCCTATCTGCATTTGGTTGCTAAGCATGCCCATCCCTTTATAAACATGTCCCATCTTGTTACTGTTACGTCTATGAGGATCATGTACCATTACATTGGAAAGCATGCATCATCTCAAGCTGGTTTTTGAACATGCACATAAATCCACTGTACTCCAAAAACCTCCACAGTCACCAGATGGTTCATCATCTAGCACTTTTTCTAGAATTATTCACTTCTAATAATTCTGCTTCACTTCAGAATCATGCACTCCTTTGTCTTCATTTCAGATTAATAGAATTAAGTTTGTCAGAGCAATGTGACACATTTCAAAAAGTTCAAGAGTTGTGAATCATTTATGAGGCTCCATAAATAAAAATATCCCCTGTCTTTGACATTTATGGGTTTCTAAAATGCTATGAAAGCCAACCCTTTGAATTAGGGGCTAAAGAAGACCTTATAAATCCCCTACAAGGCTTGTGAACCACTAAAGTTAATGCATTATGAAAACAAACAACCGAATTAAAAGAAAACTGAAATTACTGGAGTTATAGAAATGTTGGAACACTCAATGTAGGACTGAAATCAGGACTATTTTGATGTCCATCCAAAAATAATGAGCTTTGTTGTCCTGACACTAGTTGATAACTAAATTTCAGGGTTGATTCCTGATCTTTATCTTTCATCTCATCTTTTATGCACAATGAAGATCTTAAAGTTGGATATTTGCCATTTGTGTACTTGTTTTATGTAAATGTTTTGTTTACTAATTTGTTATTCTTGGTTTCTTAACACTAAAAAAACATTACATGCTGGAGGCTGCTTCAAGGAACTTATTTTATCATTTTTAAAAGAAAATCAATCAACAGGTCAAATTATCCACATTCTAGATCACTGTAATAAGCTTTTTTGTTCACTGACGCACCAAGTGTAGCATAACAGTGAAACAGTGAGCATAAACCAAAAAGTAACTGGGGCTAATTTGCTGACTCAAACTTCATTTTGCTAACTAGAAAGGCAGCGCGAGCGCACAGTCTCTGCCAAGACTAATGCCCTACTCTGCAGTTTGTGTAGAACCAGACCTGCCAGGATCTAATTGGTTTTTCTTTTGCCTCCGCTCCACGTCTGCACCAAGTTTCATTTGATTTGGCTGGTACTTTCACACGGGTCTCGAACACGCAGACGTATAAATGAAAATGGTCAGCCACCTCTCGTTCAAGGCGAGACCTGAATAATTTGTCTCTCAAGGCAGATTTTGTTTGTTGGACTTTCTTGTAATTTGCCATTTTTTTATTGCTGCCGTAGTACTTTTATTTAAATAAAAAGAAAAATTTGAAAAATGTTACCCTCATACTGGGACTTCTATATAGTGCAATGAAAATAGTCATTGGCTCCTGGCGGACTTCCTTCCTTTTTGCATTTTGTAGCTTTTTAAAATGTTTAAAATCAAACATAGGCCAAACCTAAGTAAGTACAAAAAAGTCATCTTAAAACTATCTTTGTAATTTTTAATTTCTTTAGATCATCAGATGGAGTGTTGCTTTTTTCCTAGTTCTATTTATGAAATGCCATGATTGTACAGGTGTCGTGTTAATCAAGTTTGGCTTTTGCTTGTAAACTTGGACTAATGTGGTTTTGCAAACTGTTCATTTCCGACGCAAGTTTAGGTATCATCACAGTTAGACACTAAGCTAGGTGAGATGGACAGCTAGTTTCCCTAAATTAAGGAAGCAATATTTTGAAAACTGCAACTTTTACTCACTCTGGTTGTCTTTGATATCATAAGTGTGTGATTATCTAAAATATCTTAAGAGTGAAAGAACCAAAGACACAAGAAATACACAAGGAGACAAACACTACCTCATGGTGCCAATTTAAATGTAGGATTGAGTTTTTCACATTGTCAAGCAAAAAAAAATAAAAAATCCCTTTGAAGCTTTAACTGCTCCTCCGAACAACTCGACCTTATGAATAAATCACATCCATAGTTTTATGTATGGAAATAAGTGCACACAGGGTGGCTATGGCTCACTGCCAAGTGAAATAGGCTGTACAGTCCTTAAGCATGATCGATGTGTAGCACTAGCTTGGCATAATGTCCGGTCCCTGAAGTAGGCCGGACCCCTATGCATCGAACAAGCTTATACATCATGCTACTGCAGGCATCTGCAGGCACTGCACTCTCTCCCTGCTGCAGAGCAACCAGTTCCCACATCCACAAACTTGATGGATTAAGAGAAACAGGTTATTTATGGACCAAGCAAAGCCTCAGGAGCTTGTTTGCGCCTTGCCCACACATCTGTTAGCTGGAGGGGAAAAAAAGGCTGGACAGTGAGCACCTCTGAATCCAACATTACTCAAAAAAAGAGGGCTGGCACGAAATGAATCCGAATCAAACAGCAAACCAGAGTTATGTAAAGTGAGTTGATGTGGAGCAGCAGAGTCTCTGTTCTGATTTCTTTTTTTCTAAACTTGATAAGACCTTTGTCTTCAGAGAGAAGGTTGGATGAGAGCGGTTATTAGATAACTTGTTTCAGCACTGAGAGTTAAAGGGGAAACAAATATGTGTGTTCTCCCTTATTTCAAAACAGGTTAATGTTGTGAACTATGAACCGATCGATGTATTCTTCCTTTAAAGGTAAAACAATCAATCTTTTGTTTTCTGACTCGATCTATTTTTGCACATGGAGACAAGAAAAGAGCACCCTAAATACGTCCCGACACCAAAGATGTTTATGGATTTGGCAATGTTTGTTTAGAAAATGAGAACTTTTTTATTTCATCTTCTCTTTGTTTTTGATCTGCAGTTTTACTTTAAGCATGCTAAACTGACAGACCGATGTTTACTGTGGGAGCCTGTTAGCCATCTGTCAAGCTAAAAGCCACAGACCGCGCTAGCATCGGCACAATATCTCTTTGAGGAATTTAATTACTACTTCTTTATTTTTTGCTGTCTGTCAGTGCTTTTGATGTGTGAAAAGTTTCGCGAGGAAAAAACAGTAGCTGTTTCAGCAATTTAAAGCTAAAATGGAGCATCTGGCAGAAAGAATATGAGGAGAAAACATGCAGAAATATGAAAACTTTCTTAGGTACTGCATTAGAACTCCTTTGCTTTGTCCCTTTCTTGGTGGTATAGCTGCAACAAGGTGAAGGAAACATCCATTTGGTGCTGCAGATTTATCTGCAGTCCACTCCTGATGGGAGCCTCCCATTCATTAATAAAGTTTGGTCTATTTCAGGGGTGGGCAACTCCAGGCCTCGAGGGCCAGCATCCTGCAACTTTTAGATGTCCCTCTACTTCAACACACCTGAGTCAGTTAATGAGGTCATTAGCAGGACTCTGGAGAACTGCGGTGCACTTTGGAGGTGATTCAGCTATTGGATTGAAGTGTGTTGGACCAAGGAGACAGAGTTGCAGGACGCCGGCCTATGAGGGCCAGGATTGCTCACCCCTGGTCTATTTGATTGGTGATCGTGGAGATTGTGGAGTACAGTGACCTCAACTGCAAATTCAAGAAAAGAGTTTGAGATTATTTAATCTAAAGGAAATGGTGCTTTATCCTTCTGGAAGAAGCAGAAAATTGACTCACTGTGGTCCTAAATGATCATATGAGGTTTGGCTGGTACGAGAGTGGGCCAAGAATCTATCCTTCAAACCAGTAGAGAACTTACCCATGCTTTTCTACTGTTTACAAATTGCAGCTGAAATCAAAATTCATAAAACCAGACAACGCATTTTCCTGTTACAACTGGTGTTTCCCAGTTTGAATAACTTGTGTGAATTGCAGCCTAAGCTTCCAAGTCCCAAGCTGACAAGTTGACAACATCTGCATGTACTGTACACCAGATATATTTGTACTTGAAAATGCCAGTAGAAAGTCACAGGTGTGTTTAAATGGCTGAGATCAACCCTTGACACCACTGACATGCCAGAACCTCTGTAATCTTACAAGAAATATTTTATTGTTTGGTAGAAATAGAGACAGAGGAGACAGTTGGAGACATATGTGAGCTCTACCGTATAAACTTGTAGTACTGTTGTCATGTTTTACACCTGCTAATACTGCTTTGTAAAATACATCAATATTTAGGTCATATGTCCCTGGTTTGCCTAAGAGAAGCCCTCATCAGTAAGTTGAAAGCTTTTCTATGACCAATAACAATTTTGAGGGTTAGGAGAATAAGATCCAGATATTCACAATTTTTGTAGCATGAACTCCTCTTTGTCAGTGAAAGTCTACCCACTTCTTTTTGGGCTTTGACAGCTGGAATTCTGAAGTGCTGCACTTCACTCTGTCTTTATTTGAGTTGGCCTTGAACATGATACAGACATTCCATTTTTCATTCATTCTTTGCACTGCAATGATGTCGTCAAATTAATAATGTTTCCTCCCCAAGCATTTCAGATGTTTTGCGTGTGCTTAGAAAAATTGCATCGATCAAATAAAGGTAGCGGCAGCCTGCTGCTATGCAGGGAAGGCTCACATTGTATGTGCTAAGGAAGTTAGTCAATGTAATAGGAATGTATAATGTATAAATTGACTCTAAAAATGGTGCAAATCTTCAAAACGGTAAATATATTTATACATAAAACAAATTTTAAACAAATTTCAGAAGATGAGATTAAATCAGCATTAGAGGCTTACAAAACAACACTTGGACTTTGCATCAGTTCTTTTAGCTTTATCTTTAAGTTATATGAGAGTTATGATTGTAAATTTACTGGATGTAATCCTCAGTCACAGATCCTGGATCATTTCTGTTGCATTTAGAGCACAATCACTTTTAGTCCTTTGATTAGGTGGGGTGAGGTTGCCTCAGTAAACATCCTAAACACCTTTTAATGATGTTCTTAACGTTGATTGTTTCTGTCAAATTATCCAAGGCTCCAAATCCCATAAACCCATAACACTAAACTGTCAAACTAATGCGGAGGTAGACTGAACCGGTAACATTTTTGGATGCGCTTGATTTCTTTTCCTAAAAATTGCTCTGCAAATGATTAGAAATTACACAGCATCACAAATTTCAGCGGTACTTTTGATTAAAGTGAGAAGGAAAATCTTCAGTTCAGTTTAAACCTTCTTTCTAGCTAAACCCTTTTGTTTCCTAATAATTTCCAGAACAAAGTAGGTGGGTTGGATACTTTAATCTCATAAGCTGCTTAATTCAGATGCTGTGACTTCATTACAGTGGGTGTTGTTTGTGAACTATTTCTGTGATAACTGGAAGCTGCTGGAGTTGACTGGAGGGTCGGGTGCATAAGAAAAACTTGTGAAAAAGCCTTTTGTTTCTTTGACAATGTAGGATGTGTGGGAGCACTGTTCTCCAGAGACCCAAGGTATATTAAAAGTTTGACCAGGGCAGTAATAAAAAAAAACCCTTTGGCTCCCGATGTGCAATTAAGCAGCAGTTGAAACTATTGATTTGATCTTTTGTTTTGTCTATCCACCCACCTGTTACATTACTCATGGGAGAACTATAACCAGCCACAAACAAAGAGGCTCAAAGAGAACCTCTGTGGATTAAAAAAATAAAAAAGCATGTTTGTAGTTTTATACTTTTGCTTTTCGCCTCCCTCGAGTTCTTCTGTACTCTCTTTTTCTTCCTCAAGCCAATTTTTTTATGTTTCAGTGCAATATGCAATCATTAGAAAATGTATGTCCATCAATACAGTAATATGACAAACTGCATACACCTTTACGGATTGGGAGTTAAAAGAAAAATAGAAGTGTGCTAATAATGAAGTGCACTCATTAATCAATAATCAATTTGACCGTTTGCTTGTCTGAGCACAGGTGAATTTAGAGACGTTATTGTGGCTGCCCCTCAATTTAAAAAGATTAAAAGGCCCTCTTCCAGACAATCTCATTTGCGATACCTAAAGAGTAATTGCAAGGGGAAAACATTTAGGACAGTCCTCAAAAGTCGATGTTCCAGCAATGTAACGGTTTTTGGCAGTACAACCAGAAAAACACTTGGTAGGTATTGTTTGGGAGCATTACAAAGTAAATACCTCCTTTCTCTAAAGAGCATATGGAAGCACAAGTGGTGTTTGCAAAGTTGCAGTTGTCTGAACTATAATAGTTTTGGAACAATGTCTTTCGGATCCATGATGTCATGCGGGCAAAACCAAATATGACATATGAGCTTAATCACTGTGTACCCGATCATTAGGATGATTTGGGTTTGTTTTAAAACCAGAGGATTTGGACGTGAACTTTTCTAAAATGAGAGACCATGGCATCAAGGCAATTGCTCCAACTCCGAGTCTAGTCTCGACTCTTGGTCAAACTTTAATATATAGAAAAGATTTCGTGCTTTCAAAGCTGATTCAGCTGCGTCAAGGAAAGGGTCCAAACAGGAAGAAAGAACTAACAGCAGCTGGTTTATTACAATAATAAATTAGCTCTGAACACAGAACTAATCAAATAGAATTTAAACAAGAAAGAGTAAATTACACACAAAACTGCAATGAAAGGATTTTCTCTAAAGATTTAAGAGATCTTAAAAATGCATATGCAATATACCATAGATTTTGAACAAATCTGTGGTATATTTTGTAGACTACAATGTCCTGGAGGCAGATAGTTATTCATGGCTAAAACTTTCATTTTACAAAAATGTAATATGCAGTCATACTGTTAGCATTCATAATATGCCGTATTTGTATAGAACAAAATTCTACTTGTATGCACAGGTCTGTGTAGACACATAGCATAAAAAACAAAACAATTAGTATAGTGGAGAAAAATACAGGCATGGAATAGGTATATTCAAACACACACACACCCACACACAAAATAGGACAGTGATTAATAAAACAGCAGAAAAAAAATATTAAAACAGCAGAAAATTCAACATTAAACCCCTGATCTTGCAGATGATTTTGCATGTGACAGAAGCAGGTGCTTAGGCTGATAAAACAGAAGCAGAGCTGTGATGCTGCTCTTTGTTGTTCTCTTTTGAAGCCTAATGTTCAGAAGTGCTGAATAAGAACTTCACAGCCCCGTGTTTACAAGGCGCATAATAATCCTAACTTTCACCCACCGAGATGTAAATGTTTTGTTTCTCAAAGCCCACCATCCTTTTTATCTGCCAGGAATTACATCAGATAAAAGAGATCGCTACCCAATCAACACTGTACTCCTGTATATAAAAAATAAATAAATATGAAAGTGTCTGCAGAACGCAACCGAACAATCATAAGGCAGTCTCCGAGCAGCTGGGACTGATGAGACAGATGTCTGCGTTGGGTTGTAAAAAGGCTTCTTTAGTGTTCACTGCGTGAGCCTGCTGCCTTCCTCGCTCTCTCCCCAGCCATGCATTTTGATTAACTCTGAATGCGAATTGAGCCCTGCCAGGACGGCTGTGACAACCCTAGTGGAGACCTCATGAAGAAACCACGCTGACAGTACTCTTCCAATCACTCCACTTTAATTTGTCGTGTGGCAAAGGTCATCGCTTCAACAAATACGCCTCACGCTACGGAGGCTTGCCTCTGGCTAGATCTCCCACACACACACACGTGCAGACACAGACAGGCCCCACTGAGCTACCAAGGCTACTAAAACATGATATAAGGAGATTCCAAGATGCATAATTGAACAGTTTGCACCCAGCTTGATAGCTGGAAATCTGCTTCATTAATCAACTCCCACAGAGTTATGAAGGCATGAGGAGGAGAGGATTTTTTGCTGGTACAGAGCAAAATAATGGGATGGCGCTGGATAAGCTTAAGCCCTCTGAAAAGGTTAAAAGTATGTTGTGCATGTTTTATGTTCACATACAGCTCAGCGAGAAGTACCATGCACATGATTCAACTCCCTGCAACTTGGTCTAGCTTATCACGCACGATGTCTTCACTCGTTTCATTAGTAAACCTTGATTTCTGAGCTAGAGTCTTTAAAAATGCGGTGCCTTGCTAAGGTACCCCAGAAATATTGGTCTAATCTTATCTTAGCTCATACTTCCACATTTTTCTGTGGTTGCAAGAAATAGTAAATTGAAGTTCTCATGGGTTTCTTTCTCCTTCCTATCTACAGACAGGTCTGAGATGCTCAAAGTTTGGAATGTTATTATAAACTCCTCTGTGTTTCTTCTTCACCCGTCTGCATTGTGAAGGTGTTTCTTCACTAATGTACTCCAACAAGATGCCCTCTAACCGCACACTTCACCGAACAGCTGGATTTATACTGAGATTAAATTATACCACAGGCGGACTCTGGTTGCTAATTAGGTGACTTCTAAAAGGGCACCTGGTTGCACTGGAGTTGTGTAAGGGGGTTTCTCAGATCAAAAGAAACTGAATGCAAACGCAGAGCATTTCAAAGAAGAAAAAAAAACATTTTAAATGTCAGGCATCATTTCCCTTACACTTCATGCAGTACTTTGTGTTGGTCTAGCTCAATGGTGTCTGGCATTCTAAATTTCTCCTTAAATTAGTCATATTGATGTATGAAAAAAAAAAAATGAATAAAAATAAATAAATCTCTTATGGTCTCCAATGAAGCCAATTAAAATAGGTCATCTGCTACATACCTGCATGTGGTATGTAGCCTCATACCACATGCCCACTTTTAAACTTTCTTTTAAAAGCGGACTTTCAGAAAAAGTTTGGATCCACTTCTGCTCCAAAAGAGTTTCTGCGATGATGTTTGGATATTTTTTCCCCCCTTAGTTCTTGGCACTTATGGATAGATATGAAGTCAGCAAATTGTTTGACCTGGCTGCCGAAGCCTGAGCATATATTTCAGCTGCCTGCTTGTAGCCAGGGACAGGCATCGTGAAAAATGAAAGTGTTCCCGTTGCCAAGTGGTAATGGAGGTCAGCAAAGAAACAAACAAGCAGGAACAGATTTTTGAGCAAGAGTTGGGATGCCATGTGAAGAATATTAAACAATGGGTAATGCCAGCCGAGACATGACGCTCTTATAAAGGAAGAGAAGTGCCAAGAAATTCTGGATTGTTATGTTCAGTCAAGGCTGAAGGTAGATTGTAGCTGTAAGTTTGAGCAAAGTTAGGCAGACAAAAGGACAAAAGCCACTGTGCTAAGTGAAAGGCAGACACAAAAACAAACAGCAGAGTCTTGCTTATGTGCAAGTTAGCAAGTATAGCCACTGATAACGGGAGATAAATAGATCACCTATATCAGATACTTCTACGCCATTAGCACATGCAGAAAACCATCAATTTGAGCAGTGTGAACATGAACAACATGGCTTCTGATTGGTTGTTTCTGACCAGGATTTCATGCAGATGACAGTAGGGGCCACAGGAACAAGACAGAGGAGCTCAGATTTTCTTCCACAAAATATCTGTATGTAGTCTCGGCATACTGACATTTTTAGCAAATATGTAAAAAACTGATTTTTACAAAAGTTACATCTCAGTTGCATTCGTCTTGTTTCCTGTCGGCATCAAACTTCTCGGTTGATTTAAAATTATTTTTCAAATATAAACCCGTCAACGATGTGATTTATCTTGGGGTGGATTTCACTTCTGTTAAGGCTCAAGGATATGTTCGCACATGATGAGGTATCAGCCTCTCATACACATGTCATATTTTAAAGTGATATATTTATGCACCTGAATCCATCCATTTAGTGGCTATACTAGCAAGTATTGTTCCCTTCATGGCGATGCTGTTAATGGGACGAGGCTTCAGCTGCTGTGAGTCGATTCTTATTCCTCTGGAAGTCTGCGAGGTCTGCAGAGCAATCTCCACTCAAATTAGGAGGAGGTAGACTTGGAGTTAGAGTTTGTGTATTTTCTTTGAATAAAGAAGCTTGCTAATTGCCTTTTGCTATAAAAAGAGCAAGCTGTGAAATATGAGTTATTCAGAGCTTGGGATGTTCTTTTACAACCAAACCCTGCTTGAAACCTCAGCACATCCTTGGTCCAGCTGGATTTTATTTAGAGGTACCAGAGTAGTGGTGGGTGGATATGGATGATTTTCACTTTTGAGATGTGTAGTTTATTTCTAAATTTGAAAATGGTTTATTATTTTTTCCAGTGTGCAGGCATGTTTTGCTTTTATCAGGATAAAATACATTGAAATATATAGTTGTAATGTGACCAAATCCCAGATAAGTCAAGTGATTCAAGTATTTTTCCAAGCTACTTTACACATTCAGCAAATTAGAATGTAAAATAAAGATTTATTTATGTCTGACTCACTTAAAGTGTGTTGCATAGATCAATTACACACAGACCAATTTTTTCAAGCCTTTTATTTATATTTCTAATCAGATTTTTCCTCAACTTGCTATCTTAGGTTTCATATTTGAATATTCCTTAGCTTTTCAGCTACCTTTTTGCAGCTGCAACTCACTGGGGCATCAACTAAAATTTAGGTGGCTTCGAAATGCTTTCTGCTGCATCTATGGTGCAAAAGTTAAGACGTTTAAGTCTGCGATCCAGTTTGGTGGCTAGATGCAGCTCTAATAGCACATACCGCCCTCTTCTTTACATAAAAGCTGTTTTCCTGGGGGAACTTTTATCTTTCACCCTCCAGTTGAGATTTATAATTTGGATGAGAGAACAGGAGATGTCGAGAACTGAGGAGAGAAACAGAGAAAGGAGTGTGGGTGTTTAAAGACAGATAATCCATTTCAAGGCTTCCCCACAGGGAGGTTGTGAAGTGTTGTGCAGCTTATTTGTTTTTGAGAAAGAAGTTGCTTTGCATCTCATGTGGTTTCCTGCAACAGGCTTGGAGTGAAAATGACACTGACAGCCTCGGATTTTGATTTGTGAGAGGACTGGGGGTATTAATTCTGCTGGAGAAGTGGAGAAGTTACCAGGCGGATGTTGCGTTATTAGGAACCGGCTTTTGGTAAAAATGGCCATGCTTCTTACACTAATACCTGTGACACAAAATACATGCCTGATGACTTGAATGCAATATTGAAAATTTTATTCAACAGGCAAGCTTTAAATTATGTTAAAGGCATAACATAATATGAAATCTCTAAAAAAAAAGTCAATTTGAAACATTGATTATATGAAATTTGTTGTTTTTCCTCTGGGTTACAACATGCTAAAGTAGTAGTGTGTAAGTTAGATGTCCATTTCTAGCTCTCCTGGTTTTGTTAGAATTTGCACTAAGTTTATTTATTTTGTCACGGCTGTCGTGTTCCTGGTCCTTCTATGGAAATGACTCCTCAGTAAGAATTTACCTCAGTTTTATTTAAGGCCTATCACATTAGATTACAAAGAGTGTGTTTGTAGGTCATGTTTCCTCAGATGGTCAGTTTTACCATTCCTTGGATTTTTACTTAAGTTATTGGACGTGACGCCTCATCAATGCTCTTGTGTTTTCCCTAGATGCCTAATGATCTTCTGTTGAAATGTCTCATGTAAATCATCTTTATGACATTTCAACCACCAAGTAATCTGGATATCACACTAAAGGTGTTGCCTGCTACAGGCCAGATATTCACTATGTAAAACTTTCTACCCTTTTTGACCAACAGAAGCACTCAGGCTCTTATGAGCACATCTAATTTGGGCTTCTACTAAATTGCTGTGGTGAAGATTCTCTTCTCAAGAGTTTAAAATGATTTCCTCGCTTAAAAAAAAATACATATTTTAATCTGTTCTACAGCTGTTTTCAATTACCTATAAAATAAGATGTGAAGAAATTTAGATATAGAAATATAAAAGTGGAAAAGATCAATCAAACGAGCTCCATCTTAACTCACTGAAATCTCCCTGAAGATTATATTATAGATACTTAACCTCAGTTAAGTCGGTCAATTTTTAAAACAAACATTTATCTGCAAAATTAAACGGGTGTATGAATTTAGGTTGGTTGGTTCTAAATAGGGCATCACAGTGGCGCAGCTGGTAGAGCTGTTGCCTTTTAGCAAGAAGGTTCTGGGTTCAATTCCTGGCCCCGGTCTTTCTGCATGGAGTTTGCATGTTCTCCCTGTGCATGCGTGGCTTCCTCCCACAGTCCAAAAACATGACTGTCAGGTTAATTGGTCTCTCTAAATTGTCCCTAGGTGTGAGTGTGTGTGTGCATGGTTGTTTGTCCTGTATGTCTCTGTGTTGCCCTGCGACAGACTGGCGACCTGTCCAGGGTGACCCCGCCTCTCGCCCGAAATGACAGCTGGAGATAGGAACCAGCAACCCCAGTAAGGGACAAGGGTGTAGGAAAATGGATGGATGGATGTTCTATATAGTGGCAGTTTCTTTTTCTGCTGTAGTTAATAAACATGTTCAGTTCATTCAGTGAAGTTTCTGTGAAGTTCTGTGTTGTTGTTGTTGGCCGAGTCTTCCCTACAGTGGATGGCTCTGCTGCACACAATGGACTCACACAGAATAACCAAGAAAAAAAAAAAGAAATTGGTTGGAATTCATTCACACTGACTGGCAAATCCACACATTGCATGTAATTTATCCTCATGTGCATACTTAATAATGTACAGCCTTTCCAAATTAGCAGAACAGTCGGTGCTGGACCTCAAAATTTGTATTCATGGCTGGCTGAATTTTTACTGGCTCCCCGCATACATGAATGTGATAAAATGATTTAATCATATTGCTCATCTCCATGTTCCAAAAAGCGATTTTTGCCAAATGAATCAAATTCTGCTTTATCTGTCACTCACAGCCTTTCCTTTTATACGATTGTGCATTTGTCCAGGGAAGAAATGCTATTTGTTCATTTAGTTCAATTCAACAGAGAAATCGTTCATGCTACAAATACAAAACTGGAATTAAAATAGCTCATTTAAACATGCAGTGCCAGCCACACTTATTGTCACTCTTGGTAGAGATATGTAAAAATAAATCCATCTGTTTTGGTAGAAGCTTAATCTCACTGTGGAAACCTTAAGAAAAATCCAAGCTGTAATTTTACTACATTCATTCAACATGGGAAAAGAAAAAAAAAAAAAAAAAGAACAAAATCTCCAGTGTTCCCACTGATAGGCTGGGTTTAGGTTTGATGGCAAATTTTCTACAAAGTGTTTTTGCCAAAACAATTCAACATTTAAACATCTCCAAAGCAACTTACGTCAATTCTAGAGATCAAAAAATTATGATTCTTAATTAAATCTGCACATGAGCTAAAGTTCTTCTGGAGCTTTTTTTTTTTGTATGCCTTTTAACATTACTATTCAATAAAATTTCAGGGAACTTTCTCAACTCTGAGCACAAAGCAAGCATAATCTATAATCTCGTTAATAATTGCTTGTTATGTGAAAAGGTGTCCTTTGACAGGCTCCTAAATTACACGAGCGTTTTTGTTTGTTTTTGCTGTCTGAGATTTTTGTTTTTGTGCCACAGTGGTCAGGGCGGGCGCCGCCCATGAATGGTTGCAAACAAGTCGAGAGTGGAATGATTGCAGAGCTGTCACTTGGTTTTGATTTGCAAATTGTCTCCTTACACCTGTCATTTCAGGTTCAGTTGCTTGTTAAAAACCCAATCAGCTGTTTTGACTAAACAGTAATTTGTCAGCAATAAGGACACAGCAGTTTTGTTTGACACCACGAGCCGTTCTAATTGTTCGGCTTGACCGAAACCGGCAATTTTGCAGAACAAGCACTTACAAAGTGGGTTTTTCACAATTGCCTTCTGCTTTTTGTTATCAGAAAATAATAGAATAATAAAAAAAATGCTGGACATATATATATATATATATATATATAAAAAGCATAAATGACCTTTAGAAATACAACTCTACCAGCCTTGCGAAGTTTTACCCCAACTTTAAGGAAAACTGACATCTCCTCTGTGTGTCACCCAGATGGCACATTCACACAATGAATTTGGTGACGGTCGCAAGGACAAGTGCAGCAAAAATGAAAGGGACACACATACAGCCTCATTCCAGCGGAGTTGTCATAGTCCACCACCAGAGGTTTTCTTTTTCATAAGTCTCCCTGAGACAAAGTTATTACTTTCAGTAACAACAAACCAACACTGGGGCCCTCAGGCAGTTAAAGGCTGTTTGTCTCATCTGTGATTTGTCTAAATTCCTTTTATTTGTTTCATCTTAATGTGGCCCTGACCGTGAGGAGATGATGACAAGAGCTGTGCAGACAGATTCATCTGAAAGGCTGAAGAAGGGAGAGGGAGAAGTACCACAGGGGTGATCTTGGGAGTGCTTGCAATCACACAGCCGACCAAGGTAAAATTGTTTCACAAGATAACAAGCAATAGACTGGGGGGGATTAGGAAATCTTTCACCGCTGAACTACGTTTCCCAATTAGGAATCTAACGGCAGTTTTCTACAGCCAGTCTGGTTTTACATGCCATTTCCGCATGCCTGAAATCTCACATCCGAAGCTGAAATCTTATGCTGCACATATTCAAAATAGGAATTGTAGACAGAGATTCAATCTTAAATTAAAGGTCCGATTGCTTGATATGCTCCAAACAGGGAACAATGTTCTCAGAGTTTTTAAATGTAAAATAGGTGGTTTATGTTTCGTAGGTGCTGTTTTTGGGTTAGAAACCAAGCTCTGCTGTCATTCAATGGAAAGCTCATTACAGCAGTCCTGGATTTCACAACCGCCGTGGTCCAGGCTTGAGCAGCCTTTACAGAAGTCTGGAAACTTTTCTGCATCCAGGAAGGTATCAGCTTTGGGATTATGTTTCCCATCACGCACAGCAGGGAGGAAAAATAATTTCTGGATGTAAAAGCAATGAACATAAAAAATCCTCAACACTTAAATATGCTGCGCTTGAGGGTGGACATAGCAAATACATTAGAATTTTTTTAAATGCAAATGTTTTCTGTTAAAACAGCAACTTCATAAAAAAGAACTGCAAAATTCTTAAGACTTCTTTATATGAAAGATTTTTGTTCTGACTAAAAGCAGATGGAAGGAACATGTTAAGAGGAAAGCAGTTTCTTGATCGCTTTCAAAGGAGCCGCGCTGAAACAATTTATAACAAGATGAACCTGCTCTCAGGTTTCCCCTGATAAGTTCTGATCCTGCTTCAAACAGAAACTTGATTGAAAACTTTTCTCCATCCGTTAACTTCCCCGGAGAGCTTAGCACTCAGACTGTGAGAAAGCCAGCTCTGCAGGCCCCACAGGCTCGCACTACCTGGTAGCTAATGAAAATGAAACATTGGTTCTTGGGGGCACCTTCCAGGCCCATGGCTCAGCCTGCTGTTTTGGCTCGCACTGAACACTGCATACCCTTTTGATAGATTTTTCGGGACGGGGCTAGAGCTAACTTTAGCCCTTAATGGTTTGAGATATGCTTGCACTACAGTTTTTTTCTTGGTGAGGCCAAATGATATCCCCTCGTGATGATTTATTAAGCCCATTTCGAGGATTCTCGTCAGGGATAAATTGGCTCCTGCCTCTTGTAATGCCCTTGATGGATAATCGGCTCATTTTTCTTGATTATTCTATCTATATGGCTGTTGCCTAAAATCAAAATGAATATCACAAACATAATGCCCTGGCCATTCCTGCCTCATACATCTTAGCTTATGTGATAAAGTTAATAATGGTTAGTGATAACGACGTTTCGCATTTTAAATTAAGTGGCAGCTTACAGAGGCTGTGGGACTATTTGGCTTTTAACTACAGTGGATTTTACAGAAATGTGACAAGAGCTCAAATTTGAGTACAGTCAGCTTTGGTACTGGAATCTGCTACTTAATTAAAGAGGAAAAGCACAAGCTGAACCCAAAATAAAAGCTGGTTCTCAAGAACTGGACTTGGGCACCTCTGTTTTAAGATACTTGCAGCATTAATACAGTATCTTGCAAT
This sequence comes from Phalloptychus januarius, assembly GCA_902982915.1. NCBI lineage: Eukaryota > Metazoa > Chordata > Actinopteri > Cyprinodontiformes > Poeciliidae > Phalloptychus > Phalloptychus januarius. The sequence continues at coordinate 9,716,973 of CADWAE010000462.1, forward strand.
CAAAGTACAAAATCTGATTTTTACAAATTACCTGAAGCTCACCTAGACTGCAGAGCGTTGTAGAAATCAGTTTTCCGAGTCATAAACTGGATTTTGACTGCTTTTGTCTTCTTTGTTTTTCTTCAGTCGTAATATTTTTGCATTCTGGCCAAAAAGTTATATTTTGGTCTCATCTCAACAGAGCACCTTCTTCTACATGTTTGTTGGGTCCCATGGCAACAGCAAGCTTCAAACGTGACTTCTTACCCTTTTCTAAAAAAGTGTTTAGTTTTCATTTAAACCGTAGTCCTTGATTTGAACTCGCTCAAAATTAATTTCAGTGCCTGAAAGTGACGGTGTTCATGTACTAGAAGAAGACTTGTACAGTATAAATAGCTCAACTTTAAATGCACCACCATTTTTATATGCAACAACATTTCAGCTGTTCTATTGATTTATTTTTCCTATCTGCTGCTGGAATGTGTCTTGAACTTGAATTGTATCCATCTGGCAAACTGAATTGACTGGAGAGAGATGAGAAGGATGCACACCTCTGAATATCTGCTATTCAAACTGTATATCAAGGCCAAAAACAAGACAAGGAACGCAATAAAATGATCTGTCTATGTGCATATCAGCACTAAATATATGGTGAGGAATAAATAAGGACAACGGTATGAATCACTTTTCAAACCGAGTGCTCTAGGGATACTCAGGAAAACATTTAAACCAACAGGAATCTTCACAGATTATGCCGAATAAGCAGTTACCCAAATGGTTGTCTAACTTTTCAATGCAAGGTCCCCTTTATATAGCAAGACCTGGAGGCCACCTTAGATGTACAATACTTAAAAAAAGTTTTAAGTTTCCTTTCAATTAAAGAAAAAAAAAAACAATCATTTTATTACCCAAGTATTAGTTTCATTATTCCTCTTTTGTTGTCAGAAAGTTATTCTGTTTTTGTGTCATGTTGTCCTTGAACAAATCAAGTAGAAAAAGCAGTGAGGTAGGTAGTACACAATAGTGATGAATCGCATACACAAACACACACCCTCAATTATGCTCCATACAACAAAATTAGCTAGCGAGTGATGATCTTTCACTCAGAAATTTTGAGATCAACGCTGCAGCTTTCTCACAACGCGGCAGCTTTCAGTCTTTTTTTTTTAAATTGCGGTGTATTTGTAAGGTTAGAGGAGAAGCATGTCAATCAACATGTTTGATGATTGTAAGATTTTTGTTGGATAATATTGAATTGCACAAGTAAAATCCAACTGCAGGACATCTTTTCACATTGAAACTTAAACTAGTCGACGAAGCAATGAGCAGAAAATAAATTAGATGTAAAAGCCAGGCACACAATTAGAAAAGAACAATATTCATAAAAACAAAACTTAAAGTTTTGTTTTGGTGTTTTGAGAGACCATGACTGGGCAAAAAAGCTGTGATGTTTAAAGTTAACAACTACAATAATGCTTCCTTTCGTTCATCTCTCCAATATGCATTACCTAATTACCCCAACATGATCAAAAAGAAGAGATTTTGTTTGATTGTTTTGACATAAATTAATTTCTCTGACTTCTGAACATGATTGTCCTGGATCTGCAGCACATCTAAACAATAAAATGGTGGTAGAAGGTGTGAGAAAAGGTCAGAAGCAAACAAATGATAGCATTGCTAAACAAAGCAAGTTCCCCTACTTGGGTTTCAAGAGATACGATGAATGTCTCTGAAGTGTTTTTAATCTCCTGACTCGTGATGGAAGATAATTGCTTCATCAACTTGTCTGGGCAACTGCAATATCGTCTTGTTTAGTTATATATTTAATGAAATGACAAATAAAATTACTCGGTCCTTAATGCTTCAATCAACCAGAATGAGCCTTCTTGATTCTTGAGGATCCATCCAGCATAGTGATTTTACTGCCATGCACAGCCAAAGCAAGTCTTTGCCAAGTGGTCACCAGAAATGGCTGCTTGAAGACTTTATTAGCAATAATGGAAAACATATTAAGCTGTGTCAATCTTTTCTGATGACAGGTGTCCAGGCCACTGTCTAATTATGTCCGTCGCAAAATCCGGACCCACATCTGTCCCAAGCTAACAACAGATCTACCCTTAGCATTAATGCAAATGTGCATCAGCTCTCTCTGGCTGTTACTGTAAAGTCTCAAGTGTAATCAGTTACTTCCATTTTACATTAATTAATACATTTACCCATGTCATCAAGGGGAATATGAAATTTTAAGATATAAATACAAGTATAAAATGACTGATTACTCAAGTTGCCATATTAAAGGAGGTGTCGAAGAAAGTTCCTGGAGACGACTGACGAGATGCTTTCAGTACACTGTAATCCATGGATGTTTTCTGCAACTCCTCTGGTCTTTATGCACTAGTCACTCAGTAAATCTATAGTTAGTACCACTCACTTTGTGAGTACCAACGAAAAAAGGATTTATGTTATGTTACAAAACAAAAAACTGTTATTGAATAGAAAAACAGAGGTTATGGCCTTTCTCTTATGCTACATTAGACTGCTCTCCTCAGGCTTTCTGCACAATATTTAAAGCCATATCACACAAAAATACATTGGAACAGTAAGAAAAGCTGGTTGTTTCTATAAAGAGGCATAAAGTACCATGAAATATTCATGTCACTGAATTTTGAAGTATTTTTAATTGTAATCAATTTTTAAAAATTGTTCATAAAATAAAATGTCAAATAGCTAAAATATATAACATCTAAATGTTTGCAATAGACACCACTTACCTTAGTATGTTAAAATAGGCCAGTTTTAGGAAGGATACTACAGACAGCCGTTAAGTTAAGGACTAACATTACTTTAATTCCACAGCTAGAACAACAGCAAATTTAACAATTTACAGTATTTCTCCAAAATGTAGAAAAAGTCAATGAAAAAACTAAAATTAATAAATAAATCTGTGGCTTTTTTGAAGACTTTCTAAGGACGAAAAGTGAGATAACAAAATGTAAAACATTTCAATACTCTGTGCACAACCCTGTGAAGACCAAAAGGGTATTCTCCTCGAATAAAATATTCCAATTTCTTAAGCATTAATATTGGTGATAATCGTGTTTTTTTTGTTCCCCTTCCCAACACATCAGTTTCCGACAGAACTCTTTCAAGAGAACACGGTGACCTCTATTTATTATGGACGCCACCCAGGAAAGGAACAATCAACAATAACTGCATTTATATTAAAAGCTGATGAAACTGACATGAGTTTACTCGATTTGCAAAATCACAATGCGGTGTCTTTCAATTTACATTCACATTAATATCTTATTTCATGCTTTCTCTGTCTGTTCCACTGGGCTGCTTTGTCCTTCCATATGTTTGTGTTTTTGTCCTGGGCATATTCCTATTCATAATAGGCAATTATATTTTGACAGCTATTTCTATGTAAAGTGTGTTGGAAGGGGGTGACTTGTCAAGCCCCGTGTACTTTGTCGTTTGCTGAAGCAGCTTTTTCCTCCCTTCACAGTAGTCCAAGACATCGTCTCAGTGGATTAAATGTTATACCTTGCAATACATTCTCAGCATGGCAATGTCAGGAAACAGAAAGCAACTGAGAAGACAACATTCTGGCAGCTCTGTTTTGAAATTTATTTTCCTTCCTTTGAATCATCTTACTTTTTTTATTCATTTTAAGTATTTACGATGGCATTACACCGACAAATACAAGCTACTCTGCATAGTGTTTAGCATGCATCACATTCAGTGGCCGGAAGCTTTTACCACAGTTGCAAAATGCTCCAATTCTGGGAATAATTTAGCCCTGCAGTGCAGCAGCCAGTCTGTCAGTGGGTCTGAGTCAATCAGCTGCTGAATGCGGAGTTATATTAGACAGCTGACAGGTAGATGGAGACAAAAAGTAGGAAAAGATTGACTGGCGAACTCTGGGCTGTATGCTCCGCTATGGTATATTAGCATCTTCACTTAACGGAAAACTTTTAAAGAGTAAAAGAATGATCATTTTAACTGTTTTTAATAGGAAAGCAGTTATAAGAGATTCGTACAATTCATTGGTTTAATCTTCAACCTGCATTTATATATTTGTTTTGCCTCCTGTAAGCAAAAAAACTATTGAGATATCTTAAATGAGGTGCTTAACTTGAGAATGAAACCCTCTGAAAGCTGGAGTTACCTTCTTTGGCAGACATGCTTTTTGTAGCCACCTACAATTCTCTGCTATTGGTCCCAAGAAAGTTTTGGGTTAGTTTCTGCTATAGTGTGAAAGATTTCTTGAACATTCAACACGTTTCAAATAACCCTGTAGTTACACAAAACTTTTGCTTTGATACTCTGATGCAAGATGAAATTCATTATTTCACATGAGAGATGATGAAAAGTACATCAGTCTCTGAAACAATTGAGAGGCATCTGCAATAATTTGGAGTAATAAATACCTGACCTAATTTAGGTAAACTGATCTTGTTGTGAGACCCCTTAATGAACTGGAATGGACCTGCGGCTCTTAGTGTTTTGACTGCCATGATAATCTGTATCCTTGCCGGAGGGAGTTTGTGCTCAAGGTCTAAGATGTGCACAAAAGTATTTTAATCAGGAAAACCCAAGAGTGACTTCATTCCAAATGCTCACAGAGTTCTAAACTAGCAGAATAAGATCACTCTCTTTAAGAAATACTTGGATGTGAGCTCAGAAGCATCTATCCATCCATCCATTTTTCTGCACCCTTGTGCCTTACTGGGGTCGGGAGGGGTGCTGGTTCCTATCTCCAGCTATCATTTCGGACGAGAGGCAGGTTCACCCTGGACAGGTCGCCAGTCTGTCGCAGGGCAACACAGAGACACACAAGACAAACAAACATGCACACACACACTCACACCTAGGGACAATTTAGAGAGGCCAATTAACCTGATGTTGTTGGACTGTGGGAGGAAGCCGGAGTACCCAGAGAGAACCCACGCATGCACAGGGAGAACATGCAAACTCCATGCAGAAAGACCGGGGCTGGGAATCGAACCCAGAACCTTCTTGCTGCAAGGCAACAGCTGTACCAGCTGCGCCACTGGGCAGCCTCAGAAGCATCTAAAAAAAAAAAAAAAAAGTTTTGATCATAACACTTCAAAGTGTTTTGCGGTTTCAACAATCTCAGGAACACAATCTGTGAAATAAATCCTTATTTCGGTTCAATTTAATGAAACGATAAAGACTGTAACCAACACAATGGAGAAGCGGGGAAGGAAAAAAAGACTGCAAATGAACAGAACATGACTGAAAACTAAAGCAACATAAATGAAAATATGAAAACTAAAAAAATAAATACACCAAGGTTGCAACAAAACTTAGTTGTACAGATTTTAACAATAAGAATCTACCCCAGTGTGAAAATATAGTGTTGCAATAAAAGATTCATTTATTTGAAGACCTTTTACTTGTCTTCACCGGGGGTGCCAAAAAGTCTGAGCGATGCTGTAATTAATTAAAAAGGATCATCTCCTGCTCTCACATTTGGAGCTGCTCTTTCTTCCCTGCCACTCTAAAAACACTGACATTACTTGGTCCCTGCGGCAATTTAAGTTGGCCTTAAATCTCAAGTAAACCCCATCCTCTACACGTTGCAGTGCTTTGATATAAAACGGAGAGGTAGAGGTGATTTGTACACAGAGCTACAGGGAATGTTTTCTGTGTTTTGCCTTAAAAAGAAATTGCAAAAATGTTTTGAAAAAGAATCAAATTCCATAGCAAAATACTTTGCTGGTAACATGAGACACCGGAAATCTTCCTCTGGAGCTTGATCATTCATTGATCATGCATAAAAAGAATGCCTTAGTGTTTGAATGTTTAAAAAAGAAATACAACTAGAGCGTCACTGCAGTTGAGCTACCAAATTCAAAACAATTCCTTTGTAGTTCTTCCCAGTTATGTCTGCAGACAATCCTACCACTGAACCAGAATTAAAAAGGGAAAATGCAGCTATAATGAAAAGAACGGAGGGATATCTGGATTTCCCTTTTGCACCCGTCGCCCACGCAGATTTTGGAACAATTAATCTGAATTTTATTGATAAAAACATGAGTTTGAGTAGCAAAACTCAACCTCAATATATTATCTCTCTATGTTCCCAGTTTCTCCACTTAGTGTAAATCTTGAACATAAGTAGCTACTTAGCTAAATGGCTTAAACTTGCTCTCTACTAAACTGATTGAAATAACCCACTGGCATTAAAATTATTATACAGTTCAAGCTTACAGTTTCTCTGTTCCTGGAAGAAATTCAGTGAAGCATAATTAACTCATTTAACTCTATATTTTAAATGGTGGGCTGCGAAGAATGATGAGGCACCTCTTAGACCAATCAAACTGTCTGATTGTTTTTGATCCGACAACTAAACTCAAAAATATTTTATTGATCCCAAAGGGAAACTAAGTGTTGTTGTAAATCATATTAATTCAAATTATTCAAAGAGAGCAACATTTATATTCACATGTAGTGTGCAAACACAATTTAAGGAAAGCCAAATACATTGACGACAATAACAAATTAAATATTTTGACTTTTTTTTTTAATTAGGTTAAAGCGTCAAGTGTTCTCCAGTTTTACTATTTTAATCAGCCAATCCGTCATTACCGTGCCTGCTATGTTGGTGATCAGATGGATGCCCTTGGTGGTTACTGAGCAGATGGCATCCATCTCTCAGTGCAAACAACCTTCTACTCAAGAAGGCAAATCCACCAAACAGATAGAGGGAAAAAAAATAAACTGGTGGACAGTCTGGATAGGATTATGTAATCACTGGCACATGGTTTATTGTGCCTGCAATATTTAAGCAGCAACTACATGTCATTAATATTGCAGAGGAACAAACAGTGAGTCAGATGTGGATTCAGCCTGTGTGGCATCATTCCTTTTGTTCGTTTATCACCATTTTTGGAGCTGCAGTTGTTGAATTCACAATGGCAAAAATAAAGACCAGCATTTTGACAGCTATGGATAGTTGCCATCTTTGCAGGAGTTACTTGTGTCTCAGAGTCTGTACACAGTAGATGCCTTAAAACTGAAACCAGGCAAAGATTCTTGCAAAACTTTTTCCTTTCTGAAATCTCTGCATTTAAAACTGAGCTAATTCAGTAAACATACTGCACCTCAGGAAGTGCCAGACAAAGCTGAGAAGACTAAAGTATATATAGTTTGGAACTAAGTCAATTTTTGGACTGAATTAGTATGCATAGTTACTTTGGTTTTGAGGTCAATTTTAACATGCTTTGTTTTCAGCAGGCCAGTGTTTGCAGCAAAAAAGCAAAAGTGATGATACCGATGCAGATACACACACTGCCTTAGTTTAATGATGTCATTGCTTCTCAGCCATCTTAGGTGTACAACTGTTTGCAAACTAGTGCACAGCATTAGGATGTAACATAATCATAATGTTCGTCACAGTTTTGTTCGAACAAAAACTCCTTGCAGGTTGAGGAATTACAAATCACCAGATTCATGGGTGTTAGAGGTTGTATACAAATTAGTAAGCTTATAACACAATGTTTATTAACCAAAGTTTTTTCTGCCCTGTTTACATTGAAATCCTGTTATATATTTATGTAATTTTCTCCACTCTACTTACTACTTTCGCACTTTTAATTAAATTAGCATTTTGCTGATATTTCTGTTTACCTTTGAATCATGTTCAGTGTCTGAGACTTAAAAAACTGAGAAGCAGTCGAGCCTACTTCCAACAAAGTGAATGTGCAACCAGAAAAGAAAAAAAAATATATAAAGAAAAAAAATCTTTTTTTGTGCAGTCATTCAGCAAGGCAAAATGGTATCTGCCGATTAATTTTTCATAGTAGGCTTTTCCGGGCTCTCACTTTGTTCATTTTCTTGTTTATTTTTGAGACAGGAAAAGGAAGTGCCTAGACCTAACCGTGTGTTAATGTTTTTTTTTGTCCTTCTGCCGTTCACTGTGGTAGTTTCAATTATGCATGTGGTTCTTATCAGTGAATGTTTGACTGTGCAGAAAGCACTCATCGACTGTTTGTGGAGACACGGTTTGAGGTTTGGGAGCACACAGCTGCTGACTGTGTGTTACATGTTCACGATACGGTCCACAAGTTGGAAAGTAAAAACTGTTTTCCTTCAGATCTGAGATTTATTAATCATACTATCAGAAGGGAAGCCTATAAATGTTTGAAGAAAATATTACAGTGTTCAACTAATGCAGTGGAAATCTCAGCCTTTAGGATCTGAAGTTTGCTTTTGTAGGTCTTGAGGTTGTGGATGTAAACATGCTAGGATGTGCACAACATGGGAAAATCATGAGTTGGTGCTTTAAAATATGATTATTTTCACAGTTGAAGATGTATAGTTAGTTAGAAGGTCAAAGGCATATAATGGCCATGTTTATCAGTCAATGTGAAGTGGTGACACCATGGTCATAGTATTCATGAATAGTTCACTGCAGAAACGAAGGTCCTTTCCTTCTATAGCACTTCAGTGTATTATGCAACAAGGAGGATGGACAACGCAAGTCATGCTGGAGTATTTATGTCCAAATTAGTTTGGATGCTAGGCACCAGCAACCTTTGTATCCACCACCAGCTGTGACTGAAAGATATAAACTCAACAGTATACTAAGCAAAGAACATTGTATTTCCATTAGACAAACATGCTGAGAAAACTGTTACATCTGTTGCTAAGGACTGCTGGAGAGGACCTTATGTGTAGGTGTGCAAGGACAGCAATGGATGGATGGAGGAATAGATAAAGGAGGCAATGCCCTTTGTAAAGTTGCTGTAAATGATAGCAATTATTGGAAGAGTTAAATGGTAAGCAAATTTATGGAATGCTTTAGTGAAATACCATTTTGTAAGAGTGTATTCATACCTGACACATTCCCCCCGTTGGTCTGGACCTTATGTGTAGGTGTGAATACACTCAAGTGGACCCTATTGTGGACTAAGCAACCTCACAGAGACCCATTTTTGAGGTGGTCTCTGTCACTTAGCCTATACAGATCTGTTTTGGCACAGCTTTGAATGTAGAAAGAGAATCAACTTTGTGAATGTAATGTGGGAAAAAGTTCCAGAGATGAGGGGCCTCGTGACTGAAAACTCAAAAGCCCATGTTAGCCAGGAGCACAGATGGCGAGAGGAGGGGTCATGGATCTTAAGAGTCCGTGAAGGAATGTCCATGCACTGAAGATCAGAGAGATCTGGAGGTACGAGGTTATGGAAATTTTTCAAATTAAGCAGAAGAATCTTGAAATCAATTCAGAATTTTGCCAGTGAAGTTGCTCGAGTACCAGAGTAATATAATCAACAAAACCATTGCTGGTAATTACCTGGACTGCTGTTGAACTTCAGAAAATTAATAGACAACCTGGATTTTGTTTTCCACATTGGAAACCCACCAGCACTTTTTACATACGTATTGCTGGGTGTCATCCTCCATGTTTAACATATGATGCATTTTGTTAAAAAACTGGCCAAGGTGTACAACGCACAAATTAAACAGAAGCCCAGAGGAACACCACTGACAACTGGGTGAGGTTACTATTTGAATGTTTTGACAGTAGATACTGATTACCATCTGAACCAGGCATGTCAAAAAGCCTGTTAGTACCAATTGATTTTAATCCCCTTAAAGGAATATTATGATTTATTGTATCAAAGGCAAAATTCTGGCCAAGAGGCACATGATTATAAATTGAAAGTTTAGACAAGTGCTCTCAGCAAACAATTTCTGATTTGTAAATTGTTTAGGGGCAACAACAAAAAACAAAAACTGTGACAACCAGATTTTTTCATGTTGGAATTATAAAAACACTTGAGATTATCAAGATCCCGATCAGAAGGTTTATATGTCTTAGTAAACCCAAGATATTTCTGCAATCACATTGAATTGTCCTTAACAAAAAACATTATGCTCCCGAGGAGCAAACCTACAAATGTGTGAGATTATTCAAACATTAAAGCTTAGTCTGCACCAAAATGATCACTCCTTTGGATCTTAGCTTTGCTTTTAAAGACACTGTAAATAAATGTGAATTGTAATAAAATACACAATGCTGTGTGACACATAATGCTGCACAAGCTGATTTTAGAATAAATCTGAATATTTTCAGAGAGAACTGGGGTTACAAAAATTTGTTGGGGAGGAGGGCTGTAAAGGGGGCATGTTTATGTGTGAGCACATGATGTCGAAGTGGTGTATATAATGTTGTTATAGCAAGTTTGATGCAGGAAGGAGGGCCCTTTTCCTCCCGAAGCGTTGCAATGTTTTATTTAGTGAGGGTGCTGCAGGCACGTTTAATAACTTAACAACGGCATCAAAAATCTCTGCTTCTTTTTTTTTTATGTTGCCTCCCCGGTGAAAGAGGTGCTGGGAAAATGACTGTCATGTGATTTGTTTTTCTCAATAAGCCGCTAACAACTTAGCGGTGCCTGCTGTGCTGAGCACTCCACCTGAGAGCAAACTCAAAGGAAGGGACAATGTTTTAGAAAATGCAACGTCCCCCGACTAGATCCAAGGTAACAGATGATTGATTTAGGTTTAATCATGCAAATACTTTGTTATAATTGTTAAGAAGATCGCAGAGGGCGATACACAACGTAATTATGTTTTCGTGGTATAATTCAATTTCTGAAAACTTATTGGGATCTAATGAGAATTACAGCACTGAATGTGATCATTAACCCTAACATCCAGTGTATTATCTGATCTTCTCTTGATAGCCCCCCAAAACAGATAATCCAACTTTGATAGCTGAAACAAGCCATTTATTCCACAATTAAAGGCAATTAGGCAATCTATTACAGCTTGATCAAACCTGATGGAAGAGAAAACAAACAAGCTTGAGTCGCGAGTGACTATGTTTGCAGATACAGTCCTGACCAAACGCAAAACCCCAGTAATTGAACCTGGGGTTAAAGAAAAAGAAATCAATTTCCAATCATGAATTGCCGTATCCCCTGCGTTCGAGCCAACATCAGACTTATTTATCAAAATTTACCCCCGCCATGGAGGGCACGGCTCTGTCTTAAATTAAACTTGTAAATATTTGTCACTCTCAGCCCTTCGAACGCATATAGCAGTGCTGCCAAAAGAGATGTATGACATCCAATAGATATGAGCCCATTTTTCTAGGATCCATTACAAATATACCCAATCGTGAAAAATAACATAAAACCCCTGAAGTATTTGGTATGTTGATGCATGACCTTTACTTCAAAGCTACACCCGCTTCCTCCTCCTTCTTCTATTCAATCAGAATAATTTTCTGATTAAATGAATTAGAAATCTTGTGGTATATGACATTTTAAATATGTTTTTTTAATGCTTTTAAAATCTGTTTTATTCACTTCTTTAATGCAAATTTTCCCTTTTGATACAAGTGTCATTAAGCAAATACACCTACTAATTAGACCAATTTTCTTCCATGCGAGCTAATAAAAAGTCAACCTAGTCTTTCTGCTGACTCAGTGCCTAAATGTGTTGTAAATATGATGAATTCAATAACATTAGTCCCCCTTCTAGTTAAGATTTCATAATCTATTTCTTGATTCACTTTATAGACATATTACCAATTCACAACCACTGTGATCAAAGACTTACAAGACAAGCAGATCCACTTCATATCTAATTATATAGAAATAGTCATAACCAGACATTTACATATACTGTTTAAAAAGGCACCCAACTCTTTTCTCTTCATTCTTTGAAATAAATTAGAGTTTACTTTCAGTAAATGTAGGGCTACCAATATATTTGTGTTTGCCTAGTGTCAAATAGTTCTGTTCACATTCATGTTCTTAGTATTTTTTAGACCTACCTGTTAATTTGGGATAGGTTCGAAGGTCTTGGCGGCAAACAGGATGGTGTATCGGTCAGGATACAGGAAAGAGGACATGAGGCTTGAACTTAACAGTGGATGTGAGCTGATTTATTTAGAGTGATACTCAGTGTTGCCAGTAGTCTGTAATGATAAATGAATTACTATTGGATCAATATATTACAATACAGGTTCAACTCACCCAAACTCAAACAAATATGTAAGAAGAAATAAACTCAACCATACATATGTGTACATAAATCTACAACATATACAAATAGCTCAGGGTACATAAAGAGTACATCCTTAGGTACTACTTAAGTAAACAAACCCAATAACAGAAAGTCTTCTGGTTCAATTGAACATAAAACACACAATGGCGCCCTCGTGCGGCCAGGTACCATCCCTGCACAATGGCGGCCGTCGGCAGCGCTTACTCTGTGTTACTTTATCCGCTGCGGTAACCCGAAGAGAATAACAGAAGCAGCTGAACTACAAGTACAAATAACATGATATAAGCAAACCTACAACAGCTGAGCAGGCTAAACGGAACTCCCTGCTACCAGAGCGCCCCACAGTATCACATGCTCGCTCCCCCTCCGTAACTTACAATTGTAATAAACAGAATCTAGGTTAAACAAACAAACAGAACGCAAATGCGCTAACTTACTTTTCGTCATCAACTTAACACTCAGAGCATCAATTCTCCGGACTACGCCATGAATGCGGTCCCACGTGCTGAAGGAAGGTAGCGAGCACGACCGGAAATATACTACTTTACCCTCAGGCTTACGTCACTTCCCAGACTAACCTCCACCAGCACTTCAAAATAAAATACCAGCCTTTTATACACTACCTTCTAAACTGCATGATGTAGATCAAACCATTAAGTGTCCTTCAATGGATGTCTCACAAAATTTTAGCCCATTCCTCCTGATAGATATTGTTTTAAAAAATAATATTTTTTTTAAACACAAAAACACTTTTTGGCTGCATTCAATCTGTCACAGTAACCACTAGCAATCTATCGAGCTACTCCTGCAAAAGTACGGTTGATGAAGCAGTAACAAATGGAAGTGGGAAGGAACAAGAGTCAGTTCATCCCTGATTAGCAGAAAAAGGCATTTTGTCTTACTCGTCTTATCTATAGAAAACTTGTAAAACTAAGATCTATGAAAGCCGCACAGACATGGGTTGAGAGAAATGGTCTGAAATGCAATAATCTGGCTATATTTTGCAAATTCCTATTTTTCAAAGCACATGCATTGCCCTCTAACATCTGCAGTAACATTGTTAAAAAAATTTTGCAGGACTCATCTATTTAGCTCTAGTAACTGAAGTCTGCAGGTTCCCTAAGAGCAGCAGCACTTTCAGATAAACTTGTTATTTCAATCAACCTCACAACTATGGTTTTCAAACTTTATTCCACTAATGTGAAGTGGAATACTTCAACTAGGGTCTTTACAAGATTAATCTAATTCTCTAATCTCACCCTCTGATTTTTATTATGCAAGTTTCTTCCCTTTATTTGCTTTATTTCCTTAAATTTACTACTTTTGAAAACTAATTAATCGACTTCCCTGAATTTCAGTTATTCAAAGTGAGAGGAAAACTTCAGAAACCAACACATTCCACAGTAGAAACGCAATAAAACCAACCCATGTTCCTTTCAGTACACTTGACATTTAAGTGCCAAGGCCAATATTAGCACTCTCTATAGTTGCACAGTAATGTCTGCCTCTGATATGACTTTTGAATGTTTGTGCTTCTTGTGCTGAGTGATGAGGCAAAGACCCAGAAGCGGAAGATACATGAATACTCCCAAAGATGGGGTTAATTAAACAATTCTGAGGTCACAAGCGGGTAATCAGTCAGCCGTGGAAACTTACAGACAGGGAGGATCCAGAAATACTTCAGACTGTCAATATCTCCAAAATAATAAGGTTGGCAGTGCGAGGACCAAGCGATCACACACCAATGGGAAGACACATGGAACCCAATGACTCTTTCCTTGCTCTCTCTTATAAAGAAAGAGAGAGGAAGCTAAGATGTAGATGGCTAAGAAATGCTTCATTAAACCCACATGCCATCAATTGTGATCAATTATTTCTATAAAGAAAATGTAACTTGGAAATCTCCTACTAATGTGATTGTTTACCTTAGCCCAGTGAAGTCTGCAGCTCTATGGATTCTCTCGGTTCTTTTCTGACCTCCCGAATGAGTCGTTAGTGCTACCCTGGAAAAATTTCAGGAAGCCAGCCACTCCATGGAAGGTGTATTCACTTCCACGGTTTCTTTATTCAGTATATTGGAGTCCAAAAGTCTTACAAACAGCTCTGTATCCCGTTACATTTTATTTTTCTTCTTCTTTTAAATTTCTGTAGTCCAGGGCATGATGCTTGTTTTCTGATGATATCAGAAAGGCTTTATTTAAGATATTTCCATCAGTTTTTTGCCTGGGATATTTTCCTGAAATGTCTGGTAAAGTTATTTGCTAATTTCAGAAGGAGGTAGTTTTATTTTCACATGTTGTTCTGAAATGCTTTTTCCTTAATAACCCAAATCAAGAACTGTGTAAAGTTAGGAGCCATATAGGTAATTTATGATTTGGCCAATATTACTTCAGATTTTTGATGACTTAAGACCTATCTAAGATTTATATAGTATTCCCGATTGGTTGTACTGATATGCGCTGCATTTAATCAACCTGAGTGAATTCCACATGAAAAGCCTTTTGTGAGTCCAGACCAGCTTAGCATTCCTTTGGAGCAAAGGAATGCTATATGTAGCCCACATATGTTGTCTGGGACCTAATATCTATCCATTTATACATTTCCTACAGCCTCTAGAAGCTTTCACAGACACAAGGGCTGACTTGTCTCTCCATGGGTAAATCAGCAAGAGGCAGAATGCTCTGGACCAGTCAGCAGTCCTTCAGATTCCCACAGTCACACAGAACAAAACCCTGCTCACATACAGCTAAGATAAATTAAAAGTGACCAAGTATAGTTATTAATGTATCAAGCTACTGTAGATATTAGAATGGTTGCTGCGACACAAAATAGTTTTAACGAATAGACCAAACATGTATGTGACTTTCTTCTGAGAGTTCCTTAATTTGAAGACCCACTTGGCCTTTTTACATCGCCCAGACCCTACGTCACAAAAAGCACTGGGACGGCCCGATTAGCTGGCACGGATCTGCAATTTACAGGTTAGGGATCATTAGTCCGAAAAAAGGGTTCTACACAGCTCTTGTCGGAAATGTTTACGGTCCAGTTACCAGGTTTTTCCCTTGACAACCTTTCAGTCGGATAATTAGCCTATATTGCAGAGTGTTTTTAGAGGCTTTCAACATTGTTGAGGATGTTGCTTTTATATGAAAGACTGAAATACTGATGTCACTACGTCATCTTTCTCATTGTTTGTAAAGGCTGTACGTTCTGCTAAACCCACATGAAGTCATTCACAAATGTGTGGGGGAAAAAGAAATAGACCTACACTGAAAGCATAGGGGGCTCTATATTTAAAACAAAACAGATATCTGCTTTTCTGTTAAAAAGTTGAAACATGGCTAAAATGCACAACACAGAAAGTGATAGTGGGAGAAAAAAGGAAACAAAGGAAAACAAGAAATCCTACACGTTCCGCTAAAATCTTACACCATGAAGGAAGTTTTGCTCTACGTCTTCTTCAGAGTTTTTTATCGTTTCTTCCAGTGGTTCTTGGTGCAGTGCCACCACAGACGAAGAGGGAAACAGGTTGATCGAAGGGTTTGGTTCGATTTACACCGTCTAGTGTAAAAGTGAACGGCACACTTTCACCATTCACAGAAGGTAAACTCTTACTATACAGTGAAAATGTATTGCTAATCTGAAGTTAAAATTATCTCACTCAGTTCTTATTTTTAGCATCATTTCCCTCTTCTTGTTTGGTTCTTACCATTGCCGTTTGATTTTCAGACATCCTTCAGATATTTATTTTTCCCATATGTAGGCTACTAACATTTGCCATTACAAAAACTGCAATCATTATTAAGTTTGTTTCTATTTCCATCATGTAAAAGACAAATGAAAGGCATCCGTTACAGTAAACATGTTTCTATTTTACCAAATAGTGTGCCACCATTTCTCTGCCACGAAAGCATCAGTAGCCAGGATACATCATCAATTGTTGCTTGATAAAATTCGAGCTCTGCAGCAGATGTCTTCTCATTAGTTATGTATAGTGCCTGTCTCATGTTTTTTGGCTGACATGAATTTATTCACATTACTAAAATCCAGATATCAATGGCTTTTTGAAGGTGCTTGTGAAGCCAACATCCTCAGATAGTTTCACACTACAGAAAACAACCTGCTAAAAGTTGAACTGGGTGGAACTCAAATATTAGCTTATGAAAACAGCTTGTGCTGACATGCCAAATGTGTTTTTTTTATGATACTTTAAACTAAAACATACAAACAGCGTCTGTGGCAACTGGCCACCATATGCTGCCTAGCTGACTGTGATAGTTCAGTTAACTTGTCATGTTTAGATGTTCTACCTTTGCACTCGGTCGCTGATGATTCACGTTGCAAAGTACAACAGCTTTTCAAGAACTCTTCATAATTTCTATAATTTACAGTGCAGGTCCAGCCGATGCAGGTTCACACACTTAATGTCTCTTTTCCTGCAGGAGTAATATATCGGATGATTCGGGGAATACTAACAGTGTGCTCAGGTCGGGAAGAAGCCAGAGAGTACTTTTGTGGGTTTCCTCATTATTATTTCTTCACCTTGTTAGCCTTAACACATGGACGAAGCTCTGTTAGCAAGACTGCTCTGCTCTGATCAATGTATGCGGATAGCTGAGGGGGAAGCCAAGCATGGCGGCTGGAGCGAGGGGGAGAAGGAGTGAGTGGTGAGTTTGGGGGTGGGATGGGCGTGATTTTTGGGCATTTTAAACATCACAGGGATGTGAAATAATTGGCACGGGGTACGACAGATGCTACATTTTCAGCTGCTCTAAATCTCTCACAGCATCTGAGAGGATAAGGATCCTTTGTCACTAAGCAATTGTGATGAAACTGTTCCCATTTACAATTATCAATTTGACACAAGTGTTACATTAAAATTTGCCATTTTCATTGCATTTTTATACCACCTGAAAGTGGCATTGTTACTTTTTTTTGCTGTAACAAAATGGTAATAACATTTTTCTGACTCGCCAGGTTATTAAAAAAATTAGTATCTCATGTTATCTTAGAAAAATAAGTTTAAGTTCTTGGACGGTTATGTTTGGGTGGGATCTCGATAGACTATCAAGTTTAACCTTTTGATTAATATTTCAGACTTTATGGCATCTGGAATTATGTTTTGTTTATTTACATCACACCACAAAGGCATTTTAAAATAAGAAAAGGAACTTTAAATTGTATAGAAATACAAATCAGAGTTACCTGGTTATATCTGAGGCAGATTGGGATCTACGAAGAAAATTCCTAAAAGTACAGTTTAATTCAATTCATAGTGCAGATGGGTCCAAGCTTATTTACTGAAGGAAGCCCAGATATTCATTTAGGCATAGCATGCTAAAGTCTTTTCCATGAGCAAATTCTTTGAAAACAACATAAACACTAAACAGTAATGTTTCACACAAATATAGAGAGCCATGTGGAACAGTTAGAACGACTAATATAATCAATACTACTGACATAAAACTGTGATATGAAGAACATGTCAGGAGTATTAAACACAATGATGAAAACGTAAAATGAGACTAAGAAGTAGCTACAGACTATTTAAAGGAAATTATACACACATACCCACAGGCAAAAACAAATACAGAAATTAATGAGCTATCCTAGCACGTCTCAGGCTTAGTTGAAGAGCACCTAACTGCTGTCAGAGATGCATTAATGGAAGGTGTCAATTTCATGGAAGGCTTTCTGACACACATGTGTAGTGGTTACTGAGTGCACTGCGTGCACGGCTCATAAAACACATCAAATCCATGCGGCACACCTTTCCGCTCGCTGCTCATGTGAAAACGCCATAAATCTGAGCGGTAAAGGCCATGGTTCATGACACAGCCCACCCACATATCCCCTGCTCCACTATAAACACTCTCCACCACAATTCTTTGTCTTTTCTCTTTGACTGCTTGCTGCATCTCATTAAAGCTTCTTCCAGATGATCATGTGCAACGTCACACACCTAACCTTTAAGGTTTGTTTTGGTTTTTTTTTCCCTCCCCACACAAACTGTTCATTCCTCATCATGTTTGGAGCGTGAAACCTCATTAATTTCACTACAATCCCATGAATATGGCATTTTCGGCGTGGTTTTAAATCACGGCTGCTTCCTCCTTTCTCCCACGTGGATCCGAGGCCCCCGAGGTGTGGAGGGAGCGATGCTAATCACGATAAGTGATTTGAGCCCACTCATGCATTTCCTCGAGGTAAGCCTCTTTGATGTCCTTTGCTTCGGCTGCCTCCCTACTTATGTTCTGCTACGCTTGCATTCTCATAAAGACACCATTTACTGGTCTAATAATGCTGCTTTCACTTTCAGGGGGATCGGAGCCTTTTTTTTCTGCAGTAATTGGTATTTTACGGAGAATTGGATTGTATTAGGGAAAAGCCACTTGATCTAAACTCGAGATGTGGGTTTAAACTTGGGGTTTTAGACGGTCCCAGAGCAGTTGTGGGAACAGAAGAGGAAGGGGACAAATGAGAGCATCAGCCACCAGGTGGCCATACTAATGGTTACCTCGTCTCCTCTTCCTAAAATCCTCTGTTGCTCCCTTCGTTTATAAAGCTCAGCTTCAAGAAGATGCTGGAGGGCATCCGTTTGATGTGCTAAAGGTGGATGGTTGGAGACTGCTGACTTTGCACAGTACTCTAAAGACAGAGTATGTATGAAGGAGGAAAAGATGGCTTTCTTTCTTGGAAACAGGCCAAGTCAAGGCCTTAAATGATGCAGCTGTGCCAAGTGCCAGAGTTTTTAAGGCTAACTGCTCTACATTTACAGTGCCAGTGAAAAGTTTCCATACACACTTCATGGATGTGCATATCACACTTATTTGGGGCTTTGAGTTTGAACCATTTTCTTTTGAAGGTGAAATGACAAAAGAGGTATTGGATTTTAAAAGCAAAAATTAGTTGTACAAGCAACTAATTTACAGTTCATTTTTTGTAATTCATACAGGGTCAGAATTACACCAATATTTTTAATACTATTCAATTTTTTTTTTAGAACCACATATACTTGCAGGCTTTTGGAGGGCTGTTGCCTCACATCAGTAATCATTGGGTGAAAGAAAGGATCATCACAGGGCAGCACAACAACAACAAAAAAACGTTTGTACTAATTCATTCCTAACAGGAATTTAAAATAACTTCTAAATCTGAAATACATTTTCATGAACGTTGAATGAAGCCGAAGAAGCTTGACAGAACTAAAGGAAGCAAGCTTCACTCAGTAAAAAGCCCGGCCAAGAGTTAAAAAGCAGAACCTATGTCCTTCAAGAGTATAGCAAGAATTGTGCCATTGTATATGGATGGAATGAGAGGCAAAGCAGACGGTCAGGCAGACAGACAAATGGATACATAGCTGTGAGCTTATTTTTCTTGGTTGGTGCCCTTTCAGTCTATAGCACCATTAGTTTAAGTCAGATCATATAAGTTTGGACACAAGTATGTGCTCCCAAGGGTCAATGAACCAAACTATCCCTCAAAAGTGGTTTTGTAAAACATCTTTTTTTTTAAACCATGGAATGTGTTTTCAGATGTGAACAATTATCAGATTTCAGTTGTATTCATGTTTCATAACATAGGTTGGATATGTGGTCATGTGTGCACATATTTTAACTTTTACCAACACAATGTATCTGGATTCATTTTGGTTTGTAGGACACGACTCCATATTAAAATAAACTTGCAGCTATGAATCGAGACACCCAAGATTAATATATTTGACAGAATTTATTTATTCCTGTTTGAAACTATTCAGAACCAGAAATAAATGTAAACATGACGTGGCAATAATATCTAGGCCTGAGCAACATGCAGATTTGCCTCAAACCAGGCCCGGACACAGTGACGGTTTCTGATATGGGCAACTTGGGCAACCGCCCAGGGCATGAGACCCACCTGGGACACAGTTATTTTTGTTCTCAGTTTCCATGGTGGGCCCCATGAATGCAGTCTTCAGAAATAATCTATCATTTATGTCCATGATATGTGTACACATACTTTTACTTTCAGCAGCACTGTGTGTATCTGGCTATCCTGTCGGAGGGAGGAGCCCCTCGGCCCTTCTGTGTCACCGCAGGCACTGACAGGTATCATGTGGAGCAAAGCGAGCCTGCCTCAAATTGGCCTCCCCTCACCAAGCATCACACATAGCAGAAGCCAAGGTTTCCGCATATTTTTATAAATATATATATATAAAACCTCGAGATAGCGCTGGAACAGTATGCAGCATATGTCTGCTGGTCCTCTAATAATGGACGGATTCTGATACGTCCGTCACTTTTTGCTACAATTTCAACTTTTGTTCTGTTGTCAGCGGTGCAGTGTGTCTTGGAACGCACTAAAGCGTGTTTGTCAGTATGGGAGCGGGGGATATCTGGGATGCTGTGCGTGCATGCGCGTTTGTCTGAAAAGAGCCCAAGGCACGATGAGCCATCAAGTTAAGAGTACAGCGTAACTCTGGGCAGTCAAATCAGTCAATATTTTAGCTGCCAGTAGGAGTGACTCACACAGGTTTGACTTTCTAGACATTTTTTTTAAGGAGGAGAAAGAGCTGCTGTATTCAGTCAATAAGGTGCCATGATTATTTTGCAAGCACTGCTGTGAATGCTCATTTTTTAATGATATGGTTGAGATTTATTTTACTGAGCAAGTAAGAGAAAGGTAATCTTTAGCGACCCTTGAAATATAACAATAAAGTAAATAAGACAAGGACCTTTGGGAAAGAAAAAGAAGTTATTGCAATTTCCAGACTTTTGAGCATACCTGAATTTAAGCCGGAAGAAAAAAAGAGTGTACTTATATAGTATACAGTATAAGCAGCAAACGTCCCAAATACAACTAGATATTTATACAAACTTTTAAAATTTTTGAAATCTTAACATACAATATGCTTTTTTTTTACATTTCATTTACAAATCTGTTGGTTGTTGGTGCCTGACGGCAGCCTCTCCATGTGAGAAAATAGCCTCGCTGAAGTGGAATGTTAATGGCTGTGTTTAGTGCTAAGGAAGTAATTGCACGGCCTTGAAATTCAAGTGTTTTTCTTGTCCTCTGGATGTATTGTTGCAAATTTCCTGCTTTGACATTTCCACAATCATAAAATGGAAATTCCAAAAATAAACATTGTTATTATGAAAGACAGCCACGTCAGATGAAAGACATCCTTTCACATTTCTCCTATAAATAATAGCTACATTTACTGTCAGATTTAGACTTTCTTACAATGGAAGTAATTCTTCTTTTGAGGTGAGAGGCAGCTTGGTTCTGACATGATATCAAGCTATGCACCTGAGGCTAATACCCAACTGTTTTTAACCTTTCAGCGAGCTGAATAGAGACGGGTTTGATTTTAGATTTGACAGCCGCCATTCACACAATGATGGTGTTTCCCTTAAAATGTCGACTCGTATGTTGGTATCCTCAGTTTTGCAAATGTTCTCACCAAGAGAAGGGAGAAGAAACCAAGAAGTTATTCAGTGGTTTCTTCTTTTTATTCTGGTGGCTTTAAAGAGAGTTTAAAATTTTTAATTGACTCTATTGGATGTTGCATGGTGATTGAACAATTTATATTTTCTGGTGAGAGACTTGCAGTCTTCAATCATTTCACTGTAATCTGCCACGTGTATTTTTAATAAAGCTCTTTTATATGAAGTAAATATATGATGACCTAAGCTTGATTTTTTTTCTTTAAGATTTTATGTTTACTTGTTTAACATTATGTAAGTAAATAAGCTACTAAAAATAAGAAATCAAGAAAGTTTAAGCAGCCTATAAAAGCTGAAGCTATTTAATTATTTAAATTACCATTGAGGGGGAAGCAGTTGTTTTTACTTTCTGCATCAAACTGTATCAACTACTGCATAATATTATGAGTATTAATTTACCTGTTTGATTTACTGCCATGACCTTTAATCCAGTTTGACCCATCTTAAATAGAAATTTGCATAATATTCTTTTCGTGGTCACGGCCTTCGTGGTCACGCCCTCCAGACTGTGGAATCAGCTCGATAACAGTCCTTGGGGGGTATTTTAAAATCTAAGCCTAAGAACTTTTTATTCGGAAGGCTTTTAATACTTAGTTGCACTGTGACATTCATTAGATAATAGTTATTTAGTAATAAACAACTATTTTCTACTAGCATTAGCTACGTAAGCTTCTCAAGGATCTTTTGTTCATTTTAACAAGAGCATGCACTTGTTTTGCATAGATTTTATAACCCTTTGTCTGGGTTTTGTTGATTTAAGCTGTAGAATAGTCACCGTCATCAATTTTAATGACTCATTTATTTTTTTGTTGGGTTTTGCTTTAGTGATCAGCCCACACAACTTGGAGCTGTGTGCGCCCCTGATCTGAAAGCCATATTCCTTATGGGGTCCAGGGCATACTTAATTTTATGACCAAGTTTTCTGTTTGTTAGAGTTACATTATCAGGGTTGAAGATGTGTGTTTGTGTGGATTGTTTGCGATACTTGCTTGTTTCGATTGTTGTAGTTGCAGCCAGGGTGGGTCTGGTGTGTATGGCTAATGCACTGACTAACAGTAAATGACTGAGTCCTGCCCAACCATTGTGGATGTGCTCAGATTGGCACCAACCTCTCCGATGATCAAACTGGTCTGATGAGTTTAAGCTGCTTAACGAGGTTATATTAATTCTGGCGCAACAACATTTCTCTACAATCTACGTAGATTGTAGGGAATTTCGGTAGATTCTCTACCTAAAATCTACCTAGGTAGATATTCTGGGACTCTGATATGTTCATGCATATCCTAAAGAGATATGCACACAAAATATTGTGCAGGATGACACACTTGACATGCACTGCGCTCTGTAAAGAAAACCCCTCACCTGCATTTTTCAATATGCTAATAAATCGGCTGAGTTTGACTTGACTAACTTGGAGGCAAAAGGGGGGAAAGACTAAACTTGAGTGGTCATCTAACTTTTTTATTTTTTTACACTGCTAGTTTAAAAGCTAAACCAAGAATATATTTTTGTTTATGCAATTGTTACGCTGCCAAAAACTGTCTTTTTGAGCATGGGAAGTAGCTCCACTTGTTCCATTGTTCAGGCACCTATGTAGATCGGCAAATGGTAAAAAGGTATGATTTTTGATAGGATAAACTATAATTAATGGGCACACACAAAAATAGTTGTTTATAGTTGAAATTTCTTCTTTTAGGCCTCATACTTCAAAATAATCATAGGTTAAGTGTCTTTAAGAACTCATATGTAACAGAATAGCATCTGAGGGAGTATTAAGGAAAAAAAAAATGTTTACCTTCTGATCCACAGCCGCACACTCTGAAAGTGGGAAAGTGCACACACGTATAAAAAGTTTTTGCGTGGGTCTTCACACGGCAAGCTCCTGAGGAATGGGATCACTCTTTAGCCTCTCTCTCGCTTTTCACTCGCGGTAATGCAGAGAAGAGCCCCGAGATTTTTTATGTGCAGACACCAGCAAAAAGCTGCATTAAGAGGACAGAGAGGAGATTTTATTGGAGCTGATGAGGAAAACCAGGGCAGAGGAAAAACTGGGGAGGGAGTGAATGAGAGACGGGAAGGGTGGTGGGGGGGATGTCTCCACTTCACCTCCGGAAAGTGGATTTGCAAGCGCTGCGAGTTGACTGATGCTGGCTCACCTAAATTTACACTTTTTAAACACCAATTTACCTGAATTAGAGTTGTTTAGTGCGGAAGGAAATTTTATGCCCAGCATCAGTATAAAAAATTTCTAAAAGTGAAAGCATATACAGGATGCCAATAATCTTGGTGTCCCTGTGGGGTGCTTGTCTATGAATATATAAGCTTGGGCAGATATACAGTGAGCACATAGGTGCCCTGGTATTTCTGAGTTACTTGTATTGTTCAGGGGAAGGCGTGGGAGTGATTCACCATTGTGCCTCCATATCTCTGTTGCCAGCTTGGCTGTCCCTTCACTGCTGATCTGTGAGATTTAGAATTGCTCCCAGAGTGCTTTTCTAATCTTTCCTCTCTCTCTTTTCAGGGGAAATGTATTCCACAGACAAAAATATTTCCCTTTGGTGCCTTCAGTGCATTTACTGTTTCTTTTATCTCAGTGCTTTTAAAAAAAAATAAAAATAAAAAAAAATAGTCGAAGAAGCTTGTCCAGAGCACAATTTCTTACAGAATGGATAAAAAAAACAACAGAAAGTGTCTGTTTCTTTTATTAAGTTTTGAAGAGACTTCCAGCAACTCGGTGAAAAGTTTATTTAAGACTTATAGCCTACTGCTGTGTCAGATGTCAGCACGATGGATTTTTTAATAGGCTTGTTAATTTCATTAAAACAGAGCTTGAGGGATTTCTGTGGAGAGGTGCTTGACACCTCGCGAGTATCACAACCCTGGGCTTCAGTCTGCTCCATGAGGGGTCTGCCAGCTTAGAGGAATTACATCCGACAATGGACAGTCTGCTGATGAGCTGCGCTTTCTTCTCTCTGTGTTGGCCTGACGTCCAATTAGCACTGAGAAACAAGCTAACCCATAGCTGCCATTTAGTCTAAACCACCAACAGCGCCTCCAAGATATCGAGACATGACTTAATGAATGCAATCAACAATAATTAGGGGGAATGATAGGCTCTGACTCTAAGGCGTCGTTAAGAAGGAAAGGCTGCCGCTGCACTGCTGGTGACCTCTTGTTTGAAACAATCCCTCCCTTCAGGAGGAAAGACTTCTCACTGTGCCATAATCATTCAGATAAGCCATTTCACAGATCTAAATAACATCTAAATAGGCTTTAAAAAAATAAACCTTTTTCGTTTGTTTTGGTTGCATGTAATGGATATCACTATTCAATTGGCTCACATGAAGATCTAATTTGGAAAATAATAGACTAAAGGAATATGTTTTACTTTTCTAATCCCATATAATCTGTTAATTTTTCAAATTAAATAACGTGTTGATTGTTTATGGTTCACATTTTGGCTTCGTTCATCTGAAGAATAATATTTTTCCAACATGTTTGCTGCAAAGTTTCTCAAGCTCTGTCAGATTAGAAGACGGAGCTTGAACTCTTTCATCTACTTGAAAACACAAGTTTTGACGTTTTGAAGTAGATTCTTGATTGGTTTTGGTGTGGACTCTGACTTGACTATTCTAACCCATGACCTTGCTTTGATCTATTGTAGCCTTAGATGTCTTTTTATGGTTCTTGTCTTGCAAAATAGCTGATCTCTGCATCTGTCATAAGTTGTTTGTATATCCTCTAATAGTTTTTGCTCAAAAATGTTATGTGCTGCTGGTGATTACGGTTTGTCTGACTGGTTTCCCTGACACAACAGCATACCCACAGCTATCACAAGCGTAATGTATTTTGAATCTAGGTCAAAAAGTTCACTTTTGTTTGTGGGTGACCAGAGTGCCTTCATCCATGATTGATGTTTCTCCTACTTGGGCTGTTTGGCAAACTGGATTTTATATATATAACTTTCTTACAACAACCTTTTTCCTTCACTCTTTCACTAGGACAAGATTTGTAGAGCGTACAAATGGTCGTCCTTTTCACAGATTGTGCCACCTGAAATGAACCCTGCATAGCAGGTCTTCCAAAGTTACCATGGGTCTCTTGGCTGCCTCTCTGATTAATGCTCTCCTTGCCCGTCCTGAAAATCTGCGCGGTTGACAATGTCTTGGTAGGATTGTACTTGTGCCCTGTGAAATGGTTGAAGAGAAGGGTATTCTGAAAATAGTTTTTTGTCATGGAATTTGTCTTTAGGGATATTTGAATAATGGGAGCTAAATAGTTACAAACCACATATTTTTATCAGATTTTTATCTATAAAATATGTTGATAGCCATATAAAGTTCTCCTCAGTTATGCGCCACTTTGTCTTGGTTTCTCACATAAAACTCACCAAAGTGTGCCACTAGAAAATGACAAAATGTGAAAAAAGTGTGAACACATTTCCAAAGTTCTGCATATGTAAGAGATCTTTGAAGGCTTGAAGTTGAAACTTCATAAGAATTAATTTAAAGTGAAGCTCACGCAAATTAAAACTAAATCCATTGATGTTTATAGGTCCTAACCTGAAGATTGTTTGAACACATTTTAAAATTCCAAACATGAAATAAAATATGAAATAATTCCTGGCCACATTTAACATTTTCAAAGCAGGGTATTTTGTGTCAGAGAATGCTTTACATATTCAGAGCAGATTAATTCTGTTAATTCTGTCTCTCCAGGTACTCTGGCTTCCTCCCACAGTCCAAAAACATGTCTGTTAGGTTAATTGGCCTCTCCAAATTATTCCTTGGTGTGAGTGTGTGTGTGCATGGTTGTTTGTCCTGTCTGTCTCTGTGTTGCCCTGCGACAGACTGGCGACCTGTCCAGGGTGTACCCTGCCTCTCGCCCGAAACGATAGCTGGAGATAGACACCAGCAACCCTCCCGACCCCAGTAAGTGAAAAAGGGTGCAGGAAAATGGATGGATAATTAAATATATTTTGTGTTAGGTAGGTGTGGTTATTATTGTCAAACGGTGCTTTTTGTGTCTTTCTAATGTTCATTTTTAGCTTATTTATGGTGGTGAAAGTTGTTTTGTTTATCCGTTCAAAGCCTTTGGCAAAACTGCGCAATGGTAGCAGCAGCTCTCCATCATGCCCACTGGACCTTTCCCAAACATGATATCAGCAGGAAGCACAAGAAGTAGTTTAAATGAGCTACATTATACATGTACAATGTAGCTCTTTTAGATATAATTTAGATATAATTCTACATTATATCTAAATTTCAAGAGATCCTGAAAAATGTAATTTTAAAAGGAGAGAAAAAGTTTGGAAACCGATGGCCCTTCTTTGTCATTTTATCTAGTTACCAAAGATACTCAACCCACCACAATATGTCATTTTTTGGGGGTGGCGAGGGTGTTGTGCTGATGAAGTTCTGAATTAAATCTCGCAGATAATTTCTTTGACGATGCATTTGATCCAATATGCAGCCTCAACTGGTGTCAAGACAAGTGACATTTGGAAAAACACAAGCGTGAAGCAGAGATGGGGAGAAACGAGCTCTGATTAAAGGTCTGTGGGTGGATTCTCATGAGCCCTGAATATGAAAGATGTGCGAGACTGCAACTGTTGAGAAAGAGAGAAAAGTTATTACTCGCTGTCTGAAGTAATTTGTATTAAAAGCAGTTTCCATCAGAATGTCTGGGTATGTGAATGCAATTAATGCCAGTGGGTGTGATATGAAATATGAACTGGATGGCAGAAACCATTTCCACTGAGAATTTCTTCACAGAGATTCTGTCTAATTTAAGCTGAGGTAAATTTATAGGTTGCTAATGTGACAAATAGTCAAATGTGACATGCAGAGACTGAGTAAAAGCCGCTCAAATGACTTCCTGGCACTTTTAAAAACATATATTTAATGTTAATTAATTTGTACTGAGACTTGTGTGCCATTTTTCAGATGTAACCACTTAAGGCCGCTCTGCTTTTGCATGGCATCTTAAATATGAGGAATTGATTCGAGCAGACATTGTGCTTTGATTAAACAATTAACAGCCAGGGATCTTTTATATTAAATAATTAAAGGAGCATGTTTTGTGTTTTTTTTAAATGAGCAACTCATGCAACCAAGCGTTTAAGGGTATAAATAATAAGGCAATTGCACAAAGGAAATTAAATGTTTGTTCCAGACTCCACTTAAAGTTGGATTAGAAATCATTTCAGTAATAATAGAAGGCCATTTTCTTTGTTTTCAAGCATTTCCCTAATTTGATTGTGACTGGTTAAACACAATGAAGAGTTGAAGGAAGTTTTATAATGATTCCTTTTAACCTGATTAGTTTATCAGATATTTATATCTCAATTTATAATTTCTTTGATGGTTATTTTGTAAAATTGAAGATAATTTGCTGTCAGTTTGCTCTAGTTCAGACTTTTACCATTTATTTGTTGAATTGTGCACCTGAATGTAAAACTTAAATGTGTTTCCTTTTTAAAGAGATTCAGAGGTGCGCTGCTCCAATGGAACAGGCCAGTTAAACATTTAATGTGCAGTAGAGACTAGAGAAGCAAAAAGAAGTTCTGACCAGTCAGACTTGTGCTAGTCTGAGAAGGACTAGTTTTAGATGCAATTTGTGAAATTTTCCTACCAGAACCAACTAGGGTTCAGTTTGACTCCCTTTGAGCCCTGTATGGCTCAATTTTGTGACTTTTGCTGAAGAAACGATATCAAATGTTGCTCGCTCAGCTGAATTGATTGTATGTTGTCCTGGTAACCAGGTGGCGTATGTCTCAGAATTCGGGCATGCAATCCTTCAGCATTTACTGAGTTTCTCTCTGTGGAAACGGAAAGCTCACTGGCTGCTTCCACCAAGAGCTGGAGGTCTTTTGTAGACGGTCGGCTTCAAGTATTTCCTCTTAAGGAATCTGGTGGCATACCCATTGTTCCTTTTGCATTGAACTTGTAAATTTTGATTTTAGCTAAAATCAATTTTTCCATCCATCCATCCATTTTCTTCCACTTATCCGGGGTCGGGTCACGAGGGCAGCAGCCTAAGAAAGAAGGCCCAGACTTCCCTCTCCCCAGCCACTTGGGCCAGCTCCTCCTGGGGAATCCCAAGGCGTGTTGAATGTAATTTATCTACCATCAATGATAAAGAAAACATTTCAATTTATGCAAATTTCACCAACAGCACATTTCTTGTTAAGTCATAAGTAGTAGTATTTCTTCATCATGCATTTTGTACTAGCAGGGTACAGCAGGTCTTTTTCTACTTTGTTTACTGAGATAAAACAAGAAATGTGCAACTCTTTGAACAACATTGACATAGAATCCAAAAGAAAAGATCTTAAAAAAAAAAAAAAAACTTCCTAAATCTAATAAGGCAGTGCAAAGCTCTTGATTGGTCTATAAAACCTGGGATGGCTTTAAATGAACAACAGCCTCTTAAGTAATAAAAACATGTTTTGTAATTTATGTGTCCAACTTTTAAGGGATAATTAAAGAAGCTGAAGCTTCTGAGATGCCAAGAAATCTTCTAAATTTGCTGAGCTTAAACACAAAGTGCACTCAATCATGTTTGTTGTTTGGCTTGAGTCTTGATCAGAGAACTGATTCATCTTTTGAACACTGACTGGTTTGAACCAGATAACACCACTGACTTCACAATACATCGTAATACAAGCTGTTCTCATTTTATTGAGCAGATTATGTCATGTGCAAAGATAGAAGATAGGGAACAGATGCACTTCACAAAATATATAAATTTTCTTGTTCAAGATTTAAAAGATGCATAGAGGGATGATTCCCTAAACTCAGTCCAATTTGCAAACTCCAATTAAGAGCGCCAAAAAACACTCATTAAAGTGTTTTTTTAATGGCACATCACCAGACTTGTAGACAAACTTAGCAAATTTAGTAAAATATAGTGCGAGTCGGTCTCCATTTTAAATTTTGTCTGGTGCCTTTTCAAAGAATTACCTGTAACTTGTGTGGTTTGATTTTCCCTGAATTTACAAAGGAGTTCCTCAGGGCTCCGTAGTAGGACCAATGATTCTCACTTTTTATTTAGATAATTCTGTGAATGCAAACTCTGAATTCAGTTTTTCACACAGATGGCACAATTACACTTTTTATTTTTATCATTTCAAATATCTCAAGTCTGCCTTTGATGTTTTTCAGTTCAATTTTGAACAACTAAGTTGGACATAAATTCTGAAAAAGGACACACAAAAACCAGAAACATATTCAAATTTTAAAAAGGCTTGGTGTCTGTGATGGTTGTAAGCTTTCAGGAGGATGAGCCTGAAACGGTTTCCCACAGAAATCAATTAAGGATGTCAATAGCCATTAATCTGCAAGCCCACGATTGACCCATTTGTTGAAGGTTTAGACTTATTGTGGGAACGTGGGGTAATGTGGTGAGGGAGGTTAGCATTTTAGTGTTGATTTCTCTGTAACCTGACCTAGCTATGCAACATCTATGATCCACTTCTTGGAATAAGATGTGCATCACCCTCTGCAGTCTCCAGGAAGCAAAATGTGCTGTAATTAAATAACCACGAAGCGGCTACATCAGCAAGGCTCAAGAGAGGTGTTCTCTCCTCTGTCAATTCAGTTAGATGATAAATGATTCCCCCAAAATGTTTTCAGAGTGGAGCTGTAAGGTGCTGCAGACGCTGACCTAAGAGAAGAAACACCCAGCTTGTAAGACGATATTTGTGCTAAGGCTTATATGACAAGAAGCAATTGGATAAAACATATATGAACTTAATTCCACACTGCTTACCTTAAAGTTTATGTGTCACTACATTAACAATGTAGCATTCTGAGAAGAGGCTGTACAGAGCCTTTCCCAGTCTATTCACACTTCAGTGGAGTGTGTGCTTCACAGAGGTGCAATTGATAGCACTGTTACCTCACAGCAGAAAGGTCTGAAGTTCACTTTCTGGCCTAGGGTCTTTTTGCATGTTCTGACATATTCTGCCAAAAGCTGAATCAGACTGATTTGTCAAGTTTGTGCACTCGCATAAAAAAATTGACTTTGGTTCAGATTGAATATAAATATTTATATATAAAAAAGGCTATTAAAAAAATGGCTTTTTTTTCCCCTTTTAAATAAGTATCTATACAGTGTTTACAAAAGAGGAAGACAAGTTTGAATTAGTGTGATGATTCTCTTTTGGTACTTTGGCTTCATCTTACAGTTAAAAAATATGCAATTTAGATTTATTTGTTTTTGTAAACTTCCCTTAGAGGTGTGTGTGCATGTCCATGTTTATTGTTCAATGTATCTCTTTGATACCCTGTGACGAACTGGCAATCTGTCCAGGTGTACCCCACGTTTTGTCCAAAGGCTGTTGTAGACAGGTGTCCCTGTGGTATGCTGTCTTTTACCAAGTCAAAATTGTAATTTAAGTGGCAAACTACAATTTGATGGGATTTTTTTCCCTGTTTTACTTCTTGGCCACTCTTCTTTGCTTGGGTTTATTGAGCGCACAACCAGCAGTCGCCTGGTCACCAAGCTGTCCCACCTGAGTCACGGATCCCTGCAGCTCATCCAGAGATACCATGGGCCTCTTAAGGACTTCTATCACTTTTTAGTGTTCTTTGAGTTGTTCAAAAGTTGAGGTACTGTTTCATAATCAAGCACCTATAAAAATTTTGCTACTTTTCTTGGACATTTCTGCTGTGGTCGTTAATCTTCACAATGTTTGTCCCCTGACAAACATCTGAGTCTTTCGCAAAACAGTTGGTTTTCTTTACACACTGTTGGATCTGATTTTATCATGTTGTATACCCAAAGAGCAGAGCCAAGGAATTAGAACGATAATTGCATTGGCAGTAAATGATTGTGACAAAATATCGCCAGACCTGAATTAATAACCGTACGCTCATGCATGTCAAAATATAATGCTTCGGGTTCACTGACGGATGAGATCCATTACTCTTAAAATTAAGTCTAACGTTGCTTTGAGCAGCAGGTGATTTGGACCATCAGAACATACGCCTTGCTAGCTCTGCAACAGAAACCATCAGAATGACTGACATAAGAGACAACTAGCATGCCTGCCGGGGTGCGTGTGTGTGTGTGTGTGTGTGAGACCAAACCTTTCTGCAACCACGATCGCTAAAACCGTTACGATTGTCAGGGGCGTAGGTAGTGTTTATGAGAAATAAAGGCGAGGTGAAATCCCAGCAGCGTTTAGCAGGAGCATTAATGGAGACAGACATTGAACTGAAATATATTATTCAACACTTAAAAGCATGTGGCATCTGTACAAAGCAGTTTAACCCTCCTAACCAATTTTGGTGCTGCTTAATATTTTACATGCTTATTGATGGGTGAGTGTGCCTCTTTGAGAGCTAATGGGGAAACACCCAGTTATGATGTTATGATGTGCACATTGATAAGCTGAAGGAAGAGACCAAAGGAAGGCTGAGCTTCTGATGGTGTCGTGTCAGGAGGTGAGGGAAAAGTTATTAAAAGTTTTGGTGTGTTCAGAAGTTTACATACACTCAATAGCCGCATGAATCTCATACTTAAATTGATCTTTTTACTTAAATTGGTCTTTTTCACTTTTCTAGTTCTACTTATGGAGTCATAAGTAGACTCCAAAATTAATAAAAATCTACAATTTTACATAAATAAACCTAACATGCTAAATATTTATTTGGAATTATTCATAAATTTATTTCACTGTTTGATAAGTGATTGCAATTAAGATTCACTGACATTTTCTATCTGGATTATTATTATTTTTTTAAAGTGACATTAACAATATGCAGCTATTTAAAAAAAATAATAAATTAATATTGCATCTCTGCTGCTAAAAGAAAATAAAAAATAACTTTTTTGTTGCCTCTTTTGGCCACAAGTATTTAACTGAACATAAATTCTTCTCCCTCTCAGTTTATCTTAATATTAAATTGGCTTTATTGTGAACAAACTCCTCTTGGTCCCTCCCAAAAAAAACAGTGTTCCTGTCAGGATTCTAGTGTGTTTGTGCTTTGTCTGTCTGAGTGAGACATCTGTTTCAGAGAGGATTGTTCCTGGAGAGTGCTGGCAGCCTAGACAGCTGATGTTCATCAGCCTCATCAGTAGACTGGGAATTTGAGGAGCTACAGAACTTTCTACTCTCTACTGGCTGATTTACCTTACCGCTAGTCTCCATTTGTTCTTGGTAAGATTTTCATTTTGCAGCGTTGTGCTTGGAAGGATTTCATCAAAAGCATTTCATTAAAAGCAAAGAATACCGTGTGCCATTTCTCTAATCTGGTTTGATTTCGGAGGAGGACGTTTCTGGAATTCATTGGATATCTTTAGGAATCTTGATTTTTCCTGCCACATTTTAGACAGAACCATCCGACTTCCCATGTCCTTGCATCAGCTCTGATGCCTGCCGGGGGGAAAAAAAATAGGTTTTCAGAAGTGCTGCTGCCAGATTGCAGGAAAACTAATTCCCTAATACCACTTCATGGTGTTTTTATGCCCTCAAGGATATTGTCCATTTCCAGCTGATTTTATGTCCATGTTGCCTGGGGCAGGCATATATGTCTAAATGCCCTGCAACATCACACCACGAAAACAAACCAAAGTCTGACATGGAACGCGTTTCATTTAAAGGACAGTAACCTAAGACAGTACGAAGGATAAAGATGAAAAGCTAAACTTGCTGTATGATTTTTTTTTTTAATGAATTTATCGCACTTGAAGTCTTACTACGTTAAATATTCAAAGTGAAATCGGAAGCAAATTCAATGTGTTCAAGGCACAGCACATTCAGTTTCCAGTTGAAACCAAAAGTTTACATACATTGAAAAAAAGCCTTAATCAGACCAAACTTCCCTTGTCAGTAGTCAGTTAAAATTGCTAAAATCATTTCCATTTGCTAAATGTCACAGAGATTTATTTATTAATATCTTCAAAATCAGAAGTTTGCATACAGAATGATTGCCAGATGATGTTAGCAAGGTGGGAGTCATTACTCCAGAAGAAGTATCAAAAATCAGATTGTTTGAAAATGCAGCAGAGACAAAGACCTTAATTTTTGGAGAGCTCTCTGTATTGCCCTCAGCCAGGTATGAGTGTGTGTGCATGGTTGTTTATCTTGTCTCTCTCTATGTTGGTCTGATAGACTGGAGACTCCCCACCCATTGACTACTGGAGACAGACACCAACTCCCCATCGATCCTCCCAGGATAAGCTGAAGTAGACAGTGGATGTTCACTGTTAAATGTGATCAAATTAGCTGTTTCTTTTCATTGAAACAATGACTGTAAAAATGATCTCCATTCTGAACAATGATTATATTTGTATCACTACAATATGACTAATGCAAAAACATTTGGCACGAAATACCAACAAACTTCTTTATTCTATGTTCAAAGTAGCAATGTCAGCGTAATTTGTGTCATATGTAATAAAATCTTGCAGTAAAAGCTTAATCGGGAATATAGCATGACATTTCACAGTCATAGTAAGACAGATGGCATACATAGACCCAAATATGAACGGCACATAAAAAGTTGTTTTAATGTTTGTTCTCATGGATCCCTTTAATCAAAATGAAATGCTATTTTTGTTAAAAGTTTTCAGGTTTTATTTTAACTACAAGCTACTGAATTGAACCACTAAATGAAGCAAAACATCACAAAAACTTCTTAACTCTGACACAATAAATGGGACTCAAAATATGAGAGGAATGTAATTAACTCATGTTCCTCTTAAAAATCAAACAGGTTTTTCTAGCCTGATACGGAGTGACCTACACAAAGTAAATACCAAGCAAGCAAGCAAGCTTCAAAATAAAATTATTGTAAAAGTCCTTTGTTTTAATTTATGCATGCAAATTGTGATGAATGAGAGCCATTATTTCTGTCTGACTCAGTGGAAGTAAAAATAAAAAAAAAATAAAATGGGTAATAACACCCCTGGCTTTCAGAAATAGAGCAAAACTTTCTGATTAGTTTCTAAAAATCAGCCAAATATCAGACACAGCAGTAAGAAATCAGTATCCTTTGTCCACATTAGTATTAATGCAGGGTGGATATTTGAGCTATAGAATGGCCTCATCAACAGTTTTTTGGAGATTACACCATCAGCTGTGATCAAATATTAACAACACCATGAGGACTGAAAATGAAGCCTGGAATTTTCGATCGGCAGTTTTGTGAGTTTCATCTACCTCAGGCAGAAAACTGTAGAATCTCCATCCTTGAAAGAGGTTCTGTCTGTTGTTTTTCCGTGTTGTAACAGTTTTATCGAACAGCAACACAATTTAGTTTAATCAATTATACAGTGTGGTGGTGATGTGATATTACAGCTTTGATAGACCAGAGCTGTTGCACTTTGTTGAATGAAACACTTCAGACTAACTGAGTAGAGACTTTTCTTTTTAGTTATTTTCACTTTCAGGATATAAGAACCAACTTATGAATTCTGTGTAGAACTTTTGTTTTTCAATCCCAAATTACTATGCGCTCTTTATTTTCTGCAACAAATTTAAGGAACTGGATTATAGAGTTGGGTGTGGTATTGGATGAAAGTATCAGTGACAATGCAGTCTTATGATTGGAATATTTTGTAGAAAAGAAATGAATAATATTCAGTGGGATGTCCTAATCTTTCACATGATTGTTGATAACAGGGAAATCTAACAAATGGTAGATGACATAAGATAATCTAACAAAGGGAAATATCTTATAAAACTAATCGGCCACAAAAAAAATCTTTAGCCTTAAAACAAAAAGTACACAATAGACAAAAAATAAAAGCCACATCTAATCCCCAAACCTGCATTTGTAAATTTTATTTTAGATAATTACTTCTGTGTTTGCACATATGAAACAGAGAAAGTTCTGTCCAAGAACTTCAATCAATATAGTCATCATAAACTAAAGGAATATCAAGCATCTATACAACCCCAAACCTCTGAGATCAATATTTATCATTTTCCTCCCAGAAATAGCATATTTAGCCTAAAAGCATGAAAACCACCAGCACGTACATCTGTCTGCTGCGACGCAGTCGCAGGTGTTCAAACTTCACCTAAATGGTTGGCATTTCACTTTGATTTGTTTTCCTCCTCTTTCTTCAGCTGTGCACCAATTCAACAGTAATTCAGAAATGAGAAAGAGGCCTGTGCAGAGTAATTTAGTAGACTGATGCATCTGTCGTCCCCACTCCGTCATGTATTGTTGGGGTCAATGTTACTTTTCCTCTCTTTGACTGGTGAGTTATGTTGCATCTTACAACTGGAGAGATGAGGGAATCTGGGTATTAATGGGTTGCATGTTTTAAGGGCATAAATAAGTTAGAGTTTTAGCTTTTATTGTGACCGGCCAGCGCATCAAATGTAAGGAACATTTCCACTGCAGTACATGACGGCATAGTTTAATTTTTACTTGACAATCATGCAAGAATTTGCATTTGTCTGAAATAAACTGAAGTTTGTGGTTGTAACATGACAGTGAAAAGGGTGTGAATATTTTTCCAAGGCGCTGTACGCGATCCTGAACGGGAAACTAGTTTCACCCACGTTTGAATGCGGTTTATGGAGTCGACAAATTGATTTACCTGTCTAAAATCGTCCAGCAGTGAAGCCATCTTGTTCATCATTTCTGTCATGTCAGGTTGAATCAAATCATTCGCAATCAAAGAGGGAAGTTTCTTAGGTGATTCAGATTTTTGTCCTCGCCGGCTCATTGATCTGAAAATCTCCGTCTACTCTCAGCTGGAACCCAGCGCCAGTTGTCACCTTCACTGTCTGTTTCATTCCTTCTAATCAACCACACCTGGCGATACACCTGGCACTATCGTCATTAGCCGAATTCTCTGATTGCATTGAGCCGCTGGCCTCCCCGTGTCTGATCCGGATCTTTTGTTTAGCCTGAAACACCTTGGGCGAGACGCTTTTAGTACTCCAAGTTGAATCCAGCCATGTTGCGAAGCCTCTTTCTTTTGTTTTCCTCTCTTTATCTGAAGCCCTCAAAATGGTCAAAATTAAATTTCTTTCTTTCAATTTTAATTTAAATGTACATTACATGATATGTCCTGTGCGGTTAGGGGAGAAATAACTTCAGATCTTACGGATCCCATTAAGACCGAGCTGCTAGAGAAATCCGGCGTTTTTTCCAGTTCCATCCGTGCCCCTTGCTCCTCCATCTCCCAGGCGAGACGTCTTTAGACCTGGGGAATAAGGTGTCTTCAGTTGAGAAGTGCAAGGAGAGACGCTAAAGCAGGAAGGAGAAGGAATAATAATCATGAGAGGCTGCTGTGTCTAAAAGGGCTTCCCACTGAGAAAAGAGTGAAAGAAAAAGACCCCATTCTCTTCTACCTTGCAGCCTTTTGACATCCATGAGTTGATGAAGTACGAGGGGGGGAGAGAACTGAGGCCAAGATGAGGGCAAAAGGAGGAGGAAGCCAGAGGCTCTCTACGTATAGGAGTAGGTGTTTGGGGAGGAGGATTGTGTGCCCTGTGCCCTCATCAACAGGATTCCTTACCAACCGGGGTCCAACGAATCTACCCTGACAAATGAATAATTCCCACTGTCCTCTGGCCCTGCTGTTGACCCGGCAAGGAGCATATAATTAATGCATAGGCTTTGTCCCTGACAGCCACACATCAGAAAGACTTGATTCAAATTTGGATCATTAGATATGATTGTCAAGAAGAGGACAAAAAGTTCTGGCTGATTCTTTGCCTCACTTGTAATGTGCTTCTAGACAAAGGAGCCATTGTTTGCATCGCACACCAGTCGCCGCTCGCGCCACACTGCGACAGCGGGTTTAATGTTGGCCAATGTCATACAGATATCCAGCAATGTCAAGATTTGTGTTCCTCTGTGTTTCTAATTTCATGAGACAGTGATGCGTGACAGAGCTGACAAAAACTCCAAGGCACCACACTGCCCAGGTATTCACACAGCTATGCTGACATAGCTGTTGGGTTTCTCTTTACCCCACTTTTTCCCTTTTCTTCACTTTGTTCGAAACAGCTGTCAAAAATTAGATTCCAGCTGTCATCCGCGTCCGGCAGCTAAAAAAAAAAAAATTCATACGGGTCATTTTTGTGGAGGAGAGGAAGTTCTCAAAGTTTAGAAAGAGAAGCAAGGAGACTGGTGTTACAGCTAACAAGCCATAGTTTCATCCATTTATTATTTACTGTAACATAATCTTCTTATTATCAAATGCAAACACCCGGTGTTTTTTCCATCAACTACTCATAGTTCAGCTCCTGATGTCAAATATTTGTCAATAGTTAGTGGAACAGAAAGGGCTGCCTTATATTTCAGGACTTTACAGCCACTGAACTTCTCACATCGTCTCACACCACAACCGCAGACTTCAATGTATTTTACATATATGAGACAAAACACAAAAAGTACAAGGGGAATGCTTTTTATTTCCTTTTTTGCTAGTAATAATCTATATAATGTAGCACTCATTCATACTCCCAGTCAGGAACTCCAGCAGTTTTAACCAGAACAACATTACTCAATCAAACGGTCCAGAGTCCTGCTAATGACCCGATTATTTGATTCAGGTGTTGAAGCAGAGGCGCATCTAAAACCTGCAGGATTCTGGCCCTTGAGGCCTGGATTTGAGGATCCCAGTTAGATCTTATTTACTCCTCTAGATATATGCTCCTTGCCGGGTCCCCTTATCTGCCATTTTA
This sequence comes from Phalloptychus januarius, assembly GCA_902982915.1. Lineage (NCBI taxonomy): Eukaryota > Metazoa > Chordata > Actinopteri > Cyprinodontiformes > Poeciliidae > Phalloptychus > Phalloptychus januarius. The sequence goes on from CADWAE010000462.1 coordinate 9,755,151, forward strand.
GGCTAACCTAAATTTAATATTTAGTTTAACAGATGTGCTATCCACCATTTTTAAATGGTGCATTGAACAGCGCTCCATGTGGTGGAAAATTGTATAATAAGGGACAATAATTGTATTCAGATCCTAAGAGTAGTAGGATCTAAATAAAAGTTTCCATATTCCATAAATTACTAAGAAAATGTGGAAATTATATATCCGTTTCCTTCTCCTTCAAAATTAGACACTACTTTGGATTGGTCCAACGCAATAAAATACAAAAGATGTGACAGTAACTTGACAAAAGTTGGTAAGTATACCAATGCATGACACTATAGTCTACAATTCAAAATTTTGACTGCCACAAGTTAAAACAAATTATGTTCTCTCCTTTCATTTGTTTTTATGTTAATTAAATTCTCTGCCAAAGTTTTCTCTGCTATCCTCAGAATTGAGAACAGCGCTCGAACTCCAGACGAGCAGCACAAGGAACATCCACAATTCAGCTCTTGCCCCGTTCGCACACTTGCCCTTGCACATGTCCTTGAATGATAAAATCTTATTGATGTCTGAAATACAGCTGACCCACATTTGTGAAGAGAGATCAGGGTTATATTTTTCATTGAGCATTTTCCTTTTAATGCTCATGCATACAAATTATGACCCATTTGATGCAGACTGAGAAAGAGAAAGACGAGCACTCACTTATATGCTCATTTAACTGCTGAACTTTGAAAGTGCACATGGCTTGCCCATGGGAGTCGAAGTTCTTCTAATTTTACTCAAACTCCAGCTGTCTACAAATTTTTTATATCCACTTAATCCTGTTAAGGGTCGTGGGGGCGCTGGTGCCCATTTTCAGTATTCAATGGGCAGAAAGCACAGTATAACTTTCAACAGAGACACAAATAGCCTGTTGCCTAAGGGAAATTTACTGGAGAAGGACCAAATAAGCTGACATGTATATTTTGGACCGGACTGGAGGAAACTAGAGTATCAAGTGTCTCCAGGCCCCTTTTTGCTGCAAGGTAACAATGCTAATCACAACTTCACTATGGTGCCTAGTATTTTTAGACTCTCACGTTCAAGTGGTTAGAAACACTTCAGATTTTTTAAAAGATGGTAAAGATATATCTAAAGGCAGAGTATTATGTAAAATTGACCTTTCTGCGCTTTATATCATGTTACAATTTTATTTCCTTATGCTTGAATGCTTATGCATGCAGTCATCTGGGAATGCCTAAACACTTCCTCCCATCGCTCATCCCCCTAGACTAGTGGCAGCAGCAATTGGCAAACATGTGATGAAATATATATATATATATATATTTTATATAATAAATATTTTATTCATAGCTATGGTATTTAATGATATAATAGGAACTCTTCTATTGCCTATGTTGAATGGCATAAGTTGTTGGAAACTGAAGAGTTGAAATAAAGACAGAGCACAAACTTCTTCCAAGTCATGCCCAACATATACAGTATTTCTACAACACCTGAAGGTAACAGTCACGTGACTGTGCAATAAAATGGCACAATAACTGTCAAATGTGATAATTAGCAAAAACATACTCAACCACCCTTCACTTTAAATGTCTCCAATTGTATATAACCGTGCCCCAGTATGGAAGATGCCCATGCAATGAAAATAGGTTTGAAACATTTTACCTATCGCATACTGCAGACAAGGTAGGTAAAACTAAATCTCAGAAGCTCAGTGTACGACAACTTGATAACTTCAGCAAAAAGTCGAAGCCAAATGTTGGTGTTGCCAGGTATAAAAACAAAAGACGTTCACTAAAATGCCATACAAATAAAAGCTCCAGCTAAAGAGTGGCAATAAAGTTAAACAAAAAATAGCAAGTTTATTTTGTACAGCTACAAAGTCTGTTTTTGAGGAGCATGTCAATATGTCAACTTTCTCCACTTGCTGTTTCTTGACTTTGCGTTGACATTTTGCTATATTATTAATGCTTAAGATAGTTTTTGAAATTATGTTAATTTCTCTGGTACTGAGATAAATCTTAGAATGAACCGTTACCTTTCATGTATCCTCTTTATACAGCAAAGGCAGGCAAGTGTTTGACAATGGCCTGTACCACCACTTGCCAGAAGCCCAGATGCTCGTAAGCTGTCAAAACTGGCTTGATCCAGGTTTGGGGTTAATTAAACTTGCAAACCCTGCGGCGGGGACCGGCTTTCTGAGGCCAAGGCTGAAGAGGACACGAGCTTGAGGTCATCAGGACCTTGTTAGGTGGAGCATGGACTTGACATAACAGCGATGGGAAATGGTTTGTAGGGTTCAGAGAAGGGGCAGAGTGAGTAGGCTGGTGCTGTTGTACACAGGGAAGGTGAAATATGAAAGTGCTTTACAGAAGGTGTGGGAGTGCAGCTGATGAGTGGCCAGTATTGCGAGACAGATGATTGCCAGCCATCCCATTCCCCTTCCTGAGAAATGTGGGGAAAGAATTTTTTTTTCTTTTTTTTGGATGAGCAGCTATAGGAGGGAGTGGGGGCTCTGCTTTCTGCCAGTTTGTTCACCAAGGTGACCTTGAATTAGTTTGGCGGTGGTCCCAAGGCACAAGCTGTGAATCTCCCAGGATGCTTGGTGGCAACAGAAATCACTGACTATTGCCAGCAATTACAGGGGTCATATCTGTAAACTCACACATTTCACTGACCATGGCCTCAGCAAAGTAATGAAGTAATACAAACAACCACCAAGTCCAGGCATGCGCTTTTACGAGGATCTTTTTGCGTGGTTTCGCCTCTCCGAAACGGATAGATGTTACGACTGCTGTGCTTCTGAACGCCGCTCTCCGTCTGGGCGCTGGAGGGTAATGTCTTCCAGCTCCATTTGTTAAAATCACGGGATGAGTTAAGTTTAATTCGCAGCGGTGGAACCGCATCCGCATTGGCTGTGCAACAGACTGTGTATGTTATGGACTAATTAACTTCTGCACCTTTATTTCCTCAAGATAATCTGCCGGCTCGTCTGTTTAGACTATAAATGGAATGCAGTGTAGAAAGAATAGCATACAGTGTTAACTATTTCAGTTCTTAAACTTTAATAAAGCATTACAAAAAAAATATTTGTATTGAATTAACATGCGTGCCAGTATTACGATGGTGTCATTTCTTCACCTGCGGATTAAGAGGTGCTGGTCTCCCGAGTTGTCTCATTAGCACCCAGAACAGGAATATGAGTGTGAAGTGACATACTGTATAGTGGAAGACATTATCATAAGCTAATAGGTCTCTTCTGACATTTCCAAGTAACTTCATGCATAAAGTCATAACTACTGAGAAAGAAAGGACTTAAAAGTGAGCCCTTGGGACCCTCCGTTGAATCGATGCTTCTATACAGCAGGCGTCAAGGACTAAAGTTTCTGGGGTACATGATTTTTTCTTCCTATATTTTAACTCTTTTGCAACACACCAAAGATATTTCTCAAGAATTCTATGGAAATTGTAGCAAATTTCATATAGCTTCTTTTTTTTTTTTAGATTTGTTTAACATGTTGGTAAGATCATTGAAAACAAAGACCTAAGCTGCTGACATTTTAACCCCTATATTCCTATGAATGCTGGTGTTATAAAAAGGATGGTGTGTGTCTTATGACATTTTGTGGAACATTTCACATCTTTGAAACATGCCACATTTGATGAGCTTTGACTAGTGTGTGTACACTGAGATCAGAGGTGTAAAACATACAGTGTAAAACATACAGTTACGGCACTTTATGATTAGGTATGTTATACAGAGTGCCATCTTAAGTTTATTTGTACATTTTCATGATAATGAAATGTCTACCTGTGATTTGAATTTCAAAGCTCTAAGGGTGCCCTCATGTGTTTACACACAGTAATTATTAGCCAAATTAATCACACTCACTTTCAAGCATTTAGTAGGACTCAATGACGAGTAAAACGTCTGGATAGCATGAGATTAAGTGATGTTAATCCAAGGTTTATGTGGTAATCAAATTTTCTATGTTGCAGTATCACACGAGTAGAAAAGAAAATCTAAAAAGCATACATTTCCTATGGCACTGAAAGGGAGCAACATTACAAAAACATTTCAGGCTAAAAACATGGATAAGGGTCAAAAGCACCATTTCCATGAAACTGTCACACCCCCTTTTTAGGCTTTGAGATTTTATTAAACAGAGCTGCAGTTTTCTACTTTCTTGTGCTCACAAGGCACACTAGAAAACAGAAAACTTGCAATAAAGTTTTAAACAGTTTATTGTAAACTAATGAAGTATGGCAGGTCTTGAGTTTCAGAGTATATGACAATAGGCATTCTCTAGGAGATAGAATGAATTAGTGACACTCAAGTTGATGATAACCACGATTATTTCTTGAGTTCTATTTAGCTGTTGAAAATTATGGTGATGAACGTTGACAGGTTAATCTCGGGGTGTCAGTGGCCAAGGAGAGGATGGTAAGTATGGCTGCTGTTATTTTCCTTGAAGAGTGGCAGTAAAGTGGACAAGACCAATGGAAGACAGTTACGGTATGGTAGATAAGTATAGCCTATAATGTCTCTCAACTGTAATTTTGCAGCATCTGTAGGTAGAACAGTGAAAAGGGGCAAAAAAGGTGTAGAAAAGTTATTAATATAAATTTGGCCAAGAGGTCCTCTCCTAAAGGAAAGTTCCAGGAGGATATATATATGTGTAGTAGTAATAAAGAGCAGAGAGCAATGAGATCACACAAAAGGTAAACAAAGGAGAGCTCTAGCATTTTCACAACCATAAGGCACAATTGGGCAACTTGAAATTGAGGTACTCACAAACCTGTAACCACTATGATCTTTTAGGGGGGTAATGCATGACTGTAAAAGGACTGGATGCAAATTGAAAACAAAGCAAAACCTCCTGCAGTAGCAGAAGATTGCAGGTGGATGCTGATCAGAGACTTAGAGTGGGCTTCCAGTGTCCCTCTGGTTTGAGAAATAATGTTGATCAGCAGAATCTATTGCATGCGAGGAAGGTGCACACCAACTGTGGTGGTACTGAAAGCACTAAGCACATTTGAACAGCTGCATTCTGTATATGGGTCAGGTGACTGTAAAACTTTAAACCAGGTCCTTTAATGACCTGAAAGGACCTGGTAGGGGGTTCCTCTTGTTTGTTATGTGTACATTAAATCACAGACTTGTCCTAATTTCTGGTTTGACAAATCTGGAAGCAATCATAATGAGACATTTTTAAACTTATCGTACACAAAACCAACTGCAACCCTTATGCTGTCTGATGGTGGATGATATCATAAATTCTAGCAACTTCTTACTTTGCAAAGTTGTTTTTTAGTTCTTTACAAAAGCATGCTCTACTCATGTAATAATGTTTACCTATACCTGTTACAGGTTTAGTTTAGGATACAAGGGGTTGTATTTGACTGTGCTACAACAAAAAAAAGCTTACAATTTCCCAGTGCTTTCTCTACAAAAAAGGAGAGAGAGAAGAGGAACTGATGTGTGGAGCTTCAATATGCATTCGGTGTATGAGGCGGTAGACTTTCCGGTTTTGGGGTTCTACTAAGGTGTGTAGGTGTACAGTTCGATGTGGGCTTAAGTGTCAAGAGGGGAGGCTTGAACTGCGAGAGAAGGATTATCCTCTTCCACTCTGCTTGGCTTGCCATCCTAATGTGACCTTTAGGAGAATTCCCTGTAAGCCAAAGGGAGGTGCTGTGTGCGTGTTGCTCAAAGGCCACTATGAGGGAAATGTATCACCTAAGGGGAGTAGAGGTCCGGAGAGAAAAAAAAATAAAAAAATCATATTCCAGCTACATCCTTTAAAACATTCGATTGTTTCTATTGATTCTTCCAGAAAACATTCTCAGCTTTTGTACCGTTTTGTGGCTGAATGTTACAGTCGCTTTGCTGAAAATGCACTGTATTTTATGTATATTGAAGAAACTACTTTTCAAATTTCAAAATTATATTGCTCATGTCTTTTTTCACAAATCTTTGGCACAACTGAATATTTTCTTAAATGGATCCACAAAAGGTCTAATTTGATAAACATGTATTGAAACAAGAAACTGGACCATAGAGCTATTTTCAGGTTAATGTCAATTCTCCATTTCATTTGGAAATCAAGATTCCAAGGTTGAGAAGAAAAGAGTGGCAGTAAAGCACAGAATCCATCTCACTTAAAGTCCAGTTTGAAGTTTCCACAATAAGTGATGGTTTGTCAAGAGGAAGATGAGAGACACCATATTCAACAAGGCAGATGACCTGAAGGCAGCTATCAAAGCAATCTTGGCTTCCATGACACCGATGCAGTGCTACAGGCTGATCGCCTCTACACCATGTCACATTGATGCAGGAATTCATGTAAGAGGAACCCCAACCAATTATTCAGTGAATGAGAAATATACACACTTTTCAGAATTCTGACATTTGTACTTTAAAAAAAAATCTGTCTTTGATTGGTCTAATGTTGTATTGTAAATTCTTAAGACACTGAGTTTTGGGTTTTCTTTACCTGTAAGCCATAGTCATTAAAATTGCAAAAAATAAAAGCTTGAACTAGTTTACCGTCTGTGTAATGAATCTCTATAAAATTGCAATTTCACTTTCTGAGATGACTGGGTAGAAATATTTCACCTTAACACAATATTCTACATTTTTTAAATGTACTAGTATACAGATAACATGAATGAATATATCTGTGTGCAGAAAAGGAGAAAGTGAAACTGTATTCCTTTTGCAGGTGCTGTATGTTCTAAATTTTCACCCTATTTTCCAGCTCAAACTTTCATCTCCCATTATGGCTGAATCGCCTTAATCAAAGACTATTGTGAAATGCACAAAGCCAGCCACAGACATTCACACATAAACACATCCTCACACCTGCTCATTATCATGTGGGCTTCATCTAAAATGGAACCACTTTAGCTGCATCAGGAACACGATGTTAAGCAGCAACATGAACATGCACCTGCCCTCACTTTTGTAAGGCGCTTGCCAAGGGCAGTGAGTGGAATAGGGATGTGATTGGACAGTGTGTCCCTGACAGGAAAGTTAACGGGAGGGATGAACAAGAGAAAATGGACTACGTGGAGAAGAATCAAGAAAACATGACAGAAGAACAAAATTTAGGCCCATAATGGAGGGTAACTATATGGCAAGGTGCTACTAAATAGAAATGTGCGGCTGCACAATGAATGAGTAAAAATTCCAAATTAGTGATATTTGTAAATGCACAAAGTGTATTTGCTACATCTCATAATTTGAGTCATTAGTTTATTAGCTGCTTCTTTGTTTGTCATGGAGGCACAGAAAATGTTTTATCCATTCTGTTGCATAAAATTCAATTTTTTGGTATTGCTAAAAAAAAAGCTCTAAAGTTATGCGTTTAGTGTCGGTGGTGGAGTGCACCATGTTACGACAAGAATCTGAACCATAATCGAATCATGGGGTCCCTAAAGGTTCTCATCCTTTTGGCTGGTTAACAGCCTGCAGTTTTTTTTGCTTTAGTTTTCTCAAAGTCTCTGAAACAGCTAGTGAGTAAACTCTGCTCATTTCTCTTCGGCAAATCTCTCCGTTTTCTTCAGTGTCACTGACATTCAAACATCTTTGTCTTCAATTCAGCCCAAACTCGTGAATTTGAAACAAGTTGTTGCTTTGTACAGGCTTGCTTCTAGCAGTGACGCATGTTGAGTCATTGTCATGTGAGAAGACAAAGCCATCTTTCAAAATCTTCACTTCTGCATCCTTTTTTTATAATTACTTTTACCTGGACAAGGTACCTAGATCCAGAGCACCATCATGTCTCACTGTTCTTATGGTTATAGGCCTCCAAAAAAACAAACAATGCCCCCTGGTCCTGATTTAGTACTGGAACCGGTTGGATGGAAAAAGCTCCCATGTGATACCTGTCGTCTTCATGAGACAACTCGAACTGCTACGCTGAACAGCACTGCGACTTAAAGCTTGAGACATGTCTTCAATCAATGTTAATATTAAAAGGCTGATAAATGTGAAAAGGCTCTCAAATAGATTCAGCGCTGATTAATACTGATTTATTCATAGCAGTCATGATATTGCATCTTAAATGTCGTCTCATACCAATCACAGGAGTGAAAGAAGCAAAGTGGGTGATGTATCCCGCTCTGCTGTTTATATTTATGTTCACTTATTCTTCCGTCAGCCTCATTATCAGGTAAATAAAAGCCAACAGCAATACTCAGTGCCTTTCACTGCGAACTGAACGCTCGCATCTGATATAGTGTCCAGAACCTTGAAAGGTGAGTGTATCTCGTCATCTGAAAACTGCCTCGACAAAAACATCTGGGCAACGAGGGATCTGTCTCTCCTCTGTTGTTCATCTCTCCTCCAACATATATTGCAGCCATCACTGGCTAATAATGTTTACCAGAGATGATATCACAGACCGGTCAGAGTAAGCCTGCCTATGGTGGGTCAGGAAGTTGTGACTGTTGTTGGACTCCCAGTCAGTGTTCACACTTTTTAATTAACCACTTATCAGTGTTTTTGTCTTCCGCTGATTAGGGCGGAAAAAAAAAAAGAGAAAAACTTCTCAAGGGAGTTTAAAATGGCACATGCTGCACGGGGGGTATATAAGCTCCCTTTTCAGTCTTAATTCACACATAAAAAACACTATTAGCTATAATGGAGTCCCCCAAAACAAACTATTTTCAGTGTGAGGGAGAAGCCTCAGCTTTGCTGGTACTGAAAGCATTTCTCTTTTTCCAGCTTCTTTACCGTCAACATCAATGTAAAGGGTAAACCGAGGTCAGACTTTGTTTTTTTCTTTGACTTCCATAACAGTGGTGCAGGACTGCTAAGAATGCAGCCAGTTTAGTAAGGAAGCATAGAATGCTTGGAGGAGCAGAGCTGGTTGCTGGGCATGGCTTGGTCCTGACTTGTGTGAAAATCCAACAGACAATATTTAGACATGCATGTTAGAGATTATATTTTTTTCACTACCTACATGAAATAGGAATCCAACTGAACATACTAGCTAGCTGGCAGACTCCCTTGCCTGTGACATGCTTTAGATTTAAACAGATTTGACCATTAAGTAGATATTGGGTGATGCAGATAAATAATGCAACTACTGGTGATTATTTATGAGATCATCTAAGTTCTGTCCTAAAAATAGTGGGAAATGTGAGAATAAAACATATTAGAAAGGGGCAGATTGAAATATTATGAACAGCAACAAAAAGTTTGTGTGCAAAGTTCAACTTTTTATGTCTCCATATGTCTTCAATCACAGCACATCATGCTGGGAGCTTAGAATTTCACTTTCCATTGTGAGACATCAGTCTGCTCTGCATTTTAAAACACCATGATGTCTTCGCACTCATTTACACCTGAACTGAGGTAGGGTTTATTTATAAAATGTCTCAATGTGCCTTCCATTTTCATTGTCAACCAAGTCTCTGTGTTAATTTAAATGCTGTTAACTGAAGCCGTTATCTATTTTGGGCATCCTCTCTTTCTGCCTACAGCTGCAGCAGCACTTTGTGCTAAGTGCTAATGTATAATATTGATTTGTATCATTTTTCCATTTCAGATCTGGTATTTTTGCAGTGGTATTTAGCCACCATTAAAGCAAGTCAAAGCATTGCAATGAGATTTGTAAAGGCAGAGACATTAACCTTGGTGCTCTGCCCGGTGCATCCTAAAGCAGTTTTGGGACTTGTTCCTCTAAGAATCTGCTAGACAGCTTAATTCGGTTCTGGACAATTCAAAATAACTACACGCTCTGAAATTACAATTTATAAGAGGGATATCAGATACTGTTCTTCTTTCATCTCCTGCACCAAGTTATCAGCAACAGGGTCAAATGCATGAGGTGCATGCAAAGGTGAAAAGGCCAACAGGGTTAACTGCAAACACCATTTTAGCAATATAGCAGACATAAAAGTTGCTGATGTAGTTTACTCGCCACCTCTCTTAGCTCAACAAGACACTTAATCACCTCTTTCTATGTCAACAGATAAAAAAGGAGAAATATGAGCACAATCCCCCATTTTTTTGTCAATTATTTTAATCGAACCGCTCCTCGTCTGGGATTTCACAGGGGCTCATCAGGAGGCAGACTGGCTGGGAATCTGTCTAGCTTTGTAAGGTGTAGAGTCTCAGAGATACAACACCTTTATGACGGGCCAGAGAAAAGCCCCACAGTGATGCTGAGAATGGCAGATATCATTGCAGCCCTGCAGCGTTGCAACCACAAACGCATACATTTAGGAATGGGAACTTTGCCGTTGGGCAGATGATGGCACTGTGAAAATGCATGACTGGGATGGGATGTAAATAGCCAAAATAAAATATATATATATACATATATATATATATACACATACCTTTCAACATGACTCACGGCCCTTAACTGTTTCACATTTTCTCATGCTGCAACCACAAATGAATGTATTTTATTGGAATTTGATTTTTTGATATTTGTAAATTGTGCAGTTTATAGAAATGTTATGCTGTTTTCAAAGATTAAAAAACAAAGCATGGCATTCGTTTGTATTCAGCCCCTATTACTCTTCATAGCACTAAATATGATCATAAAAGTGACCTAATTAGCTAAGTATAATTTATTACCAGTATAAATCCTTCTGCGAGATATGAATACCTCTACAAGTATTTCTTATTTCTCTTTAATTGCCTAATGAAATGAAAAGGTCTCATTTTGCATACACCGACGTTACTGCTTCTCTAAAACTGCAGGGGTTATAAGCAGATTGATGAACTCTCAAAAGGCTACGATGCTCAGACACAAACAGCTACTGTTGGGCGTCTACTGGCAGCCGAAGGCAGGGTGAGAATTTTGCTGAAACGGTGAAGCAAAGCAGAGGACATGGTGAGTAATTGAAAACATCCCAGACAGGATGTGGATGCGAGGGAGATAGATTACACTTTGTTGAAAGGGATGTGAGGAGAAACTAATGAGTCAGTATTTCAGTAATTGTCCATAGCTAAGAATAAGCATTGACCAAGACAAGTCTGAGACAGTAGGCCCGTCTTTAGACAACACTGAGATTCCATGTCACCAAACCCTAATTATAAGGTGACCAGTATGTCTGTGAAATGAGACAGTGATGTGCAAACTTTAATGAGCAGCGCCACTGTAAACATTCTTTCATGCTATTCTGAGGTACCTGCAAATAACAACAAAGACAGTGAAGGCAAATGTTACTACTTTTTTTTTTTTTTTTTTGCACTGCTGTTATCTATTGTCTTTACCTTAACTTAGGCATGGTGTCAAACTGATAATTGGGAGTGTTATTAAGTTCACTCATGCCAAATCAACACTGACAACGGTGTCACTGAAAAGATCAAATTTTACACTTAGACAAAAGAATTAGTTGAACTCAGCTGCCTGGTTGCACTGAATGAGGGATTGATATGCAAACCTTTCTGCATCTTTAAGCATCTTTATCAAGTAGCAAGTGACAGGATAAAGGGTGTGAATAATGTTTGATGTGTGGCACCAGTAATGACAAGCACTGGGTTACTCACACTGATGAATCAACACATGAATATTACATTCTTATTAGTCCCATATTCAGCAGAGCAATCAGCCAAGCTTTCAGTGAAACGGGAGTGGCAACAGTGTAAGTTAGCAGCATAAGAGGAATTTTTTTTTCCTCTGGTGGTGTTCTAGACCAAAGCAGAGTAAAAGAAAGAAGGATCTCATCAACATCACTCAAGTGAAATTCATATGAGGTAAAAGAAACACGTTTCTCTGCTGACAATATTTCAGTATTTGCCAGTGAATGTTGTTGTTGTGCCTACAACTAGAAGAATTAGCAAGTAAAGGAACTTTAAGCCATTGCGTCTTCATCTCGTAACCTCACCAAACAGCAACAGAGAATAGGGTACGTCTTCAGTGATGGAAATAAAAAAAGTTACGAAATTTAGCACTTTCATAAGAGAGGCAATAATATTAATGTAATAGCTAAAACCAAACATCCCCTTGTTGTTTTTGTGCAAGCTAACATTAGCATGTGGGTACAGTTAGCTGCTACAGGACATTAGAAAAATATTGCATTCAAACTCGCACTAAATTACTCTCGTTTGTTGATTGTTCTCGTTTGTTAATATGTTATTATATTGTCAAATAATATTTTTGTATATTATTTGACAAAATATAAACAAACAGTTTATATTTTTGTCCGTTTTTTCATGAAGCCATGCAGACAGAAGATCATTGTAGATAGTGTGTTCTGAAATTTTCAGTATTAGTGACAGAGGTAAATTTAATGCAATTTGGAGTAAGCCAGCACCATAATCAAATGCTGAGTAAGCAAAGTGCTGTAAATACTGTCCAAATAGTGAATATAGGGCCTCAGTTGTCCCTAGCCACTGACATACTGACAGTAGGTATTTTATATTGATAGCATGTAGCATGTGTCATTGCTGAATGTAGCACAAAACTACAATGCCCAGTAATTTCTTACTGTCAGTCCTGAAATAAGACAATTTCAGCTTACTACATTACTACAGCTTTATAAAAGCACTACACTGTTCCCAAGTCTGAGTATAAATTACAGTCCAATAAAAAACCCAGGCATATCAACGTGCTCATGTGATGCTTAGATATCACACATGTATTGACAATAGTGAAGTTAGGAGATGGCTTTTATAGTGGAAATACAAAAAAGTCTAAGATATGGTGGTGAAAAATAGAGACTGTGGGCTTAGTGGCTCAGAGAGGAGGTAAAATGATTGCTAAATAAAAGGTAGCAAAATGAAAGAACAAATTTATCTGACAGCAACAGAAATCGATAAGTAAGGAGAAAAAAATAATAAAAGAGGCTATTTTCTTTATAGAGAAGTAAAATTGTATATAAACAAATCTTCCAATTCAGTGGGAAAGGGCTGGTTGCTTTATTTTAAAGGCTGGCTAATTAATAAAGGATTTCATTTTGATAATCCACAATACAGATTCCTGTTTTTGCTCCACCATGGGACAGGTTTCTAGCTTACAAACCAGTAGATAAGAAATACTAAGAAATTTAAACAAGTAGTGTTATCTCACCACAGGGCTGTGAAAAAGCATTTGCCCTTTAATAGATTTCTTGTGTTTTTGCTATTTTCTTAAATCAGACAAAGACAACAAAGGAAGTGCAACCTGCAGTTTTCAAATTGTGACTGAATTTATTAAGGGAGGTAAAAGCAATCCAAATCAACTTGGGTGCAGCGTGAAAATGTTTCACCACTCTAACCCTAACCGATACTGTAAAACAACAGTAGCATGACAGTTTTGAGAACAGAGTGTGCCTCCTTCCCGTGGCTTTTTTCAACGGCCATCATAAGAAACCATGTTGAGGGAAAATAAAGAAGAAGCCACGGAGTTCACTGGCAAAATCAATTGATTTTTATGGTACCAGAGAGATAAATGAATGGCTGTGTGTGCACAATGTAGATACTGATGAATTGCACAGCCAAGTGGATTTTCGCAACACCTGACAAGATCGCGTCTCAAGATTCACCACATTCAATCCCCTCCAGGAGAAGGAAATTGGTGAGGCTGCAGGGGGGAAAAAATCCAATGGTCAAAATGAAGAGATAAATCAGACAGTGAAACAGCTCTAATAATGGGAGCTGGTTAAACATCAATGGCTTAGAGCAGTGCCCATTAAACTTCTGATATCCCTACATGACAGATGAAACTACGTGAAATACAGCCGCTGTCTTGCTGCTATAACACCGTTGGAACAATCTGTCAAGAGTTAGTCTCAGACAAATAAATGCTTTGAGAAGTCAATGCCCCCGGTAAAGTCCTCAAGAATTGTTCATTCCCCATCTCCCAAGCTACGTGTACTGTGTTGCTTGGTCAAGAAGAGTGTCTTGGTCTTACAACAAAAGGTCAAGGACAGCTTCAGGATGTAATCATCAGTGTCATGTAGGCATAATTACCACTATGAAAGAAAGCAAGCTGGAATGGTTAGTACCACGAATGTGTTCTGTAGTAACCGGGTTGGAAAACTTGCTTATTACAGTGCATCGTATGTGCATGAACTTTAGCAACTCTTAACAAGGGCACCATGCTAGCACAGGTAATGCGTTGAATGAAATTGCCAGGGAAACTATGCAAAGGTCAACATTTGTTAGAAGGAGGCTGGTCAGAGTGTGGTATGATTCATGACCATCATTTGTGTTTTAAGAAACTAATGGAGTTATAAATCATCACACAGGCCATCCTTTGACAAAAATTACTGAACTACACTCATGTTATAGAAGCATAGCTGAAAGCAAGGTCAAGATGGAGAAGAGAAACTTCAAGATTCACCGACTATAAGGCATGCTTTTAGGATAACCACCAGTCAATAGCACGCTCTAATCCAGATTACCATTTACTGGTCTAAATAGATTATTTGGATCTCAAAGAATGGTGAGGTTTTAACTTAACCACAATGAAGTAAAATCCCATTGCTAATCCTCTTTAATATGAATGTAAATACACTTTAAAAATTAGATTAATAACAGGCATTAAAAGGCTCAGAATATTATATTTTGATGGATTTAATTAATAGTTAAAAAACAACACCAATGTTTCATTACTTGTTATGACAATCAATCATACTTGATCAAGGAATTATTGGTTTGTTGATTTTTCTCACATCTTTAATAAAGATCAATTAGAAGGCCTTAAAAAGAACCCAAGATATGTTATGTTTTGCTAGCGCCTAAACAATAACTACGAGGCTAGCTCCACCACCAACCTTACATATTACATTCAAATATGTTATATTTGAATGTAATCCATTATTGCTGAAATTTACCAACTGGCAATAAAGAACTATTTGACTTCTTGCAATAAAATTGATTTTGATTGTCAATTTGAAGATAGCACATACAATTGAATTACATTTAGATATTTACCCTGCTAATTAGCTACATTTTAGCATGCTTCCAAAGTGTTTCCAACATGATACTCGGTATTTGCTATATGAGCATCAACAGGTATTAACTGAACATATAAGATACCTTGGATTAATCTTAGATACATTTGTAACAATGGTCTGAAAGAGACTATTACAAATGTACAACCCTGAGATGACAACAGTCCTATAAAAACCTTTTTTTTTAAGTAAAGACAGTTTATCCATTATTCATTAATATACATTTCTTTATATGTCATGCAAGCACACAACAGAAATAGTATTTCACATTTAAAATGTTTTCAGTTTAAATGCTTTAATATATTCAGCTCAAGTCAGTTTGCACCGACAGAACCCAAACAATAACTACGAGGCTAGCTCTAGCATGCTAGCGCCCAAACAATAACTACGAGGCTAGCTCTAGCATGCTAGCGCCCAAACAATAACTACGAGGCTAGCTCTAGCATGCTAGCGCCCAAACAATAACTACGAGAATAGCTCTAGCATGCTAGCGCCTAAACAATAA
Source organism: Phalloptychus januarius (assembly GCA_902982915.1). NCBI lineage: Eukaryota > Metazoa > Chordata > Actinopteri > Cyprinodontiformes > Poeciliidae > Phalloptychus > Phalloptychus januarius. The sequence goes on from CADWAE010000462.1 coordinate 9,770,539, forward strand.
CTACGAGGCTAGCTCTAGCATGCTAGCGCCCAAACAATAACTACGAGGCTAGCTCCACCACCAACCTTAATCTGTTGCTACAAGGTGAGATGGATCCGTGATTTTAGGTCGTCTTTTGTTGCTGTTGCTCATCTGCTTCCAGGTACATTCAGAGAACATTCTCCACATGCCTCAGATGGAACAAAGTATATTTTTAAGCCGCTCTTGTCTTATTTTCTCGAATAAATGCAGATAAAAAGTTAGGCAGTGTGCTGCCAGACAAGCTTCTCTGGCAGCACTAAAACTTTCTTCCTGGCTGTGACTGGTTGTTTCTGACCAGGTGGTGCATTTCTGCAGCTGGTAGCTTCACCACAGAAAGGAGGCAGAGGAGCTTGATTCTTTCCTAAAGATTATGTCTCTTACTGACAAGAAATAGACATGGTTTTAAAAAAATATAAATACTTTTTTTTCATAAAAATACCTGCAGCTTTAAGAAACAATGAAAACATCAGTCTTACATGCTAACCATAAAGTAATGCAAATTAGAGAATTAGATCATGTTTTGTTGTTGCATGAATAAAACATCACATTGCATTACAAAATAATCTAATGGAAACCTCTAGAGGCCAATGGCTTTTCCCTATTTGTGAAAGAAAAAAATATTTTGACACTGAGGCTTTTCTACAGCAGATTAAATGTTAAATGTTTATGCAAAACCTAGTCTCACTGTAATCTACTCAGTACTGCATTAGGTTTGATTGTGGTTTAAAATATTAAAATAGCTCAATGATACCAAAAGCTTCTTTTTTCCCCCTCCCCTTTTGCTCAGCACCTGCAGTGTTGCTAACATCACTTAATGAGATAAGATAAATCAAGTTACTGTGAATTCTCGTTTAAATTTAGTAAACAACAGCTTTTTGCAAATGTTTTTTTTTAATCCAACACTCACACAGCTACTCCAAAGGGCATGCCAACTAATTAATAATAAGCACAAAGACACATATGGTTTGAAGCTAATGTGCACCTGCAGCTTCTCCACACACACTGCACACTCTTGCACATGAAAATGTTCATATTTGCTAAGGTCTTCTCATCTCTTCCCGTTGTCCCTTCCTCACTTTCTAAAATGGGAATATCTGTGATGAGCTGTGCAGCTGGAGACAATAAACTGGTAGAAGAACCAATTACCAGCAGGTGACAAGCTGGTGGTTTAGAGCTTTCAGCATGTCATTATCTGCACATCGACATTTCCAAGAGCTCTGACAGGGCCATTTCTGAGGCTGCCATTGCGATCCACCTTGATAAACCCCCCCAAAAAAAAAAAAAAAAAAAGCTAGTAATACTCATAAGTCTCCTTAAGGTTTATGCTTCCTCACTTGCTTTCCCTGCTTGGGAACATGGGCACATTGTGAACAAATTTCTGTCTTCCTAGTTATTCTTGAACTTATGTGCACATGCAGATAAACACATAAATAACTTGCCTTCTCGTTCAGCTCCCCTGAGTTGATGAGATTCTCAGAGTGTTCTCTTTCTACGTGAAATGGTAATTGTATTTCTCTAATCTAATCCCATTAGAACCCCCCGTGCCTCCCCTGCAAACTGCCCTGAGGCAATTACACAAAATGTCAATGAATTAAGTAATAGCTTGGTGCCAAGCCAGGGGTGCTCACCGTTGATCACTGCTGTCAGTGGAAAAAACACCCCTGTCAACAGCAAATCACACACACACACACCCCCACCCGCGCACGCACACAAGAATGCCAACTGTATAGTCATTGATGTTCTGAGAACCATTTAACCTCTCTGTAGGACACACAGTGGCGCATTGCTGGCACTCAAGCACCTGTTTAACTCGTGCCCAGAAAGCATGCACACTCTCATAAAGAAGAAGAAGAAGCAGCAGGTAAAAGTCAAGTGAGCTACCATTTGTGGTGAAATTATCCTAGAGTTACTGATGGCACTTGGGCAAAATATTCTGTGGATCTGTGCACAAGCATGTCGATTAGTACTTTCCCTCTTATGGATTTATTTTGTTTTCCCATTTTTTCTCGCAACTGCTTCAAATCCACCATGTTTTAATAGCTGGATCAAGGTGACCAGAGCAAATACAAAAGGCAGGTTTCAAATTAAGATTTATTTATTTAAGGTAGAAAAAGAAAATCAATCCAAACCAACAGCTAATTTTTTCACTCTGCATGTCAGGCAGCGATCAATCCTGGGGGTGGGTGAAAGTGAACTCAAAAAACCTAAGAAAGTCAATCTTAGATGTAATAGCGAATGGGAAGGCGGGCCTGATGATGAGTGTGACACAATATGTGTAGACTTTACATAACAGAAGAAAAGATTAATGGAGAAAAGTACCAGAATCAGACGATGAAAGGAATTATCGAAGATAATAGTCCTAAACAAACAAACAAGGAAACTGTCACTGTTTGAATTTATCCTTCTGACCCACATGCAGCATCGTTTATTTACAACTTTAGGCAATTACTGGAGTCTGGAAGGAGAGAAAGTTAGTCGGAAGTCTTGAAGAGGATAATAACAAGTCTGAGGAGTAGTAATATGATGGCAGGCTTAGAGGCGGTGAGGTTGAATGGAGGAGGTGAATCTGATCCTGGTGAGTCTTTGATTAGAGTTGAGGATGGCAATAGAGAGCGAGGAGCTAGGTGAAGATCCAAGGGCACTGGAGATGCAGAGGACAGATGTGGATGGCATGATTCTGGAATCGTCTTCGACTCTGAAGGTTTGTGAGGATTTGAGACGAGGAGACCGATTTGAATTCGGTTAGTCATTTGGCGGAGAGAGGTTGTACTGCAGCTCCCTAAATCCTCTGGAACCTGAGGAGGCAGAAGGTGCCAGGGGTGGCATGCACAGCTACAGAGATCCTCAGAGAAGGGAAGACTTACACTCTCACAGAAGATAAAAACCCCAAACACATAAAATTAGTCAGAATCTGTTATTTGTTTTCAGAGAAGAAAATTAAAATTGCAAGAATAGACAAGTCGGTAAACATATTTATGCCCAGTTGAAAAAATGAACATCAGAATTCACATCAAGAACCCCCAGAACCTGAAAGAATGGGTAAAAATTACACTTGGGCAATGCATGGGACTAGTTACTGGGTGCCCTCACCCCCACAAAGTATTCAATCCAATTTACATAATTTCTGTGCAATTACTAACTTCATTTGTGGAACACTTTTCCTTGATTTCTTTGTAAGTAATCATCATTTGGGTTATTCATGATATGTTGTGTGAACCTAATGTTAAATAAACTGAAATATATTTACATAGAAAATGTTGTTGTGTTTATTGCTTCTCTTACCCACTGTAAATCATTTGTTGGATCGATTGCATCATTGTTACATTTATGTGTAAACCTTCTGGCTGGTGTTAAATTAAGCACAGATTTATGTTTTACTGTATGATGTAACTTTGACAAATGCGAGAGAGCCCCCGACTTTTACCATCTTCTCTCACAATGTGTAAATTCTAGTGCAGAAGCTGCGATGAGAAACTTAGTTTCATCTGAGCTGTTGTCAGTTTGTGGGTATGAAATTGAATCAGTTCCTCTGTATTCGTTAAACTTTAAAGGAAGGTTTTTGAGAAAGCATTTGTAGCCAGCAGCGTCTTTAGTCGAGCACAGACGCTTTCGCCATTCAAGAAAGTCCAATTAAATTGAGAAAAACAAAACAACATAAAAAATTAAAAAAATTAACAATCAGCATAGCTTCATATGGCAAACTTTAAATATTACTTTCATGCCTTTAGGTAAGAAAGAAAAGACTTGTTTATCTGTGAAGTGTTTCTACAGATGAGAATTTACTTTCAGCACTGCTTGTAATTCTGTGCAGACTTTTTTTATTTTCAGTAAGAAAGCAGTTTATATCTACTTTTTCATGAAATGCAGATTCAGATCTCATGGTTAGGTCCCATTTACTGTACAAAAGCATTTTCACAAAGATGCAAAATAATATGTTGCATATTGATGCTGAAATTATGAGCCTCTCACTTAAGGCATTGTTTGTATCGTCCCTAAATCCATCCAAATTCCTTAATTTTATGACATTATATTATTCTATAGGTTTGAATTTTCCAAGCATGGAGCTGAATTATGAATGTAAAGTGGATAGAGGCAGTTTTCATAAAGGCACTGATTTTATGCCTTAAATTAAGGGTTATGTAGAGCAAAGCTGAACAAGCAACATGCAACCTCTATAGTTACATGTTAGACTACTATGTCAGACCACCTTAAATGTTGTTTTGAAGCTACTACTCAAGGTTCGTGTAACAGAAGGTTTAGTGCAACATGTTCTGTAACAGATCTGTCTACTGCCACATAAAAAGTATATATTTTTTACTTTTTTCTGTTTATTTTCAAGACTGGATTTAAAAATGTGGCTTTTGGTCTGAGCTGGGCATTCTGTCTACCTCAGGAATTCAAGACCTTGACTTGGGCAAGCTATGTGACTAAATAATAACTAAACCTTTATAGTCAGTTCTTAGAATTTTCTTCTGGTGAATTCAGTAAAGTCCAAGATAAATTGCATGAGGAGCTGCAGTGATGAGCAAAAATGATTCGTTTTAGTGTCTTCAGTCTGAGTTGAGCATTTAGTGTGACTTCCTGACTCATTTGTTTCATTTCCTAGTTGTCAGCTAATTTTTCGGCGCTCGCTCCTGTCAGCAGAGGATTTGCTGTTAAGGCCCATTATTTTTCATTTCTCCACAAGCATTCTTCCCTTTCTTTGTTATTTTCCTTGTTTGTAATTACAGAAAATGTGCAGAGAAGCAAATATGACTATTTTCTGTATTTATACACCTGCATAGATGTGACTTTGTCACATTTTCTCATGTAACAAATGCAAAGTATTTTATGAAGGTGTATAATGACAGACTAACACATTAATGTATAATTGCAATATGGCAGAAGAAGAATGTTTGGTAATCCAAAATATTTTTCAAATAAAAAACTGCAGACTATTGCATGAATTTATATTCATCTACATATACAAACACTTCACCTGTAATTTCTGCTGCATGTTTTTGGGACATGTGCCAATTTTGACTGGTACATACAAAGTCTTGTTCATCTTTACAGAATATCTCAAGCTCAGTTAGATTGGATTGATAGCGTAAACATAAAGTTTCTTTCACTCTCTCTGCCCTCGTCTTTTAATCTATAGATTTGATAGAAAAACTGACTGCCTGCATGTGCCGTGGCAGTTTTACTCTATAAGAAGCATATTTCAACTGGTTGGTCAAACCTTCACTCAGACTTTACACAGATACTCAGTTTAGACAGTAAAGCAGAACACACCTGGATGGATAGACATTAGCTAGTGACCAGATTGGCTTATATTCTGATTAGCTTATATTTTCACCGAAACAAAATTCCTCTAACATGCAGATCTTGGACATCAACCTAACAACCCAGCACTATGTGCCTTGGTATGAAATAAGTACGTTTTCCATTTTGTTGTTTCATACCAACAAAATGACACCACTTTGAACGAGTGGTGTCAAAAAATAATTTTACTTTCATTATTTTCTTTACTATTCGTGTTATTTTTGTTTCTGGGCCTTGTCTTAATAGTCTACCAGCCCAGACTGCTTGCCACTGTTGTTTATTAATTGGGGGACTTCTTCTCCTTCATTATTTCCTTGACTTTTTCAACTTCTTGTCAGTGGGTTCCACAACCATCTTTGGCTCTTTCGCCTCTTCCCATTTTCTTCCACATACTTTCACCGCATGCCTCTACCAGAGTATTCCTCCTCCTCCCTCACTTGTTCCCTCATCTCTCTTCCTGTCACTGACAGCTCTGCTCCTGGGGAGCATTGGGGATGTGAGGGGGGTGAGAGAAAACAAAGATTTGGTTCAGTGGCTCTTATCTTGATTTTCTGCAGATTGGATGGAAGATTAAGAGGAGCGTTTATTCATACGCCACACAATACCCATTCCCTCCCAATTCCCTCCCGAGCAAAAGCAAAACCCTGACTGCAGACCACAGGGGTAGCAGCCATCAGCACAAATGTGCCATCTGTGACAAGGCTTCTCTATGCTTTGTACCTAAAACCATGACTTTTCTGGGAACACAACGTGCTAAACAAAGAGTCTAGAGAAGCCGATGTAAGATGCAAGGCAGGAAGAAGAGGGAAACATATTGCACAATGAAATGTACGCAAAGTAAACTAATGACTTACAAAATGAAGAAAGAAAGAAATCAGTTCTGTAGCTGGCAGAGCTTTGAATCATAAAATCCAGCTGCTCATTTTGTTTTTTCCAAACGTACTCGTTTAGGATTGGTGTTGATTGAAAAGGAGAGACATGGAGCAGCTCTGGCCCTCAAAGATGAATGAACAGTCAAAGTTTAGAAGGATCCAAAAGGAGTATTATTCTGCAAAGAACTCCATACTGAGGGGATGAGCTGGGAATGACGCGGACTCAGGAGTCATCTGGAGGTTAGATATAATAAAGGCAACAAAAGACTTTGTTGTGACAAGGACGGATCACAAAGCATAGGAAATACGTCAGAATGAGTTCTGGTTGGTGCATTTTGTCAGCAAATGACAATTAGTCGAAAGGATTGATGTGCTTGCCATAAACATAAAAAGCACTGATGCGTCGTTTTCTTTCAGGTGAGAGTTTTTAGAACTTCAGCATCATTGACCTCGGCGGGTTACTTAGTTAGGTGCCTGTTGTTATACCACATAATGATAAACAGCAAATGTTTGCTGAAAAAACAGAGAAGCACATTGGTCAGGCATAACATTATGACCCTCAACCAGTCAAGTGAATCATACTGATTAGTCTTTTTCCATAAATCTGGCCTCTCTCTCAGCTGCTTTGGAATGGAGCTCAGTAAGGTCCATCTACTGCACAACATCAGGAAGGAAAGACAAGGAAGTAGGGATGGAAAGAGAGAACTGGATATTAGTGTCTATTCCCCCCCTCCCTCAAACTCTCCATATCTGTTTGAGGTTTTGGGACCTCAAATAGACCAATCACTTCGATTGGTCTGTTGATCATCACCGAAGATGGATACCTCACAGACTTCTTACACATAACATTGGAGGTTGATAGAGGTCACATCACTGGTTTTCAAGAAACAAATTGGTGGTATCTTCTAGTTGGCCAACATGTGGAAAGTACAGTTGTCAAAGTATCCCCGTATTGGACACAGTGCTCACAGTGCAGTGTCTTACAGCATTATTTACCTACTTTTGAAGCCAAAAATAGCTTTGGTTTGTCTTGGATAAATCTAGGTTGCCATCTTAAGCGATGAATAATGTGTTCACAAATAACAGATTCTTAGATGACAGGACCACACTGCTCAATATAGCCCATAGATCTTTTCACAACACTTGAGCTGCAGGTATCCAAACAGTTCAGCTCTGGATTTTGAACATTAAATAAACACAGCAAATGCCTACGTGGAATTAATTTCAGAAGATTTAAAAAGTGTTCCAGTTTTATGCCATGTAAAAGATTAGACTATAATAAATCATTTCAAAACTTCAATGTGACATATATCCAGTATGTTATATCTGGAAAGGCCATCTAAGGGCGAAATATAAAGAGAAAAAAGTCTAATGGAATTTCTCTGATTCTTGTATCTTTTTGCTCATTTGTGTCTTTTAGCTGAAGCCATAGTTTACACACAAAGGATCAAAAGGTTTACTAGGCACAAACAAAAAACCCTCCAAATCCCAGCATTCGATAGAGATATGCAAGAGCACAGCGAGGGCAGTCATCAATATTTAAAGACATTTTGGGAAAATAGTGACATTGCAATGTATGATGAAGAATGATGAAATGTGAAGGCAAAAACTGCTCAGGTGGGTGCTGTCAAGGGCCTCACAACAATACAACTGGCTCTTTTCAACACGTGAAACCAATCTCCTCTATTCTCATTTTGTCTGGAATATGAGACATCTATCAAAGAAAACATTTAGGCCTGGCCAAAATATTAATACAGTCTTGTGGAAGAATGCATTTTTGACTTCTAAATCCAAACTTGTTGACCATTATTTAGGTATGTTTGGTACAAAAGCATCACTGTGAATTGCCAAATTTGAAGGAGGGCACATCATGCTGTGGATTTACTTCCTTTCTTAAGGAGGAGCCAATGAGATTGAACTGAAAACCTGCAGGCGTTCATTGGAACCTGAACATGTAGACGTGTTTTCTTCTGTTAGCATCACAGTGAGCTCAGGACAATATCTCATTAAATAAAACATGGCTTCACCAGACTATTCCAGTCAGAGCTTGTAAATCCAAAAATTATTTGCAACATTGGAAATAATTTGGTTATAAGCAATATTGATTTTGTCAACATGTTTTCTTCTGTTATAATTTTATGCAATATTTTTGCCTGCTGGTCCACAACCACTCTGCACCAAAATAATGTTTTTTCTCCACTGATCAAATATGTGATGTACCTCTGTCACTAATATGATAGATGCATATCAAGTACCTTAGTTTTTTTTCACATCTTAAATGCATCTTAAACTCTCATCTAAAATGCAGCTATAACAGGCACGGGCAGTTTAAAACAAGAATAAGTATTAAAGAGAATAAGAAGCTTAATGCACCAGCCTTTTCATGCCAGCAGCTCCCTACTGTGTTTTTGGGAAGCACACAGCATGGTGCTTCCCTTGAGAGCCTAAATCTGTCGCAAAACACATTTAAAAACTAGAGACTTGCCAATTGTGAGGTGAGGCATACTAAATATATTAATTTTTGAGTTGTTATTGAGAAATTACCGTTTTTCCTAATTCAAAATTTTATTCCCAGCCTCTTTCAAGCAAAAAATAAATAAATAAATGAATGAAACTTTTATTTATTTATTTTTTTTCCTCCACGTCTAGTATCTGGAGTTTTTATTATTTCTAAATGACAGCATAGGCTCTCACTTTTAAATTAATTTTCAGGGTTTGCTGACTTCGCTGCAGCACTTTATGCACATAGAAATGCGCCCCAACTTGTAATCTCCTAAGAGCGCTGGGTAGTGACCTTAATAGCAAACTATATTCCAGTTCGAAAAGCAGATTACACATGCTGGTCACATAACTATATATATTCAAATCAGTGGCAGCTTGGAGGAAAACAAATGGGTCGTTTATATTTGCTTTATTGATTTCTCCAAAAGTGCTCTGGCGGCAAATCAACTTCCAGAGCTCTCCTTCTCTATTTCATCACTCCGAGGGAGAAATAAAGGATATGTTTTTCACTCTCAGTTGTATTTAATTTAGGATTCAGCATTTTTTTTTCTACTATGAAAAACAAAACATACTGATCCAAAAGTCTTTCTGGGAAATCTGTGATCTTCCTCAACTCTTTTATTTTATCTCTCCCTAATGCTGATTGTGTCTGACAAATTGGTGCTCACAAGCAAACATCTGTATTTTTTTGGGATCATTTTCAAGAATGCATTTTGGTGTTGTGGCCAACTTACACACATATCCATCTTGTTTTAAGTTTAAAAACTGTTTGAACACATAAATATAATCTTGGTATGTGAACCTTTGCAGTCCGAGCAGCTCCTTGGTGCCAAACAATTGTCATGTTTTTTCCATGTTGCTTGTATATACATAGACCTAAATAGTATTAAGAATAATTGCACCATCTCAGAATAGTCTGACTTTTTACAATTATTATTTTTATGCTGGTACCACTTTGGATAATCATTTGGAATAAAAATCCACTATAACAAATGAGCTACTCCATTTGATGTGGAAAATATGAGACTTACAGAAAGTCATGAAACCCAACAAACCAGATAAATTTAGATTTAGGGCAGAGGAAAGCAAAAATTGCATCCAAACAAGAAGTAGAGCAAAGCCTATTGCCTGATATGTTTTGCATCATCTGTTACTTTATTTTAGATTTTTATCTTTTACATTTGAACTGAAACACACGGAAAACAACATTTTCATTTATTTTGCCAATTGGTCCTTCTGCAATAAATATTATGTTGATGTCTTTCACAGAAGCTGCGAGAACATCCACAGTAAACTCTCCTGCTGCAGAAACAGCAGGAAAGGTTTCTGGCTCCACCGTCAGGCTTTTGTTAACCCCTAATTTTTTATGCTGATACAGAAAAATTGAAAAAATGGGCTTATTGTTGAACAGCATGGTAAACTGCTGAGGCGGCAGCCAGTTGACTAAGTTGACTGAGCGAATAAAACGTGATGTGCTTAAAGACGGAAACTCGGCAACAGATCTGTTCGCCGAGAACAGTTTGCAGCTTACCTGCATAAAAGAACTCAATCGCAACTATTTCTAGATGGTGTTAATTATAGCTGCACATGCAATCACTCAGCATGTACAATCACCAGTTCCAGTTGCTGTGAGTTTCTTCTTTTGCCACACATACGTTTCCACTCCTTGGGATGCAACAAGCAACTAACAGTTAGCACCCAGCATGTAACTGTTATATGTATCAGGGAAACACACCATGTGATCACAAAACAAGAAAAAGACATATAAAGTACATCAATTTGTTTATGTGAAAAGTTGTTCAATGTATTTAGATCTGGAAGTAATATGACATTCAAACATTCATGCCAACGAGTCAGACAGAAACATTTTGCTATACAGAAAATAAATTAACATTACACTTGTGTAAAGCTATTAAAGGTGCAACCATCTTGACATACGAGCTCACTATGCGAATCCTTTTGCATTTGTCTTGGTCTCATTTCCATTTACACCCGCAGCACCGTAAACCTTTTAATCTGGTGCTTCTTTGTGGGGCGTTTGTTTGGTGTGCCACATCTGACCTTGCAGTCCTCTCTGCTTGGCACTGAGACGGCAGCCGAGTCTAATCAAACTGAGCAATGCTTACACTCCAGTAGGATTTGGCTCCTCACTCCGCTGACAATTTTTGACTCTGCATGTTCTGCTTGTGGCCTGACAGACAAATTCCAGCACATGCTGTCGTCGATGGCATAAATGCCAATTACATGCTCTCCCCGAGACTTTTCTGGCAATTAATGGCTCAGGCTAAAAGCTGCACTGGTGCAACTTTAATTCATGTGAAGTGGAGTGTGATACAAAAGTGTTCACGGCCTCTGAACCTTGCCACATTGTCACATAACAATAAAAATCTTCAAATGTGGAGCCATTTTATTTAAACTAAGAGTAAATGACAATATAGGTGGTTATTTTGAAGGGAAATTGTCATGCTGGATTTTATTTACGAGTATCTAAGTACAGAGAGTTGAATACAAATTGATGCTAATTAAGTAATTACTGACACTGTATTTTATTTAGAAATTGATTTTATTGATGGGTGTCAGGGTAAAGGAGAGGATTTGTGATTAATTCTTTTGTTTTTCATAATTAAAAAAACATTTTTTCTTTTCCCTTCCACTACCCCATTATGTACTATTTTTGTTAGAGCATCACATGAGTTTTCTGTCTGTGAAATGACAAAAATATGGAGAAGTTTAACTGTTGTGAACATTTGTATGATGATGCATTGATATGCATTAATAAAAGGATGTTGTGTGAAATCGTATGTCATTTAAAAATGTAGTTTCAGAATTAAATTCTGGTGCAGTACTAAAAATTTACCCAAAACAGGCCCTAAATCAAATATTTGTTTTGTCTGAGGAGAAATTTAACATGCAGTAATTCTCCAAATAGAACCGTAATTTCTCAAAATCATTATGACTGTTTACATTCAAATAAAATAAAAAAAATAAGTTGCACCCACAGCCAGCCCCTACACTGCATCCAGCAGGGATAAAATGGAACAAGATGCATTTGTTTCAGTCTGGAAACAAAGCAATCTTTCAGAGATTGATCCAGTACTTGAATAGCTGCTGGCACTGCAAATGTATGACAGCTTATTTCCTCACTTCATCACTCTTTATAGTCGGTAAAGATTGTATTGGGCTAAAAGCGTCCTCTTTAAGAGCACACTGGTGTAATTGTCTGATTGCTTGCCTCTGCTGAATTCTTCGCCAGATGTTGGCCATGGTTTAAGATCGGGCTAATTTAGAGAAGAGAGAAAGCAGTGGAGGAGAACTGGAACAGCTGGAACGGCAAAGCTAATACAGTGGTCAAAAACATCATGGCACACTGACTAAAGACACTGTAAAGCTGCCAATCCATTAATTTGTTTCTCGCCAACCAAGAAAACACGCCATAAAGTTAAATTGAACAGTACCGGAAGGCAGTGACCAATGTGCAGAGAGAGGTTTTTTGTTTTTAGCTAAACTAACACTCATTCTTGCATTATGCAAGGGTGAATTAATTCATTTCTTTTTTTTCCACCATGCTGTCAGTAAGGCCAAATGAAGCTCAGGTATGCCTCAGTGCAATGCAGGCATTCACTCATTCAGTCACCTGATTCACACATTCACATAGCAATGCTCCGGTGTAGTGAGAAAAAGTTGGGGAGGTGTGTATGCGTGTGTGGGGGGGGGGTTCCGGACAGAAAATGCCAGCTAGGAGAGAGAGAGGCGATGAAAAATATGCTCAATAATAAGCAACAATAACACATGCTGGAAGGTAATAGAGACTGGCAGCCAACTTCCATTTGCTTATGGGTCTGGGTGGTCTTCCTGCCAGCATTTTGCTTTTTTTTCTCCCCTTTCTGTGTTTGAGGAAGAATATCTTATCAAACTTTCTGCCAGGTTTTGATGATTAAGCACGTCCCTGTTTATCTGCAAATATGGCGAGCTTGTAAAACAATTTGTGTTGTTTTACATTCGCCCAAATACAGATCAGCACACAGAAGGTGTTGGTGACACCTTACTTTTATCATGCTGCAGCTCAAACTGTGTACAAACAAATCTGTTACCATGTTATCTCTGTAGCCTGCCAGTGTTCAAGGACAATTCTAATTAGTTTAGGCAGCGCTCCTCACTGTTAACGCTGGAGTTTTGAAGGCGTGACATCACCTTTCAGTTGTAAGAATACGGAAACTTTTTGAAAATATGAAATGTTACAGTCTCATTGATTGATAGCTTGTTTAGCATACAATGTCCAAGATGAAAGTCTATCTATCTATCTATCTATCTATCTATCTATCTATCTATCTATCTATCTATCTATCTATCTATCTATCTATCTATCTATCTGTTTTTTTTCTGAACTGATGAAAGAATAGACAAATATACATGCTTAGAAACAAGAAATGTATATTCTTAAACGGCTCACATGCGCTCATGGCTAACAGATAGCCTTTTCATTTTAACATCCGACATTTGCAAAAGTTTGTACAAACTTTTGTGCTCTCACAAAGGATGGGGAATTTGTCTTGTACAACTAATTATGAAGGATTGCAACTTTCAGCTAAAATTTGAGAAGAAAAAGTATTACAGATATAGAGGACAACACATCCAATACTGGATACATTTTAAGTATTGCACCAAACAGGAGTTAAATCCAGGATATACTTTGCAAGAAATAGCTTTTTCTTCAAAGCGAAGCGTCATGAACAAAATTCTTTCTCACTAAGACATTTCATGCTGCACAAAAACTTAATTGTGCAACTAACTACTCATAGGTCTTTAGTCCACTGTGGCAGATCATCTTCAGATTTCTTGAACACTGCCCAAGAAAAATTTTGGCACAGAATGTGCATTGAAAACATCTGCCTTCCAAATCAAGTCTAAAAGAACTGCAAAGATGTCGTTTTGGGGTTTGTATTGGCCTTTCGACCAAAGAGAAGACACAACACTCTAGGTTTTAAGAATCTTTGTTTCATATAACTGCAAACTTATTTCACAAAGTGAAACTTAGCTCTCCAAAATGACAAAAAATAGCAATGCACTAAAAAAAGGTAAACATTGAACCTGTTATTATCCACCTGCCATACGTTGCCAATTATGCAAAGCATGGCAAGAGAAGAAAAAGATTAACACAGCAGGCTTCTGGCCCAAATCTCTTCTCATCACAGAATTTATGGAAACCAAGTTGACACAGGCATTATCAGTTGACAAGTATACACATTTGCCCTGCAAAAAGTGACGAGCTTGAAGTACTTCATCCATTTAGCTAAAGATAGATTCTGCACAGGGACTGTCAGCCCATGTTGTCAGACACACGTCAGGACATCTTTGGACTACACATTAAGAACATGAGTTTGGCATTGAGACTCTTCACCTTCCTACTCTGTGTGAAAACCTGCATGTTTTCTTTTTTAAGTGACTAAAGTGGAAGATTTCGAATGATGCAGATAATTGTTCTCTGGACTAGTCCGAAAAATGCTTCCTTTTGCTAATGCTAGTACTAGCTCCATCATTTTGCTGGAACGAGGGAAGTAAGCTGTTTGTACAGAAAAATATTTACTATAATAGCATCGCTTTTAGTTGACGTTTAGCAATTTTTTGGCTGTTATTTATGTAGTAAGTCAAAAGATATTAATTTACTATTTACTTATGTTGACAAATATGCTTTAAACATATTTGCCAAAACAATCACCATACACATAATCTGTGAAAAGAATCAAGCTGCTATGCCGTTTCCCTATGGTCCTACTGCCATTTGCAGAAATACAGTACTGAGTCAGAAATAACCAATCAGAGTCAGGAGGAGGGTCTTAGCACTGTCAGTCACCCTCCCCCTTTCTTTCTGCTATGCTACATCTCTTTATGCTACATCTCTTTCCTCACATCAGAGAATGGTGTGAATGTAAAGGCTAGTTAGCATAGCCACAGATGACGCTTGATAAACAGTTTTCCTGTAACACTAAGTTGTTTCTCCACCATTAGCATAGTTGCAGCATGTGGATACGTGTGACTGGCAGCATCTCCTCTTGACTCCGTTGGTTGTTTCTGACTGGGTGAGTTGCATTTCTGCAGATCTGTAGGATCACAAGGAAGAGGCAGCATTTTTCACAGATTATTTGTCTCATAATATATTGTAACAGCAAAGTGGCAAATATATTGTAACAGCAAAGTGGCAGTTCTAGGAAATATGCAAAAGGAAAACATTTTTAAAAAAATAAAAGTTATATACTGCAGCTTTACGGATTAATGTGGGGGGGGGGAACAATGCAAATATTTTTTCTTTCAAGAGTCACATTAATTAGCATGAGATCATGAAATGTTTTTGTGCAGAGTGGGAGTGTGAAATAGAGACTAAAACCTAGTGCTTGGCACCACAAACTTGCAAGCTAGCAGTGACACAACAGGCGTTGACTTTACAGGTGCTTTAAATTAATTGGTGCTTAGGAGTGAGATTTATAAGACCAAAAGAAATCAAGTTCTTAAGGGTTTTATCATCATTAATTGCAGTTGGTTTTTCTGTCACTCCATTAATTTGTGTTTGAGATGGGAACATAGTCTCTGTTAGGATCATGAACTATCAGAACATAGCACTTGGTGTGATGCATTTAAGTGCTGTTACAGGGAAATACAGAAACTCGCTCGAAATTTTGTGGGTCGACAATATTCCAGTTTCCTCCCACCACCACATGTCTGAGTGTTTTTGACTAAGACTTTAAACACCACATTTCCCACAAATATGTGGATTCCTTGTGTGCAAATAGTGGAATGTCACTCATGATAGTGTAGTCAATTTGGTTCACATACAGCTAGTGATAATTGAGCTCCCTCTGGGGTCAATACATTTTTACATGATTTAATTGCCCAGCTAACAGCTTCAAGGAGACAAATGTTTATTGATGCAAGTTGCACTCATATATCGTGTGCTTGTAAATTAAGCTTTGCAACTTTGTGAAATAAGACGTCTCATGAGTTAGTCTTTTTAAATCTGTGAAAATGTATTTAATGTTTTTTAAGGAAATTTTACTACTCTGATCTATTCTAAATACAGTGTTTTTCTCAATTCAGATTATTTAATCCAAATATATTACAATTCAATCAAGTAATTCTGCATGTGTTTACATACTGTTGATTGTGGAATTATTGCAAATAATCAAAAAGTACTCTCAACAAACATGTAGGTTTAAGATGCGTTCAGACGAGAATATGAAAATTGAAAGGGAACACTATGCCTCTCGTTGGGTTCTTTAAAAATTTGCTCTGATGTTTTCCGAACAGCGCAGCCCCACAATTATACAATTTATTTCTAGTTTTATAGGCCCGTGTATATATGTTTTTGTTTTTTGTTGGGGGCAGAATGTAAATATATTTATGCACTCTAGGAGTGAAGCTAAATGTAACAAAAAATCCTGATTTCACATTTCTGTCCCCTTTTCCATCCTCACTGATGGAAACAATTAAAAAATGTTCAAAACATTTTTAAATTTCTTAACATAAAAATCTCACTACTCTGTTCATATTTGTGTCATTTAATTTGAAAATTTTTTCTTTGTTTTTGCATAATACAACTTATGCCTGAAAGATTTTATGTGATCTTTTCAATAGACCGACAGGTTTTGTCTGTTTCTTTATTTGGAGTGATATAGCTCTCTCAGAATAATATGGTTAAATGTGTCAGCTAAAGGAAGGAATTTCTGTATTTCGCTTGCATGGCATTTTACAGCAGGTCTGACAATAGTCACATATCCACTGCTTAAATTCAAGGTTTTATAGAATATCATATAGTCCATGCTGTTCTTAAGCATCCTAATTACCCTGATTGATTGGGAGCAGCTGCTTTCATCATCTTAATAGGTGAAAAACAGCAGCTCCATGCAGCTGTTTGTGTCATGGCTAAAACAAAAGAGCTTACTAAGGACCTCTGGAAAGGGCTATAAAGCCATAATTAAACACCTTCATATGCCAGTCGTTACAGTGCAAAATACTTAAAAAAGATGCAAGTGGCTTCACACTGTGGAAAATCTCTGGACGTGGCAGGAAGTCAAAAGAGACACTGAGGCAAACTTTGAGATGGTCCAAGAGATGCTGCACTGGAATCAATGCATTTTGTGCAAAAGAGGAGAATTATTCCTTGACTCACTGATGTTTTGACTTTGCTCTCAACAGGGTTGAATTTACAGTTTCCATTTTCAGTTCACAAAGTGAAGATTCCAATGAGGAATCAACAATACCACTGTCACGCAAAAGCAGCTTCTCTGACACCATGTGTTACTTTTCTGACAAACCGATTGTCATAACTGGAACAATATGAAGCTCAGCTCTTACAGAAAGCGGCGTGTTTCTCAACAGAGTGTAATCTGTGGGAGGTTGTGATTGCATGGAACTGCAGCTCCATTTTCATTGCAAGTCCCTCCGACGTGTTGGTGTCGTCTGTCTTATTAGCACATGTGTGTGTGAGCTGGATGTGGATTCAGGAAAAAATCCACTCAGCAAGAAAATAATGGGGATCTCCAGCTGTCCTCTCCGAGACGTTAAACAGGATGTAAAAATATGTAAATGCTGCACAGTTACAGTGTGTCTTTCCTGAACTGCTAAAAGTAAAAACCAAATAAAAAAGACATAAAAACCATCTACTATTAAAACAACCAAACAGATGACTTTGACCCACAATGCAAATTTGCCAACTTCAAAACTAACCCATTTAAAGCCCCAGGCTTGCAGACATAACTCATATTTGTTCTAAGGACAACAGTGACGCGAGGGGAACAAGATAAGGAGAGGGAGTTAGGAAGGCAAATCCGGATTGTGCTTTTCCACTCGGTGAGGGTAAATTATGGAAAATCAGCTTATAGTAATCCATCCACTCGTTGAAGGGGGGATCATCCCAGGCGACTTGACACCATTGTGCACTTTTTAAAATGATCTGCTTGTTAGTGAGGTGTCATAAAGCACCTGCAGCTTATATTTGTACCTTCGTAATCATTAGTGGGACCTGTTTATTTCTCTCCTCCGCACCACCAAGGTTCATTAGGAATGTTGCTTTTATAAACGGGGGTTGTGTCAACTGAACACCCAGAGCGCACACAGTCAGTAAGTACTAGAGTTGTCACAATAATCGATGTCTAAAAATGATTTTAAAAAACTTATTTGCATCAAAATTGATATGAATTAACTCAGTGATATCACTGATCAAGAGAAAGAGGTGCCATTTTCCCCATGAGGAAGACAGACAGGAAACGCCCACGGATGCTAGCTGCGCTAATGCTATAAGCTAATACTTATAACCAGCACTATGACACAAATATTTGAGATGTCGCTCCTTATAATATCACAGTGCTGTTTAAAAATCAGTCAGAGGAAGCATTGAGGTGAATCTTCCTTCGCTAAAGAAAGAAAGTTCAAATGTCACGCAATGATTAGGCTAAACTGGATATTAGCGAGCTACAGCCAGTTGGGTTTTCATTATTTTGTACATTCAGAAAAATGATGATATATATCCAGAAATACCAATAACAATCTTGTAGCGACATTTCACAACATTTTAGTAGTCCATTCATCCATTCATTATCTACCACTCGTTCATTATCCCTAGTGGGGAGGTGATGGGTGCTGGTGCCCATCTCCAGTGGTGAACAGGGAGAGAAAGGGCAGGTCGCCAGGTCAACACAGACATTCTAGTAGTAATTTTAAAAAATTTAATATGTCTATTTTTGTGGTTATTTTTTGCTATTTTTAATACCATGGGATTTTGCTCATTCCATCTGAATCTCACAAAAACTCATAATTTTAACATTAGGGAACTGCGCTGTATATAAATGCTAAATTCTTCTGAATTATCTTCCTCTTCAGCTATTTAAACTCCCCTTAGAGGATAATGGAGATACTTTGAAAAACACCTAATTTTATAAAATGATGTTTCTAAATATTGCTATGTTGTTGATTTGAGCACTCCATATAATGTCCCCAGAGACTCAAATGGTAATTTCTTTTCTGTCAGTAAAAACGCCCATTTTAATTAAAAACATGAATGATTGACTTAGGATGGAAAAAAAAAAACAACTACTGAATAATCTGTTTTAAAATAAAAAAGTGAACTAAGTAGTTAGAAATTGTAATTTCCTCTCTTTGCCTCTAACAGGAAGGTTTAATCAAGAAAATGTTTCAAGAAAATCATGCCAGAAACACAACAGAGGAGAAACAAGGGAACTTTATGAGTGGGTTAATAGGAATCTGTGTCTGTCTGCTTAGAGGTGCAAAGTGTAGCTTGTCCAATTACAAAAGAAAAATGTCTCAGTAAAAATCACCTGACACATCTGTGCACTTAGAGGAAGAGCTTAAAAGGTGTAAAATAAAGCTAATTACACAGAGAAACTGGATTTTTAGGTGAAAGTAATTATGTTGCTTTTTTTTTTTTCAAAGGACAAACTTGACTGAAAAAAGACACTTATGTGAAGAAAAAAACTATACAACACCTGAAGCTATTTTTTCCATATTTTACAACATTAATATTCTCTTGTTGTGACGCTCTAATAGAACCCAGTGTGACCCTGTGTCACAATGGTTGGTGGTTTTCCAAGTATCCTGAAATAGAATAAGAGGCAGAACCTTCAGCTAATGGTGAATTTTAAAGTGATGAAGACAGAGTGTTTTGGAAGACCTGGCCACCAATTTATATATTAGCTGCTGCAGCTGATGTATAATGCTGCATTAGCATTAGCAGTGTTGCACATCAGCAACTTTTAGCAACACAGACAAGGGCAAATGGTGGACATGATACTGTTACAGAATTAATAATAGGTCAGCGCTTTATCATCATATGAAAATCCAGGCCTGACTGTCTCTCCCATGCGTCAGTCATTTCCTCCTTTGGCAGGATGCGTATTTTTCTAGGTTTGAAACCAGCCTGAGGTTTGCATTTACTGCATGTGCTTAGGTGGGCTCTCTCCAGGTACTCTGTCTTCCAAAGTCCACAAACATGACTGCTAGTTTCATTGGTTGCTCTACATTATGGAGTGCTAGCATGTGTGGCCTTGTTTTTGATACAGTGTAAGGACCATTTTCCAACACATCCTACATTGTGAAGACTCCTTATGGACCCAAAGCCAGGTCTCAGAAGAAGAAGTGCTTTTTAAGGAGTAAGGTTTAGGTTTGAGGTGTGAATTGAGTTCAGCCTTGGTTCAAGTTAGGCATGCACTGGTAATGGTTAAGTTTAGAGTCAGTGTTAAGCTATAGAAATGAATGAAAAACGAATGGAAGTCTATGCAAACCCTTCACGGAGATAGAGGATAGACACACTTAGTGTGTGTGTGTGTGTGAGTGGTTATTTGTCCTGCGTTGTCCTGTGTGTCTCTGTGCTGCATGGACAACCTGTCCAGTGTCCCCTGCCTCTCGCTCAATGACCGCTGGAGATAGGCACAGGCCTGCTGCTAGAAGAAACTGGTATAGCCAATGAATGGATGGCGTACTCTTCCCCTCCCATTACTCTACTCTCTTTACTCTGTTTTTAGACTAACTATGTTTTTATTAATTTCTTTTTTCTTTACCACAGCAGGGGTCCCTGGCCTGGTTATTTTTGTCTCCCTTTGTATCTTTTTCTAGTCCTCTCAGCCTCCCAATTTCACCCCATTTCTGAATGTGTTTCTGCCGGAGGTCTGTTCCTTACCCCCCGCTGCACTGTGCATACTCAGGACAGGGAATTTAACTAAGTGCCCATGCAGAGATTTTTACAGCATGATTGTGTGAGCAGTTCTGTCTAAAGGCCTGAAAATCACTCGCAATGAGCACTGGTTTCACAGCCTCGTCCCCTGTGTCCAGAGATTACTCTGGATTTGCTTAATCTTTTAATAATATCATGTACTGCAGAGTCAATCATGAAATAACTAAATTATATGAAGTTTTATGTTGATAAACTCTCTGTGATGGTTTTTTCAGACACAAAACACGACAGAACATAGTTTAACAAGCATTTTTCAGGAAGTAGCAATGAATGTGTGTGTGAATAGTAACTGATTTTAATTGTAAATTGTCTTTGAGGGTCCTGAAAAACATTACGAGTCTGAACCAAAGTGGTAACAACTGGAGAGATCATAAAGTTTCTAGTTTTCACAATAAAAGTCAAGAGAACCCAAAGTACATACTGTACAATTGGCAATAGAAGGTTACACATAAGCACAAGAATAAGTTATTCATATGTGTCACCAATTTGCAAATGTTCACAACAAGATCTAGACCCGTTTCCCTTTGGATGAAAGAAAATCGGTTTGAGTCCAGAAACAACAACGTAGCCACCGAATATAAAGGCTGCCAGTGACTGGAGAGAAAGAAGCCCCCTCTCTAAAATCATCACCTTAAAATTTAGCTGACATTTTCAACCTCTCACACGGACAAGCCACACGTCCTCTTCTGTATAAAGGTTATTATGGCGACCTTCAAAAAGGTCAGATCAGACAAAGATCTGTGGGCGACTTGTCCACAATTACAAGAAAGAGTGGAGGCCAGGCTTCCAGATCGAAGACGACTGTCGCGTTTGCTGAGTGTGATGGTGGCAGCGTCGTGCTGTGGGGTTGTTTTTTATGTCAGTTATTCTGAGGTTACGCATTTCTCTTTCCTTCAGCTTTGCCTCAAATTACAGCTAACAACCAGAAACAACTGACAACCAGTTGTTTCTGGTTGATCTGACAACTTTTTTTTCCATTTTGCAGTTTCGCCATAGTCATTTTGGACCAACTATTGCCTCATCCAGTGAAAACCTAGAGTTTTTCTGGGTTTCTTTAGACAGTCCGAATGAAAGTGCATGTTGTATAATTGGAGGTTAAACTCTACATCTAAGTGAGCGGCTGTTTTTCTCATATTTGTGTTCATTAACCCTGAGATCGAATGGTGAACTCTCCGGTGCGTATGCTGCCTCTTTGCCTGCTAATTATCGGAAGTAGATTCATGTCCAACACACATTTAATTTCCATCTTCCTTTCACTCCATATAGTTCTCAAATGCACCGACGTAAGTAAATGGACGCTTCAGGGTTGTTGCACTCACACACTCAGCTCGTCAGTATCAGAGACATTTCTGCAAACAATAATTCCCTGCACTGCAGCCCAGTGGTTCCTTGCTTGCTTGGAGACCCTTAATGTATTAAAGTTACAAATAAAAAAAGTAGAAAAATTCAAGATGTCTATAAAAAATGTGGTTTTCTTAAAAACATCTGATAAACACTTGAAATAATAAACAGCTGTGTAAAATACTAAGAGACCACTGCAAAATTTTCAGTTGTGTGATTTTACTCTTTATAGGCATGTGTTTGAGCAAAATGAACATTGTTATTTACTACTGATGACATGTCTCTCAAATTCCAAGCGAAAATTTTGTATTTATTTGCAGAAAATTAGAAAATTGCAAAACATACGCAGCACTTTCAGACCCAAATAATGCACAGAAAACAAGTTCACGCTCATTTAGAAACAACAAAACTAATGTTTTAACTCAGGAAGAGTTCAGAAATCAATATTTGGTGGAATAGCCACGAGGCTTTCAGTGGGGTTCACTGCAGTGGGCTCTTCATTTCTTCCAGAGCTGTATATATTTTTGTACAGCTCTCTTTTGTTTCAAGCTTACACTCAAAATTCTTGCTACTTTCAAGCCCAAGAGCAGTGGATGTAAATGTCTGACTGGACCAGCGGACGTAGTAAGTTATGTCTTCTCCAGTTCCCCCATGCTGTCTTTCCCACTGATATAATTTACCTTCCTCTCCCCTCTCTGCCCTCAGCTCTCCTCTCTTTGATCTCCTCTCTTCCCGCCGTCCTCCTCCTCCCACAGGTTTACCCCTCAGCTCCAATTTCCAGCCCCGCATCTTTGTGTGAATGGATCAAGCCGGTCAATACAGAACGTAGGATTGGACAAAAAAAACAAAACAAAATGAGGCCAGGCAAGCGTGGAAGCATGTTGTTTTGCTTTTGCTTCCATATTGAGACTAATCTGCAGTAATAATTAATTCCACAAGGGGCAGGCTATGCAAAAAAAAAAAGAGAAAAAAACAGTGCGAATCCATCCACCCACTCAACATTTTACTCATGGAAACAGACAAAAATTCCCACTTTCCACCGGCCTCCTTCATTCCCATTTGCATTTTTCTGTGTTACCACACAACAGTAAAGGTGCAATCTCTCAGCTCAGAAACACATTACCTGAAAGCGCGAAAACATTTGTGTTTACTGATATAGTTTTCTCCCAGCATCTGCTGAGCGCAGCGCCGTAGCACGCTGCCTTCTGTTTTTCCAATGACCAGGCGTGGGAGGGAGGGCAAGCGCAAGCAATTAAGCCGCGTCTGTGAGACAAGATTCTTCCTCGTTTCCTTTACAGTCGAGGAGCGCATAAAGAAACAAACACATTTTCAGATATTGTGCCTGAAAAACTCTTTAGCGTCTCTTTATTTCCACAAGAAAGTCACGGAAAGTTATCTGGTCTGCGAGCCTTGCTTCCTCAGATGGACCTCCTACACCTCATGAATTGCTGATGCTTTTGGAGGTTTAACAGACCAGGCTCCAGGTTTCCTCTTATAATGCCTTTCAAATGCTGATCCGGGATGCCCTTGCCACAACACAACCTGCAAAAGAAAAAAAAAAAGAAACTCGAAAAGGCCTCGGGACAGAGTGGGCTGCTAACAGCGAGCGGAATAAAGCTGCATTGGATAACTGCCTGGCTTTCTCTCCAGCACTTCACCCTGGCACACACTCGTCACCTCCTCACCTCCACCTCCCCCTCTCCTCCTTCACCTCCTTAGCACCGGCAAATGAAGTGTCCTCGCTCTCGGCTCTGATCCCGAGAACCTATGACAGCCAAAGTCCTCCTGCTCTCTGAAGTAAACCCTGGCAGCAATAGGCTAGTTTACAATTCCCTTCTCGGGCTCGAGCTGCAAGGCATGGGCACGGGAAAGAGGAAGACAATGTGACTGTGGTGGATAGAAAGTGCTGAGAAACAAGAGGAAGGCAAAAAGACTGCTTGACCTCACCTGCCTGCTCCTTTAAGTGTACTTATGGGGAGAAACACTTTTTTTTTTCTCCCAGTGAGGCTCCGAAGCAGGGAAGGAAAAATAAAAAGCCTTACCTTTCAAAAAAAAAGAGTTCCTGTTGCTTCCAAGCAAATCCCATTTCATAAAGAGCTTTTGGAAGAAGTCAGTGAATAATTTATTGCTGTATATAAAATGTCAAATACTGGCTCACTGTTGAAACCAGATCTTTACATACAACGTGCAATAATATCCATAACTTTTAAGTTTAGGTAACTTTGTCCCTGTGTAATATTGTGGGGAAATTTAGAGAAAATATGCTTCAACCTTGGTGTCAAATGATTGAATGTGCCACACTTATCTGTTCGAGGAAATTATATGCAAGTATGAAGAGTATGTGGATGTCCAGCCATTTTCTTCTTGTGCTCACTATGCAAGAAGCCGTTACTCTAAAAGCAACATGAATGTAGCAGATTATCAATATTTTGATAAATGTAATTTGATGAATCTGCCTGAACACCATTCCCCACTGGGGAAGTGCAGCAGTGGCAGGATCATGCTGAGGGGATTGTTTTGCTGCACTTCACAAAATCAATAGTATCATGAGAAAATACCATGAAATAAAGTCTGTGTTGTGACCATCATAAAGCTCTGACCTGTGGCTCACAGAAAAAGAAAAACATTCAATAAACTTGACTAAAAACAGAAAGTATATTACTTTTCTACAAAAGTCCCAGCTGCTTTTCATTAAAATATTGTTTCTTAAGATTATCTTTGTGAGGTAAAATGCATTTCTTTTGTCTATTTTAAAAAAAAAAAGACTTGGATTTCTACTAGACTATATTAACTGCAATGTGAGCAATATTTTTTATCTGTAAAAGCATATTCACGCAGGGCATTTATCGATGGAAAATAGATTCTTTGATAAAAAAAACACTGTAATATGGCATAGTTTGTATTTTTTATTTGTACAAAAATCTGGACTATTCTTTAAATACTGGAGTTGTAATTATCAAACATTCAATAAAAGTTCATCTTAACAGAAAAAAAATCCTATGAAATAAAATGTTTTAACCAATTACTGCTAGAATTTATTTACAGTTCTAAAAAAAATCAGTTTTTTTTTTTTTTTTGCTGTAAAGCAGATTTTAAAAAGTATTTAAATTGAAGTGTTTCCAAATTAGCTTGATTGAGTAAAATGGGGCATAATATCAACCACTATAGCCTCAATGTGCTACTTGATCCTATGTGTAGAATGCGCATCAACAGGTATTAATGGTATTGTCTCCAATGGGATGCAAACTATCACTCATCTATAACACATATTAATCATCTGTTTGCACATCTTATCATCTGTAACAGTTTGAATATATATATATTTTTTAATCATAAGCCTTTTATAAAATAGGCTTTTATAACCCAAGAAACTCTTTTTCATAATACGGCTTAGAGGTGATCCATTCATCAGTCTGTTTTTGTCCAGGCCAAAGCGCTGAGTTTCCACCCATTAAAGCCTGTGCAGCCTTTACAAGGCCTCCTTACAAACAGATTATCATCAATCCACAGAGGTAGGGCAATCATGCCTCTCTAAGACAGATTGCTCTGTTAAGGTGCTCCATAATTTAATATCCCTCTCGTTCTTCATCTCCTTCCTCTCCCTCGCCCTCCCTCTATCAGCCCGGCAATGTCATGCTGAGTTCCTCAAAATGTATTAAATTATGATGCGTCATGAAAATAATTCCCCCTGCGGAGAATGAATCACACGACAGATCGCTGCCCGGCCTTACCTTTGACACGCTGTATGCACATTGCAGGGTAATACATTAAAATTAGCTTCAACTTCCTTAAATTATTGTACCTGGCCCCATTTTCCGCCTTCTACCCGCAATCAGTTTTTTTTGCGGAGACACGAGCATGCTAATGCTAAAAGGAGGCATGGAGGGAGGAGTGGCGGTGCTTCTTCTCACCTCGCTGTGAAACTCGCCCGTTAGTCTTTCAGTAAGACTTTTTGCTAAGCATGTGAGAAACAAAGGGATGCGGAGGCAGGGCAGGACTTGAGAGTCGTCGTCACGGCACTACATCCGTAGAACAGCTTGTTGGGGCACTCTTAATAACGAAATATTAAAAATGCATGGGCTGGATTTGAATTAATTTAATTTTTAACCACCTGCATTTATTATTGAGCTTGCTTCGATGAATATTTCAGAGTCTGATCTTATTAACGCAAAGGTTTCTGACGACTTTATTTGTTGCCCAACTTAATATGTATGTGTATTTGTGTTTACCACAACCGACCTGTTTCAGCACAGGGAATCGGACCAGCGGAAAAGATTGGTAACCATAGCACTGTTTATTATCCATGTACTTTTATGTGTTTGACTGTACATTGTTTTATAGAAAATCCTGCTATTTGCAGTGTGCAATATCTAGAGCTTGTTTGACCTTTATTGTAGCAAATATACGGTACTGTGAAAAAGTCTTCAGTGCTCTTGTTTCTGTATGTTTTCTCTCCAACAGAGTCCCTATACAGTGAGAACAATTTTTTAAATCTATTTTTCAGGTGTGAATAAGTCTGAAAAAGTCCAATACTATATGGAAAGTTATTAGTATGTTGTCAATCTACCTTTCTGCTCTTTTTTCCTGTTTTCTTTTTTTTTCATTCATGTTTTGTATTCAGAAAATAGCCACCAACTGTGGCATCTGTACAGGCCAAAAATGAGATGGAGATTAAAAATAAGTCCCAAAAAAAAGATGAAATGAAGTCTGGCTGGCTGGAAGCAAAGTACAGAGGAATACAACCGTTTCAAATGTTGGAAGAGTATTTCAAACTCTAGATAGCAAGTTTTTGCTTGATATCTATCAGTCTCTAAAGGGTAAAGGTGATTTCTAGGGTTTGGGTTTCCACTTAAACATTGGACAATTGGACATTTTTTTAATCTAAAAGTAAATAACAGTGGTAACTCGTCCCAGGAATAATGGGCCTACCACAGTTAACCCAAGAGGGCAGTAAGGACTCATCGAAGAAGTTATTAAAAGAACCAACATCAATATCTAAAGGTCCACAGGCTTCACTTGTCTCAGTTAAAGTGCTCATAGCTCAACAATAAGAAACAGAGGTGTGACCAAGTCACTGTGTTGCAAGTCTCAAGTAAGTCTCAAGTCTTTGTCCTCAAGTCAAGTCTCAAGTCAAGACAGGCAAAAGTCGAGTCAAGTCTCAAGTCGGGAGCTTGGAATTTCAAGTCCTTTCGAGTCGTTTTTTTTAAACAATGCTCCAATTATGCTAAATGTAGAAAATAGACCATGTGTACTTTTTAAAATCAAAGACTCAATGCACACATTGCAAATAAAGCACAGTGTGGTTTTGAATTTGGATGTGATGAAAAAATATCTGTCAGTAAAGTGGAGTTAAATCTACAGCCAATTTCACATCTCAGTATTGATAAAAACTTGTTGCGTGAAACAAGCTTGCCAGAATCACTAATCAAGGTGTAAAAGTAATGAGCTGCATTATCATCCAGAAAACTCATAACTTCCCCACAGCGTGGCGTTCGGGATCCTTACTATTGTACAATTTTTTTTTTACTTTTACAGCAATTTCCAGATGATCGCAAAATTACTAGATTTTGATTTGTTTTTCTAGCAAAATTATACTACTTGGCAATGGTACAGTAGACTTAATGCACTGACTGCAGTAAACAACATATTTATTGTCAATATAATTTTCCAACATGGATGTCTTCAAATACACCCATACCTGTCAAGTTTTGGATTTGAGACAATGGGAAATGTCTCTGTCCGGTGCTACTGTCAGAGGAGGGGGGAGTAAAACTGACGGAAGAGCCGTGGGGAGGGAGGGAATATTTGTGGGAAAATACTAATACAGGAGCAGGGAGGGAAAGAACCCGTAGTTTCCCTTATGAATCCACCATCCATCCTGTGATGGAACTGGACCCAGTTCATCATTATGACGGGACAGAGAGAAACTCTCTATGTCTATGTTCAGGTCCAGATTTCTGATCCGGACCGGCTCACTTTCCACCGGCTTCCTGAGCAACGCGGTGCACATTATTTGTGGTCACGTTTGAATCACCGGATTTATACAGCATGACTAAATATAGTGCACAAGTGGAAGAGAAGCGGTATCACCAATGTAACCGAGTTGCTAACAAGAGGTTAGCTAAAGTTAGCTGCTGTCTTACAGTAAAGGTTCCGCTCACCTTCTTTGTGCAACTTTAAATGCCGAACAGTTGGAAGCTGAATCCGAGATCCTGGTCTGGCAGGTTTTGCATGTTGCTCCGTTTTTAGTTGGATATTTCATGATTGATGAACCCAAAAGAAATGACTCAAAAGAGCAGATCTACTACGAGAGTTTTTTTCGTCTCTGTTTTTTTTTTTTCTCCCGTTATTTTTAAATCCTGTTGATCTGATTGGTTGAGCTGCAGCTACGCACACATGCGTACGGAGTGGAGAACCAGAGGGACGGTCTGCGCATGTTGATGTGGAATAAGTGAAATTAATTACTATAAGTGAAATTAATTAATGAGCCACTTTATAAATAATGTGTTTTAAATTTTAATACTCTGTAAAATATTAAGTCTTTTCAAGTAAACAGCTTCAAGTCGAGTCAAGTCCCAAGTCAATGGCATGAAAGTCAAAGTCAAGTCCGAGTCTTTGAGCATTTTTTCAAGTCAAGGCTCAAGTCCTGATTTTAATGACTCGAGTCTGACTCGTCATGTGACTCGAGTCCCCACCTCTGGTAAGAAACCTGGTGAAAGTGGTATTCGAAAGTTTAAAGTTAAAAATCCTAAAATACATCAAAGAGCACACCAGGACATCCACCTGAATGGTTCCAGAAACGTCCATTAAAGCTTCCTGAGTGGCCTAGTCAAATTCCAA
Organism: Phalloptychus januarius; assembly: GCA_902982915.1. Classification (NCBI taxonomy): domain Eukaryota; kingdom Metazoa; phylum Chordata; class Actinopteri; order Cyprinodontiformes; family Poeciliidae; genus Phalloptychus; species Phalloptychus januarius. Next base: position 9,799,156 of record CADWAE010000462.1, read on the forward strand.
ACTTTATAGCAGTTGTTGCTACTAAGTAAGTTATTAGGTTTAGGCATCAATTACTTTTTTCACATATTGCCAGAGTAGTTTTTTTAGCTGGTAAATGAAATGATCATTTCAAAACTGATTTCAGATTTTCGCATATAAATTGGTTTGGTCATCTGAAACATTTAAGGTTGATAAACTACTATTGGAGTAGAAGTAGACACAGAGTAGTACATTTTTGTCTTACTACTCTACGTCTCTTGAACCCAATGTCTAGCTCGCTCCTAACTCGCTCAGGACATTTTATGTGTCACTGCTAACTAGCACCCAAGCTCCATTTATAGTGTTTTATTAATTCCCCATAACCTGCAGCAGAAACAGAAACTGCTGTGCTCCCTTTCTCTCTTCAAGTTCCCACCGTGTGCCCTCTCTTTAAAGAGCTTCCTCGTGCCACGGGCTTTTTTCTCACGCCTCTTAGTGTTTTCACTCATTTTTCTCGCCTCCTTTCAAGTGACACAACATCTTTGTTTATGTGGCGATATCCTCCTGGAGGGTCAGATCACCTGCGTTTGTACACACAGGTCAGACAGGCGGGGAGTTGTCGCCGGCTCTCAGTGTCTCTAATGAACTCCCACCGTTTGAGTGACGGATGGGTTGCAGGCCGGGTGTGAGCTGCCGAGCCACGTGCCGAGCCGCTGTGAGTGTGACTGATTGGATACATGCTTAATGAAGCAAAATGCACACACACACACGCAGAAGCATTACCACAGTTTCGTGTGAGGGCATGACGGGATTCCTGAGAGTGTGAACGCTCTAGTAAATGTTGGTTTGGTGGCTGTTGCAAACAGAGAAGCGGAGAATTTTCTTTTCTTGTATACAATGTCTAAAAGGTTTACAAAAATCACTGTGTGACGTTCTGTAATGTTTAATCTTAGTGCTTCACAATCACAGGGGCAACAAATATTACAATTACAATTAAATTTAAAAGAAAATAAACATTAGAACGCAGAATATATATTGAATTATTGAAGTATGTTTATTCATATGTAGGGAAACTTAAATATGGCGGTGCTGTTTGAACTGGCTTAATGACTGTCACAGCTCAGTGTTTGCATCTGCTTGGTCTTGTTATAAAACGATGAGGTTCAAAAAGTTCATACCAAAGGCAGGGATGATTGCCCACTGGCTTGAGTTGAACAACAGCTCAGAATTGTTTTCCCCTCAGTCCACTGAGGGCTACTCTGAGTTTTATATCCGGTGCTGTTATGAATTTTCAAGCTGTTTACTGAAGGCTGTGTATGAAGAACATATTTGAAAAGACAGGCTTTAACAATAATACCGCTATGTGCTAAAAGAAAATCCTGGAAGTTAAAGTAGAAACTCAGGAAATCATGGTAGCATGTGGGAAACTATTTTTAATTAAATGTTTTTGTGTGAATTGCAAAAGTTGGGACAACTCAACTTTTTTCATGTTTTATTTTTTCCTTTTTACTTGTTTGAGGCATCACTGCTTCCTGAAACAGCAAGCATTTAACAGAGTCAGAAACTGTTGCATGGAAAATCAAAACTATATCATGCTGCTTGCTACCAAAAAATCCCTTAGAAAAACTTCAAGTAGAGGGCTGTCCAGCACAACTTGTGATTGGGAAAAAATATTTTCACTAATCCCACTTTCCTAAAAGTAATGGCCAAAGAAATTTTGGTTAAAAAAAAGAAAAAATTAATTACAAAAGTCGCCACCTCTTTCTTTCCAAAGATGTTTTAGGCAAAAAAAAAAAAACACTTTTGGCCTCAAATGACTTAGGCTTTTACTTTAATATGAATGACTCAACAAATGCAACCAAATTTTGTGTTTTAGAAGTACGTCTATGCTAAATTTATGAGGATGACAAAAATAGTGTAAAATTGTTCAAGTTGAAACATTACTCTTAGCCGTAGTGGTCCAACTTATACTTGGGGAAGAAGGTGCAAAAGTTTTATGCAAAGAACACCTCATCAACTATTAACCGTGGAAACGGCGGATTGGTCATGCTGTGGGCTTTGCTGAATATTCAAAAGAGGATTTCTCCTCCAAACTGAATAAAAGGGCAAAAACACTTCAAAGCCCACTGTGGTCTACCTCCAGGGGTGCGAGTTGAAAAATTTAGAAAAGGCTCTGATAATGTCCCGACCTTAGTCTTCTCAAAGATCTTTTGATAAAAACTAAAAAAGAAGACGAGGCAATGATTGTATAGTCATCCAAAACATTTGACTGAAATGAAAGCCTTTAGAAGACAGAAAAAAACTTCATGAAACTCTTCAGCAAAATATGCACTCTTACTTTTGCTGATGCGTTCTTACAGATTCGTGGAAAAGGAAGAGCATATTTTAAGCATCTGATACAGCAACGCACAATCCATCATCCAAAAATGCAATGACTGTGGTTCTGCTCCAAACTTGGAGGTCCTCCTTCACCGAGAGGGTTCATATATTAATGGAAGCAGCAGCATCGTAACTCTTGAGGAGCTGCAGACATTCACAGCTCAAGTGGGAGGATCTTGTGCATTTATGGTAGAGTGCCAAAAGGAAATATAAGAGTCAGAATAGATATATATAGAATTGAGGCGACGCAAATGTGCAGAAGACAATGTTCTGGTGAGATGAAACCAGGTTTGAACTTGTCATAGAAATCTGTGTTTGGAGGAAAACTAACACCGCATGTCACCCTGAACAACCGATGCTGGCTGCATCATGATGAGGGGATGATTTTCTTCAACAAGGACATTAAGGGTGCTGAGCAAACCTGTTAGAGGCTGGTAGAGTCTAACAACCCCAAGCATGCAATCAGAGCTGAAGATAAATACACACCACACTCTTGAGACTTATTTGCAAAAAACAGGCAAAAAAAAGTTACGTTAACAATGTTCTTTCACTTCTAAACAATTTGCTCATTTGTGTTGATCTGTCCCAGGAATTTTCAATAAATACTGAACTTTGTTGCACATTGTAATTCCAGTTCGATGCTCGTTATTTTCTTGTACCGCTTTTTTCTTTTTGTTCAAATCCTATGATCATTTTACTGGCATTTTTAAAAGACGTGAGTGTTTGAAGTGTCCCGGCTATCTGGTCAAAAGTGCAAGGCTACAAAACAACCGCTGGGCCCCAGGACTGCGGTGTTATGCTCTTCTATTTGCTTTACAGCGTGACCTTTGTTCCTGCAGCCTAAATGCAGGCTCAGCAGTGGATCCGACACAGAGGAGTGCCCTTGAAAAAGTATCACTCATATACTTCATCAAAACAACTCTTTTGGCAGCTGACTCCAGGGAATCCGGGGCAATAACAGAAAACAGTCAACACATCATACTGTCGCTTTTCTTCAGCTCTGCCTCTTTTTTTTTCTCTTCTTTAACGATGAATATCCTAACCTCAGGTGTGTAGTACTCCGATCTGTGTGGCTTTGTTGCCTTGTCAGTGTCGTGACTTTGAAGTCACAATGCTCGTCTTTTGCTTTATCCTTTTCATACTTATTAATTTATTTATTTGCCCGTGGCAGTCCGGTGTCAATATTTTCCCTGTAAATGTAAGAGAATGAAATGATGATGATAAAAGAAGCAAAGTTATATATCTATATATTTGTAAAAGAAACACTGCAAGGGTGAAAACCCCTTCCTATAATCCTTAATTCATCCCAAAGTAAGCTGCTCTTTCAATTTTTCTGAACCATACAAGAAAGATCTTTCCAAAAAAAAAAAAAAAAGTGACAACACTAACAAAGCTGCTCTAACATCTATCAGCTCCATGAAAAATAATTTGATGCCAGTCACTTTTTATTTGTTTCTTATAGTGGCGGGATCCCACTGCTGGAATTGATTCATGCAGACGTGTTTTTGAAGACAGAAGGAAATGAGAGAACGCTCGTGATTTACCATGCAACAGCCGAAACCAGCTCAATGTGGGCCGTCAGATTATTAGCAGAGACGAAGCGTCCGTGATGCTGCTTCCTTTGAAATAATGGTCGACTTTGATCGCCTTCAGAGTGTTGCTTGGGATGTTCATTTGAAACAAATGTGCGTATATTTTATTTAGGATCTCATTTGTGTCGGTGTGTTAAATGTATACATAAAGTCTTCTTCATATTTGAATAAATATGTTCCTTTGACATAAATGTACATAAACATTTCTGTATGCCCCAAAATAAGCATTCCTATGTACTCATAGTTTAGTCTCCTGCAACAGAAAATATCTCCTGTAGTGAGTTGCCTTTGCTTTATATTGTAAAAAACCAAGAAACACAGTGAAAAAGGAGTATTATAATTTTCAGACATTTTAAAACACTACATTTTCTGTGCATTTGTAAAATTACAATTGTGATTAAACAGCAGCATACAGTAACTGATCTGTTTTCTTGTTTCTTAAAATAAGAAAGAATAAACATTTAGACATTCTTAGTTTGAAACAAGGTGTTGAAAAGTAACTTCTGCCTTTCATTTGCTTCTCACACTTTATAATTTTTCTGACAACACTCTTTTCTTTTTTTAGGAGGATCATTGTTCCACTGTCTGGTCCAAACCCTCGCAGAAAAAACAAACTCACTCCAGGACGAGAATCTGGCACCTAAAAAAGTGACAACATGAAAGGCTGGGCTCGCATCTGGACCTGGGAGATACTGTTACATGTTGTTCGATCGCTTTGTCTCGCACAACCTGATGTAACATGACAGCAAACGGTGGTATTTGTGCTGAATTTGGAAACATGGTTGTAATACAGATGAGAGGACCTTTCTCCGAGAGCTCTCGAGGATAAAAGAAACGTCTGCGGTCCGTTACGCCGCATGTCCTGCACAATGGTTGTTTCATGATATCGCTTTGATCATAATCTGAGCCTCGCATTAACACAGAGCCTTCATACTTAATGTGAGTATTACCATCGGATCATAGTGCCTTTATAAAAGAAAAGAGGATATTACATCCCTCGCAAGCAATACAGGACAAGTATTATGAGGTTAATGGTAGATGGAAGGAGACTCATAATGGGGTCAAAAATACAGGTTTTCCCCATGAGTGAATCATCCTGTTGCTTTAAGATAGGATGGGGTTTATTTATCTTTATGCCGTTTTACTTTGCTAACAGATAAAACGTTTGGTTCATTCTCAGCAGGTGTTTCACATAGAAGGATATTGGATCCACTGCAAACAGAATAGCAGTTCATTGGTTTTTAAGACAACATTCCCATTAACTTCCATAATCATTTTGAGTTCTTTAAAACTCAAAATGGTTTGAGTTTTACTGTTCTAAAACTCAAATTTTAGATTTTTTAGAGTTCTAAAAACTGTTCTAAAAAGTTAGAACAGTTTGGTCTTCTCCAAATAGCCGTCGGCTTAATCCTTCAAAAGTTCCTAATATTGTTTTTGACAAATTGAAGATGTCAAGAGAGTAGTAAATTGTTTTCCAACTCCTAATTTCAAAAATTATTTTAACAAACCTTTGTTGGGTATGTAATCTACTCCCTGCAGTCTTTGGGGTACAGCCAATCAGCGCTTGCTCCTGGATTGGCCAGTTTAAAAATGCCAGCCTATAGCGTTTCATGTAGCATTGACTCTCGGCATTACAGATTTCCAAGCTATGTTCTCTTTTGAATATTTTAGATATGCTCTATGAAAACATCTACAAATTAGGGTTCAGTTTTCCATCAGCAGATGAATGGACAGACTGACAGAGATGGATCGAAACTGCTTCGGCTTTGTTTGCATACAATGTATATGAAATAGGGACCACATTTGTTTGCATCTGACCAAATTCTGCTGCAGCAGACATTTATCATTATTACTTTTTTTGCTGACAAGTGACAGCGCATGCACGACTTGTGCTTTTCGTCTCAATTTCTCCCACTCACTAGCAGCTCAGTGGTTGTTTTTCTCTGTCTTGTAAAATCTTATCACCTCGGGTCTCTCCTTTCAAAATGTGGAGAAAACACAATCCCCCTTGACAGAACCTCTAAACATCTTTGCCCCCCCTGTTAACATTAGGCCTTGTGTTATATTTAAATCTTGGAGGCAGCCGTGACGGAGCTGGAGGGCAAACAAGCAAACCTTGATTAACTTGTGTAGCATCTCTTTTTTTTTTCCTCCCACAGTGATGCGTCTCACCCTGTAGAAGCTTCCCTGTGCATTTTACCTTGCGTGTTTGTGCTAAGTTATAGTTGCTTTTGCAGATCATTCTGGAAGGCGATAGCGAAGAGAAATGCCTGACAGGTGAGGTTGAGTATGTCGGTACTATTGAGAGCTCCGATGACATGATGAAATCTTGTCTGGCCCTCTGCCAGGAAGCAGGTTTACTGTATTTTAATATACTGTTATATAACAAAAGATTATTTGAAAGGGTTTCACACGCATGCAAGTGTCATTCACGGTCGCTGTGATGGGAAGTTATGAATGCAATTGGTGGAAAAAACACTGTATCCAATATCTTGAGTCGGGTAGCAGAAAGCGTAAAATAAATCTTTAATCGCTGAAGAGTGAAGGCAGAGTCCACAAAGCTGTTAAGCTGTCCATGCAGTAAAGCATCGGGTGTTTGCGTGTGTGTGAGTTTGTAGCCCATCCAGTCTGCAGTGTTTTGATCCTGTTTATTGTACTTATTTGCTCTTTTGGAATACAAGTTTAGCTCTATGTGTGTTGGTAACATAATGCAATGTAAATCTGTTTTATGCTCATTTTGATGGACAGATGGATTTTCAACTAAATCTGTATTCACCTTACATGAGTTTACATGAAGGTAAGAACTTTTTTTTATTCTTAAAAGTTTTTTTTATGTTATTCACAGCTCTGTCTTTATGGTGGGAGAATCAATTACCATTAGTGACGCAACACGGCAGCAGCTTCAGTTAAGGTCTCAGACAATCGGCCCAAAAGTATTAAACACTGAATTCTGTTTACCTTGGGCCTTCATCCTACATAATGGGGGCATTTCACTGGGTAAATATTGATATTTTTTTGCTCTCCTCATACTTAGCTTGCTAAAAAGTGAGTCATTATGACCAGGCTGTGCAGAACAAGCTATTGTGGCGTGGGAAGAAATTATAATTTTTCACTTTTGTACAGAAGAACTTCTCAAGGAACTTTAATTTATTTATTTCTTTATCAGAAACAACCATTCACCAACCTCATTGTCACACAGAGTGACAGGGGAAAAAAAAGAAAAACCAAATTAAAGTAATAAATAAGTTAGTTTGACAGTTTTCATGACATTTTGCGACTGGCTAATGTGAGACTGGGCTTTAATAAGAAATATTCACCATTCATCCGTTTCTGTCATGTCAGTATTTCTGACAAGATTTCTTACGAGATCAAATGCATCTGCAATTCGGGTTGATCAGGCTGGAAAAGTTAATAAAGTTCATTACTTCTGTCACCAATTATCTAAATGTATGTGTCCCAGTTTAACTCAAACTGAAGTGACAATTTCTATGCCTTGAACAAATGGCTCAATTTGCTATTGTAGAGCCAGAAACAGTTAACAGATTAAGTCTATTGTTTGGAAAGTTGTTCTTTTATTAAAGAACAACAGTGTGTGAGTAAATGAGAGTGGATTAAAAACAATACAGGACATGAAGCAGGTCATTCCAGAGTCTTACCTACTGATATTTTCCTCTCACCTGTGTGTGTGTGGCCTTTTGGGCTTTGCACCCACTGCAAACTATAGCACATCTAGTGCATCACACTCTACTCTGCATGCACAGAAACATCTGCCCAACATTTCCTTTTACAATACTTCTCCATAATGATTGAGGTGTTACAACTGAAACCCAGCAATTTTTTTATCCCCTGGGGACGAAGTTTTATTATTAAAACTATTATTAATTGGAGCTTAATGCAAACACAACATCTCCCCTGGTGGCTTTTGACTGACAGGCAGTGCTTCAACAGAGGAAACCCATTCTACTCCGCCGCCACCTCCACCCAAATCCTTACATGTATATAGGTCTTGCAGTACAATGTCATCCTCTAATTGGCAATTTACCACCCACTCAATAGTTGTGCTCTCTGCCTTGGTGTGTGCAGGCATTTGCAGCGGTGTTTCTCAATTTCCAGGTTAATTTCTTAAAAGCCTGCATTTGAAGAAAAGTGCAGGGGTTTGCACACAGAAGGATGTTGTTTAAAGGTGGAAATTGTTTGAGACAGAGACGAAGGAAACAGCCACCGTCTTCTGTTTCTTGGAGCCTTTTCACTGCACCGCATTGTATTTGCATTTCACAAATGTAGATTTGGATAAAGCGTCACAATCTTATTTTGTACGTATGTGCTCTAAACACATGAAGCTTGTATGTAAATTACAACAGTGTGATGAAGAAATGTCTCAAAAATGAAGAATAATAGTTGTATTTTTTTGTTTTGTCATTATTTTTTCAAAACACTAGCTATGTTGGTTTTCAAATTGTTTTATTTTTGTTTTGTTTTATTGATATTGTGGGTGCTTTTACCACTTACTGGCCCAACATGAACATCTCTGATTTTCACATTTCATGTGTTCTTGAGTACAAACCAGAATTGTTCTTGACTTAGAAGGAAATATAATTTTAGATGTATTTGTAGTCTAAATCTTTTGAATTAAAAACAAAGTCCCATTTTGTTTCACCACTGCAGTAAGCATACTCTTGGCACAAATGTCCTAAACCATTCTCTGTCCTTCTCTGTTTGTCCGCTCATCACTGCACAAAACTTTTTTGAATTAGCACCAATTAAAAATGGAGACGGTTTCAGTGTGGTGATAGTGGGGGGGGGGGAAATAATACACTGCAATATCTGCACTAAATTCCCTCTAATGGTGAGGTGAGTCAGTCTCCTTAATTAGTTTAGTCCTTCTTCCACCTCTCTGGTGGAGTCATTAATGTCGACATGAACATTTTTCTCTCATTTGAATGAGTAAATAATGAAAGAGGAGTGACAGTCGGGTGGTGGGCTAGTCACAACTTCTTAAGGCACCAAGGAGGCAGCAATTAATGGAAACTGACAATCCGGAGGGACATGAAAGCGCTCTCAGATGCTCAACGCAGACTTAGATATATTCCATACGAGCAAACTTTGGACCCACAAATTAATTAGAGATTATTTGCATGGAGTGAGACGAAATTAACAAAATATTTTTCAGTTTAAAAAAAAAAAGGTCAGATCTCGTTATGATGATGTTTAAAATGCCATTAATACAAAAGGTGAGAAACCTCCCACCAGAACATCTACTCCATCAGAATGATGCATGGCTGTATCAACAAATGAAACCTATTATTGTTGAGTCGCTGTTCTGCTCAGAAAATTTCGCAGTGATCATTAATTTTGGCAAAGCAGAAACTCTCATCAGGGAGATGAACCATCAAAGTTAGGTAAACAAACCTTTATCTTTTATGGGTGAGCAGCTGATGAGGATTGATGAGAAAAGTTTGATTCTCAAACAAAAGACTAAGAGGGGGGACTTTTTTTAATACCCTGTTTAGATGAGGCGCTTCTGCCACAAGGTTCAACTGCTTTATTACTCAGATTAAATCTCGATAATGCTGTCTCATTAGGGCTTCTTTTCTGTTCATGAAGAAGCTATAGATTTGTACTTTTATTGACTGGTCTTCCCTCATGTTAAGGTGTTTTGTTGTTGAGCATACTGGTCCTCTACGCTGACTATTCAGTAATATGAAAGGGTTAAGTGTTTTTGTATTGTTAGTTTTTTTATTGTGGGGACATCAGGAGTACATACCAGTGATTGCTATTTTACATTGATAATAAGGTGATATTGATTTTTCTTAGGGTTGGGAATGAGGCACAGGTTCGAAAGTGGAATCAAAATAACTGCAGCTCAAAAATTAGCTCCTTCAAAATGAGCTAATTTTTCCTTCAGTAACTTGGCATTTGTGCTGATATTTAAATTTTCGAGACACCGTGTATTTGATAAAAACAAATTACCTATAAGCAATAAAAAACATGTTACTCTATATGTAATGAATGTATTTAAAATACCAGTTAACTCTCTGAGATGACTAGAAAGAATTATTTAAGTTTTTGAGATGTACTAGCAGTTAGACGGACTTAACTTAGCAACAAGTATATTGTTTAGCTGTGAATACATTTCTAATGTAGACAACCATCTCATGAAAATCAATGTTATCTGGTAGCTGGATGATATCAAATACTCGTAAATCTTTACAGACTGTGGTGGTCTGTCCCTGCAAGGTGTTGAGTAAGCACACTGCTCTACTTTAATAAACAAACCTAAACTATTTCCATTGCTGGTCGAGTACAGCTTTGAGCCAAGGAAAAGGCTTCATGTCACAAAGCATCCAGGAAATGTTGTGCTAGTTACTGGGACTCCAAAGGAAGAGTCTGAGTACAATCAGCATTCAATGTGAATCTGTCAGGTTGTCACAGAACAACCATTACATTTACAGATGATGTTGAGGAGGAGAAAGAACAAGAATTCATCATACTACTGAGGTTTGAAGCCTCACTCAGCAGATGCAGCAAAGGGTCCATATTTGTTCTGGAAAGCTCAAGCAACAATCTAATAAAAATTAAAAACTACATGAAGCTTTAAGAGCAACGATGCTCGGAACGCCATCAGTCCCTACATTTAGGCCAGAGGTTTTAAATTAAAAATGTGTTTTTAACCTCAGTCTATTCTCTCAAGTAATTTTATTCAGTGATGCCAGTCACTGTATCTAAGGTCGAATTTATCTAAGACATGCATTATTTATTATGGATTTAATATGAATTAAGAAAGGAGTCTGGACTGCTCCTTATCAAATGTGAAGCCATTGCAATAAAGAAACAAATTTTCTGGTCTGTGGCCTCATCACGATTAGCTAATATCGCTTTCTGTGGTATTTCCAACTCTTTTCCTCGTTTTTCTTGTTTGACGAAAAACGAAGGGACGAAGTAAAGCATAGGCCTTTTTTATGAAGCATAAATGTCTGTTTTCAACAACAAAGCGCTACCCTTTCAACATCAGTCATCACTAGACTGTCTCCTCGCTCTCCATTATGTTAATCTTATGTCAAGACATCAAATTAGTCCATGCGTATTAGATCTAACATAATGTATGATGGCGAAAATTAAATATATTAAATATTCAGGCATTTCAATCTGAAGCACCTCAGTAAAGAAAGTCAGCAGGAAGGAAAGAGGCTGAGGAGAAGAAAGTCTGCTCGGTGAGTGATGGCTGGCAAAGCCAGAGGGAGGACAAAACACAGCAGCGAGCGAGGAAAAATGGCGGAGACGGCTTGATTGGAAAATGGATCTGTGACAAAACGCCACAGCTTGGAGCTAAGATTAGGATTCCATCTGTCTTGAATGAAATATTCAAATACATGCTGGCAGGAGGAGGCATATTACTAAAAGGATGGATGTGGAGAATGTGTGAAACAATGACAGGCTCTTTACATCCAGAAGGGTCAGCGCTCACCCTGGCTGTTATTTAGCTCGTAAAGAAAGAGCTCATATGCTCCTGAGACACATTTGCTGTTTAATTTGCAAGGACGGAGTAGAAACTCAAGAGCTTGAAAGCACGCTGCAGAAGGTGTCTGGAGTTGATTATAAATAAAGGAAAACATGATTCTCTGGCTGGGATTTATTCTGCATTATGAGCCAAATCATGTAACGTTAAACCCAAATTATTCAGCCCCATAGCAGTTTTAGATTTGCAATTATTTAAATTCAGCCAAGAAGTTTATTTTTTATCAAAAATGAGCAGGGATCTCTAAAATGATAATAACATAATATATAAGAACTGTTAGAAATTGTGTACTCACTTTTCAATAATCAATGGAAAAACCTACATTCATTTTTCATGATTTGTCTGTGGTGGTAAGATTCAGTACTTTAAAGGCTCCACAGTTTCTCTATCAGATAGAACCCAGGACACTCCAAAATATTATTTACAAACAAATTTTATTACTTATAACCTTAAATCTGCCAGGAGAGTGAAACACTTCAATGCTTAACTGCATGTGGGGGGGAGAACGATTAACGTAGCCTGAAAACATCACGACCACCAAACGTTGTGGTGGCAGCATTATGATGTGGGGATGGTTTCTTCAGGAAGATGAATGTAACTAAAAACAAAACAAGACAAACAAAAATAACTGTTAGAGCTCAGATACCTGACCTCTAACAGTTACATTTTTATTTGAAGAAATGAAAACCATTTCTTTCTCAGTGCTGTGTTAAAGTTGGTCTATGACTTGAAGTCCTAATAAAATGCACGATTGTTGTTGTAACTTTACAAACATTTTGAAAAAGGGTTTATTCCTACCTCTAGTGCAATAAAATGTGCTATAAATAGTAAAAAACCATGAAAAATGCTGAAACGTTTGTCTTTCTGTTGATTTTTCTTTTGTGGCAACATTTCCAACTGTCACGTCTCCTCATGATTATAAATAAAGACGATCAATTTCCTTATTCCTGTTCCTTATCCTCAAAACAAAAAAGTCAGATTCACAAGATGGTAGCTTTTGGGCAGCATTTTATTTTTCCTCTCCCTTCGCTGATTAAGTAAATGCCACACTTCTTTTTCTTTTGGCACAAATGTTATGGTTTGGAACCACATAATGACGTGCAGAGTTGTCCAAGATAGAAACAGTTCTTAGGACATTCTTCGGCTCTTCGAACACAGCCGTGTGCCAGATTGCAGAGATTCTTCTCAGTTTTTTTTTTTTTTTTGACTTCTGGGCAACATCATTAATCTGGCCTGTTGTCTTGGTTCCCGCAGCACATCCACACTCTGTACTCTGTATTTCACCCAAATTTGACGACTGTCTAATTTAAGCTCTCCCCCAAATGCTGACTTGCTACTGTAGATAAGTCTCTGGAGGCTGAGGGCAAAGAACTGCTGAAAGCTCTTGCTAATAATCTCCACTGCAAATCTCGTATCTTGACACGGAGCGGGGAGGAGGGAGTGTGATGAGAGGGACCCGGCAGGGTCTCACACAGACACAAAAACGGGTGGAATTCTGATTCACAGACGTTTGGAGGCAAGTGGATGTGTTTTTTATCTATTTATTTCTGTTACATATTCTTGCAAAACTAAAGGTTGCCTAAGCACAGTTTTGAATAATTAGTAATAAGCAAAATCTCTTTGTTTTGTGCC